>OY997266.1:78960802-81834556 GCA_963921465.1 Triticum timopheevii | reverse complement strand
ACGCGCTATCTCAGAGTGCTAACTTAGAGAGCTTATATGCTTAGTTTCCTATAGGTTAGCTCCAAAATTACTTATGTTAGCACAAAATGATCAAGTTTACATAATAAGCTTATAGTCTTCTTCTTATTCTTCTTCTAGTATTCTTCTAGTGTTCTTCTTCTTCTATTATTCTTCTAGTCTTCTTCTTCTTATCTTCTTCTTCTTGTTCTTCTTCTAACTTCTTGTTTATCATTTTGCAGATTTGATTTAATTCACGGAAGCTTGCATGGATGGAGTGCTTCTTTTCCATTTGTGTTTTTATTTTGTATCAATGTGAAACTTTTGTGAATTGATGGATAATGGTGTTGGATGAACAATGTGAAACTTTTGTAATATGTAACGATGGAACTATGTGTTGGCTATGTATGTATATATGATGAAACTTGTGTGTTGGATATGATTGTTATATGGATGCTTGTTGTATATATATGTGTTGGATATCTCATATGTGAAATGGTGACCTGAGATTAAGAAAAAATGAAAAAAAATTTAAAAAAATTGTTACTAATGGCGCACTTCCATGTGGTGCGCCATTAGTATACCAGATACTAATGGCACACTTGTGGGATACTAATGGCGCACTTGTGGTGCGCCATTACTAAAATATACTAGTGGCGTGGTACTAATGGCGCACTTGTAGTGCGCCATTAGTAGCCAAAACAGGTGCGCCATTAGTAGGCCTTTTCCTAGTAGTGTAATGACTATGATGATTAAATAGTGATAATGACGACTAGGATGATTTTTAGCTAGCTAGCTAGAGTATATATATACTCATGTTGATGATATGATGCAAGAGCTTTGATATTAATATGATGATGATGACGAGTTATTATATCATTTAATGAAAGAAACCACAGATTAGTTTTAGCTGGATGGATCCTACCTAAGTGATCAAGTATATATGTGCCATATCCATATATATTATACTTGATCACCTAATTAGGTGATCAAGTATAATATCGATATGGCATATACTTGATCACTTAGCTAGCTAGATCCTCCAGTCGAAACTAATCCACGGTACTTTCACCTAATGATATAACAACTCATTATAATGTAAAACAATCACTAAATTAAATTGAAAACACAAAACTAAAGGAAAAATAAAAAAAACACCCAAACATTTAGTACCGGTTGGTGTTACCAACCGGTACTAAAGCCCTACGCGCACCCGGGCCTGGCTCGTGCCACGTGTTTGCACTTTAGCGCTGGTTCATGACGAACCGGTACTAAGGGGGGGGGGCTATAGTCCCCACTCTTTAGTGCCGGTTGGCGAACCGGCACTAAAGGCCGTCACGAACCGGCACTAAAGGCCGGTTCTGCACTAGTGCTAACGTGTAGTAATATTGCACTTGTACGTACCAAATCAATTCACACTTCCCTCAACCAAAAAGAAAACGAAAAAATAAAACTATTCACACCACACAAAGAGAGAGTCTTGCCCCGTTTTACTATACAAATGCTATTCAAAGCTACTCCCTCCTTCCATCTATATAGGGCCTAATGCGTTTTTCGATGCTAACTTTGACCAACTATTAGAGCAATGATATATGACATGCAACTTACACAAAGCACACCGTTAACTTCGTCTGTGAAAGGTTCTTTCAATGATATAATTTTCACATTGTGCATGTCATGTACTATTAATCTTGTCAATAGTCAAAAGCAGTCTTAAAAATCTCATTACGCCCTATATAGATGGAAGGAGGGAGTATGAATCCATGTTATGTCTGATTAATTTTTTTCGCTTGCTGTATAATGCATGTAACCTACTCAAACCAACATTTTAGTGCATTCCAAATGTATATACTACCGCTGCAATTCGAACTAAATTTGAATTCGTTTCTCTATTTCAATAAGAATCTACAATCATGATTGTTGACAACTTCAACCATCATTCATGTATTACCTTAATAACACACCACATGATTACTATAGAGATAGATATGAACTACATTATGATATCTTCTTCAAGTATCCGTATCCACTTTTTTTATAATGAATTATGATCTTTGTTTGTCTTTTACACCTTCACGATCCTCTTCTATTTTAGCTAGCTAGCGCTAACTTTCTACCATGCATCGTTCCCTCCATCACGCACATTCATTATTTCTCTTTAGGTCGTCCACCAGCGCGGTGTGTAGGCCCCCATCTCCTTCTTTATGGCACACACCGGTCGATATACCTCTCTAGCCAAGTGTGCCTACAACAAACACATATATACTTCCCCTCTTCTCTTCTCACCGTCCATGCCCCCATATGTCCAATATGATTCCACGCAGGTGCACACTCCCGCCCCTCTTTTCATTAATCATAGGCTCGCACACTCCTCCCCCCTCGACATGGTAGGCCTCTCGCACCACCTCCTACCCACACCCTCTCCCCATGTCTGCCTCTCCGGACCTTATTTGCTTCTAACACATGCCGACGTCTATATGAACTGATCTCCCGACATATAGCCAGGTCAACTATAATTCATTTTCTCCAAGCTCCGATACACTTACCTCACTAGTTATGTCTCTCCTTTTGTCATACACATGAGGGTTGATCTTCCTATGTAGTTACGCATGCTTACCATAACAATATCTTCTCCCCTCATCATCCTTGAATACCTCCCGACCCGTCTCTCACACGCACGTGCATAGACAGACAGACATCCCCCGTCCTCTCTTATTGATATTGCACTCATACCCTCCGTTTGTCTAGCAGGCCTCTTCCACCATTTGTGAGACTCCACTCCACCACCAACCCTTCGAGGCTCTACCTTTGTCTTTTTCCCAACCTTATTCCTCTGCTACACATATCCATGGATGTTGATCGATCTCCCTCAATACATAGCTAGGTCTCTCTCCATCCCCACACATATACTAGTCGACCAGTCTCTACCCCCCCCCCCCCCCACACACACCGAGAGTCGAACGTTGTAGGTAGGTATCCATGCCATGGAGAAGAACTGCACCTCTGCCCTCTCAAATTCCAGTAGGCCAGCCGCCTTGTATCTTTGACGTGGGCAAACACAAATTTGATGGCACTCTTTATCGATCGCGCAGCCAATCCCTGTTTTCAATTCTATCGATATCTCACGTCCATGACTCTATTTCACACACATTGCATATTTTACGTTTTTCTGATTGAGATATCATCAACACATTGCCTCTGTTTCGCACAAACCATCTCTCTCACACCCACCCACGTACGTACCTGCACCTAAAGAAGAAGCGCACGCAGGACGCACGTACTCATGTCTCGTTCCCGGCCACACCCGCATGGGTACATGCTGGAGTTCGTTTCTGTACGAAAAGGCAGCCCACGTGATAATTTGACGCGTGTAGTGGTTGTTTACTTGAAGGAGGGTCGGGTACCACGCCAAGAATATAAAACGATTGCCGTGGGGAAAATGGAAAAATGGGTTTGTCTCTCGTGAGTCTCGTCACACCATCTCACACAAGGCCGCCGTGATATGTGCTCTAGTTGTTGGGAAAATTTACAAATATGAATTTCGACTTTATTTGCAAAATCTCTCTACAAATTTGTAAAGTGGGCATAACTTTTGCATACGAACTCGGATGAAAAAGTTTTTTATATGAAAAATCATCTACTCGAAAAGTTACATCCAAATTTAACTTGGGGGAACCCCGTTAAACATTCTCAAAATCCCCAAAAACCTAACAGAAAAAAAGTTACGCGGCTTTCAAGATCTAGGAGCAAAAAAATTCAAAAAAATTCAAACTTACTAGTGGCGCACCGTGGATGTGGTGCGCCACTAGTAACAGAAAAAAAGTTGGTTTTGATTTTTTTTTTATTTTTTTCAAAAAATGATACGTAATATGACCGGGAAGTTTGAAATACTTTTCAAAATTTCATCATAGTCATGAACATGAACAAAGTCCTAGACATCAACAAGGTATAACAGGATTGATATGCTAGATATATCATCAAGTCCGTGTGAAGTGAGCTGTTGCTAGGGTTGGATAGAACTCTGAAGTTAAGCGTACTTGGGCTAGAGTAGTGTGAGGATGGGTGACCTTTCGGGAAGTTTGACCACGGAGTGCGATTTGGACCTGAGATTAAGCATATTGACCCGAGATTAAGCCATAGTGAACTGAGATTAAGAAAAAAAACGATTTTTTTAAAAATCTTTTGAAAAGAAAAATTAAAAAAAAAATTGAAAAAAAATTGTTACTAATGGCGCACTCCTATGTGGTGCGCCATTACCCTGGGAGGAATTCTAATGGCGCACCGTGGGCAATTCTAATGGCGCACTACGTGGTGCGCCATTAGAACACCAGATAGTGCACCAGTAGTGCGCCATTAGAAGGCAAAACTGGTGCACCACTAGCATGCCTTTTCCTAGTAGTGTCTCGTCCTCAAACCATTTTTGATAAACCACCATGTGCTATCTTTCCCTTTTTACATGGAACATGCTTCTTTTTTGTCGGCGTATGTGTCTTCAACTCGTGTTATTGGGCAGTTATTGTTTCCTTTCGACCTCCTTGTGCAAACAGGGCTATCCATTTTCACCTCGTTGCTATTGCAAACTTTTGGTGAACTGCACAAATCACTTTTCTGAATAGTGTTTTGTGCAGTTCCGCCAAAATGTCACACGGGCAACGTTTTTATATTTCTGTGGGACTGCAGAAAGGGAGATTAGTTTTGCTATCCTCCTCATCCAACTCTCTGCCTAATCTTCTCCAACAAGAAGTTAGTCCTAAGGAGAGATCGTAGAGGTGATCGGCTTCTATTTATGTGTATTATGTTTCATCATCTAGTTCCACTATTATTGTAATCACACTGACTGGATCTCTTTGCAAACAGGGATGGTCCGCCCGATTTTAGTGGAGCTGCACAAAATGATCGGATTGTGGTGTCCTTCATACACCTCCTTTTTGGCTACAGAGCTGGGTGAAACTAGATGCCAAGCAATGAACACTGTGCCAAGGAAATGGAGCCATGCCTACAAACATCATCGATCAATTATATATTTTTTCTTGATTTGTACACCTTGTCACAACTTTGTCTTCAGTTGTCATGTGAATATTGGCGCTGATCTGCGAACCATTGAGATGCATTAGCCATGGTAGTTTCATTTGTATTTGAAGGAATGTTTTAACGAGGTAATCTCGAGGCAAGACACATGAATCCTAAGTTGAAACCTTTTTTTTCCTGTGGGAACCAGAGTTGAAACATTCATAGCTTCACAGTACAATTTCATCAAAATTATGCATACATATAAACAAATCCTAAAGGATTGATAGCAATGCCAGAAACAATTCAACTTCGTTTCGCCGACATGTTGGACATCCTTCATCCGGCTCTACCTGCCATGCAACAATATTGAGTGCACAACACAACTTCAGGGAAAGATTCACCCCGATCATTGCACCGCAGTAGTAATGACTAGTGAGCAGTCAAGTCATAGAGCCCCACCTTCGCCACAGTAAGTTGCTCGGACGAAGCAACCATCATTTCTCTGTTCCTTGAATCCGCCGGTACTCCCATATTCCCACAGTAATAAGTTGCTCGGGAGAATCAACCATCACTATATGCTCTCATGTGTGATGACCACAAGAGCTATCCATTCAGATTGCATGTAAAATAAAGGTCGATAACTAATGCGGCAAACTTTCGAAAAAAACCTAATGCGGCACCTCGGGCCAACGGGCCAGATCGCATTTTGCATGAGAAATTACAGACCATGTTTCGTTGACATGTGGTCCCGTTCCAACATATCAGTGAGACGGCACCGAGTAGTAGGAGTATTTTCGAACTGACGTGTAGGCCGGAGCGCCCCTTCATGAACCGTGGTAAACTGGCAACCGTCCATCGACTCTTCGCCTTTCCCTCTCGATTTGGAAGTGTTGTCGCACGCTCTTCCTCTCCCTCCTCCATTTTCCTTTAGCGCTTCACCCTTTCTTCTGCCATTGTTCGATCATCTTCTCCATGGAGAGAACAGGACGGAAACGACCCCGTTATTCTTGCCCCGATTTGAAAGATGACGTGGTGGAGGAACTCATTGATCGGTGCGACATCATCACCTCGGCTAGCATGGCAGGTTCGTTCAAGCCCATTCTTGACTCAACTAATAACATCATTACAAGGAACCCAAGAGTCAAGGAGCGGTTTGATCTCCCCTATCTTCTTCGCTGTGACCCTGTTGACTGGCACCGTCACGACGGAGGTCTCGCCCTGTGCAAGTTGATGCTGCATGATAATGATACGTATGATGTTAAGATGCCATCGTTTGAGGGAAAGGCTTGGGTAGGAGCAAATGGAGATTGGGTTGTGTACATTGGGTCCAACTGCGAGTGGGAACTTGTGAATGTGTACACTCGTGACCGGGTTCCACTTCCAAAAATCTCAGCAGACTGCCCAGAGGTTGAGCACACCGGTATTGTATGCACGTTCAAATACTATCATGGTCACTGTATTCTACGGAAGATAGCAATTTCTCGAGTTCCCATCCGCTCTTGGAATTACAACAACTATGAAGTTGTAGCTATCTTCGACAAGCTTGTTGCCGTCGTTGCTGGTTTTACTCGATGGACATTGCTCAAAAATCAGTTTTTGTACATGCTGAGTACTGCGATGCAATTCAATACGAGGGCTTGTGTTTGCTACCACCACTCATGGCACTGTTTTTGCATGGAATCGTTATGATTTTGGTACGTTTGTCTTCCACCATAATTATAATTGTTTCATCCACATGCATGCGGGTTAGCAAGTTTCCCTTTACTAATTAACCTTCTTCTTGTGTTTCCAAGGTCCTGTGAACATTCCACCACCTATACTTGAAAATTTTTATAACCAAGGGGGAGATGATGATGGTGATGATCACGAGCATGAGGACGAGCAGCGCCCATATACTCGTTGGCGCCTGGCAACTAATTTCGATTGATCACCTCTTCTCGTGTGTATACAACCCATTGATGATGTTACTGCTAAGGAAGCAGGTGTAGTCTCCCATGGTCGCACTCTCCGGACCTATTCCAACACCCGTTGGATGGTATTCGGGATGGATACTAGTGTGCTAGCACCAACTCCTTCTCCCTGCTACAAAACTGATAGTCTTGGAGAAAACTCGCTCTTCCTCTAACAAAACTATCCGATGATGGTGAAAGGCGATCCAACTGCTGTTGACACAACGTTACTAGCACCATTTATGAGAAGCAACTGTGTCTATACCACAGACATTAGTGTGGTTCCCTACCCTGGTACTGATATAGTAGGCCGCTTCAGCCTGGATGATCAGTCCTGCGTTGGTCTCGAGATCGACAATAGATGCCCCATCCCAGAGAATCACTTGTGGTTCAAAGCAAGCGTTTCCAACACCGAGGAATGGTTGAGTTGAAGTTCATTTCATTGCTTGTTATTTGTTGTGTGGTGAAAACTTAGTATTTATAATGTATCCTCATTGTCGATGTGGGTCGATGACCTGTTGTATGTAATAAAATGATATGCCTGTGATAAACTTACTAAATTTATGAATGGCTTTCGAGTTGCTTCTGTGAGTGAGTGGTGCGATGAGGCAAAAAAATATTTTCCGAATACATAATTGTACATGCATTGCAACAGGTTATCGGATGAGGCCAATCAACAATAGTAGTACATTATTAGTACTAGCTTCACATGCTTCGCGCGTCATGTGGGTGTTTTTACTGTAGCCATATTGTACGTAACCAGCACCTCGAATCCTCGATACTAGTACTATATAGTAAGTAGTAGGAGTAGTAGGGTGGCATGGGCCAGAACAAGCATTCACGTCTAGGAGTACGACACACGCCACCAGCACGACTTGCATCTGACACCATATTTCTTGGAGTCCGTGCTAGAGCAATCTCTTCAACCTCATCGTTTCTCTAACTCAGCCATCGCGCAGCGGTCGAGGTGGGGGTTTGCCCATAGTCGGTTTCCTTAACTGTTGTCCCACTTGTAAGGCCAACTCCAATGCTCTATCAATATATGGATGTACTCTTCTTCCCAATACAAAAACTTGCATCCAGTCTACTCCCTCCGTTGCACAATACATGCCTTCTACTACCTCCGTCTTGGTTTATAGGTCCCCTTTGTAGTTTGTGTCAAATTTTGACTAAAGATTTAACTAACAAAATGTTAATGCATGTCAAGAAAAATTATCTCATTGGATTCGTATTTGAACTTAGTTTTCAAAAATATAATGTTTGGTGACATGCGTAAACATTTTGTTAGTTTAATCTATGGTCAAAATTTGGCACGAAATATAATGGGGGCCAAATAAACCCAGACGGAGGTAGTATTTGTCAAAATTTGTATGTATCTAGACATGTTTTAGTATATAGGCACATCCATTTTTGGACAAATCGAAGTCAAGTATTTTGGAACGGAGGGAGTACACAATAAATTTTTTAAGTTAGCACAACTAGTCTAATCCAAGAGCACAACCGAAGATTTGGTAGGGTTCTTCCTCCTTTTGCCGACACATGGGACATCCAACATCTAGGTCGTGTCATGAAAGAAAATAGAGTGGTAGTTGATAAGTTGAAGCCACGAGATGTGCATCTTGGGTTAGACTGTAAATAGAATCTTACTACTCTTGAGTAACTCCAAAAGTGCCCACCGAAGATCTTTCTTGGATTTGTTTTTCATCACCAGCACGCCGAGGTGAAAGATGTGCAGGTTCAGTGGGTCCTCTTGTGTTTTCAATGACATGTCGGGCCGCATGTGAGCAAACATACGATGGGCTCCGTGCGTCCGCTGGCTGGATGAGAAGAGAGATAGAGCAGGGCTGAGCACGGACTGCAGGAAATTTGTTCTACATAACCAGCACCTTGATATTCGCGTGTGGTTGTTTCTAGAATAAAAAAAGGAGGTACCCCTACTTATGTTACTCCCACTACGCCTAGCCTAAGGTTAGTAGGTGACCTTGCGCTTGGCTCCTTGCCTCTTTCGGAAGTCGATGGTTCTACAGTAGTGCTTCTGGCAATCTGACACCAAATGAACTGCTGCACGTCCACCGCTTGTAAGCAAAAGTTTCTCCTCGTGCTGTGAGCCACCGCGCACGCGTTGGCGAGAAGTCGTAATCAAGCTTCTCGTCGTTCTGCGAGTTGACGGGACACATCAAAGTTATTTACTAGTAGTAAGTACTCTCTCCAAAAAAGGGCTGACCATGTCATTGCTACCATCCCGTGCTCCGCCATTGAGTATGTGCACTATTCACTGCTTATCTTATTATCTCCATTTTCTTGCATGACACGTGTTGGGAAAAGGATGAAAAAAGCTCACATAAAAGAAAAGAGTTGAAGAGCATAGATTCCCGCCGACCGAGGAGGAGCAAGGAACCTCGCGGTGGAGCGTCTGCAAGGTACCTTGCGCGTTTTCCCCTGGTTTTTGCCGCCTACCCACCTATAAACAACTAAAAGAACCTGAACTTTTCGCTAACCACTAGAAACGGTACATCCGCATGCTAAGTTGAAGATGTTTTATACTCCCTCCGTTCCCAAATATAAGTATTTTTAGATATTTCAATAAGGGACTACATACGAAACAAAATGATTGAATCTACACTCTAAAATATGTCTGCATACATCCATATGTTGTAGTCTATTTGAAATGGCTAGAAAGACTTATATTTAGGAATGGAGGGAGTAGTTTATATTGAATTATTGATACCAACGCAACAAGCCACGCATGTACACAAGCCAACGCACTAACTCCATCCGATCCAACTCATGCACATACGCGCACAACATGGAGTACACAACGCACGTACACAAGACGTGCATGCACACACGCTCGGCCGCAGAATGCACGTGAATAACACATGCATGGGCACACACTCAGCTGCATTGAGGCATATGCCATCCGCGGCGACGTCCGGTTCGTCGTGCGACGGCGAAGCTCGCACGCAACGGCACATACGCATCTCTTGCAGCACCTCTTTGCCGTCGTTGCTCAACTACTAGTCGGAAACGTAGACGACCGCAGCCTCGGCCTTAGAGCTAGCACCGATGGAAAAACACGCACGCTGCACGCACACGAGGACATACGGAGTGCCCACGACGTGGTGGTGGTGCGTCCCCAGTCGCATCTACTCCTTCTGCGCACATTGTCTATCAAGGCGGCTGCATGCTAATAATGATGTGGGTGAGATCTTCTAGGACTCAGATGATGACGAGGAAAATTATGAGACACAAGGTGACGTACACCATCAAGGTCCACGGTCAAGGGGGTGCTCGGAAGTGCTTAGATGTGCTTAGAGCAAGTACAATAGAGATGAGTCAACGGGCTATAAGGAATAAATAGTAGTATATTTCTGCTTAGTTGGAGGAAAGAGAAGAGGAGAGAGAAGGTAAGTGGGCTCTTCGTGAAGAGCCAGCTCTAGCACGTGCTCCTAGGCACTTTGTGAGAATGAAAGGTGGGCCATAGAACAAAAAAGTAGTAGTACACTCTCTTGATCTAGTACTATTGTACATGTTGAATATAAGATGGTCTGTAGATGACATGTCACTGGCTTATAGCCAGCAGCTGGCTATACTATTAATGCTCTTTTGATGAGTTGCTAAGTGCATTAAATGGATTAGTAACTCAAGTCTTCAATGCATAGGTGCTTAGTTTATTGGTGCCACATCATATTTTATGCCTACGTGGCAGGCTTAGCAGCTATACATGGTGGAGCACTGGGAGAGGCCAAGGCTGGTCATAGTGGGGAGTAACTTGTACTGTAACATATTACTATGTTATTGTAAACATCTCTATAAACTGGAAAGGAGGGTGTAGTAACATAGACTAGTGTCATATGGAGAGTATGGGAGCACATGATATTTCCCCGTCTGGACCGATCCCAAGTTGGCTTCTCACCTTCTTGGACCAACAAAAACCCCTCCCCCCTCCCGCGCGCGCTTCCTTCCCGGCGCCAGCTGAGCCCGCCGCTCCACATTGATGGCAAGTCAGGGCGACGCGACCTCTCACTGCTTCCGCCATTGAAGCGGCGCGCCTACTGAGGGCAACGGACGCTGCACGCCCAGCATTTCAGACTACACAGTGGATAGTAACTTTTAGAGCAAGTACTACAATTAGATGACATAAGAAGGCTATAAGGATTTAAATATAGTATTTGTGCTTAGTTGAAGGAGAGAGAAGAGGAGAGAGAAGAGAAGCGGATTGTAAACGTGTAGCCGGTTGTACTCCAACATACTCTACTTTGTGAGACAAAAGGTGGGGCCATTATTAATGATATTGTATTTATACTAAAGGGACTAACGGACGCCTTAATTACTCCGTTTTTTTGAGACAAACCTTGGTGGGGCTATTATTGACTTTTTTTGAGCTATTATTGACTTGGACGTGGGGTTTGGGGGCCAAAGGCCTAATATTATACTCGCACGACCGACCTGACATGCTCTACCCTAGCCGCCGCTGTATCATATGGTTTCACACCGTTCCAGATCTTAGCGCCGCCATGCAATTCTTCTCCAGCCCTCCTTCCGGCGTGCACCGCGAGAAGGGACAGGACTCCTCCGAACCCCACCTTTTGTGATCCTGTACGGGAGAGGGGCGATCAGGTTTTTGGGGAGCACACTCCTGTGACTGCTGCCAGCGACGACTTCCTCAACGACAGCCTTCTTCCCCGACCTCGGTAACCTCTTCATCAACGACATGAGTGACAACATCAACCACATCGGTTCTGCTCCCGCTGTACAGTATGTGATTCTGTCCTCCTGGTTTAGTCCGCATCATTACTTTGATGTTTGAAATTGTCGTCATGATCTATTTACTGCTAATTCGGATTAAATCTCATACTAAATTGCTCATATATTCAACAATCTAATCCAAAAACCTGATCACAGGAAATTTACTCCGAGTGGTTTTGCTACGCTTTTGAAGCCGCCTACTTTTAAGGGGGTGCAATATAAAAGGTGGCACACAAGAGCAGTATATTGGTTCCAGATCATGTACTGCTATGACGCCACTAAGGGTAAGCCTGAGGGTGATCTTAATCCTACACAGCAGGAAGCTTTCTAGAACATGGATACCCTCTTCAATGCCTCCCTGCTAAGTGTTCTTGACGATTCCATTGTGGATTCATATATGTCGTTTGACACCGGCAAAGACATGTGGGCTGCGCTTGAGGCCACGTTTGGGCCCTCGGGCGCTGGCAACGAGTTGTACGTAATGGAGCAATTCTGTGACTACAAGATGACTGATGAACACTCTGTTGTTCAGCAGACTCATGAGATACAGTCACTCTCTAAGGAACTTGAGTACTTTAAGTGTGTGCTGCCGGACAAATTTGTTGCTGGGACCATCATTCCCAAGTTTCCACCTTCGTGGAACGATTTTGCTACTTATCTGAAAAACAAGAGACATGAGTTTTCTGTTTTGGATCTCATTAGCACTCTTGATTTTGAGGAGAAGGCGAGAGAAAAAGACACACATGCTCGGGTCGCCGAGGGAGCTTCTAGTGCCCACATGGTACACGAGAAGAACTTCCAGCCCAACCAGCCCCAAAACAACAAGAACAAATCTCAGGGGTAAGGCAAGTTTGATGCAAAGAACAAGCCATCACATTCTACCAACTTCAAGAAGAATTCTCATGACGGGAAGGGATACAAACCTCAATTTTGGTAGCACCGCACAAAATTTATATGGCTGCATCTACCTGCTGTCAGCTAACCTCATGCTGCTCCAGGTATTCCTACATTCATAACTAGGTACAATGACCACCGCAAGATGAAATTAGCTTATTCGTACGTTGACTTGCTGAATGCAGTGCGGAACAATCCTGTCATGTGTGGAGGAGCAAACAAGCAGTGCAGCCGAAGGTGGAAATCAACCAAGGACTTATGAAATTATATGTAATCTTCCTTAGGCAAGTCAGTATCCCCTTCATCCAGATGATCGTGTTTTGTCATGCCGAGCTATTGATATGTGCTACTGTTTTGCAGCACTGTTTAAGTATAGGTACTGTTTTTCTATCTTTTCAGATTCAGGACAATGAATATGATATCAGGGGAACTGCACAATATGGACCCACGTTGAGTCATCTCTATTGCATCATGTGTTTGCTGCAAATGTGTCAGCATCAATTGCAAGATGAGGCAGCTAGCTAGCTGTGGAGTTGCCAACATGCTCAAAGTGCTCGCAACATTGAGAAAAAACAAGCATGCCCAGGAAATTAATGCGTGCGCAGGGAGGCCCTTTGCTTGAAGAAGCATCGACCGATTTTCTTTATTTCCACACCTTCTCACGGCTTTGTATATTGGTTATACTATGCTGAATCATTGAGATGCATAGACATGCTGAACTTTTGTTCTTCTGAATGTTAGTTTAAAGTGAGTGTCTGCATCCAGTACCGCATCCTCTAATTTGGTGGATGCACACAGAGAAAATAAATATCCTTAATTTACTCCATAACCACCCTATTAAATAGGCCTAGTAACAAACCCGACGCATGCAGTGGCCGGCGGGCACATGCATCCTGCATGCATGGCCAGTCATGCATCAACGCAAAAGAAGAGAGCGGTTCTTGGGAAAAAGCGAGTAGTTAGTGCAGCGGGCCTTATAAACACGAACAGCTCGCTCTCCCAGTTCCGTCTCCCCACCCAATTCCCCCTGCTCCCCAATCTTCCTCACTCGTCCAGAAAACCCCGCTCACCTTCTTCCTAACTCGTACAGAAAGTGCCTGCTCCTCTTCTTAAACTCCTATAGAAATCCCCAGCCCTCCTTCTTCCCCACTCGCACTGCCACTAGGCTCGTCTCTAGCTACTCTGCTCAAACCCGTGAGCTCGGCGCGACACCCACAAGGAAAATAGAGTCGGCTGGCCCTAGCTCCAAGAAGATGAGGCTCCCACTAGCGGCGACACCGGTTGTAGATCCCGCACCAGGTCACGCGGGGAGAAGCGGCGAGCCCCCCCCCCCACCCGGATCTGAGGAACCGGTAGAATCTCCGGTGGACCGCATCAGCGATCTCCCGAGCGTGATCCTTGAGGAGATCATCTCACTTCTCCCCACCAAGGATTGCTGTCGCACACAAGTCCTCTCAACTCGGTGGCGCCCTCTATGGCACACCGCGCCCCTCAATCTCGACTGTCGTCAAATATCTGTCCATCCTGAATTTGATCTCATTAGAGCCATCGTCTCTTCTCACCAGCAGGGCCCCGTTCAATGCCTCTGCATCCTGATAAGCTACCTGCTGTCCATACCCGGCAAGGTGGATGCTTGGCTGACATCCCATGAATTTGGAAAACTCCAGCAGTTTGAGTTCTACCATTACCACAAAAGTTTCATACCACGAACATACCAAAAATTCGTGCACACACCACCGCTGTCCATATCGCGGTTTTCCTCCTCTCTCCACACCGCCACCTTCGCCCGGTGCCATCTACCTGATGATCTGGTACAAATGCTTCGACTCCCACTGCTAAAAAAACTTTTGCTTGTGGTGGTTTATCTATCGGAGGCCTCATTGCACAGCATCATCCACTCCAGTTGCCCTGCCCTGGAGCGCTTGCTGATTGTTTTGGGAATAGAAATCGGTATCAGTTGTCTCCAAATAAAGTCGCCTCACCTTAAAAGCATTGGAATTTGTTTTAAAGGACAACAGCTCATCATCGAAGATGCCCCTTCACTTGAAATGTTCCTCCTTCATAATTGTTATACATCTTCAGAAATAATTGTCGTCTCTGCGTCCAAAGTGGAGACCTTGGGTGTAATTTGTGACCCGTTTAATAATCACAAAGAGTTGGTGTTTGGCTCCTCACTTTTTCAGGTACCGTATATTATCATCTACACTTTTGTAATCATATGCTGCATTTTTTATTTGTGCGCATAAGTTTTATATCATCTTGGAGTACACTTTGGGTACTAATATTATGTTTATGCTCAATGAAGAGTTCGTCAATTGATAACCTATCAATGCTGCTGGATTCTGTCAAGATCATATATATATCAGTATGTATAGTTTTGATCTGGACATAATTATTGGCTTGCTGCGATGCTTTCGATCTCTGGAGAATTTATACATAGAGGTGATGATTTCATGCACATTGAAAGCCCGTATATATTGTACTAGAATTAACTGTTCAGCTCTCGTTCTTTCGACATACTCTTTTTTCAGACCTTAACTGTTTTCAATCTTCATGTCTACTCAGGGAGAACCACATGGAGAAAAACATATAACCAATCGTTGGCGTAATAAGCACAAGGATTTTCTCAGTTCTCATGACATTCGTTTGAGGACAATAATGATGGGATGATATGCATCCAACCCGGCAAACAGAAGCTTTGTCACATTCTTCCTGTTGAACGCGAGGTTACTATTGTCCATGAGGCTTAAGTTTTATAGCAAGAGATATCTCACCGAGGGTCATTGCATTTCGCAAGCAGGTGCCTCGTTATTACAAGCCAATAAAATACTTCCTCCTAATTGTTTGACAACTAGGTTCCAAGCCATTGTCAATGTAGTCAATAAACGACAAAATTACACAACGAGCGGATAACACCAGGGACCCAGCAGCTCGCCCAGTTGTTTTTCAGTTTCAGAGACGGAGCTCAACTGCGCGCTGTGCGGGGGCTGTGGCCCGTCTAGCCCACACTTACGCTTTTATTAAGCACAAGACGAGCCCAGTTGATATATTTTTTCTTTCTGAAATTGGCTAGCCCAGTTTTTTTTTGGAGAATACCCAGACCGAGGCCTAGTTGCTTTTCTCAGCCCTGCTGAGCTGCAAATCTTTCAAGACGAGGAGGGATAAGAAATGGGCTTCCCCAGAAAACGGGCTATAAGTTGTAAGAAATGGGCTGTAAATTTTTAAACCAAAGCCAACCGGCAATTGCATTAAAATATCATTTTTTCAGGATTTCTCTACTCTCTACTCTTATAAAAACCAAAGCCAACTAGCAATTATATTAAAATATCATCTTTTCTCCCACAAGATAAACTACTCATACAAATGCATCTTCATGTTCCATGCAACGAACGGGCATCTTGCTAGTTAAGATTCTAAATTTCCTTCATTTTTTTGCGGAGAATTGTTTTTTGAATTTTATTTTGATATAATTTTTTTGAAAACTATTTTTAACGTGACTCGAAATTTCATGATTAAAAGAGTTCAGACCCCACCGAAATATGCAAAATTTCGTTGAATTTTTTAGCAGTGCCCAGAATATATGGTCTGTAATGCTAATAAAAAGAATATGGGCTTCAAATATCCTTAAGAATTAGCAAATGGGCTGTAAATTATTGAAAATAATGGCTAATGGGTTGTATGCTGTTTTCCACAGATTTGGAGGCTGACTTTTGGGCCTACTAGGTTGACGATGACGCTGTCCTTTTTTTTGACGCGTATGCAAGGCTTTGTCAACTTAGTCAACACACAGCAGTGACTGTTGGATGTCCATCCAACGGCCGCTGTGCTTCTTCAATCTCTGATCTTCCTGCTCCAGCCGCCCAAACCAGCGCCGGCGGGACTGCCTGCTCCCTCCTCCCGTGGCTGGCTGTGCTGCCGCCAGGCCATCCCTCTAACCACCCAAACATCATGTTATTTTCCGGCGACGTCAGCCTCACCCCGCAGCCGACCAGTCAGCGCTCGTTCTCCCCTCAGTGTGGGCATCCGCTGCGGTGGCTTCGCCGGCTCCGGGTGGTTCTCTTCCTGGGCCTTGCCCTCGTCCATCGTGTTTGTGCTCTCGGTGCGGCGAGGTCAACATGGTCAACAAACAACAGCCATCGGAAGAGGCTGACAGTGGGGGCCCACACAGGAAAATGCCTCCTTATTACGCGCAAAATAATGATTCCTCCACCTGATAGCTGGGACCCACTGGAAGGGTCTCCGTATTTCGCGAAAAAAACGTTCCCCCCGTTGTAAGCTCGGACCCACCGGAAATGCATCCTTATTACGCACAAAAAAATGAATACTCCCCCTGCTAGCTGGGACTCACCTTGGTGGGAGGCTGACTTGTGGGCCTACTAAGTTTACGGGGACGGAGGGCTTTGTCAACTTAGTCAATATGTATGAATCTAGCTCCAGTGACCATACGATGTCCATCCAACGGGTGTAGTGCTTCTTCAACCTCTGGTCTTCGTGCTCCAGCCGCCCAAAGCAGCGCCTGTCGTGCCGCGTGCTCCTGCCTCCCGTGGCCAGCTGTGATGCCGCAGAGGCATCACCGCCCCCTACTACTCCCACCGCTGGCCAGGCCATCCCTCTACTCACCCACACCCCCTGTTATTCTACGGTGACGGTAGCCTCACCCTCGTACTCCTCTTCACGTGGGCATCCACTTCTGCGTCTTCCCCGGCTCCACGTCGTCCCCTTCCTAGGCCTCGCCGTCGTCCACCGCCGTGGTGCTCTCAGCGCGGCGTGGTCAATGTGTTCAACGACCGACTTCCATCAGAAGAGTACTATGCGTGGAGATGCTGACAGCTGGGTCCACGGCGGCCGCAAGGAAGTGCCTCCTTATTACGTGCAAAATAATTATTCCTCCACCTGACAGCTGGGACCCACCGGACGGGCCACCTTATTTCACGAAAAAATGTTTCCCCCCTGACTGCTGGGACCCACCAGCTACACCTTCGCACGCAAGGAAGTGCGTCCGGGCATAAAAAGAACGATTCGCCCCCTGACTGCTGGGAACCACCAGCAACATCTTCGCATGCAAGGAAGTGCTTCCAAGCAAAAAAAACGATTCAGCCCCCTGACTGCTAGGACCCACCAGCGACATCTTCGCAGGCAAGGAAGCGCTTGACAGTCGGGACCCACCTGGTCGAAGCGTACGTAGCTTTGTCATTGTGGTCGCGAACGTGTACGTACATACTGGTCGATGTAGAGGCGCGCATGTGTCGTAGTAGAGGCGCGCACGTAGCATGTACATGTACGTACAGCGGCGAGGGTGCAAGAAAGAAAATACGGCCACGTATGTACATACGGGCAGGATCTCGAACGCCTACTCGCGCATACGTACATGGCTGGGTCGGAACGGAGAAACAGCATCACCGTCGTGTTCATGGGGAGCCAACTGGCTGGGTCGGAACGGAATGCGTGGTCGTGTTCATCGGGAGGGCTTGGACGGAATAGGCGATGGAAACGAGGCCTGGGGTACCGCACAATGGTGGAAATGGCCTTCTGTTCGACCGGCCACGTTCGAAACGGGATCCTGTTGATAGGGAGGGGCCTGGCGTACCGCAAAGCGGAGGAAATGGACCTCCTACGGTCGAAATGGGGGGTCCTGTTGATCGGGAGAGGTGTGGCATACCGCAAAACGGACGAAACGGACCTCCTATGGTCGAAACAGGGGTCCTGTTGATCGGGAGGGGTGTGGCGTACCACAAAATGGACGAAATGGACTTGTGTTGGAGCGCTACCGTCGAAACTGGGGTCCTGTTCATCGGGAGGGGTGTGGCGTACCGCAAAACGGGACTCCACGGGATACTGTTCATCTCCACTGTCGACCTCCTCCAGCCTCCACGGGCTACCGTCGACCTCCTCCAGCCTCCACGGGCTCCTGTTCATCTAGCCTCCACCGTGCGCTACTCCACCGGCTACTGTTCAACCACCCCTCCACGGGCACCCCTCCACTGTCTACTATTCATCCAGCCCTCCAAACCACGGGGTCCTGTTCAACCACCCCTCCACGGGCACCCCTCCACCGTCTATTGTTCATCCAGCCCTCCACACCACGGGGTCCTGTTCATCTAGATGCAACGCCACCGCTCACTGTTCATCCAACCTCCCCTCCCCCACAACGCTCACTGTTCATCCAATGGATCGGCTTCAGTTAGCAGCAGTAGCAAAGGAATCGCTCCATCAGGTTCAGTTAACAGCCATCGATCAATCGCTCGGGTTCAGTAACGCGTAGCCTGCAGTGCAAACGCTCGGGTTCAGTTAGAGCCCAACGCCTCGCTCGGGTTCAGTTAGAGCCAACGCCTCACACACGCGCGCGTATGTGTACGAGAGAAACGCGCATCGCTCGGCCCCCGACCTCCCACCGTAACCGGCAACTCCCCGAAATTTTCATCCCCCTCGCTTCTACCATGATTTTTTCCGTCATGGACGAACCAAAGAATGTCATGCAGCTGCGTCTCCGGCCCGCCCAAGACGAAAAGCCCACTTTCTTTCATGATTTTTTGTCGTAGAAGTAGGAGCCCACCACATCTAAGATGATACCGGGTTTTGTCACAATTATTGTCATAGAAGTGTCATATGTATGACAGAGAAAAGTTTTGTTCGTCCCAAAATGTCACAGATGTGTCTATTTTTGTAGTGATTGTTATCAATATCATAATCATCATGAGGCTTAAATAAAATTTTGAGATCATAAGAAACATCACCCCAATCATGACCATTGCAATAAGTAGTGGACATGGCAAAATTAGCATCCCCAAGCTTAGGGTTTTGCATATTATTAGAACAATTGACATTAGTAGAATTTATAATAACATCATTTCAATAATGCTTTTCATTCAAGGAGCTATCATGAATCACTTCACAAATCTCTTCTTTTAGCACCTCATCACAAATTTTAGATTCATGAATTTCAAGCAAAACCCCATAAAGATAATCTAGCGCACTCAACTCACTAGCAATTGGTTCATCATAATTTGGTCTTTTGAAAAGATTAGCAAGTGGATGAGGATCCATATCAATAGATTTTGAGAAAGCGAAGACGCAAGCAAATAGAAGACACATGTTCACACAAGTAAGCAAAAGATCAAAGGAGAAAAAGGCAAACGAAAAAGGAGGCTAATAAAATGGCAAATTGTTGTGAAGTGGGGGAGAGGAAAACAGGAGGCAAATGGAAAATAATTTAAATTGCAAGGAGATGATATTTGTGATTTGGAACCTTGTATATGTTGATGATGTCTCCACGGCGAATGCTATAAATTCCTTTTGATGTTGGCTTGAACTACGTCGGTATTTCCCCAAAGAGCAAGGGATGATGCAGCACAACAACGGTAGGTATTCCCCTCAGTGATGAGACCAAGTTTGTCGAACTAGTAAGAGAACCTCGCAAAACTACGTAAACGGTACCTGCACACAAAGAATAAATACTTGCAACCCGACATGTTAAAGGGGTTGTCAATCCCGTTCAGGTAACGGTGCCAGAAATTGTCAAGTTGATGGGATAAAATTGTAGTAGATTGATAGATGGAAAGAAAAGCAAATAAAATTCAGCAAGGTATTTTCGGGTTTTTAGATTAACAGATCTCAAAATAAAAGAGAATAAAAATTGATCTTGAAGGAAAATATGATAAAGAAGAGACCCGGGGTCGTAGATTTCACCAGTGGCTTCTCTCAAGAAAAATAACATACGTTGGCTAAACAAATTTCTGTTGGGAAATTGATAGAACTTCAAATAATTATGACGATATCCAGTTAATGATCATTATATAGGCATCATTTCCAAGATTAGTAGACCAAATCCTGCCTACATCTACTACTATTACTCCGCACATTAACCGCTATCCTGCATGCATCTAGTGTATTAAGTTCATGGAAAAACAGAGTAATGCAATAAGACCAATGACGTGATGTAGACAAGATCTATTCATGTAGGAATTAGACCCCATCTTGTTATCCTTAATGGCAACGATACATATGTGTCGGTTCCTCTTCTGTCAATGGGATCAAGCACCATAAGATCAAGCCAATCACAAAGCACCTCTTCCCATGGCAAGAAAAATCGATCTAGTTGGACTAACTAAACCAAAGATTCGAAGAAGAAATACAAGGCTATAAATAATCATGCATATAATAGATCAAAAGACTCAAATAACTTCCATGGATCAAAACGTAGATCTGATCATAAACTCAAAGTTCATCGGATCCCAACAAACACACCGCAAAAAAGAGTTACATCAAATAGATCTCCAAGACACCATTGTATTGAGAATCAAGAGAGAGAGGAAGCCATGTAGATACTAACTACGGACTCGTAGGTCTATAATGAACTACTCATGCATCATCGGAGAGGCACCAATGAGGATGATGAACCCCTCCGTGATGGTGTCTAGATTGGATCTGTGGTTTCTTGAACTTGTGGCGATTGGAATTGATTTTTCATCGACTCCCCTAGGGTTTTTGGAATATTGGGGCATTTATAGAGCACAGAGGCGGTGCGGGAGGCGGCCGAGGTAGGCACAACCCACCTGGGTGCTCCTGGGCCCCCAGGCCCGCCCTCGTGGGTTGTGCTCCTCTCGAAGCGCCCGTCTGGTACTTTCTTGGCCCATCGTGTGTCTTTTGGTATAGAAAAAATCACCAAAAAGTTTTGCTATGTTTGGACTCCGTTTGGTATTAATTTTCTTTGAAGTAAAAAATAAGCAAAAAACAACAACTGGCACTGGGCACTATGTCAATTGGTGCTTCCCCAAAAAAATGATATAAAGTTTCTATAAAATGATTGTAAAACATCGAAGAATGATAATATAAAAACATGGAACAATAAAAAATTATAGATACGCTAGAGACGTATCAGGGAGCAATTAGCTAGAGTAGTTCCGAAGAAGTAGTTCCATGTAGAGCATTGTAGACACAGATATTTGCAAAGTATACACGGATCTGAATGTTGCAGACATGTTGACTAAAACCTCTCTCACAATAAAAACATGATGAAACCCCAGAACTCATTGGGTGTTAATCATATGGCGATGCGATCTAGATTATTGACTGTAGTGCAAGTGGGAGACTATTGGAAATAAACCATAGAGGCAATAATAAAGTAGTTATTATTATATTTCCTTAATCATAATAAAGGTTTATTATTAATGCTAGAATTGTATTCACCAGAAACATAAATACATGTGTGGACACATATACAAATACTGTGTCCCTAGTAAGCCTCTACTAGACTAGCTCGTTGATCAAAGCTGGTTAAGGTTTCCTAACCATAGACATCAGTTGTCACTTGATAACGGGATCACATCATTAGGAGAATAATGTGGTGGACAAGACCCATCCGTTAGCATAACATATGATCGTTCAGTTTTTGCTACTACTTTCTTAATGTCAAATACATATTCCCTCTACCATGAGATCATGCAACTCCCAGATGCCGGAGGAAAGCCTCGTGTGCCATCAAACGTCACTTTGTAACTGGGTGATCATAAAGGAGCCTTACAGGTATCTCCAAAGGTGTCTGTTGAGTTGGTGTGAATCGAGGTTGACATTTGTCACTCTGTATAGCGAAGAGGTATCTCTCGGCCCTCTCGGTAATACATCATCATAGGAAGCTTGCAAGCAAAGTGACTTAGAAGTTAGTTACAAGATGGTGTATTGCGGAGCAAGTAAAGAGACTTGCCCGTGACGAGATTGAACTAGGTATGGAGATACTGACGATCGAATCTCGGGCAAGTAACATACCGACAGACAAAGGGAACTACGTATGTTTTCATAAATGTTTGACCGACAAAGATCTTTATATAATATGTGGGAACCAATATGGGAATCTAGGTAACGCTATTGGTTATTGACCCGAGAGCATCTCGGTCATGTCTGCATCATTCTCGAACCCGTAGGGTCCACACACTTAACGTTCGTTGATCCTATAGTACTATATGAGTTATGTGAGTTGGTGATCGAATGATGTTCGGACTCCCAGATGAGATCACGGACACGACGAGGAACTCTGGAATGGTCCGAAGGTAAAGATTGATATATAGGATGAAGGTATTTGGGTTTTGGAAAGTTTTCGGAATGCTCACGATTACCATCAGAGTGCCGGAAGGGTTTCCGGGAGGTCACGAGGAGTTATTGGGCTTAACGAGCCATGAAGAGGGGACCACACCAGCCCACAGGGGGTTGGCGCGCCCACCTCCTGGCCACCGTCCATAGGGAAGGAAAGAAAGAGGACCAGCCCCCTCTTACCTTCTCTTCCACATGAGAAAAAGCAAAGGGGGGCGCCTCCCCTCTCGCCTTCTCCCCACCTGCCAAGAAGGAAGGAAGGGCGCCCCTAGAGCAGGCCCCCTAGGGCGGCCGCAGCCCCCCTTCGGGTGCGCCTTGGGCTTCCTCCCCTCCCCCTCCACCTATATATATGTGAGCAGGGGAGGGGGCAACACACACCAAAAATTCCTGAGCCGTGTGCGGCGGCCCCTGTCTGTCTAGTTCGTGCTCCGTCCAAAAATCATTGTTGTTGGCTAATCCCCGCGGAATAGTTTCACCACCACCGTCATCACATCGTCGTGCTACCGGAAATCATCCACTACTTCTCCTCTCTTTGCTGGATCAAGAAGGCGAGGACGTCATCTGTAACACCCTGGATTTTTGCCTTTTCTTTTTTGTATTGATTTTCTTTGGATTATTGCTTTGATTTCTTTTTTTGTGGCTATGTGGTCCGAAAACTTGGGAATATTATCTCTTCCTAGGTTCCAACGTGGCTTGTCATCCTCAAACCCATCCCAATATCATGTCATTTCCCATCTTGGACCAGTCCCAATAATCTTTTCATTATGAATACTAAAGCCCCCCCCCCCTTAGAACCGGTTCTTATATGAACCGGGACTAAAGGCCCTCCACGTGGCCGTTGTCTGGAGCTCCACCTTTAGTCCTGGTTGGTAACCGGTAATACCAACCGGGACTAAAGGTTTTTTTTTCTTGAAATTTTTTCTCGATTTTCCAATTTCTGAATTATTCTACAATTTAATCTCTAATCACCACTCATCACTACTCAATCTAACCTCTAATCTCTAATCACCCCTCATCATTCCAAAGCTTCTAACTTCCCGGCCGGTCACCCATCCTCTCACTACTCCAGCCTAAGCACGCTTAACTTCCAGGTTCTATTCCCCCGCGTTTCCAAGTCTACACTTGTTGTTTTCCTGATAATAATAAGATGTCAATCCTATTTACCCTCAGGGTTTAGCTTGAGATTAAAGTCACACATTTCACTTTTTGAGTTTGAAACTATTATTCAAAAAAAAAATTATTTAGTAACACTAATATTTCTTGACTAAGTAGTTTGACCATAGTTTGACCACAGTTTGACCATATTTGACCAAAATTCAAAATACTAAAATAATTATTTAGTAACACTCATATTCTCGAATAATTATTTAGCACCACTAATACTTCCTGAATAAGTAGTTTGACCATAGTTTGACCAGATTTAACCAAAATTCAATTTTTTTTTGAAATTTGAGCATAACTTTTTTTCCTTTTAGAATTTTAGGATTCTAAAAAAATTGCAAACAGGCCTACGAATATGGCCGTTTTGCTTTTCCATAACACTTTTTTGCAAAACATGTCCAAATTTAATTTTTTAATTTTCCTAACTAATAGATGTAGTAACATAACTACATCTCGAGGGATTTTAATTTTTGAAGTTTTTATCATTTTCTTTTGCTTTTAACAAAACTGAAAAGGCAATCCATGGAGGGGTAGAGTTTGAAAATGGGACCTTTAGTCCCGGTTTGAGACAAGAAACGGGACTAAAGGGCATCACACCCTTTAGTCCCGGTTCGTGTCTCAAACTGGGTCTAAAGGTCTAATCTTTAGTCCCGGTTTGAGATACGAACCGGGACTAAAGGGCATCGCATCCTTTAGTCCTGGTGTCGGTGTCAAAACCGGTGGATCTCGGGTAGGTGGTCCCAAACTCTGCGTCTAGGCGGATGGTAATAGGAGACAAGGGACACGATGTTTTTACCCAGGTTCGGGCCCTCTCGGTGGAGGTAAAACCCTACTCCTGTTTGATTAATATTGATGATATGGGTAGTACAAGAGTAGATCTAACACGAGATCAAAGAGGATAAACCCTAGAAGCTAGCCTATGGTATGATTGTTGTTCGTCCTACGGACTAAAACTCTCCTGTTTATATAGACACCGGAGAGGGCTGGGGTTACACAGAGTCGGTTAAAATGGTAGGAGATCTACATATCCGTATCGCCAAGCTTGCCATCCACGCCAAGGAAAGTCCCATCCGGACACGGGACGGAGTCTTCAATCTTGTATCTTCATAGTCTTGGAGTCCGGCCAAAGATGATAGTTCGGCTATCCGGACACCCCCTAGTCCAGGACTCCCTCAGTAGCCCCTGAACCAGGCTTCAATGACGACGAGTTCGGCGCACATATTGTCTTCAACATTGCAAGGCGAGTTCCTCCTCCGAATACTTCATAGAAGATTTTGAACATAAGGATAGTGTCCGGCTCTGCAAAATAAGTTCCACATACCACCGTAGAGAGAATAATATTTACACAAGTTCAATCTGCTGACGTATTTCGTGGCGTGACGTCACACCACGGCCAAGCCTTTATTCGAATCGTTTTTACTGTTCCACCTCAACGCGTTTAGCGAAGCGGTTTCCTTGGCACGTCTTGTCAAAGCAGAGATCGTGTCCCCTTATTTCGGGATTCTCATCAATACGGGCGTGGGTAACCCAACCGTGCCCGTTGGCACGCCCCTCTATCAGAGGCGAGTCCCAAACGGCCACGGGGAGGGCTCTTGGTATTCAACCTCTTTATAACGAGACCAAGGCCTGCTCCTTTCTTTTAATCTCAATCGAATCCGCCCCTCGCCTCGAGTTCCAACACCCAAAGCTCCAGATTCAGGCACTTCAGACCTTCGACGATGTTCGGCTCCGGCCTGCAAGGCCGGTGGATGCCTTCTTCCGTCACGGAAGAAGACGTGCTAAAGCTGAGAGAGGCCAGGTATCTAACCGGCGAAATTTTGCATAGGTTGCCTGCCCAAGGGCAGGTTATTCCTACTCCCGAGCCTGGTGAGAGCGTGGTGTTCGTGTCTCACTTCCTTCGGGGTTTAGGCTTCCCGATGGACCCCTTCGTGAGGGGGCTCATGTTTTATTATGGGCTGGAATTCCACGACTTGGATCCGGAGTCCATCCTCCACATCTCATCGTTCATTGTTGTGTGCGAAGCCTTCCTCCGTATTACCCCTCACTTTGGATTGTGGCTCAAGACCTTCAAAGTGGAGCCGAAGATGATCAAGGGGCAGCCGACAGAGTGCGGAGGGGCTGTTATAAGAAAAAATGCCGATGCTCCATTGCCCGAGGGCTCTTTTCAAGAGGTGCTTGGTCTATGGCAACAGGAGTGGTTCTACATCACCGCTCCCAGGGGCACCAAATGGGTGGCGCCACCTGCCTTCCGCCCGGGTCCTCCACAGCGGCTGGCGTCATGGGTCAACAAAGGGCTTGACTGCTGCAGGGCCATATTTGAGACCTCCAATAGAGAGAGATCAATCTGGTTGTAGTGGCGCAGGTCATGCTGATTCGGCGCCTTCTGCCCTGCAAATGTCGTCCCCTCCGCCTGTGGGAATTTAATCCAGAGGGACCATGAGCTCTCCAACACTTCATGGGCGCGACGCCCGTGGAGATGTATAAACTGTTCTTCGGATCACAAGAGATGTGTCCGGAATTGACCGAGGACACAGGCCTGAGCTGCAATCGCCCGGATACTCAAGTAAGCAGCCCCGTGCCCGGACACGCTATCCGTACATTTATCATAAACTTGCCCTTTAAAGAGCTGTCGCTTAAACAGGAGTGGATAGCGAAAGCAAAACTAATAAGGTGTCTGGCCCCCCTTCCCAAGACCACGCCGGATAAGGTGTTAACCAAGATGCTGGAGGCTGCGCCTTTGGAAGAGGGCAAAGGAGGGAACAGGGATGCTATTGCCTCCGTGAAGGAGGCTTTCAAAGATGGGGGGATCGAGAATCCCTCCCTCCAGGGGAAGAAGAGGACCGCTTCTGAGGATCCGGAAGCCAAGGCCTCAAAGCGGGGGAAGAAATCCTAACCAGAGGGTCCTGTGCCAGGAGAAGCCCCGGCCGCACTATTTCCCCAAGGGAATCAGCCCTCCAGCGAGCCGTAAGTAGAAAGGGGAGTTTTGTAATAAGGGACATCCCTTGTTTTTATTTCTGAAGATAACCGAAGTTTTACCTTGTAGTTCGGATCTCAGCCCTTCTCAGCAGAGCTCATCTTCAGGGGATCTTCGTCCGGAGATGATGGAGAGCGAAACGCCTCCATCTGCCGCACCGTCATGCGGGGCGGACGACCTTGAGCTATCGTCGCGGAGGGTTTCCTCTAGTCCGGCGGGGCCGGGAGGTCCGGCACCAGCTGGTGTACGGTTGGAGGAGCTGAAGGATCTGCTCGGGCGAGCATCTATCTCAGAAGATCACCATGCGTTAATGGGTACGGTGATTGAACGGATTTCGTCCGCTGAGAGCGGATTGCATGAAGCCGTCAGAAGTTTACTGACGGGGTTTGAGGTACGCAAAAATGATATACCTTCTGACAATTTTGCATATAGAATGCGCTCTGTATAGATAGTAGCCCCTGGGACTCGGTGCGTTGTCGAAAGTGACAGCGCGTCGAGGATCATAATATCAATTTTAAGATGTCGCCTGTCCTGTATAGGTGGCGGAGCATTCGGTGGCCAGCCAGACTGATCAACTTGCCGAACTGAAGCGGCAACTTGACGTGCTGGATGCGGACATCACGCTTGTCAATAAGCGGCTTGACGAGTCACAAGGTATGCAACTTCTCCGCAGACACCTAGTAAGGGAGTTTGAAGCCCATGTCTTACAACATGTATGCTTTATGCGGATGGTGCCGCTGCTATGGAGAACCTTCAGGCGGAGCTAGCCCGAGTCAGGGAGCAAGCCAGAAAAAGTGATGTGGCTGCCTTGAGGGTGGCCAAGGAGCTAAAAGCCGAACAGGCTGCTCACTGCCGAAGCAGGGAGGAAATGGCCAAGATGGCCGGGAAGTTGAAGCATGCTACCGACCACTGCGAGTTTCTTGAAAAAGAACGCCGAGCGGAACAAGAGGACCTGAAGAAGGCCACCGCCGAAGCCGAGGATGCCCTCTCTGCGATGAGAGCTATAAAGGAGGAGCTACGTCAAGCCGGGGATATCGCGGCTGGAAAGCCCTTTCTGCTGCGGAGTTAGTTCACGGATCCGAAGTATGCTCAATTCGGCCAGCTGTGGGGTGCGGAGGATGCTTATCTGGATTGGGCGGCGAGTGCCATAGACGCGGTCGTACACTTCCGAGGCCAAAAGGATCACGGAATGGAAGAGCTTTTTTGGTCGCAGTTCCATAGTCCAGAGCGTCCACTTCCATTAACTGATCGGTTAGCCAAATGGGCTAAGCTGAATAGGTTATCCGGACTTGCCATGAAGGATGTCATGGCTCATTTGTGGCCGAAAAGGCCCGAGCCAAAGAGTTATTTTGGCTTCGTGCAGCAGTTCCTTGATGCAGTGCCGCATATCAATGCAGTGAAGCGGTCGGCATGCATAGAGGGTGCGCGGATGGCTCTCGCCCATGTCAAGACATGCTGGGTGGAGATGAAGGCCACCGACGTTGCATCCCATGATTCGGACAGAAGCCGAGTACCTGCCGAGCACTATTTTGAGGAAGTCCTGCAGGGCGCTCGTTTAATAGAGACGTAGTGCTCGAAGGATATTATGTTCAAATGACATGTATGATTTGTGAAACAATGTTTCAATATAATATAAGAGCTTTTTATACTTGTGTGACCAAGTAGTAAAATACCTCCTGTGCGGCCGTTGATGTATATGTGTATATAACTTGAAAGATTGCAGTCTTCGGATTCAGCCCCACGCACATAGTGCGGGGGCGTTTGCAAAAAGGCACATTTTCACACTTAATCCAATGTCTTGGTCCTGTAAAGGAGGTGATAGCGTAGCAAACTAGGCAACTGGACTATAATGCTTTATCACTTTCACTTAGCCATAGGAGTTCGATGGTGGGGCTACTATATAGCCCCTGGGGGGCACCGCGCTCTCCCGAACTTGGGGCGCGTATGTGCCTGAACGGGAAGCGGTCCTTTGTTAATGCGGAGGAATTCTAGACATTCTGATGGTCCATCGAGTGGTTGACCAGTCTCTCGCTATATCATGACAATCAGTTTTCGGCTTTCTCTACTGAGGTGCTCACCAGGCTGAACCGGGGCACAATCGCAGTAGTTCTCCTGGTGCCGCGTTAGCCAATAGAGCGGAATGTAAGGCAGCAAAACACAGGAGACGGGCAAACCCAACATTTCACCAAAGACATGATTAGGAGCTGATGCATATAAGGCCTAACTCGAGACGCCGAACACTCCCTAAGGTATTCGGTCTTTATGAAAATGGGACGAACAATGCCCTAAGCCCCTAGTGTCCAGGTACACGCAAAAATTTCTAGCGCGGCCGATGCCAAAACGCCAGCCTCCTCCTCGGTTATAGCAAGAAATCGGGGGATGTGTATCAACAAGAGACAGTAAAAAAGGTTTACACAGGGTCTAAATCTGAAAAGAATCCTTGCAACGGGTCCCTACTACACGCCTGCGCCTGTGTCTCCGTTGTGCCGTAACCTGGACGGGTGTAGCACAATGTTCATCTGTAAAAGAGAAGAACTTAGTTGGGAAAAAAATAAAAGATCGTGCGAAAAATGTATTTTTAAAATAAACAGAGTACGATTCAGAAAATGAATAAAATTGAGCTTTATTGTCTCTTGTTGTACATGCGTGGAGCCCCTTGTAAGGGGGTATGCGGCTAGTAAGCCCTTTGTTTATTTATAACGGACTCGCCTAACCGTGACCGAGGTCTGAATGACCTATTTAAGTGCTTTGATCAGCAAAGCCGGATTAGTGTGTGGCTGTCAAGGCAGTCTCACGTTCTTCTGTATTCGAGGAACACTCGAAGTTTCCCTTTAATGAGATGATGCCGCGTGGACCGGGCATTTTAAGTGTAAGAGACGCGTAATGTGGTATTGCGTTAAAGCGGGCGAAAGCTTCGCGTCCCAATAGTTCTTGGTAGCTACTTTTAAATGGGGCGATGTGGAGGACTAACTTTTCGCGAAGGAAGTTGTCGGATGGGCCGAACGCAACTTCTAGTAGTAGAGAGCCCGTACAATGGGCATATGGGCCTGTCATTACTCCTTTAAAGGAAGTGTTGCTATGGCGAATTTTGGTTGGGTCTATCCCCATTCTGCGGATTGTGTCCTGATATAGCAGGTTTAGATCGCTGCTGCCGTCCATTAGGACTTGTGTAAATTGTAGTCCATCGACTATAGGATCTAGTATCAAGGCAGTCCATCCTGTGCTCCGGATACTTCCGGAGTAGTCCTGATGGTCGAAGGTGATTGGTTTTGATAACAAGTGTTGGGACTCCACTGGGGTAGTCCGTGCGGCGCGTATTTCAATGGGCGCCGCTCTATTTTTCCCCGTTGTCACTTGATGCGAGTTTACTGTTTTGACCTCTTGTGGGAAATTCCTTTGTTTTCCGGTGCTCTGCTTGTGGGGTTCGTCATCGTCCTCACTTGGTGTGTCGAGCCCCTTGTGTTCGGCGTTAAGTCGGCCGGACTGTTTGAAGACCCAGTAATCTCTGTGGGTGTGGTTTGCAGGTTTCCCGGGGGTACTGTGGATTTGGCATATCTTGTCCAAGATTTTGTTTAGGTTGGATAGCTCGTCGCTATTGTCCTTAAGAGGCAGTTTTTTGTTGTTCTGCCGAGAGCTTTTGAATCCGGTGTTGACTGTCGTGCTCTTCAGACTATTTCCCTTAGTCCAGCGCTGGTTCTTGCTGCTTCGTGGTTTCCCATTTCCATCCCTGACTTCGGACGTACTTGGGTCACGGGTATTGCATCTTGCCAGCCAGCTATCCTCTCCCGCGCAAAAGCGGGTCATGAGGCTTGTTAATGCGGCCATTGTTCTTGGCTTTTCCTGGCCGAGGTGTCTGGCGAGCCATTCGTCTCGGACGTTATGTTTGAAAGCTACTAAGGCTTCAGCGTCCGGACAGTCAACTATTTGGTTCTTTTTGGTGAGGAATCTGTTCCAGAATTTGCGGGCTGACTCTCCGGGCTGTTGAGTTATGTGACTTAAATCGTCTCCACCCGGAGGGCGGACATAAGTCCCCTGAAAATTTGCCCGAAACGCATCCTCAAGCTCTTCCCAACTTCCAATGGTATTTTCTGGGAGGCTTTTGAGCCAATGTCGGGCTGGCCCTTTGAGCTTGAGGGGTAAGTGTTTTATGGTGTGGAGGTCATCTCCTCTAGCCATGTCTATGTGCAGGATGTAATCCTCAATCCAGACTCCAGGGTCTGTTGTTCCGTCGTATGCCTCTATGTTTACGGGCTTGAATCCCGCTGGAAATTCATGATCTAGCACCTCATCGGTGAAACATAGGGGGTGTGCGGCGCCTCTGTATTTGGGTGTGCCGTGATGTTCGAATACTCGACGTGTTGTATTGCTTTCTAGAGCTTGCTTTCTTGGCCCATAGATAGACCTGACTGGGCCATCCTTTTGGTGTGGATCCTTATGCGGATCGCGTGCCGGCTTGTGTGTGGTGCCGCTTGCCGCTCTATGTTTGCCATGTGGTCGTATATCCGACCGGGCGGCCTCTTTGTTCTTTGATCATGGGGGCTCTACGGCCTCCTCGTCAAATTCGGGCAGTAGTTTGCGCTTCGGGTAGCTCTTTGTTTGGCGACTATCGCTGTATTCCACTCATTCTGAGTACGTCTTCCACTGTTTTGAGCTTCCGTTTGTCTGCGGTGTTGAGTACTTTGCTCCATCTCATTCTGAGTGCGTCTTCCACTGTTTTGAGCTTCCGTTTCTGCTTCTTCAGACTACGTGCAGTGGCGACAAGCCTTTTGTGGAGGTTCTTCTGCTCCAACGACGTGTCCAGCGTGAGATCGTCCAGACTGTTATCTTCGCCGGGGACGGATTGTTTATCCAAGTTATCCTATTCGGATGGTTGCTCGAGGGAATGTTCGTCGTCCACTGGTTTGCCCTGCTCTATGGCTGGGTCTGTATGGGTGCTGTCTTTGTCGAGGAGGGACTTTGAGCGGCGCTTACGTCGCTGTTTTGACTGCTTTTCAAGGGAATTATCCTTCGCAGCGTCCCGTTGTTCCTCGTTATCGCTTCCTTTAGCTGTATCCACCATATATACATCGTGAGTTGAGGTGGCCTTCCAGTGCCCTATAGGCGCTGGTTCTTGGTCGTTTCCGGCATCGTCATCCATACCGTCGATGTCTTCGGAGTCAAAGTCGAGCATGTCGGTTAAATCATCGACAGTGGCTACAAAGTGGGTGGTGGGTGGGCGTTGAATTTCTTCGTCGTCTGCATCCCAACCTTCCTGACCATAGTCCGGCCAGGGCTCTCCTAATAAAGAGAGACACTTTAGTGAATTCAGGATGTCGCCAAAGGGCGAGTGCTGAAAGATGTCCGCAGCACTGAACTCCATGATCGGCGCCCAATCGGATCCGATTGGCAGGGGCGCGGAAGGTTCGGAGTACGGAGAATAGTCAGGCACCTTGGAGTCATGAGCTTCACAAAGGACAGGGTCGGTATTCGGCTCTATCGCCGTACAGGTTGCAGCCCCTGAGGCGGTGTCCAGCCACCAGTCCTCGATCGGCGCAGTCAGCTTCGAGCTAAGGGTCGGAGCGGACTCTTGTGCGGCCTCTAGGGCACTGTTCGGCAGCAGAGCTAGATCATGCCCATCGTGACAGTGCGGCGCGCTTGGCTGTGGCTCGAACCCATCGAAGATCAAGTCTCCGCGGACGTCAGCCGTATATATAGTTCAAACTTCCCAATCTAACCTGATGGCCAGGGGCGTAGCTTTCAATCTGCTCCAGATGGCCAAGCGAGTTGGCCCGCAGTGCAAAGCTACCGAATACGAAGATCTGTCCGGGGAGAAAAATCACACCCTGGACTGCGTCATTGTTGATGATTGAAGGAGCCATCGGGCCTAAAAGCGACGACACAGAGGAACTCTCAATGAAAGCACCAATGTCGGTGTCAAAACCGGCGGATCTCGGGTAGGGGGTCCCGAACTGTGCGTCTAGGCGAATGGTAACAGGAGACAAAGGACACGATGTTTTTACCCAGGTTCGGGCCCTCTCGGTGGAGATAAAACCCTACTCCTACTTGATTAATATTGATGATATGGGTAGTACAAGAGTAGATCTACTACGAGATCAAAGAGGCTAAACCCTAGAAGCTAGCCTGTGGTATGGTTGTTGTTCGTCCTACGGACTAAAACCCTCTAGTTTATATAGACAACGGAGAGGGCTAGGGTTACACAGAGTCGGTTACAATGGTAGGAGATCTACATATCCGTATCGCCAAGCTTGACTTCCACGCCAAGGAAAGTCCCATCCGGACACGGGACGGAGTCTTCAATCTTGTATCTTCATAGTCTTGGAGTCTGGCAAAAGATGATAGTTCGGCTATCCGGACACCCCCTAGTCCAGGACTCCCTCACCTGGTTCATGTCTCAAACCGAGACTAAAGGGCTCATTTGAACTAGGACTAATACCTATAGCCGCACGAACCGGTACTAATGATCATATTAGTCCCGGTTCGTAATGCAACCGGGACTAATGTGTATATTGAGCTGTGACCAAAGCCCTCTTTTTGACTAGTGTATGCCCTAGGTCGTGAAGCAACCTATATTTCTGTCACTCCCAAAATCCCCAAATAATTCTCATAAATGGTTTGGGTCATATCTTACACAAATATGGAAAAAATATTTCATTGCCATGTTCAACAATAATCCACCAATAATTCTTTTCCTATTCTGCCCTAAATGGCACTTTGTGAAGCAAGTGCTATTTATCTTTGGTATCGACTATAAACTTTCTGGACACCTCCATATCATTGCCTAATTCCAAGTTTCAATCTCATTTGCCTAGTAATTATATTTCAGATTATTTCCAAAGTTTCTCTCCACGAAGGAACTTTGTGAAGGAAGTATTGTTGTGGAAATATCACGTCAGATCTCCTAGCAAAAGGACATAGTCGTGGAGCCATCACAACAAGATTAGCCTGAAGGGATTAAACCAGACAAGGGACATGAGAGTTTTACACTAGTTCGACCCCTTACGATGAAGGTAAAAGCCTACATCTAGTTGTGATGGGATTATTGGTGTTTCGATGACCAGGGAGCAGATACGCTTTTCTTGGGTCTTGAGTTGTTGTTTTTTGTCCCTGAACCGCCGCCGGGTCGTCCCTTTATATAGACAGGTTGATGCCCGGCCGGTTTACAGAGTCCCGAGGCCAGCTCATACAAGTGTCCGGCTCGGTCTCTCCCTTTCCCTAACTTACAATACAAGTTATACAACTATGGCGGTTTACCACTATTGGCCCTAATCCGCCTCTGGGCTCTGGGCCTCTAAACCTTATCAATAAAGCGCCATCTTCTTTGTCTTCATGGGCTTCAGTATAGTTGAGTGTGAACCGGCCCCTCCTGGGCGGTTTGCACTCAGTAGTTATAACCTCAACATTAGGCCCCAGATTGATTTCAACCTGTTCATGTCAATGTTTAATACTTAGAAAAAATTCCATGAACATCTTCTAATGATTCTCGTAAACCGCCATGTTGTCTTCTCCCTGTAAACTTTGGTAAACCACCATGACGTCATCTTCTGAATGCTACAGTGAATCGTCATGACGTCATCTCTGTATAAAAAGATAATAAAGATTCTCTTCATTTAATTAATTCCTGAAGATCGAGGCAACAACTGCGCCCCCTTTTGCCGCTTCAGGCCCCTTGATTCTCGCGCCTGCCGCTTATCCCCTTTCCTTTATAAATAAGACCGGGGGTCCTTCCATTTCCCCCCTTGCCTCTTTGCATTGTCTTCCTCCTCGCGACCCCGAAGCACTCGAGCATCGCCACCGCCGTCGACCCTTCACCCTGCACCGACTAGGCCGCTGCATCAACCTGTTTGTACCAGAGATCTTCGACACTCCTCCGCCGCTGCGTGGCCCTGGTAAATATTCCATTCCTTCACTTATTAAATCTGCATTAGGGTTTCGAAGTTTCTTCAGTGTTTGTCGGTGTTCATCAGCGCTTATCTGCTTTTCCTTTAACATCTTACTGAATCAAGCTAGGCCTGACAGACTCCTTTTGCGGCTGGATCCGTAGTTTTAATCTGCCATATTACAACATCTTGCTGCTCCTGGATAGATCCTCATCTGAACCTTCTCTGTTCCGCTTGACGCCAATATAGGGCTCAGAAAAATAACCTTTACTAGGCTGCGGTAATCCAAAATCACAACGCCTTCTTGCGAAATCTGTTTCCCTAGTACTTAGTAAATTTCAGACATGCTTCTTCTAATTTGTAGGCAGTTTAACTTTTTAGAAAATGATAATCCGGCAGGTACCATTAGCCCTCGCATAAACCGCCATCTTATCTTGAACATCCATATCCAGTTTAAAGTGCATATATGTCAGAATTAATTTCCCTGGTTTAACACCGGTTTGTGCACGTCAATCTTGAACCGTGAACCCGCTTTTGCACTTCCTTTACAGTCTGTCCTTCACAATTGTCAAGAAATTCGCCTCTTGCAACTGGGTTCCTTCCCGGATCACGGAGACTCGGCTCAATGGGTATGTTCTGACTGGTGCTTTGGCCAAGAAAGAAGTTGTTCATTGGCGGGTTCCTGGCCCTGAGTGCCCTCCTGAACATCAAGATGGAGAAGTGGTGGTATTTATGCAGCATCTAGACCAGGGATTCAGCCCTCCCGGATCAAAGTTTTTCCGGCATGTGCTTGCTAGCTTCCAGCTCCATCCACAAGATATTGTACCAAATTCTGTGTCTAATATCTGCAATTTCCAAGTATTCTGTGAAGTTTATCTTCAAGAAGAACCGTCTGTTGAGCTCTTTAGGGACTTCTTCCACTTAAACTGCAGAACTGAATTCTCTGACGGTCCCAACACTAAACTCGGCGGAGTGTCGATTCAGAAAATGAAAGAAGTTGATTTTCCTCACGCCAAACATCATAGCCACCCCAAAGATTGGAACCAAACATGGTTTTACTGTCAGAATACTGCTCCTGCTGAAGAAAACCCTTTGCCGGGTTACCGTGCTCACCGGCTTAGCAATGGCCACCCACTACCTCAACGACTCACTACCAAAGAACGACAAGCTTACACACCACAACTCGCCAAGCTCCGGGCTTTCACAGCCAATGGTTTAACCGGTGTTGACCTCGTACGTTGCTGGGTTTCATGGGGTATCCTGCCCTTAAACCACCGCTCCAGGTTGATGCATGAGTATACCAGAAATATCAAGGACCCTCAATGGCACCATGAAATAGAAATAACTGACGATGAAGTTACTAAGGCCTTCAAGAAGATGCTGGATGAACCGCTCACTGAATGCAGCAAAACTGGGCTGCGTCCCTTCAACACCTCCATAAACCGCCAGCGGTAAAGATTTCACCCTTCTGCCTTTCTGATCCATCTCCGCTTTAACATTGTTCTGACAATTCTTTGTCTATTCTTTCAGGACAAAGATCCTTTTTGGAAGAGGAAAACTCAGGACAAACCGCCAAAAACTCAAGAGAAACCGGCAAGGGCTGCTCATGCCAAGAGCAAGGCCATCAAAAAGTCAGCCAAGAAGAAAACAACCGAGTCTTCTGATCCGCCCGAAGATGTTGATTCGGAACAAGAGGTAGAACTTGACTCCCTTGGCTCATTTTTCATACATCTTATTGACAACGACCATTACCAGGATGATGCGGAAGCGAGCCGGACTAACAATGTAGAGGTAATCTCCCTTTCTTCCACTTCCGATCTTGTGCGAGTAAGAAAAACCCGTCGCGCGGTTCAAAAAGTGAAGCGTTCACATCCTTTCACTCCTTTGGATCCACAGCATCCTGAAGATCTACGTACAACCTGGCATAGTGGCCAACAAGTCACTTCTTCCGGTTTACCAGATACTCCACTCCGGAAGCACCGTGCAGAGGTCTCTTATAATTCTATCAAGTCTTATCCCCTGGCGGGTTACTTTCGATATCCTCTTAATCCGTCTAACTCAAATTATCAGGCCACTTCCAACTCGTCCTCTGGCGGTTCATCAACCACCCAAATGCCTCCCCTTAAGACCGTCCTCGGGTAAGTATAACAATGTTTAACTTTGTCTTCTTGCATTGGTTTACCATACTAATCGTTTATGTGCCATGTTGCAGTGCCAAAGCTAGATTGAGCAAGAAGGCAAAAACAACTGCTCCCACTGATGAGGTTGAACCGGATAGGACCTCAGAAGATGCTGGCAAGAATGTTGATGTTGTCATGGACGACCCTGTGCCATAGGGCCAAGCCAGTGATGTTGATCCGCCCGAAGTTAACCCGGGGAGTCCTCATATCCATCCACCAAGCCTACAAGCTAATCCTCCAAGTCCGACTGTTGATCCGCCAAGCCCTGCCAAAGCCTCAGACAAACCGGTGAGCCCAAATGCAGCCACTGATGACGTTGTGATTACTGGGATTGGCCATACTTCTCCTAGTAATCCTGTCGCTTTGGCCAAGCACAGTGCCAAGGTGGAATCTGCTGCTAAATAAAAAGGCAAGTGGAAAGCTGATGTGTCGACTTACGCTCATCTCCCCGCCTAGGAACTTCATTCTGGATACTTAAACCGCCTTTACACAAGCCGTGACTATGAGGCCGGTTTGGTAAACTTGATGAAGGAGCATTATTAGGTAAACTTTCAAATACTTTGAAAATTTTATTTGCACTATATAACTCCATTGTAGCCCCCAAGGGCCGGTTTATCTCTTCAAGATGAACCGGGACTTTGAAATAAAAAGACTTCCAATTGTGTAGCCCCCAAGGGCCGGTTTACCTTTTTAATGATAAACCGTTACTTTCTGTTTCAACCTTGTCTTTGTTGAATTCCTTCATCTTTAAATATTCAGATCAAATATGCATTAGCCCCCAAGTGCCGAGATTAATACTTGTATTGAGCCTTGGGAATTTGAATGATAGTAAAAACAAAAAGCAATCTGCATTAGCCCCCAAGTGCCGAGCGTATAACTTGTTATGTGCTTGGGACTTCGAGAAAAAACTCTTAACATCTTTTATCATCTGTCTTGGGCAGCCTGACTTGAACATCAGAGACACCCAGATTGCTGATCTTCAAGAAAATATTAAGTCCCAGCAGGCAGAAATCTCCAAAGCCAAAGATGAATTGAAGGGCGCTATGACTGCCATGGAACAATTAAAGGATGGCTTCAAAAGTGAGCGGGTGAACTGGGAAACCGAAAAAGCAGCTCTCTTAAAGCGGGCTGAGGATGCTGAAACATCACTTAAACTGGTGGTTGAGGAGCTAGCAGGGCTGAAGCAGCAAGTCAATGCTATGACTTTAGCAATATTTGGTAAGCATCTTTTGTCCATTCCTTCCATAAACATTGTTGAAGTTGCCGGCTTAACAGTAAATTGTAAATCGTTTTTGTAGGTAGCCGTGTTTCTCATCTAGGCTCTGACATGCGGATGAAATTGAAGGCAACTTACACTTTGGTAGAACAATTGTATACTGGTGATCAACGAGTCATCTATGCATCTTCCTTCAACAAACCGGCACCCATCTTGATCAAGGAAACGTTGACCAAACTGTCTATGACCCCAGCGCAGATAGAAGAGGTAAAGCGATCTACTGCAAGAGCTAGTGCTTTAACAACATTGACTCGGGCCAAAGCGTGGATTGCTGACCTTGATCCGGCAGATATTGTCAAAGGCTATCCTGGTCAACAAGAGGACGGATCAGACTTTGATAATGAAGCTCTGAATGTCTTGACAAAGGAGATGTGCCCACTGGCAAGCCAACTAGCTGAGGAGGTCGATTTGTCTGTCTACCGGTCCAGCTATGATGCAAATGGCAAACGGGTTGACGGAGCTATGAAGGAAGCCCAGAATTTAATCCGTCCAATCCGTAAGAACACTTATGCTCCTGACATTGAACCGTCCAACCTTATAGGCGACGAAGCTGTATTTCAAGCCTTAACCAGGATTGATTGGACCACCCTTGACTTCCAGCCACTGGGTGAAGAGGAGGAGGCTGAACCGGCGCGAGATGACCCCTCAACGTCACGTCAACCTGGTGCTGAATCATAATCCGCCGGCCGGTTTGATTGTTATGTGTTGTGAGCAACAAACAATTATTCTTTTGGGCATCAAAGCGCCTTGTAATAGGCTAGATGAAATACTTTGATTGTGTGCCATCGTACAATGCTACTTGATACTGTAATCCCGCATTATGTTGCTATGCTTCGCTTTATTTGCCTTGGTATTCCGTATACGTCCTTCTTTCTACATGTTAAATAATTAAACATGTCCGGTGATATTAAATCACTTTTGTAGGTCCGCCAACCCGTTGAGTAGGGGTGAAAACCCAAACTTTGGGTGTTGGAAGGCACCCACCACATTGTGCTGGTGCATAATAAGCCATACCGGGATTGAAAAATACCGGATGATCATTCTTGCGACTTATAGTCAATACCAGGACGGATTGAAAGATGCCGGTTCACCATTGATTATATGCTTAACAGGTGATAACTATAAACCACACCGGGTTAAGAAACACTGGGTTGAGATGAAGAGATATAGCCTGGGCGGGTCGAGAGACGCTGGTTTACTTTAAAAGTTGATCAATAAAGATAAAACTTGTAATAACAAAAGCAAATAAAACTTGTAGTCGAGGCTTTCCGAGGGCTGCCAGGCCGCCGAGTTAAACCATTTGACAAAGCCTTTTAAGATGGGCCTCCAACTAACCAATCGTCGTTTTAACTTTGACAAGTTTAGGGTCTCAATGAGAGTAACTTGTCAAACGTTCGGCGGGTCGTGCCACGATTACCTGGATAGTAGTGGCTTACTTGATGAAGGCAGGTTAACTCGGGGTTTTAGGTGAATACACCAGGCTTCCAAGCCGTGGGTCGATACCCAATTACAAGGGTGCTTTCAAACTCTTTGTTACTTTACACAAAGAGGCCCCAAGTAACTTTGTGAGTTGTGCTCAATGGGTGCCTATGTTTGAGTCGTGCTTTTAGCTACAGAACTCTCTTTGGCCCCTTGGGTGTGAAGCTCCCAAGCTGTATGATGGCATGATAGCCGGTTTAATGGACAAAATGAGACATCGCTTTGTAAGCAGAAGCCCCCTTGTAACCAAGAAATATTGGAAGAATGGCAGAGGCCCTGCTTGTAGCAAGGATGCCGGTTTATTATATTGAGCATAATATATACATTGTCAAAATATGTACATAGTGAGAGCCTATTGTTCAGGTGTAGTAAAGCCGTAGAAGAGCGATATTCCACGGCCGACGGGTCTCCTCCTCCGATTTTCTTGAGTCTTTGTGCTTGCGAACGTCGATGAGGTAGTATGATCCATTGTGCAGATTCTTGCTAACCACAAAGGGTCCTTCCCAAGGTGGGTATAACTTGTGCATATCGGTCTGATCCTAGATGAGCCGGAGCACTAAGTCGCCTTCTTGAAAGGTTCTTGTCCTAACCCGGCGGCTGTGATAACGCCGCAGGTCTTGCTGATAAACCGCCGAACAAGCCAATGCCATGTCCTATTTTTCATCTAATAGGTCCAGTGCCTCTTGATGTGCTTGCTCGTTGTCCGCTTCAACATAATTGGCAACTCGAGGCGAGTCATGACGAAAATCACTAGGAGTACCGCCTTTGCTCCGTAAACCATGAAGAAAGGCGTATAACCTATAGATCGGTTTGAGGTGGTGTTTATGCTCCAAAACACAGATGGTAGTTCTTCCACCCAACAACCCGGCATCCGCTTCAAAGGGACCATAAGCCGGGGCTTTATACCCTTTAAAATTTCCTGATTAGCTCACTTAGCTTGACCATTAGATTGGGGGTGAGCCACAGACGCCACATCAAGCCCGATGTGCTCTCATTGACAAAAGTCCTCCATCTCACCTTTAGAAAGGTTCGTGTCATTATCTGTGATAATGCTGTGTGGAAAACCGAAACGGGAAATCACCTTTCTGATGAACTGAACCGCCGTGGCCGCGTCACACTTGCTTACCGGCTCCGCTTCAACCCACTTAGTAAATTTGTCAACCGCCACCAAGAGGTGGGTCTTCTTATCCTTGGATCGCTTAAAAGGATGCACCATATCAAGCCCCCAAGTAGCAAACGGCCAAGTTATTGGAATCATCTGTAGCTCTTGAGCCGGAACATGAGCTCATCATGGGAATTTTTGGCAGCCGTCGTACAGCCTTACTAAGTCCTCAGCGTCAGCGTGAGACGTCAGCCAATAGAAGCCATGTTGAAACACTTTAGCCACCAAGGATTTTGAACCGGCATGGTGACCACAGTCTCCTTCGTGTATTTCGTGTAGAAACTCACGGCCTTCTTCAGGAGAAACAGAGCATTGGAACGCACCAGAAACACTGCAATGGTGTAACTCGCCGTTGTGAACGACCATGGACTTGGATCGCCGGACTATCTACCTGGCCAAAATTTCATCTTCTGCTAACTCGCCCTGGTTCATATACGCCAAGTATGGAACCGTCCAATCCAGAATGATATGTAAAGCGGCTACCAATTGTGCCTCCGGATCAGGAACAGCGACGTCCTCCTCTGTAGGCAACTGAACCGATGGGTTATGCAAGACATCCAAAAAAGTATTGGGTGGCACCGGTTTACGCTGAGACCCCAGCCGGCTTAAAGCATCAGCTGCTTCGTTTTTGCGCCAATCAATGTGCTCCACTTGATAACCCTTAAAGTGACCAGCAACAATATCCACCTCTCGTCAGTAAGCCGCCATGAGTGGATCCTTGGAATCCCAAGTACCTGAAACTTGCTGGGCTACCAGATCCGAGTCTCCAAAGCATCGTACCCGGCTTAAGTTCATCTCCTTAGCCACTCGAAGACCATGGAGTAAGGCTTCATACTCAGTTGCGTTGTTAGTACAAGGGAACATTAAGCGAAGAACATAATGAATTTTATCCCCTCGAGGGGAAGTAAGGACAACTCCAGCCCCCGAGCCCTCTAATTGCCTGGATCCATCAAAGTGAATAGTCCAGTATGTGCTGTCCGGTTTGTCCTCCGGTATCTGCAACTCTGTCCAATCATTCACAAAATCCACAAGGGCCTGGGATTTGATTGTTGTTCAAGGCATATACTTCAAACCGTGTGGTCCAAGCTCAATAGCCCACTTAGCAACCTGGCCGGTTGCTTCCCTGTTCTGGATTATATCCCCCGAAGGAGAAGAACCGACCACTGTGATGGGATGACCTTGAAAGTACTTTTTAAGCTTCCGATTTGCCATAAAAACCCCATACACCAGCTTCTGCCAATGCGGATATCTTTCCTTTGACTCAATGAGCACTTCGCTGATAAAGTAAACCGGCCTTTGAACCGGGTATTCCTTCCCAGCCTCTTTGCGCTCCACCACAATGGAGACACTGCCAGCTCGGGCATTAGCAGCCACATATAACAGCAGTGGCTCCTTATCAACTGGAGCGGCAAGAATTGGCGGTTCAGCCAACTTCTTCTTCAAGTCTTCAAATGCCGCATTAGTCGCGTCACTCCAGACAAAATTGTATGTTTTCTTCAACATCTGATACAGCGGGGTCTCCTTCTCTCCCAAGCGGCTGATAAACCGGCTTAGGGCTGCAATTCGACCCGCCAGTCGCTGAACATCATTGATACATGCCGGTTTAGCTAGAAATGTGATAGCCTTGATCTTTCCGGATTAGCCTCAATGCCCCAATTAGACACCAGAAAACCCAAGAGCTTGCCAGCCGGTACACCAAAGACACACTTAGCTGGATTGAGCATCATTTTATAAACTCTCAGATTATCAAAGGTTTCTTGCAAATCAGATATGAGTGTCTCCATGTTCCTGGACTTGACCACAATATCATCCACATAAGCATGAACATTGCGCCCAATCTGAGTATGAAGACAGTTCTGCACACAGTGTTGATAAGTTTCCAGGGCACTCTCGAGCCCAAAAGGCATAGATACATAACAGAAGGCTCCAAAGGGAGTAATGAAAGCTATCTTCTCCTAGTCCTTAACTGCCATCTTGATCTGATGATAACCAGAATAAGCATCCAAGAAACACAAACGCTCACAACCCGCCGTAGCATCAATGATTTAATCAATACGAGGGAGGGCAAAGGGATCAGCTGGGCAAGCCTTGCTCAGATCCTTGTAATCCACACACATACGCCAAGTGCCATTTTTCTTAAGTACCACCATTGGATTAGCCAACCACTCTGGGTGAAACAATTCCACGATAATCCCTGCTGCCAGTAGCCGGGCTACCTCTTCCCCAATGGCCTTACGCTGCTCCTCATTAAAGCGGTGAAGAAACTGTTTGACCGGTTTGAACTTCGGATCAATATTAAGAGTGTGCTTAGCGAGTTCCCTCGGTACACCTGGCATGTCAGAAGGTTTCCATGCAAAGATGTCCCGGCTCTCACGGATGAACTCGATGAGCGAGCTTTCCTATTTGGGATCCAAGTTGACGCTGATGCTGAACTGCTTGGATGAATTGCCAAGAACAAAATCATCCAATTTAGTCTCATCAGCCGATTTAAACTTCAAAGCCGGATCATGCTATGTAGTGGGCTTCTTTATAGAGGTCATGTCTGCCGGATCAACATTGTCTTTATAAAACTTCAACTCTTCCATTGCACAAACCGATTCAGCATAGGCCGCGTTACCTTCCTCACACTCTAGAGCAATCTTATGGCTACCATGAACCGTGATGGTTCCTTTGTGACCTGGCATCTTAAGATGTAGATAAACATAACATGGCCTTGCCATCAATTTAGCATAAACCGGTCGTCCAAATAAAGCATGGTACGGACTTCTGATCTTAACCACTTCAAAGGTCAGCGTCTTGGACCTTGAATCATGATCATCTCCAAAAACTATCTCCAGAGCTATCTTACCGACTGGGTAAGCGGATTTACCAACACCACTCCATGAAAACGGTGTTTGACGGTCTAAGATTCTTATCTGTCAACCCCATATGCCGGAAGGTTTCATAGTACAAGATATTGATATTGCTCCCTCCGTCCATGAGTACCTTGGTGAACTTATAACCTCCCACCTGCGGTGCAACCACCAAAGCTAGGTGACCCGGATTGTCAACCCGGGGCGGATGATCCTCCCTACTCCACACAATAGGTTGCCCAGACTAGCATAGATAACAGGGCACTGCCGGTTCAACAAAGTTTACTGCCCTTTTATGGAGTTTCTGATCACGCTTGCACAAGCTAGTAGTGAAGACATGATACTATCCACCGTTTAACTGCTTTGGGTTGCTCTGATAACCCGACTGTTATTGATTCCCCTGATTAGCCTGGTGATGGTTACCACCTTGGTTATTCTGATTGCCCTGATTATTCTAAAATCCTGAGTTTGAATCGCCACCACCGTAACCCGGCCCGTGAAATCCTGGACCAGAACCACCAGATGGACCCTGATCATACCGGAAAAGATCAGAGTTTTTGAATTCCCTCATGATGTGGCAAGCCTTCCAAAGGTGTGTGGCCGGAACCTCCTTTGTCCCGTGCCTTGGGCAGGGCTGGTTTAATAGGCGTTCCAGATTCATTCCTCCACCGCGCTGGGGCGGTTTACCCTTACGGCGCTGCATATTACCCTGCATACTAGTGTTAGCAACAAAATCGGAATTGTCTGCTTTACGCTTACCATTGTTTCCGTGGACCGCCTAGTTATGTTGTCCCTTTGAACCAACATTCTTCTTTCCCTTCTCCTGTTTCTCCTCATCAGAATCAGGGTCCTTGGTATTATCAAAGTCAGCATACTTAACCAGAGCCGCCATGAGTGTTCCATATCATTGCAGTGACGCTTGAGCCGTCCCAACTTCATTTTTAGTGACTTAAACTAGCAATTTCCCTCCAACGTCACAATTGCTATATCCGGATTGATGCGGCCTGATGATTGCAAAATTTCTGAAACCCGGCGCACCCAATGGGTTGTTGATTCATTCTCTCGTTGGACACAAGCTGCCAGATCTACAATGTACATAGGTTGCTTGCATGTATCTTTGAAGTTTGCTATGAACTTGGCCTTCAACTCATCCCATGAATTGATCGAGTTAGCAGGCAGGCTCTTCAGCCAGGTGCAAGCCGTTCCATCTAGCATCATGGTGAATTATTTTGCACACGCCGCTTCATCCACATCTAGCATCTCCATTGCCATCTCATAACTCTCAACCCATGCCTCGGGGGGCTGATCAGCGGTATAGTGAGGCACCTTGCGTGGTCCTTTGAAATCTTTGGGCAACCGCACATTACGGAGAGCCGGGATGAGACACGGCACTCCCCAGGAGCTGAAGGCAAGCCCGGTCCCTCGTTCTACTGACGCCGCTGGCTGAACCGGGGCGGGTTGACGATGACCTGCGTGTTGCGCTACTAATGCAGCATCCCTTCGCGCTCTGCCATTATCCACCACATCCAGAGCATTTAAACTGCCATTCACCGGATTAGGCCCTCGAGGGGCATCATGATGCCGCGCACTGCTTGACACGGCCGGTTCGTCTATGTGCCTACTATGACTCTTGCTCGGACGAGGGGTTCAATGTATTTTGTCTCGGCTGTAGGAATAAGCCTGTTGCTATACAACGGCGGTTTGAAGAAGATCCCTGGCTCGTCGAGTCTCAATCGCTGCTAATGAATCACCCTCCATCGGAATAGCCACCAAACGTGATGCTGCCGCGATCATATTATCCAAAGGGCTAGAAAAGTGACCCGGAGGTGTTGATACATATTGCGGCGGGTTGTCCGTCTGTCGAGGCAGGTCCGTCGCTCGTGGCTGATCCAGCGCTGCCCCAGGTGCCTCGGTCTGGTTTACTCCTGCTGGATTGCTAGGTCCAGCTCCTGGCGTACCGAAGAGATTGAGACCCTCATAAATCTGCGGCAGTCGAGATCGGTACTTCCTTCTAATAACTTCGTTTGATGCGTTCTGATCCAACATAAGCCGGTAATTCTGCGCCTGGATCGGTTGTGATTGGGCATCTAAAGCGTCCCGCTCTTCATCCATCCTGGCCTCCTCAGCTGCCAAGTCCGCCTTGGCCTGAGCTATCTGATCCTTTAGCTTCGTAACATCCGCATTATGCTGAACTTGAGTCTCTGGAGTCACCGTTGTTGTCAACAATGTCGTCAAGGCGTCCAGTAAACCGGCAAGAACTTGAGCCGGCTGGCGCGCCGGGCCTCCTGCCGCGGCTGCCGATCCGGAGATCATTACTGCTGTAGATGAAGATTGCACGGTGGGCTGTGTACCGGCCATGAAGATTGCAACCCGGTTTGGAGGTTCAAGGGGACCCGGAATACTGCCGCCGTCGGAATATCCCCCAATCTGGCCATCTTGCAGTTGGTATAGCGACTCGGTTTCCCCAGTGGACGATTCACCATCTAAGTAGATGGATGTCTCACCGTCGGACACCGGTTCAGATTCCGCACCATGGATGAATCCCACGAACGCACGCTTCATGGCAGGCTGAACCCGGGCAGGACTTGCACGCTGAGCCGTCTCGACAAGGTCGGCGGAGATGTCCGGCTCAGGGCCCGGTTCGCTGATCTTGCGAATGAAAACGTGAATTCCGCCAAAGGGGACCCGGTACCCGTGCTTGATTGAGCCGGCCTCAGGGCCCCAGCCTGCGTCGCCGATGTAAAGCTTGCCGCGATGAATTTTGGTCATCCGGCCAACCGCGTACCCTTTGAGTCCTTCAAAGATGCCCTTTAGGAACTCGAAACCATCGTGCGATAGCCCCACGGTGGGCGCCAACTGTTGTGGAAATATCACGTCAGATGTCCTAGCAGAAGGACTTAGTCGTGGAGCCATCACAACGAGATTAGCCTGAAGGGGTTAAACCGGACAAGGGACACGAGAGTTTTATACTAGTTCGGCCCCTTACGATGAAGGTAAAAGCCTACTAGTTGTGAAGGGATTATTGGTGTTTCGACGACCAGGGAGCAGATACGCTTTTCCTGGGTCTCGAGTTGTTGTTTTTTGTCCCTGAACCACCGCAGGGTCGTCCCTTTATATACACAGGTTGATGCCCGGCCGGTTTACAGAGTCCCGAGGTCGGCTCATACAAGTGTCCCGCTCGGTCTCTCCCTTTCCCTAACTTACAATACAAGTTATACAACTATGGCGGTTTACCACTATGGGCCCGAATCCGCCTCTGGGCTCTAGGCCTCTAAATCTTATCAATAAAGCGCCATCTTCTTTGTCTTCATGGGCTTCAATATAGTTGAGCGTGAACCGGCCCCTCCTGGGCGGTTTACACTCAGTAGTTATATCCTCGACAACTATAATCTAGGCATGTCCAAATGAGTTGAAACTTTGACACATCCTTCATTTGATCAAATCATAACTCTCCACTAAATTGGAGCTCAGGTAAATCCACCATGTGAGCCCAACTTCAAATCTTGGTTTCTGGTCAGATTTTCACTTTGTGAAGCAACTATATTTTACATTGCTTCATTTAAGCTGAAAATTTACCAGAATATTCTCCTATCCATATTAACTCTCTCCACAAAAGTTTGGCTCATTTAATTTAGCCAATTGCCGTGTGCAATTTTTCCATGTTACTGTCCAGAATGAAGCTTTGTGAAGCAGGTGCCATTTTTGCATTTCCACACGGCATGAAACTTTTACAGCAGCTTCATATCATCAAATAACCGACCTCCTCCAAATTTCATCTCGTGACAATCATTTATGTGAGTTCTACTTCATCTTTTCTAATTCTGACCAGCGGGGCCTGAGGGTGTCCTGGATTAGGGGGTGTCCGGATAGCCGAACTATCACCTTTTGCCGGACTCCTGGACTATGAAGATACAAGATTGAAGACTTCGTCCCGTGTCCGGATGGGACTTTCCTTGGCGTGGAAGGCAAGCTTGGCGATACGGATATGTAGATCTCCTACCATTGTAACCGACTCTGTGTAACCCTAACGCTCTTCGGTGCCTATATAAACCGGAGGGTTTTAGTCCGTAGGACGAACAACAATCATACCATAGGCTAGCTTCTAGGTTTTAGCCTCTCTGATCTCATGGTAGATCTACTCTTGTACTACCCATATCATCAATATTAATCAAGCAGGAGTAGGGTTTTACCTCCATCGAGAGGGGCCGAACCTGGGTAAAAACATCGTGTCCCTTGTCTCCTGTTACCATCCGCCTAGACGCACAGTTTGGGACCCCCTACCCGAGATCCGCCGGTTTTGACACCGACATTGGTGCTTTCATTAAGAGTTCCTCTGTGTCGTCATCTTTAGGCCCGATGGCTCCTCCAATCATCAACAACGAAGTAGTCTAGGGTGAGACTTTTCTCCCTGAACAGATCTTCGTATTCGGCGGCTTTGCACTGCGGGCCAATTCGCTTGGCCATCTGGAGCAGATTGAAAGCTACGCCCCTGGCCATCAGGTCAGATTTGGAAGTTCGAACTATACGGCTGACGTCCGCGGAGACTTGATCTTCGACAGGTTCGAGCCACAACCAAGCGCGCCGCACTATCATGATGGGCATGATCTAGCTCTGCCGCCGAACAGTGCCCTGGGGGCCGCACCAGTGCCTGCTCCGACCCTTAGTTCGGAGCCAATTGCGCCGATCAAGGACGGGTGGCTGGACTCCTCCTTGGGGGCTGTGGTCTCTATGACGATTGAGCCGAACACCAACCCTGTCCTTTGAGAAGCTCATGACTCCATGGTGCCAGACTCCTCTCCGGACTGCGAACCTTCCGCGCCCCTGCCAATCGAATCCGATTTTGCGCCGATCATGGAGTTCACCTCCGTGGACATCTTTTAGCACTCGCCCTTTGGCGACATCCTCAATTCACTAAAGTCTCTCTCTTTATCAGGAGAGCCCTGGCCGGACTATGGTCAGCAAGGTTGGGATGCGGACGATGAAGAAATTCGACTCCCACCCACCACCCACTTCGTAGCCGCTGTTGAAAGTTTCAAAAGCGTGCTCGACTTCGACTCCAAAGACATCAACAGTATGGACGGCGATGTAGGAGACAAACATGAACCAGCACCTATAGGGCACTGGACAGCCACCTCATCTCACGATGTATACATGGTGGACACACCTAAAGGAAGCGACGACGAGGAACAATGGGACGCCACGAGGGATCATTCCCTCGAAAAGCAGTCAAAACGGCGACGTAAGCGCCGCTCAAAGTCCCGCCTCGACAAAGACAGTAGCCATACAGACCCAGCCATAGAGCAGGGCGAACCGGTGGATGATGAACACGCTATCGAGCAACCGTCTGAACAGGACAATCTGGATAAACAACCTGTCCCCGGCGAAGATAACAGTTCGGATGATCTCACGCCGGACAAGTTGCTGGAGCAGAAGAACCTCCACAAAAGTCTTGTCGCCACTGCGCGTAGCCTGAAAAAGCAGAAGGAGAAGCTCAAAACAGCGGAAGATGCGCTCTGAATTAGATGGAGCAAAGTACTCAACACCATAGAAAAATACGGCGATAGTCGCCGAACAAAGAGCTACCCGAAGCGAAAACTACTGTCTGAATTTCATGAGGAGGCCATAGAGCCCCCGCAATCAAAGAACAAGGAGACCACCCGGCCGGATAGACGGCCCCATGGCAAACATAGAGCGGTAAACGGCGCCGCACACAAGCCGGCACGCGATCCGCACACGGATTCGCATCAAAAAGATGGCCCAGTTAGATCTATCCACGGGCCAAGAAAGCAAGCTCTAGTAAGCAATGCAACACATCAAGTATCCGAATATTACGGTACACCTAAATATAGGGGTGCCGCACACCCCCTATGTTTCACCGATGAGGTTCTGGATTATGAATTTCCAGCGGGATTCAAGCCCGTAAACATAGAGGCTTACGACGGAACAACAAACCCTGGAGTCTGGATCAAGGATTACATCCTCCACATAGACATGGCTAGAGGAGATGACCTCCACGCCATAAAATACTTACCCCTCAAGCTCAAAGGGCCAGCCCGACATTGTCTCAAAAGCCTCCTTGAAAACACCATTGGAAGTTGGGAAGAGCTAGAGGATGCTTTTCGGGCAAATTTTCAAGGGACCTATGTCCGACCTCCGGATGTAGACGATTTAAGTCACATAACTCAGCAACTCGGAGAGTCAGCCCGAAAATTCTGGAACAGATTCCTTACTAAAAAGAACCAAATAGTCGACTGTCTGGACGCCGAAGCCTTAGCAGCTTTCAAACACAACGTCCGAGATGAATGTCACGCCAGACACCTCGGCCAAGAAAAGCCAAGAACAATGGCCGCATTAACAAGCCTCATGACCCGCTTTTGCACGGGAGAGGATAGCTGGCTGGCAAGATGCAGTACCAGCGACCCAAGTACATCCAAAGTTAGGGATGGAAAAGGGAAACCGCAATGCAGCAAGGACCAGCGCCGGACAAAGGGAAACAACCCGAAGAGCACGGCAGTCAATGCCGGATTTAAAAGCTCACGACAGAATCATAAAAAACTGCCCCTTAAGGATAACAAGGACGAGCTATCTAACTTAAACAAAATCCTGGACAAGATATGCCAAATCCACAGTACTCCCGGGAAGCCTGCAAACCATACCCACAGAGATTGTTGGGTCTTGAAGCAGTCCGGCAAACTCAACGACGAACACAAGGGGCTCGACACACCAAGCGAGGACCATGACGAACCCCACAAGCAGAGCACCGGAAAACAAAAGAATTTCCCACAAGAAGTCAAAATAGTAAACTCACTTTACGTGACAAAAGGGAAAAACAGAATGGCGCCCATAGAGGTACGCGCCATACGGCCTATCCCAGAGGAGTCCCGCCACTGGTTGTTAAAACCAATCACCTTCGACCATCAGGATTACTCTAGAAGTATCCGGAATGCAGGATGGACTGCCTTGATACTAGATTCGATAATCGACGGACTCCAATTTACACAAGTCCTAATAGACGGCGGCAGTGATCTAAACCTGCTATATCAAGACACAATCCGCAAAATGGGGATAGAACCAACCAAAATTCGCCATAGCAACACTTCCTTTCGAGGGGTAATGCGAGGCCCATATGCCCATTGTACGGGCTCTCTACTGCTAGAAGTTGTGTTCGGCTCACCCGACAACTTCCACCGTGAAAAGTTAACCTTCCACCTCGCCCCATTCACAAGTAGCTACCAAGCACTACTGGGACGCGAAGCTTTCGCCCGCTTTAACGCAATACCGCATTATGCATCCCTTACACTTAAACTGCTCAGTCCGCGAGGCATCATCTCCTTAAAGGGAAATACCGAGTGTTCCTCGAGCGCGGAAGATTGTGTGACTGCCTTGACATCCACACACTAAACCGGCTTCACCAATCAAAGCACCTAAACAGGTCGTTCAGACCCCAGACACGGCTAGACGAGTCCGGCGTAAACATACAAGGGCTTACTAGCCGCATACCCCTGTACAAGGGGCTCCGCGCATGTACAACAAGAGACACTAAAGCTCAATTTTATTCATTTTTTGAATCGTACTTTGTTTATTTAATATAACGTACATTTTCGCACGATCTTTTTCAACTAAGTTCCTCTCTTTTACAGATGAACACCGTGCTACACCCGTCCAGGATACGGCACAACGGAGACACAGGCGCAGACGTGTAGTAGGGACCCGTGACAAGGATTCTTTTCAGATTAAGACCCTGTGTAAACCTTTTTTACTGTCTCTGGTTGATACACATCCCCTGGTTTCTTGCTATAACCAAGGAGGAGGCTGGCGTTTTGGCATGGGCCACGTCAGAATTTTGTTCGTACCTGGACACCAAGGGCTTATTACCAAGGGCGTTGTTCGTCCCGTTTTCATAAAGACCGAATACCTTAGGGAGTGTTCGACGTCTCAAGTTAGGCCTTATATGCATCAGCTCCGAATCATGTCTTTGGTCAAATGTTGGGTTTGCCCGGCTCCTGTGTTTTGCTTCCTTACGTTCCGCTCTATCCGCTAAGGCGGCACCAGGAGAACTACTGCGATTGTGCCCCGGTTCGGCCAGGCGAGCACCTCTGTAGAGAAAGCCAAAAACTGACTGTCATGATATAGCGTGAGATTGTTCAACCACTCGATGACCCACCGGAATCTTTAGGATTCCTCCGCCTTGACGAAGGGCCATTTCCCGGTCAGGCACATACGCGCCCCGAATTCGGGTGAGCGCGGTGCCCCTTGGGGCCATATAGTAGCCCCACTGTCAAACTCCTATGGCTAAGTGAAAGTGATAAAGCATTATAGTCCGGTTGCCTAGTTTGCCGCGCTACCACCTCCTTCATAGGACAAAGACATTGTATCAAGTGTGAAAATGCGCCTTTTGCAAACACCCCCGCATTATATGCGCGGGGGCTGAAGCCGAAGACTGCCATCTTTCAGGTTATATATACATATACATTAGCGGCCGCACAGGAGGTATTTTAATTCTTGAAAGGCACAAGTATAAAAAACTTTTATATTCCATTGATACATTGTTTCACAATAATACATGTTATTCGAACATAATATCCTTCGAGCACTGCGTCTCTATTAAACGAGCGCCCTGCAAAACTTCCTGAAAATAGTGCTCGACAGGTACTCGGCTTCGGTCCGAATCTTGGGATGAAACATCGGTAGCCTTCATCTCCGCCCAGTACATCTTGACACGGGCAAGAGCCATCCGCGCACCCTCTATGCATGCTGACCTCCTCATTGCATTGATATGCGACACCGCACCAAGGAACTGCTGCACCAAGCCAAAATAACTCTTTGGCTCGGGCCTTTTAGGCCACAAAAGTCCCACAACATGCTTCATGGCAAGTCCGGATAACCTATTCAGCTCCGCCCATTTGGCCAAGCGATCGGTTAATGGAAGTGGGCGCTCTAGACTATGGAACTGCGACCAAAAAACCTTTTCCATTTCGTGATCCTTTTGATCTCGGAAGTGTCCGGCCACGTCCGCGGCACTTGCCGCCAAGCCTAGATAAGCATCCTCCACACTCCACAGCCGGTCCAACTGAGCATATTTAGGATCCACGAATTTCCTCCGCAGCAGAAAGGGCTTTCCAGCCGCAATATCTCCGGCCTGACGCAACTTCATAGCTCTCATCGCAGAGCGAGCATCCTTGGCCTCGGTAGTGGCCTTCTTCAGGTCCTCTTGTGCCGCTCGATCTTCTTTTTCAAGAAGCTTGCAGCGGTCGGCAGCATTCTTCAACTTCACGGCCATCTCGGCCATTTCCTTCTTGCTTCGGCAGTGAGCATCCTGTTCGGCTTTTATCTCTTCGGCCGCCTTTAAGGCAGCCGCATCACTCTTTCTGGCCTGCTCCTTGGCTCGGGTGAGCTCCGCCCGAAGGTTCTCCATGGCAGCAACACCATCTGCATCAAGCATACATGTTGTAAGGCACGGGCATCAAGCTCCCTTACCTGGTGTCCGCGGATAAATTGCATACCTTGTGACTTGTAAAGTCGCTTATTGACAAGCGCGATGTCGGCATCCGCCATGTCAAGTTGCCGCTTTAGTTCAGCAAATTCATCAGTCCGGCTAGCCACCGGACCCTTCGCCACCTACATAGGAAGGGCGACATATTATACCTAGGGATTATGATCCTGGGCGCGCTGTCATTTTTTGACAACACACCGAGCCTCAGGGGCTACTATCTACACAAGGAGCATTTTATATGCGGAACTGTCAAAAGGTACATCATTTTGCGTACCTCAAAACCTGTCAGTAAACTTCTAACGGCTTCGTGCAAACCACTCTTAGCGGATGAAATCCTTTCAATAACCGTACCCATTAACGCACGGTGATCTTCCGAGATAGACGCTCGCCCGAGCAGATCCTTCAGCTCCTCCGACCGTACACCAGGTGGTGCCGGACTGGTCCGATGGCCTTTTTCGAAGGCCGGACGCGGAGGGCTTTGGGGGGACATATGACCGCCTTCCGGCCCCGCCGGACTTGGAGAAACCCTCCGCGACGACACCTCAGGCTCGCCCACCTCGCAAGACGGTATGGCAGGGGGAGGCGTTTCGCTCTATATCATCTCCGGACGAAGATCCCCTGAATATGATCTCTGCTGAGAAGGGCTGAGATCCGAACTACAAGGTAAAATTTCGGTTATCTTCATCAGAAATAGGGCAGGGACATCCTTTATTTTTAAAAAAAACTCCCCTTTTTACTCACGTCTCGGTGGAGGGCTGATCCCCTTGGGGGCACAATGCGGCCGAGGCATCTCTCGGTGTAGGACACTCTGACGAAGATTTCTTCCCCCGCTTTGAGACCATGGTTTCCAGGTCTTCAGAGGCGGTCCTCTTCTTCCCTTGGATGGAGGGATTCTCGATCCCTCCTTTCCTGACAGCCTCCTTCGCGGAGGCGGTAACTTCCTTGTTCCCCCCTTCACCTTCTTCCGAAGGCGCAACCTCCAGCATCCTGGTTAACACAGGATCCGGCGTGGTCTCAGGGAGGGGGGCTGGGCACCTGATTAGCTTTGCTTTCGCTATCCACTCCTGTTCAAGGGACAGCTCTTTTGAGGGCAAATTCATGATAAATATGGGATAGCGTGTCCGGGTATAGGGCTACTTACTTGAGTATCCGGGCGATTGCAGCTCAGACCTGCGTCCTCGGTCAAGTCTGGACACATCGCTTGTGATCCGAAGAAAAGCTTAAACATCTCCATGGGCATTGCGCCCATAAAATGTTGGAGAGCTCGTGGTCCCTCCGGGTTAAATTCCCACAGGCGGAGGGGGCGACGTTTGCAGGGCAGGGTGCGACGAATCAGGATGACCTGTGCTACTACGACCAGAGTGATCTCTCTCTAGGAGGTCTTGAATGTGGCCCTGCAACAAGGGCACGTCCTTGGACGGCCCCCAGTCAAGTCCTTTATTGACCCATGATGCCAGCCGCGGTGGAGGACCCGAGCGAAAGGCAGGTGGCGCCACCCATTTGGTGCCCCTAGGAGCTGTGATATAAAACCACTCTTGTTGCCATAGACTGAGCTCCTCTTGAAAAGAGCCCTCAGGCTACGGAGCATCAGCATTCTTGCTTATAACAGCCCCTCCGCACTCTGCCTGCTGCCCGTTGATCATCTTCGGCTCCACTTTGAAGGTCTTGAGCCACAATCCGAAGTGAGGGGTAATGCGGAGGAAGGCTTCGCATACGACAATGAATGATGAGATGTGGAGGATGGACTCCGGATCCAAGTTGTGAAATTCCAACCCATATAAAACATGAGCCCCCTGGGGTCCGTCGGGAAACCTAGCCCCCGAAGGAAGTGAGACGCGAACACCACACTTTCACCAGGCTTGGGAGTGGGAATAACCTGCCCTTGGGCAGGCAGCCTATGCGAAATTTTGCCGGTTAGATACATGGCATCTCTTAGCTTTAGCATGTCTTCTTCCATAACGGAGGAAGGCATCCACCGGCCTTGCAGGTCGGAGCCGGACATCATCGAAGGTCCGAGGCGCCTGAATCTGGAGCTTTGGGTGTTGGCACTCGACGCGAAGGGCGGATTCGATTGAGATTGAAAGAAAGGAGTGGAGCCTTGGTCTCTTTATAAAGAGGTGAATACCAAGAGCCTTCCCCGTGACCGTTCGGGACTCGCCTTCGATAGAGGAGACGTGCCAATGGGCACGACTGGGTTACCCGCGCCCGTATTATTGAGAATCCCGGAATAAGGGGACACGATCTCTGCTTTGACAAGACGTGCCAAGGAAACCGTCTTCCTAAACGCGCTGATGTGGGATAATAAAAACAATTCGAATAAAGGCTTGGCCGTGGTGTGATGTCACGCCACGGAATACGTCACCAGATTGAATTTGTGTAAATATTATTCTCTCCACGGTGGTATTTGCAGAGCGGACATTATCCTTGTGTTCAAAATCTTTTATGAAGTATTCGGAGGAGGAACCTGCCTTGCAATGCAGAAGACAATCTGCGCGCCGGACTCGTCGTCATTGATGCCTGGTTCAGGGGCTACTGAGGGAGTCATGGATTAGGGGGTGTCCGGATAGCCGAACTATCACCTTTGGACGGACTCCTGGACTATGAAGATACAAGATTGAAGACTTCGTCCCGTGTCCGGATGGGACTTTCCTTGGTGTGGAAGGCAAGCTTGACGATACGGATATGTAGATCTCCTACCATTGTAACCAACTCTGTGTAACCCTAACTGTTGGAAATATGCCCTAAAGGCAATAATAAAAGGATTATTATTATATTTCCTTGTTCATGATAATTGTCTTTATTCATGCTATAATTGTATTATCCGGAAATCGTAATACACGTGTGAATACATAGACCATAATATGTCCCTAGTAAGCCTCTAGTTGACTAGCTTGTTGATCAACAGATAGTCACAGTTTCCTGACTATGGACATTAGATGTCGTTGATAACGGGATCACATCATTAGGAGAATGATGTGATGGACAAGACCCAATCCTAAGCATACCACAAGATCGTGTAGTTCGTTTTGCTAAAGCTTTTCCAATGTCAAGTATCTTTTCCTTAGACCATGAGATCGTGTAACTCCCGGATACCGTAGGAGTGCTTTGGGTGTACCAAACGTCACAATGTAACGGGGTGACTATAAAGGTGCACTATAGGTATCTCCGAAAGTGTCTGTTGGGTTGACATGGATCGAGACTGGGATTTGTCATTCCGTATTACGGAGAGGTATCACTAGGCCCACTCGGTAGTGCATCATCATAATGAGCTCAAAGTGACCAAGTGTATGGTCACGAGATCATGCATGACGGTACGAGTAAAGTGACTTGCCGGCAACGAGATTGAACGAGGTATTGGGATACCGACGATCGAATCTCGGGCAGGTAACATACCATCTGACAAAGGGAATTGTATACGGGGTTAATTGAATCCTCGACATCATGGTTCATCCGACGAGATCATCTAGGAGCATGTGGGAAACAACATGGGTATCCAGATCCCGCTATTGGTTATTGACCGGAGAGCCGTCTCGGTCATGTCTGCGTGTGTCCCGAACCCGTAGGGTCTAGACACTTAAGGTTCGGTGACGCTAGGGTTATTAGGAAGACTTGTATGTGATTACCGAATGTTGTTCGGAGTCTCGGATGAGATCCCGGACGTCACGAGGAGTTCCGGAATGGTCTGGAGGTGAAGATTTATATATGGGAAGTTGTCATACGGTCACCGAAAAGTTTTGGGGGCATATCGATATTGTACTAGGGCCACCGGAGTTGTTCCGGGAGACCACCGGGAGGGGCCACCTCTCTCGGAGGGCCTCATGGGCCGTATGGGGCAGGGAACCAGCCCCTCGAGGGCTGGGCGCCCCCCCTTGGGCCCATGCGCCTAGGGTTGGGGGGGAAACCCTAAGGGGGGCGCCCCCCCCCCCTTTGCTTGAGGGGCAAGCCCCCTCCCTGGCCGCCGCCACCCCCCCCCTCTAGATCTCCCTGGCTGCACATCTGATCTAAGGCGCAGCCCCTCCCCTCCCCAACACCTCTCCTCCTCCGTTAAGTGTTTGGCGAAGCCCTGTCGGAGTACTGCCTCTCCACCACCACCACGCCGTCGTGCTGCTGCTGGAGCCTTCTTCCTCAACTTCTCCTTCCCCCTTGCTGGATCAAGAAGGAGGAGACGTCATCTGCTCCGTACGTGTGTTGAACGCAGAGGTGTTGTCCGTTCGGCACTTGGTCATCGGTGATTTGGATCACGGCGAGTACGACTCCATCATCCCCTTTCTCTTGAAAGCTTCCGCTCGCGATCTACAAAGGTATGTAGATGCACTCCTATCACTCGTTGCTTAGATGAACTCATAGATGGATCTTTGTGAAACCGTAGGAAATTTTTTATTTTCTGCAACATTCCCCAACAGTGGCATCATGAGCTAGGTCTATGCGTAGTTCTCTATTGCACGAGTAGAACCCAAATCTGTTGTGGGCGTGGATCTTGACAACTTGCTTGCCACTGCTTGTCTTTTCTTGCTTCAGCGGTATTGTGGGATGAAGCGGCCCGGACCGACCTTACACGTACGCTTACGTGAGACAGGTTCCACCGACTGACATGCACTAGTTGCATAAGGTGGCTAGCGGGTGTCTGTCTCTCCTACTTTAGTTGGAGCGGATTCAATGAAAAGGGTCCTTATGAAGGGTAAATAGAAGTTGACAAAATCACGTTGTGGTTATTCGTAGGTAAGAAAACTTTCTTGCTAGAACCCAATTGCAGCCACGTAAAAGATGCAACAACAATTAGAGGACGTCTAACTTGTTTTTGCAGCAATTGTCATGTGATGTGATATGGCCAGAAGTTGTGATGAATGATGATTGATATATTGTGATGTATGAGATCATGTTCTTGTAATAGGAATCACGACTTGCATGTCGATGAGTATGACAACCAGCAGGAGCCATAGGAGTTGTCTTTATTTTTGTATGACATGCGTGTCATTGAAGAACGCCATGTAAATTACTTTACTTTATTGCTAAACGTGTTAGCCATAGAAGTAGAAGTAGTCGTTGGCGTGACAACTTCATGAAGACACAATGATGGAGATCATGATGATGGAGATCATGGTGTCATGCCGGTGACGAAGATGATCATGGAGCCCCGAAGATGGAGATCGAAGGAGCTATATGATATTGGCCATATCATGTCACTACTTTATATAATTGCATGTGATGTTTATTATGATTATGCATCTTGTTTACTTAGAATGAGGGTAGTAAATAAGATGATCCCTTATAATAATTTCAAGAAAGTGTTCCCCCTAATTGTGCACCGTTGCTAAAGTTCGTCGTTTCGAAGGACCACATGATGATCGGGTGTGATAGATCCTTATGCTCACATACAACGGGTGTAAGATAGTTTTACACATGCAAAACACTTAGGGTTAACTTGACGAGCCTAGCATGTACAGACATGGCCTCGGAACACAAGAGACTGAAAGGTCAAACATGAGTCGTATCAAAGATACGATCAACATGGAGATGTTCACCGATGATGACTAGTCTGTCTCACGTGATGATCAGACACGGCCTAGTCGACTCAGATCGTGTAACACTTAGATGACTAGAGGGATGTCAATCTGAGTGGGAGTTCATTAAATAATTTGATTAGATGAACTTAATTATCATGAACTTAGTCTAAAACCTTTGCAAATATGTCTTGTAGATCAAATGGCCAACGCTCATGTAAACATGAACTTCAACGCATTCCTAGAGAAAACCAAGCTGAAAGATGATGGCAGCAACTATTCGGACTGGGTCCGGAACCTGAGGATCATCCTCATAGCAGCCAAGAAAGCATATGTCCTAGATGAACCGCTAGGTGAAGCACCCATCCCAGAGAACCAAGACGTTATGAACGCTTGGAAATCACGTGCTGATGATTACTCCCTCATTCAGTGTGGCATGCTTTATAGCTTAGAATCGGGGCTCCAAAAGCGTTTTGAGAAACACGGAGCATAAGAGATGTTCGAGGAGCTGAAAATGGTTTTTCAAGCTCAGGCCCGGGTCGAGAGATATGAAGTCTCCGACAAGTTCTATAGTTGTAAGATGGAGAAAAACAGTTCTATTAGTGAGCACATACTCAAAAAATCTGGGTTGCACAACCGCCTGTCCCAACTGGAGATCAACCTCCCGGACGAGGCGGTCATTGACAGAATCCTTTAGTCGCTCCCACCGAGCTAGAAGAGCTTTGTGTTGAACTACAATATGCAGGGGATTGTGAAGACCATTCCTGAAGTATTTTCAATGCTGAAGTCAGCAGAGGTTGAAATCAAGAAAGAACATCAAGTGCTGATGGTCAATAAGACCACTAAGTTCAAGAAGGGCAAGGGTAAGAAGAACTTCAAGAAGGACGGCAAAGATGTTGCCGCACCTGGTAAGCCAGTTGCCGGGAAGAAGTCAAAGAATGGACCCAAGCCTGAGACTGAGTGCTTTTATTGCAAGGGGAAGGGTCACTAGAAGCGGAACTGCCCCAAATACTTAGCGGACAAGAAGGCTGGCAACACTAAAGGTATATATATGTGATATACATGTACTTGATTTGTACCTTACCAGTACTCGTAGTAACTCCTGGGTATTTTATACTGGTGCCGTTGCTCACATTTGTAACTCACAACAGGAGCTGCGGAATAAGCGGAGACTGGCGAAGGACGAGGTGACGATGCGCGTCGAGAATGGTTCCAAGGTCGATGTGATTGCCGTCGGCACGCTACCTCTACATTTACCCACGGGATTAGTTATGAACCTCAATAATTTTTATTTAGTGCCAAGTTTGAGCATGAACATTGTATCTGGATCTCGTTTAATACGAGATGGCTACTCATTTAAATATGAGAATAATGGTTGCTCTATTTATATGAGAGATATGTTTTGTGGTCATGCCCCGATGGTCAATGGTTTATTCTTAATGAATCTCGAACGTAATATTACACATATTCATAGTGTGAATACCAAAAGATGTAAAGTTAATAACGATAGTCCCACATACTTGTGGCACTGCCACCTTGGTCACATTGGTGTCAAGCGCATGAAGAAGCTCCATGCTGATGGACTTTTAGAGTCTCTGGATTATGAATCATTTGACACATACGAACCATGCCTCATGGGCAAAATGACCAAGACTCCGTTCTCCGGAACAATGGAGCGACCAACCAACTTATTGGAAATCATACATACCGATGTGTGCGGTCCAATGAGCGTTGATGCTCGCGGAGGATATCATTATGTTCTCACTCTCACTGATGACTTGAGTAGATATGGGTATGTCTACTTGATGAAACACAAGTCTGGAACCTTTGAAAGGTTCAAGGAATTTCAGAATGAGGTAGAGAATCAATGTGACCGAAAGATAAAGTTCCTATGATCAGATCGTGGAGGAGAATATTTAAGTCACAAATTTGGTACACACTTAAGGAAATGTGGAATCGTTTCACAACTCACGCCTCCTGGAACACCTCAGCGTAACGGTGTGTCCGAACGTCGTAATCGCACTCTATTGGATATGGTGCGATCTATGATGTCTCTTACCGATTTACCGCTATCATTTTGGGGATACGCTCTAGAGATAGCTACATTCACTTTAAATAGGGCACCATCTAAATCCGTTGAGACGACACTGTATGAATTATGGTTTGGGAAGAAACCTAAGCTGTCATTTCTAAAAGTTTGGGGATGCGATGCTTATGTCAAGAAACTACAACCTGAAAAGCTCGAACCCAAGTCGGAAAAATGTGTCTTCATAGGATACCCTAAGGAAATCATTGGGTATACCTTCTAGTTAAGATCCGAGGGCAAGATCTTTATTGCCAAGAAAGGATCCTTTCTGGAAAAAGAGTTTCTCTCAAAAGAAGTAAGTGGGAGGAAAGTAGAACTCGATGAAGTACTACCTCTTGAACCGGAAAGTAGTGCAGCACAGGAAAATGTTCCTGTGGTGCCTACACCAACTGGAGAGGAAATTAATGATGATGATCAAGGTACTTCGGATCAAGTTGCTACTGAACCTCGTAGGTCCACAAGGACACGTTCCACACCAGAGTGGTATGGCAACCCTGTCCTGGAAATCATGTTGTTAGACAACGGTGAACCTTCGAACTATGAAGAAGCGATGGCGGGCCCAGATTCCAACAAATGGCTTGAAGCCATGCAATCCGAGATAGAATCCACGTATGAAAACAAAGTACGGACTTTGACAGACTTGCCCGATGATCGGCGAGCGATAGAAAACAAATGGATCTTTAAGAAGAAGACGGACGCGGATGGTAATATTACCATCTATAAAGCTTGACTTGTCGCTAAGGGTTATCGACAAGTTCAAGGGGTTGACTATGATGAGACATTCTCTCCCGTAGCGAAGCTGAAGTCCATCCGAATCATGTTAGCAATTGTCGCATACTATGATTATGAGATATGGCAGATGGACGTCAAAACGACATTCCTTAACGGGCATCTTAAGGAAGAACTGTATATGATGCAGCCGAGGGTTTTGTCAATCCTAAGAATGCTAACAAAGTATGCAAGCTCCAGCGATCCATTTATGGGCTGGTGCAAGCATCTCGGAGTTGGAACATTTGCTTTGATGAGATGATCAAAGCGTTTGGGTTTATGCAGACTTATGGAGAAGCCTGCGTTTACAAGAAAGTGAGTGGGAGCTCTGTAGAATTTCTCATATTATATGTAGATGACATACTTTTGATGGGAAATGATATAGAACTTTTGGACAGCATTAAGGCCTACTTGAATAAGTGTTTTTCAATGAAGGACCTTGGAGAAGCTGCTTACATATTAGGCATCAAGGTCTATAGGGATAGATCGAGACACCTCATAGGTCTTTCACAAAGCACATACCTTGATAAGATTTTGAAGAAGTTCAAAATGGATCAGTCCAAGAAAGGGTTCTTGACTGTATTGCAAGGTGTGAGATTGAGCTCAGCTCAATGCCCGACCACGGCAAAAGATAAAGAAGAGATGAGTGTCATCCCCTATGCTTCAGCCATAGGATCTATTATGTATGCCATGCTGTGTACCAGACCTGATGTAAACCTTGCCGTAAGTTTGGTAGGAAGGTACCAAAGTAATCCCGGCAAGGAACACTAGACAGCGGTCAAAAATATCCTGAAGTACCTGAAAAGGACAAAGGACATGTTTCTCGTTTATGGAGGTGACGAAGAGCTTGCCGTAAAGGGTTACGTCGACGCTGGCTTCGACACAGATCCGGATGACTCTAAGTCACAAACCGGATACGTGTATATGTTGAATGATGGAGCAATAAGCTGGTGCAGCTGCAAGCAGAGCGTCGTGGCGGGATCTACATGTAAAGTGGAGTACATGGAAGCCTCGGAGGCAGCGCATGAAGCAATTTGGGTGAAGGAGTTCATCACCGACCAAGGAGTCATACCCAATGCGTTGGGGCCGATCAAACTATTCTGTGACAACACTGGAGCTATTGCCCTTGCCAAGGAGCCCAGGTTTCACAAGAAGACCAGGCACATCAAGCTTCGTTTCAACTCCATCTGTGAAAATGTTCAAGATGGAGACATAGATATCTGCAAAGTACATACGGATCTGAATGTCGCAGATCCGTAGACTAAACCTCTCTCGCTAGCAAAAGTGTTCGATTCATCACAATGTAACTAGATTATTGACTCTAGTGCAAGTGGGAGACTGTTGGAAATATGCCCTAGAGGCAATAATAAAAGGATTATTATTATATTTCCTTGTTCATGATAATTGTCTTTATTCATGCTATAATTGTATTATCCAAAAATCGTAATACACGTGTGAATACATAGACCATAATATGTCCCTAGTAAGCCTCTAGTTGACTAGCTCGTTGATCAACACACAGTCATGGTTTCCTGACTATGGACATTAGATGTCGTTGATAACGGGATCACATCATTAGGAGAATGATGTGATGGACAAGACCCAATCCTAAGCATAGCACACGACCGTGTAGTTCATTTTGCTACAGCTTTTCCAATGCCAAGTATCTTTTCCTTAGACCATGAGATCGTGTAACTCCCGGATACCGTAGGAGTGCTTTGGGTGTACCAAACGTCACAACGTAACTGGGTGACTATAAAGGTGCACTACAGGTATCTCCGAAAGTGTCTGTTGGGTTGACACGGATCAAGACTGGGATTTGTCACTCCGTATTACGGAGAGGTATCACTGGGCCCACTTGGTAGTGCATCATCATAATGAGCTCAAAGTGACCAAGTGTCTGGTCACGGGATCATGCATTACGGTACGAGTAAAGTGACTTGCCGGCAACGAGATTGAACGAGGTATTGGGATACCGACGATCGAATCTCGGGCAAGTAACATACCGTTTGACAAAGGGAATTGTATACGGGGTTGATTGAATCCTCGACATCATGGTTCATTCGATGAGATCATCGAGGAGCATGTGGGAGCCAACATGGGTATCCAGATCCCGCTGTTGGTTACTGACCGGAGAGCCGTCAATGTCATGTCAGCGTGTCTCCCGAACCCGTAGGGTCTACACACTTAAGGTTCGGTGATGCTAGGGTTATTAGGAAGACTTGTATGTGATTACCGAATGTTGTTCAGAGTCCCGGATGAGATCCCGGACGTCACGAGGAGTTCCGGAATGGTCCGGAGGTGAAGATTTATATATGGGAAGTTGTCATACGGTCACCGGAAAGTTTCAGGGGCATATCGGTATTGTACCGGGGCCACCGGAGGGGTTCCGGCGGTCCACCGGGACGGGCCACCTCTCTCGGAGGGCCTCATGGGCCGTAGGGGGCAGGGAACCAGCCCCTGGAGGGCTGGGCGCATCCCCCCCTGGGACCATGCGCCTAGGGTTGGGGGGGGGGGGGGAAACCCTAAGGGGGGTGCCCCCCTTTGCTTGGGGGGCAAGCCCCCTCCCTGGCCGCCGCCCCCCCTCTAGATCTCATCTAGAGGGGGCCGTCCCCCTTTCCCCCTTCCCCTATAAATAGAGGGGCGAGGGGAGGGCTGCACACCTGATCCAAGGCGCAACCCCTCCCCTCCCCAGCACCTCTCCTCCTCCGTTAAGTGCTTGGCGAAGCCCTGTCGGAGTACTGCCTCTCCACCACCACCACGCCGTCGTGCTGCTGCTGGAGCCTTCTTCCTCAACCTCTCCTTCCCCCTTGCTAGATCAAGAAGGAGGAGACGTCATCCACTCCGTACGTGTGTTGAACGCGGAGGTGCTGCCCGTTCGGCACTTGGTCATCGGTGATTTGGATCACGGCGAGTACGACTCCATCATCCCCTTTCTCTTGAAAGCTTCCACTCGCGATCTACAAAGGTATGTAGATGGACTCCTATCACTCGTTGCTTAGTTGAACTCATAGATGGATCTTGGTGAAACCGTAGGAATTTTTTTATTTTCTGCAACATTCCCCAACACTAACCCTCTTCGGTGCCTATATAAACCGGAGGGTTTTAGTCCGTAGGACGAACAACAATCATACAATAGGCTAGCTTCTAGGGTTTAGCCTCTCTGATCTCGTGGTAGATCTACTCTTGTACTACCCATATCATCAATATTAATCAAGTAGGAGTAGGGTTTTATCTCCATCGAGAGGGCCCAAACCTGGGTAAAAACATCGTGTCCCTTGTCTCCTGTTACCATCCGCCTAGACGCACAGTTCGGGACCCCCTACCTGAGATCCGCCGGTTTTGACACCGAAAGGGCCCTTTCTACCGCAAGTACCCTCTAGAGACCTCCATTGGGGCTGATATTTTGTGCATGCAGTCACCTTGGCATGTGATAAAGCCATGCCAAAGCTCAGCCTCTCTCTTCTCCTGGTTTTGTCCCACTGTAGCACAAACACCTTGCTGCTGCTCTATTTCGTATCCATCTTCTAATCTCTTCTTTTCCCCTAGACTGAATTATTTCTTCATTTGCACTAAAGGCAGAAGGGTCTAGCTCCTAGACAAGGTTTGACAGCCCGGAGCATGAGCAATCATCGTGTGCACGCGGTGAACATGCTTGCGTCATGCACACAACAAGCTCTGGCTTGTCCCGGCCACTGTTCTCATCCGCTCTCTCTACCTCTCGAGCTCATTTCATGTCCTATAGTTTCCTCGTGATTCCCTGCATAATTCTGTGCCTCGGCCCTATCCTAGCTCACCATGGTCGTGTCGCAATTGTCGTGCCCGTGAACTAGCTCCCCAGTCCTCCATTGGAGCCAAGTTGGAGCTCTCTAGAGCGTCCCCGAGTCCTCCACGCGGCTATTTAAGCCTCGCCGACTCCTCCCGCACCTCACCGCTCCTTCCCCTTCCTCCTCCCCCGCCGGAGTTCCCCATCTCGCCATTCCCCGTCGACGTCCGCCATGGCCGCTTCGGCCACAGCTCCCTCTGGCCGCCCTAGTCAATCCCTCACCTCCCCAACTCCACCCACCTCTTCCCCGTGCTCCCCCAGTCCACCCCCACCCCTCGCCCTCGCCGGAGTTGACCCACACCACCGAGCCATCGCCATCTCGCCCTCTCCCTGTCTTTTCCCGTCGCCGAGTGTCGCGGAGCCCTCACTCCTCCCCGGTGTCCGCTATCCCCTGGGATGGGTGCGCCTCATTGTCCCGCATGCGTCGGTGGTTGCTGGCCGGTTGGAGCTGGCCGGACCCCTGGTCGCGCCCCTCCCCTGCTTCCCTTGTCTGCTATGCTTGGGGGCATGGGGGGAGAAGAAGCGAGCTCCTGGACCCCTTTCCCTATCGCGTGGGCCCCTCTGTAAGTGTTACACCCCGGGCCCATGTGTCTTAACATTAGTAGAAAACGGTCCATTAATCCCGGTTCCAGAACTGGGACAAAATAGTCGGGACTAGAGCCGAAAACCTTTATCCTCGGTTATGTACCGGGATAGAAGGGGCTCCACGTGGCCGCAGTGGGGCACCCAGGCAGGAGGACCTTTAATCCTGGTTGGTAACACCAACCGGGACCAAAAGGCTGCCACGTGTCAGCAGTTTGCAAACGCTGAGTTTTTTTGAAGGGGGGGGGTTAGGGGTTTTGGAGGTTTAATTTAGGGGTTTCATATTGTGTTAGTTAGCTAATAGAGGGAAGTGACCTCTGTTTCTCAGTGCTTGGTTGATGCTAGCTACTATACATATCGACAGAACTCGACACGCTAGCTTGTAGGCAAATGAAGCAACCACTAATTACAAAAGATTGTCATGAACATATAAAGAGAGAAAGTGACCTCTCTTTTTTCCGAGATATTGGCCGAACAACAATTTTTCATATATTAATCTGACGCTAGCTACTACATATATACAATATGACATCTCTTATCCCTAACATCTATAATCAATTTCCACATGGTATTCTCCCTTCTCATTTATGACATGGTTAAGAAAGAATCCCGCCAATTCCTCTTGTATTGCTCGAATGCAATCATGTGGTAGGAGTTCATCCCGCATCTGCCACATTTAATTTAAAGAAGGGGGTCAATACATATATATGAGTGAAACTGAACACAAATGATGGTATTAAAATAAAATTGTGAATATTATTGTTTTACAGAGTAGCCCCACTAAGAGGTCGCGTTGTAGATGAACTTGCAAAGGTAGTATCCACATAAATTATTTCCGCCTTCCTGACACAATACCTTTACGAGAAATAGAGTTCAATCAAACTGATCATCAAGCATGATAAATGGTATTGATGGAACTAGAATAAATGGGAGATGCGCGGAACTAACTAGTAGTACCTACTTTCGGGTGTGTAAATAACAACTCCCTCGGCAGTCCCGTAACTATTCCGGTGAACTCTTTCCAAACCCTGTCAGACAAAGCAAATAATTACTTGATATCAGGAAATGAACAAATTTGCCGATATGGTGCAATAGTGATCGACTAAACTTACTTCTGGAGCATTGCAGTCATGTCTGCATAGTCCTGGGGATCTTTTTGTCTCGAGTCAAAGGCAGTTACTACTCCCCGGTCAAGCTTAATATCTAGAAGATTAAAGTGGAAGCTGCGCACACATGCATAACTCATCAATTATATTACTATAATTAACCTCGAGGAAGCGAAACCAAATATGCACAAGACAGTAACACTCACTTGAAGTTGTAAGGAAAGAGTATTTTCCCTTTTTTTGATTTCGAAGCAACGATTGCAGCAAGTTGTCCTCGGTATTTGTGTCTCTGTTTTTAACTGACCATTCATTTATGGTATTTGGGTTCATGAACCCAATGTCATAGTTTTTTTTTTTGCATTAGACGATTCTCAATCTGCATAATATAGTGAGGATAATTATATATAAATGCAATGAAACAGCTGAGCTATAGAGACTTGATTACAAAAGTAATACTTACAGACAGTAGAAAGTTATGAGTTGATTGTCGAGGGCGTGTTGATTGTACAACTAGAATAACTCCACAAATTGAACAGGCAACTCCTCAGTTCCAACAAGGTCGTGCTCCTCTTTAATTCCCAGCATCAAAGTATACTCCCTAGACTTGCTGGAGGTATCCATGTACCATCCATGCTATATTCGCATCATCGTTGTTAGATGATGATGATCAAGTTTGACGAGGGGCTTCCGTACTCTTATATGAAGATGTTCACCTCCATTATTTTGAACTCTACATCATCGCTCAGGTAATCAGCAGGATTGGTATCAGCCACTAGCCCTGGATGATTAGCAACGATATCGCTAGACACCCTGAGCAGGGGGCACGATTGCTTTGCTTGTTCACTGAGCTGTGGAATTGTTTTCCCACTTCTTCGTTGTGCTAATCTTACATCACTGGAAGTACTTCCCGACCGTTGCGCTTCCAAATATGTCCTTTCAATAATGCGCTCATAGTTGGATTGCGGCAGAGGCGGTGGTGGTCGCTTAAAGGCATCTAGAGTGCGCTTAACTTTCACAGGATCTATCATTTCCTTTGGAGGTGGAGGTTTTCGTGCAAAAAAGTCCCTCACTTGGGCATGACAGATGTCCGCGTTTTCCTTGTCGTTCCTCTCATATGGTAACTTTTCCGAAGCCTTGAGACATGGACCGTATTTAATTGCTTCCCGCCTCAGCTTGTATTGCTAGCCACCGGAGCAGCTGCGTCTCTCTTCTGCCGTTGCTGACGTGGCAGAGTCCGCTAACACGCCGGAGGAGGCAGAATCCTCTGACACGCCGGAGGAGGCGAAGGAGGAGCCAGAGTGCCCTCATGGTCCAAAGGAGGTAGAGTGCTCTGACGTGCCGGAGGAGGTAGAGGGGGAGCCGAAGTGCCATCACGCACCGAAGGAGGCGGAAGAGGAGCCGAAGTGCCCTAATCCCTCGCCGGAGGAGGAGGAGGCGGAGTGCCCTGATTCGTCGAAGGAGGAGGGGGAGGAGGCGTCCAGTTTGGAAGCTTGATGTACTCATTCCTCCATAGATAGGTATTGCTTAAAGCAGCTCACAGATGATTCTCCCCTTCACCAGTAGGGAAGTCAAGCTCCAGCTCCTCAAATCCCTCCATTATTTCATCCATCGTCACAACAACACAGGCATGTGGAATCGGATGGCAATGAAAAGTACCCTCAAGTTGAGGAGGTATAGCAGAGGCGACCGCCACCTTCAAAGTCAGGTTCATGAATTTCTTCATTAGCTCACAATTTTCAGCCTCAGTGATACTATCCACGGGGTAGCGAGGAGCCGTTAAATAAGACTGAACGAGCTCCGTGGAAGCCACGCCGCTTCTTCACTGAGATGGTGGGGTAGCTTTTGGGGCAGCATCGAAGCAATGATCCTCGAGCCACTCAGATGGTTGGCTGGTAGCTTGCTGGCTCTCAAGTTCCTCTAGCACTGATATTCTTGCATTGAGCTTCTGCATTTTGCTTGCTTCCACTTTCCTCTTTCTATCTCGGGTACCGTAACCACTGCTGACGATATATTTCTGAAGCTTCCCAATGGGTATTGCAAGTTGCTCGTCCATGCAAACACAGTCCCCTATTTCTGGGTCCAAAGTTCCCCCAACCCAGAAGAACCAAGTCCTTGCACGGTCTGGCCAGTTCAGTGTCGCTGGTTGGACCCCTTTAACAAGCAGGACATGCTCAGCTTTGTCCGAGAGCGGCCGGGCTTTGTAGTAGCCACCTGACCTCAGGTGATGGTGATACTACTTCTTTGCAGCATTTTTCTTGTTTTTCGTTGACCTTTTCAGACCCTTCTCTGATTTCTCGTAGGCCACAAATGTGGGCCAGTGATCTCTTATCTTCTCATATCGACCGGTCAATTCTAGAGTCTTCTCTTTGTCTACAAACTTTGTGTTCAACTCTTTCTTCCAGTTCCTAAATAAATCTTCCATCTTCTTAAGAACAAACGCCTTGACCTTTGGATCTATAACTGGATTATTCGGATCCTCCTCTGGCGGGAGCATGAATTTGTCATCAGCAAGGTCGAAAGATCACCTTTTAGTCTATCCCGGACATAAGAAATTTCAGGGTCGTCCTTACTCTTATTCCATTGATGGATGCTTATTAGGATGTTGTCCCTAACAATAGCTTCGCACTGAGATACAAATGTGTCCTTGGTCCGCTTGGGAGCAATCGGTTGGCCATCATCCGTGATTTATGTGATCGTGAACTTCTCATCTTGGCGCAACCTTTTCTTTGGGCCTCGTTTCCTTACAGAAGTTTGGCTCGATCCGGAGGGCTATAAAAGAAGAAACAAGCGTTAATATATGTACATACCAAAACAATTAATGCATGAAGTCAGCATAAGCTTAATTAATATATATACCTCGCCAGACTTTGCAATAGCTCCCTCCTCCGTTCGGTCACCGGAGCCATCATCATGATCTCCTTCCTCAACCATTCGGTCACCAGAGCCATCATCATCTCCTTCCTCCTCCATTTTTGGATTACCACAGCCGTCATCCTCTCCTTCCTGACCATCCGTGTCGTTGAGAAATGACAAGGGATTAGCTTCGTCATGGATTATATCCCCCAACAACTCTTATTGCTCCAAGTCTCTGTCCATGGTTTCTACAAATATTACAACATGGCGATATATACAAACATGAGAGATGGATATATTAATGGCAAACATAGACCTATAGCTAATCACAACAAGGAATCATATGCATATATGAGCAATGGATTAGTTGCGGATCGCCTCTCATGCATGTTTGACGTCCCCCCTCATGTCCATGTTATCAGGCCGGGGTTATACTTTCAGGGTTTGAATGGCCTCAATATATCTATACTTGTTCCGATTTGGGGTGGCCTCGACAACGTTTTTTCAGTCCCAGTTTGGTTGGACTTAAGAGTTGGTCAGGTGAGAGGGGGTTGATCGACGTCCCCCCTCATGTTAAAGTTACCGGAGTTTTCTTCTAGGGGTTTTGGTGGCCTCTAGAGTTTGTCGGGTAGGGGCGGGAGGGAGTACGAGATCAACAACACTTTTTCCCTAGGGTTTGGATGGCCTCGAGAGTTGGTCGCCCAATATGTCCACCGCGATATAGAATTATCGCGGGAAACCACGGCCACCTATTGGACCAGGACGACCCCATTGCTGGTTCGGCTGGGGGACGACATGTTGCACAAAGAGCAGACTAACATGGGGAAGCGTAACAGAGATCACATGGGCAGTTTTACCTAGGTTCAGGCAACCACGAGGCATAAAACCCTACTCCTGCTTTGGTGGATTGATGGTGGAATGTGGTGGCGGGACGTAGTATAGTTGCCTGGCAAGGGTTGCCTCAGGGCGCAGCGACTACGCGCGCATGGGGGTGTGATTTCTCTAACTTTCCAACCCCTATAACCGTTGCCACAAGCCTCCTTTTATTGGTTAAGGGGTTACAATAGTGGCAAATCGGTCATTAGACATTGATAAGATAGTAAATAGTAATATCATACCTAACTCTGCAGGCTGACAGTGTGAATTTAATACACCGCTCAACGTCACGTCATTGGTTGCCCATCAAGGCTTCCCAGGCTATCTTGCCAGCTCCACGCCTGTTCGTCTGACACGTTATAGGACGGGTGTCATTTGTGGGTTTCCTGGTAGAAAGGGGCTGCCATGTGGCGAATGGCTATCACCTAATCACTCTACGGCTTGACACCACACTGATCGACGACGTGAGTCGTGGTGGAGTGCTTGGTGAGGTGTTCTAGCCTGCGCAAGCACCGGTAGGCCCTGCCGGGATGCCTTGGTCATCTTCTTCTGGGGGTGGCCTTGCCCCTTGCCGGGCTCGCCTACCCGGCAACTGTGGACTTTGTCCTGATGATATCTTGCTTCTCTGGCTTGGTCTTGATCCCTCTTATCTGTTTGTTGGTGCTTCAATCTTGATCATGTTCCTGTGCACAGTCAGGGCAACAGTCCCAGGGTTTGTTGCACCGACAGAAGCCCCCGGGCCTTCCCCGAATGCGTTGTCGAGCGTCGTTGGGGTAAGGACTATTAAGTGCATAGGCAGAGCTACCGAAGAGGCTGGTCTCTTGAGATCTTCTTTGCTTCTTCATTAGTCTTGATTTCGGGCCAGTTCCCAGTTTCCCTGCATGTCGTGTAAAGCCAATGGTGGTGGGGGCCGCTCTAGTAATGGCCCGTGATTGACTTTAACGCGCGGGGAAGAAACTACCAATTCACTCTTCCCACTACTCCCTTATCCTTAGCCACGTATGCTGCATGCATTGCGCGGGGTAGGTAACGGAGGTGCATGGTGTGGGAGAGCATAATGGCGAAGACCCGTCTTCCTCAGATTGGTCGAAGAGGTCAGTTGTTACCCATTGCGGAACCACCCCTGCTTGCCTATTAAACGAAGAGCGGGGGAGGAATGGAGGCATTCATCCACACTCTTCTTCTCGTCTGCCTTGCTCCATCTTGGATATGGTGGAAGGGAGAGCCCGGGGCTGGGCCTTGGGCTTTAGCTTAGAACTTTTAGTGGTCGTGAGGACGCTCGGGCAGTGTGGCGGTAATGCTGGAGGTGGTGACTCTAGCGCGCTTGTTGTTGTGACGCCCATAGCTTTGATCCTAGTGGGAGGTGATGCGAACGACACCATGCCGAGGCCCACGGTGGGCGCGGGGTGTGGTAGTTGGTCACTCCTCGTTCTCCGCTCCTGCGCGACACAGAGGAAGAAGCTTGGGGAGGTTTGCCTTTGGCGATGGCGGACTTGCCTCTTGCGGGCATCTCCCTCTTTTTGTGGAGGGGGGCTTCTCGTCTTTGTACACGTCTTCGGACGTGCGGTGATTTCTGAAGTCACGGCCATTGGGGACTGTCAACACCCCGATTCTAAGTCACACCGATCTAGCATGTAACACATCATATCGCTTTGCAGCCTCACGCACGATATTCCCACGAGTGCCACCTTACCTGGCCCGGGACCGTTTGCGCCTTTTGGCTCACGTATATGATAGTGCCGCTAGCATCCATATGACGAAGAACCCGGGACAACATGACTAGTCGTAAACCCAAGGTGGCGCTAACTTACAGGGACAGGCATACATGACCCATCAACGAACGTGTCGATCATCAACGTATGAACCCAAATCATAGCAAGCTACAGGGACTTGAAGGAACAACACATGACATTTCCTTGAAGGGACAGACACAGGAATGAAGAAGGACACATGCCGTCCAGCCTAAGTATTCTGGAGCAGCAGCAAACTACCATGGCTTAGTGGAAGCACCAGGAGAAATTTCCCGGTAAGAGAGGCTACCAAAGATAAACAACTAGATAGTCAGATCCCACACATACCAAGCATTTCAATCATACACACAATATGCTCGATATGTGAAAATACAACATGGCATCACAACAAAACTCTACAACTCAAGTACTTTATTTAAAGGCTCCAGAGAGCCATACATATCATTCACACATATACGGGTCACACGACCTAGCATTCAAGTGATACAAACATACAAGCCATAAGCGGAAGCAACATGTCTGAGTACAGACATCTAGAAAGTAAAAATGCTTAAGCCTAACTATCCTACAAGGGTCCACCATGTGCTCAGGATCACCACTTGGGCAGTGTTCAGTGAGGCTTTCCGTGAGCATCACATTTCGGAAGGTCTTATGGATCGCAAGCGGGAGGAGTTCTGTAGTTTCACCCAGGGTAGACTCATTGTGGATGCATACAACAGAGAGTTCGGAAACCTAGCATGTTATGCAACTGAGGAAGTATCCACCGATGCCAAGAAGTAGGCATGGTTCCGCAAGGGACTTAGCCCCGAGCTTCGCCGTGATCTCCGACTGCACAAGTGCACATCCTTCCAGAAGCTAGTGAACAAGGCTATCAGTGCTGAGATGGGTCAGACTGGTTCCTCATCCAGTTCTGGCTCTCAGAAGCACCGGGTGTGGGTGCCTAGCACCACCCTGCCACCCAGGTTCACACCGAGGCCATCCTATCAGGCGCCTCGCCCAACCCAGCAGTATGCACCGGCAAGTCTTATGGTGGATCAACCAACAATGCTCCCACACGCACCAGCACAGTGACATGCTTCAAGTGTGGAGAACCGGGTCACTACATGCGAGAGTGTCCCCAGATCAACCCCATCCCCAACCAGTCCGGAAAGGCTTGGCCGTGGCAAGCCAACAGGAAAAGTGTACTACGCCAAGCCGGCCACCGCAGCATGTGGCCATGTGAACTGTGTCTCAGCTGAAGAGGCTCAGGATGATCCTAACGTTGTTCTTGGTACGCTCCTTGTTAACTCCCATCCGGCATCTGTTCTTTTCGATACTGGAGCATCTCATTCATTTATATACGAGATCTATGCTCGTTTGCATAACACCGCATTTTGTGACATGCCCTCTACCATGGAAATTTCTACTCCTGGTTCTAGATGGCAAACTTCTAAAGTAAGCCATGGGAATGAAATTCATGTCGATAGACTTGTTTTCCTTGCGTCTTTAATAGCTCTCAAATCCCCGGACATTACTATCATCTTGGGTATGGACTGGATGTCGGCCCATCATGCTAAGGTTGATTGCTTCTCTAGGACTGTTCAACCTACACACCCATCGGCAAGGTATTCAATGTCTTGACCCGAGTAGCTAAGCGGCAGCTCTACTCTCTTAATCCCAGCCCTTTACCAGACCTCGAAGACGTTCCGGTAGTCCGTGACTTTCCGGATGTCTTTCCAGAAGAACTGCCAGGTGTTCCACCTGACAGAGATGTCGAGTTCGTGATAGATCTTATCCCGGGAACTGTCCCAATCTCTAGGAGACCCTATAAGATGGCACCACTAGAACTAGCTGAACTTAAGAACCAACTCAATGAGTCCTTGAAAACAGGTTTCATCCGTCCTATCTCTTATGCATGGGCTTGTCCCGTCCTCTTCGTCAAGAAGAAGGATGGTACGGATCTGATGGTTGTAGATTATCGACCCGTGAACTTGGTCACAATAAAGAACAAGTATCCGCTCCCCAGGATCATTGACCTGTATCATCAGCTAGCTGGATCCTCAATCTTTTCCAAGATGGATTTGAGGTTGGGTTACCATCAAATAAAAATCAAGAACGGAGACGTTCCCAAAACGGCCTTTGTTACTCGTTATGGACAATATGAGTACACCGTCATGTCTATCGGTTTAACCAATGCCCCAACCACTTTCTCTTGGTTAATGAACTCAATCTTCATGGAGTATTTGGATAAGTTCGTCATGGTTTACCTCGATGACATACTCATCTACTCCAAGAATGAGGAGGAACATGCCGAGCATCTAAGGCTAAGTGTTGATGAAACTTCGAGAGCAACACCTTTATGCCAAATTCTCTAAATGTGAATTTTGGTTGCCATAAGTGACCTAACTAGGCCATGTAATCTCTGTTAAGGGTATTGCTGTCAATCCTGAGCGAGTTCAAGCCGTTCTTAATTGGAATCCACCTGAATCGGTCAAGCAAGTACGGAGTTTCCTTGGCTTAGCGAGCTATTGTCGCCGCTTTGTCGAGAACTTCTCCAAAGTTGCTAAACCCCTAACTGAACTCCTCAAGAAAGATAAAAAGTTCGAGTGTACCCCACAGTGCGAGCACAATTTTCATGAACTGAAAAGACGCCTGACATCTGCTCCTGTATTGGTACCACCAGATTTCTCCAAGGACCTTGGTATCTCTTCCGACGCCTCGCGACAAGGACTAGGTTGCATACTCATGCAAGATTATCATGTAATTGTGTATGCTTCACGGAAATTGCACCCACATGAGGAAAATTATCCTACACATGATCTAGAGCTTGCAGCTGTAGTCCATGCACTCAAAACCTAGCGACATTACCTTCTTGGTAATCGTTGCGAAATCTTCACCAATCACCAAAATCTGAAATACATATTCACCCAACCGGATTTGAATCTCAGGCAAAGATGTTGGATTGAGTTGATCACAGATTTTGACTTAGGGATAACTTACACCCCAGGAAAAGCTCTTACCTGGCTGAAACCCACCACCCAGCCCACCTGGTGGCCCAGCACTATGCTGGCCCATGCCAGCCACCTGCTTCGTCCCCGCCAGGTAGGCAGGGAGGTGACGCCGACGAGCGCGAGCTCGCCATGGCACCACGTGCTTGCCGCTCGACCGCCTGGACATTTGGTGGACCTCCACATCACCCCATCGACCGCTTGGACCTCTCCATTCGCCCCCAACGCCTCTCCCTCGCTCCCCTCCGCCATGGCCAACACACCCACCCGGAAGACCTATTATTGTAGTATCTTGATTCAGGAAGTTGGCCACATCCCAATAAGGATTTCGTAGGATTTACTCCAGTAGTTGTTCCTTATGGATTCTTGAGTTCTCGAAGTCTGACCTGTTACATCATGTTCTAGATACCAAACCATCTCAATGTGTGGGTTACGCTAGCACATCAAGGAGAACATTTGAAGCGAAGTGCTAGATGTTTCTCGGTCGATCATCCAGATTTTGATCCCTTGGCCTCACTAAGGTGAAATCTGAGAAGGTGTTATCTTCCTTTGTATCTGCATCCCCCACCAATATCCATCATGATGGTATGTTGTGTTACCAGGATCCTCGACACGGATATTGGTAAAACCCTGATGAATATGGAAATGCTCAAGTTCTTGAGTGCACGCACAAGCACTAGGTGTTATCACCGGCACTAACTGGGATTGTTCTCAGTTCCCTCGGTTATGCTATAACTTTTCAAACAGTGGGCTCACTCTCTACTGTTGAGTTTCTCCCTAGTTACTAGAATCATTCCCAGCATTTGTATTTTGTTCCCAGCTTGCACTGCCATTGTGCCACCCTACCATGGACTACCCTTCTCAGTAACTAATGTAAAGGATCATTTCCAGGTGGTCCTACCATGGGTTCCATCCATCTCCGATGATAAGCAAAATTATCCATTGCGTTGTCTTCAACAAGGTAATCCACATCATCCATGCTAGTCCGAGTATGCCATTCTACCGAACTCTCCAAACGATTGCTCGAGATTTGCCTTAGGATGGTATAGAGAGTCTTAGTGATCTCTATATCAAAAAGTAATTCATTTTGCCACTTAAGATATTAATTCTACGAGCCACCTCCTCTAAGATGTCCCGTTATGGTGTCATGGCAACTCAACTCCTCTCTATGTTGACAACCGTTCACCACCTTCTTAACCATGAAATTGTTGCCTACCTGGTGGACCTTCGTCATCTGTTTCACCCATCCCTTTGGATGTATGTTTCGTGTCTCAGCTCGAGAGATGTTGCTATGTCTCACTTCGTGAGTTGATCCTAAGTTGCTCGATCTTCGAGAAGATCAACCCTTCTAGATTTTCCCTTTCCTCTCGTTGCCATGTTGGTTGGAGTTCTCAGAGAAAGACATCGAGACAAAGATGCTAATCGAGTCGACGTTCTGATGAGGTGCAACTTGGATCTTGCAGTTTGTAAGATTTAGTGTCCCCTCCGTCTTCCTACCTCACGTCTTGAATCTCAGGACGAGATTCTTGTTTAGTGTGGGTGAGTGGTCACATCGCTAGTTCTCGTAATGTCATCATGTTTAAATCTCCCAGAAAGTTGAAATGGGGATGACAGAACCCCCAGCACCCCTTAAACCAACTAGGGTTTACTAAAATCATTTTCAATGAACCCAAAATGCCCTTCTAAAATGTTCATCATCTTTGCCTTGGTCTAGAACCCATGACAAAAATGGTGCACACTTTTCTAGGACAATAGAGGGTCACTGAATTAAATCATATAGTATTTGCATTTGGGAATTTAAATGCTATGAAATATTTTAAATGCCCAAATAATCATAAACTGAAATGTTTATTGTAGGATATATTCCCAACAGTAGCATGGGAAGTTTCATGATTTTTGTGATCAGTTTGGTATTTTCAATAAAGCCACAAAGATTACAGAAAAATAGAAAATAGAAAATAAAAGAAAGGGACTTACCTGGGCCTCACCTAGCTGACCCAGGTCCTGTACAGCCCAGCTATGGCCCAACACTGCAGCTGGCCCAGCCCAGCCGCCACCGTATTCAACCTCCTGCCAGTAGGCAGGAGGGCATGTGCCCGGCGTGCGCGCGCACGCATCAGCCACCTCTTGCTTGCCTACTCGCCCTGGATCTCTCCCGCGTTGCTACGCACCCAGCTGGACCGCCCTCACTCTCTCCCGTGCTTCTATATTCCTTTGCTCTCTCTCCCTCTCGCGCCTGAGCGCAACCGTCGCCGCCGATCGACGTTGCTGCGGCCATCGTGCTGCCGTCGCCTCCCCGTCGTGTCCCCGAGCTCCGCCACGACATCGTCGTCCTCTCCACCAAGCCACGTAGTGCCGAAAGCCCAGTGGCATCTCCAACGCCACCGTTTCCCCCCTCAGTCGTCCGAGATCACCGCCGCCCGTACGTCGCCATTCGGCCTTCCCCGAGCCTGCTTCGATGCCTGCTGCAACCGCCGTGAGCCACTGAACCTTTCCGTTCTCGCTCTCATGCGCTGTAGCAGCTGCACCTTGCTCGCCCGCACGCGCCGCCACGTGTGACCACCGCCGACGTGCCTCCGACCACCTAGCGGTCCGGCCGGCATGCTCAGCCCCATCCCCGTGACGCATAGAGCATGTAGGTGCCCCACACGAGCCTCCCCAACCATCGTAGCGTCGACCCCGAGCTCACCTGAGCTCTGGCGACCGCCAAGGTCGACGCCGGTGACGACTTAGGCCATCTCAGGCCCCACCACTACCACCACTCGACGCGGACAAGTGCCCGTGTCACGTAGATGCCCTCCGCCAGCCATTTGGTCGCTGGAGGAGGAATCCCGACGCCCTCCGCCGTCTCTGGCGTTGCCGGCGACGAGCCGCGGGTCAACTCCTGCGAGTTGACCCGGGTTTGACCCCTGTTTGACCCTCCGGGGTCCCTGACGCGTGGACCTGCCCCTGTTAGTTATTAGTTAGGTTTAGTTAGTGCTAATTAACCTAGAGTAGTACTTAACCTAACACTAACTATGGTAGTTAGTTGTGTCACTGACCAGTGGACCCCACTGGTCAGGTTTGACCTGGACCGGCCCCGTTGACCAGTTGTCGTCACAGTGACGCCATGGTGACGCAATAACTCATTTTCTGGATTAATTTTAATTCAGGAAATTTCAGAAAATGCCTAAACTTCCAAAATTATAGAAATTCATGCATAACTACAAATGAAACAAGTTATATATGAAAATAGATCCGAAAAATCCAATCTATCCATCCGTACCATTTTCATGCATGTTAGAACAACTTATATCTACTGTTTAGGAAAAATCATATAAATGACATTTGAATATCCACATATGGAGTTCGAATTTGAATCTTGGCTTCAAACCAACTCCATTTAATCTGTTGCTAGTTGCATTAGATCAAATCACAGCATATTGACATGTCATGATCATGCATCATATTGTGCATTGCATTGATTGTGTTCTTCCTTGTTTGCCGGTATTTGTCCCCTCTCAGTAGATGATGTTTCGTCGATGAGTTCGATGACACCGATGAAGAAATGTGTGCGGCAGCTACCTAGGGCACCCTATGGTAGGAGTCTCTACTACAAATCTGCTTCTCCCTCGTCCTCTTGAATAAAATCGATGATGCATCCGGCGGGTATGGTTTGTAGGAGTACTATGGCATGCGGGGCCACGGCGTAGTAAATGGGAGAGGGATTGAGTTCGAGTCGACGCCTTAACACGGGTGGGATGCTTGGTTTTACAAGAACGAGGCAACATTTTGGGTTCGCGGATTAGTGGAGATATACGTAGTACAATAAATTGTGGACATAGGATCGACCGAAAGGCAATGACGCATGGGCCCCGCATTTTGATATACCTGCGGCCGCGTGAAATTTTCTACTCAAAATAATGCATAAAAGTTCTTCCAAAAACAACTATAACTAATGGGAAGTGAATGTATGCTTAAAATGAATATGTAATACAAATAGAAAAACTGAATTGCAGTTAAAAGAATGACATTTCTAACAAAAATGTGAATGTGAACTACATATGTGTGCACGTGACCAACACATACATTGTCAATACAAAATCTAATGCAAGAAATAACTTCTGTGTAACATGCATGAATTGATGATATGGTGCTTGCATGCATAGAGTACAAAAACAATGTAATTTATGGCTTGCATGCATGTCCATGAAAAAAGCTACTAGTGGGTTGTACTAGCTATTTAGGAATAGAGAAGATGTATACACGAAAGTTGTAGGGAAAGACATGACATGTCTCTCAATTCCTATGAGTAGGGATTAGAAAGATATGTCATTTGGTTCACATCATAGGAACGTTTCTAATGAATATAGATATGACATGTATCTTAATTCCTATGTGGAGGGATTAGAAAAGAGATGTCATTTGGTTCACATCATAGGAACTTTTGTGTTGAATATACGCTAATGTTTATTTCCCTTTGAAATTGTGGGAGTATAGGAATCCATTCATATGAACCAAGTGGCTCTAAAGCTATAAAAATGATACCATGTTTATTTTACATTGAAATGTGGAGTATATGAATCTATTCCTATGAACCAATTCGATCTAGATCTAAGAAAGACATAGGTGGCCACACCCTCTCTGGTCATGGTTGGTCACAAATCCGACCGGACCACCTTTACTGGGGCAGGGGTGTAGGTGCATCGTTCACGCGGTTGTCGGCGGCGATGGAGGAGACCAAGAATTTCCCGCACGTCCCGATATGCTAAATATTTCCCTGCTCATAAGAAACAAGCTGCCTTGAGGGAAATATATAATTTTGTGCAGATTGAAGAAGAGAGTCTCCCACAAGCTTGTGGGAGGCTTCTCCGATTACTTAATGCTTTGCCTGATCATCCTCTTAAAAAATGAAATACTTGATATCTTTTATAATGGACTAACTGATGCTTCCAAGGACCACTTGGATAGTTGTGCTGGTTGTGTTTTCAGGGAAAGAACAGTCGATCAAGCTGAATTGCTATTGAATAATATGTTGACTAATGAAAATAATTGGACTCTTCCTGAGCCAATTGAGCCAACTCCTGAACCTATTCCTAAACCTACTCCGAAGAAGAGAGGTGTTCTATTTCCCAGTCCTGAAGATATGCAAGAGGCAAAGAAATCTATGAAAGAAAAAGGTATTAAACTGAAGATGCTAAGAATTTACCTCCTATTGAAGAAATACATGGTCTTAATATACCACCTATTAAAGAAACACATGGTCTTGATAACCCGACACATGTAGTAAATGTAAATTCTCTCTATAGATATGATAAAGTTGAAATCTCGTCTACTAAGTTTCCTAGCCAATGTTTAGACGAATTTGATGACTTTATGGCTAGAAAAGAAAATTTCAATGCTTATGTTGGTAGAGAATTAAAGAGTAATGCTTACATGATTGGACGCTTGAGTGATTATATGGCTAGAGTTAAAGGTGAACTTAAACTCATTAGTAAATATGCTTCTATGGTTACCACTCAAGCAGAGCAAGTACTTAAAGCTCAAAGTGATTTGCTCGATGAATGAAATAATAAACATGATTTTGCTGTTAGAGTGGCTACTAGAACGGGTAAAATGACTCAGGAACCTTTGTATCCTGAAGGACACCCTAAGAGAATTGAGCAAGATTCTCAGAGAAATAAAGTAGATGCACCTAGTCCTTCTAAAAAGAAGAACAAGAAAAATGATAGGACTTTGCATGCTTCTAGTGAACCTGTTGTAGACACACCTGAGAATACCAATGATATTTCTATTTTTGATGCTGAAAAACAATCAGGTGATGAACATGAACCTAGTTATAATGTTAATGACAATGCTCATGTTGATGCTCAACCAAGCAATAATAATGATGTAGAGATTGAACCTGTTGTTGATCTTGATAACCCACAATCAAAGAATCAACGCTATGATAAGAGAGACTTTGTTGCTAGGAAGCACAGTAAAGAAAGAGAACCATGGTTTCAGAAACCCATGCCTTTTCCTCCTAAACCATCCAAGAAAAAGGATGATGAGGATTTTGAGCGCTTTGCTGAAATGATTAGACCTATCTTCTTAGGTATGCGCTTAACTGACATGCTTAAAGTAAATCCTTATGCTAAATACATGAAGGATATAATTACAAATAAAAGAAAGATAGCGGAAGCTGAAATTTCCACCATGCTTGCTAATTATACTTTTAAGGGTGGAATACCAAAGAAACATGGAGATCTAGGAGTACCAACTATACCATGCTCCATTAAAAGAAAGTATGTTAAAACTGCTTTATGTGATCTTGGAGCCGGTGTTAGTGTTATGCCTATCTCTTTATATCGTAGACTTGAATTGAATAAGTTGACACCTACTGAAATATCTTTGCAAATGGTTGATAAATCAACTCCTATACCCGTCGGTAATTGTGAGGATGTGCCTGTTGTGGTTGCAAATGTCACTATTTTAATGGACTTTGTTATTCTTGATATTCCCGAGGACGATAGTATGTTGATTATACTTTGTAGACCCTCTTTGAATACTGAAGGGGCTGTTATTGATTGCAACGAAGGCAATGACACTTTTCATGTTAATGGTAATGAGCATACGGTACACTTTCCGAGGAAACAACCTCAAGTTCATAGCATCAATTCTATTGGAAAAATTCCAACTATTTTTATTGGAGGTTTCGAATTTCCTCTTCCTACTGTCAAGAAGAAATATGATATTCTTATTATTGGGGATGTGCATATCCCCGCTGAGGTAACATAGTGTTATTTGAAATTTCTCCGGTTCCATGTTATTCGGAATCAGTTTGTTAACAAGACTTGATCAACCTTGTTAGTGGATTCCTTTTGATGAGCATGAGATGGAAGAAATTAGAAGGCACAACCTTCTGTACCCTCCTTTTACTTTCCGTTATTTAGAATAAATAAAGAAAAAATAGTTTTATATGCATGTTTTCTTAATTATCCATGCAATTAGAAAAATACCCGAAAATAAAAGTTCTCCAAATGCCTTGTTAATTTAGTATGATTTTTTCTGGAATATTTGAGGATTTTTGGCACTGAGAACATAGTAGGGGGAGCAAGCACCTGGCCACGAGGGTCCAAAGCGCGCCCACCCTTACAGGGTGCGCCCCCTGCCTCGTGGGCCCATGATGGCCCCCTCCACTTATTCCTGCACCCACACACTTCATCTTCCTCCCAAAAAAATCCCCATCCAGCTCAAGCACGAGTTCTAGCTCACTTTGCTGCGATTTTCGATCTCCTTTCTCAAAGCTCCATTCACAAAACTGCTTTGGGAGATTGTTTTTTGGTATGTGACTCCTCCAATGGCCCAATTAGTTTTTTGTTCTAGTGCTTTATTCATTGGAAATTTTTGCTGCCTAGGTGACATTGTTCTTGAGCTTGCATGTCAAATTTATGATGTCCCAAGTAATTCTAATGCATGATATAGGCTCTAGGCACTTGTGGGAGTAGTTGTTATCAATCTTGTTTAGTTTGATTCACTTTTATTTTGAGTTACTAAAAAATTCAGAAATTTTCAGAAAATGATGAAGAGATTTTTGAGGGGCTCTTCTAGCCAAAGCTCCAAGGATAAACAACCTAAGGAGAAAGAAAATGCCAAGTATAATCTTGCTCGCGTAGTGGAAGTATGGCCGTGTGAATGGCCTTGTGATGATTTCTTGTGAGCAGCTGGAATTTATGAAGACTTTTATTCGTTGGCTGATAATGCAGGCCTCACTGACTTCCTCCACGACCGGATCGAACAGTATCTCGTACTCACCAATACTTTCATGCAAAACTTTTATTATTATCCTAAGAATTCACCTACTTCACTAGCTTTTCATTTATATGATGAGGCTAAGGAGTTGTCATTACGTAATTTTTGCGCGATTTGCAGAATACCCTTCGAGGCTGCTTAGATGAACCACATCGTAAAGATGTGGAAGGTTTTATTGATACTGTTACTGTAGGGGAATCGAGGAAGGTTTCCGATGCAAGAATAACTAGCATACATTTTCTTGTTTTAGGCTACTTTGCCATATTTGCTAGTCGATGCTTAATTGGTCGTAGAAACTGTGGAAACCTCAGTGTTCCTGATATTACTATTCTGTTCCATGCCTTATTTTGTGATAACTCTTTTAGTATGGGTGCTGTTATTGCTAAACGATTAAGCCTGAACCATACGAAGGGCCCCATCTTTGGAGGTATCTATGCCTCACGCCTTACTAAACACTTCGAGATACATATTAGGCATTATGAGAAAGAGGAAAAACTGCGGCCCCCTACCTTTTTAGATTACAAGAGCATGGTAGCACATGATTTTATTGTTAACAATGATGATAATATGCTTCTGTATAACCTGAGATTTAATAAGAAACACAATGAGATTATTATCTTGCATGCGCCCTCTTTGTTTGATTTAACTGCAGGCCACTACCTCGTCTTGCCGGCGGCCGTTTACGCGCACCGTTGCCAGACAAAAGCTCCAGATCCTGAGCCGGAACCACCACTTGACCCTTATCAACCATCATCTTATCAGTGGGATCTGGAGGAGATCGCCAGCCAGTGGCAATACAATGACACTGCTCAGTACACCGGGGAGAGTAGCCACGGTCCCTGGGCTTAGACCAACTTAGGCCAAAAGCCTAAGCTTGGGGGAGTACGTATTTCTCACCGACACTACAACCATGTTCACACACTATTCTAGGTGTCGGTGTTCATACTTTTTCATTGTACTATCCATGCTAGTTTAATTTCTTTTTCTAGCTTTCTTCTTGTGTGTTTGATAAACCTTAAGAAAAACCAAAAAATTAGTTAGTTTAGTTTCCATGCTTGTAGTAGTAATTAAAATAAAACCCAAAAAGATTTCTCGTTCTTCTTTTGCTTGTTCGGAGCTTTCCCATGTAAATAGTTTTATTTCTTTTCTTTCCTTTGGGTGTTGAGAGGAGAAGACCATAATGAAAATGTTTAGTGGCTCTATTATGCATGGTTGTTGATTTACCCAAGAGCCGATATTACCTTGTCTTCTCCCTTGAATTGAATGCTTGCAGATTCCAGCTTAGTCCAATGCACGTGCACTATTATTATTATACACATCATTCGGTCGTGCAAGTGAAAGGTAATAATGACGATATATGATGGACTGGCTGAGATGAGAGAACCTGGTATGAACTCGACCTCTCTTGTTTTTGTAAATATGATTAGTTCATCGTTCTGGATTTAGCCTATTATGAATAAACATGTATGCAATGACAATTAGAGATTATAGTTGCTTATGCTATGAGTTTATAATGGTTTACCTTGCGTGCCAACATGCTATTAAAATGGTTGTGATGTGGTATGATAGGGTGGTATCCTCCCTTTGAATGATTTGAGTGGCTTGACTTGGCACATGTTCACGCATGTAGTGAAACAAAATCAACATAGCCTCCACGATATTTATGTTCATGGTGGATTATATCCTACTCATGCTTGCACTCAGTGTTGATTTATTTTAATGCATGTTCATGACTGTTGTCGCTCTCTCATTTGGTCGCTTCCCAGTCTCTTTCTAGCCTTCACTTGTACTAAGCTGGAATATTGCTTGTGCATCCAAACTCCATAAACCCCAAAGTTATTCCATATGAGTCCACCATACCTTCCTATGTGCGGTATTTACCTGCCGTTCCAAGTAAATTTGTATGTGCCAAACTCCAAACCTTCAAATGAAATTCTGTTTTGTATGCTCGAGCAGCTCATGTATCAACTAGGGCTGTTTGTATCTTCCATGCTAGGTGGGTTATTCTCAAGGGGAGTGGACTCTGCTCCTCATTCATGAGAAAATGGCTGCTAACCGGGATGCCCAGTCCCATGATCAAAAGATCACGTCAAATCAAAATAATTAAACAAAACTCCCCCAGGATTGTTGCTAGTTGGTGACACCCGTTGTTTCAGGCAAGCCATGGATTGATGCTTGTTGGTGGTGGGGGAGTATAAACTATACCATTCTGTTTGGGAACCACCTATAATGTATGTAGCATGGAAGATATAGAGATATCATAGTTGCTGCGTTGACAGTGAAAGTATACCGCTCAAAATGTTATTTATCTCTATTTCAAAATTGAGCTCTGGCACCTCTACAAATCCTTGCTTCCCTCTGCAAAGGTCCTATCTATTTACTTTTATGTTGAGTCATCACCCTCTTATTAAAAAGCACCCACTGGAGAGCACCGTGTTTCAGCAGAACTGCCATGGTGTTATTTTTGTGCCGAAATAAAAGTTCTTGGAATAACCTGAAAGTCCACGGAGCAACTTTTCAGAAAATATAAAAAATACCGGCGAAAGAATAAAGGTCAGGGTCCCACACCCTGTCCACGAGGGTGGGGGGCGCGCCCCCTCCCCCTGAGCGCGCCACCGACCTCAACTCCATCTTGTGCCCCCCCTGGAGATCCATCGACCTCAACTCCATCTCCATATATTTGCTTTCGCGGAGAAAAAAATCAAAGAAAAATTTTCATCACGTTTTATGATACGGAGCCGCTGCCGAGCCCTAATATCTCTCGGGAGGGCTGATCTGGAGTCCATTCGGGGCTCCGGAGAGGGGATTCGTCACTGTCGTCATCATCAACCATCCTCCATCACCAATTTCATGATGCTCACCGCCGTGCGTGAGTAATTCCATCGTAGGCTTGCTGGACGATGATGGGTTGGATGAGATTTACCATGTAATCAAGTTAGTTTTGTTAGGGTTCGATCCTAGTATCCACTATGTTCTGAGATTGATGTTGCTATGACTTTGCTATGCTTAATGCTTGTCACTAGGGCCCGAGTACCATGATTTCAGATCTGAACCTAATATGTTTTCATGAGTATATGTGAGTTCTTGATCCTATCTTGCAAGTATATAGTCACCTATTATAAGTTATGATCTGACAACCCCGAAGTGACAATAATCGGGATACTTCTCGGTGATTACCGTAGTTTGAGGAATTCATGTATTCACTATGTGTTAATGCTTTCGTCCGGTACTCTATTAAAAGGAGGCCTTAATATCCCTTAGTTTCCACTAGGACCCCGCTGCCACGGGAGGGTAGGAGAAAAGATGTCATGCAAGTTCTTTTCCATAAGCATGTATGACTATATTCGGAATACATGCCTACATTACATTGATGAAATGGAGCTAGTTCTGTGTCACCATATGTTATAACTATTACATGAGGAATCACATCCGACATAATTATCCATCACTGATACAATGCCTACGAGCTTTTCACATATTGTGCTTTGCTTATTTACTTTACCATTGCTACTATTACAATTACTACAAAATGCTATCGTTACTTTTGCCACTGTTACCATTACTTCCATACTACTTTGCTACTAAATACTTTGCTGTAGATACTAAGTTATCCAGGTGTGGTTGATCTTACAACTCAACTGCTAATACTTGAGAATATTCTTTTGCTCCCCTTGTGTCGAATCAATAAATTTGAGTTAAATACTCTACCCTCGAAAACTGTTGCGATCCCCTATACTTGTGGGTTATCAGCTGTCTCCAACATCGTGCACACGTCCATACGATGACCGAGTGTCCACCGGGAGTTGTTTCAATTTCTTCAATGCCCGGTTGAATGGGTGTCCCACTTGGGCCTCGCCAACGCCTCAGGCGGCGAGTCGCTTTCGGCCGCAATCTTGTGTTGCTCTCTCCGCAAAAGGAACAAGGATCGTTTACAAATATGACTAAACATGTAGTCAAATTGATCGGAAACTAAAATTACCAGCAGTCTCATGAACTCCGTCGTGACCAGGTCCGTCTCGAAAACCTTCTTGACTGGGTCCCAATGGTACCGGGCCATGAGGGCGTCATACTCTTGTGGGATGGTGAACACCGCCAAGACTTTCGTGTTCCGTGTCCTCCTTGGCCCATATGAACCTCTTCCCCGTGTAACCACGGCTTCCGAGGTGGTGGTGCCCCATGTTCCTCTGTTGAAGCCCCTTCATGTACTTTGACTTTTGTTGGCATCTTCGGCAGCGCAAGCCGCCTTGAATAGTTCAAACTTCTCTAGCCTGATTGTTGGATTTTCCTTCACAATCTCGGAGTAGGGTTCCTTTTTGTCGATGGCGCGTTTCAACCTTCCTTTCTAGGCAGCCAATGCGACGCTTAACTTGGTCATGGCGCGTTTGTTTATCCGCTTCATTGAGGGGTCTTTCTCTGGATCTTTATATGGGATTTCATCCCGACGCGGGAACAAGAATATCTGGTGCAGCAAGGTTAGGATGAATTTCTTCATATTTGGTCTCTTCTTCAGTTTCTCATCATTGGTGGTGGTGCACGCCCATATGATGCATCCTATCTGATTGCCGTAGTAGGAGCGCGCTTCCATAGGCAGTTTTCGCTCAAAATTGCCGTCATCCACCTCCGTGACCACTAGTCTAGTAGTGAGCAGCTGGTTTAAGCATCGACATCTCCTCTTCCTTTTCGGTTCTATGGCTTTGCCAGTCTCGGTGCCAGTGTCGGCGCCAGTCTTGGTGTCGGTCTGGGTCTCAATGCCAGTCTCGGCGCCGGTCTTAGTGTCGGTCTCGGATGAGACAGGTGGGCCCAGCAACAACAACGTTGATCGTTGGCAAGGCTCAAATATTCGTTTGCCGCCAGGTAGACATCGTCGCAATCACCAGAATCCTGTCCTTCATCATTGCTAGCCATATTTCCTACGATTAAATCTAGTCAATTAATTCTAGCCCTAATAAAATGAATAATGACATAAAAAGGCCTATGTTTTGCAGGAACGTTGATTCCTTCCCGATGCAGAAAATCTCGGGCACTCGATATGTCCTAGTTTGTAGCACAAGTCATCGCGAAATTCATGGAAAATTTCGGCATGACCTTTGCTAAAAAGTAGACAAATCGAGCACCTGAAATTTTCTGGAACGGAAATGAATCAACATTCCGGCAAAACATAGGCCACTCAGCTTCATTCCCTAGAAACAACAAAATGCCACTTGGGCACAATGGAACCACTTCAATGAAAAGATATAACATGACCACTTCAATGAAAAGATATAATCAACAATAAAAGTCTAGGAAAGGATCATCTTTAAAGTAAAACTTTCCTAAATTCATTTCCTTGAAAAATAGTGGTCTTTTCAAAAATCAAAAACCTTTGCAAAATGACCTCACTACACACTTCTCTGCCTAGGATAGCACCAAAATTATGTTGATCTAGCTATTCCTCTCTCTCTCTCTCTCTCACACACACACACACACAATTTTCTCTAACCCTTCTCTGCCTAGGACATAACCCAATTAAATTGCAAAGGAACTCCATTTCTCTAACCCTTCCGACCTAATGCTGTAAAATAAATTTTTGCTCTAACCTAGCCAACCTATTTTAACCTAGCTTGTTAACCTAATGAACCTAATTAACCTACCTATTTAACCTAGTTAGTAAACCTAGTTTACCTTGATAATTAACCTAATTAAACTAGTTAACCTAGATTGTTCTCTGTCAAAGCCCTAAATAAAGTTTTGCACTTAACCTAATTAAACTAGTTAACCTAACTAGTTCTCTATCAAATCCCTAACTGAAATTTTGCACTAACCTAGATAATTAACCTAATTAAACTAGTTAACCTAACTAGTTCTCTGACAAAGCCCTAACTAAATTTTTGCACTAACCTAGATAATTAGCCTAATTAAACTAGTTAACCTAGCTAGCTAGTTCCATGTCCAGTGTTTGTGCTATGCATGAGAGAGAGAGACAGAGAGAAGGGGTGGGGGCTTACAGAGGATGGCTCCAGTGGTGGCGAGGGATGCAGTGGTGGCAAGGGAGGCAGGGGCGTCTCCGGTGACGGCGAGGGAGGCCGTTGTGGCGAGGGAGAATCCGATGGTGTCGACGGCGGCTTCGGTGGCGTTGATGAGGCCGCATGGCTCCGGTGGCATTGGGGCGGCTCCGGTGGCGTCGATGGCGCGTGGCTCTGGTGATTTCGGGGGCGTCGACCTCTACAGGAGATGGCGGCGAAGTGGGCGACGGCGAATTGGGGAGACGGAGGCAAAGTGGGGCAAGGGATTTGGGGGAGAAGTGGTGGCCGGGGGGAAACCGTTTTTGGGTTGAGTCAAACTTAGCTGTAGCGCGTCTTGCAAAACGCGCTATAGCTAAGATAGCTATAGCGGTTTTTACAAAACGCGCTACTGCTATAGCTATGTAATTTCCTTTTGTTTTCTTATTTACTTTTTTGTTTCTATAGCGGGGGTCTAGGAAACGCGCTGCTGCTATATTAGCTATAGTGCCTCTTATGAACAGACGCTACTGCTACGCCTTTCTCATTTTTTTGCTTTTTCATTTATTTTGCTTTACATTTTATTTTTTTCCTTTCTCCTTTTTCTATTTCTTTCATTTTCATTTACTTTTCTATTTTTTTTTCCATTTTATTTTATTTCCATTAGCAGTAGCGCTTTCATAGAAAACACGCTACTACATAGATCCTAGCGGTAGCGCAGTTTTTGCAAGCCCGCTACTACTATGTGTAGCCTATTGGCTTAGTAATGATAATATCAGTATTAGCACTTCTGCATGTACATGCGCTACTGCTACATTTTTATCAGTAGCGCCCTTTCCCCCATGAGCTACTTCTATCTAGCACTATCTAGCACTGCTACTGCTAAAGTTCTGTGTATAAGGTTTTCCCTAGTATTGATGCTCGGCAATAATTCGTATGTCGTTTACCATGTAAGCTTACTTCCTGGATCATGCAATAACTAGGATGTTGTTCACACTATATACAACCCCATAATCTATTTGTGGAAGCAGTGCGCCATCCATGTTACCAGATGGTAGCAGTTTAGAGGCAACACTGCCGGAGAGCAGTTTGAGCACGAATATTATAGTTCTTGAGGCTCTACTAGAGGCAGAAAGAGATGGTGTGGCTGCCATGAATGAGGTAATCTTGATCTTGAGGCTGGAAATTATGCAAGCAACCCAAGAATTGGAGGAAGTAAGAATGTTGCATTTGAAGACGGATGAGTTCCTGCTGTTTCTGCTATCTGAAGCCCAGGGTAATCCCGGTTCTTCTTTAGATATCTGTTGAAATTGTCATTAGATTATTGTACTTGTATGTTGTGTCATGTCTCTGAATGGATTATGTTGTAAAAACGCCTATGTTGTCCATGTGTTGTAATGATCCAAATTTTTTAGGTGAGGTAATCCTTAGTACTTGTATGATTGACATAAGGTGAACTGTTTTTCATGTGAGCATATTGTATTGAATGAAATAATTGTTTGACTCAAAGTGTATCCAACCTACTGAATTCGAAGATCACAGCATTTCTAAATCATAATATTCTATAAAGGTGGAATAAATCTTTGTTGCGGTTTTGAAAAAATAAATAACAAAACATAGAATTATCTGTGGATATTCGTAATTGAATCCAAATTGGATTTGAATTTAGTTGCGAGGACCCAGGGTAAACGTGAATGCTAATTCTTCCAAATTTGAAAGAAGCAGATAAACACCAACTATAATTTGTAGGCTGCCCGGAGCAAGTGTTTGCGAGATGGAAATTACTGTCTATCCCTGACACTTGACATCCTTATCGACTGGATTTACACTGCTGTTGATAGGTGTAGACTAGTAACTTCAATCAGATATGACATCACAGCCTCTGAGCCCATTCAAACACGGTGGGCGCCAAACGTGGGTGGAAAAACACATTTGATTCAAGCTCGTCCGAAAGACATGTGTCTCTCCCTCCATTTCCCCATTCATACACGGTGGACGACAAAACAAACTCTCCTCGCCCGAAATCGATGTAGGCTAATATTTTAAATAGGGGCATATGTCTAACTTCCCTCAGACATGACACAACCGCCCTACCTGTCAGCCCCGTTCATACACCCATGGACGCCAACCGTGGGCGGCAAAACATTCTCTCCTCTCCCGAAATTTTTACCTGTAAATATTTGGGAGATGTGAGATTACTGTCCTATCCCCAACGGACGTGATGTCTGAAATTTTAAACTGGGGATAAGTTCATACCTTTCCCACATTTCAAAAAAGCATGTCACAAAGTTTGAGATTCCCCCTCCCCGTCCATTTCCTCATTCATATGTGCTTACCCGTGTCTGCCGTCTAAAGTCTTCTTCCCCGCCGCCGACAGCCATTCTTACCCGCAGCACCCTCAACGTATCAGCAGAGGCCTACACGGCGTCGCAAGAGAGGTGGTACTCTTCCATATGTGCTTAAGTTATTGATCTCACCCGGAAAATAGATCGTAAATAGTTTACTGTACTTTTCTTGTCTGTACCAAATTGTAGTGGCTAGTTGAAAGCAAACATTGGTTGTGAAGTAGCTTTGTCTGGTTTGCACCTTCAGATCCGCCATGGCACGGTCACTATACTCGTAAATCTTATGGTTTCCGCCCTTTATATTCACTACCATCATCGTAGGTGCTTCGTGTCGTGCTAGCACTGCTCCTCAAGACCTCAACCCAAAGCTTACGTGTTGAAATAAGAATCTGATAGGATGCTCGTATCACTAAAACAAAGAACATTTAATTGGTCACCTAATGTTCCTATATTTGTTTTGAAAAGCATGTGCGCCACCCACTGGTACTGCTAGTTCCACTTTCCTAATTTTACTCTTGATGCTTAGGGTTTTCCCCATTTATCTACTCTACTATGATCTGCGTTGGTGCTTTCTGTCGTACTAGCATTACTCCACCCTTCAACCTAAAAACACAAATCTCAGATTCCAAAGCTTAGTTGTTCAAATATGATTGTGATATGATACTAATATTAGTAAACAGACACATTTAATTGGTTAGCTAAAGGTCCCACTTGATTTCGAAATGCATGTCGCGACGTAAAGAGAGATAGCAAAATTGCATTTCTTTGTCACTTGTTGACTGTACTTTCTTGTCCATACCAAATCTTTGTTATTATTTCAAAGCAAACATTGGTTTCTAACTACCCTTTGCGTGGTTTGCAACTTTAGATCTGCCATCCACTGCCACGGTCAACACTATACTCATCATGCTTACGGTTTCCCCATTTTATGTTGACCACGATCAGCCTACGTGGTTCGTGTCATAATAGCACTACTCCACCCATCGAGCTAAACAAGCTTAGTTGTACAAATTCAAATATGATATTATGCTGATATTAGTAAAACCAAAAGATGTTTAATTGGTCAGCTAAATGTTCCTACTTTAGTTTTGAAATGCATGTGAGCCACATATGGAGAGACCGGAAGGAATAGTATTTCTTTGTGTGCTCTGGTACATCATGGGTTGCCAACTGACATTATATAGAAATACTTGTAATATCTTCAGTCTACTTGCTCTTCTGCTCTTCTTTAAGATGATCCTCTTCTCTTGCGGTCGATTGGTCAGGTTGAGTTGTTCTCCCTTAGAATATTTTGAATCTGTCAGGTCAGGTCGACTTGTTCTTCTTTACTATATGTTGAAGCTGTCATCTGGGAAGTGTCGTCACTTCTAGAGCTCTCATATTTTCAGTAGTAGGCCACATTATATTAATGCACACACCAAATTACAACATGCATGGCATCTCTTAGAAGAATTGTAGAGATAGCACAAAGGGGTTTACAGGGAGGCAGTATTGGATTAGAATCACTTATGCATTACAAAGATAATCTCACTTGCTTTATGTTTTCATGCATGTCAGGTATTGAACATTATCAAAATTAATATGAGAATGGGCGCATGAGAGGAATATTGCAGAACAATCCACTAGCTAACAAACTTGGCATGGTGGAGGATGGCCTATCTTATTCACCCATCAATGTGCTTGCTCTAACTTGGCAAGGTTGTATTGATCGCACATATTTTGTATCCGGCCTCTTGCATTACTTCTACTTTGTTACACCATCTGCTTAGTTTAAGCATCATATATGACTATATGCCATACCTATCCATTTTCTGTACCTATTCCATGTGTCATCATACTATGTTTTCCCAGTCAAATGTTGTTCTTTCATAATAGATGTCCAAAAGGAAGAGGGTGAGTGCAGATCCTCAAGGAGTACAAACTAGGTATTTGGAAAAGTAGTGACCATACCACACTTTACCCCTACTCCACTGGCCAAACCCCTATTAGAACTGCTGAGAGCCCAGCGTCAGGTATTGTCTATCATATCAATTCAAAACTTGAACTCCTAAATTTCTGCATGTGCCTTACCTTCTCTCTTGTATGAAAACTAATTTCAGATGAATCTCCTTGCTCAAATGATTATAGGATCTCACAACAATACTGGGCTCTGGATTGCTCTTGTCAGTACCTCTTGCCCTTTTTCCTTGTAACGTTGTACTTAATTAATTTGATTATGTATCATCAGTCTGCTCCTGAGCTTCATTATCCTCTGTTTCTTCCAATATTATTTGATCTATATTTACTCTTTGCAAAATGTAGAATAATGGCAACGCTTATAAAGAATTTTCTTTGGGGAATTTATTGAATTATCCTTCCATCAACACGGAGAAGGGCTTTGTCCAGCCCATGTTAACATGTAATGTAAGTTCATCCTTCTCGAGCATTCAAACTTTGTTCTAGTATAGATTTGGATAGGCACCATTCCCTCCATTGACGTTTACTTTGCTATTTACATATGATTGGATGTTTGCAACAACTACCAGTTTATTGTTGTTATAAAAACATGTTCCTTATGCAGAACAGATCCATTTATTTGCTTGTATAATTGTGAAACATGTTACGTGTCTCCTTGTTTCTCTTTCAGAGTTGTATCAGTTATGCAAGGCAGAACTATAGGGAAGATAGTGAGCCAAACCATCTTGAGGACAGCGAGATGACCCCAAGGTCCTTTCTTGATGAAGACAGTGAGTTCAAGCTACTCACCAGTAGGTGTGAGACAACCTCTGTGAAGTCGCTACCTCAATTAGTTCGACATCTTCAGTCTCAACTTAAAGAGGAAAGGCTTGCTTCAGCTCAGCTCCGACTTGAAGTCAAAGATGTAATGAAGATGTCAGAGGTCTGCCTTGCGCACTATGGTGCCATACAGCTAGGGATGAAGCATCTATCGTTGACACAACTGAGGTATCATTAGCTTGTTGGGCTGCTTGCGGGGCCCGTCCTGGCCAGGTCTAGTTTTGTATATTCTTTTGTCGGCTCGTTTATTTGCACTGGTGGCAAACTTTGATACCTAGTGGATGTAATATGTGTAATAGCCGTGATAGCCTAGCATAAGTTGCTTGCTTACTTATTTCCTTGTTCTCTTGTTTATTTGTTTGCTTGTAGTGAGTGCAGTTATTTTTCCGCGGTTTGCTAGTATCCGCAATAACCTATTTTTTAAAACTAGGCCACAATAACCATGTGCTACATATTTACTATAGTGACACTGGGCCTCCTATGGGCCGTAGAAACAATGGGCCTTCTATGGGCAGTAGAAACAATGGGCCTTCTACGGGGCGTAGACACAATGGGCCTTCTACGGGCTATAGACACAATGGGCCTTCTATGGGTCGTATCATCAATGGGCTTTATACGGGCCATATGATCGATTGGCCAAACATGGGCCAATAACAGACCGCATTATGGCTGTAAACGAGCTAGAGTTGGAATCATCCGTTCATGGGCCGACCATGAAAGGCCATCATTAATCTGCCGTATTTGCTGACGCTATGAAAACGACCCAACGTATTAACGGGCCACAAACGGGCCGATTGTAACCACAGGCTAAATTTGGCCCACAAGCAGAAAATGACAGTAATGGGATGTAAGTAACCGAATGCTGGAAATCAGCCCAAGAATAAATGGGCCTTGAGAAGGCTGGAAGATAACATGGGCTAGAAATGGCCCAATGGAATAATGGGCCTTTAATGGGTATAAAGTGATACACTGTTCATTACGGGCCAGTTTCACCACGAGCCGTTAATGGGCCAAGAGTTACAAAGGGCCTCATGTGGTCCGATAGACGTCATGGGCCATACATGGGCCGGAAGTTAAAATGGGCTAGAATCATATTGGACGGCCCAGACAATGCTCCTTGGCCTAATTTGGATAGGTCGTAACTGGCCCTTGGTTAGCGGGCTGTAAATGGGCTATATGCAAACAGGCCGTTAATAGGCTTTCCATGAGCCAGCCCGCCACCATTTGACGAAGTGAAACGGGCCGGCCTTTTCACAGGAATGGGCCTTTGTTGGGTCGTGCCACATGTCGACGTATCATAGGCGCCTTCGGTGCAATGAGTGGATGACATCTTCCCCAACGGTGAGCCAATACGTGTTCCCTCCAATTAATGATGATTTTACACATGGAAAATCCCCATTGGTCGGTGCTGTTAACGGGTTATCGGATCAAAGACCAGACCCGATAGCTTAACGGCGAGCCGTTATGGTGGATGCCACATGTCGGTCAGCCTTGACGAAAGCACTTCTATGAAGCACGATTTATCGTCATGGAAGTGGACACTTCCGTGATGATAATTTTGGTAATGTCATGGAACTCTTCTACGACAACATAGGTATGACTATCTTGATTCTGTCATAAAATCATCATGGATGTACATGATGACACAAAACGTGGCCTACTATGACAAACACGTATCATCACGGAAGTGTATTTTTTTTAGTGGTAGTAATGAGAGAACTTCGTATACTTCTGTAACTCCAATTTTTTGAAAAATTAGGACAATGTGGAAATTTTGTATATAAATCTTGTGTGAAAAATTCAGAGCAAAAGAACATTTCTATGATTTATGAAAATTATTTTACCGAGCGCAAAAGTTTCTGTTTTTCACCAAGATCGAATCAAGTATCACCCAACATGATGCCAAAGGCTTTGCTTGTCCCAAACATTAATTAAAGCATAAAAACACATGTAACACTACAACAAGAACCCCCCTATACCAATGTATGTCTAGCAACGATATAACAGTGTGCGTTATTTTACCCGGGGAAAAAATATGATACATTGTTTCCTACTTTCCCCACTTTAATGCCAACCTCCCCGTTCCCACACCTCCACCTCTTGTGCACAAAGCATTCTCCTATTATCCCGTCATTTTGGCCTTCATCCTAAGCGAGGGACGCACCCACAGGAGCTAGGGTTCCAACCACCGCCGTCCTTCATCCTTGACGGCCTCCCCTGTTCCCTCGGTATGTTGAAGAGCCTCCACCAAGCCCTCCTCCCTCAACACCTCTCCGCGCGTCGGGGGCGCACTCGACGTCGTCGCCCATCCTCCTCGCACTTGGGAACGCGTCGCCACCGTTGTTTCATCCGCATGACCAGAGATTCACACGCCGGCATTGTTCCTCGAGTCCACATAGCAAGGAACGACGCAAGCATCGATGCCCCCATCTTCCTCAACTAGAGTAATTCAGCAGGTCCTATTCTGCCTCCCATGCATCCGTACTTGTAATCTGTAAAAGTAATATTCCACACTTTCCTCGCCCATCCTTGTTTCTCCTTGTCGGCCGCATATTACAAGTTACAGCACCAATGGACCGCATCCTCATTGAGGCTTTTCCCTGCCTGCGCAGCTGCACATGCTGATTTCAATCCTACTAAGATTTCCTATTTTACATGCATCACTGAAGGGAACCATTTACTGACACATAAGTTTCTTGTTGAAATAAATGCGGGATTCTTCTACCAAAACGTTGAACAAGAGATGATTTCTGGAGAGACAACATGTTCAGAAGCTGTAAGGTATTTTTCTTAGTGTGTCCCTCTGCTCTCTCTCTCTATATATATATATATGTGCGTGTGTGTGTGTGTGTAAATATTGTGCTCATGTGTTTGTATATCACGCAGATTTGCTAAGGAAATGATCATAATTTCATGATGAACCCAAAAGGCATATATAATTCATCCCTTGCCCCGGGTTCCTCCTGCTAGGGTTCTGCTCGCTCCCGACCCGCCCCTCCTACTCCCTCCTGCTAGGGTTCCGCCGCCGCCGGCGGAGCCCTAGCCCCCTCCCACCGCCGCCGGCAGCTGTCGCGCGCGCCCCTGCCCTCCCCGCCCCCCTCTTCCCCTCCCCCTCCCGTTCCCGCCCCTGCGCTACCTTCCAGGGAGGTATCCGGGATGATACGCCCCTACCCTTCCTCTCGGCCCCCACCCCGTGAGATCTCTGTAACACCCACGATGCGGCTATGTCTCCCACGTGTCGAAGCACGACTTAGAGGCACAACCGCATTGTGGTTTTGTCGCAAGAAGGGTCATCTTCACACAATCCCATGTAATGAAAAAGAATGGGATAAAGACTTGGCTTACTATCGACACTTCACACAATGAACATATAATTCATACATCATTCAGAGCACACGCATAGTCTGACTACGGATGAAGCCAAAAGAAAAGAAGATAACCCAACTGCTAGATCCCTGATCGTCCCAACTGGGCTCCACTACTGATCAACATGAAACGAAACATAGCAACGGCCAAGATCTTCGTTGAGATCCCATCTGAGCTCGGTTGCATCACCAGCACTGGTATCATCGGCACCTGCAACTGTTGTGATAGTATCTGGTGAGTCACGAGGACTCAACAATCTCAAAACCCGCGAAATCAAGACTATTTAAGCTTATGGGTAGGAAGTGGTAATGAGGTGGACTTGCAGCAAGCACTAAGCAAATATGGTGGCTAACATACGCAAATAAGAACGAGAAGAGAAGCAACGGAATGGTCGAGAAGTTAGAAGTGACCAAGAAGTGATCCTGAAACTACTTACGCACAATCATAATACAAAGACCGTGTTCACTTCCCGGACTCCGCCGAAAAGAGACCATGACGGCTACACACGCAGTTGTTGCTTTTTAATTCGAATTTGGTGTCAAGTTCTCTACAACCGGATATTAGCAAATTCCCATCTGCCACATAACTGCGGTCATGGCTCTCAAAAGTTTATACCCTGTAGGGGTGTCCCAACTTAGCCCATCACAAGCTCTCACGGTCAACGAAGGATATTCCTTCTCCTAGGAAGACCCGATCAGTCTCGGAATCCCGGTTTACAAGACATTTCAACAATGGTAAAACAAGACCAGCAAAGCCGCCTGAATGTTCCGACAAATCTTGATAGGAGCTGCACATATCTCGTTCTTAGGGCACACCGGATTGTCCAAACTTCCGGTTGGCCAGCCCAGAGTTGCCCCTAGTGGCCACCGGCGGCTGACAGGTTGGACCAACACTCACGACGAGCATTAGCCCCGGAGGGGGGGGGGTAAAAATAAAGATGACCCTTGAGTCTGCACAACCCAAGGGAAAAAGGCTTAGGTGGCAAATGGTAAAACCAAGGTTGGGCCTTGCTGGAGGAGTTTTATTCAAAGTGAACTGTCAAAGGGGTCCCATAAATCACCCAACCGCGTAAGGAACGAAAAATTAAGGAACATAACACCGGTATGACAGAAACTAGGGCGGCAAGAGTGGAACAAAACACCAGGCATAAGGCCGAGCCTTCCACCCTTTACCAAGTATATAGATGCATTAATTAAATAATAGATATTGTGATATCCCAACATAATCTTGTCCATCATGGAGCAATCTTCGACTTCACCTACAACTAACAACCCTATAAGAGGAGCTGCGCAAAGCTGTAACATAGCCAAGCAATGGTTTGCTAGGAAGGGTGAAAAGGTTAAGGCTGACATGGCAATATGGGAGGCATGGTAAACAAGTGATAGGTAGCGCAGCATAGCGATAGAACGAATCAACTAGCAAGCAAAGATATAAGTGATATCGAGGGTAATTTTCATCTTGCCTGAAATCCCGCAAGGAAGAAGAACGAGTCCATGAAGAAGACAAACGGACTTAGTAAAATGAATCCTCACAGCTCCGAAACGAAACCGAAGCTAATGAGAGAAGCAAACCGGAAAGAAGCAAACAACATGGTAAACACACAAGCATAAACATGTCATGATGCACAAACAAGTATGATGCATGTCCGGTTTAATGATTCATGGCATGGCAAAGTGCAACAAACAACACTACAAATTAAGTGGAGCTCAATATTCAACGAGTTGCATATAGACGAAACACCACATTCCATTATTTAGTTCTCTCCCGTTTATGTACCCAACAATATTAAATGATGTTAAACATGGCAAGGGGTGAAGCATAATAAACTTGGTACTGTTCTGCCTAAAACCATATTTTATTGTTGTTAACCAGGAAAATAAAGTGCAACATGTTAATCTATGGATTTTTCTACCCCATTTACATATAAAGTTTATTAAATTCGGAGATATGGTTAATTAGTTATGAAATAAATCATTTTAACATGGCATTTATGCAAAATTAAACAAACAGCAAGTTTAAACATTTTAAACATGCATGAAAGTTGAATATTATGAAACTAGCCAAAAATCTAAGCATTTAACATGTATAAGTTGTTTTAATCTGATGGATGGTTAAATAATTATTATATGCATGAACATGGAGTACTTTTCTGTAAAACTGCAGTAAAACCTGGGATAATGCTAAATTCGTTCGGCATAAGAAAAAAATAGTGAATGGGCCAAAACTGCTAACGGGCTGCACAGGACAGGAGAGTGGCTGGAGGGGCTGCTCACCCATGGGCCAAGCCCAGTCGGAGCAACGGCTCGGCAGGCCGGCTAGGTGGCATGGTGAGGCAGGGGCGTGGTCAATGCTCGACCAGAACAGGTGCTCGTTCGATGCAGGGGGACAAGACGGGGCTGATCCGGGCAGGGGGACAAGACGGGGCTGATCCGGGCAGGGGGACAAGACGGGGCTGATCCGGGACAAGACGGGGCTAGGAAGGGTGCTCGTTCGATGCAGGGGGACAAGACTTCATGATGGTTCTAATTCACTTACATTCAACCTTGATCTGTTTTTTGTTCCATTTAATTAAGAACATGTGTCATGATTTAACCAACTGAACTTCGAACATGGAAGTTGTTTGAGATTATACGTAATACTACTTTTAAGCATCATAACAATGAGTTAAGTGTAAGACAAAAACCATGTAGAAAAGCAAGTTCGACAACCTTTTTCACCAGGCTTATACCTGAACGGCTGATGCATGTGCATATTGTATGTAATTGTAGTAAGACGGGAACATGCCGATTGATATTTCAAGTGATGACAGTGCATAGGGACTGGAGGTGTGGTTCGAGGCAGCAGTTAACAATCATGCAATTTTCAGGAAGAATGATTTTCCTGCTGCTATGTGTGTGGATTAATCCTTACTGATTTTCTTTCCGCTTGTGGTCCGAGTCCTTATCTCTGCTCGGGTGACGCTGCAATATCGGACGGAAACCAGACATCCTATGGTAGGCTCAATCTCGTATGTTCTTTTACCCGGTAGCTAATCAATTATTCTATGATGTCCTCCCTTGTATAATAATTATTCCATGTTGTTTTCTATACTAATTAGATCACACATTCCTTCAAGGTCAAGTCGGGGGCTCAGGGTAGACAGTTCATAGTTTTCTTGTTGATTCGCCTTTCTGTTTGTTAGTTCTATATGCATGTCTTCTTTCTATGCATGCGTTCATAACTCGAGTTGTTCCAATCTGATGATGCTTTTCTCGTGTTGTTGCTTCTACAGATTCTGAGAATTTTATTGATGGATCAAGAAATTCTAATGTGTGACTTTGTTCGCCTCGGCCGCCGTGGTTCCTCCTTGGTTCTGGCGAGCTTGAGCCTCCTCCCCTGCTCTGGTGTTGTCCACTGCCTCCCCCACACTCCCGCAGTTTGCCCCACCCCTTTAGTTCATCGCCAGACTTCCCCTGGCCGCGTTCCCCGAGTACGGCCGCTGCCTTCTCCTCTCGGCCACCGCTTCGTCTCCACCATCCCGAGCACACCGCGCCTCCCTAACCTCACTAGCAGCTTGCCCATGCCCCAGTGGTCCTCCTCCACCCCTCTGCCTCACCGGAGTCATCCCACATTGCCGGAACCACCACTGCCACGTCGCCTCTGTTCCTCCCCATCGCTGCGGCCGCCGCTCCCCTCCTGTCCTCCTTGCACCTCCCCTTGGCCGGGAACGAATGCGCCATGCCAGGCCGCTCCTCCTCTGTTCCATCAGGAATAGGAGCGAGAGGAGGAAGAAGACAACCCCTACCCCCCCTACGCCTGGGCCCCGCCTGTCATCCTCTGCGCATTGACTTGGCCCTGGGCCCGCGTGGATTCAAGTGGAAACGTATTTTGGTAACTATGTTTTCAGCTAATGTAAGCGTATTCCGTTTCCTCTTTCACCAAAATACATTTTCTATGTTGGAAAGCATACTTCTCTCTACTTCGGCTGAAAGTGCGCGTTCTGTTTCAGAAAACATAAACAGCCCGAAGGCGCTATCAGTTTTTCCACTAAGGGCCTGTTTGCTAAAAAAATTCACATATAAGTCCTTGATCTTCATCACATTATATCTCCCAACCGTAACTCTGATTGAGGTGAAACCAACGCTCACATCTTCATATCGTCGAGCTCTTTCTGTTGGTTCCATTTTCACTAGGTGATCCCACAGTGAAAATGATCAGTTTGCCCTTGTCTCTAATCAGCCCCCTCCGAGAGAGAATCGTCCCGCGTTTCGTTCCACGGCTTCACCTCACTTCTCCATGTTGCCTTCTTCATCCCCAGGCAAGCCACAATACCCATTTGCATGATAGTCATGCAGTAGCCATGGTTTTCAACTTGAATCTTTATTAAATGTTTGCTTGTTGAAAATATGGTTATCGTTGTTCCGGTGATGCTTAGAGTTGCATGTTCCCTTTCGTGCTATGTTGTCTTGTACTCTGTTCTACATGCTAGTATTTCCTTTCATATGTTTATGCTTGCTAGTTGTACATGTTGATGTTGGTGATGGCCTTCGGTGCATGACTATCGTCTGTCCCGAGTGCCGTTGTTATGCATGTTCCATTGCATCAAGTTGGTTAAATGCTTGCATGGTAGCATTGTTGATATGTTCTTGCATGATATTTATTAGTGTTGCTAGTAGTCATGCTATGTTTCTGAGTAATGTACTCGTGATGTTCATGCTAGTCAGTATGCCATGCTCAGTCAGATATATAATTTGTTGTTGTTGCTATATTAAGAAGTAATGTTGCACATCCATGTTTATGTTGATAGCATGCTCATGTATTGTAGTTGCATCGTGTTATTTTCATATGGCTCAGCTTATTGCATTTAAGTTTAACCGGACTTAATTAAACTTGAACAACTGTTGGCTGAGTCATGGTGCCTCCAAATCGATCTGACCAGTGCTCATACTCTTTCATTGTATTATCCATGCTAGTTTAATTTATTTTTCTAGCTTTCTTCTTGTGTGTTTGATAAACCTTAAGAAAAACAAAAAAAGTTAGTTAGTTCAATTTCCATGCTTGTAATAGTAATTAAAATGAAAACCCAAAAAGATTTCTCGTTCTTCTTTTGCTTGTTGGGAGCTTTTAGTTTTATTTCTTTTCTTTCCTTTGGGGGTCGAGAGGAGAAAACCATAATGAAAATGTTTAGTGTCTCTCATATGCATGATTGTTGATTTAACTTAGAGCCCATATTATTTTGTCTTCTCCCTTGAATTGAACTAGCAGGGTGACCCGCACATTTGCGCGGCTAGATATCCTATGTGTTTTCCATACCTATGAGATGTTGAGCTGGTCATATAAATTTATTGGAAAACATAGTTCATTCTTGTTTTATTGTGTATATTAAGTTGTTGGCAAAAGATTTGCAATATGAGAACAAAAAAAGAGAGCAACGTGTGGCAATCTTGATAGATTTCGAAGTGGATGCTCATTTGCCAATCCTTGTATATTCCTGCTTTGAGAGCCAATTGCTTTGTGACGTGTGAAATTGGCATTTGCTTCCATGGAGTAGAGAGCACATGGTAAGCATATTGCTAGCTCAGTCATGCCACGACCCATTGAAGCATTTCTTTTTCACCTTTTGGTTTTCTCTTTTCTTTTGCGCGCCAGTAGCTCATGAATTTTATGTGGGCTTATGGCTGCTGGCCATGCTTTCATGTCGTATTGAGTCTCCCATTTGTTCTATGTTGGGTTTACGGGTGCTAAGGGCGCTCTAGCTAGGCTGCTAGCGAGACGTGGATGGATGCACATCTCTGTGTCAAGGATGCACGTGGCATGCATTGTTCGTCTCAGACTCGGCAACAACGACACTTAGGGGTGTCCCCACTTGTAGGGCGTGTACATGGCTACCTGGTGATCTATTGGCAACACAGTTGTGTGAGTCGTTGTTGACCGGTTATACTGGGATCTGCTTTGTAAGATTCCATCGCCACTTTGTATCATTTGGCTGTGTACTTTGATTTATGCTTTATTTATAAAGTGGGGCGAAAATGTATATTGACTGGATGAATTCACATGGGTGCGAGGTTGCCCACTGCCAGCTTCCGTGGTCGCGGCGTCATCACTTGTGCATGCCCTCCGTTGCATGTGGAAAGCCTTCACTCCTTAAGTAATGATATCTCTTACTCCTTCATTTCAAAATATTTGAAGTTTGATTTTGTTTGTAACTTGATTTTTTAAAGTTTAACCAAATTTATTAGGAAAACTGTTAATATATAAAAGATCCAACATATATAGTTTGAAAAATATTTTATGATAAATGTAATGAAAAATGTGTTGTATATGTTGGTATATTCTTTTACGTACTTGGTCAAACTTAAGTAAGTTTGTTTGGGGACAACTGTCGAACATTGAAAATTTGGAAACAGAGATAGGAAATTTTAATCTGTTCAAGGCTCTATAACTTTATTTACATGGATATATTTTATATTTATTTATTTATTTATCTTCTTTATAAATTTATATGGTTTCTTGTGAGAAAACCAAAACATTATTTACTTTCCCCCTTCCTTTTGGTTTCCATTTCAGGCGTTTTGTGAGTTTGTGAATAGTGGCGTGAGTGTGTATGTCTGCTTTAGTTTGTATTTGGTGTTTTGGAAGAACGTCATGCCATGCAAAAAGAAAAAGAAAAAAATCTCAAGTAAAAAGCCCATATTTTCACGTGTGTACACTCTGAATTGTTGATTAGCACATTCGATCTATCAATCATGATACAATATTTTTTTAACATGTGTCAACCATGATATTTGTAAGCAATATTATAGCTTTCTTTGACTAATTATGTAGTCCTGCCGAGTTTCTTGTTACAATTCCACCACGAACGTATGAGCTAGCAGGGGCGGATCCAGCGTGGGGTCGTGTAGGGGCGGTCGCCCCGTGTAAATTTTCTAAACCTAGGATACCCCTACTGGTTTTTCCAATGGCCGCCATGGGAGAGTGCAGCTCTCCTGTAGGTTCAATCGCAAAGGAGGAAGTTACGAGGAGGAAGATGAGAAGATAACGATTCGTCTAAATTGTAATATAAGATGGGCCAATGACTAAGGCCCAATGGCGTGAGCCCATTATTTTCTGTAAAGCTCTGGCCTTCCCAATCCTGTCGATACCCTAAAAAGTAAAAAAATTCCGCCGGGATGTATTGCGCGATCACGCCGCCTCGCCTCCATGATGCGGCGCCCTACGTCACCGGTTCGCAACCTCGCCGCGGCGCTGCCCAGCTCCTTCCCCAACATATGGTGCTCGATGGGGAAGGAGACGAACCCATATGTTCCTGCGGCCGTTTGCGTGAGAGGCAGCATGGCCACAGCCAACCGCCCGCTTAAATCTACAAGCGATCAGCCAACAGAGACAACAAGCAGCAAGTTCATTCATTCTTCCCTAATCTTCTTCTGCTTTCATGCTTCTATATTATTTTTAATTTCTTGTTACTTCGGCCAAACTCTTGGAACTTAATTACCATAGATGTCATATGAACCTAAGAAGATGAAGCAGACCTTATATGAGTTTTTTGTCGTGTTATATACATTTTGTTAGCCTTTAGAATGAAACTACTTTGAAATATTAATTATATTTCGTCTTTCCTGGATCCATACTTCTTGGCCAACTAATTATATTGTCTTCTTTCATTGCACCGTGTCATCAAAATTTTGTTTTCCATACAAAGTCTGCCCCGGATAACTTCAAATCCTGGATCCGCCACTGTGAGCTAGTACATCATGCCTTGCCTTTTGCGTGCAAAGGAACTTATGAAAGGAGTGAAAGCGAAGTTTTTTATTTTCGGTAAAGTGGAGATTTGGAAATGCACTAAAACGTTACTTGTGTATGTAGTGCCATGTAATCACACGCCTCAGTACTAATTGGATTTTTCCTAAAAAAAAAGTACTAATTGGATTTCAACTGTAGCCTGTTTTGTCTCTGTATGGAATAGGTGCGTGCGTTGGGACTCCTTTTGCCTATACACTCGCCTTGCCGATCTACTTAGTGGCCGTATGAACTATGGACTCTTGCTTTTTTTTAGCTGGCTATGTGACTCCTTTTGTCTGTTCGCTGCTGCCTTGCCAGGTTGAGTGCGGATCTAATTGGAGGCTGTATGGACGATGGACTCTTTTTTTAGCTATGACTCCTTTTTCCTGTACGCTACTGCCTTGTCAAGGTTTTTTTTCTCTTGAGGTCAACAAATCACAGTTGTTCGTTTATCATAACTCTATAATATTAAATCTCCATCGTTCATTTTCTATCATTTTAATAATATAATAGATGCTTGCAGATTCCAGCTTAGTCCAATGCACGTGCACTATTATTATTATACACACTATTCGATCGTGCAAGTAAAAGGCAATAATGACGATATATGATGGACTGATTAAGATGAGAGAAGCTGGTATGAACTCGACCTCTTTTGTTTTTGTAAATATCATGAGTTCATCGTTCCTGATTCAGCCTATTATGAATAAACATATCTGCAGCGACATTTAGAGATTATAGTTGATTATACCATGCTTAATTAGCTAGAAGTTTATAATGGTTTACCTTGCGTGCCAACATGTTATTAAAATGGTTGTGATGTGGTATGATACGATGGTATCCTCCTTTGGATGATTCGAGTGACTTGACTTGGCACATGTTCACGCATGTAGTTGAAACAAATCAACATAGCCTTCATGATATTTATGTTCATGGTGGATTATATCCTACTCATGCTTGCACTCGATGTTGATTAATTTTAATGCATGTTCATGACTGTTGTCGCTCTCTCAGTTGGTCGCTTCCCAATCTTTTGCTAGCCTTCACCTGTACTAAGCAGGAATACTGCTTGTGCATCCAAACTCCATAAACCCCAAAGTTATTCCATATGAGTCCACCATACCTTCCTATATGCGGTATTTACCTGTCGTTCCAAGTAAATTTGTATGTGCCAAACTCCAAACCTTCAAATGAAATTTTGTTTTGTATGCTCGAGCAGCTCATGTTTCAACTAGGATTGTCTGTATCTTCCATGTTAGGTGGGTTATTCTCAAGGGGAGTGGACTCCGCTCCTCATTCACAAGAAAATGGCTGGTAGCTGGGATGCCCAGTCCTATGATCAAAAAGATCAAAGCAAATCAAAATAATTAAAAAAAAACTCCCCCAAGACTGTTGTTGGTATGGACGGTACCCCGTTGTTTCGAATGGCCGTGGAGTGTGCTTCTTGGTGGTGGGGAAGTATAAACTTTACCATTCTGTTTGGGAACCGCCTATAACATATGTAGCATGAAAGATATCGCCATCTCATAGTTGTTACGTTGACAGTGAAAGTATACCGCTCAAAATACTATTTATCTCTATTTCAAAATCGAGCTCTGGCACCTCTACAAATCCCTGCTTCCCTCTGCGAAGGGCCTATCTATTTACTTTTATGTTGAGTCATCACCCTCTTATTAAAAAGCACACGCTGGAGAGCATACTTTCATTTGCATTCATTACTATTAGTTTATATTAGGTATGACTTGACTGGATCTCTTTTACCATGAATTACAATGTTTAGTCAGTCCTTGATCTTTAAAGGTGCTCTGTATTTTATGTTTTGCGGTCTTAGAAAGGGCTAGCGAGATACCATCTTGTTATATCATATTATGATTGTTTTGAGAAAATGTTGTCATCTGAGATTTATTATTATTGCTCGCTAGTTGATTATGCCATTGATATAAGTAAACATGAGACCTATTTGTTCATTGTGAATATGGTTAGTTCATAATCTTTGTTGAAAACTTGAATGCTGGCTTTACATATTTACAACAACAAGAGCAAACAGAATTTGTAAAAGTTTTTCTTTATCACTTTCAGTTTATCAACTGAATTGCTTGAGGACAAGCAAAGGTTTAAGCTTGGGGGAGTTGATATGTCTCCAACGTATCTAGTTTTCCAAACACTTTTGCCCTTGTTTTGGACTCTAACTTGCATGATTTGAATGAAACTAACCTGGACTAACGTTGTTTTCAGCAGAACTGTCATGGTGTTGTTTATTGTGCAGAAAAAAAAAGTTCTCGGAATGACCTGAAAATCCACGGAGATAACTTTTGGAAAAAATAAAAAATACTGGCGAAAGAATCAAGGCCAGGGGGCCCACACCCTGTCCACGAGGGTGGGGGGTGCGCCCCCTCCCCTGAGCGCGCCCCCCTGTCTCGTGGGCCCCCTAATGCTCCACTGACCTCAACTCCAACTCTATATATTATGTTTCACGGAGAAAAAAACAAAGAGAAAGTTTTATCGTGTTTTACGATACGGAGCCGCCGCCAAGCCCTAATCTCTCTCGGGAGGAGGGCTGATCTGGAGTCCGTTCGGGGCTCCGGAGAGGGGGATTCATCGCCGTCGTCATCATCAACCATCCTCCATCACCAATTTCATGATGCTCACCGCCGTGCGTGAGTAATTCCATTGTAGGCTTGCTGGATGGTGATGGGTTGGATGAGATTTACCATGTAATCAAGTTAGTTTTGTTAGGATTTGATCCCTAGTATCCACTATGTTCTGAGATTGATGTTGTTATGACTTGACTATGCTTAATGCTTGTCACTAGGGCCCGAGTGCCATGATTTCAGATCTGAACTATTATGTTTTCATGAATATATGTGAGTTCTTGATCCTATCTTGCAAGTCTATAGTCACCTATTATGTGTTATGATATGACAACCTCGAAGTGACAATAATCGGGATACTTCTCGGTGATGACCGTAGTTTGAGGAGTTCATGTATTCACTAAGTGCTAATGCTTTGGTCCGGTTCTCTATTAAAAGGAGGCCTTAATATCCCTTAGTTTTCACTAGGACCCCGCTGCCACGGGAGGGTAGGACAAAAGATGTCATGCAAGTTCCTTTTCATAAGCATGTATGACTATATTTGGAATACATGCTTACATTACATTGATGAACTGGAGCTAGTTCTATGTCACCCTATGTTATAACTATTACATGAGGAATCGCATCTGACATAATTATCCATCATTGATCCAATGGCTACGAGCTTTTCACATATTGTGCTTTGCTTATTTACTTTTCCGTTGCTACTATTACAACTACTACAAAACTGCTATCTTTACTTTTGCCACTGTTACCATTACTATCATACTACTTTGCTACTAAATACTTTGGTGCAGATACTAAGTTATCCAGGTGTGGTTGAATTGACAACTCAACTGCTAATACTTGAGAATATTCTTTGGCTCTCCTTGTGTCGAATCAATAAATTTGGGTTGAATACTCTACCCTCGAAAACTGTTAGGATCCCTTATACTTGTGGGTTATCAGGGTCCTAACTGGGTTTATTGTCATGCCTCTCGTCGGTGCCTCCAACGAGGGAAGGTTATGCGCGGGCACTACCTTGGCCGGGTAGGACGGCATAAGCCTTGTGTGCCCATGTTTGGTTTTGAGCTCATGTCCCCCGTTTGGGACCATTTGTTTGGCCATGACGGTGGCCGTTGGTGCCTTTGGTAGGCATCGGGCCACCCATGACTTAGCCCAAAGGGGAGTTGGTCGGAGTGTCCGGGAGAGTGTCATGGCAGTAGATCAGTTCTGTCGGAATGCCGTTGGTCCAGTCGAATGGGAGCGAGAGGCCATGGGTTCCGTGGTGTGGGTACAATGTGCTAACCTCTGTAGAGTATGTGTTAAATCTATCGATAGCCACGCCCGCGGATATGGGCCCAGTTCGTAGTCGGTCACACTATGGGTCAACAGTAATAATAATAATGATATGCTTAGTAACAACCCTGGTTCGATGATGAGATAAGTTTGATATGTGATCCATGATTGATCACCGTTTGGTTACGAGGTAACCCGTTGAACCAAGTGTGGTTCGGTGATCATTCACTGTGGTATCGAGGATACCGAGTGGTTGGATATTTGTGATGTTGTGCGAGAGTCAAGGGTAAAAGTCAAGCTCCTTATGGTCATGTAATGATTACTATTAAGGACAGTATAACCGCACCTAATCCCTGCCCTCATACCAAGCTTGATTTGATCCTGAGTTGATCGTGTGATGTCCGAGATGGTAAGTTTGTGCATGTGATGGTTACGAGGTAACCCGAGCAGAATAAGTGGTGCATATAGTGTCATCATGTTGCATGGTAGTATTGTCAGATTTATATGCTCATATTGTTCTAGTGTATCATGTGCATGTTGTTCATGCCATGATCATATTGTTCTAGTGTATCATGTCCATGTTATTCATGCCATGTTGTTCTGATGATATCATGTTAATCATTGTTAACCCGTAATTGCCATGATGTTGTTGGTCTTGAATGCTTCAGGTTATTGTGAGCTTGCAAGTACACTCAATGTACTGACCTGGCGTGTGATGCCAGTTTGCAGGTCATGCTGTTTTTGATTGCTTGTTTGCCATGGATTCTTTGTTTGCGAGCTAGGATATGCGTTCCAGCTAGAGTCCCTGCATAGTGGAGTTCACCACCGTCGTCGTTGTTCCGCTGCTAGAGTTATTCCACTGCTTCGAGTTGTTCTGCTGCTTGCATAGAGCAACAGTGGCAGGCATACTGTCTTTGTGCCGATGTAATTCCCCATTATATCGGAACCCCTTGTACCCAAATGGATTGTAATAAAGAGCTGATTTGTTCTATGCTAAGCAGTGCCGTATTCTAGAAGACTTCATATTGATCTCTGGGTTGGAATACGGGGCGTTCCGGTTTCTCTGAGTCGGGGTGCCACATTGGATAAGATTGGTTTCACTAATATGGAAAGTATGGAGGTAAAGAGAGTTCACTTGAGGACCGAGCACGGTTATACTTTTGCCACAAAATTATACAATGCAGACACCTACTCCTATTTTGAATGCAAAAATTGAAGAGCACTATGCAAGGCTTATGCATTTGAGCCTATTATGGTTATCACCTTTGATATTCGTCTGGAAGATGAAATTCAAGGTAATATCGACATCTGGGTCGATGTGCAAATGCCTCCAGTTCTACCATTATGTGAGTTTCTCAACATATTTATTAAGTAATTTATATTGTTTATTTAAAAATAGTTGACAACTAATTTCTATTGACAGCTTATTTCCATTCAAGCAAACATGTCCAGAGCTTGGTAGACAGGACCTACTACTGTCCCAGGGCTGAACTAAACTGCGAGGAGATAGGTCATTATGTTTCATGGCTTGAGGATCTTGATACTGTCAAGACAGGTTATTTTCCTGGACTTCGAGATATTAGTACTCAAAACGTGCGACCACTAGTGTTCGTATTGAACTATGGTCACATCTATTTAGGAAAGATGGTAAGATTTTTACTATTTGTCCTCATCAATGCATCTTTTGCATACATTATTGTTTAAGCTAAACTTTATTGCTAAGTATGTTACTATGATGTTCTTCAACAGGGAGTCCCGATGAGTGTTGTGCCTCGTTGGGTCAAGCCTAATGGTCGCATGACAATGGTTAGCTTACGGGCAAGACATCCTACATTGCACATGAGTGCATTCAAGATTTCTCGAAGCAAGCAAGTCTTAATAGTCAAAGACTGAAGCAAAATTGTGAAGGATCGCATCAGAGAAGTACTTGGGGGCAGCAATCAGGAGCGCGGCCCACAATTAGGAGACATGTTCATCTGCATTCTCCAATATGATGAAGCGGGAGTGCTATACATGTTCTATGCTATTTTACCCGAGAGAGAGCAGCAGGAGTGATTAGCTAGCTAGAATGAGTTTGAAGATGATGATGTGCTACAATATGACTATGATGATTAAATAGCTAGTGTTGGTGGTAATGACTATGATGATTATTATTAGCTAGTGTTGGTGGTGATTAGATAGCTACACTATGACTATGATGATTAAATAGTGTTGGTGGTAATGACTATCATGATTATTAGCTAGTGTTGTTGGTGATGATATGATGCAAGAGTTTTTATATTAATATGATGATGATGTTGATCATGATTATCATGATGATTCGTTATTATGATCACGATTAGTTATTATATCATAGGTGGAAGGAATGCGGATTAGATTCATGTGGATGGATCAAAAGTGACCAAAAGTTGAATTAGTAGGATCGTCATCCTAATTCAACTTTTGATTCATCCAAATGAATCTAATCCATGTTTTTTCCTCACAATGATATATTAATTCATCATGGACATAATGATATAACAACCTCTTAACTGGTACTGTATCAAAATTTGTATAACGAGTATAAACGGTAGCACGACGTAAAAATAAAGAAATGTAAAACAGAATAGTTGTAGCACGGGGCGCGAAAAACACTACTACTAGCTAGATTAGCAGTAGCGCTTGTACGGTAAGTGCTACTGCTAAGTAGCTATAACAATAGCGCTGGTAGTAATGCGCTACTGCTAAGTGTTAGCTGTAGCGCCTTATAAGTAGCGCGCTACCCCGTGCTACTGATAGCCCTAAAACTCGCGCTACTGCTAGGCTTTTCCATAGTAGCGGGCCCTGCGGCACGACACTGCCTTTGAAGCGTGCGAAGCCCACTAGGTCTGGATTCATGACAGTGGGACGACATGGCTGAGCACACACTACTGCAGGAATACCTAGCAGTGGCATGCGATGTCAGTACTAAAACTGGTGGATCTCGGATAGGGTGTCCTGAGCTGTGGTTCTAGGAGCAATGGTAGGGGAGACGATGTTTACCCAGGTTCGGGCCCTCTCGAAGAGGTAAAATCCTACATCCAGATTTGATTGTATTAATGTGATGGAGTACGAGTACATGATGATCTACCTCGACATCAGATGATTGTGTTCTAAACCCTAAGGCTTGTCCTTCCTCCCGCAAAGACTAAACCCCTCGGCTTATATAAAATCCTACATCCAGATTTGATTGTATTAATGTGATGGAGTACAAGTAAATGATGATCTACCTCGACATCAGATGATTACGGTGAGACCCATCGTGTTGTTTTTCCGTCAGAAATAACAGAGTACTTGTACTGATCTACATGTGCGTTTGTACTGATGTATTCTTCATAGAGTAATTTTGCAAGGTTCCGAAAAAAAGAGTACTTGAACTGATGTTTGCATGGGTTTGTACTAAGCATGTTTTCACTAACTAGACTTTGCTCTGTTTTTTCTATATGGTTTTCCTCGAAACTTTTCAACGGTTCACAGTATTATCGTCCCCGAACTTGCGTGATTTATATCGTTGAACTGAATGACAATTTTATTAAAGAAAATGTTTTGTGTGTGTTTTTTAACTAACATTTTTTCAACGATGTTCTGGACTTCTCTCATTTTATGACTTGAACTTTTACCATTTGAATTTCCGTGGGGCTTCTTCTTTTTGAGCTTTTTCCCAAACTTATCTAGGACGTCTTTGTTGAAGTTACAATTTTTTCAATGATGGACGGCTCGCGCATGCAGCCTTGAACTACTTGCCCGCTGCCACTTATGGCTATCAATCATGCAAAATCCTGACCAAAAAAATCACATTTTTCTCATGAAACCAAACTCTTGAACTTGCTACACAACAACCTTTGAACCTCCAACAAGAACAAAATATATATCATACATCACTTTTTTCTCGTGTTCAATCATGCACCCAAAAAATTAAAACACAACGAAATATCAGTTGTTTGGCTCAAAACCTCCTGCATATTTTTTCGAGCTGATGTTCTTTTTGTCATTGAACTGTTGTTGAACTAACCACACCGCTGCCAAGTCTGCACCTTCAAATACAGTGCAATATTATTACAAAAACATACTTCACTTCTAGACCAAAAATCTTCTCCCATAGCTTCCCTTGCTACCTTTAACACAATCAATTGGACAGAAAAGCACACATGATTTTAGATACAAAAATCACCTCCACGTCCACCAGCTGGACTGATCTTTTGCTTTTTTAGATACAAAAATCATCTCCACGTCCACCAGCTGGACTTATGCTTTGCTTTCTTCTACTTCATGGTCATGCACAAGTTCATAAAACTATTGAGCAAAATCTCTTCCCAAGAACTTGCTAGTTCTATTTTTTGAACTATCCCAACCAGCGATGCTTCCCTCTAGGACAAAGAAGAGATAAAAAATGAAAAGCAAAAACAAAAACCAAAAAGAATGTAAAAACCTCTATAAATTTAGGACTCTCTAGAAGCAGCAACATCAACACTTGCATAGTGGGCAAATATAACATGCAAAGTCGCAAAAATAGAACTGAACTAATATAGATATTTGTCAACAAACTCATGGTCTCTCGAGATCTGAACTGACTGTGTTACAAGCACACGTACAAATTCCAACGAGCTGATGTAAGTAATGTTAAAAAGATAATCAAGTCCGTGTATATTAATTGGGAGAAGTTCAAAAAATAAACTTCTAAAAAGTTTGTACTGTTTTTGCTATAACAACTATAGTCATCTTTTTGCCAAACATGTATATTACAGGGTTAAAATAAGATTTTTTGAACTAAACTAAAATAATAAATTGTACTGAACACCTAAAGAGCGTGTTCTTTTCGCATCTCCCCAACTACTCAATTAGCATAACACATGTACGCATTTTAATAGAAGAAGAAAAGTGTATGTGTGTGTGTGTGAGAGAGAGAGAGAGAGAGAGAGAGAGAGAAATATTGTCGTGAGAGTGTCGTTGACACATGCAGAGGACTACCATCAGCTCTCAACTTGGACGCCTGCCAGCAACCATTGTGGACTGGCCGATGGTGGTGTGGCCCAAGCAGAGGAGGTCGGTGGCTGCGCGATGCGTTGCCGGGACGACGAATAAGAATTAAACTGAACAGATTTTAGATATTGAACTGAACCGAAAGAAGAAACTGGACATCACACGTACTTTAGCTTTTGGTTTGAGCTTTGTTTGTTTAGATTTCTGAAGTCATGAGGCAGTTATACCTGAACTTGTGTGACACACTTTTTATTTAGTTGAAAGCATCTAGTTTTTTCAGAATATGCTACATGAATAGGAAGGGGAGAGGCATTGAGATGCATACCTAAAGCACACACGCATCTATCGCACGCATGCGCACATGTGGTCGACGGCGGCGCTTCGACCTGCGGTGTGCTTGCTTCTTTGAATGTGCACCATAGCATTGGCCTGCAGCTGGAGGAGAACGCGACCTGCAGCTAGATGAGGACACTACTTGGAAGCTGGAGAGACGCGAGTGCGCGGTCGTGGGTGACGACGGCCAGACCTCATCATTGCGTCGGTTAACGGCCTTGGGTGTCGGTGCTGAACGGACTATGGTGCCGACGGTGAACGTCGTGGGAGTTGGTGTGGCTCGAGTGTTTTGCGTAAGTATCCGTTAGAAAAAATATGAGCCGTGTATTATCAGCACAAACCACTTTTATAGCTATTCATCTCACTAGCATTGAACATATAAAGCCTCCTAGAGTACCCGCCGATCCAGCACCGTCGCGATTTCAAAATGATCCTGTGCGCACGCTTTGCCTCGCTGGCGCAGTAACGGTGATTTTCGTCGACCTGGTAAGTATCCCGCAGCTCGTTTTTCTGTACCCCGTGATCGGCCCAGGAGCAGCTGACGAGTGGGCCACGCTTGTGCGTGGGGCAGCCTTGCAGCGACACGCTCCTTGCTTGTTTCTGTCGATGAAAAGCAGGGGCGGGTCGGTCGTGGGGCGTGGACAATGGATCGTGGGTGTCCTGCTCGCCAATCGCGATCTAGAAAAAGAAACCCTACACCCACGAGCCAATCTCGCAGCCGCCTCCCTGCATCCTCCGCGCCTCTCCCTGTGCCACCCATCTCCACCTCCTCTCCCATCTCCTCCCTGCTGCTGCAGGCCATCGCACCCTCACCATCAACGATTCATGCGGCCGACAGCGAGCGCCAGTGAGCGACCGGGAGGCCGCCACCTCTCCTGACCTCCTCCCAGGTTCCCGATCTGGAGCGGCGAGGCCAACCCCCTCTTCACACGCAGGTGCTCCTCTCTTCCCTCAGTTCCCTCTCTCTCTCTCTCTCTCTTCCCTGGCCCTCTCGATGGCCAGATGGGTGACGGGGTGGATCGGTTGGCGGTGAGGTCAGAGCTCGAGGCGAAGATGGGGGAGCTCGGGCTGGAGCGCTCATGGGATGACGGACTTAAGGGCTGGAGATCTCACGGGATGGAGGTGCTCAGGCTAGAGGCAGCTGAGGACGCCCTACGGGCGAGCTGGAGGTGGAGGCGTTGAGAGCCCTCCCCCCATCTCTCCTTTTCTCCATTTCTTTCCCTCCAACATCTCACTACTGCTCCTGTATGGAACAACAGAGGGGATGGGAAGAGGCCTGGAGTTGCTCCGCATTGGTCAACCTGCAAGGTTACATATTTTCTTGCTCTTGGCCTGTTCGATAAAATGGCTGTGGCTAAACATTTTTTTTGTTTCCTTGCCTGTCCAGGTGGTTTGCTCGACCACTCACCGTCTGTTCTGTCAATATGCAAGGTTAGACATTTCTTGCTCTTGTCCTTATCAATAAAATGGTTGTGGGCTAAATCATTTTTTTTGGTTTCCATGCCTGTCCATGTGCTTTGCTCAATCGCTCGCCGTCGATTCCATCAATCTGCAGGCTTAGATATTTTCTTGCTCTTGTCATGTTTGATAAAATGTCTGTGGGCTAAATCATTGTTTTTTTGTTTCCTTGCCTGTCCAGGTGATTTGCTCGATCCCTCGCTGTTGGTTCCGTCAATCTGCAAGGTGAGATGTGCTCTCATATGCCCCCTTGCTTCGTTGGTTCTTTCTGTTGCAAGAAGGTGCGCCTTTGTTTGCTCATGGTTGCCCTGGTGGTTCGCTTCCTCTTTGCTTATTGGAGAAGATATTTGTACATTTTGGTTTGTGTGCATGCTTGTGTGTTGTCGTCGGTTTTCAGTGCGCTGCAGTGCCAATTTAGGTTGGTTCTTTGGGTGGAACGTGTGAGTCTATCAGTGATTCTGTAAACCACCAGACAATATGATTGCTGCTTACTGATTTTAGGCATGGTGAATGTTTGCGTTAGTGCTTTGGAAAGTATGTGTATAGTGGGTAGTGGTTGCTGCTTCGTGATGAAGGCAAGGCCGTCTACGTACGCTAATATTTAATCTGTGTGCTTCATAATGAAATTATCACCTGCTCATTTTTGATGTATGTGCCACCCAATGGTTGCTCGTGCCTAATTATATGGATGATGGGCAATGCATGCTTGCTCTGTGGGTTATCTGCTTGTTGTTTTTATGCATCTTCTCTTGATTAATTTCTGTTTCCTTGTAGCTCACTGATTCCGTCTAAAACATGCTGCTAGGTTCTTCGTTCGGCTGGATTGTAGGTTGGCTCCAGTCCTTGATCAGTTCTTCTGCAAGGAGAGTTTCAATGCTCAGCATATTGCACTCATTGCAGCAGCGAGTTCTATGAAGCACGTCAATGGAGGGGACATAGTCAATGACAATCTCCTCCCATTTAATTAGATGGTTTGCCAGTTTCTTCCTGTAGATAGTATCACAGTGATGCGATTCGGATGTTTATAATTCTTTTCTAACATTACATATTCTTGTATTCATTCATTTTGAAACCACGGAGGCCGTCGCATTATGCATTGGTTAGACTAGATAATTTCTGTTAAGGTATAATTTTTCTATCAATATGCCAAGATCGACTGTTCGCCTCACCTTTATTCTGCAAATGCCAAAATGTCCAGAACATAAATTTCAAGCTTTTAGACCTTACATGTGTTATGAACTTATGAAGTTATGATATATGTCTAAATTCAGCTGGATCTTCAATTAAATCCTGAATTCTATAGATGTTTTTATCCTTTTCTACATCTGAGTATACACTAATTAGTTAAACCTTTTCTTCTCCGGATCTGCATTCCACCTGTACTAATTGCCAGATTATATATGTGTTTGTGTTCATTCTTAATTTAAACTAGACCTAGCTGTATATACTACAAAATTTGTTAAACTTGCGCTGGGCAGGTTTCCATGATGAGTTCATAGCCTTTATGAAGTTGCTGTTGCTTGTTTTCTGTAATCATTGCTCATTTCTCGTCTCCATAGCAGAAAATTTGATTCTTGCATCTAACCCTGATCCTGATGGTGAAACAATTGCTTGGCACAATAAAGAAATGCTTGAGTGGCATGATGTGTTGGGTTTCCTTGTTTTACTGTCATTTACATGAGGTGGCAGTTTTGGCTACCTCCACCTGCCTCAGTCTGTTTATTTTTAAGTGGGAAGTGATGAATCGAACAAGGAGGAAGGACGACGTGCTTGTTCTTTCCGGCGTGGGTTTACTAAACTTTGTATATATGAATTTCACCTCATATTTTCTTCCTGGCTTGATAAGAACTGAACAATATAATTTGGTTTCTCATGTCCAGTATTCCAGATTGAGTAATGCTAGAGATATGCGACCCTTAGCCCAGTTTACGAAATGCTTTATTAGGTGTATTTTTCTTTCATGTACATAGCTGGGAGTAGTCTAATAGCCATTTTTAAGGATAAACAAGGCTTACTGTACGTAAGGTTTGAGATTACCCCATTTCAAATAACTAAAGGAATCACTATTCCTCAAATGCAGGTTGTTGGTTTATTTTATTTCGTATGTCATGTTTTTGTTTCAGTTCTTTGTTTTTTCAATCCATTGCTTTCTAGCAGTCTTCATGATAACATAGATTTCAGAAGGATCTCTCTCTGTAGTTGTAGGTGATAACTTTTTTGTACTGAGACTACAAAATTATTTGTTCTTTCTATGTCGTTTCTATCTCCACCAAGAGCTTTCAGCCTGCAAGCACCCAGCTGTCCTTCTAAGTTGGCAGGGTTGATGAAACCTTTAAGCCTGAACTAGCATCCTTTGGATTTGGGGGTGCATCATGCACATCTGGAGCATCATCTTCTGCTGAGAGCTCAGGCATGGCGGTGCCTATTCTCACGTCTTTCGCTACAGGATCATCTACACTTGTAGAGCTACCTCCGGATGAGGTATAACTGATGCTGGTTTCCTCTTTCAAATTACTTTTCAATCGTTTAACTCCTGTGCTGCTTGTTCGGTAGATGAACACTCTTATATCTGCATTCAGAGCAAAAGGACAGGTTGCTATGCCTAAAACACCCAGGTATCATCCCTTCATTTGTTTTGTCCTATACATTCTGAAGATTTTTTTTCTTTGCCTATGACTGATATTTTTGTTTTAAACAGCAAATCACCATGCCCAAAAAGCGCTCGCCGCAAACTTGTTCTTGAGCTCTCTAAGTCTAAGGGCGCAGAGCTATCTGGCTCTGCTCCCAAGTTGGCTACCCAGACTGAAGAAGTTGTTCCTGCTGGAAATGTTGTTCAGCCTGCATCCATGCCAAATGTACATACCTATGTTTGATATGCAAATATCATTTCTGTTCTGTACAAATCATGCTTCATATAGAATAATATTTGATGGCATCAAATTAAACAGGTTGGCCAGGAGAATGAAGCTATAGCTACTGAAGATTCAAACAGCCTCCTTCCTGACCCCTCTAAAACCAAGAGGTAAAGACTCATGGCATGTTCCATTCAATTACTTCAGCTCATATGACAGAAGCAATGAGTTTGATTTCATCTTTGTGCCAGCAAGGAAATTCTACCTGTTAAGAAACAAATAGAGTTGTGATGTTACATTATTGATTGGCTTGGTTCTTCCTGGTGCAGTTCTAAGTTCCAGGACTTTTGTTTTTTGCTTGCTCATACCTTTTAAGAAGCTACTAAATGCAGGTTCACTGTCAGGTTGGTTAGATTTCTATAGATCACTATCAGGACTGGGCAAGTGTTTGGGACAGTGCTTGCTGGTACTATGCCTAGTACCTTTTCTTCCTCCAATTCATTTTTTCTTACCCACATGTCGTACTTTTCCTGTTTTACATTTACCCTGCTGCTTTGCAGTTGTCCACACCGTGGAGTTCCAGAAAACGGGGGTGCCCCATGCACATATCCTTGTTTGGCAGGAGAAGAACGATGATCAGGTGGCCACACCAGCTTTCTCTTTTATTGTTGTTGATTTTTCCTTTGATGATTCCCAGTGATCAACATATCCCTGTCACAGGCCCCTGCACTTGCTGATGTTGATCCAGATGCTTGTACTGCTGCACCTGCCAACAGCGCGGAAGCGGCGCTTGCTCAGCCAGCTAGGCTTAACAGGTACATTATATCTATACAGTGAGACATAAAACGCTATTGACTATTTATCCAGATTGGGAATAGACGCATGAACCATAACAAATTTGCTGTTATCAACCCCAACATAATTCAGCTTCTGAATTTTGCTGCCTCACATTCATTATTTTGTCTTGTTGGCCTTCAATTTATATTCATATAGAATATAAATACGCATTACTAATGTATACCTTTTATTGAAAACTTCATAATTTCAGGATTGCCACTACTGCTGCTGCTGCATCAACCATTTCATAAAACAATGATAGGTCCCTAAGCAATCCGCGCTTCAGAATGAGCGTCTATGTGTGGTATGTCTACTCACGCAACTAATAATCTTTTCACTGCTTTACTTTTATCTTCTACCTCTCATATCAGCTCATACATGTATTCATGTCCACGCCTTCTGCCAATAACTGATAGGCTACAATGCTACATGTATAATAAGCTTTGCTGCAGTAGCAATTTTCCTCCTATAAACTTTCCGGTACCATGTTGAGCTCTTATCTTATGAATATTCCTGTATTTTTCCTCAGGTTGTTTTGGCCTTTACTACCTTCTCCGTTGCTACTATCAAGCCTGCAAGAACAAGTGAATGCTGCATGGCCACCGCTGTCTTCCTGCAACACCCTTTTAAACAGTCTACTGCTATGTTACTTGCATGTTCGCAATCCCGGTTTTGGCAGTCATAAAGACAAGCCAAAACTCCCTTCATACTTTTCCCTGTTTAAATCCGAACAGAGCAACTTTCATATTCCATGGATAACGCTATTAGACCTCTTTTGCTTTACCCTCTCTCTCGAATGACTGTTTCAATCTACTGTAAATATTTGTTCACTCAATCGCCTACTGTATCTGCTATTCCCAATGCAATATTAGCTGTTCTAGAGCTTATGTTAACAAATTGGGAAAATGTATGCCCTAATTCAATTTTTTTCAAAAGTATGCCCCCTCTTAGGCTGAAGAGTGCCTTTTCAGCTTTAATGAGGACGGCGAGGTGCCTTCTTAGCTTTAATGAGGCCGGCGGAGTCTTACTTTCATTTTTTTTTTTTGACTTAAGGTGTACACTTCCCAAATTTGATAAGATAATAATACTTAAAAAAATGTATGCTCGCCATTCCCAAACTTTTATTTACCAGCAGATCGTAGTGACCTGAGGTAACTTAATTATAGTTAGTTTATTTGTTCGCGGGAAAAAACTCTCAACTGTCGAGAGAGGACTGCCTACAAATATTATAGTGATAGTTTATTTGCTCGCGGGAAAAAAATGAACCCACATTATTATAATTTGTTAATAAAAAATGTCAACAAGTCCTCCAATACCTCGCTTGTGCTTGGCCTTTGCGCCATGGCCGCAACGGGTCATCTATAAACTACTAAGTAGCACACAAAAAAGGCTTGCATTAGTCAAGCACAAAAAATCACCTCTGCTGGATGCACATAGACTGCTGATGTATTCTAAACTTCCATGGATGTTCAGCAAAATAAGAAAAAATAATCCTTTGTCATACTAATAATTTGTTTAGATAAGAATTTGAAGCACATAAAACTGGCCAACAGTGGCAACCTAGGGATTTATACGAACACCCACCAGGCACAAGTGCTACACACAACTCATGAGATAATTTCCTGCACAGAGTGCTTCAGAGATAACTTACAGTTTAGTATGAATTATGTGTAAAAGTATCTAGCACCAATACTATGATGAAATGGATCTTATGCTGTTGCAGGGCATTTTTCATCACAAGAACTGTGTTTAGGTTGGTACTCACCACTAAGCCAACAATTGGGTTGCAGATCTACATGAATGAAGGCAGAGCATGTGAAAGTCCAAGAGTCTGCACAAATATGGCAAAGGTGAGTAGTCAGTGTGCAGTAATCTGTAGTAGCATTTGTAGTATCGGCAACTCTAGTATAAATTCCACGAGTTTCTTGGTAGAAACAACTCCACCAATAAGTTGTTACTAAATTTAATAGGGACATTTACATTTGTGCCTTTAACTTAAACCCACTACTCAGATTTGCCCCAAATTTCGAAGCATGCTCAAATTTCCCCTCTGCCGTCAGTTCATCTTATAAAAATGCCATTCTGTGCCTGTTTGACACGAAGAAAAAAAAAATGCGGGCGTGCCAGAGTACATAAGTACACAAAGAAAAGACATAGGAAAAATGTGCATTTTTATTAATCTCGTGTCGAGAAACAAAAGTACAAAAATCCCTATGAAGGATGCTCTCCGTGGCCTGCTAGCGCGGCCTATACGACTTCGGCGATGTGAGGTTCTGGTTCACGGGGCCTCGGAAAGCTCCCGCTTAATTACGTCCGCGAGTCGAGCTCACGAACCACCTCCGATTAAGCTGCTACAATGGTCGTCGTCTGCACGTCTTATCTTCTCCGTGAGGATGGAGTAGATGCTGGGAATGTGCTGATGATGTGGGAGGGGAGAGCGATATGCCCATCGCTCCGGCTATGCTTAGCCATAACCCTCCGCCATGTCGACGTCCGATGATGAAGATGTGGGCGGCCTTCGCCTCGTCGGTGCCCGGCCTAGTGATGTCCGCCTTGTCGGTGTCAGACTGGATGGCTTGACATTGCCTCGTCGGCATATCAAGTAGTAGTTTGCTTCATCGGAGAAAGACATGTCGGTGGAGTATAGCTTCGCCTCACCGGCGCTAGGACGGTGTTGATGATGTGTGGCGGTGTGGATGTTGGAGTAGACTTGGGCGGTATCAACAAGCTTGTCGGGCTAGCCAGTAGCCTTGTCGAGCCAAGAGTCGGCGCGAACGAAGCCCAGTGATGGGCCATGTCCGTGACAATGCAGATGACCCCCGCCTTGCACGGGCTTTGCGGTGGCGGCGATGTAGATGGATCATCGCCCTGTCCGTGACAAAGCACTCGTCGCCGGTAGTGACTCCGGTGTGCAGGAATCGCCATGGCTGCCCACGAATGGCAACCCCGACGTCGTCTTCTTCAAGGCAGGCGGACACATGAGTGTGGCCGGCGGAGAGTACTCCCGGGTTGCGCAGCCGTGGCATGTCGTCAGTCTGCCACAGAGGGTGCACCGGGGGAGAGTGCACTAGGTGCTGCATGGCCGCGACACATCGTCGTCATCCTTACAGGAGTCACTTGTGGAAAGTGCACCGGGGGCTACAAGCCCCAGCGCATCATCGTCGTCCTCGCGCGAGTCGTTGGTGGAGAGTGCACCGTGGGCTACACGGCCCCGGCGTGGTCGTCCTCCTCCTCGCGGGAGTCGCCAACGGAAAGTGCATGGGGGGACTAATAGGCCCCGGCGTGTCGTCGTCCTCACAGGATGGGTCCGGCGTGAAGGAATCACCGGGGGCTGCACACGAGAGGCCACCCTGGCATCGTCGTGGCCGGTGGTGAGTCCAGCATGAGGTAATCGCCGGGGACTGCACACGCAACCCCGGCGTCGTCATCGTCAAGGCCAGCTGGCGCGTCGTCGCCGGCGTTGAGTGCGCCGGGGAAGAGTGCACCAGGTGCTGCATGGCCGCGACACATCGTCGTCATCCTTATGGGAGTCGCTTGTGGAGAGTGCTACAAGGCCCCAGCGCATCATCGTCGTCCTCGCGGGAGTCATCGGTGGAGAGTGCACCGGGGGCTACACGGCCTCGGCGTGGTCGTCCTCCTCCTCGCGGGAGTCGCCAACGGAGAGTGCACCGGGGGGCTAATAGGCCCCGGCGTGTCGTCGTGCTCGCAGGATGGGTCCGGCGTGAAGGAATCGCCCCGGCATCGTCGTGCCCGGTGATGAGTATTCCATGAAGTAATCGCCGGGGACTGCACACGAGAGGCAACCCCGGCGTCGTCATCGTCAAGGCCGGCCGGCGCGTCGTTGCCGGCGTTAAGTGCGCCGGGAGCTACATGCAGATGGCAGCCCCTACACACCATCTTCAGGAGCATCAAGGGCCGATGCCGGCGGCCAGCCTCGTCTCCGGCCGTGCGGCTATCGCCGCCGCCGCGGCCGTCACCATGAAGATGTAGAGAAAGAGAGAAACAAAGAGAGATCAATCTTGGTTCTCACCCTTGAGCGAAGATGATCGGCACGGTCTAGCTTTCCTCTCGGCCGCCTGCCGGAGAAGAAAGCCAAGCCAAGCACTCACGCACGCGCGAGTCCGTCGAGCGGCAGACGCGAGGTGGCTCCTGCGTCTGTGAGCTCTCCTGGGTGTGTCCTTGCGTCCGCGAGTTCTCTCGATCAGATGCGATCTGATCAAGCTCCCTCGTACGTCCGTCACCCGGCTCTGCCTCCGGGTTCTTCGTGCGTAAACACCGGCCTCCTACCGATGCTTGTTGCTTGATGCGTCGAGTCGCCGCCGTGCCGCATGATTGCACGGCAGCAGCAGCAGAGCATGCGCTGCACGGACCCTGCGTGCTCTTCTGGTGTAGGCTCAGGCTCCTGAAGATGCTCACGCGAGGCCACACACGTGTGTATGCATCGACCTTACGTGCGCCTGATGAGCTACCTTCAGGCACACATATGCATGCCTCGTCTCCTCCGTAGCGCACACACATCAACGCGTATGTTATCTTGGCCTTGGAAGACTCGGAGCACACGGCCGAGTCATGGACCTCAGGCGACCCCCGCACTCCGACCAAAGGGAGGAGGCCGCGACAGCGTACACGGCCGGCCGGCCTGCGCCACCGATGATTGACGGCTGCGGTTGTGCTCCAGGACGGATCTAGGCCATGAAGAGAGATGGGTTAATTAATACTCCTATATGTGCTGACCTTTGATACGTAGAGGAAGGACGCCGATGGTCTCGTGTTGTAGTGCACGTTCCATCCGGAACATGCAACTTGATGATGATGGACGACTGGCGTTTTCTCCTACGCGCGTGAATCTGGCGGTCGCTCACGCCGGGAGGACGGCCGTGGACGCCTCGCCCCCCGCGGCTGTCACCGGCGCATCTTCAGCGCCATCTCGGGCGTGTGGCCACCATGAGCTAGAAGCCGTCGGGCGTGTCCTCCCGGCCGACCTCCTTGGTGCGTGTCCCTTCCGATCTCCTCGACGCTGCCATTGCAGGCGCGTCTTCTCCTTCTCTGCGTGTCCCGGTCCTCTGCCTCTGGACGCCGCCGGGACGGCGCGTCTCTTCTGACCCCTTGTCCTCCTTCATCTGAGCGCTGGATGCGTTGCTTTATATAGGCCGAACTGCTGTTGGCTTGATCCCCCTGAAGATCGCAGCGGCCGGTTCTCATCTTTATCCTCAGCTCGTTCGTGTCCTGCAAGCCAAGAAACAAAATATACCATACGGGCCATATATGTAATTGTTCGGCTGCACGTGGGCCTGTAGTGCTCTCGCTGAATGCCTGATTCATGGGTATTCGAGTACGTATAAATACGGGCTGGCCGGTACACCGGTATTCACAAGTGTATGTGTACGCCGGCTAGAGCGGGTACGTAAGAATCCACTGGCCATAGGCTACGTGTATGTGCGTGACCTTCGACGCATGCATGCACTTGTACGTAGGTAATTTTGCCATGCACCACGTACAAAGCTAACCAAGAGCTCAACTAGTCTGTGTATAGACATGTTCTCCCTTGTGCATTCTACACTTAATAAAAATCATCTATAGCCAAACATAAATAGATAGGTTAGTCCTGTGGAAGAGAACAAGAACTACAAAAATAGAAGAAATTATTGGTCTATAATTTCCTTTTTTTTCCTTTAATACCATGCATCAGTACTTATATAACTTCTCTTCATTGCTACAAAATCACGTCGAACAATGCCGTTACCGTTCAGTTAAAGGGCTTTGACCGTCTGCAGAGCGTTTATTGGACATTTTGCCCCTGCCTCCATGTGTCACTTACATGTGGGAACCACTATGAAAAAATAGAAAGGAAAAACTCTTTCTCTCACCCCTCTCTCCATTTCACTTACATGTGGGGCCCTCTTGGCATCTCTCTCTCACCTCCCACCTCTCCCCCTCTACCTCACGGCCCCTCTCAACTCCGGCGACCGTCGGCTGCCTAGGGACCGTGCGCTGCCGCTGCTAGCTCCCCGAGCGTCGCAGCCCTTCCTGCCTCCATCCTTCCCTCTCTCTCACTCCCTCCCTCACGACCTCTCCCTCTCTCACCTTCAAAGAGCGCCACCGTTGCTGCTGCCTTCGTCTCCGCGCGGCCAACTGCAACCCAAAGCGTCTCCACCTCGTCAGGAAGCTCGTACGAGATGTCCTCATCCTAAAAGCCAACAAATTTGACGAGAGACGACCAGTGCAGAGCGCCACAACACATATTCCCTGCCTCTGACCTCGGACTGCCGCGTTTGATTCGATGTCGTTGAAGCACATCAGACGATTCCTTCCACCAGGGGCTAGCTCGAGACAAAGGATCGTGTCCATGAGCACAACAAGCCAGCTCTCGTCCCCCCCACGCGGTGAATCTGGCAGGGGACCCCCATAGATGATGTCCAGGACCTTGTCCTCCGCCACGGTCGTCATTGTTGACCTCCTAGATTCGACCGCCCAGAGCCACTGTAGACCTCCCTGACATCCGTTCCTCCATCGCTGTAAGGTCGCGCCCCTAACGCGCTCTTCTGCGCCCGTAGCTCCCAGCATGAAGCCGGCCTCCATGAATGAACTCGGGTGGTCCTGCGCGCGCGTTACGATCTACCGCTTAGGCGCCCAACTCGCTTGGCGTCTGTCGCACAGATACACCGCGCGCCTCGGGCCCTCCTCTCGCGGTCGTCTGGCCACCTACGGTGAGCTGCCAGCGAGCGAGCCACTCACGGCCAGACATGCCTCGCCGTGGACCAATTTTGACCTTGACGGTGGGTCCTGTGGCCCACATGTCAGGGAAGGGAGAGGGCTTGTGTGTGAGAAAAATATTTTGTTTTTTACATCGGGGGGTCAACCTGTAAGTGAGAGAAAGGGTGAGACAGAGTTTTTTTAAACTCTGGGGTAGGTCCCATGTGTAAGTGAGAGAGAAACATACTTCTTTTTTTACTCTGGTTAGATCCCAGGTGTAAGTGACATGTGCATGGTAAGGCAAATATGTCCAATAAACGCCCCGTTGACAGTCAAAGCCCTTTGACCGGACGGTAACGACACAGAAGGGCATTTTTATAAAGGGAACTAATGGCGGAGGGGCAAATTTGAGCATGCTTTGAATTTAGGGGCAAATCTGAGTAGTGGGTTCAAGCTAGGGGCACAAATGTAAATGGCCCAATTTAATAATACTCTTTTTTGTTATCTAGCAACAACAAATGTTTGATTTGAAGAGTGATGCATGGCACAACCAAAACTTTGATACAAACTAGGTGGAAGCACAAGAATATAGACTAAAATAAGAATTTAACTGAACTAAAATTAGAAATTGAACTGAACTATAATTAGAAATTGAAGGAAACTAAAGTTTTTGCCTTGGAAAATCCATAGTATCAGTATCACAAACCAATTTCTTGGACATGCCACTGCAGGTTTTAATCCACTTTTTCAATGTGTATACTTAGGACGTTCACCACAGACGCCCGCGGCCGTTCACAAACCATCCGCTATCAGTTCAAGAGTTTGCCCGTCAGCTAGTTTTTGTCCATGTCATAGGTACGAGGTCACAACAGCAATTATTGATAAAATCATTTTTTTCATCCATCGGCTAGTTTTTGTCTATGTTGTAGCTACGAGGGAGAGAGCAGCAACTTCACCTCGTGAGAGAGGATGCATCATCAGCAGTTCAAGAGTTGGTACAGAGCACTTCTTACAAAAAGATGGAACAGAGCAAGAGTAGTACTGATATAAGAGACATGATGGGAGGGAGTACACGGGGGTGGCACAGGTGGACGACCTGAGTGTTGCGTCGTTGAGCGGCCTCGTGTTGAGGCGGTGAATGGCCTGAGGTGGCGGCGGCAAGCTAGCAACAATGGGGTTCAAGAGGTGTTGTGCGTCCGTTGGGTCCTGACGGCGGAAGCATCGGGGCGTGGGCACCGGAGCCAACCCATCTGCGCGTGGCAGCATGCGCAATGGCTGTGGCACATCGGCTCGTGCAGCCAGGGGATGAGGAGGCGCGTGTGGAGCTTGTGGCGTTCGGTGGCGGGGAATCAAGCAGGGGAGCTGATGGGCGGGGACGTGTGCGGGAGTCCAGGCGGGCGGCGGCACGCGGATCCGAACTGCTGCCTGCGACGAACTAGGCCACCCTAATGCCCTGGGATTGGACTGAGGATGGTGCACCAGGGATAGTGAGAAGCTTGCGGGGCCGATGCCGACAAGCGGCAGCACGGAGACGATGGTCTTCAAAGCATCTATGACTACAACTTCAAAGCACAAAAATCATGTTTCTTGTCAGTTCTAATTTTATCTGAACTTATCGGTTTCCTGACTTCGAACTTTCAGAATTGTATACAACAAACTTCTACAGGTTTTCTAATTCCTGAATTTTTCCTTTGTCAATTCCTCGGGTTGTAACAATGAGCATTTTTCTCAGAGGAAATTTTGTGATCTGAGCTACTTCCTCTCAGCCTTATACCCTTTTGAGCTGATGCCTTCAATTTTTTTGACACAATCTTTTTACTACACAAACAAAATGAACTGAAGGGGACCTCCTTCACCTGGAAGATGTGCTGAAAGTGCACACTAAAGTGTCCTAAAGAACCACCTACTGTTGAACTGGAATACACAAGAGAAGGAGCATTTACATCCAAGGTAACTCTATGTTACACAACAATAACTGAGCATATATGTCTATAAGTTGAAGGGTAACGGACCTCAAGATGCCATTTCCTCTCAGCCTTATACATCTTCCTTCCAATATTCATCTATTTTTGAGCTGCTGCCTTTGATTATTTTTTTATGCATCCTACCAAAAGAAAATGGACCGAAATTTGAAAGATGAACATAATTGAGTAGAGATAGTTATTCAGTTTTATGTCAAACTTTTTATTTAGAAGAAAATGGCTATATCTCTGATGCAAACTTAATTTGAGCAGAAAATGTTCATATTTTGACACATCGAAACCACTAGCTACAGTTTTTTTTGCTTCCAATCTTTGAACTGAGAAACATTATGAGATTGTTTTTTGCTCCCAACCTCCTGCATATATATTCTGGAACTGATATTTTTCTATCACTTGAACTGAGCAAAGAAAAGCAGCAATTAAGGCATTCTTAGCCAGACTAAGCACCCCCCAAATCCCACACAACAAAGCATGTTATATGTATTTTTTTCACGAACAGATGATTGTTCACGTACTGAACTGAGAGCACCTAGTTTGTCGCCGAAGCGAGTGCTAGCCTGCCAAGAAAATGGCTGTTGGGGTTTGACTCTCTGATGTCCTAGGCAGAGGAGGCTTCGTCTCTCACTTGCCCTCTCTGTTTGCTTTGCTGCCACCTGGCCAGAGCGTTACAATGCGGCCAAAGAATTCCCATAACATACATAAGCAAACCAAAAGTGCTAACAATATGCATTTTTTAGGCTACCAGGACATCAGTGCAATCCAGATAGCTTTAGACAAACTACCTACCGATGGTAAACAAAGTGCTAATAGTGAGAAATAATTAAGGCACACACGGGCATCTGACTAGCTGCTAGTCAGTTATGAAATCTTCGTCGGCGCATGCAGCATCTTGCTGGCCCTCACGGCGAGCGTGCAGACGGACGGTGACAAGGACACCACCAGGAGACCACGACACAACTCCTCAACTATCCAGGCAGGCTTGGGGTTGAGACAACGGTGCATAATTCTTTTGCTGATATTTTGTGCATTCTATTTTCGATGCACCCACTAGCCAGGTCTGTAGAGGTAGTTCTCTAAGTTGTTATGCAAGGTGAAATACTGAACCTTTAGAGCTCATTTTCTTATGGAGGAAGTGGCAGAAGGATTAACTAATCTTGAACCATTCTTGTCACAACAAATATAGTAGAACTGAGATGATTTAACTAATTTAGCTAAGACAATTTAACTCATTGAACTGAGACGATTATTTTATAACCCAAATACAGAAACATTTTTCAGTTATTTTATTATGTTGAACCCATTTTTTTTCCAACTTCTCTCGGTGCCATCTCTGAACCTCCATTTTTTTTTATTTTTTGAACACACACACATTGTACCGTTTTTCTGGTTCTTAATGAGCTGATGATAGAAGACATGCTGAACTGAAATTTTGGCTTCCAGAGCTACCGAATGTTTTTTTGGTTCTTTTATGAACCTTTTTGTTATCTTCTTCTGAACACCAAACCACAATTACAATAAACAGATGTATCACACAATAGTGTGCATTTGTACTGTCCATAACAGGGAATTTACAAAAACCAACTCATTTATGAAGAAAATATTTTTTGAACTTGGTTTGAGCTTCATTCATATCTGAAATTGGACTTATGATTGGCAAGTAGATGAACTGAACAATATATAAAGATGCACTGATTTTTTTAGCAAACCTGGACCTTCAGCTAGCCAACAACGAACTGTACATCGAGTGTGGAGTTGGCGCAGATGGCGGTTGGGAGCTTCGCGGGGAGGCAACCTCTTGGCCCTCATGGCCAAGGGGTAGAGATGACAATATCAATCCCCGTGGTGCCCTGGGAGCTCGCCCAGTGGAGGTACGTGAGCATCAACATCTAAGTGGCCGTAGAGCTTAACTCCCCTTTACCAGGAGATGGAGAGCATGAAGCCTATGCCTCATTTTCTTCTTGTTGTTTATAAGAAAAGATGCGGCGAGGAGGACAAAGGCCATGGAACGCTGCTGACTCCTCCACCACTGTCGCATCCCTATATCCTCCTTGCGAGGGCAACCATTGGGGAGCGAGCGTTGCTGCCGCTTGAACCACCAGGAGGAATCAAAGTGATATTCAAACGCATCAATGCACACATGTAGTACTACACAACAATATGCATCTGTACTGTACATAACAACAAATTAAACAAAAAACAATTTTGTGAACACGACCTGACAAGAACAGACATGAACTAACACATACACACGAACTGATTACAAATTTGCACACGATTTAAGTGTAATTTGTGGGAGATGAGGGGCTGACCTGCGGATCCCATCGGTGAACTGACGAACTATCGAACTGACGGACTGTTATGCTCCACACGAGATGACGTGTGTCGATGTCAAAACCGGCGGATCTCGGGTAGGGGGTCTCGATCTGTGCATCTAAGGCTAATGGTAACAGGAGGCAAGGGACACGATGTTTTACCCAGGTTCGGGCCCTCTCCATGGAGATAAAACCCTACTTCTTGCTTGATTGATCTTGATGATATGAGTATTACAAGAGTTGATCTACCACGAGATCGTAGAGGCTAAACCCTAGAAGCTAGCCTATGATGATTATGATTGTTCTACCACAGACTAAACCCTCCGGTTTATATAGACACCAGAGGGGGCTAGGGTTTACACAGAGTCGGTTACAAAGAAGGAGATCTAATATCCGGATCGCCAAGCTTGTCTTCCACGCAAAGGAGAGTCCCATCCGGACATGAGATGAAGTCTTGAGTCTTGTATCTTCACGGTCCAACAGTCCGGCCAAAGTATATAGTCCGACTGTCTGGATACCCCCTAATCCAGGACTCCCTCAGTAGCCCCTGAACCAGGCTTCAATGACGATGAGTCCGGCGCACAGTTTATCTTTGGCATTGCAAGGCAGGTTCCATCTCCGAATACTCCAAAGTAATTACCGAACACTTAAATCGTGTCCGGATCTGCAAGACGATCTTCACTTGCCATCATGGAGAGAACGATATTCCACAAATATAATCTGCTGACATCTTTAGATAACATGACATAGCACCATGGTCGAGTCATTATTGAACCGTCTTTCCACAACCAAGCACCGCACATATTGCGAGGTGGTTTCCCGGGCACGTCTCGTCGAAGTAGAGATCGTGTTCCCTTTATCGCGGGGCTTTTATTAATACGGGCATGGGTAGCCCAACCGCACCGCCAATCTCGGCGAGTGGGGAACGAGCGGGTTCCACTAGGCAAGTGGGGAGGCGCAAAATCTTTTATTGCCTCTATAAAGAGATAAGGTCTCTTCCTCTTTACCCACGCCTTTCCCTTCCGCTCGTCCATTCCTCTTTGCTCGAGCCCTAGTGCCCAAGCACTCGTCTTCTCCACCAAAGAGAGGTTCTCCGAAGATGTCAGGATCCGGAGCAGGAGGCAAAAGGACGGCCTCTACCGTCCGGGAGAAGGATATCAAAAAGCTTCGAGAGGTCGGGTACCTGGCCAAGAAAATCAGCCACCGTCTTCCGACGGCGGGACAGATCATCCCCACTCCAGAGCCCCACGAGAGGGTCGTGTTTCTTCCTCATTTTGTCCGCGGGCTCGGGTTTCCCCTTCACCCATTTGTTCGCGGCATCATGTATTATTACGGGATTGATTTTCATGATCTGTCCCCTAATTCTTTCCTTAACATCTCGACGTTTATCGTCGTGTGTGAGGCCTTTCTTCATATTTCGCCCCACTTTGGCTTATGGCTAAAGATTTTCAATGTGAAGCCCAAGGTGCTGAACGGCGAGCACGTAGAGTGCGATGGTGCCATGGTGAGCAAGATGCCCAAGGTCATATGGCCGACGGGCACCTTCAATGATTCCGTCAAGGAGTGGCAGCAGCAGTGGTTCTCTGTTCAAAAAGTGGGCCGCTGCTTCCGAATTCTGATCCGGAGCCCCCTGCGGCTTACATCCTGGCCCAAGAAGGGCCTGAACTAGTCCTCATTCGACGAGCTGTCAGTGCCCCAAACACGCGTCCAGAGCATGGTACACAAGGATGTCAAACTCGTCAATGTAGTCCAGGTGATGTTAGTTCGCCTGGTTCTCCCTTGCCAGCACCGAGCCTGCAATTTGTGGGAATACGACCCAGCCGAGCACTAGACCCTACGGGAGCTCTACGACTCCTCACACAAGGATATCTGGAAGGTGCTCTTCAAGTCCGGTAAACCGTGGCCGTGCTCCGCCGAGGACCGCGGGTATCAACTGTCCCACTTCGCAAGTCCGGTAAGTCATCGCTTAAGTTCTGTCTATCCATGTTTAGCTGGCATGTCCCGAGGGAGACGCTTTATCATGCTTTCTGCAATTATCCCAGGAATGGACGAAGAAGGTGGGGTGGATACACTATCCGGCCCCGCTGCCGGAGGAACCTGCAGGACCACTTCTGACGAAGATGCTGGTTCCGGCACCTTACGAGGCGCCAAAGAAAGAGGCCTCCAAGAAGGCCAAGGAGACCCGGAGCGGCCTCCGTCGCCGCGGTGCTTCGGACACAAAATCCGAAGACTCCAGCGACCATCCTTCCTCCGAAGACAAAGAGGAAGAGGAGGAAGACGAGTCCTCCACGGGGGGAGGAAAGAAAAGGACGGCCTCCTCATCCTTGGAGGCCGAATCGCCGAAGAGGGGAAAAAGTTCCCTCCTAGAGGCGTCCACCACGGCTGCCAATAGGAGCCCGGATACGCCTAAGCGCCCAGGATTACTAAGGTGCAATATCTTAATTTGCGCCCTACTTTGTGCAGGCCGGCGAGGTCTCACGCTGAACGATCCTCCTCGGAGGATTCGCTGAGCTCAGATGCCCTGGAGAGCAAGACGCCTCCAGAGGCCCCTTCCCCGAAGCCTGGACGTGACACCGAGGTGTCGTCCCAGCAGGGTCTAGACCAGGGAGGGCACACCTTTGGGGCCGGATACACGGGAGCAATGGTTCCCACAAACATCGACGGTGGGGGCGATCTTAGATTTGGCCCGCAGCCGGATGTGGTCCTGGAGACCTTTAAAGCTGCAGGATCGGGCGAGCAGACCCCATTGACGGAGGGAGGCAAGTCCGCTCCGCCAGAAACCTCTGTCCAAGTAGAGCTGCAGGGCGGCCTATCGACATCGCTAAAGAATGCGCCCATCGTCGATGAACATCGCGCCCTCATGGGTGTGGTGATTGAAAAGATTCAATCCGCTGAGAGCGGACTGAATGAATCCTGCCTTAGCCTTATAAAAAGCTTTGAGGTATGTTTTTAGAAACCTTTGAAAGATTGTCATAGTATGAGTAGTAGGCCCTGATGCACTATCCGGTGAAAGAGAGAGAGAGCCGGACAGGGGATCAAATTTCCGCGTCGCAGGAGACTCAGTTAATGACATATATCCCTTTGTTTGAAAACAAGCGTCTGTAGTGACGACCGCCTCTCATAATGCGGAGGTGTCCGGACTAAAGCAGAGTCTGGAACAAGCCGAAGAAGAACTTGGCCGAGTGAAGAAGCAGTTGGAGGACAAGCAAGGTATGTCGAAACCTTTCACTAAGTTGAGCGCGAATGAGTAGTTGTGCCTCATGAAAATATTTGTATTGTATGCTCTAGGAGCGAGTGCCGAAATTGAGGCACTGAAGAAGGTTGTGGCCGAAGCCGACAAGAAGGCCGCCGCAGAGTAGGCTCTTCGTGAGAAGCACGAGGCCAGGGTCATTGAAGCTGAACGAGAGCTCCAAGAGGTCGTGAAGAAAAACGAGACATTGGAGCAGAGTCTGGTGGGGAAAGAGTCCGAACTCGCCCAAGCTCTCCAAGCCGCAGCTGATGCTCGGGAAGAAGCCTGAGGTGCTCTGAAGGACATTTAGGAGGCATGGAGGGTTGCGGCTGGTAAGGCTTTTTTTACTCAAAGCAATTTTTATATAGTAATAGGAGGAGCTCTAAGCGACAAACTGAATTCTTGTTTCTCCAGGGGCATTTCCGGACCTGCCACGCAGCATATCTGATGCTGCCCAATTCTACCGGGTTGAAGAGAAGAAGTCTGCGGAGAAGCATTTCTGGTCGCAGTATTTGGCGCCGAATTATCCGGTGCCCTTTATCGATCAGCTGAAGCAGCTGGTCGAACTGCACCAGGCGGCCGAACTAGCCATGAAGGACTTAGTTGTCCGGCTATGGCCTGCTGAGCCAATTCCAAGCAGTTACTTCGGACTCGTGAAGCGGATTGTTGGTGCTTGCCCTCGGCTCGAAGTCATTAAGCGATCGGTCTGTATAGAGGGTGCATGCATGGCATTTGCCCGTGTGAAGGTTCACTGGGGGAAACTTGATGCTGAAAAGCTGATGACTGAGGGACCACCGGAGGGTAAGGAGCGTCGCAAGCCCGAATTGTATTATGAGGGTGTCCTGAAAGGAGCCCGCCTTGTGGTGGAACAGTGTACCAAAGACACTATATTTCCCTGAAGGTAGTCATGCCGTTCTTTGTAATGCGGGATACTAGCACTGTTATTATTTATTGCCTGTTATGTGAAAGTTTTTTTTTCTTCCTATGCGACCGTTTTGTATGTGTAAATCCTGAGAGTTGGCCAGTCGTCGGCTTCTGCCCCCACGTAGAAAGTACGGGGGTGTTCAGGACATACCTGAACACTCTTTATCCCATTGTTGGATCCTTAAAGGAGGTGTTCATCACCGCGAACCAGGCAATCAGACTATAGGGCTTTATCACTCTCACTTAGCCATAGGAATTCGAGTATGGTAGGCGCAGCCCCTGGTGTTCGGAAGATCGTACGAGGGGCTCTACACTACAAAAAAAATACACTTCCGTGATGATACGTGTTTGTCATAGTAGGTCGCGTTTTTTGTCATGCATGTACATCCATGACAAATTTATGACAGAATCAAGATAGTCATACCTGTGCTGTCATAGAAGTGTTCCATGACATTACCAAAATAATCATCATAGAAGTGTCCACTTCCATGACGATAATTCGCGCGTCACAGAAGTGCTTTCATCAAGGGTGACCGACACGTGGCATCCACCGTAACAGAACGCTGTTAAGCTATCGGGTTGGGTTTTGGATCCGATAACCCGTTAACAGCCTCGACAAATGGGGATTTTCCACGTGTAAAATCATCATTGGCTGGAGGAAACACGTGTCTGCTCACCGTTGGGACAAATGTCGTCCACTCATTGGACAGAAGGCGCCTATGATACGTCGACACGTGGCACGGCCCAACAGAGACCCATTCATGTGAAAAGGCCGGCCCGTTTGACTTGGTCAAACGGTGGCGGGCTGGCCCATGTAAAGCCTATTACGGCCTATTCGCATATAGCCCATTTACAGCCCGCTAACCCAAGGTCCGTTACGCCCTATCCGAATTAGGCCCAGTAGCATCATCTGGGCCACCCAATATGATTCCAGCCCATTTTCACTTCTGGCCCATGTATGGCCCATGACGTCTTTTGGCCCATATGAGGCCCTATGTAACTCTTGGCCTATTAACAACCCGTGGTGAAACTGGCCCGTAATGAACAGTGTATCACTTTACACCCATTAACGGCCCGTGGTGAAACTGGCCCGTAATGAACAGTGTATCACTTTATACCCATTAAGGGCCTGTTATTCCGTTGGGCCGTTTCCAGCCCATGTTATCTTTCGGCCTTCTCAGAGCCCATTTATTCTTGGGCTCATTTCCAGCATTCATTTACTTATGGCCCGTTACTGTCATTTTCTGCTTATGGGCGAAATTCAGCCCATGGTTACAGTCGGCCCGTTTGTGGTCCGTTAACACGTTGGGCCGTTTTCATAGCGTCATGAAATACGGCCTATTAACGATGGCCCGTTATGGTCGGCCCATGAACGGACGATTCCAACTCTAGCCCGTTTACGGCCATAATGCGGCCTGTTATTGGCCCATGTTTGGCCAATCGATCATACTGCCCGTATAAGGCCCATTGATGATACGGCCCGTAGAAGGCCCATTGTTTCTACGGCCTGTAGAAGGCCCATTGTTTCTATGGCCCGTAGAAGGCCTACTGTTTCTATGGCCCATAGGAGGCCCAGTGTCACTACAGTAAATATTAGCCCATGGTTATTGTGGCCTAGTTTTAAGAAATAGGTTATTGTAACCACTAGCAAACCGCGGAAAAAGAACTACAATGGCTACAAGCAAACAAATAAACAAGACAACAAGGAAATAAATAAGCAAGCAACTTACGCTAGGCTATCATGGCTATCACACATATTACATCCACTGGGCATCAAAGTTCGCCACCTGTGCAAATAAACGGGCCGACAAAAGAATATACAAAACTGAGAGCACTTCAGAAGGCACTAGGCATGGCTAGGTCGGCCCCCCCAAACAGCTGAAGAAGCTGAGTAGACCTCAGTTTTGTCAACGATAGATGCATCAACACTAGATTTAAGGCATGATGGTGTGCACGGTAGTCCTCTGACATCTTCATTGCATCTTTGACTTCAAGTCGGAGCTGAGCTGAAGCAAGTCTTTCCGCTTTAAGTTGAGACTAAAGAAGTCGAACTGATTGAGGCAGCGACTGCACAAAGGTTGTCTCACACCTGCTGGTGAGTAGCTTTAACTCACTGTCTTCATCAAGACAGGACCTTGGGGTCATCTCTCTATCCTCAAGATGGTTTGGCTCACTATCTTCCCTAAAGTTCTGCCTGACATAAGATATACGACTCTGAAAGAGAAACAAGGAGACACGTAAAAGGTTTCACAATTATATAAGCAAATAAATGGATCTTTTCTGCATAAGGAACATGTTTTTACAACTACAATTTGAAACTGGTAGTTGTTGCAAACATCCAATCAGATGTAAACAACAAAGCAAACAGCAGTGGAGGCAATGATGCCTATCCAAATCTATACTAGAACAAAATTTGAAGGCTTGAGAAGGATGAACTTACATTACATGTTAACACGGGCTGGACAAAGCCCTTCTCCATGTTGATGGAAGGATAATTCAATAAATTCCCCAAAGAAAACTCTTTATAAACGTTGCCATTATTCTACATTTTGCAAAGAGTAAATATAGACCAAATAATATTGGAAGAAACAGAGGATAATGAAGCTCAGGTGCAGACTGATGATACATAATCAAATAGCAATTAATTAAGTACAACGTTACAAGGAAAAAGGGAGAGAGGTACTGACAAGAGCAATGCAGATCCCATTATTGTTTTGAGATCGTATGATCCTTTGAGCAAGGAGATTCAACTGAAATTAGTTTTCATACAAGAGAGAAGGTAAGGCACAAGCAAAAATTTAGGAGTTCAAATTTTGAATTGATATCATAGACAGTACCTGACGCTGGGCTCCCAACAGTTCTAATAGGGGTTTGGCCACTGGAGTAGGGGTAAAGTGTGGTACAGTTGGGCCTGTCTTTTCTGTGGCTGTTGATCTATCTGATTTAACAAGTACCACTACCTTTTCCAAATACCTAGTTTGTACTCCTTGAGGATCTGCACTCACCCTCTTCCTTTTGGACATCTATCACGAAAGAACAACATTTGACTGGAAAAACATAGTGTGATGACACATGGAATAGGTACAGAAAATGGATAGTTATGGCATATACTCATATATGATGCTTAAACTAAGCAGATGGTGTAACAAAGTAGAAGAAATGCAAGAGGTCAGATGCAAAATATGTGCGACCAATACAACTTTGCAAAGTTAGAGCAAGCACCTTGATGGGTGAATAAGATAGGCCATCCTCCACCATGCCAAGTTTGTTAGCCAGTGGATCATTCCGCAATATTCCTCTCGTGCGCCCATTCTCATATTCATTTTGATAATGTTCAATATCTGACATGCATGAAAACATAAAAACAAGTGAGATTTTCTTTGTAATGGAGAAGTGATTCTAATCCAATACTGCCTCCCTGTAAACCCCTTTGTGCTATCTCTGCAATTCTTTAAAAAGATGCCATGCATGCTGTAATTTGTTGTGTGCATTAATATAATGTGGCCTACTACTCAAAATATGAGAGCTCCAGAAGTGATGACACTTCGCAGATGATAGCTTCAACATATAGTAAAGAAGAACAAGTCGACCTGACCTGACAGATTCAAAATATACTAAGGGAGAACAACTCGACCTGACCAATCGACCGCAAGAGAAGAGTATCATCTTAAAGAAGAGTAGAAGAGCAAGCAGATTGAAGATATTACAAGTGTTTCAATACAATGTCGGTTGGCCACCCATGATGAACCAGAGCGCACAGAGAAATACTATTCTTTCCGGTCTCTCCATATGTGGCTCACATGCATTTCGAAACTAAAGTAGGAACATTTAGCTAACCAATTAAACATCTCTTAGTTTTACTAATATCAGCAATAATATCAGATATAAATTTTTACAACTAAGCTTGTTTAGTTCGATGGGTGGAGTAGTGCTATTACGACACGAACCACGTAGGCTGATTGTGGTCATCATAAAATGGGGAAAACATAAGCATGATGAGTATAGTGTTGACCGTGGCAGTGGGATGGCAGATCTGAAGCTGCAAACCGCGCAAAGGGTAGTTAGCAACCGATGTTTGCTTTGAAATAACAACTAAGATTTGGTGTGGACAAGAAAGTACGGTCAACAAGTGACAAAGAAATGCAATTATGCTGTCTCTTTATATGTCGCGACATGCATTTGGAAACTCAAGTGGGACCTTTAGCTAACCAATTAAATGTGTCAGTTAACTAATATCAGTATCATATCACAATCATATTTGAACAACAAAGCTTTCGAATTATGAGTGTTGTGTTGTTTACTTGAAGGGTGGAGTAATGCTAGTACGACAGAAGGCACCTAAGGAGATCATAGTAGAGTAGATAAAAGGGGAAAATCCTAAGCATCAAGAGAAAAATCGGGAAAGTGGAACTAGCTGGACCAGTGGGTGGCGCACATGCTTTTCGAAACGAATATAGGAACATTAGGTGACCAATTAAACATTCTCTGTTTTAGTGATATGAGCATCATATCAGATTTGTATTTCAACATGTAAGCTTTGGGTTGAGGTCTTGAGGAGCAGTGCTAGCACGACACGAAGCACCTACGATGATGGTAGTGAATATAAAGGGGGGAAACCATAAGCTTTACGAGTATCGTGCCCGTGCCATGGCGGATCTGAAGGTGAAAACCGGACAAAGCTACTTCGCAACCAATGTTTGCTTTCAACTAGCCACTACGATTTGGTACGGACAAGAAAAGTACAGTAAACAAATTACGATCTATTTTCCGGGTGAGATCAATAACTTAAGCACATATGGAAGAGTACCACCTCTCTTGTGACGCCGTGTAGGCCTATGCTGATATGTTGAGGGTGCTGCGGGTGCGATGGCTGTCGGCGGCGGGGAAGAAGACTTTAGACGACAGACGGCCGGGTCGGGGGATATATACTGTTGCCATGGACGAGGCGGTCATAGGAGCGGCAACGACAAGGTGGACGACGGCGCCGATGAAGCGAGAGGAGGCGATGAAAGGATCCTGGTCCAGCACCGTGGATGAGAGACGTCCATCTCTTGCAGTGGACAATGGGGCAGGGGTAGCGGCTCCAGCAAGGTGGAGGATGGGGTGGCGGACGGAGGAGGCTGGCCGCAGTGCGGAGGTTGTCGTGCCGCCAACGGTGTATGAATGGGGAAATGGAGGGGAGGGGGGATCTCAAACTTTGGGACGCGCTTCTCTGAAATGGGGGAAAGTTACGAACTTATCCCCCGTTTAAAATTTTGGACATCGCGTCGGTTGGGGATAGGACGGTAATCTCGCATCTCCCAAATATGTGCCGGTAACTATTTTGGGCGCGGAGAGGGTGTTTTGCGGCCCACGATTGGCGCCCACGGTGTATGAACGGGGCTGATAGGTAGGGCGATTGTGTCATGTCTGATGGTAGTTACACATCTGCCCCTATTTAAAATATTAGCCTACATCGATTTTGGATGAGGAGAGTTTGTTTTGCCGCCCACCGTGTCTGAATGGGGAAATGGAGGAAGAGACACATGTCTTTCGGACGAGCTTGAATCAAATGTGTTTTGCCGCCCACGTTTGGCGCCCACCATGTCTGAATGGGCTCAGAGGCCGTTGTGTCACGTCTGATTGAAGTTACTAGTCTACCCCTATCGACAGCAGTGTAAATCCGGTTGATAAGGATGTCAAGTGTCAGGGGTAGACAGTAATTTCCACCTCGCAAACACTTGCTTCGGGCAGCCCACAAATTATAGTGGGTGTTTAGCCGCTTCGTTCAAAACATGGGAGAATTAGCATTCACGTTTGCCCTGGGACCTGGCAAACTAAATTCAAATCCAATTTGTATTCGATTACGAATATCCACATATAATTAGACATTTTGTTATTTATTTCTTCAAAACCACAACAAAGATTTATTCCACCTTTATATATGATTATGATTTAGAAATGCCGTGATCTTCGAATTCAGTAGGTTGGATACACTCTGATTCAAACAGTTATTTCATCCAATACAATATGCTCACACGAAAAACAGTTCACCTTATGTCAATCATACAAGTACTGAGGATTACCTCGCCTAAAAAATTCGGATCATTACAACACATGGACAACATGGAATTCCGGACAACAAAGGGGGTCTTTCAACATAATCCATTCAGAGACATGACACAACATGCAAGTACAATAATCTAATAACAATTTCAACTGGTATCTAAAGAAGAACCGGGATTACCTTGGGCTTCATATAGCAGAAACAGCAGGACCTCCTCCGTCTTCAAATGCAACATTCTTACTTCCTCCAATTCTTGGGTTGCTTGCATAATGCGTGCCGCTAATTCCGTAATTTCCAGCCTCAAGATAAATATTACCTCATTCATGGCAGCCACACCATCTATTTCTGCCTCTAGTAGAGCCTCAAGCACTATAATATATGTGCTCAGACTGCTCTCCGGCGGTGTTGCCTCTGAACTGCTACCATCTGGTAACATGGATGGTGCACTGCTTCCACAAATAGATTCTAGAGTTGTACATTGTGTCCTAGTGCGAACGGCATCCTGAAAGGTTTCCGCTGGACATAAGTAAGAGATAGTTATCGTATGATCCAGGCAGTAAGCTTACATGGTAAACGATGGACGAATTATTGCCGAGCATGGCAAACTATATTTAAATGGTTCAAAGCAGCATCAGCCGAAAAGAAATTAAAATGGTAAGATGAAAGTTGAAAGGGAGTGTACAACCGCTATATTTAAGTTGCCAAGGCATCTAAGAAGTTGAAATAATTTGAGAAAGCACTTAATAGTGTGGCCTCATATAAACTACAAAGACACTCTTGTGATGAAGTTGACAGGAAAAGTTAAGGACTCAAATGAAATAGGCATGCATTTCTTTACGATAGTACAGCAGGCACTGCTGACATATTGGCCAACTCAGGTATAACGTAACAACAAACAAGCATTCGAATCAAGCAATACAGCAAAGCAGACAACTGAACTATTTGTAATTCAATAGGATTACACGTTGAGGGCACAAGCCAAGAAATCAGCCCACTCGCATTACATTTAACATGTACTAAAACACACTGGCTTACCATATGTTGCTGTGAAGCCTAGCTGCTGTTGCAATGTTCTTTGAAGATATCATCAGCATCCCGTGGTTGCAAATCTAGTTGTTGAAGTTTATTCTGCACCATCTATTTAGGTAAAATTAATTTCAATCGCATGCACTGGTCCGAATTGATCATCAATGGTTCATCTAAACTAATGAAAGAAGGGTGTGTGCATACACGATAATATATCTGCTTCCCTCTATTTTTATGCTTGTTCAAGGTGCCAGCCCCAAAAGAACAAATATTTTGCTTGATGGGGTTGGCAGCTCCATAATTAATAGAAGCATCAAATTAGTCATGCAACTTAGGAAGATCAAGAACACACAAACAAGTAATGAACAGAGGCTCGGAGCAGTGATGTAATAGCTAGCATCAGAAAATGTAGGGTAAAACGAACAAAAAGCAGCGGAACCACATGCTAGTTTGTTGATGTGTAATTAAGCATAGAGAACATTAAGCAGTCTGATGGAACCAACAGGTGGCATCAGAACAAAACTAAAGCATATTAACTATATGTGCACTGGTATGTAATTTAACACATGTAACATGTTCACTACCAGAAGTATGGCCCTACAGGTGCAATCAGAATAACACGTCTCATGAAAAACTGAATGATGCCCTGAAGAAATTCAAAGGTGCGGTGCTTATGCTAGGAAAGTGAACGTAGGCGCCGGCCGTTGGATAATAGTACCTGATTCTTGGCGGTGTATGGGTATCGTTGTCATACTTGATAGCTAAGGATCGTCGATGGTGCTCGTGTTCCAGTTGAGTTTGGGCCGGCTGTCGCCGGCGCTGAAGCGGCTCCGGTGCTACGGTTGCGGCGCCTATCGACATACAAGAAAGCTCATCTGTGGTAAGTAAACAGTTGCACGATAAAGAGAAAAACCGAAGGAGTACAAATCAAAATAACCTGATGAGGCTGCGGCGTCGGTAAAGCAGGGCCGGTGGAGTTGAATATGGCGTCCATGGAGCAGGTCCGGAGCAGTGGACGAAGGCTTCGGTGGGCGAGTTATATAGTGCTTTTGGTGAGGCGGATCTGTTGCGTCGGACGAGGGCTTGTATGAAGGGCCAGTGAAGGGACGGACGAGGGAGTCAGTGAAGGGCCTATGCTGTGGTGGAGGGCGCCGGTTAAGCAGATCCGGTGCGGTGGACCATGATGGCGGTCAAGGAGATCTGGAGCGGTGGACAAGCCAGTCGCTGAAGCGGCTCCGATGAAGTGGTGAGTTGGCAGTTGGGGGTTCCAAGGTGCGGAAGGTAGATCCGGCGGGGTGTGAGGTCCACCGCTGCGGCGGAGGACTAGATTCGGCGGCTTGCTGTGGTTGGGGGGGTTGGGGAGGGGAAGGGGAGGGGCTCTGGGGAAGAATGTTGGGGGCAAAGAGGGGAAAACAATGAAGTTACCAAAGCAGCCCTTTTCCGTTCATGTGGCAGGGGTAAAACAGGAATATCACAGGGCTAAAATTTCGGGCGCATGATATTTCAATGTGAGCGGGAAGTTTGAAAGCTTTTGGCACCTAAAATTATAAGTATTCTGCTCTCGTACGGCCGACTATGATATCATGGCCGACAATTTGTTTGTTTTGCACGCAAAAAAATGTGCAAGTCGTGAAAATCAATGTCTCCAACTCGAAACTTAGATTGTCCATTCAATTCAAATATGGATCATTGAGCTACTACAAGCAAATACCATCATACGGTCCAATTCAAATGAAATTTCAAATGTGTTTATCCTAAATATGATGACAAAAGCAAAAATGTGTATGTGTATGAATAAAGTGGATAATTATAAAGTTTGAACATGCCCGTATGTGTATATCTCTAGGTTTGATATATGAATTTGAAATCATGAAATCCCGACTTAAAAAATGTACCTCCGTTTAAATGAATTATAAAAGCTAATGATGGAGTCGAATTCCAAAATTCCAATCTTAGGCTTGTAATTCTGGTACATCAAGGTAGGTATATCATGCATGTTCAAAAGTATCGTTATCTCATAGTACAAACTGTGAAACAAATGGATCAACCATGAGTGCACAATATCTCAATTACGCTAAAGTCCCTCAAATATAGACACCTCACTCTTTATCTGAAGTCAACCCCCCCCCCCCCCCACCACACACACACACACATAGAGAAGTCGTTCTCTCCCCCAAACACCAACACACGAGCACATTAACACCCCTCTATCTTGTAAAGTCCAGACCCCAACATAGGTCTCTATCACTTTGTCTCCCGGGCATGCACACATCTCTTTCCTCACTCTCTAGGTTTCCCGCTATCACTCTTACCCAAGCACACGCACTATGTAGAGTGTATATTTCCCATACACACAAAACGTCGCCCCAAACGTCTATCTCCCTAGTTATGTGGTTTTCGCGCACTCACCTCACACACCATCCCCACTGCAAACAAGCACACTTTGTCTCCTTGTGCACCACTCTCCTCTTTCTATCTCTCCCACATGCGGACCCGCCCCAGCTCCTTCCCTGCATATATATATGTCGTGAATCTTTGCATACCTCCCTAATGTATAATCATTCTCGATTTCGCACAATTTTCTCTACACCATCTATTCTAGATCTCTCATGAAGTCCCTATCACACACATGATGACTCACTTCCCTTGCGTCTCCGTTCGTAGGCCAATTTCGGACAACATCAACATTGTCTCCCTATATATACGCCATTTATGGACACAAACGACCCCTCTCGCCCCCTCTCTTCCTCTCTCTCTCTCTCTCTGTCGCTAGGTCTCTCTTTCTCTCGCTCTCACACCCCTCTCCCACACACACACACTCGATGTCTCTTCCAAATAGTCTGCTTCCCCAGCCCGCACCTGTGCTATCCTGCTACTACACATGTCACACCATTCCCCCTTCCCTTATACTATGTTTACATCATCAGTGGTCTCTCTACTCCACGTACACTCTCTCCCTCTCACACACAAACGCATGCACAAACACACACAAACACGCACAAACACCCATTTATCTGGATCCTCATCTCTCCCCATGTCCGCATGTGTATCTCACACACTCACTCCCTAATTATGTATACTAGTACAATGCCCGTGTGTTGCTACGGGCGAAATACAGGAAAATAAATCAAACTGATGACTAAGTGACACGAGTGAAGTCCTTTGAATATATATCGACTTTTATCAATTTCTTTAGCGGATACTATAAGAGCTACTATGCACCGGTCGCCTGTTTTTTATGGATGGTAAAATTTTGTGATCATCGTCTTCTTCCTCCTCTTTGTCTTCCTCCTTCCGTACCAATGACCCATCCTCTGACGCTAGTCGTGGACGGTGTATATATCGTGCGCCACCCTACCCGAATCGCCTTCTTCGTCGGTTCACCATTGCCCCGACACTGATTGAGGCTGGTGTTGATGCTGCCATGCCCATTCTCAAAACAATTACACAAATCTCAGATGATCTGTTAAATGAAACATGTTATCAGTGCTTGGCGAGATGGCATGTGCATAACTTATATGAAGCTTGTGAAAGAGGGTATCATGTTTTAAAGAAATGGATTGATTAGTACCAGCATGTATGGAAACTTAATGTCTTCCAGAATTAAGCCACAAATTTTTCAAGCAAAGCACCATATTTTTCTTATGCTCTAGAAGGATGAAGGAACTAAAATCGACCTTAATGTTTGGCACAAATTTCGAACAATGTATTGAAACTCCTAGACCCTTTGTTTTGTTTCAACCTTTCACTCCAGCTTTGTTTGGTTTCTCTGACCAGTAATGACACGTGAAGATAACCACAAGTGTGCCATCTTCAGTGTGGCCGTGACACAGTCCAGGAGCCTAAGCCAAATATCCTCAAGCATGAGTACAAGCCATGCCCGCTGCACTTTCTTGTATATCTCATATTAATAAAACAAGAAAATTGTAGTTTGGTGCAGCTAGGATATACAACTTTGGCACTTTCCAGTTAACATGAAAACTGTACACCTATATAGAACAGAAGCAACTTTTGCAGGAACAAAATCGGATAGCAGAAAAGGTGTTTGATAGCCAAATACATATAGTTAAAACATAAACAAAAGGATTGTATCCTTCAAACTAATAAATTCCACACTGACGGGAGAAGTTTGAACAGAAAATAATAACTTTCACACTCTGTATAACCATCAGTCTTGAAACAAAAGGATTATATCCTTCAAACTGTAGCTAAAATATGGTACACATCTTGCTAGCAGGAGCAAGATCAAATTTCGAGATAACATAGAACTATGCTGTAAAACTAATGATGCAATACAAAAAACAAGTGTCAGCTTGGTATCTTTATGCAACTTGCTAGCAAGTTCAGGATCAAACTGTAACTCTTGGCAGAGATTTTGGAGGAATGATGCTTTGTTAGGAGAAACAGCCAAATCAGTACTGAAGGATTTTGTAAGCATATTTCTGTATGCTTGAGATTCGATATCTAAGATGATTGCGTGTGCTTCATGCTTCACTAATCCAAATATATATCTCAGACCATTCAAAGGAATAACATGCAACTTTTAATCACACAAATATTTATGTTAAGATAATAACGAGTATAAAACACTTCGATGGACAGTAATATAAATTGTAGAAGACCATGTATCATGTATTTAGAGTCTCACAGTCAACCCAACTTACGAACTCTTATTATAATAGGGCAACTCACAGCTCATGTACCATTGAAAAACATATGGCAATTTGTGGTGATATACATATGTACTCGACAGAAATAAAAAGAATTGACCAGCCCTAGGAAAGCATTTTATGCAAATATTGCAGGTGCTTGTAGGAAAATGTCGCTAATCTTTACATACTCATTCATTTTAAACATGCAAAACTGCAGCTCCATCACAGAGGTGATTTAGTAAAGGAGGCTATAGAATATTTAGAAAAATCCTCTCTCTCTCTCTCTCTCTATGTATATATATATATATATATATATATATATATATATATATATATATATATATATATATATATATATATATATATATATATATCCCTCTCCCTCCCTCCCTCCCTAGTAACCGTGTGATCATAAAAAAACAAAATATTCTAATTGACTATAAGAGTAGTGTAGTTCATTTGGATGTAAAAACATTGATGGTAGAAAGGAGTGATAAAAAAATTTAACGCATCTATGAATAGACCCTGAATCCATTGTTCAAATACATTATGAGTTCTACACTATTTTTCCACAAAATGGCTAACATGATGCTCATTATTATTGGAGCAAACACTTTCAACTACAAACTGATATACATAGGCAAAACCTTTGGCAAGATAGTTATGCATACCAACGAACTATTAGTTGTGTATCATAGAATTAAACCTCGATAGAATAGCCATGTCAAGAAAGAATTACCAGGTGCACTATCTTTTCCTTAGAATACACATATGCCCTGTAGTAATGAAGAACAAAGCTGAAATTAGCAATCAGTTAGTGCATCTATAAAAAAAATATTGGCTGATTACCTTAATGCTATTCGGTTCAGAAGACTGGTCCTGGTCTGTTTATACAAGAATTTGAAAGAACAGAATAGTTAATAAAAATATTAGCTCTGAAATAGCACGCTTAGATACGAAGTGCAGATGCAATCATCAAATTTTCACAAGACAAAACGCTTGCTAACATCATATTGTTGTAACAAATACATGAAAGTATTGACTAATTACCAAAAGTGCAGAAATATTGGCAATATAGATGTATACACTTGGTAACGCCAATATCTAGAAGTGATATTTAGTAGAGATGACATATACCCATGCCACAAATGATGTTACCTCGTGTTGGAAGGTTGTCATGTAGGATTAGATGGATGCATTATTTTTTATAGAACACTATATATTAGAGAAGGGCTACTCAATCCAGCGTACGTAGTATTCTCCGATGCTACATGTAGATATAACACTAATAGCATATAAAAAAGGGGAAGAACTGATGCTATGACCTATCTTCGACAAGGGGGAAAAGAGAAGAAAAACTCCACGAGCATGTACAACCCACAAAAAAAGTAGCAGTATATCACCAATGACATTCAGAAGGAAAGCAATTTTTGGTACTTTATTATAATTGGATTTTTAGTGCATAATCGACACAACAGCAATCAAAATATGTTATATCTACATTCTGTTAGTAGGACTGAAGATAAGGGCCGGGGCACAAATTTTTATCGAAGATAAGATGAACTTGTAATTAATTCAGGAGATCGCTTTTCTATGCAGAATTGATTTCTCTACAGAATATTATGAACAATGTACTGATGCATAAAAAATTTATGAAATCTTGGACAGAGATGGCACCTGAGTCGGCGGCGTCCAGGAGAGTAGCACCCGAGTCGGCGGCGTCCAAGAGAGTATTGCCTATGTTCAGAATCACAAAGGACGCTGTTAAGCCAGCGAGGTCGAGCATGAACGACCTGACCAGCATGGCAGTGCCAAGTGCGCCACGAGTACCTTCACTCGAGTAAATGTTCCGAGTGTCTTCAAGGTTGATCCATTGCCAACTTCTTCAGGCAATGTGTTGATAAATAGGTGTTAGTCACAAACATTATACTCCAGGGTGAATAATCAGTGGTCTCCGCAGTAAAGAAAACACAAGAATATATATAACAACTATCAATTACCGGAGAAATATCTAAATTGTTCTCTCGCTTGCGGCAATAATGAATAGCAAGCAATTAGTAATACTCTGCAAGCTTCGGGAAATGAATTAGTGTTGAAAGTGAAAATGTAAGAAAAAAATAACTAAAAACTGTTCAGAAGCTTCAGGCAATCCATAACTGAAGCGAGAACCGTCAAAGCGTAGAGCTCCAGTTTGGCGATGACGACAACGCCTTTCCTCCCAGCCTTGGCCGTGCCTCCTCAACTTGTATGTGGATCCGCCCAGAAGTGATCATGGGAGCAAATAAAACATGCAGGCATTAAGATTGATTCATTTGTTTTTTGTGTTGTATAACAAACTGGCAATGTAAATAACAAAGTGCCTAGGTTAATTAACTAAAATTATGCCTTAGTCATCATCCAGATTACATGGCAACATAAACAGATGAACTAGTATAAAAATTAGAAAGTGCTCATCAAAAAGTGCTAAACAGTAGTATAGTCCTACAATTTGTCCAAAAAAAATCCACTAACTGTAGTATATTCCTACAATTTGTATAAAACTTTATAAATCCTCATGCATAAATATAAGTGCCATGTTTCTGAAGTTCTAACAATGACCAGGAGGGGGCATAGGACATTTCAGTATGCATAAATATAGCTCTTTCAACATCGTTGATGAAAAATATAACTGTTGCACCATGCTAGGCACTCAGATAAACCCCAAACATATTGTCTATTTATTTGCAAGAAATTTCAACAATCTACAATTAGTAAGAAAATCTAGGGATCAAAAGGGTAAACTGTTTTAGGACCTTGCAACAAAAAAAACACTAAATCAGTAAAACTTGCAAAGACACAATTGCAGATCATGTCCTACTATTCTCAAAATTTCTGAGATCTCGCAAACTGAAGGCACTTCTGTTCCGCCTAAACAGAGTGTCGTGATATTTGATTTTGTCAAATTTCTTTTGGAACTCAGTGAAGGCAGATGATGTAGTTATACTTGTACGTGCATAGCCGACAGGCCGGACTTTGTCCCACTATCAATTATGATTCCCTCCACCATAAGAATTACACCACGAGCTTAGCACCTTAGCTTGTTCAGAATTTCAGCGAAGGCATATTGAACAAAGATATAAATCTGGAAACAATTAGGACCATGTCTTGTGATAATTTTGACTAAATAACTAAAGATTAAGATGAAATTGCCTCCAAAAGCCAAATCGTGCAACCTAAAAATCTTGAGAAAATGTTGTCATGAGTGAAACCAAAAGTAAGTTGCCGCGGCGGAAAGCACTACCATTAGTTCTCGGTCATGTTCAATTAGTTTCATTGTGCATCTTAGTTCTAAATTGCTGCATTTTACTACTTCCTCCATTCCTAAATATAAGTCTTTGTAGAGATTCCACTATGAACCACATAGTGAAATCTCTACAAAGACTTATATTTAGGAACGGAGGGAGTATTTTCTAACGTACTGTGATCAATCATAACAGAGAAATGTCCACTTTCACGAGTTCTTATTTGGCTCTGTGCCATTGTACGGATTATATCATTACATGCTCACTTTCTCCAGCTCCACTAAATCTCCACCATGGACTGAAATTGAAAACATATCTGGTAACAGTGTCCTAACCAATCCCAGGTGCGTATTAGCTTTTAAGAACCGGCTCAAAAGTAAATACAAAGTACTATACTAACTCCTAGATCAGTGCACCATAAAAAAAATCCTAGGTCAGCGTTTCTTGTATAACATTGCCTATAATTTGAAAGATTATGCAGTATGCTACTTGGAAACATGTTACTCGAGCAATTCTTTTGAGGTTCTCCAACTATTACTGGAAATGGTGTTTTCCATCTAAAAATACATTCATTCACTGTATTCAAGTTTTTAACATTTGCAGCAAGGGAACCTAAGAAATATATGTATTCCCTATAAATGGTGGATAAAACTATACACAAACAGCATACCATTGTGTCAACTGCACAAAAGAACTGTTGATAAAACCATACAGAAGGCAACTGAACTTCTTTGCAAAGACTGAATGAAAGGATGATAGATAGTCTATACTAATTTATAATACACTTAGAAACAAAAACATGTATTGTATAGACAAAACACTGCCATTAGTTCTATACTTCTAGTGCATGCTGTAGACATAGAGAATACAATCGTTTACATTGCAGTATATTAAGGGCTGCTAAAAGAACAAACACCTTAAACTACAGAGGGCATAGGCAACAAAGAACACCTAGTCACAATGGTGACACTCACCGGCAAGCAAGCAGCACATGCACAACGCAACCGTCTTAACCCCTTCACTCAATTCTTCATGATGTAGTTGAACTGCTTCCACCCCAGTTGCTGCACCTCGTCATCCCTGAGGCGATCAATGCCCAGCTAGAAGAAGCTGTTCTTTGAGGTGGCACCGGATGCAGCAGAACACTGGATACAATAGGCATCGGCTAGCTCGGAGGCGTGCCCTGCATGCACCACCCAATCATGAGGTTACCAGGGTGTCAGGTCAGAAACTATTAGTTAGTTTTGCAATGCACTGGAAAGACCATATATCCATATTGGGAAGAAAATGTCACTGCGACAATATCTCTAACAGTTCAGAAATACTACAAAACAACACAATAAGACACACAGTAGCACTAGCAAGCAACATTCCCTGCACTCTTCCGTCGAGTGCCATCCTCTCGCTGCTTCAAACCTGTAAAATAAATTTGTCCTCTGTTGATAAGAAGCCATTGCATGACAGAGATATGGTGTGAAACAAATCCCTTGACTCTTAAACACAGATAAAGAGACTGCTATTCCCCATGTGGCAGACGGAGGAGCATGATCTAGTGCCATAAGTAAGAGCGGGGCAGTGAGCACAGACCTGGACGGAGACGCTCTTCTCGCCGTAGATGGATTCCCCGACGACCATGTTCTTGGTGCAGAGCGGGTCCTCCTTGGCCTTGGTGATGAAGACGCCGTCGTGCTTGTGCGGCACCACGACCACCTTGCTCCCTGTCAGGACAGAGGCCTCGCGACAACAGTTAGATGGGCAACAATACCGATTCAAATGTCCAAGTGCGTTTCAACCATCGATCGACGATCCTACGGCTTCGGCGCGTGTACCGCATCGCGCTAAAGTGACCCACTCTCCGCCGTAGATCTCTAGATGTGCGGTTCAGGCCGTTGTAACGTCTCTTTAAAACTTTACCGCATCTCTGTAATCTGAACTTGTCGCTGTCTACTTTTCACCTGCTCCATCCTCCTTTTTAACCCTCCTCCGACTTGTGGAGAGGGCATTCTGGATAATTCTGGGCTTGGCTCCTTGAGCCGCCGTGTTCCGGCTGGCGAACCCTAGCTTTGCGTGGTTTCAGATCCACCCGAACAACGCTCAATTTCCACCAAAAGTTTGCGTTTTTACTCTGTTTTAAGCAATACTCCGACAGTTCCTAGGCTAGATCCTGTCAATTGGTTATCAGAGCAAGGTTTTAGATCCTTGGAGGAGTTGAGTTGGACTAGATCTGACCTGGGTCCGGCGAGGCGGCGGTGGACGCAGGGAGGAGAAGGCGGCGGTAGATCGTTCGGCGGCAAGGAAGGTTGAGGCGGAGGTTTCTGTAGAACACTTCTACAGAGTAAAATCCCACCCAACCCACATCCTGGTGCTGTTTCATTCTCGGCGCGACAAGCTGTGGGGCAGGTTGCCGGAGATCCGGTGGTAAAATTCCCCCCCCCTCACCCGCCCTCCTGGGCTGAACCATAAGTCCGGATGGCGACGCCAGAAGAATCCATGGATACAGGTATCCTAGAGCTCGAGTCTCTGCAATTTGACATAAAAACTTTACGCCAAGACAGAGAGGAAGACAAGAAGGAGTTCTATGATTTTACTAAAACAGTCAACATGAACTTTGCAAGCATTGACAGAAATTTCAAAAAGATCCAAGCCAGCCTGAAGAAATTGGTGCAGGAGGACAAGGTGGAAGAAGAAGAGGATGATGGTGACCCTCTCTCAGCTCAAGCTAGCAACAAAGCAGCAACCAATATTCCTCCCGGGAGACCTAAACAACTGCAGCCACAAAACAACACGGGTACTGCTGTTCTGGTGGATAAAGTGACAGGGAAAGAACTTAACCTAGATGGCACCCCCAAGGCTCCTTACAGGCATCCAAACCATTCTGGTAGTAGACCTGACACCGGTACACCTCAGAGCAGAGTGGGACAACAACAACAAAATATCATGGTCATTGCAGACTTACCTGAAGAAGCCCCAAGGCAGGAAGAAAATAGAACCAGACACACTCATAATGATGTGAGAAGGAACATCTTGAGTGTGAAATAAACTAAATTAAATATCTCAGAATTTGAAGGAACCGATGCTGACTCTTGGATTCAGAACATTGAGCAATTCTTTGAAGCTTCCAGAACTCCCTTGGAACAAAGAACTGAAATTGCAGTGTCCTATCTGAAAGGAGAAGCAATACAGTGGTGGAGAGGCACAGGCTTTCTGGTCACAAACATGCCCTGGCACAGGTTTTGCTCCTATCTGACAGACAGGTTTTCAACAACCTCTATTTGTGAAAATGTCAAAGCCTTCCACAGCCTTAATCAAACTAGTACTGTGGCACAATACATTGCTGCTTTCGAGCAAAACATGAAACTTACGAGGAGAGACAACCCTGCAGTTCCAGATAGTTATTACATGCACAGCTTCATATCTGGGTTAAGCCCTTATATTCAGAGTCACCTAGAATGCCACCAACCTGACAATATGCAGAGAGCACTGTGGTTGGCAAGGAGAATAGAAAAGTCAAGTCCTGCAACCAACAACTACAAAAGTTACACACCTAACTACAGGAAAACAGCTGCTACTGAAAGCAACAAAACACCAATCATTCCTGTAGTTCCTGCTGCCATTTTTATTCAACAAGCAAGAGAGAAAGGAATTTGCTATAAATGTAGAGAACCTTGATTTCTTGGTCACAAACAAGTGTGCAAAATGTCCCAGAAGTCTCAAATTCAAGCTTTACAAGAACAAAGTGCAGTGAACCCTGATGTTATCTACATTTTAGATGCCGAAGAAGAACAAACTGACACTAAAGAAGACAATTCAGACTCCCAGCAACTGAAAATTTCCATGCATGCTGCTAATGGCACTCCTGAGGAACAACCTAAGCACACCTTCACATTACAAGTGCAACTTGGATCGAGCATGGCTCTAGCACTTGTAGATAGTGGCAGTACCACCACTTTTCTCTCCCCTTTAATAGCCTTAAGAGCTGGCTGTGAACTTACACCAGCCAAACAGGTCAAAGTAACGGTTGCAAATGGAGGAACACTCCTTAGTGATTTTTCCTGCAAAAAGCAAAACTACCACATCCAGGGAACATCCTTTTGTTCTGATTTCAGAGTTTTGAAACTCACTGGATATGATATGATTTTAGGAGCAGATTGGATGTATCAACACAGCCCAGTAACTTTTGATCTTCCTAATCTAACACTGTCAATCAAAGATGATCAAGGAAACCTCACCACTTTCATTGATGAAAGTCTGCCAACTAGTCCCTGTTCTCCAACATTGCAAGAAATGGATAATCTTTTGGAAGAAATGTTATCTGGAGCTCTACTGTGGATGCAACCTGTCAGTATGGACACTGGGCAAGTCCAGAAACACAACTCTGAGATCTCTGAACTTCTAACTGAATTTCAGGATGTGTTCCAAGAACCTGCAGTATTACCACCCAAGAGATCTTGTGATCATGCTATCAACCTTGAACCTGGAGCACCTGTCATTAATCAGAGATGTTACAGGATGCCCCCTCAATAGAAAAATGCAATGGAACAAATCATAAAGGATCTCATCCAGAAGGGAATAATTAGACTGAGCAGTAGCCCTTATTCTTCTCCAGCAATCTTAGTGAAGAAAAAGGATGGCACTTGGAGACTGTGTGCGGACTACAGGAAGTTGAATGCTTACACTATCAAGAACAAATACCCCATTCCTATGATTGAAGATCTCCTAGATGAGCTACATGGAGCAACAATCTTTACTAAGATTGACCTAAGGAGTGGTTACCACCAAATAAGGATGAAAATAGAGGATATTGAGAAAACTGCTTTCAGTACACACATGGGCCTGTATGAATTTATGGTGATGCCTTTTGGAGTAACCAATGGACCACCTTCCTTCCATCAACTGATGCACTCAGCTTTGGGGCCATACCTAAGGACTTGTGTACTGGTACTTTTTGATGATATTCTGGTTTTCAGCAAATCCTATAAAGAACATGTGAAGCAGCTGAAGATGGTTTTCAAAGCTCTGAGAGACCACCAGTTGTATGCTAAAATGTCCAAGCGCATGTTTGCACAGAAGAAAGTGGAATATCTGGGGTTTGTTATTTCTTCTGAAGGAGTATCAACAGACCCTGCTAAAGTGGAAGCAATCACCCAATGGCCCACACCAACAAATGTAACTCAACTCAGAAGTTTTCTGGGATTAGCAGGGTACTACAGGAGGTTCATTAGGGATTTTGGAGTTATGTGCAGACCTCTGTTTGATGCACTAAAGAAAGATGCTTTCAACTGGGCTGAGAAACAAGAACAAGCTTTTCAAATGTTGAAAACTTGCATGACACAAGCTCCAGTCCTTGCTCTGCCTGATTACTCCTCCCCTTTTGTGTTGGAAGCAGATGCTTCTGGTTATGGAATTGGGGCAGTTTTAATGCAAAAAGGGCAACCTATAGCTTTCCTCAGTAAATCCCTAGGCCCCAAAGTAGCTGGTTGGTCAACCTATGACAAGGAGGCCCTGGCCATCATTGAAGCACTCAAACAGTGGAAGCATTACTTTGCTTCTTCCTCCATAATCATAAGAACTGACCAACAAAGCCTCCAACATATACAAGAACAAAACTAAGGGGATTCAACATAAGCTCCTTATAAATCTCTTGGGCTACAAATTTACTGTGGAATACAAGAAGGGCAAAGAAACAAAGTAGCTGATGCTCTGTCCAGAGTTAAGTATGTTCTACAAACTCTGTCCACCAGTGCTGCAGTTCCTGTTTGGATAAAAAAGGTGGTCAACAGTTACAAAAATGACCAGAAGTGCTCTGACTTACTAGCTGAACTAGCTATTGCTCCTACAGGGCACCCCCCTATACCCTAACTAGTGGAGTGTTGAGGTACAAAGGAAAGATTCTCATTGGAAATAACAATGAGCTGAGATCTTCACTTCTGCAATCCTTTCATACTTCTGAATTAGGAGGGCATTCAGGAGAAAGAGCTACATATCATAGATTAAAAATATTGTTTTCCTGGCCTGGTATGAGACAAGTAGTAAAAACCTTTGTGCAACAGTGCCCTATGTGTCAGATCAACAAAGCTCACCACCTGCCTTCCCCTGGACTACTTCAACCTCTCCCTGTTCCTGATTTTGCATGCACTAACATATCCATGGACTTTGTGGAAGGATTACCTGTCTCTGACAATAAAGACCTCATTCTGGTGGTGGTTGATAGGTTCACAAAATATGCTCATTTTATTGGCCTCAAACACCCCATCAATGTGAAAATTGTAGCACAAGCATTTACAGACAACATTTTTAAACTGCATGGGCTCCCTACTGTCATGGTTACTGACAGATATAGGATCTTTACCAGCCAACTGTGGCAGAATCTGTTCACCAGAATGGGAGTGAAATTACACCTTAGTACTTCCTATCATCCTCAAACTGATGGACAGACAGAAATAGTGAACCAATGCCTGGAAAATTACTTGAGATGCATGGCTTTTGCACATCCAAGGAAATGGTATAAGTGGCTGTCTATGGCAGAATGGTGGTACAACACAAGTTTCATACCTCCCTCAACATGACTCCTTTTCAGGCATTGTATGCCAAGCCACCACCACTCATTGCTGAACTCATGCTACCCCCACCTGAAGGGGAAGACACACAAGCTGAACTGGACAGAGACACAATTTCTCAACAGATCAAAGAAAATTTGCTAAAAGCACAAGAAAGGATGAAACACTTTGCTGACAGGAAAAGATCTGACAAGAAACTTGAGGCTGGGGATATGGTATACATTAAGTTACAGCCTTACAGACACACTAGCCTCAGCATCCACCGACACCTGAAACTTCACTCAAAATACTATGGACCATTCAAAGTTCTTGAGAAAATTGGAGCTGTGGCATACAAACTCCTCCTGCCTAACGACTGCAAACTACACCCAACCTTCCACATCAGCCAGCTCAAAAAGCATCTTGGTCCTGATGCAGTTCCCAACCCTAAACTGCCACTGTTGGATGAGCATGGCCACATTCTCATACAACCTGAAGCGATCCTGCAGCGCAAATTGATACCAAGAGTCCAAGGCGACATCAGCATACCAGTGGTGCAGTGGCTGATCAAGTGGATCAACCTTCCAGAGGACAAGGCCACTTGGGAAGATGCAGCCTTCATACAGAAAGTTTTTCCAAGTTTTCAGCCTTGAGGACAAGTCTACTGTCGACGGGGGGGGGGGGGGGGGGGGAGGGGGGGAATTGTCAGGACAGAGGCCTCGCGACAACAGTTAGATGGGCAACAGTACCGATTCAAATGCCCAAGTGCGTTTCAACTGTCGATCGACGATCCTACGGCTTCGGCGCGTGTACCGCTTCGCGCTAAAGTGACCCACTCTCCGCCGTAGATCTCTAGATGTGCGGTCCAGGCCGTTGTAACGTCTCTTTAAAACTTTACCGCATCTCTGTAATCTGAACTTGTCGCTGCCTACTTTTCACCTGCTCCATCCTCCTTTTTAACCCTTCTCCGGCTTGTGGAGAGGGCATTCTGGATAATTCTGGGCTTGGCCCCTTGAGCCGCCGTGTTCCGGCTGGCGAACCCTAGCTTTGCGTGGTTTCAGATCCACCCGAACAACGCTCAATTTCCACCGAAAGTTCGCATTTTTGCTCTGTTTTCAGCAATACTCCGACAGTTCCTAGGCTAGATCCTGTCACTCCCGCCCTTCATGCCGGGCCCTCCCCTTCCCCTGCCGGCACGACCATGGCCCCTGGGCGTCCTGCCTCCCTGGCCATCCCTGCCGCTGCGGCCAACGCCATCGCTTCTCTCGCCGAAGCCCCTGCCCCCGCGGTCGCCGCCGTCGCTCCTGCCACTGAAACCCCTCTCGCCGCATCCTGCGTGCAACATAACAACGCTCGTGGGTGAGATCAGGGATGTGAGGAAGAAGAATAAGGCAGCACGTAAGGATACGGGTGATTACCTCCTCGTGTCGGTGGCCTCATGGTGTCAGAATTTGTTGTTGTCGCCGCGGGAGATGTGAGGAAGGAGGCGGGAATCCGGGAGGCCTTGGTTGCTGCCACCTCGAAGCGACGCTTCCTTGACGAGGACAAGGCTGTCAGCCGTGACGTACAGTGGCGCGTCACCAATCTGGGAACGCCGCCGCCGTGGGATTCGATCTAGAAGCGCAAGCGTCGAGGTGGAGAGGCGACACCGGCGCGTCGCCGATCTGGTGGCGCGTCACGCTGGTGGTTGACTCAGGTGGAGATCGGGAGCCCTCTCTTTCATGGCGGAGAGGCAGCGGCTGAGACAAGATCTGGCATGTTAGTGGCGGCGAAGGGATGGAGCGGCGGCAGCGAAGGGATGGAGGGCGGCCGTGAACGAGGGCAGTGAGTCAGGCGTAGTCAGGCATGCGAGTGCAGGACAGGAGAGTCGTGCGTGAGGTCGAGTTTTGCTGGTTATTTTTTGTAGGTTTTTTTATCGCTGGTTAATCATCATAGATTTTTTCGAGCGCGGGGGATGGTGGAGGACTCGGTACGTGGTTTTTTCGGTTAGTGGCGGGTCAACGTGAGGTGGGAGGAGGTACCAAAATAGGTACCAAAAAAAACTGGGTGAAGTGGGACGAAAATAAACCTAGAACGCAGACTACCAACTGAGACATTAGGAGTAGAGATGTGTCTCCACGTTACACAACACAAAGCCCCATGTACATGTCTCTCTCTATCCTCCGCACACATAGACATAAAGAATTTGTTATCATTGCCTCAGTCTCTAACATATCACACACGCACACTATCTCTCTCTCTCTCTCGCAAACACGCTCATCAAGGGTTTCCCCGTGAATAACTTACCGTCTATTCATCAACAGTCGTGGCAGTACGGCGAACACGAGACGTGAAAAAGAATAAATCTACACGTGCTTAGACCACCTAGTATGACTACTAGGACTAGAGCAAGCCAAAAAGCACGCCGCCGTCACCCCCTCCTTCTCGGCGACGGGAAAATCTTTGTTTTACACAGTCGAGAAGTCATTGTGCTAAGGCCCCACATGCCAAGGCGTTGAATAGAATGTAGATGCTAGTTTACAGAAGCAAGTATCGATAATACGTTTGTATCTCCATACTTATATTTCTTCTCTTATAAAAAACTGAGTTGGTGATGATGGTAGGTGTGCCATCTTGCAATATAGACCATCCGATCTATATCTGACGGATGAAAATTAAACTAAAAGATACCCACACCCCTCTCTACATTTGCAAACAAGGCCTTTCCTCATTCATCCCTATCTCCAACAAACCTCATTGTTGAGCAATTAAGAAAGGAAGCCTCTGGAACAAACTGGCCTGGTGGTAGCTGCCGGCATCGTCAATCCCCATGCCTCCGCTCAGTCCAACCACCAACCACCACCACACCCCACTCCTCTTCACCTTATCTCATATTTCTCGAGATATCATTAGATTTTACACATGGGATTACTCCCGCAAGGTTCAATCACAACAAGTGTTTTATAAAAAAAATGCATCTTGATGTTCCATGCAATGCACGGATCTTGCTAGTACTCCTACACAAGACTAAGTTGGTGATGCTGGTGTGTCTGCCATCCGTTGTTTCTGACCATTAGATCTACAACTAATGATTGTGAGGTAAGTTGTTGCCTTTTCTCACCAACATCCACTTGTTTACCAATTTGCATAAAAACCCATAATTAGTATCTTAAAACCAACCACATACCTCCCTGACCTCACCAAAACAGTCCAAGGAATATATTCTAATTGAAACGTAATATATCTCTAGTGACATATGTATATCAAAATTAGAGTGTTTTGTACCAAGTTTGTGAATAAGTATTATTCTAATTATGATTCGTTGCAACGGACATGAACATTGCTAGTATTTCCAACCATGCATTTTTCCTAGTATTCCATAGTTTCAAGTTTTTCATCAAGATATTAGTCACTCATGGTTGATATTTACTTTCAATCATGTACATATATGCACTATGTAACTAGCCTTGCTTATTGGCTTCCAAAGCTTTACTTTCACTCCTACTTACAATATGTAGAGTATTTAAAAAAACTACCACTTTCAACCAGCCCTAGGAAGAATCTATTGTACAAAAAATAGCAAAAACATACCCAAAATTTCTTAATCCACGCCAAAAACTACTATCTAGTACTCCTACCAATTAGGTTCGTTTAAACCCATTTATGATAGGGTTGGCCAACACGTCCGTGCTGACGAGGCAGCTTAAACCAACACATTTTGTTTGACCGTTGACACGAGGGACCCACATCTGACCTTCTATCCTGTTATTCCCCCTCAAATCATTATTTTTCCTGAACATTACTTCAAACAGTACTGATGCGTGTTTGTCGGTGGCGCCGGTGATGAGCGAGTTGGACACCGCTCCGCCGGATGGGACGGACGCCGCGCTGGCCTCCACACGGGTTGGCAGGCCGGCCCGAGCATGACTCACAAGCGAGCAAGCCGCTGTGCTGGCCTTCGCTCGAGCCAGATGGCTGGCCTGAGCGCGGTGCCCGCGAGCAAGCCGCCGCGTTGCCGTGCCAATCTAGCTAGCAAACCTTGCAGACAAGTAGCTAGACGGAGCTATCTTGGCTAGCTAGCAGCCACGAGCGCCGGACGGAGCTGGCATCCGGGCTGCCGCAACATGGGATCCGCACCGCCGGCGGTTTTGACCTCACCTTCTGCCGGCAGCGGTAGCTGCGTCCCATGACCGAGGATGACTAGGTGGATGGGTCGGAGGTAGGAGGTCACTCGAGGATTACCTCGTGGTTGTGGGTTGTGGGAGTGTATACCTCGTTTTGTGGGTTCGATCCCGGCCGAACGCACGACGACCTTTAAAAAAAATAGTAGTACTACACTTTGCTGCGAGCCAATATTTTACACGGGTAGTTTGAGTTTTGAATTCAAACAGACGCACGGCCCCACAATCTGGGTGCACTGGACAGCCTAGCCACGTGAACAGGTTTTCCTTTCCAGCATCCCGTGGCTCGCGTGCTCGCCCTAGACGCACCTCGCTTGCAGCTTCCTCATCAGCTAGTAGCATATTTAAACTAGCGCCTCCCAATTAAGCCTGAGGAGCCGAAAAAGCCTGGCGTGGCATTGGGAACTGTGCAATATGGCTCTGTACATAAAGTGCTCTACTACTACTCTGTAGCTTGTGGCGTTGCATGCATGGACTTCACTCCATTATCGACTCTACTATAAAAGAAATTCCTCTTGACGTGTTTTTTTAAACGGAGGCAAAAGCTTTGCTTCATCTCATTCATAAAGAAGGAACTACTAACAAAGTTCGACGAGATCCATTACACCTCGACAAATGGAAGCGAAAAGCCTAGTCTCGCTGTATCAAATAACTCAAATGTTCTGCCCCCGCAGTAACCGTCGCTGATAAACAGGCTGCTAGTGTGTGCGTGAGAGGAGCGGCTGAGTAGGCCAGCTACTGCTACGTGAGAGGAGCGGGTGAATATAGCACCGAGAGTACCCACTAAGCCACTACGCAGGCGTACTTCCCCTGCATTGGTAGTACAGCGATGGTTCTAGAGAACAGTAGTACCCTCCACTTCCAACTGTAGCTCCTTGGCCCTGAGATTCAAGAGTTCAAAACTGGTGCACTAGACTAGACTAGACTAGAAGTATAGTACATCGCACTACTAGTTGAGAAAAGTAGTACTAGTACTGCTACAATACGAGTACATACTCCTCCGTCACATAATGTAAGACGTTTTTTGACACTAGTTGGCGTGTACAGAAAATGGCAAAAACATACCCAAAATTTCTTAATCCACGCCAAAAACTACTACCTAGTGCCAAAAATTTCTTACTAGTGCTATTATTTACAGTATAATGCAATCCCATAACGTTCCATAATGCTAGTACTAGTAGTAAATAATAGCCTCACCCCTTCGCTGAGGAACGATCAACAGTTGGAAGGGACGAGGCCCTGCGGTTACTATGCTCTTATCTCCTCCTCGCCAGTTCCCCTCCCCCCGAAGAGAAGGCAGTTCGTCGCTGCTCCCATGGATTCTCCAGGCAGTTCTCCTCCTCGTCGGGGCTGGGAGACCTTGGACGACGATCCTCTGGGAGAAATCACACGCCGCTCCGACGCCCTCACCGCCGCAAGACTTGGTGCTTCCTGCACCAACTTTTTCAAGACGCTGCTTAAACAGGCTTGGGAAAAGGCCATGCTTGTTGGTCTTCCATGCGTCCTCGAGGAGAAGGTTCTTCTATGGGACGATCCTTCGAACAGTCCACCGCTCCCTGGCCATGGTTGCACGTTGACTCCGCTAGAGTTGCCGATGTTGAGAGGTAGTCGTATTTTGTCCGATGAGCAGGTCAGTAATGGAGTTTGATCATGTAGTACTTAGTTATTCCATTTCCATCCCATAATTTCTCCGCTACCCACCGTCTTATATATAGGTCTGGGTCGGTGCCAACGAAGATTGGCTTGCATACCTCTGGCCGGATACCACCATCATTTTGCACAACATCCACAGCAGTGCGGCCGTTCCGGTAGACCCCTTATCCACCATTGGGATCGGCCTTCCGGACTGGCTGGTCTTGAATATGTATGATGATGCCTACATGAGATTGAAGAAGATAGCAATTGCGGACCCGCCAACAAAGCGACGTGGCTACAACGATTACTATCTCATCACGGTGTTCGACATAAGGATTGCCATCAATGCAAGATGCAGTAACGGCAGAGGCTGGCGCATGTTGGCGGCGGTAGATTTGTACCCCTACACGTTCGAAGACGCCATGCGCCATCTAGGCCGCATCTTTGCGGTGACAAGCCAGAGGACTTGTTTCATCTGGTTGCCATCCTACGATATCGGAGATTACAAACGGAATGCACAAACCATCATTTGCATCCCTAACGGTACTCCATTATTTTGCAGGGACCAGTCATCCCCCGATGAAAATAATATCGCTGATCCTGGATGTGCATTTGCATCTGCGATTTGGTCTAACCTGGAACCTTTTAGCTGACTTTGGCATATTGGGATCAACTATCTTAGCAGTCGTTACCCATGGTACCACTGATGTGCAACATGGTCACACAATCTACCACGATCAAACCGTCACCATCTACCCACGTATTCCATTTTTAACCCTCTCGCCTTCTCTTTCATTGTTGTACTAGTAGTATACTTAGTAGTACTAGTAGGAGTACTTTTTACCTTGGAGGACGCGTATAGCTTGCTAGGCCCTTGAAGACTTGAACCCACTAGCTGCCACCATTTTTTTCCATGTCTTACTATCTCATCCATGTAGCCAAGAGTGGCTATATATAATAAGCCGGTTATTTTACTTCCTCTATACCGGAGTAGTACTATTTGCTGCACAATATTATTGACCGCCATATTTGAGCACAATATTATTATGCATGGACCTTGACTATGTACGTCACCATGTGTCCAGATTTGGGATGCCGCGTGTACCTGATGAACGACGCCGAGTTCGACCCCCGTGATGCTACGTGGGTGCCGAGGAACACTCTTGGAGAGTACTCGCTTTTCATTGGGGATAGCTACCCCATTGTGAAGCGGATGCCACCTTCCGTGCACGACACGAAAGGCCTGCCATTCATGAAGCATGGTTGTGTCTTCATTGCGCACCGCCAGATGAACGACATGCTGGGACATGCTATCCCTGATTTATGCTGCTTCAGCTTGGATGAGTCTCCATCGCGTGGAACCGGACTAGAAAGCTGCGATAATGATTCCCGTTGCCCACCGCTATGGATCGTGCCATCCATGAAGAAGATCTGGGATTGGAACCTGGAGGAGGACATGCATGTAGTCCATCTATAACGTGTAAGTGGAGTACGGTAATTTTGAACGGTAGCGCTGTGAATATATGTAGACTAGTCGTGCACAAATTTATCACATGAATTGGAGGTGAACTTGTGTGGCATACTGGCATTTGTCCTTTAGAATTTATTACTAGTAAATGTGTTATGTGTACGTGCAACTTGTGTGGTTGTTGCACGGGCTCCAACACGCTGTTTGAGAAAAAAGGTGGCACAGCTTTGGATATACGTGACGTGGCGGCATCATACAGTAGTATCGTTTCCTATAGTTGTAGTACACTCCTACTAGGATGACAACTCCTATAAAACCTTGCGCTTGGCTCTTTGCCTCTTCGGGAGGTTCAACAGTTCGGACTCGTGTGAACCTTGCACTTGGCTCTTCACCTCTTCGGAAGGTCCAACAATGATGATACTACAGTACAATTTGCTTCTGGCAATCTGACACCGATTGAACTGGTGCACGTCCACCGCGAGGGCGAGGGCGAGGGAGAGGGAGAGGGAGAGGGAGAGGGCGTTGTAGTCAAAACTCTCTCCTCATCCTACGAACCACCGGGCGCGTGGGCGAGGGAGAGGCGTAGTAAGCAAGCTTCTCCTCGTTCGGCGAGTTGACATGACACATCAAAGGAGTACTAGTACTAGTACTAGTCCATACTACATCCTTTCTGATTAATATGGCTTAATTTTAAACGAGAAAAATACACCGGCGGTCAACGTATGTAACAATACGCTCTTTACGGTCACTATATATAGTTTTGCAGCGATTATATGATCACTAGCTCATCATAGAGCACTGTATTGCACCCTACTGACCGGCCACATAGTCGACGTGGCACTTTGTTGACTAGTTAAATTGTCACCTGGTTTCTGGGTCCCACCTATCAGTTAGCAGAGCAAAGAAATCAGTTAAACAAAACTTTACGCAGGCGCGACACGAGTCCAACCCTTGCGCGTGAACCACCGTGGCTGTGTATGTGAGTGCATGCACGTGTCCTCCCTCGGTCTTCCAACAAAGAGTGTGCATTGGCTACAAAACAAAGATTGTAGGACATAATGTACATCTACACTTCCAATGCATTTAGCCTTTAATCTAAATCGATATTAATTGACTAATGCACCAACTTGTGTTGTAGGTATAGGCTACATGTCTATCCTTAATTACAACATGCAACGACCTTCATTTAATCTTCTTATCTCAATGGTCGCATGCACAGATAAGTCTGCTACTTTTGGGCGTTAATTATGCCCTGGTCAATGTGTAAATCTCTAAATGTACAGTCTTTCACGGACGTACGGAGTAGGTTGAGCACTTGAGCGTGAGCGTGTGTGTTGCATTGTGTGCTGTGTGCCGCATGGGTGCGTGAGTGTTGCGTGCGTCCATGTATACGTGTGAGTGTTGCATGTTGCATGCATGCATGCATGCATGGGGCTTACTCCTTGCCATTGACATGTTCATATTTCAAGCTTCCTCTGTTCCCTCCATATGGTGATACTCCCTCTGTTCCCAAATAGTACGGAGTAAAAGCCTCCCTCTGTTCCCAAATACGGAGTATTTGTCTTTCTACAGATTTCAACAAGTGACTAGGTACGGAGCAAAATGAGTGAAGTGAGCGTAGAAGCATAGGGACACTGTAGAAAGGAAGTCCTCGCGATCCATTATTCCCCATCTCGGTCAGAGAGAACTATTCAACTAGTCTTCACAGTGAAGTGACAATACACACTGCAACAGATGGGACACATAATTAATAAGCTGAACCAGCATGTTGTTGTTACTAAATCAGCCTTACCCAGTATTGCCATCATGTTTGCCAGTAGAGCACGCTTCTGCAAATACGCCTATGCACCTCTGTCCTCCATTAACTGACATATGGGCCCTCTTGTGGTAGACCCACATGTCATCGGTGTAACTATTTACACTCCGGAGGACGGTATATCCTGGTAGTAGTACTAGCAGAATTGAGATTTAATGCAGTTTCTTCCCCGTCTTCCACTCTTCTTCCTCCTCTCTTCTTCTTCCTCCTCTCTTCCCCATCGTCGACCACACACCATTTACCCCCGCTCACTGCTCGCCCGCCCGCGCCATCTTCCTTGGTAGCTCGCGCGTACCATATCCCCCCGCTCACTGCTCGGCCACACGAGGAGAAGCTTCTTCGCTCGCCCGCCCAAATCCACTTCCCCGCTGGCTCGCAGGCACCGAAAACCCCAATGGCAGAACCGACTGACCGCATAGCCGCGATTGGAATTCCCTCCCTGATGTTCTCTTGGAGAAGATCTGTAGTCGTATGGACCTACTCAGCACCATCCGTCTGGCCGCATGCTCGGTGCCTTTGTACCATCTACTCGTCTACAATCGGCCGGCTCTTTTCAAGACACCCTGCTTGTTGATGCCCGATCCTCACAGGTGGCCCAGACACCGACTTGACGATCCTATGGAGATTGACGTGGTGCCCGTCGACATGCTACCACTACCCGTCCACATGTCCTTCATGCGCGGCCACTACTGGGCGGGCATGAAGGCCAACTGGATCGTCCTCATCCACCACACCGGTAGTCCGTGGCGTCTTGTGGATATCTACACCCAACGAGAGATCACCCTTCCATTGTTGGATACCGCCGCTCGAGCCTCGCGGCCCGCTGGACACTCGTGCCTACTACACACAGGACGCATCAAGCTTTTGGCTCGACCTCTGTTTGCAGAAAGTTGTAATCTGCGAAGTGCCCACACCATCAGAAGACTACATGGATTACAAGCTCATTGCCTTGTTCAACATGGGATTAGTCTATCTGGACTCCGGTCTCCATACATGGTTATGGCTCATCATCAATCCTGTTGAGCAACATTTCTGTCTGATGCTATAGTGCACGATGGCATCGTTTACGCAGTCGACGCACAGATTGGCAGCCTATACTGGTGGAATCTATCGTCGTGTAATTGTTCTATCTCATCTCATCTTTACCTTATGAATACGACTGCCTGTTCATTTGTTACAAATTTAGAATGCATAGCATGTCTATAACCACATCATTGCAATGTGTTCCTCTCATTTCCTAGATTTTTATGACCACACATGTTATTGTTAGAGTTGATATGAGAACAATTGGCATCTAATGATTGTTAGAATACATATTATGAGCATAACATCATGATTGCTATATGTTACTCTCGTTTACAAGATTTTTATAACAACGCATGTTATTGCTTAAAGTTGATATGAGAACAGTAGTAGTAAGTGCTATGGTAGAATATGAGTAGGCGTTGTCATAGCTGTTTTCCTCTCATTGTTACATGATGTTTCAACCATGACATATTGCTAGAATATGAAAGCCATTGGCTTATTTTTTAACTTGGGGTATGATTATGACCACGGCATTGCAATTCTCTGTCTATGATATGTGTCACTGTTATAATAATCTTAATTCCACACATACTCTGAACATGATTGTTTATTTTTGTCCTTTTGGTCTCCAATTTGAATTGTTGCAGCAGACGCAAATGCGTTGGCCTTTATGATTCCAGGACCTGGAATCATACCAGTCGATGGGTGGTGGTTTATCGCTCGTTCAACTGACGGCGGTCATTTGATGCTCATTCGCACGTACCAAATTGACCAAACCATTACATCAAACCACAATGCAGTACAATGTGTGGGGCATTTGTGACATTGATGGCTATGGCTGCTTCGTGTTCGAGAAAAATCCCAACTCCGTTGGGCCAGGCGTATTCAACTGGAGGTGGGTTTATAGCCTCGGCAACCACTCCTTGTTCCTCGGGCTCAATTATCCGATCATCCAACCAATCATCGATCATATCACCGGCGATGATTACTGTGCTATGCAACTTCCATTCGCGAGGGGGAGCTGTGTTTATACATCATACCATGGGTTTCATGAATCACCATATCCAGAGATTCGTCAACACAGCTTGTTGCCAGGTAATCTTCAGTGTGTGAAAGGCATCAAGCTTCCATGTGATGGATGGCTTTTTCAAACTCGACATGCAGCGATGTGGTTCATGCCAACAGCAAATATGCACAACTTGATTCGTGCTGATATCTAGACCGAGCCATGTATTCTGCTGCTGTAGCACGACCCTCTTTTATTGGATATTATGTACTATTGTTAGTTTGAAGCACTCCTCTGGTTTGAAGGATAGATACCTTCCTGGGATCAAGAGCATCCTAACTCACATGCGTAGGATGTACTGATAATGATGATTGAGATGCTGTGCAGAAGCCATATATATATATATATATATATATATATATATATATATATATATATATATATATATATATATATATGTATCAGTTAGGCTTCAAATGCGTACTTGTTAGTTAAACCTATGTATAAATTGTGACACTAAATACGACTAGTAAGTAGTACAGTAGCAGTACTAGTATAAGTCGGTCAAATTATTCATCATGTCCACACATTGAATTGACGTGACAACACGCTGTGCATGAGGTGACACAAGAATCCCGACGGCGTGTTCGGGTATTCTGGACTTCATATTTGGAGTACCACTTATCTGTCGAAATCTTTCATCATTCACTTAAAACAGTCGATTGATCATACATTGAGTACCATATAACTAGAATTACTGATGCAAGTCGAAGAAGTATTGGCCGGTGCTGCCGGCTGGCATCAAGTTCGATCCCACGGATCAGGAGCTGATCGAGCACCTTGAGGACAAAGTGAGTGCTGACAACACGAGATTTCAGTCTCTGATCGATTTGTTCATACCAACCATCGACAGCGAGCACGACATATGCTACACCCAACCTGAGAAACTTCCAGATAAGACACCAATCGGCCGTCTACTTGCACAAACATATTCCTTTGTTTATAGCTCTATTTTTCTTTTTAGACGCAGACCTAGTGAAGCAATTACAATTTGACAGTTAATAAAGAGTGAAACAAGTGACTGCAACATGCCAAAGATGTTATGAAAATGCCAACTAGATACACTAAAACCTGTATTCCACAATACTGCAGGTATCACACTGAGTGGCCTAAGGAAGCATTTCTTCCAACGCAATTCCAGGGCATTCAAAAGGGGCACGTGGAAGCGTCCGCAAGGTACAGTTGGAGTGCGGCATGTACGCGATGTGGCACAAGACCAGCAATACCTTGCCAGTGATGGTCAATGGCCGGCAGACAGGCAGCAAAAAAGGTTCTGGTGCTGTACACCAACAAGAACTTCGACCAGCAGAGGACCAACTGGGTGATGCACCAGTACCACCTCGGGGACCTGGAGCAAGAGAAGGAGCAGGAACTGGTCCTCTGCAAGATTTTCTACCAGAAGAACACTAGGGCCAGGAGTAAAAAGATTATAAGTTAGTTAGGTATTGGTAGTTGTACTACCTTGTCGTCCACAAGTTGATATTGTTGTTAACGATTGGAATGAACTTGTGTTTTCTTCCAACCATCATGCCGAGGGTCGGCGTGGATATAAAGCTGGATCATTTTTTTTGAAACGAAATTTCAGGCACCTGATTTTTATTTGATGGGTAGCATAAGCACCCGCCGTTCGAATTCCCAGTTCTCCAATTTTTTCGAAACAAGTGCATGCACTTATTATCATGATAAAAAAACAATATCCGTGCTGGATCCCAATTATCAGTCTGTACTTGCAAAATTCTCTCGTTTATTGAGCACGTATATTGTTTTTTCAGGTCGAGCAAGTTTCAACTGGGCTGCAGACTGCCCGGGGTTGGTTTTGTTTTTAACAGGCCCAGCCCATGACGACAACGGGGCACAAAGATCCAGCAGGTATCTACAGGCCTCTGGCCCGCCAGCATTAGTTATATTTTGTCTTACAACATCCGTAGGTAATTTTTTTACTGAATCAAACACACAACCCAGTTCTATTTTCCTCTTGAAACGCATGTCCTACATCCGTTTTCTAATATCTACCTATAGTTTTACTAGTTCATATACACGTATCATTATATTGAAAACACATGAAATTCCCTTCTCATATTTACATCCTTATTTTTGTTGTTTTTTCCCACCCAGCACTGATTTTTTTAGCACTGGTTTTCCCATAAACCAACTAAATTGTCCCACGTCTTATTTGCTTACAAAAACAAAACGATTTTTTGGCAAATCAATAAGTTCTTAAAAAAATGTTTATCATTTCGGGATTACAACAGTTCGGACTCCACCGAAATATGCAAAATAAGGTTGAACTTTTTGACCGTGGTCCTGGACAGAAAATGGGTTGTAATAAATTACTTAAGAATTAGCAAATGGGCTGCAAATTATAAAAAATAGCAAATGGGCTTTATGTTGTCTGCCACAGATTTGGAGGCTGACTTGTGGGCCTACTAAGTTCATGCTTACACAAGGTTTCTCAAAAAAGAAACTTAGTCAACAATCGACTCTACCAGTGTCAGACCGTTAGATGTCAATCTAACTGCAATCGTGCTTCTTCAGTCTCTGATCTTCCTGCCCTAGCCGCCCAAACCAGCGCGGTCGGAACCGCCTGCTCCCGCCTCCTGTGGCCGGTAGTGCTGCTAGGCAGGCCTCACGGCCCCATCATACTCGCATCCCTAGCCTGTCTATCCCTCTACTCACGCACACCTCCTGTTATTTTCTGGCGACGGCAGCCGAACCAGTCAACCCTCATACTCTCCACCGCGTGGGCAGCCAATGCCGTGTCTTCCCCGGCTCCGTGTCGTTCCCTTCGTAGGCCTCGCTGTCGTCCACCGCCCTGGTGCTCTTGGCGCGGCGTGGTCAACGATGTCCATCCAACGGCCGTAGTGCATCTTCAACCTCTGGTCTTCTTGCCCCAGCCGCCCAAAGCAGCACCGGTCGTGCCGCATGCTCTTGCCTCCCGTGGCCGGCTGTGTTGCCACCGAGGCCTCATCGTCCCCATACTACTCCCACCGCTGTCTAGGCCATCCGTCCACTCACCCACACCTCCTGTTATTCTGCGGCGACGACAGCCTCACACCGCAGCCGAACCAGTGAACCCTCGTACTCCTCTCCGTGTGGGCATCCACTGCCGCGTCTTCCCTGGCTCCGCGTCGTCCCCTTCCTAGGCCTCGCCGTCGTCCACCGCCATGGTGCTCTCAGTGCGGCGTGGTCAATGTGGTCAACGGACGACTTCCATCGAAAGAGTACTGTACGTGGAGAGGCTGACAGCTGGGTCCACGGCAGCCGCAAGGAAGTGCCTCCTTATTACGCACAAAATAATTATTCCTCCACCTGACAGCAGGGACCCACCGGACGGGCCACCCGTATTTCACGGGAAAAACGTTTCCCCCCTGACTGCTGGGACCCACCGGACGGGCCACCGTATTTCGCGAAAAAACAATTGCCCCTGACTGTTGGGACCCACCGGATGGACCACCGCATTTCGCGAAAAAAACGTTCCCCCTGCTGTCAGCTCAGACCCACCGGAAGTGCCTCCTTATTACGCACAGAAAAATGAATACCCCCAGCTAGGTGGGGTCCACCATGGTGGGGGGCTGACTTGTGGGCATACTAAGTTGACGGGGATGGAGGGCTTTGTCAACTTAGTCAATATGAACGATTCTAGCTCCAGTGACCGTACGATGTCCATCCAACGGCCGTCGTGCTTCTTCAATCTCTGCTCTTCCTGCTCCAGCCGCTCAAACAAGCGCCGGCGGGACTGCGTGCTCCCTCCTCCCCTCGGCCGGCTATGCTGCCGTGTAGCCCTCACCGCCCCACCATACTCCCATCGTTGGCCTAGCCATCCCTCTACTCACCCACACCTGTTGGTATTCTCCGGCGATGGCAGACGAACCAGTAAACCCTCGTACTGTCGTACTCCCCTCCGCGTGGGAAACAACTGCCGAGTCTTCCCTGCCTCCATGGCGTTCCCTTCCTAGGCCTCGCCGTCGTCCATCGCCCTGGTGCTCTCGGCGTGGCCTGGTCAACATGGTCAACAACCGACATGCATCTGAAGTGGACTGTACATGGAGAGGCTGACAGCTGGGTCCACGGCTGCATGCAAGGAAATGCCTCATTATTACGCGCAAAATAATGATTCCTCCACCTGACATCGGGGACCCACCGAAAGGGCCTCTGTATTTCACGAAAAAAACGTTACCGCTGCTGACAGCTCGGACTCACTAGCTATATCTTCGCACGCAAGGAAGTGCCTCCTTATTACGCACAAAAAAATGAATACTCCCCGTGTTAGCTGGGACCTAGTATAGTGGCAGGCTGACTTGTGGGCCTACCAAGTTAACGGGGATGGAGGGCTTTGTCAAGTTAGTCAATATGCACGATTCTAGCTCCAGTGACCGTACGATGTCCATCCAACGGCCGTAGTGCTTTTTTCAACCTCTGGTCTTTTTGCTCCAGCCGCCCAAACTAGCACCGGTCGTGCCTCGTGCTCCTGCCTCCCGTGGCCATCTGCGATGCGGCGGAGGCGTCACCGCCCCTACTACTCCCACCGCTGGCCAGGCCATCCCTCTACTCACCCACACCCCCTATTATTCTGCGGTGATGGCAGCCTCACACCGCAGCGAACCAGTGAACCCTCGTACTCCTCTACGCGTGGGCATCCACTGCCGCGTCTTCCCCGGCTCTGTGTCGTCCCCTTCCTAGGCCTCGCCATTGTCCACCGCCCTAGTGCTCTCAGCGCGGCGTGGTCAACATGGTCAAGGAACGGCTTCCATCGGACGTGGACTGTACGTGAAGAGGCTAACAGCTGGGTCCACGGCCACAGCAAGGAAGTGCCTCCTTATTACGTGCAAAATAATTATTCCTCCACCTGACAGCGGGGACCCACCGAATGGGCCACCGTATTTCATGAAAAAAACGATTCCCCATGACTGCTGGGACCCACCAGCTACATCTTCGCACGCAAGGAAGTGCGTCCGGGCAAAAAAAAACGATTCACCCCCCTGACTGCTGGGACCCACCAGTTACATCTTCGCACGCAAGGAAGTGCCTGACAGTCGGGACCCACCTGGTCGAAGCGTACGTAGCATTGTCATTCTGGTCGCGAACGTGTATGTACATATATACGGGAGGATGTAGAGGCGCGCACGTGTCGTAGTAGAGGCGCGCACGTAGCATGTACACGTACGTACAACGGCCAGGATGCAAGAAAGAAAATACGGCCACGTATGTGTACATACGGGCGGGGTCTCGGACGCCTACTCGCGCATACGTACGGCGAGGGCTCGTGTACATGGCTGGGTCGGAACGGAGAAACAGCGTCATCGTCGTGTTCATGGGGAGGCAACGGAATGCGTCGTGTTCATGGGGAGGCAATGGAATGCGTCGTGTTCATCGGGAGGCAACGGAACGCGTGGGAGCCAACCGGCTTGGATGGAACAGGCGATGGAAACGAGGCCTGGCGTACCGCAGAACGGAGGAAACGACCTTATGTTCGACCGGCCATGTTCGGAATGGGGTCCTATTGATCGGGAGGGGTGTGTGGCGTACCGCAAAACGGAGGAAACGGACCTCCTACGGTCGAAACGGGGGTCCTGTTGATCGGGAGGGGTGTGGCATACCGCCAAATGGACGAAACGGACCTCCTACGGTTGAAACGGGGGTCCTGTTCATCGGGAGGGGTGTGGCGTACCGCAAAACGGACGAAACGGACCTCCTACGGTCGAAACGGGGGTCCTGTTGACCGAGAGGGGTGTGGCATACCACAAAACGGACAAAACGGACATCCTACGGTCGAAACGGGGGTCCTGTTCATCGGGAGGGGTGTGGCATACCGCAAAACGGGACTCCACGGGATACTGTTCATCTCCACCGTCGACCTCCTCCAGCCTCCACGGGTTACCGTCGACCTCCTCCAGCCTCCACGGGCTCATGTTCATCCAGCCTCCACTGTGCGCTACTCCACCGGCTACTATTCAACCACCCCTCCACGGGCACCCCTCCACCGTCTACTGTTCATCCAGCCATCCACACCACGGGGTCCTGTTCAACCACCCCTCCACAGGCACCCCTCCACTATCTACTGTTCATCCAGCCCTCCACACCACGGGGTCCTGTTCAACCACCCGCCCACCGTCTACTGTTCATCCAGCCCTCCACACCACGGGGTCCTGTTCATCCAGAGGCAACACCACCACTCACTGTTCATCCAACCCCCCCGCAATGCTCACTGTTCATCCAATCGACCGGCTTCAGTTAGCAGCAGTAGTGAAGGAATCGCTCGATCGGGTTCAGTTAACAGCCATCGATCGATCACTCGGGTTCAGTAACGCGTAGCCTACAGTGCAATCGCTTGGGTTCAGTTAGAGCCCGACGCCTCGCTCGGGTTCAGTTAGAGCCAAAGCCTCGCACACACACGCGTACATGTACGAGAGAAACGCGCATCACTCGGCCCCCGACCTCCCACCATAACCGGCAACTCCCCGAAATTTTCCTCCCCCTCGCTTCCACCATGGTATTTTCCGTCATGGACGGCCCAAAGAATGTCATGCATCTGCGTCTCCGGCCCGCCCAGGATGAAAAACCCATTTTCTGTCATGATTTTTTGTCATAGAAGTAGGAGCCCACCACATCTAAGATGATACCGGGTTTTGTCACAATTATCGTCATAGAAGTGTCATATGTATGACAAAAAAAATTCGTTCGGCCCAAAATGTCATGGATGTGTCTTTTTTTTGTAGTGCTAACAGAGCCTGATGGGAAGACCGATCCGTCGCACTCTGCATTTGTTATGGCATTATGCGAAATAAATCTTTAAAGATTTTACAACCTCTCGAACAGCTGACCAGCTCTCGCCGTATCATGGCAGTCAGTTTTCGGCTTTCTCTACTGAGGTGCTCGTCTGAAAGAACTGGGACACAATCGCAGTAGTTCTCCCAGCCCTACCTTAGCCGATGGAGCAGAACGTAAGGTACCAAAACATGGGAGCCAGGCAAACCCAACTAATGACCTAAGACATGATTCGGAGCTGATGCATATAGTGCTATAAGTTCGGGGTGCCGAGCGACCGAGAAGGTGGCCGAACTTTGTTTCCATATTATGAGTACTATGAAGCCCCTGGCATAATGGGGCATGACACTATGTGCGGGTGCCGTTATGACGATAAAAGCGTCAATGAGGAACGACGGCCGGTAAGTGTTATTTAAGTCTACGTGTTGTAGTAGAGTGACACGTCTATGCGTATGAGTATTGTTTATGCTTATGAAAAGAGGTATACTGGCGGAACCTGTCGTGGCCGGACTGGAGGAGGCTATGTGCGGATCCGAAGTGTATCCAGACTGTCTCCTTTGGGGGTACTTATGTGTTCCCGCCTTGCGCGTCCGAGCTGATTCCATGTCGCCAGTCCTGTTCGGCACAAAAGTGAGTCTGTAAAGAGGAATGCTTAGAGGCAGTTTTATGTCATATGGTGGTTGAACCGCGGGTTCCTGATCGGAGCCTGGTCAAGCCAGACTATCATGCCGTAAAGTAGCTCGGACTCCTCTGTTGGTTTCTGGGGGGTTGGCTGTCGATTTGATGTTCGGTAAACAGGCACAACTCGCTATCTCAACGGCGGTATAATTTCCACTCTCAGGGTGGTGTTCGGCCTTGCCCATAATTGTGACCATGTCATGTGGGTTTGGCCTGATGTGGTACCGCGTTGAGTCTAGTCAATGTGGTTCATCCTGGTAGTATATGGTAGTTATTGTATAAGGGGACAACGCCGAAGACTTACTCTTCGGTATGGTATTTGTTTGGTGATCCGAAGACAACCTCCAGGGTGGTGGGCCTGTAAAACTTGGCCTTTGCACCAGGAACCTCATCTTTTAGAAGATGTTATTAATGGATTTGATCCTCGAGTGGTCAATACCTATCTGGCAAATTTTGTCCTGGCGCAGTGAGTTTGGGTTGTTGTTTATGCCCGTAGGGGCTCGTGTGATATGGAACCCACAAGATATTGGGTCGATGGTAGGTGCAATCAAATTTCTATGGTTGAGTCCGGACGGTCTATGTGATCGACGATGATTGGCTGTATTTTTGTGTCGTGGGGTGACTTGTATTGTTGAGTCGGCATCCCGAGGAGTACACATTCGTTCCCTTGTTGGTTTACGGAGGATTTTCCTTCGACTTCGCCATGTTTGGTGGTCTGGGCTCCTCATTGTTTGAGACCTCTTTTCATTGTTTCCGACGCACGACCGGCCATTTTGTTTTGAGGATTCGGCATTCTCTATTGGTATGCTTTGCTGCCCTTCTAGGGGTACCATGAATTTGACATGGTTGGTCGAGTATGCTGCCCGGGCCGGATGGGCCTGAGCTATTATTTTTCCGCTGACCGGGCTGGGGGCCGCGGAATTCGGCACCAACTCCCTTGTCTTGGTTGTCATCATTATTTTTGTGACGCTTATGTCTGTTGAGTCGAGGTTTATGGATGCTGCCTTGCGTTTCCTGCGTATTGCCCCGGACCGTGGTGTATTGGCGTTGGGGTGTGGGCTTTAGGACCTCCTTCTTAGGGTGAGGTAGCAAATTGTGCTTTGTGTACCCTTTGGCGGGGCGGTCGAGTCCGTATTCCTCGGTTGCCAGGACCTTGGTCCATCTGTTTGTGAGCAAATCTTGGCCAGCTTGAAGCCACTGTTACTTCTTTTTCAGGCTTCTCGCCGTGGCCATAAGCCGTCGCTTAAAGCGAACTTGCTCTGCGGGATCCTCAGGCACGCCGAATTCATCGTTGCCAAGGCTCACCTCGTCTTCAGAGGGGATCATGTAATTGCCCTCCTCCAAGTGTCCGTCCATCGCCTGTTCGGCCTGCTCGAAGGCAGGCTGATCGGGATTGTATTCATCTTTGTTACCATCCGAATTGTTTTTTACTCCTGTGCCAGTATTGCTGTGGCCGGGCTTGGAGCGGCGCTGATGACGCCCATATTTTGCCTTCTTCCTTGAGGGGCTATCCTCCATTGCCTCATCGCCATTGGTTTCTTTTGGAGTGTCCACCATATATATATATATATCGTACGAGGAGGTGGCTGTCCAGCGCCCCATGGGCGGTGGTTCCTGTTCCTCTCCTACATCGTCGTCCAACCGTCGATGTCTTTAGGGTCAAAGTCAAGCACGTCGGTCAAATCATCGACAGTGGCAATGAAGTGGGTGGTGGGTGGGCAACGAATTCCCTCGTTGCCTACTTCCCACTCGAGTCGGACATAGTTCGGCCTAGAGTCTCCTAACAAAGAGAGGGACTTTAATGAGTTTAGCATCTCGCCGAAGGGCGAGTGCCGGAAGATATCCGCAGCGGTGAACTCCATTATCGGAGCCCAACCAAATTCGGCACGCTCGGGGGCGCGCGGTCTGGAACCTACAGCCGGACACGAGTCCGGGGGTCCGGTGACACGGGCTTCCTTGGGGGTGGAGTGTGTGTTCGGCTATACCCCCGATGAGTGTGCGGCCTCAGAGGTGGGGTCTATCCACCCGTCTCCGGACGACGCAATCTGCCCCAGATTTAGGTCCGAAGCTCTTGCAGGTGCGATATCCCGAGTATTGTCCGACAGCAGGTCTAAGCCGTGCTCGTCGTGACTGCTCGGCACTCCTAGCGTAGGCCCGAATACGTCGAAGATCAAGTCTCCGCGGAAATCGGCCGTGTAGTTCAAGTTTCCGAACCTGACCTGATGGCCAGGGGCATAGCTGTCGATCTGCTCCAGATGGCTGAGCGAATTGGCCCGCAGTGCGAAGCCGCCGAACATGAAGATCTGTCTGGGGAGAAAAGTCTCACCCTGGACCGCGTTGTTGTTGATGATTGAAGGAGCCATCCAGCCTTGCAGCGATGACACAGAGGAACTCTCAATGAAAGCACCAATGTCAGTGTCAAAAACGGCGGATTTCAGGTAGGGGGTCCCGATCTGTGCGTCTAAGGCTAATTGTAACAGGAGGCAAGGGACACGATGTTTTACCTAGGTTCGGGCCCTCTCGATGGAGGTAAAAGCCTACTTCCTTCTTGATTGATCTTGATGATATGAGTATTACAAGAGTTGATCTACCACGAGATCGTAGAGGCTAAACCCTATAAGCAAGCCTATGATGATTATGATTGTTCTACCACAGACTAAACCCTCCGGTTTATATAGACACCAGAGGGGGCTAGGGTTTACACAGAGTCGGTTACAAAGAAGGAGATCTAATATCTGGATCACCAAGCTTGTCTTCCACGCAAAGGAGAGTCCCATCCGGACACGGGACAAAGTCTTGTGTCTTGTATCTTCACGGTCCAACAGTCCGGCCAAAGTATATAGTTCGGCTGTCCGGATACCCCCTAATCCAGGACTCCCTCAACGTGTTCCTACAGCAGAGGAGTGTAGTGGAGGGGTCACGGACAACGCGAGGATGGGGGCACCAGTGGCGATGGACTGCGAGCTCAGCACGTTGGGAGGGATGGCGGTGCGTGAGCTTGGCTCCGTGGGAGGGACGACCGTGTTCTGGGGCCAGTGGGGGCGGCGCGAGAGAGGAGACGGGGTTCAGAGGCGGCGCGTTGCCGGAGATGGGAGGCAGGGCCATGGCGCATCGCCGAAGGTGGGAGGCAGGGCCGTGGCGCCTCGTCGGAGGTGGGAGCTGGGCGGGTGTGGCCTGGCACCGGAGGTGGGAGAAGGGGGCGTGGTGGGTCGCCAGAGGTGGAGGCCAGGGGGCACGGTAGAAATCCCACTATATACAAGCCAAGTTCTATAATGAAAAATTCCCACTAGTATATGAAAGTGACAACCTATGAGACTCACTATATGAAAAACATGGTGCTACTTTGAAGCACAAGATATGAGACTCACTACATGAAGAACATGGTGCTACTTTGAAGCACAAGTGTGGAAAAAGAGATAGTAACATTGCCCCTTTTATTTATTTTCTTTTATTTTCTTTTTTCTTTTTTTTCTTTTCCTTTTTTTTCGTTGGCCTTTCTTTTTTTCTTTCTTTTGGCCTTTCTTTTTTTTCTTTCGGCAATGCTCTAATAATGATGATCATCACACTTCTATTGATTACAACATATGAATTACAACTCGAAACTAGAACAAGATATGACTCTATATGAATGCCTCCGGCGGTGTACCGGGATGGTGCCATGAATCAAGAGTGACATGTATGAAAAAATTATGCATGGTGGCTTTGCCACAAATACGATGTCAACTACATGATCATGCAATGGCAATATGACAAAAGTAATGTATGTCATGATGATAATGAACGGAACGGTGGAAAGTTGCATGGCAATATATCTCGGTATGGCTATGGAAATGACATAATAGGTAGGTATGGTGGCTGTTTTGAGGAAGATATAAGGAGGTTTATGTGTGATAGAGCGTATCATCTCACGGGGTTTGGATGCACCGGCGAAGTTTGCACCAACTCTCAAGGTGAGAAATGGCAATGCACGGTACCGAAGAGGCTAGCAATGGTGGAAAGGTAAAAGTGCGTATAATCCATGGACTCAACATTAGTCATAAGAACTCATATACTTATTGCAAAAATTTAGAAGTCATCAAAAATCAAGCACTACGCGCATGCTCCTAGAGGGATAGATTGGTAGGAAAATACCATCGCTCGTCCCCGACCGCCACTCATAAGGATGCACAAGCCAGGTACACTTCATGTTTCAAATTTGTTACACAACTTTAACCATACGTGCATGCTACGGGAATTGCTAACTTCAACACAAGCATTCTTTAAATTCATAATCACCCAACTAGCATGAATTTAATATCACTACCTCCATATCTCAAAACAATTATCAAGTATCAAATTGATCATAGCATCCAATTCACTTCCTATGATGGTTTTTATTATACCCAACTTGGATGCCTACCATTCTAGGACCAATTTTATAACCATAGCAAATACCATGCTGTTCTAAAAGACTCTCAAAATAGTATAAGTGAAGCATGAGAGACTAGCAATTTCTACAAAATTAAGCCACCGCCGTGCTCTAAAAGATATAAGTGAAGCACTAGAGCGAAAATTATAGCGCTCAAAAGATATAAGTGAAGCACATAGAGTATTCTAGCAAATTCTAATTAGGTAGGCTTCTCCCAAAAGGTGTGTACAGCAAGGATGATTGTGGTAAACTAAAAAGCAAAGACTAATATAATACATGACGCTCCAAGCAAAACACATATCACGTGGTGAATAAAATTATAGCTCCAAGTAAAGTTACCAATGAACAAAGACGAAAGAGGGGATGCCTTCCCGGGGCATCCCCAAGCTTAGACTTTTGGCTATTCTTGAATATCTTGGGGTGCCATGGGCATCCCCAAGCTTAGGCTTTTTCCACTCCTTATTCCATAGTCCATCAAAGCTTTACCCAAAACTTGAAAACTTCACAACACAAAACTCAACAGGAAATCTTATAAACTCCGTTAGTGAAAGAAAACAAAACCACCACATAAGGTACTATAATGAACTCATTATTTATTTATTTTGGTGTTAAACCTAATGTATTCCAAGTTCTCTATGGTTCATACCACTTAATACTAGCCATAGATGCATCAGCAAACAACACACGAAAAACAGAATATGTCAAAAACAGAACAGTCTGGAGAAATCTGTAACTAACGTAAACTTCTGGAACTCTAAAAATCCTACCAAAATAATAAGTCCTGGACAATTTGTCTATTGATCAGCAGCAAAAAAGAATAAATGCAAAAACACGTTTATGTGAATTAACAAAACTAATTTCATGCACGCAAAGTTTCTGTTTTTCAGCAGAATCAAATTAACTATCATCATAGGTTATCCTATAGGTTCTACTTGGCACAAACACTAATTAAAACACAAAAACACATCTAAACAGAAGGTATATGCAAAATTTATTACTAAACAGAAACAAAAACAAAAAACACAAATAAAATTTGGTTGCCTCCCAACTAGCGCTATCTTTTAATGCCCCTAGCTAGGCATAAAAGCGAAGATAGATCTAAGTAGTGCCATCTTTGGCACTCAATTCATAAGTAGACCGCATGGTAGCTTCATAAGGTAATTTGACTTTCTTTCTTGGAAAGTGCTCCATGCCTTTCTCTAATGGAAATTGGAATATAATATTCCCTTCCTTCATATCAATAATCGCGCCAATCGTTCGAAGGAAAGGTCTACCAAGAATAATAGGGCAAGAAAGATTGCAATCAATATCAAGAACGATAACATCTACAGGCACCAAATTTCTATTTGCAACAATGAGAACATCATTGATCCTTCCCATTGGCTTTTTAATGGTGGAATACGCAAGGTGCAAATTTAAAGAGAAATCATCAAGATCATGGAAACCTAGAATATCACATAAAGTTTTCGGAATCATGGAAACACTAGCACCCAAATCACACAAAGGAAAACACTCATGATCTTTAATTATAATCTTTATAATAGGTTCCCACTCATCATTAAGTTTTCTAGGTATAGAAACCTCCAAATTAAGTTTTTCATCATAAGATTGCATCAAGGCATCGACGATATGTTTGGTAAAAAGCTTTATTTTGAGTATAAGCATGAGAAGAATTAACAACGGATTGCAACAAGGAAATAAAACCTTCTAAAGAACAATAATTAAATTCCTTGAAATCCGAGATAGTGGGTTCAATACTATTTAAAGTCATGTCCTCTCCAATCCCACTTTTACCAAATTTAGCATCAAGATCTAAAAACTCCGAATTCTTGGGACGCCTTCTAACTAAAGTTGACTCATCTCCAGTCCCATTATTATCAAGATTCATATTGCAAAACAAAGATCTAATAGGAGACACATCAATAACTTTAAGATCTTCATCATTATTTTCATTGAAACTAGAAGAACACGCCTTTACAAAGGAATCTTTCTTAGCACGCAGTCTAGCGGTTCTTTCCTTGCACTCAACAATGGAAATTCTCATTGCTTTGAGAGACTCATTGATATCATGCTTAGGAGGAGTAGATATAAGTTTAAGAGAATCAACATCAAGTGAAAGTCTATCAACGTTCCTAGCCAAATCATCAACTTTGAGCAATTTTTCCTCAAGCAAAGCATTAAAATTCTTTTGAGGAATCATAAATTCTTTCACACTATTCTCAAAATCAGAGGGCATCTTATTAAAATTACCATAATAATTATTGTAGGAATTTCCATAATTGTTAGAGGAATTATTAGGGAAGTTTCCTCTATAAGCATTGTTTCCAAAACTATTCCTACCAACAAAATTCACATCCATCAATTCATAAACATGCCTCCCGCGGCCGAGTCTAAAAGATTTCTAGAAGCAAAGTTCAAACCGGCATAAAATTTTTGTATGATCATCCATAGATTCAAACCATGAGTAGGGCAATTGCGAATCATCAATTTCATTTTTTCCCAAGATTGGGCAACATGCTCATGATCAAGTTGTTTAAAATTCATAATATCGTTCCTAAGAGTGATAATCTTAGCGGGAGGAAAATACTTAGAGATAAAAGCATCTTTGCACTTGTTCCAAGAATCAATACTATCTTTAGGCAAAGACGAAAACCAAACTTTAGCACGATCTCTAAGCGAAAACAGAAATAACTTCAATTTAACAATATCATTATCCGTATCTTTCTTCTTTTCCATATCACACAAATCAACAAAGTTGTTAAGATGAGTAGCGGCATCTTCACTAGGAAGGCCAGCGAATTGATCTTTCATAACAAGATTCAGCAAAGCAGTATTGATTTCACAAGACTCAACATCATTAAGAGGAGCAATTAGAGTACTAAGGAAATCATTATTATTGGTACTGGAGAAATCACACAATTTGGTATTATCTTGCGCCATGGCAACAAGTAATCCAACACACAATCAAACAGAAAAAGGCAAGCGAAAAAGAGAGAGATTGGGAAAGAGAGGGCGAATAAAATGGCAAGGGTGAAGTGGGGGAGAGGAAAACGAGAGGCAAATGGCAAATAATGTAAATGCGACGGAGATGATTTTGTGATGGGTACTTGGTATGTCTTGACTTGAGCGAAGACCTCCCCGGCAACGGCGCCAGAAATCCTTGTTGCTACGTCTTGAGCTTGCGTTGGTTTTCCTTGAAGAGGAAAGGGTGATGCAGCAAAGTAGCGTAAGTATTTCCCTCAGTTTTTGAGAACCAAGGTATCAATCCAGTAGGAGGCTCCTCAAAAGTCCCACGCACCTACACAAACAAACAAAGAACTCGCAACCAACGCAATAAAGGGGTTGTCAATCCCTTCACGGCCACTTGCGAAAGTGAGATCTGATAGAGATAGTATAATAAGATAAATATATTTTTCGTATTTTATAATATAGATGCAAAAAGTAAAGAAGTAAATAAAAGTAGATTGAAAGCTTATATGATAAAAGATAGACCCAGGGGCCATAGGTTTCACTAGTGGCTTCTCTCAAGATAGCATAGGTATTACGGTGGGTGAACAAATTACTGTCAAGCAATTGATAGAAAAGCGAATAATTATGAGATTATCTAGGCATGATCATGTATATAGGCATCACGTCCGCGACAAGTAGACCGACTCCTGCCTGCATCTACTACTATTACTCCACACATCGACCGCTATCCAGCATGCATCTAGGGTATTAAGTTCATAAGAACAGAGTAACGCATTAATAAAGATGACATGATGTAGAGGGATAAACTCATGCAATATGATATAAACCCCATCTTTTTATCCTCGATGGAAACAATACAATACGTGCCTTGCAACCCTTTCTGTCACTGGGTAAGGACACCGCAAGATTGAACCCAAAGCTAAGCACTTCTCCCATGGCAAGAAAGATCAATCTAGTAGGCCAAACCAAACTGATAATTCCAAGAGACTTGCAAAGATAACTCAATCATACATAAAAGAATTCAGAAGAGATACAAATATTTCTCATAGATAAACTTGATCATAAACCCACAATTCATCAGATCTCGACAAACACACCGCAAAAAGAGTTTCCATCGAATAGATCTCCACAAGAGAGGGGGAGAACATCGTATTCAGATTCGAAAAGAGAGAAGAAGCCATCTAGCTAATAACTATGGACCTGAAGGTCTGTGGTAAACTACTCACAACTCATCGGAAGGGCTATGGTGTTGATGTAGAAGCCCTCCGTGGTCGATTCCCCCTCCGGCGAAGCGCCGGCGAAGGCTACAAGATGGGATCTCACGGATACAGAAGGTTACGGCGGTAGAAATTGTTTTTCGTTCGCTCACTGGATGTTTTTGGGGTACATGGGTATATATAGGAGGAAGAAGTACGTCGGTGGCCGCTCGTGGGGCCCAGGAGACAGGGGGCGCGCCCAGGAGGGGTGGGCGCGCCCTCCTATCTCCTGGCCACCTCGTTTGCATCTTGACTTGCACTCCAAGTTGTCCGGATCACGTTCGTTCCAAAAATCACGCTCCCGAAGGTTTCATTCCATTTGGACTCCATTTGATATTCCTTTTCTTCAAAATACTGAAATAGGCAAAAAAAAAACAGCAATACGGGCTGGGCCTCCGGTTAGTAGGTTAGTCCCAAAAATGATATAAATGTGTAAAATAAAGCCCATAAACAACCAAAAGGGGTAATATAATAACATGGAACAATCAAAAATTATAGATACGTTGGAGACGTATCAGTGCCGCACCAGTGCAGTTCGCCGGTGACGAATGGTGCAGTGCACCTCGCCGTGCGGTGCGGCTCAGAGTAGTTCCCCCCTTTTATCTTTTCCTTTTTTTCTGGATTTTCCATGTGCAGTTCAACCAGATCCCGGGAGCAGTGCACTGCGCATCCTGATGTGGTTCATCCATGGCCACTGTGTGAGGTCACCGTCGCTGGTGTCATGACTCCGAGCAGATGGTGGGTGGAGCAGCCCACCTTGCGCTACAGCATGGCGTTTCCACCGTGGTTCCCCTCCTCCTATCTCTCATCCTTTCTTGCAGTTCACTGTATAGATTGAAGAAGTGCTCCACCTACTTACCTGCAGCACAGAGTTCACTTGAAAAAATGTTAACCGCATCACCGGTGGTACTTGATTTTTGTTTAGCTGGTGGCCCACACAGGCTATGGCAGCGTTGCTGCAAGTTTACCTGCAGACGTCCTCCACCTCAACGAGGTATGCGCGATCCAATCGGAGACTGCCCCAGCCACCAGGAGCATACCCACTCGCCGACGAGATAGCAACCCACAAGCGTCGTGCGTGTGCAGTTCATTTTTTGTATGCTTGCAAAATGCGGTGTGTGTATGTGTGCAGTCCACCCCCTCGGTCATGTGTGTATTTTTTGAGAAAACATTTTGTATTGTCACATGTGGCGGTTTTTCTCGCTTTGTGTATCCTTGCAAATGCATTGTGTGTATGAGTGTAGTGCACTCTTGTGGTTCCCGTCGTAAAAACAATAAAAAACATCACAAAGAAGTTCAGTTCTTTTTATATGTAATTCACTAGTTTCTGTCCCGGGGATTACTTTCACAAACAAGATGCAGCTCTCTAGTTTTCACCGTGTGGTTCGCTAGCTTTCACCGTGTGGTCCACATAAGCCACAATAGTTAGAAAAGGAAAAAAATCATGTGGGTCACTTAGTGTCGGAGTAATGGGCCACGGGTAGGCTCACCCGAGTCCCTGGATTTATCAAGAATTTGGGCCAGCTCTGCCTAGCTGGGCCCCGAGCTGAAGCTCCACCCTCTGGGGCCGACTAGCTCAGCGGCCGGCTGCCAGAGGGTGGCCGACTCAAGACTATGACGCTTCGGGTGACCGGCTCCTGGCGGCCGCCCTCCAGAGAGGGCAGCAACGGGCAGGCGGCCACCTCACGACTACGGGGCCGCTGAGCTCCCATCAAGAGTACAAGTCAAAGCATGGCTACAGTGAAGCACGTCGCCTCCCACACGCGAGACATGCGTGGCTACAGTGCTTCGTGCAGACGGAGATCTCCGCACGATGGAGCACTGTGCCGTATCTGCCCTGACGTTGCTCCGGGCAGGAGGAGCCCTGTTCCCCACGACGGCCTGTCGGTACGGCTTACCAGAGGCGGGCCCTATCGGGCAGTGACCCCGAGGAAGACGGCGGAAGCTCAACCAGGCGGATTAGAGAGGGGCCGGCCTCCAGCAGGCGGCCGTCCCTTGTCCCAAGGCGAGCAAGCCATTAAGTAGATAAGACCAGGTGTGGCGACAGTGGCCTCCCACCTGGCGGCGGGACTGTAGCCACGCAAAGATGACCAAGCCCTCGTCACCAGCAACACAACTATAGTGAACAGCCGCCAACCAGTTGGCGGGACCCACCAGGCGGTGGGCCCCAGCGGTTGGCGGAGAAGCCGGAGGCTGGAGACACTGACAGCCGGGCCCAGCAGCTGGCCAGATTACTATTGTACCCCTGGGGGTAGGTCTATATAAACACCCCAGGCCACCCATGCAAAGGGTTCGACCCCATTAGACCTAGCCACCCCCTAGAGCAGGAAGGGAGCTAAGTCTTGCCTCCTTCTGCCTCTAGGATACAGCTCGAGGAGCACATTGTATCACCTGTGCCTTAGTGATCATGCGGAGACCCCACAGAGCAGGACTAGGGGTGTTATCTCCTAGGAGAGCCCCGAACCTGGGTAAAGTACACCGGCGTTCGTGTCTACGCCTTATCCCACTTCCAGGCACCGGCGACGTTCTACTCGCTCCCACCATGATAAGCCATCCATTGGCATATGTCGCACCCAACCCCCGACATTTGGCGCCCACCGTGGGGCGAGGTGCACCGTCTCCCGGAGATCTGCTCTGGACGGGAACCCTGTTCCTTCCTGGCGAGCGAAGCTAGCCCAGCACACCCGATGGCATCAGCCTCGACTCGCTGCATGGCACGGAGATCGCCTGCGCGGCGAGTTGCCTCTCTGACCTCGGCGACGAGATCGACCTCTCTGACGAGCCAGCCTCTGATGCGGGCACAAGCTGCCCTAAGAGCCACCTTGTCAGCCTCCTCGACCAGCTCCATGTTGCCAGCGAGCCTGCTGTGGACCTGGAGTCCATCGGCTTGACCGATCCGATGATCGTCGACTCCGACACGGCATCGCTTGACGCGTTTCCCACCAACGTGGTGGTCTACGATGAGCCGCCTCCTCGTGAGTATAGCGGCGGGAGCACCGTCACGGAGGTGCTCGTCATCAACAGCGAGGAGCACTCGGACGGGCGTGCTCGGGATCCCCTTGAGGCCACCCTGCGCGACCTTATGACGCCCATTCCCGAGGGCACAGATGCTGAGGTGCTAGAGGCACATCGCCTGTAGCTCATCGAAAGTGCTGGCCGCCTAGCCAGCATGCGCCGGCTATTGGACGCCTGTCGGCGCGAGATGGACCGGGCCATAGGCGGCACGCCAGCTCCTGGGGGGCCTAGCCGCCTCGGCACAGTTCGGTAGCGTGGTGCGACCTTCGGCACCATGTTCGGGGCGAAGCGCCCCGTCTATGCCACGCCTGCAGAGAACATCAGGGCCGCCCAGGCAGTGACGAACGAGTTGAACAAGTACAATGGCGATGAACTCCGCCACATGACGGAGCGAGTCCAACAGCTCCTGGACGCGGCTGACGCACAACACGAGGCCGTCTGCCGCGCTGAAGACCGAGCCGGACGAAACAACAAGCCGCCCCCACGCCGAGATCATGGGGCGACCTCCTGGACGCCGACTGGTGGCGCCCGCGGAGGAAAGGGCAATGAGTCGGCTGCTAGCCGCAGTCGGACACGCATCTCCATCGAGTGGGACGAGGAAGGCCTCTCTCGTGCAGTAGAGCGGCAAGACGACCTGCCGCCTAACCCGCCTCGTGGAGCAAGATACCCCACTCCGCCTCCTGTCACGCACCAGACACTCGGCGACCGCCTTGGCCGCCGAGAGGGAGTCGGAGAGAATGACGCTCGCTCTCAACCGCTTGAAGAAGAAGATGCGCTGGGCCCGCCCTGCTTCGGCCCCTGAATCCGCGATGAGCCTTTCCCCAAAGGGTTCACCCTCCCATGAGACACGCCCAAATACACCGGCTCCGTGAAGCCGGAGGACTGGCTGGTCGACTACTCCACAGCCGTCAGCATAGCAAACGGCAACACGCGCGTTGTCGTTAAGTACGTCCCGCTCATGCTCCAAGGCACTGCTCGGACGTGGCTCAACAGCCTAAAGCCCCGCAGCATCAATAGCTGGGTTGATTTCACCGAGGTCTTGATCCGCAACTTCACCAGCACTTACAAGCGGGCCCCAAGCCCCGACAGCTCTCCTTATGCGTCCAAGGGCCCACAGAGTCAACTCGCGACTATCTCACGCGCTTGACCGAGCTGCGCAATTCCTGCGAAGGCGTGCACGAGGTGCAGGCAATCGAGTACTTTACTACCGGGTGCCGAGAGGGCACCCCCCTCAAGCATCGACTCCTCTGCGACGAGCCCGAGACCCTCGATGAGCTGCTGGTCATCGCTAACAAGCACGCCACGGCCGACTCCTCCATGAAGGCGGAAATCGTGGGTGACGCGTCCGGCAAGGTGGCACCTCAGGCGCCTCGGACTCCGGCTGGTGACACCAGCCGGCGATTGCAACCAGGTGATAACAAGCGAAAGGCCACCCAGCCGGCTTCCACTAGCCGGCAGGTGGCGACGGTCGAGGATCAGCAGCCAGAAGGGTAGCCAGCCCCCAAGCGACAAAAGGGCGGCAAGTCCAATTGGTTGCCCGCCTTCTCTTACGAGAAAACCTTAGATGCACCCTGCAAATTCCATAGCGGTGCGAAGCCCTCTAACCACACCACTCGTAAGTGTCACTGGCTCACCAGAATTGCTAAGGGAGATGGATTGCTGGCTCCTCCGCCTGCCGGACCACCGCCGCCTCAGCCCCAGCAGCCGGCGGCCCGACCAGTCGGCTCCTTGCAAGATGAGTACCCGTAGGAACACGGAGCTTATGTTTTGTTCACCAGCGTGGACGATGACAGATGCAGCAGACGGCAACAACAACAAGAAGTGCAAGCAGTGGCCTCCAACACTCCAGAATTCATGCATTGGTCCGAGAAGCCTATCAGTTAGAGCAGGGCCGACCACCCGGAAGTGATGCCTTCCCACGGTTCGTATGCCCTGGTCCTAGAAGCGACCCTTGCAATGGAGAGGCGAGCAGCCCGTTTCTCCAGAGTCTTGATAGATGGCGGCAGCAACATAAATATCCTGTACCTTGACACAATGGAGAAGTTGGGAATCAAGCAGAAGCAGCTCATCCCCAGTCGGACTGTATTCCATGGCATAGTTCCTGGCCTTTCCTGCTCCCCAATCGGCAAGACCCGGATTGATGTCCTCTTTGGAGACAAGAATCACTTTCGCCGAGAGCCAGTTTGGTTTGAAGTGGTGGACCTCCAAAGCCCCTACCATGCACTGCTAGGCTGGCCTGCTCTAGCCAAATTCATGGCAGTCCCCCACTACACCTAACTCAAGATGAAGATGCCGAGTACCAAGGGAATCCTGACAGTAGTCGGAGACTACAAGAAGTCGGTCGCTTGCGCCGCAGATAGCAGCCGGCTGGCCGAGTCCCTCGTGATTGCAGCCAAGAAGCGGCTCCTTGACCGGGTGGTGGCGCTGGTAGGCAAGAAGCCGGAAATGTCACCCACACCCCAGGAGTCGGAAGCTGAAGGCTCGTTCAAGCCGGCTAAGGAAACAAAGAAAATACCCTTGGACCCAGAGCACCTGAAGAGGCACGCTGTCATAGGCATAGGCCTTGACAGCAAATAGGAAGGCGGGCTCGTCCATTTCCTCTGTGAGAATCAGGACATCTTCGCATGGTCCCCCAAGGACATGCCGGGTGTTCCGACGGATTTCGCCGAGCACAAGCTACATGTCCGACCTGACGCCAAGCCGGTCAGGCAGCCCTTGTGCCGCCTGTCGGAAGAAAAGAGAAGAGTTGTTGGAGAAGAGATAGCCCGACTCCTAGCAGCCGGATTCATCATGGAAGTATTCTTCCCAGAGTGGCTGGCCAACCCAGTCCTAGTATTGAAGAAGAACAAGCAGTGGCGCATGTGCATTGACTACACCAGCCTCAACAAAGCCTGCCCCAAGGATCCCTTCGGTCTACCAAGGATTGATCAAGTGATAGACTCCACAGCCGGATGCGAGCTGTTGAGTTTCTTGGATAAAGCTGAACCCGGCCGATAGGCTGAAGACTGCCTTCATCACGCCATTTGGAGCCTTCTGCTACCTGACCATGATGTTCGGCTTGAGAAAAATGCCAGCGCCACTTTTCAGCGTTGCATGCAGAAGTGCCTCCTCAAGCAACTCGGCAGAAATGCCCATGTATATGTGGATGATGTGGTGGTGAAGACGGAGAAGCGCGGCACACTGCTGGAGAACCTCAAGGAGACCTTTGAGAATTTGCGCCGATTCCAGATCAAGCTCAACCCGGAGAAATGTGTCTTTGGAGTACCAGCCGGCCAGCTTCTTGGTTTCCTGGTCTCAGAGCGCGGATAGAGTGCAATCCTGTGAAAATCAAGGCAATTCAGATGATGAAGGTGCCCACCCGACTGCTAGACGTGTAGAAATTCACCGGCTGTCTGGCATCAGTCAGTCGTTTCATCAGCCGGCTGGGCGAGAAGGCTCTTCCCCTGTACCAACTCATGAAGAAGACCACTTTTTTTGAGTGGAACGACAAGGCGGACAAAGCATTTCTCCAACTCAAGAAGATGTTGGCAACCCCGCTTGTCCTGGCAGCTCCGACTGAGAAGGAGCCCATGCTCCTCTACATTGCAGCCACCAGTCGGGTTGTCAGCATAGTCATGGTAGTAGAGCGCAAGGAGAAGGACAAAGCCTTGCCGGTCCAGAGACCGGTGTATTACTTGAGTGAAGTATTGTCCGCCTCCAAGCAAAACTACCCCCACTACCAGAAGATGTGTTATGGCGTGCATTTTGCCGCCAAGAAGCCGAAGCCTTACTTTCAAGAGCACCCCATAACTATCGTCTGCACAACCCCGCTTGCTGAGATCATTGGAAGCCGGGACGCCTCAGGCCGAGTGGCTAAATGGGCTATTGACCTGGCCCCTTACACCATCTACTACCAGCCTCACACCGCCATCAAATCACAAGTGTTGGCCGACTTCCTCGTCGATTGGGCCGAGACCCAATATTTGCCGCCTGCACCAGACTCCACTCATTGGCGGATGCATTTTGATGGTTCAAGAATGTGCACTGGTTTGGGAGCCGGCGTCGTCCTCACCTCTCCCAAGGGCGACAAGCTCAAATATGTATTGCAAGTCCACTTCGCCGCCTCCAACAACGTAGTAGAATATGAGGCACTCATACACGGGCTTAGGCTTGCCAAGGAACTCGGCATTCGCCGGATCCTGTGCTATGGTGACTCAGACTTGGTGGTCCAACAGTCGTCAGGCGACTGGGACGCCAAGGATGCAAACATGGCGAGCTACCGCTTCCTCGTGCAGCAACTCAGCGGATACTTTGATGGGTGAGAGTTCCTTCACGTGCCAAGGAATGACAATGAGCAAGCAGATGCCTTGGCACGGATTGTCTCCACCCGACAGGCAATACCAGCCGGCATTGCCTTCGGCCGCCTTCTGAAGCTGTCTGTCAAGCCGTCTCCTGATTCAGACTCCATCTTCGTGTCGGCCCCCCTCGAAGCAGTCGGATCCGACTTGGCGACCCCAGAGGCCGGCACAAGAGTTTCAACAGGCGGCCCGGGGACTGCTACAGCCGCGCCCGGCCCGGGGACTTCAGAACCCGGCCCGGGGACTTCGGAGCCCAACCCGGGGACGTCACCAGTCGGCCCGGGGACTTCTTCAGCACAGCAGACGGAAGCAGTCGCCAACCTGCCGCCTCCCGGCCCAACCGCCCTCGTACAAGTTGCAGAGGTTGCAGTTGAAGAAATTGTGGCGCCCTCATGGGCTCAGCCGATCATCAAGTTCTTGGTGAATAAGGAACTGCCAACCAATGAAATGTTAGCCCGACAAGTACAGAGGCGGGCTGTAGCTTACACCATAGTCAACAAAGAACTGGTACGACAAAGCGTCACAGGAGTTTACCAGCGGTGTGTGGAGTCGGACCAAGGCCAAGCAATACTCAGAGATATCCACCAGGGCGAGTGCGGCCACCACGCGGCTTCAAGATCACTTGTGGCCAAGGCTTTCCGCCATGGGTTCTTCTGGCCAACTGCCCTAGAAGAGGCCAAAGAGCTAGTTAAGAAGTGTCAAGGGTGCCAGAGGTTCTGCTCCAAGCCACACCTGCCGGCTTCTGCACTCAAGACCATTCCCATAGCCTGGCCCTTTGCCGTGTGGGGATTGGATATGGTGGGAACCTTCAAGACGGCCTGCGGCGGCATGACTCACTTACTGGTTGCTGTGGACAAGTTTACCAAGTGGATAGAGGCAAAACCAATCAAGAAGCTGAATGGGCCGACTACCGTGACCTTCATCGCCGACATCACCATGCGGTACGGTATCCCACACAGCATCATCACTAACAACGGCACCAACTTTGACAAGGGAGCTTTGGCTCGTTTCTGTGGAACTCAAGGCATCCGCCTGGACTTAGCGTCCGTTGCCCACCCACAGTCAAACGGCCAGGTGGAACGCGCAAATGGCCTCATTTTGTCAGGCCTCAAGCCCCGACTGGTCGAGCCTCTGGAGCGTTCGGCCGGCCGTTGGCTCGACGAGCTGCCGGCCGTCCTCTGGAGCCTGCGCACAACTCCAAACAAGTCAACAGGCTTCACGCCTTTCTTCCTCGTCTACGGCGCTGAAGCCGTCATCCTGACGGATATTGAATTCGACTCCCCAATAGTCACCATGTACACCAAGGCGGACGCCAAGGAAGCACGAGAAGACGACGTCGACTTGCTGGAGGAAGGCCAGCTGTTGGCACCCAGCCGGTCGGCCATCTACCAGCAGAGTCTGCGTCGATACTACAACCGCAAGGTGAAGCCAAGGTCCTTCCTGGAGGGAGACCTTGTGCTCCAGCTGATCCAGCGAACAGCCGGACAACACAAGCTCTCGGCACCTTCGGAAGGCCCTTTTATCAATAGTAAGGTGTTGGGCAACGATGCCTACTATCTGATTGATGTCCAGAAGCCCAGAGCACGCAAGAGAGATGATTCAGGCAAAGAAACGGAGAGGTCGTGGAACACAAACCTTCTCCGAAGGTTTTACAGTTGAAAGCAGTATGTATCATGCTACCTTTTGTACTATGTATAAAGACTTCGGGTCCCCCGAGAAGAGCTCGGGGACTGCCCTCTTTTTATCTATATGATAAGTATCATGCCTATGAGAATGTATACTCTATTTCTTTCTTCCGCCTGGCACTGGGTTCGACCAGTCGGCCCGGAGCCTCGCCGCCTTCTACAATATGCCACCTCCTGTAGCCGGACAAGTAGTGTGCCGGCACCACAAGCTTCCTTTCTCAGAAGCCACAGCTCGCAGAGCGACTGCATGGCGGGAAAATAATGCAAAGAAGTGCCCCACACGAAAAAACGACTAAGGAAGAAAGCGCATATAGTAGAAGGTGGCATCACACTTAGTCGTCTGGCCACCTGGCAGCCGGATGGCCGGCCTCCACCTTACTACCCAAACTCTGAATGGCTAAGTCCTAGCCCCCCTCACAAACGGCCAAAGTGCTCAAACCCGCCGCAGTCCGCATAGCGGCCGCCTGGCTGGTGAAAGCAAAGCCAAAGGGTCGGCAGCAAAGGAAAAAACCAAGGAGAAAAAGGAAAAAAGAGTGGAGGTCGGCACAGCAAGCACAAGCAATGATAAAATATTTTACATGGATAAAGGCCTCTGGCCAGCATTCAAATAGAGTTTGATGTACACCCGAGGGTGGAATTGCGTGAATTTAACAAAGTGTTCAGAACAGCAAAAAAACAGATAAAATCCTAAGGAGCGGCAGAAGACTCCGGCTGGGCGGCGCCGGTTGGCGCAGCAGAGGACTCCGGCTGGGCGGTGCCGGTTGGCGCGGTAGAAGGATCCGGCTGGCCGGTGCTGGATGGCGTGGCCAATGGCTCTGACTGAACACTAGAGTTGGCCGCACCACCTGGCGCGGCAGGCGGCTCCGTCCAAGTAGAGGGATCGCCGGCAGCAGGCGGGGCGTTGGAGTGCTGGAGGACGGAGTCGGTGGCATCCGTCGGAGGAACGGGCGGCAGGTCCGCCCCCACCTGAACGCCTCCAGTAGCAGGCGGTGCCTTGGTGCATGGCCCGTTACTTGAGGCCCGGTCAGGTTGGGGCTGACCGTCCGCCCCGACCTCCGGCATGTCGACGTCGCTCTCGTCTTCCTCCTCCTCCTCCTCCTCCTCCTCCTCCCCGTCCTCCCCTTCGTCAATGGAGTCGATGACCTCTGCAGAATCTTCACTGTCCTCCGGGTTCAGCCCGAGCCACTCGTGCGGAGCTTCGCCGCCTTCCTCGACCACCTCCGGTACAAAGACATTAGTGTCGGTGAAGTCAGTGATCGCCGCTGCCCTGTTGACGAGCTCGGCTTCCACCGCCGCCAGCTCCTCCTACGCCTCCAGCTGGAACGTGGCTAACTGGGCTAGGTCTAGCCCAGGGTACCACGCCTTGACGAATTCCATGGCCCGGCGCGCTTCTGCCCGGGCTGCTGAGCCATTCCAGGCCTCCAGGTGGCCGGCCGCCATCTCCAGCCAGTCGAAAGTCCGACTTGGGGTGCGTGGAGCCGGAAAGCCTGGCCAGAGGTCGGAGACCGCCTGGGCTCCGATGCGCTGTAGGCAGCACAGTAAGCGGTGAGCAGGCCGAAGCCAGGCCTGAATGTTGAGGACCTGTTCACCAAGAGTCCGGGGGGCATCAGCGGCGATCCGCACACCCTTTGCTCTTCGCTCCTCGCGCTGGGCCTCGATCATCTGGGTGGCAGCTACAGAATGCCCCGGGAAGAAGTCTGTCCGGGCAGAAGAAGAAAAATGCCAAGGCTATAAGCAAGGGCTCGTAACTCAAAGCAAGAAACTAAGAGAATAGGGCTTACCATCGACCAAGTCTTCGATGCTGCTGAAGCAGGCTGTCACCTGGGCCTCCTTGTCGGCCCAGGCAGAGCGCTCAAGCTCAAACTCGGCAAGGAGGCTGGTCTCCACCGTCTCCGCCTTCAGCTGGGCCGCCTTGAGGGTTTCCGCCTGTTCGGGAAGTTGGGCGGCCAGGCGGTCCCGCTCCTCTGCCAGCTTGCCGCACTCTGCCTCCTTGCCACGCAGGGCGGTCATGGCTTTGCCCAGCTGCTGCTGCAGGTTGGCATTGGCCTCTGAAGAAAGAAAGAAAAGAAGAAGGCATCGGTCAAGCGGACAAGACAAAGGAAAGAAATAACTGAGGAGATTCGGCCCGACTGCTCAGCAGTCGGCCCGTACATCGGGGACTACAGCCCGCGGGCGCGCCAGCCTCCCCTCCCCCTCCCCCCCCCCCCCCCCCCCCCCCCCGCAGAAAAGAAGTAGTCCACAAGAACGAAAGACAACTGAGGAGATTCGGCCCGACTGCTCGGCAGTCGGCCCGAACCTCGGGGACTATAGCCCGTGGGTGCGCCAGCGCGCCCCCGCAAAAAAAGAGGACAGAAACTTACGCCGGCTTTCAGTCAGATGGGCCGTCTGCGCCTCCAGCTCCCGAACCTTGGAGTTGTAGGCGGTCGCGCGGAGGTTGTGATAATCCTACAGAAGAGGCATCGGATATAATCAGAAGTCAAACAATCGCGAGATAAAGTTCCGACCCGCCTGCTCAGCAGCCGGCCTGGAACTTGGGGACTACACCCAGTGGGTGCGCTGGCGCGCCCCCATGAAAGAACCGAAGAAGATCATTCGAAGAAAAAACCCAAAGACAACTTACCCGGATGGCAGTGCGCGACTCTAAGTAAGCCTCATTGCAGCGCTTGAGCGCCTCCGCCTCTGCCCGAAGCTTGGCCTGGACGGCAAGAGACGCCTGGTTCAAGGCACCACTCCCGCCCCCGTGTACCCAACCCACGGGCGCAGCGCTGGTTGCCTCGGTGTCGGGAGCCGACGAGCTCATAGTGCCGATCTCCTGCGGCCGCGGTGCTGAGGCCGCCTTCTCTAGATAGCGGCGCGTGGGGATACAGACCGAAGGAACCAGGACCGTCACCACCGTATTATCAACTGGCGGAACCAGCGACGCCATGGGCTGCTCGTCCCGCGGCTCGCTAACTGGTGGAGGCGGCGGGGGCGGGGGCGGCGGCACAAAGACGTCCGGCATGGCTACATCGCCGCCCTCCTGCTCCCAGATCGGGTAGTCGCCGCCGGCTCCTCCGGACGTCTCCTTGAAATCAGGCGGAGGCGGTGCAGTGTTGAGGGGGGCCACGAGTAGCAGCTCTTGGCGGCGGGCGACCTCCGCGAGCCGCTCCTTCTCCGCGGCCTGGGCTTCCGCCTACGCCAGCGCCCTCGCGGCAGACGTGGCAGACAAGTCCGCCTGCTCCTTGGCCAGGCGGACAGCCTCCGCCTCTTCGCACGCCTCCCGCGCATTCCGCTCTGTCGCCTCCCGGAGGTCGGCAGCCGGGTCGATGCGCCGGTTGGTTGAGGAGGTCTCTGCCGACCTGAGGACCGAGCCGGCGCCCGACTTCTCGAGGGTGAGCGGGGCCCAAAAACAAGAAGACAAGTCAGAAGGTTTTCGCGCCAAATTGATAAAAAACAACGAGGAGTAAGAAAATGATGCTTACGCTGACACCATAATTGGCACCTTTGGCTGCCGTTGATATTGAGTCGCCCTGGCCGCGGTCTCTTTCCGCCTGGTCACCGAGGCCGGGTTCTTGGGCTTCTTCGGGGCGCTGCCGAACAGGGTCGAGCCCTGTTTCTGCTTGCGCTTGCCGCCTGGAGCGGGCAGCCCGGAAGAGGGGCCGGCGCCGGTGGTGGCAGAGCTCCAGGCGGGGCACGGCTCATCTTCATCTTCATCATCGTCAGGCCAGGTCTCCACGCCGCCGCCTCCCTCGGAGCCTCCTGCTCCACTACCGCTGTCCGCTCTGCCGCCGCCGCCTGTCGCGTCGTCAACCAGGGCGGCCGCCCCCAAGTCGGGGTCGTCCACGTCACTTTCCGCCCTATCCGCCTGGAGGTATCACCCGGCCCTAGGAGGGCGGCTGTGGCCTCGGACATATAAATCTGCAACCGAGAAGGAATTGAGTCATGGAGAGAAATGAAGCAAGAGGAAACAGTTCGAAGCAAGAGGACAAAAAGAGGAAACTTACAGCTGGAGGCGGGTTGTGGCGAGAGTATGGCTGCTTCCCATACCGCCACTCCTTCTCCGACATCTTGAGGTCGGAGATCTCGTTTACCATCCGCGAGACTTCAACAGGCGGCATCCCCTTCGTGCACAGCCGACACGGATCACAGTGTCCGTCCATCCAGAAGATCAGATGAGGGCGGCTCTGGAGCGGGAGGACCCGGCGCTCCACGAAGGCGACAAGGAGGTTGGAGGCCACGAGGCCCTCCGACTCCTGGAGCACTCGGAGTCGGCCGATGGCAGCCGCCGCGTCCGCCGACACCGGCTTCGGCTTGTACTTCCAGGAGACACGGGCTCCGGTGGGGGGGCCAGCCTCGTAGGCCAGCAGGTTGAGGAAGTCGGCAGCAGGGTCCATGTTCTCGACGTAGAAATAGGACTGCTGCCACATCTTCACCGACTGCGCCAGCTTGATGACGGGGAAGGTGTTTCGCTTCGTCGGCCGGCGCATGACGACGAAGCCCCCGCACTCGACCGCCATCTCCTTGGAGGAGGTGCCGAGCTTTCCGTAGAAGAATGCTCCCCACAGCTCGATTGTGGGGAGGATGTCGAGGTAGCCCTCGCACGCCGTGACGAAGGCGGAGAACAAGGTCATGGCGTTGGGCGTGAGGTGGTGAGGTTGAAGGTTGTAAAAGTCGAGGAAGGTGCGGAAGAAGTTGCTCGCTGGGAGGCCAAAGCCCCGCAGGAAATGCGAGCGAAAGACGACCCGCTCGCCTTCCTGCGGCACCGGCAAGATCTCCGTCTCCGGCGGCACCCGCGCCTTGACGAAGGCCGCGCTGGGCATCCGGCGCGTATCACAGAGGAAGACGATGTGATCCTCGATCACGGTCGATCCGTCCAAGTCGCCCATGGCTCCGGCTGGCGGCGCGGAGACGAGGGATGCGTCGGTGGTGAGCAACGGTGGCGGCGCTTTGGCAGCAGCGGCAGTGGAGGCTGAGAGGAGAAGAAGAGGAGTGGGAGGGGACGCAGGAGCTTTGCCGAACCCCTTCCCCCTCCCTACTTATAGCGTCCGGGCTATGTAGCCGAGGGGGCGAGACGTGGGGTCGTGGGATTAACTGCGCCCACGTCCCCATAATCCCCCGTCTCCCGCGCGCATTTACCGCGTCGTGAATGATCGTGGGAATGGCAACCACCCCCTCCGGCGCAGTAAATCCGCCCGGTTGCCGAGGCGTGGTAGTGGCGGGCCCGGTCCAGTGTCATGTCCCATCCAGAGCGTGGGGTGGTAGGCTTGCCAGGCTGACGTGCGCCGCATGGCACGTCCGTGGTGGGCGGCTGCCTAGGAAGCTTAACGGGCACGCCACCTGTTTCCCGCCTTGAAGTTCGAAATCAACCTACTGCGCGGAATCTGGCACTTTGCCATCTGCCATGGCAGATGGCAAAGGCATGGTCGGCGGATGGCAAAGGCTTTGCCATCTGCCAGCAGATGGCAAACAGTTTGTCTAAAACCCTGCCGGCAAATGCTTCTTTGCCGTCTGCTGGCTGATGGCAAAGAGCCTGTGCCTTTGCCATCAGCTGGCAGATGGCAAAGCCTCTTAATAAGGTTAGCCCCGTTAGAAGGCTAACAGCATACTTTGCCGTCTGCCAGCAGATGGCAAAGGCTCTGCCAGCAGATGGCAAAGGCTGCATGCTTTGCCGTCTGCCAGCAGATGGCAAAGAGCTTTGCCATCTACTGGCAGATGGCAAAGGGCCCAAATAGGCCAGCCGAAAGTTTACATGTAGATGACACGTGGCCTCTTTGCCATCTGGCAGTTGATGGCAAAGTGCCTATATTGCCCCATTTAATTTTGTTTTTTCTTATATCAATTCATTTTCACAGAAAATCAAACACAAATATATTTATATGACCAATATAGCATATTCAACACATATTACCAATTGTCATGAACACATATATATCGAACACATATCCAACACATGTTACCAATAGTAGCAAGTTTCATCCATACATATACATAGTTTCATCAATATTACACAGTTTCATCATAGGTAGCAAGTTTCACAAAGTCAAAACAAAAACTAAAGACAAACACTCCATCAACCCAAGCTTCCGTGATCTGAAGCAAATCTACAAAATGGGAAAGAAGAAAGTTAGAAGAAGAAGACTAGAAGAAGAAGATTATTATGATGCAACTAAAATGTGAAGATTATTATGATGCAACTTATATTTGTAAAATAGGTCATTTTGGAGCTAAGTATGGTTATTATGTCATTTTTTAGCTAACTAAGCATACGAAGTCATTTTGGTGTAAAAAATGCTAAGTAAGGTCATTTTGGAACTAATAAGTTTATTATGTCATTTTGGAGCTAGCTAAGCATATGAAGTCATTTTGGAGCTAAAATATGTCATTTCGTAAGTCATTTAGAGCTAGCTAAGCATATTAAGTCATTTGGAGGAAAAAATGCTAAGTATATGTCATTTTAGAGCTATCCTAGGTTAAATAGGTCATTTTTGAGATAGCTAAGCATATTAAGTTATTTTGGAGGAAAAAATGCTAAGTATAGGTCATTTTAGAGCTATCCTAGGTTAAATAGGTCATTTTGGAGCTAATTAAGAAAAGCACTTGGCAAAACTTACCGTCAACCCGTAGGTGAAGGATCAAGGTTCTTGCTCACGGTAGTGGCTGACGGAGGAGGATCAGGGTTCTTGCTCGCGCCAATGGCAGACGTCGATGCTTGTCGGGAGTTATGTTGCACCAAATTAAAGATCATTTGCAATGTCTCGTTGGCATGAATGCACGGGGAGGTCATCGAATACCAGACCCTCATAGCGATGAAACAACTGCACATTTAAATCCACCTGATCAACACAAATATATTATGATTTTTTTCATAACAAAATCAGAAAATATATGACCTAACTCATAGTTCATAAATACATGACCCCGCCGGCCTATGGAAGACCGAAAAGCACCTGTTCATCCAATACTTGGTCCTACCGTCCTAAAAAATGCTGATAATAGGCAGCCATAGTGTTGTAAAGTACATAATCCTATGGGTATGAAAATTAATCATGTCAGAGAGGTAAAGAAAAAAATCAAGTAAATTCAGCCTCTTGCACACCAAATCGATCTGTTGTTGCACCTAAGACAAATCTCTTTACATATAAACATTGATTACAAACTATATGAGCTTTTCAATGAGATGTAGTTCGTCAAGCAGGGTAAGTGATGCTAAGTGAAAAATGCAGTATGTCAGTATCAAGCAAAATGATAAGTAAATGCCAAAAAATAAGTCTTTGGGTATCAGAAAACCATGACAGCTTCACTAATTTGTCTAGTCCACTAATTTGTGTTGAGGAAGCAAGCGCACACCCGTAAAAATACATTATTGTTACATGTATTTTACCGGTACCGCAAAAATCTAAACTATGTACGACTACTCACTTTAAAAGATCTCATATTAATCCTGGTCTTGGCCATTTGTGGGAACACGATTTAGGATATTTCATATCCTATAAGTTTACAACAAATGAATCTCATATTTTATTTTTTAATAGCCAACAAAGATTACACTTATATCTGATCATGCATGAGGCTCATAATTTGATTTCTTACCCTGTAAGTTACCCCTAGATAGGAAAAAAGGTCACGGTTCATCATTCCAAATCTGTCATACAAAATTTAATGAATTGACTACAAAATTGTTTTTCATGATTTTTCTGGATTATAAGAAAACAAAATTGGAAGAGAAACTTCAGGGAAAGAGAAGTTTTCTTAAAACTGTTGCATATAGTACTCTTATTTGGCGTGAAAGGTACTCCAAAGTGTAGTACCTATTAGTTAAATGAGTAACCCTTAGCTGAAAATGTAGTCAGAGTGGCCATTTTAAACACTTGCGACATTAGCAATGTGTAGTCTTAATTTCAGGAGCGGTCTAATTATCTCTAGGATGGGCCACAGCAAATTCATACTAATTCAAAATTGAGATATTTTTTCAGGGATAAGAATATTTGCTGCTACAATATATTGGACTGAACTCAAACAATGAGTGTTTCTTACTTCTTTAAATACAATTGGCATTTTCATGCAACATGGATGAAACGATGAATAGATGAAATCAGCCTCTTATAATTTATCAAAACAACTGTGCAAATGAAATTAAGGGGACTATAGAAGCTTGTTGAGGAAATATATATTTGGAGATTATATACAACTACATTTGTGTATCCTTAAAATACCTAGGAGAAACAAAATTTGGAGATCATATACAACTACATATTTGTTTTCACCCTTGATGCCATAATCCACGTATTGTTTCAAATACAGTACACATTGGTAAAGCTCCATGTATTATAAATATACGATATGCAAAGAATAGTAAGGAGCTGCGGATGGCACATGCTATTTTTCTCGATTTACTATATGTTAGATTTTAGTATAAAAGAGAGAATATCGGGTAATTTTCTACATGGGCTTTTTTCGCAGAATGATTTTGTTGTAATACATAATTCACCATAAATGTTTTAGGACCTTAGGGAGACACTCGTGTTGACAGATCTAGGAAACAAATATGCATATAAGAATGCTCGAATATGGTGACTTTTATGAAACGAAACAGCAATGGCTACCACATGGAAGCATGTGCAGAGATATCTAAGAATCTAAAATGAGTAACGTACCACATGGAAGCTACCACACTTATATTGAAACAACAACAACAACAACAACAACAACAACAACAACAAAGCCTTTAGTCCCAAGCAAGTTGGGGTAGGCTAGAGGTGAAACCCATAAGATCTCGCAACCAACTCATGGCTTTGGCACATGGATAGCAAGCTTCCATGCACCCCTGTCCATAGCTAGCTCTTCGGTGATACCCCAATCCTTCAGGTCTCTCTTAACGGACTCCTCCCATGTCAAATTCGGTCTACCCCGCCCTCTCTTGACATTCTCCGCACGCTTTAGCCATCCGCTATGCACTGGAGCTTCCGGAGGCCTGCGCTGGATATGCCCAAACCATCTCAGACGATGTTGGACAAGCTTCTCTTCAATTGGTGCTACCCCAACTCTATCTCGTATGTCATCATTCCGGACTCGATCCTTCCTCGTGTGGCCACACATCCATCTCAACATACGCATCTCCGCCACACCTAACTGTTGAACATGTCGCCTTTTAGTCGACCAACACTCAGCGTCATACAACATTGCGGGTCGAACCACCGTCCTGTAGAACTTGCCTTTTAGCTTTTGTGGCACTCTCTTGTCACAGAGAATGCCAGAAGCTTGGCGCCACTTCATCCATCCGGCTTTGATCCGATGGTTCACATCTTCATCAATACCCCCATCCTCCTGCAGCATTGACCCCAAATACCGAAAGGTGTCCTTCCGAGGTACCACCTGACCATCAAGGCTAACCTCCTCCTCCTCACACCTAGTAGTACTAAAACCGCACATCATGTACTCGGTTTTAGTCCTACTAAGCCTAAACCCTTTCGATTCCAAGGTTTGTCTCCATAACTCTAACTTCCTATTTACCCCCGCCCGACTATCGTCAACTAGCACCACATCATCCGCAAAGAGCATACACCATGGGATATCTCCTTGTATATCCCTTGTGTCCTCATCCATCACCAATGCAAAAAGATAAGGGCTCAAAGCTGACCCCTGATGCAGTCCTATCTTAATCAGGAAGTCATCAGTGTCGACATCACTTGTTCGAACACTTGTCACAACATTATCGTACATGTCCTTGATGAGGGTAATGTACTTTGCTGGGACTTTGTGTTTCTCCAAGGCCCACCACATGACATTCCGCGGTATCTTATCATAGGCCTTCTCCAAGTCAATGAACACCATATGCAAGTCCTTCTTTTGCTCCCTATATCTCTCCATAAGCTGTCGTACCAAGAAAATGGCTTCCATGGTCGACCTCCCAGGCATGAAACCAAACTGGTTTTTGGTCACGCTTGTCATTCTTCTTAAGCGGTGCTCAATGACTCTCCCCCATAGCTTCATTGTATGGCTCATCAGCTTAATTCCACGGTAATTAGTACAACTCTGAACATCCCCCTTGTTCTTGAAGATTGGTACTAATATACTCCGTCTCCATTCTTCTGGCATCTTGTTTGCCCGAAAAATGAGATTGAAAAGCCTGGTTAGCCATACTATCGCTATGTCCCCGAGACCTTTCCACACCTCAATGGGGATACAATCCGGGCCCATCGCCTTGCCTCCCTTCATCCTTTTTAAAGCCTCCTTGACCTCAGACTCCTGGATTCGACGCACAAAACGCATGCTGGTCTCATCAAAAGAGTCGTCCAGTTCAATGGTAGAGCTTTCATTATCCCCATTGAACAGCTTGTCGAAGTACTCCCGCCATCTATGCTTAATCTCCTCGTCCTTCACCAAGAGTTGGCCTGCTCCGTCCTTGATGCATTTGACTTGGCCAATATCCCTCGTCTTCCTCTCTCGGATCTTGGCCATCTTATAGATGTCCCTTTCGCCTTCCTTCGTGCCTAACCGTTGGTAGAGGTCCTCATACGCCCGACCCCTTGCTTCACCAACAGCTCGCTTTGCGGCCTTCTTCGCCATCTTGTACTTCTCTATGTTGTGTGCACTCCTATCCAGGTATAGGCGTCTAAAGCAATCTTTCTTCTCTTTAATCGCCTTCTGGACATCATCATTCCACCACCAGGTATCCTTATCTTCGCTTCTCCTTCCCCTGGACACTCCAAACTCCTCTGAGGCCACCTTACGAATGCAAGTCGCCATCTTCACCCACACATTGTCCGCATCCCCTCCTTCCTCCCAAGGGCCCTCCTTAATGACCCTCTCCTTGAACGCCTAAGCTACCTCCCCCTTGAGCTTCCACCACTTCGTTCTAGCGACTTTAGCCCGCTTATCCCGCTGGACACGAATCCGAAAGCGGAAGTCAGCAACCACCAGCTTATGATGGGGTACAACACTCTCTCTAGGTATCACCTTACAGTCTAGGCACGCACGCCTATGTTCCCTTCTCGAGAGGATGAAATCAATCTGGCTAGAGTGTTGGCCACTACAAAAAGTCACCAGATGTGATTCTCTCTTTCTAAAGAGGGTGTTGGCTACAATCATGTTGTAGGCTAGAGCAAAGCTTAAGACATCTACAATCATGTGTTGGCCACATGCTTATATTGAAAATAATTTGAAATTTACAAGGCAGTGGAGCCAGTTCATATTTTGTGAGCAACCAAAGTGCAAGCAGCCTAAATTAGTAATCTTCGAATAAACTGGCTTATGAAATTTTGATGGTTTTGTCAATAGTACAGTACCACTGGATATTCTGCTGTTTCTTATATCTAGAATTTGCCCTGACCTGATTTTACTACTGTGGCATGCAGAAACCTTGATGCAAAAGGAAGCTCCATGAAGAAGAGATTGAAAATCCAACATCACAACATATATAAGATTTCTTATTTTCATGATTAGCAAAGTTATTGCAGACTGCTTGTTTGTTGTCTGATAAAACACATCTCTGAAAATTCGATAGACCCTTTGATCGAGTTTACATCTGTTATCGTGTCTGTTCCAAATTTGATTTAGGTCTATAGGCAAGGGCTAAACTGAATCATACTACTACACAAGGGCTAAACTAAACCACACTACTACTTCCTACATGCCCAATTACCGATGATAGGAACTAACAGTTGGGCTGGGTGATGTTCCCATGCATGGTCGCGCTATGTTAATTAGTGTGTGCTGACCGTAACATGTTACTATTATTTTTCCATAGAGGAGCAAGGGCCTGGTGAAGCACGTGGACCAATTATCGTTATGGCGGATTTTGCACGACGCGTGCGCTTCGGTCTAATTAGCGCGTACGCTAAGAAATAAAGTGCGCAGACTTAATTTAGCATGTCTAAACACTTTCTTTGACTACTGAATTTAGAACTGCTGCTTGGTACGCACTATTAATTTTCATACTGATAGGCTTAACCAAATGTTGTATCAATTGGGTAAAGTACTCCATTGCACTTCCAGGCAAACTTCAGCAATTAGTCAGGATCCAATGTCACCCATGATAGGTATTATGGGTATTCATTAGTACTACCAACGTACTGTAGCCAGGTACAATCAGTACGGACATGCACTAATTAGCATCACCTCTGCATCCTAATTATGCAGTGAACTCGCCACTGATCAATTACAGTTTTGAAACAATGCTGAAACTCTCACACTTTTTCTTGGTGGGAAACAGCTTACAGAACATAGCCAATCATTTTTTTGTATGAATCCGAGCTTACTAATTTATTCATCTGGAGATAAATTGATTGTAGTTTGACACTTGGTTGTTTCTTCCTTATTTTTCAAATGTACCCCCCTTTCAAGCACACACTAGGTTGATTCAGATATTGTAGAACTCTACATTGTATTATATATATATATATATATATATATATATATATATATATATTATTTTTGTTGTTTTTCAGCTTAGCGTAAATTTTCATTTGAAGATTTGACTAGCATCCAACCAGAGGAATAACCCGAAAGGTTAGCAATCTTACAAGTTTGAAATGTGTGACAAAGGTAGGGATTTTGTTTTTCTGGTAACACAGTACTTGGTCAGGTTTTACAGTGTGGTCCCAGGTCTCATAGGTGTGAAAGCTTTGCTATGTGTATGTTGTTGGAGAAATTATATAGCTGTTGTGGTGAAAATTCCTATTTATGGTTAAATAAATCATGTTGTTTCTGCTTTCTTAATAACCATGCCTACTATGATCCTGCGCTTCTTACTCTTTGTGTAGGCTTGCTGTCAAAACAACAAACTTAACATGTGCTTGATTAACTCAGTCAAGCTATTGTTGTAGTTGTCTGATGTATGAAAGTGTAATGTTCTCCTCATGTCTATTCTGATGTTTCAACTATACTACTTCTCTTGAGAAGTTTTCATGGTCCCACCCAGATTATACGCCATATTAGATCATCAGATTACCTACTAATCGACCTGCCAATGATTACAACGCTTGGTTGATTGCTTGTGGATGATTCTGCAATGTAGTGAAAGAATTTCAGTAACTAAATCCGCACGCTGTTCTTCAGCAATGGACAATTTCTGAAACTTTTCTGGATTGTGACCGATATGATTCAGGTGCAGAAATGTTAGATGTTGAATGCTATAGGACTGGCGATACATATGCTATCTGTGAATCAATTGATCCAATCTTGCCTCACTAGCTATGAGAAATAATTTAGATGAGAGTTTATAAAGAGCATGTCTAATACCATGCGCTACAGTGGATACCGTCTTTGTTTATCGGTGCATTTTAGTAGCACATCTTCTCGTGATCTCATTTGCTTTTATATTCCACGAAAGAAACATTTACGCAGGGTTTGGTTTTGTCTTGGAAGTTCATAGGATATTGTAGGAATCGATCACGACATTGATGGATATCACAGAAAAGTGAGTTTGGTTCACGATTGGTGCGCGAAAAGTGAGTATGGTTCACGATTTACAATACAAGTGCTATGTGCCAATTTCATTCTTCTTTATGAATCTCAAAATAAAATCATTCTTTTTTGTGATGTTTCTTTTTCAAATGGAGATTCTCAACAACAAAAAATGTTCTGTTTTTTCACATGCAGACCACTGAAAGATAGTCCTGTTGTACTCTAGATGCCAGAGGTGTCCGGAAAAATTCTCTGTAGTCCAAGAAAGCATTGATGTCAGTGCCCAAGGACACATTCATATGTTTTCCCTTTGATCTCAAGAGTGGAAAATGGAGGTGTGGAGATAAATCGACTCTAGCTCTCGGCAGTTCTTTAATCAGTCAGATTGGAGCATCTGCTAATTAGATCTAATTAACGTTTTTTTGTGCACGGATCTACAGGAATAAAGATAGGGATTCAAAATGTAGGAACTGCAAAGGAGAAGTGAGAGGGGAATTACCTTCAGTAGGGGCGCCGTTAGGGGCTCCGCCGGGCAGTTTCAATGCAGGAGAACCAAAAACAATGTCAGACCAACACCACATGTGACAGATCACAAATCGACACGGGGAAAGAAAATCAGAACAAGATGGCGCTAAGGGAAGATGGCTCACGGCTGCAGTTGTTGAGGGCAGCCGGGTTGCCGCCGCAGGCGGCGGGAAGGCCCTTGGTACGGGTGAGGTTCATGGGGATGCCGTAGTCCTTGCCGAAGGCGTCGCAGAGGCAGGCGACGCTGGCCGGGCTGGCGAGCGCGGTCTTGATGCCGGTGCAGCACTCCTTGGGCGGCTTGCCCTACGTGGACCCCGGCGAGATGTAGGAGAGGCAGCCGGTGAGGCCCGTCAGCGCGGAGCCACAGTGCCCCGCCGGCGCCGCCGGCCCCGCCGCCAGCGCCTATGACGCCGCGCTGGACGCCAGCGCAAGGATGACGGCCAGGAGAGCCACGACGGCGTGGGTGGGGCGGGGGAGCGACGTGGCCGGCGACAGGGTGGCGGGGGAGGGCCGGCGATGGGGTGGGGGAGGGCCGGCGACGGAGCGGGGGAGCGACGGCGACGGGGCGGTGGAGTGACGCGGCCGGTGACAGGGCGGGGGAGCGACGGGGCCGGCGACAGGGTGGCGGCGGGCGAGCCTAGAGCGCCATCGACGGGGGCTGTTCGGTGTGTGGATGAGATGGGAACGTAGTATGTTTTTTTTACCTGGATGGGTGGGGAGAGAGGGAGGGGATAACCCCACAGTTTTTTTACCTGGAAAAAAATAACCCAATCTCTTTGCCGTCTGCTGGCAGATGGCAAAGAATCTTTGCCGTCTGCTGGCTGATGGCAAAGAGATGGGGCTGGTACGTCGTTACACTCTTGACGGCCACAGGGTTTGCCAACCTCTTTGCCATCTGCTAGCAGATGGCAAAGATTATTTGCCATCCACTAGGAGATGGCAAAGAATTGGCTGATGGCAACCATGTTCTTTGCCGTCTATCAGTTCTTTGCCATCTGTTTTTTATAAGCAGATGGCAAAGACACTCTTTTCCATCAGCTGGCAGATGGCAAAGAGCTGGCTGATGGAAAATTCCCTGTTTTCAGTACTCCTGGGCAAGGCCGGCTTGAGCAGTCGGCTAGCCGCAGGATGGATCGACATTCTCCCAGAGCTCGAAGAGGGGGGAAGCCGCTGAGACTTCGCGGCCCCTCGACCACGACGCATCACCGGCTTCGGGAACTACTGTCGGAGTCATGGGCCACAGGTAGGCTCACCCGAGTCCCTAGATTTATCAAGACTTTTGTCTAGCTCCGCCTAGCTGGTCCCCGAACTGAAGCTCCGCCCTCTGGGGCCGGCTGGCTCAGCGGCCGGCTGCTAGAGGCCGGCCGACTCAAGACTACGACGCTTCGAGTGACCGGCTCCTGGCGGCCGCCCTCCAGAGAGGGCGGCAAAGGGCAAGCGGCCACCTCACGACTACGGGGCGGCCGAGCTCCCATCGAGAGTACAAGTAAAAGCATGGCTACAGTGAAGCACGTTGCCTCCCACGCGCGAGACAGGCGTGGCTACAGTGCTCCGTATAGACGGAGATCTCCGCACGACGGAGCACTGTGCCGTATCTGCACTAACATCGCTCTGGGCAGGCGGAGCCCTGTTCCCCACGACGGCCTGTCGGTACGGCTTACCAGAGGCGGGCCCTATTGGGCAGTGACCCCGAGGAAGACGGCGGAAGCTCAACCAGGCGGATTAGAGAGGGGTCGACCTCCAGCAGGCGGCCGTCCCTTGTCCCGAGGCGAGCACGCCATTAAGCTGATAAGACCAGGTGTGGCTACAGTGGCCTCCCGCCAGGCGGTGGGACTGTAGCCACGCAAAGATGACCAAGCCCTCGTCACCAGCAACACGGCTACAGTGAACAGCCGCCAACAAGTCGGCGGGACCCACCAGGCGGCGGGCCCCAGCGGTCGGCAGAGAAGCTGGAGGCTGGAGACACTGACAGCCGGGCCCAGCAGCCGGCCAGATTACTATTGTACCCCTGGGGGGTAGGTCTATATAAACCCCCCAGGCCACCCGTGCAAAGGGTTCGACCCCATTAGAACTAGCCACCCCCTAGAGTAGGAAGAGAGCTAAGTCTTGCCTCCTTCTGCCTCTAGGATACACCTCGAGGAGCACCATTGTATCACTTGTGCCTTAGTGATCATGCGGAGACCCTGCAGAGCAGGACTAGGGGTGTTATCTCCTAGGAGAGCCCCGAACCTGGGTAAAGTATGCCGGCGTTCGTGTCTACGCCTTATCCCGCTTCCAGGCACCGACAACGTTCTACTCGCTCCCACCATGATAAGCCATCCATTGGCATATGTCGCACCCAACCCCCGACACTTAGTCTCGTAGAAAAAAACAAATGACGCCCCCTTTTCTTGCTATTGTTGTACGGTTTTATGTCTGATGTAGTGTCGTTGCTCGTCGAATGCAGTTTGGTTCATCCAAAGTGAAAATGAAAAAACACAAAATAACAACCTTAAAAAGAAATCAAGAAGTTCACTTGACTATCTGATGTAGTGCGATTTCTGTCCGAAGCAGTGCGGTTTTCTGTCGGATGAAGTTCACTCGTCGATTTGGGTGTCGCGAAAAATAGTGTCCGCATTTCGCTAATTTTAAAACTGCTCTTAAACCATAAGGAATTAGAGAGAGTGTTCTACATGAAAAACTTCCATCTCGTTGATATCTTTCCAACGGCGTATCATTTCAATCATTCCAACAAGCGATTTGTAAAAATTTCGTGAAAAATGACCGGTGCAACTCGTCGTCCACTGAACCATTTTTAAAATTAATTTAAAACCATAAGGAATCTGAAAACCATTTCTACATATGAAAGTTGCGCCTTGTCCATAGCTTCCCAACAACATATTACATGCCTCGTTTCGACAAACGGTTAAAAAACTGGAGCAAAAACAGTACCAAAAATTTGCAAAAATTTGAAAAACAGAATTCCGTGATTAAGTAAATTTGAAACAGCTCCTAAACCATAATAATTAGAGAAAGTAATACATACAAAAATTTGCACCTTGACGATATCTTTCCAACGGCGTATCATTTGCTTCATTTCGATAAGCGGTTTGAAAAAAAAAACGCTCTCTGCCACTCCTTGGGCGCCCACTATTTTTGTAACTGCTCCTAAACCGTGAGGAATCTCGAAAAGTGTTCAACATGGCGATGTTGCGCCTAATCCATAGCTTTCCAACGGTATATTATATGCTTCGTTCCGACAAACGGTTAAAAATCTAGAGCGAAAACAGTACCGAAAAAACACCGCATGCAGTTTTTTCTGACGCAAAGTTCACTAGTCTCTCTATTGCAGTACCTCTTACAGAAAGTGCAGTGCGCTCGCGTTGAGCTTGTAGTTCATAAGTGTTAGCAGAATAACTATTCTGCTAATATTAGCAGAATAGACTGGCTGTATATATATTCTGATCATGGGATCATAATATTATTCCGATCACAACCAGAACTTCTCGAGTTACACAGCCTGAACTTCCCTCTATAGGAACCCGACCTTCGGGTTATCTTTGCAACTGTGTCTCCCCGCGCTATGTGATGTAAGTGTAAGCTACAAACTGTTTTTAGCAACTAAATGCCCGTTTTAAATAGGAATCTCGCTCGTTGGCGAATTTTGCTCTCGGGTCGTGGTCAACTTGCGTCTTTTGTAATTTTATTGCCTGAGTTGTTTGACCTAAACTTCCCCTTGTGTTAGGTTGAACTTCCTCTAACATTGCCCAAATGGGGCTTGCGATATACCGTTGGGAAGCTATGGACACGAGTATCATGACCCAAGTTAAATTTTTGGCAAAATGTAAGCAGTATAAGAGCAGTTTTAATAACCATTTTTCTTCATACAAAAAATGTGAATCGTGTTTTCGATCGCATTTCTAAACCGTTTATCGAAATGAGGCTAATAATATGGCGTTGGAAAGCTGCTGCAAAACCTCTCCTTCCACATGTTGAAAGTTTTCTCTAATTCCCTATGGTTAAAGAGTGATTTGAAAATCGTAAAATTTTGCGAACAACCGAGTTCGTATTTTTGATGTTATTTCTAAACGGCTAATCCAACCGAGGCAAATGATATGGCATTGGAAAGCTTATGAAAATGCGGTACTTTTTAATGTTATAATTTTCTTCTAATTTTTAATGGGTTAAAAATAATTCAGAAAATGGTACAAGTTCCAACGAGTTCGTATATATTATTTAGCCGTACGTCCAAATATAGCAAATGATATGGCGTTGGCAAGCTTAAACAAATGCAAAACTTTTTGGTATATATTATTTCTCCCAATACTTTATGGTTTTAAGTTAATTTTGAAAATGGATCAAAAAGTATTTTCACCGTAATTTCTACAAACTTTATCGGAATGTGGCAAATAATATACCGTTGAAAAGCTACGGAAAATGCGAACTTTTTCCTGTTGATGGTTTTTTCCGATTCCTGGTCATTTACAAGTAATTTTGAAAATGGAGAGATTATGCGTTCTACCTTTCTCGCGAAATATATTCTTAAAAATTGCACCGCGTGAAGAACATGAACTTCTCGGCACGCCTACTTGAACTTCACTCTATTTTCACGTGCCTTTTTTCCTCGTAGCTCTCCATCCACTCACCGAAATTGAGCAAGTGATACCAATGGAAAACTGTTGTAAGCACACACCTTTCCCGTGTTGATCATTTTTTTCATACTCGCGGCGGTTTTAAAAGTTTTTCATATGAAATTCATTCAGTGTAGTAGTTGAACTTCCCGCTTTTGTCACATTGAACTTCTGTGACATATTTTCATTTGTAATTTTCTCATCCATTCGTAAGTGTTACACAAATGATATTCCTTTTGTACAAACCTCTCTCATAATAATTTGTTTAACTTTCTCCGACAGAGGACTTGAACTTACAACAACAAAAAGTTTAGACCTTGCCTTTTAATTCATTTTCTCATATTAAACACAGACCACGTAGTGCACGCACTTTTTCCATTTTTATAATTTGAATTTTTGTTTTTCATTTTGAAATCAAATTTCTCCCAAATAATAACTGAACTTCTTTGTGAATTGAGAGAATTATTTTAAAAAGCAAAAAAATAATTCTTTTTGTGTTTTGAACATGGAAATACAAGGTGAACCTTTTCTCGCAAGAATTTTTGAACTTCCCCGGACGGAGCACTTGAACTTCTTTCAAAAACCCTTTTAAGCTTTTATTTTTTATACTTTTATTCTCACCTAAAATGCATTCCTTACAGTACTTGAACTTCTCGTTGTTTTCACTATAAACTTTTCTCACATTTTTGTGTATACGTCGAATTACACACAATTAAAGGCCGGACGTCATTTTTTGCCATTTTAAAATATGTAATTGGAGGTCGGATGTCCCGCAATATAAATTATGAACCGTGCACGGAGGTGCACTTGAACTTCTTGCAACAAATCTGAGTTTTTTAATATACATTGAACTACTCCGTTATTTTAGTTTGAATTTCTTGGTTTTATTTTTTTAATAACGAGAAAAATCCGAGGTTTTAATATACATCAAACTATTCTATTATTTAAAATTGAACTTACTAGTTTTTATTTTTGCTAGTAGTATTTTAATGAACATCCAATTGTTATTGTATTTAAACCTGAACTTTTATTTTATTTTTTAGAAACAAATACTTTTATCCTTTTTAATAAACTTCAGAGTTCTTTTAAAAAAAATTGAACTTCATGGATTTTTTGTATGTTCGGCTCTTTATTTTTGGATACCAATGTTTGTGTTTTTGCCGTAAGCGAACATATTGAACTATCCGCGGCAGAGAATATGAACTTCGCATCAACCTTTTTTTGGCTTCAAGAAATGCTCGCTTGTTTTTTGCTATTAATTTTGAACACATATGCTCTATTTTTATGTGTAATGCAGTAATAGTAAAATTTAAACTGTGATTGCTGATCAAGGACCGTAAACAGTATCACTGGATGAAACAAGATCAGATTTTTTTCAAAGACTATTGAACGTCTAAAAACTGAATACTTGGAAATAAAAATCAAAGTGTGTGTAGAGGAGAGTTCAACTTGAACTTCTCATCCACCCAGACTGTTCCTTCCTTTTTCATACAATTACACATGGATGCATCCTAGGCCTACATATGTTGGTAAACTTCATCTTTTTTTACTAAAGAAGAATACAAGTGGACACACGAGATGTAGTTCTTTTTAAATCAAATGTCTTCAAAAGGAACACCATGTTCAGACTTACAAATGTCTTGCTGAAGAAAAGTGTAAATGTCTTACTCTTTTTTAATAAACATTGAGCCCTACTGGACACACTCGTGGAAGAAGATGCGCAGGAGGACGACGGCGAGCGCGACCTCTTGCCGGAGCGCCGCCTGTATGTTCTGGCCTTCGTCATCGTCGTCATGCTGCTCTTCCCGGTGTTATCCCTCCTTGCGTCCAGAGGAGGCGGCAGGGTTGGAGTGCGTGGCTGTGGCGGTGGTCCATACTAGTAGCACTGCAGCAGGGAGCACCCGACGGCAGCCAAGGTGACCCGCTAGTATCCCAAAATCTGGAACGTGGGTATCCCCAATTCTGATCGTTAATTGCTCCATCATTTTGTTTTTAGCTTGATTATTTGAGATAATTTCACCATGACGAATAATTTATATATCGGTGCTTGCTATCTTGAACCTGTATGTTCTACCTTAGAAAACTTACCAAAAACATTTTTGGAACAACGATGTTTGCTGTGCACAAGGATGTAAATCAAACCATTGGGTTCAAAGATTGGGCATAGCCACTGCAAGTGTATCTACCACAACCACAAATGAAATGCCACTAAAATAAGCAGAACCATGAACAACACTTGATATGATGAATCGGTCTTGGACAACAACACAAACGACGCTATGGTTCGAAATCGATGGTGATTGTTTTTGCTCACAGCTTTAGAAGTGTAAATATAATATCCATCACCATTTTCTGTGTGAAACAATGTCTGACAAGTCCCTTCAAGAAAAATCTGTGCAATACAGTCAAACACAAACTGCCATGCTATAGATTGTATCTCACTACCCAAGGAGCCATCAATCATCCCTAGGTTCACAAAGACACCTCACAGTTCAAGCATTGGAAAAATAATATGCCCAGAGTTTATAGCTTCATAGGTACAATTAAGGCTCTGTCTCCTTGGAGCAAATGGCACATACAATAAGTACTTGATGAGACCATTTATCTTACACAACAACAGTAACCTCCAAATTTTCAGAACATGCCGTTCCCTATGAGTCCCTCATATTCCATGCTGGCTGATAGAAGTTTGTATCCCATGCTCATATTCAGAAGAGGGATCTCTGAAATTTCTTTGGTTCACCATATAATCTGGTAGGCTCCAATAGACAGAGCGAGCAAGACCTAATAGCGACTGAACATATTATGTTCCTTACCAAGGGAATGACAACAACCAAGGTTCTTTTGAGTATTGTATACATGTTTTGTCGATAAAACCAGAAGTTCTCATGTACAACCCAATGTATCATGCGGATGAGCTTCAAGCAATTCCCAGTACATGATTCAACAAGCTAAGAATAACTAGTGCTCACCATATAGCTACCATCTAGTTTCATGCATTTCCGAAACTCCTCGAACCAGAAAATTTTGGTAAGCTATAGATTTTTAAGGAAAGGGCAAGAGATGCTCTTTGGAATAACAAAACAATCAATTTCTTTCCAGACTAATGTGACCATTTTAGCTCTGACACAATGATCAGCACATGGCACACGGTCCCAATGTAGTATTTATCTGGACGAGAAGCACAAGGAATAAGCGACCACATCACTTGAACTGAATATCATCAAAATAAACATACTAATGGTGGAGAAGTAGCATCCCAATGGCACTCAGACTTGGCTTCTCAACCTCTTCCTCGATGTCATGCATCGAATCTTCCGCAACACTCTCTTTCCTCGCATCGGTGACAAAGATAAGGTGCATGCTTACCTTGTGGATATGATGCTTCTGTGTGAGGCGCGTCAGCATGCTGCCCAGCCCTGGACATTTCTCATATCATGTGGAATGAGCTCAGGTTTGCGGTCTTCAATCGCAAAGTTCCCATCTATGGTCCTTACCTGCACCATCTGATCTCGAAGACTTGGGACAAGATGTTTCCAGATGAAGACTTCTCAACACCCAACTGGATTCGCCACGAGCCTATCAAGCTGCATCTGAAGAAAAAGTGGGATAACACTACCACCAGGGCTGAGGCTGCTAGGATGAATGTGGATGAGGATGAGGTTGAGGAGGAGGAGGAGGCTGAGGACAGTTCTACTGGGTATGCTCCTCCATGTTTTGAGCCCTCTTGGGCTAAGAAGCTGAAGGCCAAGATGAAGACCCTATTCTGTATACAAGCCAAGGGGCAGTATAGGACCCATGTTGCTTCCAAGGAGAGTCGCCAGCGCGACAAGAGGATCTTGAGGACCTTTGACGAGATTGTGGAGAGTGGGTCAGAGGTGAACATCACTCCAGAGGCTGACTGGATAGCCAAGCAGGGATATCAGTGGACCGAGTCTGAGGAGGAGACCATTGCAGCTGCAGAGTCCGATGAGGAGCATGTGGAGTGACCTTTATAGGTGTCCTCTCTGCCCTTTTGGTGTCTCGATGCCAAAGGGGGAGAGAGTGTAGGATTTTCTTTCGTTCATGTCTTTGCTTTCGTTTCGTTGGAACTTCATTTGTGTTGCTTTGGTTTGGTTTGTGCTTGTGAGACCTGATATTCTATCATATGGTGTAAGACATATGCACTCAAGCTCACCTTATTGTCTCTCATGGTTAGTGTTATTTATATCATGATTAGTGCTATTTATATCATGGCAAGGAATGCCTAGTCTACAAAATATAGGGGGAGTGTTGATCCTAGCATTTGTGTCATGCGGTCCAAAGTATTGATATAGAGTGCACACATCTAGGGGGAGCCTGCCTATACTTTGTAGAAGTTGGGATAGCTTATATTCATTTGTGTTCTCTTACAAGCAAATCCCGTATTGTCATCAATCCACTAAAAAGGGGGAGATTGTAAGGGCATATTTCACCCTAAGTGGTTTTGGTGATTGATGACAATGCTTTTGCGGACTAATCGTGTGCTTTGAGCATTTCAGATATCTCTTGTGTTGGCACAAGACGGTTCGATGCCCCTCGGAGCCTAGTGAAGACGGCATTTTTTCTACGTTTCCTTTTGGTGGATTTGAGTCACAGGAAAGCCGTACTATTAAGAGCGGGTCCGCTTCGGAAAGGTTAGGGTGGAATCATCATGTACACATCTGTTCCTTGGCACCACCTTCCCCCTTGCCACTTTGGAGCACCGATCAGTTATCCATGTCTTTGCAAAATGAACGACTCCAAGTGGTAGTGTGTTGTGGCATATGGTAGTACTGCTCAAGGGAGCAGTACTACCGCAGAGGCTCACGGTAGTACCGTCCGAGGATGCAGTAGTACCGCACCTCCTTGCGGTAATACCGCTCTGAGGTCGCGGTAGTACCGTGACTTCTGGCCCAACACTACTACTCGCGCGGAAGTAGGGGCGGATGTAATTTTTTACATCCGCGCCCTATGCGGTATTACCTCTCCCTGGATGCGGTAGTACCGTGTCGGGTTTTTGCATCGATCTAAACTTAGCAGAAGTAGTCACGGATGTAATTTTATTCATCTGTGCCTTTCCAGCCCAGTCAAAGCCTGCCTTGCGGTAGTATCACAAGGGCGCACGGTAGTACCACTCCGGTGGTTCGACCGCTCGCAGCGTTAACGCAAAAGGGCCTCTTCTAGTGTCTGCCATGGGTGCGGTAGTACCGCACCGCCTTGCGGTAGTACCACTTGTCTGGTGTGGTAGTACCGCATGTCATGGGCTGGTTAAGTGGATAACGGTTGGATTTGTCCCTTGACTATAAAAGGGGAGTCTTCTTCTCTGAGTTGACTACCGCTTCCATTCCAAAGCTCCATTGAAGCTATAAGCTCCATTTTCGCCCGATCTCTCTCCCTAGACAATCAAACTTGTTGATTCTCTTGGGATTGGTTGAGAAGGCCTTGATCTACACTTCCACCAAGAGATATTTGATCCCCCCCAATAATCCCTTGTGGATCTTGTTACTCTTGGGTGTTTGAGCACCCTAGATGGTTGAGGTCACCGCGGAGCCATAGTCCATTGTGGTGAAACTTTGCGGTGTCATTGGAAGCCTCCAATTAAGTTGTGGAGATTGCCCCAAGCTTGTTTGTAAAGGTTCGGACGCCGCCTCCAAGGGCACCAATAGTGGAATCACGGTATCTCACATTGTGTGAGGGCGTGAGGAGAATACGGTGGCCCTAGTGGCTTCTTGGGGAGCATTGTGCCTCCACACCACTCCAACAGAGACATACTTCCCATCAAAGGGAAGAAACTTCGGTAACACATCCTCGTCTCCATCGGTTCCTCTTTTGGTTATCTCTCACCTTACTTGTGCAAGCTCTATAGTTCTATATACTTTGCTTGCTTGTGTGCTTGTTGTTGTTGCATCATATAGGTTGCTCACCTAGTTGCATATCTAGACAACCTACTTTGATGCAAAGTTTAATTTGGTAAAGAAAAGCTAAAAATTGTTAGTTGCCTATTCACCCCCTCTCTAGTCAACTATATCGATCCTTTCAATTGGTATCAGAGCCTCGTCTCTTTATTAAGGGCTTTACCGTCCTAAGAGTATGGTTGACACCATAGACGGTGAGGAGGGGCACCCCGGTGTGAATCCGTCTTTGTCTACGGCCGATGGGGGGTTCCCGGTCTCACGTGAGGAATTCAATGTGGCTTTGGACACGTTGAAAACCTCTCCATGATGACCGAGGTCAAAGGCATGTTCAAAGAGTATCTTGATGGCATTAAATTATCCACCGCACCTTTGGAAGTGGCCGCTCCCACTAACAAGGTGGCAGATGCTAACTCCGATAAGGGGGAAGCTTCTTGTCATAAAGTTCCTTTATCTAGTGGTAGAAATGGTAGCGGCATCTTTGCCCAAGTTGAACCTCCACTTACTTATGGAGGATCGGTTCCCTCCACTCATTTGAATCATGTTGGTCCTCCTCCTAAGATTGTGAAAAATGAGGATTTTGACTCTTGGGTCTATCGCTCTAAACGTCATTTAAACCATGTTAATACTAATCTTTGGAGAATCATCGAGCAAGGTTTCTATCCGCATGACCCAAGCAACTTCACCCGAGAGAAGCCGCAGATCATCAATTCAACGAGAATGCTCTCTTCATCATCCAAGATGCAATTCCATCCGAAGATATTGCTCATCTCAGACCTTTCTCCGTGGCCAAGGAAGCATGGCACCATGTTGTTTCCATTTACAAGGGAAGCACTAGCATTCAATGCTCCAACTATGAAGTGGTGCAAGATGAAGCCGATGAGTTTGCAATGAATGAAGATGAAGAAGCTCATGCGCTTTACCAGAGATTAACCACTCTCGCGGTCTCTCTACGAGATCATGGGAGCAATGATACAGAAGATAATTGGATCAAGCACAAATTCCTCAAGGCCATGATGCCTTACTACAAGGCCATGTCCTCCGTCATCCGTCAAAGGCCGTACTTCCACACCTTGTCCTCAAGTGAAGTGTCGGATGAGTTTGTGGCGATGAGAATCTTGAACAAGACCACCGACAATGCGGTGTTGCATTCTCAAAGAGCAAAGAAGCCCAACCTTGCCTTGAAGGCCAAGGCTAGTGTGGAAGAAGAGGATGAATAGGAATATGAGGAGAGCAACCATGAAGATACGAAATATGATTACCATGAGCACATTGTTCTTGCTTCAAGGCAATTTTGGAGCAAGAAGAACTCAAGGCCCAATTTCAATAAGAACAACTCAAGTGGCTTCAAGGGAAAGCAACGTGTGAGAACATGTTACAATTGTGGCAATGTGAGCCACTTTGTTGCGGAGTGCCCTTAAGAGAAGTGGGAAGACAATGGTGGCAAGCTCATCCGAAAAGACAAAGCCAAGTCCTTCCCTAACAAGAACAACTTCACCAAGAAGACTCCGACCAAAGAGTTGGTGGCACAAGAAGAATACAATGAGGATGATGATGATGAAGATGGTGAAGCCATGGCCATGGCCTCCGTTTCCATTGCCACAACTCCACGGTTGTCTCTCTTCGGTTCACCCAACGAGAACATCACCGCCAAGTGCCTAAAGCCAAAGCCACCAACAAGGAACCCCCCACATCAAAACTACCATCATTACTAATCCTTACTTGATGGATTGCATTGATGAAAGTGAGGGGTCTAATGAGGAAGTGAATGAATTTGAGTCTTTTATGAGTAAGCTCAAGGGAAAATCCAAGAAGCACTTTGTGGCTCTCTTGGAACAACTTGGTGAAGCAAATGACATGATCGAGGCTCATGAAGAAACCATCTCTAAGACGGATGGTCATAGTCGTGACTATGCCGATGAGATATCGGATCTCTCTAATGTGCTTGACGAAGAGCGTGTTCATCATTTTGCTCTTGAGGAGTCACACAATGGTGAAAATGCTAAATTAAAGAAAGATCTTAATCATGCTCTTGTTGTATCTCGTGTGCTTGATTCCGAGAAGGCTAAACTTGGGGTTGACCATGCTAGACTCAAGGAGAAGTTTGATATACTTGACAAGGCTCAAAAGGCCTTGAAGGGTGCTCATGCTAGCCTCAAGGAGTCTCATGATCAACTCCAAGTGAAGCTAACCAAGGAGAAAGGCACTTTTCCTCATATGATCTTAATTGATAATGCAAATGCTACTAACCCGTGTTGTGAGCATGTGCATCTTGTGGAGGAGAATGCCAAGTTGAAGGAGCAACTTGAGAAAGGCCTTGTGTCTTGCATACAATGTGAGAAGGATCTCAATGACCTTTTGAGCAATCGAAAGGAAGTTGTGGCCAAGGAGGGAGTTGGTTTCACACCCAAGTCCAAGAACAAGAAGAAGAATGACAAGGCCAAACGACCTCCTCCTCTCAAGAAAACTTTTGTGAATGAGGTAGAGGGTGCTTCTAAGGAGAAGAAGAACAATGTGAATGGTGGTGATGTCAAGAAGGGCAATGCCACCCCTTCCAACAAAGCCGGCGACTTTAACCCTTTGTATGTGTTATGTCGTGCTAGTGATGGGCATGTTTATGTTAAATTTGTTGGTTCTCCTTACGAGTACATTGAATGGTCTATTTGGGTTCCTAAGACCCTTGTTACTAACATCAAAGGACCCATTACAAAATGGGTACGTAAAACCAAGCATTGATCTCTTGTAGGTGTTTGCTTCCGATGGAGGATCATGGTTGCTCGATAGTGGAGCCAATCATATGACCAAAAGCATTGACTTGGTGGTGGACGTGCACAAGATTCCATCTATGCCCACCAATGTAGAGTGGGGTGATGCATTGTCTTCCAAGGTATTGGGTCTTGGCAAGGTTGTCATTTCTCATGATCTCACGATCGAGAAAGTCATGCTTGTTGATTCCCTTGCATACAATTTACTTTCCGTTCGTCAACTTGCACTCATGGGCTTTGACACATTCTTTGATATTGATACTGTGGCCCTCTTGTGGAGCAAGACTCTTAAAGTAGCCTTTGTTGGGCATGTCGAGAACGGTCTTTATGTGATCAGCTTTTCGGAGCGACCCACTAAGACCGCGACATGCCTAATGGCTAAAGTTGATGTGGGTTGGCCTTGGCATCGCCGATTAGCCCATGTCAATATGCGATCTTTGCAAAGTATTCTCAAGGGGGACCATGTCCGGGGACTAACAAACGTCAGCTTTGCCAAAGATCCTGCTTGCAGTGCTTGTATCAAAGAAAAGTTACATGAAAAGGCTCACCCTCCCACGACTATCATCTACTCGAAGAGACCCTTGGAGCTCCTTCACATGGATCTCTTTGGGCCTCCATCCTTCGATAGTCTTGGGGGTAGAAAGTATTGCTTGGTGATTCTCGATGATTATTCAAGATACACTTGGGTATATTTCTTCAAGAGGAAGAGTGGAACTCAACAAACCGTCATCGACCTTCCAAATGAAGCTCAACGTCAACAAGATGCAAAGATCTTGACAATAAGAAGTGACAACGGCATCGAGTTCAAGAACTACACCTTCGATGAGTTCTTTAGTGATGAGGGGATCAAGCATCAATATTCAGCATCGTACACCCCTCAACAAAATGGTGTAGCGGAGAGGAAGAACTGGACATTGATGGACGTGGCAAGGACCATGATGGTGGAGTTCAAATCTCCCTACAACTTCTGGGCCGAAGCCATCAACACCGCTTGCCATTCATCCAATTGGCTCTATCTCCGCAAGGGCTTGAACAAGACTCCATATGAGATACTTACCGGTAACAAGCCTAACCTCAAGTACTTCCGGGTGTTCAGTTGTAAGTGTTTCATTCTCAAGAAAGGTGTTCGTTTGTCTAAATTTGAGGCTAGAGCTCATGAGGGCATATTTGTTGGTTATGCTACAAACTCTCATGCTTACCATGTCCTCAACAAGTCCACGGGACTCATTCAGGAGACGTGTAACGTGGAGTTTGACGAGAATAGCGGCTCCCAAGTGGAGCAAAGTGGTACGTGTGATGTAGGTGATGAAATTCCTCCCCAAGCCATAAGAAGAATGGGTGTTGGTCATATCCTACCCACTGAGGAACCCCTTGTGGCAGAAGGAGAAGGACAATGCTCCACTCAAGTGGAGCCATCACCAACTCAAGACCCACACACTTCCGATGAACAAAGTGAAGCCCTCAACCAAGTGAACAAGATCAAGGGCAAGATAAACCTCAAGATGGTGGTGAGCCACCAAGTGATGCCCTAGGTTGAGTTCTCCCTTTCGAGCAAGTTCAAGATCAAGAGCAAGCTCAAGATCAAGAACAAGCTCAAGAAAGCGCTCAAGATGACCAAGTTTCCACTCCTCATCTCACTCCTGAGGAGGAATTGGAGCATCGTGTGCTACCTCTTGAGCACTGCGTTGGTTTTCCCTTGAATAGGAAAGGGTGATGCAACAAAGTAGAATAAGTATTTCCCTCAGTTTTTGAGAACCAAGGTATCAATCCAGTAGGAGGCTCCACACACGTCCCTCGTACCTACACAAACAAACAAGAACCTCGCAACCAAGACGATAAAGGGGTTGTCAATCCCTTCACAGGCACTTGCGAAATGAGATCTGATAGAGATAATAAGATAAGATAAATATTTTTGGTATTTTTATAATATAGATTGCAAAATAAAGTAGATCAAAAACTTATATGATGGAAGATAGACCCGGGGGTCATAGGTTTCACTAGTGGCTTCTCTCAAGATATCATAAGTATTATGGTGGGTGAACAAATTACTATCGAGCAATTGATAGAAAAGTGCATAGTTATGAGATTATCTAGGCATGATCATGTATATAGGCATCACGTCTGCGACAAGCAGACTGAAATGATTCTGCATCTACTACTATTACTCCACACATCGACCGCTATCTAGCATGCATCTAGAGTATTAAGTTCATAAGAACAGAGTAACGCATTAGGCAAGATGACATGATGTAGAGGGATAAACTCAAGCAATATGATATAAACCCCATCTTTTTATCCTCGATGGCAACAATACAATATGTACCTTGGTGCCCCTGCTGTCACTGGGAAAGTACACCGCAAGATTGAATCCAAAGCTAAGCACTTCTCCCATTGCAAGGAAGATCAATCTAGTAGGCCAAACCAAACTGATAATTCGAAGAGACTTGCAAAGATAACCAATCATACGTAAAAGAATTCAGAGGAGATTCAAATATTTATCATAGATAAACTTGATCATAAACCCACAATTCATCGGATCTCGACAAACACACCACAAAAAGAGTTACATCGAATAGATCTCCAAGAAGATCGAGGGGAACTTTGTATTGACATTCAAAGAGAGAGAAGAAGCCATCTAGCTAAAAACTATGGACCCGAAGGTCTATGGTAAACTACTCACAACTCATCGGAGAGGCCCTGGTGATGATGTAGAAGCCCTACGTGCTCGATTCCCCCTCCGGCGGAGCGCCGGAAAAGGCTCTCAGATGGGATCTCGCGGGTACAGAAGGTTGCGGTGGTGGGAATAGGGTTTCGTGGTGCTCCTCGATGTTTCCAGAGTACAGAGGTATATATAGGAGGGAGAAGTAGGTCGGTGGAACCACGAGGGGCCCACAAGGGTGGGGGGCACTCCCTCCTGCCTCGTGGCTTCCTCGTGTGTTTCTTGACATCCACTCCAAGTCTCCTCGATTGCGTTTGTTCCAAAAAGATCGCTGCCGAAGGTTTCATTCCGTTTGGACTCCGTTTGATATTCCTTTTCTTCGAAACACTGAAATAGGCAAAAAAACAACAATTTGGGCTAGGCCTCCGGTTAGTAGGTTAGTCCCAGAAATGATATAAAAGTGTAAAGTAAAGCCCATAAACATCCAAAACGGGTAATATAATAGCATGGAACAATAAAAAATTATAGATACATTGGAGACGTATCAAGCATCCCCAAGCTTAATTCCTGCTCATCCTCGAGTAGGTAAATGATAAAAACAGAATTTTTTATGTGGAATGCTACCTAGCATATTTCTCAATGTAATTTTCTTTATTGTGGCATGAATGTTCAGATCCAAATGATTCAAGATAAAAGTTTATATTGACATAAAAACAATAATACTTCGAGCATACTAACAAAGCAATCATGTCTTCTCAAAATAACATGGCTAAAGAAAGCTATCCCTACAAAATCATATAGTCTGGCTATGCTCTATCTTCATCACATAAAGTATTTAATCATGCACAACTCTAATGAATATCCAAGCAATTGTTTCGTACTTTAGTATTCTCAAACTTTTTCAACTTTCACGCAATACATGAGCGTGAGCCATGGACATAGCACTATATGTGGAGTAGAATGGTGGTTGTAGAGAAGACAAAAAAGGAGAATATAGTCTCACATCAACTAGGCGTATAACCGGGCTATGGAGATGCCCATTAATAGATATCAAGTGAGTGAGTAGGGATTGCCATGCAATGGAGTCACTAGAGCTATAAGTGTATGAAAGCTCAACAAAAGAAACTAAGTGGGTGTGCATCCAACTTGCTTGCTCACGAAGACCTAGGGCATTTTGAGGAAGCCCATCATTGGAATATACAAGCCAAGTTCTATAATGTAAAATTCCCACTAGTATATGAAAGTGACAACATAGGAGACTCTCTATCATGAAGATCACGGTGCTACTTTGAAGCACAAGTGTGGTAAAAGGATAGTAACATTGTCCCTTCTAACATTTTCTCTCTCTTTTTTATGGCCTTTCTCCTTTTTTTGGGCCTTTCTCTTTTTTTATGGCCTTTCTTTTTTTAAAAAAAAGTCCGGAGTCTCATCCCGACTTGTGGGGGAATCATAGTCTCCAGCATCCTTTCCTCACTTGGGACAATGCTCTAATAATGAAGATCATCAAACTTTTATTTACTTACAACTCAATACTTAGAACAAAATATGACTCTATGTGGATGCCTCCGGCGGTGTGCTGGGATATGCAATGAATCAAGAGTGACATGTATGAAAGAATTATCAAGGTGGCTTTGCCACAAATACAATGTCAACTACATGATCATGCAAAAGCAATATGACAATGATGGAACGTGTCATAATATATGGAACGGTGGAAAGTTGCATGGCAATATATCTCGGAATGGCTATGGAAATGCCATAATAGGTAGGTATGGTGTCTGTTTTGAGGAAGGTATATGGTGGGTGTATGGTACCAGCGAAAGTTGCGCGGCACAAGAGAGGCTAGCAATGGTGGAAGGGTGAAAGTGCGTATAATCCATCGACTCAACATTAGTCATAAAGAACTCATATACTTATTGCAAAAATCTACAAGTTATCAAAACAAAGTACTACGCGCATGCTCCTAGGGGGATAGATTGCTAGGAAAAGACCATCGCTCGTCCCCGACCGCCACTCATAAGGAAGACAATCAATAAATAAATTATGCTCCAACTTCATCACATAGCGGTTCACCATACGTGCATGCTACGAGAATCACAAACTTCAACACAAGTATTCCTCAAATTCACAACTACTCAACTAGCATGACTCTAATATCACCATCCTCATATCTGAAAACAATTATCAAGCATCAAATTGATCATAGCATCCATTTCACTTTATATGATAGTTTTCATTATAACCAACTTGGATGCCCCTCATATTAGGACCAATTTTATAACCATAGCAAATACCATGCTGTTCTAAAAGACTCTCAAAATAATATAAGTGAGGCATGAGAGATCAATAATTTCTACAAAATAAAACCACCGTCGTGCTCTAAAAAGATATAAGTGAAGCACTAGAGCAAAATTTCCTAGCTCAAAAGATATAAGTGAAGCACATAGAGTATTCTAATAAATTCTGAATCATGTCGTGTCTCTCCCAAAAGGTGTGTACATAAAGGATGATTGTGGTAAACTAAAAATCAAAGACTCATATCATACAAGATGCTCCAAGCAAAGCACATATCATGTGGTGAATAAAAATATAGCTCAAGTAAAGTTACGGATAGACGAAGACGAAAGAGGGGATGCCTTCCGGGGCATCCACAAGCTTAGGCTTTTGGTTGTCCTTGAATTATCTTGGGGTGCCATGGGCATCCCCAAGCTTAGGCTCTTGCCACTCCTTATTCCATAGTCCATCAAATCTTTACCCAAAACTTGAAAACTTCACAACACAAAACTCAACAGGAAATCTCATGAGCTCCGTTAGTGCAAGAAACAAAAACCACCACTTAAGGTACTGTAATGAACTCATTCTTTATTTATATTGCTGTTAAACCTACTGTATTCCAACTTCTCTATGGTTCATACCCCCCCATACTAGCCATAGATTCATAAAAATAAGCAAACAACACATGAAAAACAGAACAGTCTGTAGCAATCTGTAACTTTCGAATACTTATGGATATCTAAAAATCCTACAAAATTAGGAATTCCTGGGTAATTTGTCTATTGATCTACTGCAAAAAGAATCAACTAAAAATCACGTTTCTGTGATTTACTAAAATTATTCTTGTGTGTGCAAAAGTTTCTGTTTTTCAGCAAGATGAAATTAACTATCACCGTAGGTTATCCTATAGGTTCTACTTGGCACAAACACTAATTAAAACATAAAACCGCATATAAACAGAAGCTAGATGATTTATTTATTACTAAACAGGAACAAAAAGCAAGGAACAAAAATAAAATTGGGTTGCCTCCCAACAAGCGCTATCGTTTAATGCCCCTAGCTAGGCATAAAAGCGAGAATAGATCTAAGCATCGCCATCTTTGGCTTTTAATTTTTAGATCTAAAGAATCCAACTGCTTATTGCAAAGGGTAATCAACATATTCATGCGGTGAAGATGTCCGCTAATACTCTTAAGAGGTTCAAGAGACTTTTGTAATAAAAATTGTAACTTCGCAAATCTTTTCAAAAACTTGTGTCTCTTCCTGGGTATGATGTGGTCCCCTTTTTTGAGATAGTGTTCCCACCATTCCCTCTATGATTTCATGCACAATACTGGGATCAATTTCGATAAAATTACCTTTGGCAACGCAATCCAAGAGTTCTCTATGGGGCATATCTAGTCCAACATAAAAATTGCAAAGAAAAATTCTAAAATTCACCTCTAGGGTGCAATTACGATAAGATTATATCATCCTATACCAAGAATCTTTTAAGTTTTCTCCATGTCTTTGCTTGAAGTGAAGAACTTCAAACTCGGGAGACAAAGGAGTGGATAAAGGAGTAGCCATGATAAACGATCTAACACACGAGCACACAAAAGACCAGAGAAAAAGAGGCGAACGGGAAAGAGAGGGCGAATAAAACGGCAAGGGTGAAGTGGGGGAGAGGAAAACGAGAGGCAAATGGCAAATAATGTAATGCGAGGGAGATGAGTTTGTGATGGGTACTTGGTATGTCTTGACTTGAGCGAAGACCTCCCCGGCAACGGCACCAGAAATCCTTCTTTCTACCTCTTGAGCACTGCGTTGGTTTTCCCTTGAAGAGGAAAGGGTGATGCCGCAAAGTAGCGTAAGTATTTCCCTCAATTTTTGAGAACCAAGGTATCAATCTAGTAGGAGGCTCCACACACGTCCCTCGTACCTACACAAACAAACAAGAACCTCGCAACCAACGCAATAAAGGGGTTGTGATGTAGAGCAAAACCCTAGATGGATGATCTTTCACGTTTGGAGGGATCCCACGGGAGAAACACGAAGAACACCCAAAAGCACAAAGGGGAAATCACGGGGAGGTTGAGAGAGAATCACGAAACCAACAGGGAATCAATCACACGAGTGCTAGATCACCGAACACAAAGAGGTACATATGATCCATAGTCAACAAAGGTAAGGATACAAAGGACAGTTCATCTCCTAACGGAGGTCTTGATTGTCTTCCCTAGAGAGGGGTCTTGAATCCGCTTGGGGGATCTTCTCCGAAGAGGTCCTGAACTCCGAGGAGAAGTATCCAAGTGGATGAGCAAAGGCTCTCTCACAAATATGAGCTAATCCAATGCTGCCCGTACCAGGAGGTGGGGGTGTCCTATTTATAGTCTTAGTGCAAATGGAAGTCAAAACGAAGGGGTACAAGGGCTCCAGCCCGCAGGTTCGGTCACTTAGGAGTCGGACATCCGGAAGGCGTCGGACGTCCGGAGGCTCGGGACGGTCCGGTCGTCCGGGAGCGCTCGGACGTCCGTTGTTTCAGCTCGGGTGTAGGCGCGTCGGTCGTCCGTAGGGGGTCGGTCGTCCGGGGCTTCAGGAGGGTCCGGTCGTCCGGGCACGCTCGGACGTCCGTAGTTTCGGTTCTGGTGCTTGGCGTCCGGTCGTCCGGTCCGCTCCGGACGTTCGTAGATTTGGTTCGGGTGACGAAGTGTCGGACGTCCGGAGGGGTCCGGTCGTCCGTGTCCTGGGACTCGTCGGACGTCCGGACACTGTCGGTCGTCCGACGCCTGTAGCTTCGCTGCAGCTCTTCTTCTTGTTCATCATGATTGGGGTCCTCACCGTCTTGGCTCTTGGGGGTAGCTGTTCCGTGGCTCGTTTCCAGGCACCCGATAACACACGGAGTTTCTGAATGAGGTAGTAGCCATGTCTCGTGAGTAGGAATAGGAAGTTCGGAGAGGAGCGAGTTCACCTTATCTTCAATGGCCTTAGCTCGGGCTCGTGTCATGGGTCCAAGTGGTGTTGAGGGAGATGTAGGCACGTCCATGGGGATGAGCGAGGGATGCTCCGCATCATCTCCCCCCCTCGGGAGAGATCCGACCTCGGATCAAAAGGTGCATCACCATGGAAAGGTGCGAGGTCCTTGACGTTGAAGATGTCGCTCACGTTGTACTTGTCTCGTGGTAGGTCGATCTTGTAGGTGTTGTCGTTGTAGCGTGATAGAACCTTGAAAGGTCCATCGGCGCGTGGTAGAATCTTGGACTTGCGTTCGTTGGGGAAGCGGTCCTTGCGAAGATGTAGCCACACTAGATCACCAATGTTGAATACCATGGGTTGCTTGTTGATGTTGAGCTTGGTCGTTAGTCGTTGTACTTGGTGCTCGATGGTGTGCCTTGTATCTTCATGCATCTTCTTGATGTAGCGTGCACGAGCGCTTGCGTCGAGGTTGGTTCGCTCTTGTAGAGGAAGAGGTAGAACGTCCAATGGGGACAAAGGGTTGAAGCCGTAGACGACCTCGAAGGGGGACTTGCTGGTCGTGGAATGTCTTGCACGGTTGTAGGCGTACTCAGCGATGGGTAGACACTCTTCCCACTCCTTGATGTTCTTCTTGATCAACACGCGAAGTAGAGTCAAGAGTGTACGGTTCGTCACCTCCGTTTGGCCGTCGGTTTGAGGATGGTATGCCGAAGAGAACAATAGCTTGATGCCGAGCTTGGCGCATATTGTCTTCCAAAAGTAACTCAAGAACTTGACGTCACGATCGGAGACAATCGTCTTTGGCACTCCATGAAGTCGCAAGATTTCCCTACAAAAGAGATTAGCAATATGTGAAGCATCGTCTATCTTGTTGCAAGGAATGAAATGTGCCATCTTAGAAAATCTGTCCATAACAACAAAGACGGAATCCTTGCCATTTTGAGTTCTAGGCAAACCAAGTACAAAATCCATGCTAATGTCTTCCCAAGGTTGATAAGGAATAGGAAGTGGCATGTAAAGACCATGGGATTGAGCTTTTGACTTAGCTTTGCGACATGTAGAGCAACGGTTGGTGAAGCGTGAGACATCACGAAACATCTTGGGCCAAAAGTAGTTCTTGGAGAGCGTGGCAAAAGTCTTGTCGCGTCCAAAGTGTCCCATGAGTCCGCCTCCATGAGCCTCTTGCAAAAGGAGCAAACGAAGAGAAGACTCGGGAATGCAAAGTTTGTTAGCTCTCATAAGATAATCATCCTTTAGGTAGTATCGTTCCCAAGACGTGTGTGTCAAACACTTAGTGTAAGGATTAGCAAAAGAAGGATCATGCTCATACAAGTCTTTTATATGCTCAAAACCAATAACATTCAACTCAAGTTGAGTGACAAGTATGCATATGCGTGAAAGTGCATCCGCAACTACATTTTCTTTACCCTTAATGTACTTGATCACATAAGGAAAAGATTCAATGAATTCACTCCATTTGGCGTGACGCTTGTTCAATTTAGTTTGACCTTTTAGGTACTTAAGCGTTTCATGATCGGTATGGATGACAAACTCATGAGGTCTAAGATAATGTTCCCAAACATGTAGCACACGCACTAAAGCATACAATTCTTTGTCATAGATGGGATAATTAAGTTGAGCACCGGAGAATTTTTCACTAAAATAAGCAATGGCTCGTTTTTCTTGCATCAAAACTCCGCCGATTCCGGTACCACTTGCATCACAATGAACCTCAAAAGTTTTGTCAAAATTGGGCAAAGCAAGAATCGGAGCATGAGTAAGCAAAGACTTGAGCTCATCAAAAGCGGTGGATTGCAAAGATCCCCAAACAAAAGGAGCATTCTTCTTACTCAAGGTATGCAAAGGAGCGGCAATTGTGCTAAAGTTTTTCACAAATCGGCGATAAAATCCTGCAAGGCCAAGGAAACTACGCACTTGTTGCAAATTGGTCGGTTGGGGCCAAGTTTTAATTGCCTCAATTTTAGTTTCGTCAACATGAATACCTTTTGAAGAGACAACAAATCCCAAGAAAACCACTTTGTCAACACCAAACATGCATTTTTTCAAATTTGCATAAAGGCTTTCCTTGCGAAGGGTTTGCAAAACAGATTTAACATGATTAATATGGTCTTTCATTGTTTTGCTAAACACAAGAATATCATCAAAGTAAACCACAACGAAGACTCCTATGTAAGGTCTAAGCACATGATGCATAAGACGCACGAAAGTTCCGGGAGCTTTGGACAAACCCATAGGCATCACTAACCACTCATATAAGCCAAATTTGGTTTTGAAAGCGGTTTTCCATTCATCACCTTCTTGAATGCGAATTTGATAATAGCCACTTTTCAGATCAATTTTTGAGAAAAAGTTGGCTCCGCTAAGTTCATCAAGCATATCATCTAAGCGAGGAATGGGATGCCTATAGCAAACGGTAATAGCATTTATAGGTCTACAATCGGAACACAATCGGAAACTTCCATTGGGCTTAGGCACAAGTATAACGGGAACAGCACAAGGGTTTAAGCTTTCACGTACATGACCATTGTTGATGAGTTGTTGTACTTGCCGTTGGATTTCCCTTGTCTCTTCGGGGTTGACACGGTATGGAGCTTTGTTTGGAAGTGGCGCTTCGGGGATGAGGTCGATTCGATGCTCAATGCCTCGAAGTGGAGGTAGACCCGGAGGTAGCTCATCGGGGAAAACATCTTGGAATTCCTGTAAAAGAGATTGAAACACTAAAGGTAGCTCGTGAGAGGTGTTAGTTGTTTGCTCTCCATCTTTGCACATGAGGACAAAGTGTATCACACTCGATGGGTTCTCACACACTTCTCTTATCTCACTTTTGGTGGCAAATAGGATGAGGTTTTTCTCTCTAGGTGAAGAGGCGCTCATATTTGGCTTGTGGCTCTCACTCACTTTTGGGTGGGTAACTTTCTCACTCTTCTCGCCATGGTGGGTGGTTTGCTTGTCGGCTATCACTTGACTAGGAGACATAGGTCGTAGCACATACTCCTTCCCTTTCATCTTGAAGCTATAGTGATTGGTGCGCCCATTGTGGATGACACCACGGTCGAATTTCCATGGTCGGCCAAGAAGGAGGTGGCAAACGGTCATTGGTACCACATCACATTCCAAAGTGTCTTCATAAGCACCAATTTTGAAGGAGACTTGGACCGTATGCTCAACTCGTATAGTGCCGGAGTCACTTAGCCATTGGACCTTGTAGGGGTGCGGGTGCTTCCTCTTGACCAATTGAAGCTTGGAGCATAGTTCTTCACCTGCCAAGTTGTGGCAACTACCTCCATCGATGATGACCTTGACAGACCTTCCATTGATGCCGGCCTTTGTGTGGAAGATGTGGCATCTTTGGTCTTCTTCTTGTTGATGTTGAAGTGTCAAGACTTTGGAGACAACGAGAGCGGGGCTCGGATCCTCATCACAAAAGACTTGATCATCTTCATCTTCGTTCACGCGCTGGTGCATGGCCACTTGCTCAAGGGCTTCCATCTCCTCTTCACTCATTGAGTCATATGTGCCGTCGTCGTTGAGGATCATGGTGCGCTTGTTCGTGCATTCATAGGACTTGTGGCCTCGGCCGCCGCAAGTGAAACACTTGAAGGAGCTTGTTTTGACGGTCTCATCGGTCGGAGTAGATGATGAAGCACGCGGCTTGAAGTTGCTTGTAGTAGGAGGAAGACGACTTGAACTTGCCGAAATTTTCTTGTAACTTGACTTGTCGTTGTTGCTTGGAGAAGATTTGGTTGACGTTGATGTTGGGGGAGTCGTTGAAGCTTGGATGTTGGAGAAGCCGTAGGTCTTGGATGAGTACTTGGTGTACTTGAAGTCATCTTGCACTTGACGTTCCGCCTAGGTTGCTTGATGCACGAGCTCAATGAGGTTGGAATATGGTTGGAAGTCGGCGATCTTCTTGATGGGATGATTGAGTCCATTCAAGAAACGTGACATTGTTTGCTCATCATCTTCCTTGACATTGGCTCGAATCATGGCTATCTTCATTTCCTTGTAGTATTCTTCAACACTCTTTGTTCCTTGCTTGAGGAGTTGTAGCTTCTTGAAGAGATCGTGGTTGTAGTAGGTTGGTACAAAGCGTGCCCGCATGACATCCTTCATTTGAGTCCAAGTGGTGATTGGTGGTTCACCTCTTGCTTCACGGCGTTCAAGTACTTGTTCCCACCATATGAGCACATAGTCTTGGAACTCAAGTGATGCCATAGCGATCTTCTTCTCTTCCTCAAAGTTGTGCAAACAAAAGATTTTGTCAACCTTCAATGCCCATGAGAGGTATTATTCCGGATCGTTGCTTCCATTGAACTTGGGCATTGTGAACTTGAGCTTGCCATAGCGTTGCTCTTCATTGTGTTGTTGGCGATGGTGATGATGACATCCTTGGCGTGGAAGGTAGTCATCCTCATGTTGCTCTTGGCGTGGAGGAAGTCCATGATCAACTTGCTCTTGTTGAACTTGAGGTTGAAGAGGAGCTTGACGAGCTTGAGGAGGGGCTTGTGGAGCTTGACGTTGCACACGCGGTAGGTAGTTCCTCTCTTGGGTTTCTTCTCGAAGAGCTTCCTCTTGATTGCGCCGTTCGCGATTGCGGTTCGCGATGGCTCGACTTGATTCTTGAAGGGCACATTGCGCCTCAAGAGCTTGCGCTTCACGTTGTTGTTGTTGAAGACGTTGAGCCTCGGCGTCTTGTTCTTCTTGGTGTAGACGCGCTCGTTCTTCTTCTTGTTGCCGTAGTCGTTGTCATTCTTGAGCTTGAGCAAAAGCCACTTGGTTTGATTGAGGACGAGGGACTTGCTCATCGACTTGCTCTTGCGAATGCTTGTCTTGTAGTGGGTTCCGAGATGCATGACGGTCTTGACGCGCGGCTCATCGAAGAATGGTCAATGACGGTGTACTTGAGACGGATAAGGTGTCATCGGAGTGTCGACTCGAGCGGCTCCGTCTTCAGGAGGAAGAAGTGGAATGATGCCGGTTCCTCATCAAGGCGCGGATCTCGTCCATTCTTGCATCATTTTCTTGCTTATGAGATTCAAACTTGTCGTCGAAGTAGTCTCTTGTACGTTGCTCGGAGAGTCGCAAGTCGGTGGCGAGGTTGTCGATGCGGTCGCTCATAGCTTGTTGCTCTTGGTGTAACGCCCTTTGAGCACCAAAGAGGTGGCTCTTTGTGATGAATGATGACATGTCGTCTCCGTGCTCGATGAGAGGTGGATTTGTAGAAGAACTTGGCCTATCCATCATACCAAGTAAAATGTAAGTGGAAGAAGGAAAAGAACATGTACCAAATGTACCTTGACCGATGTTGAAGATGAATCAAATTCACTCAAATGCGGACAATGAAATAGCACTGTTGGTACCAATTCTTGTCGGTTCTCACACCTACACAAGTAAAAGCTTGTGGTGGAGCTTGGTTAGGATGGTGGCACAAATTTGATGCAATATAAGTGAGCTTCAATAATGTTGGAAAAGATTCACAAATTTGCAAATGCAACAAGTAGACCAAGCTAGAATGGGTACACGGAAACACACACGCAAATAGATAAGTGGGATTGTGCAAACCAAAAGTGAGCCAAAATGTGGAAACCACGAAAATGCTCTTGTTGCACAATTCTAGAGAGACGCTAGCATGATTTCACAATAGGCGGATACGCAAACTTGTGCACAACCTACTAGGCAAAAATGCAACTATCTCTATCCCAATTATGCTATATGTATGGTATTTCGGTGCAATGATCCAAGATGATCCAATATGACAATCTTAATGTAGTATGATGCTATGGTTCTTGCTCATAAGCTCTTTGCTTATCTTTCCTCTTTGCTTAAAAGCTTGGGTGGCTCTTTCACTTTTGAGCTCTTTTCTCATGCAAAACTTCACGAACCAAGATAGCAATTGCGTATGCTATGACAACTTTGTGACACACAAGTTGATCTTGAGATATGCACCACTATGGTATGATATGTATGCTATATGGAGTATGATCACTAATGTGCACAAGTCACGTTGCCAGCAATACTCAATGGCTAGTCTCAATGGGTAAGCTATGCAAAAGTAGGGACATGTGGGTATCAATGCAATTGCAAGGTATGACAAAGATGTCGTCGAAGTTACCATCCTTGTGATGATGAGACCCTTGGGAAGATTAGCCATGGTGGTGATGACGTCAACCGTACCTAGATAGCCGAAACACAAAAGGATATGGAGGCCACAACTCAAAATCTCAAGGACCAAAATTGTGTCAAAATCGTCATCAGAGGTATCGTGGAAGATGTTTGTGTATGTGGGTTTGGAAGATGTGGTGGAATGTGGGAATGTGGAGGTGGGGAACTGTCGAACTTCAGCTTCGTCAGGGTTTCATGGACGTCCGTGATTTTACGGTCGTCCGGACTTCGTCGGACGTCCGGCCTTTTCCGGTCATCCGGAGCCTGGGCGAAAATCGGGCTCGGGGAGAGGAACTGCGAAAACTCCAGGGAAGAAGAAGATGGTGAGGTCGAAATCGAGCGGTTTGATGGATGGAAAAGGGTGGGGAGGGTGGGGAAAAGCTAGATCCACACGCAGCAACACAAATCCATGGACCAAATCCAACAAAATCTCAACTCACAAACAAATCACAAAAAATTTGGGGCTATTTTTGGTGGGGAATTTTCGGAATTAGGACGAAAACAACAAAATCAAGCTAGAAAACACGGGGTAGGGGCTCCAAAAACGTGATCAACGTGGCTCATGATACCAAGATGATGTAGGGAAAAACCCTAGATGGATGATCTTTCACGTTTGGAGGGATCCCACGGGAGAAACACGAAGAACACGCGGAAGCACAAAGGGGAAATCACGGGGAGGTTGAGAGAGAATCACGAAACCGACAGGGAATCAATCACATGAGTGCTAGATCACCGAACACAAAGAGGTACATATGATCCATAGTCAACAAAGGTAAGGATACAAAGGACAGTTCATCTCCTAACGGAGGTCTTGATGGTCTTCCCTAGAGAGAGGTCTTGAATCCGCTTGGGGGATCTTCTCCGAAGAGGTCCTGAACTCCGAGGAGAAGTATCCAAGTGGATGAGCAAAGGCTCTCTCACAAATATGAGCTAATCCAATGCTGCCCGTACCAGGAGGTGCGGGTGTCCTATTTATAGTCTTAGTGCAAATGGAAGTCAAAACGAAGGGGTACAAGGGCTCCAGCCCGCAGGTTCGGTCACTCAGGAGTCGGACGTCCGGAAGGCGTCGGACGTCCGGAGGCTCGGGACGGTCCGGTCGTCCGGGCGTGCTCGGACGTCCGTTGTTTCAGCTCGGGTGTAGGCGCGTCGGTCATCCATAGGGGGTCGGTCGTCCGGGGCTTCAGGAGGGTCCGGTCGTCCGGGCGCGCTCGGACGTCCGTAGTTTCGGTTCTGGTGCTTGGCGTCCGGTCGTCCGGTCCGCTCCGGATGTCCGTAGATTTGGTTCGGGTGACGAAGTGTCAGACGTCCGGAGGGGTCCGGTCGTCCGTGTCCTGGGACTCGTCGGACGTCCGGACACTATCGGTCGTCCGACGCCTGTAGCTTCGCGGCAGTTCTTCTTCTTGTTCATCATGATTGGGGTCCTCGCCGTCTTGGCTCTTGGGGGTAGCTGTTCCGTGGCTCGTTTCCAGGCACCTGATAACACACAGAGTTTCTGAATGAGGTAGTAGCCATGTCTCGTGAGTAGGAATAGTAAGTTCGGAGAGGAGCGAGTTCACCTTATCTTCAATGGCCTTAGCTCGGGCTCGTGTCATGGGTTCAAGTGGTGTTGAGGGAGATGTAGGCACGTCCATGGGGATGAGCGAGGGATGCTCCGCATCAGGTTGTCAATCCCTTCACGGCCACTTGCGAAAGTGAGATCTGATACAGATAATAAGATAAGATAAATATTGTTGGTATTTTTATAATATAGATTGAAAAGTAAAGATTGCAAAATAAAGTAGATCGGGAAGGTATATGATGGAAGATAGTCCCGGGGGCCATAGTTTCACTAGTGGCTTCTCTCAAGATAGCATTAGTATTACGGTGGGTGAACAAATTACTGTCGAGCATTTGATAGAAAAGTGCATAGTTATGAGATTATCTAGGCATGATCATGTATATAGGCATCACGTCTGCGACAAGTAGACCAAAGCGATTCTGCATCTACTACTATTACTCCACACATCGACCGCTATCCAGCATGCATCTAGAGTATTAAGTTCATAAGAACAGAGTAACACATTAGGCAAGATGACATGATGTAGAGGGATAAACTCAAGAAATATGATATAAACCCCATCTTTTTATCCTCGATGGTAACAATACAAGATGTGCCTTGCTACCCCTGCTATCACTGGGAAAGGACACTGAGGGAGTCCTGGATTAGGGGGTGTCCGGATAGCCGGACTACCATCATCAGCCGAACTATCATCGGCCGGACTATCATCATCGACCGGACTCCAAGACTATGAAGATACAAGATTGAAGACTTCGTCCCGTGTCCAGATGGGACTTTCCTTGGCGTGGAAGGCAAGCTTGGTGATACAGATATGTAGATGTCCTACCATTGTAACCGACTCTATGTAACCCTAGCCCTCTCTGGTGTCTATATAAACCGGATGCCTCTAGTCCGTAGGACACAACAACAACCATTACAATCATACCATAGGCTAGCTTCTAGGGTTTAGCCTTCTTGATCTCATGGTAGATCCACTCTTGTAAACATTCACAATATCAATACCTCCATCAAGAGGGCCCGAACCTGGGTAAAACATCGTGTCCCTTGTCTCCTGTTACCATCCGCCTAGACGCACAGTTTGGGACCCCCTACCCGAGATCCGCCGGTTTTGACACCGACATTGGTGCTTTCATTGAGAGTTCCTCTGTGTCGTCACCGATAGGCTTGATGGCCTCTTCAATCGACAATGACGCAGTCCTGGGTGAGACTTTTCTCCCCGGACAGATCGTCGTATTCGGCGGCTTCGCACTGCGGGCCAACTCACTTGGCCATCTGGAGCGGATCGAAAGCTACGCCCCTGGCCGTCAGGTCAGGTTTGGAAGCCTAAACTTCACGGCCGATATCCGCGGGGACTTGATCTTCGATGGATCTGAGCCACAGCCGAGCGTGCCGCGCTGTCACGATGGGCACGACCTGACTCTGCCGCCGGACAGCACCTTGGAGGCCGCACACGAATCCGCTCCGACCCATAGTCCGGAGCCGATCGCTCAGATCGAGGACGGATGGCTGGACACCGCCTTGGGAGCTGCAACTTCTACGGCGATGGAGCCGAACACTTACCTTGTCCCGCATAAAGCTCATGACTCCGAGGTGCCGGACTCCCTGCCGGACTCCGAACCTCCTGCGCCCCTGCCAGTCGAATCCGATTGGGCGCCGATCATGGAATTCACGGCTGCGGACACCTTTCAGCACTCACCCTTCGGCGATATCTTAAATTCGCTGAAGCATCTCTCACTATCCGGAGAGCCCTGGCCGAACTACGGCCAGGATGGTCGGGACGCGGACAATGAAGAAATTCAGAGCCCACCGACCACCCACTTCGTAGCCACCGTCGACGATCTAACCGACATGCTAAACTACGACTCCGAAGACATCAACGGTATGGACGACGATGCCGGAGACAATCAAGAACCAGCGCCTACAGAGCACTGGAAGGCCACCTCGTCACATGACATACATATGGTGGACACCCCAAAGGGAAGCGATAATGAGGAACAACGGGACGCGGCAGAGGATAATCCCGCCGATAAACAAACAAAACAGCAACGTAAACGCCGCCCTAAGTCCCGCCTCGATCAAAGCAGCATTCCTAACGACCCAGCGATAGAGCAGGGCAAACCAGCGGACGACGAACATACAACCAAGCAACCATCCGAACAGGACGAACCGGATAATCAACCCCTTCACGGAGCAATCAACAGTTCGGACACAACACCGGAGCATAAGAACCTTCACAAAAGACTCGTCGCCACTGCAAGAAGTTTGAAGAAGGAAAAACGGAAGCTCAAAATAGCGGAAGACATACTCAGAATGAAGTGGATCAAAGTACTCAAGACCACAGACAAATATGGCAATGGCCATCAAGCAAAGAGCTACCTGAAGCGCAAGCAGCTGCCAGAATTTGACGAGGAAGCCATAGAGCCCTCACAGTCAAAAAATAAAGAGGCCGCCTGGCCGGATAGACGGCCAGATGACAGGCCAAAAGCGACAAGCGGCGCCGCACACAAGCCGACTTATGATCCTGGGAAAACGGACGGCCCAACTAGGTCCATCTACGGGCCAAAAAAGAGGTCCCCAGGAAGTAACACAACACGACAAGTGTTCGAAGACAGCGGCACGCCCAAATACAGGGGCGCCGCACACCCGCTATGTTTTACCGATGAGGTGCTGGATCATGAATTTCCAGCAGGGTTCAAACCCATAAACATAGAGGCATACGACGGCACAACAGACCCCGGAGTCTGGATAGAAGATTACATACTACACATACACATGGCTAGGGGAGATGATCTCCACGCCATAAAATACCTATCCCTCAAGCTCAAAGGGCCAGCTCGGCATTGGCTCAAAAGCCTCCCAGAAAACACTGTTGGAAGTTGGGAAGAGCTTGAGGACGTGTTTAGAGCAAATTTTCAAGGGACTTATGTCCGCCCTCCGGATGCAGACAATCTGAGTCATATAACCCAACAGCCCGGAGAGTCAGCGCGCAAATTCTGGAACAGGTTCCTTACCAAAAAGAACCAAATAGTCGACTGTCCGGACGCGGAAGCCTTAGCAGCTTTTAAACACAACGTCTGAGACGAATGGCTCGCCAGACACCTCGGCCAGGAGAAGCCAAGAACAATGGCCGCGCTAACAAGCCTCATGACGTGCTTTTGCGCAGGAGAAGACAGCTGGCTAGCAAGATGCAGCACCAGCGACCCGAGTACATCCGAGATCAGAGATGGAAACGGAAAATCACGGTGCAGGAAAGATCAGCGCCGGAATAAAGAAAAAAGCCCGAAGGGCACGACGGTCAATGCCGGATTCAAAAGCTCGCGGCCAAACAATAAAACAATGCCTGTTAAGGACAACAGCGACTAGCTATCAAATTTAAACAAAATTTTAGATCGGATATGTCAAATCCACAGTACCTCCGGAAGGCCTGCAAACCATACCAACCGAAATTGTTGGGTTTTTAAACAGTCCGGCAGACTCAACGCCGGACACAAGGGGCTCTATGCACCAAGCGAGGACGATGACGAACCCCACCAGCAGAGCACCGGAAGTCAAAAGACTTTCCCACAAGAAGTCAAAACAGTAAACTCGCTTCATGTGATAGTACGGAAAACCAACACAGCACTCGCTAAGACAAGTGTCGCACGGTCCACCCCAGCGGAACACTGAGATTGGATGTCAAAACCAATCACTTTCGACCATCTGGATTAGTCCAGAAGTATCCGGAACGCAGGATAGACTGCCCTGATATTGGATCCCATAATAGACGGACTGCAATTCACGCAGGTTTTGATGGACAGCGGCAGTGACTTAAACCTGCTATATCCGGACACAATCCGCAAGTTGGGATAGACCCCACTACAATTCGGCATAGCCGCACTTCCTTCAAAGGAGTGGCGCCAGGCCCTTACGCCAGGTGCACAGGTTCATTATTACTAGAAGTTGTGTTCGGGTCACCTGACAACTTCCACCGAGAAAAGCTAACCTTTCATGTCGCCCCATTTAAAAGTAGCTATCAAGCATCACTGGGACGGGAAGCTTTCGTCTGCTTCAATGCAATACCACATTACGCGTCTCTTACGCTTCAAATGCCCGGTCCACGTGGCATCATTTCATTAAAAGGTCGCCTGAGACCCCGGACACGGCTGGACGAGTCCGGAATAAATAAGCTAGGGGCTACCTAGCTGCACACCCCTTCACAAGGGTTTGTACATATAAGCCATAATGAGCCAGCATAGGCCCAGCTTTATTAATCTATATTTCAATTTTTTATGCACTTTCTCGCACGATTTCTTTTCAAACTAAGTTCCTCTCTTTTTACAGATGAACAGCGTGCACACCCGTCCAGGATACGGCACAACGGAGACACAGGCGCAGACGTGCAGTAGGGACCCGTTGCAAGGAATCTTTTCAGACTAAGACCCTACATAAACCTTTCTTACTATCTCTTGTTGCTATAATCCCCTGGTTTCTCATTATAACCAGAGTGGAGACTGGCGTTTTGGTATCGGCCGCGCCAGAAGAACTTGCCCGTACCTGGACACAAGGGGCTTAGGGCATTGTTTTGCCCGCTATTGTAAAGACCGAACACCTTCGGGAGTGTTCGGTGTCTCGAGTTAGGCCTTATATGCATCAGCTCTGAATCATGTCTTCGGTCAAATGTTGGGTTTGCCCGGCTCCTGTGTTTTGCTGCCTTACGTTCCGTATCATCGGCTAACGCGGCACCAGGAGAACTACTACGATTGTGCCCCAGTTCAGCTGGGCGAGCACCTCAGTAGAGAAAGCCAAAAACTGACTGTCATGATACAGCGAGAGACTGGTCAACCACTCGATCGACCATGGGAAAGTTTAGAATTCCTCCGCTTTGACGAAGGGCCGTTTCCCGGTCAGGCACATACGCGCCCCAAATTCGGAGAGCGCGGTGCCCCCAGGGGCTATGTCGTAGCCCCACCCTTGAACTCCATGGCTAAGTGAAAGTGATAAAGCATTATAGTCCGGTTGCCTTGTTTGCTATGCTACCACCTCCTTTACAGGACCGAGACGTCGGATTAAGTGTGAGAACGCGCTATTTTTTGCGAACACCCCCGCAGCTTGTGCGTGGGGGCTGAAGCCGACGACTGCCATCTTTAAGGTTATACACACGTATACATGAACGGCCGCATAGGAGATATTCTATTACTTGAACGCACAAGTATAAAAGGCGCTTACATCATAAATATTGTTTTACATCATAAAAACGTTCATTCGAACGTAATATTTTTTGAGCACTGCGACTCTATTACACGAGCACCACGCAGCACTTCACCAAAATAGTGCTCGGCGGGTAACCGGTTATCGTCCGAACCCGGGGTCGCAACAGCGGTGGCATCCATCTCTGTCCAATGTGTCTTCACACGGGCGAGTGCCATCCGCGCACCCTCTATGCAGGCCGACCGCTTCATCGCCTTGATATGCGGCACCGCCCCAAGAAATTGCTGCAATAAGCCAAAGTAACTCTTCGGCTCGGGCCTATCCGGCCAGACATGGGTCACTATATCCGTCATAGCAAGCCCGGATAACCTATTTAGCTCAGCCCACTCGGCCAAACGGTCGGTCAGCGGAAGTGAACACTCCGGACTATGGAATTGAGACCAAAACAGCTCTTCCGTCTTGTGATCCTTCTGGCTTCGAAAATGCACAACAGCATCCGCCGCACTCGCTGCTAAGTCCATATAAGGGTCCTCTGGACCCCACAGTTGGCCCAGCTAAGCATACTTTGGATCCGTAAACCTTCGGCGCAGCAGAAAAGGCTTGCCAGCTACAATATCTCCGGCCTGGCGCAGCTCTTCCTTTATAGCCCGCATTGCAGAGCGGGCATCCTTGGCTTCGGCGGTGGCCTTCCCCAGGTCTTCTTGCCCCGCTAGGCGCTCCTTCCCAAGAGCCTCATTGCGGTCGGTAGCATCTTTTAACTTCACGGCCATTTCGGCCATCTCTTCCTTGCTCCGGCAGTGTGCGACCCTTTCGGCCGCTAACTCCTCGGCCGCCCTCGAGGCCGCCGCATTACTCCTTCCGGCCTGCTCCTTGGCTTGAGCAAGTTCGGCCCGAAGGCTCTCCACAGCAGCGGCACTATCTGCATTTCACACACATGTTGTGAGGAGCTGGCTTCGGCTCCCTTACCTAGTGACCGCACAGAAACACTTACCTTGCGACTCATCAAGTCGCCTGTTGACCAGCGTGATGTCCGCATCCGCAACAGCGAGTTGCCGCTTTAGTTCAGCAACTCCATCAGTCTGGCTGGCCCCCGGACGACCCGCCACCTGCATCGGCACGGCGGAATTTAAACCTGCGATTTTGATCCTCGGCACGCTGTCGATTTCGACAACCTACCGAGTCTCAGGGGCTACTATCTATATAGGGCGCATTCTATATGCAAAACTGTTAAAAGGTGTGTCATTTTTACGTACCTCAAACCCCGCCAGCAAACTCCTGACGGCATTACGCAACCCGCCTTCGGCGGACGAAATCCTTTCAATCACCGTGCTCATCAATGCGTGGTGATCTTCTGAGATAGACGCCTTCTCAAGCAGATCCTTCAGCCGTACACCAGCTGGCGCCGAACTATCCGGCTTTGCCAAACCCGGGGGCTCCCTCCGTGACGACACTTCAGGCTCGTCCGCCCTATCCGATGGCGCCCCGGACGGAGGCGTCTCGCTCTCCATCATCTCCGGACGAAGGTCCCCCGAAGACGAGCTCATTTGCGAAGGACGGAGATCCGAACTACAAGGTAAGAACTTTAGTTATCCTCAGAAGCACAAATAGGGATGCCCCTTATTATAAAACTCCTTTCTTTCAACTTACGGCTCGTTGGAGGGCTGATTCTTTAAGGGAGATTGTGCGGTCGGGGCCTCCCCGGACGTAGGACCCTCTGGCAAAGATTTCTTCCCCCGTTTAGGGGCTTTTGCCGCCGGGTCCTCGGAGGCAGTCCTCTCCTCCCTTGGAGGGAGGGATTTTCGATCCCCCCTCTTTCAAGAGCCTCCTTAGGTGAGGCAGTAGCTTTCTTGCTTTCCCCTTCGCCTTCCTCTAGAGGCGCAACCTCAAGCATCCGGACCAGCACGGAATCCGACGCGGTCTCGGGGAGGGGGGCCGGACACCATATCAATTTTGCTTCCGCTATCCACTCCTGTGTAGAAGGAAGTTGGTCATAAGGCGAATCATCGAAAGGCAAACAAACGGTATGTCCGGACTTGGAACTACTTACTCGAGTATCCGGGCGATTGCAGCTGAGGCCAGCATCCTCGGTCAATTCCGGATGCGCCTCTTGCGATCCGAAGAATAATTTGTACATCTCCAGGGGTGTCATGCCCATGAAGTGTTGAAGAATCCATGGGCCCTCCGGATTGAACTCCCACAGCCGGAGAGGGCGGCGTTTGCAGGGCGGAAGACGCCTAATCAGCATAACCTGCATTACCACCACCATATCAACCTCCCTCGTTTGGAGATCTCGAATCCGGCCCTGCAGAAGGGGCACGTCCTTTGACGGCCCCTAGTTGATCCCTTGGTTGATCCACGACATCAACCGTCGTGGAGGTCCCGGGCGGAATAAGGGCGGCGGCTTTTGTCTGCGGCCCCTCGAAACGGTAATATAGAACCACTCTTGCTGCCACGGGCCGAGCTCCTCTTGGAAGGAGCCAGCGGGCCACGGGGCCTCGGCCCTCCTACTTATGGCCGCCCCGCCGCACTCCGCTTGACGCCCCCCGATCATCTTCGGCGCCACATTGAAGGTCTTCAGCCACAGGCCGAAGTGAGGGGTGACGTGGAGGAAGGCTTCGCAGACGACAATAAATGCGGAAATATGGAGGATGGACTCCGGAGCCAAATCGTGGAATTCCAACCCATAGTAAAACATGAGCCCTCTGACAAAAGGATCCATCGGGAAGCCTAAACCCCAACGGAGGTGGGATACAAAAACGACATACTCGCCGGGCTCGGGGGTGGGGATGGCCTGCCCTTAGGCAGGCAACCTGTGCGAAATCTCATAAGCCAGGTACTTGGCCTCCCGCAGCTTTAGCACGTCCTCCTCCGTGACGGAGGAGGGCATCCACCGGCCTTGGAGGTCGGAACCGGACATCATTGAAAGTCCGAAGCGCTCGAATCTGGAGCTCTAGGTGCTGGAACTTGGAGCGGGGAGAGGATTCGATGGAGGATTGAAGAAAAGAAACGAGCCTTGGTCCCGTTATAAAGAGGGAGAATACCAAGAGCCGTCTCCGTGACCGTTTGGGACTCGCCTTCGATAGAGGGGGCGTGGCGACGGGCGCGGTTGGGTTACCCACGTCCGTATTGATGATAATCCCGGATTAAGGGGGAACACGATCTCTGCTTCGACAAGACGTGCCAAGGAAACCGCTTCGCTAAATGCGCTGAGGTGGTAGAGTAAAAAACGATTCAAGTAATGGCTTGGTAGTGGCGTGACGTCATGCCGCAAAAAAACGTCAGCAGATTGAACTTGTGTATATATTATTCTCTCTACAGTGGAATGTGGAATTTATTTTGCAGAGCCGGACACTATCCTGGTGTTCACAATCTTCTATCATTCGGAGGAGGAACCCGCCTTGCAATGCCAAGCAATATACGTGCCGGATTTATCATCATTGAAGTCTGGTTCAGGGGCTACTGAGGGAGTCCTGGATTAGGGGGTGTCCGGATAGCCGGACTACCATCATCAGCCGAACTATCATCGGCCGGACTATCATCATCGACCGGACTCCAAGACTATGAAGATACAAGATTGAAGACTTCGTCCCGTGTCCGGATGGGACTTTCCTTGGCGTGGAAGGCAAGCTTGGCGATACGGATATGTAGATCTCCTACCATTGTAACTGACTCTATGTAACCCTAGCCCTCTCTGGTGTCTATATAAACCGGATGGCTCAAGTCCGTAGGACACAACAACCATTACAGTCATACCATAGGCTAGCTCCTAGGGTTTAGCCTCCTTGATCTCGTGGTAGATCCACTCTTGTAAACATCCACAATATCAATATCAATCAAGTAGGACGTAGGGTTTTACCTCCATCAAGAGGGCCCGAACCTAGGTAAAACATCGTGTCCCTTGTCTCCTGTTACCATCTGCCTAGACGCACAGTTCGGGACCCCCTACCCGAGATCCGCCGGTTTTGACACCGACAGACACCGCAAGATTGAACCCAAAGCTAAGCACTTCTCCCATTGCAAGAAAGATCAATCTAGTAGGCCAAACCAAACTGATAATTCAAAGAGACTTGCAAAGATAACCAATCATACATAAAAGAATTTAGAGGAGATTCAAGTATTTCTCATAGATAAACTTGATCATAAACCCACAATTCATCGGATCTCGACAAAACACCACAAAAAGAGTTACATCGAATAGGTCTCCAAGAAGATCGAGGAGAACTTTGTATTGACATTCAAAGAGAGAGAAGAATCCATCTAGCTAATAACTATGGGCCCGAAGGTCTGTGGTAAACTAGTCACAACTCATCGGAGAGGCCTTGGTGATGATGTAGAAGCCCTCCGTGCTCGATTCCCCCTCCGGCGGAGCGCCAGAAAAGGCTCCAAGATGGGAACTCACGGGTACAGAAGGTTGCGGTGGTGGAAATAGGGTTTCATGGTGATCCTCGATGTTTCGAGGGTACGGAGGTATATATAGGAGGAAGAAGTAGGTCGGTGGAGCCACGAGGGGCCCATGAGGGTGGTGGCGCGCCCACCCCCCTAGGGCGCACCCTCCTGCCTCGTGGCTTCCTCGCGTGTTTCTTGACGTCCACTCCAAGTCTCCTGGATTGCGTTGTTCCAAAAAGATTGCTGCCGAAGGTTTCATTCCATTTGGACTTCGTTTGATATTCCTTTTCTTCGAAACACTGTAATAGGGGAAAAACAACAATTTGGGTTGGGCCTCCGGTTAGTAGGTTAGTCCCAAAAATGATACAAAAATGTAAAGTAAAGCCCATAAACATCCAAAACGGGTAATATAATAGCAAGGAACAATCAAAAATTATAGATACGTTGGAGACGTATCATCGTGCCGTTAAGATTGCATCCAAGCTCACAACCAAAGATCATCTCATGACGAATGTGCTTGGAAGCCTAAGAAAGGGGTTAAGCACTCGTAGACAATTTGCAAACTATTGTGAGCATCGCATGTTTGTTTCTTGTCTCAAACCCCAAAAGGTCTATGAGGCGCTCGAGGATCCGGATTGGCTCAATGCCATGCATGAAGAACTCAACAACTTCAAGCACAATCAGGTGTGGAGATTGGTGCGAGGGCCAACGGGGAATCATAATGTCATTGGAACCAAGTGGATATTCAAGAACAAGCAAGATGCTCGTGGGATTATTGTTCGCAACAAGGCTCATTGGTAGCACAAGGCTACTCCCAAGTCGAGGGTATCGACTACGGTGAAACCTTTGCTCCCATTGCTCGCCTTGAATCTATTTGTTTGTTGATTGCTTATGCTTCTCATCATAACTTCAAGTTGCAACAAATGGATGTGAAGAGTGCTTTTCTTAATGGTCCTATTAATGAGTTGGTGTATGTCAAGCAACCCCCAGAGTTCGAGGATCCCTATTTCCCCGATCATGTGTACCAACTCGACAAGGCACTCTATGGCCTTAAACAAGCCCCACATGCGTGGTATGAGCATCTTACCGAGTTGTTGCAAGATTGTGGGTTTGAAATTGGGAAAATTGACCCCACTCTTTTTACTAAGAAGGTCAAAGGGGAGTTGTTTGTATGCGAACTATATGTTGATGATATTATCTTTGGTTCCCCTAACAAAGCTTTCAATGAGGAATTTGCCGCTCTCATGACCTCAAAGTTCAAGATGTCCATGATGGGAGAGCTGAAGTTCTTTCTCGGGTTCAAAATCAAGCAAGGAAGAGAAGGCACCCTCATCAACCAAGCAAAATACACTCAAGACATGCTCAATAGATTCAAGCTAAGTGATGTCAAGCCGGCCTCCACTCCAATGCCCGTCAAATGCCAACTTGACATAGATCCCAATGGTAAAGCAGTGGATCAAAAGGTATACCTTAGGTGAGGCCTCCACTCCATGATTGGCTCCTTGCTTTACCTTTGTGCATCTAGACCAGATATCATGTTGAGTGTGGGAATTTGTGCATCGTTTCAAGCCGCACCTAAGGAAAGTCACTATGTGGCGGTCAAGCGAATCTTTCAATATTTGGCTCATACCCCAAACTTTGGCTTACGGTACCCAAGAGGAGCCAAATTCAATCTTTTGGGCTATTCTGACTCAGATTGGGCAGGAGACAGGGTGGATAGGAAGTCCACCTCCGGAGGGTGCCAATTTCTTGGTTCCTCTTTGGTGAGTTGGTCTTCTAAGAAGCAAAGTTGTGTGTCTCTATTGTCCACCGAAGCGGAGTATCTGGCTGCCGGTAGTTGTTGTGCTCAACTTCTACGGATGAGGCAAACCTTGAAGGATTAAGGTGTCATTTGTGATGAAGTTCCTCTTTGGTGTGATAATGAAAGTGCAATCAAGATCTCTCTCAACCCGGTGCAACACTTCAAGACGAAGCATATTGAGATTCGGCATCACTTCATCCGGGATCACATTAGGCGAGGGGAGACCAAGCTCAAGTATGTATGTCAACACTCATGATAACCTTGCAGATATTTTCATGAAACCCTTGGATGAACCAAGATTTCGCGAGTTAAGGCATGAGCTAAATATCATTGATTCGAGAAATGTAGCTTGAACCCTTGCACACCCCACCATACTCAACTTGATATATTGTTTAGGTGTAGGCATGGACATAGGGGGAGTGTTGTTCTCTCAATGAACTCTCCCTCCCCCCATTATGCATAAATTTGTTGGAAATATGCCCTAGAGGCAATAATAAAAGTATTATTATATTTCATTGTTCATGATAATTGTCTTTTATTCATGCTATAACTGTATTATCCGGAAATCGTAATACACGTGTGAATACATAGACCACCATATGTCCCTAGTGAGCCTCTAGTTGACTAGCTCGTTGTGATCAACAGATAGTCATGGTTTCCTGGCTATGGACATTGGATGTCGTTGATAACGGGATCACATCATTAGGAGAATGATGTGATGGACAAGACCCAATCCTAAGCATAGCACAAAGATCGTGTAGTTCGTTTGCTAGAGCTTTGCCAATGTCAAGTATCTCTTCCTTAGACCATGAGATCGTGTAACTCCCGGATACCGTAAGAGTGCTTTGGGTGTACCAAACGTCACAACGTAACTGGGTGACTATAAAGGTGCACTACAGGTATCTCCGAAAGTGTCTGTTGGGTTGACACTGATCGAGACTGGGATTTGTCACTCCGTATGACGGAGAGGTATCTCTGGGCCCACTCGGTAATGCATCATCATAATGAGCTCAAGGTGACCAAGGTGTTGGCCACGGGATCATGCATTACGGTACGAGTAAAGTGACTTGCCGGTAACGAGACTGAACAAGGTATTGGGATACCGACGATCGAGTCTCGGGCAAGTAACGTACCGATTGACAAAGGGAATTGTATACAGGGTTTGATCGAATCCTTGACATCGTGGTTCAACCGATGAAATCATCGAGGAGCATGTGGGAGCCAACATGGGTATCCAGATCCCGCTGTTGGTTATTGACCGGAGAGTGGTCTCGGTCATGTCTGCATGTCTCCTGAACCCATAGGGTCTACACACTTAAGGTTCGGTGACGCTAGGATTATTAGGAAGACTAGTATGTGACTACCGAATGTTGTTCGGAGTCCCTGATGAGATCCCGGACGTCACGAGGAGTTCCGGAATGGTCCGGAGGTGAAGTTTTATATATGGGAAGTTGTCAAACGGACACCGGAAAGTTTCGGGGGCATACCGGTATTGTACCGGGGCCACCGGAAGGGTTCCGGAGGTCCACCGGGAGGGGCCACCCCTCCCGTGGGACCAGATGGGCTGCGTGGGGCAGGAGCCAGCCCCAAGTGGGTTGGGTGCGCCCCCCCCCTCCTTGGGCCCTTGCGCCTAGGGTTTGGGGGGGAACCCTAGAGGGGACGCCCCCTTGCTTGGGGGGCAAGCCCCCCTCCCCTTGGCCGCCGCCCCCCCCTCTAGATTCCCATCTAGAGGGGCCGGCCCCCTTGCCCCTTCCCCCTATAAATAGAGGGGCGAGGGGAGGGCTGCAACACACAATTGAAGGCGCAGCCCCTCCCCTCCCCAACACCTCTCCTCCTCCGCGTGTGCTTGGCGAAGCCCTGCCGGAGAACTGTCACTCCACCATCATCACGTCGTCGTGCTGCCGTTGGAGCGATCTTCCTCAACCTCTCCTCCCCCCTTGCTGGATCAAGAAGGAGGAGACGTCTCCCATACCGTACGTGTGTTGAACGCGGAGGTGCTATCCGTTCAGCACTTGGACATCGGTGGTCTGAATCACGTCGAGTACGACTCCATCATCACCGTCCCCTTGCAAGCTTCCGCACGCGATCTACAAGTGGTATGTAGATGCAATCACTCTCCCATGACTCGTTGCTTAGATGAACACATAGATGGATCTTGGTGAAACCGTAGGAAAAATTTTAATTTTCTGCAACGTTCCCCAACAGTGGCATCATGAGCTAGGTCTATGCGTAGTTCTCTTTGCATGAGTAGAACACGATTTTGTTGTGGGCGTGGATCTTGTCAACTTGCTTGCCTCTACTAGTCTTTTCTTGCTTCAGCGATATTGTGGGATGAAGCGGCCCGGACCAACCTTACACATACGCTTACGTGAGACCGGTTCCACCGATTGACATGCACTAGTTGCATAAGGTGGCTGGCGGGTGTCTGTCTCTCCCACTTTAGTTGGAGCGGGTTCGATGAAAAGGGCCCTTGTGAAGGGTAAATAGAAGTTGACAAAATCACGTTGTGGTTATTCGTAGGTAAGAAAACGTTCTTGCTAGAACCCAATTGCAGCCACGTAAAAGATGCAACAACAATTAGAGGACGTCTAACTTGTTTTTGCAGCGATTGATCATGTGATGTGATATGGCCAGAAGTTGTGATGAATGATGAATTGTGATGTATGAAATCATGTTCTTGTAATAGGATTCACGACTTGCATGTCGATGAGTATGACAACTGGCAGGAGCCATAGGAGTTGTCTTTATTTTTTGTATGACCTGCGTGTCATTGAAGAACGCCATGTAACTTACTTTACTTTATTGTTAAACGCGTTAGCTATAGAAGTAGAAGTAGTCGTTGGCGTGACAACTTCATGAAGACACGATGATGGAGATCATGATGATGGAGATCATGGTGTCAAGCCGGTGACAAGATGATCATGGAGCCCCGAAGATGGAGATCAATGGAGCTATATGATATTGGCCATATCATGTCACAACTATATAATTGCATGTGATGTTTATTATGTTTATGCATCTTGTTTACTTAGGACGACGGTAGTAAATAAGATGATCCCTTACAAAAATTTCAAGAAGTGTTCTCCCCTAACTGTGCACCGTTGCTACAGTTCGTCGCTTCTAAGCACCACGTGATGATCGGGTGTGATGGATTCTTACGTTCACATACAACGGGTGTAAGACAGTTTTACACAACGAAAACACTTAGGGTTAACTTGACGATCCTAGCATGTACAGACATGGCCTCGGAACACGGAGACCGAAAGGTCGAACACGAGTCGTATGGAAGATACGATCAACATGGAGATGTTCACCGACGATGACTAGTCCGTCTCACATGATGATCGGACACGGGCTAGTCGACTCGGATCGTGTAACACTTAGATGACTAGAGGGATGTCTAATCTGAGTGGGAGTTCATAATTTGATTAGAACTTAATTATCATGAACTTAGTCTAAAAACCTTTGCAAATATGTCTTGTAGATCAAATGGCCAACGCTCATGTCAACATGAACTTCAACGCGTTCCTAGAGAAAACCAAGCTGAAAGATGATGGCAGCAACTATACAGACTGGGTCCGGAACCTGAGGATCATCCTCATAGCTGCCAGGAAACAATATGTCCTAGAAGGACCGCTAGGTGACGCTCCCGTCCCAGAGAACCAAGACATTATGAATGCTTGGCAAACTCGTGCTGATGATTACTCCCTCGTTCAGTGTGGCATGCTTTACAGCTTAGAACCGGGGCTCCAAAAGCGTTTTGAGCATCACGGAGCATATGAGATGTTCGAAGAGCTGAAACTAGTTTTCCAAGCTCATGCCCGGGTCAAGAGATATGATGTCTCCGACAAGTTCTATAGTTGTAAGATGGAGGAAAACAGTTCTGTCAGTGAGCACATCCTAAAGATGTCTGGGTTGCACAACCGTATGACCCAGCTGAACATTAACCTCCCAGATGAGGCGGTCATTGATAGAATCCTCCAGTCACTCCCACCAAGCTACAAGAGCTTTGTGATGAACTACAACATGCAGGGGATGGAAAAGACCATTCCTGAAGTGTTCTCGATGCTGAAGTCAGCAGAGGCAGAAATCAAGAAAGAACATCAAGTGTTGATGGTCAATAAGACCACTAAGTTCAAGAAGGGCAAGGGCAAGAAGAACTTCAAGAAGGACGGCAAGGATGTTGCCGCGCCCAGTAAGCCAGTTACCGGGAAGAAGTCAAAGAATGGACCCAAGCCTGAGACTGAGTGTTTTTATTGCAAGGGGAAGGGTCACTGGAAGCGGAACTGCCCCAAATACTTAGCGGATAAGAAGGCCGGCAACACCAAAGGTATATTTGATATACATGTAATTGATGTGTACCTTACCAGTACTCGTAGTAACTCCTGGGTATTTGATACCGGTGCCGTTGCTCATATTTGTAACTCACAGCAGGAGCTGCGGAATAAACGGAGACTGGCAAAGGACGAGGTGACGATGCGCGTCGGGAATGGTTCCAGAGTCGATGTGATCGCCGTCGGCACGCTGCCTCTACATTTACCTACGGGATTAGTTTTGAACCTTAATAATTGTTATTTAGTGCCAAGTTTGAGCATGAACATTGTGTCTGGATCTTGTTTAATACGAGATGGCTACTCATTTAAGTCTGAGAATAATGGTTGTTCGATTTATATGAGAGATATGTTTTATGGTCATGCTCCGATGGTCAATGGTTTATTCTTGATGAATCTCGAGCGTAATATTACACATGTTCATAGTATGGATGCCAAAAGATGTAAAGTTGATAACGATAGTCCCACATACTTGTGGCACTGCCGCCTTGGTCACATTGGTGTCAAGCGCATGAAGAAGCTCCATGCTGATGGACTTTTAGAGTCTCTTGATTATGAATCGTTTGACACATGCGAACCATGCCTCATGGGAAAAATGACCAAGACTCCGTTCTCCGGAACAATGGAGCGAGCAACCAACTTGTTGGAGATCATACATACCGATGTATGCGGTCCAATGAGCGTTGAGGCTCGCGGAGGATATCATTATGTTCTCACTCTCACTGATGACTTGAGTAGATATGGGTATGTTTACTTAATGAAACACAAGTCTGAAACCTTTGAAAAGTTCAAGGAATTTCAGAATGAGGTGGAGAATCAACGTGACCGAAAGATAAAGTTCCTACGATCAGATCGTGGAGGAGAATACTTAAGTCACGAATTTGGTACACACTTAAGGAAATGTGGAATCGTTTCACAACTCACGCCGCCTGGAACACCTCAGTGTAACGGTGTGTCCGAACGTCGTAATCGCACTCTATTAGATATGGTGCGGTCTATGATGTCTCTTACCGATTTACCGCTATCATTTTGGGGATACGCTCTAGAGACAGCTACATTCACTTTAAATAGGGCACCGTCTAAGTCCGTTGAGACGACACCGTATGAATTATGGTTTGGGAAGAAACCTAAGCTGTCGTTTCTAAAAGTTTGGGGATGCGATGCTTATGTCAAGAAACTTCAACCTGAAAAGCTCGAACCCAAGTCGGAAAAATGTGTCTTCATAGGATACCCTAAGGAAACTGTCGGGTATACCTTCTACTTAAGATCCGAGGGCAAGATCTTTGTTGCCAAGAACGGATGCTTTCTAGAAAAAGAGTTTCTCTTGAAAGAAGTAAGTGGGAGGAAAGTAGAACTCGATGAAGTACTACCTCTCGAACGGGAAAGTGGTGCAGCGCAGGAAAATGTTCCTATGATACCCACACCAACTGAAGAGGAAAACAATGATGATGATCAAGGTACTTCGGATCAAGTTGCTACCGAACTTCGTAGGTCCACAAGGACACGTTCCGCACCAGAGTGGTACGGCAACCCTGTCCTGGAAATCATGTTGTTAAACAATGGTGATCCTTCGAACTATGAAGAAGCGATGGCGGGCCCAGATTCCAACAAATGGCTTGAAGCCATGAAATCCGAGATATAATCCATGTATGAAAACAAAGTATGGACTTTGACAGACTTGCCCGATGATCGGCGAGCGATAGAAAACAAATGGATTTTCAAGAAGAAGACAGACGCGGATGGTAATGTTACCATCTATAAAGCTCGGCTTGTCACTAAGGGTTATCGACAAGTTCAAGGGATTGACTACGACGAGACATTCTCTCCCGTAGCGAAGCTGAAGTCCGTCCGAATCATGTTAGCAGTTGCCGCATACTATGATTATGACATATGGCAGATGGACGTCAAAACGGCATTCCTTAACGGACATCTTAAGGAAGAGCTATATATGATGCAGCCGGAAGGTTTTGTCGATCCTAAGAATGCTAACAAAGTATGCAAGCTCCAGCGATCCATCTATGGACTGGTGCAAGCATCTCGGAGTTGGAATATTCGTTTTGATGAGATGATCAAAGCGTTTGGGTTTATGCAGACTTATGGAGAAGCCTGCGTTTACAAGAAAGTGAGTGGGAGCTCTGTAGCATTTCTCATATTATATGTAGATGACATACTTTTGATGGGAAATAATATAGAACTTCTGGACAGCATTAAGGCCTACTTGAATAAGTGTTTTTCAATGAAGGACCTTGGAGAAGCTGCTTATATATTAGGCATCAAGATCTATAGAGATAGATCGAGACGCCTCATAGGTCTTTCACAAAGCACATACCTTGATAAGATTTTGAAGAGGTTCAAAATGGATCAGTCCAAGAAGGGGTTCTTGCCTATGTTACAAGGTGTGAGATTGAGCTCAGCTCAGTCACCGACCACGGCAAAAGATAAAGAAGAGATGAGTATCATCCCCTATGCTTCAGCCATAGGATCTATTATGTATGCCATGCTGTGTACCAGACCTGATGTAAACCTTGCCATAAGTTTGGTAGCAAGATACCAAAGTAATCCCGGCAAGGAACACTGGACAGCGGTCAAGAATATCCTGAAGTACCTGAAAAGGACAAAGGACATGTTTCTCGTTTATGGAGGAGACGAAGAGCTCGTCGTAAAGGGTTACGTCGACGCTAGCTTCGACTCAGATCTGGATGACTCTAAGTCACAAACCGGATACGTGTATATGTTGAATGGTGGAGCAGTAAGCTGGTGCAGCTGCAAGCAGAGCGTCGTGGCGGGATCTACGTGTGAAGCGGAGTACATGGCAGCCTCGGAGGTAGCGCATGAAGCGATTTGGGTGAAGGAGTTCATCACCGACCTAGGAGTCATACCCAATGCGTCGGGGCCGATTAAACTCTTCTGTGACAACACTGGAGCCATTGCCCTTGCCAAGGAGCCCAGGTTTCACAAGAAGACCAGGCACATCAAGCGTCGTTTCAACTCCATCCGTGAAAATGTTCAAGATGGAGACATAGAGATTTGCAAAGCACACACGGATCTGAATGTCGCAGATCCATTGACTAAACCTCTCTCGCGAGCAAAACATGATCAACACCAGAACTCTATGGGTGTTCAATTCATCACAATGTAACTAGATTGGTGACTCTAGTGCAAGTGGGAGACTGTTGGAAATATGCCCTAGAGGCAATAATAAAAGTATTATTATATTTCATTGTTCATGATAATTGTCTTTTATTCATGCTATAACTGTATTATCCGGAAATCGTAATACACGTGTGAATACATAGACCACGATATGTCCCTAGTGAGCCTCTAGTTGACTAGCTCGTTGTGATCAACAGATAGTCATGGTTTCCTGGCTATGGACATTGGATGTCGTTGATAACGGGATCACATCATTAGGAGAATGATGTGATGGACAAGACCCAATCCTAAGCATAGCACAAAGATCGTGTAGTTCGTTTGCTAGAGCTTTGCCAATGTCAAGTATCTCTTCCTTAGACCATGAGATCGTGTAACTCCCGGATACCGTAAGAGTGCTTTGGGTGTACCAAACGTCACAACGTAACTGGGTGACTATAAAGGTGCACTACAGGTATCTCCGAAAGTGTCTGTTGGGTTGACACTGATCGAGACTGGGATTTGTCACTCCGTATGACGGAGAGGTATCTCTGGGCCCACTCGGTAATGCATCATCATAATGATCTCAAGGTGACCAAGGTGTTGGCCACGGGATCATGCATTACGGTACGAGTAAAGTGACTTGCCGATAACGAGACTGAACAAGGTATTGGGATACCGACGATCGAGTCTCGGGCAAGTAACGTACCGATTGACAAAGGGAATTGTATACAGGGTTTGATCGAATCCTCGACATCGTGGTTCAACCGATGAAATCATCGAGGAGCATGTGGGAGCCAACATGGGTATCCAGATCCCGCTGTTGGTTATTGACCGGAGAGTGGTCTCGGTCATGTCTGCATGTCTCCCGAACCCGTAGGGTCTACACACTTAAGGTTCGGGGACGCTAGGGTTATTAGGAAGACTAGTATGTGACTACCGAATGTTGTTCGGAGTCCCGAATGAGATCCCGGACGTCACGAGGAGTACCAGAATGGTCCGGAGGTGAAGTTTTATATATGGGAAGTTGTCAAATGGACAGCGGAAAGTTTCGGGGGCATACCGGTATTGTACTGGGGGCATACCGGTATTGTACCGGGGCCACTGGAAGGGTTCCGGAGGTCCACCGGGAGGGGCCACCCCTCCCGTGGGACCACATGGGCTGCATGGGGCAGGAGCCAGCCCCAAGTGGGCTGGGTGCGCCCCCCCCCCTCCTTGGGCCCTTGCGCCTAGGTTTGGGGGGGAACCCTAGAGGGGGCGCCCCCTTGCTTGGGGGGCAAGCCCCCCTCCCCTTGGCCGCCGCCCCCCCTCTAGATTCCCATCTAGAGGGGCTGGCCCCCTTGCCCCTTCCCCCTATAAATAGAGGGGCTAGGGGAGGGCTGCAACACACAATTGAAGGCGCAGCCCCTCCCCTCCCCAACACCTCTCCTCCTCCGCGTGTGCTTGGCGAAGCCCTGCCGGAGAACTGTCATTGCACCATCATCACGCCGTCGTGCTGCCGTTGGAGCGATCTTCCTCAACCTATCCTCCCCCCTTGCTGGATCAAGAAGGAGGAGACGTCTCCCGTACCGTACGTGTGTTGAACGCGGAGGTGCTGTCCGTTCAGCACTTGGACATCGGTGATCTGAATCACGTCGAGTATGACTCCATCATCACCATCCCCTTGCAATCTTCCGCACGCGATCTACAAGTGGTATGTAGATTCAATCACTCTCCCATGACTCGTTGCTTAGATGAACTCATAGATGGACCTTGGTGAAACCGTAGGAAAAATTTTAATTTTCTGCAACGTTCCCCAACAAAATTGATCATCTCTTTCACATTAGCCATTCTTGATGGTACATGTGCTTCAAAGATGAGTTTTGGTCATGGGCCCAAGGATATATAATTCTTCATGGTGCCATACCAATTGACTAAAACATAGGTGGCTTCGGCCACCGCCCTCTCCTCTTGAGAGGTTTTGCTTATGCTTGCTCCTTGTTGTCTTTTGCCTTCTGGTTGTCTGCGTTGCCTCGTGTGAGTGTGTGGTTGCGTGTCTGGTCGCTTGGAGGTCTTTGTGCAAAGACCGTATTTCTCTGTATTGTCGAAACGAGCACTTTCTTGGATCTACGGTACTACCGGGGCATGCCACGATACTACCGCAGGAGAAGAGCACGGTACTACTGCTTCCATTGCGGCAGTAATTTTTTACTGCCACCGGAAGAGCGGTACTACCACCCTGAGTGTGGTACTTCCGCCCGGGCAGTACTACCGCCCTGAGTGCGGTACTTCCGCCGGGGCGGTACTACCGCGATGACCCGCGGTACTACCGCACCGTAGCGAGCGGGTGGGGGTCAAGTACGGGCAGGAGGAGTTTCAACTCCCCCATACCCATTCAACCCTGTTTCCCCACCCTGTCTCTCTCTCTCTCTCCTGCCCAAGAACGGCGCCGGAGGACCTCTCCGGATCTCCATCTCCGGCCGCTCTCCTCGCATTCCGACCGGTGGGATCATTCCCCACCTCGCCCTCTTGCCATGGAACAAGGTTTCTCCCCAAATCCCTCGCTCTTTGCCTCGTAGTTTTGCTTCTAGGTTTTCGGGGAGATGCATGTTGTTCTTGAGATTTTAGGCCAAATCTTTGCAAGAGAATGGATTAGGAGAGTAGGAGTGCAGTAGATATGCTATTTGGAATGTTGCCACACAGTAGTTTTGATCAACCGTAGTACCGATCCATTATCGCGGATGTGCCTAGATCCGTGCTGTGCCGGATTGGATTCCGAGCGGTACTACCACTCCGGCCGCATCCGTCTCGCGCGGTACTACCGCTCCTCTGGGGCGGTACTACCGCTCGGGGCACAGAAGTAAAATTTTACTTCCGCTTCGAGCGCGGTACTACCATGCCATCCCGGCATGGTACTACCACGGCTGGAGCAGAAATAAATTTTTACTTCCACTTAGTGGTCAGGTATTCCCATTGACTTTGAAGCTACCTTGTTGCAACCTCCCAATCTTATGTCTACGTGTTTCGCTTGTTTTGGTTGCGGTCTTTGCATTAATCCTTCGCGTTTCTCTTGTGTGTTCTTGTGTTGTGTGTCATAGGTGGTGGCTCCAATGTCCGTCGCTCGAACCCAAGCCATGACATGAGCTCGAAGTGTCTCCACAATCAAGAGGCTCCAGAGGGTTCCAATACCCAGCACCGCAATGTCAAGAAGACCGCCAATAGGTACAAGGAGCCAGCTCTTGGCATGGATGAGATGCCTCTGTCTGAGTTCATCATTCGAAGGAGAATAAATCCCTATGTGAACCCTCGTGAGAATGTCAGAGGGAATGAGTTGTTCTGGACCAAGCAGCATAATCTCATATACATTGATGTGATCAAGTCCAAGCACAACCTCTGTGTCCCAATGCAGTGGATTGACAGGACTCATCTGAGGAAGAACCAGGACTACTTTGGTGAGGCCCTGGACTTGGTGGAGCAGTTTGGCACTGAGGACTTCATCACTTTCCATATGGACTTTGACCCGGAGCTCGTGGCATAGTTCTTTGCCTCCATCAACTTCCACACAGATAGGGAGTGGTCCTTGTCTTGGATGACCAATGGGAAGAAGTTGCCTGCCACTTGGAAGGAATCCATGATGCTGCTGAATGTCCGTGATGATGGGCCAGATGTGCCCGTTGGCGCCTGCCCTCACGACAATGCCGAATCAGCCAACAAGGACAAGCTTTTTCCTTTTATGGTGGAGAAGAAGCATCCCAATGGCACTCAGACTTGGGTGCTCAACCCCTTCAATGATGTCATGCACCGAATCTTCCGCAACACTCTCTTTCCTCACGTCGGTGACAAAGATAAGGTGCATGTTTACCTTGTAGATATGATGCTCCTGTGTGAGGAGGCGCGTCAGCATGCTGCCTAGCCCCTGGACATTTCTCATATCATGTGGAATGAGCTCAGGTTTGCAGTCTTCAATCGCAAAGTTCCCATCTATGGTCCTTACCTGCACCATCTGATCTCGAAGACTTGGGACAAGATGTTTCCAGAGGAAGACTTATCTGCACCCAACTGGATTCGCCACGAGCCCATCAAGCTGCGTCTGAAGAACAAGTGGGCCAACACCACCACCAGGGTTGAGGCGGCTAGGATGAATGTGGATGAGGACAAGGTTGAGGAAGAGGAGGAGGAGGCTGAGGACAGTTCTGCTGGGTATGCTCCTCCATCTTCTGAGCTCTCTTGGGCTAAGAAGCTGAAGGCTAAGATGAAGACCCTGTTCTGTATGCAAGCCAAGGGGCAGTACAACCCATGTTGCTTCCAAGGAGAGCCGCCAGCGCGACAAGAGGATCTTGAGGACCTTTGGCAAGATTGTGGAGAGTGGGTCAGAGGTGAACATCACTCCGGAGGCTGACTGGATAGCCAAGCAAGGATATCAGTGGACCGAGTCTGAGGAGGAGACCATTCCAGCTGCAGAGTCCGATGAGGAGCATGTGGAGTGACCTTTGCAGAGGGTGCTACCACCTATGTCGTAGGTGTCCTCTCTGCCCTTTTGGTGTCTAGATGCCAAAGGGGGAGAGGGTGTAGGATTTGCTTTAGTTCGTGTCTATGCTTTGGTTTCGTTGGAACTTTGTTTGTGTTGCTTTGGTTTGGTTTGTGCTTGTGAGACCTGCTATTCTATCATATGGTTTAAGACATATGCACTCAAGCTTACCTTATTGTCTCTCATGCTTTGTGTTATTTATATCATGCTTAGTATTATTTATATCGTGGCAAGGAATGCCCTGTCTACAAAATATATGGGGAGTGTTGATCCTAGCATGTGTGTCGTGCAGTCCAAAGCATTCATATAGAGTGCACACATCTAGGGGGAGCCTGCCTATACTTTGTAGAAGTTGGGATAGCTTATATTCATTTGTGTTCTCTTATGAGCAAATCCCGTATTGTCATCAATCCACCAAAAAGAGGGAGATTGTAAGGGCATATTTCACCCTATGTGGTTTTTGTGATTGATGACAATGCTTTTGCGGACTAATCGTGTGCTTTGAGCATTTAAGATATCTCTTGTGTTGACACAAGACGGTTCGATGCCCCTCGGAGCCTAGTGAAGACGACGTTTTTTCTACGTTTCCTTTTGGTGGATTTGAGTCGTAGGAAAGTCGTACTATTAAGAGGGGGTCCGCTTCGGAAAGGTTAGGGTGGAATCATCACGTACACGTCTGTTCCTTTGCACCACCTTTCCCCTTGCCTCTTTGGAGCACCGATCAGCTATCTGTGTCTTTGCAAAATGAACGACTCCAAGTGGTAGTGTGTTGTGGCGTACGGTAGTACTGCTCAAGGGATCAGTAGTACCGCAGAGGCTCATGGTAGTACCTCTCCGAGGTCGCAGTAGTATCGTGACTTCTGGCCTAGCACTGCTACTTGCGCGGAAGTAGGAGCGAATGTAATTTTTTACATCTGTGCCCTATGAGGTAGTACCATGTCGGGTTTTTGCACCGATCTATACTCAGCGGAAGTAGTCAGGGATGTAATATTATTCATCCATGCCTTCCCAGCCAAGTCAAACCCCGCCTTGCGGTAGTACCACAAGGGTGCACGGTAGTACCGCTCTGGCAGTTCTACCGCTTGCAGCGTCAATGCAAAAGGGCCTCTTCTAGTGTCTGCCGTCGGTGCGGTAGTACCGCAACGCCTTGCGGTAGTACCGCTTGGTGCGGTAGTACCGCATGTCGCGGGCTGGTTAAGTGGATAACGGTTGGATTTGTCCCTTGACTATAAAAGGGGAGTCTTCTTCTCCGAGTTGACTACCTCTTCCATCCCTAAGCTCCATTAATGCTATAAGCTCCATTTTCGCCCTATCTCTCTCCCTAGCCAATCAAACTTGTTGATACTCTAGGTATTGGTTAAGAAGGCCTCGATCTACACTTCCACCAAGAGAAATTTGATTCCCCCCACTAATCCCTTGCGGATCTTGTTACTCTTGGGTGTTTAAGCACCCTAGATGGTTGAAGTCACCACGGAGCCATAGTCCATTGTGGTGAAGCTTTGTGGTGTCGTTGGGAGCCTCCAACTAAGTTGTGGAGATTGCCCCAACCTTGTTTGTAAAGGTTCGGTCTCCGCCACCAAGGGCACCAATAGTGGAATCACGGCATCTCGCATTGTGTGAGGGCGTGAGGAGAATACCGTGGCCCTAGTGGCTTCTTGGGGAGCATTGTGCCTCCACACTGCTCCAAACGGAGACCTACTTCCCCTCAAAGGGAAGGTACTTCAGCAACACATCCTCGTCTCCATCGGTTCCTCTTTTGGTTATCTCTCACCTTTACTTGTGCAATCTCTATTGTGTTATATTCTTTGTTTGGTTATGTGCTTGTTGTTATTGCATCATATAGGTTGCTCACCTAGTTGCATATCTAGACAACCTACTTTGGTGCAAAGTTTAATTTGATAAAGAAAAGCTAAAAATTGTTAGTTGCCTATTCACCCTCCCTCTAGTCAACTATATCGATCATTTCATATATATATATATATATATATATATATATATATATATATATATATATATATATATATATATACACGGCTGCGCTATTGTAAGCGAGAGCGCAAAGTTTCTTATTCTGCGCTCCGCCCAGACCACGCACCACCCTACCGTGCGAGCCGTACGCTAATCCATCGTCCTAACCACCTAGTCTCTCCACTGGATAGTAAAGTTATGTCTCCTGTAGTAAATGTTTTACGATGCATGCGTGTCAACCGTCTCGTCCTTCCGCTTGATGTTAAGTTAGCCCCCCCCCCCCCCCCCCCCGTGATATGTGACGGTAAAAACAAAGGAACATATAGTAACGACATCACTTCTTATTACTGGCTGCCCTGCCCCGCATTTACACATGGTAAAATAGTTGGTAACATATCGTAACGAAATTAGTTCTTATTACCGGTTGCACTACCTTGCCCTACACCTGCGCCCATGTTCTATGTCTAATCGTGATGTATCTAGTCATGGTAAAAAACAATGGAATGTATAGTAACCAAATTAATTTTATTTACTGTCTACCATGCATCATTCCTCCATCCTCCGGTCGTAATTAATATGGTCACTTCGTAATGCTAAGCTATAGTAAAAAAGGTGTTGCATGGTAAACTTACTAGTAATTGTCCTAGTAACTTGGGGGTTTGTTTAGTAAACATGGTTGTATGGTAATTGTGATGGTAATCTAGTAAAGAAGGAAAAAACATACACTAGTGTTTACTCGTGAGTGATCGGGTGTGTGGGGATGGGCTAAAATTGTAGTAGTAGTGTTACGGTTCGGTACAAAGCCAAATGATAGTAAGTGCATTACGATGGATCTACCAGGCATGCGGGTGGTTAGCGCGCAGACCGCACAACCTGGTCCGGTCAGGCTAATTAGGCGCGCACAGTGCTCGGCCGGAGCGTAGAATAATTACAATGCGCTCCCGCTTACTTTAGCAGGTCTATATATATATATATATATATATATATATATATATATATAGACACACACACACACATATCTGGGCTATTTTGTTTCGCGAAGCAGAATAATATTTTGTTACCCTACTTGAACTGATGGTCTCAGACGGTTGTACTGATGATTTTCATCTCATCGAACTGATCGCCTTTTCGTTGGGATGGAGCGTGTAATATATCGTTGGAAAGCTCTTGACATCTATATTACAAATATATAGGAATTTTTTGCAAAATCATCATGGTTTAAGAGCAGTTTTGAAAAAACTATTTTTTTAAAACCGAAAACGTGAATCGTATTTGCACTCAATTTTCAAACGGTTTATCGGAATTGAGTAAATAAGATGGCGTTGGAAAGCTGGTAAAAATCCACATCTTCCATATATCTACTATTTTTTCAAATTATATACCATTTAAAAGTAAGTTGAAAAATGGTGAAATTCGGGGCGAAATGTATTTTCACGTTTTTTTGAAAACGGTTTGTCGGATTGACGCAAATGATACGGCGTTGGAAAACTATGGAAAATGCGCAACTTTTTCATATAGAAATGTTTTACTAATCCTTACGGTTTAAAAACCAATTTGAATATGGGCAAATTTGATTTTGAACGTGATTTTTTTTAAAAGTTTGTCGAAATGGGGCAAATAATATATCATTGGATAGCTATCGAAAATGCAAAACTTAGTCGTGTTGAACGTTTTCTCTAGTTTGCAACCGTTTAAGAGTAATTTTGAATAAGGTGAAACCAATCGTGTTGTTTTTCCTATCTAAAAAACAGAGTACTTATACTGATGTATGTATGTGTTTGTACTGTGGTATTTTTGACAGTAGTTTTGAATGGTTCAAAAAAGGAGTACTTGAACGGATACCCGTATGGTTTTGTACTGAGCGTGTTTTTCACGTACTAGACTTTACTATGTTTTTGCGGTATCATTTTTCTTGTAACTTTTCAATGGTTTACGGTATCATCGTCCCCAAACTTGCATGTTTATATCATCGAACTGAATGACATTTTTCTTCAAAAGGAGGTTGTGTGTATTTTTAGCTCAACAACTTTTTCAGCAATGTTCTGGACTACTCTCATTTTACGATTTGAACTTTTACCATTTGAATTTTCTGTGTGGGTTTCTTTTTTGTTTGTGCTTTTTTCCCAAACTTATCTCGGACATCATGTTGAACTTGCAACTTTTTTAATTGTGAACTTGTTGTGTTTAATATAATTTGTTTTCTTCCTCCGACTTTACTGTTACCAAATTTGTTTGCATAATGATGAGTTTCATTTTGAAATCACTTGAATACTGTAAAACCAATGTGTACTACCAAATTACACAAAACTCATAGCAGCAAACCGATGCTCCAACAGAATTTCAACCATCCCAAAGCTTAAAACTGGGCGAAACCAGTACCACTCAAAACAAACAATCCGTACACTTTATGAGCAATGAAAGACAAAAAGTCTTGCGCTTCAAGGATGGACCTGCCGTGCAGAAGCTCGATTTCCCACTGCTATGTACCCCCATATGATTGATCAACTTGGAAAGTGCCTAGTGCTCGACTTGGACGGTGACAAGTGCTCAACTTGAACGGAGGTTGTTGCTGTTTTTGACCGTGAATGCTTCTGAAGAGACATCGGGAATTGCTTCAAAACTGCATCAAACTTTTGTGTTTTCTCTGATCACAATGAGCAACGTAGCAAATTATTTTAGAAGTGAAGTATATATGAGACTAGAACAATACTAAAATGAACTATCATACAGTTTAATACTGAATTACTTCTCCAGCGCACACACTGCACTATTTTAGCTTTTCTACATGAAGTGATCATAAAATACATATCTACTTTGACAAGTGGTACCAATTGTCTGAAACTAGAGAAAAGTACAGAAGCTGAATCAACACAGTACAACTTTTTCCTCCATGCAGCAAAGTGTGAGAAGAGATGTAAACTAATGAATCCTCACCCAGATGCGGTTGTTTTCTTTTTGGAATCCATTGAACAGAAAAAAGCCGACAATGTGTACTGAAAAAACACCTACAGTGTGCACTGAAAAAAGCATACAAGTGTAGATGGGGGCATTGATCTGGTACTTGATCCCACTCAAGATTGTCTCTCATATCTTGGGAACATAAATACTAGTCATCCTGCCAACCATGTATATTAAGCGGTCAGCACATTAAATGCCTCGACGAATTGCACTTGCTCAGTCCCCAAATCAAAAAATCGGAGGCTAGGAAGAGGCAAAGTCAACTAGCCACAACACTAGTCAAGAAACACTTCATACAAGTACAAGAAAAATAGAGAGAGACTAACCATTGCATCGTTGAATGACATGAACGCTGCATTGTTGAATGGCCTCAGTTGGAAGTGATGAATGGACTAGGGTGGCGGCTGTGAACAGCCTGGGAGCTGCGGCAGGTAAGTAGTAAATCAGATCTTTAAAACTTCAGTCCAAGCTACACATTTCAGTCAGCAGTTGAATTAATACTCACAGAAGACTGAACAGTAATTTGTGGAAGATGAGGGGCTGACCTGCGGATCCCATCGCCGAACTGACAAACTCACAAACGAATCATTTCTTTTATTTAGAAATGATCATTGTTTTTACTCTGTACTGATCAATGTTTTTAAATTAAACCATTTTTTTTCTTTCTTGCACACAAATCGAACTGGCATGTACACTTCTGTTTTAAGAAGTGGACATTCACAAAGTTCATACTTGTGGAATTAAAAACATCTCATTTTTGTCTAGCATCTAATGCAAAAGAATAAATTGTTAGCACAAAAGGAGCAGTAGCAGATGCATCAAACTTCCTACTTCCAAGGTCGCTTTTTGCTTTGCCCACCTTTCATTTTTGTACTTGTTATAGGTTATTTTTTGAACTTACATGGCAGTAATACATGAACTCTCCCTATTCAACATATTTTTCGTCCATACTTGTTCATCAAGCAGAACATATAGTAGAGTGGAGATAGCATTAGCTCCAGGAGAGTAGAGAGAGCACTCGGTACGGTAATACAGTGGGCTTTTGAAACAAGCTCGGGAAGCTTGATAGGGAGTGGAGAGAGCCAGAGCTCAAAATGTTTCAGGTGAGAAGGAGAGGAGTTCCATGCGCACAAAGAGGGCAAAGGACCAACTACTCACACGACGACCGCGACCTATTGCCACACAAGGCCAGGAACCACCACAAACAGGGCCCTGCATATAATAACTAAAACAGATGCATTATTATAAAATTCACAAAATATGCTTCTATTTTTGTTTAACAAATATTCAGGCGAATAAATAAGTGCACAAGAGATATTTCTTTAGCAAGACATTTTTGGGGAACAGGCAAAACAAAAGTTTTTCAATAAACTTTTTTTAGGTTTATGTGGTCGAACTTGCAAACTTTCCGAATTAGTACTTAGCTCGCTTGTCTTTTTTCACTTCATGATGGGATCAGAAGTGCACACCATATACAAACATTAACCCAAGGATCAATTGGAGGAATTCGGAGAGCTGGACAAGCCAAATTAATGTCAAAGGTTTAGAAGCTAGCATCAACGATCTTCTAACTGAAGCACCATAGGTTCCCAATTTAATACTCCCTCCGTTCCATAATGTAGTGCCTATAGATTTTTACAAAAGTCAAACATTACAAACTTTGACCATGTATCTAGAGAAAAGTAGGTACATATAGAATAACAAATGCACCTCATTGGATACATCGTGAGTTATATTTTCAGAATATACATGTTTGGTATTGTAGATGTAGACAATTTTCTCTATACACTTGGTCAAAGTTGGCAAAGTTTGACTTTTACAAAAATCTATAGGCACTACATTATGGAATGGAGGGAGTACCAGTACAGAGTACTACAATAATTCTGTCAAAAACAAGTACACAAAGAACCTGCATTTTACATTCCATTTTACATTCTGTCAAATACAGAGTACTTATACTGATCCATTTCACATTCCATCCCCAAATATGCATGGCAAGTTTTAGAATTGGAAGCACTCTAAATTAAGCCATCTGAAAACTAAGTGATACATATATGCAGGAACAAAACTAGCTCCAAATGAGTAAGAACAGAGTATCAAGAAGATTCATCAAATTCATACCAAAAATGATGAAGTAGGGAGAAAGTTGAGCCAGATCAGGAGGTGAAACACGGGTGGCCTGCACGCGTCTCTTTGAGTGACCGGCGCCGGAGCAAGAAGTTGGACTGATGAGCGGGAGGGAAGGCTCGGCTGGCTGCTGCCCCGGATGCCGACAATAAGAACTGAACCGAACTATATAAGTTTCAAGCGCATCTTGGCGTGAGTCAATATGGACATTGTCTATTTTAGGAACAGAAAAACATGAGTATAAGTTTTCGGGCATCCCATTCCCAGCAAAGATGGTGGTACGTAGACAGTAGTAAAGGCTCATCAGAGGACTAGTTAGGTATGAGAAGACTAGCATAGGAGAACCTGCACTGCTGGATTTATCGTGAGAGGACTGAGGGCAGCATGTTCCCATGGCTTTTTATTCTGGAGTAGTCGCTCTCGATGAGTGAACATGCACAGGGAGCAAGACAAACCATTAACATGATTAGTTAAGATCCTCAATCTGAATAACCTTGCATATTCTTTGGTTAGCACCTAAAGTACAGATCACACATGAAAAATTCTCTAAGTATTGTAAGCTATAGCAATTAGCAAGCAAGAAGGCAGCTACAATTCTTGTAAGCATAAGAAAATACATAGTCACCCGAATTTGAATCACACTAGTTCATTTCATGTTCAATTGTTTATCTCCGAACTTTTACTATCTCTCATTTTGAACTGATGTGAATTTCTTTCGCGGAAACCGCAACAAAATTTACGTGTACTAAACTACCATTTAATATATATAACCTAATTATGTCTCTAACAGATACTGAACTGTTTTGTGAACATATAGCGAAGTTAAATTTCATAAACACAAGCATGTTCGGCAATCAATATTTCCTCTTGAATATGTAGAGGGACACACCTTATTCTTACAGTCAGATTCATACATCCGGGCAAATAAGTGGGTATAGGAGCTTCAAGATAAGGTACATTAGTACAAGTTTTTGTACATCTTCTCGTTGCGTTAAAAAATGGCCTGTGTGCCTGCACAGTAATCCCATCGACAATGCATCAGAGTTGAGCCTGTAGGCATACATTCTACACATGAGCTTGGACGAAACAAATGCATGAACATCTGAGATGGGCGCTTACCAAAAAGCAATTCATCCTCCCAGCTCCCCGCACATGGATTTGGACTGAAGCACCTTGGTCATTGGACTGCGGGGGACCGGCGGCGCGAGTTGGGGGCAGGGGAGCACGGTGCCATCAGCGGCCAAGGGAGGAGCGCGGTGGCACGAGCGGCGCCCAGGGGAGTATGGCGGCGGCGCGATCGGGGGTGCGTGGGGTAGGGGAAGTAGGAGGCTGGCAGTGCGGTGGCGGGGGAGGGAGGAGCCGGAGCGCCGGCGGGGAAGGAGGGGGCGGCGCGCGGCAGGGGAGGGAGGAGGTGGCGCGCCGGCGGGGAGGGAGGGGGCGGCGCACGGCAGGGGAAGGAGGGGGCGGCGCACCGGCGGGGAGGGAAGGGCTGGCGCACCGGTGCGGAGGGAGGGGGCGGCGCGCTGTGGGGGAGGGAGGAGGCGGAGCGCCGGCGGGAATGGAGGGGGCGGCGCACTGGAGGAGGAGTTGGGGATTGGGAGGGAGGTGGTGGGTTCGGTCGCCGTCGTTCTGTTACTGGTAAAGTGAGCGTGCACGTAGAATTACTAGTCGTGCGCTCCGGCTAGGCCGTCTGCAACTACTAGATGAATCAACGATGCTCCTTCCACCTAGTCGTAAAACTCCTAGCAGATATAGTAATAGACTTAAAATGGTTACCGACCGCATGTACTGGTCCCTCACTCCGCCAAATCAGGCCATCCATTTTTCTTTCTTATGCATCATCGTAAAATAATTAGGCCTGATAGTAATGATCCCAAAAAAGACTAATCTAGTAAATGTAGTACGCATAATGGTTTGTTTGCCAAATTTAATGGTAAAACCATGTGTTCCATGTAGTAAATGCCATAAAATAGTGGTACGTGGAATGGTGGTTGGTTTGATAAATTTACTAGAAGATACGTTATATTACCATAGCATTTGTTTACATTACGTTGGTGTAGATGAACCGTTCTAATAGGCATGCATTCTGTCGTTACTAAGGTTGAGATGTATTTTACTACAATGGAAGAACTTCGTTTTTGTCACTCTAGCTTTTGCCTACTTTGCTTATGCCACTTCAGAATTTGACATATCACCTTTGCCACTCTTAGTTTTTGACAATGCATCACAAATGCCATTCCGTGGCAAAAGCAATAACTTTTCATTTCACTTTTGCTACTCTTAGATTTTGACAATGTATCACAATTGCCACTCTAAAATTATTGCTTTTGCCATGGAATGGCAATTGTGATGTATTGTAAAAAACTAAGAGTGGCAAAAGTAAAATGCCAAATTCTAGAGTGGCATAAGCAAAGTGGTCAAAAGTTAGAGTGGCAAAAACAAAGTTTTCCCTTTTACGTTCGGTGGAGGGTGCATGAATTGGCTTATTACTAGAGCAAGCGAATAGCAGTAATCCTTTTCTAGTTATTACCATTTGTAGACAAGGTTGTTACGTGTAGATGAAAGTGTTGGAAATATGAGCAATTTACCGAATGATTTTATTAACAGAAATAGTAGATAAAACATGACTAAAGTAGCAAATATAAAGCAAGTCATGCAATCTGACAGAGAGAAGGTAAACATCGTCCGCATATATGAACTTGAGGTAAACACATCTAAAACAGTCACTAGATGAAGTTGCTTATACGACATAGAGCCTAACATACGTAGGACAGAAACTAGAGCCAAGAACTGTAACAGGACTTCTAACAGAAAGGAGAAGAACACGTACGGCACAGCAGCAGCAGAAGCGCTGGACTTGGGGTCGGTGTCCTCGCCTGCCATGTCGTCGAGGAGGTCGTGGACGTCGGGGAAGAAGTCGTCGTCCGGGAAGTAGTCGTCGGCGACCGGATCGTCCGTGATGAAGAAGCCAGTAGTCGCGCTGAGCGCTCCCCAAAAACCTTATCACCCTTCTCCCGTACAGAACTCAAAGAGTGCGGTTTCGGAGGCCTACTGTCCCGCCCTGCGGTGCACACCGCAAGCTGCGATGGAGAAGATCGTAGCAGCAGTGCAGTGCTCAGGAATCGATGGCGAGAGGAATAAGTAGTTCTGATGCGTCTTGCTGAGAGGAGCGACCTCCCTTTTATAGGCGCAAGAGAAGGAGGCGAGAGGGCAGCATCGGGAGCTGAAGGGACCGAGGAAGATGAAACGAACAGACAGCATCCGAAAGGTGCAGCATTCGCATTTAATCTCCACTACAGCAAAAACTTTCCATCTCCCGATTGACCTTTCGTTTAACCGTAGTGCGTGGCAAAAATTTAGACATCGGCTCGGCTCAATCCCGCAACCCGCGGCGCGTCGTGACGAGGTGTGGTGTGGTGTGGCGTGGTGAGGCGGGCGGCGGAGGAGGAGCGCGCGTGGATGTCCCTCTTGTTCTCATGCTCATATAAGTGGGGAAGGAGCCTCCCTTATAAAGAGGTCCAACTCCCTCTAAACTAGCAATGTGGGACTAAACTTTAGTTCCACCTCTTGCCTTGCACAAATGGGTTGCGTGGGCCTCTAGGATTTACTAGGAATTTCTGAAACTGCTACTGGGCTAGGCCCAAAATGGACAAAATTCCAGCAATCCCCCACCAGATCCCAGAGGCACACAAAATTTGCCTTTGGTTCCAAAACACTATTTTATATACCGGTACTGCAGTGGAGACTGTTAAGTTGAACTTCCACCTAGAACTCTATGCTACACTAGTAAGCAACTTGAACAGTGGACTGGGCCTTGAACTGCAAGTTTTCTGCGAATCTAGCTTCACATAAAGCCTTGACCGATACGTGGCTACCGTGGGTCTTCCCCGCGGGTGGAGCTTATGCGTCATACTCCGTGACCTTTCATGAGTTTACTAGAGAGAACCCTACTCTCATAGATTGCGAGGTTTGACAATCAGACTCATATAGGTGTGTTCTTCAAAAGATGTTCTGCAGGACAACATCTCTGCTTCAAAGAGCCACTTAGAACACATTAAGATATACATCAACCTGCCATGCAGATTAGGAGAGTATTGCATCTTCATGGAGTGGTATTTTTAATAGTAAGGATACTCTCCTCCTAGTTGACCAACAGCTTGTCTTCCACATCTAATTCACGGGATCTCCGATCACAAAGAATAGGTTACCACTGTGAACAACTCATATTGTGGGTCTCATACCCATCTCCCTCGATGCATTATCTATCACATTACGTGATAGACCCTTAGTGAAAGGATCTGCCAGATTTTTAGACGTTTGGATATAATCCAATGCAATAACTCCGGAGTTTCTCATTTTTCTGACAGACTTTAACCTTCTCTGAACGTGTCTTGATGACTTCATGTTATCCTTAGAACGGTTCACTTTCATGATCACAGTTTGATTGTCACGGTTCATAAGGATACCCGGTACAGGTTTCTCAACAACCGGCAAGTCATTCAAGAGCCGTCGAAGCCAATCTGCTTCGACCGTAGCTGTATCTAGTGTTGTGAGTTCTGCTTCCATAGTTGACCTCGTTAAGATGGTCTGCTTGCAAGACTTCCAAGAAACAGCGCCACCTCCATGAGTGAACACATATCCGCTCGTGGCCTTTATCTCGTCAGCATCTGAGATCCAGTTTGAGTCACTATACCCTTCAAGCACCTTTGGGTGCCCAGTGTAGTGAATTCCATAATTTACAGTGCCTTTCAAATAACGCAAAACTCTCTCTAGAGCTTTCCAATGCACATCTCCTGGTTTTGAGATAAACCGGCTCAGCTTGCTAACAGCAAAAGAGATGTCAGGTCTTGTAGCACTGGCTAAGTACATAAGCGAGCCAATAATCTGAGAATACTTCAATTGATCTCTAGCAATTCTTCGATTCTTTCGAAGCAGCACGCTAGCATCATATGGTGTTGGAGAAGGCTTGCAGTCACTATAGCCAAAGCGACTCAAGATCTTTTCCATATAGTGAGATTGAAGCAATGTAATCCCACCATCATCATCTCTCAACAACTTGATGTTCAGAATGACATCAGCCACTCCTAAATCCTTCATCTCAAAACAGCGAGATAGGAAATCCTTGACCTCCTTAATAACATTCAGATTTGTTCCGAAAATCAGTATGTCATCAACATACAAGCAAAGCATAACTCCCTCGCCCCCACCATGGCGATAGTACACACATTTGTCAGCTTCGTTCACAACAAAGCCTGCAGCTGTTAAAGTTCTTTCGAACTTCTCATGCCACTGTTTGGGTGCTTGCTTGAGTCCATACAAAGACTTCAGAAACTTGCACACTTTCCCTTCCTGACCATCTATTACAAACCCATCTGGTTGTTCCATATAAATTTCCTCATCCAACTCTCCATTTAGGAAAGCAGTCTTAACATCCATTTGATGAACGAGAAGACCATGTGAGGCAGCTAGTGAAAGTAGAACTCGAATAGTGGTCAGTCGAGCCACAGGTGAGTAAGTATCAAAGAAATCTTCACCTTCCTTTTAGGTATAACCCTTAGCCACGAGCCGAGCCTTGTACTTTTCAATAGTACCATCAGGCCTAAGCTTCTTCTTGAATACCCATTTGCATCCTATAGGTTTGCACCCATAAGGACGATCAGTTATCTCCCAAGTTTCATTCGCCAAGATGGAATCCATCTCGCTACGAACTGCTTCCTTCCAGTAGTTAGCATCTTCAGATGCATAGGCCTCTGAAATAGAACTGGGAGTGTCATCTATGAGATACACAAGAAAATCATCACCAAAGAACTTTGCAGTCCTCTGTCTCTTGCTCCTAATAGGAACTTCATTGTTCTCCTCCACAGGACTTTCAAAGTGTTCCATCGAAATGGCAGGTTCGGTAATTGTAACTGGTTCCTGATTCGATGAACTAGGCATCTCCTGATTAGATGAGGTAGCCATATCCTTCATGGGAAAGATATCTTCAAAGAAAGTCGCATCATTCGACTCCATGATCGTACCGACATGCATGTCAGGTACCTCAGATTTTACAACCAAGAATCTATAGCTAATGCTATGAAAAGCATATCCCAAGAAAACACAATCCACAGTCTTTGGTCCAAGTTTCCGCTTCTTTGGAATTGGAACATTGACTTTCGCCAAACAACCCCATGTTCGCAGATAAGAGAGTTTTAACCTTTTCTTCTCCCATTCCTCGAATGGAGTTATCTCTTTGTTCTTTGTGAGAACTCGATTTAGGACATGACATGCTGTCAATATCGCCTCCCCCCACCATGCCTTGGAGAGACCCGATGTGTCTAACATGGCGTTAACCAAATCAGTTAGAGTACGGTTCTTTCTTTCGGCCACCCCATTTGACTGAGGTGAGTAGGGAGGCGTCCTCTCATGGATTATACCATGTTCTGCACAAAAAGCATCAAATTCATTGGAAAAATACTCTCCACCACGGTCGGACCTAAGCCTCTTGATTTTCCGATCAAGTTGGTTTTCCACTTCAGCTTTATAGATCTTGAAAAAGTTCAAAGCCTCATCCTTAGATTTCAGAAGATACACACAACAGTATCTAGTGGAGTCGTCAATTAACGTCATGAAATATTTCTTTCCACCTTTTGTCAAAACACCATTCATTTCACATAGATCTGAATGTATAAGTTCTAGTGGTGCAAGATTTCTCGTTTCCGCAGTCACGTGAGATTTACGAGGTTGCTTAGCTTGCACACACACTTGACACTTAGATCCCTTAACGGTGGTGAAACTAGGGATTAAGTTCAACTTTGCTAGTCGCGACATGCAACCAAAGTTAATATGACAGAGTCGTGAATGCCACACATTTGATTCACTATTGTTGCAAATATGATTAACAACTTTATTGCAAACGTCTGATAAGGATAAACGAAATAGGCCTCCTGACTCATAGCCTTTACCAACAAAGGTTCCATACTTGGATATTACAAATTTATTCGACTCAAAGACAAGCTTATAGCCATCTTTACACAGAAGAGATCCGCTAACAAGATTTTTATTGACGGAGGGGACGTAATGCACATTCTTCAGCCGCACGATCTTCCCCGAAGTAAACTTCAGATCGACCGTGCCAACACCACGAACAGAAGCACTTGAACCATTGCCCATCAGCACGGTTGAAGTCCCTGCGGTCTGATAAGACGAAAACATGGAAATATCACCGCATACATGCACATTAGCACCCGTGTCAATCAACCAATCAGGAGAATGACATACTGAAAGAATAGTGGGAAATATACCATACCCAGCATCCTTCATGTCAATGTCTCCGATGACAACATTAGCGGTCTTGCCGCCTTTCCCAGGATGACGCTTGTCATAGCGATTGGGGCAACTAGGAGCCCAATGATCAGGATCTCCACACACATGACAAGCACCTTTCTTCTTGTCATTCTTCTTTTTGAAGTTCGTGTGCTGCACAGCCTTGTTCTTCCCATCAAACTTTCCTTTACCATCAAACTTGCCCTTGTTCTTGAACTTGTGGGACTGGAAGTTTTTCTTCTGTACCAGATTGGCACTAGATCCTCCCTCAATACCTCGAGCACGTGTGTCCTTTGCTCTCGCCTTTTCTTCCACATCAAGAGTGCCAATGAGATCCGGAACGGAAAACTCCTGTCTCTTATGCTTCAGTAAGGTAGCAAAGTTCCTCCACGAAGGAGGAAGCTTAGTGATGATACCCCCGGCAACAAACTTGTCCGGTAGGATACAATTGAAGTGCTCAAGTTCTCTAGCAAATGATTGTATCTCGTGAGCCTGCTCAACCACGGAGCGCTCTTCAGTCATCCTGTAATCATAGAATTGCTCCATGATGTACAGCTCAGTGCCGGCATCTGAGACCCCAAACTTGGCCTCGAGTGCGTCCCACATATCTTTTCCATTGTCAATTGACGCATAAGCATCAACTATGTTCTCACCAAGAACACTCAAGAGAGCAGCCTTAAACAAGGTATCCATTTTCTAAAAAGCTTGTGCCTGTTGGGCATCTTGCTCTCCTTCAGGTTTGCCAAGAGTGGCGTCATAGCAACTCATGGTTTGAAACCATAAGACTGCTCTCACACGCCACCTCTTATAGTGGATACCCTCAAACATAGGAGGTCTCATGGAAGCAGCAAAACCATTCGAAGTAAATTGCCTATAATAAGGTTTTTGGATTGTTGGAAATATGAGCAATTTACCGAATGATTTTATTAACAGAAATAGTAGATAAAACATGACTAAAATAGCAAATATAAAGCAAGTCATGCAATCTGACAGAGAGAAGGTAAACATCGTCCGCATATATGAACTTGAGGTAAACACATCTAGAATCTAACATACGTAGGACAGAAACTAGAGCCAAGAACTGTAACAGGACTTCTAACAGAAAGGAGAAGAATACGTACGGCACAGCAGCAGCAGAAGCGCTGGACTTGGGGTCGGTGTCCTCGCCTGCCATTGTCGTCGAGGAGGTCGTGGGCGTCGGGGAAGTAGTCATCAGCGACCGGATCGTCCGTGATGAAGAAGCCAGTAGTCGCACTGAGCGCTCCCCAAAAACCTTATCACCCTTCTCCCGTATAGGACTCAAAGAGTGCGGTTTCGGAGGCCTACTGTCCCGCCCTGCGGTACACGCCGCAAGCCGGGATGGAGAAGATCGTAGCAGCAGCGCAGTGCTCAGGAATCGATGGCGAGAGGAAGAAGTAGTTCTGGTGCGTCTTGCTGAGAGGAGCGACCTCCCTTTTATAGGCGCAAGAGAAGGAGGCATCGGCTCGGCTCAATCCCGCAACCCGCGGCGCGTCGTGATGAGGCGTGGCGTGGCGTGGCGAGTCGGGCGGCGGAGGAGGAGCACGCGTGGATGTCCCTCTTGTTCTCATGCTCATACAAGTGGGGAAGGAGCCTCCCTTATAAAGAGGTCCAACTCCTTCTAAACTAGCAATGTGGGACTAAACTTTAGTTCCACCTCTTGCCTTGCACAAATGGGTTGCGTGAGCCTCTAGGATTTACTAGGAATTTCTGAAACTGCTACTGGGCTAGGCCCAAAATGGACAAAATTCCAGCAGAAAGAAAAAAGTTGGTTGGCAGTCTGGCGGGGCTGTTGGGGAACGTAGCAGAAATTCAAAATTTTCCTACGTGTCACCAAGATCTATCTATGGAGAGACTAGCAACGAGGGGAAGGAGAGTGCATCTACATACCCTTGTAGATCGCTAAGCGGAAGCGTTCAAGAGAACGGGGTTGATGGAGTCGTACTCGTCGTGATTCAAATCACCGATGATCCTAGCGCCGAACGGACGGCACCTCCGCGTTCAACACACGTACGGAGCAGTGACGTCTCCTCCTTCTTGATCCAGAAAGGGGGAAGGATAGGTTGATGGAGATCCAACAACACGACAGCGCGGTGGTGGAAGTAGCGGGATTCCAACAGGGCTTCGCCAAGCGCTGCGGGAGGAGGGAGATGTGTCAAGGGAGGGAGAGGGAGGCGCCAGGGCTTAGGTATGGTTGCTCCTCCTTTTCCCCACTATATATAGGGCCAAGGGAGAGGGGGGAGGCGCAGCCCTTGCCCCTTCCTCCAAGGAAGGGTGCGGCCAAGGGGGGGGAGGAGTCCATCCTCCCCAAGGCACCTCGGAGGTGCCTTCCCCTTTTAGGACTCTCCCCTTTTTCTCTTCTCTTGGCGCATGGGCCTCTTGGGGCTGGTGCCCTTGGCCCATGTAGGCCAAGGCGCACCCCCTACAGCCCATGTGGCCTCCCGGGGCAGGTGGCCCCACCCGGTGGACCCCCGGGACCCTTCCGGTGGTCCCGGTACAATACCGGTGACCCCGAAACTTGTCCCGATGGCCGAAATAGCACCTCCTATATATATAATTCTTTACCTCCGGACCATTCCGGGACTCCTCGTGACGTCCGGGATCTCATCCAGGACTCCGAACAACTTTCGGGTTACCGCATACTAATATCTCTATAACCCTAGCGTCACCGAACCTTAAGTGTGTAGACCCTACGGGTTCGGGAGACATGCAGACATGACCGAGATGACTCTCCGGTCAATAACCAACAGTGGGATCTGGATACCCATGTTGGCTCCCACATGTTCCACGATGATCTCATTGGATGAACCACGATGTCAAGGACTTCATCAATCCCGTATACAATTCCCTTTGTCTAGCGGTACGATACTTGCCCGAGATTCGATCGTCGGTATCCCGATACCTTGTTCAATCTCGTTACCGGCAAGTCTCTTAACTCGTTTCGTAACACATCATCCCGTGATCAACTCCTTGATCACATTGTGCACATTATGATGATGTCCTACCGAGTGGGCCCAGATATACCTCTCCGTTTACACGGAGTGACAAATCCCATTCTCGATTCGTGCCAACCCAACAGACACTTTCGGAGATACCCGTAGTGCACCTTTATAGTCACCCAGTTACGTTGTGACGTTTGGCACACCCAAAGCACTCCTACGGTATCCGGGAGTTGCACAATCTCATGGTCTAAGGAAATGATACTTGACATTAGAAAAGCTTTAGCATACGAACTACATGATCTTGTGCTAGGCTTAGGTTTGGGTCTTGTCCATCACATCATTCTACTAATGATGTGATCCCGTTATCAACGACATCCAATGTCCATGGTCAGGAAACCGTAGCCATCTATTGATCAACGAGCTAGTCAACTAGAGGCTTACTAGGGACATGGTGTTGTCTATGTATCCACACATGTATCTGAGTTTCCTATCAATACAATTCTAGCATGGATAATAAACGATTATCATGAACAAGGAAATATAATAATAATCAATTTATTATTGCCTCTAGGGCATATTTCCAACAGTCTCCCACTTGCACTAGAGTCAATAATCCAGTTCACATGATATGTGATTAACACTCAAGGTCACATCCCCATGTGACTAACACCCAAAGAGTTTACTAGAGTCAATAATCTAGTTCACATTTACCATGTGATTAACACTTGATGAGTTCTGGGTTTGATCATGTTATGCTTGTGAGAGATGTTATAGTCAACGGGTCTGAACCTTTTAGATCCGTGTGTGCTTTACAAATCTCTATGTCATCTCCTAGATGTAGCTACCACGTTCTATTTGGAGCTATTCCAAATAACTGTTCTACTTGGAGCTATTCTAAATTGTTGCTCCATTATACGTATCCGGTATCTCTACTCAGAGCTATCCGGATAGGTGTTAAGCTTGCATCGACGTAACCCTTTACGATGAACTCTTTTACCACCTCCATAATCGAGAAAATTCCTTAGTCCACTAGTTTCTAAGGATAACTTTGACCGCTGTCCTGTGATCCATTCTTGGATCACTCTTGTACCCCTTGACTGACTCATGGCAAGGCACACTTCAGGTGCGGTACACAGCACAACATACTGTAGAGCCTATGTCTTAAGCATAGGGGACGACCTTCGTCCTTTCTCTCTATTCTGCCGTGGTCGAGCTTTAAGTCTTAACTTCATACCTTACCACTCAGGCAAGAACTCCATCTTGAACACCTTCAAGATCATGTCAAGGTATGTGCTCATTTGAAAGTACTATTAAGCGTTTTGATCTATCCTCATAGATCTTGATGCTCAATGTTCAAGTAGCTTAATCCAGGCTTTCCATTGAAAAACACTTTCCAAATAACCCTATATGCTTTCCAAAAATTCTACGTCATTTCTGATGTTAACAACATATACTCATCGGAAATTCTATAGTGCTCCCACTCACTTCTTTGGAAATACAAGTTTCTCATAAACTTTGTATAAACCCAAAATCTTTGATCATCTCATCAAAGCGTACATTCCAACTCCGAGATGCTTACTCCAGTCCTTAGAAGGATTACTGGAGCTTTGCATACTTATTAGCATCTTTCAGGATTGACAAAACCTTCCGGTTGTATCACATACAACCTTTCCTCAAGCAAATCGTCGAGGAAACAATGTTTTGACATCCTATCTGCAAGATTTCATAAATAATGCAGTAATCGCTAATATAATTCCAACAGACTCTTAGCATCGCTACGAGTGAGAAAGTCTCATCGTAGTCAACTCCTTGAACTTGTCGGGAAACATCTTAACGACAAGTCGAGCTTTCTTAATGGTGACATTTACCATCATTGTCCGTCTTCCTTTTAAAATCCATATGTACCTAACAGCCTTACGACCATCAAGTAGTTCTACCAAAGTCTATACATGGATCCTCTCTCGGATTTTATGGCCTCGAGCCATTTATCGGAATCCGGGCCCACCATCGCTTCTCCATAGCTCGTAGGTTCATTGTTGTCTAGCAACATGACTTCCAAGACAGGATTACGTACCACTCAGAAGTAGTATGCATCCTTGTCATCCTACGAGGTTTGGGAGTGACTTGATCCGAAGTCTCATGATCAATAACATAAGCTTCCACTTCAATTGGTGTAGGTGCCACAGGAACAACTTCCTGTGCCCTGCCACACACTAGTTGAAGAGATGGTTCAATAACCTCATCAAGTCTCCACCATCCTCCCACTCAATTCTTTCAAGAGAAACTTTTCCTCGAGAAAGGACCCGATTCTAGAAACAATCCCTTATTGCTTTCAGATCTGAGACAGGAGGTATACCCAACTGTTTTTGGGTGTCCTATGAAGATGTATTTATCCGCTTTGGGTTTGAGCTTATCAGCCTGAAACTTTTCCACATAAGCATCGTATCCCCAAACTTTTAAGAAATGACAGCTTAGGTTTCTATAAACCATAGTTCATACGGTGTCATCTCATCGGAATTACGTGGTGCCCTATTTAAAGTGAATGTGGTTGTCTTTAATGCCTAACCCATAAACTATCGTGGTAATTCGATAAGAGACATCATGGTATGCATCATATCCAATAGGGTGCAGTTATGATGTTCGGACACACCATCACACTATGGTGTTCCAGGCTGTATCAGTTGTGAAACAATTTCCACAATGTCTTAATTTTGTGCCAAACTCGTAATTCAGATATTCATCTCTATGATCATATCATAGATCTTTTATCCTCTTGTCACGACGATCTTTCAACTTCACACTGAAATTACTTGAACCTTTCAATAATTCAGACTCGTGATTCGTCAAGTAAATATACTCAACATCTACTCAAATCATCTGCGAAGTAAGAACATAACGATATCCACTACACACCTCAGCCCTCATTGGACTGCACACATCAAAATGTATTACTTCCAACAAGTTTCTTTCCAGTTCCATTTTACTGAAATCGAGGCTTTCAGTCATCCTGCCCATGTGGTATGATTTGCATGTCTCAAGTGATTCAAAAAATCAAGTGAGTCCAAATGGTCCATTTGCATGGAGTTTCTTCATGCATAAACACCAATAGACATGGTTCGCATGTCTCAAACTTTTCAAAAATGAGTGAGTCCAAAGATCCATCAACATGGAGCTTCTTCATGCGTTTTATACCGATATGACTTACGTGGGAGTGCCACAAGTAGGTGGTACTATCATTACTATCTTTTGGCATGAACATGTGTATCACGAGATTTAATAAACCATTCATTTTAGGTGTAAGACCATTGAAGGTATTATTCAAATGAATAGAGTAACTATTATTCTCTTTAAATGAATAACCGTATTGCGATAGACATAATCCAATTATGTCTATGCTCAACACAAACACCAAATAACAATTATTCAGGTTTAACACCAATCTCGATGGTAGAGGGAGCATGCTATGCTTGATCATATCAACATTGGAAACACTTCCAACACATATCGTCAGCTCACCTTTGGCTAGTCTCCGTTTATTCCGTAGCTTTTGTTTCGAGTTACTAACACTTAGCAACCGAACCGGTATCTAATACCCTGGTGCTACTAGGAGTACTAGTAAAGTACACATCAACACAATGTATATCCAATATACTTCTATCAACCTTGCCAGCCTTCTAATCTACCAAGTATCTCGGGTAATTCTGCTCCAGTGGCTTTTCCCCTTATTACAGAAGCACTCAGTCTCGGGTTTGGGTTCAACCTTGGGTTTCTTCACTAGAGCAGCAGCTGAATTGCCGTTTCATGAAGTATCCCTTTGTTCCCTTGCCCTTCTTGAAACTAGTGGTTTCACCAACCATCAACAATTGATGCTCCTTCTTGATTTCTACTTTTGCGGTGTCAAACTCGTGAATATCTCAAGGATCATCATGTATGTCCCTGATATATCATAGTTCATCACGAAGCTCTAGCAGCTTGGTGGTAATGACTTCGGAGAAACATCATTATCTCATCTGGAAGATCAACTCCCACTTGATTCAAATGATTGTTCTACTCAGACAATCTGAGCACAAGCTCAACAATTGAGCTATCTCCCTTAGTTTGCAGGCTAAGAAAATCGTCGGAGGTCTTATACCTCTTGACGTGGGCACGAGCCTGAAATCCCAATTTCAGCCCTCGAAACATCTCATATGTTTCGTGACGTTCCAAAATGTCTTCGGTGCCTCAACTCTAAACCGTTTAACTGAACTATCACGTAGTTATCAAAATTTGTATGTCAGATGTTCCCAACATCTACAGACGACGTTCGAGGTTCAGCACACTGAGCGGTGCATTAAGGACATAAGCCTTCTATGAAGCAAATGAGGACAATCCTCAGTTTACGGACCTAGTCCGCATAATTTCTACTATCAACTTTCAACTAATTTTCTCTAGGAACATAACTAAACAGTCGAACTAAAGCGCGAGCTACGACATAATTTGCAAAAACCTTTTGACTATGTTCAGAATAATTAAGTTCATCTTATGAACTTGTCGTGGTATTCTCACGGGGGGTGTTGTAAGACGACATATGCCACAAAGTGGCTTCGTGTGAGGGCAAGACTGCTGCTGATAGGCCCGGGAGCGGGTATGCAAGTAGCACGCGGTGGTTTACGCAGCTTCGGAGCTCTCCGGAGAGATAATACTCCTACTGCTGCATGTCTGAATGTATCTAGTATATCTGGTACAGAGTTGCTTCTGGAGCTGTATCTGAGGTCAGTGCCATAGGCATCTGGCCTCGTATATATGAGCACAAGTATGTGTGGCCGCATGTGCCTGAGCATGCATGCGTGAGTGTGTGCTCATGTGGATGGATGGATAGCTAGCTAGCTAGCTTGCTAGCTAGTGGCTTGTGTGTGTGCGTGAGTGTCCCTCCCTCTTGGATGGATGGATGAGTGCCCCTTTTATAGTGCGGGCTAGCTTACTATGTAAGCTATGTGGGTAGGCATGGGTAAGGCATGGTGCATGTCATGCTTGTCCCCTGGGTCACTTCATAAATAGTGCCAGGGGACAAGTGACACTGTACATGATGGCTGGGGCGTCACGTGAACAGTGCCAGGTACGGTCGTCATGTCGGGGTCATGTCGGGCTGCAGTCGGCAGTCGGCCTGGTGGCGGAGTCGGCAGTCGCCCTGGTGGCGGAGTCGGCAGTCGGCAGTTGGCCTGGTGGCGGAGTCGGCAGTCGGCCTGGTGGCGGAGTCGGCAGTCGGCAGTCGGCCTGGTGCCGGAGTCGGCAGTCGGCAGTCGGCTTGGTGGCGGATTCGGCAGTCGGCCTGGTGGCGGAGTCGGCAGTCGACAGTCGGCCTGGTGGCGGAGTCGGCAGTCGGCAGTCGGCCTGGCGGCGGAGTCGGCAGTCGGCCTGGTGGCAGAGTCGGCAGTCGGCCTGGTGCCGAAGTCGGCAGTCGGCAGTCGGCCTAGTGGCGGAGTCGGCAGTCGGCCTGGTGGCGGAGTCGGCAGTCGGCAGTCGGCCTGGTGGCGGAGTCGGCAGTCGGCCAGGTGGCGGAGTCGGCAGTCGGCCTGGTGGCGGAGTCTGCAGTCGGCCTAGTGGCGGAGTCTGCAGTCGGCCTGGTGGCGGAGTCTGCAGTCGGCCTGGTGGCGGAGTCTGCAGTCTGCAGCCAGCAACCGGCCGGGAAGTCGGACTGAGGGGCCTTGCTAGCCCCGATGTCTTGAATTATTGTCTCGCCGTCTTCGGGGTATCCGTGCCCAATTACTCCAACAGTAGCCCCCAAGCCTCCGGGCAACTTGGCAAAGTTGGGCGGAGGTTTTTTGGCGAGTGTTCATGGAAATGATCATGAAAAAAGACGAAGTTAGTCCACGCACATATATCAAATGTTTGCTTTTAGCATTGCAAGTTTTATGCGGAGGGTGCCGACTCGTCTTCGTTCGAGCCCCCTTAATCTTTTTCACGTTCCCTCTGCTTTTTGGCTTGTGCTCTCGCTCGCCGGACAGCCGCTCTGCGGTCTGTGGCTGAGAGTGGGCCGTGAAGCGGAGTGCACAGTACTCAGAGTCTGGGAGCATATTTAACCGAGCAGATACTCATAAAGGAAACGGCCGGGTCGCCCGAGGCATTTTTCTTCCCGGACGTTTTTCGCGTGGGTGGCCTCCAGCGTTCACTCTTGCTAGTCGGACAGCCGCTCTACGGTCTGTGACTGAGAGTGGGCCTTTGGTACCGCGCACGGTACTAAGCCGTCTGCAGGGACTAACGTCTCAGGCCAAGCGGCCAGCCCCCGGGCCAACTCTGGTTGGCGCCGGGGCAAACAGTGATGCAACTGTAATAAAATGCGGAGATAGCCCCCGAGCTTCGCTCGGGGTTATCCGTGCTCTTGCGGTGCAAAAATATGCGGGTGAGGAGCTCACATTGATTTTCGTGTAGTCGCGGTCGTCGAAGACAGCCGGCGCGACTCGGCGCTCGCGGAGTGCGCCGGCGCACCCGCTGGTGTAGCCTTCGAGCCCTCCGGTGGTCGAAGGGGGGTCCCGGCCGGTCAGGCTCGACCGGCCAGGCGGCGAGGCATCTTGCAACGCCCTTTTTCTTCCTTTTCTCTTCTGCCGGCTGTTGGCAGCCGGACAAAATTCTTCACTTGTCTGCAATCTTCGCGGGGGCGCGCCAGCGCACCCGCTGGGTGTAGCCCCCGAGATTCGGGCCGACTGCTGAGCAGCCGGGCCGGATCTTCTGGCAACGACTTTGTCTTCTTTCTTCGCGGGGGCGCGTCAGTGCACCCGCTGGGTGTAGCCCCCGAGATTCGGTCCGACTGCTGAGCAGTCGAGCCGGATCTCTCGGCGACTACTTTGTCTTCTTTTCTTTCTCTTTGTCCAGCTGCGGGCAGCCGGACGCATATTTCTTTTCTCTCTTTTTTCTCGTCAGTCAGCTGTTGACCTGGTCAGTCAGACCGGCTCGTTTCTTTTTTCTCAGCACCTGGCCACTTTCTCCGCCGGACGCGATGCTCTCTTTTTTTTCTTTTTTTTTCTTTTTTTACAGCCGGCTGTGGACACTCGGCCACCTCTTTCTCAGCCGGCTTGGGCACTCGGCCGCGCACATTCTCCTTCTTTTTTTTTCTCTCTCCAGTCCCTTTTTCTTTTTCTCTCAGCCGGCCTCTCTCTCTCTTTTTTTTCTCTCTCTCTTTTTTCTTCACCAGCTGTGGGCAGACTTTTCTTTCTCAGCCGACTTGGGTAGTCGGACTTTTTTTTTCTTCAGATAGTCGGCTCGTGCAGCCGGCAGCAGTACTCTTTTCAGCCGGCCCTGTTGACTTTTCTCGTAGCCGGCCCAGCTCTTTTTCTTTCTCTTTCTCGGGCACCCAGCCACTGACTTTTCTCTCACGAGCGTGGCGGGCGGAGCCGGCAGGCTGGGACGCAGGCGCGAGCCGGCGCGGCCGGGTCGCAGGACACTGGACGAGCGGAGCCGGCGAGCGGGCGCAGCCGGAGGGCGAGGCGGGGCGGACCCGGCGCCGCTCGCGGGCGGAGGGGTGCCGGCGCAGGGGGTCGTGGCTGGAGCAGAGGTTCAGCCGGAGCTGGTCTGGGGAGCGACGGAGACGGCGGGCGGCGAAGCCGGCCGCCCGGGTCGCGGCGGAGACGACGGGTGGCGAAGCCGGCCGTCCGGGTTGCGGGGGAGACGGCGGGCCGGGTCGCTGGGCGGAGACGGCGGGCGGCGAAGCCGGCCGTCCGTGTTGCGGGGGAGCCGGCAGGCCGGGTCGCTGGGCGGACCCGGCCAGCGCAGGAGGCCGGAGCAACTGGTCGGGGCCGAGACGACGAGCAGAGGAGGCCGGCGTGCCTCTGGAGGCAGCCGAGTTGGTGGTGCTGCGGGGCGCGGAGTCAGAGAGAGCCGGGCGTGGCGACCCGGCGGCCGGCGAAGCCGGACGCGGCGCAGTTGGTGCAGTGGTGACGGGCAGGGGCGCCCCTGGCGGAGCTGCGGTGGGTGACGACCACGGCTGAGCAGTGCAGGGACGGGAAAAGCAGCAGTCAGGTGCAGTGGAGCTGGAGCAGCGCGCGGCGCCAGCGCACAGGCTGCAGCAACGCACGTCCGCGGGAAGGAAGCAGCGCGCGGGGCAGCGTGCGGAGGCGGGCATACGCCGGGCAGCCGTGGTGAAGTGGGCGCATGGCCGCGGACGTAGAGCAGCGCATGGCCGCGGACGAAGCGGCCGGCGTATGTATTTGGCCGAGCACTATTTGGACATTGTTTGACTAATGCATGGGTTGTATCTGGCTAGTGCACAGGCAGCATATGTGGATCGTATGAATGGTTTGACCATTGTTGACTAACATCTAGCTAGCTTGTCTGGATGATATTTGGAGTAGCGAGCGCGCGTTTCGGCCGGAGCAAGGTGCAACACAGAGGGAAACAGACGCGAGCGGCGCGTGGATGGCCACGGCCGACCGAAACGAGGCCCCGCGCGCGCGGACGGACGGCCGGCGTCGCAACGGTGGTAACGAAGAAGTCAAGGCCAACGGCGAGGACGCGGCGCCCCTCACGGCCATTCCGGGGGCATGTCGATGTCGAGCCCCCGACCGCTATCGGAGGGACGGCGTGACGCCGCGGTGGTGAAGACGAAGAGGATGACGGCGAGGGCGCCGTCTCACATGGCCGCTCTGGGGGCGGGTTGAAGTCGAGCCCCCGAGCGCTACCGGAGAGACGGCGCGACGCCGCGGCGGAGATGACGAAGATGGTCCCGCCCGGACAATGAAACCAGCAGCAGCGCGGTAGCATAGTACCGCCCCACGGTGGGCGCCAAATGTCGTGGTATTCTCACGGGGGGTGTTGTAAGACGACATATGCCACAAGGTGGCTTCGTGTGAGGGCAAGACTGCTGCTGATAGGCCCGGGAGCGGGTATGCGAGTAGCACGCGGTGGTTTACCCAGCTTCGGAGCTCTCCGGAGAGATAATACTCCTACTGCTGCATGTCTGACTGTATCTGGTATATCTGGTACAGAGTTGCTCCTGGAGCTGTATCTGAGGTCAGTGCCATAGGCATCTGGCCTCGTATATATGAGCACAAGTATGTGTGACCGCATGTGCCTGAGCATGCATGCGTGAGTGTGTGCTCATGTGGATGGATGGATAGCTAGCTAGCTAGCTTGCTAGCTAGTGGCTTGTGCGTGTGCGTGAGTGTCCCTCCCTCCTGGATGGATGGATGAGTGCCCCTTTTATAGTGTGGGCTAGCTTACTATGTAAGCTATGTGGGTAGGCATGGGTAAGGCATGGTGCATGTCATGCTTGTCCCCTGGGTCACTTCATAAATAGTGCCAGGGGACAAGTGACACTGTACATGATGGCTGGGGTGTCACGTGAATAGTGCCAGGTACGGTCGTCACGTCGGGGTCGCGTCGGGCTGCAATCGGCAGTCGGCCTGGTGGCGGAGTCGGCAGTCGGCCTGGTGGCGGAGTCGGCAGTCGGCAGTCGGCCTGGTGGCGGAGTCGGCAGTCGGCCTGGTGGCGGAGTCGGCAGTCGGCAGTCGGCCTGGTGCCGGAGTCGGCAGTCGGCAGTCGGCCTGGTGGCGGAGTCGGCAGTCGGCCTGGTGGCGGAGTCGGCAGTCGGCAGTCGGCCTGGTGGCGGAGTCGGCAGTCGGCAGTCGGCCTGGCGGCGGAGTCGGCAGTCGGCCTGGTGGCGGAGTCGGCAGTCGGCAGTCGGCCTGGTGCCGGAGTCGGCAGTCGGCAGTCGGCCTGGTGGCGGAGTCGGCAGTCGGCAATCGGCCTGGTGGCGGAGTCGGCAGTCAGCCTGGTGGCGGAGTCGGCAGTCGGCCTGGTGGCGGAGTCGGCAGTCGGCCTGGTGGCGGAGTCTGCAGTCGGCCTGGTGGCGGAGTCGGCAGTCGGCAGTCTGCAGTCTGCAGTCGGCAGTCTGCAGTCTGCAGCCAGCAACCGGCCGGGAAGTCGGACTGAGGGGCTTTGCTAGCCCCGATGTCTTGAATTATTGTCTCGCCGTCTTCGGGGTATCCGTGCCCAATTACTCCGACAGAACTCCCACTCAGATAGACATCCCTCTAGTCATCTAAGTGATTACATGATCCGAGTCAACTAGGCCGTGTCCGATCATCACGTGAGACGGACTAGTCAACATCGGTGAACATCTTCATGTTGATCGTATCTTCTATACGACTCATGCTCGACCTTTCGGTCTTCTGTGTTCCGAGGCCATGTCTGTACATGCTAGGCTCGTCAAGTTAACCCTAAGTGTTTCGCGTGTGTAAATCTGTCTTACACCCGTTGTATGTGAACGTTAGAATCTAACACCCGATCATCACGTGGTGCTTCGAAACACGAACTGTCGCAACGGTGCACAGTTAGGGGAGAACACTTCTTGAAATTGTTGTAAGGGATCATCTTATTTACTACCGTCGTTTTAAGTAAACAAGATGCATAAACATGATAAACATCACATGCAATCAAATAATAATGACATGATATGGTCAATATCATATAGCTCCTGTGATCTCCATCCTGGGGCTCCATGATCATCTTGTCACCGGCATGACACCATGATCTCCATCATCATGATCTCCATCATCGTGTCTTCATGAAGTTGTCTCGTCAACTATTACTTCTACTACTATAGCTAACGGTTAGCAATAAAGTAAAGTAATTACATGACGTTTATGTTGACACGCAGGTCATAAATAAATTAAGACAACTCCTATGGCTCCTGCCGGTTGTCATACTCATCAACATGCAAGTCGTGATTCCTATTACAAGAACATGATCAATCTCATACATCACATATATCATTCATCACATCCTTTGGCCATATCAAATCACATAGCATACCCTGCAAAAACAAGTTAGACGTCCTCTAATTGTTGTTTGCATGTTTTACGTGGCTGCTATGGGTTTCTAGCAAGAACGTTTCTTACCTACGCAAAGACCACAACGTGATATGCCAATTGCTATTTACCCTTCATAAGGACCCTTTTCATCGAATCCGATCCGACTAAAGTGGGAGAGACAGACACCCGCCAGCCACCTTATGCAACTAGTGCATGTTTGTCGGTGGAACCGGTCTCACGTAAGAGTACGTGTAAGGTTGGTCCGGGCCGCTTCATCCCACAATGCCGCCGAATCAAGATTGGACTAGTAACGGCAAGCATATTGAACAAAATCAGCGCCCACAACTACTTTGTGTTCTACTCGTGCATAGAAACTACGCATAGACCTAGCTCATGATGCCACTGTTGGGGAACGTAGCAGAAATTCAAAATTTTCCTACGTGTCACCAAGATCTATCTATGGAGAGACTAGCAACGAGGGGAAGGAGAGTGCATCTACATACCCTTGTAGATCGCTAAGCGGAAGCATTCAAGAGAACGGGGTTGATGGAGTCGTACTCGTCGTGATTCAAATCACCCATGATCCTAGCGCCGAACGGACGGCACCTCCGCGTTCAACACACGTACGGAGCAGTGACGTCTCCTCCTTCTTGATCTAGCGAGGGGGAAGGAGAGGTTGATGGAGATCCAACAACACGACAGCGTGGTGGTGGAAGTAGCGGGATTCCAACAGGGCTTCGCCAAGCGCTGCGGGAGGAGGGAGATGTGTCATGGGAGGGAGAGGGAGGCGCCAGGGCTTAGGTATGGTTGCTCCTCCTTTTCCCCACTATATATAGGGCCAAGGGAGAGGGGGGAGGCGCAGCCCTTGCCCCTTCCTCCAAGGAAGGGTGCGGCCAAGGGGGGGGGGGAGGAGTCCATCCTCCCCAAGGCACCTCGGAGGTGCCTTCCCCTTTTAGGACTCTCCCCTTTTTCTCTTCTCTTGGTGCATGGGCCTCTTGGGGCTGGTGCCCTTGGCCCATGTAGGCCAAGGCGCACCCCCTACAGCCCATGTGGCCTCTCGGGGCAGGTGGCCCCACCCGGTGGACCCCCGGGACCCTTCCGGTGGTCCCGGTACAATACCGGTGACCCCGAATCTTGTCCCGATGGCCGAAATAGCACTTCCTATATATAATTCTTTACCTCCGGACCATTCCGGAACTCCTCGTGACGTCCGGGATCTCATCCGGGACTCCGAACAACTTTAGGGTTACCGCATACTAATATCTCTATAACCCTAGCGTCACCGAACCTTAAGTGTGTAGACCCTACGGGTTCGGGAGACATGCAGACATGACCGAGATGACTCTCCGGTCAATAACCAACAGCGGGATCTGGATACCCATGTTGGCTTCCACATGTTCCACGATGATCTCATCGGATGAACCACGATGTCAAGGACTTCATCAATCCCGTATACAATTCCCTTTGTCTAGCGGTACGATACTTGCCCGAGATTCGATCGTCGTTATCCCGATACCTTGTTCAATCTCGTTACCGGCAAGTCTCTTTACTCGTTTCGTAACACATCATCCCGTGATCAACTCCTTGATCACATTGTGCACATTATGATGATGTCCTACCGAGTGGGCCAGAGATACCTCTCCGTTTACATGGAGTGACAAATCCCATTCTCGATTCGTGCCAACCCAACAGACACTTTCGGAGATACCCGTAGTGCACCTTTATAGTCACCCAGTTACGTTGTGATGTTTGGCACACCCAAAGCACTTCTACGGTATCCGGGAGTTGCACAATCTCATGGTCTAAGGAAATGATACTTGACATTAGAAAAGCTTTAGCATACGAACTACATGATCTTGTGCTAGGCTTAGGTTTGGGTCTTGTCCATCACATCATTCTACTAATGATGTGATCCCGTTATCAACGACATCCAATGTCCATGGTCAGGAAACCGTAACCATCTATTGATCAACGAGCTAGTCAACTAGAGGCTTACTAGGGACATGGTGTTGTCTATGTATCCACACATGCATCTGAGTTTCCTATCAATACAATTCTAGTATGGATAATAAACGATTATCATGAACAAGGAAATATAATAATAATCAATTTATTATTGCCTCTAGGGCATATTTCCAACAGGGACGGTGCATGCACCCGGGTAATTGCTTTAATTACGTCAGTTCGATGGCGCTAGCTTAGCGCCTGCGCACGCCCAGCCCGACCGGCGCGTTGGATTACTAATTATGTGCTCAGGCGAAGTTTAGCGCTACCGTTTATATTCTATTTCAGTCTGTTACTCTACTTGAACTAACGGTTTCAGACGGTTGTACTGATTAAGTCGAGCGGGTTGAACTGATGCTTTTATTTCTGTTTAACAAATTGTCTTCTTTAATTAAAAAAAAATTGCAAATTTTTTTGTCGGAACAAGGCATGTAATATATCGTTGGAAAGCTCTTGACAACTATATTTAAAGTATATTGAACGTTTTTGCAAAACCATCATGGTTTAAGAGCAGTTAAAAAAACATTTTTTTCAAAACCGTAAACACGAATCGTATTTTGGATGTAATTTTCAAACGGTTTGTCGGAATTGAGCAAATAAGATGGCGTTGGAAAGATGATGAAAATCAGCTTCTTCCATATAGCTAATGTTTTTTCAAATTCTGTATGATTTAAAAGTAATTTGGAAAATGGTGAAATTCTGAGAGAAACATATTTTCGCTTTTTTTTGCAAACGATTTGTCGGATTTACGCAAATGATATGGCGCTGGAAAGCTATGGAAAATGTGCAACTTTTTTGTATTGAAATATTTTTCTAATTCCTTACGGTTTAAACTCAAATTCAAATATGGTCAAATTTAATTTTGAACGCGATTTTTTAAAAAAGTTTGTTGAAATGGGGCAAATAATATACGTTGGATAGCTATCGAAAATGCGAAACTTAGTCATGTTGAACGTTTTCTTCAATTTGCAACGGTTCAAGAGTAATTTTGAATACGGTGAGACACGTCGTGTTGTTTTTCCGTCAGAAAAAACAGAGTACTTTTACTGATCTATGTATGTGTTTGTATTGAGGTATTTTTCATCGTAGTTTTGAATGGTTCCGAAAAAAGAGTACTTGAACGAATGCCCGTATGGTTTTGTACCGAGCGTGTTTTCAACTCATTTTCCTCGTAACTTTTCAACGGTTTAATATATCTTCGTCCCCGAACTTGCTTGGTTTTATATCGTTGAACTGAGTGACATTTGTTTAAAAAAATATTGTGTGTATCTTTTTTCAACTCTCATATTTTTTTCAACGTTGTTCTAACATTTTTTTCAATGTTGTTCTGGACTTCTCCCATTGCACGACTTGAACTTTTACCATTTGAATTTTCGTGGGGTTTCTTTTTGTTTGAGCTTTTTCCTAAAACTTATCTGGGACGTCGTGTTGAACTTATCACTTTTTAAATTGTGAACTTATTGTTTTTTTACAATTCCAAAGCTAGCAAGTAGTAGGAGATTCACCCAACAAAGGGGCTAATTACATGAAGCAGCCGCAGTAATAACACAGTCTGATCGATAGCTAGCGGCAATAGGTGTGATCATCAATACACATACACATGAACTGATAAGAAACTTGCACATGACTTGACAAACCAGAAATTACATTAACCGACAAAAAGAACACAATACCCATGAACTCATAATCCCCACGGCTAATGGCAGAGCTTTGTTGCATCTAGGTTCACCCGTTTACCGAAAGTAGAACTTCTCAGTTTTATTTAATTCGGGCTGATGTTTAAATGTTCACCATTTTGGCCTACATCAGAATACTCAGAACACAACAATATTTGCTAAAGGTCCTGCAAATACAGAGTTACAGAAAAAATTCTTTGTCCAATGACAACGTAAGAGTCACGACCAGTAATCACAAACAATACTAGTTCAATCGCCCGGCATGTGTGTGCGGCAAGGGCAGGAGATACTCTGATGCTAGATGTGTAGAGACAACAAGCTCACATATAGAAGATGATGGAAGACTCACGCAGGAGGCCTCGAACTGCTTGCCTGTTGCCACCGATGGCTATGGATCATGCAAAATCCTGACCAAAAGATCACATTTATTTTCACGAAACTAATCTCTTGAACTTGCTCCATGATAATCTTCGAACCTCCTACAAGAACAGTCATTATTTTAAAGCCCACATGAATACCTACAAGCAATGATCACAAATATTTACGGAACATTCTTTTAAAGAGGTATGCTGCAATAATTAGAACCAAAAAAAAAGGGTGAAACTATGGTATCTACATTAAATATCATCTAGATTCTAGCAACAGCCGTTTTGTTAGATGGAGAGAGGCCAGTGGGCGGTGCGGGATGGAGGGAGGCCTGGACCGTCAATATATATTCAAGAAAAAACAACCACAAGCCATGGGATAGATAGGCATATAAACATGCTTGAACAGGAAGAAATTATACATAATTTACTTACATAAACAATAAGTGCTGATCTAGGCATATAATAACGAGAGCCTATATATGCTGTATCTACAAGAGCTTGTACATGATATAGCTGCAAGAGGAACTAACTAGAGCAACATTTTTCTCTTCTCACAATGATTTTTTTTCTGTATATAGAAGGACTAGCAAGGTTCTCAGGAATCAACTACTCTCTCCATTCCACAATGTAGTGCCTATAGATTTTTGTAAAAGTCAAACATTGCCAACTTTGACCAAGTGTATAGAGAAAATTGTCTACATCTACAACATCAAACATATACATTCTGAAAATATAACTCGCGATGTATCCAGTGATGTCCATTTGGTATTCTAGATGTACCTACTTTTCTTTATAGATATGGTCAAAGTTTGTAATGTTTGACTTTTGCAAAAATCTATAGGCACTACATTATGGAACGGAGGGAGTACATTTTTCAATCAACTCGATATTCATCAGTACTAGTATAACTGGACAAGAAGCTCTGAATTTTAGGCGCGCACGCACTAAACTTATAGAACTTTTACTTTTAAACTTTTTTTAGGTGATATATCTAACCTTACAGGATTTTAAAACGTGAACTGGCTATATTAAGGAATACAAGGGGAATGGCAAAAGTCTCATCCAGCTCCAACAAATTTCTGTAGCATGACACGTGCTATACATGTTTAGGTAAACAGAGCCCAGCTTCCTCCTTTTAGGTACTACTAGCTCCCAGCAAAATTCAGAAAACAGAAGGCGGATAGGTCTAGCTACTCTATTATGAAGCTCACATTCACACGTGAGAGAGGGATGGAAACAAATCAGCAGCAGCAGTGAAGATACTGCTGCTCCTTCCTCATCCATACCCTGCTCCCGCTAATGCTGACCCTTCTCCGTACTTGCGTTGCTTGGCTTGTTCGTCATGACAAGAGAGCGCCGATGGCGAGTGGCACCTTTTTGCCTGTACTTCATAGACCATGGTAGGCATCTTATGCACTCTGTCTACTTCATAACCCAGACGAGTATCTGCTTTTTCCCCCTAAACTAACAGCACACAACACAACACTCTGTCAATATATCCCTGTCTCCTTGTCTAAGCTTAGTTTGGAACATAGTTCCTGAACTTACTAATTAGTATAACAAGTTCTGACACCGACGCACAATGTGTACGGACTAGCTCTATTCTTTCCGTGTGAATGTTTAAGAGGAAAATGAACCTTGCATTGCAGAAGAGAAGTCTATGGGCGCGGGGCAACGATGGTGTCCGCTCCCCTCTAGCGCCGATATCCAGCAGGGAGCCTCGCAAGATGTTCAGAATCAGTTTCCCCCTTGTATGCACAAAGTAACATAAGATGTTCAGAATTTGAAGTTAGAAGCTCAATAAACTTGAACACTGGAACCGGTAGGTTGAACCCCAACAAAATGGATGAATTGTTCAAATAAGTATCATGATAAGATCTTGATGAGACAGTAGAGTTTATATTGCTTCATTATCTTAGGTCCCCTATGTTTCAGAGAGAACCTTATGACGTGAAACAACATTATGCTTTGGCTTTGTAGGAAAGTATGATACTAATAAAGCCAAGACAAGTTACAGCAAAGATATTCTTCTTGCTAAACTGAACTAAACTGAAATAAGAATTTGAACCGAACCAAAAATAAAAAATTGCACTGAAGTAAATTAAGAAACTGAATTGAGCACGTCACCGAAATATTAACTGACCAAATATTAACCAAAAAATATCTTCGTTGGATCTCTGCGTAGCAGGAGCCGACGACGGGTGGCACGGGGATGTGGGGCGCAGACGGCAGCGACTGTGGGATCGGCATAAGCAAAACAAGACACTAGTTTTTTTTTTTTTTTGCACAAGTAAAAACATCAAAAATGCAACCGACAGCAATTTAGAATCAGCCATAAGCCCATAATACAAGTTCTACACTTCTATAATACCACAACACATTCAAGTTCAACAAAAATAGCCACTCAAGTTCAGTAGGCGCACAAGGTCAGTAACATATACCAAAGAAGCTTCATCTTCGTTTCTAGCTACCTGCTGCAGTGCACCTGCCGAATAGCTTCTTCACTGGTTGCAACCCGCAGCAACTTGGTGTAGAGCAAATATGGCTATTCCTAACTAGTTAGACGCACAACTCGTATCGACGCCGTCCGCTCATCGTGTGGATCAGCGCCCCAGGCCCCACACGGACCCACTAGATTGTGCCTATTTCCTCTTTTCTCAGCGCATACGGAGAGAATACACGTCCTATCGTATCTGCCATCCTACCTACGCTCGACGTGTAGCATGTACTCGCCTACCCCCCGTCCACTACCCCGTGACCAGCCCCCACCCCCGACCATCCCCATCCGCGATTCAAAATTCAAATCGAAGCAGGCAGACGCAGCTGCATCGAGCGGACGAACCACGGCCTCCCCGTCCACGCGCCTGGATCCCTAGGTTGCTTCACGATTCAACGATGAATCTCGGTGCAAAGTCATTCACGGATCTCCTCTTCAGGTATCTCCTCGTCTTGTGGATCCTCTTTTTCGTCGGCGCGTTTTCTCCAAAGGGCAACAATCCTCATCTTGCCATTGCCTTCGGCAGATTTTGTTCCCAGCCGGCCGCAACAGAGGGCGTCCCAGATCTGGGATTGCTAGAGGAGGAGGAGGAGGAGGAGGAGGAGGTCGAGGACGAGGAGGAGGAGGGCGAAGGGCGCATCCATCCTAATTTCCAGAATCATTCTCCTTCTTCAAGCCAAGATGGGGAGAAATCTGGTGCCACAGATTCAGGAACTCCTGAAGATAAGGAGGACATGCCAGATTTCTCCAACGTCCCAGATATTGACGACGCTGAAGAGACCCAGCCTGAATCACATCCCATTCCAGTGCCGTGGACTCAAAGGTAATAGCATGCTGAATCTTCAATGTATAGTTTTTAGTTTTGGCATTGATGAATGTTAAATATAGCTGAAGAGGAGTAGTAGGCAAGATTGTCAAATGTTAGGGCTTTAATCACGGGCATTGACATATACTGTAATGAATCGATGTATCGTGTTCAGGGTTTGATGTCAAAAGTTCGTTTGTTTGGAGCAGATGTAGTGGGATGACAGTAACACTACACTTGCACAAACTTCTCATCCATGTGTCAAAGAATCATGAATCTGGGCATGTGGTCACAGTAATATATATTGACAGTTTTCTGCTGTCCTGCTTGGTCCATAGTGCTGAAGAAATTGTGGTGGGCATTGGCATGTACAGTATGTCATTTTTTAAGAGGGACGAAACTTTTCATACTACACGGGTTAAATCTCTCGGAGCGCTTGGATTCAATAACTGATCCTTGACATACTCACATGAGGCTGACATCTCCTTTTTAGTATGAAATCATCATTGTGTTATTTTATAATGCAAATCAGACAATTATGATCCAAGTCATCAGAAATGTGCATATTCTGATCATATTTGTCATTTTTGTTTTCATTCCTTCTGCGGCTTACATATCTGTTTTATTTAGGGTCCGACTTGGCAAAATTCCCGACAGCCGTGCCACATTATCGGGAAGAAAAAGTGCTTTGGAAAATCCATATTTATGACTCACTGTGTTCAGTTTCTAGTTTTTGGATTAATGAATGTTAACATCTATGCAGTTGTTGTATATGTAAAATAATAGTCTGGACCAATATTAGGCAAGCATCGCCAGTTTAGTATTTATCTGGGCATTGACATGTACAGTAAGAAATTATTGATCCTGTTCAGTTGTTTGCTGTCAAAAGTTTCTTCATTTGGAGCAGATTATTGTTATTGTGCAGTAGTCGGATGATGTTACAAGACCTCCCGTTATTATCAGTGATCATAAACAGCACATTATTTCAAATTTTGATCTGTGTCAAGGAATCATGTAACTCGGCTCTTGGTTACAGTAAATTATATAGTGAGAGTTTGCTGCCTTTTTTGCAGGCATTTATACTGTCAAAATTGGCGCAGGCATTGGCATGTACAGTCTGGAGAGGGAGCAAAGTAAACAAGAATCTAGCACCCCATGTATTGAGTTTAGTCAGGCAAACACTAGTAGCAAATGTACCATTACCATCTCGTTTGGAATGCCTATGGTTCAGTTGGTTGCCTCTTGTTTTTTTTTTTTTTGCTGTTTTTTCTGTTGACCGTAGGCATTACCATTACCATTGGCATGCAGTTTATGCATTTTTTCTGTTGACTTTTAAGTTCTGGAGCTAGCTAGATGGACTTTTGTCCACAAAAAAGCTAGCACACAGCAGCCTCTCTAATTAATTGTTTGCACTAACTGCAAGTTCGTGGATGGAGTTGTGTCTGAATACAGGTTGTAGGACGTTAGGCCTCCTTTGGTTCATAGGATAGAAAAATCATATCAATAGAAAAGTCATAGAAAATGAGATGACATGCATCTCAAATCCTATGAGTAGGAATAGGAAAGAAGATGTCCTTTGATTCACATCATAGGATTTTTTCCATTGAGTCTAGGCTAATTTTTATTTTCCTATGAAATGTGGAGGATAGGAAGAATTCCTCCACAGGAATAGGATTGCATTCCTACGAACCAAAGGGCTCAAAAGGAATTCTTCCTATGAAAATCATATCCTATAAACTTCCTACAAAATTCCTCCAAACCAAAGGAGGCCAACCTTTCACTGTGATGGGCTTTGTTCAGATCAATTAAGCTGCAGCTTATTCATCGTGTTTTTGCTTGCACTGAACATCACAATTTCTCTGATGTGCTATGTGTGCATTTTTTATTTAGCTCCCTCGTTCATGTTTTCTATGTACAGAAGAATTTCCCTTGCCATATCGATATATTTCCTGGCAAATAATATCTGCTAACGGAACTCTATTTCTTACAAAGTTGGCATTTTTGTATAATTTGGTTAAGAACTGTATCATTGTATGCAATGGGGGATATTTTTCGCCTTATTGATATATTGTTAACAGACTTTTATTTTTAACTGGTTCACGCTCTGTATGAAATGGTGGAAAACTTTGAACAAATTGCGATTTTGTGAGAGAATTGTACAAGAACTTCTTCAATGTCTCAATCGAGCATTACCTTTTATACTATATCACCATTCTTGCGCACTTTATATTGCAGATTGCGGGCCTCTTGTCCTCTTCCACGAAGAACTTTAGAATTACAAGCCATATTGTGAGCACTTCATATAACCTTTTCTGACACACATTTTGTATTTGGCAATGAGCTTTTCCTTATAATGTTACTAGCTATATAATGGGCATTTTATATAACCAATCATCGGCAACTTCCATCGGACACGTGACTCGATAATTCATGTGGTATTTCCTTTAAGACCACTTTTTATAACACTAGACATTGTCTACCATCGTTCTTGCGCACTTTATATTATTGGTTGCAGTTCCCTTGCTCTTGACAAGGAAGAACTTTTTATTAAATGGCCATATAATAAGCACTTTACCTAACTGATTCTAGCACTCATATCGTCTTAGACGAAGTACTTTTCATGGGGTTCTTCAAATAGTGGATACTTTACATATAGAGTTAGAAGCTATATTGTGAGCACTTCATATAGAGTTAGAACTAATTTATCTAACCCTATATCATATATCAACGTTGATGCGCACTCTGTATTCCTGATTGCGGGCCTCTTGTCCTTGACCACCAAGAACTTTAGACTTAGTGGATATATTACATAACCTATTCCTAGCAACTTTGTGGGGGTATTACCATACAAGATCACTCTTAATAACACTATACCTTGTATACCATATCACCGTTCTTGCGCACTTTATATTGTAGATTGCGGGTCTCTTGTCTTCTACCACGAAGAACTTTAGACTTAGAAGCCATATTGTGAGTGATCTTGTATAACCTTTTCTCACACTCATTTTATATTTGGCGAAGAGCTTTTCCTTATAATGTTGATAGCCATATAATGGGCATTGTATATAACTAATTCTCGGCAACTTCCATTGGGCACTTCGAATAGGGACCCGACAATTTGTGTGGTATTGCCTTATAACAGTGGCGGAGCTATGTGTATAGCTGAGGGGGCTGTGGCCCCCCCCCCCCAGCCCAACACAAATTACTGAAGGATTTTTTTCGAGAAGCATAATTAGAACAAAGGATTCTCATTAGCCCCTACTGACATGTATACTTTGCTTTTGGCCCTCCCTGACATTGCAATCAAGCTCCGCCACTGCCTTATAAGACCACTTTTTATAACACTAGACCTTGTCTACCATATCACCGTTCTAGCGCACTTTATACTATTAGTTCCAGTTCCCTTGCTCTCGACAAGGAAGAACTTTAGATTTAATGGGCATATAATAAGAACTTTATCTAATGGATTCTAGCACTCATGCTGTCTTAGACGAAGTACTTTTCCTTATAGTGTTGTTGTCCATATAGAAGGCATTTTATATAACACTTTCTTGACAACTTCCATTTGGCTTCTTGGATACTAGCCATATATCACATATCATAGTTGCTGCGGACTTTATATTCCTGATTGCGGGCCTCTTGTCCTTGACCACAAAGAACTTTAGATTTATAAGCCATATTGTGAGCACTTCATATAACCTTTTCCGACACTCATTTGTCCGTGGCGAAGATTGTTTCCCTATAATGTTACTAGACATATAGTGGGAAATTTATATAACCCGTTCTTGGCAACTTCCATCGAGCACTTCGAATAGTGATTCGACAATTGTTTACTATATAAAAGGCCTTCCATCGAGCTTTTCCTTATAATGTTACTAGTCAAGAGTGTTTCCTTGTTCTCGACAAGGAAGAAATTTATATTTAATGGCCATATAATAAGCACTTTATCTAACGGATTCTAGCACTCATATGGTCTTTGACGAAGGACTTTTCCTTATAGTGTTGGTGTCCATCCAGAGGGCATTTATATAATATTCTCTTGACAACTTCCATTCGGCTTTTCGGAAACTAATCCTATATCACGTATCACAGTTGGTGCGTACTTTATATTGCAGGTTGCGGGCCTCTTGTCCTTAACCATGAAGAACTTTGGTGATTATAAGCTATCTTTTGAGTACTTCATATAGTGTATATTTTACATAACCTATTCCTAGCAACTTCCAGGGGGCTCTTCGAATAGTAACTTGGCAATTCGTCGGGTATTACCATACAAGATCACTCTTAATAACACTATATCTTGTATACCATATCACCGTTCTTGCGTACTTTATATTGCAGGTTGCGGGCCTCTTGTCCTTAACCATGAAGAACTTTGGTGATTATAAGCTATCTTTTGAGTACTTCATATAGTGTATATTTTACACAACCTATTCCTAGCAACTTCCAGGGGGCTCTTCGAATAGTAACTCGGCAATTCGTCGGGTATTACCATACAAGATCACTCTTAATAACACTATATCTTGTATACCATATCACCGTTCTTGCGTACTTTATATTGCAGGTTGCAGGCCTCTTGTGCTCTACGTGTGTAAGATATTCGTAAAAACAGCACATAATAATAGCATCGCTCAAGAATGCTAGTCCTTATGAGGAGTACAATACTCTTAGGAAATGAACATGTTATTTCTTTGAATTTACTTGGAGTAAAAAAATCAACTCAACAAAACTTTGTTTTTTTTTAATTGTTGTGTCTGAACTTTGCCATTATACCAGAAAAGCTTTCGAGTAACATTTTTTAGAGCGAAAGCAGTTTTTCCATTGACCTTTTGAGTAACTTTGGCATTGCTTCTTTAAATGAAATTACATGAAGAACTTATAGTCATTATATATATAAAATTTACATAATTTTTTTACTAACATGATTTAACTTTGCAAAGAAAAAAGAGAGAAGTTATCATTACCTAGCTTGTTTCTACGGTGAGACAATATGAAGAACTGTTTAAAGAAAAAATCTTGCCAAGACGAAGAACGTTCTGATCAGCATGAGCATACTTAATGCAAAAAATACGAAGTACTTTTTTGTTCATGCTAATACTTATGGATCTGTCAACGCAAACTTTTGCACTGACAATATAATAGCGGGATAATTTAATTTTTGCAGCCATCAAATTTGGCGGTGTGCTAGCCTGCAGACGAAATGAAAAATGTCCGTAGAAACACTGGTACTCCCACAGGCCACAACCATCTGCTGCGTTGACTCGAAGAAAGGCGTGGCCTTCAAAATTTGAATCAGCAAGGGGGTGCAGATGTGCTGTAGATGTAGCGTCAGTGCATGCACATAGACTGTACAGTCTGTAGCGCATAGGCAGGTGGCAACGTGCACACGGACCAGAGAACTGTATGGCCGCCTCCCTGTAACTTTAGTATCTTTTCAACAGCACTTTATGGCGCAACCCCCAGAAAAAAAAACGTGTCTGATAGTACGATATAATTAATGAACAAGCTAAACATCTGCACGTGATTAATTAAAAACCAACCAAATAAATCATGCGCAACAGATATTGTGTCTCCACGCGTGGTTGATGCACATCGCTGTCCACACGGGGAATCAAAAGGACCTGGGCTAACAGTACTACTTCCTCCGTTCCTAAATATTTGTCTTTCTAGAGATTTCAACAAATGACTACATACGGAGTAAAATGAATGAATCTACACTTTAAAATGTGTCTATATACATCCGTATGTAGTAGTCCATTTAAAATCCTAAAAAGACAAATATTTAGGAACGGAGGGAGTACATGGCAGAAGAATCTATAGGCCACTGGCCCACAAACGACGCGATACGGCTCGTTATACAAACATCAGAATATCACATGCCCAGGAATACACTGCATGGCTGGGACCGTGGTGGGGTAGGTTGATTTGACTGCATCCCAGATGGACGGCGATGATTCAAGTTGCGCGCGCAACTAGTTAGGATAAATCCGCGTCTGGTGTAGAGGAGGATGCCAGCGGGAGGAGTTAATGGTGGTGCAGCCTAGGCAGAGGTAGCAGAGGACGTTCCCCCGTCCAGCGCCGCCAACTATCATCGGAGGGGGAACAGATTCTGGGCCCTGGCCGGTTCAGACACCGAGGACTCCGACGATGAAGAGGACCATGTCGCCGGGCCGGCGGTGGCGGCATCGCCGACGCCATCAGACTTCGTTTGCGAATCTCTCCGGGCGGGATATTCCGAGCAGGAGATGGCAGACTGCATCGACGGGATCATTCCGGTGAGCGACAAGGCATGGAATGGGCTAGGAGCCGCAGACAAGATGGAGGTCCTCCGGCTGGTCGTACATCACCGGACGGTGTCGTCGGGAGTTCGCCATGGAAAGGGCCTCTTCCCAAGGTTTTCTCCCATCCTTGACACTTGGTGATTTCATCGGGTCTTGGACGAAGGTGCAACGACGAGGAAAGAAGGGGCGACGGGTGGCGGAGCCGCCGCCGCCGCCGCCGGCGGCGGCGGCGGTCGTCGATCCGGCTGCGCTGATCCGGGCGGCCAGGATCTGGCGTTTGAATCCCCTTCTAGGCCATGACGGGCCGGAAGTGATTCAGCCCAGTTTGAGAGATGGGTATTTGGCCCAGCCTCAGGAGTTTCACGTGACGGGAGGGGCTAGCGTAACTGGGTATACTGCCCGGTCAATCCTGTCGAGTATCGACAGCAGACGACGGTTTCGTCCAGATCGATCGATACTCCAGCTTCGTACGTGCATGGTGCGGCGGCAGCTAGGGCTAGGCAGCGCACCTCATGCGGCTTTCCTACCAGGATCGGACGGGCGCGTCGGGTGCCGGCCGTGACTCAGCCATCGGCGCCGCTGATGGCCGGCCGGGGTGATGGAGCTCAGCCGCCGCTGCGTGGGCAGCAGGAGCCGCCGAGGCAACAGGAGCCGCCGAGGCAGCAGGACGGGGATGGCCTGGGCAGGGGGTCCGCCGATGGCGGTCAAGCCAATATCGCAGGGCACATGAGATTTGCTGGTGGGCGTGCTGGTCACGGCATGGATCGTGGCAGTTTCAATGGTGGTCGCGGCGGCTACGGTTTTGGTCGCGGATACGATGGAGGATATGATGGTCGTGGTTGGAACCAGTGGAATAATGGTGGAGGTCGCGGATTTGCCGGGAACCAATGGCAGCGGAACTTTAACCCTCCACCCGGCGAGTTTGTTGAGGGCGCCACGGGTCCTCATTACTGTCAGAGAGATCGTCGAGGTGGGGGTGGTCGTAACCCTCCTCCGCGCCGTCCGTTTGTTTCGAAGGCAGCCCCCAAACCGGTTCTCCAGCCGAAGGGGACCGTCAGCGGGGCGACCAAAGTGGCAGATACCGCCACTTCCTCTTCTGCAGCGCTGCCAGAGGTGGCAGCGGCGGCGGTTAAGGCACTGGCTGGGGTCATCATTCCAGCTTCCACACCTTCAGATCACAAAGATGGCCACAGTGACAAGGGAAGCGATAAAGCGGATGCGGTGCATGCTAATAAAGCGGCATGTAAGAAAGAAAAGAATGACTTGTTATCGTTGTGGTGTGCCAGGCCACTTTGTGATTGACCGCACGGTGGTGCTTTGTAATATATGTCTGAAGTCGGGACACTCATCTGGCGAATGTCCGTTGCTTTTGGTGCCTATACCTGTGGTGAATATTTATGGTGTCTGTAATACCAAGCTTATGTTCTTTGAGACTCCACGCATGATTTCGGCGACTCCTGCGGTGGACAGTTTGAAGTTTGGTCTGGTCAGGGTTACTCAGGGGACATGGACAGAGGAACAAGTGTGTCAACAGCTCAGGTGGTTAGTGTCTAAGTCTTTTCACTGGTCTCTCGTCAGGTTGGAGGATCAGGTTTATAGAGTGGAGTTCCCTAGGAGGGAGGACCTTCACCACCTGCTGAAATGTGGACTCGGTAAGGTGCCCGGGAGTAAGTGCATTCGTGAGTTTGATGAGTACAAAAAACCTGAGCCGATGGGGATTCCGCTAGAAAAGGTTTGGGTCAGACTCCCAGGAGTTCCAGAGACTCTTCTTAATGACTATCTTATTGTTGCGAGTCTTGGCTCTGTGTTAGGTAAAACAAAGAAGGTGGACTTGCCATTCACATGCCTACATGGAGAGGCGAGGCTACTTGTTGATGTTGTGAATGCAGATTATATTCCAGACTTCGTGTCGTGGACTTATGATGGGGTGTCTTATGATCTCGATATTGTGGTTGAGGTTCAGCAGGCAAATAACAATTCTGGGATTAATGATGTTGACATAACTGATGGTGGAGATGGCAGTGGTGATGGTGGTGGTGACCAGGAGGGCAAACCAGCCAGGAAACCCACACAGTCGACTGAGCCGAAGACTGACTAGGGGCCGGTGCCCCCAACCACGCCGGCAGCATCTCTCCGGTTTGGTTCCTTTCTGGCGGTCTCCGCACCGAGCCGTCTTTGGTGTGACCGCGTGGAGATAGAGGACTCTGATGATGATCTTCCAGCACAGGTGGTGGTGGAGGAGGAGCACCGATAGATGGTGGATGAGGTTTCACCGCAGCTGATGCCGCATCACCGCCCAGCCACCCCCGTGGTGACGGAGGTGTCTATGCCGGCGGTGGCCGTGGAGGGTCGACCGACGATGATCTCACCATCTCCTATAGTGGAGGGTTCTAGCCATCCATCTCGCTCTTCGGCGTCACGTTCGATCAGTTCGACACAGGTGGTGACCAGATCGGGCGGTGATGATAGCAGATCGGCAGGGATCCGTACTTCGGGCGTTGCGGTTTTTGGTACCGCGGTGAAGCAGTCTGGGAGGCCGGTGTCTCCCATCGCTTCTGACTTGGTCGGCCATACGGCAGGCAGCCACAGCCCAACTAGAGTCACTCAGGAGGACGTCATCGCTTTTGGAGGTATTCCGGACCCTATGTCCGATGACAGATGGTTTAGTCACCGGATCCAGGGTTAGCTGGACGCGGATGACATACAGATGGGGTGAGCCATGAGGGCCGCCAAGCTTCGAGACATCGAAGTTCAGACAGGTACGTCAGTTAATACAAGTTGTTCAATTCTGCACTTTTCTGAGCATGATATTATTGATAAAGCCAACAACCTAGGGATATCTCTTGGTAGTAATGACAAAGAAACCACAAAATCAATTAATGATCTACTAGATTTAGAGACGGATAGAGCTGTGGATTTAATACGGCATCTAGCAGCGGTAAAACCCATGAATGAAGCAGAAATCAATGATATTGGAGTAACTGCGCTTCAGAGACTTTGTGAGGATTTGGTCCCCACAGAGGGCTTAGAGGCGGCGGAGGAGGATATGGTTCCAGAGGGGTATGTGGCCCCTTTGCAGCCAGAGGCCACTCCTGACACCGATGCTCAACCTATTCAGGAGATGAAGGATAAACCAAGAAAAACCTGGAAGAGGAAGGTTTATCCTACATCGGCGGTGCGTCGGAGTGCGAGAGTGAAACAAAAGAAAAAAAATCCATGATGAAATATGAAAGGGTTATTCTGGAACAGCAGAGGTCTAGCAGACTTGGCTAAAAGGAGATTCCTTAGCGATACATCAGTAGAACAAAAATTAGATTTTATGGCTTTATTGGAGGCGGGTAGAGATAATTTCACCTCCCAGTTTCTCAATACCGTTTCAGGGGGGTTGATTTTGGCTGGCATTGTTTATCTCCAAGAGGGAGATCCAGAGGGATTCTACTTGGGGTGAAATGCGAGACTTTAGAGGTGCTGGTTGTGGTTCACGGTGATTTTGCTGTCAAATTTCGTGTAAGGTCGAAAATTGACGGCTTCCGGTGGGCTTTGGTGGCTGTATACGGTGTGGCACAACCAGAGCTTAAACCAGAATTCCTCGCAGATCTGGTGAGAATTTGTGAGGATGGAAGGTTGCCAATTCTGGTGGGGGGGAGATTTCAATATCATTAGAAGACAAGAGGAGAAAACTAATGACAACTTTGATGGAAGATGGTCATTCATGTTTAATATGATAATTGAAAGTCTTAATCTAAGGGAGATTGACCTCACTTGTAGGCAATTCACGTGGGACAATTCTTTGCCAATTCCTACTTACGAGAAATTGGACAGGGTTCTCACTAGTGTTGAGTGGGAACAAAAATTTCTGTTAGTTACGGTTCAGGCCCTACAGAGGGCCATCTCTGATCATACCCCACTACTGGTTGATTCCGGGGAAGCGGCCCATGTGGGAAACAAAAATACTTTCTCTTTTGAATTAGGATGGTTTGAGAGGGAGGGCTTCATGGAGCTCATTGCGGCTGAATGGGCCAGAGACATGGGAGGGTCTTCTAATGTGGAGAGATGGCAAAACAAAATTAGACACCTGCGCCGGTTTTTGAGAGGCTGGGCCAAACATCAAAGTGGTATTTATAAAATGGAAAATGAAAGATTGACACGGATTATCAATAAACTTGATGTGAAAGCGGAATCCATACTTCTTAATACTTCTGAGAGAGATATTAAGAATGAGGCTGAGAAGAAGTTGCAAGCCCTTATTAGAGAGGAGGAGATGAAATGGGCACTTAGAGCAAAGGTTTCTAAGATGGTCCAAGGGGATGATAATACACAATTATTCCACATGATTGCTAATGGGAAACATAGAAAGAAAAAGATAATACAACTAGAACAAGATGAGGGTACAATTTTAGGACACGAGAACCTAAAACTATACATTTCCGAATTTTATAAGAAACTTTTCGGAGCACCCGAAGAAAGTTTCGTTTCTCTTGATGAGACTGTGATAGGGGACATACCGCAAATCAGCTTAGAAGAGAATGAGGTGTTGTCTGCCCCTTTCACTGGGAAAGAGGTGTTCGATGCTATAACACAAATGAAGCATAATAAAGCGCCCGGGCCAGATGGGTTCCCGGTGGAATTTTATCAAAAATGCTGGCATATCATAAAGAATGATCTTATGCCTATGTTCCATGATTTGTTTGAAGGCCACTTAAATTTATTTCACCTCAATTTTGGAATGATAACGTTTTTGCCAAAGAAGGTGGAAGCGGTTCGAATTGAGCAGTTTAGACCGATATGTCTTCTCAATGTAAGCTTTATGATCTTTACAAAGGTCGGAATGAATAGGTTGACACAGATAGCCCATTCGGTCGTGCAACCAACTCGACCGACTGTCTATACAGACTATCTACAGAGACCGAAGGCATGTGGATACAAATCTTGCGGAATAAATACTTAAATAATAAGACTTTGGCCCAGGTGAATGCAAGGCCAACAGACTCACCGTTTTGGAAAGGGTTAATGAAGACAAAAATAACGTTCTTCCAGCGTGTGAAGTTTCTAATTGGTAGTGGTACCTCTACTAGATTCTGGGAGGACACATGGCTAGGGGAGATGCCTCTGGCTTTACAATACTCTTCTCTATATAATATTGTGCAACGTAAGGAGGATTATGTCGCCACAGTATTAAATTCAGTACCACTTAACATCCAATTTAGGAGATCTCTTGTAGGGGAACGTTGGAATGCTTGGTTACACTTGGTCCGTAGGTTGATGGATGTTCAACTTTCAGACTAGGCAGATACAATTAGTTGGAAGTTAACCACAACTGGATATTCTCTGTGAAATCGATGTATTTAGACTTAATTGACGCCGGGCCATTATCGAGGTCTTTGCACATATGGAAGATTAAAGTTCCACTCCGCATCAAGATCTTTATGTGGTTTGTCCACAAAGAAGTCATATTGAACAAAGATAATTTGATGAAAAGGAATTGGGTTGGTAACCCCAGGTGCTGTTTTTGTGATCAAAACAAAATGATTAAACACCTCTTTCTAGAGTGTCCACTTGCAAAATTGTTATGGCGATCTATTCATATAGCTTTTAACATCCAACCTCCAATGAGCATAAACACGTTATTTGGGACGTGGCTTAATGGAGTTGACATACACATGGCTAAACATATTCAGATAGGGATATGTGCTTTATTATGGGCTATATGGAACACTAGAAATGATATGATTTTTAATGGTGCGCCATTCACCAATTTTTTGCAGGTTATCTACAGAGCTATGACCTGGATCCTTATGTGGTCGTTACTCACTCATGCAGACTACAGTGAGCCCATTATTATTGGGTGCAACCACTGGGAGACAGTAGCACGGGCTATCTTTAGCAGATTTGGATGGCTAATTAATAATAGGCTAGGTGTGTAGGCATCGTAGTCTGTTCTTTATCGCCGGATGTGGCACTTTATTGCCGGATGTGGTGTTTTACATACTTATTTTCTCCTTCTTTGCTCGGATTTTGAGCTTACTTGGATGTTAGACTCTGTTTCGATTTCTAATAATATGGCTGCATGCATCGACTGATGCAGAGGCCTGAGGTATTACTCCTTTTCCAAAAAAAGCAAAGGACGTCAGCAGGATAGCGTGGCCACAGATGGTAGGGAGAACAGGGGGGATGGTGACTCTGGTGAAGATCAAGCCGGCGGCTAGTGGCAGTTCAGAATGGGGAGGACGGCAGTGCGGAGGAGCAGCATCACATGGGACCTGGTGAAAAGGTCGGGGCGAGGCGCTGGTAGGGGCTGCAGAGAAGGTTGGGGGCGAGGCACCGGTTGGGGCCAGGGAGATGGTGGGGGTGAGGCACCGGCGGGAGCTGCGGAGAAGGTGGGGTGCAAGGAACCGGCGAGAGCTGGAGATAAGATAGGGGGTAGGCACCGGCAGGAGCCGCGGAGAAGGTGGCCGGTGCGCAGGCGAGGGAGGCGGCCGGAGCATGGGATAGGGAGGAGGCCGGAGCGCGGGGGAGGGGGGAGGCCGGGGCACGGCCGACTACTAGAACTTTTCTTGAAGTACAACCAAGTCTTTGGAAGTTTCCATCTTGCTCACGTCAGGGATCACATCTTCGGTAGTCCTCCCTCCAGTGGTTGGTGGGTCATCGGCCTGGTCCATGGACGACAAGTCGTATAGGTTGATCCCTCTTGAACTGGTCTTCAAAGCCGAGGACTATAGCTCCCTCCTCGGAACGGCTTCTTTTGTTGATGTCTTCGGCTTGGAAGGCGAGTTCCTTCTTTGGCGGGCTTCTTTTCTACGGGCTTTCTTCTACAGTTGAACCCACCGACCTTATTCTTAAAAGCTCAACCTCGGCAAGGAATGAGCAAGGTTTATTTTTACTTTTACAAAAGGCTACCTCTGTGTCTAAGATCCTGAGTTAACTTAGGCTCAAAGACTTGCCACACAGGCATGACCAGTGAGAGAAGATTTAAACCCTGACGGATTTATCGAACCGTCACTACCTATTGTGGGATTGAATCGGTTATCAGAAATCGTATTGTGGCCTGAGGCGCGTGTCTTATCAATACGAGGACCATGTGCCAATTTTCAAGGGATATCATCAATAGGCCGGTTAATCGATGCGTGTGTAATGTCACGAAGGGTTGGGGATAGGAAATTTATCAAGCGCAACGTGGGGACTCTTGTTCTTTTAGTGACCTATAAAGGGAGAAAAAGTAAATGATTTTCTCCTACACTTCCATACACTGCTCCATAGCCCAAAGCTAACAAAAGCTCTGGCATCCCTAGATCCACCTTCAAGTCTCCAACCCGATCGCATTCTTCCCCCATCCTTCAAAGGACATGGCTGGAAAGGGAAAAGAGTCCGTGGCCTTAGCATCTGGCGCTGACTCAAAGGGGCAATGGGTCTCCTCCAGCGTCATCGTGGGCATCATCGAGGAGCTTAGTCCTGCAGGATACATTCCTGCAGTAGCCAAGTGTCGAACCCCAACAGAGGGTGAGAACGGTTGTTCTTCCTTTACCATCCCCACTTCCAAGGAAGGGGAAAGTCTGGTTTCCGTCCCTCACCTCATCCGAGGTCTGGGATTCCCCCTGCATCCATTCATAAGGGGTTTGCTGTTTTACTACGAGTTAGATTTCCACCACCTAGCCCTAAACTCGATTCTCCATATAGCCACTTTTATCACTATATGCAAGGCTTTCGTCTGCGTCGAGCCACACTTCGGCTTATGGCTGAAGATTTTTAGCGTGATGCGGAAGAGTAGTGCCCCCCTGCTTGCTGAGTGCGGTGGGACCATGATACGTCTCCAACGTATCTGTAATTTTATTGTTTCATGCTATTATAGTATCAATCTTGGATGTTTTATATGCAATTATATACCATTTTTTGGGACTAACCTATTAACTTAGTGCCCAGTGCGAGTTGCTGTTTTTTTAATCTATTTTTGGTTTTCAGGAAATCAGTACCAAATGAAGTCCAAATGCTATGAAACTTTTTGACAATTTTTTTCTGGACAAGTGAGACCCGTGAAGCTTCGGGAGGGACCAAAAGACACACGAGGAGATGGCAAGGTAACCGGGCACACCCTGGGGAGGGCCGCGCCGGGATATCTTGTGGTCCCTTCATGGCTCCGTCTGACCTAATTCCACTTGTATAAATTCTGAAAATTCAGGAAACCAACAGAGAGCGACCCAAAATACTTTTTCCGGCACCGCAAGTCTCTGTTCTTCCGTGATCTCATCTAGAGGCCTTTCTTGTACTCTACCAGAGAGAAGATCGATCACAGAGGGCTTCTACATCATTCTTGCTGCCCTATTGATGGTACTTGAGTAGTTGACCCCAGACCTATGGGTCCATAGCTAGTAGCTAGATGGCTTCTTCTCTCTCTTTGATCTTTAATACCATGTACTCCTCGATGCTCTTGGAGTTCTATCCTATGTAATCTTCTTTTGTAGTGTGTTTGTTGGGAGCCGATGAATTGTGGGTTAATGATATGGGTATTCATGAGAAATATTTTAGTATTCTCTAAACTTTTTTATGCATGATTGTTATACCTTTGTATTTCTCTCCGATCTATCCGTTTAGTTTGGCCAACTATATTGATTTATCTTCAATGGAAGAGGTGCTTTGTAATGGGTTCAATCTTGTGGTGCTCTATATCCCAGTAATAGAAGGGGACAAGACACATATTTGTATTATTTCCATTAAGGGTAAAATGATGGGTGAGGGAGTTATGGATTAAGGGGTCCCCAGCTGGCCGAACCATCTTCAGTGGGCCAGATTAAGGATCATGGTGAGGCTCGACCTAGGGCCGGATCACACACCAAGATGGCCTGCCGAAGACGTGGAGTACCCTCCAAGTCAAGGATCTTTACCTTTCCTTTGTTATGATCAATTGCTTGTAAACCCTTGCCCTAGCTGTGTCTATATAAACTAAAGGGTTTTGGGCCCTTAGGGGTCGAGCTACATCCATCACCCCATACCTCTAGGGTTTAGCTCGCCCGATCTCGCGGTAGACCGACTCTGTAACCCCATTATACACATCAAATACAATCAAGCAAGACGTAGGGTATTACCTCTTCGAGAGGGCCCGAACCTGGGTAAAACCGTGTTCATCGTCCCTTGATACCCATCGATCCTAGATCCACAGCTCGCGACCCCCTACCCGAGATCCGCTGGTATTGACACTGACATTGGTGCTTCCATTGAGAGTTCCGCTGCAGATCGCCGAAGGACCGATGGCCCAACAATTCACTAAAAACCCCGCTGGAGACAGGGGAAAACTTCGTCCCTAGCCAGATCTTCATGTTTGGCAGCCTCACCTTCTGCGCCTACCTCACCGGTACCTTGAGTCGGGCTGATGTCCCCACGTCCGATCTTGTGACCGCCCGCCGAAGCCTAAAGCCCGCGGGTGGTTATCGGCAACGCCTCGCCCCCGAGAAGCCCGCTGAGCTTGAGGCCTTGACCTCAAAGCCAGCAAACATAGATGGAGTGAATGAAAAACCAGATTTGGCCTTAAAGCCAGAGCTCATCGGAACACCGGAGAAGCATCTCGCCGAACACTTGGGGCATGTCACCCCAAGGGAGACCTCATTGGTGAAGGACCTGATGGATCGATTCCTCTCTATGGGGATCTCCGTCAGTCATCCCACAAACTACGACCGGATCGGTCTTAAATCCGACGCTAGAGAGATCCACGCCTCGCCTGTCACTCACCTTGTCGCTATCATTGAAGAAAAGGCAGACAAATCACAATCTCGAAGACTGAGGACAGTGTACACCTGGGCCTCTAATCCGGAGGTGGACACCAGTCAAGATAAGAAAGACAATTCATCCGAAGATGCGGGATACGAACTCGAGTCGACCTCTCCGAACATTTCATGTGCAGATCCAGACTCTGCCCCGACACAATTCGCCATGACTAAGACTCTGGATCCCCATCTGGAGGGAATGCTAAAAAATTTCCCACCCACCTCCCATACCGAGTACAATCCGGACGCAGAGAAACTGGACGTATGGGACCTAATGTACATACAACAATAGCCCGGAGAGATGGTCCACCATTACCGGGCCCGATTCCTCCTAAAAAAGGATAAGATAGCGGACTGCTGCGACCAAGACGTAATTAAAGCGTACCATTTTAGTTGCCAGGACGAGGGATGTTAAATGCCCTCGCTCGCCGCCGCATGCAAAACTTCTCTGGGTTGTCGAACATGGTGTGTAAGTACTGCACCATGGAGAGCACCTAGAAGCTGCAACAACTGCATAAGGAATCAACCCTTCACCCGCAGCCCGTCGAGGCCCAAGTAAAGCGAACATACCAGACTACCAGCCCGGCGAAAAGAGAACCAGACCTAGATTGGTTCTCGATGAATTGCTGGATAAACCATGCCCTATATATTCCGAACTACTTAACACCAACCCAACCCATAGGCTTCGAGCTTGTCGGGACATCCTTGGTCTTGCGTCACTCAACATACGGTCGAGCAACCCGCCCCATAACAACGAAGTCCTCACAATCTACAAGACGTTCTCCTCAAACGACCAGAGAAAACAGGCTCTTCAAGAGTCCAGTCAAGTCTATCGGGTGGCAACCACATAGCCATGGGCGGATACACCGGTTACCCTCGTCCAGGAGGATGAACCAAGGCACCCCCAGCCACGTACCCGTCGCCCTAGTCCTCAACCCTATAATTGGCAGCTTCAGACTTACTAACGATGCATTTGGTTCATGCCATTTTTGCTGTCTCCCGAATATAGTGGATCAAGATTACGTTAGCAACATTTGTTTTGGCAGCATCGGTTTCAGTTCCCGTGTAATAGTAAACCATCCTTCACAAAATCAAAAACACCCAATACAACCTGGTATGGAATAACACCGCTCGTCCTGATCATTTTCTTTTACGTGAGGACCAAGCAGCAGCGACTTGCAGTACCATCACCATATCAATTCATCGCTGCTGAGCACTGCCAATCTCCAGTCGCCTCCGCTGCCGAGTGCCAGTCACCTCCGCTGCCAAGTGTCATCGATCTCCAGTTGCCTCTGTCGCCGAGCACCGCTGATCTCCATTCGCCGCTGCTGTTGTCGTGGACAGCACCACCGATCTCTCTTCACTGATGCCGTGGGCAGTGCCACCGATGTTGCTTTGCTGCCATGAGTAGTAGTGTTGTTCTGCACGGCTGGTGATCTCATTTTCCGTCAAGGGCCATCCCCAGTAGCCGTCCATCCTCCAGCATAGTCTACAAGGCTGATGACGACACTCCACGGCTTCCTATTCCTTTGCATTAACCAAGCACATCATGTAATCACTTACCCCCAATCTAATACCGTGTATTCTCATTACAATAGTGAATACGTTCTGAGCTCCAACCAAACGCATCGTAAAGTCTTGATGGACGGCGGCAGCAGCCTAAACCTCATTTACGAGGACACTCTTGATAAAATACAGCTCAATAGATCTCGAATTGAGCATAGCTATACCACATTCCGTGGAATTATACCCGGAAAGGAGGCTCGATGTTCAGGACAGATAACCTTGGACGTAGTGTTCGGCACACCGGGCAATTATAGGTCCGAACCACTGTTGTTCCACATCGTACCTTTCAAAAGCGGATACCATGCCCTTCTAGGCCGGAGGCGTTCACACAATTTCAAGCCGTTCCCCACTATAGGTACATGAAGATGAAAATGGCAGGGCCTAATGGTGTGATCTCACTATCAAGTGATCCGAACACATCCCTTCGAGCATAAAACAAGACTGCATCACTCTCCCTTGTGGCACTATCAGAAACCCTGGCGGCCAAAGAATTAACAACACTCTGTGACTCCGTCAACAGAGACGATGTAGTCCTTAGTAAAAGGTCAAAATCTACGTCATTTACGCCAGCGGACGAAGTTGTGAAATTCCAAGTGCACCCAACTGATCCGAACAAGACGGCGACCATCGAGGCACAGCTGGACCCCGCCGTGGACTAAGCACTATGCTCGTTCTTACGCGAGAACTGGGATATTTTCGCCTGGCACCCTTTAGATATGCCGGGCATCCCACGAAGACTGGCAGAACATAGCCTGAATATCATTAAAGGTTTCAATCTAGTGAAACAATCGCTTCGACATTTTTCCGAACCCAAGCGTCAAGCTATGGGTGAGGAATTAGTAAAACTCCTGGAGGCTGGATTCATCCGCGAAATAAAGCACCCCGAGTGGTTGGCTAACCTGGTCACGGTACCTAAAAAAGACAAGTCATGGCGGCTTTGCGCCAATTTCAAAGAGCTCAATAAAGCCTGCCCAAAGGACCCTTTCCCTTTACCCCAGATAGACCAAATCATCGATGCCACTGCACGACATGACACATTATGCTTCCTGGACACTGCTACGTCTTGAGCTTGCGTTGGTTTTCCTCGAAGAGGAGAGGGTGATGCAGCAAGTGTAGCGTAAGTATTTCCCTCAGTTTTGAGAACCAAGGTATCAATCCAGTAGGAGGCTCCTCAAAAGTCCCACGCACCTACACAAACAAACTGAGAACTCGCAACCAACGCAATAAAGGGGTTGTCAATCCCTTCACGGCCACTTGCGAAAGTGAGATCTAATAAAGATAGTATGATAAGATAAATATATTTTTGGTATTTTATAATATAGATGCAAAAAGTAAAGATGCAAATAAAAGTAGATTGAAAGCAAATATGATAAGAGATAGACCCGGGGGCCATAGGTTTCACTAGAGGCTTCTCTCAAGATAGCATAAGTATTACGGTGGGTGAACAAATTACTGTCGAGCAATTGATAGAAAAGCGCATAGTTATGAGATTATCTAGGCATGATCATGTATATAGGCATCACGTCCATAACAAGTAGACCGACTCCTGCCTGCATCTACTACTATTACTCCACACATCGACTGACTCCTGCCTGCATCTAGAGTATTATGTTCATAATAATAGAGTAACGCATTAAGCAAGATGACATGATGTAGAGGGATAAACTCATGCAATATGATATAAATCCCAACTTGTTATCCTCGATGGCAGCAATACAATACATGCCTTGCAACCCTTTTTGTCACTGGGTAAGGACACCGCAAGATTGAACCCAAAGCTAAGCACTTTTCCCATGGCAAGAAAGACCAATCTAGTAGGCCAAACCAAACTGATAATTCGAAGAGACTTGAAAAGATAACTCAATCATACATAAAAGAATTCAGAGAAGATTCAAATATTATTCATAGATAAACTTGATCATAAACCCACAATTCATCGGATTTCGACAAACACACCGCAAAAAGAGTTTACATCGAAGAGATGTCCACAAGAGAGGGGGAGAACATTGTATTGAAATCCAAAAAGAGAGAAGAAGCCATCTAGCTAATAACTATGGACCCGTAGGTCTGTGGTAAACTACTCACAACTCATCGGAGGGGCAAGGATGTTGATGTAGAGGCCCTCCGTGGTTGATTCCCCCTCCGGCAGAGTGCCGGCGAAGGCTCCAAGATGAGATCTCGCAGATACAGAAGGTTACGGCGGTAGAAATTATGTTTCGTGGTGCCCCTAGATGTTTTCGGGGTACGTAGGTATATATTGGAGGAAGATGTACGTCGGTGGCCGCCCGAGGGGCCCACAAGACAGGGGGCGCGCCCTACAGGGGGGGCACGACCCCCTATCTCGTGGGGCCCTCGAAAGCTTCTTGACTTTCACTCCAAGCTCTCCAGATCACGTTCGTTCCAAAAAACACGCTGCCGAAGGTTTCATTCCGTTTGGACTCCATTTGATATTCCTTTTCTTTGAAATACCGAAATAGGAAAAAAAACAACAATATGGGTTGGGCCTCCAGTTAGTAGGTTAGTCCCAAAAATGATATAAATATGTAAAATAAAGCCCATAAACATCCAAAAGGGGTAATATAATAGCATGGAACAATCAAAAATTATAGATACGTTGGAGACGTATCAGACGCATATTCTGGATACCATCAAATCAAGATGAAGGGGTCCGACCAAGAGGCCACCGCATTCATCACTCCCCAGGGGCCATTCTGCTTTAGCACAATGCCCTTCAGGCTCAATAATGTGGGAGCCACATACCAACACATGATTCAAACATGCCTGACAACTCAATTAGGCAAGACCGTCGAGGCCTACGTGGATGATGTGGTCATTAAGACCAAGAAGGTCGACCAACTCATAGACGACCTCTGCATCACCATCGAAAATCGCCGAGCTTATGACATACGGCTCAACCCGGACAAATGTGTGTTCGGAGTTCCAGCTGGCAAACTACTCGACTTCATCATTTCCCATAGAGGAATCGAGGCCAATCTGGCAAAAATCAAAGCCCTGTCCCAGGGCGAAGTCTACTGAGGATGGCTCTCCCCCTCCCCCCTCACCTGCAGCGCCGCCTGCACCAGCCTCCATCGCCGGTGATGCTTCTTGCCCTCGCATCCCTACCACCCCTTTCTACGAGGGCCTCCAGCTCGACCCACTCCTCCACCCATGCCATCGCTACATCAACGCCTCGGCAATCGCCATGAGAGCCATCATTCGTGTTGGCGACGCTATGGGGCTTGACTTCCAGGACCAGCTCCGCCATGTTCTCGGCATCCCCTGTGCGTCCGCCCCTTCCCCCTAGTCCGCTATGGCTCACGTCCTCATCACGTCTTGCGGCCCTCTTTTTGACGAATATCTTGCCGCCGCCATCCTTCAGGCCCGCCTTGGAGGCCTTGCGGTTGACTACCATGTGCGCGACGCTGGTGGTGGCGTGTTCTTCTTCCGTGTTGCATCTTTGGATGTGGCGGAAATCCTCTCGCGGCAGCTCACCATCCGCGGCCACTCTTTCACCGCCTCCTTCGACTCTGCATGCTCTGCTGCCTCGACGTCCTCGCCTCCTTCCTGTGCGCCTCTATCGCAGCTCCTGCATGTCCACCCTCTCTATGGTGTAGACTTCAAGGCCTCTGTTCGCTCTCGTTTTGGCACAAACATTGCCGGCCCTTGCCTTGGTCTCACGTCCGGCTGCCGCATGCATGCCAGAGTTATCTAGTTTCCTCTCATCATGACGGCGTCCCTCTTCGAGCTCGTCCTCTGCTCCATCTTTGGTGGTGCCTTTGGCCAGTCCGTGGTCACCCTGGATGATGTGGCGGTGCTCTCTTTCGCCGTCGCCTCGCCAGCCATTGCGTCTCACATTCGCGACGGTGGGGACTTCGTCGCGCCGGCCGTTATGATCCGCTTCCCACTACAAAAAAAGACATATCCATGACATTTTGGGCCGAATGAAAAATTTTTCTGTCATACATATGACACTTCTATGACAATAGTTGTGACAAAACCCGGTATCATCATAGATGTGGTGGGCTCCTACTTCTATGACAAAAAAACATGACAGGAAATGGGCTTTTCGTCGTGGGCGGGCCAGAGACGCATCTACATGACATTCTTTGGGCCGTCCATGACGGAAAAAACCGTGGTAGAAGCGAGGGGGAGGAAAATTTCACGGAGTTGCCAGTTACGGTGGGAGGTCGGGGGCCGAGCAATGCGCGTTTCTCTCATATGTACACGCGTGTGTTCGAGGCATTGGCTCTAACTGAACCCGAGCGAGGCGTTGGGCTCTAATTGAACTCGAGTGATTGCACCGCAGGCTACGCGTTACTGAACCCGAGGGATCGATCGATGGCTGTTAACTGAACTCGATGGAGCGATTCCTTCGCTACTGTTGCTAATTGAAGCCGATCGATTGGATGAACAGTGAGCGTTGCGGGGGGGGGGGGGGGGGGGTTGGATGAACAATGAGCGGTGGCGTTGCCTCTGGATGAACAGGAACCCGTGGTGTGGATGGCTGGATGAACAGTAGACGGTGGAGTGGTGGCCGTGGAGGGGTGGTTGAACAGGACCCCGTGGTGTGGAGGGCTGGATGAACAGTAGATGGTGGAGGGGTGCCCGTGGAGGGGTGGTTGAACAGTAGCCGGTGGAGTAGCGCGCGGTGGAGGCTGGATGAACAGGAGCCCATGGAGGCTGGAGGAGGTCGACGGTAGCCCGTGGAGGCTGGAGGAGGTCGACGGTGGAGATGAACAGTATCCCGTGGAGTCCTATTTTGCGGTACGCCACACCCCTCCCGATGAACAGGACCACCGTTTCGACCGTAGGAGGTCCGTTTCGTCCGTTTGCGGTACGCCACACCCCTCCCAATCAACAGGACTCCCGTTTCGACCGTAGGGGGTCCGTTTCCTCCGTTTTGCGGTACACCACACCCTCCCGATCAACAGGACCCCATTCCCAATGTAGGAGGTCCGTTTCCTCTGTTCTGCGGTACGCCAGGCCTCATTTCCATCGCCTATTCCGTCCAAACCCTCCTGATGAACACGACCACGCATTCCGTTCCGACCCAGCCGATTGGCTCCCCATGAACACGACGATGATGCTGTTTCTCCATTCTGACCCAGCCATGTACGTACGCGCGAGTAGGCGTTCGAGACCCTGCCCGTATGTACGTACGTGGCCGTATTTTCTTTCTTGCACCCTCGCCGCTGTACGTACGTGTACATGCTACGTGCGCGCCTCTACTACGTCACGTGCGCGCCACTACATCTACGACACGCGCACGCCTGTATGTACGTTCGCGACCAGAATGACAACGCTACGTACGCTTCGACCAGGTGGGTCCCGACTGTCAGGAACTTCCTTGCGTCCGAAGATGTAGCTGGTGGGTCCTAGCAGTCAGGGGGGCGAATCATTTTTTCTTGCCCAGACGCACTTCCTTGCGTGCGAAGATGTAGCTGGTGGGTCCCAGCAGTCAGGGGGGTAAATCTTTTTTTTGCCCAGACGCACTTCCTTGCGTGCGAAGGTGTCGCTGGTGGGTCCCAGCGGTCAGGGGGGTGAATCGTTTTGTTTTTTTTTGCCCGGACGCACTTCCTTGCGTGCGAAGATGTAGCTGGTTGGTCCCAGCAGTCAGGGGGAAGTGTTTTTTTCGCAAAATACAGTGGCCCGTCCGGTGGGTCCCAGCTGTCAGGTGGAGGAATCATTATTTTCCGCGAAATAAGGAGGCACTTCCTTGCTGTGGCCATGGATCCAGCTGTCAGCCTCTCCATGTACAGTCCACGTCCGATGGAAGTCGTTCCTTGACCACGTTGACCACGCTGCGCCGAGAGCACCACGGCGGTGGACGACGGCGAGGCCTAGGAAGGGGACGACGGGAAGCTGGGGAAGACGCGGCAGTGGAAGCCCACGCAGAGAGGAGTACGAGGGTTCACTGGTTCGGCTGCGGTGTGAGGCTGCCGTCGCCGCAGGGCCTGGCCAACGGTGGGTATAGTAGGGGGCGGTGAGGCCTCCGCGGTAGCACAGCCGGCCACGGGAGGCAGGAGCATGCGACATGACCGGCACTGCTTTGGGCGGCTGGAGCAAGAAGACCAGAGGTTGAAGAAGCACTACGGCCGTTGGATGGACATCGTACGGTCACTGGATCTAGAATCGTTCATATTGACTAAAGTTGACAAAGGCCCCCGTCCCAGTCAACTTAGTAGGCCCACAAGTCAGCCTCCCACCATGGTGGGTCCCAGTTAGCAAGGGGAGTATTCATTTTATTGTGCGTAATAAGGAGGCACTTCCGGTGGGTTCGAGCTGACAGCGCGTGGAACATTTTTTTCGCGAAATACGCTGGCCCGTCCGATGGGTCCCAGCAGTCAGGGGGGGAAACATTTTTTCGCGAAATAAGGTGGCCCGTCTGGTGGGTCCCTGCTGTTAGGTGGAGGAATAATTATTTTGCGCATAATAAGGAGGCACTTCCTTGCGGCCGCCTGGACCCAGCTGTCAGCCTCTGCACATACAGTACTCTTCCGATGGAAGTCGGTCGTTGACCATGTTGACCACGCCGCGCCGAGAGCACCAGGGCGATGGTCTGGATGATGGCGAGGCCTAGGAAGGGGACAACGCGGAGCCGGGGGAGACGCAGCAGTGGTAGCCCGCGCGGAGAGGAGTACGAGGGTTCACTGGTTCGGCTGCGGCGTGAGGCTGCCGTCGCTGCAGAATAACAGGGGATGTGGGTGAGTAGAGGGATACCCTGGGCCAGCGGTGGGAGTAGTAGGGGGCGGTGAGGCCTCCGCGGCATCACAGCCGGCCACGAGAGGCAGGAGCACGCGGCACGACCGACACTGCTTTGGGCGGCTGGAGCAAGAAGACCAGAGGTTGAAGAAGCACTATGGCCATTGGATGGACATCGTATGGTCACTGGAGCTAGAATCGTTCATATTGACTAAGTTGACAAAGCCCTCTGTCCCCGTCAACTTAGTTGGCCCACAAGTCATCCTCCCACTATGGTGGGTCCCATCTAGCAGGGTGGGTATTCATTTTTTTGTGCGTAATAAGGAGGCACTTCCTTGCGTGCGAAGATATAGCTGGTGGGTCCGACATGTCAGCGGGGTGAACATTTTTTTCACGAAATACAGAGGCCCTTCCGGTGGGTCCTAGCTGTCAGGTGGAGGAATCATTATTTTGCGCGTACAGTCCACGGCCAATGGATGTCGTTCGTTGACCACGTTGACCAGGTCGTGCCGAGAGCACCATGGCGGTGGACGACGGCGAGGCCTAGGAAGGGAACGAGACGGACCCGGGGAAGACTCGACAATGGTTGCCCATGCGGTGGGGAGTACGAGGGTTTACTGGTCCGGCTGCCGTCGCTGGAAAATAACAGGGGGTGTGGGTGAGTAGAGGAATGGCCTGGCCAGCAATGAAGTAGGGTGGGGCGGTGCGGCCTGTGCGGCAGCACAGCCGGCCATGAGAGGCGGGAGCAGGCAGTCCCACCGAAGCTGGTTTGGGCGGCTGGAGCAAGAAGATCAAATATTGAAGAAGCATCACGGCCATTTTATTAACATCCAACGGTCACTGCTGCTAGAATCGTTTATGGACTAAGTTGAGAAAGCCAAAGTACACGTGAACCTAGTAGACCCACAAGTCAGCCTCCAAATCTGTCCCAAACAGCATACAACCCGAAATTTCTAGCCGGATTCAAATTAATTTGAAATCTAAATATACCTTAATTTAAATTCAATGAAATTTTACCGGCACAAAAACAATGAAATTTAAAATATCAAAATCCAAAACAAAACAATATTTGGGAACTAATTGCCTGTTTGCTGTATTTTTTCATTTTACAGCCCATTTATTATTACTTATAGCCCATTTCTTATTACTTATAGCCCATTTCTTATTACTTATAGTCCATTTTCTGGGCAAAATGCATCCCTCCTTGTCTTGAAAGATTTTCGGCCCAGCAGGGCGTAGAAAAGCAAGTAGGCCTATGTTGGTTATTCTTCAAAAAACAAAATAGCTGGCTAGCCATTTTTCAGAAAGGAAAAAAACAAACTGGGCTGGTCATGTGCTAAACATATGAAATAAAAGCCTGGGCTAGATGGGCCACGGGTCCCGCACAACCGACTTGATATGCTTCTCCGTCCCGAAAAAACAAAATTACTATGCGCGCTGCTGGGTCCCTACTGTCATCCTCACCATGTACAGTCATCTCCTTATTCCTCTCGGTTGTTGACCATGTTGACAACACCGGAGGGCGGCACCACGGCGAGCGCGGAGGACGATGGTGAGGCCTTAGATGGGAACGAACAGGAGCCGGGGAAGATCACAGCCAGCCGTGGGAGGCGGGAGCAGGCTGTCCTGCCGGTGCTGGTTTTGCTTTGGCGGCTCGAGGAAGAAGAGACTGAAGAAACGCGACAGGCGTGGAATGTCAATCGAACGGTCAAGGTTGGCACAATAGTTTTTTGACTAAGCGGACACCAAGTAGCATACTTTTTTATATATAGGAAGAAAACTGCGAGGAAAATGTGTTCGTCTACCGTCCTCCTCACAAGGAACGTTCGCCACGTAAGTGACTAGCACCCTTGGTTTTCAACCGAGAGGTCTTGGGTTCGAGTCCGAGGAACTCTCAATTTTGTCCTCCTTCCTTCCTCGCAAAAAAGGGAAAGAAAATAAAAGACTTGGGAAGGCGTACAGAACAAGCTAGTGTACTAGTAAAGAGACGTTGCCGAGTTTTAGAAAAAAGAAAGACGTGCTCCTGTAGCTGGTTCGAATCCAAACCTAGACTATGACTATATATGGTGCTATGCTACTCTGCAAGTAATGAAACTGACATATCCAATGTTCGCTTCTCCTCTTCTCTACTTACTCTGCCTAGCATCAGAAGCTCTGGCCGCAGCAACCATGTCCGCTGGCTGCTCGTCCACCTGCTCTTCAGCAGGCAATAACCAGATATGCGCCAAGTCGCCACCCGTACCATCGCCTGTGGGTCTCATCACACCCCTGCCGGCACGCGCACCGCAGCCGATTTCTCATCACAACCCGCTGCCGTTGGTGTGGTGCCACTGCTGCAAATCATGCAGAGTCATCCGCCGCGTCTCAACAACAATCCGCAACCCTGGCCGAGTCTTCTACAAATGCCCGAATCATGGGGTAATAATATGTTTAAGTGTTGTTCTGCTGCTTTCAGTTGCTGATTTTTTTAATAGTTTGGTTGATGATCTTCTAATTTGATTCGTGCAGAAAAGGGAAGATTCGTGTGATTTGTATTTCTGGGAAGTTGCTGATGTGGGGGAATGCAACTACGCTGATTATTTGGTTAGCCGAGGAATCCCAATACCAGCAGGTTGGGGTGTTGGACAAGTAACTGAAGGAACGACAGAAGAGGAAGATGTAGAGTAGAAGGTTAAAGATGCAGTTCCTCTAATCATGGCCAAGCAACAGCTGCTGAACGGCCTTGACAGCAATGAGGAGATGAAAGAGCTTGTGAAGAGAATGGGAAAAATCGATGTGCTCTGTAGGATGATTGTCTCTTTATTTGTAGTGTATGTAGCACCCGTGATGTATTCAGTGGCTACGACATGAGCACTTTGCTGAAACAAGTAATGAATGAAACCTGTGTAGCAGGCTGGGCGTAGTGTTGTGAACATCTAATGATTTCTACCAACGAAAATCAGGGGTATCCCCTTTTGCTCATATAAATAAATAGATAGCAGAGGCCCTGTCGGGTCAGCTTTGTTCTCATTCGAAGACGTCGAGCAAATTGCAGTCCGACAGCAAACTATGTCATCAAATTCAAGTTTCACAGCCAAATATGAGTACAACTAAACAACAATGTCATCATGTTTTAGTTGTCATACAATCACCAAACACAAATCAGCATACATAACAAGTGATGTTGTCATAGCAAAATACTAAACAACATGTTCATCAGGTTTCAGTTGTCATAGAAAACACAATTTCACATAGTAGATAAAAAAAATGTCTTCTGACAGGCAAATACGACAAAAGCAACGTAATCATCATCCGCAGCAGCAGCGTCAACATCTTCGCCATGTGTATCAGTCTGAATCGTAATTCCCCACGGTGTCATCTTCTTCTTTGTCCTCAACATCCTCGAACATTGGCTTCTTCTTGATCAACTCTTGTATGTCCACAACATGACATGCAATCTTTTCGCCGGCGTCATTGACGTGATGGTTCTCAAAGATATTAGGAAGATCTGTGTTATCTTGTACATCAGGAGCAGTGTAAGCATCATCTTGTTGTGCAACTTCATTAAACGAATTCCTCTGCTCGAACCTTTGCAATACTCTCCAGTCATCGCTACGTGCAAATGTGTTTTCCAAGAAAAATATCTGTGTTGCTTGATTTGCCAAAATAAAAGGCTCGTTGGTCTGGTACGCCGCCTTGACATTGATGGGTTTGAAATAATCATCATCTCTGGGTTTTGCGATCCTGGAAAACAGGTTATACCAACGACAACACAACAGAACCACACACCGATGATCCTCGAAACTGGAGATATAATGCAACTGAACAATGTCTGTTATGTTAGCATACATTTACAGTTGTCTCTTTGTCATACGTATCCGTGCTCATGATGGCACTGTTTTGTGTCTTCCTGCCTTCGTCTTGTGCAAGGGTGTTGTAGCGCACATCTCCAACAACGTAAGATTCATAATGTCTTACCCGAGTATCAGGACCCATTGCTAGTGAGTAAAGGGCATCATCAACTGCCTGCCCATCCTCCCGCATCTTCTTAACCTATGGTTAGAAAATAGACAAGCTGATCATCTTATGTACTCAATATATTAAAAAAACTGACAGCGCACTTCAAAAGCTTACATGGTTCTTGAACCATTTCGCAAATCCTGCCATAACCAGTTTGTCAATGTTTCTTGGATTTTGCGGCAGTAACTCCTCTTTGTACATGCTGCACAACATAGTGATCGCGTCAAACATCTAAATATATAAGAATGTGCTGCAAGTTTAGTAGATTACGATGTATAAGCTGCAGTACTGCACTTACTTGATATAAGGTAGTATCTCAGGACAGTTATTCAACACATACCAAACCATTTTGTCCAAATCTTTAGGTTTATCCTCTTGTCAACTCTTCCTTGTAACTCGAACAGAATAATCGAAAACATTGAGCCCGGGATTGCCTTCACCCACCTCTTTGCTAAGCTGATCAGCTGTTTCAATGTATTTTGAGCAGAATGTCAACGCTTCTGTAGCAATGTAGGCCTCTGCAATGGAACCCTCAGGTCTAGCTCTGTTCCTAACATAGCCCTTGAAAGTGCCTAGCCGCCTTTCAATAGGGTACATCCAGCCATACTATACTGGACCTCTAAGTAGTGCCTCATCAGGTAGATGAACAGCCAAATGCACCATCACATCAAAGAAGGCTGGAGGATATATCTTCTCAAGGTCGCATAGGATAGTTGGTATCTTGTCTCTAAGACGCTCTAAAGCATCTATCCTGATATTTCTACTGCAGAGTTCCCTGAAGAATTGTCCCAACTCTGCAACTGCTCTGTATAAGTCAGGGCGGCCCAATCCTCTAAGGATAACAGGTAAAACCCTTTGAAGTAGGACGTGGCAGTCATGGGTTTTCAACCCTTGTACCTTGTTTCCATCTGTACTGACTCTTCTTTCAGGGTTGGAAGCAAATCCATGTGGGAATCTCACACGTGACAGGACCTCGCAGAATTCTTTTCTTTTTACCTTGTCCAAGACATACACAGCTGGTGCCATATCCTGTGGTTTACCTTCATCTTGCACCCGTTAATCCTTTCTGATACCCAGGCGTGTCAAATCAATCCTAGATTTTAAGGTATCTTTCGTCTTGCCTTCAATGTTAAGAAGTGTGCCGATAATGCTGTCACATATATTTTTCTCGATGTGCATCACATCAAGATTATGCCGCAGTTCCAAATCTTTCCAATACTCCAAGTCCCACAAAGTGGACCTGCGGGTAAACAATAATCTCTCTTCTACCGTGCCACACTTCCTTTTCCCGCTACCATAACAGGATGGTTTCCTGGTGTAATATGCCTGACCTTCTCTTATTCCACTTGCAAATCATCGGCGGTGAGCCTCTTTGGCGCATCACGGTTTCCATGCTTTGCATTGAACACATGTCTTCGGTATTTTCTAGGATACGGCTTGTCCTTGGGAAGGAAACGGCAGTGTCCAATGTAACAGATCTTGCTAAGTATTGCGTATGACAGCGGATTCCTGTCACAGCGAACACATGCATTGTAACCATGTGTTGTTCGCCCTGACATAGTGCCCAAAGCCAGATAATCATGGATGCACCAAATTACAACAGCACGCAGAAAGAAATCAGCTAGTGGGCTGCTATATAGGTCTCTAGTGAGAACACCCTTCCATAGCTGTCAAAGTTCCTCCACAGGAGGCTCCATGAACAAATGAAAATCCTTTCCAGGACTTTTTGGACCTGGGATGAGCAAGGCCATCATGTAGTTTGATTCTTTGGTGCAGACATTTGGAGGCATGTTGTAAGGGATATGAAGCACTGGCCACATGCTATATGTGGCGCTCTGGTGGCCAAATGGGTTAAATCCATCTGAAGCTAAGCCAAGTCTAATGTTTCTCGGGTCAGCAACAAACTCTTTGTGTTTATCATGGAAGCTTTTCCACTCACTACCATGAGATGGATGGCTCATTACATTCTGATCTCTGTACTCCTGGTTCCTAGAATACCACAGTACATCCTCTCTTGTTTCAGCATCATGAAACAACCTTGGTGTAATTGGAAAATGTCTCAGAACATTATGAGGAACCCTCTTCAGAGCATCGCCATCTTTCCATCTTGATGATTTGCATTTCGGGCATTCACTTAAGTTGGCATAATCCTTTCGGAACAGAACACAATTATTCCTACAAACATGGATCATATCATATCCAATTCCAACTACACGAAGGAAATTCTTCATTTTACTGTAGGTGTGTGGCAGCTCAGACGCATCTGGGAAAGATTTGTGGAAAGCAGCCAATGTCGCATCGAATGATTTGTTGGTCATCCGCTCAGATGTCTTCACCTGGATAAAGGTGACCATAGCTGAGAATACTGACAGCTTATTTCCTGGGGTGACAGCAACGTTGCATTGTTCCAACATGCGGGCCCACCGTTTTTCTTCTGCAGGTGAAAGTTCATGGAATGCACGAGCATTTCGTAGCATTGTTTCAATGTTGGTCAAACTCACTGGCTCTGCCACCACCACCTCCTCCTCCTCTTCCACCCGAGCATGAGGCAGATCAAGATGGTGATCTGCTACTTCCACGTAGTCAATAACATTGACGTTCACAGCCTCACCCGGATGAACCCACCTAGTATATGTGACCGACATCCCATACAAGTGTAGATGATTTTGCACAGTTGACTGGGGTCTTGTAACTGAATTCATACAACTGCTACACGGGCAGAGCACATCTGATTTCGGACCACCGTACTCAGCTCTGATAAAGTTCATGAAGTTTTCAACCCCCTCGACATATGCAGCGGAGAATCTTCGAGCAGAATTTATCCAAGTCCTGTCCATCTGTTAGACATACAAATTAGTTCTTCTACTAGATATTACAGGAAAAACATATATGCTTTTTTATGAAGTCCAATAAAAAATACCTAGGTTGATGTCTAAAGCTATGGCAAGATATTTGGATGAGCAGATCTAAGTAACGAAATATATGTAAAGCTAATTCAGCAAACAGATTTGAGTGCTAAATTATGGCAGGCTGTTTCAGCAGTCAATGAGCCCGAGCACACAGCCATCGAACTATCGAAGGCCATCGCAACAACAAAGATCGAGTATAAAATGGTGTAGAGCTATTTCACCTAACAGATTGGCTACTAGACCATGGCAATCTACATCACAATAAATATATGGCAGGATATTTTAGCAACTAATCGGCCTTGGCATGCCATCTCAGCTAAGCAGATTGAGTGCAGAACAGGGCAAGGAAGCTTCTTAAGCATAGCATATTGACAGTAAACTACTTCGACAAACAGTGAGATTAACAGCGTCTATCAGCTAACATTCAGCGCTACAACGACATGAACGGGGCCTCAGTCTAGAATGCGCGTACCGTGGGAGAAGCTGACCGCCGTGTGCCTCCACACGAACGTCGCCAGCGGTGGCGGCGCTGACCGCCGTGTGCCTCCACAAGAACATAGCCAGAGGTGGCGGCGCGGCTAGAGGATGGAAGTCTACGAGAGCATACTGTGGGAGCGAGATGATCGCCGTGCGTCCCCTCGACGAACCGCGGCACCGACGTATCGGCGCGGCGGGGAGGGCGGCTTTGGCGGAGCGAATGGAGTGGAGGGGGGACGGGGGGAGGGGGGTTTGGGGAATATTTGGCCGAAGGGCGGTTGAATCGAATTTGGGGGGAATTTTTGTGTGTGTGTGGGGGGGGGGGGGGAGGATTTTCGCGCGGTGGGCGTGGGGAGTTTGGTGCATGGTCGGTTTCTCCAAGTGCAGTCCCACGTGTCAGTGAAGAGGCAAGCCGAAGCGCGTTCCGTTTGTGTGAGCCGTGTGCAGGACCGAACGTGTGTGGGGTGCAATGCGACCGCGACAGGAGTGCTGTGAGTGTACCACCTTTTTTCCTTTTAAACTAGGTGCTTCGCTCCCTAAAAAAATGTTGCTTTGCACGGTCCATCGATACTACTACTAGTAATCTGGTAATCCCGACTAAAACGGGGCGGCCGGGTCTTTTCCCGTGCGATATGCTGGGAGGTTGGCTTAGTTGGGTATTTTAGATTTGTCTCGGTTCAATAAAAAGCAGAGTTGGTAATGATGGTGTGCCTGTCATCCTGCAATATAGGCCGTCCGATCTATATCTAACGGATAGGAAGGAAACTATGACAATTTACCCGCACTCCTCTCCACATTTGCAGATAAGGCTTTCCCTCGTTCATCCTTTTCTCCCACAAGATCTTAATCTTCCGTGCACTAGTACTCCTACAATATGTATATTATTGTGAAAGTTCATATACACCGGCCGAGATTAATGCAAACACGACAGATTTTCATTACATTTCAAACTTTTATAAGACAGAAAAATAAAAGAAACCCGACCCTAAACCTATTCTACGGCGGTGACCGACGTCCTCCATCTGCGATCTCTATGTACGGGGGCGAGGTTCAAGACCCGTGAAGTGAAGGTGCGGTCTCCGGCGAGGAAGAGTAGAACACGGGATACAGACCGGCCAGTTGGCACACCATGCCCTGCCGCCTCCCATGCCCTACTCATCCTCGGAGGAGTCCCCGACCTCGGTGGTGCCGGACGTTAGACGGCGGCAAGTAGGACGCGTGGCTGACGGTGCTCCCGTTGTCGGCCGTCAGCATGGCCACCGCTTGTGCGGTCGCATCCGCGTCCAGCTACGTCGCTATTGCATCGCGAGAGGCGACTTGAGCGAGGGCGGCGACCTCGAGCTTCATCCCCGAAGACAAGCTCTCCCGCAGAGCGTTCACACTTGCGGTCATGGCGGATGTGGTGCCAGGTAGGAGGACGATGCACTATGGTGTGGAGGTTAGCTGGGTGTTGCCGCTTTAAGTAGCGCATTCCGGTGAGGCCAAGCGTCCGGGTGCGTCATTAAGTCACCGGAGTTGGTTCCTCGGGCACCGAGCATCTTAACGACGACATATGAACGGACGACATGAATGCGGGCAGCTGGTGCCGGCTGGGAACGCACCGCGCGACGGTGCGAGGGACGAGGGCTTTGGTGTGCCAGGGTAGTCAGCTGCGGTCGTGGAAACGTTGGAGATGCCCTTTGCTCAAATGCGATCCCTGCATATCATTGAAAAGCAAGACGACCCGGCATGGGTCTCAGGTCCAAAGGATGCAGTTGGCCGTGCTACACCACTCCGCGGACGCGTCGCGGTGCCCTGTGCATCCTCGACCAGCCAGGTGTTGGGGTGTGTTTGGATTGTGGCCAAAGTGCACCTTACCAAAATTTTGGTCATGACCCAAAGATTGGTCTTTGTTTGGATGGTTGCCATTTCTTTGGCATGCCAATGAACTCTAGCCAACTCTAGTTCATTTTTCTTGCCAATGTCGGCCAAATCATGGGCAACCAATACCTCAACCAAAATTTTGGCTACCCAATGCTTTGATGGGGAAACCTTGGGCACAAACCAAACATACCGTTGGTCGTGCCACAGCACAAACGCCACCCTCGGCACACTGAAACCGACCGTGTCTATCAATGATATGAGCGTGTCGCTCACCGCGGTCGCCGTGTCCAGAGGCGGTGCTGGAGCTGCGCCCCGTTGTTGGCCCCAAAGATCCACATGAACGGTTGTCGGTGGCGAGGAGGTCGTGGGCCAGCTCCTCCATTGGACTAGTCTGCGCTACGTCGTCCCGACGGGTGTGCCCCACATGTCGGTTTCCCTGTTTTCTCGGCCATATTCGAGCGTCAGTGCTCCGCGTTGCGCATTAGGCCTTTCACTATGTAGGCCAAGCGAGACAACTTATTGTTTATTTGAGCCGTTCGAGTGTAATCATGTGGCGTTTGCTTATTTCTCATTCCTCTCCAACCCTCTTCTCCATCGATCATGTCGCCCTCCAGTCGAGTCCATCCTCCCGCATGCCTCATTTGAACATTCTGCCGAGTATCATTTGCATGTACCCACCCTAGTCCTCTTTCAATAGATATCCAGACCCCGAGATGAAATCGAGAGGGAATGAGTGGGGGCACGTGATACCTAAGGCGGATTCAAAATTTTGAACCGGTGATCATAGCATCCGCAAATCATATATAAAGGGTATTCAATGTTCGTTTCGTTTTTGAACGTACAATATACTCCCTCCTATCCTTTCTACCTTACATATAAGTTTTATGTGTAGTCAAAGTATCTCTACTATGATAAAAAAGGTATCAACATTCAACAATGCCCAATCAATATTGTTAGATTCGTACGTACTCCTAGATTTGTACTCGAGATGGTTTCCAATTTGACTATTGACAAGATTAATAGTACTCCTTTCACATAGGTGAGTAAGTCATCTTAAGCTGTGCACCGTGACCAAGGAGGAGGGGAAAACGAGAGACATTAATGTTTATTTGCTAATTAATAGTATTGCATACAATGAACTAACCACTGCATGCCATGTTTGATAGTCTCAGGTCATTAAAAGCATGCACACCCTCATCTCTTATTGGTTCATATGTCAAGAAACAAGAACCGAGGTAGAAGTTAATGCACCGCGCCTATGTGTTTTGGGATTATTTGGTTTTCGTAAGATGACTTACACACCTAGACGGAGGGAGTACATGAGATGTATAATGTGAAAATTATATCATTGGAAACTCCTTTCACATACGAAATTGACCATATGCTTTGTGTAAGTTGCATGTCATATATTATTACTCTAACATTTGGTCAAAGTTAGCCTCGAAAAATGCATTAGACCCTGTATGCTTTGTGTAAGTTGCATGTCATATATTATTACTCTAACATTTGTGTAAGTTGCATGTCATATATTATTACTCTAACGTTTGGTCAAAGTAGTATAGTGGAAGTGGATCCTCTGACGTAGGTATCCCTGCCTTACCCTCCCTTTCGGTCACTTACTGGCGGACCCCATGCTTGCTAGGCCCTGCATGTTAGTTACTCAATGGGTTCGGCCACGTCAGGGGATCCTCATCCATAGTATACTCCCTCTGTTTTTATTTACTCCGCATAAAACAGAGGGAGTAGTGGTATAATAAATGATGCGGGCGGGGGAGGGGGAGGGACGTCGGTTTGCTCTCAACTGCGGTTCCACAAGCGAGCGAAAACACAAGACGAAGCGTGTTCCATTCGGTGAGCGACGTGGAGGGTCCAGCGTGCCGGGCTGCAACGCGAACGCGACAAGAGCGATGTACAGTCAAAACCGATTGACCGGTCGTCACCGGAACCACTAGTGACACCAGAACCTTCGCTGCTCGGCCTACGCCAGCCACTGCCGTAAAACCACACCAAATCTCCAACCCATTCCCCCACCTTTCGATCCCCTAGCCCGCATCAAGCGTCCCCTAGTTCGCCAAAAAGCGATGGTGCGCCGCAAGATCACTTACTACAAGATGCTGACGCCAGAGCACCGCGCAGAAATCGCGGCGGCGGTCGGCGCCACAGACCTCCGTTCCCAAGCTCGCTTTACGGCGGGTCAATCCCCGAGTTCTCTGGAGCCAAGCTACGAGGAGGAGGAAGAAGATACAATGTTCACTGTGGAGGTCGCGACGCAGAAGGCCCCCGATGGGTATGAGACGATGGACGTCGACTTCGTGCCGGCGTCCGAGTCCCCCATGGTGCAGAAGGACCAACGGTTCAACATGGCGATACTAAAGGAGGACTGGGAGGCAGAGGCTCAACTTGACACGGAGCAAGCGCATGCCGCTGCCATCGAGGCTCTCCTGTAGGCGGAACCGGATGTCATGGATGTGAACCGGGCGGCGGAGTCTCAACTTGAGGCGGAGCGCGTGGATGCCACTGCCATCGAGGCCCTCCTGCAGGCGGAACCGGACGTCCTGGACATGAACCGGGCGAAAGAGGCTCGACTCGACACAGAGGGCGCGGATGCCGCTCTCATCGACGCCCTCCTACGGGCGGAACCGGAAGTCCTGGACTTGAACCGGGCGGCAGAGGCTTGACTCGACGCGGAGCGCGTGGATGCCGCTCTGATCGACGCCCTCCCGCAGGCGGAACCGGAAGTCTTGGACTTGAACCGGGCGGCGGAGGCTCAACTCGATGCGGAGCGCGCGGATGCCACTGCCATCGAGGCCCTCCTGCAGGCGGAACCAGACGTCCTCGACTTGAACCGGGCCGTGCTCTCGTCCGTGTAGAGCGCCCGCGCGTTCTGCTTGAACATGTGGCTGGAGGCCGAGGACAACCACGGTGCGGAGACACACGTCGACAGTGACGGCTGGTTCGCGCCGGCAGCCAAAGACGACGAGGCCGTCTCTTTCTGCGAGCAGTGATAGTTTTTCTTTATGTTGTTTTTTTTATTATTATGGATATTTTGCTATGTAAAAACATACTATTTGTTATGCAAGTCGCCTGAGTCTAGCATTTCAGGCGGTTGGATGAATATCCTACATCTCCTAACCCTTCTTTCCTTCTTCCTCACCTCTTCTTCTTCCCCAACAGAGCACTGCACGGGCCGTACGGATACTCCGGTTGGATAAACATACTCTATGAATGAAAATTATGTGTCGCGATAGGATGGCTGAGTTTGATTTGTTCACATGCGACAACACGTGTCAGTGAGGGTGCGTTCCCTTGGTTGGGTTTGCGGCATGCATGAGCAAAGTGTGAGGGTGCGATGCGACCACGGCGTATAGGAGCGACCGTGTGAGGGTGCGGTGCGACCGCGACAACCGTGCGCAAGTGTACCTCTTTCTCATTTTGAAACTTTAGGCAAGCTTGGCAAAAATGTGTGGCGAAGTTTGGCAATGCAAGGCCTAGACCCAAACAGGATAAGTACGTACGTACAAGGAGTACTAGTGTTAAAAAAGAAAGACGGGGTTTTCCTTCGATACAAATCCTCGTTTCACGTGTCAATTAATGCATATTTTTTTCACGAAAGACCAAAGATCTAACCATCTCACGCCTCGCTTGATTAATGCAGCGCCATGCAAACGAACCTTCTCACTTCTGCATGCATGCAGGGGATATTAATGTCCTTGGTTGCTAACCCCATCAATTTTGCCTCGATTAGTGTTAGTGGCCCTTTGCAAATTGTAATTTTGATATACTGGCCTTGTGTACAAAAAAAAATTGAGGTAGTAACTATATTTGAATTCCTTGCCCATTGCGGTGACGCTGACAACTTTTTTTTGTGGTTTGGCGAAGTGCGTTCGACGGAGAACACCATTGAGGGAGACCACGGTAAGTCGTTCGCAAGTACCGCCTGCAAGCCGAGACAACCGCCTTATTTGCATCCAGGAAGTCCTTTACTAGTACTACTACTAGGAGTACTAGTGCGGTGAGATGGTTTCTTGAAGAAGACGATGGAGAAGCGGAGTCAGCAAAGAGTAAAATGATAGTTGCTTCGTCCGTGCTTTGTGATTTGACGCCTCACTGCTTTGTGATTTGTGATAGAAGGGACAAGGGAGTAGACTCTGTGCTCTATACTGTACTACTGCTACATGCGTCCAAGCATGGGATAAAGAGGAGAGACGTTGCATTTTTCTATTCCTTCAATCAATCAATCAGGGAGCTACGGTTCCATCTTTTTGGCTTTGGCAACACCGTCCACAATGGTTCCCACGATGCCAAAAGCTATTTTCACATTTGGCTACACACTGTGGATGCCCTTAACCGTACCACTTGGTTTTGCTCCTGTGTGCTATCTATACAAATCTCAATTATATTGATCTAAAAAATTATAGAATCAAAGATTAGTAAAAAGGAGGTGATTTTGCCGCGCGGATGGCGGGGGAGGTTTCTTATTTTCAGAGGACGTTGTCCTGGCGGTTTGCTAACATGCGGTACCACGTGTCAGTGCTTTACCAAGCTGATCCACGTCCCACATGAGGCAGAACAACGACAGAAGAAACACGTGGTTAAGTTGAAGAAGATGAGGGAGAAGCGGATTCAGCAACGAGTGAAATGATGGTTGCTTCGTCCCTCCAACTTATTTTTTAGCATTATTACTTCGTCCCTCCAACTTAACTGCGGGAAAGGTGCAGCTTTGTGATTTGACGCCTCATTGCTCACTACTACGCCGGCGCCATGACTGGGGTGCTTCACCCCGGCTACTCTGCACTGTATTCATGAAAGGTGATTTATGAAAGCGAGCGCTCCACTCTTACGACGGAGGAGTAGACGACACGACGGTCTAGTGAACTATCACTTGTACTGTATAGTACTATAGTTTTGCTGTTTCGCACGATCCATCGATACAAACCTGATTAAACAGGAAAGGGCGGGATTTTTCCCGCGCGGTAGATGATACTGGCCATACATTTCAAAGGTAATTTTAATGTACGCAAACTGAATAATTATAAGTAACAATATGATATCTAGTAAAACTAAAACACATATGATTTATTGTGTTAGAGTGTAGTAGTAGTGCTGTATTGCATAGTTGTTAGATGTAACATGCGAGAACATGTAGAGATGTAGTTTTGGAGGGCCTACAGAGAGAAAAGTGTAATACGGTCACCGAACTTCAGAATAAGCTGATTATGGTCACTATATACATTTTGCGGTGATTATCCGGTCACTTGCTCACAGTTCAGCATCGGATTGCACTCAGTTGACCGGCCAAATAGTCCGCGTGGCGCCATGTTGACTAGTTAAATTGACCACATTCCTTGTGGGTCCCACCTGTTAGTTCGCATAGGGAAAAGGTCAGAAAAACACAAATTTACGCAGGTGTGACAAGGCTCCAACCCGTGCGCAGGAATCACCTGGTTGTGTATGTGTCTGTCAGGGCCTGATGTGTGCGCATGCACGTGTTGGTTGAGCACTTGAGCGTGAGAGTGTGTGTTGGTCGTGTGGTGTACTGGTGTGTGCATGTATGCGTGCGTGTGTGCGTGTGAGTGTTGTGTGCGTGCGTGGCTGCGTGTGTACGTGTGAGTGTTGCATGCGTGCGTGGGTGCATGTGTTTGTGTGAGTGTTGCGTGGATGGAGTTCATGTGCATGCGTGTGTGTGCGTGTGTATAATCACCACACCAGCTCCTGTGTGTTAAAAAAGACGGCTCAACATACCAATACAAGCCCACCTTGTCCGCTGTGCCCGCGGTCATGACTTCGCACCACCGTTAAAATATTTTTTTGTCGTTTTTTTTTCATTCTTACTAGCAAGCTGCCCGTGCGTTGCACGTAACATCAAGATGCATTTGTATGACTTGTTTATCTTGTGAGAGAAAAGGATGAACGGGGGAAGGCCTTATTTGCAAATGTGGAGAGGTGTGTGGGTACCTTTTTGCAAAACTGCCATAGTTTCTTCCCTATCCGTCAGATATAAATCGGACGACCTATATTGCAGGATGGCAGGCACACCATCATCACCAACTCTGTTTTTTTATAAGAGTGTATTTTATGTATTTTATAATAGTGTAGATGTAGAGTAGATACAAGTCGACAGGTGGGCACGATGTTAGTGAGATAATGTGATGCAACACTAGAGGTGCCACGTGGAGCGTTTAGCTGGTCAACTAGTCATGTCATGAGCAAATACAAAGTTGTACGGTGAGCCCGTGACTGTATAATAACCACTAAACGGAAGCGGTGACCGTAATGAGTGGATTATGAAGTCCAATGTATGTATCGTGCTTTCACTTCAAATACAATGATCATCAGTGCATATATCGCGAGAGAAAGATGAAACACGCGTGAATTTTCTGGGGGCTTACTTTTAGAGGACCTAGAGATAGTTTTGTGTGCATACATGAAAGGGGCGTATAGGGGGGGGGTATGCGATGGAGAGAGAGATGCTCTTCGTTTCTCTTTATTATGATTAACTTTGTATATAGTATAAAAATATACAAATTCACAATGCGGAATAAATATCATTGTGGGCACAATGCAATGCAAATTAGCGTTCGTACTCCTCCATATAACTTTGTAATGTTGTATATATGTAGAAACTCTAAAATAATTTTTTGGCCACACTTTATTCAAAAGGAATGTTGTATGCGAAATAAACGTGAAGAGAGGGCTTTTTAGATCAATGGGGTACATGATGTAACATGTGTGAATGTGTAGTTGATGCATTTGGCGGGGCCTAGAGAGGTATGTGTGTGTATTACGTATTCGAGAGAGACATGGATAGAGGGGCCGACGGGGGGGGGGGGGGGGGAGATAGCACGAGAAATGAGGGTGGTCTAGAGAGAGAGAGACGAATATGACGTCACGACAAGAGATTCCATTCCCTTGAGTGTGTATATGCAAGGGGGGAGGGAATAGAGGCACCAGGAGAAATTTTCTGTGTGTGTGGTGTTTGTGTTGGTATGTGTGGGTGTGAGAAGATAATGAGACGTGGAGCAGAGTGTGTGTCACCGCATGAGGTCCGGTGGGTCGAGGTGAGGCCCTTTGTCCGGTTTCTTCCTGCGCCACATTGGTCGGCCCATGACACATTTAGGAAGACCCATGGATGACTAGTCGTACAAGACAAAGATAGCAGAATTGTGAAGGACTCTGTGTCCACTGACAAAGCCGGCTAGGATTTGTAACCCTAGGTTCTTGGACTAAGGTAACCCCTTTATCTCTGATATTACTATTCATCCAACCTAACTTTAAGGGGCATCCTACAGAATGCTCTGCTAGAATCATACTCGTCGATTAGGAAGAGAGGTGTGAGATAATGCGTGAGAGACAGGCGTAAAGATAATGTGCGTACATGAGACACGTACGCAGGTCCATGTATATAGAAAGGGTCGATGAGGATTGTGCGTGTGTATGTTTGCGAGAGGAAGAGTGCTTGTGATAAAGGTTAGTGAAAACAGTTGTAAATGGTTACGAGAGAGAGGGAGGGTTATATCTAGAGAATGTGTGCGAGAAAGACAACTCGGGAGAGAGTGTGTAAGCATGTGTGAGAGACCACCGATGGAGAGTGGAACTACACGTAAAATACTACTCTACACATTGATTAAAGATATAAATTGTATGCAAATATTATGATGGGATCATGATATTTGCAATTCGCGTAAGGAGCGGTCATTGATCCATCAGACATCTAGATTTTATCAAATTTGAGCATGTCTATGTTATTATTCGACACAATTGATCCACATAGTTAGTATTTTGAACTCCAGAGAATGCATCGCTTTAGCAATAGAATATAAACGTGAGTATAGTTCATGTTGTGTGTGTAAAGCACATTATACATACGAAAGTTACACAATGGACATTTATAAATAGCTACCTATGAACTAGTATACATTTGAATCCAACCTAAGGTGGTTTAAAAAAATCGAATTCAACATGAAGTCCATTCAATTATTTGAATTTGATATCATGGCATTTGTAAACCATACCTAAACTATGGGGGTACCAATCTTTGCTTTGATTTTGTACATAATAGCATATGTAGTCGTGTACAAAATAGATTCAAATTTATCTCCTCCATTCCAAAATAATCGTAGTTATAGGATTTTCAAGTGTCAAAATTTCAAAAGGAAGTGGATAATTTAATGAGGTTTTCAAACATACAAGGTCAAATATAACATTGTCTATTTAGGTCAATCCTCATAGTTCAAGAGTACTCTAAACGTGAATGCTTGTGTTTCAAAATTTCGAACGAAGCGCCAAAAGAGCCTCTACTCGCCCGAAACCGCGTGAGACCAATGTTTGGTAGTACAAGGAAATTACTTTTCTAATAACTCCGACCTGTGAAACCTACCGGCCCGACGTCCAAAGGTCTAAACCGGGGTAGGTTTGTAGCTTCATCTAGACGCCACGCAACCGCCTCCGAAAAACATTCATACATAATGGCCGCCTAAGCACACATGCGCGCGGCCGAAATCACTCCCGCCCAATATTTGGGACACATGGGATTACCATCCTACCCCCGACCCGTAGTAGGTCCGAAATTTAAGAGGGGGGCAAAGTTTGTACTTTCCCCAAATTTCAAACAAGCGCGTCCCATCTTCTGTTCAAAAAAGCCAAAAACAAGCGCGTCCCAGACCGAGACATGGTTCCCCCCACCCGTCTGATTCCCCATTCGTACTCCGTGGGTGCCAAAACTACCTCTCCACCAGCCGCGAAACCCCGGCGTCCTCCATCCGCCACCCCATCCCATCCATCAACCGCCACCCTCCTCCATCACTCCGGACCGATACCCCGACGTCGTCGTCCACCACAACCTCAACCGCAACGCCCTCCACAGCTAGTAGTTGAAGCCGAGGCCGAGCCGTCCGTACCCGAGCCAGTTCAACCACGCCGTCCTGCGCCTCACCGCTGCCGCTCCAACTTCGCCACCCTCCATCGCACCGGAGCTGTTCTTGCTACGCCTTCCTTCACCGCCTCGGATCTGCTTCCCCTCCGCCGACATACAACCACGGCAACACAGTCAATAATTTGGCCATGGGTTCGTCCAAGCCTGCACACTCCAGAACATCGGTTTCCCCGGTAAAAACAAGAAGATCGGCGCGACATGTGGAGGTGACCACACCGGAACCGAAGAAGGTACTCCTCTTCCCTTATTCGTGCAAATCTTACGTCTCTGCTTGCACGGTATTCATCCCACAGAAGACACTAGTTGACCGCTTCTTCTTGATACTAGATGTTCCTAGTAACTCGCGATGCACAAGGTTTCTCCTCATATACTATTTCACCTTAGCTGGAGGTCTGTCACCCCCCTGAATTTCAATTTCTGGCCAGTTGATTCCCTATTAACGAAAGCACCCCCCCACGTAATAGGTGCTAGTACGACTATTACGCCGGGGAAGCAGCGCCTTGGTGTTTATCTTAGGGGCATCTGCGGCCTAGAGCTACTAGCGCCCGATCCGGAGGTCGTCCGGGATTAAAGGGATGGCTTGGGGGCGCTGCCAAGCACGATGGTGGTGTGAGGTCGATGGGAGGGCGGGGCGGCGGAGGCACGGGTCTGGGCCGATGGTCGCTGGCGGTTCGAGAAAGATCGTCAACAGTGACTAGCGGGAGGTAGACGAAGGCCATCTGCCCGTTCCTTATAGATCGGATGGTTCATTAAAAAAATTGACTGACCTATTTATTTTCAGTCGACTGTTATCTTAGATATGACCACATGTGGTGGTGTGCTGGAGGAGTACCTGCATTTCCTGTGCTCATATATTACAAAATCATATGGAGTAGAATCTAATTTTGTTTGCCATGCAATGTTGTAGAGCTATCATATGTCTCCTGTCATTTATTTTTAAGCCACATGCTATCTGCTACTTTTACAGTGCACTAGTTCTGCACACACTTCACCCATACTCTCACTATTGTGTTTTTATGCAAGGGTATTTCAGACTCTGCCTTGAGAGAAGCAGAAAAGAAAAGAGAGAAGTCGCTCCAGCTTGGTATATGGGTAGGCAAGACACGTTACAATGCTATAAAGGGTGCAGTGTCAGCAGATGGAGACGGTAAAGGTAGCTCTATAGTTGATGACCTCGCTCGCAATGAACCACCATCCCAGGTGCTTGCTTTAACTTCGCGGTGTCATATGTGGTTGCATGTTGGTGTCTAGCTTGTATTCGAAAGGCCGAAGTCAGTCTTTATTAAGATAAGGAAAGATATTTTTTACATGAACCACCATCCCGTGAGCACTAGAAGACCAATAGCTAGTCAGGGCACTGGCCGAGCCAGTGACAAGCCCATCAAAGGTAGGCATCACCTGGAAGCCAACTAAAAAGCCGCGATGGTGGCGAAGCAGCCCGCCTCCCACCAGGCTCTCAGGTCCTAGATGATCATTTTCACCACTCCAGCCGGATGTCTAAAAAAAGCTTGTAATGCTTCCAATTTGGTTAAATTGCATCTGCTTAGCTTACACATTATACCTTTGAATATGACATGCCTTTCTATTTTTGGTACATACTAGTACATCTGTGTATTAACCATGTTCTTACATCAAACTAATGTTCTTGTGTATCCCTCAACAATCACTTATGATGAGGCAGGCAGGCAAGGGGACTACTCCTCATTTAAAGAATGCAGCGTCAGCCTCCCGATATGATTCTCAAGAAACAGAAATGCTAGATGAAGATAGTGAACGTAGCTCTGTAGTTGATTACAACATTTCCCCTACACTAGCATTGCAGGTGCTTGCTCTAACTTGGCAGCGTGATATGTGGTTGCATGTTGCATATGGTGTCTAGATTGTAATTCTTCCAATCTGGTTAAATTGCATGTGCTAGTCTGCTTAGCTTATACTCCTGTAAATGTGACATTATACCTGTTAATGTGACATGCCTTCCTGTATTTAGTACACAGTACATCTGTCCATTAAGCATGTCCTTACATAAAACTATTGTTTTTTTGTATCCCGCATCAATCAATATGACGAGACACCTTTAGTATATGTAGTGCGATATTAGTTGCATCTTTCATATGATTTATAGCATGCGCTGCTTCTAATTTGTTGAAATTCCATTTATGATGGGACGCTTTTAACTTGGCAGTCATATTGGTTGCATCTTTCATATGGTGTCTAGCTTGCATTGCTTCTTATTTGCTGGAATGGTTTTTGCTTAGTTTACACAAACAATTGTGAACATGCCATGCCGTCCTGTTTTTCGTACATATTCCATCCTGGTATCATGTGTTTCACTACTAGGAAAAAGGCTATAGATGAAATGGACATTAATGGCGCACCACATGTGTGGTGCGCCATTAGTATATAGCAATGGCGCACCACATGTGTGGTGCGCCATTAGTATATAGCAATGATGCTCCACATACAGGTGCGCCATTAGTAATATATTACTAATGGCGCACCTGGTGTGCGGTGCGCCATTAGAAGTTAAAAAAAACTAAAAAAAATTGTTACTAATGGCGCACCGTGGGACAATGCGCCGTTACTAGATGACATAGTAATGGCGCACCACACCCACCGTGCGCCATTAGAAGTTTTGAAAAAAAGTAAAAAAAATAAAAAAAATAAAAAAAATTTGTTAGTAATGGCGCACCTGTGGACAGTGCGCCATTACTAGTTTTAACTAGTAATGGCGCACTGTCCACCGGTGCGCCATTACTAAGTTTTTCTCAAAAAAAATTCAAAAAAAATTCAATTTTTTTATTTTTTTTTCAAATCTAGTAATGGCGCATCGTGGGTGTGGTGCGCCATTACTAGTTTAACTACTAATGGCGCACCACCCCACGGTGCGCCATTACTAGTTTGCCCGGCTTCCACCGAATGCACCCCCCTGTGGACCGCCTTTTCAGTTAAAAAAATAAAAAAAATGATCAAAATGTTAAAAAATAAAAGAAAATAAGTTTCCCATGTGATATGTGGTCTAGTTGTTGGGAAAATTTACAAATATAAATTTCGACTTTATTTGCAAAATCTCTTTGGAAATTTGTAAAATGGGCATAACTTTTGCATACGAACTCGGATTAAAAAGTTTTATATATGAAAAATCATCTACTCGAAAAGTTACATCCGAATTTAACCAAGGGAACCCCGTTAAAATTTTTCAAAATCACCAAAAACCTAACAGAAAAAAGTTATGGGGCTTTCAAGATCTAGAGGCAAAAAAATTCAAAAAAATGGTTTTGAAATTTTTTTTTTGAATTTTTTTTCAAAAAACGTAATATGACCGGGAAGTTTGAAATATTTTTCAAAATTTCATCATAGTCATGAACATGAACAAAGTCCTAGACATCAACAAGGTATAATAGGATTGATATGCTAGATATATCAACAAGTGCCTGTGAAGTGAGCTGTTGCTGGGGTTGGATAGAACTCTGAAGTTAAGCGTGCTTGGGCTGAAGTAGTGTGAGGATGGGTGACCTTTTAGGAAGTTTGACCACGGAGTGCGATTTGACCTGAGATTAAGCATATTGACTCGAGATTAAGCCATAGTGACCTGAAATTAAGAAAAAAACGAAAATTTTTTTGAAAAAATTTAAATTTTTTTTTAAAAAAAATTTGTTACTAATGGCGCACTTCTATGTGGTGCGCCATTAGTACACCAGATACTAATGGCACACCATGGGCCATACTAATGGCGCACCAGTGGTGCGCCATTAGAAAAAAATTCTAATGGCGTGATGCTAGTGGCGCACCAGTAGTGCGCCATTAGAAGGCAAAACTGGTGCGCCACTAGCATGCCTTTTCCTAGTAGTGTTTGCCTTACATCAAAGTAGTGATTGTCAGTATCATGCATGAATGAGTTCTGAAGAGAGAATTTTATTGCTTTTTCTTGTCGGTTTTACTTGACAATTCAAAATCAATAAAGAGGAAGGAAGTTAGCAAGGCAGCGGATAAATGTGCTCCTTCCAAACGGAGGGCCTCTACAGCTTCTACTCCTCCACACCCCCAAGATGATTTCCAAGACAACACATGCATAGACACTCAACAAAGCTTTGTTTATGATGAGCACGTCTCCCCTAGTGCAGCATCACTGGTGCTCCCTCTAACTTGGCACTGTTATATGTGGTTGCATGTTATGTGTGATATCTAGCTTGTATTGCTTCTAATTTTGTTGACTTCCATCTGCTTACTTTACACATTATACTTGAATAAGACACGTGTTCCTGTTTCTAGAACATACAATATCTGTCTATCACACCATGTTCTTACATCAAATTACTACTGTTGTGTAACCTACAACAATCACTTATCATAAGACACGTTTGACTTTTGAGTGTGATATAGGTTACATCTCACATTCTTTTCTAGCTTGTACTACTAATGTGTTGAAATGGCACTTATGACGAGACAGTTTTAACTTGGTAGAGTGATATTATTTGCATCTTTCATATGGTGTCTAGTTTTCATTGCTTCTAATTTGTTGAAATGCCTTCTCCTTAGTTTACACATCATAAGCTGTGAATATGCAATGCCGTGAATATGCAATGGCACTAATGACGAGAGACCTCTAACATGGTAGTGTGATGTTGTTTGCATCTTGCATATGATTTATTTCTTGTACTGCTTCACATTTGTTTAAATGCCATTTATGCTGAGACACTGTTAATTTGGCAGAGCGATATTTGTAGCATCTTTCATATGGTGTCTACCTTCCATTGCATTGCTTCTAATTTGGTGAAATGTCTTCTTCTTAGTTTACACATCATAGTTTTGGTTATCTCTTCCGTCCTTTTTTTCATACATATTACATCCTCCTATCATGTGGTTGTCTAACATCAAAGTTTTATTTGTCTGCATCACGCATCAATTTGTTCTGAAGAACTAAATTTTATTCGTTTTTCTTGTCGGCTTGACTTAACATGGCACAGAGAAAGAGGAAGAAACAGAGAATGGCATGGAATGAGAAGCGGATGAATCCTGCAGATTCTGCTGGTACTGATGGTGCAATAGAAGGTGAAAGTCCAGTGGAAAATTCTACAAACACGGCATCCCATGCTACACGAACTGCAAAAAAAGCCAAACAGAAACAAATAGCTGCCACCAAACAAGCAGAGACAACCCTAGTTCTTGCAACATCTACCACAGTACTACCAGCTGCACGACATACTCGTGCGTCAACTGAGCTAGCAGCACGTTCCCAAGCTCCCTTGCCACCTGACACTACTTCCCAAGCACTCTTGACACAAGACGAGTTGGCAATATCAGATGAACCTTGTGAGCTTCAACAGCAAGAAGGTAGTTGCTGGAGTCAAGTTACAGTTGCATGCTTCTTTATATGTAGTCTCACAATTTGACGTACACTAACACTTCCTATGTTTGTTGTTGGACTAGCACCTAGGCGCAAGAGGAAACAAACATCAGGGATAATGCTCGATAGGTTAACTAAATCTAGAGGAGGAAGAATGGAGATCCGTTTTGAGGTAGGTTTAAAAAGGCCACGTGATGCTACAGAGTCAGCCAAGTTAGTATCAGAGGCAGCGATTGCCGTTAGGTGTCATGTACGTATCCTCCCAACATGGATTCAGTTCAGGAATGACAAAGACGAAACCCAGTTCAACACCTTCCTCGACCATTTATCTGTAAGTATGGTTATGTATGGAAACTAGTAATATTGTCTTGCTCTGTCCCATACTTTCTAGGTTGCTGATAATGAGACTCCCATAATTTTCAACAGATGAGGTTCAAGTTGGATAGCCAAGATGATCCAACCAGACAAGCTTGCACCCATGTTTTCAAGTCTGCTCTGCGACAGTATCGGTATAACTTGAGGAAAACTCACTTTGAAGGCAAGGCTAACAGTGAACTTTCCCAAACATCTCCAGTGGAAAATATATCGGATGAAGACTGGAGGGGCCTTGTTAAACACTGGTCTGATCCGAAGTATCAGGTACATTATATATATGTGATCATATCACATGTTGAAGTCCTATTGACGCATGTGCTACACAAATCTGCCTTCTTGTAGGTGAACTATTCAAATAACAAGGCCAACCATACAAAAGTGAAATTCCAACAGATGATAGGATCTCGTAGCTATATTGCACACTGCGAGGCTCTTGTAATTAGCTGCTGTGTCACTCTTTTCGCTGTACCATATTATCAGATCTATATTGACTTGTTCGAAATGCAGAGGAAAGCCCGCAAGGACCAAAAAGTACCTGAACCAAATGTTGTGGAAATCTTCAAGGACTGTCACACCAGCAAGAAGAAGGGCTTGACTACACCAGTCAAAGCCGCTGTTGTAAGTCCTTAATCCTCATGCCTTTTAACTACTACTTACTCCGACTTGTGCCTTGAACTGCATGGTTTGCAGCCAATGTCTATTACTCTTTTCAATTTTATACACAATTGTCTTAGCGTATCATTGCACCTTACAAGGTTTAAAAGGGAGGAGTGATGTTCCTTTGATCTTGACCCGTAATCTAGTTCCGTGCTGGACTTGCCCACACAACGTTACAATTGCCTGTTTGTCTGTTCTCAGTTGTTTTGTGATATGAATGATGTCATACTATGCTTACCGTATTATAAACTTCGTCTCTTTATCCTTAGCCCTCAATACAATGTGAAGAAATAGACAATACATTAGCGATGGTACATGGTCATATGTTTGGAACCTGGTTTTATTATGTACTTTGCAATAAAATACAACTAATATTTTACATGGGTTCACCAGAATAAGTTCTGTATATAGACCAAAGCTATTTTGTTTGGTTTTGCTGCCTCCTTAATATCTTCTGTTCTGGTACTACTAATGTAAAACCTCAACTTTTCAGCGAGCTATGGAAAAAATGGTGCAACCGCCACCTTCTGAAGGTGGCGAGGCAACAATAACCGCAATGTCTGCTCTTGCTATAGTGGGTTAGTACCTGTCCACTAACAGTGCCAAAAGCACGTTCCTGCGTAATACTGGTTGGTTGTTAAGGCAATATCGTCCAAACTGCCGCATGATCAAGATATGCAAGCTCAAAGCAATGTTGTATCTGCGCTCCAGACACAAGTCCATTCCCTAACAGAGGCCCTTTGTGAAACAAGGAGAAACATTGCTCAATGTCGTCAAGATATGCATGGTTTTGAAACCAGACTATCAGACATTTGCTATGTTGTTCAGGAGCCTAGGGGAAATGAAGGCGAGGGTTATGGTGTTCCATCGGACAATACAGCATGAAAACGTAACAGTCAGGTCAAATGAACCGATCTTCTGAACTTCTGGTGGTGCATTTATCTGCTAGACTGTTAAGTTTTATGTCAACTTTCCTTTTGTTATATAGTTGTAATTTGTTTTGGTGCGATACAAAATTTATTCTTAACGTGCATCCACCGGCTAAAGAAAATAGCAAGCCATTTTTGTATTGTGTAGGGTGTTCCCTATATTTGCACTGGTGGCGATCTTTGATGCCGAGTGGATGTAATCTATGCATTCGCCTTAATAGCCTAGCGTTAGTTTGGGCCTTATTTATTTCCTAGTCTTCTTTTTCCCTGGTTTGCTAGTGGCCGCAACTATCCATGGGCCATATACGGGCCATAGGATCCATGGGTCTCCTACAGGCCGTCGATAAATGGGCCTGTAATCGGTGGGCCTCGGGCCGTCGGATAAATGGGTCTACATGGGCCATAATCGGGCGTAATTGGTATCGGCCCAGCACGGTAATGAGCCGTTAACAGGCCGTAGGACTGCAAAAGCTTAATTCTGTCACAGGCATAACGGGTCGTTAATGGGCCAGAATATAGGACGGGCTGGCCAGAAACGGGCCGACTGCCATGGGCTGAATTTGGCCCATTAGGTTAACAGGCCAGTAACGGGCCGACTCTTGCCATGGGCCGAATTTGGCCCATTTGGGGAACATGCCAGTAACGGGCCGACTCTTGCCATGGGCCGAATTTGGCCCATTAGGGGAACAGGCCAGTAACGGGCCGGAAGTAATCGAGGGCCAAAAAGGATCCCAAGAACGTATGGGCCGTCAATAGGCCGAAAGCTAACACGGGCTGGAAACGGCCCATGTAAATCACGGGCCGTTAACGGGTACAAAGAAAATTACTGTTCATTATGGGCTAGAGTCACCGTGGGCCTGTAAAGGGCCGAAAGACACGAAGGCCTCATATGGGCCGAAATACGTCATGGGCTATACATGGGCCGAAAGTGAAATGGGCTGGTGTTATATTCGACGGGCGACATGACATTGTTGGGCCGATTTCCTTTAGTGCCTAACGGGCCGTAAAATGGGCTATTTGCAAAGAGACCGTTAACAGGCTTTTCATGGGCCAACCCGTTAACTTTTGACCAAGTCAAACGGGCCGGCTTTGTAAGCTAAATGGGCCAGTGGTGGGCCGTGGCATGTGTCGACATATCATAGGCGCCTATCTGACCCACTGACGAGCTGACACATGTTTCGTCCGGCCAATAAGAATTTTACATGTGGAAATTTCCCATTGGTCGGGGCTGTTAACGGGTTATTGGATCCAAAACCCGACCCGATAGCTTAACGGTATTCCGTTACGGTGAATGCCACATGTTGGTCACCCTTGACGAAAGCACTTCGGTGACGTGCAATTTATCGTCATGGAAGTGGACACTTCCGTGATGATAATTTTGGTAATGTCATGGAACACTTCTACGACAGCACAGGTATGACTATCTTGATTCTGTCATAAATTTGTCATGGATGTACATGCATGACAAAAAACGTGACCTACTGTGACAAACACGTATCATCACGGAAGTGTATTTTTTTTGTAGTGTCCCCCAGTGGCGCTGCGCTGCTCCATCGCCCTCGCCGTGCTCCCGATCGGCCTCCATCCAATAGCAAGGTCACATAGTAAGCTCTTCATTGGCAGCTCCAAGGTTAGTCCGCTACGCCACGACCTCAGTTTTAGATCCTTCATCCATCGCAAATAGAAACTAGGTCTAGTTTCTCCCGGCTATCAACCACATCCACACGCAGACCCAAGCATGCTTATTTGGATTGCATTTGTTTCAACTAAGGCAAAACCTAGTGCTTTCATGGTTAAAATGGCCCTTGACCACTGCTTTGCGGGGGCCTCTACGTTCTCAGTTCTGCATTACCAGCAAAACTTGTTCCTCTCGATAGTTTCATCAGTTTTGATCAGAAACGAATTGCTGCAACGGTCTCCTCTTGTCCTGCCTGGCCTAACGCTATACCTAGAAGCCACCCTGGACCTCGCGCGAGATTGGGGAATTTCAAATTTGAATCACAACCTGGACACTCTGACCTGCCCGCCGGCCCGGGCAAAAATGCCAACATGCCAAGTACGTGCCACCCAAGCTTCCTCCATCCTCGGTGCCCCTCACTCACCTCTCCCTCCCCCTCCGCCCGGATTGTTTATTCTGTCACCTCGGCCCACATCGCCTCTCTCCTTGCCATGGCCTACCCTGACCCCTAAACAAACACCTACTCCTCTCGATCCGCCTTGCGACCCCTCGGCCTCCCACACACGAGACGCATGCCTGCTCTCCGTGGCGCCCCTTGCGTCGCATTTAATGCGACCTGACCCATCTCCGGAATGGCCCGTGCTCCCTGCCCATACATCGCCCGCTGCACTCCCACCGGTCCACATGCCCCTTCATGTAAACAAGGTCTACCCGCCGCCCCCTCCTCCCCCAAACGGATCAGCATGCAATCCACTCGAGCACGTACTGCAGGCGCCGCTGGCTCACCCCCCCAAACCCTCGCCTGGTCACGCCGCTCCGACGAGCTGCTCCTCTTCCCCGTACCTTAACGCTCTTCTCTTTGCCCCAAAAATCTCGCATGCTCCTGAGGCCACTCTGACCTGCGCTCGCCCCCTCCCTCTTTATCTTCACCACTCTGCCCGGCCACCTCGCATTCCATCCAAGCCATTGTGCTTTAGGTGCAGAGCCAGTGAGCACCTCGTCAGCTCCTGCCCCGACCCGCTCCTGTGCGCTCGCTGCGGCCTCAACGGGCACAAGGCCTTCGAGTGCTCGTCCCGCCTTTCCCTCGCGTTCCTCCACCCACCTTTCCACCGGCCGCCTGTGACCATGGTTTCCCAAGCCTCTCGCCTCTACGCCCCAGCCGCCTCCCCCGCTCGTGAGATCTTCTTCAGCTCCCACCACGTCCTCCTCGATGAACCACTCACCCTCTCGCCGGTGGTGTCCATCACCGCGCCCCTTCGCCCCTCGCCGTCGTCGGATGGCGACTCCGTCCTGCCCTCGCAGCATGCCTCGCTGCTCCCATCGCCCCTGGGATCGGTTGGTAGCTCGTCCAGTGCCACAGCCATGGCCTCGCCGCCGTCGGGGAACATGCCGGCCCCCATCCCCGACATCTTCATCCCACATGGCCTCATACACGATGTCAGCGTCTTTGCCTTCGCCCACATAAACACGGCCATGATCTACGCTCACGAGTTCATCCAGCAGCTCTTCGACTCGCGCCTCCCCTCGGCATCCTTAGACCTTGCCGCTTCGTCTGCGGCCATACTTCCCACTCGAGCTTTAGCACCATCATGGCGCCAACTTCGTCTGCGGCCACTTCGGCCTCCTCTACTGTGTCGACCGCTGCTGCCTCCACCTCGGCGACTTCTCCACCATGCGCGCCTTCGTCCAAGTGGTGGCGGGCGTCAATACTCCGGACCACTACATCCTCCGCCTCCCCCACCCAAGTCGTCGACGTGTGTCTCACAGTGATCAAGACCTGGGCCATTGTCAATGGCCTCACCATTCCTCTCAACGACAACAGCGACCTCAATGATGCAGACCCCGAGAACATCTCCCACGTCCATGGCGTCTGGCAAAACAATGCTGGTTCGCCATGCCCTTGCAACGGGGTGCACCACGACGGTGACTTCATGCCTCCCCCGTCCCGTGCAGACGATCTCCCCCAACCCCAAATACGGTGTCGGGCTGGCCCCCTCGCCCCTCCTCTTCCCGAAGGACTGCTCACCGCTTGCTGGCATCGTCGACGAGGCCATTGAAATTAGCAGCGACACCAGCTCCGACACTGCGATCGACCTCTCCGGTGAGCTTGACGTCTCCAACCCCTTTGCCCCACTGGTTGATGACGACGACTCCGACACCACTTCTGGTATGGATGCCATTTGCTCATTGCCTTGTACCCCCAGCCCCCGGTTGCCCTCCACCATTTATAACCCCTTTCCTGCTCCTTCAGAGGATATCGACATCCCGAACGACACGCATGAGGTCGTCGGCCGCCGCGCTAGAGCACAAGAGAAGCGTATCCTCGACTCCACCATTGGACCATGCCGTAGCTGTCGCCTGGCTGGCCTCGAAGGGCCGGCTTTTGTCGACATGACCACCAAGGCAATCAGGGTTCAGGCTCACAAGTCCTACATCTCCGCTACCTCCTGCGGCCTCGCCACTGCCATCAACGCTGCAAGCCTATCTGTCAACCCGTACGTGCCCACCATGGACTCGATGGCTCTCTCGCTCATCGCTCTGCAGTGTGGCGCAACTGCTGACGATGTCCGTGAGCTTGCATCGGTGCCATCCAGTGAGCCATGATCTGCTCCGACTCCGTCCCTGGCCGGTCGCCGCCTTCTGCCTCTGTCGTTTTAATTTCTGCACTTAGTTTGGCGATTTGTTCAGCTGGCTCTTTTGTGTTGTCGAACTGGGACAAAGGATGTCGCTGTACGTGCTCTCTCTGTGCGTATTTTTTGCTAGCAATCCCTCTATATGGCCTGTTTTATTACCCATGTACCACCCTCCCCATCTTAATTTATCAATGTCTCGATCGGCCACTATTCTCGTGAGACGGACTGGTGTATGCATGATCAAATGAATCACACAACCCTTTTGTTTTGCTGTTGGAATGTTCGTGGCTTGGGCCAACCACAAAAGTGCTCAAATGTCCTTGCAGAGCTCATTGCGCTTAGACCACACGCCTGCTTTCTCCAAGAAACCAAACTAACGGCACCCGATCCTGTTAAAATAAAATCCTTCATCCCCGGGCAACTTGACTTGTCTCACCACAAGGACGCCCTTGGTTCCTCGAGCAGCATCCTCTCTGCCCTCTCATCTGCTCACTTCACTATCATTAGCTCTATGCGTACAAATTTCACGCTAACCCTCACGGTATCCACCTTGGCCTCCCCATCTCAGCTTCGAATCACAAATGTTTATGCCCCAACGGATCATGCGCTCAAACCCAGCTTCTTAGCGGAACTTCCTTCTCTCTCCCCCCCTCAAAACTCCCCCTGGATTATCCTTGGCGACTTCAACCTTATGCGATCAGCGCTCGATAAAAACAACGACGCCTTCCGCCAGCACGAGGCGGACCTTTTCAACCAATGCATAAACTCCCTGGCCCTCATTGAGCTTCCCCTGCTCGACAGAGCATTTACCTGGTCAAATAAATGTGACTAACCAACCTTAGAAAAACTAGACAGAGTTTTCATCAACTCTGCTTGGGATCTTACCTTCCCGGACTCTTCAGTCTCAAGCCTTACATGCTTCGTTTCCGATCACGTCCCCCTGATTGTCACTATTAATACTGACATCCTCCGCCCCGCCCTTTTTCGCTTCGAGCTCGGTTGGGCCCAAAATCCGGCCTGCCGATCCGCAGTATTAGACTCTTGGGCCTCATCCCCTCCCCTCTCCGCCGCCCCCTAATGCTGGTCCGGGCACTTAAAAAATGCCGCTTCGCCCTCCGCTCTTGGCGGAAAAAAATTCTCCCGCTCTCGGTAAGGGAATCAAACTGTAAAGTGTTCATCAACCTTCTGGACTCTATTGAAGAGTCACGTTTCTTGTCGCAACCCAAACAGAACTAGCGCAAGATTATTATAAAAGTTCTCCATCAAATCATCCGTGAAAAAATGATCTACTAGAAGGTTCGTGCAAAACTTAAAGTGACTATAGATGGTGACGAAAACTCCAAATTCTTCCACACCTCTGCCTCCAACAAGCATCGCAATAACAAAATTCCTATGATTTTGCATAATAATCAGGAGTTAACGGCGCACGAACCAAAAGTCCAAATCCTCACGTCCTTCTTCACTTCTATCCTTGGCGTCTCTTCCACCCCAATTTGGAACTTCTCGCTGCATTCCCTATACCCTAACCCGTTGCCACTGCTTCTACACCTAGGCTCCCCCTTTTCTGGGCAAGAAATTTACGATGCTTTTGCGGACATGAACCAAATGGTTAGCCCCGGTCTGGATGGTTTCGGCCCTCGTTTCTATCGCAAATTCTGGCCCATTATTAAACAAAGGATAACTGACCTCTTCAACAGCTTCTACTCACTCTCAGCTAATATCTCATGTCTTAACAGGGCTTTCATTGTTCTCATCCCAAAAGGAGCTGCTCCCCCATCTGCTGACGCTTTCCGCCCAGTCTCACTTCAAAATTGCCCTCCCAAAGCGCTGGCTAAACTACTTGTAAATCGCATGAAACCAGTCATACCTACTCTTGTACACCCTGACCAGACAGGTTTCCTCTCAGGTAGAATTATTTCTGAGAATTTTCTCTATGCTGCAGATGTTCTCCATGTCTATGCTAGGACCAAAGCCCCCACGCTGGTTATTAAACTAGATTTCTCCAAAGCTTTCGACTCGGTTTCTTGGCCTGCTCTTCTCTCTATTCTTCGTGTTTGGGGCTTGTAAGAAAAATGGCTGGGATGGATAAGCTCGTTGCTTACCTCTGGCAAAACTGCGGTTCTCTTGAATGGATCACCTGGCCCGTGGATCCAATGTAAGAATGGCCTCCGACGGGGCGACCCACTTTCCCCCTTCCTCTTCATCATCATCGTAGATGTTCTTCAACAAATGATTATAAATACTTGTGCACAAAATCTCCTGGCACACCCGGTCTCCACTGCCCTCCCCTGCCCGGTCCTACAGTATGCTGACGACACGCTTATCATCATCAAAGCCGACCCCCTAGCTGCAACCAACCTCAAAAAAAAAAAATCCTTGCTGACTTCTCCCTGGCCACCGGCCTCTCGATCAACTTCCAAAAAACAACATCAGTCCCCATGAATATTGAACCACAACTTGCTACGGAGATGGCTGCTACCCTGGGAACGACTACCTCCGTCTTCCCTCAGAAATATATTGGCCTTCCCCTCTCCCCTAACAAACTACCTCCCTCGGCCGTCCAACCACTCATAGATCGCTGTGACACATACCTTGCAGGTTGGCGTGCTCTGCTTCTTTCACGAGGTGGTCGCGTTGTCCTTATGTCGTCAGTCCTGGATAGTCTCCCTACCTATTTTATGATGTGCTTCTCTATTCCGTTTAGCGTCCTCGAGGACATAGATAAGCGTCGTAGGATTTTTTTTCTGGTCTAATGATGATTCTTTCTCTGGGGCCAAGTGCCTGGTAGCATGGGATCAGGTGTGTATGCCCAAACTAGCTGGTGGTCTTGGTGTCAAAATCTTGAGAGAACAAAACTTTTGCCTTATGTTGAAGTTTGCATTCAAATTTTTGCATGCTCCACTTTTCCCCTGGAAAGATTGGATTATCAACCACTCTCCACTGCATGTAGGACTAGGCAGAAATGCTTCTTTCCTTGGGAAAGCCATTTTTAGACACCTCTCTGCTCTTCGTGAAATCTCATAGGTTTCCGTCGGATCAGGTTCGTCTACATATTTTTGGCTAGATCATTGGGTTCTCCCCGAACCTTTGAGCATTGCTTTCCCTTCCCTTTTCACCCACCACACAAAACCAAATGCTCATGTTGCTAATATTATGATGGATGGGATTGATCTGGGTTTGCGTAGCTGGCTTACCTTAACTGCTTCCAATGAACTTGCTTCCTTGAGACTTCTGCTGCAGGATGTGAGACTTTTAGGGTTGCCTGACTCCAGGACGCTGCTGAATGGCTCCTCCTTCACCACCAAAGGAGCCTATGACGCACTTGCATCCCAGCTTGCTGATCCCACGCTTGCATGCATTTGGGATGCCCGTGTGCCTAGCCGGGTGCGTGTTTTCGGCTGGCTCCTCTACCTCGACAGGCTCAACACCAAGGCCAACCTTCATCGTAAGACTCTCCTTGAGTATCCTTCCTACCCACGATGCGGGGCTGCGCCAGAGGATCGTGCTCATTTCTTCTTCACCTGCCCAGCTGCTCGGGCTATCTGGGACGCCATTGGTTTTCGGCCATGTTTTTTCCCTTTTGCAGCTTTGTGGTCCCCACCATCCCATCAGGGCCTTCCAGTGACTGTGTGGCCTCTCATTGTGCTACTCATCACATGGAAAATCTGGGATGCTCGGAATGCTAAAACATTTAGGGACATAGATTCTACCACCTCTGATGTCCTTAGAGGCATCGTCGCTAACCTCACTCTCTGGTCCCACTACCTCAGAAAGTGGATGACAAAGTCCACGCCGGCTTGTGGCGAGACTTCTTTTCTTCTCGCCTTATCTAGTTTGTAATAATACATTTACTTTTTGAAATATATTCAAGTGGGGAGTCTTTCCCCCGGTGACCGTTTCAAAAAAAGCACTGTCCCAGCTGGCAATTCCAACAGAGCTCAAACACGTGCACAAGAAGAGATTAAGAAAAGGTACTACCCCTCCACAAGATGCCTAAGAAAACTAAAAAAATTACATGGACCAGCGAGGAGACCATGGAACAAGAAGAGATTAAGGCACTTCTAGTAGGGAATCCCATCTTAACGGCACCGAGAATTGGCGAACCCATGATCCTATATATATCCGCTACTAACCAAGTGGTGAGCGCGGTACTCATTGTCAAACGAGAGGAGGAGGGTCATAAGCTCCAAATCTAGAAGCCGGTCTACTATGTACCGGAAGTCCTCAGCCCGTGCAAATCCCGGTACCCGCACTATCAAAAAATTTCCTATACGGTCTCCATGGCATCTCGGAAACTACAACACTACTTTCAAGAATGTTCGATAACAGTCACATCCGAGGTACCGCTCAATGATATCATCAACAACTGGGATGCGACTGGCTGCATTGCTAAATGGGCCATAGAGCTCCTTCGCTTCGAAATCATATACAAGCCACGCCGAGCCATTAAATCTTAAGTATTGGCCGATTTCGTACCCGAATGGACCAAAGCTGAACTCCCTCGGGAATATCACACTTACTCGCATTGAAAAATGTATTTTGGCGGCTCCAAGATTGTTGATGGGAAACGACACCTATGGGATCACGGGAATCCCTTCTATGGTTGTGGGGCACTGGATCGTGAGAAGAGGAGGACTAGTAGACAGCACAAAGGGGATTTACCCAGGTTCGGGCCGCAAAGATGCGTAAAACCCTACGATCCTGCTTTGGTGGATGTATTTAGTGTTCTTGAGATCTTGAACTAGCTCTGGGTGCTGCCAGGTTCCAAAGAGCCGAATCCCTCTCCAGTGCGCCTTGGGCCTCCTTTTATAGGCGAAAGGGGCTGGCACAGTGGCACACAGGAGGTGGAAAGTGCTACAGCACTGTGAGCTTATTGCTGGTATTATAGGACAATGCGCATTTAATGCGAGTCTTAGGTGTCCCTTAACTTTATCGGGGACGGGAGCGAGGCCCGTCCCGTCCGTCGCCGCTCCTCCCCGCTTCGACACGCGCCCTGGCCAGCGATGCATGCAGTGCCATGTAGCTAGGCAGGCAAGCAGCTGAGGTGGCGCGGTGGTGGAGCCTCCACGAAGATCTGCATGCCGCCACGCAGGTGCGTGCTGAGTTGGCCTGGAAGCTGCATGTTGGCACGCAGGTGCCTGCCTAGTTGGTTGGGATGGCAGCTGCATGCGAACGGCAGCGGGGAGTTGGTTGGTGCGGGCCAGGTAGTGGCCCCGTGGTTACCTCTGGCGAGGGTCTTGTCAGGTGGCCTGGCAAGGGTCTTGCTGTGGCGCGCTGGCGTCCCCGACAAGGATCTTGCCGGGGGTCTTGTGGGTTTCTTCGGTGAGGAACTTGGTGAGATTATTACCCTCCAATCACCATCTGATCTTGAGCATTCTATGTCTTCACAAAGATCTGCATGCCACCATGGAGGTGCCTCCCGAGCCATGTCCCAATGCGTTTGTCTAGCGTTGGTGCGCTCAAGGGTGGCTCGCTCAGCTGGTGTGGGCGAGCTGCCCCAGCAAGGGTCTTGCCGGGGCCACTGAGGCTGCCCCCGGCAAGGGTCCTTGCCGGGGGAACCTGCTTTGTCCATCCGATCTTTGTGGCCTTGGTCCTTGTTGTTGCTTCGTTTGCCTTGTACCTTCGGCTTCTCTCCAGCTTCCCTTTCCTGCCCTGTTATGCGTGGCCGTGGCGGGTGGCTCTGACTGCCCATGCACAAGTAAAGGGGTCAAAAGGAGAGCTCCAACTTTTGTACACCGACAGGAGCCCCCGGGCCTGGCCATACATAAGCACATCACGTTGTTGGGCCAGGCCCAGAACGATGCGCGGGCAGTTGGGGCGGATTTTACCGCGGTCACTGCTCCGTCCGCTGCGCTTCCCCATGTTGAATGCGCGACGTGGGGATTGTGTGCGCGTGCGGGACGGAAGCATGCTGGCGTCATTCTGTGGTGGACAGTAAAGGGGCGGCTTGCGTGCCTCTTTGAGACTGCAGGGCCGCTGCTCATTTACTGCCCTCGTTTGGGAACCGTCACTCCACGCGTCCCACTGCGCCTATCCCTTGCGCCACGTTCGCTGCATGCACGATGCAGGGCGAATGATAGGTGCACAAGATGTGGGAAGTCGTGCGAGTGCGTGGGTCGATTCCCACGCGCCTTCAATGGAGCGGGGAGGGCGGTCGGCGACCCCGCTTGTTGTCACTGTAATGGGCCAGATTGGCCGAGAGGGGGCGGCCGAGCCTCGCCCTCGCCCCTTTATAAAGAGGGGAGCGGGAGGAATAGTGCCTCTCAACCCTTCGGCATCCGCCTCTCCCCATTCCTGCTTCCTCCTTTCTTCTATCATGGCGAGGGGGCATGGCGACGCTTCATCGGGGGCGGCGAGGGTCTCGGCTAGACAGCGCATCGCTCCTCCCCAAGAGCTCGTAGCAGCAGAGCCGGCCGCTAGAGGGAGGGGGAGGGGGCGCAGTCGAGGCCATCATGGCGGTCGAGGGAGAGGAGGACATGGCGGCAGATCGGCCTCGCCTCCGCTAGCGGCCCCTCCTCTGATGGAGGGCCACGTCGGGGACAACCCTTGCGAGTTCTTCGTCAGGCCGAGCCAGCCGCCGCGCCGTCGTCTTCGCCTCCCGACTCCATTTGCGCGGGAGATGGAGCTGGATCCACTGCAGGCGTTGCGGCTGCATATGAGGGGTTGCGGGAATAGCGGCACATGAGCCGACGTCGAGTTCCCTGCCCCTCACGTCATGTATCTCCGCCGAGGGTGGAAAACTTTCGCTCGCATCCACAACTTGACGGAGGGGCTCACTCTCCATTTCAAACTAATGGAGAGTGGCCTCCTCTCCGTCAAGATCTTCGGGCACTTCGGGACTCATGTAAGGTGCTGTGTGGAGAGCTCTTCTGACGATGAAGATTCCTCCTCGAGCGAGAGTGGCAAGGAAGAAAATGGCAGCGACGACGAGGGTAGTGGTCAACAGGATGACAGGTCCGACTAGGCGTCGGGCGCCGCTCCGGGTGTCACCAGCGACCCCATCATCCGTGTCGCCGACTCCTTGAACTTCTCGGGGTCGTCTCCTTGGGTGGCTGGCGTTGGGAGGCTGCGGAAGAGGAAGAGGGCGGGCGGCAAGGCCACCAAGTCAGAGTACGCGGGCACTGATGCCTTCGTCGCGTATTGACATCCTACCGCGTCGTCTTCAAGCTCTTCCTCCGATGCCGCCATCACCATCCAGCCTTTGGACGGCCACCGAGATGTTCTTTTGGTGTCTTCTGCCACTCGTAGCTTGCCTAGTCGCCCCTTTTGCCCTTTTGCTTTCTTGTTTCATTTCCTGAGGAGAGGGACAAGAAAGGGATTACGGGCATCTTATCTCTTTTTAGTCTTGTAAGCCTTCGGGCCTTTGTTAACTTTAGAACAATTAATCCCCTTGCTCATGTTTTTCATTTCGTATGAACTGTACCTATACGGGATGTTTTTTTAATGAAAAAGGGATGTTTGCCAGGTTTTTTTGTTCACAGGTGAAACCAACGACAAGGAGTAAATCCTCGTTATTTTTTAAGATAAACGCTTTTTTCGCCCGGCAACAGGCATTGCCGTCCCTCCACTTCGCTTGACCTTTCTCATGCCCTTGGCGGAGGCAGGGATGAGGTGGGCTTAGGCTCCTTGTTTCATTTCCTTGCTGCCGCGGCTACGACCAAATTCGGCCCCAGGAGATAGTCCTAGGGTACGGAAAAAGGGGAGCATGGTAGCCTAGGGATAAAACAAGGTTTCACATATCCCAGTCCATAACGAAATGCATGATATAGGATAGAGAACTTATCTGGATCTGCAGCCCCCGGCAACCTTGGCTTGCCGCGGATGGATCCTTGTTCTTGCAGCCCCCGGCAACTCTAGCTTGCCGGGGCCCGGACGCGGCCCGTCCCCTTTCTTCCAAAATAGCTCGGCAAGAATAGTTATGTGCCCTGCTAACCAAAGAAGACAGAGAAGAACAGAGAGACGTGCACTCGACCTCTAAGCTAGGGGTTAGCCGCCGCCAAGCACTATCAACCATAACCAAGTGTAGGACCTTGAAGTATGACTAGAGGGGGGTGATTATACTACTTGACCAATTAAAAACTTAGCCTTTTCCCAATTTTAGAGTTTGGCATATTTTAGCTATCTTAGGACAAGTCAAGCAATCATCACACAAATCACACAAGCATGCAAAGAGTATATAGGCAGCGGAAATTAAAGCATGCAACTTGCAAGAAATTAAAGGGAAGGGTTTGGAGGATTCAAACGCAATTGGAGACACAGATGTTTTTTTCGTGGTTCCGATAGGTGGTGCTATCGTACATCCACGTTGATGGAGACTTCAACCCACAAAGGGTAACGGTTGCGCGAGTCCACGGAGGGCTCCACCCACGAAGGACTTGCCTCACTAGCGGTAGATCTTCACGAAGTAGGCGATCTCCTTGCCCTTACAAACTCCTTGGTTCAACTCCACAATCTTGTCGGAGGCTCCCAAGTGACACCTAGCCAATCTAGGAGACACCACTCTCCAAGAAGTAAAAAATGGTGCGTTGATGATGAACTCCTTGCTCTTGTGCTTCAAATGATAGTCTCCCCAACACTCAACTCTCTCTCATAGGATTTGGATCTGGTGGAAAGAAGATTTGAGTGGAAAGCAACTTGGGGAAGGCTAGAGATCAAGATTCATATGGTAGGAATGGAATATCTTGGCCTCAACACATGAGTAGGTGGTTCTCTCTTAGAAATGGTAAGTTGGAAGTGTAGGTTTGTTCTGATGGCTCTCTCCATGAATGAAGAGGAGGCGGAGGGGTATATATAGCCTCCACACAAAATCTAACCGTTACACACAATTTACCAAACTCGGTGGGACCGAATCAATAAACTCGGTCAGACCGATTTAGTAAACCTAGTGACCGTTAGGGTTTTTAGTGGGACCGACATGCAACTCGGTAAGACCGATATGGTTAGGGTTAGGGCATAACGTAATCTCGGTGAGACCGATTACACAAACTCGGTGAGACCGATTTTGGTAATAAGCTTTACAGAGAGTTGGTCAGGTAAACTCAGTGGGACTGATTTGCTCTTTTCGGTGAGACCAAAATGTTACAGAAGGGAAACAGAGAGTTTACATTGCAATCTCGGTGGGATGGGTCGCTCACTTTGGTTAGACCGAAATGTTACGAAGGGAAACAGAGAGATTACAATCCCATCTCGGTGAGACCGAGATCCCTATCGGTAAGACCGATTTGCCTAGGGTTTGTGGCAGTGGCTATGACATATGAACTCGGTGGCGCCGGATAGAAAGAATCAGTGAGACCAATTTTGTCTTTAGGTTTAGGTCATTTGTGGATGTGAGAAAGTAGTTGAGGGTTTTTGGAGCATATCACCAAGCACATGAAGCAAGAGGCTCATTAAGCAACACCTCATCCCTCCTTGATAGTATTGGCTTTTCCTATAGACTCAATGTGATCTTGGATCACTAAAATGTAAAATGAAGAGTCTTGAGCTTTTGAGCTTTTGCCAATCCTTTGTCATTAGTATTTTGAGGGATCCACTTTCATCATCCATGCCATGCCATTCATTGAGCTTTCCTGAAATAATAGTCTTGGAATAGCATTAGCTCAATGAGCTATATGTTGTTATGAATTACCAAAACCACCTAGGGATAGTTGCACTTTCAATCTCCCCCTTTTTGGTAATTGATGACAACATATAGATCAAAGCTTTGACAAATGATAATAAGATTGAAAAACATCGTCGCTTTGAGAAGTATGTGATAAGAAAGAGCTCCCCCTAAATTTGTGCATAGTTTAAGATTTGCTTTGGACTGCAAATGCACAAGGAATTAGGCTCATGGGTTACTCTTCCATGTCACATACATCTTGGTGGAGCGCTCAAAATGATAAAGATTGAATACATGCACTCATCACTAAGCAAAGTGAATGATCATATAAGGATAAGATAAGATAATATCATCAAGCATGCATAAGTGTAGCTTATGATCAAACACATGATCATCAATGTCTCACAGATAATAGCATAGTATCTCAAGCAATCAAAAGCAAACAAAGTTTAACCACCAAAGCAAGAGAGAACAAAAGCAACACACTCTCTCTCTCTCTCAAAGCCTATGATCTATACATTTTTCTCCCCCTTTGGCAACAAGTTCCAAAAAGTTCATAGAAAATGCATAGTGCTAGATCGACTCCCAGGCTTGATCTTCAGGTGGTGGTGTCCGGAGAACTCCAAGAACGAAGGCTTCAGTTGATGTAGAGGGAGCTGGAGGAGTTGGTGCTGGAGCTGGTTGCCCTGGAGCTGTATGAGCTGTAGCTGGTGCAGATGATATAGCTCTGGTGTCTGTCACAGGCACTGCAGCTGACCTCTGAGCTCTAGGCACTCTGGCAAATACATTAGTGGTACTCTTGCCCTTCCTCTCCTACATGTCATCCTGTAGCTGCTCCACAACTGACTGAATCTCAGTTACTTTGACATCTAGATCATAGAATTTTTGTTCCATGATTCTTTCCAAGCTCTCCTGATTTCGAGTGAGGGCAGCCAATCCCTTCTCAATCCTCAGAGTTGATGCTATCGAGTAACCAAGCTGCTCCTGCTTGTTCTTCAAAAAGTACTCAGATGCCTCCTCTTGAGTTGGCATCTTGGCAGTCTTCTCTTTCTTTGCCTTCTCCTTCTTCTCTTAAGCTTCTACTGATGATGGTTCATTCTCATTCATGACAACCTGATTGTCCTCAAAGTCTGGATAGAGAGCAAAATGTTCCTTATCTAATAGATATTTTCCTGTGCCCATCTTTGAGTTAATCAATTCCTGAATCTGAGGGGCATATCGACAACTTCTCTTCTGGTCTGCTACAATCCTCTTAATGGTCTCAACCATAAGGCTCATGACCTTGAATTTCTGTGGCACATCAAACAAATGCAACATGTTGATTGCATGCCCTCTAATCATGTTATGGTCACCTGACTTGGGCAATAGAGTGTGCCTTAGGATCTAGTTGATTGGTGGCAGCCCTGACAGAAGAAAGTGGACTGACCCAAACTTATGTGTCTCTATTGCTTTGTCTGGGATCTCCTTGTACATGTGTGCCATGGAATTGTGGTCCATCTTCTTCTTGGCATAGACATCCAAGTCATCTTCACTCTCCTTGGGGGCATTGATCAGTTTTGCCCAGTCCTCAACGGTTGACTGGTACCTTGTACCTTCAGACATCCAAACTATCCTCCCATCTGGATAGAAGTGTGCTGTGGAGTAGAATTGAATAATGAGTTCATCATTACAGTTGGTGAGCTTCTACCCAACAAAATCTGCAACTCCACAAGCAACAAAACTGCATTGCACTCCAGGATAGTGTTCTTCATTTTCTTTCATGTAGGTCTAGTCGACCCACCTCATATCACAAACTATGGGCTTCTTGTCCAACAAGATTGTCTCATAGAAGTCATGCTGTTCCTTTGTATGGAACCTGTAATCAACAACAGTCCTTCTCCTTGTGGCATATGGATCTGTCATCCTCCATAGCCTCAACCCCGAGTCTCTTCTAATATTCATGTCCTTCATTATTGTCTGGTATCTTGGGCTTGAGCTTCCTCAGGACTTGTCCTTATTCATCTTCATCATCAGCAACTTCAGGCACTGGGGCCTTGTTCTTCTCAGCAGCTGGAATACTCCTGGTATTCCTCTTTGGTCCAAGCTTGGGCTTGGGGGCAGCTTTGGGTGCTTCTATGGGCTTTGATGTTGCAACCCTGATCTAATTGCATCACCCATAAGCTTTTGTGCCTTGGGTGCTGGTGCAACAACCTCTTTTTCCTCTTCAGAGTCTCTCCTCATTGAGGGATTTCCAAGAACCTGGGCAGTAGTGGTTCTGGCTCTTTTCTTCTTCTTATCCTGAGCAGCAGCTTCATCTTCTGATTCAATGGTAAACTTCATAATTTCTCCAGTGGGAATTTTCTTGGGTTTGGAAGTTGTGACTCTCTTTGCATGTGCCTCTTTGGGTTCAGTCTTTTCAGGCACTTGAGTAGATCCTCTGACCTTTAGCATAGGTGTCCTCTTGGCAGGGACCTTCCTATTAAGTCCAGGCTTAGTGGTCTTTGCTGAGCCATACTCCTTCTTGAGCACTACCTTCTTGGAAGTAGCCTCATCTTCTTTTGCCAAATAATCCTCATCCTCAGATTCTGAGGTTCTCTTCTTCCTTGTTCTGGTGGCAGCTTTAGGCAGATTTCTTGGGGTGCTCCTACTGCCTTCATCTAAAGTGCTAGAGGGACTAGTGCCCTCACTCATGTGATTGTGCTCTTCTGACCTGTTCGGACTATCACTTTGGTCTGACATGCTGCAAATCACTGACTGCTGACCCTGTGAATAGTTATAGATGAGATAGAGTGGATGAGCATCACAAAATGCAGAGATTTTTGCAAAAGAATGATTCAAAAATTCAGTTTTAGTTTTCCACACAAAGCATTTCGGATCAACTGATTTTCAAACTCAGTGATACCGAAGAAGTTTTGGAATCTAAACTGATGAACTCGGTTGGACCGAGTCAGAGTTCGGTGGCACCGAGACTGCTAGGGTTTCACAAAGTTCTAAAATTGGTCTCACCGATTAGCAATTCTCGGTCAGATCGAGAGTTACTAGTGCAATGGCGTTAGCCAAATCGGCGGGACCGAGTTTTTCAACTCGGTGGGTCCGAGATGGTTTCAACGGAAACCTAACCCTAATTTTCAAATTGCATCTATTATAAGGATCATATTGACTGGATAGGAGTGTTTCAATCGTGGCAAGAATCATTAAGAACACAATGTGCTAGGAATCAGACGAGGATAGCACTGTGATTGAGTCCATACCCTAGCTTGGCGATGGACTCGCTACGGCGGCAACGGCGGGGGTGAAATCCGTTGACAGCGGTGGAGACCAGCGACAGGAGGCGGCTGGCGACAAGGAGACGATCCGGAGACCTTGGTGGCAGGTGAGCTATTGCATGGGCGAAGAGGTTCAGAGAAATTTCCAAATTTTTGCCCGTGAGTATATATAGCCCGTCCCTGTCGGTGTGACTGAGTGGAACAACTCGGTGGCACCGAGATGCATAACTGTGTACAGTTACAGCAACTCGGTGTGACCGAAAAGTTCAAATCGGTTGCACCGAGATTGAAAACCTAGATCGACTTAGTGATCTCGGTAGGACCGAAATGGAGGAATCGGTCAGACCGAGAATCACAAAGAAGTTTTGGAAGTTTAAGTCTATGACGAATCAGGGACTCCGAGTGCTCGTCACACAGAGTGGTTCAAATCTGACTTGATCAAATTTTGTGATGTAGCATGAATAGAGTTTGAGACGAGAAAAACATGGATAGCTAGAGTGGGTTCTTAGGCATTCTTGTCCATCCACTTGGCAAAAAGAAAGGAACCCAAACAATCAAAGCAACAAGTGGATGTCCTCGAATGAGTAATATATGCAACCAAAATTCTCACACAATAGAATGGTAAATGAAATATGTGGCAAAGCATGCACAACCAATTCTAGCATCTATCAAACAGTTGGCGATGACTAGGTCATCTATATGTGAGTATATTGACTTAGGAGTCAAATGAGAACATTTGATCATAGGTCATACTCATCGTTTAAGCTCAAGTGGGGTTACCACTTTTACATAATGCATTGATGTGTTCACACCATTAGAGTTGCTTTGACTCAATTCTTAGAGTTAAGCTCCCCCTAGATGTGAGATCCCCTTTTAGAGGGATGAACTAACCTTGGGTTTTGTCGATGATGACTTCATGTAGGTGTTGAAGATGTGAATGCTCAATGTTGATGTAGATCATTTGGAGCAATCCTTTGGAGTGAGTTGCACTTTCAACATACCTACATGGGTTAGTCCCACAAGGAACAAGCAAGAATATCCATAGACATAGAGTGAAGCACACACAAGATGATGTCCATGAAATCATTAGGTTACCTTCTCCCTTTCCTTACCAACATGAGGGTTTGTGACTCCTTGAACTAGTGCAAGATGTGAAAGTTGATTGCACTTGTCGTTGCCAAAATGATATGAGTGAAGAATTTTGGCGGAGTCACCCTCAAGAACTCTCTAGTTCTTCTTCTTCGGGATCCACATCATCTTGATGGGAATCCTTGGAGTTGTAGTTGTACTTGATGAAGTAGAACTTGACGTAGTCTTGGGAACCCACTTGACCAAGTCCTTAGGTGCTTCTTCAAATGCATCAATCTCTTCTTGAAGCTTGTCCTTGCCTTTGTTCTTGTGGTCTTGTGGTGGAAGATCATCTTGTACTTGTGTTCCTTTGAAGGAAGTAGGATCATACTTCACTTGTTGAGGAATAAACTTCGTCTTTGGGTATTGATCTTCTTCCCACTCAACTCCATTGGCATTGAACTTTCGTTCAAACCAACACCTTGATTCTTTCGGTGCCTTCCTTGCTTGCGTACAATTTCCTTGAATTGCTTACTCCCGGCAAGGCTCTTGTAAACACCTTTCTCTATAATTCCCTACAATAAGCTATTTTCTTGCTCAAGTGTAACTTGGCTAAGAGAATCATTAGTGGAATCAAGAGAACTACTAGAAGCAACAATATTGGATTTGACATTATTATTGTTACTACTAGAGGAAGGATCTTTCTTGTACTTGTTACTAGACTTGACTTGAGGCATGTAAGTAGATAAGAGTAAACGCTTGGCAATGTAAGAAGAACTTTTCTTACGGAGATCATCATTGATTGCTTTTAAGAACTCATGCTCTTGCTCAAGATTGAGATTTTTAAACCGCAACTTCTCATGAGCTCTTAAAAGTTCTCGATGATCTTCGAAGATAGTCTCATGAGCTAACTTAAGAGTGTTTAGTTCTTTAGTTAGAAGCTCAGTCTTCTCCTTATCATTGTCATTCGTTTTATCTTGATTAGCATGATTAATTGACGTTTCATCATAGTATTCATCACTAGAGTTGTCAACAAGTAAATCATCATCACCTAGCAAGTCATCTTCATCACTATTGAAATAAACATACTCGGGATGTGTTGCCTTTGGAGCTTTGGCCATGAATCATCTTCCAATTCCTTCATTTGGTGAGTCAAATATGTCGTAGGAGTTGGTTAACACAAGTGCTAGACCGGCAACACCTTCATCTTGAGTATATTTGGAGTCGGAGTGATAGCTTCTCTCGGAGTGATTGTCGGATTCAGAGCCGGATATCCATTCACCAACATGAGCTTGATGTCTTCCTTTTGTGTAGCTCCTTGATGACTTGTCGTTCCTTTCCGAATCCTTGCTTCTCCGTGAGGGTCTTCGTTCATAACGATCATCTCTACTCCTCCTCTCTCTTGATGGTGATTCTTCTCTTTTGCTTCTTCTTTTTGGAGAATCTTCTCTTCTTTTGTAGGATGTCGTACACTCATTGGAATAGTGTCCGGGTCTCCCACAATTGTAGCAATTTTGCTCTCGACTAGAAGATCTTTTGTCATTGTAGGACCTTGACTTGGAGCTTCTTTCTTTGCTTCTACTCTTGTAGAATTTGTTGAAGTTCTTCACCATTGAGCTCAATTCTTCATTGAAGGTTTGTTTCTCACTTGATGATGTGGGGGCTTCACTTGAGGCTTTGTAAGCACCACTTGACTTGTTGTGAAGTTCCTCCTTATCCCTGAGTGACATCTCATGAGCAACAATTCTTCTGATGACTTCCGTTGGCTTGAGATCTTTGTAGTTTGGCATCATTTGGATCAATGTGCACACGGTATCATACTTTTCATCCAATGCTCATAGGATCTTCTTGATGATGAATCTGTCGGTCATCTCTTCACTCCCTAAGCCGGCAATCTCATTTGTGATAAGAGCAAGCCTAGAGTACATTTCAGCGACACCTTCACCATCCTTCATATTGAACTTGTCAAGCTGACTCTGGAGCACATCCAACTTGGATTCCTTGACGGAGTCGGTACCTTCATGCATATCAATCAAAGTATCCCAAATTTACTTTGCATTCTCAAGACGGCTGATTTTGTTGAATTCTTCGGGGCACAATCCGTTGAAGATGATATCACAAGCTTGATCGTTGTATTGTAGCATCTTCAATTCTTCTGCATTAGCTTCACGGTTTGGCTCTCTCCCATCAAACAATTCACCTTGCAAGCCAATACAAATAATTGCCCAAACGGCGGGGTTATGTCTGAGAATATGCATTTTCATCTTATGCTTCCAACTAGCAAAATTAGTACCATCAAAGTAAGGACCTCTACGATGATAATTTCCCTCGCTAGACGCCATACTCTCCTAGGTTGTGAAACCAAGGCTATGATCACCAAAAGCTATGGAAATCAAAGCAAATGGAGACCAAAGCTCTGATACCACTTGTAGGACCTTGAAGTATGTCTAGAGGGGGGTGATTAGACTACTTGACCAATTAAAAACTTAGCCTTTTCCCAATGTTAGAGTTTGGCAGATTTTAGCTATCTTAGGACAAGTCAAGCAATCATCACACAAATCAAGCAAGCATGCAAAGAGTATATAGGCAGCGGAAATTAAAGCATGCAACTTGCAAGAAAGTAAAGGGAAGGGTTTGGAGGATTCAAACGCAATTGGAGACACAGATGTTTTTGTCGTGGTTCCGATAGGTGGTGCTATCGTACATCCACGTTGATGGAGACTTCAACCCATGAAGGGTAACGGTTGCGCGAGTCCATGGAGGGCTCCACCCATGAAGGGTCCACGAAGAAGCAACCTTGTCTATCCCACCATGGCCGTCGCCCACGAAGGACTTGCCTCACTAGCGGTAGATCTTCACGAAGTAGGTGATCTCCTTGCCCTTACAAACTCCTTGGTTCAACTTCACAATCTTGTCGGAGGCTCCCAAGTGACACCTAGCCAATCTAGGAGACACCACTCTCTAAGAAGTAAAAAATGGTGCGTTGATGATGAACTCCTTGCTCTTGTGCTTCAAATTATAGTCTCCCCAACACTCAACTCTCTCTCATAGGATTTGGATCTGGTGGAAAGAAGATTTGAGTGGAAAGCAACTTGGGGAAGGCTAAAGATCAAGATTCATATGGTAGGAATGGAATATCTTGGCCTCAACACATGAGTAGGTGGTTCTCTCTCAGAAATGGTAAGTTGGAAGTGTAGGTTTGTTCTGATAGCTCTCTCCACGAATGAAGAGGAGGTGGAGGGGTATATATAGCCTCCACACAAAATCTAACCATTACACACAATTTACCAAACTCGGTGGGACCGAATCAATAACCTCGGTCAAACCGATTTAGTAAACCTAGTGACCGTTAGGGTTTTCGGTGGGACCGACATGCAAATCGGTAAGACCGATATGGTTAGGGTTAGGGCATAACGTAATCTCGGTGAGACCGATTACACAAACTCGGTGAGACCGATTTTGGTAATAAGCTTTACACAGAGTTGGTCAGGTAAACTCGGTGGGACCGATTTGCTCTTTTCAGTGAGACTGAAATGTTACAAAGGGGAAACAGAGAGGTTACATTGCAATCTCGGTGGGACCGATCGCTCACTTCAGTTAGACCGAAACGTTACGAAGGGAAAAAAAGAGATTACAATCCCATCTCGGTGAGACCGAGATCCCTATCGGTAAGACCGATTTGCCTACGGTTTGTGGCAGTGGCTATGACATATGAACTCGGTGGCGCCGGATAGAAAGAATCGGTGAGACCGATTTTGGCTTTAGGTTTAGGTCATTTGTGGATGTGAGAAAGTAGTTGAGGGTTTTTGGAGCATATCACCAAGCACATGAAGCAAGTGGCTCATTAAGCAACACCTCATCCCTCCTTGATAGTATTGGCTTTTCCTATAGACTCAGTGTGATCTTGGATCACTAAAATGTAAAATGAAGAGTCTTGAGCTTTTGAGCTTGAGCCAATCCTTTTTCATTAGTATTTTGAGGGATCCACTTTCATCATCCATGCCATGCCATTCATTGAGCTTTCCTGAAATAATAGTCTTGGAATAGCATTAGCTTAATGAGCTATATGTTGATATGAATTACCAAAACCACCTAGGGATAGTTGCACTTTCACCAAGGAAGAGCCTCAACCTAGCATGCATGCTATAACTTAGGGTGCCAGCGCTTCGTTTATTTATGCTCAGGGTCTGCGCTTGGCTTTGTACAAAGGGTTACATGCCTTGCCAGCAAGGCTTGTACAAAAAGGGTGGCTTGCCGGGAGGCCCAGAAACCGCACCTTATGGGTAAAACTTGCGGAGATGCTCGATGTTCCAGGAGTTGCTCACTGGAATGGCATCTTCGGTCTCCAGCCGGACGGCGCCGGGCCTGGTGACTCATGTTACCCGATAAGGGCCTTCACACTTCAGCGTCAACTTGTTGGAATTCTTGGCCGACTGAACATGCCGAAGAACAAGGTCGCCTTCCTCAAAGCTCCGGGCATGAACCTTGCGGCTATGGTAGCGGCGCAAGGCTTGCTGGTAGCGTGCTTCTCTCATAGCCGCCCGGAGACGATCTTCCTCAAGGAGTGTTGCGTCATCTTGCCGCAATCGCTCTTGCTCAAGCTCATCATAAGCGAGCACTTGAGGTGACACGTGTATGAGTTCCGCGGGGAGAACTGCTTCTGCCCCGTAGACCAGGGCAAAGGGTGTCTGGCCGGTGGCTCAATTTGGCGTTGTTCTGATCGACCAAAGAACTGCCGGTAACTCATCAATCCAGCGTCTTCCTCTTTTGTGCAGCCTGTTAAAAGTCTTCGTTCTTAAGCCTCGCAGGACTTCAGCATTTGCTCTCTCCGCTTGGCCGTTGCTCCGTGGATGTGCCACGGAGGCAAAACAGACCCTGCTGCCGAGATCCTCAATGTATTGCATGAAGGCATGACTTGTGAACTGTGTGCCGTTGTCGGTGATGATCCTATTGGGCACCCCAAAACGGTACACTAGTCCCTTGAAGAACTTGATGGCTGACTGCGCTGTCACCTTCCTCACTGCTTCCACCTCTGACCACTTTGTGAACTTGTCGATTGCAACATACAAGTACTCAAAGCCCCCGAAAGCACGGGGGAAGGGGCCCAATATGTCGAGCCCCCAGACCGAGAAGGACCAGGAGAGAGGGATAGTTTGAAGGGCTTGAGCTGGTTGATGAAGCTTCTTCGAATGGAACTGGCACGCTTCACACTTGGTTACTAGTGCCATCGCATCCTGGAGGGCGGTGGGCCAGAAGAAACCTAGCCGGAGAGCCTTGCCAGCAAGGGGCCTCGACCCTATGTGGGAGCCACATATGCCTCCATGTATCTCTGCCAACAACTTTAGTCCTTCCTCCCGGGAGATGCACTTCAATTTCACCCCATTCGGTCTTTTTCTGTACAATACGTTATCAACGAATTGGTACAGAGCAGACCGGCGGGCTACTCTTTCTGCCTCTTCCTGCTCCTCGGGAAGCTCTCCTTTTTGAAGGAATTGGACGATATGCTACACCCATGCCGGAGCCTATGGCTCGACGACAAGGACCAAAGGCATCTCTTCTGCCATGGCCATGACCTGAGGTCCTGCCGGAGTCGGATGTCCCGCGGCAAGATCGACATCCACGGCAACATCTTCACCGGCGGCTCGGGGGAGCTCGTTGGGGAAGTACTTGCCAGGGCCTAGCTTCCTCCGCTTGTTTTGCCCGGTCGACGGCTCAACGGATGGTTGAGTTAAATGAAGCACAAAAGTACCTGGTTCCACAGGTAATTTGAGGGCAGCGCGCTTTGACAGGTAGTCGGTGATGTCGTTCTCCGTCCGAGGGACATGCTCTGCCTGTATACCGTCAAAGCGCTCCTCCAGTTTCCTCACCTCATCTACGTAAGCTTCCATCAACGGGCTTTGATAATCTTTGTTGACCTACCTGACGATGACTTGCGAGTCGCCCCTAACAATGACCTTTTTAACTCTGAGGTCCGCCACGATCCTGAGACCGGCAAGAAAGCCCTCGTACTCGGTGGTGTTGTTGGTTGACATCTCCCGGGGAAAGTGCATTTGGATGACGTACTTGAGGTGCTCTCCGGTGGGTGCGACAAGCAGAACACTAGCACTGATGCCTTGTAGCTAAAAGGCCCCATCAAAGTACATGATCCAGTTGCTGCTTCTTTCCTCGCCGGGGACACTAGTCTCTTGTACCTCTTCGTCAGGCATCGAGGTCCATTCCGCAACAAATTCCGCCAAGACTCTACTCTGGATCGTCGAGGTGCTTTCAAACTTTAGACCAAAACTTGACAGCTCCAGGGCCCATTCCACGATCCTTCCTGTTACATCTGGGTTATGCAGTATCCATTGCAACAGAAGGCGGGTAACTACGGTGATCTCGTGCACTTGGAAGTAGTGGCGCAGCTTCCTCGAGGCCATAAGGAGGACGAAGAGCAATTTTTGCACACCTGAATACCTCGACCTAGCTCCCTGCAAGAGGGAGCTGGTGAAGTAAACCGGGTGCTGCACCATCTTCTTCCTTTGCGCCACTTCACCTGGCCGTGCGGGTCCTGTCGTACTGACGCCAGTCTTGCCGGGACCGAGCCCTGCCGGGGAGTCAGTCTTGCTGGGACCGAGACCTGCGGGGAGGGTTCTAGACCGCCAACCGTTGACTCAGCCGCTGCTGCTGTCTCCTCGTCGACCTCTCTCTGTAGCACCAACGCGGCACTAACCACTTGGTTTGTTGCGCCAAATATAGCAGCAACGGTTCTTGTGGTTTGGGCGCAACCAACACCGGTGCAGAGGAGAGGTACTTCTTCAAGTCTTGTAACGCCGCCTCGGCCTCTGGGGTCCACTCCACTGGGCCCGTCTTCTTTAAGATCTTGAAAAATGGGAGGGCACACTCCACGGATTTGAAGATGAATCTGCTCATGGCAGCAACGCAGCCAGTGAGCTGACGCACGTCCTTGATCTGTTGGGTGCCTCAATCTTCTCGATGGCCCTAATCTTGTCTGGGTTTGCCTCAATCCCGCGCTGCGACACAAAGAACCCGAGAAGCTTTCCGTACGGGACACCGAAGACACACTTCTCAGGGTTCAACTTGTGGTTGATCTTGCGCAGGTTTCCGAATGTTTCCTCCAAATCTTGCATAAGTGTTGCTTTGAACTTGGTTTTGACCACTATGTCATCCATATAAGCTTCCACATTTCTATGTAGCTGGGGTTCAAAACCAATTTGGACCTCTCTTGCAAAGGTTGAGCCAGCACTCTTCAACCCGAAAGGCATCCGTAAAAAGCAATACGTACCACATGGGGTGATGAATGCTGTCTTTTCCTCATCTTCTTTTGTCATAAAGATCTGGTGGTATCCTGAGTAGGCGTCAAGGAATGATAACAGGTCACACCCAGCCGTGGAGTCAACAATCTGGTCGATGCGCGGTAACGGGAAAGGGTCCTTTGGACAGGCCTTATTGATGTCTGTGTAATCAATACACAGACTCCACTTCCCATTTGCCTTGCGCACTACTACCGGATTGGCCAACCACGTCGGATGGAGTACTCCTCTCACCAAGCCTGCCGCCTCTAGCATTTTGATTTCCTCCGTGATGAACTCTTGCCTCTCCAGAGCTTGCTTCCTGACCTTCTGCTTGATGGGCCGCGCATGAGGACAGACAACAAGGTGGTGCTCAATCACCTCCCTGGGAACGCCGGGGATGTCGGAGGCTTGCCATGCAAACACATTGACATTCGCCCACAGGAAGGCAACGAGCTTGCTTTCCTATTTGTCGTCGAGGGTGGAGCTTATGGTAAAAGCCCGCCCCCCCTGTGCCATCCTCCTTGACGGGCACCTTCTTGGTCTCTGGTGGTGTGTCTCCGGACTTCTTGCTCTTGTCGGTGGAGCTCTCTGGCACGTCCTCAATGGGAGCGCAACACCCCGAAGAGGTGCGCTTGCCGGAGTAGGTGCAAGGGGTCTCACCGGTCTTCTTCCCGCCCGGGGCTCCATCGGCAGGAGCAGGTTCCTTGGCGGCAGCTGCTGCAACTGCTTCCCGGTAGAGTTGGTCGGCGCAAATCAACGCATCTTTCTTGTTGGAGGGGACGGTGATGATGTTCATCGGCCCGGGCATCTTCAGCATGTTGTAGGCGTAGTGTGAAGCCGCCATGAACTTGGCTAGTGCCGGGCGGCCGAGGATCCCGTTGTAAGGCAAGGGGATCTCGGCTACATCAAAAACAATCCTTTCCATCTTGTGGTTCAGCTTGCCTCCGAATGTCACGGGCAGTGTGACCTTTCCCTTTGGCTGGCTCCTCCCCGGGTTAACCCCTTGGAACGTGCCCGTTTCCTCGAGGTCTCCATCAGGGATCTGCAACCTTTTGACCACAACAGGCAAGATCAAGTTCAGGCTGGCCCCGCCGTCAACCAACATCTTTGTCACCTTGAGGTTGCAGATTGTTGGTGAAACCAACAATGGCAAGCACCTGACCGCACTGGTGCGGTCAGGGTGGTCCTCGGTGTCGAAGATGATGGGCGTGCTGGACCATATCAGCGGCTTCCGTGCGTCGAACGATGGCTCCACCGCCGTGATCTCACGCGCCCACTACTTAAGTTGGCAGTGGGACGTATGCAGCGAGGCACCACCATCGACGCACATGGCCTCTGTGGCTTTCTAAAACTCGTGGTCGCCGGACTCATCGTCTTCGTGATGATTTTCGTCTTCCTGCTTCTTGTCGCGGCCTCGGGCGGGCCTCTCTTGCTGATTATCCTTGCCGTGGTGGCCCCCTGGCTACCACGTTTCTTGCTGGATCCTCCGGCACCTTCTTGGCCTTTCTCCTTGTCCCGCCATTCATATTCAGCTTTCTGCCTCTCAGCGAGCAGCTCTACTTGCCGGCAGTTTTGGAGATTGTGGCCTTTGGTGCGATGGATCTTGCAATGCTGCTTGTCGGAGCCCCCTGGCTTATCGGCAGCCGCCAAGGCCCGACAAGTGGCATACCCGGCAACCTCCTTGCTAGGGTCACTTGCCTTGGGTTTCTTGGTGGCGCCAGTATCGTCGGATCACTCGACGGCAGGCACAGTCTTGCTCCTGTGCTTCCTGTTACGGTGCCGACCCTTCTTCGTCGGGGTGGCGGTATCATCTGTGGAGTCGGTTTCCGCACCGGCTTCTTCGCCGGGGTACTTCCTTCCCTCTTCAGCGCAAGCGCACCAATCGGCCAGAACATAAAGTTGGGCCACATCTCTGACCTTGTTCATTGCTAGCTCTTCACGCATCTTATGATTGCGCACATTCTGATGGAATGCACTGATCACAGCGGCAGGATGACCGTCGGGTATGTTGTACTGCACTCGGCTGAAGCTTTGGATGTACTTACGCAAGTTTTCTCCTTCCTTCTGGGGGATGATGTGTAAATCACTCACCTGGCCATGAGCCTGGTGACCTCCGGTAAAGGCGCCAACAAACTCATGGCACAGATCCGCCCAAGAAGAGATGGAATCCACCGGCAAGTGCATCAACGATGACATAACATTAGGCTTGAGTGCCAACGGGAAGTAGTTGGCAAGCACCTTATCATTGCGGGCCCCAGCAGCTTGCATCGCGATGGTGTAGATGTTGAGGAACTCTGACGGGTGAGTCTTGCCGTTGTACTTCTCGCCAACGTCAGGCTTGAACGTATGGTGGGAGGGCCACTGGAACTGCCGCAGCTCACGGGTGAAGGCCGGACAACCCACCTCATAGGGTAGGCCGCCGTAGCCTCCTAGTGCTGGGTGGTCCGTAAGGGGCCCTGCCCGCCTGTCCAACTGGTGGCATGTGTCATGTCAGCACTCGATCGTAGTTCGAGCGTCCTCATGAACCCGCTCCTAAAGGACTTGACGCTAATCGCGGCTGGTTCGTGGGTCGGATGACGCGATGGAGATATCATCACGAGCGTCGTTGTGACGGACCGACGCCCGGGGTGGCCGGGATGGAGGTGGGGAGTGCATCGTGGCCGCATCGCCTCCGGCACGGCCTTCGCCGGCGCGCGGTGGCCCTGCGGAGCGACGGCCTACGGGTCCCGCCTGCCGGAACTCATTGTTGTTGGCGATGCCGATGAGGGTTCGGACGGTGGACCTCCATTCGTCGAGCTTCTCCGCGGCGGGAGGAAAATCGAGGAGCAGCTGCGCGCGTGCTACGGCTTCCACTGTTGTGGGTGGCGGCGAAAGTTAGGTGGACCGCGATGCGCCTCGACTTCTAACCACATTAGAAGGAGCTGCATCACGGCCCCGCAGCCGTTCGCCCCCTCCGTCAGCACCTCGGTGCGCATGCTGGCCCTCCTCACCATGTGATGGGCGCATGAGACTCTTCCCTGGGCGGCGTGCAAGGTCACCGACAGGGTGACACTGCTCATCATGCACAACCTGAGAAGAGCGCGCCATGGGCGCCGGTGTTGGCATCTTTGAGGTCGTCGTGCCACCGTCTGGCAGGATGGCGGCGCCCTTGGAGGGCCCCGCGCCCCTGCGGGGGGCCCGACTCCGTCTCTGGAACCCGCGACTAGTGGCTCGTCACCTGGCGCGCGAGCGACGCCACTCGCCAGGCCCGAACCGCCAGGGTGGTGTGGATGTTCGCGGGCCGCGCCATGGGTTCTCTCCGCGACTGGCCCGCTACTGGTCCGAACCGCTACTGGCATCCCGGTCCCAGACGAACCGATCGCCGTGGTCGTCTTCTTCATAGGAGCCATGGCGATAAAGAACTGCTAGGTCAACTGCTAGACTAGATTCTCACAATCTGGGCACCCCCTACCTGGCGCGCCAAGGATGTTGGTGGGAAATGACACCTATAGGATCACTGGAATCCCTACTACAATTGCGAGGTGCTGGATCGTGAGAAGAGCGGGACTAGTAGACAACACAAAGGGGATTTACCCTGGTTCGGGCCGCAAAGATGCGTAAAACCCTATGATCCTACTTTGGTGGATGTATTTAGTGTTCTTGAGCTCTTGAACTAGCTTTGGGTGCTGCCAGGTTCCAAAGAGCCGAATCCCTCTCCAGTGCGCCATGGGCCTCCTTTTATAGGCGAAAGGGGCTGCGACAGTGGCATCCAGGAGGTGGAAAGTGCTACAGCACTGTGAGCTTATCGCTGGTATTACATGACAAAGCGCATTTAATGCGAGGCTTATGTGTCCCTTCACTTTATCGAGGATGGGAGCGAGGCCCGTCCCGTCCATCGCCGCTCCTCCTCGCTTCGACACGCGCCCTGGCCAGCAATGCATGCGGTGCCATGTAGGCAGGCAAGCAGCTGAGGTGGCACGATGGTGGAGCCTGCACGAAGATCTGCATGCCGCCACGCAGGTGCGTGCTGAGTTGGCCTGGAAGATGCATGTTGCCACGAAGGTTCCTACCCAGTTGGTTGGGCTAGCAGCTGCATGCGAATGGCAGCGGGGAGTTGGTTGGTGCGGGCCTGGCAGTGGACCCGTGGTTGCCTCTAGCGAGGGTCTTGTTGGTTGGCCCGACAAGGGTCTTGCCGGGTGGCCCGGCAAGGGTCTTGCCGTGGCGCGCTGGCGTCCCCGGCAAGGATTTTGCTGGGGGTCTTGTGGGTTTCTTCGGTGAGTATCTTGGTGAGGATTGTTACCCTCCAATCACCATATGATCTTGAGCATTCTATGTCTTCACAAAGATCTGCATGCCACCACGGAGGTGCCTCCCGAGCGCTGTCCCAATGCATTTGTCTAGCGTTGGTGGGCTCAAGGGTGGCTCGCTCAGCTGGTGTGGGCGAGCTGCGCCGGCAAGGGTCTTGTCGGGGCCGCTGAGGCTGCCCCCGGCAAGGGTCCTTGCCGGGGAACCTGGTTTGTCCATCCGATCATTGTGGCCTTTGTCCTTGTCATTGTTTCGTTTTCCTTGTACCTTCGGCTTCTCTCCGGCTTCCCTTTCCTGCCCTATTATGCGTGGCTGGGGCGGGTCGCTCTGGCTACCCGTGCACAAGTAAAGGGGTTAAAAGGAGAGCCCCTACTTTTGTACACCGACAAAGATGCTAGCCGGATTGGGGGCCAGGGTAATCTTGACATCCCCCACAGGCGAAAATATTCGGCATGTTCTACAAATTATGTACACCGATTCAAACAATGTCGCCGAATACGAAGCCTTGCTTCACAGACTGTGGATGGGGGCATAGATGAGCATTCAACACCTAGAGGTGCGGTGGGATTCAAACCTTGCTCTCTCCCAAGTGAATGGCGACTTTGACGCCAAAGACCCGAAGATGACCACATATCGCAACGCTGTCCTCAAAATATCAGACCGTTTTGAGGGACTTTAATTCCACCATGTCGCTAGAGACATCAGCCAAGTCGCAGATGTCCTCGCTCGCCTAGGCGCCAGGCGCGACCCTGTGCCCAAGAAAACCTTTCTGGAAAGGCTCTTTAAGCCAACTATGGTATGGCCAACGGTAACAACAACAATCCGGCTCTGATCGCACCACCGAAGACAATACCCGAGGACTCTATAATAGCGTGGTCTGCGCTCGACGCGATACTCTCGGCCCATGAGGTTATGGTCATAATCTCCCCATGGACCAAACCTCTGCTAGTTTACCTCTTATGTCACGAACTACCAGAGTATCAGACGGAGACTTGAAGCATAGTTCAACGCTCTAAAGCGTATAAAGTCCATGAGGGCGAACTTTATAAAAAGAGTATGACAGGGGTCCTTCAGAGGCGTATTTCAGAAGAAGAAGGGCAACAACTCCTATCCGCGATACATTCCAGCATGGGAGGCCATCACGCGGTGGCCCGGACCTTAGTCAGTAAGGCTTCCCGAGCAGGGTTCTTTTGGCCCACAGCCCACGCTGATGCCTGCATGCTGGTTCAACATTCTGTTGGATGTCAGTTGTCTAAAAATCAAATTCGCATGCCCCCAACAGCCCTCCGAACCATACCTATAAGTTGCCAATTCATGGTCGAGGGGCTCGACATGGTCAGACCACTTAAAGGGGAGACCAAGAACAAAAAATACCTACTAGTCATGGTTGACATGTTCACTAAGTCGATAGAGGCAAAGCCTGTCGCTTCGGCGGAATCCGGACCAGTGGTGGATTTTATATCCGAAGTCGTACACTATTAAGGTGTTCCGCATAGTATTAGCACTGATAACGGAAGTAATTTCACCACCCAGGAAGTCAAAGACTTATGCGCTACAATGGGTATTAAGCTCTATTACGCCTTTGTCTACCACCCACAAACTAATGGGCAGGTAGAGCATGCTAATGGATTAATCATGAGCGACATAAAGCCTCGCCTGGTCCACTAACTAAAAGAGCCGGACTGTCACTGGGTAGAGGAGCTAGACTCCATATTATGGGGGTTGTGTACCTCCCCCAACCAATCAACAGGATATAGCCCATTCTTTATGGTATACAGGGTGGAAACAGTCCTCCCTTGTGACGTAATACACGATGCACCTAGATTGCGCATGTACAAGAAGAAGGAGGCCGAGTTGGATCGGCAGGACGATCTGGATGACAGGGAAGTTCAAACAAAATCATACAATGTCGGGGAGCTTGTACTCCATCTCCCAGAGAAGCAAAATCATAAACTTGCACCCAAATGAAGGGCCCTTCATTATAGATGAGGTTCTCATGGGAGGAGTATATCGCCTCTGACGATCATCCGATAACGGCCTCGAGCCAAACCCATGGAACGTTGCCCGCCTTTGGCACTTTTACGCCTGATCTAGGGTGAACTACAACCTTCCTTTTTCCTCTCCTTGGAACTTGTATTGTTTACTATAGGAGTTTTCGCCTCCCAAATTTGGAGTTCGGCTAGACTATAACTTTCCAGAGCAACTTTGTTGGCATCTTTGAATGCGACTACTAGCTTCACCTCGGGTCTGCATTTAGAGTGACCAGTAATAATATATTCAACAACCTCTCTTATGATGTTATGCATTTATTTTATACTATACCTCTCTAAATCAAGTATATGTATCCATTTGACTTTAGATTTTCACCAAGCTAGGTTGCCTGGCTCCTGTGCTTACCCCTACATTCTCGATTGTTTGGCTAGGGAGTAAAGGGAGCACCTCTGCAATTGTTACGCCCGGGTAATCCAGATCCGTACCTCAGACGGGTGAAGCCAAAAGCTAGCGATCTTACAGAACACAATGGATCAGCCTTATGAGTAGTATTTGGCGGTGTTCGTCACCCTATGGTTTTTCGCACCAAACATATGCGTGTTTTCTGTAACCCAGACACGCGACCTATAGTCATCAGACCCCACCCAAGCAAAGGAACCTTTGGAGGAACTATTTTCCTTGGAAGATGTTTCTTACGTTCAATAGTAATAAAACATAACTTGCCACATACATTTTTGTCTGTTCAAGCCGCATGGCTAGATTGCCTCGTTACCAGAAAAATCTTTGATTCGTCAGGATTTATAGTATAGAACACCCCCCGGTCTATGAGGGGAGGGGGGTGGGAGAAGCTGATGGTCGGTTAAGACAATTATGCGCCCTATTCCTTATCAGTATCGACTATCAAACTATGTAAGTAACAGTACTGCTGGGAATATCGGGAGGCCGGCATGACCTGATCATACACTAAGCAGGCTGGTATCTCTTTTCCATCCGACCCCTTAGGCCCTACTCGGGCCATATGATTGGGATCTAGCTTGGTATACTGGGTCTTGACCATCGCCCAGGCTTCTCGCACTCCCTGAAGGCCGGCTGACTTTTTCCATAACTCTAAGCACCGTCTTGCTCCTTTGAAGCGACTGACTAGCTCGATCATGCTTTCTGGATGCGTTTCAAGCGGCCATAGCGCTTTTGCCATGCTCAACATGGCCTTATGGGCTCGTTCATGCGCCTTGATGAGCCTTTTCATCAAGTCCCCTTCAAAAGACTCCACTTCTTCTACTGGCCACCTTGTCAAGAGACCTAACATATAATGGAAGCATAATATCATCCATCCGCATGGACCGCAACGTTGCGCACAACTCAGACTTAATAAATATGCCAGCTTCTAGCTATTTCTTCAACATATTTATGGCTTCAGAGCCTGCGGGGAGACAACAATGTTCATACCGACAAATCGGCAGCTGTGAACGTCCTTCAAATTCACTTACCTGTGGATTCATGTTGCGCCTTCCTGGCCGCTTCTAGTTCGGCCTTTACTTCGGCCATTTGTGTTTAGTTGTCCTCCAGGTCTTCGGACAACTAGAGATTTTGTGCCCTCATGGCCTATAGTTCAAAGCAGAATATGCAGAACTTGAACTTGGCCGTCCCGCCCACCTTAAGGCTTGGGGGCTACTAGGTTATGACCTATGCTTGCTTTACAACTATTTTTCATACCTGCATTTTTGCAAAAAAAATGGCAGGCAATCCCTTCAAGCCTTGTCCGAGCTGCACCGATGTTTTCGTCCACTGAACTAAAAGAGTTAAATTCTTGCTTAGAGAAGACTGTATGGTGCATGGACTCTTTCTGTCTTTGGTGATTCATCACACTTTCCACTTCCGAATTGGTGACGGAAACTTCTTCAGAATCTTTGGGAGGAGCCCCTTGTGCGGCTTATTTGGTTTGACCCTTGACTGATGCCAACGGCTTTGGACCGAAATCATGCCTTGGTACGCTGGGGGAAGCGGCGGATGGACGCGTCGTGTTTTCCCTTCTACAAAATCAGATAAAATGTTAGGCAGTTAGCCTGGAGCTCTCTCCAGAAAGGTTTGGGATGCATACCTCTAAGTTGTGGGGGCGTCACCTCTCACTTCAACAGTTGCTTTGCGCTTGGACGCACTATTGGAGGCTAAAACCGGTGCTCTTGGTGCCCCTTCCACGAATCACTTCATGGTACGACGTCCCTTGGCTATAGAGATTAGCACACTCGGAGCAGCACCAAGCGAGCGCCTGTCAAGGGGAGGAGGCATCTGATTGCTTACCATGGAGGAAGGAAGTACTCCTAGATGATCGGTCATGATAGCGATCTTCATGCCATAAAAGATCTCTTGGTACAAGGTTTCGTCTTCATAATCAACTGATATGTTCAGGTCTTCTTGATATTCCAGATCATCTACATGAGAGTGGGTCTCCGGTTGAGGAGGGGGGCAGCTGATGGCTTCGACCTGGCGCCTCTAACCCTGCGATCGCATACTTATTTGATGAGAATCCGGATGATATCTTCAAATTAAAAACAGAGAACTAACAACTCACCCATTCCGCCGGATTATAACTGGAAAGCCCGGGACGGATTGTCATCTTGGTAAAGTCTTCTTTCTCTCCCTTGAAGAGATCAGCAAGCATGGCCACTAGAGCCACTTGATCCTTGGGGCCTTTCCGGACTCCATCGCGTGTATCGTTAGTTCCATTATAGCTCCATCAAGGAAGGGCCCTGTCTTGTAAAGGTTGCACGCAGTGGTCTATGGCTGCTACCTCTCGAGCACTGCGTTGGTTGTCCCTTGAAGAGGAAAGGATGATGCAGCAAAGTAGCGTAAGTATTTCCCTCAGTTTATGAGAACCAAGGTGTCAATCCAGTAGGAGGCTCCTCAAAAGTCCCTCGTACCTACACAAACAAACAAGAACCTTGCAACCAACGCGATAAAATGGTTGTCAATCCCTTCACGGTAACTTGCAAAAGTGAGATCTGATAGAGAATAAGATAAGATAATTTTTTTGGTATTTTTATGATATAGATTGGAAAGTAAAGACTGAAAATAAAAGATAGATGGAAAACTTATATGATAAAAGATAGACGCGGGGGCCATAGGTTTCACTAGTGGCTTCTCTCAAGATAGCATAAATATTACGGTGGGTGAACAAATTACTATCGAGCAATTGATAGAAAAGTGCATAGTTATGAGATTATCTAGGCATGATCATGTATATAGGCATCACATTCGCAACAAGTAGAACGAAATGATTCTGGATCTACTACTATTACTCCACACATCGACTGACTCCTGCCTGCATCTAGAGTATTAAGTTCATAAGAACAGAGTAACGCATCAAGAAAGATGACATGCTGTAGAGGGATAAACTCAAGCAATATGATATAAACCCCATCTTCTTATCCTCGATGGCAACAATACAATATGTGCCTTCCTGCCCCTGCTGTCATTGGGAAAGGACACCATAAGATTGAACCCAAAGCTAAGCACTTCTCCCATTGCAAGAAAGATCAATCTAGTAGGCCAAACCAAACTGATAATTCAAAGAGACTTGCAAAGATAACCAATCACACATAAAAGAATTCAGAGGAGATTCAATTATTTCTTATAGATAAACTTCATCATAAACCCACAATTCATCGGATCTCGACAAACACACCGCAAAAAGAGTTACATCAAATAGGTCTCCAAGAAGATCGAGGAGAATATGGTATTGAGATTCAAACAGAGCGAAGAAGTCATCTAGCTAATAACTATGGACCCGAAGGTCTGTGGTAAACTACTCACAACTCATCGGAGAGGCCTTGGAGATGATGTAGAGGCCCTCCATTGTCGATTGCCCCTCCGGCGGAGCGCCGACGAAGGCTCCAAGATGGGATCTCATGGATACAAAAGGTTGCGGCGGTGGAAATATTTGTAGTTCTCCTTGATGTTTTCAAGTTACGAGAGTATATAGAGGCGAAGGAGGTAGGTCAAGGGAGCCACGAGGGGCCCACAAGGGTGGGGGGCGCGCCCACCCCCCTAGGGCGCGCCCTCCTGTCTCGTGGCCGCCTCGGCTGCTTCTTGACGTCCACTCAAAGTCTCCTAGATTGCATTTGTTTCAAAAAGATCACTCTCAAAGGTTTCATTCTGTTTGGACTCTGTTTGATATTCGTTTTCTTCGAAACACTGAAATAGGCAAAAAAACAGCAATTTGGGCTCGGCCTCCGGTTAGTAGGTTAGTCCCAAATATGATATAGATTTGTAAAGTAAAGTCCATAAACATCCAAAACGGGTAATATAATAGCATGGAACAATCAAAAATTATAGATACGTTGGAGATGTATCAAGCATCCCCAAGCTTAATTCCTGCTTGTCCTCGAGTAGGTAAATGATAAAAACAGAATTTTTGACGTGGAATGCTACCTAGCATATTTCTCAATGTAATTTTCTTTATTATGGCATGAATGTTCAGATCCAAATGACTCAAGACAAAAGTTCATATTTACATAAGAGTAATAATAATTCAAGCATACTAACAAAGCAATCATGTCTTCTCAAAATTACATACCTAAAGAAAGCTATCCCTACAAAATCATATAGTCTGGCTATGCTCTGTCTTCATCACACAAAGTATTTAATCATGCACAACCCCGATGACAAGCCAAACAATTGTTTCATACTTTAGTATTCTCAAACTTTTTCAACTTTCACGCATGAGCGTGAGCCATGGACATAGCACTATATGTGGAATAGAATGGTGGTTGTGGAGAAGACAAAAAAGGAGAAGATAGTATCACATCAACTAGGTGTATCAACGGGCTATGGAGATGCCCATTAATAGATATCAATGTGAGTGAGTAGGGATTGCCATGCAACGGATGCACTAGAGCTATAAGTGTATGAAAGCTAAACAAAAGAAACTAAGTGGGTGTGCATCCAACTTGCTTGCTCACGAAGACCTAGGGCATTTTGAGGAAGCCCATCATTCGAATATACAAGCCAAGTTCTATAATGAAAAATTCCCACTAGTATATGAAAGTGAAAACATAGGAGACTCTCTATCATGAAGATTATGGTGCTACTTTGAAGCACAAGTGTGGTAAAAGGATAGTAACATTGTCCCTTCTCTCTTTTTCTCTTATTTTTTTATTTGGGCTTCTTTGGCCTCTTTTTTTATCTAGGTTTCTTTGGCCTCTTTTATTTTTATAAAGTCCAAAGTCTCATCCCGACTTGTGGGGGAATCATAGTCTCCATCATCCTTACCTCACTTGGGACAATGCTCTAATAATGAAGATCATCACACTTTTATTTACTTTCAACTCAAGAATTACAACTCGATACTTAGAACAACATATGACTCTATGTTGATGCCTCCGGCGGTGTACCGGTATATGCTATGAATCAAGAGTGACATGTATGAAATAATTATGAAGGTGGCCTTGCCACAAATACGATGTCAACTACATGATCATGCAAAAGAAATATGACAATGATGGAGCATGTCATAATAAACAGAATGGTGGAAAGTTGCATGGCAATATATCTCGGAATGGCTATGGAAATGCCATAATAGGTAGGTATGGTGGCTATTTTGAGGAAGGTATATGGTGGGTGTATGGTACCGGCAAAAGTTGCGCAGCACAAGAGAGGCTAGCAATGGTGGATGGGTGAGAGTGCGTATAATCCATGGACTCAACATTAGTCATAAAGAACTCATATATTTATTATAAAAATCTACAAGTCATTGGAAACAAAGTACTATGCGCATGGTCAAAGGGGGATAGATTGGTAGGAAGACCATCCCTCGTCCCCGACTGCCACTCATAAGGAAGACAATAAATAAATAAATCATGCTCCAACTTCATCACAAAGCGGTTCACCATACGTGCATGCTACAGGAATCACAAACTTGAACACAAGTATTCCTCAAATTACTGCACTAGCATGACTCTAATATCACAATCCTCATATCTCAAAACAATTATCAAGCATCAAATTGATCGTAGCATCCAATTCACTTTCTATGATAGTTTTTATTATACCCAACTTGGATGCCCATCATTCTAGGACCAATTTTATAACCATAGCAAATACCATGCTGTTCTAAAAGACTCTCAAAATAATATAAGTGAAGTATGAGAGATCAACAATTTCTACAAAATAAGGCCACCGCCGTGCTCTAAAAGATAAAAGTGAAGCACTAGAGCAAAACTATCTAGCTCAAAAGATATAAGTGAAGCACATAGAGTATTCTAATAAATTCCAAATCATGGGTGTCTCTCCCAAAAAGTGTGTACAACAAGGATGATTGTGGTAAACTAAAAATCAAAGACTCATATCATACAAGACGCTCCAAACAAAACACATATCATGTGGCGAATAAAAATATAGCTCCAAGTAAAGTTACTGATAGATGAAGACGAAAGAGGGGATGCCTTCCGGGGCACCCCCAAGCTTAGGATTTTGGTTGTCCTTGAATATCTTGGGGTGCCATGGGCATCCCTAAGCATAGGATCTTGCCACTCCTTATTCCATAGTCCATCAAATATTTACCCAAAACTTAAAACTTCACAACACAAAAGTCAACAGGAAATCTCATAAGCTCCGTTAGTGCAAGAAACAAAAACCACCACATAATGTACTGTAATGATGTTGGAGTAATGGGCCACGGGTAGCCTCACCCGGGTCCTTAAGCCTTTCAAGACATTGGGCCGGCTTCGCCCCACAAGACTTCAGAATGAAGCGTCGCCTTCCGGTGGCCGACTGGCTCAATGGCCGGCTGCCTGAAGACAGGCGTGCACCAGCAGACGGCACCAAGACAGGCCGACTCCTAGCAGACAGCCTCCGTAGAGGCCGGCTTCTAGCAGGCGGCCACCCAGTGCCCTCAGAGTCTGCGCCCCTCATCAAGAGAACAAGACCGGGTGAGGCTACAGTGTAGCCCCTCACCCTCGAATCCTGGGCTTGGCATGGCTATAGTGCCCCATACAGGCGGAGATCTTCGCACGACGTGACACTGTTGCCACTTCCCCCCTTAACGTCATTCCCGACAGGCGGAGCCCTGTTCCCACGACGGCCTGTCGGTATGGCCTGCAGGCGGCGGGCCCTACCAGGCAGTGAGAGCCCAGAACACGGCGAAGGCCGGACCAGTCGGACCTCAGTAAGGCTGGCTTCCAGCATGTGGCTAGTTCCTCCTTTGAGGCACATGCACCATTAACGAGATAAGACGTGGTGTGGCTACAATGATCTCCTACCAGGCGGCGGGACTGTAGCCACGCTCCACTGACAAAGCCTGCGTCATTAGCATCACGGCTACAGTGATCAGCCACCAACCAGACCCGCTAGCAGCGGGCGCGGCCTGTCGGCTCCGTACCAGACCAGCCGGCGGGGCCCACCAGGCAGCGGGCACCAGATGCCGGCGGAGAAGCCGGCGACCGGAGACACTGACAGCCGGGTCCAGCAACTGGCCAGATTACCATTGTAACCCTGGGGGTAGGCCTATATAAACCCCCCAGGGCACCCATGCAAAGGGTTCCCAACCTGTTAGAACTAGCTTCCACCCTAGAGGAAGAAGAGAGCTAGCCCTGCCTCCTTCTACTTCTAGCATACAGCTCGAGGAGCACCATTGTATTCACTAGAGCCTTAGTGACATGCGAAGACACGACAGAGCAGGACTAGGGGTGTTATCTCCTAGGAGAGCCCCGAACATGGGTAAAGAGCGCCGGCGTTCGTGTCTACGCCTCATCCCGCTTCCAGGCACCGGTGACGTTCTACTCGCTCCCACCATGATAAGCCATCCTTTGGCATATGTCGCACCCAACCCCCGACATTTGGCGCCCACTATGGGGCAAGGTGCACCATCATCCAGAGACCTGTTCTGGATGGGAACCTTGTTCCTTCTTGGCAAGCGCAGCCAGCCCAGCACGCCCGACAGTGTTAGCCTCGACGCGTTGCATGGCGCAGAGATCGCCTGCATGGCGAGCTGCCTCGCCGACCTTGTTGGCGAGATCCGCCTCTCCGATGAGCCTCCATCCGATGCGGGCACCGACTGCCCCGAGAGCCGCCTCGTCAGCCTCCTCGACCAGCTTCACGTCGCCAGCGAGCCTGCTATGGACATGGAGTCTGTTGGCTCCACTGACCCGACAATCGTCAACTCCGGCACGGCATCGCCTGACGCATTCCCCACAACTGTGGTGGACTACGACGAGTCGCCTCCTCGTGAGCACAGCGGAGGGAGCACCGTCACGGAGGTGCTTGTCATCCACAGTGGCGAGCACTCAGACGGAGGCGCTCGAGATCCACTCGATGCGGCACTGCGAGTCTTGTCAGCGCCCATCCCAGAAGACGCAGACGCTGAGATGCTGGAGGCACGCCACGTCCAGCTCGTCAAAAGCGCCAACCGACTATCCAGCATGCGACGCCTCTCGGAAGTCTACCGGTGCGAGATGGACCGAGCCGTCGGTGGGACGCTAGCTCCTAAGGGGCCTAGCCGCATCGGCTCGATCCGGCAGCGTGGCGCGACCATCGCCAGCATGTTCGGGACGGATCGTCCCGTCTACCCACGCCTGCGGAGAACATCCGAGCTGTCTAGGCGATGACAGATGAGCTAGACAAGTACGAGGGCGACGAGTGTCACCACATGACGGAGCGTGTCCAGCAGCTCCTTGACGCGGCCGCCGAGCAGCACGAAGCCGGCTGCCGCGCCGAAGCGCCCGTCCGATGAAACGATGAACCGCTCCTTCGCCAGGATCACGGTGCGACATCCTGGACGCTGACTGGTGGCGCCCGCGGTAGAAGAGGCAATGAGCCAGCTGCCAGCTGCAGTCGTACTCACCTCTCCATCGAGCATGACGCAGACGGCTGCCCTCGAGCTGTGGAGCAGCGAGGCGACCCGGCTCCCCCTTCGCCTCGCGGAGAAAGGCACCACACTCCGCCGCCTGTCATGCACCCGACACTCGGCGACTGCCTTGTCCACCGAGAAGGAGTCGGAGAGAACAACGCCCGCCATCGGATCGACCGCCTCAACCGATCACTGGCGCTAGAAGAAGAAGACGCGTTGGGCCCGCCCTGCTTCGGCCCGTGAATCCAAGATGAGCCTTTCCATCGAGGGTTCATGCTCCCAAGAGATACGCCCAAGTACACCGGCTCTATGAAGCCGGAGGAATGGCTAGTCGACTACTCCACGGCCATCAACACAGCGAATGGCAACAAGTGCGTTGCTATGAAGTACGTCCCGCTTATGCTCTAGGGCATAGCCCGGACGTGGCTTAACAGCTTGAACCCCCGCAGCATCAACAGCTGGGTTGATTTCACCGAAGCCTTCATCCGCAACTTCACCAGCACGTACAAGCAGCCTCCCAAGCCCCGTCATCTCTCCTTGTGCGTCCAAGGGCCCAGCGAATCGACTCGCGACTATCTCATGCACTGCGCTGAGCTGCGCAACTCCTGCGAAGGCGTGCACGAGGTGCAGGCCATCGAATACTTCACCGCCGGGTGTCGAGAAGGCACCCTCCTCAAGCACCGGCTTCTCTACGACGAGCCAGCAACTCTCGACGAATTGCTTATCATCGCTGACAAATGCGCCACGGCCGACTCCTCCATGAAGGCGGAGATCCAAGTCGACGCAACCAGCAAGGTAGCCCCTCAGGCCCCTCGGACTCCAGCTGGGGACACCAGTCGGCGACAGCAACCAAGCGACAACAAGCGCAAGGCCACGCAGCCGGCTTCCACCAGCCGGCAGGTGGCGATAGTCGAGGACCAGCAGCCGGAGGGGCAGCCTTCGCCCAAGCGTCAGAAGGGCAGCAAGCCCAATTGGTTGCCCGCATTCTCGTATGAGCAGACCCTTGATGGACCCTGCAAGTTCCATAGTGGTGCGAAGCCATCCAACCACACAACTCGAAAGTGCCATTGGCTCACCAAAATCGCCAAGGGAGATGGACTCCTGTCTCCTCCGCCTGCCGGCCCTCTGCCTCCTCCGCCCCAGCAGCCGGCAGTTCGGCTAGTCCGCACCATACAAGATGAGTATCTAGAGGAGCATGGAGCCTATGTTGTGTTCACTAGTGTGGCCGAAGACAGACGCAGCAGACGGCTGCAACAGCAAGAAGTACATGCAGTGGCATCAGATATCCCAGAGTTCATGCATTGGTCCGAGAAGCCCATCAGTTGGAGCAGGGCTGACCACCCGGAGGTGATGCCCTTCCCTGGTTCTTATGTCGCCTTCGCAACAGTGGCGGGCAGCTCGTTTCTCTAGAGTCCTGATAGATGGCGGCAGCAGCATCAATATCCTGTACCGTGACACAATGGAGAAATTGGGAGTCAAGCAGAAGCAGCTTCACCCCAGTCGGACTGTATTCCACGACATAGTTCCTGGCCTTTCCTACTCACCAATCGGCAAGACCCAGATCGATGTTCTCTTTAGGGACAAAAATCACTTCCGCCGAGAGCCAGTCTGGTTTGAGGTGGTGGACCTTGAGAGCCCCTACCATGCGCTACTTGGCTGGCCTGCTCTGGCCAAGTTCATGGCGGTCCCCCATTATGCTTACCTCAAGATGAAGATGCCGACTACCAAGGGAATCCTGACCATAGTAGAAGACTACAAGAAGTCATCCGCCTGCGCAGCAGACAGCAGCGGGCTGGCCGAGTCCCTTGTGATTGCAGTCGAAAAGCGGCTCCTTGACCGGGTTGTGGCGATGGCAGGCAAGAAGCCGAAAATGTCACCCACCCCCAAGGAGTCGGAAGTTGAGGGCTCGTTCAAGCCGGCGAAGGAAACAAAGAAGATACCCTTGGACTCGGAGCACCCGGAGAGGCATGCTGTCATAGGTGCAAACCTTGATAGCAAATAGGAAAGGGAGCTCGTCGATTTCCTCCGTGAGAATCGGGACATCTTTGCATGGTCTCCAAAAGACATGCCGGGTGTTCCGACGGATTTTGCCGAGCACAAGTTACATGTATGATCTGACTCCAAGCCGGTCAGGCAGCCCTTGCGCCGCCTGTCAGAAGAAAAGAAAAGAGTTGTTGGAGAAGAAATAGCCCGACTTTTAGCAACCGGCTTCATCATGGAAGTATTCTTCCCGGAATGGTTGGCCAATCCAGTTCCTATGCTGAAGAAGAATAAGCAGTGGTGCATGTGTATTGATTATACCAGCCTCAACAAAGCTTGCCCCAAAGATCCCTTTGCTTTGCAAAGAATTGACCAAGTGATAGACTCCACTGCCGGATGCGAGCTGTTGAGTTTTCTGGATGTGTACTCATGGTACCATCAGATCAAGCTGAACCCGGCCGATAGGCTGAAGGCCGCCTTCATCACGCCATTCGGAGCCTTCTGCTACCTGACCATGACGTTCGACTTGCAAAATGCCGGCGCCATGTTTTAGTGGTGCATGCAGAAGTGTCTCCTGAAGCAACTTGGCACAAACACCCACGTTTACATGGACGATGTGGTGGTGAAGACGGAGAAGCATGGCACGCTTCTGGAAGACCTCAAGGAGACATTTGAGAACCTACGCCGATTTCAGATCAAGATCAACCCAGAGAAATGCGTCTTTGGAGTACGAACTGGCCAACTTCTTGGATTCCTGTTCTCAGAGCGCGGCATAGAGTGCAACCCTGTGAAGATCAAGGCCATTGAGAAGATGGAGGTGCTCGCCCGACTGCTGGACATGCAGAAGTTCACCGGCTGCTTGGCATCAATCAGCCGTTTCATCAGTCGGCTGGGCGAGAAGGCTCTCCCCCTGTACCAGCTCATGAAGAAAACCACTTTTTCGAGTGGAACGACAAGGCGGACGAGGCTTTCCTCCAGCTCAAGAAGATGTTGAACACTCCGCCTATCCTGGCGGCTTCGACTGATAAAGAGCCCATGCTCCTCTACATCGCCGCCACCAGTCGGGTGGTCAGCACAGTCATAGTGGTAGAGCGCAAGGAGGATGGTAGAGCACTACCGGTCCAGAGGCCGGTGTATTACCTGAGCGAAGTAGTGTCCGCCTCCAAGCAGAACTACCCCCACTATCAGAAGATGTGCTATGGTGTGCACTTTGCTGCCAAGAAGCTGAAGCCTTACTTTCAAGAGCACCCAATTACTGTTGTCTGCACTGCTCCGCTTGCTGAGATCATTGGAAGCCGAGATGCTTCAGGACGAGTGGCCAAATGGGCCATAGATCTGCCCCCCTACACTATCTACTACCAGCCTCGCACCGCCATCAAGTCACAAGCACTCGCCGACTTCCTCGTCGATTGGGCCGAGACCCAGTACCTGCCTCCAGTGCCAGACTCTACCCATTGGCGGATGCACTTTGATGGTTCAAAGATGCGCACCGGTCTGGGAGCCGGCATCGTCCTCACCTCTCCCAAAGGCAACAAGCTTAGATATGTGCTGCAAATCCACATTCCCGCCTCCAACAACGTATCTGAATACGAGGCACTCATACACGGGCTCCGACTTGCAAAGGAACTCGGCATTCGTCGGATCCTATGCTATGGTGACTCCGACTTGGTGGTCCAGCTGTCGTCAGGCGACTGGGATGCCAAGGATGCAAATATGGCAAGCTACCATTTCCTTGTATAGCAACTCAGTGGATACTTTGACGGGTGCGAGTTCCTCCATGTGCCCAGAAATGACAACGAGCAAGCAGATGCCCTGGCACGGATCGGCTTCTCTTGGCAAGCAATACCAGCCGGCGTCGCCCTACAGTGCCTCCTTAAGCCGTCTGTCAAGCCGTCACCAGAGTCCGACTCCATCTTCGTGCCGGCCTCTCCTGAAGCAGTCGGATCCGACTTGAGGGCCTCAGAAGCCGGCGAGGGGACTTCGGCAGGCGGCCCGGGGACTGCAGCCGTTGCACCCGGCGTGGGGACTTCTGAGCCTGGCCCGAGGACTGCAGCAGCCGGCTCGGGAACTTCGTCAACTCAACAGGCGGCAGCCAACTCCAAGCCGCCGCCTCCCGCCCCAACCGCCCTTGTACAAGTTGCAGTCATGACAGTCAAAGAAATAGCAGCACCTTCATGGGCTCAACCCATCCTCAACTTCCTGGTGAAAAAAGAACTGCCGACTGATGAGATCCTAGCCCGACAAGTGCAACGACGGGCAGCAGCATACACCATAGTGAACAGAGAACTGGTGCGGCGCAATGTCACTGGTGTGTACCAGCGCTACATGGAGCCTAACCAGGGCCAAGCAATCCTCAAGGGTATCCACCAAGGCGAATGTGGTCACCACGCGGCTTCAAGATCACTTGTTGCCAAAGCTTTCCGCCATGGCTTCTTCTGGCCGACTGTTCTAGAAGACGCCAAAGAGTTGGTCCAGAAGTGTAAAGGGTGCCAGAAGTTCAGCTCCAAGCCACACTTACCAGCTTCTGCACTCAAGACCATTCCCATTGCCTGGCCCTTTGCCGTCCGGGGGCTGGACATGGTGGGACCATTCAAGACAGCTCGCGGTAGCATGACTCATTTGCTTGTCGCTGTGGACAAGTTCAGCAAGTGGATAGAAGCAAAGCCAATCAAGAAGCTGAATGGGCCGACTGCTGTGACTTTCATCGCCGACATCACCACTCGGTACGGCATACCACACAGCATCATCACCGACAATGGCACAAACTTCGCCAAAGGGGCCTTGGCTCGTTTCTGCGTGATGCAGGGCATCCGAATGGACTTAGCGTCTGTGGCCCATCCACAGTCAAACGACCAAGTGGAGCGAGCAAACGGCCTCATTTTGTCTGGCATAAAGCCCCGACTGGTCGAGCCTCTAGAGCGTTTGGCCGGCTGCTGGCTCGATGAGGTGCCGGCCGTCCTCTGGAGCTTGCGAACAACTCCGAACAAGTCAACCGGCTTCACGCCCTTCTTCCTCGTCTACGGCGCCGAAGCCGTCATCCTGACGGACATAGAATTTGACTCACCACGAGTCACCATATACACTAAGGTAGACGCCAAGGAAGCGTGAGAAGACGGTGTCGACTTGCTGGAAGAGAGTCGGCTGTTGGCACTCAGCCGGTCCGCCATCTACCAGTAGAGCCTACACCGATACTACAATCGCAAGGTCAAGCCAAGATCCTTCCAAGAGGGAGACCTTGTGCTCCGGCTGATACAACGAACAGCCGGCCAGCACAAGCTCTTGGCACCTTGGGAAGGCCCTTTCATCATCAGCAAAGTGCTTGGCAATGGTTCCTACTACCTGATCGACACTCAGAAGCCCAGAGCAAGCAAGAGAGACGACTCCGGCAAGGAGACGGAGAGGCCGTGGAACGCAAACCTCCTCCAAAGATTTTACAGTTAAAAACAGTATGTATCACACTACCTTTTGTATTAAGTATGAAGACTCTGGGTCCCCTGAGAAGAGCCCGGGGACTACCCTCTTTTATCTATATGATAATAATTATGCCAATGAATGTGTTGTTTCATTATTCTGCCTGACACCGGGTTCGACTAGTCGGCCCGGAGGCTCGCCGCCTTCTGCTATGTCTCGTCTCCTATAGTCGGACAAGTAGTGTGTCGGCACCAAAAAACTTGTCCTGTCAAAATCCATAGCACGCAGAGCGACTGTACGATGGACAGGGGTTGCAAAGAAATGCCCACATGAAAACTGGCTAAGGAAAAATGCGCATATAGCCGGGGCCGGCACCCCGCCTCTTCAGCCAGCTGCCGAGCAGCCGGCTGGCCGGCTTCTGCTTAACTTGCCGACACTCCGAACGGCTAAGTACTTGCCCTCCCATAAATAGCTAAGTACTCAACCCAGCCATAGTCCATAGAGCGGTTGTTTGGCTGGCAAGAGGATAGCCAAGGGAGGGCGACAAAGGAAAAAAGCAAGGAGCAGAAAGCAACAAAAGTCAGAAGTCGGCAAACAAAGCATAATTTGCGACAAAGGATATTTACATAGCAAGAGGCCCATTGGCCAGCATTCAACAGAGTTTGATATACACCCCGCGGGTGGAATTGTGCAAATTTAATCAAAGTTTGTCGAGACTAATAAGCAGAAAAATAAAGGCAACACCCTAAGGAGCAGTAGAGGGTTCCGACTGGATGGCGGAGTCAGTGGCGCCGGTTGGAGCAGCAGAGGGTTCCGGCTGGATGGCAGAGTCGGTGGCACCAGTTGGAGCAGCAGACGGCTGGATGGTAGAGTCGGTGGCACCAGTCGGTGGAACGGGCGGCTGGTCGGTCTCCGCCTGGTCGCCTCCAGTAGCAGTTGGTGCACTTGAGCGTGGATCGTTGCTCGAGGCGCGGTCAGGTTGAGGCTGGCCATCAGCTCTGACCTTCGGCGCGTCCTCCTTGCTTTCCTCGTCCTCCGCCTCCTCCCCTTCGTGCTGGAATCTATCACCTCGACCGAGTCCTCGCTGTCCTCCGAGTTTAGGCCGAAGAACTCTAGCGGCGCCTCAGCGCCTTCGTCAACCAGCTCCGGGACGAAGACACTGGGGTCGGTGTAGTCGACGATCGCCGCCGCCCTCCTGACAAGGTAGCCTTCCACCGCTACTAGCTCCTCCTGCGCCTCCAGCCGAAACATGGTCAGCTGGGCTAGATCTAGCGCAGGGTACCATGCCTTGACGAATTCCAGAGCCTGGCGCGCCCCAGCCCAGGCCGAGGAGCCCTTCCAGGCTTCCAGGTGGTCGGCTGCCACCTCCAGCCAGTCGGTAGTCCGACTGGGACTGTGCTGAGCTGGGCCAAAGGGTGGAGATTGCCGGGGCCCCGACGTGCTGAAGACGGTGCAACATCTGATGGGCCGGCCGAAGGCGGGCCTGGATGCTGAGAAGTTGCTCGTTAAGGGTTTGGGGAGCGTTGGCGGTAGTCTGCATGCCTTCTGCCCTCCGCTCCTGACGATGACCCTCAATGGCCTGGTTCGCGGTGATGGAGTGGCCTGGGAATAAGTCTGTTTGGATGAAGGGCAAGGAAGCCAGAGGTTAGAAGCCAGCAGTCGGCCTGAATAGAGGTCGGCAACTCAAAGAAAGAAAGAAAAAAGAAGAACCCCATCGTCGACCATGTCCTCAATGCTGCCGAAGTAGGCAGTCATCTGCGCCTCCTTGTCGGCCCAGGCAGAGTGCTCGGTCTCAAACTCAGGAAGGAGGTCGGTCTCCTTTGTCTCCGCCTCACACTCCTCGGCCAGTTTGCTGCACTCTGCCTCCTTACCGCGCAGTGCGGTGTTGGCCTCGCCCAGCTGCTACTGCAAGGCGGCATTGGCTTCTGCAAAGAGAGAAGAAGAAAGGACGTCAATCAATCAATAGAGAAGGGATGCAGTTGCCGGGGAGATCCGGTCCGACTGCTCAACAGTCGGCCCAAATCTCGGGGACTACAGCCCGCGGGTGTGCTATCGCGCCCCCATAGATAAAGAAGTTATCAACGATCAACCAAAGAAATACAGCTGCTAGGAAGATCCGGCCCGACTGCTCAGCAGTCGGCCCGAATCTCGGGGACTACAGCCCGCAGGTGTGCCAGCGCGCCCCCGCGGAGAAAGGAATCCAAGACTAACTCCAGCTCTCGGACAAGTTGGCGGTCTACTTCTCCAGCTCCCGGACTCTAGAGTTAAAAGTGGTCGCGCGAAGGTTATGGTAATCCTGTAAAAGGAGTGTCAGAAGGAGTTAGCATTTGACTCTCGCAAAATTAAAGTTCTGGACCGCCTGCTCAGCAGCCGGCCCGAAACTTGGGGACTACACCCAGTGGGTGCGCTGGCGCGCGCCTACCAAGAAATAAGAGGATCAAAACAAAGAAGCGAGAAGCATACCCGGATGGCTGCTCGCGAGTCCAAGAATGCCTCGTTGCACCACTTGAGGGCATCAACTTCAGCCCGGAGCTTGGCTTGGACGTCGAGGGCCGCCTGGTTCAAGGATACCATTCCGCCTCCGCGCACCCAGCCAGAGGGCGCGGCGCTGGTCGCCTCGGTGTCCGGGACCGACAAGCTCGCGATGCCGGCCTCTAGTGGACGCGGTGCCGAGACCGCCTTCGCGAGATGACGACGCACGGGTGTGCAGGGCTTAGGAGTTGGGCTCGTCACCACCTCGTTCCCGGCTGGTGGCGCCGGCGGGGCGGCCGACTGCCTGTCTTGCGCTCCGCTGGTCGGCAGTGGCGGAGGCACGATGACGTCCGGCATGGCAACATCGCCGTCCTCCCTCTCCATGACCGGCTGCTCGTCGCCGGCTCCCCCGGTTGTCGCCACGAACTCTAGCGGAGGGAGCGTGGAATTCAGGGGAGCCACGATTAGCGGCTCCTGGCCGCGCACGGCCTCCGCAAGCTGCTCCTTCGCCGCATCATCGGCCTCCGCCTGCGCCATCTTCCTCAGCGTAGACGCCTCCGCCTTGTCAGCCTCCTCTTTCTCCAAGCGGGCGGCTTCCTGCTGTTCATGCACCTCCCGCACGTTTCACTCCTGTGCCCCCCGGAGGTCGGCGGCAGGATGGATTCGCCGGGTAGTGGTGGAGGTCTCCGCTGACCTAATACCGAGCCGGCGGCCGGCTTTTTGAGGGTGAGCGGGGCCCTGAGATAAGAAAGAAAGGCAAAGAAGTTTTTTAGGCCAGATCGGCAAGAAAGGGGAAGCGTAAGAGAAATACTTATGCCGACACAACGGGCGGCGCCTTCGGCTGCCTCTGGAACTTGGCCACCTTCGCCGCGGGCTCTTTCCGCCTGGTCGCCGCAGCCGGGTTGTTGGGCTTCTTCGGCACGCTGCTGAACAGGGCGGTGCCCTGTTTCTGCTTGCGCTTGCCGCCTCGAGCAGACGGCCCGGCAGTGGGGCCCGCGCCTGTGTTAGCGGTGTTCTGGGCAGGGCGTGGTTCGTCTTCCTCGTTGTTGTCGTCAGGCCAGTTCTCCATGCCGCCCCCTTCCTCGGAGCCGCCTGCTCCGTCGCCGCCACCTACGGCGTCGTCCTCCAAGGCGGCCACCCCCTAGTTGGGGTCGTCCTCGATGCTCACCTCCCGGTCTGGCTGGTAGTCACCACCCGACCCCACGATGGTGGTCATCACTGAAGACATGTAGATCTGCGCCCCAAGGAAGGACCATTTCATAACAAGATCAAGACTAAAGCAAGAACTAAAAAATAAGAAACTAAGAGACTTATGGCAGGCGGCGGGTTGTCACAGGAGTACGACCGCTTCCCGAACCGCCAGGACCCCTCCGACACCTTGAGGTCGGAGATTTCGTTCACCATCTGGGCCACCTCGGTAGTCGGCATCTCCTTCGTGCACATCCGGCTCGGGTTGTTGTGCCTGCTCATCCGATAGATCAGATGAGGACGGCCTTGGAGCGGGAGAACCCGGCACTCGATGAAGGCGATCAGCAGGTCGGACGCCACGAGACCCTCCGCCTCTATCAGCACCCGGAGCCGGCTGATGGCGGCGGCCGTGTCGGCCGAGATGGGCTTTGGCTTGTAGCCCCAGATGGGCCGAAGCCCAACAGGGGGGCCAACCTCGTAGGGCGGTAGGTTGATGAAGTCGACTGCCGGATCGATGTTCACCACATAGAAGTATGATTGCTGGCATAGTTTTACCGACTGTGACAGCTTGATGACCGGGAAGGAATTCTTCTTTGACGACCAGCACACGGTGATGAAGGCACCGCACTCGGCCGTCGTCTCCTTGGCGGAGGTGCCCAGTTTGGCGTAGAAGAAGGCTCTGCACAACTTGATGGTGGGGAGGATGCTGAGGTAGCCCTCGCACGCCGTGACAAAGGCAGACAGCAGCGTCACAGTGTTGGGCATTAAGTGGTGCGGCTGGATGTGGTTGAACTCCATGAATGAGCGCAGAAACTTGCTCACCGGGAGGAAGAAGCTGCGGAGGAAATGCGAGCGGAAGACGACCCGCTCGTTGATGACCCGCAAGTATACGGGATAGTTGTAGCCTCTTTTGATAAGTAAGAGTGTCGAACCCAATTAGGAGCTAAAGGTAGAACAAATACTCTCTCAAGTCCTATCGGCCACTGATACGACTCTACGCACGCTTGACATTCGCTTTACCTAGAACAAGTATGAAACTAGAAGTACTTTGTAGGTGTTGTTGGATAGGTTTGCAAGATAATAAAGAACGCGTAAATTTAAACTAGGGGCTGTTTAGAGAAAGATGCAATAAAGTAAATATAGAGAGTGTGGAAAAGTGGTGGTAGGAGTTGTGGAATTGTCCCTAAGCAATTGAGTACGTTACTAGACCGATAGCAAGTATTATGTGGGAGAGGCATAAGCTAACATAGTTTCTCTTCTAGGATCATATGCACTTATGATTGGAACTCTAGCAAGCGTCCGCAACTACTAAAGATTCATTAAGGTAAAATCCAACCATAGCATTAAAGCATCAAGTCCCCTTTATCCCGTACGCAACAATCCCCTTACTCGGGTTTATGCTTCTGTCACTCAAGCAACCCACCATAAAAGAATTATGAACCTATTGCAACACCCTACAAATTATGAACCTATTGCAACACCCTACAATGGGAATCCCTCACGCTTGCGCAACACGGAGGGCACAATAGGACAGCAACATAACCTCAAGCAAATTAAATCAATCATAGCAATTCATCAACCACCAATAGGACAACGAAAATCTAGTCAGACATCATAGGATGGCAACACATCATTGGATAATAATATGAAGCATAAAGCACCATGTTCAAGTAGAGGGTACAGCGGGTTGCGGGAGAGTGGACCACTGAATATAGATGGGGGAAGGTGAGGAGATGTTGGTGAAGATGGTGGAGGTGTTGGTGAAGATTGCGGTGATGATGATGGCCTCGGCGGCGTTCCGGCGCCACCGGAAGCAAGGGGGAGAGAGCCCCCCTTCTTCTTCTTCTTCCTTCACCTCTTCCCTAGATGGTAGAAGGGTTTCCCCTCTGGTCTTTGACTCCCATGGCGTGGGTGGGGCGAGAGCCCCTCCGATATTGGATCCATCTCTCTGTCTCTCTCTGTTTCTGCATTCCCAGATTCTGCCCTTCACCATTTGTTTTATATCCGGAGATCCGTAACTCCGATTGGGGTGAATCTTTCTCCCAGATCTTTCTCATAAAATTAGCTTTCTTGCGGCAAAAGAAGAGCGTCAATCACCTTAGAGGGGCCCCAGGAGAGTCCATGGTGCTCCCCCTATCTCCTGGCCCCCTCGGGCATCGTCTCGTGTTGATTTTACTTCCCAAAAATCACAAATATTCCAAAATAATTCTCCGTCCGTTTTTATCCCATTTGGACTCCATTTGATACTGGGTTTCTGCGAAACAAAAAACATGCAACAGACATGAACTGGTACTGGGCACTGGATCAATACGTTAGTCCCAAAAAATAGTATAAAAAGTTGCCAAAAGTATATAAAAGTTGAATAATATTGGCATGGAACAATCAAAAATTATTGATACGACGGAGACGTATCAGTATCCCCAAGCTTAATTCCTGCTCGTCCTCGAGTAGGTAAATGATAAAAAAGATAATTTTTGATGTGGAATGCTACCTAGCATAATCTTGATCATATGTCTAATCATGGCATGAATATTAAGACACGAGTGATTCAAAGCAATAGTCTATCATTTGACATAAAAACAATAATACTTCGAGCGTACCAATAAACCAATCATGTCTTTTCAAAAGAACATGGCCAAAGAAAGTTATCCCTAAAAATCATATAGTCTGGCTGTTGCTCTATCTTCATCACACAAAGTATTTAATCATGGACAACCCCGATGACAATCCAAGCAATTGTTTCATACTTTAGTAATCTCAATCTTTTTCAACTTTCATGCAATACATGAGCGTGAGCCATGGATATAGCACTATAGGTGGAATAGAAAATGATGGTGGGGGTTATATGGAGAAGACAAAAAGGGAGAAAGTCTCACATCAACGCGGCTAATCAACGGGCTATGGAGATGCCCATCAATTGATGTCAATGCGAGGAGTAGGGATTGCCATGCAACAGATGCACTAGAGCTATAAGTGTATGAAAGCTCAAATTGAAAACTAAGTGGGTGTGCATCCAACTTACTTGCTCATGAAGACCTCGGGCATTTGAGGAAGCCCATCATCGGAATATACAAGCCAAGTTCTATAATGAAAATTTCCACTTGTATATGAAAGTGGTAACTCAAGAGACTCTCTATATAAAGAACATGGTGCTACTCTAAAGCATAAGTGTGGTAAAAGGATAGTAACATTGCCCCTTCTCTCTTTTTCTCTCATTTTTTTCTTTTATTTTTCATTTTTTATATTTTTTCTTTCTTTTTGGTGTGCTTCTTTGGCCTCCTTTTTTATTTGGGCTTCTTTAGCCTCTTTTACTTTTCATGAAGTCCGGAGTATCATCCCGACTTGTGTGGGAATCATAGTCTCCTTCATCCTTTCCTCACTGGGGCAATGCTCTAATAATGATGATCATCACACTTTTATTTACTTACAACTCAATATCTAGAACAAAGATATGACTCTATATGAATGCTCCCGGCAGTGTACCGGGATGTGCAATGATCTAGCGTAGCGATGACATCAAAAAACGGACAAGCCATGAAAACATCATGCTAGCTATATTACGATCATGCAAGGCAATATGACAATGAATTCTCAAGTCATGTATATGATGATGATGGAAGCTGCATGGCAATATATCTCGAAATGGCTATGGAAATGCCATGATAGGTAGGTATGGTGGCTGTTTTGAGTAAGATATAAGGAGGCTTATGTGTGACAGAGCGTATCATATCACGGGGTTTGGATGCACCGGTGAAGTTTGCACCAACTCTCGAGGTGAGAAAGGGCAATGCACGGTACCGAAGAGACTAGCAATGATGGAAGGGTGAGAGTGCGTATAATCCATGGACTCAACATTAGTCATAAAGAACTCATATACTTATTGCAAAAATCTACAAGCCATTGAAAACAAAGTACTACGCGCATGCTCCTAGGGCGATAGATTGGTAGGAAAAGACCATCGCTCGTCCCCGACCGCCACTCATAAGGAAAACAATCAATAAATAAAATTGTGCTCTAGCTTCATCACAAAGAGGTTCACAATACGTGCATGCTACGGGGGCCACAAACCTCAACACAAGTATTTATACTAATCCACAACCACCCACTAGCATGGCTCTAATATCACCACATTTATATCACAAAACTATTGCAAGGAATCAAACATATCATATTCAGCGATCTACAAGTTTTATGTAGGATTTTATGACTAACCATGTGAATGACCAATTCCTGTCATCTCTCTAAATAGATATAAGTGAAGCAAGATAGTTTAATTCTTTCTACAAAAGATATGCCCACGCTCTAACAAATATAAGTGAAGCAAAAGAGCATTCTACAAATGGTGGTTTTCTATGTGAAGAGAAACAGGCAATCCAGACTTCAAATGATATAAGTGAAGCACATGAAGCATTCTATAAAGCCATACTCAAAAGATTTAAGTGAAGTGAAATGGGCATTCTACAAATCAACCAAGGACTATCTCATACCAGCATGGTGCATAAAAGAAAAGTGAAAATTAAATGCAAAAGACGCTCCAATACTTGCACATAATGCATGAACGAAACGAATTCGAAAACATACCGATACTAGTTGAAGAAAGAGGGGATGCCTTCCGGGGCATCCCCAAGCTTAGACGCTTGAGTCTCCTTCCGGGACTTTCTCCATAAATGCATTAATATAGTAATTGTATTCATAATTTTCATAGCAATATATAAGTATAGCAAGATTTTCAGGCCTATAAACACCATCATCATCAAAAGCTTCATACTTTTCAAACAAAGATTCAATTTCATAACCAGCCTTAAAAGCAACAAATTCTTCTATTTGTTCCACATCATAGTAATCATATATTCCATTAGCATAAGAAGCTAATGTTTGATTATCATTAAATTTGCATGAAAAGGGAAGGTGTGGAGCCTTCATCCTAGAGCAACAAGTAATATCATATCTCAAGCATAGATCCTGGGCATACCAACGCAACATAATAAATTGATCCCACAATAGTTTCCCTTTTTGTGTCAAGCGATAATCCCTAAAGTATTCACGTTGATCCAACGTGTCTCCCATTATAAAGTTGAATGGGGTTTTCTCAGGATTATCAAAGTAGTACATAATATCTGTCACATAATGAGAATCGAGGGTTTTAGGAGTTACCCCATCTCCATGAGTAGCAACTACACCTAATTTTTTTGGTACTTTGCATTCCATATCCATAACTAAAGATAGAGAACAACTTAGAACATCAAATAAAAATTACTTAGTGATAAAGCAAACAAGCACACACGAGAATATTCACCCCACGCTATGACTCCCCGGCAACGGCGCCAGAAAAAGGTCTTGATGACCCACAAGTATACGGGATAGTTGTAGCTTCTTTTGATAAGTAAGAGTGTCGAATCCAACGAGGAGCTAAAGGTAGAACAAATACTCTCTCAAGTCCTATTGTCCACTGATACGACTCTACGCACACTTGACGTTCTCTTTACCTAGAACAAGTATGAAACTAGAAGTACTTTGTAGGTGTTGTTGGATAGGTTTGCAAGATAATAAAGAATGTGTAAATATAAACTAGGGGCTGTTTAGATAAAGATGCAATAAAGTAAATATAGCGAGTGTGGAAAAGTGGTGGTAGGAGTTGTGGAATTGTCCCTAAGCAATTGACTACGTTAATAGACCGATAGCAAGTATTATGTGGGAGAGGCATAAGCTAACATACTTTCTCTTCTTGGATCATATGCACTTATGATTGGAACTCTAGCAAGCGTCCGCAACTACTAAAGATTCATTAAGGTAAAACCCAACCATAGCATTAAAGCAACAAGTCCCCTTTATCCCGTACGCGACAATCCCCTTACTCGGGTTTATGCTTCTGTCACTCAAGCAACCCACCATAAAAGCATCATGAACGTATTGCAACACCCTACAGCGGGAATCCCTCATGCTTGTGCGACACGGAGGGCACAATAGGACAGCAACATAACCACAAGAAAATTAAATCAATCATAGCAATTCATCAACCACCAATAGGACAACGAAAATCTACTCAGACATCATAGGATGAAAACACATCATTGGATAATAATATGAAGCATAAAGCACCATGTTCAAGTAGAGGGTATAATGGGTTGCGGGAGAATGGACCGGTGAATATAGATGGGGGAAGGTGATTGAGATGTTGGTGAAGATGGCGGAGGTGTTGGTAAAGATCGCGGTGATGATGATGGCCCCCGGCGGCGTTCCGGCGCCACCGGAAGCAAGGGGGAGAGAACCCCCTTCTTCTTCTTATTCCTTGACCTCCTCCTAAGATGGGAGAAGGGTTTCCCCTCTGGTCTTTGGCTCCCATGGCGTGGGAGGGGCGAGAGGCCCTCCGAGACTGGATCTATCTCTCTGTCTCTCTCTGTTTCTGTGTTCCCAGATTCTGCCCCTTCACTGTTTCTTTTATATCCGGAGATCCGTAACTCCGATTGGGGTGAATCTTTTGCCCAGATCTTTTTCATAAAATTAGCTTTCTTGTCGCAAAAGAAGAGCGTCAACCGCCTTACGGGGGCCCAGGAGAGTCCAGGGCGCGCCTGCCTCCCTGGGGCGCGCCCCCTATCTCCTGGCCCCCTCGGGCACCGTCTCGCGTTGATTTTACTTCCCAGAAATCGGAAATATTCCAAAATAATTCTCCGTCCGTTTTTATACCATTTGGACTCTGTTTGATATTGGGTTTCTGTGAAACAAAAAATATGCAACAGACAGGAACTAGCACTGGGCACTGGATCAATATGTTAGTCCTAAAAAATAGTATAAAAAGTTGCCAAAAGTATATAGAAGTTGAATAATATTGGCATGGAACAATAAAAACTTATAGATATGATGGAGCCATATCACTCGTCTCCCTGCGGCGCCGGCGAAATCTCCTCCCGCGGCGGAACCCGCACCTTGACAAAGGCCGCGTTGGGCATCCGACGCGTGGCCCAGAGAAAGGTGAGGTGATCCTCGATCACCACCGACCCGTCCCAGTCTCCTTCCTTCTCGCGCGCCATGGCATCTGAGCGGAGCTGCATGGGGAGGAGGAGCTCGACGACGGCAAGCTATGGCGATGCTACGATGGGCACTGAGCAGCAGCAGCAGAGAGAGAGGAGAAAGAAAGAGTGGGGAGGAGGGCGCGCGTGCTCCGCCGCTCCCCTGCATCCCCCTACATATAGCCCTCGGGTTGAGAAGCCGAGGGAGCAGGACGTGGGATCGTGGGATTAACTGCGCCCACGACCACACGACCCCCTGATTACTATGCAGAGTTACTGCGTAGTAACTCTTGCAGGAATCGCAACCGCCCGCCTCGGCCGCAGCGGATCCGCCCGCGTGCCGAGGACCGGTGGTGGCGGGCCCGGCCCACTGTCACGTCCCATCGAGAACGTGGTGTGGCAAGCTGGCCAGACTGACGTGTGCCGTGTGGCGTGCTCATGGTGGGCGGCAAGCCTGGGGAAGCTTAGCAGGCACGCCACCTATTTCCCGCCTTGGCGTTCCAAATCGGCAAACGAGCCCGCCTTATCAATTCGGATCCGACAGCCGACGCGTCACAAGGTGGACCGAGTGTTCGATGAGAGCGCGGCAAGAGGGGAAGCTGCTGAGACTTCACGGCCCATCAGCCGCGATGCCTCACCAGCTTCGGGGACTATTGTCAGAGTAATGGGCCACGGGTATCCTCACCCGAGTCCCTAAGCCTTTCAAGACTTTGGGCCGGCTTCGCTCCACAAGACTTCAGAATGAAGCACCGCCTTCCAGTGGCTGGCTGGCTCAACGTCCGGCTACCCCGAAGACAGCCATGCACGAGCAGACGACACCAAGACAGGCCGACTCCTAGTAGATGGCCTCCGTAGAGGCCGGCTTCTAGCAGGCGACCACCCACTGCCCTCAGAGTCTGCGCCCCTCATCAAGAGGACAAGACCGGGTGAGGCTACAGTGTAGCCCCTCACCCTCGAATCCTGGGCTTGGCATGGCTACAGTTGCCCATACAGGCGGAGATCTTTGCACGACGCGGCACTGTTGCCACTTCCCCATTGACATCTTTCCCAACAGGCAGAGCCATGTTCCCACGACGGCCTATCGGTACGGCCTACAGGCGGCGGGCCCTACCAGGCAGTGAGAGCCCGGAAGACGGCGGAGGCCGGACCAGCCAGACCTGAGGAAGGTCGGCTTCCAGCAGGCGGCCAGTTCCTCCCTCGAGGCATGTGCACCATTAACCAGATAAGACGTGGTGTGGCTACAGTGATCTCCCACCAGGCAGCGGGACTGTAGCCACGCTCCACTGACCAAGCCCGCGTCATTAGCATCACGGCTACAGTGATCAGCCACCAACCAGACCCGCCAGTGGCGGGGGCAGCCTGTCGGCTCCGTACCAGACCAGTCGGCGGGGCCCACCAGGCGGCGGGCCCTAGATGCCGGCGGAGAAGCCGGCGACTAGAGACACTGATAGTCGGGTCCAGCAACCGGCCAGATTACCATTGTACCCCTGGGGGGTAGGCCTATATAAACCCCCCAGGGCACCCATGCAAAGGGTTCCTAACCTGTTAGAACTAGCTTCCACCCTAGAGGAAGAAGAGAGCTAGGCCTGCCTCCTTCTACCTCTAGCATACAGCTCGAGGAGCACCATTCTATTCACTAGTGCCTTAGTGATCACGCGGAGACCCCGCAGAGCAGGACTAGGGGTGTTATCTCCTAGGAGAGCCCCCAACCTAGGTAAAGTGCATCGGCGTTCATGTCTACGCCTCATCCCGCTTCCAAGCACCGGTGACGTTCTACTCGCTCCCACCATGATAAGCCATCCTTTAGCATATGTCGCACCCAACCCCCAACAAATGAACTCATTATTTATTTATATTCGTGTTAAACCTACTGTATTCCAACTTCTTTATGGTTCATACCCCCCGATACTAGCCATAGATGCATCAAAATAAGCAAACAACACACGAAAAACAGAATCTATCAAAAATAGAACAATCTGTAGCAATCTGTAACTTTTGAATACTTCTAGAACTCTAAAAATCCTACGAAAGTAGGAATTCCTGAGACATTAGTCTATTGATCTAGTTCAAAAATAATCAACTAAGAAGCACGTTTCTGTGATTTATTAAAATTATTCCCATGCGCGCAAAAGTTTCTGTTTTTTACCAGAATCAAATTAACTATCACAATACGTTATCCTATATGTTCTACCTGGCATAAACACTAATTAAAACATAAAAACACATCTAAACAGAAGCTAGATGAATTATTTTATTACTAAACAGAAGCAAAAAGAAAGAAAATAAAATAAAATTGGGTTGCCTCCCAACAAGCGCTATCGTTTAACGCCCTTAGCTAGGCATAAAAGTGAGAATATATAGATCTAGGTATTGCCATCTTTGGTATTGGGAAAGAAAAGAGAACAATTCTTATCTATAGCATTTATCCTTCTATTTTGGGAAAGCACATTTCTATTAATGGAGGAATAAAGATTAGGCACGTTATGGAAATTTGCATCTAAGCTAGTCTTCATTTCTTTGATAATTTCGTTTTGATAAAAGCATAAGAGGGTGGTGGATTCAACTTTATCATTCATGGGGTTCCCAAATATAGTTTTTATTCTTTCATAGGTATCTATAGCATCCCCCTCAAGAAAACCTTCTACAAAAATAGAATCTAAAACTTGCTTAAACAAAGAGGGTAGGCCACCACAAAAGCTTCTTAGGTATATCTCAATTTGATATTGTTGCACATAGCTAGGTCTAATGCTTAATAGCCTATCCCAAGCATCTTTTAAAGTCTCATCAAGTAAATAACGAAAAATTTCGGAGTCATCTTCATCAAGATTACTCAAACTCTCATTGATAACCCCGGTAGTTCTTTCCATAGCATCATTATTTATGAGCTTAGAGAGGACAAAGGGACTATCCAAAGTACTAAAACCCTGGAAAAACCCTTAGCTCTTTTCAATTCGTCCATGGCAAAGGGAAGGCAAACGGTAAAAAGAGGGCGAATGAAACGACAAGGGTGAAGTGGGGGAGAGGAAAACGAGAGGCAAATGGCAAATAATGTAATGCGAGGGAGATAAGTTTGTGATAGGTACTTGGTATGTCTTGACTTGAGCGAAGACCACCCAGGCAACGGCGCCAAAAATCCTTCTTGCTACCTCTTCAGCACTGCGTTTGTTTTCCCTTGAAGAGGAAAGGGTGATGCAGCGTAGTAGCATAAGTATTTCCCTCAGTTTTCGAGAACCAAGGTATCAATCCAGTCGGAGGCTCCTCAAAAGTCCCTCGTACCTACACAAACAAACAAGAACCTTGCAACCAACGTGATAAAGGGGTTGTTAATCCCTTCACGGTAACTTGCGAAAGTGAGATCTGATAGAGATAATAAGATATGATAATTTTTTTTCTTTTTTTATGATACAGATTGGAAAGTAAAGATTGCAAATAAAAGATAGATGGAAAACTTATATGATAAAAGATAGACCCGGGGGCCATAGGTTTCACTAGTGGCTTCTCTCAAAATAGCATAAGTATTACGGTGGGTGAACGAATTCTTGTCAAGCAATTGATAGAAAAGTGCTTAGTTATGAGATTATCTAGGCATGATCATGTATATAGGCATCACGTCCGCAACAAGTAGACCGAAACGATTCTGCATCTACTACTATTACTCCACACATCGACCGACTCCTGCCTGCATCTAGAGTATTAAGTTAAAAAGAACAGAGTAACGCATTAAGAAACATGACATGATGTAGAGGGATAAACTCAAGCAATATGATATAAACCCCATCTTTTTATCCTCGATGGCAACAATACAATACGTGCCTTGCTTCCCGCACTGTCACTGGGAAAGGACACCGCAAGATTGAACCCAAAGCTAAGTACTTCTCCCATTGCAAGAAAGATCAATCTAGTTGGCCAAACCAAACTGATAATTCAAAGAGACTTGCAAAGATAACCAATCACACATAAAATAATTCAGAGGAGATTCAATTATTTCTCATAGACAAACTTGATCATAAACCGACAATTCACCGGATCTCTACAAACACACTGGAAAAAGAGTTACATCGAATAGATCTCCAAGAAGATCAAGGATAACATGGTATTGAGATTCAAAGAGAGAGAAGAAGCCATCTAGATAATAACTATGGACCCGATGGTCTGTGGTAAACTACTCACAACTCATCGGAGAGGCCTTGGGTATGATGTAGAGGCCCTCCATGGTCGATTTCCCCTCCGGCGAAGCGCCGGCGAAGGCTCCAAGATGGGATCTCGCGGATACAGAAGGTTGCGGCAGTGGAAATAGTTTTTTGTGGTGCTCCTCGATGTTTTCAGGGTACGGGAGTATATATAGGCGAAGGAGGTAGGTCAGGGGAGCCACGAGGGATCCACGAGGGTGGGGGGCACGCCCACCCCCCTAGGGCACGCCCTCCTGCCTCGTGGCAGCCTCGGCTGCTTCTTGACGTCCACTCTAAGTCTCCCGGATTGCATTTGTTCCAAAAAGATCAACCCCAAAGGTTTCATTCCATTTGGACTCCATTTGATATTCCTTTTCTTTGAAACACTGAAATAGGCAAAAAAACAGCAATTCGGGCTGGGCCTCCGGTTAGTAGGTTAGTTCTGAAAATGATATAAAAGTGTAAAGTAAAGCCCATAAACATCCAAAACGGGTAATATAATAGCATGGAACAATCAAAAATTGTAGATACATTGGAGACGTATAAATGGCCACGACCATGACCTCAATCATGGTCAACTTGGTATGCGTCAGCATCCAGAACTTTGCGGCTAGCATGCGCACTTCAGCGCTCTCTTCGGAAGGGAGGCCTCGGGGTCTCCATCTTAGTATCTTCTTCGCTAGAGCTGAAGTAAATTTGGGTAGTCCCTTCCGGACTAGATTCGGAAGAGGGACATCGTCAATGTAGAACCACCCCGTAGACCAATTATTGGACTCTTCCTTCGGGGTACCGATGGGATACCCATTCCGGCAATACGGCACACTTCGGCTCCTCCCACCGTCAGTATTGACTCTCCATGAGTGTGGGGGGCGAGACAGAAGAACCTTTGCCAAAGATCAAAGTGTGGCTCGATGTTGAGAAACATCTCGCAGAGGGCAACGTAGCCAAATATATGAAGTATGGATCCCATAGAACTCCAGTAACCCACGGAGGAATGGATGGATGGGAAAGCCCAAGCCTCGTAGAAGGAAGGGCATGAGAAATACCTGCTCCTCGCTTGTTGGGGCAAGGCTGCTTTCGGTGAAGCTTTGGTTGTCAGTGGAGATAAGGCTGGCACGCATGCGAACTAGATCCAAAGGCGGTAGATACCCCTATCGCAGAAGCTCAATGAGCCGACGGTATGAAAATGAGTAGCTTGCCTAATCGCCTGGGGCTGGACCATGGGGTCACGAGGATGAGCTAGGGGCTTCTGACATTGTTTCTCGAAAGGGAAATTTTCCTACAGGAGTGAAGGGATGGGTGAACCGTTTCCCGTGCGGCAGAACTTATAAATAGGCCTGATGCCCTAGAGCTCAGGATGGCATGGTTGTAAAAACTAAGGTGATAAAGGCCATTCCATATTATGGTGCACCGATCGAGATTGTTATCAAGTCCCGAGGCGTGTCTTAACTCCAGGGGACCCACCATGGTCAGATAGAGGATCGTGGTTTCCACATTATCTAACAATCCGATCACTATTCAGCTGTAAGAGCCTCGAAAGGATGTTTGCCCGGAGTATAGTCCGGGCGTGGGCTGTGCATCCGAATAATTGAGGAACTCACCTCACAAGCTGACTATTGAATACATTCCAGGTGGTGATCCCTCACGTTGGAGGAATGTTCGGGGGCTACTGAGGGAGTTATGGATTAAGGGGTCCTCGGGTGTCCAGCCCATCTTTAGTGGGCCGGACTAAGGATCACGGTGAGTGAGGGAGTCCTGGACTAGGGGGTGTCCGGATAGCCAAACTATCATCATCGGCCGGACTCCAAGACTATGAAGATACAAGATTGAAGACTTCGTCCCGTGTCCGGATGGGACTTTCCTTGGCGTGGAAGGCAATCTTGGCGATACGGATATGTAGATCTCCTACCATTGTAACCGACTTTGTGTAACCCTAGCCCTCTCCGGTGTCTATATAAACCGGATGGTTTAGTCCGTAGAATAACAACAATCATACCATAGGCTAGCTTCTAGGGTTTAGCCTCCTTGATCTCGTGGTAGATCTACTCTTGTAATACCCACATCATCAATATCAATCAAGCAGGACGTAGGGTTTTACCTCCATCAAGAGGGCCCGAACCTGGGTAAAACATCATGTCCCTTGTCTCCTGTTACCATCCGCCTAGACGCACCGTTCGGGACCCCCTACCCGAGATCTGCCGGTTTTGACGCCGACATTGATGCTTTCATTGAGAGTTCCTCTGTGCCGTCCCAATCAGGAAGGATGCCTCCTCCCGTCTTTAAAGATGGTACCATTGCCAAAGGAGCTTTGGCCGCCGGTCAAGCTATCCGGCTGGGTGATTTTCTTATGACCGCCTGTCCAGCCACCGCTTCGACGATGACCTCTCGGGTCATCAAAAGCGACCTTCGCATCAACTCGGAATTCGCCGAGCAGCTGGATCCAATGGAGCTCGCTTCCATAAACGAGCTCTTGGATCGCATCGCCGCCCTGGTAGTCGCTACAGACTACGATCAGATTGGGCTTAAAACCGATCTGAGAGAAATTAACTCTCCCCAGGCTACCCACCATGTTGCTGTGGTAGAAGAACAACGCGGCGACTCTTCCCCTATGTTAAGAACCAGTTATGTCCGGATTCCCGATCCCTCCACGCCGGATTCCCGCGGAGGGATGGATGTCAATCGAGTACTGAACCTAAAGTCAGGCAGCGGACTAGATTCGTTGGATGGTCTCTAGCAATCCAAGCTTCCAAATCTGGAAATTCCTCGGCCTTTGAGCATCAGATTGGGCGGGGCTCCGAATTTAGTTCCACCCGCCCACCCAAACACAAGCGATCTATCTCAAATACGGCAAGAGCCCGATGAAACAGTACATCATTACTGGGCCAGATTCCTCCTGGTTATGGACAGGATAAAGGACTGCCATGAGGAAAGCGCAATCTCTATTTTCTGCAATAATTGCACGGACAAGGGAATCATGAACGCCATAAGTCGTCGCGAGGTCACGCGCTTCGCCGACCTGGCGACCATAGTATGAAAATACTGTGCGATGGAGAGTGCCTGGAAAACCGAAACTAGATTTTGGGACAATCCGACCCTGAACACAACCTTAGTCCGGAATAAAAGGGTGCACCACGCTACAACACCTGGGTCAAAAACCAAAAAGTAAAAACCCCCCAAAGGGTACGGAACCGTACTGGAAGAATGGCTCAGCGGACCCTGCAAAATCCATAATGCAGAAGGCGCCACTCCAACACATAGCCTCCGGGCATGTTGGATACTACGGCAGGTGGCCAAAAGTGGCGAAGGGATTCTAGCCCCGGACAACTAGCCAAACAGCACCAGTACGGTATCAATAGTCTTCGAGACTTTCACATCAAATAATATGCAGAAATGAACAATCCGCAGCCTCGCCAAAGTCTACCAAGTAGCAACAACAAATCCATGTAGCGACACGGCTATCACCTTCAATGCCAGCGACGAACCTAAATTCCGAACAGCCCGAGCACCAGCCGCATTGGTCCTCAGTCCCATAGTGGACGGCTTTCGTCTTACCAAGGTACTCATGGATGGCGGCAACGGATTAAACCTCATCTACGAGGAAACTCTCCAAAAAATGGAAATAGACTGGAGCCGCATTGAGCGAAGCAGCACAACCTTTAGACGAATAATCCCTAGTCGAGAAGTATGCTGCACAGGAAAAATCACACTAGATGTGGTGTTCGTCTCGCCGGACAACTATAGGTCCGAGGAAGTCATGTTCCAAGTGGCCCCGTTCAGCAGCGGATATCACGCTCTATTAGGGCGAGAGGCATTCACAATTTTCCAAGCCGTACCCCATTACGGGTACATGAAGCTCAAAATGCCCGGGCCCAATGGAATCATCACTCTGATCAGTGATCCGGACATAGCACTCCGCGCCGAAAACAAGACAGCCGCACTAGCCCTAGAGGCACTATCCGAAGCACTAGCGGCAGAAGAACTCACGGCACTAAGCTCCATGGTGAATAGGGACGATGTGATACTCGGCAAGAGATCTAAGTCCACGTCTTTCAAACCAGTAGACGAAATAGTCAAATTCCAGGTCCATCCTACGGACCCCACAAAGACGGCCTCCATTGGGGCACAATTAAACCCTGATGTAGAAGCCACACTACGAGAATTCCTTCGGGAAAATTGGGACAGTTTTGCCTGGCACCCTTCAAATATGCCAGGAATCCCATGCAGGCTGGCAGAGCACAACCTAAATATCCTAAAAGGATTCAAGCCAGTCAAATAGGCTCTTCGACGATTTTCCGAACCCAAAAGACAGGCAATGGGAGAGGAGCTAGCCAAACTATTGGAAGCCGGATTCATCAGAGATATAAAACATCCGGACTAGCTAGCAAACCTGGTAATGGTACCAAAAAAGGACAAATCCTGGCGCCTTTGTGTGGATTTTAAAGATCTTAATAAGGCCTGTCGAAAGGATCCTTTCCCTCTCCCCCGCATCGACCAAATCATCGATGCTACCGCGGGGCATGATTCATTGTGTTTCCTCGACGCATACTCTGGATACCATCAAATCAAGATGGCGGAAACAGACCAGGCCGCAACGGCATTAATTACTCCATACGGACCATTCTGCTTCAACACAATGCCCTTAGGACTTAAAAACACCGGCGCAACATATCAGCGCATGATTCAGACATGTCTGGCTACCCAGATCGGCAAAATAGTGGAGGCATACGTAGACGATGTGGTCGTCAAAACCAAACACGTCAAAACTCTAATAGACGATTTGAGGCTCACATTCGACAACCTCCGAGCATATTACATTAAGCTTAACCCGGAAAAATGCATTTTCGGCGTACCAACCGGAAAGCTCTTGGGCTTCATTGTATCCGGTAGAGGAATTGAAGCAAACCCAGCCAAGATCCGAGCTCTATCACAATTGGACATCCCAAAAGACCTCAAACAAATACAAAAATTGACTGGATGTGTGGCGGCCCTAAGCCGCTTCATCTCCCATTTGGGAGAAAAGGCATTGCCCCTCTACCGCCTCCTCAGGCGCACCGAACACTTCGAATGGACGGATGCTGCCACAGCCGGACTCGAAGACATAAAGGCCATACTGGCAACAAATCTGGTCCTGGCCGCGCCCTACTTGGGCGAACCAATGTTGTTATATATCGCGGCAACACATCAAGTTGTAAGCGCGGTGCTCGTCGTCGAACGAGAAACAGAAGGGCACAAATTCCCTCTTCAAAAACCAGTGTAATACATATCCACTGTCCTAACTCCATGTAAGTCCCGGTACCCACATTATCAAAAGATAGCGTGCGCGGTGTTCATGGCATCCCGGAAGCTGCGACACTACTTTCAAGAGTGTTCGATAACAGTGGCCTCTGAAGTACCTCTCAACGACATCATAAACAATCGCGATGCGACGGGCAGGATTGCAAAATGGGCCATTGAGCTTTTACCATTCAATATAACCTACAAACCGTGGCGAGCTATAAAGTCACAAGTTTTGGCTGACTTCGTCGCCGAATGGACTGAAGCCGAACTCCCTAAAGAGTACGACGCATACTCCAACTGGATTATGCACTTCGACGGCTCTAAAATGTTGGCCGGCTTGGGGGCTGGCGTCGTCTTGTCGTCCCCAACCGGAGATACAGTCCAATACGTACTTCAAATAATGTACACGGACTCCAACAACGCAGCCAAATATGAGGCCCTTCTACATGGTCTCCGGATGGCCATCTCCATGGGCATTCAACGCCTAGAGGTCCGCGGGGATTCAAACCTCGCAATATCCCAAGTAAATGGAGACTTTGACGCCAAGGATCCGAAAATGGCAGCCTACCGTAACGCCGTCTTAAAAATGTCAGCTCGGTTCGAAGGACTCGAATTCCACCACGTAACCCAGGACAACAACCAGGCAACCGACGTGTTGGCACGCATCGGCGCAAAACGGGACGCCGTCCCTCCAAATATCTTCCTGGAGCGGCTCTTTAAGCCATCCGTACTATGGGAAGAGGAGTCCGGAAATAGCAACCCGGAACCAACCGCGCCACCCAACATGGAACATTCTGACACAATCAGTGGCTTAGCCAATGAAATAACACCCTCAGCCCACGAAATAATGGCAGTAATCGCCCCGTGGATGGAACCATTCCTAGCCTACTTAACTAGGTAGGAACTCCCCGAAGACCAAAATGAGGCCCGCTGCATAGTTCGGCGATCTAAAGCCTACAAGGTCCATGAGGGAGAACTTTATGAGAAAAGCACAACCGGAGTCCTTCAAAGGTGTATCGCCAAAGAGGAAGGGCGAAATCTCCTAGCTGAAATTCACGCCGGACTCGGTGGGCACCACGCCGCAGCCCGGGCCCTTGTAGGCAAGGCCTTCCGTACATGATTTTATTAGCCAACTGCCCGGGCATATAGTCAGGACTTAGTCCAACGATGCGTTGGTTGCCAGCTCTTTGCTAATCAAAGCCACATGCCACCCACCGCCCTCAAAACTATACCCATCACCTGGCTGTTCGCGGTCTGGGGGCTCGATATGGTTGGACCCCTTAAAGGGGGAACCCACAAGCAAAAATACCTATTGGTCATGGTGGACAAATTCACCAAATGGATAGAGGCCAAGCCAGTTAAAACGGCCAAATCCGGACCCGTGATAGACATCATATCCGGGGTAGTACACCGTTATGGTGTCTCCCACAGCATCATCACTGATAACGGCACGAACTTCACGGCCGACGAGGTTAAACTCTGGTGCAAAAATATGGGCATCAAGCTCGACTACGCTTCAGTCTATCACCCCCAAACTAAAGGTCAAGTCGAACGAGCAAATGGTCTAATCATGAGCGGCATCAAACCCAGACTAGTGCGGTCCCTCAAGGAATCTAACACGCACTGGGTAGAGGAGCTCGACTCCGTACTCTGGGGGCTACGGACCACGCTAAGCGGCACTACCGGATTCACACCATTTTTTATGGTGTACGGCGCAGAGGCAGTTCTGCCCTGCGATATAATTCATGACACACCTCGCATGCACATGTACGAAGAAAGAGAAGCCGAGTTGGATTGGCAGGACAGTTTGGACGCCTTAGAGGAGGAGCGGGACGTGGCAAAAGCTCGTTCCGCATTCTATCAGCAGCAGTCTCGAAGATATCAAAGCAGAGAAGTACGTGCCAAAACTTACAGTGTTGGCGAACTTGTTCTACGCCTGCCGGACAAGAAAAAGGACAAACTTAAGCCCAAGTGGGAAGGTCCCTTCATCATCGACCAAGTCCTGACCGGCGGAGCATACCGTCTACATAACGCATCTGATAACCGACTCGAGCCAAACCCATGGAACGCAGCCCGTCTCCGAAGATTCTACGCCTAACGCCGGACTCAGAGTTCGTCTCCGTCCTCCGTCCACCTTTTACATTTTCACTGTCTCTTGTCCCCCTCCTTCTTCTCACTTTTTTTAGTAAAAGCCTTTGATAGGCTGATTTGTGCATTGTTCGCACACACTTGATGTGCTCCTAGCACTCATTATACCTGGGGGCTTCTTTAACAGAAGCTTATTTATACGGGCTTCATGCCCAATACATGTTTCATACTTCCGCATGTACCTTTTATTCACCATTATATGCATCGATATGACTTAAGTTTTTGGCCAAGCTGGTTTGCCTGGCTCCTGTGCTTACCCCTACGCTCCCGATTGTTCGGCTAGGAGGTAAAGGGAGCACCTCTGCGATTGTTACTGCCGGGTTAGCCGGATGTGTACCTCAGACTGGGTGAAGCCGAAAGCCAGCGTTCTTAAGGGAATATTCGGTCGATGACTTGAAAGATGATTTATTACTTATTTAACTTATCTGCCCCCAGATGCTTTTTCAGCTCTCTTCGCAGTACGGGCATGCACCTTAGGGCATGCCTCCCAGGGAAAGGAACCCCTAACGAAACTATTCTCCCTGGAAGATGTTTCTTACTAACCATGTAATATAACATAACTAGTTGGGCACTTGTCTGATAAAGAACTAATGACCCCTACGCCTGGTCTCCATGCATGCCCCGGTTTTTTCATAACTGAGAAGGTATTCAGACACACTCCGGACTCTAAGGTCCCGAGGTTGAAGCGAAAAGGTCGGCAAAGACAAATGATCTACAATCCGGCTAGAAGGCATTTTACATGTCATTTCAAAATACATCGTCAAATTGACTGATTGTACTCATCTTCAATCCCGTCTAACAGGCTGTCTAATTTACAGTCCTGTTGGGAATACTTAGTGGCCAACTCTACTTGGCCATACATTAAGCTCACAGGGATCTCCTTCCCATCGGCCCCGCAGGTCCGACCTTGGCCATGCGGTTCGGGTCCGCCTTCTTGTACCACGTCTTCACCATCGCCCAGGCCTCCCTGGTGCCTTGACGTCATACCGATATCTTCCACAGACGGAAGCGCTGCCGTGCTCCCTGAAGCTTCTCGGCAAGCCCTTCAAGGCTTTCGGGTAGGGAGATGGACGGCCATAAGGCCTGGGCGACGCCACTCATCGCTTGCCAAACACGTTCGTGCAGTTGCATCAGCTCGGGGAGTTGGTCACCCGTTGAACCGGGCATTCCCTCCGCAGGGCGACCTGTGAGCACACCTAAAGACACATTTCTGTCAACCGACCTCCTCGCTGAACTCTTCTTTTCAAAGGAGTTTGCTCAAGCACTTACTACAAATGCCGCAACGAAGCCGCTGATTCTCCTTCACGGAGCCAGACAGCTGGGCCCGAATATCTTTCAGCTCTTCTCCTAGCTGGGTGTGGGCATCTTGGAGCCTATTCCTCTCCTGCTGCACCTTCATAAGCACCCTCTCGCCGGCCTTCAGGTGACGCGGTAGCTATTGCATATCCGGATCTAGTCCGGCACCCTCTGCAATATTATTGTCAGATTTACGCACACGCCGCACTTTATTAACTACTTATCTTTTCGAAGTATGTATTACTAGCGGGGGTCACTGTAGCTCCCCCGTGGCGGCCAGTGTGGCCTCAAGATGGGCCTTGCACTCTTGAAGCTCCTGGGACAGGTGGGAATTCTTCTCCGTAAGAACCTGCATAACAAATGATCCTTAAATCAGTTATTTTCACTATTTTAAGTCTCGGTGGCTACTGGCATATATAACTATTAAAATTGCTTACCCATATGTCCTTCACATACTGCTCCGTGGCTCTGGTTAAACCATCTTGAGCAGCACGGAGGTGCGCGTCTCCCTCATTGAAGGCATTCAACGCCTCCGGGGAGAAACACGCGTCACGAAGAACTGTCCGGCGACGCCTGTGATTCATGGTGCTCTCCACCTCAGACCTGGTGGCGGACAGCCTGTCGGCATCCTCCGTTGGAGGAGCATCCTGCTCATGCCTTGTGTTCGCCTCCCCTTCCGACCACATGTTGGAGCATGGCTGGCGGAGCCTTGATTGGCAACCTCTCCGGACACTGTCCGGCGAGCGCTCTTTCTCCTGGAAAAGTCATGAGCGTTAATATACCTCCTAAGGATCCTTCCCTTAAAACCAGCAGTGCGCTATACCGTTGTGGTGACGTTTCAATTCGCGTCGCACTCCTCTTCCGCCTGCTGGGCCGAACTGACCCTTGCTGGTCAGCCGCCGCGGGTTCAGCTTCCCGCCTTAAAGACGCCTCCTGCGATGCACCATCGGTGTAAGATGGTCAGCAATGAGCATGGATCAAATGATAGTGTCAGGACTCCGGTCGTAGTCACCTGGGAAGCTGGAAATAAACTGGGGTAGTCAGCCGTAATGGCGACTAGAACATCGTCCATGCTAAGTTGGTGGAACACCCCGTCGATCAGCTCCACCTTTATGTCCGGATCCTCTTCGGAGGCCGGATCAAGGGATCGTGTCTGATCCTCGGGCTGTGGAGTCAGGCTTTGTATGCCCTCCACGTCCCAGCGCAGCTCCTGCGTCAAAATCACAAAGTAAGATACTTGACTTTGGAAATATGGATCGGATAGATAAACGTCCGCTTACCCAGCTCCGAGGGTTATTCATGGAGAATCCATTCAATGGACTCGTGCGGAGGAAGTCCTCCTTCTCCCCCTTGTACAAGCCAGACAGGATCTTTACCAGATCGGCGGCCGAGCCCGGCCCTCTGCGGCCATGACGGGTGGCGTCATTTTCCCTGTTAAACTCCCACACAGGGTGGCCCCTATATTGGAGCGGCTGCACCCCTCGCATAATGCACGTGGCCATGATTCCAATCATGGTCAATCCAGAGTGGGCCAGTAACCTAATCCGGCCCATCAGATAATGCACGCTCCCATCATCTTCCCGTTGAGGGCTCCACGGGCGCCAACTCAGGCGTTTCTTCAAGGGAGCATTGCTGAACTCCGGGAGGCCGATCCGAACTGGATCCGGCAGAGGGGCGTCCTCCATGTAGAACCATTCTGAAGGCCAGTCTTCAGACGCCTTCTTCGGCGTGCCAGATAGATATCCGGCCCCGGCGATGCGCCATATTTTGGCTCCGCCCACTTGATATATCGACCCCTCGTGAGAACGGGGTACGAGGCAAAGCAATCTCTTCCACAGCGCGAAATGGGGCTCGATGCCCAAGAACAGCTCACAAAGAGCTACAAAGCCCGCGATGTGCAAAATGGAGGCAGGTGTAAGGTGGTGAAGCTGGAGTCCGTAGAACTCCAGGAGCCCCCGGAGGAACGGATGTACGGGAAATCTGAGTCCCCTTATTAGATAAGGGACGAAGCATACCCGCTCTCCTTTGGAAGGGTTGGGGACGCTCTTCGCCTGCTTTCCACCCCTGAAGGTGGCCAGTCCGGCTCGAATCGGAACCATGAAGGCTGGGGGAAGATATCCCTCGGTTTGGAGCGCTACTAGCTCGCTGTGTGGAACTGAGCATCTCCCCCAATCTCCTGGCTGAGGGCTGGGAGCGCGAGAGGAGGATCCGCGTTGACTATCCATGATAAAATGGATTTTTGTCAGAGGCGCTTCGATGAGTACTTGCGGAAGGAGGATGGTGTGAGTTGGATCTAGATCCTCGCCTCTCTTATAGGCGGCTTGTTCGCACGGCTAGGGGGTAAAATGTAAGAATACCCTAGTTTTTCGCATTAATACGACACGTGGAAGAGGGCCATTATTGGACGTAGAAGCCAAGGAGCACAACATTTATAAGTAAGCCGGACACTATTTGACAGGAACATGAAGTTTGAAGGAGAACCTGCCTTGCAACATCGAAGACAATATACGCGCTGGACTCGTCGTCATTGAAGCCTGGTTCGGGGGCTACTGAGGGAGTCCTGGACTAGGGGGTGTCCGGATAGCCGAACTATTATCATCGGCCGGACTCCAAGACTATGAAGATACAAGATTGAAGACTTCGTCCTGTGTCTGGATGGGACTTTCCTTGGCGTGGAAGGCAAGCTTGGCAATACGGATATGTAGATCTCCTACCATTGTAACCGACTTTGTGTAACCCTAGCCCTCTCCGGTGTTTATATAAACCGGATGGTTTAGTCCATAGAATAACAACAATCATATCATAGGCTAGCTTCTAGGGTTTAGCCTCCTTGATCTCGTGGTAGATCTACTATTGTAATACCCACATCATCAATATCAATCAAGCAGGACGTAGGGTTTTACCTCCATCAAGAGGGCCCGAACCTGGGTAAAACATCGTGTCCCTTGTCTCCTGTTACCATCCGCCTAGACGCACAGTTTGGGACCCCCTACCCGAGATCCACCGGTTTTGACACCGATAGTGAGGCTTGACCTAGGGCCGGATCGCACACCAAGATGGACCTACCGAAGACGTGGAGTACCCTCAAAGTCAAGGATCTTTACCTTTCCTTTGTTATGATCGGTTGCTTGTAAACCCTAGACCTATCGGTGTCTATGTAAACCAAAGGTTGTGGGCCCTTAGGGGTAGAACTATATCCATCACCCCATACCTCTAGGGTTTAGCTTTCCTGATCTCGTTGTAGATCTACTCTGTAACCCCATTATACATATCAAATACAATCAAGCAGGATGTAGGGTATTATCTCTTCGAGAGGGCCCGAACCTGGGTAAAACTGTGTTCATCGTCCCTTGATACCCATTGATCCTAGATCCACAGCTCGGGACCCCCTACCCGAGATCTGCCGGTTTTGAAACCGATAATGGAGTTTATTCATATTGATTGAGTTTACTTTGTCTGCATCATGTCATCTTGCTTAAGGTGTTACTCTATTTTTATACTTAATACCATAGATGCATGCTGGATAGCCTTCGACTGGTGAAGTAATAGTAGTAGATGAAGGCAGGAGTCGGTCTAGTTGTCTCGGACGTTATGCCTATATAAATGATCATTGCCTTGAATATCGTCATAACTATGTGCTTTTCTATCAATCGCCCAACAGTAATTTGTTTACCCACCATATGCTATGTGCTCGAGAGAGAAGCCTCTAGTGAAAACTATGGCCCCCGGGTCTACTTTTGTCATATATAAACACAAAAGTACTCCTCTAAATTTTATTTCTACTTTACTCTATTTTATCTGTCCAATTATCTATCTGCCTCTACGAGATTTAAGCTTTGCAAGTAACCGCCAAGGGGATTGACAACCATCTTGTTTGCATTGGGTGCAAGTATTTGTTTTTGTGTGTGCAGGTGCTGTTCATGAGGCTTTGTGTGATTCTCCTAATGGATTGATAACCTTGGTTTTTAACTAAGGGAAATACTTATCTCTACTGTACTGCATCTTCTCTCCTCTTCGAGGAAATCCCAAAGCAACTCATAAGTAGCAGGCCATGATAAGTAAACTTCCCAAGGTGATTTGGCCTAAGGGAACCTTTGTGGAGACCATCAAGCTATGGTAGGAGGAATGGCTTTAAATAACCAACCTGCGCACAAAGGGTCAAACAGAGACCCCTGTCTTTTTTGCCGAGCCTCTGAGGAGGCTTGTTTCCTGGACATAGAAGAGCCTTGATTGAGGAGGCTTGTTTCTTGGACATGCGCTCGATGATGTCTCCTCCTTGATACAACAAGAGAAGGTGTAGAATTTTATGGGATCACAACCAACACGATGGTGTGGTGGTGATGGTGGTGGTGGAGTCGAAATACCGGCAGGGCTTCGCTAAGCGAAAAACTGTGAATGAGAACTATGCCGGGAGGGACAGACGGGGCAACAGCCAAGGCCAATGTATCGGGGTGCCTTGGTATACCCCCTCCTCTATATTTATATGCGTGGGAGGGCTGGGAGTCCAGCCCCAGTCCTAGTAGGAGTTAGCGCCAAGGGGGAGAGGACTTGGACTCCAAGTCCAATCCTATTCCTACTAGGACTCCCCCTTTTCCCCTTCCCTAGTCGCATGGGCTTTTGAGGACTTGGTGCGGGTAGCCCAATAAGTGCAAGGCGCCTTCCCTCAGCCTATGCCATCCCTTGGCACGTGGTGGACCCAATTGTGGACTTCCGGAACCCTTCAGGATCCTCTGTAACCTTCTGGAAGCTTCCCGGTACAATAGCGAAAAAACTGCACCTTTTTCCGGAACCCAAAATATGACCTCCCATGTATAAATATTTACCTCTCGACCATTCTGAGATGCCTCATGATGTCCGAGATCTCTCCGGGACTCCGAACAACATTCGGTTACCAATCATCAAATATCCCAATACTACTCGAGCGCTAACGAACGTCAAGCGTGCGATCCTGCAGGTTCCAGAATCATGTAGTCAAGACTGAGACCTCTCTCAAGTCAATAACCAATAGTGGGACCTGGATGCCCATATTGGTTCCTACATATTCCACGAAGATCTTTTATCGGTTGAACCATGATGTCAAAAATTAGGTTAATCCCGTATGCAATTCCCTTTGTCCGGCGATATGTTACTTGCCTGAGATTCGATCGTTCGTATGTCCATACCTAATTGAATCTTGTTTCTAGAAAGTCTCTTTACTCATTGCGTAGTACAAGATCCCATGACCAACTCATTAGCCACATTGCTTGCAAGCTCTTCACGATGTTGTATTACCGAGAGGGCCCAGAGATATCTCTCCATCAAACGGAGTGACAAATCCCACTCCCGATCTGTGCCAACCTAACAAACACCTTCGGAGATACATGTAGAGCACCTTTATGATCGCCCAGTTATGAAGTGACGTTTGGATTCACACTAAGTATTCCTCTGGTGTCAGGGAGTTGCACAATCTCAAGGTCTTAGGAATAGATACTTGACATGAAGAAAGCTATAGCAATAAACTGATACGATCAAATGCTAAGATTATGGTTGGGTCTTGTCCATCATATCATTCTGCTAATGATGTGATCCGTTATCAAATGACAACTCATGTCTATGGTTAGGAATCCTTAACCATATTTGATCAACGAGATAGTCTAGTAGAGGCTCACTAGGGACACATTACTTGTTTATATATCCACACATGTATTTAAGTTTCCTGTCAATACAATTCCAGCATGAATAATAAACCTTTATTATGAATAAGGAAATATGATAATAATGAATTTACTATTGCCTCTAGGCCATATATCCAACAGTCTCCCACTTGCACTAGAGTCAATAATCTACTTTACATAGTTATGAATCTAACACCCATGGAGTCTTGGTGCTGATCATGTTTTGCCCGTGGAAGATGTTTAGTTGATGGGTCTGCCACATTTAGATCCGTTTGTATTTTGCAAAGTCCTATATCTCCATCCTTAACATAATTACGAATGGAGTTGAAGCGGCACTTGATATGCTTGGTTCTCTTGTGAAACGTGGGCTCCTTGGCAATGGCAATAGCTCTAGTGTTGTGACAAAAATGGTCATTGGATCAAATTCACTAGGTATTACACCCAGATTGGATATGAACTCCTTCTTGCGCTACTTCCGAAGCAGCTATATACTCTACTTCACATGTAGATCCCGCCATGACGCTCTGTTTGGAACTGCACCAACTGACCACTCCACCATTTAATATAAATACGCATCCGGTTTGAGACTTAGAGTCATCTGAATCCGTGTCGAAGCTAGCATCGACGTAACCCTTTATGACGAGCTCTTCGTCACCTCCATAAATGAGAAACATGTCATTCATCCTTTTCAGGTATTTTAGGATATTCTTGACTGCTGTCCAGTGATCTACTCCTGGATCACTTTGGTACCTCCCTGCCACACTTATGGCAAGGCACACATCAGGTCTGGTACACAGCATGGCATACATTATAGAGCCTATGGCTGAAACATAGGGGATGACTTTCATCCTTTCTCTTTCTTCTGCTGTTGTCAGGCTTTGAGTCTTACTCAACTTCACACCTTGCAACACAAGCAAGAACACTTTCTTTGACTGGTCCATCTTGAACTTCTGTAGAATTTTTTCTAGGTATGTTCTTTGTGAAAGTCCTAATAGGCATCTTGATCTATCTCTATAGATTTTGATGCCCTATATGTAAGCCTCTTCATCGAGGTCTTTCATTGAAAAACTCTTGTTCAAATATCCTTTTATGCTTTCCAGGAATTCTGTATCATTTACAACCAATAATATTTCATACACATATAATATTAGAAATGCCATAGTGCTCCCACACACTTTCTTGTAAATAGAAGCTTCTCATTAAGTTTGTATAAAACCAAAAGCTTTGATCCCCTCATCAAAGTGTATATTCCAACTCCAAGATGCTTGCACCTGTCCATAGATGGATTGCTGGAGCGTGCATACTTTGTTAGCATCCTTAGGATCGACAAAACCCGTTAAGGAACGCTATTTTGACATCCATCTGCCAAATTTTGTAATCATTAAATGCTGCAATAGCTAACATAACTCTAACAGACTTAAGCATCTCTACAAGTGAGAAACTCTCATCATAGTCAACCCCTTGAACTTATTGGAAACCCTTCATGACAAGTCGAGCTTTATAGATGATGACATTACCATCAACGTCTGTCTTCTTCTTAAAGATCCATTTATTCTCAATGTCTTGCCGATCATCGGGCAAGTCCACTATCGGTGTCAAAACCAGCGCATCTCGGGTAGGGGGTCCCGAACTATGCATCTAAGGCTAATGCTAACAAGAGGCGGGGGACATAATGTTTACCCGGGTTCAGGCCCTCTGTATGGAGGTAATACCCTACTTCCTGCTTGATTGATCTTGATGAATATGAGTATTACAAGAGTTGATCTACCACGATGGCGTAATGGCTAAACCCTAGAAGTCTAGCCAATGAGATTATGATTGTGGTTCTACGGATTAAACCCTTCGGTTTATATAGACACCGGAGGGGGCTAGGGTTACACAAAGTCGGTTACAGAGAAAGGAATCTACATATCCGAATCACCAAGCTTGCCTTCCACGCAAAGGAGAGTCCCACTACTAGGGAAAAGCCTATACACAGAATCTTAGCAGCAGCGTGGCTCAAAAAGGAGCGTTGCTGCTAACTAGTAGTAGCGCGTGTGCGGGAAACTCGCTGCTGATAAGTTTTTAGCAGTAGCGTACTCAGCGTAAAACGCGCTGCTACAAATATGGACCGGCGGTGTTCACCTAACTCTATTTAGTAGTAGCGCGGTCCCGCGAACCGCGCTACTGCTAAGGATGTAGTAGTAGCGCGCTTTTGCTGAGATCGCTGCTGGTAAATTTCAAATTGCCACACTTTTTCGTCCCAGTTAGCAGTAGTGTCGTATCCCAAAGTGCGCTGCTGCTAATTCCTTAGCAGTAGGGCGTTTTAGATCCCGCGCAACTGCTAACCCGCACCAACACACCACATTTTCCCCACCCGTCCCTCCCCTCCCCCTCCTCTCTTTCCCTTCGCCCTACCCCCCCTCCCCCTCCTCACTTCCCTTCCCCCTACCTCCCCCTCCCTCTCCTCTCTTCCCTTCCCCCTACCTCCCCCACATGCTCCCACTCTCACTCAATACTTCTCCCCCATTACTCTCTCTCTTCTATCCACCTTTCTCTCTCTTCATTACTCCTACCTAACTACGCCACCTCCATTAATGCATCTCCTTTCTCTTTTTCCTTCCCCCTCCACTAGTTGAAGTTGTCTCCTCCCAAATTAGGTAGCTAGGATTTAGTTAAGTGACCTATTTGCCCCCTAACTAGATCTACCTTTGTCAAGAAGAGCTTTGTGCACTTTTGATCTCCCTACAACATCATCTCCACCGTGTGCTTGATCTCGATCGAGATAGAGGTGATGAAAATTTCATGCTTTTGCAAAATGGAAATATGTTTATGTGTGTGTGATATGTTTGTGGAAATTGTGTGTGTGGCATGAGTTGACGCCATTGTGCTTTTGAGTTGCCTATGTTTTGCCGAAATGTCGATTTATTTCCGTTTCGGCGAATTACGGGCAAACTCTAGATCCATATATGTCCTATTTTTAGGGAAGTTCATTCCAAATTTTTTTATGACTTTGATGCATACATGCATTTTTATAATCAATTTGTTTATTATTACCGTGCAGAGTTGACGATGGTCAGTGGAACGATGGTGGACATGTGGTTGCGCTCGGCGGTGCAGGACATGAAAGAAAATAACCGGACAGAGGTTTTATGTCCATGTCGAAAATGCAAAGGAATAGTTTGGCTCGACCCCCATGATGATGGTTGTGTCGAAGCGCACCTTCTCATGACTAGTTTCATGGATGGCTATACTCGGTGGATAATTGAAGATGAGGATGACGATGTTGAGGATGCCGACGGGGCAGGCAATGATGACACGGGGCAAGACGAAGAGATGATCTATAATGGCGGAGGGGAAGAGGCCGGACATGGAGGCGGAGAAGGGCCCGGACATGGCGGAGGAGAAGGGGCCGGACATGGCGGCGGAGAGAACGACATGGACTCCACGCATCAGAGTTCGTCGGTACTAAGTTCAATTGTGCGGGACCCTCATGTTCAAGCATTGCTTCGCAAGGAGACGAGTACGGAGAGAGCTGCTTCTAGAGAGGAGGCTAAGATAGAGCAACTGGTGGTAGACTCGAACACTCCATTGTATGATGGTTGCAATCCTGAGGTGACCCACTTGAGTTTCACGCTCCAACTCCTGATGACGAAGGATAAAAACAAATGGACCGACACTAGCCTTGATGAGCATCTCAAGTACCTAAAGGATGTTCTTCCCACGGGTAATCTATGTCCTACTAGTGTTGATGAGGCCAAGAAGATCGTGTGCCCTCTTGATCTGCCACACGTTAGATACCATGCATGCATCAACGATTGCATAATTTATCGGAAGGAGCACGCGGAAAAAACAAGCTGTCCGGTGTGCAATGCTTCTCGATACAAGAAGGCCGGGAAGAAATTTCCCCAGAAAGTTGTATGGTACTTACCGATCACTCCCCGTCTCCACAGGTATTTTCTAGATCCCAAGGAAGCTAAGCTAATGCGCTGGCACGTGGAGAGGAAGAAGCCCGACGATGGAGATGATCTGAAGCTGAGACACGTGAAGGATGGAAGCCAGTGGAGAGCGTTGAACAGCTTCTATCGGTATTTTGAATGTGATGCAAGGAACATCGTGCTCGGCGCGTGTACCGATGGCATGAATCTGTTTGGCAACCAGAACACCAACCATAGCACATGGCCCGTGTTTGTATGAATGTACAACCTCCCCCCCCTGGTTGTGCATGAAATCAAAGTACATTCACATGAGCATGCTTATTCAAGGGCCAAAACAACCAGGAAATAATATTAATTTGTATCTGGGGCTACTTCAAGAGGAGTTAGACACGTTATGGAAAATGCCGGCCAAGACATGGGAACCAGCAAAGGTGAGTATTTCAACATGAGAGCCGCGCTCATCACGACAGTGCAGGACTATCTCGGTTATGGATATGTGGCAGGCCAGGTGTGCCATGGATATTGCGGATGCACGCGATGCATGGATGATACAACGTCTCAGCACCTAACGTCAAGGAAAGATGGCGGGTCTGGGAAAATCGTGTACATGGGGCATCGAAGATGGCTTGAACAGGACGACCCGTGGAGAAACCGTGGAGATCTATTCAATGGTCACGCTGATCATCGAGGACCTCCACGTAAGCAGAGCCGTGCCGAAATCGATGAGCTGTTGAAAAACTGGAAGGAGTGCCCCACGCTGGGAAAGACGATGAGAAAGGCGCCAGAGCCGCTGCTGAAGGTATGGAAGACGAGGTCTGTGTTCTGGGACTTGGAGTACTTCCACAAACTCGATACACCTCATTGCCTTGATCAAATGCATATCTGTAGGAATGTCCTTGAGAGCTTGCTCGCAACACTGATGAACATGCTGGATAAGACCAAGGATGGGCCGAAGGCAACAAAAGACTTGCAAGATTTGAAAATCAGGGAAGATCTGCACATGCCGCCCCATAAAATGTCAGACGTGACAGAGATGGAGACAGAGGCATGGGAGAAGAAGGGCAAGAAAATAAAGAAAGAGGATTATTGCCCCCCTTCTTGCTTCACCTTAAGTCAAGCTGAGATCAATCAATTGTTTAAGTGCCTTACCGGAGTCAAAGTTAGTTCCGGTTACTGTGGCAAGATAAGCAGATATCTAGACACGGACAAGAAAAGGTTCAGCGGGATGAAGTCTCATGACTATCATGTGATGATGATGCAGATACTACCTGTTGCCCTTAGAGGGATAATGGACAAGCACGTCCGTGACACGCTTATTGGTCTTTGCAACTTTTTTGACATCATCTCTCGAAAGTCGATCAGTGTGAAGCAGCTCCAAAGGCTACAGAAAGAGATCGTTGTGATACTGAATGAGCTTGAGATGTACTTCCTGCCCGCGTTCTTCGATGTGATGGTGCATCTATGTGTCCATATTGTGGATGACATAATAGACCTGGGGCCGTCATTCTTGCACAACATGATGCCGTTTGAGAGGATGAATGGGATCATCAAAGGATTCGTTCGTAACATGTCCCGTCCGGGTGGAAGCATCGTCCAGGGCTATTTGGCATAACAGTGCATCTCTTTCTGTGAGAATTTTCTATATGGCGCAGACCAGCAGCCTGGTGTTTGTGTTGGTTTGCCCGTTAACAAGCACGATGGGAGGCTCGAAGGAGATGGTCACTGCAACGGTCGCAGGGAAGTGCACGTGGCATACTCAGATCGACGCAGCGACTTTGACAGAGCAAACTTGGTAGTGCTACAACACCTAGACGAGGTAGATCCTTTTGTGGCACTGCAGAAAGAAATTATCGCAAAGAAGTATCGTGACCGGGGGGTATGCAGGACGGACGCCGAAGTTATTAGAGAGCACAACTCCACTTTCCTGCACTGGTTCAAAGGACGGATTGCTCATATAAGCCTTAGCACATGGCCCCTCGCCCAACCTCGTAACCTATCAGGCATATGATATCAACGGATACACGTTCTACACGGAGGCCAAAGATATGGACAGTGATGATCAGAACTCAGGGGTGACGATGGAATGCATGACCGGCAGGGACAACGACGCAACTGGACGATTTTATGGAAGGGTGGAGGAGATCTGGGAGCTTGACTACTCTGGACTTCACAACATGACGAAGTTCCGTGTCAGATGGGCTAAGAATGTGGAAAGAGAAAGCCGGATTTTCACTACCATGACTATACCCGACGCCAAGAGTGCTACCATGAACGCTTTCGCAAAAAACAAGCCATGGGTACACGCTAAGCACGTGACACAATGCTTCTTCATAACTGACCCGCGCAATCCCAGCCGTGTTGTCGTGAGGAGAGGCAAAAGGAACATCATTGGAATGGATGGAGTCGCCAACGAGGAAGACTATGATCAGTACAACAACCCAATGAGGGAAGATGACGATGATGATGAAGTATACGTCAAAAGAAGAATCAATACTACATTACCTAAGAAAAATCGTACTCCATGGAAAAGGCAAAGTCACAATGAGGGGCTCAATTATTCTTCGACGAACAAGAAGGGAAAGAAGCTAACTCAAAAACAAAAACGTCAGCACTGAGGAAACGTATGTTATCGTTCCAATGATGTGTAGTATATATATATGTTCCTATTTTGTATACACGCTTAGCCATTATTATGCATGGGTCCAATGATGTGTAATATATATGTTCCTATTTTGCATACATATTTAACCATCAAATGATGCAATATATATCGCCCTCCCTTCGTTCACTGCACTCGGGAAATAAAAGTTGGATAAAATAAAGGAAAAGAAAAAGGAAAACTGGCAGTAGCGACGGTAGTAGCAGCACGTTTTGCATAAACCGCTACAGCTACTGAAATTAGTAGTAGCGAGTTTTCCTTAAACGGCTACAGCTACAGAAATTTGTAGCAGCGCGTTTTGTCCTAATGCGCTACTGCTACGTCCACTTAACCCAAAATTCTCACTCTCCCTGCTTCATCCCGCCTTTCCCCCCCAAATCCCCACTCTCTCTTCCCCCGTCGCACCGCCGCGCCCGACCCGGCCCCGGTGCTCACCCTCGACTCCGGCGCCGGCGCTCGCCCCCGACCCGACGCTCGCCCCCGACCCCGGCGCTCGCCCCCGACCCGGCCCTCGCCCCCGACCCGGCCCTCGCCTCCCTCCTCTCCCCTCCCGGCCGTCGTCGGGCCTGCCTCCTCGCCCCTGCACCCTCTGTAAACCCCCCCTCTCTCTGCTAGGGTTCCTCGGTTATGTTAATTAGGTTATCTATTTAGTTATGAATTTAGCTAGGTTTCAAAATTAGCTGAATTTATATGCAAATTTGAACTGGACATGTGATATGTGCATATGTCATGTTGTGGACATGTCATGTTTGGAAAATGATCCGAGTGGCCTATGTTACACCAGAATGTTGATTCATTTCCATTCCGGTGAATTTCAGGCGCTCGATATGTCCATTTTTTAGCAAAGGTCATGCCGAAATTTCACGTGAATAAAGGCATGATTTGTGCTACATAGTTGGCACATCGAGTGTTGGCACATAGATTTCTTTTTATGTCATTTCTCATTTATTCATACTTTTAGAAATAAATGAGGACACTTAATCATAGGAAACATGTCGAACAACGAAGAAACTGGGCCTTCTGACCAAGATGCAGACGAGATGGATTATGAGGGTGAACAAGAGTACCTCGACTATTTGACTGCTAAGCAAGGTTTGCAGGTCGGCCTCGATGATGGCACTGACGTCGACATCGACACCGACGGCGCCGGCACCGATGGCGGCACCGAGACCGGTGGGGAAGGTACCGACGGGGAAGGTACCGGTGGGGAAGGTACTGGCCCCGATGCCGCTACCAAAAAGAGGAAGCATAAGAAGCAGAGGATACAAAAACCTAACAAACTAGGGATTGGACGAGTTGTGATCACAAAGATGGCACCTGGCAAGTTTGAGCCATTAGAGCCGGAAGAACCTCGCAAGTGCTATGGGAACCAAGTAGGATGCATCCTACGGGAATGCGCGAGCATCAACGATGATGACTTAAGGAGTAAAGAACATTTGACACAGTTGCTCCTAACGAAGTTGCACAAGAGATTCAAGTTCCCTGACCGGGATGATAACATAGAACAACCGTGGGATGATCCGAAGATGAAAAAGATTAACAATCACACCATGGGCATGTTCAGCAATGATTTGGCCTCCTGGAAAGGAAGGGTGAAACGAGCTATTGAGGATGATGAACCCCTGTCCAAGATTCTGGAGGAAAATCCGACACTTACGGAAGAGGAGTTCGAAAAGTTCAAGGACATTTGCGCTACCGAGGCAGCAAAGGCTAAGGCTGCGAAATTCAAAAGCCTTCAGCAAAGGAACACGGGGAAGCATCGCCTCGGAAGCCGTGGCTACCTCGGTAAAAGGCCCATATGGGATAAGGAGGACGTGGAACGTGAAGCCGCAGGTCTCCCAGACCCCTTCGCGAAGTTCACCAACCCCTTGGAGCATGACTTCATCAGGGCCCGCTACAAGTGGGACAAGGAGAAAAAGGTTTTTTACACGGACAAGATCACGAGGAAATTGATTAGACTACGGGAGAAGCAACACCGGCTTGTAGCCGAAAGCCCTACTTCTCTGATGAGGCCCAAGTGGGACACCCCTCTCAACCGGGCCTTGAACGAACTTAAGGGACTCCCTTTGGACCAGCGGCCGCAATATGGTCGTGTGCACGGCACTGGAGACGGCGCCATGTGGAAGGTGTTTTACAACGACGGCCCAGAGGCCAAGAAGCAGAAAAAGAAGTTTAGTCAGGAGGACATCGACGCGAAGGTGAAGCTTGCGGTCGAGAAAAAATCAGCTGAGGACGCGAAAAAAGCAGCCGAGGACAAATATGAGTTGCTACAGCAGGCAGTCAATGCAGCTCTAACTGCCTGCAGAAATGATTTTGCTACTAACTTGGTTCCAGTTATCATCAACTGGGCGAAGGAAAATCCAGACAAGACGGTACATGATTTCCCGATGCCCAGTTTCGTCGGGAGCAACTCCATGAACAACAACACCATCGCACCATCACTTGCTCAAGCAACCGGGCCTCCTCTCGTAGCTGCTCCCGCTCATACCAGCCCGTCTCAGTCTCAGGCGCACTAGGTGGGCCTTCGTCTTTGGCTGAACTCGATGCCGTCACAGTAATTACATCTCGCACCAACATATATATATATATATATATATATATATATATATAATATTCCATTTTTGTTGCCTTTCAGTTGTTTTATGCCACAGACATATGTGTTTGCAGGTGAAAGAAACCCCATGCACCATACTCTACTTGATCAAAGGCACGTTCCACAACCAGCCGATCCCCGCTGGGACTTCAGGGTTAGCTTGACCAGTGTGAAATCGGGGCACGAGGATTTGCCTCCTCCAGTACAGCATGTGGGAGCGGACGACGAGACCCCGCCACGGATTGGAAGCTGCAAGAATTGGGTGCTGCTATGGCCGAAGAATCTTATTTTTCTGGAGCCGCCGAGAGCACACCAATAACTACCACACATCAACAAGCATGTGCGGAGACCACCACCACGCCTACGCAATTACCAGCTCCTATAGTGCCGGGTGAGAGCGGCGGACTGTCACATCCCTAGCTTCTGGCATTGCACTAGGCTAACTTCATGTGTGCATCATGTTTAAACTTTGATGGAAACTTGAAATGGGGATGTCCAAACCCTAGTACCAAATGGAATTCAAATAGGTTCAACCTAAAAATATTTTCAGTGAATCCAAATGGCCTTCAAAAATGTTCAGCATTTTTGGAAATACTGGAAACAGTAACCAGAGATGTTGCACATTTTTCCATGACATTTGGATTATTGAATTAACTCATATTGTATTTGAATTGGGGCATTTAAATCCTACAAATATTTTAGCTCTAATAATTCTGAAACTAGTTGAGGGCTGTTGAGAGTAATTTCAAAAGTGCCCAAAAATATATTTTCAGAATTATATAAAAATGATTTGGTGTTAAACTAAATCAAAACAGAGGCAAACAATAGAAAACAGAAACAATTTTTAAAAGAGAGAGAGTTTTACCTGGCACTCACCTGGGCAGCCCACCTGGCCAGTCCACTTGGCGGCCCATCCCACCAGGGGCACCGCTGTCTTCAACCTCTGCTAGTAGGCAGAGGCGTGTCAATGCCTGCGCGCCCGAGGCCTCCACCTCCTCCCTGCCTGTCCGCCTCACGCTCCCGAGCTCCCTTCGCACGCCACGGAGACGCCCCGACCCCACTGGACACCTCGCTCCTCCCCCCCTCGCCCTCTCCCTCTCCTCTGATCGCCATGGCCGACGCTGCCGAGTGCTCGCCGTCGTGAAGCTTGCAGCCACCATGCCCCCCTCGCCTCGCCGACGCACCAAGGAGCTCCTCTGTCGGCCTCTACATCGTCTCCGTCAAGCCACGCGAGCGGACGTGCCTCGCTTCACCGTCCCCGACCCCTTCTTCCTCCTCGATCACCAGAGATCCATCTCGCTGCCCTGACCGCTCCTGGCCTTCTCCGAGCTCGCCGTCTGCACCATTGCAACCGCCACGTGGTTTCGACGATGAGATCGATGACACCGATGAAGAACTATACTATCTTCAGAAGTGCCAGGCAAGCAAAAACCCCCTTGTTCATTCCGATACAATCCCACTCTCTCGCTCCTGCTCTCTTTTACTGCATTAGGGCAACAATGATTCAACTGTTACATGCTGCGATAGTTGAACCCCTTTATCCTCTGCATGACCTGTCATTGCCACAGTAAATAGATGAAACCCACTAGCATGAGTAGGAGTTGTTTGAGCCCTGATGTGCCTACTCATTCATGCTTGTTTGTCATGCCTGCTATTGCTTAGAGTTGTGTCAGGTCTGATTCATCAGGGATGAATTGGAGGTGTTTGAACATGTCCTATTGTTGAGAGCTAAGTGTGTGAACACGATTTGGTAAAGGTAGCGGTGAGAGGCCATGTAGGAGTACATGGTGGGTTGTCTCATTGCAGCCGTCCTCAGGAACTGAGTTCTGTGTTTGTTATCCATGAACAGTTACTACCACACATTGGGTTCCGGTAACTCGACCCCTCTCAGCTTTGCTAATCAACTCGATCTCTGTCCAGGAGTTGCAACTAGTTTTTGGTGGTTGTAGGTAGTGTTAGTAGTCTACCAAGCGGCACCCGGTACAGGTGGGCTTGGGACAGACTAGGCACCATGGCACGGTGTACCAAGCGTAGATCCACCCGTCGAGGTGGGCTTGGGAACCCTGCTCACATCGTTTGGGGCCATGAGTGACACCCCGGCCGGATCTCCTTGCGGATGGAACCCGAATAGGAGATAAACCTGGACGAGAGACTTGTGTGGTTAGTCAGGTCGTGGCCGACACCCTCGCTGGGCTTCCGCTTGAAGGTTTCCGAGTACATGTCATGTAAACGGCGGTAAGTGTTGAGAGCGTGTGTGAAGAAGTACACCCTGCAAGGTTAACATTATCTATTCGAATAGCCGTGTCCGCGGTAAAGGACTTCTGGGTTGCCTGTACAGTTCATAGACAAGTGAAAGTGGATACTCTAAAATGCTCAAGATAAGTGTGAGTGCTATGGATGGCGTTCTCGTAGGGAGACGGGAGCGGATCCATAGTGGTGTATTGATATGGTGAATATGTGGACTCGTGTGCGCCACCTCAAAAGAGTTACTTGCAGTCGTAGTTCAGGATAGCCACCGAGTCAAAGCTGGCTTGCTGCAGTTAAACTCCACCACCCCCTTTGTTGATAATGATGCCTATGTAGTTAGTTCTGATGTAAGTCTTGTTGGGTACATTTGTACTCACGTTGCTTAATTTATGTTTTTGCAGAGAGACTTCAATCTCGCTAGTAGTTTCACGTGGACTTCGATGTTTAGCTTGTTACCTCAGCTATGATCTTGTGCCCTCGGCAGGATCTGGTAGATAGTCAGGCTTCTCAGCCTTTTTCATTTTTAGTTATCTGTTCTCAGACATGTTAAGCTTCTGCATGTGCTTTGACTTGTATGCTCTGAATGTTGGGTCGTGAGACCCATGCTTGTAATATCTCGCTCCTCGGAGCCTATTGAATAAAATACTTGAGTCGTAGAGTCATGTTGTGATGCCATGTTGTATTTGCACATATCGAGCATATTGTGTGTATGTTATTGAAATGCTTGGTATGTGTGGGATCTGACTATCTAGTTGTTTATCCTTAGTAGCCTCTCTTACCGGGAAATGTCTCCTAGTGCTTCCACCGAGCCATGGTAGCTTGCTACTGCTCCGGAACACTTAGGCTGGCCGGCATGTGTCCTTCTTCGTTCCTGTGTCTATCCCTTCGGGGAAATGTCACGCGATGAATACCGAAGTCCTGTTAGCCCGCTACAGCCTGGTTCACCAGAGTCCTGTTAGCCCAGTGCTACAGCCTGGATTCACTCGCTGATGACCGACACGTTCGATGCTGGGTCATGGATGCCTATCCCTGTAAGTTTGTGCCACTTTGGGTTTACGACTAGCCATGTCAGCCCGGGCTCCTTATCATATGGATGCTAGCGACACTATCATATACGTGTGCCAAAAGGCGCAAACGGTCCCGGGCAAAGGTAAGGAGACACCCGTGGGAATACCGTGCGTGAGGCCGCAAAGAGATATGAGCTGTTACATGCTAGACCAATGTGGCATTGAGTCAGGGTCCTGACAGCTTTGGTATCAGAGCCTGACTGCCTGTAGGATTACCAAGCCAAACTGGTCGAAGTTGAGTCTAGAAATGCTTTAGTTATATGTAGGGGAATTGATTGTGGGATGGAACGTAAGGCTCTTTTTACTCCTTTACCTTATGTCTTTCTGATCTGAGTCACCCTCTTCTTCTCTACGGGGTTAAGGAACTAGGCTTTCTCTTCTTTCTATTAGGCTCACGTGTTACTAATCCGTAGACTTATAAGATTGATGGATTTAAGCCTATGTTCAATTCCTACTACTTCTGTATGATAACTGTTGATCTCGAAACCCTGATATTGTGCTTCTGATTGGCTATGCCACCATTTTTGTAGCATGTCCCCAATCCTTTGGAGCATTTACAGCCGTTATGTTGTCCGAGTCGTCCCAGGTTCTAAACAAACTGGTGCATTTGAAAAATCCTTTCCCTCTGGTTTTGATGTTCTTTTAGGCCAGGTTAATCACACTAATTGTTGAGTTGAGGTATTCTATTGCCTCGACATTTATGTTGGAGCTATTATTATGACCCTAGGTGTCTAGAGTATCACCTAGTAATTTAGCCATGCTTTTGTTCCCAGTGTGATGATTCTGGCCACCATTCTCGAAAGCATCCCGTGATGCCACCTAGTAGTAGGTATTCTACTCCTTGGGTTTTGAACCCGAGATTCACCCTACTTACCTCGTGTTGATAGTGTTTGCTAGTTCCTTTAGGATATTAGTAACCTTTGCGATAGTCCTCGAGGTCCGTGGTATTTCCTTCTTCCAAAACCATGAACCATTCTTGGCAGAAGTTCTTTTGAACCGAAAGATCACAACAAAAGTGCTCTCGATGAGTTCTCCATTCTATATTGTAAATCTGCCAGTCCTTCCTCTTCAGCATGGGTTATCCGGAAGAAATATGTTGAACTTGTTCGACATACTAACCTATTCATCCACAACTCAGAAAGGCATATGTTCCTTTGAGTTGTCTTTCTTTAGTAGTTATCTAACCTTAGCCTATCAGTTGATAGTCAGGAGTATGTGTGCGCCCGTGTTCATCGATGCCTTTTATTCTTGTGGTCCGTCAAGCCATTCTATTGCAGAATGACTAGGAGAAACAAACTCCAGTACCTCATCCATATCCAGGATTGGGTCAAAGTAGTTGTGCTCTGCAGATCAAATGCCAATCCAGCTTTTGCTCTATTCTACCCTGGAGTATTACCCCCTTTATGTCAGGATTGTCATGAGAATTGTACCATCTCTTATGAATTCTTGACGCAGTGATACTTCTCGCCATCATTGTTTCATTCCTCGGTTCCGTTTTATTGTAACTAGAATGCCGACAAGTGAACTGTGATGCGTGAAATCAATACTCCTAGCAACTCTGTTGCTTGGTAGCTAATGGACAATAATTTCATTCTTAGCATGCTGTTTATTGAATCTTCATCCTAAGGTTGATTGTGCTACCCACTCCATATTTCATGGTGCACTCTTCGATCAATGAGTTAGGATTGTGTCAATCCCTCGCTCTTTTGATCATATCATCTTGCCCTGAAAAGCAAGATTGTTCTCGAGCTTAGTAACTTATCAGTGGTTTGTGATATTTTGTATATCTTCTCGGAAGTATCACCAGGTTGTCTCCTGACTACTATGTTGAGCTCGTGATCAAGTTGGTTTCTTGTAAACCACCCCTTCGTCAAGAATCTATGTTGGATACCCCTGAGCTAGTTGGTTGAGCTAGACAACAACTTGGAGAGTTGGAAGGTGAAAGCTTGTCCCGCTTAGTTCATCTTCAAAGGGTTATTCTTGCGTTTGTGTGTTTGTTAAAGAAAGATGATATCTTCATCGATTGATCCTCGTGATCAGTTGTCGGTGCTATGTCCTATCCAATCCCTGATTTGATTATGGGTTATCGTCAAATCAAATCAGAACCAACGATGTTCTTAATGTTGTCTTACTCGTGGTTGATCCCTCGAGCATACACCATTATATCTTTTGGTCTGACTAATGCTATCACCGTGTTCACATAATTATGGAATTCCATCTTCATGGAAATCTGGATGACATGTTGTTGAGCCCATCGACAACATTTTTACCATTCCCCGTGATTCATGTTAAACATCCAGCTAGTATTGGAAACTTTTATAATCATTATCTTCATGACTCGTTCATGAAGCATATGTTTGGACGAAAGAAGTGAGTCCCTCTAACTCATGTGCACTTGATGCAATTTGCCGCCATGATTTTGAGAAGGCTTGTTTTACCTCCTCTGAAATCATCCCAAGTCAGTCATGCACGTGCAAAGTATTATGTGGTCTGATAGACTGATCATCTTCGTTCCATATAAACTCCGTAGCACACTAAGCCACTGATTGATTTGTTCAAGGAAAAGAAGTCTAGCGCGCGTAAAGACTTCGAAATCCTTGATGATGGTTCCCCACCTGAACTCGGTAGTGTTTTATTATAAGACTACTACGTGGTCATGCTTGTCTTGGACAATGTGTTCACATGTATGTAGCAGAACCAACTCATGTTTTGGAGCTTGCTATCGTAGTTCATTCCCCGAGAAACTCGCAATGTCATCTCGTCGATTTGTGTTGCAAACTTTGGTTTTTCCTTCTAGACTTGATGAGTCTGGAATATCTTAACACCAACCAGATCTGAATCTCAGGCAGATATGATGGTTGGAACATTTCCCAAGAACTATAATATTGGTCTCTCCATAACCGGTAAAGTGGATGTCGTGGCTGACACACCCAGCCGGAAGACCTATTATTGTAGTATCTTGATTGAGAAAGTTGGCCACCTCCCCATAAGGATTTTGTAGGATTTACTCCCTAGTCGTTCCTTATGGATTTTTGTGTTCCCGAAGTCCAACCTTTACTTGATCTTCTAGATATCAAACCTTATGAATGGGATACACTAGCACATCAAGGAGAACATTAGAAGCGGAGTGCTAAAGGTCTCTCGGTCGATCATCCAGATTTTGTTTCCTTGGCCTCGCTAAGGTGAAATCTGAGAATGTGTTATCTTCCTTTGCATCTGCATCTTTCACCGGTGTCCATCATGGTAGTACGTTGTGTTGTCAGGTTCCTTGACACGGATATTGGTAAAACCTTGATGAATATGGAAATGCTCAAGTTCTTGAGAGCACGCGCAAGCGCTAGGTGTTATCATCGGCACTAACTAGGATTGCTCTCAGTTTACTCGGTTACGCAATAACTTTTCAAATAGCAGACTCACTCTCTACTGTTGAGCTTCTTTCCAGTTACTAAAATCATCCCTTGTGTTGTTTTCAACAAGGTAATCCACATAATCCATTCTAATCCGGGTATGCCATTCTACCGAACCCCTCTAAACGATCACTCGAGAATTGCCTTAGGCTGGTATAAAGAGTTTCAATGATCTCTGAATCAAAGGTAATTCTTTTTGCCACTTAAGGGGATATTTCTACGAGTCACCTTCCCTAAGGTGCATCATTATGTATCATGGCAACTCAACTCCTTGCTATGATGACAACCATTCACCACCCTCTTACGGGTAGAATTGTTATCTACCTAGTGAACCCTTGTCATCTGTCTCAATCCATTTCTTCAGATGTATGCTTCGTGTCTCAGCTCGAGAGATGTGTCAATGTCTCATCCCATGAATTGATCCTGAGTTCTTCGGTCTTCGAGAAGACTGATTCTGCTAGAGTTTTCCTTTCCTCTTCTTGTCATGTTAGTTGGAGTTCTTAGAGGAAGACATCGGGTCAAAGATGGTGATTGATTCAACGTTCTAATGAAGTGCAACCTGGATCGTGAAGATTGCGTTAGTTGCGTTTCCCCTTCATCTTACCCTACGCCTGAATCTCGGGACGAGATTCTTGTTTAGTAGGGGTGAGTTGTCACATCCCTAGCTTCTGGCATTGCACTAGGCTAACTTCATGTATGCCTCATGTTTAAACTTTGATAGAAACTTGAAATGGGGATGTCCAAACCCTAGTACCAAATGGAATTCAAATAGGTTCAACCTAAAAATATTTTCAATGAATCCAAATGGCCTTAAAAAATGTTCAGCATTTTTGGAAATACTGGAAACAGTAATCAGAGATGTTGCACATTTTTCCATGACATTTGGATTATTGAATTAACTCATATTGTATTTGAATTGGGGCATTTAAATCCTATAAATATTTTAAATGCTCTAATAATTCTGAAACTAGTTTAGGGCTGTTGGGAATAAATTCAAAAGTGCCCAAAAATATATTTTCAGAATTATATAAAAATGATTTGGTGTTAAACTAAATCAAAACAGGGGCAAACAATAGAAAACAGAAACAATTTTTAACAAAGAGAGAGTTTTACCTGGCACTCACCTGGGCAGCCCACCTGGCCTGTCCACTTGGCGGCCCAGCCCACCGGGGGCATCGCTGTCTTCAACCTCTGCAAGTAGGCAGAGGCGTGTCAACGCCTGCGCGCCCGAGGCCTCCACCTCCTCCCTGCCTGTCTGCCTCGCGCTCCCGAGCTCCCTTCACACGCCACGGAGACGCCCCGACCCCACTGGACACCTCGCTCCTCCCCCCTCGCCCTCTCCCTCTCCTCTGATCGCCATGGCCGACGCTGCCGAGCGCTCACCGCCGTGAAGCTTGCAGCCACCGTGCCCCCCTCGCCTCCCCGACGCGCCAAGGAGCTCCTCCGTCGACCTCTACATCGTCTCCGTCAAGCCACGCGAGCAGATGTTCCTCGCTTCGCCGTCCCCGAGCCCTTCTTCCTCCTCGGTCACCGAAGATCCATCTCGCTGCCCCGACCGCTCCTGGCCTTCTCCGAGCTCGCCGTCTACATTGTTGCAACCGCCACATGGTTTCGACGATGAGATCGATGACACCGATGAAGAACTATACTATCTTCAGAAGTGCCAGGCAAGCAAAACCCCCTTGTTCATTCCGATACAATCCCACTCTCTCGCTCCTGCTCTCTTTTACTGCATTAGGGCAACAACAATTCAACTGTTACATGCTGCGGTAGTTGAACCCCTTTATCCTCTGCATGACCTGTCATTGCCTCAGTAAATAGATGAAACCCACTAGCATGAGTAGGAGTTGTTTGAGCCCTGATGTGCCTACTCATTCATGCTTGTTTGTCATGCATGTTATTGCTTAGAGTTGTGTCAGGTCTGATTCATCAGAGATGAATTGGAGGTGTATGAACATGTCCTATTGTTGAGAGCTAAGTGTGTGAACACGATTTGGTAAAGGTAGCGGTGAGAGGCCATGTAGGAGTACATGGTGGGTTGTCTCATTGCAGCCGTCCTCAGGAACTGAGTTCTGTGTTTGTGATCCATGAACAGTTACTACCACACATTGGGTTCCGGTAACTCGACCCCTCTCGGCTTATTAATCAACTTGATCTCTGTCCAGGAGTTGCAACTAGTTTCTGGTGTTTGTAGGTAGTGTTAGTAGTCTACCAAGTGGCACCCGGTACAGGTGGGCTTGGGACAGACTAGGCACTGTGGCACGATGTACCAAGCATAGATCCACCCGTCGAGGTGGGCTTGGGAACCCTGCTCACATAGTTTGGGGCCGTGAGCGACACCCCAGCCGGATCTCCTTGCGGATGGAACCCGAATATGCAATAAACCTGGACGAGAGACTTGTGTGGTTAGTCAGGTCGTGGCCGAAACCCTAGCTAGGCTTCCGCTTGAAGGTTGCCGAGTACATGTCGTGTAAACGACGGTAAGTGGTGAGAGCGTGTGTGAAGAAGTACACCCTGCAGGGTTAACATTATCTATTCGAATAGCCGTGTCCACGGTAAAGGACTTCTGGGTTGCCTGTAGAGTTCATAGACAAGTGAAAGTGGATACTCTAAAATGCGCAAGATAAGTGTGAGTGCTATGGATGGCGTTCTCGTAGGGAGACGGGAGTGGATCCATAGTGGTGTATTGATATGGTGAATATGTGGACTCATGTGCGCCATCTCAAAAGAGTTACTTGCAGTCGTAGTTCAGGATAGGCACCGAGTCAAAGCTGGCTTGCTGCAGTGAAACTCCACCACCCCCTTTGTTGATAATGATGCATATGTAGTTAGTTCTGATGTAAGTCTTGCTGGGTACATTTGTACTCACGTTGCTTAATTTATGTTTTTGCAGAGAGACTTCAGTCTCGCTAGTAGTTTCACGTGGACTTCGACATTTAGCTTGTTACTTCAGCTACGATCTTGTGCCCTCGGCAGGATCTGGTAGATAGTCGGGCTTCTCAGCCTTTTTCATTTTTAGTTGTCTATTCTCAGACATGTTAAGCTTCCGCATGTGCTTTGACTTGTATGCTCTGAATGTTGGGTCATGAGACCCATGTTTGTAATATCTCGCTCCTCGGAGCCTATTGAATAAAATACTTGAGTCGTAGAGTCATGTTGTGATGCCATGTTGTATTTGCACATATCGAGCATATTGTGTGTATGTTATTGAAATGCTTGGTATGTGTGGGATCTGACTATCTAGTTGTTTATCCTTAGTAGCCTCTCTTACCGGGAAATGTCTCCTAGTGCTTCCACCGAGCCATGGTAGCTTGCTACTGCTCCGGAACACTTAGGCTGGCCGGCATGTGTCCTTCTTCGTTCCTGTGTCTATCCCTTCGGGGAAATGTCACGCGATGAATACCGAAGTCCTGTTAGCCCGCTACAGCCTGGTTCACCAGAGTCCTGTTAGCCCAGTGCTACAGCCTGGATTCACTCGCTGATGACCGACACGTTCGATTCTGGGTCATGGATGCCTGTCCCTGTAAGTTTGTTCCACTTTGGGTTTACGACTAGCCATTTCAGCCCGGGCTCCTTATCATATGGATGCTAGCGACACTATCATATACGTGTGCCAAAAGGCGCAAACGGTCCCGGGAAAAGGTAAGGCAACACCTGTGGGAATACCGTGCGTGAGGCCGCAAAGTGATATGAGGTGTTACATGCTAGATCGATGTGGCATTGAGTCGGGGTCCTGATGGACGACATGATGAAGGGGGTGCAATAGTACTGGCTGATGTAAATTCTCATGTAGAACAGAGAATGGATGATGAGACAGAGGTCGACCCTATGGATGACCTCAATAGAAACGCGTATGACTGTAACATAGATATGATGAGTCAACCATATGACGAATCGGGCTATCAGCTTGCTAATGAGGATATGGATGATATGCCCGGGAAGGGTTGTACCATGGATTGCAAAAAGTCTCTCTTCATGAAATCCTCACAGGACACGCCTGAAGATACCGCCTCAACACAAGCTCAACTAACCGGCCGGCGCGAGGGTTGTACAGTACTTAACCCGGGAACACTGGGGCAGGGGTTAAGGAAGGGTCTGGAAGGTGTGCCCAAGAAAAAGGAGAGGAAGAGATCGGGGAAGGTAACTGCCTCCAAACAAGCCAGATCACATAGCAGCCAGACGATGCATTCTGAACAGCGTGTACCCGTGAAAGGTGCGGTCATGTTCCCTCTCACGGGCGAGCCGATGCTACCGATGAAACCGCTGGAGGCACTATCGGGGGATCTCAGGAGACTGCACGACCATGTGCTGTCGACTGAGAAAAGCCTACTAGCCTCAATGGATCCAGGATATCCGACATACGCGGCTCGTGTGCCTAAGGGGAAGTGCTACGTCGACACACAGCCCGCGGAGGTGTTCTTCCTGCGGTTTGACCATATCTTTGAGATGTTTCTAACAAGGTGGCTTGATTTTACTATCGTCCGCCTTTTTGCGCTACATATGAGCTCCGTCATGAAGAGTGAAGAAGTCTCGCAAATCTGTGTGGCGGATCCGTAGTACATGCATGAGTATTTCTTGAGTCTCGGCGACTTTGAGTGTGAAACTGCTAGGGAGTACCTCCAAAACTTCATGGTAGAGAATAAGGACCGGAAAATTGTCCTCGTGCCTTATCATCCAAAGTAAGTCAGTTCCGGACAACCCTTTCGTACATTTCAATCATTCCTTCTCTCTCATATGGGGAATAATTTGAGGTGTCTTTTCCCCGCAGCAACGGGCGCGCCGTCCTTATCGTTCTTTACCCGCAAGTCTCCCACGCCGTGTATTTTGACCCTTCCAGAGACTACGAGAAAAAAGACTACACCCACATAATGAATATTCCAGATGATGCTCTCCAAGGCTTTAGGTTTAGAGGTGGCCACGTGCAGATCAGGAAGCAAAGGAACAAGAAGATGGGTTTCGTGCATAAAACTAACTTCTCCTGCATCCATGTCCCAAAATCAAGCAAGAAGGATGGATTCTACATCGTCCATCTCATGATTCAGTTCAACACAAATCACCAAAAGCTTCGCATTAACAGCAGAAATGATGATCATATCCACAAGTGGCTAGAAACTCATGGAGAAGCGGATTATAAACTTAGAGATGACTTCTTTCGCATCCAAAGCGACATTGCGACGATCATCATGAAAGAAGTTGTCGATGAGAAGGGGATGTTCCACCACTGCCCTATATCGTGAGCTGACGTCTGAACTCGCATACGCATGCAACGTCTAGACCTCACGCCGTTCAAGAAGCTAGGGTTCGTCCTTGATGATATGGAAGGATGGAACTTCTAGTGATTTATGATGCCGATGATGATGATATGTGTCGGTTGAACTTGTATACTTTTTGTAGCGATGAAACTTTGTGATGTCCACGGTCCCTGCCGAACTTGCGTAACGCTACTTTGTTAGTTTGCGTACGATGACCTGCGTACCTCTAGTTAATTAATTTGCATACTGTATGTTGCATCTAGTTGCTAACCCTTTCTTTTTCGGTGTTGCTCTAGTATATTTTGTTGCATATATATGATTGTACATCCTCTTCATAAACATGCATCTCTAATAGGTACCTAGTTTTTTGATGGCAAGATGGAATTGCTATGTCGTGTACAAAGGGAAGGTTCTGGGGGTGTACAACGAGTGGCATGAGTGTCAGGAGCAAGTGAATGGGTTCACGGGCGCCAGCCATAAAGGCTTCAAAATCAGACAAGAAGGAAAAGCTAGTTACTTGAGGTTCACGCTAGCGCGAGAGAGGACTCATAACCGCCACCTCATGTACTGCATAGTTCCGCTCTCACTCATAGTGATAGCACTTCTTGCGTATACCTTTGTTTAGATGGATGACGTTGTTGTAGTTGCAAGTATTCAAGACTTGCATGTATCGCTATTTTCGAGATGATGACAAGATATCACTTTGTGTTGGATGATGATTATGATGAGACTATTTGTATGTACATGCTATGATTACATTTATGGTCTCGCAGGCATTTGTATGTGTATCATGATGACATTTCTATGTGCTAAAGATTCTTCTACAAAGCCTGTTCAAATACAGAACAAATATGCCAAAAAATACTTAAATTAGCAGTAGTGAGTGTATAAAAGTTAGCATCAGCGCCGCTATAGCAGTAGCGCGTCCATGAAAAGCGCGCTAGAGCTACTAGCAGTAGCGAGCTTCCTCTAACCGCGTTGCTGCTACACTTGTGTAGCAGTAGCGCCGGTGGGCACGCGCTACTGCTATGCGTTAGCTGTAGCGCCTTATTAGTAGCGCCTATCCCCGCGCTACTGATATATCTAAAACCCGCGCTACTGCTAGCCTTTTCCCTAGTAGTGATCCCATCCGGACACGGGAAGAAGTCTTCTATCTTGTATCTTCATAGCCCAACAGACCGACCCACGTATATAGTCCGGCTGTCTGAGGAACCCTTAATCCAGGACTCCCTCAGTAGCCCCTGAACCAGGCTTCAATGACGATGAGTCCGGTGCGCAGATTGTATTTGACATTGCAAGGTGGGTTCCTCCTCCGAATACTTCAAAGTAGATTTTGAACACAAGAATCTTGTCCGGCTATGCAAAACAAGTTCCACACACAACCATAGAGAGTATAATATTTTCACGAGTCCAATCCACTGACAACTTTTTGTAGCATGGCATCATGCCACTGCCCGGTCATTATTCGAACCGTTTTTAGCATGCCACTCCATATTTCGAGGTGCGGTTTCATTGGCATGTATTGTCAAAGCAGAGGTTGTGTCCCCTTATCAAGGGATTCTCATCTATACGGGCGTGGGTAACCCAACCGTGTCATCTGCACGACCCTTGGGGAATAGGCGAGTTTTAAGGCAAGTGGGGACGCACATGATTTTTACTGCCTTTATAAAGGGACAAGGATTCATCCTTGTTCACCCATGCCTTCTCCTTCCTCTGCCCATCCATTATCAAGCTCCAGCACCCAAGCTCTCGCCTTCTTCGCCCAAAAAAGCACTCCAATCATGTCCAGATCTGGAGCATGAGGCAAGTGGATGGCCTCCTCCATCAAGGAGAATACATCAAGAAGCTCCGGGAGGCCGGGTACCTAGCCAAGGAAATCTCCCATCGACTTCCGGCCAAGGGAGAGATGGTCCCCACCTGGGAGCCCCAAGAGAGGTGGTGTTACTTACACACTTCATCCGTGGGCTAGGATTCCCCCTCCACCTGTTCGTCCGCGGACTGATGTACTACTATGGGCTGGACATCCATGATCTGGCCCCCAATTCCATCCTCAACATATCGGCATTTATTGTCGTGCATGAGGCCTTCCTCTGCATCCCACCTCACTTCGGGCTATGGCTCAAAACCTTCAATGTGAAGCCGAAGGTGGTGAGCGGCCAACAAGCAGAGTGCGGAGGCGCCATGGTGGGCAAGATGCCCAATGTCACCTGTCCCGAAGGCTCCTTCGTGGAGACCGTCAAAGGATGGCAGTCGGGGTGGTTTTATATCACCGAGCCGCGCGGCACCAACTAGGCGGCGGCTCCTGCATTCCGATCCGGAGTCCCGATGCGGCTCGCCTCCTGGAAAGAGAAGGGCCTGACCTGGGGCTCTTCGGACGACCTGACCGCGCTCCAAACGTGCGTCGAGAGCTTGATAAACAAGAAAGTCAAGATCGTCAACGTGATCCAGGTTATGCTCGTTCGCCGGATTCTTCCGTGCCAATGCCAGACTTTCTATCTGTGGGAGTTTGATCCGGCCAAGCACCAGACCCTACTAGATCTCTTCAGCACGACGCACAAAGATATCTGGAAGGTGCTCTTCAAGGCCAATGAGGTGACGCCGGCCACAGACGAGTACCGTGGGCACGACCTAACTCATCCTACTAATCCGGTAAGTTCTTTCATGTTTTCAAGGTGTATCCTTTACTTGCATATTCGAGGAAGGCATCTAAGTCTCCCTATAAATTATTTCAGGACTGGACAAAGATAGCCGAGCGGATTGACTGTCTGGCTCCACTGCCCGAAGGCCTAGAAACTCCGCTTCTAATGAAGATACTATTTTCGGCGCCTTATGAGGTGCCAGAGAAGAAGGCCAAGAAGAAGGCCAAGGGGACCAGAGGTGGTCTCCGCCGCAAGGGCACTTCAGACGCGATGTCCGAAGACGCCGAGGCTCACTCCTCTGCTGAAGACGGCGAGGAAGAGGAGGAAGAAAAGAAATCAATTCCCCCCTGTAAAGGGGGGGGGGGAAGAAAAGGACGTCCTACACACACCTGGAGGCCGAAGCGTCCAAGAAGGGGAAAGCTTCCCTTCCGGACAGTTTCGCGGCAGCCACCGACAGCAGCTAGTAGTGGGAGCCCAGGGAGAAGCTCCCGGCCAAAAGTGTCCGGACACGTGTTTGTATCCGAATTCTTTACTTCATTGTTTTAATGTGCTAAATTATGCATTTTCAGTCGGGGTCGGTCCAACCTTGAGCGATCCTTACCTTCAGAGGATAAGCTGGACCCAGCGGCAATGTACAGTGGGACCCTTCCATCGGCCACCTCTCCCCGGGATCTGGATGGCGCCGAGGCCTCGTCCGGAAGGATCCCCGGCCAGGAGAGAATCCAGAGGCTGTCAGGGAGGCGCCGGAGGGTGAAGCCTCAACTGACGGAGACATGGGGCAGCAAACCCCCATGGATACTGACGTTGCGGGCCGCATTCAATTTGGCGCTCATCGGAATATAATTCTGGAGACCCTTACGGCTCCAGAATCAGGCGAGCAGCCCCTTCGAAGGAAGGTTCCGTGCCTATCCTGTTGGTGACCTCTCTCCAACCAGAGGCACCAGACACTTTGCTGGAAGTGCTTCGAGGCGCTTCCATTGTCGAAGAACACCGAACACTTATGGGTACGGTGATTGAGAGGATCCAGTCCGCAAAAGGTGGACTGACAGAAGCCTGCACTAGCCTTCTAACAGGCTTTGAGGTAAGTAATGTAATTGTAAAAAGAATATCATAGTATAGACAGTAGCCCCTGATACGCTCTCCGGTGTTCGGAAAGGAAAGCCGAACAGAAGATCTAATAATTTTCGCAGGAGTCTAATCTGTCATGTCTATGTGAATAAGCACGGGTCGCTGCTAGCTGCGACCTCTCACACTGGAGAAGTCTCCGGACTAAAGTAGAATCTGGAGCGGGCCGAGGAAGAGCTCGGCCGTGTGAAGAAGCAGCTGGAGAAAAGCAAAGGTATTTATTTAACCTTGTCTAAATTCAGGTATAATGAACGATTTGTTCTGACTGAAGTGTAATAATATTTGTTAGGGGCAACGCTCGAGGAAGAGGCTCTCAAGAAGTCGCTGGCCGGGGCTGAGGACAGGGCGGCTACGAAAAAGGCCGCACGTGAAAAGCAAGAGGCTCGGGTCAGTGAGGTCTAGTAAGAGCTCCAGGACGCCGTCAAGAAGTATCAGTCCTTGGAGTGCGATTTTAAGGATCGAGAGTCCGAACTTGCCAAGGCCCGCTAGAGCACACAACATGCCGGAGCCGAAGCCTAGGGAGCCCTCCAGGAAATCCATGCGGCCAAGAAAATCGCGGCCGGTAAGCCTTTTATAATGCAGAGCAAATATGTGAAGGAAAGGTTCCTCTTACTGACCCGGATTTGGAGTTCTCCAGGGGCATTTGAAGATCTGCCGCGCAGCTGTCAGACACTGCAGAATTCTATCGAGCCGAAGAGGGGAGCTCTATAGAGAAGCTGTTCTGGTCTCAATACCTTGGACCAGAGCAGTACCCATTAGCGATCAGCTGAAACAGCTGGTCGAGCTGCATAGGGCAGCCGCACTAGCCATGAAGCATTTGATAATCCGTCTTTGGCCTGCCGAAGCCATTCCCAGCAGCTACTTCGGACTCGTGAAGCGGCTTATCCACTTGGCTTGAAGCCATCAAGCGGTCGGTCTGTATTAAAGCCACGCGAATGGCCTTTGCCCGCGCCAAGATGCACTAGGCGAAGATGGACGCCACAAAGCTGATGACCGAGGGGCCACCCGAGGGCAAGGAGCACCGCAGACCCCAACTGTATTTTGACAGTGTTCTGGAGGGATCCCGCCTTGTGGCGGAGCAATGTGCCAAGGATATCATATTCCCATGAATACACTCATGTTATCATGTCCTGTAATATGAAACAGATCGGTTATGTAATATAGTGTCTGTTATTTAAATTTTTACCTCCTGTGCGGCCATTGTGTTAAATTTGAGACTTGGCTAGTCGTCGGCTTCTGCCCCCACGTAGGTAGTACGGGGGTGTGCGGCATAAATCTAAACACTCTTTATCCAAGGTTTTGGTCCTTTAAGGAGGTGTTTAGCACAACGAACCAGGCAATCACACTATGTGGCTTTACTACTCTCACTTAGCCATAAGAGTTTGACAAGAAAAATTTGAGTGCAGCCCCTAGTGTTAGGAAGTTCGAACTTGGGGCGCCATACACGCCTGATCGGATAGGAACCAATTCATCGCATAATGCGGGGGACATCACTAAAGATTTGCAACCTCTCAGACAGCTGACCGGCTCTTGCTGCATCATGATAGTCAGTTTTTGACTTTCTCTACTGAGGTGCTCATCCGGAAGAACCGGGACACAATCGCAACAGTTCTCCCTTTACTACCCTAGACGATATAGCGGAATGTAAGGTAGTAAGCACAGGAGTCGGGCAACCCAACTATTGACCAAAAACATGATTCGGAGCCGATGCATATAATGCTATAAGTTCGGGGTGCCAAACTGTACTGTAAAAGTGTTCGGACTTTGTAGCCGTATTGTGCGGTACGATGAAGCCCCTGGCAAATTAAGTCGTACTAGAGTGTACGGGCGTAGTTGTTAAGAATATATAAAGAAAAGGAAAAAATCAAGTAATAAGCTGACGCTGCAAATATGGAGCCGCAAATTATTTTCCGTTGTAATTTGATTAATACGCCAAGGCGTACTTGTACAAGTAATGATATAAGCAAATAAGGCTATTTGACAAGCCATGACCAAGGGCGAGCTGCGTGCGAGTTTTTAAAACAGGTATAACCATCATTAGCAGAGAACACCTGGGTGTTCCCTCGTACGTCAAAGCTTCTTGCCTTCTTGGTGTATCCATCCCTTGATAGGTCCAATGATCAGGTTATCATAACAAGCCTCGGAAAGAGAAAAATCTGAAAGAAAAAGAAAAAGTAAATGTATGCGGGTCCAGGAGCGGTTGAGCCGCATTAGGGACCGCGGTCTAGCTGTGCCTCCGTCCATACCCATGGTATTTTAAGTGTGTAGTTATGTACATGCGGTATGAGCATTGCCACCTTGTTGGGACTGGGACGGAGGCCAAATTGCTAGTCAAGCTCTGGACCAACTGGACTGTCCTGCTGCAGAGTAGTCCAGACTCGCTTGATGGTGTTCGGGACCTTGGCTGTTGAATTGTGTTTATGCCTGAAAAGGCCGCGCTGTACTTCTGCTACAAGGGCCGCGATGTGCTCCTCGGCATGGAGAGAGCATTTCGTGTTTCCATTGACTCTTATAACACGCGTGGTCCGGGCATCTTGAGCTTGAGGTAAGCGTAGTGCGGCACCGCATTGAAGTGAGCAAATGCGGTTCGTCCAAGTAGTGCGTGATAGCCACTACGGAAGGGGACGATATCGAAGGTCAATTCTTCGGTTCGGAAATTATTCGGGGATCCGAAGACCACTTCCAGTGTGATTGAGCCCATACAGAAGGCCTCTACATCTGGTATGACACCTTTAAAGGTGGTCTTTGTGGGCTTGATCCTTGAGGGATTGATACCCATTTTGCGCACTGTATCCTGATAAAGTAGGTTTATGCTGCTGCCGCTGTTCATGAGGACTCAGGTAAGGTGGAATCCATCAATGATTGGGTCAAGGACCAGTGCGGCTGAACCGCCATGACGAATACTAGTCGGATGGTCCCTGCGATCGAAGGTGATTGAATAGGACAACCATGGGTTGTACTTTGAGGCGACTGGCTCCATCGCATAGACGTCCCTAAGTGTGCGCTTGAGTTCCCTCTTGGGGATATGGGTAGCGTATATCATGTTCACCGTTTTGACTTGGGGAGGAAACTTCTTCTGTCCCCCCGTGTTTGGTGGCCGGGGTTCCTCGTCATCGTCCTTGCTTTGTGAATCCTTCTCCTTGTTCTCGGTGTTTAACTTGTCGGCCTGTTTGAAAAACCAACACTCTCTGTTGGTATGATTGGCTGGTTTATCAGGAGTGCCGTGGATTTTGCATGGACGATCGAGTATGCGGTCCAAACTAGACGGGCCTGGATTGTATCTCTTAAATGGCTTCTTCCGCTAACTAGACTTAGAGACACTGAATGCAGCGTTGACAGTCGTGTCTTCGGTGTTGTCATCGTTGCTTTGAGGCTTGTGTCTATTCTGTCATGGCTTGCCGTTGCTGTTCCTGGCCTCAGAGGTACCAGGTTCGCTTGCATGATTATTGCTACGGGCTTGCCAGCTATCCTCGCCCAAACAAAAGCAGGTCATAAGTGTCGTAAGGGATGCCATGGACTCCGGCTTTTCTTGGCCGAGGTGTCGGGCGAGCCATTCGTCACGGATGCTATGTTTAAAGGCCGCTAGGGCTTCGGCATCTGGACAGTTGACTATCTGGTTATTTTTAGTTAAGAACCTGGTCCAGAATTTCCTGGCTGACTCTCCGGGCTGTTGAACTATATGACTTTGGTCGTCGGCATCTGGAGGTCGGATATATGTGCCTTGAAAGTTGTTAAGAAAGACGTTTTCCAAAATCTCCCAATTGTCGATGGAGTTTTCGGGCAGACTGTTCAACCAGTGTCAAGCTGGTCCCTTCAGTTTTAGCGGGAGGTATTTGATGGGATGAAGATCATCACCACGGACCATATGAATATGGAGAAGTAAATCCTCAATCCATACCGCAGGGTCTGTTGTCCCATCGTATGATTCGATGTTCACGGGTTTAAACCCTTCTGGGAAATCGTGTTCCATTACTTCATCAGTGAAACAGAGAGGGGGGGGGGTGCGGCGCCTCTGTACCGGGTCAGGTCGTGACGTAGCTCGGATGGAGTTCGTCTGCGGTCATCGGCTCGGTCATGATTATGTTTGTCACGTCCGACCAGGTTGCTGTCATAGCGCATAGGGGCACGCCCCCGTGATTCATAGATCGATCTTGTCTAACCTGCTCTGTTTTCCAAGTCATGCCGCAGGTCATGTGTATATCCCCGAGCTGTTGTATTTCTGTTTGTTCGACGAGGTAGTGCGGGTTGGTGTTCGGCTCGAGGTGTCGCTTTGTCCCGGCCACGTGGTGGTCGGTCAGCCACATAATGCATTGGAAGGACGGGCTCCAGCGCCTCGTCATCGAACTGGGGTAACAGTTTGCGCTTCGGGTAACTTTTGGTAGGGCGCTCAAGGCCATATTCCTCGGCTGCCAGGACATCAGTCCATCTGTCATTGAGCAGATCTTGATCAGCTTGAAGGTTCTTCTGCTTCTTTTTCAGGTTCCTTGTAATGGCAATTAGCCGACGCTTAAAGCGTTCCTTCTTGGCAGGCTCCTCAGGCACGATAAAATCTTAGCCATAGAGGCTCACCTCGTCCTTGGAGAGTGGAATGTAGTTGCTATCCTTTGAGTCTTCATTCATGGCCTGCTTATCGGGTCTGACTCGCCCATCCTCCTGTTCCTCCTGTGCAGAGGTTGGCTCAACGGGGTCTTCATTGTTTTCGGTGTCGTCCAGAGTGTTATTTTCTCCTGTGACGGTGTTGCTGTTTTTACTACGGTGTGGCTTAGAGCGGCGCCGCTGACGTCGGTGCTTTGGCTGTATCTCAGGAGGTTTATCCTTGACTGGATTTTCATTGTCGCCATTGTTTTCTTTGGGTGTATCCACCATGTATATGTCGTATGAGGAGGTGGCTGTCCAACGCCCTGTATGCGGTGATTCCTGTTCTTCTTTGGCATCATCGTCCATACCGTTGATGTCTTCGGAGTCGTAATGAACCATATCGGTTAAGTCATCGACAGTGGCTATAAAGTGGGTGGTGGGTGGGAAATGAAGGTCTTCGTCGTCTGCTTCCCATTCAAGACGGACATAGTTCGGCCGAGAGTCCCAAGACAGGGAGAGGGATTTCAATGAGTTTAACACATCTCCTAGAGGTGAGTGCTGGAAGATGTCCGCGGAGCTGAACTCTAAGATCGGCGCCCAATCAGGTTCGATGGACGTGTATGCACGCTGTTCAAAACCTATGGCCGGAGACGAGTCTGAGGTTTCGGTGATACAAGCCCAGCTTGATGTTGGGTCTGTGTGCGGCTCGAGCGCCACTGAGCCTACGGCTTCCGTGGCGGGGTCAAGCTTCCCATCTTCGGACGATGCAGTCTGCTCCGGATCTAAGGACAGAGTGGTTGCAGGCACTATCTTCTGAGCGCGGCTCGATGACAGATTTAGGTCATGTTCATCGTGGTGGCAGGGGACAGCCATCATGGGCTCGAATCCGTCGAAGATCAAGTCTCCGCGGATATCAGCCACAAAATTCAGGCTCCCAAATCTGACCAGATGGCCAGGGGCGTAGCTATCAATCTGCTCTTGATGGCCAAGCGATAGATCCCCTATACTTGTGGGTCATTAATACTCTTTTATAGTGCCGTTTCCATGGAGTGAAGCACCTTTGGTGAGTGGAACTTGCTAAGGAAACATTTATATAGTGTGCTGAAATTTACTGTTACTTGTTACTATGGAAACTAATCCTTTGAGGGGGTTGTTCGGGGCATCTTCGACCCGACCAGTAGAGCAAAGAGTTGCTCCTCAACCTACTGAACCTGCTGAAAATGTTAGTGATTCCTTCGGGTATGATAGAGAAACTGCTATCTAATCCCTTTGCAGGAGATGGAACATTGCATCCCGATTTACACCTTATCTATGTGGATGAAGTTTGTGGATTATTTAAGCTTGCAGGTATGCCCAATGATGTTGTTAAGAGGAAGGTCTTCCCTTTATCTTTGAAGGGAGATGCATAACAAGGTATAGGCTATGTGATGATATGGGATCTTGGGACTATAAATGATTGAAATTGGAACCTCACTAGAAGTTCTATCCCATGCATCTCATTCATCATGATCGTAATTAAATATATAATTTCTGGCCTTGCGAAGGAGAAAGCATCCCTCAAGCTTGGGGGAGGCTTAAGTCAATGTTATATTTATTCCCCAATCATGAGCTCTCAAGAGAAATGATTATTCAAAAATTTTATGCTCGGCTTTCTCTCAATGATCGCACCATGCTCGATACTTCATGTGCTGGTTCTTATATGCTGAAGACAATTGAATTCAAATGGGACTTATTGGAAAGAATTAAACACAACTCTGAAGATTGGGGTTCCGACGATGGTAAGGAGTCATGTATGACACCTAAGTTTGATTGTGTTAAGCATTTTATGGATACCGATGCTTTTCATGGATTTAGTAGTAAATATGGACTTGACTCTGAGATAGTAGCTTCTTTCTGTGAATCTTTTGCTACTCACGTTGATCTCCCTAAGGAGAAGTGGTTTAAATATAATCCTCCCATTGAAGTAAAATTAGTTGCACCTGTTACAATTGAAGAAAAGATTATCACTTATAATGATCCTATTGTTACTACTACTTATGTTGAGAAACCACCTTTCCCTGTTAGGATAAAGGATCATGCTAAAGCTTCAACTATTGTTTGTAAGAGTAATACTAGAACATATACACCTCCTGAGCAAATTAAAGTTGAACCTAGTATTGCTATGGTTAAAGATCTCTTGGCTGATAATATAGATGGGCATGTTATTTACTACTGTGAGGAAGCTGCTAATATTGCTAAACCCGATGCTAAGATACATAGACCTGTTGTAGGAATGCCTGTTATTTCTGTTAAAATAGGAGATCATTGTTATCATGGCTTATGTGATATGGGTGCTAGTGCTAGTGCAATACCTATTTCCTTATATGAAGAAATTATGCATGATATTATACCTGCTGAGTTAGAAGATATTGATGTTACAATTAATTTTGCCAATAGAGATACTATTTCACCAATTGGGATTGTTAGAGATGTCGAAGTCTTGTGTCGGAAGGTTAAATACCCTACTAACTTTCTTGTTCTTGGTTCCCCACAAGATAGCTTTTGTCCCATTATATTTGGTAGACCCTTCTTGAATACTATTAATGCTAAGATTGATTGTGAAAAGGATGTTGTTACAATTGGCTTGGGGGATATGAAACATGAGTTTAATTTTCCTAAATTTTGTAGACGACCCCATGATAAAGAATTGCCTAGTAAGGATGAAATTATTGGTCTTGCTTCTATTGCCGTGCCTCCTACTGATCCTTTAGAACAATATTTGCTAGACCATGAAAATGATATGTTCATGAATGAATGAAGGGAGATAGATGAAGTATTCTTTCAACAGGGTCCTATTCTGAAACACAACTTACCTATTGAAATCCTAGGGGATCCTCCTCCACCCAAGGGTGATCCCGTGTTTGAGCTTAAACCATTACCTGATACTCTTAAATATGCTTATCTTGATGAAAAAAAGATATATCCTGTTATTATTAGTGCTGACCTTTCAGAGCAGGAAGAGGAAAGATTATTGAAAACTCTGAAAAAGCACCGTTCGGCTATTGGATATACTCTTGATGATCTTAAGGGCATTAGTCCCACTCTATGCCAACACAAAATTAAATTCGACGAAGACGCCAAACCAGTTAGAGATCATCAACGACGGTTAAATCCTAAGATGAAAGAAGTGGTAAGAAAGGAGATACTAAAGCTCCTTGAGGCATGTATAACTTATCCCATTGCTGATAGTGAGTGGGTAAGTCCTGTCCATTGTGTCCCTAAGAAGGAAGGTATTACTGTTGTTCCTAATGATAATTATGAATTGATCCCGCAAAGAATTATTACAGGTTATAGGATGGTAATTGATTTCCGTAAATTAAATAAATCTACTAAGAAATGACATTACTCTTTACCTTTTATTGATCAAATGCTAGAAAGACTATCCAAACATACACATTTCTGCTTTCTAGATGGTTATTCTGGTTTCTCTCAAATACCTGTGTCAGCGGACGATCAAGCAAAGACTACTTTTACTTGTCCTTTCGGTACTTTTGCTTATAGACTTATGCCTTTTGGTTTATGTAATGCACTTGCTACCTTTCAAAGATGCATGATGGCTATATTCTCTGACTTTTGTGAAAAGATTTGTGAGGTATTCATGGATGATTTCTCCGTTTATGGATCCTCTTTTGATGATTGCTTGAGCAACCTTGATCGAGTTTTGCAGAGATGTGAAGACACTAGTCTCATCTTGAACTGGAAGAAGTGCCACTTTATGTTTAATGAAGGCATTGTCTTGGGGCATAAAATTTCCGAAAGAGGTATTGAAGTTAATAAAGCTAAAGTTGATGCTATTGAAAAGATGTCGTGTCCCAAGGACATTAAAGGTATATGAAGTTTCCTTGGTCATGTCGGTTTTTATAGGAGGTTCATTAAGGACTTCTCTAAAATCTCCAGGCCTCTGACTAATGTATTGCAAAAGGATATTCCTTTTGTCTTCGATGATGATTGTGTAGAAGCATTTGAAATACTTAAGAAAGCTTCGATCACTGCACCTATTGTTCAGCCTCCTGATTGGAATTTACCCTTTGAAATTATGTGTGATGCTAGCGATTATGCTATAGGTGCTGTTCTAGGGAAAAGAGTAGATAAGAAATTAAATGTTATTCAATATGCCAGTAAAACTCTAGACACTGCCCAGAGAAATTATGATACTACTGAAAAAGAGTTCTTGCCAGTTGTATTTGCTTGTGATAAGTTCAGACATTATATTGTTGATTCTAAAGTAACTATCCACACTAATCATGCTGCTATTAAATTTCTTATTGAAAAGAAAGATGCTAAACCTAGACTTATTAGATGGGTCCTCTTGCTCCAAGAATTTGATTTGCATATTATTGATAGAAAGGGAGCTGAGAACCCCGTTGCAGACAACTTGTCTAGGCTAGAGAACGTTCTTGATGACCCACTACCTATTGATGATAGCTTTCCTGATGAACAATTAGCGGTCATTAATGCTTCTCGTACTGCTCCATGATATGCTGATCATGCTAACTACATCGTTGCTAAATTTATACCACCTAGTTTCACATATCAACAAAAGAAAAGGTTCTTTTATGATTTAAGACATTACTTCTGGGATGACCCACACCTTTATAAAGAAGGAGTAGATGGTGTTATTAGACGTTGTGTACCTGAGCATGAACAGGAACACATCCTACGCAAGTGTCACTCCGAAGCATATGGAGGACACCACGCTGGAGATAGAACTGCACATAAGGTATTGCCATCCGGTTTTTACTGGCCTACTCTCTTCAAAGATGCCCGTAAGTTTGTCTTGTCTTGCGATGAATGTCAAAGAATTGGTAATATTAGTAGACGTCAAGAAATGCCTATGAACTATTCTCTTGTTATTGAACCGTTTGATGTTTGGGGCTTTGATTATATGGGACCTTTTCCTGCCTCTAATGGTTATACACATATTTTAGTTGCTGTTGATTACGTTACTAAGTGGGTAGAAGCTATTCCAACTAGTAGTGTTGATAATAACACCTCTATTAAGATGCTTAAAGAAATTATTTTTCCGAGGTTTGAAGTCCCTAGATACTTAATGACTGATGGTGGTTCACATTTTATTCATGGTGCTTTTCGTAAAATTCTTGCTATGTATGATGTTAATCATATAATTGCATCTACTTATCACCCACAGTCTAGTGGTCAAGTAGAGTTGAGTAATAGAGAGCTCAAATTAATTTTGAAAAAGACTGTTAATAGATCTAGAAAGAATTGGTCCAAGAAACTTGATGATGCATTATGGTCCTATATAACTGCATACAAGAATCCTATGGGTATGTCTCCGTATAAGATGGTTTATGGAAAAGCATGTCACTTACCTCTCGAACTTGAACATAAGGCATACTGGGCTATTAAAGAGCTCAACTATGATTTCAAACTTGCCAGTGAGAAGAGGTTATTTGATATTAGCTCACTTGACGAATGGAGAACCCAGGCATATGAGAATGCCAAGCTGTTTAAAGAAAAAGTTAAAAGATGGCATGACAAAAGGATACAAAAGCATGAATTTAACGTAGGTGATTATGTGTTGCTATTCAACTCCCGTTTAAGATTTTTTGCAGGAAAACTTCTCTCTAAATGGGAAGGTCCTTACATTATCAAGGACGTTTATTATTCCGGTGCCATAAAAATCAACAACTTCGAAGGCACAAATCCAAATGTGGTGAACGGTCAAAGAATCAATCATTATATCTCAGGTAATCCTATAAATGTTGAAACTAATATTATTGAAACCGTAAACCTGGAGGAATACATAAGGGACACTTTCTAGAACATTTCAGACTCCGAAAAGGAATAGGTATGTGGTACGATAAGTAAACCGACTGCATAACAATTCTAATAGCAATTTTTCTCCATTTTGGAATATTTAAGAAAATAGGATAATAAAAAGTAGTCCGGGAAGGACACGAGGCCTCCATGAGGGTGGAGGGCGCGCCCACCTGCCTCGTGGGAACCTCGTGTGCTCTCCGGACTCTGTTTTTTGCACGATACTTCTTTTGGTTGGTAAAAATTCATTATATAATCTCTCGAAGGTTTTGACCACCGTATCACGCAAATATCTTCTGTCTTTGTTTCGAGCTGTTTCTGCCGCAGATTAGAGCAATATGTTGTCCCATGATTCAGAGGGAGAAAGCTATGTGGCTGATTATCTTGCAGACTCTAAGGTCTACGGGGACTTGGAGCATTGTGGCTGGACCACTAAGGAAGAAGAAGACTATGAGCCTAAAGGAAAGGAGTAGACAAGCTCAGACGAAGATGAAACCCCATTACCTCAACCTGGGGACATGCATGTGGAGTTTAAAAAGTCAAGCCTCCCTGATAAAGCAACAAAGCCAAAGATCGAGTTTATCCTTTTTCGTCCCTTGCAGGAAAACAAACATGAACTGTGCAAAAGGATATTAAGCCTTGAGCTGGAGATTGATGATCTAAAGGAGCAAAATGCTATCCTCAAGCGTAAATTGAGGAAGAAGTCTACATCATCAACTCCATCATCATAACCTCCGAGGACATAATCACATGGGTATGGGCACTCCCCTTGGCAACTGCCAAGCTTGGGGGAGGTGCCCCGGTATCATATCACCATCACACTCCTATCTTTATCGTTTTTCTTAGTTCGACCCTTTTGGTAATATCTTGATCTAGTAGCATAAAGTTTTGGTATGAATTAGTTTTAAGTTTTGCCTTGTGATCCCTCTATGTAATCGAGTGCCGGTGTACTAGAATAGGGGTACCCTAGTATCCCGAACTTGTGCACGGGCAGTTGCAGCACCCCGCGGCAAGGCTTGCCGGGTGACCGCCAAGGTCCTATGTGGTTCCTTTGAAGCCATTCAAGAACAAAGTATTCAAGCCAAGGAGACAAGGCCCCGGCAAGAGGAGCTTGCCGGGAAGGCCAACCAAGGCATCTCAAGGAACTTGCCGCGACGCGTCACGCGTCCCGGCAAGGCCCGGTGATCGACAAGCTTCCGGACGCGACAAGAGAACGACCGCGGCAAGGCGCTTGCCGCGGCAAACTACCACTCTGTACCCGCGCTCCAGCACATCCACCAACGTGTCGCCATGGGACCTTTCCAGGCGCACGTGGCAAGAGGCTGTGCGGCCAACGGTGCGCGGTGGCCAGCGACGATGACAAGATAGCCATCGTGGCAAACGGTGGCGTCCCTGACGGTCCCTTTCTGCACTGTTTGGGTGATGCAGACAAGCATTTAATGCCTTTGTCCCCTGCCATCAGGGTTAGGTAGGATACACTGTACATGTAGCTGTACCAACCACAATTCCTTTTCCATTTGTACCCTTGTCTACGTTGCCACCTGTCGGTGACCCCTTGAGCATATAAAAGGAGGCCCATGCGCAACGCAGAGGAGAGGAAGGCAGAAAAACACTCACGTTTGGTCTCGTTAGCAGCTAGGTGTACTGTAGCACTCAGCGCTCCTGAGCAAGAACTCAATACACTCAGACATGCAGCAGTAGGAGTGTTATCTCTCCGGAGAGCTCCGAAGCTGGGTAAACTGCTCGTGTGCTTCGCCTCGATCTGCTCTTCGTGCGATCTCCGCCCCCCGCCGAACCGAAAGGGGCTCGGTCCGCCGGTCCCATAGGTGTTCGTGGATCAGTTTCCACCGACATCTTTGGCGCGCCAGGTAGGGGGCGTCGAGGTTGTGCGAACCTGATCCGGTGTTCACACGAGCTAGATCTTCATCTTCTTCATCGACATGCCACTGAAAAGGAAGGCTTCAGATGCAGCTGTTCCGTCTGCGTCGATCCCACCGCCACCGGAGCAAACGGGCGGTGGGGTAGACGCCGGTGGAAGAATGAACATCGACGAGGGAGCCCACAGTGCTGCCAGGTCCAAGGACAAGGCTGCGCAGACCTCGGCGTCCGTACATGCACCGCGCCCATCTCAGGAGGCGCAGGACCGGCAGCGTCATGGTATTCGTAGTACCATACGTTTGTTGGACCAAGATTGAGCTGGTGGGTCTCGGGGTGCTCAAGACCAGCATGCACGCCAACATACTGGCACGAGTGGGACACAGTCGCATGGACGGGATACTACTCCTTCTAACATAGTTAGAAGTGCGAGCATATCCCGCTCCTCACGCCGTTCGCCACTAGCACCCACCACTCCAGCAGAAGCTTTGGCACGAGCTCAACTGCTCCTGGATTACCCTACAACGGCAGACAAGACCGATGAATGGAGGGCCACCATTGAGAGTCTCATCGGCTTCGCCAACGGCGACACTCCGCGGCAGCCGAGTACATCGTTGCCGCGGCAGGGCTGCCAGGCACAAGCCCATGGCGACGAAACCGGTGGGGATGCAACCACCATGCACTCTCCACCCCGAAGGCCAAGATCGCCGACTCGCTAGATCCACCTCGACAACGACTCCACCACATCATTAGATCCACGAGCTCGTCGCGATCAGCGCCAAGTTCTTCACGAACGACAGCAAGAAGACACTCGTACTCGCATCGAGCGCCGAAGAGAAGCGCGGCGTCAATCTGACCAGCGCGCTGGGCCCTCTGTCGACATGCATGCGCCAGGGGAACCAGGCGACTTGCCGTACGCGGTAGGTTGCCCTGTGTTCACTCATGAGCTGCGGCAAGTCCAGTGGCCCAGCAAGAAGAATTTCAAGCCAGACGTACCAGAGAAGTATGACGGCAAGTCACATCCATCGGAGTTCCTCAGCATCTACACCATCGCGGTGCAAGCTGCCCGGGGGCGGGACGACAAGATCCTTGCCAACTACTTCCCGCTGGTGCTCAAGCCCAATGTCAGATCCTGGCTCATGCACTTGCCGGCCAACTCCATATCCTCCTGGGCAGACCTATGCCATCAGTTTGTTGGCACCTTTACAGGCGGCCACAAGCCTCATGGCCAAGAGAGTGACCTTCATCTGCTCACCCAGAAGGAAGGAGAACCCCTGCGCAAGTACATTCAGAGATTCAGCCGCGTACAACACAACATCCCAGATGTCCACCCTACCGCGGTAATCAGCGCGTTCCATCAAAACATGCGAAACCGCAGGATGCGGGAGGAGATGGTGATGTGCAAGATCAGAGACGTCAGTGAGCTATATGCCCTGGCCGACAAGTATGCACGCGCTGAAGAAGGGAGGAAACTCCCCGGAGAGAATACAGAAGTAGGAGGATCTGATAGTGAGGAGACTGCCCCGGCAAAGAAAAACCGGCGGCGGAACAACAGGAAGAAGAAAGGCAAAGATGTGCTAGTCGTTGAGCAGTCCGGCAACGGAGGTGGCGCCAAGAAAGCCAAGGCTGGTAGCTCTGGCAAGGAGATTGCCGCAGGCACCAACTACCAGGCTGTGGTGGTCGCCGACAAGCAGGACGGAACCAACAAGCAGTACTGCAAGATCCACCGCACCAAGGGCCATGACCTCCAGAGCTGCAAGAAGGTCGAGCAGCTTGTCGAGCAGCAAAAAGCTGAATACGAGCGATGCAACAAGGAGAAGGACTAGGAAGGTGCTGGAGGAGCCGGCAAGAAACGCCCCGGCCGAGGAGGACGCCGCGGCAAGGCCAAGCAGTGGCAAGGAGACAGACCTCCCCGCGGCCGCGACAACGATGAAGACGACGACGACGACGAAGATATGGATGATGACGAGGCCGATGAGCAGGAGTTCCAGAAAGCCACAGAGGTCCTATGCGTTGACGGCGACGCTTCTCTGCATACTTCACACAGCCAGCTCAAGCAGTGGGTGCGGGAAGTCAATGCGGCAGAACCACCCGTCGAGTCACGCAAGCCTCTGAAATGGTCCAGCACGCCTATCATCTTTGATATTGAGGACCACCCTGATCGCATAACTGCGGTCGGGTGCTTGTCAATGTTGGCTTCACCAACTATCCGCAACCTCAAGATCACTAAGATGCTAGTTGACAGCGGGGCCGGCTTGAACCTGATCTCCTCCGCGGTACTCCAGAAACTCCAGATCCCTGACAGCGAGCTCGAAGAGACCGGCACATTCCAAGGAATCAATCCGGGAAGGAGCAAGTGAAGGGAAAAGTCACGTTGCCGGTGACATTTGGCAGCGAGTTGAACTTCAGGACTGAGAGGGTCACTTTTGACGTTGCTGACTTTCCATTGCCTTACAATGGGATACTCGGCCATCCGGCACTCGCCAAATTCATGGCAGCCTCTCACTATGCATACAACATACTGAAGATGCCAGGCCCGATAAGTGTCATCTCTGTCCCTTGCGACAAGAAGGATGCTCTTATCTGCGCCGACAAGATCTACCGGGAAGCAGCAACCGCAACAGATCTCAAATCACTTGCCGTTGAAGCTCCCGGGGGGAAGAAAAAGACCAAGTCCGGCAAGAGTTCTGATGCCCACTCCGGCAAGCGCACCTCTTTGGAGTGCTCGCTACCGTCGAGGACGCACCATCGAGCTCCACCGGCAAGTGTAAAAAGGCAATGGCAGCTCCACCAGAGACCAAGAAGGTGCCCGCCAAAGAGGACGGCACTGGTGGTACATTCACCATCAGTGCCACTCTCGACCCTAAATAGGAAAGCGCGCTCGTTGCTTTCCTGCGGGCGAACATCGACGTGTTCGCGTGGCAACCGTCTGACATCCCCGGTGTTCCCAAGAAAGTAATCGAGCACCATCTTGCCGTCTGTCCTCATGCGCGGCCCGTCAAGCAGAAAGTCAGGAAGCAGGCAGTGGAGCGCCAAGAATTCATCGCAGAAGAAATCAAGAAATTGGAAGAAGCAGGCCTTGTCAGAGGAGTGCTCCATCCTACGTGGTTGGCCAACCCTGTAGTCGTGCGCAAGGCAAACGGGAAATGGAGGCTTTGTATCGACTTTACCGATGTCAATAAAGCTTGTCCCAAAGACCCATTTCCCTTACCGCGCATCGACCAGATTGTCGACTCCATGGCCAGATGTGACTTGCTTTCATTTCTTGATGCATACTCAGGATACCATCAGATCTTCATGGCAGAAGAGGATGAGGAGAAGACCGCATTCATCACCCCATGTGGCACATACTGTTTCGTACGGATGCCTTTCGGTTTAAAGAATGCTGGTTCAACGTTTGCAAGGGTAGTCCATGATGCTTTTGAGCCACAAATACACAGAAACGTGGAGGCCTACATGGATGACATAGTGGTCAAGAGCAAGGACAAGGCGACCCTAATTCAAGATTTAGACGAAACCTTTGCAAACCTGCGCAAGATCAACCTCAAGCTTAACCCCGAGAAGTGTGTTTTTGGAGTCCCCTCCGGCAAGCTTCTCGGGTTCTTCATGTCTCAGCGGGGAATTGAAGCCAATCCTAACAAGATCAAGGCCATTGAGCAGATTGAAGCACCAAAGCGTGTCAAGGATGTACGAAGACTTGCCGGTTGCGTGGCTGCTCTCAGCAGGTTTATCTCTAGATCTGCTGAGCGCGCCCTGCCGTTTTTCAAAATATTGAAAAAGGCAGGTCCAATGAAATGGACTCCGGAGGCGTAGGCTGCGCTGCAGGGCTTGAAGAGATACCTGTCCTCCACTCCAACACTTGTCGCACCTAAGCCACAAGAGAAGTTGCTATTATATATAGCGGCAACCAATCAAGTGGTTATTGCTGCGTTAGTGGCGGAGAGGGAGGCGGGTGATGAGTCAGCAACCACGGTAGATGCATCCAGTGACAAGCAAGGGACTTCACCGACAAGCTCTGGTCCCGACAAAGATGGATCTGCGCAGGCACATGAGCAGATGCAGAAAAGAATGGTGCAGCGCCCAGTTTACTTTGTCAGCTCCCTTCTGCAGGGGGCTAGGTCAAGGTACTCTGGTGTGCAGAAATTGCTTTTCGGCCTTCTCATGGCCTCGAGAAAGCTGCGCCATTACTTCCAAGCACATGAGATCACAGTCGTCACTCGTTTTCCGCTGAAGAGGATACTGCAGAATCCAGAAGCAACAGGCAGGATTGTCGAGTGGGCACTGGAACTGTCAAGCTTTGGCCTCAAGTTTGAGAGCACTTCAACTATCCAAAGCAGGGCATTGGCGGAGTTCATAGCAGAATGGACGCCAACACAAGATGAAGAAATTCCAGAAACGAGCATCGCTGTCAAGGAAGCAAGCAAAGAGTGGCTGATGTACTTTGATGGTGCCTTCTCGCTGCAAGGCGCCGGTGCAGGCGTGCTACTTGTTGCACCCACCGGAGAGCACCTCAAGTACGTAGTCCAGATGCACTTTCCCAAGGAGCAAGCAACGAACAATACCGCAGAGTATGAAGGTTTGCTTGCCGGTCTCAGGATCGCAGCAGACCTTGGGATCAAGAAGCTCATTGTCAGGGGTGACTCACAGCTTATCGTCCGCCAAGTGAACAAGAATTATCAGAGTCCATTGATGGAAGCTTACGTCGATGAAGTGAGAAAGCTAGAAGAGCACTTTGACGGCCTGCAAATGGAACATGTTCCAAGAGCTCAGAACGACATTGCTGATGGCCTGTCAAAGTGCGCCACACTTAAGTTACCTGTGGAACCAGGGATCTTTGTGCTCAGACTGACTCAACCGTCTGTAACGCCATCAACTGGACAGAGCAAGAAGAGGAAGTTGATTTCTGGTGACTATTTTCCGGTAGAGCTCCCCGAAGCCGCTGCCAAGAAGGTCCTCAAGATCAACACCAAGGATGCTGAGGAGCAGTCTGCTCCGGCAAGCCCTAGGGTTTGTTCCGTTGAAGGAGACGCTCCCGACAAGTTTTGCTCCGGCAAGCTTGCCGGGGAACGTCAAGCTCCGGCTGAGCCGCAGGTTCTCGCCATAGAAGCGGATGTTCCCGCAGCAGTAGGTGTGCCTTTAGTCTTTGTTGTCGAGCCGCAAGCTCCAGCATGGGCACAGCAGATTGTCCGTTTCCTTCAAACAGGAGAACTTCCCGAAGAACAAGAAGAAGCGGAAAGAGTAGCCCGACAGTCAAGTATGTACCAGTTTGTCGACAACACACTGTACAGAAGAAGACTCAACGGTGTGAAATTGAAGTGTATTCACCGGGATGACGGACAAAAGCTGTTGGCAGAGATACATGGAGGCATATGTGGTCACCACATTGGCGCAAGAGCACTTGCCAGCAAAGCGTTCCGGCAAGGTTTCTTTTGGCCAACAGCCCTCCAGGATGCAACTGCACAAGTAACGAAGTGTGAAGTGTGCCAGTTCCATTCCAAGCAGATACACCAGCCAGCTCAAGCTCTCCAGACGATCCCTTTATCCTGGCCATTTTCGGTCTGGGGGCTCGACATCCTCGGCCCCTTTCCCCGAGCTGTCAGGGGCTTTGAGTACTTGTACGTTGCAATCAACAAGTTGACAAAGTGGCCAGAAGTGGAACCAGTGAGGAAGGTGACAACACAGTCAGCAGTCAAGTTCTTCAGGTCGATTGTTTGCCGTTTCGGGATCCCTAACAGGATCATCACCGACAATGGCACACAATTCACGAGCCGCACCTTCATGCAGTACGTCCAAGATCTTGGCGCCAAGGTATGCTTCGCTTCTGTTGCTCATCCGAGAAGCAACGGTCAAGCGGAGAGGGCAAATGCTGAAGTGCTGCGCGGGCTCAAGACCAGGACTTTCGACAGGCTGCGCAAGTGCGGAAAGAACTGGATTGAGGAGCTGCCGGTGGTTCTTTGGTCAATCAGGACGACGCCAAATCGAGCCACTCGCCAGACACCTTTCGCTCTAGTCTATGGAGCAGAGGCAGTTCTCCCCACGGAACTCGTATATGGGTCACCTCGAGTGCTCGCTTATGATGAGCTTGAGCAAGAGCAGCTGCGACAAGATGACGCGCTGCTCCTTGAGGAGGACCATCTTCAGGCTGTTGTACGAGCTGCTCGATACCAGCAAGCTTTGCACCGCTACCATAGCCGCAAATTTAGTGCCAGAAGTTTCGAGGAAGGCGACCTTGTTCTTCGGCGCTTTCAGTCCGCCAAGAATTCCAACAAGTTGACGCCGAAGTGGGAAGGCCCTTACCAGGTGAAACGAGTCACTAGGCCTGGCGCTGTCCGCCTTGAGACCGAAGATGGCATTCCGGTGAGCAACTCCTGGAACATTGAGCATCTTCGTAAGTTTTACCCGTAGGGCGCGGTTGCCGGAACCTGTTCCGGCAACCACCTTTTGTACAAGTCTTGCTGATGTTGCATGTAATCCTTTGTACAAAGCCGGCCGCAGACCCCGTGCATAAGTAAAGCTCATGTGCTCTGCACATCTTGTCAATTTCATGCTTTCTACTTCTTTTGCATGCGTTATCTGACACTTTGTGCAGCACCTATCCCCGGTAAGCAATAACGAGCCGTAAGGCTCCATATCTTTATTTTCTCTTCTTTCTTTTTCTCAAAAAGGAAAGGAAGGTTCCCCCGCCCACAAGTTTGCCGGGGGGAAAGGAGAAGATAATGGTGTGGACCAGGCGTTGTTCAAGGAAGTTTCGCCTTACCAGGAAGCAAACGACAGAAAAGCTAAGTTGCTAAAGTTTGAGCAATCAGTTTTAATTTTTAAGTTATCTTCCTCGAACGACCGTGCTTTGTATGGAAAACCTGTGCGCGGAGGAACCAACTCGTAGCTAGTTGCGCCCTTACTTTGTTTCGAGTCCGCTCAACAACTTAAGTGAGCTGCGGCTAGTTGCGACAAGGTTTCTTGTCAGAAGCGGCACCGCCAGCAGGCTGCTGACGTCCCGCACTCAGCGCTCGCGGCCTAGGTGCCTGCGCTGGCAAGTTCCCTATAAGCGTAGGGCAAAAACATACAAAGGAAGGAATCAAGTAAAGGAAATAGCATAGCAATCTCTACCCAAAATTGAGTTATATTACAAGATAGCTTGTCGCAGCTCTAACAGATTGTTCTCATAACATGACCAGCAGCGACAAGAAAAAGAGAAAACGGGCAGCCTAATCTACGCGATCGCCCTCAACCCTCTTGATCCCGCTCACCTTGTCCACAATGGGTGCGACAAGGGCCTTGAGCGCTTCCAGATCAGCATCCGGCGGCAGGGACCTGAGGACGTTGGTGAGGTTGAGGCCTGGGTTGCGGAAAGCCACCTTCACTAGCACCTTTTGAAGAACTCCCGCGCAGATCTTGCACGACTTGTCGGCCAGCTGCTTTGGGATTTTCTCCCGAAGTCATTGGAGGGCCGTCGCCACGCCTTTGAAGAACAAGCTGAGCTTGGCGCTGGGTTGGAGGTGCTCATCGGAGGAATACCCGAGATCCTCCATCCCCAGCTGCGCCAGCTCCCCGTCGATGGTTGCGGCAATATCCACGAGACCCTCGGTCTAGTGCTCCACATTCTCCCTGAAAGAGTTCTGGGCGGCAGCGGCACTCGCCAGCAGCGCCTCGTCGGCCTTGATCTTCTCCTTCAAGGCCACCTCCTGTTCCCTGGCGCCGTCCAGCGTCTTGGTCAAAGTAGTCAGCTTCAACTCAAGATCTGCGTTGGAGTCCTTGGCGGCGCTAAGCACCTTGCTCCTCTCAGCGAGAAGACCCTGCATTCTCGCCAGCAGCGCCTCGTCAGCAGCGGCACTCGCCAGGAGTTCTGGGCGGCAGCGGCACTCGCCAGCAGCGCCTCGTCGGCCTTGATCTTCTCCTTCAAGGCCACCTCCTACTCCCTGGCGCCATCCAGCGTCTTGGTCAAAGTAGTCAGCTTCAAATCAAGATCTGCGTTGGAGTCCTTGGCGGCGCTAAGCTCCTTGCTCCTCTCAGCGAGAAGACCCTGCAGCTCGCCATGAGCGGCGGCGTCCTTCTCGCGCTCACGTTTGAGCGCAGCGAGCTCCTCGCCGCTCGCCTTGAGATCGGCCTCCAGCTGCGCCACCTTCGTCTCCAGCTCCTTCTTGGTGGCCTCGGCAGCTGCGGCAGCATCCTCTGCTTCCTTGAGAGCCCCGCCAAATGTTTGCTCGCGCACGGCAAGCTCCTCCTCGTGGCTGTCAAGGTTGACCTTGCACTGCGCCAACTCGCCTTCCTGCGCAGATAGCTTTTCGGCAGCAAGCCACTATTGCTCTTCAATTTCAGCCTTCTCGAGGAGGAAAGCTTTCCGCTCCTCGGCGAGTTGCTCCCGCTCCTCTGCCAGGGACCGGAGAGCCTCCTGGTTGAAGCCCCGGAGCTCCTCCGCGCGCTTCTCGATGTCCGCTCCCGCCTTCGCGACAAGCACTTCTCGGGATGCCAGCTTGGCTTGTCGGGCGCGGTAGAGCGACAGCAGCTTCCGCAGCAGCCGCTCCTCCTCAGGCTCGTCGCTGCTGCTGCTTGGCGCGTCGACCAGCATCAGCCCAGTGGAGGCGAGCACCTCTCCATCCAAGATCTCTCCTTCGACCGGCGCCCTGGAGCTTGACGCCCAGGGGAGCTTGATGAAGATGCCGTCGCCGGCCTTCAAATAGGCGCCGGGCTGGGGCTCTTCAGAGCCTGGCGCTGCAGCAGTGGCGGAGGGATCGGCGGTCGGCGTAGCGCCTAACGCTCCTGCAGCCTCGGGGCCGTCAGTGCGATCGCCGGATCCCTCACCAACTTCTGTGGCGGCAGCTTTGGTGGCCTCTTCGCTGGCGGGATCATCAGCGCCGGCTTCTCCTTCGGTGGCAACGGCGTCGTCGGTATTGCTGTGCACGTTCTCCTCGCCGGCGACCTCAGTTTCCATTGGCTCCACGGCAGATGGATTTGACAAACGGAAAAAGGGGAAGAAAAGGTCAAGAATGTATTCAAAAAGAAAATCAGAAGAAGAAGAACCCAAGGGAAGTTTTCAAGCAAGAGGATTACCTCCACTAGGATCTGCAGTCGTGGTCTCAATCACCGGAGGATCACTAGTGCTGTCCCTTGCCGGAGAATTGTCCCTTGCCGGAGAATTCCCCCTTGCCGGAGAACGCTCCCTTGCCGGGGAATCCTCCCTTGGCGGTGTAGTCGAAGCAGATGGCATTTCGGGAGCAGCTTCCGGGCACTCCTGGTGAGGCTACTCTGCTCCTACACAAACCAGCAGTCAGATATCAGCAAAAGAAAGAGCACCCATGCGCGCCTGACAGTAGGAAGTAAACCATATACTTACTCTGGGGGCTGCGCTGGGGGCTGCTTTGGGGAATAGTTGCCGGGTCTGGCAAGGTGGGTTCGTCCTCGATGACAATCACCGGGACCTTGGCTCCCTTCGCCGCTCTCTGGGCCAGTGTCTTGAAAAGGAATGGATTCAGAGTGAAGCAAATCAGATACAAGACTAAACAGCAAAATTGAAGAACTGCAAGTACAGCAAAGAATCTTACTCTTCTTCTTCCTCGTCGGAGCTGAGCGCGGAGAGATTGAAGTCCGGCTTGCCTCCGGTGCGACGAGGCGGAGGAGTAGGTTCCCTTGTCCACTTGGCAGGAGCAGTAGCAGTGGACCGGGAAGGCCCTGCTCCAGTTGCCGAGGCGGCGTGAGGCGCTCCCACGGCAACAGTGCTTGTCGCGGTAGAGCGTGCTGCACGGCACGACGGCCGTTGACTCGTCTGCCGCCCCGCTACGTCCTCGGCCTTGCGGAGACGCCTTCTTGGTGGAGCTGGGGGCTCCGCTTGCGGCGAGCTGGCTGAAGGTGGGGGGGAAGAGGAGCCGATCCTCAACAAGTCGCTCGCGCCCTCAGCGGGCTCGCTCGACTCAGCTTCAGGCCCGTCAAGCTGTTCCTCGCTGGCAAGCTCCTCTCGCTCGACAAGGCTTGCCGCCTCTGCTGCCTCTGCCTCCTCCACGGTGAATTTGAACTCGCCCGCGGCAGCGGCTGCTGCCGCCTCTTCCAACCTAGTGGCCATGCGCTGCATCTCCGCATCAGTGGTGTCGCGAGTAAGGCTCTTCTGTTCATCAGAGCGGACCGACACTTCTACCAAGCTGTCGAAGAACCTCTGCACGACGTCGTCTGCAGGCTCTTGCCAAGTTGGGACAATTCCATGCGAATCGCACAGCGGCATCATTGCACGGATGCGGTCGAGCGAGGAATTGTTGCACGGCGGGACGACACCCCTCGGCAACATGAACGCTTCGGGATGCTGAGGATCGCGCTTGAACAGTTCCAGGATCATCGCGTCCAGTTCCAGGACAGTGAAGTTGAAGTTGAGGCCCGGGCGCAGCCTCATGATATCCGCCGCGTTCTGGAACTCCCAGGCGGGTCTCCACCTCTCCTGCAGGGGGGCGATGCGGCGGCGGAGAAAATCTGCACCAACGGCGCCTACGGTGAGCCTGGCAAGCCTGAGGCGTAGGATCTGGGTGACGACAATCTTCAGCCTATCGTCTTCCGGGGCCACGTTGCTCCAATCGTTGTCGTGCGCTATTGGGGCTTGGCGCTGGGCGGTAAATGGCTGCGGGTTCTCCTCGACAATCCAGCACCATTCTGCTCTCCATTCCTCCCACTTGCTGCGGAGCTCTCCCTCCAGATAAGCTTCCTTCTTGCCAGCTCTCGAGATCCAGGCGATTCCGCCGGATAAAGGCTCTCCTCTCTCAACTCAGGGCATAAAGAAGTGGCGGAAAAGAGCTACGTTTGGATAGACTCCAACAAAGTTTTCGCAGAGATGTGCGAAAACCGCCATGGTCAGAACAGCATTGGGGGTGAAGTCAAGGAGGCAGAACCCGTAGGTGTTCATGATATCGCAGAAAAATTCAGAGAAAGGCGGGCAGAGCCCGCAGTAGAAGAACAGCGCGAAGAAAGGGTACCCATTCGGAGCCAGTTCCAAAGCGGCAGCCAGGAGTACCTTCGTACGCGGATGCGCTCGCGTCTCCGTCGACCAGAAGAGGTAGTAGTACTCCCTTAGCTCCTTCGCGGCAAGCTGGGGGGGGGGAGATTGCCCGCTCCTTTCACAGCGCCACGAGCCGCTGCGCCTCGGCCGACTTCATGACCTTCCCCTTGTCGGCTTTTGGAGCCATGGCGGAGGTGGTGGGGGAGATCGAAGGCGTTGATGATGCTGGTGGTGATGGGGGGCGGAGCGCTACTCTCTTTCAGCTTCGGGAAGAAGGGGGGAGCGGCGGAGATTTCTGAGATTAGAGTAGTAACCAGCGAGATGGGCGAACTGCCCCTGTTTCCCTTGCTTATAAAGAGGGAGGGGGCGGGCGTTCCGTTTTTCCGAATAAAGAATCCACACACGATCTCTCCCACGACGCCGCATTCAACGCGTGCTGTTCGGGGAAGGCGCGGTGGATACGGAGTAAGATACGGCGTAACCCAGGCCGCGCGTGCCCATGCCCGGTTTTGGGCCTAGCCCAACAGCGCTCGGCACCGTGTGTGGCCCAGGCCCGGGGGCTCCTGTCGGTGTACTAGAATAGGGGTACCCTAGTATCCCGAACTTGGGCACAGGCAGTTGCAGCACCCCGCGGCAAGGGTTGCCGGGTGACCGCCAAGGTCCTCTGTGGTTCCTTTGAAGCCATTCAAGAACAAAGTATTCAAGCCAAGGAGACAAGGCCCCGGCAAGTGGAGCTTGCCGGGAAGGCCAACCAAGGCATCTCAAGGAAATTGTCGCGACGCGCCACGCGTCCCGGCAAGGCCCGGTGAGCAACAAGCTTCCGGACGCGACAAGACAACGACCGTGGCAAGGCGCTTGCCGCGGCAAACTACCACTCTGTACCCGCGCTCCAGCACATCCACCAACGTGTCACCCTGGGACCTTTCCAGGCGCGCGTGGCAAGAGGCTGTGCGGCCAACGGTGCACGGTGGCCAGCGACGCTGACAAGATAGCCATCATGGCAAACGGTGGCGTCCCTGACGGTCCCTTTCTACACTGTTTGGGCGATGCAGACAGGCATTTAATGCCTTTGTCCCCTGCCGTCAGGGTTAGGTAGGATACACTGTACAGGTAGCTGTACCAACCACAATTCCTTTTCCATTTGTACCCTTGTCTACGTTGCCACCTGTCGGTGACCCCTTGAGAATATAAAAGGAGGCCCATGCGCAACGTAGAGGAGAGGAAGGCAGAAAAACACTCTCGTTCGGTCTCGTTAGCAGCTAGGTGTACTGTAGCACTCAGCGCTCCCGAGCACGAACTCAATACACTCAGACATGCAGCAGTAGGAGTGTTATCTCTCCGGAGAGCTCCAAAGCTGGGTAAACTGCTCGTGTGCTTCGCCTCGATCTGCTCTTCGTGCGATCTCCGCCCCCCCGCCGAACCGAAAGGGGCTCGGTCCGCCGGTCCCATAGGTGTTCGTGGATCAGTTTCCCCCAACATCGAGTCCGTGAGCTATATATAATAAAGATTAGTGTTGAGTCAAGTGCTTTGCTATCTTTCTATGATCTTAAGTGCATAGAAAGAATAAAAATAATAAAAGAGTTCATATTGATCTTATGGATAGTAATGAATTCACATATAGAAAGTATGAGTCTTAAAAGTTGTTGAGAGTTGGCAAACATAGTTTTGGTCATCGTTGCAATTAATAGGAAGTAATAAAGAAACAGAGGTTTTCACATATAAATATATTATCTTGGACATCTTTTATGATTGTGAGGACTCATTAAAGTATGACATGCTAAAGAGTTGATGTTGGACAAGCAAGACAACGTAATGGTTTATGTTTTCTCACATCTCAGTTAAAGTATATTGTCATGGATCATTGAAACATGTTGAGCTTGCCTTTCCCCCTCATGCTAGCCAAATTACTCGCACCAAGTAGAAATACTACTTGTGCTTCCAAATATCCTTAAACCCAGTTTTGCCATGAGAGTCCACCATACCTACATATGGATTGAGTAAGATCCTTCAAGTAAGTTGTCATGTTGCAAGCAATAAAAATTGCTCTCTAAATATGTATGACTTATTAGTGCGGAGAAAATAAGCTTTATATGATCGTGTGATATGGAAGTAATAAAAGCGACGGACTGCATAATAAAGGTTCATATCACAAGTGGCAATATAAAGTGACATTCTTTTGCATTAACATTTTGTGCATCAAACCCTAAAAGGACATGACAACCTCTGCTTCCCTCTGCGAAGGGCCTATCTTTTACATTAATGCAAGATTCAAGGTGATCCTCGCCTTTCCCTTTTTCATTTTATCCTTTGGCAAGCACCTCGTGTTGGAAAGATCCTGCTATATATATCCAATTGGATGTAATTTAGCATGAACTATTATCGTTCACATTACCCTTGAGGTAAAACGTTGGGAGGCAACACTATAAGCCCCTATCTTTCTCTATGTCCGATTAAAACTCCAGAACCATAAGTATTGCGTGAGTGTTAGCAATTGTGAAAGACTATATGATAGTAGAGTATGTGGACTTGCTGAAAAGCTCTATTCTTGACTCATTCCGATGTTATGATAAATTTCAGTTGCTTCAATGACCAAGATTATAGTTTTTTAGTTCTCAATGAAGTTTCTGAACCATACTTGACATTGTGAATAGATTGTTACTTGAGCATAAGAAATCATATGACAAAATCAATATATGTTGCTGTTATAAGAATCGTCATGATGCCCTATTGTTTGTATTTTATTTTTATCGACACCTCTATCTCTAAACATGTGGACATATTTTTCGATATCGGCTTCCGCTTGAGGACAAGCGAGGTCTAAGCTTCGGGGAGTTGATACGTCCATTTTGCATCATGCTTTTATATCGATATTTATTGCATTACGGGCTGCTATTACACGTTATGTCACGATACTTATGGCTATTCTCTCTTATTTTACAAGGTTTTACATGAAGAGGGAGGATGCCGGCAGCTGGGATTCTGGGCTGGAAAAGGAGCAAATATTGGAAACTTATTCTGCACAGTTCCAAAAGTCCTGAAACTCGACGAAAGTCATTTTTGGAACTAATAAGAATTACTGAGCGAAAGAAGTACCAAAGCGGGCCCACACCCTGGCCACGAGGGTGGGGGCACGCACACCCCTACTGGGCGCGCCCCCCTGCCTCGTGGGCCCCCTGGTGGCCCTCCGATGCCCATCTTTTGCTATATGAAGTCTTTTACACTGGAAAAAATCATAAGCAAGCTTACGGGACGAAACTCCGCCGCCACGAGGCAAAACCTTGGATGAACCAATCTACGGCTCCAGCGGAGCTGTTCTACCGAGGAAACTTCCCTCCGGGAGGGGGAAATCATCACCATCGTCATCACCAACGATCCTCTCATCTCTTGTATCCAATCTTTGTATCCAAACCACAACTTGGTACCTGTGGGTTGCTAGTAGTGTTGATTACTCCTTGTAGTTGATGCTAGTTGGTTTTTCCGGTGGAAGATCATATGTTCAGATCCTTCATGCATATTAATACTCCTCCGAACATCAACATGAATATGCTTTGTGAGTAGTTACGTTTGTTCCTGATGACATGGGTGAAGTCTTGCTATTGGTAGTAATGTGAATTTGGTATTCGTTCGATATTTTGATGAGATGTATCTTATCTCTCCTCTAGTGGTGTTATGTGAACGTCGACTACATGACACTTCACCATTATTTGGGCCTACAGGAAGGCATTGGGAAGTAATAAGTAGATGATGGGTTGCTAGAGAGACAGAAGCTTAAACCCTAGTTTATGCGTTGCTTCGTAAGGGGCTGATTTGGATCCACTAGTTTCATGCTATTTTTAGGTTTACCTTAATACTTATTTTGTAGTTGTGGATGCTTGCAATAGGGGTTAATCATAAGTGGGATGCTTGTCCAATAAAGGGCAGTACCCAAGCACCGGTCCACCCACATATCAAATTATCAAAGTAACGAACGCGAATCATATGAGCGTGATGAAAACTAGCTTGACGATAATTCCCATGTGTCCTCGGGAGCACTTTTCTCATTATAACAATTTGTCTAGGCTTGTCCTTTGCTACAAAAAGGATTGGGAAACCTTGCTGCACTTTATTTAATTTCATTGCTTGTTACCCGTTACAAATTATCTTATCACAAAACTATCTGTTACCTACAATTTCAGTGTTTGCAGAGAATACCTTACTGAAAACCGCTTGTCATTTCCTTCTGCTCCTCATTGGGTTTGACACTCTTACTTATCGAAAGGACTAAGATAGATCCCCTATACTTGTGGGTCATCAAGAACCCTTTATACCGGGACTCCCTCATCCACCAAAGTCCATACTTTGTTCTCATACATGGATCCTATCTCGGATTTCATGGCCTGACACTACTAGGAAAATGGTTATAGATAATATGGACTCCCTCATCCACCAAAGTCCATTTTTTTCAAAACTAGTAATGATGCACCGTGTGTGTGGTGCGCCATTACTAGTTTAACTAGTAATGGCACACCACACCCACGGTGCACCATTACTAGTTTTGACAAAAAATCCACCGAATGCACCCCCCCCCCCATGGACCGCCTTTTCAGTTTAAAAAAATAAAAGAAAATGATGGAAATGTCAAAAAAATAAAATAAAATAAGTTTCCAATGTGATATGTGGTCTAGTTGTTGTGAAAATTTACAAATATGAATTTCGACTTTATTTGCAAAATCTCTCTGGAATTTGTAAAATGGGCATAACTTTTGCATACGAACTCGGATTAAAAAGTTTTTTATATGAAAAATCATCTACTCGAAAAGTTACATCCAAATTTAACGGGTGGAACCCCGTTAAACATTTTCAAAATCCTCAAAAACCTAACAGAAAAAAGTTACAATGCTTTCAAGATCTAGAGGCAAGAAAATTCAAAAAATTTGAAACTTAGTAGTGGCGCACCGTTTGCTAGGTGCGCCACTAGTAACAGAAAAAAAAATTGGTTTTGAATTTTTTTTTCAAAAAATGATACGTAATATGACCGGGAAGTTTGAAATATTTTTCAAAATTTCATCATACTCATGAACATGAACCAAGTCCTAGACATCAACAAGGTTTAATAGAATTGATATGATAGATATATCAACAAGTGCCAGTTAAGTGAGGTGTTGCTGGGGTTGGATCGAACTGCGAAGTTAAGCGTGCTCGGGCTGTAGTAGTGTGAGGATGGGTGACCTTCTGGGAAGTTTGACCACTTAGTGCGATTTGACTTGAGATTAAGCATATTGACCCGAGATTAAGCCATAGTGACCCGAGATTAAGAAAAAAACGAAAAAAATTTGAAAAACAAATTTGAAAAACAAATTTGAAAAAATATTTGAAAAAAAATTCTAAAAAAATATTTGAAAAAATTTTGTTACTAATGGCGCACTTCTATGTGGTGCGCCATTACTAAGTCAGATAGTAATGGCGCACCGTGTGATATACTAATGGCGCACTCCCTGGTGCGCCATTAGTATCTGGTATACTAATGGCGCACTACAGGTGCGCCACTAGCATCACGCTATTAGAATTTTTTACTAATGGCGCACCACAGGTGCGCCACTAGCAGGCCTTTTCCTAGTAATGTGAAGCCATTTGTTAGAATCTAGGCTCATCATAGCTCTTCATAGTTTGAAGGTTCGCGTTGTCTAACAACATGACTCCCAGGACAGGATTATCGTACCACTCTGGTGTGGAACGTATCCTGGTCGACCTGCGAAGTTCATTAGTAACTTGATCAGAAGTTTCATCTTCATCATTAGCTTCCTCTTCGGTTGGTGTAGGCATCATGGGAACAGGTTTCTGTGATGTGCTACCTTCCAATCAAGAGAAGGTACAAATACCTCATCAAGTTCTACTTTCCTCCCACTCACTTCTTTCGAGAGAAACTCTTTCTCTAGAAAGGACCCATTCTTGGCAACAAAAATCTTGCCCTCGGATCTGTGGTAGAAGGTATACCCAATGGTCTCTCTAGGGTATCCTATGAAGACACACTTCTCCACTTCGGGTTTGAGCTTGTCAGGCTGAAGCCTTTAGACATAAGCGTCGCATCCCCAAACTATAAGAAACTCATACGGTGTCATCTAAGCGGATTTAGGCGGTGCCCTATTTAAGGTGAATGTGGCTGTCTCTAATGCTTAACCACAAAATTATATTGTAAAATCGGTAAGAGAGACATCATAGAATGTACCATATCCAATAGTGTATGATTACGACGTTCGGACACACCATTACGCTGTGGTGTTCCAGGTGGCGTGAACTGTGAAACATCCACATTGTCTTAAATGCATACCAAACATGTAACTCAAATATTCACCTCCACGATCAGATCGTACAAACTCTATTTTCTTGTTAGGATGATTCCCACTTCACTATGAAATTCCTTGAACTTTTCAAATGTTTCAGACTTGTGTTTCATTAAGTAAATATACCCATATCTACTCAAATTGTCTGTGAAGGTAAGAAAATAACGATATCCAGCATGTGCTTCAGCACTCATCGGACCACATACATCGGTATGTATTATTTTCAATAAGTCACTAGTTCGCTCCATTGTTCCAAAGAATGGAGTTTTAGTCATCTTGCCCATGAGACATGGTTCACATGTCTCAAATGATTCATAATCAAGAGATTCCAAAAGTCCATCTCCATTGAGTTTCTTCATGCGCTGTATACCAATATGACCTAAGCGGAAGTGCCACAAATATGTGGTACTATTATTATTAACTTTGCATCTTTTGGCATCAATATTATGAATATCTGTATCACTATGATCAAGATTCAACAATAATAAACCATTCACAAGGGGTGCATGACCATAAAAGATATTACTCATATAAATAGAACAACCATTATTCTCTGACTTAAATGAATAACCATCTTGCAATAAAAAAGATCCATATATAATGTTCATGCTCAACATAGGCACCAAACAACAATTATTTAGGTTTAAAACTAATCCCGAAGGTAGATGTAGAGGTAGCATGCCGACAGCGATCACATCAACCTTGGAACCATTTCTGACGCGCATCGTCACCTCGTCCTTAGCCAGTCTTCGTTTATTTTGCAGCTCCTGTTTCGAGTTACAAATATTAGCAACCAATCCAGTATCAAATACACAGGCGCTACTACGAGCACTAGCTAGTAAGGTACACAACAATAACATGCATATCACATATACCATTGTTGATGTTGCCAGCCTTCTTATCTGTCAAGCACTTGGGCAGTTCCACTTCTAGTGACCATTCCCCTTATAGTAGAAGCACTCAGTCTCAGGTTTTAGTCCAGCCTTGGATTTCTTCACAGGAGCGTCAACTTGCGTGTCATTCTTCTTGAAGTTCCCTTTCTTTCCATTGCCTTTCTTCTTGAAACTAGTGGTTTTATTAACCATCACCCCTGTTCAAGAATTCGTCCGATTAACTAGTTAACTTGCCGATTAACCCCTACCCGTATGGTCACCGAGTAGCCGATAAACGAATAAATCATCCGATTAATTGATTAAATGGCCGATTAACTTGCCGATTAGCCTATTAATCCCCTACTCGCAAACCAACCGAGCAGCTACCAGTTAACAATTTCCTCAACAATGACCATCACCACTTGATGCTCTTTCTTGATTTCTACCTCTGCGGCCTTAAGCATCACGAATAGATTGGGGGTCGTTTTCTCCATCCCTTGCATACTATATTTCATCACAAAGCCCTTATTGCTTGGTGGCGGTGACTGGAGAACTCTGTCAATGATCGTGTCATCTGGAATATTAACTCCGAACTGAGTCAAGCGGTTGTGAAACCCAGACATTCTGAGTAAATGTTCACTAACTGAACTGTTCTCCTCCATCTTGCAGCTAAAGAACTTGTCGGAGGTGCCATACCTCTCGATCGGGGCATGCTACCTCTTGAGCATGCGTTGGTTTTCCCTTGAAGAGGAAAGGGTGATGCAGCAAAGTAGCGTAAGTATATCCCTCAGTTTTGAGAACCAAGGTATCAATCCAATAGGAGACGACGCACAAGCCACCTAGTACCTGCACAAACAATGAAGAACCTTGCAACCAATGCAATAAAGGGGTTGTCAATCCTTTCACAGTCACCCACAACAGTCAGATCTAATAGAGATAATAAAGTAAATATTTTTGGTATTTTTGTTGTATAGATTGGAAAGTAAAGATTGCAAAATAGTAAACGAGATTTAAAGAGATGCGATATAATGGAAAATAGACCTTAATATAATGGAAAACAGACCCGGGGGCCAAATGTTTCACTAGTGGCCTCTCTCGAGATAGTATGTATTACGGTGGGTGAACAAATTACTGCTGAGTAATTGATAGAAAAGCGCATAATTATGAAGACATCTAAGGCAATGATCATGAACATAGGCATCACGTCCGTGCCACGTAGACCGAAACGATTCTGCATCTACTACTATTACTCCACACATCGACCGCTATCCAGCATGCATCTAGAGTATTAAGTTCATAAGAACGGAGTAACGCATTAAGCAAGATGACATGATGTAGAGGGATAAACTCAAGAAATATGATATAAACCCCACCTTTTTATCCTCGATGGCAACAATACAATACGTGCCTTGCTGCCCCTATTGTCACTGGGAAAGGACACCGCAAGATTGAACCCGAAGCTAAGCACTTCTCCCGTTGCAAGAAAGATCAATCTAGTAGGCCAAACTAAACTGATAATTCGAAAAGACTTGCAAAGATATCAAATCATGCATATCAGAATTCAGAAAAGAACCAAATAATATTCATAGATAATCTTGTTCATAAATCCACAATTCATCAGATCTCGGCAAACACATCGCAAAAGAGTATTACATCAAATAGATCTCCAAGAACATCAAGGAGAACTTTGTATTGAGAATCAAAGAGGAGAAGAAGCCGTCTAACTAATAACTATGGACCCGAAGGTCTGTGGTACACTACTCACACTTCAGCCGAGAGGCAATGGTGTTGACGTAGAAGCCCTCCGTGATCGATTCCCCTCTGGCAGATCACCGAAAAAGGTCCCAAGATGGGATCTCACGAGTACAGAAGGTTGCGGCGGTGGAAAAGTGGTTTCGTGGCTCCCCCTGATGTTTCTAGGGTATAAGAGTATATATAGGCGAAAGAAGTACGTCGGTGGAGCTACGAGGGGCCCACAAGGGTGGGGGCGCGCCTACCCCCCTCGGTGCGCCCTCCTACCTTGTGGACGCCTTGTGGCATTTCTGACTTCAACTCCAAGTCTTCTGGTTTATTTTCGGTCCAAGAAAGATCAACGCGAAGGTTTCGTTCCATTTGGACTCCGTTTGGTATTCCTTTTCTGCAAAACTTTAAAATAGGCAAAAAAACATAAACTAGCACTGGGCCTCCGGTTAATAGGTTAGTCCCAAAAATAATATAAAAGAGCATATTAAAGCCCATTAAACATCCGAAACAGATAATATAATATCATTGAACAATCAAAAATTATATATACATTGGAGATGTATCAAGCACCCCAAGCTTAATTCCTGCTCGTCCTCGAGTAGGTAAATGATAAAAACAGAATTTTTGATGTGGAATGCTACCTAGCATATTTATCAATGTAATCTTATTTATTGTGGCATGAACGTTCAGATCCGAAAGATTCAACACAAAAGTTTAATATTGACATAAAAATAATAATACTTCAAGAATACTAACAAAGCAATCATGTCTTCTCAAAATAACATGGCCAAAGAAAGCTACCCCTGCAAAATCATCTAGTCTGGTTATGCTCTATCTACATCACACAAAGTATTTAATCATGCACAACCCCGATGACAAGCCAAGCAATTGTTTCATACTTTTGATGTTCTCAAAATTTTTCAATCTTCACGCGATATATGAGCGTGAGCCATGGATATAGCACTATAGGTGGAATAGAATGGTGGTTCTGGAGAAGAAAAGGAGAAGATAGTCTCACATCAACTAGGCGTATCAACGGTCTATGGAGATGCCCATCAATAGATATTAATGTGAGTGAGTAGGGATTGCCACGCAACGGATGCACTAGAGCTATAAGTGTACGAAAGCTCAACAAAAGAAACTAAGTGGGCATGCATCCAACTTGCTTGCTCACAAAGACCTAGGGAACATTTGAGGAAGCCTATCATTGGAATATACAAGCCAAGTTCTATAATGAAAAATTCCCACTAGTATATGAAAGTGACAACATAGGAGACTCTCTATCGTGAAGATCATGGTGCTACTTTGAACCACAAGTGTGGTAAAAGGATAGTAGCATTGTCCCTTCTCTCTTTTTATCTCATTTTTTTATTCCGGCACTCTTTCTCTCTCTCTCTCTCTCTCTTTTATGGCCTCTTTTTTTATTTCTTTTATTTAATCCAGAGTCTCATGTCGACTTGTGGGGAATCATAGTCTCCAACATCCTTTCCTCACTAGGACAATGCTCTAATAATGAAGATCATCACACTTCTATTTACGTACAACTCAAGAATTACAACTCAATACTTAGAACAAAATATGACTCTATGTTAATGCCTCCGGTGGTGTGCCGGGATGTGGAATGATTCATGAGTGACATTTATGAAAAATTATGAACAGTGGCTTTGCCACAAATACGATGTCAACTACATGATCATGCAAGGCAATATGACAATGATGGAGCGTGTCATAGTAAATGGAACGGTGGAAAGTTGCATGGCAATATATCTCGAATGGCTATGGAAATGCCATAATAGGTAGGTATGGTGGATGTTTTGAGGAAGGTATATGGTGGGCGTATGGTACCGGCGAAAGTTGCACGGTACTAGAGAAGCTAGCAATGGTGGAAGGGTGAGCGTGCGTATAATCCATGGAGTCAACATTGGTCATAAAGAACTCACATACTTATTGCAAAAATTTATTAGTTATCGAAAAAAAGTACTACTCGCATGCTTTTAGGGGGGATAGATTGGTAGGAAAACACCATCGCTTGTCCCCGACCGGCACTCATAAGGAAGACAATCAATAAATAAATGGTTCACCATACGTGCATGCTACGGGAATCACAAACTTTATCACAAGTATCTCTCAAATTCACAACTACTCTACTAGCATGACTCTAATATCACCATCTTCATATCTCAAAACAATCATAAAGAATCAAACTTCTCATAGTATTCAATGCACTTTATATGAAAGTTTTTACTATACCCATCTTGGATGCCCATCCTATTAGGACTAATTTTATAATGAAAGCAAATTACCATGCTTTTCTAAAGGACTATCAAAATAATATAAGTGAACCATGAGAGATCAGTAATCTCTATAAAATAAAACCACCACCATGCTCTTAAAAGATATAAGCGAAGCACTAGAACAATATTGTCTAGCTCAAAAGATATAAGTGAAGCACATAGAGTATTCTAATAAATTACGATTCATGAGTGTCTCTCCCAAAAGGTTTGTACACCAAGGATTATTGTGGTAAACTAAAAAGCAAAGACTCAAATCATACAAGACGCTCCAAGCAAAACACATATCATGTGGTGAATAAAAATATAGCCTCAAGTAAAGTTACCGATAGACGAAGACAAAAGAGGGGATGCCTTCCGGGGCATCCCCAAGCTTAGGCTATTGGTTGTACTGGAATTTTACCTTGGGGTTCCTTGGGCATCCCCAAGCTTAGGCTCTTGCCACTCCTTATTCCAAAATTCATCAAATCTTTACCCAAAAACTTGAAAACTTCACAACCCAAAACTTCAACAGAAAATCTCATGAGCTCTATTAGTATAAGAAAATAAACCACCACTTTAAGGTAATGTAATTAACTCATTATTTATTTATATTAGTGTTAAACCTATTGTATTCTAACTTCTTTATGGTTCATACCCCTGATACTACTCATAGATTCATCAAAATAAGCAAACAACACACACAAAAACAGAATCTGTCAAAAAACAAAACACTCTTTAGTAATCTATAACTTTCGAATACTTATGTAACTCTAACAATTCTCAAATAAATTGGTGGACGTGAGGAATTTGTCTATTAATAATATGCAAAAAGAATCAACCTAAAATCACAAGAATTGAAGCACAAATAGAGCATCATAAAACATGTGAAAAACACATCTAAGTCTAACATGATTCCTATGCATAGGCATTTTATAAGCAAACAAATTATCAAGGCAAGCAAAAACTAGCATATGCAAGGAAGAAGAAACGGACGATAGCAGTCTCAACATGAAGAGAGGTAATTTAGTAACATGAAAAATTTCTACGACCATATTTTCCTCTCTCATAATAGTTACATGTAGGATCATAAGAAAATTGAACAATATAGCTATCACATAACCTATTCTTAACACGATCCACATGCATGCAAAGTTGACGCTCTTCCAAAATAGTGGGATTAACATTAACTAAAGTCATGACCTCTCCAAACCCACTTTTATAAAAAAAATCATAAGGTTAAACATTCTCGAAATATGTGGGATCTAAAGTTGACACTCTTCCGAACCCACTTTCAATATTGTTGCAAACACTATTATCAATCTCATAATCATCATGGGGCTTAAATAAATTTTCAAGATCATAAGAAGAATCACCCCAATCATGATCATTGCAACAAGTAGTGGACATAGCAAAACTAGCATCCCCAAGCTTAGGGTTTTTCATAGCATTAACACAACTGAAATTATATAATTTATGATAACATCATTGCAATCATGCTTTTTATTCAAAGATCTATTGTGAATCACTTCATAAATCACTTCATCAAAATTTTCAGTTCACGGATTTCAAGCAAAACCTGATAAAGATAGTCTAGTGCACTCAACTCACTAGCAATAGGTTCATCATAATTGGATCTCTTAAAAAGATTAGCAAGTGGATGAGGATCCATAAACTTTTAGCAAGCAAAGATGCAAGCAAAAAGAAGGCACATGATAACACAAGCAAACAAAAGATCGAACAGAAGAGGGGGGGAAGAAAAGGCAAAGGTTTTCAAAAATCATTTTAGAAGTGGGGGAGAGGAAAATGAGAGGCGAATGGCGAATAATGTAATGCAAGGGAGAAGAGTTGTGGTATGGCTTGACTTGGCGTTGATCTCCCTGGCAACGGCGCCAGAAATCCGTCTTGCTACCTCTTGAGCATGCGTTGGCTTTCCATTGAAGAGGAAAGGGTGATGTAGCAAAGTAGCATAAGTATTTCCCTTAGTTTTGAGAACTAAGGTATCAATCCAGTAGGAGACGACGCACAAGTCACCTAGTACCTGCACAAACAATCAAGAACCTTGCAACCAACACGGTAAAAGGGTTGTCAATCCCTTCACAGTCAGCCGCAAAAGTGAGATCTAATAGAGATAATAAAGTAATATTATTGGTATTTTTGTTGTATAGATTGGAAAGTAAAGATTGCAAAATAGTAAAGGAGATTTAAAAAGATGCGATATAATGGAAAATATACCTTAATATAATGTAAAAGGGACCCGGGGGCCATAGGTATCACTAGTGGCTTCTCTCGAGATAGCATGTATTACGGTGGGTGAACAAATTACTGCCGAGCAATTGATACAAAAGCACATAATTATGAAGACATCTAAGAAAATGATCATGAACATAGGAATCACATCCGTGTCAAGTAGACCGAAACGATTCTGCATGTACTACTATTTCTCCACACGTCAACCGCTATCCAGCATGCATCTAGAGTATTAAGTTCAAAAGAACAGAGTAAGTCATTAAGCAAGATGACATGATGTAGAGGGATAAACTCAATCAATATGACATAAACCCCATCTTTTTATCCTCGATGGCAACAATACAATACATGCCTTGCTGCCCCTACTATCACTAGGAAAGGACACCGCAAGATTGAACCCAAAGCTAAGCACTTCTCCCATGGCTAGAAAGATCAATCTAGTAGGCCAAACTAAACCGATAATTCGAAGAGACTTGCAAAGATATCAAATCATGCATATCAGAATTCAGAGAAGAACTAAATAATATTCATAGATAATCTTGTTCATAAATCCACAATTCATCGGATCTTGGCAAACACACCGGAAAAGAGTATTACATCAAATAGATCTCCAAGAACATTGAGGAGAACTTTGTATTGAGAATCAAAGAGAGAGAAGAAGCCATCTAGCTAATAACTATGGAGCCGAAGGTCTGTGGTAAACTACTCAAACTTCATCGGAGAGGCAATGGTGTTGATGTAGAAGCCCTCCGTGATTGATTCCCCTCTCCGGCAGATCGCTGGAAAGGGCCCCAATATGGGATCTCACGGGTACAGAAGGTTGCGGTGGTGCAAAAGTGGTTTCGTGGCTCCGCCTGATGTTTCTAGGGTATTAGAGTATATATAGGCGAAAGAAGTATGTCGGTGGAGCTACAAGGGCCCCACGATGGTGGGGGGCGCGCCTACCCCCCTGGGGGTGCCATCCAGCATCTTGGCATTTCCGAATTCAACTCCAAGTCTTCTGGTTTGCTTTTAGTCCAAGAAAGATCATCGTGAAGGTTTCATTCCGTTTGGACTCCGTTTGGTATTCCTTTTCTGCAAAACTCTAAAATAGGCAAAAAAAAAAGCAGAAACTGGCACTGGGCCTCCGGTTAATAGGTTAGTCCCAAAAATCATATAAAAGAGCATATTAAGGCCCATTAAACATCCAAAACAGATAATGTAATGGCATGGAACAATAAAAAATTATAGATACGTTGGAGACGTATCAGGGCATGCGCTTGAACTACCAATTTCAGCTCCTCAAACATCGCATATGCTTCGTGGTGCTCAAAATGTCTTTGGAAAGCCGGTTTTAAGCCATAAAGCATGGCGCACTGAACTATCGAGTAGTTTTAGAACGTGCCTGCCAAATGCTCATAACATCTTCAGGCGAGCCTTAAGTGGGTGCATCAGCAGGCGGTGCATTAAGGACAGAAGCCTTCTGTGCGGCAATGAGGATAATCCTCAAGTTACGGACCCAGTCTGCATAGTTGCTTCCATCATATTTCAATTTAGCTTTCTCTAGGAACGTATTAAAATTCAGGGGAACTACAACATGGGACATTTATCTACAACAGAAATTTTGCAAAGACAATTAAGACTAAGTTCATGATAATTAGTTTAGTTAATCAAATTACTAATTAACTCCCGTTTAAATCAACATCCCTCAAGTTTTCTAAGTGATACATGATCCACATCAATGTGAGATGGGGTAGTCATCATTGGTGAACATCTCCATGTTGATCATATCTACTATATGACTCATGTTCGACCTTTCGGTCTCCTATGTTTGGAGGTCATGTCTATACATGCTAGGATCGTCAAGTTTAAGCCAAGTTCATGTGTAAAACTGGCTTACATCCCTTGTATGCGAACGTAGAGTCTATCACACCGATCATCACGAGGTGCTTCGAAACGACGAACTTTTGCAATGGTGCATACTTAGGGAGAACACAATTTCTTGAAATTGGATCATCCTATAATGCTACCGACATTCTAAGCAAAATAAGATGCATAAAAAGATAAACATCACATGCAATCAATATGTGACATGATATGGCAATTATCATCCCGTGCCTTTGATCCATCTCCAAAGCACCGACATGATCTCCATCGTCACCGGCATAACACCATGATCTCCATCATCATTTTGTCGCATGGTCGTCTAACCAACTATTGCTTCAACAACTATTGCTAACGCATAGCGATAAAGTAAAGCAATTACATGATGAATAATAAATTAAAGACAACCCTATGGCTCCTGTTGGTTGCCATACTGATCGACATGCAAGTCGTGAACCTATTAAAAAACATGATCATATCATACATCAACATATATCACATCGCGTTCTGGCCATACCACATCACAACATGCCCTGCAAAAACAAGTTAGACGTCCTCTACTTCGTTGTTGCAAATTTTACATGGCTGCAAGAACCATTCTTACCTTCGTAAAGCCACAATGGTGATAATCAAGTTGCCATTTAACCTTTTACAAGGACTACCTTTGTCAAATTAGATTCAACTAAAGTTGGAGAGAAAGACACCCGCTAACCACCTTATGCAAAACAAGTTGCATGTCTGTCGGTGGAACCGGTCTCTTGTGCATGGACAAGTAAGGTTTGTTCGGGCTCCTTCATCCCACAATACCTCTAAATCTAAATAAGACAATAGAGGTAAGCAATTTGAGCATCAATGCCCACAACTCTTTGTGGTCTACTAGTGCATATACATCTACGCATAGACCTAGCTCATGATGCCACTGTTGGGAAACGAAGCATGAAAATAAAAAAAGTTCCTACGAACGCCGAAGATCTATCTAGGAGAAGCATAGCAACTAGAGGGGAGAGTGTCTCTACGTACCATCGTGGACCAAAAGTGGAAGCGTATATAATGCGGTTGATGTAGTCGTACTCTTCACAATTCGATCACTATCCAACCGATCGAGTGCCGAACGGTTGGCACCTCCGAGTTTAGCACACGTGCGGCTCGATGACGTATCGCCCTCCTTGATCTAGCAAGATAAGGCAGAGAAGTAGATGGGATCACAACCATCACGACGATGTGGCGGTGATGGTGGTGGTGAAGTCGAAATACCTACAGGGCTTCACTAAGCGAAAAACCATGGACGAGAACTATGCCAGGAAGGAGAGATGGGGCAGCCAAGGCCAATGTGTTGGGGTGCCTTGCTGCGCCCCCTACTCTATATATTTATATGCATGGGACGGCTGGGAGTCCAGCCCTACTCCTAATAGGAGTTAGCACCAAGGGGGAGAGGACTTGGACTCCAAGTCCAATCCTATTTCTACTAGGATTCCCTTTTTTCCCTTCCCTAGCCGCATGGGCTTTTGAGGACTTGGTGCGCCTGGCCTAATAAGGCCAGATCGCCTCCCCTAGGCCCATGCTAGCCCTTGGCACGTGGTGGACCCACTTTTGAACTTCTGGACCCCTTCGGTATCCTCTGGAACCTTCTGGAAGCTTCCTGGTATAATACCGAAAAAACTGCAACCTTTTTCCGGAACCCAAAATATGACTTCCCATATATAAATCTTTACCTCTCGACCATTCCGAGACTCCTCATGAAGTCCTGGATCTCATCCAGTACTCTGAATAACATTCGATTACCAATCATGAAATATCCCAATACTAATCTAGCGTCAATGAACGTTAAGCATGCTACCCTGCGGGTTTGGGAATCATGTAGTCATGACTGAGACCTTTCTCTGGTAATAACCAATAGCGGGACCTGGATGCCCATATTATTTCCTACATATTCCACAAAGTTCTTTTATCAGTTGAACCCCGATGTCATGGATTCGATTAATTCCGTATGCAATTCCCTTTGTCCGGCGATATGTTACTTGCCCAAGATTCGATCGTCGATATCTCCATACCTAGTTCAATCTCGTTTCCGGCAAGTCTCTTTACTCGTTCCGTAATACAAGATCTCGTGAATAACTCATTAGCCACATTGCTTGCAAGCTCTTTACGATGTTATATTACCAAGAGGGCCCACATATATATCTCCGCCGTACGGAGTGACAAATCCCAGTCCCAATCCATGCCAACCCAACAAACACCTTCAGAGATACCTGTAGAGCACCTTTATGATCACCCAGTTATGAAGTGACGTTTGGATAGACACTAAGTATTCCTCCGGTGTCATGTGATACGTCTCCAACGTATCTATAATTTTTGATTGTTGCATGTTGTTATATTATCGATCTTGGATGTTTTATATTCATTTACTAGCAACTTTTTATCATTTTTTGGGACTAACCTATTGACATAGTGCCCAGTGTCAGTTGTTGTTTTTTGCTTGTTTTTTACTTCACAGAAAATCAATACCAAATGAAGTCCAAATGCCACAGAACTTTTTGGACATTTTTTTGTGCCCAGAAGACACCCAGGGAGCCAAAGGAGAAAACGGGAGGAGGGCCATGGGGCCCACTTGTCACGCCCAATATGCAACTCTATCCTAAAGGAACTCGAAGGTCCCACCAAGGATAGAAGCGCATATTGGAGACACTTTTGCAAGGTGGATATCATTACATCGTACCATTACATAATAGTTGGGGATACATACACAAGGCATACAATGCCACATGAATACAACAACATCATACATGAGAGCAACATCCGACTACGGATGTAACACAAACAGAAACTCAAACGACACCCACCCTTCCACCCTAGTCCGAGAACATTTTTATGCCACTTATAAAATAATATTTCTGAGGTACCGCGGTGTCGGTGTACAAAAGTAGGGGCTCTTCTTTTGACCCCTTTACTTGTGCACGGGCAGTCAGAGCCACGCGCCACGGCCATGCATAACAGGGTAGGAAAGGGAAGCCGGAGAGAAGCCGAAGGCACAAGAAGAACAAAGCAATGACAAGGACCCAGGCCACAAGGATCAGATGGACGAAGCAGGTTCCCCCAGCAAGAACACTTGCCGGGGGCAGCCTCAGCGGCTCCGGCAAGACCCTTGCCAGGGTAGCTCGCCCAAACTAGCTGAGTGAGCCACCTTAGAGCCCCACCCCAACGCTAGACAAACGCATTGGGACAGGGCTCGGGAGGCACCTCCATGGTGGCATGCATATCTTTGTGAAGACATAGAATGCTTAAGATCAAATGAGGATAGGAAGGCAAAATCCTCACCGAAGGAACCCACAAGACCCTCGGAAGATCCTTGCCGGGGACGCGTGCGCTCCACAGCAAGACCCTTGCCGGGCCACCCGGCAAGGCCCTCGCCAAGCGCACCAACAGGGCCACTTCCAGGCCCATGCCAGCAAAGTCTCCGCCGCCGTTCGCATGCAGCTGCCGACCCAACCAGCTGGGCAGGCACCTGCGTGGCAACATGCAGTCCTTTGTGGAGGCTCCACCACTGCGCCACCTTAGCTGCTTGCCTGTCTACATGGCACCGCATGCACCGCTGGCCAGGGCGCGTGTCGAAGCAAGGAGGAGCGGCGACGGACGGGATGGGCCTCGCTCCCGCCCCTGATAAAGTGAAGGGACACCTAAGCCTCGCATTAAATGCGCTTTGTCCTGTAATACCAGCAATAAGCTCACAGCGCTGTAGAACTTTCCACCTCCTGTGTGCCATTGTGGCAGCCCCTTTTGCCTATAAAAGGAGGCCCATGGCACACTGGAAAGGGATTCGGCTCTTTCAAACCTAGAAGCACCCAGAGCTAGTTCAAGAGCTCCAGAACACTAAATACATCCACCAAAGCAGCATCGTAGGGTTTTACACATCTTTGCAGCCTGAACTTAGGTAAATCCCCTTTGTGCTATCTACTAGTCCCGTTCTTCTCACGATCCCCGCGCCCCGCAACCGTAGTAGGGATTCCAGTGATCCCATAGGTGTCGTTTCCCACCGACATCTTTGGCGCGCCAGGTAGGGGGTGCGCAATTGTGAGAATCTGGTCTAGCAGTTAACCTAGCTGTTCTTCATCACCATGGCTCCTAAGAAGAAGACGACCACGGCGATCGGTTCGTCCGGGACTAGGTTGCCAGTACCGGTGCAGACCAGTAGCTTGGCAGTCGCGGAGAAAACCCGTGGCTCGGCCCGCGAACATCCACACCACCCTCGCGGTCCGGGCCTGGCGAGTGGCGTCGTTCGCGCGCCAGGCGATGAGCGACCAGTCTCGGGCTCCAGAGACGGATTCGGGCGCCCCGCAGGCAGCGCGGGGCCCTCCAGGGGCGCTGCCATCCTGCCAGACGGCGGCACAACGGCCTCCAAGACACCAACACCGGCGCCCATGGCACGCTCTTCCCAGGTTGTGCATGATGTGCAGCGTCACCCTATTGGTGACCCTGCGCGCCGCCCTGGGAAGAGTCCCATGTGCCCATCACATGATGAGGAGGGCCAGCATGTGCGCGGAGGTGCTGACGGAGGTGGCAAACAGTTGCGGGGTCGTGATGCAGCTCCTTCTAACATGGTTAGAAGTCGAGGCGCATCACGGTCCACCCAGCTCTCACAGCCACCCACGCCAGCGGAAGCCCTACCGCGCGCAGCTGCTCCTCGATTTCCCTCCCGCCACGGAGAAGCTCGATGAATGGAGGGACACAGTCCGGAGCCTCGTCGGCATCGCCAACAACGATGAGTTGTGGCCGGCGAGACCCGTAGGCCATCGCTCCACCGGGCCACCGCATGCTAGCGGAGACCGTGCCGGAGGCGATGCAGCCATGGTGCACTCCCCTCCTCCATCCCGGCCACCCCAGGCGTCGGTTCGTCGCGATGACGCTCGAGACGATATCTCCATTGCGTTGTCTGACCCGCGAACTAACCGTGATCAGCGTCAAGTCCTTCAGGAGCGGGTTCATGAGGACGCTCGAACTACCATCGAGCGTCGATGTGACGCGTGCCACCAGTCGGACAGGCGGGCAAGGCCTGCTACGAACCACCAAGCACCGGGAGGCTACGGTGGCCTACCTTTCGAGGTGGGTTGTCCGGCTTTCAGCCATGAGCTACGGCAGTTCCAGTGGCCCTCCCACCGTACGTTCGAGCCTGACGTTGGTGAGAAGTACAACGGCAAGACTCACCCGTCAGAATTCCTCAGCATCTACACCATCGCGATGCAAGCTACTGGGGCCCACGATGATAAGGTGCTTGCCAATTACTTCCCGTTGGCACTCAAGCCTAATGTTATGTCATGGTTGATGCACTTGCCGGTGGATTCCATCTCTTCTTGGGCGGATCTGTGCGATGAGTTTGTTGGTGCCTTTACCAGAGATCACCAGGCTCATGGCCAGGCGAGTGATTTACACATCATGCCACAGAAGGAAGGGGAGAACTTGCGCAAGTACATCCAAAGGTTCAGCCGAGTGCAGTACAACATCCCCGACATTCATCCTGCTGCCGTGATCAGTGCATTCCATCAGAATGTGCGCAATCATAAGATGCGTGAAGAGCTGGCGATGAACAAGGTCGGAGATGTGGCCGAACTTTATGTTCTGGCCGATCGGTGCACTCGCGGTGAAGAGGGAAGGAAGTACCCCGGTGAAGACGCTGGTGCGGAAATCAACTCCACGGATGATACCGCCACCCCGGTGAAGAAGGGCTGGCGTCGTAACAGGAAGCATAGGAGCAAGACCGTGCTTGCCATCGAGGGGTCCGACGATCCCGGCGCCACCAAGAAACCCAAGGCAAGTGACCCTGGCAAGGAGGTTGCCGGGTGTGCTGTTTGTTGGGCCTTGGCGGCTGCCGATAAGCCTGGGGGCTCCGACAAGTAGTATTGCAAGATCCACCGCACCAAGGGCCATGATCTCCAAAACTACCGGCAGGTAGAGCTTCTCATCGAGAAGCACAAAGCTGAGTATGAGCGGCGGGACAAGGAGAAAGGCCCAGATGGTGCTGAGGGATCCAGCAAGAAACGTGTCGGCCAAGGAGGCCGCTGCGGCAAGGATAATCAGTAGGAGAGGCCCGCCCAAGGCCGCGATAAGAAGCAGGAAGACAATGATCATGACGAGGATGATGAGTCCAGCGACCACGAGTTTCAGAAAGACACAGAGGCCATGTGCGTCGATGGTGGCACCTCGCTGCATACGTCCCACCGCCAACTCAAGTAGTGGACGCGTGAGATCACGGCGGTGGAGCCATCGTTCGACGCACGGAAGCCGCTGAAATGGTCCGGCACGCCCATCATCTTCGACACCGAGGACCACCCCGACCGCACTACTGTGGTTGGGTGCTTGCTGCTGTTGGTTTCACCAACAATCCGCAACCTCAAGGTGATAAAGATGTTGGTTGACGGCAGGGCTGACCTGGACTTGATCTCGCCTGTTGTGGTCAAAAGGCTGCAAATCCCCAATGGAGACCTCGAGGAGACGGGCACGTTCCAAGGGGTTAACCCGGGGAGGAGCCAGCCAAAGGGAAAGGTCATGCTGCCCGTGACATTAGGAGGTGAGCTGAACCACAGGACGGAAAGGATTGTTTTTGATGTAGCCGAGATCCCCTTGCCTTACAACGGGATCCTCGGCCGCCCGACACTTGCCAAGTTCATGGCGGCTTCACACTACGCCTACAACATGCTGAAGATGCCCGGGCCGATGAACATCATCACCGTCCCCTCCGAGAAGAAAGATGCGCTGATTTGCGCCGACCAACTCTACTGGGAAGCAGTTGCAGCAGCTGCCGCTAAGGCACCTGCTCCTGCTGATGGAGCCCCGGGGGGAAGAAGACCGGCGAGACCCCTCGCACCCACTCCGGCAAGCGCACCTCGTTGGGGTGTTGCGCTTCCGTTGAGAACGTGCCACAGAGCTCCACCTGAAAGAGCAATAAGTCTAGAGCCACACCACCAGAGACCAAGAAGGTGCCCGTCAAGGAGGATGGCATGGGGGGAGCTTTTACCATGAACTCCACCCCTCGATGGCAAATAGGAAAGCGAGCTCATCACCTTCCTGTGGGCGAATGTTGACGTGTTTGCATGGCAAGCCTCCGACATCCCCGGCGTTCCCAGGGAAGTGATTGAGCATGACCTTGCTGTCTGTCCTCATGCGCGGCCCGTCAAGTAGAAGGTCGAAAAGCAAGCTCTATAGAGGCAGGAGTTCATCAAGGAGGAAATCAGAAAGCTAGAGGTGGCAGGCCTGGTGAGAGGAGTACTCCATCCGACGTGGTTCACCAATCCGGTAGTAGTGCGCAAGGAAAATGGGAAGTGGAGGCTGTGTATTGATTACACAGACATCAATAAGGCTTGTCCAAAGGATCCCTTCCCGTTACCATGCATTGGCCAGATTGTTGACTCCACGGCCAGATGTGACCTTTTATCATTCCTCGACGCCTACTCGGGATACCACCAGATCTTCATGACGAAAGAGGACAAGGAGAAGACAACATTCATCACCCCAAGTGGTACATATTGCTTTTTACGGATGCCTTTCGGGTTGAAGAGTGCTGGCTCAACCTTTGCAAGAGCGGTCCAAATTGGTTTTCAGTCCCAACTGCATAGAAATATGGAAGCTTATATGGATGACATAGTGGTCAAAACCAAGGACAAAGCAACCCTTGTGCAAGATCTGGAGGAAACATTTGCAAACCTGCGCAAGATCAACCTAAAATTGAACCCTGAGAAGTGTGTCTTTGGCATCCCGTCTGGCATGCTTCTCGGGTTCTTTGTGTCCCAGTGCGGGGTTCAAGCAAACCCAGATAAGATTAAGGCCATCGAGCAGATTGAGGAACCTAAACGGATCAAGGACGTGCATCGGCTCACTGGCTGCGTTGCTGCCATGAGCTGGTTCATCTCCAAGTCCGCGGAGCGTGTCCTTCCTTTTTTCAAGATCTTGAAGAATGTAGGGCCAGTGGAGTGGACCCCAGAGGCCGAGGCAGCTGCAAGATTTGAAGAAATACCTCTCCTCTACCCCAGTGCTGGTTGCGCCCAAACCACAGGAACTGTTATTGCTATATCTAGCGGCAACAAACCAAGTGGTTAGCACCACATTGGTGGTGCAGAGAGAGGTCGATGAGGAGGGAGCAGCAGCGGCAGAGTCAACGGTTGGCGGGCCAGAACCCCCCCCCCCCCCCCGGGCAGGGCTTGGTCCCGCCAAGACTGGGTCCCCGGCAGGGCTCGGTCCTGGCAAGACTGGGTCCCCAGCAGGGCTCAATCCCGGCAAGACTGGCGCCAGTAGGACAGGACCCACACGGCTAGGTGAAGAGGCGCAGAAGAAGAAAATGGTACATCACCTAGTTTACTTCATCAGCTCCCTCTTGTAGGGGGCTAGGTCGAGGTACTCAGGTGTGCAACATCTGCTCTTCGGCCTCCTTATGGCTTCGAGGAAGCTGCGCCATTAGTTCCAAGCGCACGAGATCACGGTGGTCACCCGCCTCCCATTGCAATGGATACTGCATAATCCAGATGCAACAGGGAGGATCATGGAATGGGCCCTGTTCCTGTCAAGTTTCGGTTTGAAGTTCGAAAGTACCTCGACTATTCAAAGAAGATTCTTGGCGGAGTTTGTTGCAGAATGGACCTCGACGCCCGATGAAGAGGTATAGGAGACCACTCTCCCCGGCAAGGAAATGAGCCGCAGCTGGATCATGTACTTAGATGGTGCCTTGTCGCTGCAAGGTGCTGGTGCTGGTCTTCTGCTTGTCGCACACACCGGAGAGCACCTCAAGTATGTCAACCAACAACACCAAAAAGTACAAGGGTTTGCTTGCCGGTCTCACGATCGCGGCAGACCTTGGAGTTAAAAAGCTCATCCTCAGGGGCGACTCACAGCTCGTCGTCAGGCAGATCAACAAAGATTATCAAATCCCGTTGATGGAAGCTTACGTAGATGAGGTGAGGAAACTAGAGGAACGCTTTGACGGTATACAAGCGGTGCATGTCCCTCGGGCGGAGAATGACATCACCAACTACCTGTCAAAGCGCGCTGCCCTCAAGGTACCTGTGGAACCAGGTACTTTTGTGCTTCAGTTAACTCAACCATTCGTTGAGCCGTCAACTGGGCAGAGCAAGCGGAGGAAGCTAGGCCCCGGCAAGTACTTCCCCACCGAGCTCCCCGGAACCACCGGCGAAGATGTTGCCGTGGATGCCGATCCTGCCGTGGGGCAACCGACTTTGGTAGGACCTCAGGTCATGGCCGTGGAGGCGGCCGTTCCCGTGGCACAAGAGACGCCTTTGGTCCTTGTCGTTGAGCCACAGGCTCCGCCATGGGCGCAGCCTACCGCCCGGTTCATTCAAAAAGAAGAGCTTCCTGAGGAGTAGGAAGAGGCCGAAAGAGTAGCCCGCCGCCCTGCTTTGTACCAATTCGTTGAGAATGTATTGTACAGAAAAAGACCGAATGGGGTGAAATTGAAGTGCATCTCCCGGGAAGAAGGACTAAAGCTGTTGGCAGAGATACATGGAGGCATATGTGGCTCCCACTTAGGGTCCAGGGCCCTTGCCGGCAAGGCTTTCCGGCAAGAATTCTTCTGGCCCACCGCCCTCCAGGATGCGACGACACTAGTAACCAAGTGTGAAGCGTGCCAGTTCCATTCGAAGAAGCTCCATCAACCAGCTCAAGCCCTTCAAACTATCCCTCTCTCCTGGCCCTTATCGGTCTTGGGGCTCGACATATTGGGCCCTTTCCCCCGTGCTGTCGGGGGCTTTGAGTACTTGTACGTCGCAATCGACAAGTTCACAAAGTGGCCAGAGGTGGAAGCAGTGAGGAATGTGACAGCACAGTCAGCCATCAAGTTCTTCAAAGGACTAGTGTGCCGTTTTGGGGTGCCCAACAGGATCATCACCGACAATGGCACACAGTTCACGAGCCATGCCTTCATGCAGTACATTGAGGATCTCGGCAGCAGGGTCTGTTTTGCTTCCGTGGCACATCCACGGAGCCACGGCCAAGCGGAGAGAGCAAATGCTGAAGTCCTGCGAGGCTTAAGAATGAAGACTTTTGACAGGTTGCGCAAGAGTGGAAGGCGCTGGATTGATGAGTTGCCGGCGGTTCTTTGGTCGATCAGAACGACGCCAAATCGAGCCACCGGCCAGACACCCTTTGCCCTGGTTTACAGGGCAGAAGCAGTTCTCCCCACATAAATCATATACGGGTCACCTCGAGTGCTCGCTTATGATGAGCTTGAGCAAGAGCGATTGCGGCAAGATGATGCGACGCTCCTTGAGGGAGATCGTCTCCGGGCGGCTGTGAGAGCAGCACGCTACCAGCAAGCCTTGCGCCACTACTATAGCCGCAAGGTTCATGCCCGGAGCTTTGAGGAAGGCAACCTTGTTCTTCGGCACATTCAGTCAGCCAAGAATTCCAACAAGTTGATGAAGAAGTGGGAAGGCCCTTATCGGGTAACACGAGTCACCAGGCTCGGCGCTGTCCGGCTGGAGACCGAAGATGCCGTTCCAGTGAGAAACTCCTGGAACAGCGAGCATCTCCGCAAGTTTTACCCATAAGGCGCGGCTGCCGGGCCTCCCGGCAAGCCACCCTTTTGTACAAGCCTTGTCAGCAAGTCATGTAACCCTTTGTACAAAGCCAGGTGCAGGCCCTGATCATAAATGAATGAAGCGCTGGCGCCCTAAGTTATAACTTGCATGCTAGATTGAGTCTCTTCCTTGGTTAGGGTTGATAGTGCTCAGCGGCGGCTAACCCCTAGCTTAGAGGTCGAGTGCGCGTCTCTCTGTTCTTCTTTGTCTTCTTTGGTTCGCAGGGCGCATAAATATCCTTGCCGAGCTATTTGGGAAGAAAGGGGACGGACCAGCGTCCAAGCCCCGGCAAGCCAAAGTTGCCAGGGGTACGAGAGCAAGGGTCCATCCGCGGCAAGCCAAGATTGCCAGAGGCTGCAGATCCAGATAAGTCTTCTATCCTCTATCATGTGTTTCATTATGGACTGAGGTATGTGAAACCTCATTTTATCCTTAGGCTACCATGCTCCCCTCATTCCGTACCCTAGGACTCATCTCCTGGGGCCGGGTTTGGTCGTAGTCGTGGCAGCAAGGAAATGAAACAAGGAGCCTAAGCCCACCTCATCCCTGCCTCGGCCAAGCCCGTGAGAAATGTCGAGCGAAGTGGGGGGACGGCAAGGCCTGTTGCCGGGGGGGGGGGGGGGGAAACGTTTATCCTAAAGATAACGAGGATTCACTCCTTGTTGTGGGTTCCACCTGCGAACGAGAAACCCGACAAACATCCCTTTTTCATTAAAAAACACCCCGTACAGGTACAGTTCATACAAAATGAAAAACATGAGCGAGGGGATTACAGGTTCTAAAATTAACAAAGGCCCGAAGGCATACAAGACTAAAAAGACATAAGGTGCCCGTAATCCCTTTCTTTTCCCTCTCCTCAAGAAATGGAACAAGAAAGCAGAAGGGCAAAAGGGGCGCCTAGGCGAGCTACGAGTGGCAGAAGACACCAAGAGAACATCTCGGTGGCCGTCCAAGGGCTGGATGGTGATGGCAGTGCTGGAGGCAGAGCTCGAAGACGAGGCGGTAGGACGTCTATACGCGACGAAGGCGTCGGTGCCCGCGTACTCCGACTTGACGGCCTTGCCGCCCGCCCTCTTCCTCTTTCGCAGCCTCCCCACGCCAGCCACCCAAGGAGGCGACCCCGAGAAGTTCAAGGAGCCGGCGATGCGGATGATGGGTTCGCCGGTGCCACCCGGAGTGGCGCCCGACGCCTAGTCGGACCCGTCATCTTGCTGCCCACTGCCCTCGTCGTCACTGCCGCTGTCCTCCTCGTCACCCTCGCTCGAGGAGGAATATTCATCATCAAAGGAGCTCTCCACGCAGCACCTCGCGTGAGTGCCAAGGTGCCCGAAGATCTTGATGAAGAGGAGGCCACCCTCCATTAGTTTGAAATGGAGAGTGAGCCCCTCCATCAAGCTGTGGATGCGAGCGAAGGTCTTCCACCCTCGATGGAGATACATGACGTGAGGGGCGGGTACTCGACGACGGCCCATGTGCCACCATTCCCACAACCCCTCATATGCAGCCGCAACGCCTGCGGCAGATCTAGCTCCATCTCCCGCGCAAACGGAGTTGGGAGGCGAAGACGATGACGTGGTGGCTGGTGCAGCCTGATGAAGAACTCCCAAGGGTTGTCCCCTACATGGCCCTCCATCGGGGGAGGGGCCGCTGGCGGAGGCGAAGCCGATCTGCCGCCCCATCCTCCTCGAGCGCCACGACGGCTTCGACCTCGCCCCCTGCCCCTTCCTCTAGTGACCGGCTCTGCCGCTACGAGCTCTTGTGGAGGAGCGATGCATTGTCTGGCCAAAACCCTCGCCGCCACCAATGAAGTGTGACCACGCCCCCTCGCCACGGCAGAAGAAAGGAGGAAGCAAGAATGGGCAGGGGCAGGTGGCGAAGGGTTGAGAGGCACCGTTCCTCCCGCTCCCCTCTTTATAAAGTGGCGGGGGCGAGACCCGGCCGCCCCCTCTCGGCCAATCCGGCCCGTTGAAGTGACAGCAAGCGGGGCCGTCGACTGCCCTCGCCGCTCCACTAAAGGCGTGTGGGAATCGACCCACGCACGCGCACGACTTTTCACATCCCGCGTGCTTGTCATTCGCCTTGCGTCGTGCATGCAACAAACGTGGCGCGAGGGATAGGCGTAGTGGGACGCATGGAGCGACGGTTCCCAAGCGAGGGCAGTAAATGAGCAATGGCCCGGCGGTCTCAAAGAGACGCGCAAGCCGCCTCTTTACTGTCCACCACGGGATGACGCCATAATGCTTCCGTCATGCGCGTGCACGGCCCCCACGTCGCGTGTTCAACGCGGCCATGGAGAAGCGCAACGGACGGAGTAGTTACCGCGGTAAAATCCGCCCCAACTGCCGGCACACCGTCCTGGGCCTGGCCCAACAATCAGAGCCACCCGCCACGGCCACGCATTAGAGGGCAGGAAAGGGAAGCCGGAGAGAAGCTGAAGGCACAAAATGAACAAAGCAACGACAAGGACCAAGGCCAGAAGGATCGGATGGACGAAGCAGGTTCCCCCGGCAAGAACCCTTGCAGGGGCAGCCTCAGCGGCCCCGGCAAGACCCTTGTCGGGGCAGCTCGCCCACACAAGCTGAGTGAGCCACCTTCGATCCCCCCAACTCTAGACAAGCGCATTGGGACAGTGCTCGGGAGGCACCTCTTTGGTGGCATGCAGATATTTGTCAAGACATAGAATGCTTAAGATCAAATGAGGATAGGAAGGCAACAGTCCTCACCGAAGGAACCCACAAGACCCCCGGCAAGATCCTTGCCGGGGACGCCTGCGCGCCACGGCAAGACCCTTGCCGGGCCACCCGGCAAGACCCTTGCCGGGCCACCCGGCAAGGGTTTCGCCAAGCGCACCACCAGGGCCACTGCCAGGCCCACGCCAGCCAAGTCTCCACCGCCGTTCGCATCCAGCTGCCGACCCAACCAGCTGGGCAGGCACCTACGTGGCAACATACAACCCTTCGTGGAGACTCCACCACCGCGCCACCTCAGCTGCTTGCCTGCCTACATGGCACCGCATGCACCGCTGGCCAGGGCGCGTTTCGAAGCGAGGAGGAGCAGCGACGGACGGGACGGGCCTCGCTCCCGCCCCCGATAAAGTGAAGGGACACCTAAGCCTCGCATTAAATGCGCTTTGTCCTGTAATACCAGCGATAAGCTCACAGCGCTGTAGCTCTTTCCACCTCCTGTGTGCCACTATGGCAGCCCCTTTCTCCTATAAAAGGAGGCCCATGGCACAATGGAAAGGGATTAGGCTCTTTCGAACCTAGCAGCACCCAGAGCTAGTTCAAGAGCTCGAGAACACTAAATACATCCACCAAAGAAGGATCGTAGGGTTTTACGCATCTTTGCCGCCCGAACCTGGGTAAATCCCCTTTGGTCTATCTACTAGTCCCACTCTTCTCAAGATCCCCACGCCCCGCAACCATAGTAGGGATTCCAGTGATCCCATAGGTGTCGTTTGCCACCGACACGCGGGCGCATGCGAGAGTGTCTGGGTTCAGAACGGACAACGGAAAGAACTGGGAGGACCCGAATGGATACAAGTTTTGAAAAACATGCAGATGAAATGCAGATGATGACATGGAAAAGTGCAACACGCAAGCGAATGACATGACAACGATAGCGAATAACAGGGTCACACCTGGCGTAATGGTATCGGGGCGTTACTGTCACGCCCAATATGCGACCCTATCCAACAGGAACTCGAAGGTCCCACCAAGGATAGACCCGCATATTGAAACGCTTTTGCAAGGTGGATACCATTACATCAACATTACATAATAGAAGGGGATACATACATAAGGCATACAATGCCACACAAATACAACAATACAATACATAAGAGCATCATCCGTCTACGGATGAATCACAAACAGAAACTCAAATGACATCCACCCTGCTAGCCCAGGCTGCCGACCTGGAACCTATCCCCTGATCGAAAAAGCAGAAGAAGAACTCAACGCAAGCAAGCATCGCTCTCGCGTCATGATCATCGCATAAACCTGTACCTGCAACTGTTGTAGTAATCTGTGAGCCACGAGAACTCAGCAATCCCATTACCATGGGTATCAAGACTAGCAAAGCTTAAAGGGAAAGGAAGGGGTAAAGTGGTGAGGCTGTAGTAGCGACTAAGCATATATGGTGGCTAACATACGCAAATAAGAGCGAGAAGAGAGCAAATGGAACGGTCGTGAAGCTAGTAATGATCAAGAAGTGATCCTGAACTCCTACTTACGTCAATCATAACCCAGAAACCGTATTCACTTCCCGGACTCCGCCGAAAAGAGACCATCACGGCTACACACGCGGTTGATGCTTTTTAATTCGGATCTGGTGTCAAGTTACCTATAACCGGACATTAACAAATTCCCATCTGCCTATAACCGCAGGCACGGCTTTCGAAAGATTATACCCTGCAGGGGTGTCCCAACTTAGCCCATGGCAAGCTCTCGCGATCAACGAAGGAATAGACCTTCTCCCAGGAAGACCCGATCAGACTCGGAATCCCGGTTTACAAGACATTTCGACAATCGTAAAACAAGATCAGCAAAGCCTCCCGCTGTGCCGACAAATCCCGATAGGAGCCGCACATATCTCGTTCTCAGGGCACACCAGATGAGCCAGACGTCGGATTGGCATAGACCCTGGTTGCCCAGGGGGCGCCGGACATTGCTCGGTTTGGACCAACACTTAGACAAGCACTGGCCCGGGGGGGTAAAATAAAGATGACCCTCGGGATGTGCCACTCCCAAGGGAAAAAGGGCTGGGTGAGGCAAATGGTAAAACCAAGGTTGGGCCTTGCTGGAGGAGTTTTATTCAAAGCGAACTGTCAAGGGGGTCCCATAAATCACCCGACCGCGTAAGGAATGCAAATTCCGGGAACATAACACCGGTATGACGGAAACTAGGGCAGCAAGAGTGGCACAAAACACTAGGCAAAAGGCCAAGTCTTCCACCCTTTACCAAGTATATAGATGCATTAATAATATAAGAGATATTGTGATATCCCAACCAATATCCTGTCCACCATGGGGAAATCTTCAACTTCACCTCCAACTAGCAACGCTATAAGAGGGGCTGAGCGAAGCGGTAACATAGCCAAACAACGGTTTGCATAGGAAAGGTGTCAAAGGTTAGAGGTTCATGGCAGTATGGGATGGCTGGATAAGCAGGTAATAGGTAGCGCAGCATAGCGATAGAACGAAGTAACTAGCATAGCAATGATAGTAGTGAGATCCAGGGTAGCGGTCATCTTGCCTGAAATCCCGCTAGGAAGAAGAACGAGTCCATGAAGAAGACGAACGGGAGCAGTCGAACGAATCCTCATGAACGCAACATTACCAGAACTAAGAAGCAACACCGGAAATAAACAAATAACATGGTAAATGCACAAGCATAAACATGGCGTGATGCACAATAAAGTATGATGCATGTCCGGTTTAATGAGGCATGACATGGCAAAGTGCAACAAACAATACTACAAGTTAAGTGGAGCTCAATATGCAACGAGTTGCATATTGACAAAACACCACATGCAATTATTTAGTTTGATCTCGGTTATGTACCCAACAACATTAAATGTTATTAAACATGGCAAGAGGTGAAGCATAATGAAACTACCTATCTAGGCAAGTTTAAATGAGGCCGGAAGTAACAAACAACAATTCCGGAAAATCCTCATGTCCATATTTTAGATTCGGTAATGTTCTGCCCTAAACACAATTTTATTTTTGTAAAACAGGAAAATAAAGTGCACCATGTTAATCTAGGCATTTTTCCACCCCAAATACATATAAAGTTTATTAAAATTGGAGTTACGGTTATTTAGTTATGAAATAAATCACTTTAACATGGCATATTAGCAAATTTGAATAAACAGCAAGTTAAACATTTTAATCATGGGATGAAAATGACATATTATTAATCTACACAATTTTCTGAGCATTTTACATATATAAAGTATTTTAATCCGATGCACGGTTTGTGAGATATTAAATGCATGAATATGAGGGACTTTTCTGTAAAACTGTTAATTCAGTGGATAATAGAGAAAGTCGCAGCGCGGGAAAAAAAACAACACGGGCCACATCTGGTGCACTGCTGGGCTGAACAGAGAGGAGGGGCTGCATCTGGTGCTCACCATGGGCCAAGGCCCTGCTTGGAGAGGAGGCATCAGGCCGGCGAGGAGGGGGGCTGGGCCACCGACGGAGGTGGGTCGGTGATGGGAGGTGGCCCACGCGGGCCTGTAAGGCCGGGCCGACGCGGTCGTTCTCCTCCTCGTGCGCTCGCACGGGCGGGGAGGTAGGGCGACGACGAAAGTGATCGGTGGCTGTGGACTTCAACGGCGCCGACAGGGGGGGTGGTCCGGCGAGGACGCCGAGGTCGGGAACGGGCAGATCCGGCCTCGGGAATCCCGGATCCGGCGTTGGTGGCGTCCTGCGGGGCTCCATGGGCGACGGTGGAGCTTCTGGCGGCGGTGGCGATTCGGGGTCCTGGGGGACGGCGGCTGAGGAGATCCGGCAGCGGGGTTCACGGGGTCCACGACGACGGCGACAGCGGAGCTCCATGGTAGCCCTGCAGCAGGGAGGGGGAGGTTAGAGGAAGGAGAGGAGAGGAAGGGAGAGCGGGGCGGGCGATGCAGGCCTGGGTGGCGGCGGCTTCAGTCGCAGGGTGGCGGAGAACGGCGTCGGCGACGGGATTGGGCGCTCGGGAGGAGCGCTGGGGCGCTCGGGCGGTGCGCGGCGGAGCGCGGGGTCCGACCCGGGACCAGATGGGCTTGCCCGGGCCGCGCGCGGGCTCGGGCGGATGGGGGCGCTAGAGGGAGGCAGGGGCGACGTGGCGGCCCCCGGTTGGCTCAGGGCGCGCCGGCGGCGGCGCCAAGTGGCGGAGGAGGATAGGTCCGGCATGGAAAACGATGAGGGCGGCGGCGGCTGATGATTGGGGGTACGAGAAACAAGGTGGGAGGTTGGATGAGGCCAAAATTGGCATGGGGAGGTGTTTATATAAGGCAGGGAGGCTAGGGTTGGGGGTTTTTGGGGCATTCCGGAGCCTCCGATCATGATCGTGTGGCTCTGGACAGAGGGGAGACTAGGTGGGCTGCTGGAGGGATTAGTGGGCTGTGTAGAGGGGGTTGAGCTGAGAGAAGAGGGGAGAAATGCAGCCCGGCAACTGTTTCAGAGACCGAAACGTCCGACGAATATACCGACTATATCGCGGTTATTTAATTAATGGTTGGGTAGTCAAACGAACTCCGAATGCGTTGAAACTTGGCAGGCGCTCTGTCTACACTATAATAAGACCGCACGACAAGTTGCATCCCATTCCGAGAACATTTTTATGCCACTTATAAAATAATATTTCGGAGGTGCCGCGGGCGCGTGTGAGAGTGTCGGGGCTCCTAATGGACAACGTAGAGAACCAGCGGAACCCGAACGGATGCAAGTTTTATGAAAACGATGCCGATGCAATGCGAATGATGACATGAGACGAGATGCATAACAGGAACAAAATGCAAAACAACAGACAAAAACCCAACCACGGAGGAAATATCAATCACATAGCCGGAAATGGCCAGAGTCGGAGTTATGAATATGGAAAGTTGTATCCGGGGCATTACAACACTCAACCACTACGAGAGGATCTTGTCCCGAGATCTAGGATGGCACCGGAGGGAAATGGAAGAGGAAGATAAGCGGTAAAACTAAGTTACTTCTTCGACAAACGAGTGAAACCACGAACCTTGAGAGGTTGGACAAATTGAAAGAAACAAAACAACGGAGATGACCAAGATTGCAAACAGTCCGTTAGAAAAGAGGAACAAGGAACATAACAAGAACTTGAAGGTTGCAAAGACATGAATGACGAGAACAACGGACAAGAAGGGATTGGAACCACTCTGGTTGAAACGAGATAAGAATGAATAAGAATGATATAATGTTGACAGCACTCCAACTGAAAGAAGAAGGAAAACTTGATAAGAAGAAAGGAACTTGAAGAGATGACACAACACTCCGGTTAAATGGATAAGCATGAAAATAACATGATCCTCATAATTCGAGATGATGAGTGAAGAGGGCAACATCACCATGCCTCCGGAAGAAAGAATAGAAGATAGATCATTGGAATAAAAGAATGGAGAAGAAAATGAAATCTTATGCCACAAATGAACTTGGAAAGCACCCTTCCAAGATGGTTACAACGGGGTTGTTGGAAAACCAACAATGAAAAGAATAAGCTTGTGGTGGGCTTATGGAAACATCTCAAGACTATGAGATGACATTCTGCCACTAACGAAAAAAACAATTGCTTGTTTGAAATCAACGAAGAGATGAAAACTGCTTTCACCGAGAGGATAGGAGAAAACTTGGATCATTGATAAGCACCACAATAGCAACATTCCTTAGGGAAGGCTTTAGGTGAAATCTAACCCAAGATAACTCCAACAAAGAGATTGATTGGTCAAAAAGATATCTTGAACGAAGAGAAAATGATGGATTTAATTAACTCATTCCTGACAACTTGTGAATCATGAAGCACGAGGAGAAATTGCCAAGGATGACATAACACCATCTCAAAAGATAAGGTAGAAAGGATTGCACTTCGGAATGCAATATGAAGAATGCTTGAACTCCCCAAAACAAACATGTGTTGAGCACCATGTTTAATTTTGAGTATAGCTTGGCGGATCTTAACTTTGAGAGAATCTTGAGGAACAATTGAAGAATGAAAAGAATCCTTGACGAACCACCATGTAGAGCTTCCATGAATAACTCCGATAATGAAAGGATGATAGAAAGAAAGAGAAGTTGAAAATACAAGGTGAAGCCTTGCGATGATTTAGATGGAGCTTTGCGACGAGATAAAGCGGAAAAACTTGGAACTCCGGAAAAGAAAAGATGAAACACTAGAACCGAGAATTACTTCATCATGAACAATCTCCGGAAGAAGGAATTAATCACTTGTATGAAACAAGAATAAGCATTATGTCATGCCTATCCTTCACCAATTTAAATTGATGACAAGCAACGGATTTGGCATACTACTTATTCTCGTAGAAAGGATTAAAAGAGATATAGCGCAAACTTGAGAAGGTATTCAATGAACCACCGGTGGAATTGACGGAACGAATGGATTAAAATGATAACGAAGGAAGAGAAATCTTGAAGGAACCACCATAAGAATCGAAAATAAAAGTAGCAAAGGCACAATTCACCGGAAAGAATGAAGATACTTGAGGGAATTTGATACAAGAGAACAAAGAGATCACGAGCTGATTAGAGAATACTTGAGCAATGCACCGGTAAGATTTGGATAACGAGAGCTGAAAAGTGAGGACGAAGAATTATGACATGATGTCCTTCGGAGGAAAGAAATGAAAACAACTCATGAAATGCTCCGGATGGTAAGAAAAGAATTGTCACAATCAAAACAATTATGAGGATAGCATGAAGGTAGAACCATGAATCTTGAAGAGAATGGAGCAAGATTTAAGAGAAACTCTTCTTCGGTCTTCAAATGTTGAGAATAATGATGAGAACCACCATGCATTGTTGAGATACTCCGGAACAAAGAAGAATAGAAATGATGAACCAACGATGAAACTATTCTGAAAGCGATCTTGGATAAGGAAAATGACTGATGAAAATTCATTCTTACGTCAAACTTCGAAAGACTTTGGGAATGGCTCTGGGAAAATTAGAAGAGTCAGGTAAGATCCTGGGAAAAGACATGTGGGTTAGGGCCCACTCAAAAGAAACATCATTGAACAATTGATTGAAAGGGGGGATTGCACCGGTTGAATTAAATGACTTGAATGAGATAACAATCTCCAAATAGCTTGAACGGATTGAGAATAGAAACACAAGTCTTCTGAGATATCTTGAATACTCCAGAACAAATGAAAATAGGAAGAAGTGATTAAGAGGTACACCGGCATGAGAAAAACATTTGAAACAAGGAAAGGGATATGATCAACACCGAAAACTTGACTTGAATCCACCGGAGAAGAAAAGAGACGAAGAATAATAAACTTAAAGCTCGTGAGCATCTTCACGAGGGATCACCGGATTAGAACATTGATTGAGAAGAGTGAAGTGACTTCACATGAATAAATGGATACTTGATTAAAAAAAATCTAAGTCCTTGAAGAAAAAGGGTGGGAGGGCGGGAAAACAAAGGCAACTTGGGTACGGATGAAACGAACAACGTTGGGAAACTGAGAGATGATCTTGCGAATGTTGGAATGATCGGATCCACTTGAAAAGAAGCACACCGGTTGGAAAGAATTAACATGACAAACTCGATGATCAAAAGGTTTAGTACTCCCATAGAAATATGAGAACACCGCTTGAAAGGTATGGAATCAACACTTGACATTGAAGCAACTCAAATACCACAACTCAAAACAAAACAAAGGATTTGGCTTGCAGAAATAAGCCAGAACAAATACATATGATAGAGATTTACCCAATCCCATATCATGCATCTGTCGGAAAGATATTCTAGGAGCTACTTGAATTCCCACCTATAGAACTCCCGAAACTTTCTGGTTATGCAATCCGGTGTTGGGGATACAGGGGAAGCAATATATCTCCGATATATATAATCCTAAGACTCAAAATAGTTTTCTTCTAGACTCAACAACGACCAACAATCAAGGGGGCTCCTATGGTCGGTCGAGGCTCTGATACCAACTTGTCACGCCCAATATGCGACCCTATCCAAAAGGAACTCGAAGGTCCCACCAAGGATAGACCCGCATATTGAAACGCTTTTGCAAGGTGGATATCATTACATCAACATTACATAATAGAAGGGGATACATACATAAGGCATACAATGCCACACGAATGCAACAGTACAATACATAAGAGCATCATCCATCTACGGATGAATCACAAACAGCAACTCAAATGACATCCACCCTGCTAGCCCAGGCTGCCGACCTGGAACCTATCCCCTGATTGAAGAAGCAGAAGAAGAACTCAACGCAAGCAAGCATCGCTCTCGCGTCATGATCATCGCATAAACCTGTACCTGCAACTGTTGTTGTAGTAATCTGTGAGCCACGAGGACTCAGCAATCCCATTACCATGGGTATCAAGACTAGCAAAGCTTAAAGGGAAAGGAAGGGGTAAAGTGGTGAGGCTGCAGCAGCGACTAAGCATATATGGTGGCTAACATACGCAAATAAGAGCGAGAAGAGAGGAAATGGAACGGTCGTGAAGCTAGTAATGATCAAGAAGTGATCCTGAACTCCTACTTACGTCAATCATAACCCAGAAACCGTGTTCACTTCCCGGACTCCACCGAAAAGAGACCAACACGGCTACACACGCGGTTGATGCGTTTTAATTCGGATCTGGTGTCAAGTTATCTACGACCAGACATTAACAAATTCCCATCTGCCTATAACCGCAGGCACGGCTTTCGAAAGATTATACCCTGCAGGGGTGTCCCAACTTAGCCCATGACAAGCTCTCGCGATCAACGAAGGAATAGACCTTCTCCCAGGAAGACCCGATCAGACTCAGAATCCCGGTTTACAAGACATTTCGAAAATGGTAAAACAAGACCAGCAAAGCCTCCCGCTGTGCCTACAAATCCCGATAGGAGCTGCACATATCTCGTTCTCAGGGCACACCGGATGAGCCAGACGTCGGGTTGGCACAGACCCTGGTTGCCCAGGGGGCGCCAGACATCGCTCGGTTTGGACCAACACTTAGACAAGCACTGGCCCGGGGGGGTAAAATAAAGATGACCCTCGGGATGCGCGACTCCCAAGGAAAAAAGGGCTAGGTGAGGCAAATGGTAAAACCAAGGTTGGGCCTTGCTGGAGGAGTTTTATTCAAAGCGAACTTTCAAGGGGGTCCCATAAATCACCCGACCGCGTAAGGAACGCAAAATCTGGGAACATAACACCGGTATGACGGAAACTAGGGCGGCAAGAGTGGAACAAAACACTAGGCAAAAGGCCAAGTCTTCCACCCTTTACCAAGTATATAGATGCATTAATAATATAAGAGATATTGTGATATCCCGACCAAAATCCTGTCCACCATGGGGAAATCTTCAACTTCACCTGCAACTAGCAAGGCTATAAGAGGGGCTGAGCGAAGCGGTAACATAGCCAAACAACGGTTTGCATAGGAAAGGTGTCAAAGGTTAGAGGTTCATGGCAATATGGGATGGCTGGATAAGCAGATAATAGGTAGCACAGCATAGCGATAGAATGAAACAACTAGCATAGCAATGATAGTAGTGAGATCCAGGGTAGCGGTCATCTTGCCAGAAATCCCGCTAGGAAGAAGAACGAGTCCATGAAGAAGACGAACGGGAGCAGTCGAACGAATTCTCACGAACGCAACATTACCGGAACTAAGAAGCAACACCGGAAAGAAACAAACAACATGGTAAATGCACAAGCATAAACATGGCATGATGCACAATCAAGTATGATGCATGTCCGGTTTAATGAGGCATGGCATGGCAAAGTGCAACAAACAATACTACAAGTTAAGTGGAGCTCAATATGCAACGAGTTGCATATTGACAAAACACCACATGCAATTATTTAGTTTGATCTCGGTTATGTACCCAACAACATTAAATGTTATTAAACATGGCAAGAGGTGAAGCATAATGAAACTACCTATCTAGGCAAGTTTAAATGAGGCCGGAAGTAACAAACAACAATTCCGGAAAATCCTCATGTCCATATTTTAGATTCGGTACTGTTCTGCCCTAAACACAATTTTATTGTTCTAAAACAGGAAAATAAAGTGCACCATGTTAATCTAGGCATTTTTCCACCCCAAATACATATAAAGTTTATTAAAATTGGAGTTACGATTATTTAGTTATGAAATAAATCACTTTAACATGGCATATTAGCAAATTTAAATAAACAGCAAGTTAAACATTTTAATCATGGGATGAAAATGACATATTATTAATCTACACAATTTTCTGAGCATTTTGCATATATAAAGTATTTTAATCCGATGCACGGTTTGTGAGATATTAAATGCATGAATATGAGGGACTTTTCTATAAAACTGTTAATTCAGTGGATAATAGAGAAAATCGCAGCGCGGAAAAAAAAACAACACGGGCCGCATCTGGTGCACTGCTGGGCTGAACAGAGAGGAGGGGCTGCATCTGGTGCTCACCATGGGCCAAGGCCCAGCTTGGACAGGAGGCATCAGGCCGGCGAGGAGGTGGGCTGGGCCACCGACGGAGGTGAGTCGGTGAGGGGAGGTGGCCCACGCGGGCCTTTAAGGCCGGGCCGACGCGGTCGTCCTCCTCCTCGTGCGCTCGCACGGGCGAGGAGGTAGGATGACGACGAAAGTGATCGGCGGGGCTCCATGGGCGACGGTGGAGCTTCTGGCGGCGGTGGCGATTCGGGGTCCTGGGGGACGGCCGCTGAGGAGATCCGGCAGCGGGGTTCACGGGGTCCACGACGACGGCGACGGCGGAGCTCCATGGCGGCCCTGCAGCAGGGAGGGGGAGGTTAGAGGAAGGAGAGGAGAGGAAGGGAGAGCAGGGCGGGCGATGCAGGCCTGGGTGGCGGCGGCTTCAGTCGCAGGGTGGCGGAGAATGGCGCCGGCGACGGGATTGGGCGCTCGGGAGGAGCGCTGGGGCGCTCGGGCGGTGCGCGGTGGAGCGCGGGGTCCGACCCGGGCCCAGATGGGCTTGCGCGGGCCGCGCGCGGGCTCGGGCGGATGGGGGCGCTAGAGGGAGGCAGGGGCGACGTGGCGGCCCCCGGTTGGCTCGGGGCGCGCCGGCGGCGGCGCCAAGTGGCGGAGGAGGAGAGGTCCGGCGCGGAAAACGATGAGGGTGGCGGCTGCTGATGATTGGGGGTGCGAGAAACAAGGTGGGAGGTTGGAGGAGGCCAAAATTGGCATGGGGAGGTGTTTATATAAGGCAGGGAGGCTAGGGTTGGGGTTTTTTGGGGCATTCCGGAGCCTCTGATCGCGATCGTGTGGCTCTGGACAGAGGGGAGACTAGGTGGGCTGCAGGAGGTATTAGTGGGCTGTGTAGAGGGGGTTGAGCTGAGAGAACAGGGGAGAAATGCAGCCCGGCAACTGTTTCAGAGACCGAAACGTCCGACGAATATACCGACTATATCGCGGTTATTTATTTAACGGTTGGGCAGTCAAACGAACTCCGAATGCGATGAAACTTGGCAGGTGCTCTGTCTACACTATAATAAGACCGCACGACGAGTTGCATCCCATTCCGGGAACATTTTTATGCCACTTATAAAATAATATTTCGGAGGTGCCGCGGGCGCGTGTGAGAGTGTCGGGGCTCGAAATGGACAACGGAGAGAACCGGCGGAACCCGAACGGATGCAAGTTTTATGAAAATGATGCCGATGCAATGAGAATGATGACATGAGACGAGATGCATAACAGGAACAAAATGCAAAACAACAGACAAAAACCCAACCACGGAGGAAATATCAATCACATAGCCGGAAATGGCCAGAGTCGGAGTTACGAATATGGAAAGTTGTATCCGGGGCGTTACAGTTACAACTCTCCTCCACCACAGAAGATCTCATCTGAGATCTTACGAACGAGACAGAAGAAAAAGAGGAAAAGTTGAAATAAGAATGCAAGAGAGAAAATGAAGAAAATCGAGAGCACTCCGATAGAAAAGATGAACGACGAATATGATGAGAATCAAAAGCTCAAGGAATAAGATAGACGCTGAAACCACTCCGATTAGAATAAGATAGGAAAGGAATAAGGATTAAAGAATTTCGGCAGCACTCTTGCTGAAAATGGAAGGAATGGAGACATGAACTTCACAAGATGGAATGACACTTGACGAGAGCCACAACACAATTCCTCCGGGAGAATTGAAATACTGGAATGAAAAGAAAGGATAAGAGAACAACAACTTCCACCATGAATGAATTAGATAGCATCCTTAGAAGGAAGGATTGAACGGAGTTGTTGAGAAATCAACAACAAAAGAATAAGCTTGTTGTGGACTTATGGAAAAAACATCTCAAACTTGAGGTGAAATTCTGCCACAACCAAATACTTGAATATCTGAGAAGAACGAAGAAATGTAAAACTCCACTTAAAAAGAACACGGACAATTATTTGCACTTCGAGATGCAAGAAGAAAAAAATACTTGAGCTCCTTCAACAAGAATCTTGATGAACACTTGAAAGGATGAAAAGAACAAGATTAAAGCCTTGGAGTGATTTAGATGAAAAAGAACAAAGAGATAACTAGCTGAATTAAAGAGTACCTGACAGATGCTTTGGGATAAATAGAGAACGATAGCTGGAATGATGGCCTCCGGTGAAACGAAACAGAAACCAACTCCTGAAATACTCCGGATGGGTATAAAAAGGAATTTCTGACACACGGAATAATTCAAGAGGATAAGAAGAACCTGGAACCATGAATCTTCAAGAGAACGGACAAGATTTAGGAGAAACTCTTCTTAGATCTTCAAATGACGACAAGAAAAAACACCAAAATTACTGAGATACCCCGAGAGAATGAAAAGAGGAAAGGTTGAACCAACAATAAAAAGAATTTAAAATCAAACTTGGAAAAGCAGTGACTGATGGAATCCATTCTTATGTCACACTTTCAAAAGAACTTGAGAATAACTCCAGAAGAATGAAAAGAGTCAGGTAAGACCCTGGGAAAAAACCTGTGGGTTAGGGCCCACTAAAAGAAAACACCATTGAGAAAGGATTGTGGAATGAGAAATGATGCACCAGAATGATTGAAAGACTTGGATGAGGTGACAGCCTCAAATTAATTGGAACAATGAAGAATCTCCTGAGATGTCTTCGGTACTCCGAAATGATTAAATGGCGAGAGGCGAATGAGCAAGGGGAAGACTTGATCCAAGGAAAAGAGTATGATCAACCCGAAAAAACTTGAATTGAGTCCACCAAAAAAGAAAAAAGAGATGAATAATATCAAACGAAACAAGAATTCACCGGTTGAAATAATTGAGGGAAGACTGAAGAAGCTCCGAAAGAATGAAATTGATGCTCGAAAAGAGATTCGGACTCCGGGCAGAAAAGGGGTGGGAGGGCAGGAAAACAAAGGCAACTTGGAACGAGAAATCGATGAATAACTTGAAGAGAAAAGCACCGGTTGAAATAATCGAGGAAAGAATGCAAAGGCTTCGCACGAGTAGAATGGATACTCGATTACAAACTCCGGCTCCGAGAAGAAAAAGGGTGGGCAGGTGGGGAAAAAGTACAACTGAGGACGGAGAAAACAACTTCGTTGGGAAAGAACTGAGGATTGATCTTGCAAAAGACCAAGAGGGTCGAGTCAACTTGACGAGAAATGCACCGGATGAAAAGAGCTGAGAACCAATGATCGGAAATCTAACCGCGTGATCCTAAAGAAAATTTGAAGGGCGAGAGGAGCATATCAAAACACCTACATCAAGATTTCTCACCAGAGCGACGAAGGGGCTGAGGAGTAAAAAGAATTCCTACTCTCCGATATAACTAGACTCCGAAAATAGTTTTCTTCTAGACTCAACAATGGCCTTTCTACGAACAATGAAGGGGGCTCCTATGGTCGGCCGAGGCTCTGATACCAACTTGTCACGCACAATATGCAACTCTATCCTAAAGGAACTCGAAGGTCCCACCAAGGATAGAACCGCATATTGGAGACTCTTTTGCAAGGTGGATATCATTACATTGTACCATTACAAAATAGTTGGGGATACATACAAAAGGCATACAATGCCACATGAATACAACAACATCATACATCAGAGCAACATCCAACTACGGATGAAACACAAATAGAAACTCAGACGACATCCACCCTGCTAGCCCAGTGTCACGACTGGTTTTCCAATAAGATATGTATTGGGAAACCGCCCTTTTTATAAACCAGTATAGGAAAAATCTTCCTTACTAGTAGACAAATCCTTGATATAGAAAACAAGAAGTACTAAATATTATACAAGGTTGAGCTGAGGATGCTCAACAATTTATTACAAGCATGCCAATATTATACATAAGGGCGGATATGACACAAGGGTATGGTGGCATACTACTGACTCGTAATAAAAGTGGTGGTGGATATGTCACAGTGAAGTGGGTGACATGACTCCTAATCTTAGAGCTCATCAAGCGTCGGAGTGAGGCTTGATGATTTTATTCGGGTAGCGGAAGCGTATCTGATACAAGTGACCAATTCCCAGATTGCATGGGACTGACTGGGACTCCTCTAGGTGTCGGACTCGCTATTGTACTCTTCATCCATAAGATCGCCTTCGTCAACATCTGGCCAAATCAACAAGCCAGGTGAGTACTTTGAATGTACTCGCAAGACAGTTCGGACATAAGATATAACAAATGCAAGCATGATGCACATGAGTAGTTAGCAATGCACACTCAGATAATAAATTTGCATGGCATGTTAAATAAAAGGAAGTCAAGCGGTAGTCCTCCCGAAATCCCAAAATAACTGAAGACCGATCGGGTGTCTGAAGCGACGCCTCAAATGGTAAAGATAAATTAGCATGCCGCAGTCGGGCGTCAGGGCGACACCGCATAAAGGCTTATATTGAATGGTAAATGACAGTGCATGCCACAGTCGGACGTCTTAAGCGACATCTCGAAAAGGGCTTATAATGAAAGTAAATAACAGGGATGCCACAGTCGCGCGTCTGAGCGACATCACATAAAAGGCTTATATCAAAAGTAAATAACAAGAGTGCCACAGTCGGACGTCTGAGCGACATTACATAAAGGGCTTATACCAAAAGTAAATAATAAGTGTGTCACAGTCGGACGTGTGAGTGACATCACATAAAGGGCTTATACCAAAAGTAAATAATAAGAGTGCCACAGTCGGACGTCTGAGCGACATCACATAAAGGGCTTATACCAAAAGTAAGTAATAAGGGTGCCATAGTTGGATGTCTGAGTGACATCTCATAAAGGGCTTATATTTCATCATTCGTATTCAATAAATTCAGGAATTTAAATTGCTCCAAGGAAATACTCAGTACATAATAATAAACAGGTTAGTCCATCCACAGGAATAACAATCAGCCGGGTTTAACACTCATGTTTATTCACTGGAGATTGTCACTGAGACTGACACTGAGACTGACATAGATAAGTTGAACACAGTCCCTGACCATAGATGTAGTTACTCGAATGGTTTTGACTCTGTAGAGTTTGTACTCTTTAACCACAGCCAACGGATTTTAGTAGTCACAAGGGACTAGTTCCGTTTACGGTATTTTAGAAGTAAACACATCTAACCAGTACACACCCATTCCACCTCCCGTTGCCAGGAATCACCCTAGGCAACGTTCAAGAAAAACTTTAAGATGGGGAGGCCACAACCTCAAATAGCATGGGATCAAATTTATATCGCGCGCTCTAAGGGGTGCCCCCCTCTCGGTCCCAACCGGAAACACTGATGCCCCCTGAGGGAGTCCTGGACTAGGGGGTGTCCGGACAGCCGGACTATCAATGTCCGCCGGACTATCAAGACTACGAAGATACAAGATTGAAGACTCCGCCCCGTGTCCGGATGGGACTTTCCTTGGTGTGGAAGGCAAGCTTGGCAATACGGATATATAGATCTCCTACCATTGTAACCGACTCTGTGTAACCCTAGCCCTCTCCGGTGTCTATATAAACCGGAGGGCTTTAGTCCGTAGGACAACATACATTACAACAATCATACCATAGGCTAGCTTCTAGGGTTTAGCCTCCTTGATCTCTTTGTAGATCTACTCTTGTACTACCCATATCATCAATATTAATCAAGCAGGACGTAGGGTTTTACCTCCAACGAGAGGGCCCGAACCTGGGTAAAAACATCGTGTCCCTCGTCTCCTGTTACCATCCGCCTAGACGCACAGTTCGGGACCCCCTAACCGAGATCCGCCGGTTTTGACACCGACATTGGTGCTTTCATTGAGAGTTCCTCTGTGTCGTCACCGATAGAGCGGATGCCTCCGCCCATCTTCAAAGACGGTGTTTTTGCCGGAGGGGCCTTGGCCGCCAGCCAAACTATCCGGCTTGGTGGTTTTCTCATGACCGCCTGCCCGGCCACCGCTTCGACAATGACTTCTCAAATCGTCGAAAGCAATATTCGCGTCATCCCTAAAGCTGCCGAACAGTTAGATCCAATAGAGCTCTCGTCTGTTAACGAGCTCTTGGATCGCATCACTGCCCAGGGAGTCGCTACGGACTACAACCAGATTGGGCTTAATACCGATCTGAGAGAGATTAACTCTCCCCAGGCCACCCACCACGTCGCAGTGGTGGAAGAGCAATACGGCAACTCTTTGCCGGTGTTGAAAACAATTCATGTCCGGATTCCCGAACCCTCCATGCCGGATTCCCGCGGAGGGACGGACTTTGATCGAGCATTGAACTTAAAATCATGCATCGCCCCGGACTCGCTGGATTGTCCCCAGCAAAACACACTTCCAAATTCGGAAACCCCTTGGCCTTTGAGCCTCAAGATGGGCAGGGATCCGGATTTTATTCCACCCACCCGCCCAGACATATGCGATCTATCTCTAATACGGCAAGAGCCTACAGAAACAGTACATCACTACTGGGCCAGATTCCTCCTGGTTATGGACAGGATAAAGGACTGCCGAGAGGAAAACGCAATATCAATCTTCCGCAATAACTGCACGGACAAGGGAATACCAAACACCATTGATCGTCGCAAAATTGCGCGTTTTACCGATCTGGCGTCCATTGTACGAAAGTACTATGCGATGGAGAGTTTCCGGAAAACCGAAAATCAATTTTGGGATAATCTGGCCCCAAACCCAGTCCGCAGTAAAAGGGCGCCTTACACTCAGGCCCCAGATGCAAAAACGAAAAAACAAAAACCCAATCAGGGAAACGGAACCATACTGGAGGGATGGCTCGATGGACCCTGTAAGCTTCATAATACAGAGGGAGCCGTCCCAACTCATAGCCTTCGAGCATGTTGGATATTACGGCAGGTGGCCAAAAGTGGCGAAGAGCTTCTAGCTCCGGGAAACCACTCCAACAATACCAGCACGGTATCAACAGTCTTCGAGACTTTCGCATCAAATAATATGCGAAAACGATCAATCCGCGAACTCGCCGAAGTCTACCAAGTAGCAACAGCAAATCCATGGAGCGACACAGCCATTACCTTCAATGGCAGCGACGAGCCCACATTCCGAACAACCAGAGCCCCAGCCGCACTGGTACTTAGTCCCATAGTGGACGGCTTTCGACTGACAAAAGTCCTCATGGACGGCGGCAGCGGACTAAACCTCATTTACGAGGAAACTCTGCGAAAAATGGAAATCGATTGGAGCCGTATCGAGCGAAGCAGCACAACCTTTAGAGGAATAATCCCTAGCCGGGAAGCGCGCTGCACCGGAAAAATCACACTCGATGTGGTGTTCGGCTCTCCGGACAATTACAGATCCGAAGAAGTCACGTTCCAGGTGGCCTCGTTCAGCAGTGGATATCACGCCATATTAGGACGAGAGGCATTCACAATTTTTCAAGCAATACCTCATTACGGGTACATGAAGCATAAAATGCCTGGGCCCAGCGGAATAATCACTCTCGCTAGTGATCCGGACATAGCAATCCGCGCCGAAAACAAGACAGCCGCACTAGCCCTCGAGGCACTATCCGAAGCCCTAGCGGCAGAGGAACTCACCGCGCTGCGCTCTACGGTGAACAGGGACGATGTGATACTCGATAAAAGATCCAAGTCCACCTCCTTCAAACCAGCAGAGGAGATAATAAAATTCCAGGTCCATCCAACGGACCCAACAAAGACGGCCTCCATTGGGGCATAGTTGAACCCCGAAGTAGACGCCGCACTGCGCGAATTCCTTCGGGAAAATTGGGATATCTTCGCCTGGCATCCTTCAGACATGCCCGGAATCCCTCGCAGGTTGGCAGAACACAGACTCAACATCCTAAAAGGATTCAAGCCAGTCAAACAGGCTCTTCGACGATTTTCCGAGCCCAAAAGACAGGAAATGGGAGAAGAGCTAGCCAAACTATTGGAAGCCGGATTCATTAGAGATATCAAACATCCGGACTGGCTAGCAAATTTGGTGATGGTACCAAAGAAGGATAAATCCTGGTGCCTTTGTGTCGATTTTAAAGACCTCAATAAAGCTTGCCCAAAGGATCCCTTCCCTCTCCCCCGCATCGATCAAATTATCGACGCCACAGCAGGGCACGATTCGTTGTGCTTCCTGGACGCATACTCTGGCTATCATCAAATCAAGATGGCGGAAGCAGACCAAGCCGCAACGACATTTATCACTCCATATGGACCATTCTGCTTCAACACGATGCCCTTCCGACACAAAAACGCCGGCGCAACATATCAGCGCATGATTCAAACATGTCTGGCCACCCAGATCGGCAAAACAGTCGAGGCATACGTAGACGACGTAGTCGTCAAAACAAAACACGTCGAAACTTTAGTAGACGATTTGAGGCTCACATTCGACAACCTCAGAGCATATGACATCAAGCTGAATCCGGAAAAATGTGTTTTCGGCGTACCAGCCGGAAAGCTGCTGGGCTTCATCGTATCCGGTAGAGGAATTGAAGCAAATCCGGCCAAAATCCGAGCTCTGTCACAGTTGGATATTCCAAAAGACCTCAAGCAAATACAAAAATTAACAGGATGCGTGGCAGCCTTGAGCCGCTTTATCTCCCGTTTAGGAGAAAAGGCGTTGCCCCTCTATCGCCTCCTCAGGCGCACCGAACACTTCGAGTGGACGGATGCTGCCACAGCCGGACTCGAAGAAATAAAGGCCATACTGGCAACAAATCTGGTCCTGGCTGCGCCCACTCTGGGCGAACCAATGTTGTTATACATCGCAGCAACACATCAAGTTGTAAGCGCAGTCCTCGTCGTCGAACGAGCGACAGAAGGGCATAAATTCCCTCTTCAAAAACCAGTGTATTATGTATCCACTGTGTTAACCCCCTGCAAATCCCGTTACCTGCACTATCAGAAGATAGCATATGCGGTGTTCATGGTGTCTCGATAGCTCCGGCACTACTTTCAAGAGTGCTCGATAACAGTGGCCTCTGAAATACCACTCAATGACATTATAAATAACCACGACGCAACGGGCAGGATAGCAAAATGGGCCATTGAGCTCTTACCATTCGACATCACTTATAAACCTCGACGAGCTACAAAGTCACAAGTTTTGGCTGACTTCGTCGCCGAATGGACTGAAGCCAAACTCCCTAAAGAGTACGGCGCGTAGTCCAATTGGACTATGCATTTCGACGGCTCCAAAATGTTGGCCGGACTGGGGGCTGGCGTCGTACTGACGTCCCCCACTGGAGATACAGTCCAGTATGTACTTCAAATAATGTACACGGACTCCAACAATGCAGCCAAATACGAGGCCCTATTACATGGTCTCCGGATGGCGGTCTCCATGGGCATTCAACGCCTAGAGGTGCGCGGGGACTCAAACCTTGCAATATCCGAGATAAATGGAGACTTCGACACCAAGGATCCGAAAATGGTAGCATATCGTAACGCTGTCCTAAAAATGTCAGCTCGGTTTGAAGGACTCGAATTCCATCACATAGCCCGAGATAATAACCAAGCGGCCGACGTCCTGGCACGCATCGGTGCAAAACGTGATGCTGTCCCTCCAAATATCTTCCTGGAGCCCGGTAGCTACAAACCGGAGAAAACCGCACCAACTGGTGATTCGGCAGACAACATAACACCTTCCGCCCACGTCATAATGGCGGTAATCGCCGCGTGGACAGAACCTTTCCTAGCCTACTTACTTAGGCAGGAACTTCCCGAAGACCAAAATGAGGCCCGCTGCATAGTCCGGCGATCGAAGGCCTACAAGGTCCATGAGGGAGAACTTTATAAGAAAAGTACCACCGGAGTCCTTCAAAGGTGTATCTCCGAAGAAGAAGGGCGAAACCTCCTGGCTGAAATTCATGCCGGAATAGGCGGACACCACGCAGCAGCCCGGGCCCTTGTAGGAAAGGCATTCCGTACAGGATTTTATTGGCCGACGGCTCGGGCAGACGCACAGGACTTGGTCCAGCGATGCGTTGGTTGTCAGCTCTTTGCTAATCAGAGCCATATGCCACCCACCGCCGTCAAAAAACCATACCCATTACCTGGCCGTTCGCGGTCTGGGGGCTTGACATGGTTGGACCCCTTAAAGGGGGAACCCACAAGAAAAAGTACCTATTGGTCATGGTGGACAAATTCACCAAATGGATAGAGGCCAAACCGGCCAAAACGGCAGAGTCCGGACCAGTGATATACTTTATATCAGGGGTGGTACACCGTTAAGGAGTCCCCCACAGCATCATCACCGACAACGGCACGAACTTCACAACCGACGAGGTTAAATCATGGTGCAAAACTATGGGCATCAAGCTCGACTATGCGTCAGTCTATCACCCTCAAACCAACGGTCAAGTGGAAAGAGCAAATGGTCTAATAATGAGCAGCATTAAACCCAGACTAGTGAGGTCACTCACTAAATCCGACACACAATGGGTCGAGGAGCTCGACTCCGTACTCTGGGGGATGCGGACAATGCCTAACCGTACTACCGGATTCACACCATTTTTTATGGTATACGGCGCAGAGGCAGTTTTGCCCTGTGACATTATTCATGACTCACCTCGAGTGCGCATGTATGAGGAAAGAGAGGCCGAGCTTGATCCGCAGGACAGCTTGGACACATTGGAGGAAGAACGTGACGTCGCGAAGGCTTGTTCCGCATTCTATCAGCAGCAGGCCCGAAGATATCAAAGCAGAGAAGTACGGGCCAAGACTTACAACGTTGGTGAACTAGTTCTACGCCTGCCGGACAAGAAAAAGGACAAGCTCAAGCCCAAATGGGAGGGTCCCTTCATCATTGATCAAGTACTGACCGGCGGAGCGTACCGTCTACGAAATGCGTCGGATAACCGACTTGAGCCGAACCCATGGAACGCAGCCCGCCTCCGACGATTCTATGCCTAGCGCCGGACTAAGAGTTCGTCCCCTTCCCCCGTCCAAACTTTTACACTTCGGCTGTCTTTTGTTTCTCTTTTTATGCTTTTTTATTTTAAAAACCCTTCTGGGCCTATTTTTGCATTCTTTGCATACGCATGATGTGCTATCCGCACTCATTATTCCTGGGGGCTTCTTTTACAGAAGCTCAATTATACGCATGATGTGCTATCCGCACTCATTATTCCTGGGGGCTTCTTTTACAGAAGCTTAATTATACGGGTTTTATACCCATCACATGTGTCAAGCTTCCACATGTACCTTTTATTCGCCATTATATGCATCGATATGACTTAAGTTTTGGCCAAGCTGGGTTGCCTGGCTCCTGTGCTTACCCCTACGTTCCCGATTGTTCGGCTAGGAGGTAAAGGGAGCACCTCTGCGATTGTTACTGCCGGGTCAGCCAGATGTGTACCTCAGACTGGGTGAAGCCGAAAGCTAGCGTTCTTAAGGGAATATTCGGTCGGTGACTTAAAAGATGACTTTTTACCTATTTATCTATTTGCCCCCAGATGTTTTACTGCTTTGTTTGCAGTCCGGACATGCACTTTAGGGCATGCCTCCCAGCGAAAGGAACCCTTAACGGAACTATTCTCCCTGGAAGATGTTTCTTACTAACCATGTAATATAACATAACTAGTTGGGCACTTGTCTGATAAAGCACTAATGACCCCTACGCCTGGTCTCCATGCATACCATGGTTGTTTCTTAACCAAAAAGGTATTCGGACACACTCGGGACTCTAGGGTCCCGAGGTCAAAGCGAAAAGGTCGGCAAAGACAAACGATCTACAATCCGGCTAGAAGGCATTTCACATGTCACTTTAAAGGATAACATACATTGTCAAATTTATTGATTGTATTCCTCCTCAATCCCGTCTAACAGGCTGTCTAGTTTACAGTCCTGTTGGGAAAATTTAGCAGCCAACTCTACTTGGCTATACACTAAACTCACAGGGATCTCCTTCCCATGGGGCCCCACCGGTCCAACTTCGGCCATATGGCTGCAATGCGCCTTCTTGTACCGCGTCTTCACCATGGCCCAAGCCTCCCTCGCACCTTGACGGCAAGCCGAAATCTTCCACAAACGGAAGCGCTGCCGCACTCCCTGCAGCTTCTCCGCAAGCTCCCCGAGGCTCTCGGGTAGGGTGAGGGCTGGCCATAAAGCCTGAACGACGCCGCTCATTGCCTGCCGAACTCGTTCGAGTAGTTGCAACAGTTCGGGAAGTTGATCACCCATTGATATGGGCATCTCCTCTGCAGGACGACCCGTGAGTATACCTACAAGACATATCATGTCAAAATACTTCCTCGCCGAACTCTTCTTTTCAAAAGAGTTCGCTCAAGCACTTACTATAAATGCTGCGACAAAGCCGCTGATTTCTCCTTAACAGAGCCGGACAGCTCGGCCTGAGCGCCTTTCAGCTCTTCTCCGAGCTTGGCGTTGGCATCCTGGAGCTTGTTCCTTTCCTTCTGAACCCTATTCAACACACTCTCACCGGCCTTTAGCTGGCGCAACAATGCTTGCCTGTCCGGATCCTGTCCGGCGGTACCTGCAAATGTCATTATTAGACTCGCGCGCACGCCGCACATCGCTTATATTTATTAATAAAAATGTGTTACCAGGAGGGGTCTTTCTGTCTCCTCCTGCGGCAGCAAGTGCGGCCTCAAGTTGGGCCTTGCAATCTTGCAGTTCCCGAGACAGCTGGGCGTTCTTCTCGTTATGTGCCTGAAATTTACAATGATCCTTAAATCAGTTAGCATAACTAATTTAAGTCTCGGGGGCTACTGGTATATACAACCATTTAAATTCCCTTACCCGTATGTCTTTCACATACTTCTCCGTGGCTTTGGTAAAACCATTTTGAGCAGCACGGAGATGCGCGTCCCCCGCGTTAAAAGCATCCAATGCCTCAGGGGAAAAGCACGCTTCTTGAAATACTGTCCGGCGGCGCCTATGGTTCAGGGCGCTCTCCACCTCAGACTTGGTGGCGGACAGTCTGTCGGTATCCTCCATTGGAGAAGGATCCTGCTCGCGTCTTGCGCTTGCCTCCCCCTCCAGGCCGGGCGCTAGAGCCTGGCCGGTGTTGGTTGGATTGGCAATTCCTGTGCTCGCAGTCCGGCGAGCACTTTTTCTCCTATAAAGATCATGGGAACTTAGACGTTTCCTCGGAACGTTGCTCTAAAAATTCAAATATGAGCTATACCTTTGCGGCGACGTTTCCGTCCACACTGCGCTCCTTTTCCGCCTGCTGGTTCGGACTGACCTCTGTTGGTCGGCCGCCGCGGGCTCGGCTTCCTGTCGTAAAGGCGCTTCCTGCAAAATACCATCGTTCGCGAAGGTCAGAAATGGGCAGGGATGAGATAATGGTGTCCGGACTTCGGTCGCGGTCACCTGGGAAGTCGGACTTAGTCCGGGGTAGTCCGCCGTAATGACGACCAAAGCATTGTCTATGCTGAGCTGGTGATACACCCCGTCGATCAGCTCCACCTCGATATCCGGGTCCTCTTCGGAGGCCGGACCCAGGGATCCTTCTGGATCCTCGGGTTGCGGAGCAGGACTTACCATGTCCTCCACAATCCGGTGTAGACCCTGCGCCGAAGACATAATGTAAGAAGCTTAAACTTCGAAAGCATGGGCTGGGCCCTTCAAGGTGTTCACTTACCCATCCTCTGGGGTTGATCATGGAGAACCCATCCAAAGGGTTCATTCGAAGGAAGTCCTCCTTCTCCCCCTTGTACAGGCTGGACAGGATCTTCACCAGATCCTCGGTGGAATCCGGCCCTTTGCGGCCGTGCCGGGTAGCATCGTCTTCCCCGTTGAAATCCCACATAGGGTGGCCTCTGTATTGCAGTGGCTGTACCCCTCGCTTGATGCATGTCGACATGACTCCGATCATGGTCAAGCTGGAATGAGCCATTAATCTTATCCGGCCCATCAAGTAATGGACGCTCTTGTCTTCCTCCAATCGGGGGCTCCGCGGGCGCCAGCTGAGGCGTTTCTTCAAGGGAGCAGCACTAAACTCCGGGAGGCCGATCCGAACTGGGTCTGGCAGCGGAGCGTCTTCTATATAAAACCATTCCGAGGGCCAGTCTTCGGATGCCCTGTTGGGAGTGCCGGATAGGTATCCGGTCCCGGCGATGCGCCATATTTCGGCGCCGCCCACTTGATATATGGACCCCTGGTAAGAACGGGGTACGAGGCAAAACAGCCTCTTCCACAATGCAAAATGGGGCTCAATGCCCAGGAATAGCTCGCAAAGACCTACGTAGCCCGCGATATGCAGGACAGAGGCGGGCGGGCGTAAGGTGGTGGAGCTGGAGTCCGTAGAACTTCAGGAGCCCGCGGAGGAACGGATGTATTGGAAATCCGAGTCCCCTCGTCAGATAAGGGACAAAACATACTCGCTCCCCTTATTGGGACTTGGAGTGTCCTCCGCCTGTCTCCCACCTTGATAAGTAACCAGTCTGGCCCGCACTGGGATCATAATGGCCGGAGGGAGGAATCCCCCCGTTTGGAGCTTCTCGAGCTCGTTGTGCGAAATAGAGCACCTCCTCCAATTCCCCGGCGGTGGGCTGGGAGCGCGTGAAGAAGAGCTGCGTTGACGATCCATGATGGAATGGACTTCTAGGTCAAAGGCGCTTCGATGGAGTATTCACGAGAGGAAGATGGTGTGGTTTGGATCTAGAATTCTTGCCTCTTTTATAGGTAGGAGACTCGCACAGTTTGGGGGTGAAATGCAAAATACACCCTGGCTTTTCGCATTCGTGCGACGCGTGGAAGAGGGCTATTATTTGGCGTAGAAGCCGAGGAACACAGTATTCAAGATGAAGCCGGACACTGTTCGGCAGGTACATGGAATTTGAAGGGAGAACCCGCCTTGCAACACCGAAGACTATAAACGCGCTGGACTTATCGTCATTGAAGCCTGGTCCTAGACTAGGGGGTGTCCGGCCAGCCGGACTATCAATGTCCGTTGGACTATCAAGACTACGAAGATACAAGATTGAAGACTCCGCCCCGTGTCCGGATGGGACTTTCCTTGGCGTGGAAGGCAAGCTTGGCAATACGGATATATAGATCTCCTACCATTGTAACCGACTCTGTGTAACCCTAGCCCTCTCCGGTGTCTATATAAACCGGAGGGCTTTAGTCCGTAGGACAACATACATTACAACAATCATACCATAGGCTAGCTTCTAGGGTTTAGCCTCCTTGATCTCGTGGTAGATCTACTCTTGTACTACCCATATCATCAATATTAATCAAGCAGGACGTAGGGTTTTACCTCCATCGAGATGGCCCGAACCTGGGTAAAAACATCGTGTCCCTCGTCTCCTGTTACCATCCGCCTAGACGCACAGTTCGGGACCCCCTACCCGAGATCCGCAGGTTTTGACACCGACACCCCCTGACCGGATGACGGGCTTTGATCCAGGGCCATGGAACCCTCATCACGGCCCCTCTATTTGGTGTGTACGTGGAAAGAGGTTTGCAACTTACTAAACCGTATTCTTTGTAGAAAACATGTGGCAGCACAAAAAGGGGACGGACGGTAACGTGACTTGATCCACATTAACACTGGAGTTTAAACGGTTGACATAAGACTGGCATACTTCAACAATACCATCTTACCACCTTTGATGCCACCACATGATCTTGTTATCTCTCAGCAAATGACACATCAAGTTTCGAAGCTCACTTGTAGTTGCCTTGCATGCAATATAACACTTATAGATGCTTATATAAACATGCCATGAAGTAACTACTCAAGCAAACACGCAAAACACTCATCATATCAAAGGTTCAAACGTGCTTGCCTGGTTCGGAGTAGTCGGAGTCTAGCTCGGCGAAGTTTGTGTCTCCGTCACCTCCGTCGGTATCTACAGTATAAAAGAAAGTCGGATACTACGTAAATACCATGCGTGCACAAAAAGTGTTCCAAATATTTTTCAAATAAATATGATAAAGAACTAGACAGAAAAATAAGATGACAGAAAAAGAATCAATTAAAAATCACCTTTTGTTTAAAGGTTATTAAAGTTTTAGTCCAGGGACTTATCTGTAATGAAATAGAAAGTTTCCAGGGGGTAGTTTATAAAAAGACAGAAAAACATTTCAGTTAGAAAGCGTATTTTTCCCAAAGGCGTTTTCAGAAAATGGATCAAACAGAAGAAAAAGCTGACGAGGGGGTCCCACCCGTCAGGTTTGAATTTCATAACAGAGTCGCCGGCGGTGGTCGCCAGCGGCGATCCACGGCGAGGTAGGGGGAAAGGAGGGTACCTACGGGTTCACTAAGTCCTTCCGCACCTGTGGGTGGTGGAGTTGGTCGTTGGCGAGCACCACGTTGACGGCGGCCTCTATTCCGGCGGACGGCGGTTCAGGTGGTGATGGGTCTCGTCGAGGAGGGCTGCAACATTCGAATTGAAGCTTGGGTTAGAAGTGTGGGTGCACTAGGAGGTTGCTGACAAGGTATGGGAGGCAGGGTTGCTCTCACTGGAGCGGATCTTGCGAGAGCCCGAAGAGGATCGGGGCGGCCGGAGTCGGGGAAGAAGGCCTCTCAAGGTCTTCCTAGTAGCTAGGCGTGGCTCTGGTGAGGTGGAGGGGTGATGCCTAGTCAAGATTGAGCTCGAGGCCCCCTTTTTATAGCCGGCCCGAGGCGGTTGCCGCGATCGGGATTGCTCCGGCGTGATTACGGCGAGGCAGTGGTTGAACGGGAGGTTTAGGGTTCGGGGCAGCTGCGGAGAGGTTCACTGGTTCCATCCCGATGCTATGTTTGGCAAAACTTGGGCGCTACACCACGCTCTCGACGGAACGGCCTCACGGGGCTCGTTGGCGGTAGGGAGCGTGCCCTGTGCTGCTCAGGCCACGGCGACGGTGCCGCAGCGTGCACAGGCAAGCGGACAGCCACACGGAGGTTGCTAGTGGTTTGGGGGTGCCGGACAGCGCTGAAAGGCAGGGCTGGCCCCTGCTGTCAGCCACGGGTGGCTCTGCCACCACAGAAGTCGCCGGCGATGATGTGCCACGTCACCACCGACACTTTCGCCTGTCCAAAGAATCGAGCGGTACTCTGGATAATAAGAGGGAGCAGTGCACAATGATCCAAGGTGGCTATTGGTGAGACTGTCGACGGGTTCTGATGAAAACGACACCGCCGACTGAATCTGAACACTGAAACTGAACTTTTCTGAATTTTGCCAGAAAACAATTCATGCTAGGTGTTCGATGAAATGTTTTTGGCATGTGGAAATTTCTTCTGGAGTTGATCTTTGGTGAGGTGACCTCTCAAGGCACCTGGGGGATGCCTGATTTATCTAAGAATTTTTGGAGAAGAAAAATAATGTATTTCACCAAAAATGGCAAATCTGGTCCAAACTTGCAGCAAGCAAAATTTGAAAATTTTGAATTATGGAAGAGTGGATCTTGATGGATCTAGGTTGGAGGTACTAAGTACTAGTCAGGGGAGTTTGTTTAAGACCAAAACTCAAAAGGAATTGGTACTTCCTTTGTAAATCACCTAGGTCCAAAATAAATGACAGAAATTGTTTTGAGCGTAAAATAAATAGAATAAAAATCAAAAATGGGTTGAGCTTGCTGGGATTGGATACTTGGCTTGACCCAAAGTGGAGGGAGGGGTTTTCGAAGAAAATTTTAACATGTGACAAGGCAAAAGAGAAATCTTTAAAAGATAAAAGAAATAAAATAAAAAATCCATAGGATTTCTTTTTAATAGTAATCATTGCAAAACCCTCCAATATTATTTGTGTTGAGCCAACACAATTCTGAAAAACCCTTAAGACTAATGATCAAGGTTGAGAAGGACTTTTCTTAGAAAAGAAAAATATTTGTCATAAAAAGAAAGGATTTGTGAAGAAGAGTCCCTAAAAAAATTCAAATACCTTCCTTCAATTCAAATAAAGATTTTAATGAAAACCAAAACAAATTTTTTTGGAGCATTACAACACCTACCCCCTTAGGAAAAATCTCGTCCCCGAGATTTCAGCTGATCCTCAAATAGGTGTGGGTGTTCTATCCGAAGAAAATCCTCTCTTTCCCATGTTGCTTCATCCTCGGTGTGATTGCTCCACTGAACTTTGAAAAATTTAATTGTATTCAGACGGGTCCTCCTTTCAGACTCCTCCAATATTTTTATTGGACGTTCCCTGTAGGTGAGGTCTGGTCGCACGTCAATGTCCTCATGAGATACATGCTTCTCCGGGTTGCTTACGCATTTCCTCAACTGTGAGACGTGGAACACGTCGTGGACGTCTGACAGCTCTTCAGGTAGGTCTAGTTGGTAGGCTACTGTGCCTCTTCGCGCAACTACACAGAAGGGTCCGATAAATCTTGGTGCTAGATTTCCTTTAACTTTGAATCAATGCAAGCCCCTCATAGGAGATACTCGTAGGTACACATACTCACCAGGTTCAAAGCTGACTCCCCGATGTTTTCGATCATAATAACTCTTTTGTCGTCTTTGAGCTATCTTGAGTCGGTCCCTGATTAGCCTAACTTTCTCCTCAGCTTCCTTGAGCATGTCTGGGCCGAAGATACGACTGTCCCCTGTCTCTGACCAATTTAATGGAGTACGACATCTCCGCTCGTACAAGGCTTCAAAAGGTGTCATTTGTAGGCTGGCTTGGTAACTGTTGTTGTATGTGAACTCGGCATATGGCAAGCTTGCTTCCCAACTGGTTCCATAGGTGAGAACAAATGCTCTCAGCATGTCCTCCAGAATTTGATTCACGCGTTCAGTTGGTCCATCAGTCTGGGGGTGGTATGATGTACTGAATGCTAGTTGAGTTCCTAGAGCTTGTTGTAATTGATCCCAGAATCTAGATACGAATTGAGTGCCTCAGTCAGATATTATAGTCTTTGGAATTCCATGCAGACAGACTATACGTGAGAGATAATGTTTGGCAAGTTTCTGAGTGGTGTGGGTCATCTTTACTAGGATGAAATGTGCCACCTTAGTCAATCTATTTGTGATGACCCATATGGCATCATTTCTGTATCGTGACCGAGGTAGTCCGACAATAAAATCCATTCCAATTTCATTCCATTTCCACTCGGGTATCTTGTTTGGCTGTAATAGTCCTGCCGGTTTTTGGTGCTCGGCTTTAATGCGCTGACATGAATCGCAACATGCAATGAATGTGGATATATCCCTTTTCATACCGTGCCACCAAAAATTTTCCTGAATGTCCTTGTACATTTTGGTCCCTCCAGGATGGATTGAATATGGAGCGGTGTGGCCTTCGGCTAGAATTTGCTGGTCAAGGTCTTCTTTATTTGGTACGCAAAGCCTATCTCCATAGCATTATATTCCCTTATCGTCTATGACGAATTCTGAGGCCTTACCCAAACTCACTTTTCTTTTTATGCCTTCGATGCTGGGGTGTCCATGCTGAGCCTCCTTAATCTGTTCCATTAGGGTAGGCTGTATTTCCAAATCTGACACATTGCCCTCCGTGACCATCACAAAGTTGAGTTTGGCGAACTCCTGCTGAAATTCAGGTCTCAAGTTTGGTAGACCGTCATTGCCCGAACTGGGGTTCCAACTAAGAGCATCCGCCACTACATTTTCTTTTCCTGGATGGTAGTGAATGCCAACATCATAATATTTCACTGATTCCAACCAGCGTCGTTGTCGTAAATTGAGTTCTGGTTGTGCGAAAGTATATTTGAGGCTTTTATGGTCCGTATATATTTCACAACGATTCCCAAGCAAAAAGTGCCTCCAGTCTTTGAATGCATGAATGACTGCTTCCAACTCCAAGTCATGAGTGGGATAATTTTCATCGTTCTTTCGTAGTTGCCTAGAAGTGTATTCGACTCCTTTGCCTTCTTGCATTAATACACATCCGAGGCCATTCTGGGATGCATCAGAATACACTTCAAAACTTTTGTGTTTGTCTGGTACAACCAATACTGGTGTTGTTGTTAATTTCCTTTTGAGTTCTTGGAAACTTTTCTCGCAGGCTTCAGTCCATACAATTTCTTATCCTTCGTGAGTAACCGTGTCATTGGTTTTGCTATGGTGGAGAACCCTTCAACAAACCTTCGGTAATAACCTGCCATTCCCAAGAAACTTCGTACATCCGTTACACTGGCTGGTGGTTTCCAGCCTAGTACGGCCTTGACCTTTTCCAGGTCTACGGCAACACCTTCTTGGGTTAGTACATGGCATAGAAAACCAACCTATCTTAACCAAAATTCACATTTGCTGAACTTGCCGTATAATGGATGTTTCCTTAATTCTCCTAGTATGATCCTGAGATGTTCAGCATGCTCTTCTGGTGTCTTGGAGTATACCAGAATATCATTAATGAACACCACAACAAATTTGTCCATAAATTTCATAAACACTTTGTTCATGAGGTGGAAAAAATATGCGGGGGCATTTGTCAGTCCAAATGGCATTACTGTAAATTCATATAGTCCGTATCTGGAGGTGAATGTTGTCTTGGGAATATCTGTTGTCCATACTTTTAATTGATGATACCCCGACCTTAAATCAATTTTTGAGAAAACCTTGGCTTGTGCGAGCTAGTCAAATAAGTCATTTATCCGTGGCATCGGATATTTGTTTCTTATGGTGACCATGTTTAGTGCTTGATAATCTATACATAATCTTAGTGTCCTATCCTTTTTCTTGGCAAACAATACTGGTGACCCCCAAGGTGAGGAGCTGGCTCGTATAAATCCTTTGTCCAGTAATTCTTTTATTTGCTTCTTTAATTCCACCAACTCAGAGGGTGCCATTCTATAGGGCTTCTTGTAAATGGGGGTGGTTCTAGGTGCTAGCTCAATGATGAATTCTATCTCCCGGTCTGGTGGCATGCCTGGTAGTTCTTCGGGAAATACGTCGGGGAACTCACACACCACTGGAACTTTGCTTAACTCCAAAACGTCCACCTTGTTCAACCTTGGTTGCCGTGACATTTGTCTTTCTTGAGCTGCAATTTTTATTGTCTTCCCGTGATGATGGGTAAGAATTACAGTCCGATTGAAGCAGTCGATAAATCCTTTGTTGGTGGTTAACCAGTCCATTCCTAGGATGACATCCAGTCCCTTATTTTCCAATACAATGAGGTTTGCATGAAACTTTAGTCCCTCAAACTCAATAACCACACCTTGGCAGTAACTCTGAGTAACTTGCTTAATCTAGGGGGACTTGATGATCGTGGATTTTTCCAAGGGAAGCATCGAAAAATCATTTTGCAAAGCAAATTTCTTTGAAATGAACGACTGAGAAGCTCCAGAATCAAACAAAACCGTGGCAGGTATTGTGTTGACAGGGAACGTACCGAGTACGATATCTGGGGAATTATGTGCTTCCTCCTTGGTCACATGGTTCGAGTGACCCTTCTTGTGATTGTTATTGGGGTTGAAGTTGTTGCGCTTGGTTGTTGAATTATTTCCATCGTTGTTCGGCTTGGGAGCCGAGTTTCTTGGCTTTGGGCACTGTTTGGCATAGTGCCCTTCTTCACCACAAGCGTAGCAAGTAACACCTGGGCGGTATGTAAAATCCTTGTCCCTTGCATGAATTTTTTTGTTTGGGCGTGGAACATTGGTTTTGGACTTGTTTGGTCCATTCTTCTAAAAATCAGTCTTGTTCTGGTTGTTGCGAGCATGAGTAGTCTGGTCCCTTTTGCGCTTGCGAAAATCCTCCAAGCTGCGGCGCTAATTTTCCAATGTAATGGCTTTGTCCACAAGTGTTTTGAAATCCAGAAAGGTGTGTACGACCAGCTGGCATTTAAGTGCTGGTGCCAGACCGTCCAGAAAGTTTTCCATCTTTTTAATTTCAGTCATGTGCTCTTCGTTGGCATAACGAGACAATAGAGTAAACTGACTATTGTACTCAATCACTGTCATGCTTCTCTGCCTAAGGTCATCAAATTCCCTTTTCTTGATCTTCATAATGCTTTTGGGAATGTGCGCCGCACGAAAACCTTCTTTAAATTCTTCCCAGGTGATGTTGTTTTCATCGGGGTGCATGTGTAGGAAATTCTCCCACCATGATGCAGCTGCTCTAGTGAGATAGTGAGGTGCATATAGTACCTTCTCACGGTCTGAACATTGTGCAATAATTAGTTTCCTTTCAATGTCTCGAAGCCAATCATCGGCCGCAAGCGGTCTATCAGTGTGAGAGAATGTTGGGGGATGTGTCTTTTGTAGTTCCGACAACCTGGAATGCTGCTGATATGTTTCACGCTGATTTCCCATACTGATAACATGATTCATCATTTCTTGATGTTGCTGCTGGCTTTGCTCATAAAGGCAGCATACTTGAGAAAATGCTACTTCACTGCCTTGCTGACTTGACTGCCCCTGTGTGAAATTGTTACTTGTCTGCGTACCATAATTTTCTTCCGGCGGACTTGGCATGGAACGAGTCCAAGGACGACGCATTTTCCAATCTGGGGTATTTTTTGTAAAACTTATGAGAAAAGGTGAGTGGCAGAATAAATAATTTTGCAAAGGCGAAAAATTAAGAACTCCAACATTTTTCAAGAAAATACAAGATTGCGCATGGAGAAGGACCGCTCAGTACATATCTTACACGCAAGCCGTAATTATACAATACATCACTCAGGATGTGCGTGCACATTCCTAACGTGTTATTTAGGCTAGTGCACTTCTCCCAGTTCCTACATGATGCGCACACAAACTACTATTCACAAACTATATACATATAAACCTATCATACAAGTTGGTACATCGCATGGCTGCTAGGCGCACTCAGTCGGAGATGGTGAGGATTTCCCTCGGCCTGCCGAGGGTAAGACCCAGTGATGCTGGAGCCTCAACCTCCTCCTCACTAATAGGCTCCAGGCGCGAAGTGCTGAGTTGAGGAGCTGGTGCGGGTGCGGCAGGTGGTGTAGTACTTACTGGAGTAGGAGCAATGACCTGGTCAAACTCCTCAGTGGTAGGCAGGCGGCGAGCAGTGGCGAAGATGGTAGGTGTGTAGGATGCTGCGGATGAGACGTAAGTCAGTGGTGGTGTTGTATGGAGGAGCTCCCTCTTGTTGGCGGAACATCCCTGCACGAAGTCCATACGAGCAGCCACAAGGTCGTCCACGAGGTTATCAAAAGCTACCTCGAGGGCCTTGAGATACTCAACCAACATCTCAATAGCCTCATCTCTCTCTCCCCTAGGGAATGTGAATGCATAGTGACAAGTGTATGGCACGTGGCAGGGGAGGTAGCGGTAGCGACGAGCCTTCATCGAAGGGAGAGCATCCCGGAGACGAGCTATCGCCTCACGGGCAGCCATCTACATAGCATGCCTCTTCGTAGGCATGGCTCTTCCCACAAACCGGAAGCAGCGTGACTCTGAATGTCCTCCCTTGAATTGCACCGCGGCCTGGTGCATAGACACGCTGTCACTGATCTTGTGCTGGTAGAGTGTGAACTGCGGACGAGCCGATGGCCCGATCACGACTTTGGTGATGGAGACGAGCAGCTTGATAAATCCCTCAGGAAGATTGGCGAACACCTGTGACTCACAGTCGCTGCCAGCCATCTACAAAAGTAGAAAAAAAATTATGAATAGTCAAATCATAAATTTATGAAGACTAACAGAAAATTGATATATTTGCTAAATATTATAATAACACTCATTACGCTAATAACTGATTAGTGATCGCACCTAGTGGCTTCCTACAGTCAGCCTGGCTCTGATACCAAGTTTGTCACGACTGGTTTTCCAATAAAATATTTATTGGGAAACTGCCCTTTTTATAAACCAGTATAGGAAAAATCTTCCTTACTAGTAGACAAATCCTTGATACAGAAAACCAGAATTACTAAATATTATACAAGGTTGAGCTAAGGCTGCTCAACAATTTATTACAAGCACGCCAATATTATACATAAGGGTTGATATGACACAAGGGTATGGTGGCATACTACTGACTCGTAATAAAAGTGGTGGTGGATATGTCAGAGTGAAGTGGGTGACATGACTCCTAATCTTACAGCTCATCAAGCGTCGGAGTGAGGCTTGATGATTTTATTCGGGTAGCGGAAGCGTATATGATACAAGTGACCAATTCCCGAATCGCACGAGACTGACTGGGACTCCTCTAGGTGTCGGACTCGCTATCGTACTCTTCATCCATAAGATCGCCTTCGTCAACATCTGGCCAAATCAACAAGCCAGGTGAGTACTTTGAATGTACTCGCAAGACAGTTCGGACATAAGTTATAAGAAACGCAAACATGATGCACATGAGCTGTTAGTAATGCACACTCAGATAATAAATTTGCACAACATGTTAAATAAAAGGAAGTCAGGCGGTAGTCCTCCCGAAATCCCAAAATAACTGAAGACCGATCAGGTGTCTGAAGCGACGCCTCGAAAAGTAAAGATAAATTAGCATGCCGCAGTCGGGCGTTATGGTGACACCGCATAAAGGCTTATATTGAATGGTAAATGACAGTGCGTGCCACAGTCGGACGTCTTAAGCGACATCTCGAAAAGGGCTTATAATGAAAGTAAATAACAGGGATGCCACAGTCGGGCGTCTGAGCGACATCACATAAAGGGCTTATATCAAAAGTAAATAACAAGAGTGCCACAGTCGGACGTCTGAGCGACATCACATAAAGGGCTTATACCAAAACTAAATAATAAGTGTGCCACAGTCGAACGTCTGAGCGACATCACATAAAGGGCTTATACCAAAAGTAAATAAAAAGAGTGCCACAGTCGGACGTCTGGGCGACATCACATAAAGGGCTTATACCAAAAGTAAATAATAAGGGTGCCACAGTCGGACGTCTAAGTGACATCTCATAAAGGGATTATATTTCATCATTCGTATTCAATAAATTCCTGAATTTAAATCACTCCTAGGAAATAATCAGTACATAATAATAAAAGGGTTAGTCCATCCACAGGAATAACAATCAGCCGGGTTTAACACTCATGTTTATTCATAGGAGATTGTCACTGAGACTGACACTGAGACTGACACTGATAAGTTGAACACAGTCCCTGACCATAGATACAGTTACTCGAATGGTTTTGACTCTGCAGAGTTTGTACTCTTTAACCACAACCAACGGATTTCAGTAGTCACAACGGACTAGTTCCGTTTACGGTATTTTAGAAGTAAACACATCTAACTAGTACACACCCATCCCACCTCCCATTGCCAGGGATCACCCTAGGCAATGTTCAAGAAAAACTTTAAGACGGGGAGGCCACAACCTTGAATAGCATGGGATCAAATTTATATCGCGCGCTCTAAGGGGTGCCCCCCTCTCGGTCCCAACCGGAAACACCCATGCCCCCTGACAGGATGACGGGCTTTAATCCAGAGCCATGGAACCCTCATCACGGCCCCTCTATTTGGTGTGTACGTGGAAAGAGGTTTGCAACTTACTAAACCATATTCTTTGCAGAAAACATGTGACAGCACAAAAAGGGGACGAATGGTAACGTGACTTGATCCACGTTAACACTAGAGTTTGAACAGTTGACACAAGACTGGCATGCTTCAACAATACCATCTTACCACCTTTCATGTCACCACATGATCATGGTATCTCTCATCAAATGACACATCAAGTTTCGAAGCTCACTTGTAGTTGCCTTGCATGCAATATAACACTTACAGATGCTTATATAAACATGCCATGAAGTAACTACTCAAGCAAACATGCAAAACACTCATCATATCAAAGGTTCAAACACGCTTGCCTGGTTCGGAGTAGTCGGAGTCTAGCTCGGCGAAGTTTGTGTCTTCGTCACCTTCGTCGGTATCTATGGTATAAAAGAAAGTCGGATACTACGTAAATACCGTGCGTGCACAACAAGTATTCCAAATATTTTTCAAATAAATATTATAAAAAACTATACAGAATAATAAAGATGACAGAAAAAGAATCAATTAAAAATCACCTTTTGTTTAAAAGTTATTAAACTTTTAGTCGAGGGACTTATCTGTTATGAAATAGAAAGTTTCCAGGGGGTAGTTTATAAAAAAGACAGAAAAATGTTTCAGTTAGAAAGCGTATTTTGCCCGAAGGCGTTTTCAGAAAACGGTTCAAAAAGAAGAAAAAACTGATGAGGGGGTCCCACCCGTCAGGTTTGAATTTCAAAATAGAGTCGCTGGCGCATGAGGGTTGTGGTGGTCGCCGACAGCGATCCACGGCGAGGTAGGGGGAAAGGAGGGTACCTACGGGTTCACTGAGTCCTTCCGCACCTGTGGGTGGTGGAGTTGGTCTTCAACGAGCACCACATCGACGGCGGCCTCTACTCCGGCAGACGGCGGTTCGGGTGGTGATGGGTCTCGTCGAGGAGGGTTGCAACCTTAGAATTGAAGCTTGGGTTAGAAGTGTGGGTGCACTAGGAGGTTGCTGGCAAGGTATGGGAGGAGGAGTTTCTCTCATCGGAGCGGATCTTGCCGGAGCACGAAGTTGATCGGCGCGGCCGGAGTCGGGGAAGAAGGCCTCCCTGAGGTCTTCCTAGTAGCTAGGCGTGGCTCTAGTGAGGTGGAGGGGTGATTCCTGGTCGAGATCGAGCTCGAGGCCCCCTTTTTATAGCCGGCCCGAGGTGGTTGCTGCTATCGGGATTATTCCGGCGTAATTACAGCGAGGCAGTGGTTGAACGGGAGGTTTAGGGGTCGGGGCAGCTATGGAGAGGTTCACTGGTTCCATCCCGAGGCTAAGTTTGGCAAAACTTGGGCGCTACTCCACTCTCTCGACGGAACGACCTCACGGGGCTCGTCGGCGGCAGGGAGCTTGCCCTGTGCTGCTCAGGCCACGGCGACGGTGCCGCAGCGTGCAAAGGCAAGCGGACAGCCACGCGGAGGTTGCTGGTGGTTTGGGTGGTGCTGGACGGCGCCGAAAGGCAGGGCTGGCCGCCACGGGTGGCTCTGCCACCGTAGAAGACACCGGCGATGAGGTGCCACATCGCCACCGACACTTGCGCCCGTCCAAACGATCGAGCGGTGCTCTAGATAAGAAGAGGGAGCAGTGCACAATGATCCAAGGTGGCTATTGGTGAGATTGTCGACGAGTTCTGATGAAAACAACACCGCCGACTGAATCTGAACACTGATACTGAACTTTTCTGAATTTTGCCAGAAAACAGTGCATGCCAGGTGTTCGATGAAATGTTTTTGGCATGTGGACATTTCTCCTGGAGTTGATCTTTGATGAGGTGACCTCTCAATGCACCTGGGGGCTGCATGATTTATCTCAGATTTTTTGGAGAAGAAAAATAATCTATTTCACCAAAAATGGCAAATCTGGTCCAAACTTACAGCAAGCAAAATTTGAAAATTTTGAATTGTGGAAGAGTGGATCTTGATGGATCTAAGTTGGGGGTACTAAGGACTAGTCAGGGGAGTTTGTTTGAGACCAAAACTCAAAAGGAAATTGGCACTTCCTTTGTAAATCACCTAGGTCCAAAATAAATGACAGAAATTGTTTTGAGGGTAAAATAAATAGAATAAAAATCAAAAATGGGTTGAGCTTGCTGGGATTGGATACTTGGCTTGACCCATAGTGGAGGGAGGGGTTTTAGAAGAAAATTTAAACATGTGACAAGGCAAAAGAGAAATCTTTAAAAGATAAAAGAAATAAAACCAAAAATCCATAGGATTTCTTTTTAATAAAAATTATTGCGAAACCCTCCAATAATATTTGTGTTGAGCCAACACAATTCTGAAAAACCCTTAAGACTAAAGATCAAGGTTGAGAAGGACCTTTCTTAGAAAAGAAAAATATTTGTCATAAAAATAAAAGATTTGTGAAGAAGAGTCCCTCAAAAAAAATCAAATACCCTCCTTTAATTCAAATAAAGATTTTAATGAAAACCAAAACAAATTTTTTTGGAGTGTTACACCCAGGCTGCCGACCAGGAACCTAACCACTGAACAAAGAAGAAGCAGAAGAAGAACTCCAAGACAAGTATACATCGCTCTCACGTCATGATCGTTGCATTACCTGTACCTGCAACTGTTGTTGTAGTAATCTCTGAGCCACAAGGACTCAGCAATCCCGTCACCATGGGTATCAAGAGTAGCAAAGCTTAATGGGTATGGAATGGATAAGTGGTGAGGTTGCAGCAGCGACTAAGCAACAGATGGTGGCTAACTTACGAGTACAAGAATAAGATGAGAAGCTACGCAAACGGTCGCAAACTAGTAATGATCAAGAAGTGATCATGAACTACTTACGTTCAAACATAACTCAACCGTGTTCTCCTCTCCAACTTCCTTGAAAAGAGACAGTCACGGTTACACACGCGGTTGGTGTATTTTAAAAGAGTTTACTTCAAGTCCTCTACAACTGGATATTAACAAATTCCCATCTGCCACATAACCGCGGGCACGGCTCTCGAAAGTTTAAACACTGCAGGGGTGTCCCAACTTAGCCCATTATAAGCTCACGATCCAACTTAGCCCATTATAAGCTCCGATCAGACTCGGGGTCCCGGTGCACAAGACATTTCGACAATAGTAAAAACAAAACCAGCAAGACCTCCCGGTGTGCCAACAAATCCCGATAGGAGCTGCACGTATCTTGTTCTCAGGGCACAACGGATGGGCAAGACGTCGAGTTGGCTGAGACCCTGGTTGCCCAGGGGGCGCTGGACATCGCCCAGGTAGGACCAACACTCCAAGGAGCATTGCCCCGGGGGTTGATAAAAAAATACTAGGGGGCCGGCGAAAATCCCCTATTTAAGTTTTAGTTCTTATTAGGCAAATGGAAAACCAATGTTGGGCCTTGCTGGAAGAGTTATATTCAAAGTGAACTGTCAAGAGGGTCCCATACCCCTCACCGTGTTAGGGACGCAAAATCAAGGAACATAACACCGTTATGACGGAAACTAGGGAGGCAAGAATGGAACAAACACCATGCATAAGGCCGAGACTTCCACCCTTTACCAAGTATATAGATGCATTAATTAAATAAGAGATATTGTGATATCCCAAGAATATCCATGATATCCATGTTCCAACATGGAAAAACCTGCAACTGCACCTGCAACTAGCAACACTATAAGAAGGGCTGAGCAAAGCGGTAACATAGCCAAACAACGGTTTCCTGCAATGGGTGAAAAAGGTTAGAGGCTGTCAGGGCAATTTGGGAGGCTCGATAAACAAGTGGAAGGAAGCGTGACATAGCGATAGCATCAAGACAAATAGCATACAATGATAGTAGTGAGATCCAGGGTAATGGTCATGTTTCCTAAAATCTTTCTAGGAAGAAGAACGAGTCCATGAAGAACACGAACGGGCGAAAACGAACCAAGCGTAGTCGAACGAATCCTCACAATCGCAACGAAACTGGAACTATCGAGAAGAAGCACAACTAGAACGAATCAAACAACATGGTAAACACACAACACATAAACATGACATAATGCATAACCAAGTATGATGCATGACAAAGGCTATATGATGCTACTCATGGCAAGAGGTGATGCATACAAGAACAACACATCAAAGCAAATTTAAATGAGGCCGGAAACAACATATAAGAAATCTGGCAAGTCCTCATATGCTAATATCGAATTGATCCAGAACTGAATACACATTATATTAAAGTTGTTAAACAGCAAGTTAAGATGCACCATGATGATCTACACGAAATTCTATTCAAGTTACATATAAAGTTCATTTAATTCGGAGATACGGCCTAGAAGATATGAGGAAAACAAGTTAAACATGACATTGATGAAAAATGCAATCAAACATCAAGATAACACACTCAAAACATGGATGCAACAAGATAATATGAAACTGCATGCAATTTTAAGCAAGTTTCATATAGAGCATGCTCAAAACAGAGCAACGGTGCAACAAATACACTCCAAACAAGTTATAACAACAAACTGCCAAAAATAGCAACTAGGCACTTTGCAAACATCAAAATAACATGCTAGAGGAACCATATGAGCACAAACTTGACATGCGCTTCATGTAAAGATAACATAATTCAAATATCACTAAGGTTCATGTTCATAGGAATAAAGACTAAACCTATATGATCAATGCAAAATGCAACTTTATATCACAGGAGCATGTACATGAGCAAAGTTAATATGATGGCATGTTGGAGGCATGAAACAAAGATGCTACAGAAACTATACATAGAAACCAAGGGAATGGCATCAACATATACATAACAAAGAGAAAATAACATCAAGATATCATGAGCATATGGCTCATGGATTTGTGGGAACCAACAAGACAAGATTGAATGTTGAAACAGTTTCAGCAAGTGTAAAATAGCAACATCAGCATAGCATGTTTGCCAGCATGTTACAGAAGCATATTGTTTCGAAGATTAAAAAGAATAGCATGTAAACAAATTACGCTTATCATACTTCAAATCATGTAATTGGGGCATCTCCAAAAGACGCATGGATCAATTAATAACTAGCTCACAACATGGCATCATGAAGTTAACAGAAAATTGAAACATTATATAGGCATGTTCATGGCAATGAAAACATATGTTATGGGACATATATAGGGCATCCAAAGGAATATCATAATATATCATAACATGGACAACAAAACATGTCAACTAAGCATCTCCATATTGTGCACAGATTAATTGGTAGCATCAAGCAAACATAGCAACATGATATGACAGATTTAGCATTGACAGAACATTAACAGCGAGTAGCCCACTTCACGAGCTTGTTGCACTCACTACAGGGCATATCAAAATCCATGGATTACAAATCATAAAATGTGGCATAGTTATGCTCCTAAAACATGTAGACATGATGCTCAAAAGAAAATCAAACAAAAAGATATAAAAATGACAAATAGGCAAGTTACAATAGTTAACAGCAACATGCACTTTTGCAACAGATATTAACATGTCAAGATGCACCCTAACATGAATGCCAAGCACACCAACATGTAGAGCACAAAGATCATAACATGTTCATATCAAGATCATCACCATAGGATCCATAGGGACAAAGTTACACCACTCACAAGACACCTAAATGATGTTAACAAGCAGCAAAGTTACACCAGCAGTTTATATCACTTAGCAGTTTTGCAACAAAGATTAAGGCATCAATATGAACAGTAACATGCATGCAAACTACTCCATCATGAATATCACTCTAAGATGAACATTTTGACATATCATATACTCAAAATGGAGCCACATGCACAAAGTTATCATCATCACAAAATGCATACATGCTGATATGGAATCTGGGGACTTTGTTGTTTTTCTGGAAAAAAATGACTATGCACGAAATAGCTAAGTTGTGCACAGTGCAAGGGGTAGGGCTGGCGCTCACCAAGCCTCATTGGCCAGATCAGGGTGGTATCTGGGCTTGGAGGCGGGGTGATTGGGCCGGGCGACGTAGGCAGCTGGGCCATGGCCCACTTGACTCGGCGGCGCTGGTCGACGCGGAGGGCGTCGTCCTTCTCTACTCCGGGCAAGTAGGAGGACATGGCGTCGGCGTCGGTGCGAGGGGGCAGGGGAAGGGCGTGAGCGATGGGGTCCGACCGGATCCGAACGGATCTGGGGCGGAGGGACCCATTCCCGGCAAGGAACGACGACGGTGGGTGTCGGTGTCAAAACCGGCGGATCTCAGGTAGGGGGTCCCGAACTGTGCGTCTAGGCGGATGGTAACAGGAGACAAGGGGCACGATGTTTTACCCAGGTTCAGGCCCTCTTGATGGAGGTAAAACCCTACATCCTGCTTGATTAATATTGATGATGTGTGTTACAAGAGTGGATCTACCACGAGATCAAGGAGGCTAAACCCTAGAGGCTAGCCTATGGTATGATTGTTGTTCGTCCTATGGACTAAAGCCATCCAGTTTATATAGACACCGGAGAGGGCTAGGGTTACACAGAGTCGGTTACAATGGTAGGAGATCTACACATCCGTATCGCCAAGCTTGCCTTCCACGCCAAGGAAAGTCCTATCCGGACACGGGACAAAGTCTTCCATCTTGTATCTTCATAGTCTTGGAGTCCGGCCGATGATGATAGTTCGGCTATCCGAACATCCCCTAGTCCCGAACTCCCTCAGTAGCCCCTGAACCACGCTTCAATGACGACGAGTCCGGCGCGCATGTTGTCTTCGGCATTGCAAGGCGGGTTCTTCCTCCGAATAATTTATAGAAGATTGTGAACACCAGGATAGTGTCCGGCTCTGCAAAAATAAATTCCACGTACCACCGTAGAGAGAATAATATTACACAAGTTCAACCTGCTGATGTATTTTGTGGCGTGACGTCACACCACTACCAAGCCTTTACTAGAATCGTTTTTATTGTACCACCTTAGCGCGTTTAGCGAAGCGGTTTCCTTGGCACGTCCTGTCGAAGCAGAGATCGTGTTCCCCTTATTCCGGGATTCCCATCAATACGGACATGGGTAACCCACCCGCGCCATTGATTGTGGCGCTTGGGAGATAAGCGAGTTTTACCAGGCCGGTGGGGACACATGTTTTTGTCCGCCCATATAAGGGGATAAAGATCCAACCCTCTTACCTGCGCCTTCTTCCTCCTTGGCTTATCCATCTCCGTGAACTCGAGCTCCAGCGCCCAAGCCCGCACTTCTCACCTCAACCTTCTCCAACTATGCCTGGAGCGGGAGGCAAGTGGATGGCCTCCTCCGTCATGGAGGAGCAGATCCAGAAGCTGCGCAACGCCGGATATTTGTCCAGCAACATCGTGCACTGGCTCCCCGACGAGGGAGAGCTCATCCCTACCCCCAGGCCCCATGAGAGGGTAGTATTTCTTCCCCATTTCCTCTGCGGACTGGGCTTCCCACTTCACCCCTTTGTCCGGGGGCTCATGTTCTACTACGGCCTGGATTTCCACGATCTGGCCCCGAATTTCATCCTCAACATCTCGGCGTTTATCGTCGTGTGCGAGGCCTTCCTCTGCATCCAGCCCCACTTCGGTTTGTGGCTCAAGACCTTCAGTGTCAAACCGACGGTTGTGAAGGGCATCCAAGCGGAGTGCGGAGGCTCCATGGTGGGCAGGATGTCCCACGTTACTTGGCTGGAGGGCACTTTCATGGAAACCATTAAGGGGTGGCAATCGGGGTGGTTCTACATCACCGAGCCGCGTGACCCTGATTGGGCAGCGGCCCCCGAATTCAGATCTGACATCCCTACACGGCTCACCTCCTGGAAAGAGAGTGGCCGGATCTGGGGTGATTCGGAGGAGCTGACCGGACACCAAGCCTGTATCCAAAAGTTGGTGGACAAGAAGCTCAAGCTTGTCAACGTAGTCCAGGTCATGCTCATCCGCCGGATTCTCCCGTGCCAACAACGGGGTTTCAACATGTGGGAGTTCGATCCGGCGAAGCACCAGACTCTGATCGTCTCTTCGACACTATGTATGAAGATGTCTGGAAGGTGCTGTTCAAGGGCGCCGAGGCTCCCGCATCCGCTACCGAAGATCACGGATTCCGCTCGCAGCGTCTGGCTGACGAGGTAAGTGATTTTGTCCTTTACGGAACGCTCGTTTTTCATAGTTTGACTCTATGCGAAATCTAAACTCCCTTTACCATTGACAGGACTGGCTGGCGAAGTCCGAACGGACTATCTGTCCGGCCCCATTGCTAGAGGACCCAGCGGACGCCCGCCTAACGGGGCTGCTGGCTCCGGCACCCCACGTGGTGCCGGAGAAGAAGGCCAAGAAGAAGGCCACGGGTACTCGAAAGAGTTCCCGTTTTCAGGTGCTATCGGATGATGAATCCGAGACCGACTCCTCCCACCAAGGTGAGGAGGAGAAGAAGAAAGCCTCTCCCCCAGCGGGGGGAGGGAAGAAAAGGAAGGCCTCCCCAACAAGGGAAGCCGAAGGGTCCAAGAAGGGAAAACCTCTTTCCCCGGACTGCTCTGCCAACGCCAGTGGTGACGACGAGGACTGGCCTCCAAGGGCCAAGCCATAGGCGAGATCGTAAGTATCCAGACTCCCGAATAACTTCATGGTTTTTCCTTTTCGCCACATAATGTCTTTCTAATGCCACATAAAACCCTGCAGTCCGCCCAAGGATGATCTTCCCGCTTCGTCGAGCGGGTCCTTAGGTGCGTCAGATATGGATTCTCTTCCGACTGCCTCCACCCCCCGTGATGCGGACAACGCCGAGGTGGGACCCCGGGAAGGGACTCACCAGGAGGAGGAGGCCCCGGAGGTGTCGCAGGACAACCTCCCGGACTTTGCACCGGACTCGACCCCAGATCCCACAGTGGCTTCGGGGTCCGGCAGGCGACCCCTTCGTAAGAAGGGCAAGACCATGACGCCGGCTGCCTCCGTCCAACCGGAGGCGCCGGATAATTTGCTGGAGGCGCTGAATGGCGCCTCCATCAAAGAGGAACACCGCACTGTTATGAGTGCGGTGATTCAGAAGGTGCAGCTCGCCAAGAGCGGGCTGACCGAAGCGTGCAGCAGCCTTCTAACAGGCTTTGAGGTAAGAATTTTGATATATGTAAAATAGTACCGCATAGACAGTAGCCCCTGATGCTCGGTTCGGTGTTCGGAAAGAAAAGTCGGACTGAGGATCTTAAGAAGATATACGCAGGAGTCATAAAAAATATGTCAATATGGGATTGGAGGCTGCACTGCTGACCTCTGCCGCACTGACTGCGGAGGTCAATACTTTGAAGGAAAGCCTCGAGCGGTCCGAGAACGAGCTCGTCCGTGCCAAGAAGCAGCTCGAGGACAAGGAAGGTGAGTAACACCTTATTAAAATTGTACCTTACAGAAAAGGATTTTGGTTGCAAATAGAATGACAAGGATAACATGGGTATTGTAGAGGCCACAAACGAGGTGGCGATCCTGAAAGAGCCGGTGGCCGTGGCCGAACGCAATGCGGCCGCGGAGCGCACCGAGCGAGAGAAGCAGGAGGCGCGGGTGGCGGAGGTACAAAAAGAGCTCCAGGATCTCGTGAAAAAACATGAGAGCCTGGAGCGTGACTCGAAGACTCGAGAGTCTGAGCTTGCAACGGCTCTTGAGAGTGCCAAAGCCGCTATGGCCGAAGCCTACAAGGCCCTCCAGGAGATCGAGGCAGTGAAGAAAATAGCAGCTGGTGAGGCTTTTTTCATGCAAAGTAAGCATGTGAGTGTTAATTACCTGTTGCTTACCCGAATTCGGAGCTCTCCAGGAGAGTTCACAGATCTTCCTCGCAGCGTGTCCGATGCTGCCGCTTTCTATCGGGCCGAGGAGGGGAGCTCGACGGAGAAGGTCTGCTGGTCTCAGTATGCTGAGGCCGGACATCCGGTGCCCCTTAGCGACCAGCTGAAGCAGCTAGTCGAGCTCCACAAGGCGGCCGAACAGGCCATGAAGGGCCTCATAGTTCGGCTGTGGCCTAAGGAGGCCATGCCTGGGAGCTACTTCGGCCTGGTGCGCCGGCTGGTGGATGCGTGCCCGTGGGTTGAAGTCATCAAGCACTCCGCCTGTATTGAAGGTGCCCGTCGGGCCCTTGCCCGCGCAAAGGTGCACTGGGGCAAGATGGATGCCCAGAAGCTCGTGACAGACCCGCCACCAAAGGGCAAGGAGCATCACACGCCCGTGATGTATTATAAGAGTGTGCTGAAGGGCACCCGCATTATTGCGGGTGAGTGCTCCAAAGATGTAATATTTGAGTAGACTAGCATTTTGTTATCCTGTGCGCTGAAAACTTAGTTCATTTGCGCGAAGCAACGCTTTTTAATTTAAAATATTACCTTCTGTGCGGCTGTTTATCAAATCTGAGAGATGGCAAGTCGTCGGCTTCAGCCCCCATGCCACGAGTGCTGGGGTGTTCGGGATAAACTTGAGCACTCTTGTTCCCATATTTGGATCCATCTAGGGAGGCGCTCAACACAACGAACAAGGCAACCGGACTTATAATGCTTGAACACTCTCACTTAGCCATAGAATTCTATAATTTTAAATTTCCGCGAAGCCCCTAGTCTTCGGAAGGCCTAATTTGGGGTGCTATCCACGCCTGGGCTGGACAAAATCGGCTCCTCGCTCTAAGCAGCATAAGTGTTTAAGGACTCGCAAAATACCTCTCGAACAGCGACCGGCTCTCGCCTCATCATGACGGTCAGTTTTAGCTTTCTCCACTGAGGCGTTAAGCCAGCTCAACTGGGGCGCAATCGTAGTGGTTCTCCCAGTGGTACCTTAGCCGATACAACGGAATGTAAGGTACCAAAACATGGGAGCCGGGCAAACCCAACTATTGACCTAAGACATGATTCTGAGCCGATGCATATAATGCTATAAGTTTGGGGTGCCGCACCTGTGAAAGTGTTCGGACTTATCACACCATGATGCGGGAAATGTAAGCCCCTGGTGTATTTAGCCGTACCAAAACATACGGATGCAACATGTCACAAATGAACATATGTATAAGAGAGAAATGCAATTGGAAGCAAAAAGGTGTTGCATTACTTATTAAAGAAAAACTGATGTAAGTGCAGAACGATACAAATGGTCCGATAAGCAAGGGATGGGACTGTTAAACATGTCCCCCTCCAGGGGTAGGCTGCCGAATGGTGCATAAAACAGATTTAATGCTCGTAATGGAGACCACCTGGATATTCATTGTAGCCTTTATCCTTCCCTGGCTATTGCATCGTGACTTAGGCAGATCTGCTGCCGGACAGGGCCTCTGACGAACGGAGTCCTGTGGGTAAAAAAAGGAAAAAGAAAAGGAAAAAGAACGACACACTTGAGAGCCCCTGGTGTGGTTGAGCCGCAGTCTGGGCCTATCGTGGTCGTGCCCCTCTCCCCATGCCCATGGTATCTTCAGAGTGTAGTGGTGTATGCGAAGGACCTGTCTTGACGTTTTACAGGGGCTGGGGTTGGGGCCGCACCGCTACGCGTGCTCGGAACGTGCCAGGTGGTCTTGTTGTATGTTACTCTGGGCGCACTTAGCTGTGTCCGGCCGCTTAACGGCCGGACTCAAGAATTGCCTTAAGAGGTTGCATTGTACTTCTGCCGCGAGAGCTACTGTATGTTCCTCCGTGCGGAGAGAACGTTCAGTGTTTCCGTTGACCATGATGACTCCTTGAGGGCCTGGAATCTTGAGCTTGAGGTATGCGTAGTGCGGCACCGCGTTGAACTTTGCAAACGCGGTACGTCCGAGCAGGGCATGATAGCCGCTGCGGAACGGAACTATGTCGAAGATTAACTCCTCGCTTCGGAAGTTATCCGGGGATCCGACGACCACTTCCAGTGTAACTGAGCCTGTATAATTGGCTTCTACACCTGGTATGACGCCTTTAAAGGTCGTCTTGGTAGGTTTAATCCTTGCGGGGTGTATGCCCATTTTGCGCACTGTATCCTGATAAAGCAGGTTCAGGCTACAGCCGCCGTCCATCACGACTCTGGTGAGGTGAATTCCATCGACGATTGCGTCTAAGACCAATGCGGCGAATCCGCCGTGGCGGATGCTGGTGGGGTGGTCCCTTCGGTCAAAAGTGATCGGGCAGGAGGACCATGGATTGAACTTTGGGGCGACTGGCTCCATCGCGTATACCTCGCTGAGTGCACGCTTCCGCTCCCTTTCGGGTATGTGCGTTGCGTATATCATGTTCACCGTCCGCACCTGTGGGGGGAAACCCTTTTGTCCTCTATTGTTCGGCGGTCGGGTTTCTTCCTCGTCATCGCTGTGCAACCCCTTGTCATTGTTTTCGGCGATTAACTTGCCTGCCTACTTGAATACCCAACAGTCCCTGTTGGTGTGGTTAGCTGGCTTTTCAGGGGTGCCGTGTATCTGGCACAAGCGGTCGAGTATTCGGTCCAAATTGGACGGACCCGGAGTAGTTCTTTTGAATGGCTTTTTCCGCTGACCGGGTTTAGAGCCTCTGAATCCGGCATTTACTGCCGTATCCTCATTGTTGTCGCCGTTAATGCGGCATTTGTTTTTGTTACGACGAGACCTGCCATTACGGTCCTTGATATCTGGACTGCCAGAATTTTTACTGAGGTTGTTGCTGCGTGCTAGCCAGCTGTCCTCACCCGCGCAGAAGCGGGTCATGAGTGATGTTAGGGCTGCCATGGATTTCGGCTTTTCCTGTTCCAGGTGCCAGGCAAGCCACTCGTCGAGGATATTATGCTTGAAGGCCGCGAGGGCCTCCGCATCCGGACAGTCGACGATTTGGTTTTTCTTGGTTAAGAATCGTGTCCAGAATTGTCTGGCCGATTCGTCTGGCTGCTGAATTATGTGGCTTAGGTCATCAGCGTCTGGTGGTCGCACATACGAGCCTTGGAAGTTATCGAGGAATGCGGCTTCCAGATCTTCCCAACTCCCAATTGACTCTGCTGGCAAGCTGTTAAGCCAATGCCGGGCTGGTCCTTTAAGCTTGAGGGGGAGATATTTGATGGCGTGAAGATCGTCCCCACGGGCCATGTGGATGTGAAGGAGATAGTCTTCAATCCAAACCGCGGGGTCTGTTGTGCCATCATAGGATTCAATATTGACGGGCTTAAACCCTTCGTGGATTTGATGATCCATTACTTCATCTGTGAAGCATAGTGGGTGTGCAGCGCCTCTGTACTGTGCGATATTACGATGGAGCTCAAGGGAGCTTTGTCTATTATGTTCGCCCCGTCGGACTTACTGTGTCCGGCGCGACGGTTGTTGTCACGTATCGTGGGGCGCCCACGCGATCCATAGATCGATCTTGATTCTCTTGCCCTATCCTCCAATATATCTCGCAAGTCCGGAGCGTTCCCCTGTGGCCTTGTGCTTTTCGAGCAATGCCGGGGTATGGGTCTAGTGAAGGGCCTAGAGGCCTCTCTATCGCGACCACGGGGTGGTCGGTCAGCCGTATTGTCTCCTGGTGATGCGGGTTCATACGCCTCCTCCTCTAATCGGGGGAGCAGCTTGCGTTTAGGGTAGCTTATGGAGGGGCATTCGAGATCATGCTCTTCGGCCGTGAGGACTTCAGTCCATCTGTCGGCTAGCAGATCTTGATCAGCTCTAAGCTGTTGCTACTTTTTCTTGATGTTGTTCGTCGTGGCCATAAGCCTGCGTTTAAAACACTCTTGTTCGACGGGATCCTCAGGCACGACGAATTCATCGTCGTCGAGGCTTGCCTCGTCTCCGTAGGGAGGCATATAATCCTCTACCTCTTCTTCTGCCGCTCTCTCATGAGGGCTGGCGTCTCCGTCCTCCTGCACTGGATCTTGCTGGAGTGGGTTGTCTTCGGCACTGTCCGGTGTATTATTATCTCCGGTGCCGGAATCTTCATGCTTTCTGTGGCGGGATTTAGAGCAGCGCCGCTGACGCCGGCGCCTGGGCTGTTTCTTGGAGGGGTCATCCTCCACTATTCCTTCGCCATTCCCATCCTTTGGGATACCCACCATGTACATGTCATATGATGAGGTGGCTTTCCAGTCTAGTTCTTGGTCGTCTCCGGCATCGTCGTCCATGCCGTCGATGTCTTCGGAGTCGTAGTCTAGCATGTCGGTTAGATCGTCGATAGTGGCTACCAAGTGGGTGGTGGGTGGGCTTTGAATTTCTTTGTCGTCCGCATCCCAACCATCCTGGCCGCAGTCCGGCCAGGGCTCTCCTGATAACGAGAGATACTTTAGCGAACTCAAGATGTCGCCGAAAGGTGAGTGTTGAAAGATGTCCGCTGCGGTGAACTCCATGATCGGCGCCCCATCGGATTCGATCGGAGGTGGCGCGGGAGGTTCGGAGTCCGGCAAGGAGTCCGGCGCCTCGGAGTCACGAGCTTCATGAGGGACGAGGTCAGTGTTCGGCTCTATCATTGTAGAGGTTGCAGCCCCCGAGGCGGTGTCTAGCCATCCATCCTCGATCTACGCAGCCGGCTCCGAATTGAAGATCGGAGCGGGTTCGAGTGCGGCCTCCAGGGTGCTGTCCGGCTGCAGAGCTAAATCATGCTCGCCGTGACAGTGCGGCACGCTCGGCTGTGGCTCGAATCCATCGAGGATCAAGTCCCCTCGGATGTCGGCCGTGAAGTTTAAACTTCCAAATCTGACCTGACGGCCAGGGGCGTAGCTTTCGATCTGCTCCAGTTGGCCAAGCGAATTGGCCCGCAGTGCGAAGCCGCCAAATACGAAGATCTGTCCGGGGAGGAAGGTCTCACCCTGGACTGCGTCATTGATGGTGACCGAAGAAGCCATCGAGCCTATCGGTGACGACACAGAGGAACTCTCAATGAAAGCACCAATGTCGGTGTCAAAACCGGCGGATCTCGGGTAGGGGGTCCCGAACTGTGCGTCTAGGCGGATGGTAACTGGAGACAAGGGGCACGATGTTTTACCCAGGTTCGGGCCCTCTTGATGGAGGTAAAACCCTACGTCCTGCTTGATTAATATTGATGATGTGTGTTACAAGAGTGGATCTACCACGAGATCAAGGAGGCTAAACCCTAGAAGCTAGCCAATGGTATGATTGTTGTTCGTCCTATGGACTAAAGCCATCCGGTTTATATAGACACCGGAGAGGGCTAGGGTTACACAGAGTCGGTTACAATGGTTGGAGATCTACACATCCATATCGCCAAGCTTGCCTTCCACGCCAAGGAATGTCCTATCCAGACACGGGACGAAGTCTTCAATCTTGTATCTTCATAGTCTTGGAGTCCGGCCGATGATGATAGTTCGGCTATCCGGACAGCCCCTAGTCCAGAACTCCCTCAGTGGGCTCGGGCACCATAGCGGCGGCGGCCCTATGGGGAAAGGACAGCGGGGTGTTAGAGAGAGAGGGGACGGGGCGAGGTAGAGAAAGGGAGGAAAGGCGGGGCGACGCTCATCTGGTCACCGTTGGGAGGTGGCGGAGGCCGACGAGACGAGGCGGGAGCGAGGCCCTGGATCGGGCACCTCCCAATCTGGAGCTCGCGCGGGGGAGCTAGCAGGCAGGCACGCTCGGGCGGCCGCACGGGCCTGGGCGGGCCGCGCCTGGGCGGTGGGACATGGCCGAGGGGAGCTGCAGGGGGGCACGTGGCGCCTTCTAGTTGGCCGGGGGCGCCGGCTGCGGCGGCGGAGGCCAGTGGGGGTGCGCCACTTGGCGGCGGTGGAGGGGTTCGACACTGAAAACGAGGAGGGTGGGGGCTGTGGCAGGAGGTTAGGGGAGGGGTATAGGTTGCCCAAAAGTGGACTAGGGTGTCCATATATAGCAGGTTTGCTAGGGTTTGGGGTCTACGGGGGTTTCGGGACCCTAGGATCACGATCCCATGGTTCTGGACGCGAGGGGGGGTAGGATGGGCCAGGTGGGCTGTGTAGAGAGGTTGGGCTGAGGGGAGACAAGAGAAGTGCAGCCCGGCACTGTTTCAGAGACTGAAACGTCCAATGAATAAACCAGCAATGGTGCCGCTATAAGTTCAACGGTTGGGCTATCAAACGGCCTCGGAATGTGACGAAATTTGACAAGCGGTCTACCTACACTATAATAAGACCGCACGCCAACTTTCACCCCATTCCGAGAACATTTTTATGCCACCTAGAAAATAATATTTTCGAGGTACCGCGGGCGTGTGCGAGAGTGTCTGGGCTCAGAACAGACAACAGAAAGAACTGAGAGGATCCGAACGGATACAAGTTTTGAAAAACATGCAGATGATGACATGGAAAAGTGCAACACGCAACCGAATGACATGGCAATGATAGCGAATAACTGGATGACACCTGGCGCACGGTCTCGGGGTGTTACAACTCTCCTCCACTAACAGATGATCTCGTCCCGAGATCTTAGGAACAAGACGGAAGAAAAAGAGGAAAAGGTGAAATAAGAACACAAGAGAGAAGATGAAGAAAGTCGAGATCACTCGGATAGAAAAGATGAACGGCGAATATGACGAGAATCAAAAGCTCAAGGAATAAGATAGACTCTAAAACCACTCCGGTTAGAATAAGATAGGAAAGGAATAAGAATTGAAGAATTCCGGCAGCACTCCGGCTGAAAATGGAAGGAATGGAGACATGAACTTCACAAAATGGAATGAAACTTGACGAGAGCCATAACACAATTCCTCCGGGAGAATTGAAATACTGGAATGAAAAGAAAGGATAAGAGAACAACAACTTCCACCATGAATGAATTAGATAGCATCCTTAGAAGGAAGGATTGAACGGAGTTGTTGAGAAATCAACAACAAAAGAATAAGCTTGTTGCGGACTTATGGAAAAAACATCTCAAACTTGAGGTGAAATTCCGCCACAACCAAATACTTGAATATCTGAGAAGAACGAAGAAATGCAAAACTCCACTTAAAAAGAACGCGGAGAATTATTTGCACTTCGAGATGCAAGAAGAAAAGATACATGAGCTCCTCCAACAAGAATCTTGATGAACACTTGAAAGAATGAATTAAATCATGAAGAACCACCATGAAGAACTCCGGTGACAAAAGGATGATGAGATAGAATAGAAGGATGAAAAGAACAAGATTAAAGCCTTGCAGTGATTTAGATGCAAAAGAATGAATAGATAACTTGAGAGGATAAGAAGAACCTGGAACCATGAATCTTCGAGAGAACGGACAAGATTTAGGAGAAACTCTTCTTCGATCTTCAAATGACGATGAGAAACACCACCAAAATTACTGAGATACTCCGGGAGAATGAAAAGAGGAAAGGTTGAACCAGTAATGAAAAGAATTTAAAATAAAACTTGGAAAAGCATGTGACTGATGGAATCCATTCTTACGTCACACTTTGAAAATAATTTGAGAATAACTCCGGAAGAATGAAAAGAGTCAGGTAAGATCCTGTGAAAACACATGTAGGTTAGGGCCCACTAAAAGAAAACACCGTTGAGAAAGGATTGTGGAATGAGAAAAGATGCACCGGAACGATTGAAAGACTTGGATGAGGTGACAACCTCGAATTAATTGGAACATAGACGAATCTCCTGAGATGTCTTCAACACTCCGGAACGATTAAATGGCGAGAGGCGAACGAGGAAGGGGAAGACTTGATCCAAGGAAAAGAATATGATCAACCCGAAAAAACTTGAATTGAGTACATCAGAAAAGAAAAAAGAGATGAATAATGTCAAACTAAACTAGAATTCACCGGTTGAAATAATTGAGGGAAGACTGAAGAAGCTCCGCACGAATGAAATTTATGCTCGAAAAGAGATTCGGACTACGGGCATAAAAGGGGTGGGAGGGTGGGAAAACAAAGGCAACTTGGAACGAGAAATCGATGAATAACTTTAAGAGAAAAGCAATGGTTGAAATAATTGAGGAAAGAATGCAAAGGCTTCGCACGAGTAGAATCGATACTCGATTACGAACTCCGGCTCCGACAATAAAAAGGGTGGGCGAGTGGGAATAAGAAATACAACTGAGGACGGAGAAAACAACTACGTTGGGAAAGAACTGAGGATTGATCTTGCAAAAGACCAAGAGAGTCGAGTCAACTTGACGAGAAATGCACCGGATGAAAAGAGCCGAGGACCAATGATCGGAAATTTAACCGCGTGATCCTAAAGAAAATTTGAAGGGGAGAGGAGAATATCAAAACACCTACGTCAAGATTCCTCACCAAGGCGACGAAGGGGCTGAGGAGTAAAAAGAATTCCTACTCTCCGATATAACTAGACTCCGAAAAAAGATTTCTTATAGACTCGACAACGCCTTTGCTACGAACAATCAAGGGGGCTCCTATGGTCGGTCGAGGCTCTGATACCAACTTGTCACACCCAATATGCGACTCTATCCTAAAGGAACTCAAGGTCCCACCAAGGATAGAAGCGCATATTGGAGACGCTTTTGCAAGGTGGATATCATTACATTGTGCCATTACAAAATAGTTGGGGATACATACAAAAGGCATACAATGCCACATGAATACAACAACATCATACATGAGAGCAACATCCGACTACGGATGAAACACAAACAGAAATTCAAATGACATCCACCATGCTAGCCCAGGCTGCCCACCAGGAACCTAACCCCTGAACAAGTAAGAAGCAGAAGAAGAACTCCAAGACAAGCATACATTGCTCTCACGTCATGGTACTTACGTTCAAACATAACTCAACCGTGTTCTCCTCTCAAACTTCCCCGAAAAGAGATAGTCACGGTTATGCACGCTGTTGCTGTATTTCAAAAGAGTTTACTTCAAGTCCTCTACAACCGGATATTAACAAATTCCCATGTGCCACATAACCGCGGGCATGGATCTCGAAAGTTTAAACCCTGCAGGGGTGTCCCAACTTAGCACATTATAAGCTCACGATCCGCAAAGACAATCCTCCATCACGGGACATCCGATCAGACTCGGGGTCCCGGTGCATAAGACATTTCAACAATGGTAAAACAAAACCAACAAGACCTCCAGGTGTGCCGAAAAATCCCGATAGGAGCCGCACGTTTCTCGTTCTCAGGGCACAACGGATGGGCAAGACGTCGAGTTGGCTGAGAATACTAGGGGGGCGGTGAAAATCCCCTATTTAAGTTTTAGTTGTTATTAGGCAAATGGAAAACCAATGTTGGGCCTTTCTGGAAGAGTTATATTAAAAGCAAACTGTCAAGAGGGTCTCATATCCCTCACGGTGTTAGAGACACAAAATCAAGGAACATAACACCAGTATGACGGAAACTAGGGCGGCAACAGTGGAACAAAACACCAGGCATAAGTCCGAGCCTTCTACCCTTTACCAAGTATATAGATGCATTAATTAACTAAGAGATATTGTGATATCCCAAGAATATCCATGATATCCATGTTCCAACATGGAACAACCTGCAACTGCAACTGCAACTAGCAACGCTATAGGACGGGCTGAGCAAAACGGTAACATAGCCAAACAATGGTTTGCTGGGATGGGTGAAATAGGTTAGAGGCTGTCAGGGCAGGGAGGCTCGTTAAACAAGTGGTTGGAAGCGTGACATAGTGATAGCATCGAGACAACTAGCATAGCAATGATAGTAGTGAGATCCAGGGTAACGGTCATCTTGCCTGAAATCCTGCTAGGAAGAAGAAGAGTCCATGAAGAAGATGAACGGGCGAAGACGAACCAAGCATAGTCGACCGAATCCTCACGATCGCAATGAAACAGGAACTATCGAGAAGAAGCACAACCAGAAAGAAGCAAACAACATGGTAAACACACAACACATAAACATGACATAATTCATAACCAAGTGTGATGCATGACAAAGGCTATATGATGCTACTCATGGCAAGATATGATGCATACAAGAACAACACATCAAAGCAAGTTTAAATGAGGCCGTAAACAACATATAAGAAATCCGGTAAGTCCTCATATGCTAATTTTCAAATTCGTCCAGAACTCAATACACATTATGTTCAAGTTGTTAAACAGAAAGTCAAGATGCACCACAATGATCTACACGAAATTCTAGTCAAGTTACATATAAAGTTCATTTAATTCGGAGCTACGACCTAGAAGATATGAGCAAAACAAGTTAAACATGGCATCGATGCAAAATGCATTCAAACATCAAGCAAACATACTCAAAACATGGATGCAACAAGATAATATGAAACTACATGCAATTCGAAGCAAGTTTTATATAGAGCATGCTCAAAACGGAGCAACGATACAACACATACACTCCAAACAAGTTATAACAACAATCTCCCCAAAACAGTAATTAGGCACTTTGCAAACACCAAAACAACATGCTAAATGAATCATATGAGAACAAACTTGACATGCACTTCATCTAAAGATAACATAATTCAAATATCCCTAAGGTTCATGTTCATAGGCATCAAGATTAAACCCCTATGATCAATGGAAAATGCAACTTTATAACATAGGAGCCTCTACATGAGCAAAGTTAATATGATGGCATGTTGGAGGCATGAAAAAAAATATGATACAGCAACTATACATAGCAACCAGGGGCGTGGCATCCAAATACACATAACAAAGATCAAGTAAAATCCAGACATCATAAGCATATGGCTCATGGATTAGTGGGAACCAACAAGACAAGATTGAATGTTGATTTCTTGTATCATCAGCATAGCATGTTTGCAAGCATGGAACAGAGTCATATGAGATCCAAGATTACCAAACATGGCATTTAAACAAAGTACTCACAGAATAATTCAAATAATGTAATTGGAGCATCTCCAAAAGAGGCATGGATCAATTAATAACAAGCTCACAACATGGCATCATGAAATTAACAGAAAACAGAAACATTATATAGGCATGTTCATGGCAATGAAAACATATTCTACAGGATATATATAGGTCATAAAAAGGAGTGTTATTATAGAGCATAATATGGCCAACAAAACATGTCAACTAAGAATCTCCAGATTATGCATGGATTAATTGATAGCATCAAGCAAACATAGCAACATGATATGACAGATTCAACATTGACAGAACATTAACAATGAGTAGCCCACTTCACGAGCTTGTTGCACACACTACAGGGCATATCAAAATACATGAATTGAAACATAGCAAAGATGGAATAGTTATGCTCCTAAAACATGTAGACATGATGCTCAAAAGAAAATCACACAAAAAGATATAAAAATGACAAATAGGCAAGTTACAGCAGTTAATAGCAACATGCACTTCTGCAACAGAGATTACCATGTCAAGATGCACCCTAACATGAAATCCAATCACACCAATATGTAGAGCATGAAGATCAGAACATGTTCCTATCAATATCATCACCATAGGATCAACAGGTACGAAGTTACAGCACTCACAAGACACCTAAATGATGTTAACAAGCAGCAGATTACAGCAATTTATATCACTTGGCAGTTTTACAATGATGAGGAAGGCATCAATATGAATAGTAATATGCATGCAAACTACTCCATCATGAAGAGCTCTCTGAGATGAACACTTTGACATATCATACACTCAAAATGGAGCCACATGCACAAAGTTATCATCATCACAAAATGCATACATGCTGATATAGAATCTGTGGACTTGGGAGTTTTTCTGGAAAAAAATGACCGAGCGCGAAATAGCTAAGTTGTGCATGGGGCGAGGGATAGGGCTAGCGCTCACTAAGCCTCATCAGCCGGATCAGGGTGGCATCTGGGCTTGGAGAGAAGGCGATGCTGGGCCAGGCGACGCGGGCAGCTGGGTCGTGGCGCACATGACCCGGCGGCGCTGGTCGACGCGTAGGGCGTCGTCCCTCTCTGCTCTAGGCAAACAGGAGGCCATGGCGTTGACGCCGGCGCGAGCGAGCAGCGGATGGGCGTGTGCGATGGGGTCCGGCCGGATCTGAACAGATCTAGGGCGGAGGGACCCATTCCCGGGAGGAACGACGACGCTGGGATCGGGTGCCATGGCGGCAGCGGCCCTGCGGGGAAAGGACAACGGGGGGTTAGAGAGAGAAAGAGAGAGAGAGAGAGGATGGGGAGAGGTAGAGAAAGGAAGGAGGAGGCGGAGCGACGCTCATCTGGTCAGCGGCGGCGGGGCTCCAGCGGGAGGTGGAGGAGACCGACGAGACGAGGTGGGAGCGAGGCCCTGGATTTGGCACCTCCCAATCGGGAGCTCGTGCGGGGAAGCTAGCAGGCGGGCACACTCGGGCGGCCGCGCGGGCCTGGGCGGGCCGCGCCAGGACCCGGCGGGCCACGGCGGCGGGAAGCTGCAGGGGGGCACGTGGCGCCTTCCGGTTGGCCGGGGGCACCGGCTGCGGCGGCGGAGACCAGTGGAGGCGTGCCACTTGGCGGCGGTGGAGGGGTTCGGCACTGAAAACGAGGAGGAGGGTGGAGGTTCCGGCAGTAGGTTAGGGGAGGGGTCTAGATTGCCCAAAAATGTACTAGGTTGTCCATATATACCAGATTTGCTAGGGTTTGGGGTCTAGGTGGTTTCGGGACCCTCGGATTACGATCCCATAGTTTTGGACGCGAGGGGGGATTAGGATGGGCCAGGTGGGCTATGTAGAGGGGTTGGGCTGAGGGGAGAGAAGAGAAGTGCAGCCCGCCACTGTTTCGGAGACTGAAACGTCCGACGAATAAACCAGCAACGGTGCCGCTATAAGTTTAATGGTTGGGCCATCAAACGGACTACGAATGCGACAAAATTTGACAGGCGGTCTACCTACACTATAATAAGACCACACGCCAACTTTCACCCAATTCCGAGAACATTTTTATGCCACTTATAAAATAGTATTTCCGAGGTGCCGTGGGCGCGTGCGAGAGTGTCTGGGCTCAGAATGGACAACGAAAAGAACTGGGAGGACCCGAACGGATACAAGTTATGAAAAACATCCAGATGAAATGCAGATGATGACATGGCAAAGTGCAACATGCAAGCAAATGACATGGCAACGACAGCGAATAACTGGATGACACCTGGCGCAATGGTCTCGGGGCGTTACACCGCTATGCACCAAGGCATGCCAGGGGGCCCAGGCGCGCCCTGGTGGGTAGTGGAGCCCACAGGAACCTTCTCATCCTACTTTCGCCTCTATAAATACTATGAAATCCTAGAAACCCTAGCGGAGTCGACGAAACACATTTTCCACCACCGCAAGTTCCAGAACCACGAGATCCAATCTATAGGCCTTTTCTGACACTCTGCCAGAGGGGGCAACGATCCCGGAGGGGTTCTTCATCATCATTGTTACCCCTCTGATGATGCGTGAGTAGTTTACCACCGACCTACAGGTCCGTAGCTAGTAGCTACGTGGCTTCTTCGCTCTTTTTGATCTTAAATACAATGTTCCCCTCGATGTTCTTGGATATCTATTTGATGTAACTCTTTTTGCGGTGTGTTTTGTTGGGATCCGATGAATTGTTGGTTTATGATCATTTCTATCCGTGAATATTATTTGAGTCTTTGCTGAACTATTATATGCATGATTTTTATAGTCTCATATTTCTTCTCCAAAATTTTGGTTTGGTTTGGCCAACTAGATTAATTTTTCTTGCCATGGGAAGAGGTGCTTTGTGATGGGTTGGATCTTCCGATGCTCAATCCCAATGACAGAAAGAGACATGTCATGCATTTATTGTTTCTATTAAGGGTAACAAGATGGGGTTTATTCATACATGAATTTATCTTGTCTACATCATGTTATCGTTCTTATTGCATTACTCTGATTTTCCATGAACTTAATACACTAGATGCATGTTGGATAGCGGTTGATGTGTGCAGTAATAGTAGTAGATGCAAGCAGGAGTCAGTCTAGTAATCTTGGATGTGATGCCTATATGCATGATCATTGCCTTGGATATCGTCATGATTATTTACTTTTCTATCAATTGCCCAACAGTAATTTGTTTACCCACCGTATGCTATTTTATTAAGAGAAGCCTCTAGTGAAACCTATGACCCCCGGGTCTATTTCCTATCATATTAAAACCAAAAATACCTTGCTGCATTTTTTATTTTTTTCTTTTTTTTTGTGTTTTTGTTAGATCTCTTTATCAAATCTCTTAAAATTTAATCTATCTCAATACCGTTGAGGGATTGACAACTCCTCTTACACGTTGGGTTGCAAGTTTGTGTTATTTGTGTGCATGTGCTGTTTACGTAGTGTTGCTTGGTTCTCCTACTTGATTGATAACCTTGGTTTCATAACTGAGGGAAATACTTACCGTTGTTGTGCTGCATCATCCCTTCCACTTAGGGGAAGTACCAACGCAGATACAAGAAATCATCAGGGAGTTGCACGATCTCATGGTCTTAGGAATAGATACTTGACATAAAGAATGCTATAGCAAAAAACTGATACGATCAAATGATAAGCTTACGGTTGGTTCTTGTCCATCACATCATTCTCCTAATGATGTGATCCCATTATCAAATGACAACTCATGTCTATGGTTATGAAGCCTTAACCATCTTTGATCAACGATCTAGTCTAGTAGAGGCTCACTAGGGACACGGTACTTGTCTATGTATCCACACATGTATTAAAGTTTCTTGTTAATACAATTCTAGCATGAATAATAAACCTTTATTGTGAATAAGGAAATATGATAATAACCAATTTATTATTGCCTCTAGGGCATATTTCCAACAATATATGCATGTAAACATAAAGGGTTCAGATCATAAATCATGGCACTCGGGCCCTAGTGACAAGCATTGAGCATAGAAAAGTCATACCAACATCAATCTCATAGTATAATGGATACTCGGGATCAAGCCCGAACGGTGGTGAGCATCATGGAATTGTGGATGAAGAAGGGTTGATGATGACAACGATGAATCCCCTCTCTGGAGCCCTGACAGACTCTAGATCAGCCATCCCGATGAAGAACAACAGGTGGCAGCAGCTCCGTATTGTAAAACATGATGAAACTTTCTCTCTGATTTTCTTCTCCATGAGAGGAACTTATAGGATCGGATGTAGGGCAAACAGTGCTCGAGGGCCCCTCAAGCTTAGGTGGTGTGTCCCACCTGATCTTGTGGCTTTGTAGTGGCCCTCCTTAAGTAGATCTCTTTGCAAGTATATCTTTTTTTATTCCAAAAAAATTCTCCATAAATTTTCAGCCAATTCCGAGAACTTTTACTTCTACACAAAAATAACGCCAAGATAGTTCTGCTGAAAACAGCGTCAGTCCGGTTTGTTCCATTCAAATCAATCAAATTAGAGTCCAAAACAAGAGCAAAAGTTTGTGAAAAAGTAGATACGTTTGAGACGTATCAACTCTCCCAAGCTTAACTCATTTCTTGTCCTCAAGCAATTCAGTTGATAAACTGAAAGTGATAAAAAAAACTTTTACAAACTATTTTTCTCTTGTTGATGTATATATGCTTAACTAGTAATGAAGTTTTCAGCAAAGATCATGAACTAACCATATGAATGGTAACACTCAGAGCTCACATTTAATCATGACAATAACATAATCAACTAGCGAGCAATAATAATATATCTCAAGTGCCAAAAATTTGTCAAAACAATTATGATATAATATGATAACATGGTATCTCGTTAGCCCTATCTGAGGCCGTAAAACATAATGCAGAGCATCTCTGAAGTTCAAGCAGCGACTAAAAATTGTAATTCAGGGTAGAAGAGATCCAGTCTCACATTCAACATTAACTAGACTCTATGCTTGTAAAACTAAGAACGACAATAGCGCTCTCTATGTTGGTTCTTGGATGAGAAGGTGATGACTCAACAACAAATGTAAATAACAATAAAGTAAATAGAACGACCCTTGATACGTCTCCAACGTATCTATAATTTTTTATTGTTCAATGCTATTATATTATCTGCTTTGGATGTTTTATATGCATTAATATGCTATTTTATATTATTTTTGGGACTAACCTATTAGCCTAGAGCCCAGTGCCAGTTTCTGTTTTTTGCTTGTTTTAGATTTTCACAGAAACGGAATACCAAACGGAGTCCAAACGGAATAAAACATTCGTGATGATCTTTCTTGGACCATAAGCAAACTAGGAGACTTGGAGATGAAGTCGGAGGAGCCACGAGGCGGCCACAAGGGTGGAGGGGGCGCCCAGGGGGTAGGGTGCACCCCCTGCCTTGTGGGACCCTCATGGGTCTCCTGACCTAATTCTTTCGCAAATATATACTCTTATAACCTAAAACCATTAGAGGGAGCCACGAAAACACTTTTCCACCGCCGCAACCTTCTGTACCCGTGAGATCCCATCTAGGGACCTTTTCCGGTGTCCTGCCGGAGGGGGATTCGATCACGGAGGGCTTCTAATTCAACAGAATTGCCCTTCCGATGAAGCGTGACTTCTGCACAACTCCAAATGAGCTGAAACTTCAGGAGGATTTTTCATGGAATAAATGAGAATTTTGGAGTCAATATGTACTAGAGGGGGCCCACCAGGTGGGCACAACCAACCTGGGCGCGCCAGGGAGCCCAGGCGTGCCCTGGTGGGTTGTGCTCACCCAGACCCACCTCCGGTGCCCCTCTTCTAGTATATAAGTCATTTTGACCAGGAAAAAATAAGGAGAGGACTTTCGGGATGAAGCACAGCCGTCTCGAGGCGAAACTTGGGCAGGAGCACGTTTTGTCCTCCGGCAGAGCGATTCCGCCGGCGGAATTTCCCTCCCAGAGGGCGAAATCATCGTCATCATCCCATCTTGGGGAGGGCTATCTTCATCAACATCTTTAACAACACGAACTCCCTCAAACCCTAGTTCATCTCTTGTGTTCAATCTTTGTACCCGAGCATAGATTGGTGCTTGTGGATGACTAGTAGTGTTGATTACATCTTGTAGTTGATTACTATATGGTTTATTTGGTGGAAGATTATATGTTCAGATCCATTATGCTATTTAACACCCCTCTGATCTTGAGCATGATTATCATTTGTGAGTAGTTACTTTTGTTCTTTAGGTCACGGGATAAATCATGTTGCAAGTAATCATGTGAACTTGATATGTGTTCGATATTTTGATGATATGTATGTTGTGATTCCCTTAGTGGTGTCATGTGAACGTCAACTACATGACACTTCACTATATTTGGGCCTAAGGTAATGCATTGTGGAGTAGTTATTAGATGATGGGTTGCGAGAGTGACAGAAGCTTAAACCCCAGTTTATGCGTTATTCTGTAAGGGGCCGATTGGATCCAAAAGTTTAATGCTATGGTTAGAATTTATTTTTAATACTTTTCTTGTAGTTGCGGATGCTTGCGAGAGGGTTAATCATAAGTAGGACGTTTGATCAACTAAGAACAGAACCTAAGCTCTGGTCCACCACATATCAAATTATCAAAGTAGCGAACACGAATTAAGCTAACATGATGAAAGTGACTAGATGAAGTTCCCGTGTACCCTCAAGAACACTTTGCTTGTCATAAGCGACTGTTTGCATGTCCTTTACCTCAAAAGGATTGGGCTACCTTGCTGCACTTTTGTTACTACTATTATTACTTGGTCGTTACAAATTATCTTGCGATCAAACTACTCCGCGACTTACAATTTTAGCACTTGCAGACATTACCTTGCTGAAAACCATTTGTCATTTCCTTCCGCTCCTCGTTGGGTTTGACACTCTTACTTATCGAAAAGGCTGCAATTAACGCCATATACTTGTGGGTCATCAAGGCTATTTTCTGGCACCGTTGCAGGGGAGTGAGGTGCTCTTGGTAAGTGGAAATTGGTCAAGAAACATTATTACTACATGCTGAAATTTATTGTCACTTGCTACTATGGAAAACAATCCTTTGAGGGGTTTTTTTGGGTTATCTTCACCTCGACCGGAACCAAATTCGTTGCCCCTCAAGCTACTCCACCTACTAAAATATTGAATATGAAATTCCTTCGGGTATGGTAGAACAACTGCTAGCTAATCCTTATGCAGGAGATGGAACCGAACATCCTAATATGCACTTGATATATGTGGATGAAATTTGTGAATTGCTTAAGCTTGCAGGTTTACCCGGAGATGAAGCTAAGAAGAAGGTTTTCCCTTTATCTTTGAAGGGAAAAGCATTTACATGGCATAGGCTATCCGATGATATTGGATCTTGGAATTGGAATCGGTTGAAATTGGAATTTCATCAAAAAAAGTATCCTATGCATCTAGTTCATTGTGATCGGAATTATATATATAATTTTTAGCCTCGTGAAGGATAAAGTATCGCTCTAGCTTGGGGGAGGCTTAAGTCAATGTTATATTCATGCCCCAATCATAAGCTCTCAAGAGAAATTATTATTCAAAAAATTTATGCTCGGCTTTCTCGTAATGATCAATCCATGCTCGATACTTCGTGTACTGGTTCTTTTATGAAGAAGAATATTGAATTCTGGTGGGATCTTTTAGAAAGAATTAAGCGCAACTCTGATGTTTGGGAACCTGATGAAGGTAAAGAGTCAGGTATTGAACCTATGTTTTATTTTGTTAAATCTTTTATGAATACCGATGCTTTTCAAAAGTTTAGCACTAAATATGGACTTGACTCTGAGATAGTACCTTACTTCTGTGAATCTTTTGCTACTCATGTTGATCTCCCTAAGGAGAAATGGTTTAAATATCACCCACCTATTAAAGAAGAAATTAAAGAACCGGTAAAAGCTAAAGAAGAATCTATCATTTACATTGTTGACCCAGTTGTTCCCACTGCTTATATTGAAAAATCACCTTTCCCTGTTAGGATAAAGGAACATGCTAAAGTTTCAACTGTGTTTGAGGGAGTCCTAGATTATGGGGTCCTCGGGGAACCGGACTATGTGACATGGGCCGGACTGATGGGCCGTGAAAATGCAAGACAGAAGGCCTTCTCCCGTGTCCGGATGGGACTCTCCTTTGCATGGATGACAAGCTTGGCGTCCAGATGTGTAGTTTTCTTCCCTTGTAAACTGACTTTGTACAACCCTAGTCCTCTTCTTGTCTATATAAACCGGAGGGTTTACTCTATAGAGGTGATCATAATCATATAGGCTAGACATCTAGGGTTTAGCCATTACGATCTCGAGTTAGATCAACTCTTGTAACCCCTATACTCATCAAAGTCAATCAAGCAGGAAGTAGGGTATTACCTCCATTAAGAGGGCCCAACCCTGTGTAAAACATCATGTCCCCTGCCTCCTATTACCTTTGATCCTTAGACGCACACTTTGGGACCCCCTACCCGAGATCTGATGGTTTTAACACCGACATTGGTGCTTTCGTTGAGAGTTCCTCTGTGCCATCGATAGAAGGGTTGATGGCTCACCTTGTCATCAAGGACAGTATCACTTCCGGAGGAGCCCTAGCTTCAGGGCAAACCCTCTGGCTTGGCAGCTTCACCATGAGCGCGCGTTCGACCGTTAAGCCAAAGGCAGCCCAACCTGTCACCAAAAATCACCTCCCCGTCGGCCCCGAATACTCTGACAAGATGGATCCGGCAGATGTATCGGCCTTAAATGAACTGCTAGATCGCATCACTGCCCTGGGGGCCGCAACTGACTATGATTGAATTGGGCTTAAACCCGATCAGAGAGAAATCAAATCTCCACCGATCACCCATCAGGTGGCAGTTGTGGAGGAACAAGGTGACCATAACTTCTCCCATGTTGAGAACAAAGTATGTTTGGATTTCTGAGCTCAGAGAGGTGGACACCCATCGTTGGGAGGACACTCCTTGTCCTCTGAACATAAAATTGGGCGTTGAGCCTGAGAACTCACCGGACACTTCGGAGCCCAGGCTGGTAACCTCGGAAATTCCTCAAACTCCGGACTCCACAGTGGGTCAGGGTTCGGATTTAACCCCGCCCACCCACCACAAGCAATATTCTCCAAGAAATTCCAGTCCTCCGGATATATGCGGCCTAATGTACGTGCGACAGCAGCCTCAGGAAACAGTCCATCACTTCTAGGCCAGATTCCTCTTTGTTAAAAACAAGATCAAAGATTGCTACAATGACGACGCGATCTTAATGCCCTCAACCACCGTCGTATACTGCACTTTACAAAATTGGCAGACATAGTACAGAAGTACACCATGAAAAGCGCCTGGAAAACCTAGATAGCCTGCTGGGAACCGCATGCCTTTAGGCCATATCCCGGACGGGCAAAAAGGATGCACCCTTGTGGAGCACTTGATCATCATCCCGTGGACAAGAAAACCAAGCCCTTCACGGGACATCGAACTGTCCTCGAGGAATGGCTCGACAAGCCCTGACAAATTCACATGACACCAAATACCGAACCATCGAATAGCCTTCGAGCATGTTGGATACTCCGGCAAGTGGCCAAGAGTGGCGAGGGTATCCTCACCAACACTACACCAGAGAACTACTCTTTGGAGGACAACGATCTCAAAGTATCCATGGTCTTCGAGACCTTCTCATCAAATAATCGGCGCAAAAGGGAGCTTCGCAACCTCGACGAAGTCTGCCAAGTGGCAGCAATAAATCCTTGGAACGACACGGTGATCACTTTCAATGCCAATGACGAGCCAATATCCCGCTCAGTCCGGGCACCAGCCGCTTTGATCCTAAACCCAATTGTGGACGGCTTTCGGCTAACTAAAGCGCTAATGGAAGGTAGCAGTGGACTGAACCTCATTTACGAAGACACGCTCAATAAAATGCAAATGGACAGGAGTCGCATTCATAAAATACACCCAACCTTTCGGGGCATTATCCCCAGTCGGGAAGCAAGATGCTCGGGGAAAATCAAACTTGACGTAGTATTCGGCATGCCAGAGAACTACAGGTCCGAAGAGTTACTCTTCCATGTGGCACCTTTCAACAGCGGGTATCATGCCCTGCTGGGGGGAGACGCATTCACACGCTTCCAAGACATACCCCATTACGGGTATATGAAGCTCAAAATGCCCGGGCCCAACCGAGTGATCACCATCGCCAGTGATCCGGACATCGCACTCCGTGCCGAAAACAAAACCGCCTCTCTGGCCCTCGACGCATTATCTGAGGCCCTGGCGGCTGTAGAATTAACCACCCTACGCTCCACAGTGGATAGGGATGATGTAATCCTCGAAAAGAGACCCAAATCCACTTCCTTCAAGCCAGCAGACGAAATAGTCAAATTCCAAGTCCACCCGACAGACCCTAAGAAGACAACTTACATGGGGGCAGAGCTGGATCCGACGGTCCACGCCGCATTACGCGCATTCCTGCGTGAGAATTGGGACATCTTTGCCTAGCACCCATCGGATATGCCAGGTATCCCACACAGACTAGCCAAACATAGTCTCAATATACTGAAGGGATACAAACCAGTCAAGCAAACATTGCGCCGATTTTTCGAACCCAAGTGACAGGATATGGGGGAGGAGCTAGCCAAGTTACTCGAAGCCGGGTTTATCAGAGGGATCAAACATCCGGATTGGCTAGCAAACCTGGTCATGGTAGCGAAGAAGGATAAATCCTGGCGCATGTGTGTTGATTTCAAAGACCTTAATAAGGCCTGCCCTAAGGACCCCTTCCCACTACCTCGTATTGACCAGATTATTGATGCGACCACGGGACACGATTCACTGTGTTTCCTCGACGCATATTATGGATATCATCAAATTAAGATGAAAAAATCCGACCAAGCCACAACAGAATTCATCACCCTGTATGGGCCCTTCTGCTTCACCACTATGCCTTTCGGTCTCAAGAACGCCGGCACAACCTACCAACGCATGATTCAAACATGCCTGGAAAAGAAAATTGGCAAAACTGTGGAGGCATATGTAGATGACATAGTCATCAAAACCAAGCATGTCGAATCATTGGTGGATGACTTACGCCTTACATTCGACAACCTCCGAGCAGATGACATACGACTCAATCCGGAAAAATGCGTTTTCGGTGTTCCAGCCAGAAAACTACTTGGGTTCATTGTCTCAAATAGAGGAATCGAAGCAAACCCAGCCAAAATCCGAGCCCTGTTACAGTTGGCAACACCAACAAACCTCAAGAAGGTCGAAAAACTAGCTGGGCGCATGGCAGCTTTGAACCGTTTTATCTCCAGATTTGGGGAAAAGGCATTGCCATTGTATTGCCTACTCCGCCACACCGACCACTTCATGTGAACGGACGCTGCCACAGCCGGACTGGAAGAAATAAAAACTTTGTTAGCGAGCAACCCAATCCCGGCCGCCCCAAACATCGGTGAATCGATGTTGCTTTACATATCTGCAACTCACCAGGTGGTGAGTGCGGTGCTCATCATTGAACGAGATGAAGAGGGACATAAAGTCCCACTTCAAAAACCAGTATATTATGTATTGACGGTCCTTACACCATGCAAATCCCGATTCCCCAAATTATCAAAAGATAGCATATGCGGTCTTTATGGCATCCCGCAAGCCGCGACACTACTTTAAAGAGTGCTTGATCATGGTGGCTTCTGAAGTACCACTTAATGATATTATAAACAACCGGGACGGCACCGGCCAGATTGCCAAATGGGCCATTGAGCTCTTACCATTTGAAATAACTTACAAGCCATGCCGAGCTATTAAATCTCAGGTGTTGGCCGACTTTGTCGCTGAATGGACAGAAGGCCGAACTCCCTAAATAATATAGCACATATTCCAACTGGGTGATGCACTTTGAAGGCTCTAAAATGCTAGCCAAACTTGGGGCTGGTGTCATCTTGACATCCCCCACAAGAGACACAGTCTGTTATGTGCTCCAAATACTGTATACGTACTCTAACAATGCAGCCGAATACGAGACCCTATTGCACGGTCTGGATGGCTGTCTCCATGGGCATACAACGCCTCGACGTGCGCGGGGATTCAAACCTCGCAATATCGGAAATAAACTGAGAATTCGACGCAAAAGATCCGAAGATGGCGGCTTACCGCAACGCCGTCCTTAAAATATCAGCTCAGTTTGAGGGGCTCGAGTTTCATCACGTGGCTCGAGAGAGTAATCAAGCCGCGGACATCCTTGTCCGCATCGGTGCCAAACGCAACCCCGTCCCACCTAACACCTTTGTGGAGAGGCTCTTCAAGCCATCCGTGGAGTGGCAGGACGAGAGCGGCAACACCATTCCAGAGCCAATAATACCCCCAGATTCCGAACACAGTTCCGATATCATCGGGGGTTTGGGCACTGAAATAACACCATTGGCCCACGAAATCATGGTTGTAATTGCCGCGTGGACTGAACCTCTCCTCGCCTACCTTATTAGGAATGAGCTCCCTGATGCTCAGACTGAGGCCCATCATATTGTTCCACGCTCGAAGGCCTACAAAGTTCATGAAGGTGAACTATACAAGAAAAGTACTACCGGAGTCCATCAAAGATGTATTTCCGAAGAAGAGGGACGGCAGCTCCTGGCCGAAATACACGCCAGTCTTGGTGGCCATCACGCCACAGCTCGGTCCCTTGTAAGTAAGGCCTTCCATACGGGTTTCTTTTGGCCCACGGTCCGAGTAGATGCGTAGGACCTCATATACCGCTGCGTTGGATGCCAGCTTTTCGCCAATCAAAGCCATATGCCACCCACTGCCCTATGAACAATCCCCATTACTTGGCCTTTTGCGGTCTGGGGGCTAGACATGGTCGGACCCCTTAAAGGGGGAAGCCATAAGAAGAAATATTTATTGGCTATGGTCAACAAGTCCACTAGGTGGATAGAAGCCAAACCAGTCAAAACGGCATAAGACGGACCGGTTAAAGATTTCACATCCAGTGTCGTACACTGTTACGGTGTCCCACACAGCATTATTACTAACAACGGCTCTAACTTTACGGCCGATGAGGTGAAAACCTGGTGTGCTAATTTGGGCATCAAGCTCGATTACGCCTCCGTATATCACCCTCAGACAAACGGTCAGGTCAAACGGGCTAACGGCCTGATAATGAGCGACATCAAACCCAGACTAGTGCGATCTCTGCAAGAATCAGACAAGTACTGGGTTGAAGAACTTGATTCTGTACTCTGGGGGCTGCGGACCACACCCAATCACATGGCTGAATATACACCTTTTTTCATGGTGTACGGCGCAGAGGCAGTTTTGCCTTGCGACATTATTCATGACTCACCTCGAGTGAGCATGTACGAAGAGAGAGAGGCCAAGCTCGATCGGCAGGACGATCTGGACGGCTTGGAGGAGGAGCGTGATGTCGCGAAGGCCCGTTCCGCATTCTACCGAGATCAAGCTCGGCGATATCAAAGCAGGGAAGTATGGGCAAAGACTTATAATGTCGGTGGACTCGTTCTACGCCTACCAGAGAAGAAAAAGGAAAACCTCAAGCCCAAATGGGAGGGTACCTTCATTATAGATGAAGTTCTCACTAGAGGATCCTATTGCCTTCGCAACGCTTCAGATAATCGTGTGGAACCAAACCCATGGAATGGTTGCCCAGCTCCGAAGATTCTACACCTAAGTTCACACTAATACCTTTTTCCTTCTCTCCCTCTCACTTTTTTTACTTTTTCGTTTTTATACGACTTCTAGCCAGTGTTCGGATAAACCGCACACTTGAGGGGCATACATAATTAAATTTACATACCCCATAATACCTGGGGGCTTCTTTTCATAGAAGCTTATTATCATTATTATTGTTCGAGCATCGAGCTCACCATATATATATGTGTTTTCTACTCATATATGTCTTTTCTTCACCATTATATGCACCTTTATGACTTAAGTTTTGGCCAAGTTGGGTTGCCTGGCTCTTGTGCTTATGCCCTACGTTCCCACTTGTTAGGCTAGGGCATAAAGGGAGCACCTCTGCGACTGTTACAGCCGGGTTATCCGGACGTGTACCTCAGACGGGTGAAGCCGAAAGTTAGCGTTCCTAAGGGAATAATTGGTCAGCGGACAAAAGACGAATTGCCCTCGCTGCAATATAAGACCCCAAATTATAACGTGTACTGTGATTTTTAGCATCATAGATTCAGCATGCACAAAAACGCATGCTGGCCCGGGGAGAGGAACCTTTAACGAAACTATTCTCTCTGGAAGATGTTTCTTACGATTAAATGTAATATAACATAACTCCCTGAGTACAACTTGTCTGTTCAAGTAACTATGACCGGACTGCCTAGTTTACGAACATACTTTGGTGTTTACCAACAGCATGGTATTCAGAAACACTCCAAACCTTGGGTTTCGGAGGTCGAAGCAGAAAATCTTTCATGACAATCGTATTACAATTTGGCTGGAGATAAGTTTGCCAATGAAAGTACAATTCTACTGGGACTCAAAAACTTCTTCCTCCTCTAGACCTCCTGTTGAGAAAACTTAGCGGCTATTTTTACTTGGTCGTACACTAAGCTAACAGGAATTTCTTGCCCATCTAGTCCCCGAGGTCCGACCCGGGCCATATGATTCGGATCAAGTCTGGTGTACTGCGTTTTCACGATGGCCCAGGCCTCTTTGCGCCTTCTCGACATGCTGATATCTCCCATAGCTCAAAACAGCGAGGAGCTCCCTTGAATAAATTCACGAGCTCCTTAATACTTCCTGGAGGAGGATCGGATGGCCATAAAGCCTTAGCCATGTTCCTCATTGCTTTTCGAGCTCGCTCGTGCACTTTGGACAGCTCTTGCAGTAGGTCACCTTAAAATCCGGACACTTCTCCCTCGGGACGTCCAGTGAGCACACCTATAGAAACAAACTTGTAAAACTTTCCATCAGGGGGTCATGTGAAATTCAGGTTAAAGAGCATACTGAATATGCCGCCTTTCAGCTTTCTGTTCTCGTTCAAGGCATTCTATAGTTGGGCTCTTACGTCCTTCAGTTCTCAGGCTTGCTTGATATTTGCATCATGTAGTTTGTTCTTCTCATTAATGGTTCGTGTTAATACACGTTGACCAGCGGCTCATTGACCTTCGGCATGTTGTTTGTCCGCCTGAGCAGCCCTTAGCCTCTCCTCCAGCTGATCTATCGACCCTACCCACAAAACGATGCATATTTAAGCAATATCATTTTAGGCACGGAATCTTATTTTCGGGCTACTGTTGTGCCTACCATCAGGTGCCTTCTTGGATTTCTTTAACTTAAGTTAGGCGGTAGCAACAGTTAGCTTAGTTCGGCATTCTTCTAGCTCCTTGGATAATGTGTTATTTTTTCTCCATGAGTACCTGATAATATAACGACCCTTAAATCCATTGTGCCAACTACTTCAAAACTCAGGGGCTACTAGCATATGATTATTGAATCTGCACAAAAAGTCCTTACTTGCATATCCTTTTAAAGCTGGTGAGTGGCTCTAGCAAGTCCATCCCGAGCAGCTTGGATGTAAGCATCCACCGAGCTGAGAGCATTGAATGCCTCTTCGGTAAAATTTGGGTCACGCATAGCCACTCTCCACCGCTGGTGATTCATCGCACTCTCCACTTTGGAGTTGGCGACGGATACATTATCCAAATCCTCTAGGAGATGACAATCCAGCATGGTCGTCGCGTCAACCCTAGTCCTTGTGGTAGGGTCTGGGACCGGATTAGCCTGTGCATGGCCTGCCGAGTCTCCGGATGCAGTCCGGCGTACGCTCCTCCTACAATATGGCACAACAGGAAACGTCACTGTCCGATCTGTCCACTGGGTGCGTGTTAAAGAATTATACCTCTTTGATGAGGGAGAGGGCCTGGCAGTATCATAGTTTGCCTTTCTTTTTGAAGACTCGCTCTGTGCGAGCGTCGTCTTCTTAGAGGGCGCCTTTGCTGTGGTACGATGGTGTGAGCGTCACACTACAAAAAAAAGACAAATCCGTGACATTTTGGGCCGAAAAAAAAAATTCTGTCATACTTATGACACTTCTATGACGATAATTGTGACAAAATCCAGTATCATCATAGATGTGGTGGGCTCCTACTTCTATGACAAAAAATCATGATAGAAAATGGGCTTTTCATCCTGGGCGGGCCGGAGACGCAGCTGCATGACATCTTTGGGCCGTTCATGATGGAAAAACCCGTGGTAGAAGCGAGGGCGAGGAAAATTTCAGTGAGTTCCCGGTTATGGTGGGTGTTTGGGGGCCGAGCGATGTACGGTTCTCTCGTACACGTACGTGCGTGTGTTCGAGGCATTGGGATCTAACTGAACCCGAGCGATAGCACTGCAAGCTACGCGTTACTGAACACAAGAGATTGATCGATGGCTGTTAACTGAACCCGATCGACCGATTCCTTCACTACTGGTGCTAACTAAAGCCGATCGATGCTGCCTCTGGATGAACAGTGAGTGTTGCTGGGGGGTTTGAATGAACAATGAGCGGTGAGGGTGGATGAACAGGACCCTGTGGTGTTGCCTCTGGATGAACTGGACCCCGATCAATCGACCGGTTGGGGCTGGATGAACAGGACCCCATGGAGGGCTGGATGAATAGGACGACCCCATGGAGGGCTGGATGAACAGTAGATGGTGGAGGGGTGGATGAACAGTAGCCTGTGGAGGGGTGATTGAACAGGAGCCCGTGGAGAGGGGTGGTTGAACAGTAGCCAGTGGAGTAGCGCGCAGTGGAGGCTGGATGAACAAGAGCCCATGGATGAACAGTCGTAGGTAGAGGCTGGAGGAGGTCGACGGTGGATGAACAGTTGCCCATGGAGGCTGGAGGAGGTCGACGGTGGAGATGAACAGTATCCCGTGGAGTCTCGTTTTGTGGTATGCCAAACCCCTCCCGATGAACAGGACCCTCGTTTCGACCGTAGTGCTCCAATACAAGTCCGTTTCATCCATTTTGCGGTACGCCACACCCCTCCCGATCAACAGGACCCCATTTCGACCATAGGAGGTCCAATAGAAGTTCGTTTCCTCCGCTTTGCGGTACGCCAGACCCCTCCCAATGTACACGATCCCGTTTCGAACGTGGCCGGTCGAACACAAGGACGTTTCCTCTGTTCTGCGGTATGCCAGGCCTCGTTTCCATCACCTGTTCCGTCCAAGCCCTCCCAATGAACACGATGACGCATTCCGTTCCGACCCAGCCGGTTGGCTCCCCAGGCACACGACGACGATGTTGTTTGTCCATTCTGATCCAGCCATGTACACGAGCCCTGGCCGTACGTATGCGCGAGTAGGAGTTTGAGACCCCGCCCGTATGTACATACCTGGTCGTATTTACTTTCTTGCACCCTGGCCGTTGTACGTACGTGTACATGCTATGTGCGCGCCTCTACTACGACATGTGCGCGCCTCTACTACGACACGTGCGCGCCTCTACTACAACACGTGCACACCTCTACATCGACCAGTATGTACATACACGTTCGTGACTAGAATGAAAACGCTACGTACGCTTCGACTAGGTGGATCCCAACTGTCAGGCACTTCCTTGCGTGCGAAGATGTAGCTGGTGGGTCCGAGCAGTTAGGGGGGCGAATCATTTTTTTGCCCAGATGCACTTCCTTGTGTGCGAAGATGTAGCTGGTGGCTCCCAGCTGTCAAGGGGCGAATCATTTTTTGCGAAATACGGTGGCCCGTTAGGTGGGTCCCTGCTAACAGGTGGAGGAATAATTATTTTGCGCGTAATAAGGAGGCACTTCCTTGCGGCCGCCCTGGACCCAGCTGTCAGCCTCTCCACATACAGTACTCTTCCGATGGAAGTCGTTCCTTGACCACGTTAACCACGCTGCGCGGAGAGCACCAGGGCGGTGGATGATGGCGAGGCCTAGGAAGGGGACGACATGGAGCCGGGGAAGACGCGGAAGTGGAAGCCCGCGCGGAGAGGAGTACGACGGTTCACTGGTTCGGCTGCGGTGTGATGCTGCCGTCGCCGCAACGCCTGGCCAGCGGTGGGAATAGTAGGGGGCGGTGAGGCCTCCACGGCAGCACAGCCGGCCAAAGGAGGCAGGAGCATGCGGCACGACCGGCGCTTCTTTGGGCGGCAGGAGTAAGAAGACCAGAGGTTGAAGAAGCACTACAGCCGTTGGATGGACATCGTACGGTCACTTGAGCTAGAATCGTTCATATTGACTAAGTTGACAGCGTAATAACCGGAGGCCCAGCCAACTTACCAGTCCCACAAGTCAGCCTCCAACCAAGGTGGGTCCCAGCTAGCAGGGGGAATATTCATTTTTTTGTGCGTAATAAGGAGGCACTTCTGGTGGCTCCAAGCTGACAGCGTGGGGAACGTTTTTTTCATGAAATACGGTGGCCCGTCCGGTTGGTCCGATGATACGTCTCCAACGTATCTATAATTTTATTGTTCCATGCTATTATATTACCCCATTTGGATGTTTATGGGCTTTATTTTACACATTTATATTATTTTTGGGACTAACCTACTAACCGGAGGCCCAGCCCGTATTGCTGTTTTTTGCCTATTTCAGTATTTCGAAGAAAAGGAATATCAAATGGAGTCCAAATTGAATGAAACCTTTGGGAGCGTGATTTTTGGAGCGAACGTGATCCGGAGAACATGGAGTGCAAGTCAAGAAGCTTGCGAGGCCACCATGAGACAGGAGGGCGCGCCCACCCCCTCTGGGCGCGCCCCCAATCTCCTGGGCCCCACAGGCGGTCACCGATGTACTTCATCCTCCTATATATACCTATGTACCCTGAAAACATCCAGGGAGCCAACGAAACACAATTTCCACCACCGTAACCTTCTGTATCCGTGAGATCCCATCTTGGAGCCTTCGCCGGTGATCCACCGGAGGGGGAATCGGCCACGGAGGGCTTCTACATCAACACCATAGCCCCTCCGATGAGTTGTGAGTAGTTTACCACAGACCTTCGGGTCAATAGTTATTAGCTAGATGACTTCTTATCTCTTTTTGGATCTCAATACAATGTTCTCCCCCTCTCTTGTGGAGATCTATTCGATGTAAACTCTTTTTTGCGTTGTGTTTGTCGAGATCCGGTGAATTGTGGGTTTATGATCAAGTTTATGTACGAGAAATATTTGAAGCTCCTCTGAATTCTTTTATGTATGATTGACTTATCTTTGTAAGTCTCTTCAAATTATCAGTTTGGTTTGGCCTACTAGATTGATCTTTCTTGCCATGGGAGAAGTGCTTAGCTTTGGGTTCAATCTTGCGGTGTCCTTTCCCAGTGACAGCAGGGGCAGCAAGGCACATATTGTATTGTTGCCATCGAGGATAAAAATATGTGGTTTATATCATATTGCATGAGTTTATCCCTCTACATCATGTCATCTTTCTCAATGCATTACTCTGTTCTTTATGAACTTAATACTCTAGATGTAGGCAGGAGTCGGTCGATGTGTGGAGCAATAGTAGTAGATGCAGGCAGTAGTCGGTCTACCTGTCACGGACGTGATGCCTATATACATGATCATGCCTAGATAATCTCATAATTATTCGCTTTTCTATCAATTGTTCGATAGTAATTTGTTCACCCACCGTAATACTTATGCTATCTTGAGAGAAGCCACTAGTGAAACCTATGGCCCCCAGGTCTATCTTTTATCATATAAGCTTTCAATCTACTTTTATTTGCATCTTTACTTTTTTGCATCTATATTATAAAATACCAAAAATATCTTTACTTTTTTGTATCTATATTTGAATCCTCTCTGAATTCTTTTATGTACGATTGAGTTATCTTTGCAAGTCTCTTTGAATTATCAGTTTGGTTTGGCCTACTAGATTGATCTTGAGAGAAGCCACTAGTGAAACCTATGGCCCCCAGGTCTATCTTTTATCATATAAGCTTTCAATCTACTTTTATTTGCATCTTTACTTTTTTGCATCTATATTATAAAATACCAAAAATATCTTTACTTTTTTGTATCTATATTTGAATCTTCTCTGAATTCTTTTATGTACGATTGAGTTATCTTTGCAAGTCTCTTCGAATTATCAGTTTGGTTTGGCCTACTAGATTGATCTTTCTTGCCATGGGAGAAGTGCTTAGCTTTGGGTTCAATCTTGCGGTGACCTTACCCAGTGACAGAAAGGGTTGCAAGGCACGTATTGTATTGTTGCCGTCGAGGATAAAAAGATGGGGTTTATATCATATTACATGAGTTTAGGCCTCTAGATCATGTCATCTTTCTTAGTGCGTTACTCTGTTCTTATGAACTTAATACTCTAGATGCATGCTGGATAGCGATCGATGTGTGGAGTAATAGTAGTAGATGTAGGAAGGAGTCGGTCTACTTGTTGCGGACGTAATGCCTATATACATGATCATGCCTAGATAATCTCATAATTATTCGCTTTTCTATCAATTGCTCGACAGTAATTTGTTCACCCACAAAAATACTTATGCTATCTTGAGAGAAGCCACTAGTGAAACCTATGGTCCCCGGGTCTATCTTTTATCATATAAGGTTTCAATCTACTTCTATTTGCATCTTTACTTTCTGCATCTATATTATAAAATACCAAAAATATATTTATCTTATCATATTATCTCTATCAGATCTCACTTTCGCAAGTGGCCGTGAAGGGATTGACAACCCCTTTATTGCGTTGGTTGCGAGTTCTTTGTTTGTTTGTGTAGGTGCATGGGACTTTTGAGGAGCCTCCTACTGGATTGATACCTTGGTTCTCAAAATCTGAGTGAAATGCTTACGCTACTATTGCTGCATCATACTTTCCTCTTGAAGGAAAACCAACGCAAGCTCAAGACGTAGCAAGAAGGATTTCTAGCGTCGTTGCCGGGGAGGTCTTCTCTCAAGTCAAGACATACCAAGTACCCATCACAAACTCATCTCCCTCGCGTCTACATTATTTGCCATTTGCCTCTCGTTTTCCTCTCCCCCACTTCACTCTTGCCATTTTATTTGCCATCTCTTTCCCAACCTCTCTCTCTTCTTCGCTTGCCTTTTTCTGTTCGCTTGTGTGCCTGTTTGTCCTTATGGCTTTGCCTAAGAGTACCTACCACCTTCTTAGAAGGTTGGAAGAGATTGAATCAAATATTAGAAGCTTTATGAATTTGTAATTTGAGCATAATAATTTCTTCAAAAAAGAGCTTAAGGAACAAAAAGGTTTTTTGGGTTTATGAACAAAGAGCTTGATGATATGTCTAAGGGATTTTATGGTGTGAACTCTCAAATTACCCGGCTTGAAAATGCTATAGCCAAAATTTCTGATAAGCAAGCTACCTTAGTCAATAAGATGGCTGCCAAACCAGAAAAGTTAAATGAAAATAATGATGAAGATCTTAAAGTTATTGATGTGTCTCCTATTAGATCTTTGTTTTGCCATATGAATCTTGATAGTAATGGGACTGGACATGAGTCAACTTTAGTTAGAAGGCGTCCCAAGAATTCGGAGTTTTTAGATCTTGATGCTAAATTTTGTAAAAGTGGGATTGGAGAGGTCATGACTTTAAATAGCATTGAACCCACTATCTCGGGTTTCAAGGAATTTGATTATGATAATTGTTGTTTAGAAGGTTGTATTTCCTTGTTGCAATCCATTGTTAATTTTCCTCATGCTTATAGTCAAAATAAAGCTTTTACCAAACATATTGTTGATGCCTTGATGCAATCTTATGATAAAAAACTCAATTTGGAAATTTCTATACCTAGAAAACTTAATGATGAGTGGGAACCTACTATAAAGATTAAAATTAAAGATCATGAGTGTTTTGCTTTGTGTAATTTGGGTTCTAGTGTTTCCACGATTCCGAAAACTTTATGTGATATTCTAGGTTTCCATGATCTTGATGATTGCTCTTTAAATTTGCACCTTGCGGATTCCACCATTAAAAAGCCAATGGGAAGGATCAATGATGTTCTCATTGTTGCAAATAGAAATTTGGTTCCCATAGATTTTATAGTTCTTGATATAGATTGCAATCTTTCTTGCCATATTATTCTTGGTAGACCTTTTTTTCCTTGGAACGATTGGTCCGTTTATTGATATGAAGGAAGGGAACATTAGATTCCGATTTCCGTTAAGGAAAGGCATGGAGCACTTTCCAAGAAATAAAGTCAAATTACCTTATTAATCTATCATGCGAGCTACTTATGAATTGAGTGCCAAAGATGGCACTACTTAGATCTATCTTCGCTTTTATGCCTAGCTTGGGGCGTTAAACGATAGCGCTAGTTGGGAGGCAACCCAAATTTATTTGTGTTTTTTGTTTTTGTTCCTGTTTAGTAATCAATTTTGCATCTACCTTCTATTTAGATGTGCTTTTATCTTTTAGTTAGTGTTTGTGCCAAGTAGAACCTATAGGATAACCTATGATGATAGTTGACTTGATTCTGCTGAAAAATAGAAACTTTGTGCGCACGAAATTAGTTTTGTTAAATCAAAGAAACGTGCTTTTGCGTTGATTATTTTTGATGCTGATCAATAGACAAATTTTCCAGGACTTCCTATTTTGGTAGGAATTTTAGAGTTCCAGAAGTTTGCTTTAGTTACAGATTGCTACAGACTGTTCTATTTTTGATAGATTCTGTTTTTCGTGTGTTGTTTGCTTATTTTTATGCATCTATGGATAGTAAAATAGTTTGTAAACCATAGAGAAGTTGGAATACCGTAGGTTTAACACCAAAATAAATAAAGAATGAGTTAATTACAATACCTTATGTGGTGGTTTTGCTTTCTTTCACTATCGGAGCTTATAAGATTTCCTCTTGAGTTTTGTGTTGTGATGTTTTCAAGTTTTGGGTAAAGTTTTGATGGACTATGGAATAAGGAGTGGCAAGAGCCTAAGCTTGGGGATGCCCAGGGCACCCCAAGACATTCAATAATAGCCAAAAGCTTAAGCTTGGGGATGCCCCGGGAAGGCATCCCCTCTTTCGTCTTCTTTCATTGGTAACTATACTTGGAGCTATATTTTTATTCGCCACATGATATGTGTTTTGCTTGGAGCGTCATGTATTATATTAGTCTTTGCTTTTTAGTTTACCACAGTCATCATTGCTGTACACACCTTTTGGGAGAAGCCTACTTGATTAGAATTTGCTAGAATACTCTATGTGCTTCACTTATATCTTTTGAGCTTGATAGTTTTTGCTCAAGTGCTTCACTTATATCTTTTAGAGCACGGCGGTGGCTGAATTTTGAAGAAATTGCTAGTCTCTCATGCTTCACTTATATTATTTTGAGAGTCTTTTAGAACAGAATGGTATTTGCTATGGTTACAAATTTGGTCCTAGAATGATGAGCATCCAAGTTGGGTATAATAAAAACTATCATAGGAAGTGAATTGGATGCTATGATCAATTTGATGCTTGATAATTGTTTTGAGATATAGAGGTGGTAAAGTTAGAGTCATGCTAGTAGGTAATTATGAAATTGAGAAATACTTGTGTTGAAGTTGGCAAGTCCCGTAGCATGCACGTATGGTAAAAGTTGTGTGACAAATTTGTTGCATGAGGTGCTCTTTTGATTGACTTCCTTATGAGTGGCAGTCGGGGATGATTTCACGGCCGGTTTTCCACTAAAAGCTTATTGAGACACCGACCCTTATATAAACCAGTATAGGAAAAATCTCCTTACTGATAGACAAATCCTTGATATCGAAATCCAGAAGTACTAATTATTATACAAGGTTGAGCTGAGGTTGCTCAACAATTTATTACAAGCACGCCGATATTATACATAAGGGCGGATATGACACAAGGGTGTGGTGGCATACTACTGACTTGCAATAAAAGTGGTGCTGGATATGTCACAGTGAAGTGGGTGACATAACTCCTAGTCTTACAGCTCATCGAGCATTGAAGTGAGGCTCGATGATATTATTCGGGTAGCGGAAGCGTATATGATACAAGTGACCAATTCCAGGATCGCACGGGACTGACTGGGACTCCTCTAGGCGTCGGACTCACTATCGTACTCTTCATCCATAAGATCGCCTTCATCAACATCTGGCCAAATCAACAAGCCAGCTGAGTACTTTGAATGTACTCGCAAGATAGTTCGGACATAAGATATAACAAATGGGAACATGATGCACATGAGCAGTTAGCAATGCACACTCAAATAATAAATTTGCACGACAGGTTAAATAAAAGAAAGTCGGGCGGTAGTCCTCCCGAAATCCCAATTAAATAACTGAAAACCGATCTGTGTCTGAAGGGACGCCTCGAAAGGTAGAAAAATAAATTAACCTGCCGCAGTCGGGCGTCTGAGCGACACCACATAAAGGGCTTATATTGAAATGTAAATGACAGTGCGTGCCACAGTCGGACGTCTACACGACATCTCGGAAAGGGCTTATAATGAAAGTAAATAACATGGATGCCACAGTCGGATGTCTGAGCGACATCACATAAAGGGCTTATAATAAAAGGTAAACAACCAGAATGCCACAGTCGGACGTCTGCGCGACGTCACATAAAGGGCTTATAACAAAAATAAACAACAAGAATGCCACAGTCGGACGTCTGCGCGACATCACATAAAGGGCTTATAACAAAAATAAACAACAAGAATGCCACAGTCGGACGTCTACGCAACGTCACATAAAGGGCTTATAACAAAAATAAACAACAAGAATGCCACAGTCGGACGTCTACGTGACGTCACATAAAGGGCTTATATTTCATCGTCCGAACTCAAGTTGTTCATGAAATTAAGTCATTCCAAGTAAATACTCAGTAATAGTAAGCGGTTATTCCATCCTCAGGAATAACATTCAGCCGGGTTTACCACTCCTGTTTGTTCACCGGGGATTGTCACTGAAACTGGCACTGAGACTGGCATAGATAAGTTGATCACGGTCCTTGACCATAGATACGGTTACTCGAATGATTTTGACTCTGCAGAGTTTGTACTATTTAACCACAGCTAACGGATTCCAGTAGTCACGAAGGACTAGTTTCGTTTATGGTATTTCAGAAGAAACCCATCTAAACAGTACACACCCATTCCACATCCCGATGCCAGGAATCACCCTAGGCAACATTCAAGAAAAACTTTGAGACGGGGAGGCCACAACCTCGAGTAGCATGGGATCAAATTTATATCAGGCACTCTAATGGGTGCCCCCCTCTCGGTCCCAACTGGAAACACCGATGCCCCCTGACCGGACGACTGGCTTTCATCCAGGGCCATGGAACCCTTATCAGGCCCCTCTATTTGGTGTGTACGAGGAAAGAGGTTTGCAACTTACTAAACCATATTCTTTGCAGAAAACATGTGGTAGAACAAAAGAGAAACGGATGGTAACGTGACTTGATCCACGTTATCACTGGAGTTAAATGGTTTGGCATAAGACTGGCATGCTTCAACAATACCATCTTACCACCTTTCATGTCACCACATGATCATGTGAACTCACATCAAATAACACATCGAGTTTCGAAGCTCACTTGTATTAGCTATGCATGCAATATAACACTTACTGATATTCATATAAACATGCCATGAAATAAATACTCAAGCAAACATGCAAAACACTCATCATATGAAAGGTTCAAACATGTTTGCCTGGTTCGGAGTAGTCGGAATCTAGCTCGGTGAAACTTGCGATTCCGTCACCTCCTCCAATATCTACGGTATAAAGAAAACGTGTACTAACGTATATACCGTGTGTGCACAAAAAGTGTTCCAAATATTTTTCAAATAAATATGATAAAAAACTAGACAGAAAAATGAAGATGCTAGGAAAAGAATCAATCAAAAATCATTTTCTGTTTAAAAGTTATTAATGTTTTAGTCCAGGGACTCATTTGTAACGAAATAGAAAGTTTCCAGGGGTAGTTTATAAAAACAGAAAACGCTTCAATTAGAAACACGCCAACCCCAAAGGAAAACGTATTCTGCCCGAAGGCATTTTCAGAAAACGGTTCAAAAAGAAGAAAACGCTGACGAGGGGGTCCACCCATCAGGTCTGAATCTTCAAAATAGAGTCACCAGCGCCGGAAGGCTGCGGTGGTTACCGACGGCGATCCACGGCGAGTTAGGAGGAGTGGGTGGTACCTACGGACTCGGGGTGCTCTTCCACGTCTGTGGGTGGTGGAGTTGGTCGTCGGCGAGCACCACGTCGACTGCGGCCTTTACTCCGGTGGACGGCGGTTCGGGCGGTGGTGGATCTCCCCTGGGAGAGCTGCAAATGCCAAATCGAGGCTAGGGTCAGATGTGTAGGTGCACTAGAGGGTTGCTGACGCGGTTTGGGACGCGGAGGTGTCCTCACCAGAGTGGATCGTGCCAGAGCCCGAAGTGGATCAGGGCGGCCGGAGTCGGGGAAGGAGACCTTCTTGAGGTCCTCCTGGTGGCTAGGCGGGGCTCTGGTGAGGTGGAGGAGTGGCTCTGGGTCGAGAACGAGCTCGAGGGCTCCTTTTATAGCCGGTCCGAGGCGGTGGCCGAGAACGGGATAACTCCAGCGACGATTACGGCGAGGCAGTGGTCGGTCAGGTGATTAAGGGGCTAAGCATCACCACGAGGGTCTACTGCTTCCGTTCAGGTGCTAAGCTTGGCCTGCCTTGGGTGATACTCCATGTTCCCGATGAAACGGCTCACGGAGCTTGTCGGCGGCAGAGAGCATGCTCTGCGCTGCTCAGGCCACGGCGACGGTGCCACAGTGTGCACAGGCAAGTGGACAGCCACGCGGAGGCTTCGGGTGGCTTGCGCGGTGCTGGAAGGCGCCGACATGTGGTGCTGGTCCCTGCTGGCCGCCACGGGTGGCTCTGCCACCGCAGAAGTTGCCGGCGTCGGCGAGACACGTCACCACCGGCGCTGGTGGCCGTCCAAATGGTCGTGTGGCGCTCTGGATAAGAAGAAGGAGCAGTGAGCATCACGCCAGAGCGGGCACTGGTGAGATTAACGCCACGCTCTGAAGAAAACGACACTGACGGTAGAACTGAAACACTGAAACTCTGAATTTTACTGAATTTTGCCAGGAACAGTGCATGCCAGGTGTTCGATGAAATGATTTTGGCATGTGGAAATTTTTTCAGGAGCTGATCTTTGGTGAGGTGGTCTCTTGATGCATCGAGGGGTTGCCTGATTTATCCCAAATTTTTTGGAGAAGAAAAATATTGAATTTCACCAAAAATGACAAATCTGGTCCAAACTTGCTTTGAGCAAAACTTGAAAATTTTCAACTTTGGACAAGTGGGTCTTGATGGATCTAGGTTGGGGGTGCTAAGGACTAGTCAGAGGAGTTTGTTTGGGATCAAAACTCAAAAGTAATCTGGTACTTCCTTTGTAAATCACCTAGGTCCAAAATAAATGACAGAAATAGTTTTGGGGATAAAATAAATAGAATAAAAATCAAAAATGGGTTGAAACTTGTTGGGATTGGATATTTGACTTGTCCCAAAGTGGAGGGAGGGGTTTTGGAAGAAAGTTTCAAGAAGAAGCATGGCAAAAGAGGATGGTTTGAAATAAAAGACTAAATCCAAAACCCATAGGGTTTCTTTTTAATTAAAAATCTTTCCAAATTTAATTGCGATGAGTCAACACCAATGAAAAGTCTTCAATACCAAACATCAAGATTGAGGATGACCCAAAATAAATAAAACTATTTGCCAAAAGAGAAAATTTTGAGTAGAAGAGTCTTTTTAGAAAGATTGAAGATTGAGGATTTTAAATAATATGCTAAAAACCAATTCAAAATCTTTGGAGTGTCACAACACCAACCCCCTTAGGAAAAATCTCGTCCCCGAGATTTCAGCAGATCCTCAAATAGGTGTGGCTGTTCTGTCCGAAGAAAATCCTCTCTTTCCCATGTTGATTCATCCTCGGTGTGATTGCTCCACTGAACTTTCAAAAACTTAATTGTTTTCTCACGGGTCCTCCTTTCAGACTCCTCCAATATTTTTATTGGACGTTCCCTGTAGGTGAGGTCTAGTTGCATGTCAATGTCTTCATGAGATACCTACTTCTCTGGGTTGCTTATGCATTTCCTCAACTGTGAGATGTGGAACACGTCGTGGACGTCTGACAGTTCTTTGGGTAGGTCTAGCTGGTAGGCTACTGTGCCTCTTCGCGCAACTACACAGAAGGGTCCGATGAATCTTGGTGCTAGCTTTCCTTTAACTTTGAATCATTGTAGGCCCCTCATAGCAGATACTCGTAGGTACACATACTCACCGGGTCCAAAGCTGACTCCCTGATGATTTCGATCGTAGTAACTCTTCTGTCATCTTTGAGCTGTCTTGAGTCGGTCCCTGATTAGCTTAACTTTCTCCTCAGTTTCCTTGAGCATGTCTGGGCCGAAGATACGACTATCTCCGGTCTCTGACCAATTTAGTGGGGTACGACATCTCCGCCCATACAAGGCTTCAAAAGGTGCCATTTGTAGGCTGGCTTGGTAACTGTTGTTGTATGCGAACTCAGCATATGGCAAGCTTTCTTCCCAACTGGTTCCATAGGTGAGGACACATGCTCTCAGCATGTCCTCTAGAATTTGGTTCACGCGTTCAGTTTTTCCATCAGTATGAGGGTGGTATGCTGTACTGAATGCTAGTTGAGTTCCCAGAGCTTGTTGTAATTGATCCCAAAATCTAGAGACGAACTTAGTGCCTCTGTCAGATATTATAGTCTTTGGAATCCCATGCAGACAGACTATACGGGAGAGATAAAGCTTGGCAAGTTTCTGTGTGGTGTGGGTTGTCTTTACTGGGATGAAATGTGCTACCTTAGTCAATCTATCTGTGATGAACCATATGGCATCATTTCCATATCGTGACTGAGGTAGTCCGACAATAAAATCCATTCCAATTTCGTCCCATTTCCACTCGGGTATCTTGTTTGGCTGTAATAGCCCTGCTGGTTTTTGGTGCTCGGCTTTAATGCGCTGGCATGAGTCACAACATGCAATGAATGTGGCTATATCCCTTTTCATACCATGCCACCAAAAAATTTCCTGAATGTCCCTGTACATTTTGGTCCCTCCAGGACGAATTGAATATGGAGTGGTGTGGCCTTCGGCTAGAATTTGCTGTTTAAGGCCTTCTATATTTGGTACTCAAAGCCTATCCCCGTACCACAATATTCTCTTATCGTCAATGACGAATTCTGAGGCCTTGCCCAAACTCACTTTTCTTTTTATGCCTTCGATGTTGGGGTGTCCATGCTGGGGCTCCTTAATCTATTCCATTAGGGTAGGCTGTATTTCCAAATTTGACACATTTCCCTCTGTGACCATCATCAAGTTGAGTTTGGCGAACTCCAGCTGAAATTAAGGTCTCAAGTTTGGTAGACCGTCATTGCCCGAACTGGGGTTCCGGCTAAGAGCATCCGCCACTACATTTGCTTTTCCTGGATGGTAGTGAATGCCAACATCATAATCTTTCACTAATTCCAACTAGCGTCGTTGTCGCAAATTGAGTTCTGGTTGTGTGAAAATATATTTGAGGCTTTTATGGTCCGTATATATTTCACAATGATTCCCAAGCAAAAAGTGCCTCCACTCTTTGAGTGCATGAATGACTGCTGCCAACTCCAAGTCATGAGTGGGATAATTTTCTTCATGCTTTCGTAGTTGCCTGGAAGCGTATGCGACTACTTTGCCTTCTTGCATTAATACGCATCCGAGGCCCTTCCGGGATGCGTCACAATACACTTCAAAACTTTTGTGTATGTCTGGTACAACCAATACTGGTGCTGTCGTTAATTTCTTTTTGAATTCTTGGAAACTTTTCTCACAAGCTTCAGTCCATACAAATTTCTTATCCTTCTTGAGTAACTCTGTCATTGGTTTTGCTATCGTTGAGAACCCTTCAATAAACCTTCAGTAATATCCTGCCATTCCGAAGAAACTTCGTACATCTGTTACGCTGGCTGGTGGTTTCCAGCAAAGTACGGCCTTGACCTTTTCCGGGTCTACGGCAACACCTTCTTGGGTTAGTACATGGCCTAGAAAACCAACCTGTCTTAACCAAAATTAACATTTGCTGAACTTTGCGTATAATTGATGTTTCCTTAATTCCCCTAGTACAATCCTGAGATGTTCAGCGTGCTCTTCTGGTGTCTTGGAGTATACCAGAATATCATCAATGAACACCACAACAAATTTGTCCATAAATTTCATAAATACTTTGTTAATGAGGTGGACAAAATATGTGGGGGCGTTTCCTAGTCCAAATGGCATTACTGTAAACTCATATAGTCCGTATATCGAGGTGAATGCTGTCTTGGGAATATCTTTTGTCCGTACTTTCAATTGATGATACCCCGACCTTAAATCAATTTTTGAGAAAACCTTGGCTTGTGCGAGCTGGTTAAATAAGTCATTTATCCGTGGCATTGGATATTTGTTTTTTATGGTGACCATGTTGAGTGCTCGATAGTCTATACATAACTTTAGTGTCCCATCCTTTTTCTTGGCAAATAATACTGGTGAACCCCAAGGTGAGGAGCTAGCTCATATAAATCCTTTGTCCAGTAATTCTTTTATTTGCTTATTTAATTCCACCAACTCGGAGGGTGCCATTCTATAGGGCTTCTTGTAAATGGGGGTGGTTCCAGGTGCTAGCTCAATGATGAACTCTATTTCCCGGTCTGGCGGCATGCCTGGTAGTTCTTCGGGAAATATGTTGGGGAACTCACACACCACTGGAACTTTTCTTAACTCTGAAATGTCCACCTTGTTCAACCTTGGTAGCCGTGATATTTGTATTTCATGAGCTGCAATTTTTATTGTCTTCCTGTGATGATGGGTAAGAATTACAGTCCGATTGAAGCAGTCAATAAATCCTTTGTTGGTGGTTAACCAGTCCATTCCTGGGATGACATCCAGTCCCTTATTTTCCAATACAATGAGGTTTGCATGAAACTTTAGTCCCTCAAACTCAATAACCACACCTTGGCAGTAACTCTGAGTAACTTGCTTAATCCCAGGGGACTTGATGATCATGGATTTTTCCAAGGGAAGCATCGAAAAATCATTTTGCAAAGCAAATTTCTTTGAAATGAACGAGTGAGAAGCTCCAGAATCAAACAAAACTGTGGCAGGTATTGTGTTGACAGGGAACGTATCGAGTATGATATCCGGGGCATTCTGTGCTTCCTCCTTGGTCACATGGTTCAAGTGACACTTCTTGTGATTGTTATTGGGGTTGAAGTTGTTTCGCTTGGGCGTTGAATTATTGCCACCGTTGTTCGGCTTGGGGGGCGAGTTTCTTGGCTTTGGACACTGCTTAGCATAGTGTCCTTCTTCTCCACAAGCGTAGCAAGTAACACCTAGGCAATATGTAAAATCCTTGTCCCTCGCATGGAAATTTTTGTTTGGGCGTGAATCATTGGTCGTGGGTTGTGTGCCCCACCTTTCTGAAAATCAGTCTTGCTCCGGTGGTTGCGAGCAAGAGTAGTCTGGTCCCTTTTGCGCTTGCGAAAATCCTCCAAGCTACGGCGCTCATTTTCCAATGTAATAGCTTTGTCCACAAGTGTTTTGAAATCCGGGAAGGTGTGTATGACCAGCTGGCATTTAAGTGACGGTGCCAGACCGTCCAGGAATTTTTCCATCTTTTTGTTTTCAGTCATATGCTCTTCGTTGGCGTAACGAGACAATAGAGTAAACTTACTATTGTACTCAGTCACAGTCATGGTTCTCTGCTTGAGGTCATCAAACTCCCTCTTCTTGATCTTCATAATACTTTTGGGAATGTGCACCCCACGAAAACCTTCTTTAAATTCTTCCCAGGTGATGTCATTTTCATTGGGGTGCATGTGTAGGAAATTCTCCCACCATGATGCAGCTGCTCCAGTGAGATAGTGAGGTGCATATAGTACCTTCTCCTGGTCTGAACATTGTGCAATAATTAATTTCCTTTCAATGTCTCGAAGACAATCATCGGCCTCAAGAGGTTTGTCGGTATGAGAGAACATTGGGGGACGCGTCTTTTGTAGTTCAGACAATTTGGATTATTGCTGATACGGTCCACGGTGATTTCCCATATTGATGACATGGTTCATCATTTCTTGATGTTGTTGCTGGCTTTGCTTATAAAGGCGGCATACTTGAGAAAATGCTGCTTCACCACCTTGCTGACTTGACTGCCCCTGTGTGAAATTGTTACTTGTCTGCGTACCATAATTTTCTTCTGGTGGACTTGGCATAGAACGAGTCCAAGGACGAGGCATTTTCCACTCTGGGTATTTTTTGTAGAACTTATGAGAAGAGCTGAGTGGTAGAATATATAATTTTGCAAGGCAAAAAATTTAGAACTCCAACATTTTTCAAGAAAATACTTGATTGCGCATGGAGAAGGACTGCTCAGTACATATCTTACATGCAAGTCAGAATTATACAATACATCACTCAGGATGTGCGTACACATTCCTGACATGTTATTTAGGCTAGTGCACTTCTCCCAGTTCCTACATGATGCGCACACAAACTACTTCTCACAACCTATATACATATAAACATATCATACAAGCTGGTACATCGTACGGTTGCTAGGCGCACTCAGTCGGAGATGGTGAGAATTTCCCTTGGCCTGCCAAGGGTAAGACCCAGTGATGCTGGAGACTCAACCTCCTCCTCACTACTAGGCTCCAGACGGGAAGCACTGAGCTGTGGAGCTGGTGCCGGTGCGGTAGGTGGTGCAGCTCTGACTGGAGTAGGAGCTATGACTTGGTCAAATTCTTCAGGAGTAGGCAGGCGGCGAGCAGTGGCGAAGGTGGAAGGTGCATGGGATACTAAGGATGAGATGTAAGTTAGTGGTGGCGTTGTATGGAGGAGCTCCCTCTTGTTGGCGGAACAGCTATGCACGAAGTCCATACGAGCAGCCACAAGGTCGTCCACGAGGTTATCAAAAGCTGCCTCGAGGGCCTTGAGGTACTCAACTAACATCTCAATAGCCTCATCTCTCTCTCCCCTAGGGCAAGTGAATGCATAGTGACATGTGTGTGGCACGTGGCATGGGAGGTAGCGGAAGCGACGAGTCTTCATTGAAGGAAGAACATCCTGAAGACGAGCTATCGCCTCACGGGCAGCCATCTGCATAGCATGCCTCTCCGTAGGCATGGCCCTTCCCACAAACCGGAAGCGGCGTGACTCAACACGTGCTCCCTTGAATTGCACCGCGGCCTGGTGCATGGACAGACTGTCGATGATCTTGTGCTTGTAGAGTGTGAACTCCGGATGAGTCGATGGCCCAATCGTGATTTTCACGATGGAGACGAGAAGCTTGACGAATACCTTTGACCCACAGTCGTTGCCAGCCATCTACAAAACCAGACAAAAACTCCGAATAGTCAAATCATAAATTTATGATGACTAACAGAAAATTGCTACATTTGCTAAATATTATAATAGCACTCATTACGCTAATAACCGATTAGCGATCGCACCTAGTGGCTTCCTACAGTCAGTTTGGCTCTGATACCAAGTTTGTCACGACCGGTTTTCCAATAAAAGCTTATTGAGAAACCAACCCTTATATAAACCATTATAGGAAAAATCTCCTTACTGGCAGACAAATCCTTCATACCGAAATCCAGAAGTACTAATTATTATACAAGGTTGAGCTGAGACTGATCAACAATTCATTACAAGCACGCCAATATTATACATAAGGGCGGATATGACACAAGGGTGTGGTGGCATACTACTGACTTGCAATAAAAGTGGTGGTGGATATGTCAAAGTGAAGTGGGTGACATAACTCCTAATCTTACAGCTCATCGAGCGTCGGAGTGAGGCTCGATGATATTATTCGGGTAACGGAAGCGTATATGATACAAGTGACCAATTCCAGGATCGCACGGGACTGACTGGGACTCCTCTAGGCGTTAGACTCGCTATCGTACTCTTCATCCATAAGATCGCCTTCGTCAACATCTGGCCAAATCAACAAGCCAGGTGAGTACTTTGAATGTACTCGCAAGACAGTTTGGACATAAGATATAACAAATGCAAACATGATGCACATGAGCAGTTAGCAATGCACACTCAAATAATAAATTTGCACGGCAGGTTAAATAAAAGAAAGTCAGGTGGTAGTCCTCCCGAAATCCCAATAAAATAACTAAAAACCGATCGGGTGTCTGAAGCGACGCCTCGAAAGGTAGAAAAATAAATTAACCTACCGCAGTCGGGCGTCTGAGTGACACCACATAAAGGGCTTATATTGACATGTAAATGACAATGTGTGCCACTGTTGGACGTCTACGTGACATATCGGAAAGGGCTTATAATGAAAGTAAATAACATGGATGCCATAGTCGGATGTCTGAGCGACATCACATAAAGGGCTTATAACAAAAGGTAAACAACCAGAATGCCACAGTCGGACGTCTGCGCGACGTCACATAAAGGGCTTATAACAAAAATAAATAACAAGAATGCCACAGTCGGATGTCTGCGCGACGTCACATAAAGGGCTTATAACAAAAATAGACAACAAGAATGCCATAGTCGGACGTCTACGCGACGTCACATAAAGGGCTTATAACAAAAATAAACAACAAAAATGCCACAGTCAGACGTCTATGCGACGTCACATAAAGGGCTTATATTTCATCGTCCGAACTCAAGTTATTCATGAAATTAAGTCATTGCAAGTAAATACTCAGTAATAATAAGTGGTTAGTCCATCCTCAGGAATAACATTCAGCCGGGTTTACCACTCTTGTTTGTTCACGGGGATTCTCACTGAAACTGGCACTGAGACTGACATAGATAAGTTGATCACGGTCCTTGACCATAGATATGGTTACTCGAATGATTTTGACTCTGCAGAGTTTGTACTATTTAACCACAGCTAATGGATTCCAGTAGTCATGAAGGACTAGTTCCGTTTACGGTATTTTAGAAGAAACCCACCTAACCAGTACACACCCATTCCACATCCCGATGCCAGGAATCACCCTAGGCAACGTTCAAGAAAAACTTTGAGACGGGGAGGCCACAACCTCGAGTAGCATGGGATCAAATTTATATCGCGCGCTCTAAGGGGTGCCCCCCTATCGGTCCCAACCGGAAACACCCATGTTCCCTGACCGGATGACTGGCTTTAATCCAGGGCCATGGAACCCTCATCACGGCCCCTCTATTTGGTGTGTACGAGGAAAGAGGTTTGCAACTTACTAAACCATATTCTTTGCAGAAAACATGTGGTAGAACAAAAGAGAAACGAATGGTAACATGACTTGATCCACGTTATCACTGGAGTTAAATGGTTTGGCATAAGACTGGCATGCTTCAACAATACCATCTTACCACCTTTCATGTCACCACATAATCATGTGAACTCACATCAAATAGCACATCGAGTTTCGAAGCTCACTTGTATTAGCTTTGCATGCAATATAACACTGATATTCATATAAACATGCCATGAAATAACTACTCAAGCAAACATGCAGAACACTCATCATATCAAAGGTTCAAACATGCTTGCCTGGTTCGGAGTAGTCAGAATCTAGCTCGGTGAAGTTTGTGATTCCGTCACCTCCTCCGGTATCTACGGTATAAAGAAAACGTGTACTAACGTAAATACCGTTTGTGCACAAAAAGTGTTCCAAATATTTTTCAAATAAATATGATAAAACACTCGACAGAAAAATGAAGATGCTAGAAAAAGAATCAATCAAAAATCGTTTTCTGTTTAAAAGTTATTAAGGTTTTAGTCCAGGGACTCATCTGTAATGAAACAGAAAGTTTCCAGGGGGGTAGTTTATAAAAACAGAAAACGCTTCGATTAGAAACACGCCAACCCCAAAGGAAAACGTATTTTGCCCGAAGGCGTTTTCAGAAAACGGTTCAAAAAGAAGAAAACACTGATGAGGGGGTCCCACCCGTCAGGTTTGCCTCTTCAAAACAGAGTCACCGGCGCCTGAAGGCTGCGGTGGTCACCGGTGGCGATCCACGGCGAGTTAGGAGTGGGTGGTACCTACGGACTCGGTGTGCTCTTCGGCATCTGTGGGTGGTGGAGTTGGTCGTCGGCGAGCACCACGTCGATGGCGGCCTTTACCCCGGCGGACGGCTGTTCGGGCGGTGGTCAGTACAAGAAATATGTCAACTTGTGACCACCACTATTGGTCACTGAAAGGTCACAAATTTCCATTTATGACCTTTTTGTGACCAAAAACAGAAGGTCAAAAGCTGGCCGTCGTAAACTGACTATAGCGACCTTTCTTCTGGAATGGTCAAAGACGTTTACGACCAAAATATTCCTACTGTGGCGTTTTGGTCACTAGCAACCTCCCCAAGCCACGTAGGCATCCAGCATGGCAAGCTGACGTGGCACAAGATTCAGCCCGGTCCAATTCGGTTTTCCACATGGGCCTAGCCCATTAATTCGGCCTATTTGTGTTTTTTTCTCATATTAATTTTGGTGAACTGCACGGGCCAAGCCCTACAATTCGGCCTTTTTATTTTCTGGGCCAAGGCCTTTTTGTACCAGCAGTTTTAGTTTTCGTTTTTTTATGAAATGGGTCCATTAGTCAGACAAGTCCCACTTGTCAGGTTCTGATAAATGGGTCCCAGCTATTAGGCTCAGATTCTTCATATTTCAATTTGACATCATATTTGAATTTCATAGTAAGAAAATAACCGGTATTTAAATAGGCAAGCAGAAAGCACACATAATAATTCAAATAACCATAGCCAGATTCACTACAAGCTCTACAAATGACACGTAATACAAGCTCAACATATACAATGCTTTGCAAGCTCTACAAATGCAAAGCTCTACAGTACTTTACAAGCTCTCCAAGTAATGTTACAAGCTCTACAATTGTTTTCTTCTTCAACATGAAGATCCTTCGATAGAGATCAAATGCCGGACTCACTGGACGGCCATAGTCAGGACTGGGCTAACAGAACGACTGCATGCCTTCCATGATCGCCCTGTTACATGAATCAGCTAAGAATTAGAAAAACTGGAGTAAAATGGAGTAAAGGACAATTCATTATAGAATGATAAACACATAAAGCTCTATCCATAGTACCAGCAATCAATAACAAGAACAACTCCAGATTATTAGCTGATTCATTATAGAATAATATAGAACAAGCTCCCAGTTTGGAGCGAACAGTGGATAAAATCATGCAACAACAATGGAACAATCATGCACACAGTATAATAAAATGGATAGAACAATAAAATGGATAGAACAATAACAAGAACAACTCCAGATTACACACAAAGCTCTATCCATAGTACTAGAAATCATGCACACAGTATAATTCTGACTATAATATAACCAGAGAACTAAAAATTCTACATACTTTGAACTCATCAACTAATAAGTGAGAATGATCTAATTGTATGCAAACAATCTTTTTTTATTTGTTTATATTAGTAAAACAGACGTCTTCCTTTATGTGAAGAAGTCTGCTTCCTTCTTTAGTTAGTAGTAATCGTTCCATGCAAATCAACCGTGTGTGTATGCTTGAGCATGATCTGGAGATTACATGCATAGAGGAACAGAATTGTAAACAAAATAGCATCAAATAGCGGTGGGTGCTCAACCTATTTACCATACACTAGCAACACTTAAACCATAGCATGTGCATATACTTGTGTCACATTATGGGGTTCAGAATGTACACAGTATATTCTAATAAAAAGGATTGGGAGCAGAGGGAGAGGGAGGTGGATATGGACATGCTACCTGCTGCTATGGTGGTGCCACTATATGGACATGCTAACTATGCACATAAAGCATTACTTGTAGCTTAAAAAATTAGCTACAGCCACATATGTCTCATTTTCGCATCACAGCAGCCTGAACTACTTCCTACAGAGAATTTGCTAGTAGAACAAGTATGCACATAAAGTACAGCCGGAATGGATGAAAGCATCTGAATAGTAAAAAACACTAGACATGGAATCCAGTAACAGCAAATGGATATATACTACTAGACTATACGATAACCAAGCAGAGCAGTATAGATTCAGGCACCACAAACAAGATGTCAAAAAAGAAAAAGAAAAACACTCACGCACTGCAAACGCATCAGTACTGTTCAGACATACACCAGGCAATAATTCCAAAAGTAGCAGCACATCAGTACATAAATTCCCAGAATCACTAACGATACTGCAAGGCTCATGAGCAGTAGTAATTAACACCGATGGTTAACCAGACGAAACCTAAGACAAGAGGGTGTGCCCATGGCGGCTTTGATTGCCTTACCTAAGTCGGGGAGAAGCAGCACCATGGCGCAGAGGAAGGAGGCGATGGACATCCTCGGCCTATCCGAGTTCACCACGGTGCGGTGCCACACTCTCTTATATCTCCCATTGCTCAGCGCCTGAAACACAGTGGAAATCAGTTTCAGTTAGCACCACTTCAGTCTAAGTCACTTAGTTCAGAAAAGAGTATAGACCACATGTTGTATGATGGCAACGGAAATCGGTTTCAGTTAGCCCACTTCAGTCAGAGTCCCCTAGTTCAGAAAAGAGTATAGACCATTTTGCAGTGTACCGTGTGATGCTTGGAGTATATTATATGATTGCACATCGAGACTGGCGTAATGCAATGTGTCACTGGATCTGAGTTGTTCATGTAATTTTTTCGCACTTCTTCTATGGGCGGTCCAGGGTTTGTCTTGACTATGTACGTGGATGCAGTTCAGTCCAGCAGATCCAACAATATTTTACTGAACTTGCACACAATTAGCAATGTGTTCTACACCTAGCTAGGCAAACAGTGTAAGATGTCTTGGCCTAAGCAATTGACCATGTGCTGCTCCTGCTCGCCAAGGACCCTCTTGATGTAGTCTAGTTAGGTGTGCCTGGCGAGCTCGAGCAGAGAGAGTGGAAGACGGCTTTGAGTTCCTTACCTAAGTCGGGGAAAAGCAGCACAGCCGAGGGATGGGTGTATCTCGAGCCTGTCCGAATCGAGCAGGGATTGTCCGCGCTGAATGCTGGTGTCATCACCACCGTGTTGCCGGCCTCCTGCCTGCATGAGGAAGAAAATGGCGCGCGTTAGGGAAGGGAAGGGAAAGGAGGAAGAGCAGATCGAAGAGGGGGTGGGATGACCTTGATGGCGAGCCGCCGCCTGCTCGCCCTCCTGTCGGTGCCGACGCCACCAGCCCGTTCACCGCTGGGAGGCAGAACACTGCCGACTTCCCGGACCCTGCCCGCGCGGATGCCATCTGACCCCGCATCAGCAACGGGTGGCGCGACAGCGGAGGAAGCAGGTGGTACCCGTCGCGCGCCACACTCGCCTCCTCGAACCCATCGGCTGCCGTGGGCTGGCTCACCTCCACCGGAATGCCATGCCTGTGCAGCCCGCGTCCTCGGTCCTGGATGTCGACTCTCGTGGACGCATCGCGGACCGCGCCGTCCGTTGGCGCTGGCTTCGGGTCACCACCGTGTGGCGGAGGAGTGGCGCTGACGGAGAGAGAGCAGCCGGAGCGACACCCAGCAGTCCGCTCTCCGGCCGCCGGGTCACCACCCCGCGATCTGGACCATAGCATCTCTGCTGCTACCCTAAACCAACCGTGGAACTCTTTGTGGGTGGTTGGTTTGCTCGGAGTGGATAAGGCTAGGGGAGAACGGGAGGGTGGGAGGAGCTCGATCTCGTCTATGGTGAGGGTCGTCGATGGTGGGCGGCGGCGGATCGAGATCTGAGGGAGGGAGAGGCTGACTTGGAGATGGGGATTTGGGATCGAGGGGCGCGGGAGAGGGTGGAGCAGCGGTGCTTGGGGGGTGGGGGTCGAGCTCCGCCGGAGGGAGGTGGCCGACGCGCGCAGGAATGGAGGGAAGAGGCCGGGGGCTCTGACTTGGATTGGATCTAGGCGGCGGCGGCGATTGGGAGAAGGGGGCTAGGGTTTCATGGGTGGACGGGCTGATTCGGGAGGGGGTGAGAGAGACGAGGGGGGTGTGGGCTGCCGTTGGATCCGAGCGCATCCGACGGTGCTTAAGCCATGATCCGCGTGAGCTGATTTTAGACCAATCAGAACAGAGTATCCCCTTTGATGATGTTAAGACCATTTAAATTGGTCATAATCGATTGAAAATAAGATTTTGAATCATGTCTGCTATTTGACTACCTAAGAAATTTATAAAAATATGGAAATAAAAAACCTTCGCATTGTGTCACCAAATATGAACTACTTTTCAGTAAAAATAACAAACTTGGAATATTGTTAATATCATTAAAAAAGTGCTCTAAGATATGAGTTTTTGTAAGAGAATCATTTTTCGAGTGTCCAAAATGATATTTTTATAAAGAACCTAGCAAATATTGGTTGCAAATTTTGAGCACATCAATTTTATAATTCACAATCATAGCACATGTGGAGCACATCAAATACTTTTTCAAGCTTATGTAGTTGTGTTTTTCTATTTGTTTCTCTTGTGTTTTTCGCACAAGGGTGCATTTTGGAATGGCATAGTGTCTTTAAATGATCTCATATTGTGCACAAGGGTGCATCTTGGAATTCCAAACAATGTTGTCTAAGGAAGTATTCATTTTCTTTGCACGGAAAATTCATTTTTCATTTTCCGAGTGCCCAAAAGGAGGTTTTTTTGTGAAGGACCTACCAACTAATTGTTGCAAAAATGGACCAAATCAATTTTATAAAATACTAGGACATATTTAATGCACAATTGACAAAATGGTTGGGTGAAAAAAGTTTTGATCCACCTCTCATGAAAAAGACAAATTTCCGCCGATTTAGCTTGAAGCGGGTCAAATTTGAACTGCAGCTGCCTCATAGTTTGCTATTTATTTTTTCCAAAAGTTACATAAGTACCTATTTAATCAAAGAAACACCAAAAAAATTCCAAGATTCAACCACTAGCTAGGAACGGTCATTCACGCCGTTTTGACCGCATTTTGAATCGGGCATAAAAAATTAAAAAAAAATCAAAAAATTGGTAAACCTTCGCATTGTGTCATTATATGTGGCCAAGTTCCCAGGAAAAATAACAAACTTGTAATACGGCAATTATTTTAAAAAAGTGTTCTCGGAAATGAGCTACCAGCTCTGAAGATTCATGGCTTTCAAGCCAAATGATCAATCTTATGGCCACATTCGTGGCATAGTTTGTTCAAATGATCTCATACTGTGCACAAGAGTGCATATTGGAATGGAAAACAATGTTGCCTAAGGAAGTTTTCATTTTCTTTGGACGAAAAAACCATTTTCCATTTTTCGAGTGCCCGAAAGGAGGTTTTTTTTGTGAAGGACCTCCCAAATAATTGTTGCAAAATTGAACCAAATCATTTTTCTAAAATACTAGGCCATATTTAATGTACAATTGACAAAATGGTTGGGTGAAAAAAGTTTTGATCCATCTCTGGTGAAAATGACAAATTGCCGCCGATTCAGCTGGAAGCGGGTCAAATTTGAACTGTAGGTGCCTCATAGTTTGCTATTTATTTTTTCCAAAAATCATTTCTAGGTACATAAGCACCTATTTAATCAGAAAAACGCCAAAAAAATTGCAAGATTCAACCACTAGCTAGGAACGGTCATTCACGCCGTTTTGACCGCATTTTGAAACGGGCATAAAAAATTCAAAAAAAATCAAAAAATTGGGAAACCTTCGCATTGTGTCATTATATGTGGCCAAGTTCCCAGGAAAAATAACAAACTTGTAATACATCAATTATTTTTAAAAAGTGTTCTCAGAAACGAGCTACCATCTCTAAAGATTCATGGCTTTCAAGCCAAATGATCAATCTTATGGCCACAGTCGTGGCATAGTTTGTTCAAATGATCTCATACTGTGCACAGGAGTGCATATTGGAATGGCAAACAATGTTGCCTAAGGAAGTTTTCATTTTCTTTGCACGGAAAATTCATTTTTCATTTTCCGAGTGCCCAAAAGGAGGTTTTTTTGTGAAGGAACTACCAAATAATTGTTGCAAAAATGGACCAAATAAATTTTATGAAATACTAGGCCATATATAATGCACAATTAACAAAATGGTTGGGTGAAAAAAGTTTTGATCCACCTCTGGTGAAAAAGACAAATTGCCGCCGATTCAGCTGGAAACGGGTCAAATTTGAACTGCAGCTGCCTCATAGTTTGCTCTTTATTTTTTCCAAAAATCATTTCTAGGTAAATAAGTACCTATTTAATCAGAGAAACGCCAAAAAAATTGCAAGATTCAACCACTAGCTAGGAACGGTCATTCCCGCCGTTTTGACCGCATTTTGAAACGGGCATAAAAAATTCAAAAAAATTCAAAAAATTAGGAAACCTTCACATTGTGTCATTATATGTGGCCAAGTTCCCAGGAAAAATAACAAACTTGTAATACAGCAATTATTTTTAAAAAGTGTTCTCAGAAACGAGCTATCACGTGTGGAGATCAATGGCTTTCAAGCCAAATGATCAATCTTATGGCCACATTCATGGCATAGTTTGTTCAAATGATCTCATATTGTGCACAAGGGTACATCTTGGGATTCCAAACAATGTTGCCTAAGGAAGTTTTCATTTTCTTTGCACGGAAAATTCATTTTTCATTTTCCGAGTGCCCAAAAGGAGGTTTTTTTGTGAAGGAACTACCAAATAATTGTTGCAAAAATGGACCAAATCAATTTTATAAAATACTAGGCCATATATAATGCACAATTGACAAAATTGTTGGGTGAAAAAAGTTTTGATCCACCTCTGGTGAAAAAGACAAATTGCCGCCAATTCAGCTGGAAACGGGTCAAATTTGAACTGCAGCTGCCTCATAGTTTGCTCTTTATTTTTTCCAAAAATCATTTCTAGGTAAATAAGTATCTATTTAATCAGAAATACATGGTTTGATGGCAAGGCATCAAGGTTTGGATGGTGGCCGAGGGCCCCAACTCTAGAGCGCGTAAGCTCGCATGCCCGCCGCGTGGTCACCGCTGACCATAGCGTTGCCATGTGTTAAGGGCGGCCTAGGCATGTCTAGTGGGTTGGGCACTCCCCAGGTAGGTGCTAGGAAAAAAATCACAACATAAGATTCTCGCGAGGAGATCGATCGATGCTCAAACATGAATTAGCAGCCAAGTGTTTGATTAGAGGTACGGGAAATGTACATGGCTAATGGGCGTGAGTTTTGGCTGAGGATGATCAGTTACTAAGAAGACCGTCTTCACAAGTTTTCATCTCAAAAGGAGGAGCCTAGGTGGTACTTGCTTTGCAAGCTACCACACTGGACATAAATACGAATGTTGAAGCTCAGCTCAAAATAATGAATGGATTGAGCTGGCATTTGGTGGAGGATGGTTATTTGGGCATAGGAAAGCACTATAGAAAATGGATACTATTTGGAGATGCCAAAGTGGTACTTCCTTCACAAACTGTTGTTTTGAACAGAATAGGAAAATGAATATTTTTGAATTATTTTTGAACTAGGCAAGGAAAGTTTTTACATATTTGACAAAGATATGACCCAAAGAATTTATGAGATTTTTTGGGGAATTTTGGGAATTACAGAAATATAGGTTGCTTCACAACCTAGGGCAAAACTGCCACATGGACATGACACATAGGCAAAACTGATGAGCTGGCGCCTAGTCATAGCAACCCACCACAATCTATATTGGTCGTTAACAACTAGAAATAAGGCAGCGGACTAGCGCTGTTTGCTTTATGACCATTTCGTGTAAGGAAATTATGACCTTTCTGACCAAAATGGTCGCAATGGTTTAGGGTTTGGAGCCCCTCGAACAGCTTTTGACCAATTGGTCTCAAATGGTCATAAATCTATGATCAATTCTTCCAGGGTCACTGACAGAAGGTCATAAGTTGACATATTTCTTGTAGTGGGTGGATCTCGCCTGGGAGAGCTGCAAATGCCAAATCGAGGCTAGGGTCAGACGTGTGGGTGCACTAGAGGGTTGCTGACGCGGTTTGGGAGGCGGAGGTGTCCTCACCGGAGTGGATCATGCCGGAGCCCGGCGAATCGGGGCGGCCGGAGTCGGGGAAGGAGACCTTCTCGAGGTCCTCCTGGTGGCTAGGCGGGGCTCTGGTGAGGTGGAGGAGTGGCTCTGGGTCGAGAACGAGGTCGAGGGCTCCTTCTATAGCAGGTCCGAGGCGGTGGCCGAGAACGGGATAACTCCGGCGACGATTACGGTGAGTCAGTAGTCGGTCAGGTGATTTAGGGGCTAGGCATCACCGCGAGGGTCTACTGGTTCCGTTCAAGTGCTAAGCTTGGCCTGCCTTGGGTGATACTCCAAGTTCCCGACGGAACGGCTCACGGAGCTCGGCGGCGCCAGAGAGCATGCTCTTCGCTGCTTAGGCCACGGCGACGGTGCCGCAACATGCACAGGCAAGCGGACAGCTACGCGGAGGCTTCGGGTGGCTTGGGCGGTGCTGGACGGCACCAAAAGGTGGTGCTGGTCCCTGCTGGCTGCCACGGGTGGCTCTGCCACCGCAGAAGTTGCCGGCGTTGGCGAGACACGTCACCACCAACGCTGGTGCCCGTCCAAATGGCCGTGCGGCGCTCTGGATAAGAAGAAGGAGCAGTGAGCATCGTGCTAGAGCAGGCACTAGTGAGATTGATGCCGCGCTCTGAAGAAAACAACACTGGCGGCAGAACTGAAACACTGAAACTCTGAATTTTACTGAATTTTGCCAGGAACAGTGCATGCCAGGTGTTCAATGAAATGATTTTGGCATGTGGAAATTTTTTCAGGAGCTGATCTTTGGTGAGGTGGTCTCTTGATGCATCTAGGGGTTGCCTGATTTATCCCAAAATTTTTGGAGAAGAAAAATATTGAATTTCACCAAAAATGACAAATCTGGTCCAAACTTGCAGTGAGCAAAACTTGAAAATTCTGAACTGTGGACAAGTGGGTCTTGATGGATCTAGGTTGGGGGTGCTAAGGACTAGTCAGAGGAGTTTGTTTGGGATCAAAACTCAAAAGTAATCTGGTACTTCCTTTGTAAATCACCTAGGTCCAAAATAAATGACAGAAATAGTTTTGGGGATAAAATAAATAGAATAAAAATCAAAAATGGGTTGAACTTGTTGGGATTGGATATTTGACTTGTCCCAAAGTGGAGGGAGGGGTTTTGGAAGAAAGTTTCAACAAGAAGCATGGCAGAAGAGGATGGTTTGAAATAAAAGACTAAATCCAAAACCCATAGGGTTTCTTTTTAATTAAAAATCTTTCCAAATTTAATTGTGATGAGTCAACACCAATGAAAAGCCTTCAATACCGAACATCAAGGTTGAGGATGACCCAAAATAAAGAAAAATATTTGCCAAAAGAGAAAATTTCGAGAAGAAGAGTCTTTTTAGAAAGATTTTAAATAGCCTCCTTTAATTCAAATAAATAATTTGCTAAAAACCAATTCAAAATCTTTGGAGTGTCACATACGAGCGATGGTCTTTTCCTACCAATCTATCCCTCTAGGGGCATGCATAGTAGTACTTTTCTTCGAGGGCTAAGTAGACTTTTGCAATAAGTATATGAGTTCTTTATGACTAATGTGAGTCCATGGATATACGCACACTCACCCTTCCACTTTGCTAGCCTCTATTGTGCCGCGCAACTTTCGCCGGTATCATGCACCCATTATTTACCTTCCTCAAAACAGCCACCATACCTACATATTATGGCATTTCCATAGCCATTCCAAGATATATTGCCATGCAACTTTCCACCATTCCGTTTATTATGACATGTTCCATCATTGTCATATTTCTCTTTGCATGATCAGGTAGTTGACATCGTATTTGTGGCAAGGACACCTTCATAATTTTCATACATGTCGCTCTTCATTCATTGCATATCCCGGTACACCGCTAGAGGCATTCATATAGAGTCATATCTTGTTCTAGCTTTGAGTTGTAATTCCTGAGTTGTAAATCAATAAAAGTGTGATGATCTTCATTATTAGAGCATTGTCTCAGTGAGGAAAGGATGATGAAGACTATGATTCCCCACAAGTCGGGATGAGACTTCGGACTTTAAAAAAAAGAGAAAGGCCAAAAAGAAAAAAAGAAGGCCAAAGAAAAAAAGATAAAAGAAAAAAAAAGAAGAAAAGAAAAAAATGATAGAAAAAGAGAGAAGGGACAATGCTACTATCTCGTTTTTCACACTTGTCCTTCAAAGTAGCACCACGATCTTCATGATAGAAAGTCTCCTATGTTGTCACATTCATATACTAAGTGGGAGTTTTTCATTATAGAACTTGGCTTGTATATTCCAATGATGGGCTTCCTCAAAATGCCCTAGGTCTTCGTGAGCAAGCAAGTTGGATGCACACCCACTTAGTTTCTTTTGTTGAGCTTTTATATATTTATAGCTCTAGTGCATCCGTTGCATGGCAATCCCTACTCACTCACATTGATATCTATTGATGGGCATATCCATAGCTCATTGATACGCCTAGTTGATGTGAGACTATCTTCTCCCTCTTTTTGTCCACACAACCACCACCTTATGCCACCATAGTGCTATGTCCATGGCTTGCGCTCATGTATTGCGTAAGAGTTGAAAAAGCTGAAGCGCGTTAAAAAGTATGAACCAATTGCTTGGCTCGTCATCGGGGTTGTTCATGATGGGAGTATTTTGTTTAATGAAAATGAAGCATGGCCTAAGTATATGATTTTGTAGGGATAAGCTTTCTTTGGCTATGCTATTTTGATAGGACATGATTATTTGTTAGTATGCTTTGAAGCATTATTATTTTTATGTTTTATAAGCTTTTATCTTGAATCATTTGGATCTAACATTCATGCCACAATAAAGAAAATTACATTGAGAATTATGCTAGGTAGTATTCCACATCAAAAATTCTGTTTCTATCATTTACCTACTCGAGGACGAGCAAGAATTAAGCTTGGGGATGCTTGATATGTCTCCAACGTATATATAATTTTTGATTGTTCCATGCTATTACATTACCCCTTTTGGATGTTTATGGGCTTTATTTTACACATTTATATCATTTTTGTGACTAACCTACTAACCGGAGGCCCAGCCCGTATTGCTGTTTTTTTGCCTATTTCAGTATTTCGAAGAAAAGGAATATCAAACGGAGTCCAAACGGAATGAATCCTTCGGGAGCGTGATCTTTGGAACGAACGTGATCCGGAGAACTTGGAGTGCAAGTCAATAAGCTTGTGAGGCGGCCAGGAGACAGGAGGGCACACCCACCCCCTCTGGGCGCGCCCCCTATCTCCTAGGCCCCACAGGCGGCCACCGATGTACTTCTTCCTCCTATATATACCTACGTACCCCTAAAACATCCAGGGAGCCAACGAAACAAAATTTCCACCACCGTAACCTTCTGTATCCATGAGATCCCATATTGGAGCCTTCGCCGGTGCTCCACCGAAGGGGGAATCGACCACGGAGGGCTTCTACATCAACACCATAGCCCCTCCAATGAGTTGTGAGTAGTTTACCACGGACCTTCGGGTCCATAGTTATTAGCTAGATGGCTTCTTCTCTCTTTTTGGATCTCAATACAATGTTCTCCCCCTCTCTTGTGGAGATCTATTCGATCTAAACTCTTTTTGCGGTGTGTTTGTCGAGATCTGATGAATTGTGGGTTTATGATCAAGTTTATCTATGAGAAATATTTGAATCTCCTCTGAATTCTTTTATGCATGATTGAGTTATCTTTGCAAGTCTCTTTGAATTATCAGTTTGGTTTGGCCTACTAGATTGATCTTTCTTGCCATGGGAGAAGTGCTTAGCTTTGGGTTCAATCTTGCGGTGTCCTTTCCCAGTGACAACAGGGGCAGCAAGGCACATATTGTATTCTTGCCATCGAGGATAAAAAGATGGGGTTTTATATCATATTGCATGAGTTTATCCCTCTACATCATGTCATCTTTCTTAATGCGTTACTTTATTCTTTATGAACTTAATACTGTAGATGCAGGCAGGAGTTGGTCTACTTGTCACGGACGTGATGCCTATATACATGATCATGCCTAGATAATCTCATAATTATTCGCTTTGCTATCAATTGCTCAACAGTAATTTGTTCACCCACCGTAATACTCATGCTATCTTGAGAGAAGCCACTAGTGAAACCTATGGCCCCCGGGTCTATCTTTTATCGTATAAGCTTTCAATATACTTTTATTTGCATCTTTACTTTTTTGCATCTATATTATAAAAAAATATATTTATCTTATCATATTATCTCTATCAGATCTCACTTTCGCAAGTGGCCGTCAAGGAATTGACAACCCCTTTATTGTGTTGGTTGCGAGTTCTTTGTTTGTTTGTGTAGGTGCGTGGGACTTTTGAGGAGCCTCCTACTAGATTGATACCTTAGTTGTCAAAAACTAAGGGAAATACTAATGCTATTATTGCTGCATCACCCTTTCCTCTTCAAGGAAAACCAACGCAAGCTCAAGACATAGCATCCCAGTAGTCACGGGTGAAACGTTTTTTCCGTGAAATACGGTGGCCCGTCCGGTGGGTCCCTGCTATCATGTGGAGGAATAATTATTTTCCGCGTAACAAGGAGGCACTTCCTTGCGGCTGTCGTGGACCCAGCTGTCAGCCTCTCCACGTACAGTACTCTTCCGATGAAAGTCGTTCGTTGACCACATTGACCATGCCGCGCCGGGAGCACCACAGCGGTGGACGACGGTGAGGCCTAGGAAGGTGATGATGCGGAGCCGGGGAAGACACGATAGTGGATGCCCATGTGGAGTGGAGTACGAGGGTTCACTGAAACGTCTCCAACGTATCTATAATTTTTTGATTGTTCCATGCTATTATTTACCCACTTTGGATGTTTTTGGGCTTTACTTTACACTTTTATATCATTTTTGGGACTAACCTACTAACCGGAGGCCCAGCCCAAATTGTTTTTTTTTGCCTATTTCAGTGTATCAAAGAAAAGGAATATGAAACGGAGTCCAAACGGAATGAAACATTCGGGAGCAATCTTTTCAGAACAAACGCAATCCAGGAGACTTGGAGTGGACGTCAAGCTGCAAACAAGGCGGCCACAAGGGTGACCGGCGCACCACCACCCTCGTGGGCCCCTCGTTGCTCCACCGGCGTACTTCCTTCGGCTATATATACTCCCGTACCGTGAAAACATCGGGGAGCACCACGAAAACCTAATTCCACCGCCGCAACCTTCTGTATCCGCGAGATCCCATCTTGGAGCCTTCGTCGGCGCTCCGCCGGAGGGGGAATCAACCACGGAGGGCCTCTACATCATCTCCAAGGCCTCTCCAATGAGGTGTGAGTAGTTTAACACAGACCTTCGGTTCCATAGTTATTAGCCAGATGGCTTCTTCTCTCTCTTTGAATCTCAATACCAAGTTGTCCTTGATCTTCTTGGAGATCTATTCGATGTAACTCTTTTTGCGGTGTGTTTGTCGAGATCCGATGAATTGTGGGTTTATGATCAAGTTTATCTATGAGAAGTATTTGAATCTCCTCTGAATTATTTTATGTATGATTGGTTAGCTTTGCAAGTCTCTTCGAATTATCAGTTTGGTTTGGCCTACTAGATTGCTCTTTCTTGCAATGGGAGAAGCGCTTAGCTTTGGGTTCAATCTTGCAATGTCCTTTCCCAGTGAGAACAGGGACAGCAAGGAACGTATTGTATTGTTGCCATCGAGGATAAAAAGATGGGGTTTATATCATATTGCTTGAGTTTATCCCTCTACATCATGTCATCTTTCTTAATGCGTTACTCTGTTCTTATGAACTTAATACTCTAGATGCTCGATAGCGGTCGATGTGTGGAGTAATCATGTCTAGATAATCTCATAACTATGCACTTTTCTATCAATTGCTCAACAGTAATTTGTTCACCCACCGTAATACTTATGCTATCTTCAGAGAAGCCACTAGTGAAACCTATGGCCCCCGGGTCTATCATTTATCATATAAGTTTTCCATCTACTTTTATTTGGATTTTTACTTTCCAATCTATATCATAAAAATACCAAAAATATTTATCTTATCTTATTATCTCTATCAGATCTCAATTTCGCAAGTTACTGTGAAGGGATTGACAACCCCTTTATCGCGTTGGTTGCGAGGTTCTTGTTTGTTTGTGTAGGTGCGTGGGACTTTTGAGGAGCCTCCTACTAGATTGATACCTTGGTTCTCAAAAACTGAGGGAAATACTTATGCTACTTTGCTGCATCACCCTTTCCTCTTAAAGAGAAAACCAACGCAATGCTCAAGAGGTAGCAAGAAGGATTTCTGGTGCCGTGGGGAGGTGAGTGCTTGAAAGTATATCTTTAGATCTTGCAATCGAATCTTTTAGTTTCTTGTTTTATCACTAGTTCAGTTTATAAAATAAAACTACAAAAAAATGGAATTGAGTTTGCCTCATATGCTTCATCTTTTTAATATCTTTCATGAGAATGATGGAAAGGAAAGTTGTGCTCAAGTGCTAGAAGAAGAAGTCTATAAAATGTTTGGTACTAAATCTTTGAATGATGAGCATGGTTGCAATGTTGTTAGTATGAACTCTTTGATATCCATAGTACTAATGATGATTGCACTAGTTATGATGAAAATGTCTCTTATAAGCATGTCAATTTTTGTGGAGTGCATTGGGTTTGCAAGTACACACTAAATAGAGAAGATAGATTTTGCAAGAGGCATAAGCATTTAGAAACTAAATGGTTGCAAGAAAGGCTATATGTGAGTGCTGAAAATTTAAAATATCTTTACCGTACTTGTGAACTTTGCAATGAACATGGTCATTTAAATCTCCGATGCAAATTGTTTCATGATCGAATCGTGTCCAAAAATTGTGATGACTTGATTTCCCTTGCGCATCATAATGAACTTATTTTGCTTTTGGGTTATGAAGAAATGAAACATTTAACCAAGCATATTCCAATATTTAATCTCGATAAATTCCTTCATATTGATCTAGAAGAAATTTATATGTATTGTGCGGTAATTGCATTGAAAATCCTTATATTGCCAATTACATTAAGAAAAGAAAGCAAATAGAAGATGAAGAGAATACTATTGAAAGGGAAGAGACTTCCCAATATCCTCCTATTATTTCTTATGATGAATCAGGTAATGAGGAGGAGCTTTCTATTCAACCAATCTCATCAGTAAGGAGCTCAAAAAAGAGGGTTAAGCCCACACATGATGTAAAGGAGAAAAAGAAAAGACGGAGAAGCAAAGGTAGAAAGGTATCCCTCCCAAATGATGTTTCTCCTATTACTCGTTGTGATGATGATAATTGCTATACTATTGGTATTATCCATACAATTAATGATGAGAGTGATTATGCTTATGATATGAAAGGGCCCAAGCTTGGGATGCTATGTTTGATGAGAATGACATGTTTGAGAATATATTTGCTGCAATTAATGTTCGTCCCAAGCTTGGGGATGCTATGTGTAATGAACATGAAATTTTTAGCCTCCCAAGTTATGATATGCAAAGTTGTTATGATGATAGCATGCCTCCTACCTATGATGATTATTGTGATGAAACTTATGCTATAAAAAGTAGTGATGATTATATTTATAAAACTTGTCATGATTATGATTACCCTTTTTCTGAACATTACTCTTTTAATATGGAAACAATTTATAGTATTCGAGTCTCTTATGATACTCCCACTATTCCGAATAAGAAGAAATTTGCTTATGTGGAGAGTAGTAAAAATTCTATGCTTGTAGATCATGAAAAGAATGCTTTAGGTGCTGGTTATATTGTTGAAGTCATTCATGATACTATTAAAAATTATTATGAGGGAGGAATATATGCTTGTAGGAATTGCAATAATATCAAGTTTCCTCTTGAAGCTATGCTTGTTTTTGCCTTCCTATGCTAGATGATTATTGTTGCCATAGGTTGTTTTCTCACAAAATCCCTATGCATAGGAAGTGGGTTAGGCTTAAATGTGCTAGTCATATTCTTCATGATGCTCCCGCTATGTTTCAATTCTTATCTTTTATGTGAGCATCATTGAAATCATCATGCCTAGCTAGAAAGGCATTAAAGAAAAGTGATTGTTGGGAGACAACCCAATATTTACCCTTACTGTTTTTGTGTGTCCACGTGATTATGCTACTGTCGTAATCATATTTTATAGCTTTTTTTCAATAAGGTGCCAGGTAACACCTTTAGGATAGCTTAAAGTGATAATTGTGTTGATCTTGCCGAAAATCAGAAACTTTTGCAACCAGTAAATTAGTTTTGATAATTCACAGAAACGTGATTTTGATATGATTCATTTTGCTCTGGATTGGTACACAAATTTCTCAGGTTTTCCTAATTTGGTAGGATATTTGTTGTTCCATAAATATACGTTTGATACAGATTACTACAGACTATTCTGTTTTTGACAGATTCTGTTTTCTATGTGTTGTTTGCTTATTTTGATGCATCTATGGCTAGTATCGGGGGGTATGAACCATATAGAAGTCGGAATATAGTAGGTTTAACACAAATATAAATAAATAATTATTTCATTACAGTACCTTAATGTGGTGGTTTTTCTTTCTTGCACTAATGGAGCTTATGAGATTTTTTGTTGAGTTTTGTGTTCTGACGTTTTCAAGTTTTGGGTAAAGATTTGATGGACTATGGAATAAGGAGTGGCAAGAGCCTAATATTGGGGATGCCCATGGCACCCCAAGATATTCAAGGATAACCAAAAGCCTAAGCTTTGGGATGCCCCGGAAGGCATCCCCTCTTTCGTCTTCGTCTATCGGTAACTTTACTTGGAGCTATATTTTTATTCGCCATATGATATGTGTTTTGCTTCGAGCGTCTTGTATGATATTATTCTTTGCTTTTTAGATTACCACAATCATCCTTGCTGTACACACATTTTGGGAGAAACCCACATGATCTGGAATTATTAGCATACTCTATGTTCTTCACTTATATCTTTTGAGCTACATAGTTTTGCTCTAGTACTTTACTTATATCATTTAGAGCACGACGGTGGCTTTATTTTGTAGAAATTGTTGATCTCTAATGCTTCACTTATATTATTTTGAGAGTCTTTTAGAACAGCATGGTATTTTCTATGGTTATAAAATTGGTCCTAGAATGATGGGCATCCAAGTTGGGTATAATAAAAACTATCATAGGAAGTGAATTGGATGCTCTGATCAATTTGATGCTTTATAATTGTTTTGAGATATAGAGGTGGTGATACTAGAGTCATGCTAGTTGGGTAATTTTGAATTTAAAGAATACTTGTGTTGAAGTTGACAAGTCCCGTAGCATGCACGTATGGTAACCGTTGTGTAACAAATTTGAAACATGAGGTGTTCTTAGATTGTCATCCTTATGAGTGGCGGTCGGGGACGAGCGATGGTATTTTCCTACCAATCTATCCCCCTAGGAGCATGCACGTAGTTCTTGGTTTTTGATGACTTCTAGATTTTTGCAATAAGTATATGAGTTCTTTATGACTAATGTGAGTCCATGGATTATACGCACTTTTACCCTTCCATCATTGCTAGCCTCTTCTGTACCGTGCATTGCCCTTTCTCACCTTGAGAGTTGGTGCAAACTTCGCCGGTGCATCCGATACGATACGCTCTATCACACATAGACATCCTTATATCTTCCTCAAAACAGCCACCATACCTACCTATTATGGCATTTCCATAGCCATTCCGAGATATATTGCCATGCAACATTCCACCGTTCCGTTTAGCATGACATGCATCATCATTATCATATTGCCTTGCATGATCATGTAGTTGACATCGTATTTGTGGAAAATCCACCTTCATAATTTTTCATACATGTCACTCTTGATTCATTGCCCACCCCGGTAAACCGCTGGAGGCATTCATATAGATTCATATCTTGTTCTAGTTTTGAGTTGTAATTCATGAGTTGGAAATAAATAGAAGTGTGATGATCATCATTATTAGAGCATTGTCCCTTATAAAAAAAGTCCAAAAAGAAAAAAAAGAAAGGCCAAAGAAAAAAAAAGAAAAAAAGGCCAAATAAAAAAAGAAAGGCCCAAAAAAGGATGAAAAAAGGGGGACAATGTTATTATCTTTTTCCACACTTGTGCTTCAAAGTAGCACCTTGTTCTTCATGTAGAGAGTCTCATTTGTTGTCACTTTCATATACTAGTGGGAATTTTTCATTATAGAACTGGGCTTGTATATTCCAATGATGGGCTTCCTCAAAATGCCCTAGGTCTTCGTGAGCAAGCAAGTTGGATGCACACCCACTTAGTTTCTTTTGTTGAGCTTTCATACATTTATAGCTCCAGTGCATCCATTGCATGGCAATCCCTACTTCTCATGTTGACATCAATTGATGGGCATCTCCATAGCCCGTTGATTATCCTCGTCAATGTGAGACTTTCTCCTTTTTGTCTTCTCCACACAACCTCCATCATCATATTCTATTCCACCCATAGTGCTATCTCCATCGCTCACGCTCATGTATTGCTTGGCTTCTCATCGGGGGTGTGCACGATGAGAGCATTCTTGTGTGACGAAAATGGAGCATGACCAAACTATATGATTTGTTAGGGATGAACTTTCTTTAGCAATGCTATTTTGAGAAGACATGATTACTTTGTTAGTATGCTTGAAGTATTACTATTTCTTATGTCAATATGAACTTTTATTTTGAATCATTTGGATCTGAACATTCATGCCACAATAAAGAAAATTACATTAAGGATTATGCTAGGTAGCATTCCACATCAAAAATTCTGTTTTTATCATTTACCTACTTGAGGACGAGCAGGAATTAGGCTTGGGGATGCTTGATACGTCTCCAACGTATCTATAATTTTTGATTGTTCCATGCTATTATATTACCCATTTTGGATATTTATGGGCTTTACTTTACAGTTTTATATCATTTTTGGGACTAACCTACTAACTGGAGGCCCAACCCGAGTTGCTGTTTTTTTTGCCTATTTCAGTGTTTCGAAGAAAAGGAATATCAAACAGAATCCAAATGGAATGAATCCTTCAGGAGCGATCTTTTCGGAACAAAAGCAATCTAGGACACTTGGAGTGGACGTCAAGCTGCAAACGAGGCGGCCTTGAGGGTGCCCGGCGCGCCCTAAGGGGGTGGTCGTGCCCCATATCCTCATGGGCCCCTCGTTGCTCCAGCGGCATACTTCCTTCGCATATATATACTCCTATAGCCTGAAAACATCGAGGAGCACCATGAAAACCTAATTCCACCGCCGCAACCTTCTGTATGCGCGAGATCCCATCTTCGAGCCTTCGCCGGCGCTCCGCCGGAGGGGGAATCAACCACAGAGGGCCTCTACATCATCTCGAAGGCCTCTCTGATGAGTTGTGAGTAGTTTACCATAGACCTTCGGGTCCATAGTTATTAGCTAGATGGCTTCTTCTCTCTCCTTGAATCTCAATACCAAGTTCTCCTCGATCTTCTTGGAGATCTATTTGATGTAACTCTTTTTGCGGTGTGTTTGTCGAGATCCGATGAATTGTGGGTTTATGATCAAGTTTATCTATGAGAAGTATTTGAATCTCCTCTGAATTATTTTATGTATGATTGGTTATCTTTGCAAGTCTCTTTGAATTATCAGTTTGGTTTGGCCTACTAGATTGCTCTTTCTTGCAATGGGAGAAGTGCTTTGCTTTGGGTTCAATCTTGTGGTGTCCTTTCCCAGTGACAGCAGGGGCAGCAAGGCACGTATTGTATTGTTGGCATCGAGGATGAAAAGATGGGGTTTATATCATATTGTTTGAGTTTATCCCTCCACATCACGTCATCTTTCCTAATGCGTTACTTTGTTCTTATGAACTTAATACTCTAGATGCAGGCAAGAGTCGGTCGATGTGTGGAGTAATAGTAGTAGATGCAGAATCATTTCGATCTACTTGTCACGGACGTGATTCCTATATACATGATCATGCCTAGATAATCTCATAACTATGCAATTTTCTATCAATTGCTCGACAGTAATTTGTTCACCCATCATAATACTTATGCTATCTTGAGAGAAGCTACTAGTGAAACCTATGGCCCCGGGGTCTATCTTTTATCATATAAGTTTTCCATCTAATTTTATTTGCATCTTTTACTTTCCAATCTATATCATAAAAATACCAAAAATATTTATCTTATCTTATTATCTCTATCAGATCTCACTTTCGCAAGTTACCGTGAAGGGATTGACAACCCCTTTATCGCGTTGGTTGCGAGGTTCTTGTTTGTTTGTGTAGGTGCGTGGGACTTTTGAGGAGCCTCCTACTGGATTGATACCTTGGTTCTCAAAAACTGAGGGAAATACTTACTCTACTTTGCTGCATCACCCTTTCCTCTTCAAGGGAAAACCAACGCAGTGCTCAAGAGGTAGCATTCACTGGTTCGGTTGCGTTGTGAGGCTACCATCGCCGTAGAATAACAGGGGGTGTGGGTGAGTGGAGGGACGGCCTGGCCAGCGGTGGGAGTAGTATGGGGGCGGTGAGGCCTCCGCAGCAGCACAGCCGGCCACGAGAGGCAGGAGTAGGCGGCTCGACCAGCGCTGCTTTGGGCGGCTGGAGCAAGAAGACCAGAGGTTGAAGAAGCACTATGGCCGTTGGATGGACATCGTACGGTCACTGGAGTATTGACTAAATTGACAAAGCCTTCCGTCCCCATCAACTTAGTAGGCCCACAAGTCAGCCACCCACTATGGTGGGTCCCAGCTAGCAGGGGGTATTCATTTTTTTGTGCATCATAAGGAGGCACTTCCTTGCGTGCGAAGATATAACTGTGGGTCCGACCGGTCAGCGGGGGAACGTTTTTTTTCACGAAATACAGAGGCCCTTCCAGTGGGTCCTAGCTGTCAGGTGGAGGAATCATTATTTTGCGTGTAATAAGGAGGCATTTCCTTGCGTGCGGCCGTGGACCCAGTTGTCAGCCTCTCCACGTACAGTCCACTTCCGATGGATGTCGGTCATTGACCATGTTGACCAGGTTGCGCCGACAGCACCACGACGGTGGACGACGGCGAGGCCTAGGAAGGGAACGACACAGAGCCAGGGAAGACTCGGCAGTTGTTTCCTACGTGGAGGAGTACGAGGGTTTACTGGTTCGTCTATCGTCCCCGTAGAATAATAGCAGGTGTGGGTGAGTAGAGGGATGGCTAGGCCAGGAATGGGAGTACGGTGAGGCGGTGAGGCCTGCGCGGCAGCATAGCCGTCCGCGAGAGGAGGGAGCAGGCAGTCCCGCCGGGGCTTGATTGAGCGGCTGGAGCAGGAAGAGCAGATATTAAAGAAGCACGACAGCCGTTGGATGGACATCCAACAGTCACTGCTCTCATGTGTTGACTAAGTTTACAAGGTGTTGTGTGTGCGTCAACCTTTTTTTTAGGAAAGCATACGCGTCAACCTGTAGTAGGCACACAAGTCAGCCTCAAATCTGTGGAAAATAGCATACAGCCCATCTGCCATTATTTCTAATATTGTACAACCCATTTGCTAATTCTTAAGAATTTTTTTGGATCCCATCTTCTTTTTGTTTGGATTACACCCCATATTGTGGCCACGGTTGAAAAGTATATGAAATTTTGCATATTTCAGTGCGGTCAACTATTTTTAATCCCGAAATATCGATTCACATTCAAAGTATTTTGAAAAATAATTTATATAAATATAAAATCCAAATAATTGTCCATGCATAAAAATTAATGGAATTTAAAATCTAGTAATGAAAAAAATTGAAACTAATTCCTGGTTTGATGTGTTTTAAAAATGTACAGCCCATTTCTAGGCAAACCGAATGAAACTCTCCTCGTCTTGAAAGATTTGCAGCCTAGCAGGGATAATAAAGCAAGTAGGCCTCGTTTGGGTATTTCTTTTTAAAAAAATAGAACCGGGCTAGCCAATTTCAACAAGAAAAAACACAACTGGGCTCATGATGTGGTAAACATAAATAAAACCCTGGCCAGACGGGCCACAGCCCCCACACAGCCCCGTTGTTACCCTGATCCATCGCTAAAACTAGTATAAATAACAACTGCTTGTTCCTCAAAAAAAAATGCGTGACCTTTTGGGTCCCTGGTGTCAGCCGCTCGTAGTGTAATTCTCCCGTTTATTGGCTATGTTGACAATGGCGTGAGCCCTAGATGTCCAATCATTAGGAGGAACCATATTTTTGGGCTTGTAATATAGAGGCACTTAGTATGAGGGTTGACTGGTTCGAGTGCGGGTGCGTGTTGGGGCTGACATCGCCGGAGAATAATAGGACATGTGGTTGAATTGAGGGAGGGACTGGCCAATGTTGGAGGGTACGTACGGTAGGTCGGCGGAGGCGTAGCCAGCCATGGGAGGCGGGAGCAGGCGAAGCCGACAGGGTGGTTTGGTTTGGGTGGCTGGAGGAAGAAGAAGACAAGAGATAGAAAATACACGACAGATGTTGGATGTCAATCCAACGACTGGTAGGCAGAATCGTTTGTTGAATGGCTAGTAAGTCGACACCACCTTGGATAGGCTATTTCCTCGCGGGTCCCAAATGTTAGAATGCAAATCTGTCATGGTCATGCAACCTTTCCTATGAAAATTTACAGCCCATTTGATGTGCTAGTTCGAAATAAGTTTGTGGGTGCTGGTGGGGGCTAATCAGTTGGCTTCTGTAATGCACAGTGAGCTCAAGTAGCCGGCGAGAGTGATGTTATTTCCCTTGGTTGGGATTTTTTATAATATTTCACTCTAAATTAAACGAATAGCAAGCCATTTGCTTTGTTTCAAAGAAAATATGATAGTCACAGCCGAGTTGAAAAGGGCAAGAACATCTAACTACAGCTTACAAACTGTACAAAAGCACGAGGGTTAATTGTTCATCAGGTTTACAAAAAAAACCATGTTGAAAAGGGCAACAACGTCTAACTCCAGCACTGTTTTCGGTAGTCACAGTCAAATGGATCGGTCAGGTCCATAGAATGAACATCTTGGGTCATAAAATTTACTGGATTATGACCACAATATGTTGTAAATAGAAGCCCGACACGTTCAGAAGCTCTTTTTCCCACCTGAAACTCCTTTTATTGCTCTTCGACATACTCATCTGTCAAAATCCTCGCATTCAGCAGGAAGAATGTGACAAATCTAGTGTTTGCACGGTTGGCTACATATCATTCTAGCGTTATTGTCTTCAATTGAATCTCATGAGAAGTGAGAAAATCCCGATGCTTACGAATCCACTGATTGGTTATAACTTTCTTACCCCTTCATGTTGCATAAATAGACATGAAGATTGAAAACAGTTAAGGTCTAAAAAAGAGTGTCAAAAGAGCAACAACTGAACGGTTCATCTAGTACACTATATGCGGGTTTCCAATGTGTGTGAAATTATCACCCTTTATATACTACTTCTCTAGACATGGAAAGCATTGCAGCAAGCCAATAATCTTGTTCAGATCAAAACTATTCATTTGGATTTATAAGATCTTGACAGAATCCAGCACCATTGATAGGTCATCCATGGAGAAACTCTTCATTGAGCATTGAACATAATATTAGTACAAAATGTGTACTCCAAGATGATATATAACTTATGCGCATAAATTTAAAATGCAGCTTAAGGTTACAAGTGTAGATGATAATGTAAAGTACCTGAAGAATTGTGGAGCCAAACACCATATTGAAATGAGCACAGAGATCATGTATTACACCTAAGGTCTCCAGTTTAGGCGCAGAGAGGACGGTTATTTGCAATAGTGAATAACTAGAATCAAGGATCAACCTTTGAAGTGAAGGGGCATCTTGGATGATGAGCTGCCTTCCGTCAAAAGAAATTACAATTCTTACAAGGTTAGGCGACTTTATTTGGAGACAACCGATTCTAACTATGAAAACAAGCACCAAGCACTCCAGGATAGGGCAACTGGAGTGGATGATGATGTGCAATTAGGCCTCCGATATACGAACCCCCACAAGTGAAAGTTTCTTGAGAAGTGGGAGTCGAAGGTTTAGTACCAGATTGTCTGGTAGGTAGCACAATGCAAAGGTGGCGGTGTGGAGAGAGTAGGAAAACCGCGAGATGGACATCGGTGCTGAGGGCACAAGTACATGGCATTAGGTATGTGGTATGTGATTTCCAGGGGAATAGTAGAACTCAAGCATCTGTAGTTCTATGAATTCAAGGGATTTCAGCGAGGCGTCCACCGTGGAGGGCAGGGTATGCTTGCTCAGGTAGCATGACGGGATGCAAAGGCTTTGAATGGAGCCCTGGTGGGAGGAGATGATGGCTCTGGGGATTTCAAAATCATTGAAGAGAGATAGCTATGACAGTCAAGATTAAGGGGCACGGCGGGCCATAGAGGGCGCCACTGAATTGAGTGGACTTGGGTGCGGCAGCAATCCTTGGTGGGGAGAAGCGAGATGATCTCCCCAAGGACGGCTTCTGGGAGATCGCTGATAAGGTCCACCCGAGATTCTACGGGTTTGTAGGATCCGCTGGGGGCGGGGTCGCCGCTTCTCCCCGCGTTGCCGGGTGCGGGATCTACAATAGGCATCGCCGCTGGCGGGAGCCTCATCTTCTTGGCGCTGGGGTGAGCCGACTCCATTTTCCTCGAGGGCATTGTGTCGCGCTCACAGATTTGAGCAGAGTAACGAATGATGAGCCTAGTTGTAGTGCGAGTGAAGAAGAAGGGGAACTGGGGTTTTCCGTAATAGTGAGGAAGAAGGGGAGCTGGGGTTTTCTGTAGGAGTGAGGTGAAGAATTTGGGGGTACGAGTGGAGCGAGCTGACATGAGGTGGGTGGGAGTGAGGAGGAAGAAGAGCACCCAAGTTTTTTGGGGGGGCGGTGTGCTGGGTGTGGGTAGTGCCTCCCATTCAGTAAATATATGGGCTTTTGAATTGATTTTACTATTTACTAGGGTGGATGGGCTGTTTTGTCTTGGGCCCAGAGAAACAATTACTACTAGTACAGTGGTGACACTCTACAGCTACCTAGAAAAAAATTACTACTAGTACAGTGGATACAATAACGCTTCTGGCTCCTCCTAGGTCATTGAAACGTCTCCCTCTACTGAATGTCGTTATACTTTTGTTGACCGACATGCGGGCCATACAGCACGCGGGCCCAAATGCCATCCACCAAATTAGAAGGCAGTATGCAGGCAGAGAGTCACCCTAGTCGTAGCGTGGCAGTAACGAGCTGTCGTATCACAAAACCCCACCTCCCCGCAGTCTAAGTTTGTCGGACGAAGCAACCATCATTTCACTCTTCGCTGAATCCCCTTTCTCCCTCACCGTCTTCAAGAAAGGCATGACTCCAATCTGCCATTGTTCTTATCTCCCAATGAAGGGAAGGTAAGTGAATCCGTGATGTCGGTATATTTTCGTTGAGAGAAAAAAAAGAACTTTTGCAAAGCAGTAACCGATCCTCACTCTCTTTTTTGTTTCATTGTCATTGCGATTGTGTTTTCATTTAAGTGGTCTCCTAGTATTCGTCAGTTTCATGATGGACCAAGGAGAACCAGGCAAAGATCTGCCAATATTGGAGCAGACGCGGGAGGCTGATCCCCACGAGACACAGAGCTACAAGAAGATGGAGGCAGCCACCGAGCCGACCCCATATACGCTCACGGCTACTACTGAGATGGTCAACGCCCCGTTTGAGGTTACAGCCCTCGTGGCACTGCAGGAGCAGTTTTCCCCTTTGAGGATGTGCCCCCCCCCCCCCCCCGATGAGCTGCGCAAGGTGATTTTCTTCTTTGCCGATCTCGATTGTGGTTTTTCATCTAAGTATGTGGTGATGAATAATGCAAAATTTTATTAACTTCAATGCCATGCTATACATAGTGGTTTAAATAACTTGTGTTTCTTATACTAGAAAGTAATGCAGAATCTGTTTCTGTTTCAATTAGAGCCCTGATGCAGAAAAGGATTGCGTGGCTGTACATGTCACTCGCTATGAGGCGGATGACCTGAATATACACAATGGGAAAATAGAGTTCTTAGGTTGTTGGATCCTGGAAGCCATTTGCGCTTATACCAATGAAGAGTTGTATTCCAGCCTCACTATTGTCAGGCGTGTTGTCCAGGGTGTACTGAAGCACAAGAAGTTCAAAGCTACTCCTTTGTTTGTGAGGCATACTATTCTTGTCAAGCTTACGTAGTAAGATGATGTGGCATGGCTCCACAAACAAGTTTATCAGTGGCAAGGCCACAAGGTTTTCTTCATGAAGGTTCACAGGATTGAGCTGCTGCAGGACGTCCTCGATGATGTTCATGGCAAGGTCCATCTTGTGTCCGGCCCAAATTAGATCGAGTCATGAAATAGTTGCCCCAACTAGTGTTTAATAGTAGTTTGGATTGTGTCTAATTATCCGAACCTTGCCTGTTATCGAGCCCTCTGGCGATAGTACTCTGTTTGAATCCGTCTATGGGAACTGCTGCTACCTTTGTGTGCCCATGAATCATGTGAGAACCATCATAATTGTTGCCGAAACAGATGTGTCCTCACTAGTTTTTTCTTGAATATGGCATGGTAAGACATAAGTTGTCACGGTTTATCATACGAGCAGTGTGTGTTTTGATGAAATAGAGTACTCGTTCGAGAACTGTGCGCCGACGTATACATAAGTACATGTAAACACTGTTGGTGCTACCCCACTTGTAAGCAGTTGTGCAAAACACGGCACATTGGCTCAGCTCGCTTCAACACTAGGCTATCGACTAGATAACAATCAACAATCAGATGTCTGAAATATAAGCAAGTATGTATCTTGTTACAGTGGTTCATGAAGTTAACTGAGGCCACAATGTAAATTCCAAACGTTCACCAGCTAGTCTAGCGTTCATGTGGAACACTCACATTAAACTCGGCTTCATAAAAAACTTTAAAAGCATAAGTTAAGCAATTTTGTTCATCTTAATGATTCATAGAACATAACAAACATATACTAGTTCACAACAAAAGACAAAGTTGTGAGAAGGTTTACAAATCAGGAAAAAAACAAGTAAGGCTTCTCTGAGCAAAGGGCCTCCCGGCAGGCTTAAATTTCCTGGAGTTCACTCTGGTTTTTTCTTGCTACCACCATCCAGGGTTAGGTTCTCTCATTCCAGAATAACCAATTATAATTGTGGTCTCAGCTGGAATGTTGAACTGAACCATGTAGTGTACTGACCAGCTGAAATTCTTGTGCATTCCACTAAATTTAAGCACCGCTATTTGCACAAATAAGCAGACCACAAATGCCTCTTGTTCGCGCACCTGTCCAGAAAACCGTCGTGCAACCGTGCCAGCTAGTCCTCGGTCCATAGATGAACTGGTAGAAAGTGCATTCCGGACTAGGATGCAGTTGTTTTCCCTCGTCCCTGCACTAACAATTAGGAAGTAAAACATACGAATCAGCTTCTTTTAGATTGCATTGGTCATTCTAACTTAGTTACTACCAATGTAGGAATACCTTGAACACTGGAGGTTAGAGGACGGCAACTAGGAATAGCCATATCATTTTGTGCAGTTGTACTAAAACTGAGGTGTGTACTTTTGATTGCGCAGACAAGAAACGATATGGAGACAGACCTCAGTTTTGAGCAAATACGAAATATGGTTATTTAAACAGTGACAGATATTTGCAGTGGCGTATGATTAACAGCAGCATCTATTGTGTTATAATTGGCACTAGATTGACAGTATGAAAGTGCCCTTAAGTAATTGGCATCATATCACGTCAACACTGCCACTAGATTAACATGCAGAAGAATAGCATTAGTATTACTGTCATGAGAGTAGCACATGGTCAGTAAATGTGCAATCAAATTTGTGCAGTTCCACTAGGATGAAGCAATGTTAGTGGTGTGAGATTCAAGTGTAACTGCAAAAACACAATTCATGGGAAATAAAGCAAGACGGAAGAACTTCATAAAATGGTGGTGGCATTGCTTCAATTTATCGATGGCACTAGACCATTACTTATAGTGACATTAGGTGGCATTGCTTAAGGCTTCATGTAATTTTACATTAACGGTAGCGATATGGGCGTAGGGACAGCAGGGGCATAAAGTGGTGAGGCAGTTGTGTCTGCCGAGAGCGGCAAACACTCAAGCGGCATGTCTCCATTTGTCCCATTTTTTATCTCCTCGGCGACATTTTCCTATGTGAGCATAGGAAATCTAGACCTGCTCATTCTCATTTGCGTTGTCCCCCAACACCCATCAGTTTCTTTTATTTTTCAACCAAGAGATAGGTCCACTTCCCCCCACCCTTCGCCATCCACCATGCTTTCTTCGTCTTTTCAACCAAGAGACCGGTTCGGTAGCTAGTATCTACTACTTTCCCACGTTTCCTCATAGAACCAAGCCCTAGATTCATGCTACAGCTTTTCCACTTTCTTCCGTGTTTGGACCAACTCTTAGAGTCGACTGCATGAACTAGCTTTACCTCTAATAATAGTAAAAGTCTAGGTGGCTTTAGAACAGCTGGCGGAAGTAGAAAAAGATCCACACGAAGCCAAGTGGGGAGCTGGGGCAGTAGAGCACGGCAGGTTTCGAAGGAATATATACCTGAGGGTCGTCGGCATGTGGCAAAGACGATATCGGGAGGCCGCTTCTTGGCCACAATACCGCAGGGAGGAAGAAGGGGTCGGAGGCCCTCCCGAGCTGGCGTTCTCTCGGAGAGAATGGCACGGCCGCTGATCGGGACACGCGGGCAGCCATTGGTCTCCTCCCTCGCCGCCCCGGTCGAGGTTATCCGGCCAGATTTGTGACCAGCTGTGAGCTAAGAGAGTGTGGCCACCTATGTCTTGCTTAGATCTGGAGAGCATGAGAGAGTGAACGAGAGGAACCCTAGTAAAGCAAGCGCTAAGGCTCCTGCTTATATATATAGTGGAGTGATTTTGTTGTACCAGCTTCAAAAAAATGCACTCCTACGTGTACTCGCGAGTGGGTGTGAGAGAACTAGTGTGTGTGTGCACCGCTTCTCTTTGTGAGAGTACAATATACTATGCCAAAAGAATGTTCGCCGCAAGAGTAATAGTATAAGTGTGTGACGTGTGAGCTAACATAAAATGTGCGCGACGTCTTTTGTTTTTTAGAAGTTCTGAGGGTAGGGTGTGAAGAGCACATATGTGCGTGACGTCTACCTGCAGATAGACGGTGGGTGCAAGAGGACTTGGGAGAGTTGTGACTCATGAGGGTGCGTGTGCGTGAGAGAGAGGGGAGCACGTATCAATGCAATGCATGTGTCCGGACATCATTATCCGAAAAACGTTCGCCACAAGCCTTTTCCTGACGAACGCCGTAAGAACCGTTAGATCGGCATCCGATAGTGTTAGTTTTGCCATGTCATTTAACAGAACAGCCACTCCTCCTACACACAGGTCTTCCACGTGAGTGTTAGCAACTTCCTTATACTCCCTCCGTTCCAAAATGCAGTGCCTATAGCTTTACTCAAAATTTGAACCTCGCAAACTTTTACCGAGTTTTCATGTACCAAATTGCACATGTAGAATACCCTGTATATATCATTTCATTCATCTTCGAGAAGTAACTATAAAGATGGGGGAGGATTCTACAAAGAAAGACCATCGTATCACCTGCAGCAACTTCAACCATCCTTTGGTGTGGAGGAATATCATAGGAATTCTATATGATATGATTTTTATAGGATTTTTTCCTTTAGAGCCAATTGGTTCATAGGAATAGATTCATATACCCCACATTTCAAAGGAAATAAACATGATATCATTTCTATAGCTTTAGAGCCACTTGGTTCATATGAATGGATTCCTATACTCCAATAATTTCAAAGGAAAATAAACATTAGCGTATATTGAATAGAAAAGTTCCTATGATATGAACCAAATTACATCTCTTTTCTAATCCCTCCTCATAGGAAATGAGATACATGTCATATCTAGATTCAATAGAAAATTTCCTATGACGTGAACCAAATGACATCTCTTTTCCAATCCCTACTCATAGGAATTGAGATACTCCATGTCATCTCTTTCCCTACAACTTCCATGTATACGTCTTCTATTCCTAAATAGCTAGTACAACCCACTAGTAGCTTTTTTCCAAGACATGCAACTATGGCACAAGGACTATATATTATGCGAATAACTTTGAAAGATGGTCGCTGGATAATCCGACAGTGCAGAGATGGCAAATCCAAGCACTACTGGCCGTTGGATATCATCAACATTCCACCAGATCTGCCACATGTACAATTTAGAAGACTCCATGGTTGAACTTAAACATAATGCACAAATCTCAAACACAAGCACTTCTCCTTCGTTCTAGAATCTTCCGTATCATAATTGAATTATTATTTTCTAAATGAATTTCCATTATTTGTTTTTTACTTTATGCTTTACAATGCACAACCCCATGAATCTTAACATTTTTATAAAACTAATTGATTTTGAATGAGATGAACTATAAGAACTAAACAAACATCTACATCATGCATATATGACTCAAAGCTTTACATGCTATAGTGTGTATTTATTCATAATTTGGTTTCGAAATCTCATGCATTCAATGCATGTGTACCTTACTAGTTTTGAGTAGGGTAGCAAATTTCACGCGGCTCTAGGTATATCAAAATGCAGGGCCCATGCATCATTGCCTTTCGGTCGAACCTATGTCCATAATTTTTTGTACGTACTATATCTCCACTGGTCCCCGAACCCAAAATGTTGCCTCGTTCTCGTAAAACCAAGCGGCCCACACATATTTAAGGTGTCGACTCGAACTCATTCCCTCTCCCATTTACTACGACATGGCCCCGCATGCCGTAGTACTCCTACAAACCCTACCACCGCACTCATCATCGGTTTCCTTAAGAGGACGAGGGAGAAGCCGATTTGTAGTGGGGGCGCTTTCAAAAAAAGGATCTGTAGTGGAGACCCCTACCATAGGGTGCCCTAGGTAGCTGCTGCATGCATCATTGTTTTCACTTTTCTTTATGCTCTTGCGCCCTAGAGCAAAATGATGGTTGCTTTGTCCATCCAGCTTAATGCGGCAAAAGGTGGGGCTTTGTGATTTGACCCCTCATCGCTCATTTTCTACTACTGCGACGCTACGACCGGGGTGCCTCCAATTCCAACCGCTGCTCCGAACTGTAATTTGGTGCATCGCACGTGGAACAAGACGGTGGATGAGCCACATGTCAGCCAAAGGGGTCCTGTTAAGTGTGTTGCCATTTCGTGTGCGGATTAACCCTGGTTGAGTTGCTACGCCAACACGACAGGAGCAGCCTACCACTTGGTTTTACTCCTTGGTGAATCCCGACTATATTGATCTAAAAAGATACATACTGAACTACCCTCTTCGTCTCGTTTTTTAGGCATCTCGGTTTATAGGGTGTGCACGCAGTTCTAGGTCATCCATTTGACTAACGAAATATGAGTTACTATGTCACAAAAAGTATATCATTGGATTCTTAAGCGGATGTAGTTTCTAAACATATACTCCCTCCGTCCAAAAATACTTGTCATCAAAATGAACAAAAAGGGATGTATCTTGAACTAAAATACATCTAGATACATCCCATTTTATTTATTTTGATGACAAGTATTTCCGGACGGAGGGAGTAGTATTTAAAAGTCGAGGGCGGGGCTTTTCCTGCGCGGTAGGCTGCTACATCTTGAGCTTGCGTTGGTTTTCCTTGAAGAGGAAAGGGTGATGCAGCAGAGTAGCGTAAGTATTTCCCTCAGTTTTTGAGAACCAAGGTATCAATCCAGTAGGAGGCTCCTCAAAAGTCCCACGCACCTACACAAACAAACAAAGAACTCGCAACCAACGCAATAAATGGGTTGTCAATCCCTTCACGGCCACTTGCGAAAGTGAGATCTGATAGAGATAATATGATAAGATAAATATATTTTTGGTATTTTATAATATAGATGCAGAATGTAAAGATGCAAATAAAAGTATATTGAAACCTTATATGATAAAAGAGAGACCCGGGGACCATAGGTTTCACTAGTGGCTTCTCTCAAGATAGCATAAGTATTACGGTGGGTGAACAAATTACTATCGAGCAATTGATAGAAAAGTGAATAATAATGAGATTATCTAGGCATGATCATGTATATAGGAATCACGTGTACAACAAGTAGACCGACTCCTGCCTGCATCTACTACTATTACTCCACACATCGACTGATATCCAGCATGCATCTAGAGTATTACGTTCATAAGAACAGAGTAACGCATTAAGAAAGATGTCATGATGTAGAGGGATAAACTCATGCAATATGATATAAACCCCATCTTTTTATCCTCGATGGCAACAATACAATACGTGCCTTGCAACCCTTTCTGTCACTCGGTAAGGACACCGCAAGATTGAACCCAAAGCTAAGCACTTCTCCCATGGCAAGAAAGATCAATCTAGTAGGCCAAACCAAACTGATAATTCGAAGAGACTTGCAAAGATAACTCAATTGTACATAATAGAATTCAGAGAAGATTCAAATATTTCTCATAGATAAACTTGATCATAAACCCACAATTCATCAGATCTCGACAAACACACCACAAAAAGAGTTTACATCGAATAGATCTCCACAACAGAGGGGGAGAACCTTGTATTGAGATCCAAATTAGAGAAGAAGCCATCTAGCTAATGACTATGGAGCCGAAGGTCTGTGGTAAACTATTGACAGCTCATCGGAGGGGCTATGGTGTTGATGTAGAAGCCCTCCATGGTCGATTCCCCCTCCGACGGAGCACCGGCGAAGGCTCCAAGATGGGATCTCGCGGATACAGAAGGTTAAGGTGGTGGAAATTGTGTTTCATTGGCTCCCTGGATGTTTTCGAGGTACGTAGGTATATATAGGAGGAAGAAGTACGTCGGTGGCCGCCTATGGGGCCCAGGAGATAGGGGCGCGCCCAGAGGGGGTGGGCGCACCCTCCTGTCTCCTGGCCGTCTCGCAAGCTTCTTGACTTGCACTGCAAGCTCTCTAGATCACGTTCGTTCCAAAAATCATGCTCCTGAAGGTTTCATTCCGTTTGGACTCCGTTTGATATTCCTTTTCTTCAAAATACTAAAATAGGCAAAAAAAAACAGCAATACGGGCAAGGCCTCCGGTTAGTAGGTTAGTCCCGAAAATGATATAAATGTGTAAAATAAAGCACATAAACATCCAAAAGGGGTAATATAATAGCATGGAACAATAAAAAATTATAGATACGTTGGAGATGTATCAAGCATCCCCAAGCTTAATTCCTGCTCGTCCTCGAGTAGGTAAATGATAAAAATAGAATTTTTGATGCGGAATGCTACCTAGCATAATTCTCAATGTAATTTTCTTTATTGTAGCATGAATGTTCATATCCAAATGATTCGAAATAAAAGTTCATATTGATAAAAGAAGTAGTAACACTTCAAGCATACTAATCAAAGCAATCTTGTCTTGTCAAAATAACATGGCTAAAGAAAGTTCATCCCTACAAAACCATATAGTTAGGCTATGCTTCATTTTCATCACACAAAGATGTTCCCAGATTCTATACCCCCGATGACAAGCCAAGCAATTTTTTCGTACTTAAATAATCTCAAACTTTTCCAACCTTCACACAATACATGAGCGTGAGCCATGGATATAGCACTATGGGTGGAATAGAATATGATGATGGGGATTGTGTGGAGAAGACAGAAAAGGAGAAAGTCTCACATTGACAAGGATAATCAACGGGCTATGGAGATTCCCATCAATTGATGTCAACATGAGTAGTAGGGATTGCCATGCAACGGATGCACTAGAGCTATAAATGAATGAAAGCTCAACAAAATAAAACTAGTGGGTCTGCATCCAACTTGCTTGCTCACGAAGACCTAGGGCATTTGAGGAAGCCCATCGTAGGAATATACAAACCAGGTTCTATAATGAAAAATTCCCACTGGTATATGAAAATGACAACCTATGAGACACACTATATGAAAAACTTGGTGCTACTTTGAAGCACAAGATATGAGACTCACTACATGAAGAAAAATGTGCTACTTTGAAGCACAAGTGTGGAAAAAGAGATAGTAACATTGCCCCTTTTATTTATTTATTTTTCTTTTCTTTTTTTCCCTTTTTTTCTTTCTTTGGCCTTTCTTTTTTTGGCCTTTCTTTTTTTCTTCTTTTTTCTTTTTGGGCAATGCTCTAATAATGATGATGATCACACTTTTATTGATTACAACATATGAATTACAACTTGAAACTAGAACAAGATATGACTCCAAGAGTGACATGGATGAAAAATTATGCATGGTGGCTTTGCCACAAATACGATGTCAACTACATGATCATGCAATGGCAATATGACAAAAGTAATTGTCGTGGTATTCTCACAGGGGGTTTGTGAGTCGAAAGATGCCACAAGGGCTTAGTGTGTGGGTAAGACTGCTGCTGATAGGCCCGGGAGCGGGTATGCGAGTAGAACGCGGTGGTTTACCCAGCTTCGGAGCTCTCCGGAGAAATAATACTCCTACTGCTGCATGTCTGAGTGTATCTGGTATATCTGGTACAGAGTGCTCCGGGAGCTATATCTGACGTCAGTGCCACAAGCATCTGGACTCGTATATGTGTGTATGGCCGCATGTGCCTGAGTATGCATTTGTGAGTGTGTGGCTGGCTAGCTAGCTCTCCTGCTAGCTAGCTTGCTTGTGTGTATGCGTGATTGTCCATCCCCTGGATGGATGGATGTGTGTCTCCTTTTATAGTGTGAGGTAGCTTAGTATGTAAGCTAGCTAGTGGCAAGGGGGTTTGGGTGTGTGTCATGCTTGTCTCCTGGGTCACTTCATGAATAGTGCCCAGGGACAAGTGACACTGTACATGATGGCGTCATGGTATAGTTGTCTTGTCCGCGGTATGGCCGTCTCGTCGGGGTCTTGTCGATGTTGCTTCAGGCTGCAGTCGGCAGCAGGCTGGTTGGCACAGTCGGCAGCCGGCTAGGCAGAGCAGTCGGACGGAGAGCCGGCTAAAGCGGCCGGGCAGTCGGACAGAGGGGCTTTGCTAGCCCCGATGTCTTGAAATATCGTCTCACCGTCTTTGGGGTATCCGTGTCCAATTACTCCGACAGTAGGCCCCAAGCCTCCGGGCAACTTGGCAAAGTTGGGCGGAAGTTTTTTTTGGCGAGCGAGTGTTCATGGAAATGTTCATGAAAAAAGACAAAGTTAGTCCATGCAGATATATCAAATGTTTGCTTTTAGCATTGCAAGTTTTATGCGGAGGGTGCCGACTCGGTTTCGTCCGAGCCCCCTTCTATCTTTTTCATGTCCCCTCTGCTCTTTGGCTTGTGCTCTCGCTAGCCGAACAGCCGCTCTGCGGTCTGTGGCTGAGAGTGGGCCGCGGAGTGGAGTGTACAATACTCAGACTCTAGGAGCAAATTTAACCGAGTATATACTCATAAAGGAAACGGTTGGGTCGCCTGAAGCGTTTTTCTTCCCGGACGTTTTTCGCGTGGGTGGCCTCCAGCATTCACTCTTGCCAGTAGGACAGCCGCTCTGCGGTCTGTGACTAAGAGTGGGCCTTTGGTACCGCGCATGCTACTAAGCTGTTTGCGGGAACTAACGTCTCAGGCCAAGCGGCAAGCCACCGGGCCAACTCTGGCTAGCGCCGGGGCAAACAATGATGCAACTATAATAAATGCGGAGATAGCCCCCGAGCATTGCTCGAGGTTATCCGTGCTCTTGCGGTGAAAAAATATGTGGGTGAGGAACTCATATACTTATTATAAAATTTTAGAAGTCATCAAAAATCAAGCACTACACGCATTCTCCTAGAGGGATAGATTGGTAGGAAAAGACCATCGCTCGTCCCCGACCGCCAATCATAAGGATGCACAAGCCAGGTACACTTCATGTTTCAAATTTTTTACACAACTTTAACCATACGTGTATGATACAGGACTTGATAACTTCATCACAAGCATTCTTTAAATTCATAATCACCCAACTAGCATGACTTTAATATCACTACCTCCATATCTCAAAACAATTATCAAGTATCAAATTGATCATAGCATCCAATTCACTTCCTATGATAGTTTTTATTATACCCAACTTGGATGCCTACCATTCTAGGACCAATTTATAACCATAGCAAATACCATGCTGTTCTAAAAGATTCTCAAAATAATATAAGTGAAGCATGAGAGACTAATAATTTCTACAAAATTAAGCCACTGCCGTGCTCTAAAAGATATAAGTGAAGCACATAGCATATTCTAACAAATTAAATCAAGTAGGCTTCTCCCAAAAGGTGTGTACATCAAGGATGATTGTGGTAAACTAAAAAGCAAAGACTGATATAATACACGACGCTCCAAGCAAAACACATATCATGTGGCGAATAAAAATATAGCTCCAAGTAAAGTTACCAATGAACGAAGACGAAAGAGGGGATGCCCTCCCGGGGCATCCCCAAGTTTAGGCTTTTGGCTATTCTTGAATATCTTGGGGGTGCCATGGGCATCCCCAAGCTTAGGCTCTTGCCACTCCTTCTTCCATAGTCCGTAAAAGCTTTACCCAAAACTTGAAAACTTCACAACACAAAACTCAACAGGAAATCTTATAAGCTCCGTTAATGAAAGAAACCGAAACCACCACATAAGGTACTGTAATGAACTCATTCTTTATTTATTTTGGTGTTAAACCTACTTTATTCCAAGTTCTCTATGGTTTATAAACTGTTTTACTAGCCATAGATGCATCAAACTAAGCAAACAACACACGAAAAGCAGAATTTGTCAAAAACAGAACAGTCTGTAGCAATCTATAACTAACGCAAACTTATGCAACTCTAAAAATAATACCAAAATAGGAAGTTCTGGACAATTTATCTATTGATCAGCATCAAAAATAGTCAACGCAAAATCAGGTTTCTGTGATTTAAAAAACTAATTTCATGAGTGCAAAGTTTCTGTTTTTCAGCATAATCAAATCAACTATCATCATAGGTTATCCTATAGGTTCTACTTGGCACAAACACTAATTAAAACATAAAAACACACCTAAACATAAAGTAGATGCAAAATTTATTACTAAACAGAAACAAAAACAAAAAACACAAAGAAAATTGGGTTGCCTCCCAACTAGAGCTATCGTTTAACGCCCCTAGCTAGGCATAAAAGGGAAGATAGATCTAAGTAGTGCCATCTTTGGCACTAAATTCATAAGTAGCTCGCATGATAGATTCATAAGGTAATTTGACTTTCTTTCTTGGAAAGTGCCCCATACCTTTCTTTAATGGAAATTGTAATCTAATATTCCCTTGCTTCATATCAATAATCACACCAATCGTTCTAAGAAAAGGTCTACCAAGAATAATAGGGCAAGAAAGATTGCAATCAATATCAAGAACGATAAAATCTACGGGCACCAAATTTCTATTTGCGACAATGAGAATATCATTGATCCTTCCCATTGGTTTTTAATGGTGGAATATGCAAGGTGCAAATTTAAAGAGCAATCATCAAGATCATGGAAACCTAGAATATCACATAAATTTTTTGGAATCGTGGAACCACTAGCACCCAAATCATAGAAAGCAAAACACTCATGATCTTTAATTCTAATCTTTATAGTAGGTTCCCACTCATCATTAAGTTTTCTAGGTATAGAAACTTCCAAATTAAGTTTTTCATCAAGAGATTGCATCAAGGAATCAACGATATGTTTGGTAAAAACTTTATTTTGACTATAAGCATGAGGAGAATTAACAACGGATTGCAACAAGGAAACACAACCTTCTAGAGAACAATTATCATTATTAAATTCCTTGAAATCCGAGATAGTGGGTTCAATACTATTTAAAGTCATGACCTCTCCAATCCCACTTTTACCAAATTTAGCATCAAGATCTAAACACTCCGAATTCTTGGGACGCCTTCTAACTAAAGTTGACTCATCTCTAGTCCCATTATTATCAAGATTCATATTGCAAAACAAATATCTAATAGGGGACACATCAATAACTTTAAGATCTTCATCATTATTTTCATTGAAACTAGAAGAACACGCCTTTACAAAGCAATCTTTCTTAGCACGCAATCTAGCGGTTCTTTCCTTGCACTCATCAATGGAAATTTTCATTGCTTTGAGAGACTCATTGATATCATGCTTAGGAGGACAATATCTAAGTTTAAGAGAATCAACATCAAGCGAAAGTCTATCAATGTTCCTAGCCAAATCATCAACTTTGAGCAAATTTTCTTCAAACAAAGCATTACAATTCTTTTGACAAATCATAAATTCTTTCACACTATTCTCAAAATCAGAGGGCATCTTATTAAAATTACCATAAGAATAATTACTAGGGAACGGTCTAGCATTAAAGTTTCCTCTATAAGCATTGTTTCCAAAACTATTCCTACCAACAAAATTCACATCCATAGATTCATTATTATTCTCAATCAAAGTAGACAAAGGCATATCATTGGGATCAAGAGAAGTATTTCTAGTAGCAAACAACTTCATAATTTCATCCATCTTTCCACTCAAAACATTGATTTCTTCTATAGCATGCACTTTTTTACTAGAAGATCTTTCGGTGTGCCATTGAGAATAATTAGCCATAATATTATCAAGAATTTTTGTAGCATATCCTAACGTGATTTCCATAAACGTGCCTCCTGCGGCCGAATCTAAACGATTTCTAGAAGCAAAGTTCAAACCGGTGTAAAATTTTTGTATGATCATCCATAAATTCAAACCATGAGTAGGGCAATTGCGAATCATCAATTTCATTCTTTCCCAAGATTGGGCAACATGCTCATGATCAAGTTGTTTAAAATTCATAATATAGTTCCTAAGAGTGATAATCTTAGCCAGAGGAAAATACTTAGAGATAAAAGCATCTTTGCACTTTTTCCAAGAATCAATACTATTTTTAGGCAAAGACGAAAACCAAACTTTAGCACGATCTCTAAGTGAAAACGGAAATAACTTCAATTTAACAATATCATTATCCGTATCTTTCTTCTTTTGCATATCACACAAATCAACAAAGTTGTTTAGATGAGTAGGGGCATCTTCACTAGGAAGGCCGGCGAATTGATCTTTCATAACAAGATTCAGCAAAGCAGTATTGATTTCACAAGACTCAACATCATTAAGAGGAGCAATCGGAGTACTAAGGAAATCATTATTATTGGTATTGGAGAAATCACACAATTTGGTATTATCTTGCGCCATGGTAACAAGTAATCCAACACACAAACAAACAGAAAAAGGCAAGCAACAAAGAGAGGAGAAGATTGGGAAAGAGAGGGCAAATAAAACGGGAAGGGTGAAGTGGGGGAGAGGAAAACGAGAGGCAAATGGCAAATAATGTAAATGTGAGGGAGAAGAGTTTGTGATGGGTACTTGGTATGTCTTTACTTGAGCGAAGACCTCCCCAGCAACGGCGCCAGAAATCCTTCTTGCTACATCTTGAGCTTGCTTTGGTTTTCCTTGAAGAGGAAAGGGTGATGTAGCAGAGTAGCATAAGTATTTCCCTCAGTTTTTGAGAACCAAGGTTTCAATCCAGTAGTAGGCTCCTCAAAAGTCCCACGCACCTACACAAACAAACAAAGAACTCGCAACCAACGCAATAAAGGGGTTGTCAATCCCTTCACGGCCACTTGCGAAAGTGAGATCTGATAGAGATAATATGATAAGATAAATATATTTTTGGTATTTTATAATATAGATGCAGAAAGTAAAGAAGCAAATAAAACTAGATTGAAACCTTATATGATAAAAGATAGACCCGGGGACCATAGGTTTCACTAGTGGCTTCTCTCAAGATAGCGTAAGTATTACGGTGGGTAAACAAATTACTGTCGAGAAATTTATAGAAAAGCGAATAATTATGAGATTATCTAGGCATGATCATGTATATAGGCATCACGTCCGCGACAAGTAGACCGACTCCTGCCTACATCTACTACAATTATCCACACATCGACCGCTATCCAGCATGCATCTAGAGTATTAAGTTCATAAGAACAGAGTAACGCATTAAGAAAGATGACATGATGTAGAGGGATAAACTCAAGCAATATGATATAAACCCCAACTTTTTATCCTCGATGGCAACAATACAATACGTGCCTTGCAACCCTTTCTGTCACTGGGTAAGGACACCGCAAGATTGAACCCAAAGCTAAGCACTTCTCCCATGGCAAGAAAGATCAATCTAGTAGGCCAAACCAAACTGATAATTCGAAGATACTTGCAAAGATAACTCAATCATACATAAAAGAATTCAGAGAAGATTCAAATATTTCTCATAGATAAACTTGGTCATAAACCCACAATTCATCGGATCTCAACAAACACACCGCAAAAAGAGTTTACATCGAATAGATCTCCACAAGAGAGGGGGAGAACATTGTATTGAGATCCAGAAAGAGATAAGAAGCCATCTACTAATAATTATGGACCCGAAGGTCTATGGTAAACTACTCACAACTCATCGGAGGGGCTATGGTGTTGATGTAGAAGCCCTCCATGGTCCATTCCCCCTCCGGCGAAGCGCCGGTGAAGGCTCCAAGATGGGATCTCGCGGATACAGAAGGTTACGGTGGTGGAAATTGTGTTTCGTTAGCTCCCTAGATGATTTCGGGGTATGTAGGTATATATAGGAGGAAGAAGTATGTCGGTGGCCGCCTGCGGGGCCCAGGAGATAGGGGCGCGCCCAGAGGGGGTGGGGCATCCGCTCCTGTCTCTTGGCCGCCTCGCAAGCTTCTTGACTTGCACTCCAAGTTCTCTGGATCATGTTCGTTCCAAAAATCACGCTCCAGAAGGTTTCATTCCGTTTGGACTCCGTTTGATATTCCTTTTCTTTGAAATACTGAAATAGGCAAAAAAATAGCAATACGGGCTGGGCCTCCGGTTAGTAGTTTAGTCCCAAAAATGATATAAATGTGTAAAATAAAGCCCATAAACATCCAAAAGGGGTAATATAATAGCATGGAACGATAAAAAATTATAGATACGTTGGAGATGTATCATAGGCGGGGCAGTTCCGCCTAGTCGATTCGACAGAGACGTGAGAAGATGAGGGAGTAGGCTGCTGCAAACGTAGGGTTGTGTGATTTGACAGCGAGTTACTGCTGGACAGATGGGGCCCCGTGATTTGACTTGCCATCATCATTCTAACTGTGGTGCTACGACCGGCGTGAGTCTCCCAGTTCCTAACTACGTCCATATAGGTGCCTCTCCCAATGCTCCACCATGTAGAGGCTGGCTCTTGCATGAGAGCCCACTTCTCCAATTTTTCCTTGCCCCTCTTTCCTCCACATATGCAAAAATGCCATGTAAAGTGCACTATTGTACTTACTTGCTCCTACAGGTGCTAAGCTTGCCACATAGGCATAAAGTCTGATGTGGCAAGTTAATTAAGAAGAGAGAGACTAGTTTGGTGACCCAAAGAAGAAATGGTGCTAAGCACGTGTACCTAGGTGAAAAGATAATTTTGCGTCTATAGCTAATTAAATGAAGCAAACTTAGCAACAAAAACTAAGCACCTATGCATTGGGGACTTGATTGCTATGCCATTTAATGCCCTTAGCACCTCATCTAAGCACCATTTCATTGGAAGAGGTCACTCCTTGGCAAATGCAATAAATACTACAAAGAAAGAGATAGAGAGAAGTAAAAAAATACACTTATAGCCAACCTTATAGCTAACCTTGTTGTAGTATGAGTGACTAAGTGATGACATGCCAACATCAGATAGCCTAACGCACCGTGTTAAATCTCCAAAGGCGCGACTGCGCGAGCGACGCAATGGTCGTGGTAGGCGCGACCATGATACGGGCTGTTGGCAGCCCTTGGATCTGAGATCGAACGGTCGCATGCTAAGTTACTAAAAATTTGCAGAATAACCCTCCAGGATAGGATATTCACCCATAGGTCTAGAATCATGCCATGCAACCGTTCGATCTTAGATCCAAGGGCTCTCAGAAGCCCGTATCATGGGAGAATGGAAAGCCACTACCTCACCATTCGCATGATGGCAGTTCGCTCCTACTCGTCCCCGCACGTCCTTTAATATCACGGCGGTTCCCTCCTAGTCGTCCCGTCCTTTCACATTATAGTAGTTCCACTAATCCTAACCCTCCTCCCAAATCCATGCCGTCCCAAATCTCCATGATCGGCGGTGAGTGCATGCTTAGAACCATCACCGGCGATGAGTTCGACGTCATCTACACCCGTTCTTCCACCATGGTGGAAGGATGGCTTGCTCACTTCAGACACATGTTCAAAAACTCAGATGATGAGTGGGTCATTGGGCTAGATGTTGAGTACACCATAGTCCTGGGACGAGAGAAGGATCTAAAGGAGGAAGAGACGAAGAAGCCCGCCGTGATCTAGGTTTGCGTGCATGGCTTATGCTTGGTCTGCCACATATGCCATGCCGACGTTGAATGCCTGGATTTTAAGAACTTCCTCAAGAGCAACCTAGCAGAATTCGTTACTGTAGACTTTACGAACGACAAAAGAGTCCTGGGTCAGATAGGCATTGTTGTTGGCAACCCCTTCAACTTCTAGAAGAATTGGTTGCTGCCCTCTAGTGGTCAGCCTTCAATGCTGACCCTGGCAGGAGCCATGGTTCATCCTTCGTAGGGTAAACTGGAGAAACCTCATTACACGTTTCATTGTCATGCATGGCAGTGGAATGTACTAGATAAAGACCACATCCACCACGCTGCAATAGATGGCTACCTTTGTTTCAATATCTACAAGGGTTGGACGAAGAGCAAGAGCCAAATGTGCGGTTCAAGCAAAGAAGTATCGGCCAAGAGGAAGAGGGACAAGGACGAAGTTGAAGACGTGGACGAGGACTCCGAGTAAAGTGGCAGTGTTGTTGCTCATGGTGGTTCTAGTGCAGTGTCTACCGGATTAGTTGCATAGTTTAATTTCAGGTGTGCTTAGTTTAATTTGAGGGGTGTGTTGCATTGAGCCCCCAGCAGAACTATGTTATGTTTCTTCTTGTTACTTTAACTCTTCAGTATGTACATACTAGTATTTATTTAATAGAATTTAGCACACCATTTAAGCACGTACTAGCTTTTTTAATAGTACTATATGCATAATTTGGCGACGAGCACTCTCTATATGTACCACCTTTTTTTAAAATTTCAAGTTTTGCTCCATGGTGCAATCCATCGATACTACTACTCTACAAAAGTACACATTTTTTAAAGGCTAGAGTACTGTTCATCACATATATAGCCAGTTAAATTCTCAACCTAGAATGACGTGCATGCCATGTAAACCGATACAGAGGAAGTATAGTAAAAATGAGGTGATTTTACCGACCGATCGGCGGGGGAGCATGGCCTATCATGCGGTCCCGCGTGTCATGATGTACCAAGGCGATGCGCGTGTCCCTCTTGAGGCAGAAGCAATACTACATGGTTTGAGATGATGGCGAACCGAAGTGTGAAATAATGGTTGCTTCGTCCGTCTAGGAAGGTGCGGCGTTATGATTTGACGTCTCATTGCCCATTACCACTACTGGGGCGGTACGACTGGGGTGCGTCCCCCTGCTGTTCTGCACTATTATTTGGTGCTTGACACATCGACCAGGTTGCTATATGTCCCACATATCGGCGACAGGAAGTACAAAATTCATGAAAGGGAGCATTGATGGAGGAGTACAAGACACGGCTTGGGTTTTTGCTGCTTCGTTTTTCCGTTTGATAAGTCTCTATTCTACTACTAGTAGTAGTACCATTACATGTTGGATTTCAAGGTGCGTTAGATCACCCGATGCAAGCAGTGTCAAGACAAAACTCACCAATGCATGTATAAGTTCATGAATTTAGTAATCATTCATGCATTCGTTCTAATTAATGCCTCGGTAAACATAACTTCTTGAGAAAAACAAGCGTACTAATTACTTGTGCAAACTACGAAATTAATTAGACCACTCACCGTCTACCTTGGTTGGAGAGATTTTGAAATTGAGCCATAAACTTGAAAGGAGGGAGTAGTAACTTTTGTCTTGATTACTATTTGTGGCCTTGTATAGATGAAAAATGTATTTTTTAATAGTGTCCTTGTATAAGTAAATGGAGGGAGTACTAAAGGACTTATATATTCCAAACAATATGGTAATCTCTCTAACCAAGGTAGTAGGGACGAGGAGTAAACGGAGGGAGTAGTAAAATTTTCTCCTCGTCCTATGAGCCACCGCGCGCATGGGCGAGGGAGCGGGCGTAAGGCGTACAATACTACTACTAGTAGTAAGCAAGCTTCACCTCATCCTGCGAGCCACCGCGCCCGTGGCTGGGGAAGACGGCGTACTAAGCAAGCTTCTCCTCGTTCTGTGAGTTGACGGGACACATCAAAAGTACTCCAGTGTATAGAGCCTTGCCTCTAAGGTAGGCCCCACATGGTTTGCCTCTTTTTTAACATAACGCATCAAGTCGCAATTTGTTTGTTCACCCGTGGTAGACGATCCTCCCTCCACCAAGTGGACAACCTGTACACGTGTCAAATTACCACGTGGGCTGCCTTTTCGTACAGAAATGAGCTCATACGTGTATCCGTGTGGGTGTGGTTGGGAAAGAGACGGGAGTACATGCGCCGTGCATGCACCTCTTCTCTTCATGCACGTCCCCCACCTACGTGGGTGTGTGAGAGAGAGATACAAACCTAGAGATAATGCGCCGTCCATCCCCATTTCTCCGCCCAGCCCGACCACCAGTCACCACCACGCCCCACTCCTCCTCACCTTACCTCTCATCTTTCTTCCTCCATTTTAATATACAAGGCCACTATCAAAATTACAATTTGCAGATATACAAGGCCACTAACACTAATCAATGCAATATTAATGGTGTTTGCCTTGTAGTACTAGCAAAGGAGGACATTAAATATCCCTTGCATGCATGCGGGAGTGTGAACATTGGCTTCATGTGCATGAAAGAGAAGAATACACATTAATTTACACGGCAAACAAGGAAACAAGGTGGCTTGCAACATTGACTTAGAAGACATTAATTTTTGCCTTGGTACCTGTAATATGGGTTTGTGGCCTTGTATACAAAAATGGAGTCCGATAAAATTCTCGAGATACCATTTATCCGATAAAATTCTCGAGACATCATTAGTTTTTACAAAATAGGATTACTCTTGCATGGGTCAATCACAACAGGTGTTTTGTAAAAAAATGCATCTTGATGTTCCGTGCAATGCACAGGCATCTTGCTAGTCCATGAAAACAACATATGGCAAAATTCCAAAGCGAACGAGGGATTTGAATCTGTTGGGAGGGGCTGTTTGGATCTTGCCCGGGGTAGCCAAAATATTGGCGACCCTTTTGTCCACTAGTGCCTTTGCCACCGATGAACGAGGAATGGCTCGGGTGCTCATGCATCATCCAGTGCACATGTTGGACACGAGCTCGCACGAGCTGTGTTTTTTTTGTCCCATCACACCGCCCGAGCCGCCCGCAGACCGACCGGCGACCCACAAATTATGCCATCCAACCGTAGCCGCACACATTATGACAGCAACTCAACCCACCGGACAAAATTCATGCAAACACGGTGATATTTCATATAAACAACGACGGAAATAATATAAAATACCGGATTTTCGTACAAACATGACGTATTTCATTACATTCAAATGAACTAAGTGGTGCTAGTTCTGGACAGCACAGGTATATAATACCTGGCCTAAATGGTCGCCCGCTGATAGATTTGTGTTCCTCATGTCCGACAGCACGATCACCGAACTACCGGGAGCCCCGGAGGTATATGCTTCAGCGCAAAGGATGGCTCACTTCCCCACTGCCCAACTGATATCATTGGCTGATACCAAAGATGATGGTGGAAGGGGGCTTCCCCGCTTCTGTGGAGGCCATGCGGGGTCGACGAAGGTCCTCGCAACAAAAGGCTCCGGCAAGACACCTGCTGTGTACGTCGGTGTCACCTCCGCGGTGGCCTTCATGGGACCCAAGCGGCAGCGGCCTCCCGTGTTCTACTTCTCCTCGATGATGGCGGCAGACGCGGAGGCGCTGGCCATCGACTCATCGCACTCCGTGCACCTATCTTCTGTCGCTGCTTGCATGGTATGGCCGCCGGCATGGGAGTCGCGGCCACAGAAATGGGAGATAAGGTATGAGGCGGCCGCGTGGATGGTAGCAATGACGCCCGTACGTTGCTCCTCGTCGAGCTGGCCTGGAGCGGTGAGTTGCTGAACCACGCGCCGGCTTGGGGTGGCAACTGGCTCCGTCGGGCAAGGGGAGGGACGTGGATCAGCGAGCTTCATAGCTCGTATCCGGCGGGCTACCCAGCCGGCTTGGATGCGGAATAACTACTCTTCGGAAGCCATTGTAAGAGTGGACAAAATGGTGAAGGAGGAGATAGGGGAGCGGCGGAGGTGTGCGATTCTTGGCTGGCGTTTGGCCTCATTTAAATAGGAGATTAAATAGAAGGAGGATGGGAGGAGGTCGGCCGGTGTTGAGTTTAATGTCGGCCCGGTCATGAACGGACGACGTGTGTCCAGAGTGGGTTTCTCGGCTTCCACACGGGCGGGTTTCCTGGAGGCGTTTGAATGCGGCAAGGAGGCGTGTTCAGCCGGGCGTGCAGCGAGTGGCGCCCTCGACTCTGACGTAGGACACCGCACCATTCTTCCACTAACGTGTGGGCTCTTTGGGTACATGGCCTACATGTTAGTGACCCAACGCGGGCAGCGCACAGCAGAGGAACCTTTGGTGGCACAGGGCGGTCAAAAGTGGTCATTTCATAAACCGATGATTGTTCATTTAGTGTGACGTCATCTTTTTCATGTAGATAAGCCTACTACTAGCCCGTTCGATACGTTGTGATTCATAAAGACCGCTGCAAACATTAATGGTCTGCTTATCACAGATAAGATTGATTAATACCTGTAACAATCCATGTCCTTAACAAAGGGTGCATGCACGTATCGGTTGAGCGTGTGTCTTGCATCGTGTGTTATGTGCATGCAGGCGTGCGAGTGTTGCATGTGTGCAAGGGTATGTTTCAGTGTTGCATGCATGGGTGCGTACGTGCGTGCGTTCGTGAGTGCATGTGTACATGTCAGTGTTGCACACCTGCATGCGTGCATGTGTTTGTTATGTGTACGTGTCAGTGTTGCATGCCTGCATGCTGCGTTTCTTGTGTGCGTGCATGTGTACGTGTGGGGTGAGGCTACACGTCAGTCGACTGGCTTTTTCATCTCTGGTCATTAGATTTTCCAGCCGTTGGATACGAAATCAAGGGCATGCAGTTTATCATCAAACTCCACCCCCGCTGAGCCGCCAGCCACCACCAGCCGAACCGCCGGCCCCCGTCGCCCGCGGCCGGACTGCGTCACCACGCCGCCCCGTCCGCTCCGAAACCACTCTCCACCGCCGGTCCGCCGCCGCACCGGCCATCCCTCTAGCCCCCCCCCCCCCCCCCCCCGCACCAAGCTTTTTCCCTGGCGATCCCCACCCCACCGCCCAATCAACGCCCCCCCACCGCCGGCGACTTCCAACCAGAGGTCTCACGACTTCGAATACCCACCTACCACTAATTTATTACCATTTCTGTCCTTCATATACGCGCTGACGGGTGGGCCCTATGGTAATGTGCGCAGCTGAATGTGGACCGTTTGACTGGTCAATTGATCGTGTCATCAACAAATTACGGAGCTGTATGGCGAGCCAGTGACCATATGATCACCCTAAAATGTATTTTATTAACACAGTACAGACTCAAACTACCATTTTTTTCTTTCATATACGGGCTGACAACTAGGCCCCACGGTTATGCGCCCCGATGGTGCAACACTAGTTGCGCCACGTGGAACGCTTGACTGGTCAATTGATTGTGTCATCAACAAAATGCGGAGTTTGTACGGGTGATCCAGTGACAGTATAATCATGACATGTATTTTTTAACATGGTACAGACGCAACGTATCATATATACGTGCAAGCACTCACCACTATAAGCGCACACACGTGGACCCTACCCCTATGAGCACCTTCGAGAGAGTGAGCCATCATATGATCTTGAGATTTTACGAAGTCACCATAGGTGCCTCGTAGTCGAGTGGAAAGTCTCCTCCCACTGAACGCACATCACCGAAAATACTGAAATTAACACAGGATAAATGTGAGCACCGAGACTTTAACCCTGGTGGGCTCGAGAAACCACTGTCCTCCTAACCATCCAACAACATGTTGGTTAGCACGACAAAATGTATGTGGTGACCGTGATGAGCTTATTCTGAAGTACAATGACCATATCGTGCTTTCACTTGAAATACAATGACCGTAAGTGTCGTCAACAAAATACGGAGCACGCATCAAATGCAAAGTCCGTCAGTGTCATCTAGAAAATATGGAGACGTATCATGAGCTAGATACCGTATGATCACCATGAGAATGTATACGGTGACCATAATGAGCATATTCTGAAGTCCAGTGACCATATATTGCTTTAGATTGAAATACATTGACCGTCACGCGTGAATGTGTCATGGGCATGCATACTTTTAGAGAGCCGAGAGATAGTTTGTGTGCGTACATGAAAGTGGTGGAGAAAGAGGGGGTGTCCGGTGGAGACAAGGAGAGATATGCCCTTCGTTTCTCTTTCCCGTGACTAATATTTTAGAAGAATATATAAACATTCACAATGCAGAACAAATATGTTTGGATGCACCATGCAATTAACTTTCATGTATAACATTGTACTATTGTATATGCTTATTTTCTTAGTGGGCGATTGCGTGTGTGGTGTGGTGGGCACATCATTTCTAGTTGTGGTGGGTCAACATGTGGACTCATGGGTCGGTTCCATCCCGCGACACATATAAGTTGGACCGAGATGCGTTATACGAAGACCCATGTGGAGGACTCGGCGTACAACACGAAGCTACTAGAGTCGCGGAGGACTCTATCCCCACTAGTGATAAGCCGACTATATATGATTTGTAATCCTAGGGCCCCATTATGCTATAGAAGCTTGGGGGCTAGCTCGTCGATAGTATACACACACGCACAATGCCTGGTATTCACGTGTACTTTGTACACACCCCTATCACTAATATACAGTACCAGGATTAGGGTTTTTCCTCAACTGAAGGGTCCGAACTAGGGTAAAACTTTGCCTCGTATTACCATCCAGCCTAACAGTCAGGGATATCCTACCGAATGATATGATGGAATCATATCTGCCAACTACTAAGAGAGAGGTGTGTATGGGGGGCAATGTGTGCAAGAGAGGCCTAAAGATACTGTGCGTGCGGGAGACACGTAGGCACATATATGTGCGTATAGAGGGCTAGTAGAGATCGTGCATGTGTATATATGTATGTGAGAGAAATAGTGTTTTCCAACTAAGATTAGTGAAAAGAGTGGTACATAGTAGTCAGAAAGAGAGAGAGAGAGAGAGAGAGAGAGAGAGAGAGAGAGAGAGCGCATGTGCGTGAGACACCCTGACACCCCGAGAGATATTGTGAGCATGTGTGAAATAGAAATGTTGAGGCATATAAAGTGTGTGCACTTATGCATTAGATAGAGAGATATAGAGCGTGTTTGTGAGAACAGGCCGAGGCATAGTGCATCTACGTGGAAAAGGCGGTTCTACACATTAAATTAAAATATAAATGGCATTATTATTTTTGGATGAGATCATCAATTTTGCAACTTGCGTATGGACAAAAATCGGTCTATCAGACGCCCATACTCTACTGAATTCTAGCATGTGCATGTGTTTATTTCATATTATCGATCTATAGAGTGAGAGAGGTTTGAAATACAAGCAATGGATGCTTTTGCAATTAATATATAAACATTAATTAGTGCCCTCCATGTTGTTAGTGTGAAGCAATTTATACATTTGTCACTTGCATGGATACATTCCAAATTGCTAGCTACGAAATAGAATACATGTCGAATTCAACATAAAGGGGGTTTCAAAGATTCAAATTCATAGGAAGTGCATTCATCTATTTGAACCCGATATAATGGCATTTGTAATCAGATGTAAAATGCGGCATCAATCTTTGTTGTGCGCTTGAACATGCTATTATATATTCATACGCATGTCTAACTTTTTTTTGCAACCAAAGAGATTATATCTGGAACCATGCATGAACTGAGGTAAGCTACATATTTTTTAGTATATACTCGTGTACAATGTATATTCAAATGTACCCCCTCCATTCTAAAATAATTGTAGCTTTAGGATTTTCAAGAGTAAAGATTTGTGAAGTTTGACAAATCCTGGAAGTTCAATTCAAGAGAACCGAAAACGTTAATTTTTCTGCTCCCAAATATTGAACGAAGCGCCAAATAGGCCTCTGGTCACCCGAAACCGCGCGAGACTAATGTTTGGTTGTAGGAAATTACTTTCCTGACTATGGCCCGTGTCACCTATCGAACTGATGTCCAAAGGTCTAAACCGGGGTAGGTTTGTAACTTCACCAAGACGCCAGTCTCAACCGCCTCCAAGAAGCATTCATACGTCGTGGGCTCCTAAACACACATGCGCTCAGCCGAAATCTATCCAGCCCACATTTGGGACACCTGATATTACTGTCCTACCCCCAACCTGCAATATGTCCGAAATTTTAGATGGGGGCAAAGTTTGTAACTTTCCCAAATTTCAAACAAGCGCGTCTCTAACCGAAATATTGTTCCCCCTTAGTTCCCCGCCTCCCTCCGTTTCCCCATTCATACTCAGTGGGCGCCAAAACGCCCTCTCCATCAGCCGCGAAACCCCAGCCTCCTCCGTCCTCCACCCCATAGCGCCCAATCCACCGCTGCCATCCTCGATCACGCCGGAGCCGGTACCCCAACGTTGTCGTCCAACGCAACCACAACCGCAACACCCTCAAGGACTTAGCAGCTGAAGCCGAGACAGAGCTGCCTCCATGACACCGACAATGACGTGCATCGTACCAGAACCACTCCGACCACGCTGTCCCGCGCCTCACTGTTGTCGCTCCACTGTCGCAACCGTCCACCGCACCGGAGCTGTTCCCACAATGCCGTCGTTCACCGCCTCAGATCTGGTTCCCCGCCGCCGACAGATGGCCACTGCACCATGATACGTCTTCGTCGTATCTATAATTTTTGATTGTTCCATGCCAATATTCTATAACTTTCATATACTTTTGGCAACTTTTTATACTATTTGCGAATAACATATTGATCCAGTGCCCAGTGTCAGTTCCTTTCTGTTGCATGTTTTATGTTTCACAGAAACCCCATATCAAACGGAGTCTAAATAGGATAAAAATGGATGGAGAATTATTTTGGAATATTTGTGATTTTTGGGAGGAAGAATCAACGCGAGATGATGCCCAAGGTGGCCACGAGACAGGGGCCCACGCCCACTCTAGGTGGGCGCGCCCCCCACCCACATGGGCCCCTCGTAAGGCGGTTGATGCCCTTCTTTGGGCGCAAGAAAGTTATTTTTTGAAAAAGATCTGGGCGAATGTTTCAATCCAATCGGAGTTACAGATCTCCAGATATAAAAGAAACAGTGCCAGGGCAGAACCCCGAAACGCAGAAATAGAGAGAGACAGAGAGATAGATCCAATCTCGGAGGGGCTCTCGCCCCTCCCACGCCATGGGAACCAAGGACCAGAGGGGAAACACTTCTGCCATCTAGGGAGAAGGTCAAGGAAGAAGAAGAAGAAGGGGGGCTCTCTCCCCCTTGCTTCCGATGGCGCCGGAACACCGCCGGGGGCCATCATCATCACCGCGATCTTCACCAACACCTCCGCCATTTTCACCAACATCTCCATCACCTTCACCCATCTATATTCAGCGGTCCACTCTCCCGCAACCCGTTGTACCCTCTACTTGAAAATTGTGCTTTATGCTTCATATTATTATCCAATGATGTGTTGCCATCCTATGATGTCTGAGTAGATTTTCGTTGTGCTATCGGTGATTGATGAGTTGCTATGATTGGTTTGAGTTGCATGTTTTATTATTGGTGCTATCCTATTGTGCTCTCCGTGTCGCGCAAGCATGAGGGATCCCCGCTATAGGGTTTGCAATATGTTCATGATTTGCTTATGGTGGGTGGCGTGAGTGACAGAAGCACAGACCCGAGTAAGTAGGTTGTTTGCGTATGGGATAAAGGGGACTTGATACTTTAATGCTATGGTTGGGTTTTACCTTAATGATCTTTAGTAGTTGCGGATGCTTGCTAGAGTTCTAATCAAAAGTGCATATGATCCAAGAAGAGAAAGTATGTTAGCTTGTGACTCTCCCTCAAATAAAATTGCAATAGTGATTACCGGTCTAGTAACGTAGTCAATTGCTTAGGGACAATTTCACAACTCCTACCACCACTTTTCCACACTCGCTATATTTACTTTATTGCTTCTTTATCTAAACAGCCCCTACTTTTTATTTACATGTTCTTTTTATTCTTGCAAACCTATCCAACAACACCCACAAAGTACTTCTAGTTTCATACTTGTTCTAGGTAAAGCGAATGCCAAGCGTGCTTAGAGTTGTATCGGTGGTCGATAGAACTTGAGGGAATATTTGTTCTACCTTTAGCTCCTCGTTGGGTTTGACACTCTTACTTATCGAAAGAGGCTACAATTGATCCCGTATACTTGCGGGTTATCAAGACCTTTTTCTGGCGCTGTTGCCAGGGAGTCATAGCGTGGGGTGAATATTCTCATGTGTGCTTGTTTGCTTTATCACTAAGTAATTTTTATTTGCTGTTCTTAGTTGTTTTCTATCTTTAGTTATGGGTAGGAAGCGCAAAATACCAAAAAAATTAGTTGTGCCTACTGAACCAATGGTTGAAGAACCACTCAAAATCTATCACACTACTGAAGCTTTTTACTTGGATCATCTTCGATCTCTTTGTGCTCATGCTGAAACCCCAACTAGCTTAGTTGAGGGAAAATATTTAGATGAGCATGCTTGTTATGTGCGACACCGTATATCTGAAAGGGGGAAACTTTTACTGGATCGAATTCATCGTTTGCAATGCTATGCTTGGACTTTATGTGAAATATATGATGTTACTTGTTGTTCTGAAAACCCTAAGAAACACCTTCCCTACCAATGCTTGTTTAGTGATAATGGAATCGTATCTTCATATGCTAAGGGTGTTTATAATTACTATGATGTTCAACAAATTGAAGAATTTGTTGCTTTTAAGGGTGCTTATGAAATTGCTTCTTTGATTGAAAAGTATGATGCTACTCTTTACAAATCTGAAAATTTTGCTGTACTTGAATATTGTTATGATAATTATGCTTATAATGCCTATGTTAAACTATATATTGAGGACTCCTTCACTGTCCAAGAAGAGACTAATATTTTGCAGGAGTCTATGGAAGAAGAAATTACTGAAACTGTGAGCTCATTGGATGAAAAAGATGACGAGGAGAGCGAAGAACAAAAGGAGGAAGAGCGGATTAGCTACCCGTGTCCACCTTCTAATGAGAGTAACTCTTCAACTCATACATTGTTTAATTCCCCTTCGTGCTTACTGAAGGATGATTGCTATGATGATTGTTATGATCCCGTTGATTCTCTTGAAATATCCCTTTTTGATGATGCTTGCTATACTTGTGGCCAAGATGCCAATATGAATTATGCTTATGGAGATGAACTTATTATAGTTCCTTTTGTTAAACATGAAATTGTTGCTATTGCACCCACGCATGATAGTCCTATTATCTTTTTGAATTCTCCAGACTATAGTATATCGGAGAAGTTTGTGCTTATTAAGGATTATATTGATGGGTTGCGTTTTACTACTACACATGATGATTTTGATAGATGTAATATGGATGTGCTTGCTGCTCCTACTTGCAATTATTATGAGACAGAAAATATATCTCCACCTCTCTATATTTCCAACACGATAAAATTGCAAGAAACTGCTTATACTATGCATTGGCCTTTATTATGTGTGCATGAATTGTTCTTTTATGACATGCCGACGAATAGGAAGAGAGTTAGACTTTGTTGTTGCTTGATATATGTTACTTTGTGCTCACTTCTAAATCACAAATCATCGTTAATTAAAATTGGCTTTGATATACCTTGGGATCCGGGTGGATCCATTACTTGAGCACTATATGCCTAGCTTAATGGCTTTGAAGAAAGCGCTGCCAGGGAGACAACCCGGAAGTTTTAGAGAGTCATTTATTTCTGTTGAGTGATTTTATATAGTTTAAAAACAACAAAATAAAGAGGGGAACCCAAAACTTTTCAAAAAGGAAAGTGAAAGTGAGAAAGACGAGCATTGTTAAAGTGGGAGCTAGCCTTGAACTTTTTTCATGCTCATGGAAACTTTGTGAATCTTGATTACAGAAAATTTTCATCAAAAATAAGTATCCCCTTGTATAATTCCATTGTATTATAAAAATAATGTGCCAAGGTTTGCCTTTAGGATGTTTACAATACTTGTTGGTTTGTACGGTGCAGGACAGAAACTTTGGCTGTAGTGCGCGATTTAACATTTTTAACTGGTAAGTCAAATTGTTCTGACTATTTTTGCACTATCTTTCTGTACAACTTGTTTATTTTTCATAATTTTGGTAGAATTTTTGGGGTACCATAAGTATGGTGAATGTTCAAATTTCTACAGACTCTTCTGTTTTTGACAGATTCTGTTTTTGATGCATAGTTTGCTTGTTTTGATGAATCTATCAATTTATATTAGTGGATTGAGCCATGAAAAATTTATACTACAGTAGACAAAATGCAAAAACAAAATACGAATTGGTTTGCAACAGTACCTAGAGTAGTGATTTGCTTTATTATACTAACGGATCTTACCGAGTTTTCTGTTAAAGTTTTGTGTGGATGAAGTGTTTGATCGAGGAGGTCTCGATATGAGGAAAAGGAAGAGAGACAAGAGCTCAAGCTTGGGGATGCCCAAGGCACCCCAACTAAATATTCAAGGAGAGTCAAGCGTCTAAGCTTGGTATGCCCCGGAAGGCATCCCCTCTTTCTTCAACAAGTATCGGTATGTTTTCGTATTCGTTTCGTTCATGCGATATGTGCAAGTCTTGGAGCGTCTTTTGCATTTAGTTTTCACTTTTATTTTATGCACCATTCTGGGATGAGATAGTCCTTGGTTTATTTATAGAATGCTCATTGCACCTCACTTAAATATTTTGAGTATGGCTTTATAGAATGCTTCATGTGCTTCACTTATATCTTTTGAAGTCTGGATTGCCTATTTCTCTTCACATAGAAAACCGCCATTTGTAGAATGCTCTTGTGATTCACTTATATTTGGTAGAGCGTGGACATATATTTTTTAGAAAGAATTAAACTCTATTGCTTCACTTATATCTATTTAGAGAGATGACAGGAATTGGTCATTCCCATGGTTAGTCATAAAATCCTACATTAACTTGTAGATCGCTGAATATGATATGTTTGATTCCTTGCAATAGTTTTGTGATATAACGATAGTGATATTAGAGTCATGCTAGTGGGTGGTTATGGATTGTAGAGACACTTGTGTTGAGGTTTGCAAGTCCCGTAGCATGCACGTATGGTAACCATTGTGTGACAAATTTGAAGCATGAGGTGTTTCTTTGATTGCCTTCCTTATGAGTGGCATTCGGGGACGAGCAATGGTCTTTTCCTACCAATCTATCCCCCTAGGGGCATGCTTAGTAGTACTTTGCTTCGAGGGCTAATAAACTTTTGCAATAAGTATATGAGTTCTTTATGACTAATGTGAGTCCATGGATTATACGCAATTTTACCTTTCCATCATTGCTAGCCTCTTCGGCACCGTGCATTGCCCTTTCTCACCTCGAGAGTTGGTGCAAACTTCATCGGTGCATCCAAACCCCGTGATATGATACGCTCTATCACACATAAGCCTCCTTATATCTTCCTCAAAACAGCCACCATACCTACCTATTATGGCATTTCCATAGCCATTCCGAGATATATTGCCACGCAACTTCCATCATCATCATATACATGACTTGAGCATTCATTGTCATATTGCCTTGCATGATCGTAAGATAGCTAGCATGATGTTTTCATGGCTTGTTCGTTTTTTGATGTCATTGCTATGCTATATCATTGCACATCCCGGTACACCGCCAGAGGCATTCATATAGAGTCATATCTTTGTTCTAGTATCGAGTTGTAATATCAAGTTGTAAGTAAATAAAAGTGTGATGATCATCGTTATAGAGCATTGCCCCATAAAAATATATAAAAAAATAGAGGCCAAATAAGCCTAAATAAAAAAAGGGGGGCGAAAGAAGCCCGCCCAAAAAAAAGAGAAAAGGGGCAATGTTACTATCCTTTTACCACACTTGTGTTTCAGAGTAGCACCATGTTCTTCATATAGAGAGTCTCCTATGTTATCACTTTCATATACTAGTGGGAATTTTCATTATAGAACTTGGCTTGTATATTCCAACGATGGGCTTCCTCAAATGCCCTAGGGCTTCATGAGAAAGCAACTTGGATGCACACCCACTTAGTTTTCAGTTTGAGCTTTCATACATTTATAACTCTTAGTGCATTCGTTGCATGGCAATCCCGACTCCTCGCATTGACATCAATTGATGGGCATCTCCATAGCCCGTTGATTAGCCGTGTCGATGTGAGACTTTCTCCTTTGTTGCGTGAGGGTTTAAAAAGTTGAAGCGCATTAAAAAGTATGAACCAATTGCTTGGCTTGTCATCAGGGTTGTGCATGATGGGAGCATTTTGTGTGACAAAAATGAAGCATTGCCAAACTATATGATTTTGCAGGGATAAGCTTGCTTTGGCCTTGTTGTTTTGAAAAGACATGATTGCTTTATTAGTACACTCGAATTATTATTGTTTTTATGTCAAATGGTAGACTATTGCTTTGAATCACTCGTGTCTTAATATTCATGCCATGATTAGACATATGATCAAGATTATGCTAGGTAGCATTCCACATCAAAAATTATCTTTTTTATCATTTACCTACTTGTGGACGAGCAGAATAAGCTTGGGGATGCTGATACATCTCTATCGTATCTATAATTTTCAATTGTTCCATGCCAATATTCTACAACTTTCATATACTTTTGGCAACTTTTTATAGTATTTTTTGGGACTAACATATTGATACAGTGCCCAGTGCCAGTTCCTGTCTGTTGCATGTTTTATGTTTCGCAGAAGCCCCATATCAAACGGAGTCCAAAACGGGATAAAAACGGACAGAGAATTATTTTGGAATATTTGTGATTTTTGGGAGGAAGAATCAACGCAAGAAGATGCCCGAGGTGGCTACGAGACAGGGGCCCACTCCCACTCGAGGTGGGCGCGCCTCCCACCCTCGTGGGCCCCTCATAAGGCGGTTGATGCCCTTCTTTGGCCGCAAGAAAGCTAATTTCTAGAAAAGATCTAGGTGAAGGTTTCAATCCAATCGGAGTTACGGATCTCCGGATATAAAAGAAATGGTGCGAGGACAGAACCCCGAAACGCAGAAACAGAGAGATAGATCCAATCTCGCAGGGGCTCTCGCCCCTCCCACGCCATGGGTGCCAAGGAACAGAGGGGAAACCCTTCTACCATCTAGGGAGAAGGTCAAGGAAGAAGAAGAAGAAGAAGAAGAAGAAGAAGAAGAAGGGGGGCTCTCTTCCCCTTGCTTCTGGTGGCGCCGGAACGCCGCCGGGGGCCATCATCATCACTGCGATCTTCACCAACACCTCTGCCATCTTCACCAACATCTCCATCACCTTCCCCCATCTATATTCAGCGGTCCACTCTCCCGCAACCCGTTGTACCCTCTACTTGAACATGGTGCTTTATGCTTCATATTATTATCCAATGATGTGTTGCCATCCTATGATGTCTGAGTAGATTTTCATTGTCCTATCGGTGATTGATGAGTTGCTATGATTAGTTTGAGTTGCATGTTTTATTATTGGTGCTGTCCTATGGTGCTCTTCGTGTCGTGCAAGCGTGAGGGTTCCCGCTGTAGGGTTTGCAATATGCTCATGATTTGCTTGTGGTGGGTGGCGTGAGTGACAAAAGCACAGACCCGAGTAAGTAGGTTGTTCGCGTAAGGGAAAAAAGGGGACTTGATACTTTAATGCTATGGTTGGGTTTTACCTTAATGATCTTTAGTAGTTGCGGATGCTTGCTAGAGTTCCAATCATAAGTGCATATGATCCAAGAATAGAAATTATATTAGCTTATGCCTCTCCCTCAAATAAAATTGCAATAGTGATTACGGGTCTAGTAACGTAGTCAATTTCTTAGGGACAATTTCAATACTCCTACCACCACTTTTCCACACTCGCTATATTTACTTTATTTCTTCTTTATCTAAACAGCCCCTACTTTTTATTTACGTGTTCTTTTAATTCTTGCAAACCTATCCAACAACACCTACAAAATACTTCTACTTTCATACTTGTTCTAGGTAAAGCGAACGCCAAGCATGCGTAGAGTTGTACCGGTGGTCAATAGAACTTGAGGGAATATTTGTTCTACCTTTAGCTCGTCGTTGGGTTCGACACTCTTACTTATCAAAAGAGGCTACAATTGATCCCGTATACTTGCGGGTTATCACACCACACTAAAAAACTTGGCCATGGGTTCGTCCAAGGCTGCATCGTCCTCCACAACTTCTCGTTTTCAGTGAACCACAAGAAGATCGTTGGAAAAACAGAAGGAGAACACAGCAGTGCCAGCAGAAAGAGGTACTCCTCTTCCCTTATTCGTGCAAATCTTACGTCTCTGCTCACACCGTATTCATCCCATGAAACAAACTAGTTGAGCGCTTCTTACTGCAACTTCTTCATGATACTAAATGCACAAGGTTTCCTCCCTTTACTATTTCACCTTTTCTAGAGGTCAGTAACCCGCCTGGATTTCAATTCAGGGTCAGTCGAACCGCAATTAAAAGAAGCAGCACCAGCTTAGGAGCGCAGAGCACCTAGTCCGCCCGCTTGCTGGGAAAACGGTGCATCGGTGTCTATCATAGGGGTGTGGGGTGCATGAGCTGTGTGTGCCCGACCTAGAGGTCGGCCGGGCTTGAATGGATGGCCGGGGGCAGTGCCAAGCATGACGGTGCGGTGAGGTCGAGGGGAGGGCGCAGGCAGGGGACTGGGCCAGTGGTCGCTGGCGCTTTGAGGAAGATCATCAACACTGACTGGTTGGAGGTAGATGAAGGTGATTTGCCTGTTCTTTGTACATCGGACGGTGCAGAAAACATGGACTGGCCTATTTGTTTTCAGTCGACTGTTATTTTCATAGAATCCTTTAGTAATTTAGTGTGCCATGCATGTTGTAGAGTTATCATATGTCTCCTGTCATTTATTTCTCCTTGACCTGCTATCTGCTACCTTTACACTGTACTAATTGTGCACACACTTCACCCATACTCACACTATTGTTTTTTTATGCATGGGTATTTCAGACTCTGACGTGGTGTTGATGAATGCAGAAAAGAAAAGGCAGAAGTTGCTCCAGCGTAATTCGAGGATAAGCACTAAGCGTTTCAGCGCTCTAAAGGGTGCAGTGTGAGCAGTTGGAGATAGTAAACGTAGCTCTGTAGTTGATGATCTCAATTGTCACACACAACCATCCCAGGTGCTTGCTTTAACTTCACACTGTCAAACGTGGTTGCATGTTGCATATGGTGTCCAGCTTGTATTGCTTCCAATTTGGTTAAATTGCATCTGCTTACTTTACACATTATACCTTGGATAATGTCATGCCTTCCTGTTTTTGATACATACTACATATGTCTATTAACCATGTTCGTACATCAAACTAATGCTCTTTTGTATCCCTCGACAATCACTTATGATGAGATAGTCACCCCACTGGGTTACTGTGAGACGCCCTACTCGTTTAAGGAGTGCAGTGTCATCCTCCCCACATGATTCTTAAGAAACAGCAAGGCTAAATGAAGATAGTCAATGTAGCTCTCTAGTTGATGACCGCAATTCCCCCACACCACCATCGCAAGTGCTTTCTCTTACTTGGAAGTGTGATATGTGGATGCATGTTGCATATGGTGTCTACCTTGTAATGCTTCTAATTAGGGTAAATTGCATCTGCTTAGTTAACACATTATACCTGTGAATATGACAGGCCTTCCTATTTTTGGTACATACTACGTCTTTCTATTAACCATGTTCTTACATCAAACTACTTTTCTTGTGTATCCCTCATCAATCACTTCTGACGATACACCTTCAAGTTGACAGTGTAATATTGGTTGCATCTTGCATCATTTCAAACTTGTATTGCCTCTAATTTGTTGAAGTGCCACTTATAATGAGACACATCTAACTTGGTAGAGTGATTTTGGTTAGATCTTTCATATGGTGTCTAGATTGCATTGCTTCAAATTTGTTGAAATGCCTTCTGCTTAGCATTTTTCATACATATTCCATCCTCCTACAATGTGGTTGCCATATATAAAAGTTGTGTTCGTCAGTATCATGCATCAACGAATTTGGAAGTGCGGATTTCATTCCTTTTTCTTGTGTGTTTACTTGACAAGGAAAACTCTGAAAGGACGAAGGCACGGAATGATGGTGGTCCTCTGGAGCAACCGAAACAGATGATCTCTGCAGATTCTCCTACTATTCATACTGTAGTGCTAGTTCCAAATCTCATCTCCCCTACTCCACAACCCAAGGTGCTTGCTCTAACATGGCAGTGTGATATCTGGTTGCGTGTTGCATATGGTGCCTAGCTTGTACTGCTCCTAATTTGTTAAATTGCATCTCCTTAGCTTACACATTATACATGTGAATATGACACGCCTTCCTATTTTTGGTACATACTACATCTGCCTATTACACCATGTTCTTACATCAAACTACTGTTCTTGTGTATCCTGCATCTATCGCTTATGATGAGATAGTCACGCCCATGGGTTAATATGAGACGCGCTACTCTTATAAAGAATGCAATTTCATCCTCTCCACATGATTCTCAAGAAACAGCAAGCCTAAATGAGGATATTGAACGTAGCTCCGTACTTGAAGACCGCACTTCCCCTACACCACCATCACAGGTGCTTGCTCTAACTTCGCAGTGTGATATGTGGTTGCATGTTGCATACGGTGTCTATCTTGTAATACTTCTAATTAGGGTAAATTGCATCTTCTTAGTTTACACATTATACCTGTGAATATGACATGCCTTCCTATTTTTGGTACACACTACATCTATGTGTTAACCTTGTTCTTACATGAAACTACCTCTCTTCTGTATCCTACATCAATCACTTACGATGAGTCACCTTTATTAGTTGCATATTGCATACTATTTCTAGCCTGTTTCCATGTATTGCTTCTAATTTGGTCAAATACATTTGTTAGGGCACCCTTTTAATTTGGCAGAGTGATATTGGCTTCATCTTTCATATGGTTTCTAGCTTGCATTGATTCTAACAAGTTCAAGCACCTTGTGCTTAGTATACACTTTATACATCATACATGTCAATATGTCACGCCGTCCTGTTTTTCATACATATTCCATCCTCCTATCATGCGGCTGCCTTACATGAAAGTAGTGTTCGTCAGTATCATTCATCAATCAGTTCTGAAGAGCAAATTTTATTCCTTTTTCTCGTGGGTTTGACTTGACAAGGCAAAATCAAGAAAGAGGAAGGAAAAGAGTAAGGAAGGCGATGATGGTGGTCCTCTGCAGCAACGTAAATGGAGCATCTGTACCGATTCTCCTTGTATTGATAGTGCATTACAAGGTCCAAGTCTCCGCTCCCCTACTCCACCATCCAAGGTGCTTGCTCTAACTTGGCAGTGTGATATTTGGTTGCATGTTGCATATGGTGTCTAGCTTTTATTGCTCCTAATTAGTGTAAACTGCATTTGCTTAGCTTACACATCATACGTGTTAATATGACATGCTTTCTTGTTTTTGGTACATACTATATCTGTCTATCACACCATGTGTCGTGGAATAGTCACGTCAGATGTCCCCGTGAAAGGACTTAGTTGTGGAGCCATCGCAACTAGGAAGCTTGAAGGAGTTAAATCGGGACAAAGGAAACGAGAGGGTTTATACTAGTTCGGCCCCTTACGGTGAAGGTAAGGCCTACGTCTAGTTGGGTTTGTATTGATGTTTCGATGACCAGGGAGCGAGACACGCTATGTCTGGCTCTCGACGAGTTGTTTCTTGCCCTAAGCCGCCAGCGGGTCGTCCCCTTATATACACGGGTGGATGCCCTGCGGCTTACAGAGTCCCGGCCGGCTCATAGACAATGTCCGGCTCGGTGACTAGTTAATTCTACCTTATGATACAAGTAATATCCTTACAGTGGTTTACTACAACTGGCCTTAAGTCGCCAGCGGGCCTTAAGCCCATCTTGAACCGCTATCTTCATGCTTGGCCTTGGGCTTCTCTCTGATGAGTCTCTTTGCGTAACCCGGCCCCTCCTGGGCGGCTTACCCAAATAGTTATATCCCCAACATTAGGCCCCAGATTGGTTTGAACCTGTTCATGTCAATTTAAAAAACATTTTTAAAGAATAAACCTTCAATCTTCTGGCTATTCAGAGGGTTTTCTTTAACCCGCCATGACATCATCTTCTGGATCCGTCTTAACCCGGCGTGACGTCATCCTTTCTTTAACTCATTTTTTATTCCGTCGAATCTTTCAACAGATCTCTGTCTTTACTGACCATCCCGAGAATCGAGGCGCCAGAGTCGCTGGATAATAAATGTTATCTCCTCATCTTTCGCGCCCTCTCGGTCAGTCTTCTCTTATAAATAGGGCCACCTAGGTCTTTCCCCAGTCATCTTCTTCCTCTTGCCTCTTCCCGAGCTCTGTTGCCGCCACCGTCGAACCTCTCGTCTTCACCGACTCAGGACGCTGCATCAACCTGACTCTGACCAGAAATCGACGGCAAACCTCTGCAGCTCATCCGCATCCGTGAGTTCCTCTCATTCCCTTTCCCAGATCTGCATTAGGTCCTTGCTGAGTTCGTCGGTGTTCATCACTGGCCGACACCAAACCATCGCTAGTTCCTTCCAATGCCCTGTTTAGATCGCGGAAACTACGTAGAACTGCTGCGGTGCTTTGTTTGTATTGATCTTGCATAAAAATAGATCCCCTTTCCCTTATTCAGGAACCCTCTTTGAATGCATGAACTTCTCTGCCTCATTTTAGCTCTAGAAAAATTTCTTTTCAAAGCAATAATTTGATCCAGATTAATAAATGTTATCTATGAAACTTGTTTTTATCACCCGGAGAACCTCTTCTGGTAAATGCCCTGAAACACAACTGTCGAGGTGTCTGGTTTAAAGAAATGACATAGAACCTTAATTGCTCCTCATGACTCGGAACCAATTTTGAATTGCACTTGATATTTTTAGCGGCTTAAATATTGTTTGCACAGCCATCCTTATATCATTAGGCCCCTCTCTTAAGCCGCCACCTTGAATAATTTTCTCCCGGGTTAAAGTTGAACTGGAGCTTTCTATTGTGTCGTAGGTCACTGTCATCATGGCTCCTAAGGCGGCCAAAGCCCCTATGACTTGTAATTGGGTTCCATCCATAGTGACAAAAAGCAAACTTGCCGAGTTTGTAAAGTCCGGCCATCTGCCAAAGAAGGAGGTCATGTCTTATCGTGCTCCTCACCCGTCTGAAGAGATACCTCAACCCAAGGATGGGGAGGTAGTAGTTTTCATAGATCCCATGAACCGGGGATTTGCCCCTCCCGGCTCAAAATTCTTCAGGGAAGTTTTGGATTTCTTTGACCTGAGGCCTCAAGACATTGGACCCAATTCCGTGTCCAATCTGTGTAATTTCCAGGTCTTCTGCGAGGTATACCTTGGAGAGGAACCAAGTCTGTTGCTGTTCAGAGAACTTTTTTACCTGAACCGGTAGAATGAACGCGCCAACCGGCGAAGAGACTGCCTTTTTACTTATGCTGAGCTGCCGAGTCACCCAAAAGACTGGAACCAGACGTGGTTCTATTGTCAAGACACCTCTCCGGCTAACGAGAAGCCTCTGCCCGGCTTTCGCACCCTGCGTCTTGAGTCCAACCATCATTTGGCAGACAAGTTAACTGCTGTGGAGCGCCTGCCTCTTAACCCCACCATCAAGAAGATCAAAGCCCTTTTAGGCAACGGGTTAAGTGGCATCGATTTGGTCCGGGTCTGGGTCACCTGGCGGATACTCCCCTTGAGCCGCCGCTCCGGCTTAATGTGTGCTTACTCGGGCGAGAAAGAAGACCCGATGCGTCATAGCCCTGAAGACTTACCAGATGATGTGGTAGATGCTACAGTCCAGTCGCTTTTGAAGGAGGGCACAGTAACCAGCAATACCTTCGGTTTACTTCCCTTCTGCAAGAAGAACCCGGCTCCTGCGGTAAGTTATTAATTTTCAAAAAATACTCTTTTACATGTTACCTTCTTGTACTCATGATTCCTTATCTGTTTCCACAGGCCGGTGATAATTTCTGGAAGGTCAAATATGACCATGAAGCTGCCAAGCAGGCCAGGGCAGCCAAGAAAATTGAAAGGAAAGCCGCCAGGACATGCACCTCTAAGAAGAAGAAACCTACTGCTTTCGACTTGCTCAAATTGGATGATACTTCTTCGGATGAGGAGGAGGTAATTCTTTGATTTTCTTAACGCCTTTTGTCATTACTTTACTGACATTTTTATCCTTTCAGGAGGACACAGGGAACAGTCAAGCAGTTGATGAAGAGGTAACTATAATCTCCTCCGACTCCGAGCCTTTGCCAACACAAAAAATCTGAAGGGTGACCCGGAAAGTAAGATTTTCACATACTCTAGCTTACCAAGATCCTCAATTTCTTTTGAAGCAACAACAGCTTGAGAACCGGAGGCAAACTCGGGCCACTCAAGACGCAGAACTCTCCACCGGCTTACCTGACGTAACCAGGAAGCGTCGGACCGAGGTTATCTCCGATTTACCTTCCGTTTTTCCTTTGGCGGGTCTAATTCGCCAACCTCTCAATTCATCTGACTCCAATTATCAGGATGCTTCTCCATCTTCCGACGAGTCGATGCAATCAAACATGCCGACTTTTAAAACATCTCCTAGGTAATACAACCTTTCTTACTTTAAGTTTTCCACATTTATACATTAGTACTCATCCTTCCACTTTGATTGACAGCATGCAAGTGAAACCCAGTAAACGGGCAAAGAAGAATAAGTCGTCCCGAGACCCGGTAGTTACTGAGCCGGTGCTTGACTCATCCATTCCTGACAGCTCCACTCATCAGCCAGTACCTGAACCGGCTTCTGACATTCCGGTGCCAACCTCTGATCCTCCTGCTGAAGACATTATCCACAACTTAGATGACCCGAAAACTCCTAGCCCGGTCAAGACGACTGACCCGGAGGTTGAATTTGTGAAGAGCCAATATGTTGAAATAGGCCGGCCTACTGTTCTTGCTCAATGCAGTGCCAAGGACGAGCTTGCTCAACGTCGGAAGACCAAACAGGACATCACTGATTATACTCACCTAAGTATTGGTGATATAGTCTCGGGCTGTCTGAACCAAGTGCACAATAGCCGTGACCTGGAAATTGATATGGTGAAGCAAATACAACATAAATTTGAGGTATAACTTTATCTCTTCCTGAACCTTACTTACTGTACCAGCCCCCAAGTCTATTGCTTATGATTGAATATGCTGTAGACTTAAAAATCTACTTACTGGTAGTGTGTCCGGTTTACAGTAAATATATTTAACCCGGAGATACCTTGAAACTTTGAATTGACACATTAGTCCCCAAGTGTCAAGTATCTTTACTTGTAAAATGCTTGAGACTTTAGTATATATGGCTTGGTAAATAAGTTAAAAAATTCGTTGAGCATACATTAGCCCCCAAGTGCCAAATATCTTAACTTGTAAAGTGTTTGGGACTTGACTGTTACCTTATCATGATCCTTACCATAATTTCGTGCCAATACAGGCTACCATAAGTCAATTTGAGTCAGAGATTGCTGACCTGAAGAGCCAGCTGAAGCTGCAAGTGCTTGAAACTCAAAAAGCAAACTCCAAGTTTGAATTCAGCATTTCTGAACAAGAAAAACTGAAGAAAAAATTTGAGTCGGAGAAACAAGCTTGGGTTGATGAGAGGGCTGCATTAGTGACTCGGGCCGAAATGGCAGAAGCATCTCTTGCAGAGGCAACAACTGAACTCTCCGACTTAAAGCAGCAGATATCCCAAATGGTCTCAGCCATCTTCGATAAGTCTCTCCAGAAAACCTTAAACATTGTAATCTTTCAAGGATTTATTGTGACGATTATTTCCGTCTTATTGTTATACTTGTTGCCATACAGGTCCCAGAAGTACCAACCTCAAGCAAAACATGCTGATCAAGCTCAAGGCGGTTTATACCCTTGTAGAGCAGCTGTACACCGGGTCACAACGTGCCTTGGCCATGGTAGCTTTATCAACTCCACATCCCCGCCTTCTGCAAGACGTATTGAAGAGCCTCGCTTTTCTTCCTCAGTGGATCCAAGATCTAAGATGGGCGTCCTCAAGAGCCGGAGTTGTAGCCGCATTGAGTCGGGCTAAAGCATGGCTCCCGGAGCTAGACCCGGCCGACCTTGCCCTTGGATACCCAAGTTTGAAGGAGGACGGTACTGCCTTTGATGATCATTATTTCAACGCCTGTGTCAAAACCATACGTCCTGTGGCGACTCTTATTGGAAATGACACAGATCTCAGCAAGTACGCACCGGCTTATGACAGTGAAAACCGGAGAATCCCAAACGCTCCATATGATCAAATTAGCCTGATCCCTCCAACGTGTAAGCATACCTTTGCCCCTGAAGTGGACCCGACTGGTTTAATAGATGATGAGGCTGAATTTGAAGCCTTATGCGGCATTGACTGGGCCTCATCCACCTTCCAGGACAAAGCAACCAACGGAGAGGCGGAGAAGGATAACCCGGAGCCATCAAGCCCGCCAAAGGAGTGAGCTGCCAGGTGTCTTACCTTTTGCCCAAAAGATGCTTCACTTATTCAGACTCGGGGAGTCTTGTAAAAAACTTCTCAATGTTTGCCATGCCCTTGTGCATGTTTATGTCGCTTAATGATTTCATATGCCGTCATTAGCCTGTATTTCCCAGCTTATGTTGATTGTTTGCTCCTTTGAAGTTAAATTTTCCTGCCTTACTCTGCACAGAAAGCAAACAAAACTTTCTTGGGTGGTTTACCGCGCCAGGGGCTTATAAAGTATTGATAACCCGGAATATAGTACAAAAAACATCATGTCCAGACCGATTTATGAATACTTATATTTGCAATAACATACCTGTGAACCCCTTGGTAACCTTCCCGGTTCATATGTACCTGACACTTGTAAGACTTGGGGTAGTCAATACTGAACCGGAAGGACCAAGTCTCATTTCCTCAAGAAGGTTCAAAATATAGTTAAAGCAATGATCACAGGCTCCTGATTCGAATACGATCAGAGAACCGTTCCAAAGGGGTTAAGCTAAGATTCAGATACGATCATATAGCCCCCAGTGGCTTTGGCGATGCCGATCAAGTGGGTATCGACAGCTATGTTCTCTTTGGTTCGAATACGACCTATGTTTGAACAGGAAGCCCCCAAGTGACCATAAAATTTGTTTAATGACGCTGATTCGAATATGATCCACGTCAGACCCAAAGGGGTTAAGCTATGATTCAAATATGATCAAGAAGCCCCCAAGTGGGTTTGGCAGTATGCCGATCAAGTGGGTATCGACAGCTATGTTCTCTTTGGTTCGAATACGACCTATGTTTGAACAGGAAGCCCCCAAGTGACCTTGGCTAGATTCAGATATGATCATAAGCCGGACCAAAGGGAAAGTCGGATTCACATATGATCTGGTCCCTGCTGGCAGTGTCCATCACCTGATAAAGAAGACATAAACACAATCTTTATGGGAAAAAAGGACAGAGGTCCTGCTTTATTACTTTATATAATATGTACATCAGAAAACGTATATTCATCTTAAGAGCCGAATGCCTTAAGTATAGTAAGGCCACAGATGAGCAATATTCCACGGTCGGCGAGTCTCCTCCTCCGATTTACGTGAGTCCTTGTGCTCTCGAACATCAATGAGGTAGTATGACCCGTTGTTTAGATTCTTGCTGACCACAAAAGGTCCTTCCCAAGATGGAGATAGCTTGTGCATGTCAGATTGATACTGAATGAGCCGGAGCACCAAGTCGCCTTCCTGAAAAGCTCTGCTTCTAACCCGGCGGCTGTGATAGCGGCGCAGGTCCTGCTGGTAAATCACCGAGCAGGCTATTGCCAAGTCTCGCTCCTCATCCAATAGGTCAAGTGCCTCCTGTCAAGCTTTTTCATTATCTGCCTCAACTTAAGCCGCCACACGAGGCGAGTCATGTCATACGTCAGTTGGCAGGACTGCCTCTGCTCCATAGACCATGAAGAAAGGTGTGTATCTCGTAGATCTGTTAGGCGTAGTGTTGAAGCTCCATAACACGGAGGGTAACTCTTCTACCCAACAACTCGGAGTCTGTTGTAAAGGGACTAAAAGCCGGGGCTTGATGCCTCTAAGGATCTCTTGATTAGCTCTTTCTCCCTAATCATTGGACTAGGGATGAGCAACAGCTGAAACGTCAAGCCGGATATGTTCTCTTTGACAGAACTCTTCCATGGCACCTTTAGAGAGATTAGTGCCATTGTCAGTTATGATGCTATGTGGAAAGCCAAAACGAAAGATCACCTTCTTGATGAACTGAACCGCCGTGGCCGTGTCACACTTACTTACCGGCTCTGCCTCAACCCACTTGGTAAACTTGTCTACTGCCACCAGCAGATGTGTCTTTTTATCCTTAGACCTTTTGAAAGGTCCAACCATGTCAAGCCCCTAGACCGCAAACGGCCAACTGATTGGGATCATCCGCAATTCTGGAGCCGGCACATGAGCTCGTCGCGAGAACTTTTGACAACCATCACATTTGCTGACCAAATCCTCCGCATCAGCATGAGCCGTCGGCCAATAAAAACCATGACGGAAAGCTTTGGCTACGAGAGATTTTGACCCGACATGATGGCCACAATCCCCTTCATGGATCTCACGGAGTATTTCTTGGCCTTCTGCAGGCGACACGCAGCGTTGTAACGCTCCAGTGACACTTAGATGGTGTAACCCGCCGTTAACAATCGTCATGGACTTAGAACGCCTGACAATTTGCCTTGGCAAGGTCTCATCCTCAGGTAACTCACCCCGGGTCATATAAGCCAAATAAGGCACTGTCCAATCTGGGATGACATGAAGAGCCGCCACCAGTTGTGCCTCCGGGTCTGGCACCGCTAGTTCTTCCTCGGTAGGCACCTTGACAGAAGGGTTATGCAAAACATCAAGAAAGGTGTTAGGTGGCACCGGCTTACGTTGAGATCCGAGCCGGCTTAAAGCATCAGCCGCCTCGTTCTTCCGTCGATCAATGTGCTCCACTTGATAACCCGTGAAGTGACCAGCCACAGGATCTACCTCACGATGATAAGCCGCCATAAGGGGGTCCTTGGAATCCCACTTGCCTGACACTTGTTGAGCCACAAGATCTGAATCGCCCAAGCATCGTACCCGGCTTAAATTCATCTCCTTGGCCATTCGGAGACCATGGAGTAAGGCCTCATACTCAGTTGACTTATTAGTACATGGAAACATAAGCCGGAGTACATAACAAAATTTGTCACCTCGAGGGGAAGTTAACACCACTCCAGCCCCCGAGCCATCTAGCTGCCTGGACCCATCAAAGTGAATTGTCCAATATGTGTTATCCGGCTTCTCTTCAGGGGCCTGTAACTCTGTCCAATCATTGATAAAGTCCAGCAAGGCCTGAGACTTAATAGCAATACGTCGCATGTACTTCAAACCATGAGGACCAAGCTCAATGGCCCACTTGGTGACTCGTCCTGTGGCCTCCCAGTTCTGAATGATGTCTCCCAAAGGGGCAGAACTTACCACAGTTATAGGGTGGCTTTGAAAGTACTGCTTCAACTTCTGGTTGGCCATGAACACTCCATAAACAAGCTTCTGCCAATGTGGGTACCTTTGCTTGGATTCGATGAGCACCTCACTGATGTAATAAACCGGCCGTTGAACCGGATGCTCCTTTCCAGCTTCCTTACGTTCCACCATGATGGCAACACTGACGTCTCGTGAATTGGCAGCCACATAAAATAGCAAAGGCTCCTTATCAATAGGAGCGGCGAGAACTGGTGGTTCAGACAATTGTCTCTTTAAGTCCTCAAAAGCAACATCAGCAGCCTGGCTCCAGAGAAAAGTGTCAGCTTTCTTCATCAGCTGATACAATGGAAGGGCCTTCTCTCCTAGCCGGCTTATGAACCGACTTAAGGCGGCAACACGACCCGCCAATCGCTGAACATCATTGATACATGCCGGTTTAGCCAGAGAGGTGATCGCCTTAATCTTCTCCGGGTTAGCTTTGATGCCTCTGTTGGACACCAGAAAACCCAATAGCTTGCCCGCAGGAACGCCAAACACATATTTGGCCGGGTTAAGCATCATCTTATAAACCCGGAGATTATCGAAGGTCTCCTTTAAGTCGGATATCAAGGACTCCTTTTCTCTGGACTTCACCACAATGTCATCCACATAAGCATGAACATTACGCCCGATTTGGTTGTGCAAACAGTTCTGCACACACCGCTGATAAGTCGCCTGGGCACTCTTGAGCCCAAACGGCATAGATACATAGCAGAAGGCTCCAAACGGAGTGATGAAGGCTGTCTTCTCCTGGTCCTTAACTGCCATTTTGATCTGATGATAACCAGAGTAAGCATCCAAAAAACTCAAGCGTTCACAACCCGCCGTAGCATCAATAATTTGATCAATACGGGGCAGGGCGAAAGGATCAGACGAACAAGCCTTGTTTAAGTCCGTGTAATCCACACACATCCGCCAAGTGCCATTCTTCTTGAGGACCAGCACCGGGTTAGCCAACCACTCTGGGTGAAGAACTTCAACGATAAACCCGGCCGCCAAGAGCCGGGCCACCTCTTCCCCGATAGCCTTCCGTCTCTCCTCGTTGAACCGTCGGAGAAACTGCCTAACCGGCTTATACTTTGGATCAATATTGAGAGTGTGCTCAGCGAGTTCCCTTGGTACACCCGACATGTCAGAAGGTTTCCATGCAAAGATGTCCCGGTTCTCATGGATGAACTCGATGAGCGCGCTTTCCTATTTGGGGTCCAAATTGGCACTGATACTGAACTGTTTAGAAGTATATCCTCGGGTAAAGTCAACAAGCTTTGTCTCGGCGGCCGATTTAAACTTCAACGCCGGGTCATGCTCAGTAGTTGGTTTCTTGAGGGAGGTCATGTCCGCCGGGTCAACATTGTCTTGATAAAATTTGAGCTCTTCGGCCGCACAGGCCGACTCAACATAAGTTGCATCACCTTCTTCACACTCTAAGGCCACCTTCCGACTTCCATGCACAGTGATGGTACCCTTGTGACCCGGCATTTTGAGCTGCAAATAAACATAACATGGTCGGGCCATGAACTTGGCGTAAGTCGGCCGCCCAAATAAAGCATGATATGGGCTCCAGATTTTAACCACCTCAAACGTTAACTTCTCAGCCCTGGAATCATGTTCGTCTCCAAAGGCCACCTCCAGCTCAATCTTGCCACCTGGGTAAGCCGATTTACCCGGAACCACCCCATGGATAATAGTGTCAGATGTTCTCAAATTCTTCTCAGTCAACCCCATGCGCTGAAAGGTCTCATAGTAGAGGATATTGATGCTGCTACCACCGTCCATGAGTACCTTAGTGAATTTATATCCACCAACCTGGGGTGCCACCACTAGGACTAACTGACCCGGATTATCAACCCGTAGAGGGTGATCCTCTCTGCTCCATATAATAGGCTGCTCTAACCACCTTAAATAACGAGGAATTGCCGGCTGAACAGAATTCACGGCCCTCTTATGAATCTTTTGGTCACGTTTGCACAAGCTAGTGGTAAACACGTGATATTGTCCACCACTCAACTGCTTTGGATGGCTTTGGTAACCCGACTGCTGCTGCTGCTGCCCTCCTTGACCAGACTGCTGTTGATTATTGCTGCTTGAATTCCCCTGAAAACCGGAATTTGAGCCACCGCCCGGGCCATGAAAACCGCCAGCCCCTGAACCGCCACCAGATCCGTGACTGCCATCGAAGGTGTTGGAATTTTTAAATGCCTTCATGATCGCACAATCCTTCCATAGGTGGGTGGCGGGGTGCTCCCGGGTGCCGTGCTTCGGGCAAGGCTCATTGAGTAGCTGCTCAAGAGATGGGCCTGACCCGCCGGACCGAGGCGGCTTGCCCTTATATATCTTGTTGTTACCTCGTGCGTTGGCATTGGCCACAAACTCCGGGCTGCCATCCGCTTTACACTTGTTGCCGCCTTGATTCCCCGGGTTATGCTGCTGGCGCTTTCCATTGCCGTTCCTTTTTCCCTTCCCTGTCTTCTCATCGTCAGACACGGGATCCTTGGTACTATCAGAATCGGCATATTTTACTAAAGCCGCCATCAGCGTACCCATATCCGTGAGGTCACGTTTAAGGCGCCCCAGCTTCTGCCTCAGCGGCTCAAAACGGCAATTTTTCTCTAACATAATGACTGCAGAGCCGGCATCCATCTTGTCGGAGGAATGAATGATCTCCTTGACCCGGCGTACCCAGTGGGTGGTGGACTCACCTTCCTCCTGCTTGCAATCCATTAGGTCCACAATCGACATTGATTGCTTACAGGTGTCCTTGAAGTTCTGGATGAACCGGGCCTTTAACTCTCCCCATGAACCAATGGAATTGGTTGGCAGGCCTTTTAACCAAGACTGAGCCGTTCCATCTAGCATCATGGTGAAATACTTAGCCATCGCTGCATCACTGACCTCTAGCAGCTCCATGGCCATCTCATAACTCTCAATCCAAGCTCCATGCTGCAGGTCAGCCATGTAATTTGGCACCTTTCGAGGCCCCTTGAAGTCTTTGGGCAACCGCACGTTCCGCAAAGCTGGAATCAGACAAGGGACACCACTGGTTCTAGTGGCTACTCCCACCTCAACGGAAGTTGTTGGATACTCTGGAAATTCTTGAGCTGCCGCCTGAGCCGCCTTCTCGTTCTCCTGACGTATTCGATCTTGTACCGGGTTATAGCCCCCTGGCTGGTTACGGCGTTGAGCATTGCTTGACAAAGCTTCCGACTCTATGTGCCTGCTGTAACTCGGGTTCCGGTTTTGACGAGGTGGTGCTAACCAGGGCGGGGGAGTTGAATGAATCCTGTCCCGGCTGTAAGAATAGGTTTCCTGCTGAGCCAAGGCCGTCTGAAGAAGCTCTCTGACTCTCCGGGTTTCCACTACCGCCGGGTCATCACCTTCCATGGGAAGAGCCGCTAAATGTGCTGAAGCTGTGATTAAGTTCTCCATGGGGTTGGAAAAGTGTCCCGGTGGGATCGGCACATAATGCAGCGGTGGCATGCTCACATGAGGCGGTACCATCCCCCGAGGTGAGCCGGTCTTCCTGTTCCGGCTGTCATAAGCTGATTAGCCTCTGGCGGGTTACTAGGGCCGGCTCCGGGTATAGCGAAGAGAACCCGAGGATCGTAATTCGGAGGCAAACGGGACTGAGTTTTCTGATGTCTCCTCCTCATTACCTCGTTGGATGCATTTAAGCTCATCGTGAGCTGGTAAGCTTCTGACTGCAAGCGCTGTTCCCGGGCGTCGAGAGCCGCCCGCTCTGCGGCTAGTATAGTATCCTCAGCTGCCAAGGCCTCTTTGGCCTGAGCTATCTCCTCACGCACCTGTGCTACCGCTGCATCATGCTCGTCTTTGTCTGCAGGAATCACCATAGCAGTTAACAGGGCCGTAAGTTTGTCCATGAGGTCCATCAGCACCTGAGCCGGTGGGCGCACGGGGCCGCCTGCCCCGGCTGCTCCTAACCCGGATGTGATCGCTGCTGCAGCCATAGAGTTGGCACCGGGCTGAGTTCCAGCCATGAAGATCCCTGCCCATCTTGGCGGCTCATAGGGGTCCGGAATACTGATGCCATCGGAACAGCCTCCGAGCGCGCCATCTTGTACCTGATATAACGAATCTGTTGAGCCGGCGGACGAATCACCGTCTGAAAAAGCGGCCGTCTCAACCCCATCTTCAGATCCAGAAAGTTCCTCTCCATGGACACAGCCCACGAAGGCACGCCTCATGACCGGCTAAGCCTGGGTTTTCCTCGCACGCTGAGCCGTCTCGACGAAGTCGGTGCAGTTGTCCGGCTCAGGCCCCGGCTCACCAATCCGGCCGATGAAGACGTGGATTCCGCCGAAGGGGGCCCGGTATCCGTACTCAATTGAGCCGGCGTCGGGACCCCAGCCTTCGTCGTCGATGTAGATCTTGCCACGACGACTCTTGGTCATCCGGCCCACTATGTATCCCTTGAGCCCTTCGAAGTTGCCCTTCAAGTACTCAAATCCACCATGTGCTGGCCCCACGGTGGGTGCCAACTGTCATGGAATAGTCACGTCAGATGTCCCCGTGAAAGGACTTAGTTGTGGATCCATCGCAACTAGGAAGCTTGAAGGGGTTAAATCGGGACAAAGGACACGAGAGGGTTTATACTAGTTCGGCCCCTTACGGTGAAGGTAAGGCCTACGTCTAGTTGGGTTGGTATTGATGTTTCGATGACCAGGGAGCGAGACACGCTATGCCTAGCTCTCGACGAGTTGTTTCTTGCCCTAAGCCAGCAGCGGGTCGTCCCCTTATATACACGGGTGGACACCCTGCGGCTTACAGAGTCCCGACCGGCTCATAGACAATGTCCGGCTCGGTGACTAGTTAATTCTACCTTATGATACAAATAATATCCTTACAGCAGTTTACTACAACTGGCCTTAAGTCGCCAGCAGGCATTAAGCCCATCTTGAACCGCTATCTTCATGCTTGGCCTAGGACTTCTCTCTGATGAGTCTATTTGCGTAACTCGGCCCCTCCTGGGCGGCTTACACAAATAGTTATATCCCCAACACCATGTTCTTACATGAAACTACTCTTCGTGTGTACCCTGCATCAGTCACTTAAGATGGGACACCTTTAAGTTGGCAGTGTGATAGTGGTTTGCATCTTGAATATGATTTCTAGCATGTATTGCTTCTAGTTTGATGAACGCCACCTATGACGAGACAGTTTTAACTTGGCAGAGTGATATTGATTGCACCTTCCATATGGTGTATAGTTTGCAGTGCTTCTAATTTGTTGAAGTGCCTTCTGCTTAGTTACCACATCATAGGTGTGAATATGTCAAGCCGTCCATTTTTTCGTACATATTCCATCCACGTATCATGACTTTGCCTTTCATCAGAGTAGTGTTTGTCAGTATCATGCATGAATGAGTTATAAAGAGCGAATCATATTCTTTTTTCTTGTCGGTTTGACCTCACTATGCAAAATCAATAAAGCTGAAGGAAATTGGCAAGGCATTGGATGATGGTGGTCCTTCCGAGCAACTGAAACGGAAGTTCTCTACAAATTCTACTCCGCCATCCTCCCAACAAGATTCGCAAGACAACGCAAGGCTAGACAGTCAATGTAGCTGTGTAGATGATGAGAACATCTCCCCTATTCCACCATCACAGGTGCTTGCTCTAACTTCGCTCTATTATATGTGGTTGCATGTTGCGTATGATGTCTAGCTTGTATTGCTTCTAACTTTGTTGAATTGCAGCTACTTACTTTACACATAATGCCTGTGAATATGACATGTGTTCCTATTTCTAGAACATACTATATCTGATCACACGATGTTCTTACATCAGACTATTGTTCTTGCAAATCTTGCATCAGTCGCTTATGATAAGGCACCTTTAAGTTGCCACTGTGATATTGGTTGTGTCTTGCATACGATTTCTAGCATGTACTGCTTCTAATTTGTTGAAACGCCATATAGTTTAAACTTGGCAGACTGATATTGGTTGCATCTTTCATATGGCGTCTATCTTGCAGTGCTTCTAATTTGTTGAAATGCCTTCTACTTAGTTACCACATCATAGGTGTGAATATGTCACACCATCCTGTTTTTCATACATATTCCATCCTCGCATCATGTGTTTGCCTTTCATCCGAGTAGTGTTCGTCAGTATCATTCATGAATGAGTTCTGAAGAGCGAATTTTATTCCTTTTTCTTATCGGTTTGACTTCACAATGCAAAATCATTACAACTGAAGGAAATTAGTCCGGCAGTGGATGATGGTGGTCCTTCGGAGCAACACAAACAGGGGGTCTCTATAGATTCTACTCCGCCATCCTCCCAACAAGATTCGCAAGACAACACAAGGCTGGACAGTCAACGTAGTTGTGTAGATGATGAGCACATCTCCCTTACTCCACCATCACAGGTGCTTGCCCTAACTTGGAACTATTATATGTGGTTGCATTTTCCGTATGATGTCTAGTTTGTATTGCTTCTGATTATGTTGAATTGCATCTGCGTAGCTTACAACTTATACCTGCAATGATCACTTACCCATAAGACACATTTAACTTGGGACTGTGATGTAGGTTGCATATTGCATTGTCTTCTAGCTTGTACTGCTTCTAATTTCTTGAAATGGCACTTACGATGAGACACTATTTACCTGATAGAGTGATATTGGTTGCATGTTCATATGGTGCCTAGCTTTCATTTCTTCTAATTTTGTTGAAATGCCTTCCGCTTACTGTTTTTTCATACATATTCCATCCTCCTATCGTACGTGTGAATATGAAACGTTGTCTTTTTTTGTATATATTCCATCCTCCTATCCTGCGCTTGCCTTACATCAAAGTAGTGTTCGTCTGTATCATGCATCAACCAGTTATGCGGAGCTAATTTCATTCATATTCTTGTGGTTTTGACTTCATAAGGCAATAGCACAAAATAGGAAGGAAAAGAGTAAGTTAGGGGATGTTGGTGGTCCTCCGCACCGACGCAAACAGAGACTCTCTAGATTTGCCACTGCTACTGCTAATGAAGTTGAAGTCCCAAGTCTACATGATGAGTTCATCTCCCGTACTCCACCATCGTAGGTGATTGCTCTAAGTTGACAGTGTGTCACTGGTTTTCATGTTGCATATGTTGTCTAGCCTGTATTTCTTCTATTTTGATTAAATTGCACCTCCTGAGTTTATGCATTATACATGTGCATATGACATGGCTTTCTGTGTCTAGAATACACTTCATCTATCTATAATACCATGTTCTTACATCAAAGTGCCGTTGTTGTGTATCCCGCATCTGTCACTCATGATTGGACGCTTTTAACATGGCAGTTTGATAGTGGTTGCATCTTGCATTGATTTCTACGTTGTACTACTTCTAATTTTTCGAATTGCCACTTATGACAAGACACTTTTAACTTGGCAGAGTAATATTGGTTGCATCTTTCATATGGTGTCTAGCTTGCATTACTTCTATATTCTTGAAAATCCTTCTACTTAGTTTACACATAGTAGCTGTGTATATGTCATGCAGTCCTATTTTTCTTACATATTCCATCCTCATACGGTTATCTTACATCAAAGTATTGCTTGTCTGTATCATGCATCAATGAGTTCTGAAGAGCGATTTTATTCTTTTGTGTTGTGGGTACGGCTTGACATGGAAAAAGTCAAAAAAGAGCAAGGAAAATAATATAGTAGGGAGTGGTGTTCCTCACCGGGACAAACGGAAAAGGATCTGCCATCGAGATTCTGCTGGTACTTATAGTGCAGTAGAAGTTCCAAGGCCACCGGCTAAATCTACAAACACAGTGTCACCTTCTCCACCAGCTACAGCATCCGCTCAACTGTACCAGCATCTCAACTATTTACTCGTTCATTTGCTCTGGAACTGGCCAGTTCCCAAGCTTCCTTCACACCCAACACTACTTTCGAAGCACTGCTGACACAACAGGACGTGGCAAGATCAGATGAACCTCATGAGCATCAACACAAAGACGGTACCTGACCGAGTCAAGTTGCAATTGCATGCTCCTTTATATGTACTCTCACAGTTTGATGTACACTAACACTTTCCATATTCGTTGTTGAACTAGCACCATGGCGCAAGCGGAAACAGACTTCATGGATAATCCTTGAAAGATTAACAAAATTTAAAGGAGGAAGAATGGAGATCCATTTTGAGGTAGGTTTAAAAAGGCCACGTGATGCTACAGAGTCAGCCAAGTTAGTATCAGAGGCAGCCGTTGTCGTTAGGTGTCATGCACGTATCCTCCCAACATGGATCCAGTACAGGAATGAGAAAGACAATACCCAGTTTAACACCTTCCTTGACCATTTATCCGTAACTAATGTTATTCATCGCAATTAGTAATATTGTCTTGCTCTATCCCATACTTTCTAGCTTCCTCCTAATAAGGCTCACATTCTTTTTTCAATAGATGAGGTTCAAGTTGAACCCGAAAGATGATGCAACTAAACAAGCATGCACTCATGTTTTTCAGTCTGCTCTGCGACAGTATCGGTACCACCTTAGAAAATCTCACTTTGAAGGCAAGGATAACAACGAAATGGCCCAAACATCTCCAGTGGAATATATTACAGATGAAGACTGGAGAGCCCTTGTTAAACACTAGACTGATCCAAAGTATCAGGTAGGCTATATGTATTTCATCAGACCACATATTGAACTTGTATTTAAGTATGTGCTTTACAAGTGTATCTTCTTTTAGGCTAACTGTTTGAAGAACAAAACCAACCGTTCTAAAGTGAAATTCCAACAGTCAACATGATCTCGTAGCTATATTGCACACTGCGAGGCTCTTGTAAATAGCTGCTACTTCCTTCTTTTTTCTTGTCATATTATCGTATCTATATTAACTTGTTCCAAATACAGAGGAAAGCCCGTGTGGACCAAAAAGAACCTGGACCGAATGCAGTGCAAATCTTCAAGGATTGCCACACCAGCAAGATGAAGGGCATGAGCACACCAGTTCAAGCCGTTGTTGTAAGTCCTTACTCCTCCTGCCTTTGAACTGATTGGTATTGTGATGTGTTCATTTAACTACTTGGTTTGCAGCCAATGTCAGTTACTATGTTCACTTTTATACACAGTTGTCTTAACGTATCATTTCACCTTACATGGTTTAAAAGAGACGAAGGATATTCTTTTGGTCTTGATCTGTAATCTAGTTGTTATGTTCACGTGCGCACACAATGATAAAATAGCATGTTTGTTTTATATCTGTTTGCCCATTATATGAATGATGTCATACTATGTTCATCCTACTTTAAACCATGTCCCTTTATCCTTAGATGTCAACGAATGTGAGGAAATAGACAATAAAGTAGGCATGCTACATGGACATATGTTCCGAAAGTGATTTTATTATGTAGTTGGCACTACAATACATGCTAATGTATTACAGTAGTTCACCAAAATAAGTTATGTATAAACGTGTAACCTACTTTGTTTGTTTTTGTCTCATTAGTAACTTATCTGGTACACTAATCTACAAGTTCAAACTTCTAGGAAGCTATGGAACAAATGATTGAACAGCCATAACCACCTGAAGGTGACAAGGCTACCACAGGCACAATGTCACCTCTTGCTGCAGTGCGTCAGTATCTCTCCACTAACAGTGCAAAAAGCACCTTCCTGCGTAATTCTGGGTTGGTTGTCAAGGTAACCTCATCCAAATCGCCTACTGAACAAAATCTTCCTGCTAGACAGAGTGATATATCTGTGCTCTAGACACAAGTCCAATCCCTAATGGACGTCATTTTGGAAACAAGAATAGTGGTTGACAAATGTCGGCAAGATATGAATGGTTTTGAAACCATACTATCATACATTCACTTCGTTGTTCAAGAGCAATGGCGGAAAAAAGGTGAAGATCGTGTTGCTCCATCAGATTCTACAGCCTGAAACATTAGCATTCAGGTCAAATGATCTGTGCTTCTATACATCTGATGGTGCTTTTATCTGCAAGGACTGTAAACTTTAAGCCAACAGGCCTTTTGTTGTATGGTTGGAATTTATTTTGTTGTGATACAGCATTTATGATGCTGCCAAAGGCTGCAGTAATTACGACGCTATTTTTGTGTAGTGTAGGTTTATCTTGGTAATGTATTCGGTCGAAAGCTTCGTAGGAGCCCAACATGCCAACATTCGTTGGGCCCATTCCAATTGGGCTAAAAACGATTATGGGCCAAAATTTGCATGTAGCCCACTAAAAATATCTAGGCCTAAATCAACATAAGCTTCCATATTTTTCTGGTAGGCATGTGCCCATAGTGGGCCTTTAATAGGCCTAAACATAATTTGGGCCCTCAGTAACAATAGGCCGTTTACAGGTGTAAATATCTCGAGCCCATAAAAACATCGGCCTTTGATAGACCGAAAGTGAGATTGGGCCCTGATTGTGCCAAATAACCCACTAGTCTTAGCAGGCCGAAATGGTGGCCCATTTACGATGCGGATCTTTGACAGGCTGAAATTCGTATGGGCCATAAATGTGCCGACCTAATACACGGGCCTTTAACAGGACGGACGTACGGTCGGGCTAGATTATCGTCATTTTTATATGAGCCGTTAATGGGCCCGATGTGACGTTGGGCCACAGATGGCCCATGGTTTTCATCCGACGTTAACAGGCCGAAAACCACAACAGGTCGCAAGTGGACCAAATCTATAGTGGGCCTCTAACAGGCCGAATGTCAAACAAGGCCGAATATGACCCAAATCCTTCATTGTCGTTTATGGGCCAAAAGTTTCAATGGCCTATAAATGGGCCCAAATGAACCAGGACCTTTAACAGGACAGAAATACACCGGGCCGTAATTCGGCCCAGATACTTAGCGGACTGTTAACGGGCAAGAAGAGACCATGGGCCGCGATGATGACAAGTTTAGGACAGGCCGTTGACGGGCCGAATTGACACTAGCCGTACGGGCCTTAACAGAGAATGTTGGGACTTTAGCTAGGCCGGCCCATTATGGTCTGCAAAATCTTGTGGGCCTTTAGCTGGGCAGGCCCATTGTGGTCTGCTAAATCTTGTGGGCCTTTAGCTGGGCCGGCCCATAATGGTCCGCAAAATCTTGTGCGCCTTTAGCTGGTCCAGCCCATTACGGTCCGCTAAATCTTATGGGCCTTCAGTTCGGCTGGCCCATTTAAACTTTATGCGCCACTTTTGGGCCCGTCCACGTGTCAACATATCATAGGCCCATCTCAACCGTTGGATGAGTGACACCTGTGCCAACGCGGAGCTGACGCGTGGTTCCGTCGGCCAATGAGAATTTTACACGTGGAAATTTCCCATTGGTCCAGGCTGTTAATGAGTTATCGGATCCAAAACCCGACCCGATAGCTTAACAGCATTCCATTATGGTGGATGCCACGTGTCGGTCACCCTTGATGAAAGCAGTTCTGTGACGCGCGATTTATCATCATGGAAGTGGACACTTCCGTGATGATAATTTTGGTAATGTCATGGAACACTTCTACGACAGCACAGGTATGACTATCTTGATTCTGTCATAAAATCGTCATGGATGTACATGCATGATAGAAAACTTGACCTACTGTGACAAACACGTATCATCATGAAAGTGTATTTTTTTGTAGTGTCACCCCTTGGGAGCACCATGAAGTGCGGTGGGTGAGTCGCAAGGGGAAAACTCTTTTTGAGGGGATGTCTCCTGGGTACTTACATGGGAGGAGGGGAGAAGGCCGGGGTAATCAGCCATCATGGCCACTTCCATGTCATCGTAGCTCGTCTGATCAAAGACTCCCTCCTTAAATTCTATAAATATATATGGATCCTCTTCAAATCCAGGATCAAGGTCTCGATTATGGTTCTCCGGCTGCGGAGCGGGGCTGTAAATCCCCGTGACGACCTTTCTCCATTCCTATTAAAGGTAGCCGGATTAAGTTCGACTAAAAGCGTAATTAAGGAAAAAGCTTGAGCGAGGCCTATGATCAAAGACTCACCCAATCAATGGGGTTATACATGGAGAAACCTTCTTGGCATTTAAGGCGAATGAAGTCTTCTTTCTCCCTTTTGTAAAGGTCAGCCAACATGGCGGCCAAAGCGGCAAAATTGGCCGGACCCTTGCGCCCACAGCGTGATGCGTTGTCCTCCCCGTTGTAATGCCACATGGGAAGCCTTCTAAATTGAAGTGGCTGGATGCATCGCATTATTGAAATTGCCATTACCTCACCTATAGACAGTCCGGAGTGGGTGAGTATTTTGATCTTGCTCACTAGCCTCTTAATCTCTGTGATGTCTTCTTCCTCAAAGCTTTGGGGACGCCAACTGGAACGCTTCTTTAAGGGAGCAGTAGAAAATTCGGGAAGACCTTGCCGTATTGGATCCGGGAGAACAACATCTTCAATATAGAACCATTCCGAGGGCCACTCTTTAGATGCCTTCTTCGGAGTTCTGGACAGGTATCCTGTTCCGGCTATGCGCCATACTTCGACGCCACCCACCTTGAATATGGATCCCTCTTGGGAGCGGGGGACGAGGCAGAAATATTTTCTCCATAATTCGAAATGGGCCTCGCAGCCTAGGAACAACTCGCAAAGAGCAACGAATCCTGCAATGTGCAGGATGGAGCCCTGCGTGAGATTGTGCAGTTGGAGACCATAATACTCCAGGAGACCTCTGAGGAAAGGGTGGATTGGAAATCCCACGCCCCTCAGCAGGAAGGAAATAAAGCACACCCGCTCCCCTTTAGTGGGATTGGGGAAGTTCTTCACCAGGGCTTCGTCGTTGATGGAAGTTAATCCCGCCCAAATAGGGACTAAATCCGAGGGAGGGAGATATCCCTGCATCTGAAGCTTGGTCAACTGGGCGTGGGACACTGAGCAGCTCTCCCAGTCGCCTTTTTGAGCATCGTGGGGGCGCGAGGAGGAAGTAGGAGCGCCAGCCATGTTTGGATGGATTCCTGTGACAAGCTCTAAGGATTTTTGCCTGGTAAGGAATGGCATCTGAGATTCAATCTGTTTAAATAGACACTTTCCCTATATGGACAAGGGGTTACTTGTAAAAGTGCTTAGGCCCTTCGTATCCATTCGACACGTGGAGGCCATGGCGACGCAGGCACAGAAGCTGTAGGGTATGGTATTTAATTTAAAAGCCGAGCTATACGAAGTACAATGGAGAACCCGCCTTGCAAAAGTTGAAGACATGAAGTCAGATATAACATCGTCATTGAAGGCAGGTTCAGCGGCTACTGAGGGAGTCCTAGATTATGGGGTCCTTGGGGAACTGGCCTATGTGACATGGGCTGGACTGATGGGCCGTGAAGATGCAAGACAGAAGGCCTTCCCCTGTGTCCGGATGGGACTCTCCTTTGTGTGGATGACAAGCTTGGCATCCGGATGTGTAGTTTCCTTCTCCTATAAACCAGCCTTGTTTAACCCTAATCGTCTCTGGTATCTATATAAACCGGAGAGTTTAGTCCGTAGAGGCGATTATAATCATACAGGCTAGACAACTAGGGTTTAGCCATTATGATCTTGAGGTAGATCAACTCTTGTAACCCCCATACTCATCGAAGTCAACCAAGCAGGAAGTAGGGTATTACCTCCATTAAGAGGGCCCGAACCTGGGTAAAACATCGTGTCCCCTACCTCCTGTTACCTTCGATCCTTAGACGCACAGTTCAGGACACTCTACACGAGATCTACCGGTTTTGACACCGACAGTGGTTAACAAAAGTTATATTAGTACACCCAAACCAGCTAAACAAATCAGAGTTGAACCTAATGTTGCTATGATTAAAGATCTCTTAGTCGATAATATTGATGGGCATGTTATTTACTTGTGTGATGAAGCTTCTAGAATTGCCAAACCCGATAAAAAGGATAAATGTAGACTAGTTGCTAGCATGTCTGTTGTCTCAGTTAAGATAGGAGATCACTGTTATCATGATTTATGTGACATAGGTGCTAGTGTTAGTGCTAATCCTTTTTCCTTATATGAAGAAATTAAGAATGAAATAGCACCTGATGAAATAGAAGACATGGATGTCACTATTAAATTTGCCAATAGGGATACTATATCACCAATTGGGATTCTTAGAGATGTTGAAGTCTTGTGTGGGAAAATAAAATACCCTACTGATTTTCTTGTTCTTGGCTCCCCACAAGATGTCTTTTGTCCCATTATCTTTGGTAGACCTTTCTTGAACACTATCAATGCCAGAATAGATTGTAAGAAACAAGCTGTCGGTGTTAGCTTTGGTGATGAATCTCATGAATTTAATTTTTCTAGTAGTAAACAACCTCATAAGAAAGATTTGCCTAGTAAGGATTAAATTATTGGTCTTGCTTCTATTGTTGTACCTCCCACAGATCCATTGGAACAATATTTGCTTAACCTTGAAAATGACTTGCATATGCGTGAAAGAAATGAAATAGATAGAAACTTTTTCGAACAACAACCTCTGCTTAAACACAATTTGCCTATTGAAACTCTAGGGGGTCCTCCTCCACCTAAAGGTGATCCTGTGTTTGAATTAAAATGATTGCCAAACACTTTGAAATATGCTTATCTTGATGAAAAAAAAGATATATCCTATTATTATTAGTGCTAACCTTTCAAAACATGAAGAAGGAAGATTATTGAAAGTTCTAAGGAAGCACAGAGCTGCTATCGGATATACTCTTGATGATCTTAAGGGCATTAGTCCCACTCTATGGCAGCACAAGATTAATACGGAACCTGGTGCTAAACCTGTTGTTGATCACCAACGATGGTTAAACCCGAAGATGAAAGAAGTGTTAAGAATGGAAATGTTGAAACTTATGGAAGCAGGTATAATCTATCCTATAGCTGATAGTAGATGGGTAAGTCCTATTCATTGTGTCCCTAAGAAGGGAGGTATTACTGTTTTTCCTAATGATAAGAATGAGCTTATTCCACAAAGAATTGTCACAGGCTATAGGATGGTAATTGATTATAGAAAATTAAACAAAGCAACTAGAAAATATCATCACCCTCTGCCTTTTATCGATCAAATGTTAGAAAGATTATCTAAGCACACACATTTTTGCCTCCTTGATGGATATTCTGGTTTTTCACAAATACTTGTTTTTTCACAACCTGATCAAGAAAAGACCACTTTTACTTGTCCTTTTGGAACTTATTCTTATAGACATATGCCTTTTGGTTTACGTAATGCACCTGCTATCTTTCAAAGATGTATGACTGCTATATTCTCTGATTTTTGTGAAAAGATTGTTGAGGTTTTCATGGATGACTTTTCCTTTATGGGAAGTCTTTTGATGATTGTTTAAGCAATCTTGATCGAGTTTTGCAGAGATGTGAACAAACAAATCTTGTCTTGAATTGGGAGAAGTGCCACTTTATGGTTAACGAAGGTATTGTTTTGGGCCATAAAATTTCTGAAAGAGGCATTCAGGTGGACCAGGCCAAGGTTGGTGCAATCGAGAAAATGACATGTCCTAAAGACATAAAAGGCATTTGTAGTTTCCTTGGTCATGCTGGTTTCTATAGGAGGTTTATCAAAGACTTTTCTAAACTTTCTAGGCCTCTTACAAATTTTTGCAAAAGGATATTCCTTTTGTGTTTGATGATGATTGCTTGGAAGCCTTTGAAACACTAAAGAAAGCCTTAATTACTGCACTTGTTGTTCAACCACCTAATTGGAACTTGCCTTTTGAGATTATGTGTGATGGTAGTGATTATGTTGTTGGTGCTGTTTTAGGACAGAGAGTTGATGAGGAATTGAATGTTATCCATTACGCTAGTAAAACTCTAGACAGTGCTCAACGAAATTATGCTATTACTGAAAAAGAATTCTTAGCAGTGGTGTTTGCTTGTGATAAATTCAGGTCATATTGTTGATTCTAAAGTAATTGTTCACACCGATCATGTTGCTATAAAATATCTAATGGAAAAGAAAGACGCTAAACCTAGACTCATTAGGTGGGTTCTTCTGCTACAAGAATTTGATTTGCATATCATTGGTAGGAAAGGAGCAGAGAACCCCATAGCTGATAACTTGTCTAGGCTTGAAAATATTCTTGATGACCCACAACCTATTAATGATAGCTTCCTTGATGAACAATTGGCTGCAATAAATGTTTCTAATAGTACACCTTGGTACGCTGACTATGCTAATTATATTGTTGCTAAATACATACCACCTGGCTTCACATACCAAGAAAAGAAAAAAAATCTTCTATGATTTAAGACATTACTTTTTGGATGACCCACATCTTTATAAAGGAGTAGATGGTATTATTAGACATTGTGTATCTAAGCATGAACAAGAACAAATCCTACGGAAATGTCACTCCAAAGCTTATGGAGGACATCACGCGGGAGACATAACCGCTTATAAGGTATTGCAATCTGGTTTTTATTGGCCTACTCACTTCAAGGATGCTCGTAAGTTTGTCTCATCTTGTGATGAATGTCAAAGAATAGGTAATATCAGTAAGCGTCAAGAAATGCCTATGAATTATTCACTTGCTGTTGAACCATTTTATGTTTGAGGATTTGATTTCATGGGACCTTTTGCTTCCTCTAATGGGTATACACATAGTTTGGTTGTTGTTGATTCTGTTACTAAGTGGGTAGAAGCTATTCCAGCCAGTAGTGCTGATCACAACACCTCTATTAAAATGCTTAAGGAAGTTATTTTCCCAAGGTTTGGAGTCCCTAGATATTTAATGACTGATGGAGTTCACACTTTATTCATGGTGCTTTCCGTAAAATGATTGCTAAGTATGATGTTAACCATAGAATTGCATCACCTTATCATCCTCAGTCTAGTGGTCAAGTTAAACTTAGCAATAGAGAAATAAAACTAATATTACAAAAGATTGTCAATAGGTCCCAGAAGAATTGGTCTAAGAAATTAGATGATGCACGTTGGGCATATAGAACAGCTTATAAAAATCCTATGGGTATGTCTCCATATAAAATGGTTTATGGAAAAACTTGTCATTTGCCTCTTGAGTTAGAACACAAAGCATATTGGGCAATCAAAGAACTCAATTATGATTTCAAACTTGCTGGTGAAAAGATGCTACTTGATATTAGCTCTTTAGATGAATGGAGAACTCAGGCTTATGAAAATGCAAAGTTATTCAAAGAAAAGTTAAAAGATGGCATGAAAAAAGGATCCAAAAGCTTGAGTTCAAAGTTGAGGAATATGTTCTTTTATACAACTCTCGTTTCAGATTCTTTGCAAGAAAACTCCTCTCCAAATGGTAAGGACCCTATGTTATCGAGGAGCTCTATCGATCCAGAGCTATGAAAATAAATGATGCCGAAGGTACTAACCCGAAGGTTGTAAATGGGCAATGAATAAAACACTATATCCCAGGTACGCCCATTAATGTTGAAAGCAATATTATCCAAACTTTGACTCCGGAAGAACTCATAAAGGAAACCTTCCGGAACAATCCAGAATCATGAAAAAAATGAAGGTACATGATACGATAAGTAAACAGACTCCAAAAAATCTGCAAAAATATTTTTTGTTAGTTTTGGAATATTTAAAAAATTAGGAAAATAAGAAACTTCCAAGAAAGTGACCCTGGTAGGCACGATACACCAGGGCGCGCCTGGCATGCCAGGATCGCCCCGAAGGGTTGTTCCCACCTCGGGTACTTTCCGGACTCCGTTTTTCTTCCGTTCTGCTTATTCCCCAAGATAAAAAAATTCTTTATATACCTCCCGAACCTGTTGACCTCCGTATCGCGAAGAAATCTCCTATTTTCTTTTCTTATTGTTTTCTGTCAGATCCAATCCGTCATGGCCGCTTCAAGCTCCTCCAAGGACAAGTTCTTCGACAACGTCATCAACCCATATCTACGGGAGGTGATGCAGCACCATCAAGCTATCCAGATGCGTGATGGGGTGCTGCACATCCGCGATGTGTAAGGACCCAAGGGGACTGGATCCATGGAGGCCAGACTTGAAGCTATGGAGCAGGACATCTTATGGGGCAAGGGGATGGTGGAACATGGACTCAATGCCAATCACCTCATGATTGCGGACTACACCCGTGATCTCAAGGTGGATGGCAAGTCCATGAAGGACATCGTCTTCTCCCTCAACGAGTAAATCAACTTCCTCCATAGCCAGATTCACGGCCTTCAAAGCCAAGTCTTTGAATATGAGGCAAGGTTCAAAGGTATGAGTTTGGCTGCCAATTTGCTGGATCTGAGAGACTCACTCCTCCTCTTATGATGGTGCGACTCTGCCATGGAAACCAGAGGACAATATCGCTTCTACTTCATCACCACCACCTCCTTCTTCACCACCAAAAGAAAACTAAGTATCGGGTATGGACACTCCCCTTGGCTTTCGTTAAACTTTGGGGGCATGCCTTGGTATCGTATCATCTCCACTATCTTTTTCCTTTACTTTCTTAGTTCGATCCATGGTTATCTTTTGCTATTAGATGAATAAAAGTTTAGTTCGATGCTTTCTTTTCGAGAGTTTTCTTAGTGATCAATCTTTGTTAACGTGTGCGAGATATATAATAAAGTTTAGTTTGATTTTTGTCTTTTTTACTTTCTTGTTTCAATAAAATGGAAATAAATAAATGAAAAAGATCATATATGCTAATCTCATGATAAGTGATGAAATTACACAAGGAAAGGTATAAGTAGAAAATTTTATTGTAGATTGACAAACATATATAGTATTGGTCAATGATGCAACTCATGAAAGAATTAATAAGGGAATAGAAGATTCACATACAAATACACTATCCTGGAAATCTTTTGTGATTGTGAGCATCCATCAAAATATTATATGCCAAAATTGTTGATGTTGGACAAAGAAGACAACATAATGATTTATGTTTGTTCATATTCACATAGAAGTTATATTGTCATAGATCCTTCAACATGTGGTGCTTGCCCTTATCTTTGCTAGCCAAAAACTCTGCACGAAGTAGAGATACTACTTGTGCATCCGAAACCCTTAAACCCAAACTTTGTTTGAGAGTCCACCACACCTACCTATGTATTGAGTAAGATCCTTCAAGTAAGTTGTCATCGGTGCAAAAGGGCAATAAAAATTGTATCTAGAAGTGCGAGATCATTTAGTGTAAGAGAAAATTGAGCATTGTACGAACTTGTGATGGTGAAGAATTAAAGCGACAGACTGCATAATAAAGGTTGCGATCACAAGGGGCAATATAACGTGATGTTCTCTTGCACTAAGGGGCTGAGCATACAAAGAAAAATTGCATGGCAACCTCTGCTTCTCTCTGCGAAGGGCCTGTCTTTTACTTTCACGTATTTACTTTCATGCAAGAGTCAAAGTTTTTCTCTCTATTTATTTTATTTTTCTCCTTTGGCAAGCATCATGTGGTGTGGAAAGATCTAGGAAAATATATCCAGTTGAATATGGGTAGCATGAGTTATTATTGTTGACATCACCCTTGAGGTGAATGCATTGGGAGGCAGTACTATAAGCCCCTATCTTTCTATGTGTCCGGTTGAAATGTTTTGCTCATGTGTACGCGGTGAGTGTTAGCAATCATAGAAGACTAAATGATGGTTGAGTATGTGGACTTGCTTAAAGGCTCCGATATGTGACCCTTCCTGAAAAGATGATGAATTGTAGATGCAAAGTTGACTGAGAACATAGTTTGTTGGTATCCAAAAAAGTTTATGCTTTATACTTTGATGTTGTGATGAATTGCCACTTGTTCATGAGAAGTCTATGATAAAAAAATTATGGTAAAGTTTGTTGCTGTAATAATAAGTTACACGATGCTGTTGTGTCCATATTTTTGTTTTAACGACACCTCTCTCTCTAAGCATGTGAACATGTTTTTCGATTTTGGTTTTCGCCTGAGGATAAGCGAGGTCTAAGCTTGGGGGAGTTGATACGTCCATTTTGCATCATGTTTCCTACTGTTATTTATGTTGTTTTATTGTATAATAATTCTTTTTGGAGTAATTATAATGCCTTTTTCTCTCATAATATGCAAGGTATACACAAAGGGGGAGAATTCTGGCAGCTGGAAATCTAGACCTAAAAAAGCTATGTTAAGCTACCTATTCTGCACAACTCCAAAACTTCATGAGGACTTTTTATGGAATAAATAAGAATTTTTTGAGTCAATAAGTACCAAAGGGGGCCCACCAGGTGGGCACAATCCACCCTGGGCGCGCTAGGGAGCCCAGGCGCGCCCTGGTGGGTTGGGCTCACCTAGGCCCACCTCTGGTGCCCCTCTTCTGGTATATAAGTCATTTTGACCTAGAAAAAATAAGGCAAGGACTTTCAAGACGAAGCACCGCCGTCTCGAGGTGGAACTTGGGCAGGAGCACTTTTGCCCTCTGGCACAACGATTCCGCCGAGGGAACTTCCCTCCCAGAGGGGGAAATCATCGTCATCAACATCACAAACAACTCTCCCATCTTGGGAAGGGCTATCTTCCTCAACATATTCAACAACACAAACTCCTCTCAAACCCTAGTTCATCTCTTGTGTTCAATCTTTGTACCAAAACTATAGATTGGTGCTTGTGGGTGACTAGTAGTGTTGATTACATCTTGTAGTTGATTACTGTATGGTTTATTTGGTGGAGGATTATATGTTCAGAACCACTATGCTATTTAATACCCCTCTGATCTTGAGCACGATTATCATTTGTGAGTAGTTACTTTTTTTCTTGACGTCATGGGAGCAATTATGTTGCAAGTAATCATGTGAACTTGATATGTGTTCAATATTTTGACGATATGTATGTTGTGATTCCCTTAGTGGTGTCATGTGAGTGTCGACTACATGACACTTCACCTTGTTTGGGCCTAAGGGAATGCATCGTGGAGTAGTTATTAGATGATGGGCTGTGAGAGTTACAAAAGCTTAAACCCTAGTTTATGCGCTATTCCGTAAGGGACCGGTTGGATCCAAAAGTTTAATGGTATGGTTAGAATTTATTCTTAATACATTTCTCGTAGTTACGGATGCTTGTGAGAGGGCTAATCATAAGTAGGTGATTTGTTCAAGTAATAACAGCACCTAAGCACCGGTCCAGCACATATCAAATTATCAAAGTAGCGAACACGAATTAAGCCAACATGATGAAAGTGACTAGATGAAATTCCCGTGTACCCTCAAGAACACTTTGCTTATCATAAGAGATCATTTTCACCTGTCCTTTGCCTCAAAAGGATTGGGCTACCTTTCTGCACTTTTGATACTACTATCGTTACTTGCTCGTTACAAATTATCTTGCTATCAAACTACCCCGCTACTTCCAGTTTTAGCACTTGCACATATTACCTTGCTGAAAACCACTTGTCATTTCCTTCTGCTCCTCATTGGGTTCGACACTCTTACTTATCTAAAAGGCTACAATTGACCCCGTATACTTGTGGGTCATCAATAGCTAGTAGATAGATGGCTTCTTCTCTCTCTTTGATTCTCAATACCATGTTCTCCTCGGTGTTCTTGGAGATCTATTCGATGTAATATTATTTTGTTGTGTGTTTGCCGAAATCTGATGAATTATGGATTTATGATCATATTATCTATGAATATTATTTGAATCTTCTCTGAATTCTTATATGCATGATTTGATATCTTTGCAAGTCTCTTCGAATTATCAGTTTAGTTTGGCCTACTAGATAGGTTTTTCTTGCAATGGGAGAAGTGTTTAGCTTTGCGTTCAATCTTGCGGTGTCCTTTCCCACTGACAGTAGGAGTAGCAAGGCACGTATTGTATTGTTGCCATCGAGGATAAAAAGATGGCATCATATTTCTTAAGTTAATTCCTCTACATCATGTCATCTTACTTAATGCATTACTCCGTTCTTTATGAACTTAATACTCTAGACGCATGCTAGATAGCGGTCGATGTGTTTAGTAATAGTAGTAGATGCAGAATCATTTCGGTCTACTTGACACAGACGTGATGCATGTGTTCATGATCATTGCCTTAGATATCATAATAATTATGTGCTCTTCTATCAATTGCTCGGCAATAATTTGTTCACCCACCGTATTATTTGCTATCTTGAGAGAAGCCACTAGAGAAACCTATGGCCCCCAGGTTTCTTTTCCATCATATAAGTTCTCTTTTCCATCATATTAGTTCCAATCTACTATTTTGCAATCTATTACTTTCCGAACAATAAACTAAAAATATCGAAAATATTTACTTTACCGTTTATCTATCTCTATCAGATCTCACTTTTGCAAGTAATCGTGAAGGGATTGACAACCCCTTCATCGCGTTGGGTGCAAGTTTGTTTGATTGTTTGTGCAGGTATTCAGTGACTTGTGCATTGTCTCCAACTGGATTGATACCTTGGTTCTCAAACCGAGGGAAATACTTACTCTACTTTGCTGCATCACCCTTTCCGCTTCAATGGAAAAACGAATGCAAGCTTGATGTCTACTACACAACCTTCTTCTTGTAGATGTTATTGGGCCTTCAAGTGCACAGGTTTGTAGGACAGTAGCAAATTTCCCTCAAGTGGATGACCTAAGGTTTATCAATCCGTGGGAGGCGTAGGATGAAGATGGTCTCTCTCAAACAACCCTGCAACCAAATAATAAAGAGTCCCTTGTGTCCCCAACACACCCAATACAATGGTAAATTGTATAGGTGCACTAGTTCGGCGAAGAGATGGTGATACAAGTGCAAAATAGATAGTAGATATAGGTTTTTGTAATCTGAAATAATAAAAACAACAAGGTAACTAATGATAAAAGTGAGTGTAAATGTATTGCAATGATAGGAAACAAGGCATAGGGTTCATACTTTGACTAGTGCAAGTTCTCTCAACAATAATAACATAGATACATCATATAACAAGCCTCAACATGCAACAAATAGTCACTCCAAAGCCACTAATAGCAGAGAAAAAACATAGAGATTATGGTAGGGTACGAAACCACCTCAAAGTTATTCTTTCGGGTCGATCTATTAAAGAGTTCGTACTAGAATAACACCTTAAGACACAAATCAACCAAAACCCTAATGTCACCTAGATACTCCATTGTCACCTCAAGTATCCGTGGGCATGATTATACGATATGCATCACACAATCTCAGATTCATCCAACCAACACAAAGTACTTCAAAGAGTGCCCCAAAGTTTCTACCGGAGAGTCAAGAAAACGTGTGCCAACACCTATGCATAGGTTCATGGGCGGAACCCACAGGTTGGTTACCAAAACATACATCAAGTGGCACGTGATATCCCATTGTCACCACAGATAAACACGGCAAGACATACATCAAGTGTTCTCAAATAAAGACTCAATCCGATAAACGGGCTCCCGAGAGGTGTTTGGTGGCTACAGAGGCTTGCGGCGGTGAAACTCCCGATCTATCTTGATATTCGATGTTTTTAGGGTACGTAGGCTTATATAGGCAAAAAAGTCGGTCGGGAGGTGCTCAAGGGGACCACGAGACAGGGGGCACGCCCTACAGGGGGGGCGCACCCACCTACCTCGTGTCTGCCTCGAGTATCTTCTGACATGAACTCCAAGTCTCGAGGATCATATTCTTCCAAAAAAATCACGATGTTGAATGTTTCATTCCGTTTGGACTCCATTTGATATTTCTTTTCTTCGAAATACTGAAACAGGCAATAAAACAGCAATATGGGCTGGGCCTCCGGTTAATAGGTTAGTCCCAAAAGTAATATAGAAGTGCATAATAAAGCCCATAATCATTCAAAACAGATAATAAAATAGCATGAATGCTTCATAAATTATAGATATGTTGGAGACGTATCAGCATCCCCAAGCTTAATTCCTGCTCGTCCTCTAGTAGGTAAATGATAAAGAAAGAATTTATGAAGTTTGGATGCTAGAAGGTGCACAAGTTTGATTAATGATAATTTCAATCACCTTTTCTAGCATGATAATATGTCATAACAGTAGTTCATCTCATAAAACTTCTCACGATAAAGTAACAAGCAATTCACATGTCAAAGCATAGACCGTAAACTTTCTCGAAAACTAGCAAACTTCATTCTCAGTTATCAAACAATTGCAATTCATCTTATTTTCAGGAATAGCAAACTCCACATACTCAACTATCATATAGTCTTCTACAATTGCTAACACTCACGCAATACTAATGGTTGTGGAGTTTCAATCGGACACTGAGAAAGATAGTGGTGCCTCCCAATGTATTCACCTTTGGGTGATGTCAACAATAATAGTTCATGCTGACTTACATCCAATTGGATATATATATCAGGATCACCCCAACACAAAGTGCTTGCCAAAGGATAAAATGAAAAAGGGAAAGGTGAAGATCACCTTGACTCTTGCATAAAAGTAAAAGATGGATCCTTCGCAGAGGGAAGCAGAGGTTGTCACGCGCTTTTAGGGTTGGATGCATAAAATCTTAATGCAAATGAACGTCACTTTATATTGCCACTTGTATATGGACCTTTATTATGCAGTCCGTCGCTTTTATTGCTTCCATAACAAGATATCGTATAAAGCTATTTTCTTCACACCAAAAGATCATACATATTTAGAGAGCATTTTTTATTGCTTGCACCGATGACAACTTACTTGAAGGATCTTACTCAATCCATAGGTAGGTATGGTGGACTCTCATGGCAAAACTGGGTTTAAGGATATTTGGAAGCACAAGTAGTATCTCTACTTGGTGCAAGGAAATTTGGCTAGCATGAGGGAGAAAGGCAAGAACAACATGTTTGAATGATCCATGACAATATACTTTAACTGAGATGTCGGAAAACATAACCCATTATGTTGTCTTCCTTGTCCAACATCAACTCTTTAGCATGTCATACTTAATGAGTGCTCCCAACTATTAAAGATGTCTAGGATAATGTATTTATATGTGAAATCTCTCTTCCTTCAATATTCTTTCATGAATTGTTCAAATGACTAATAAGATTCTTGCTAACCTTCAATGAATTTACAACCTATACTTCTTAGATGTGAAGTCATTACTACCCATGGGATAAGCAAATGAGACATATGTAATTTCAGATTTATGAAAATCAACTCATTCAACAATTACTCATAGGATATAAGTGAAGCACATGAGTAAATGACAAACTACTCCAAAAAGATATAAGTGAAGATCAATGAGTAGCTAAATAATTATGTAACTATGTGAAGACTCTCTCTCATTAAAGAATTTCAGATCTTGGTATTGTATTCAAACAGCAAGAAAAACAAAATAAAATGACATTTCAAGGATAGCACTACTCATGTGAAGAAGCAAAAACTTAGGCTCAACCGATACTAACCGATAGTTGTTGAAGAAGAAAGGTGGGATGCCTAACGGGGCATCCCCAAGCTTAGATGCTTGAGACCTCTTGAAATATTATCTTGGGGTGCCTTGGGAATCCCCAAGCTTTAACTTTTGTGTCTCCTTAATTCCTCTCATATCGTGGTTTCTCTTTTTATCAAAATCTTCATCCACAACAAACTCAACAAGAACTCGTGAGATAGGTTAGTATAAACCAATGCAAAACCTTGTCATTTTCTACTGTAACAAATCACTAATATTATTATTCCACATTGCTTACTAAATGCCTCTGCATATTTAATACTCCTATCCTCAAATAGAATCATTAAACAAGCAAACATATGCAAACAATGCAAACATAACAGCAATCTGCCAAAATAGTACAGTCTGTAAAGAATGCAAGATTCATCATACTTCCTAACTCCAAAAATTATGAAATAAAATTCCCACTGTATTAAATTTATCAGAGCTTATTATGCAAAAGGTTTCATCATTATATCATGCTCTGACTTTTCTATGGAATTTTTGCAACAGCGGTAAACTTTCTGTTTTCAAACAACAACAAGTATACTAGCAAAATAAGCATGGTAAAGGCTATCCTTGACATTTTTGTTGAAACTAAAGATGCAAAATATTATTCTAACTAACAGCAAACAAATACTAACAAAATAAAATGACGCTCCAAACAAAACACATATCATGTGGTGAATAAAAATATAGCTCCAAGTAAAATTACCGATGAACGAAGACGAAAGAGGGGATGCCATCCGGGGCATCCCCAAGCTTAGGCTCTTGGTTGTCCTCGAATATTACCTTGGGGTGCCTTGGGCATCCCCAAGCTTAGGATACTTCCACTCCTTATTCCATAGTCCATCGAATCTTTACCCAAAACTTGAAAACTCCACAACACAAAACTCAACAGAAAACTCGTAAGCTCCGTTAGTATAAGAAAATAAAACCACCACTTAGTTACTGTAATGAACTCATTCAAAATTCATATTGGTGTAATATCTACTGTATTCCAAATTATCTATGGTTCATACCCTCCGATACTACTCATAGATTCATCAAAATAAGAAAATAACACATAGAAAACAGAATCTGTCAAAAACAGAACAGTCTGTAGTAATCTGTATCAAACTCTATACTTATGGAACTCCAAAAATTCTTACACATTAGGAAGTCCTAAGAAGTTTGTGTAGCAATCCATAGCAAAAAGAATCAGATCAAAATCACATTTCTGAGAATTAAAAAAACTAATTTACTGGGTGCAAAAGTTTCTGATTTTCAGCAGGATCAACACAACTATCACCGTAAGCTATCCTAAAGGTCTTACTTTGCACTTATTGAAAGAAAAGCTATAAAACATGATTACTACAGTAGCATAATAATGTGAACACACAAAAAGATTAAGGATAGATATTGGGTTGTCTCCCAACAAGGGCTTTTCTTCAATGCCTTTCTAGCTAGGCATGCTGATGATAATGACGCTCACATAAAAGATAAGAATTGAAACATAAAGGGAGCATCATGAAGCATATGACTAGCACATTTAAGCCTAACCCACTTCCTATGCATAGGGATTTTGTGAGCAAACAACTTATGGGAACAATAATCAACTAGCATAGGGAGGTAAAACAAGCATAGCTTCAAGATTTTCAACACATAGAGAGGAAACTTGACATTATTGCAATTCCTACAAGCATATATTCCTCCCTCATAATAATGTTCAGTAGCATCATGAATGAATTCAACAATATAACCAGCACCTAAAGCATTCTTTTCATGATCTTCAAGCATAGAAAATTTACTACTCTCCACATAAGCAAATTTCTTCTCATGAATAGTAGTGGGAGCAAACTCAACAAAATAATTATCATCTGAGGCATAATCCAATTGAAAACTAAAATCATGATGACAAGTTTCATGGTTATCCTTATTCCTAATAGCATACAAGTCATCACAATAATCATCATAGATAGCAACTTTGTTCTCATAATCAATTGGAACCTCTTTCGAAATAGTGGAATCATCACTAAATAAAGTTGACACTCTTCCAAATCCACTTTCATGTTCATCACAATAAGATTCAACATCCTCCAAAATAGTGGGATCACTACTTCCTAAAGTTGACACTCTTCCAAACCCACTTTCATCAATATAATCATCATAAATAGGAGGCATGCTATCAAAATAAATTTGCTCATCAAAGCTTGGGGGACAAAATATATCATATTCATCAAACATAGCTTCCCCAAGTTTGTGGCTTTGCATATCATTAGCATCATGGATATTTAAGTAATTCATACTAACAACATTGCAATCATGCTCATCATACAAAGATCTAGTATCAAGCATTTTAATGCATTCTTCTTCTAGCACTTGAGCACAATTTTCCTTTCCATCATTATCACGAAAGATATTAAAAAGACGAAGCGTATGAGACAAACTTAACTCCATTTTTTTGTAGTTTTCTTTTATAAACTAAATTAGTGATAAAACAAGAAACAAAAAGATTTGATTGCAAGATCTAAATATATACCTTCAAGCACTCACCTCCCCAGCAACGGCGCCAGAAAAGAGCTTGGTGTCTACTACACAATGTTCTTCTTGTAGACGTTGTTGGGCCTGCAAGTGCACAGGTTTGTGGGACAGTAGCAAATTTCCCTCAAGTGGATGACCTAAGGTTTATCAATCCATGGGAGGCGTAGGATGAAGATGGTCTCTCTCAAACAAACCTGCAACCAAATAACAAAGAGTCTCTTGTGTCCCCAACACACCCAATACAATGTTAAATTGTATAGGTGCACTAGTTCGGCGAAGAGATGGTGATACAAGTGCAAAATAGATAGTAGATATAGGTTTTTGTAATCAGAAATGATAAAAACAGCAAGTTAACTAATGATAAAAGTGAGCGTAAACAGTATTGCAATGATAGGAAACAAGGCATAGGGTTCATACTTTCACTAGTGCAAGTTCTCTCAACAATAATAACATAGATAGATCATATAACAAGCCCTCAACATGCAATAAAGAGTCACTCTAAAGCCACTAATAGTTGAGAACAAATGTAGAGATTATTGTAGGGTACAAAACCACCTCAAAGTTATTCTTTCGGATCGATCTATTAAAGAGTTCGTACTATAATAACACCTTAAGACACAAATCAACCAAAACCCTAATGTCACCTAGATACTCCATTGTCACCTCAAGTATCCGTGGGCATGATTATACGATATGCATCACACAATCTCAGATTCATCCAACCAACACAAAGTACTTCAAAGAGTGCCCCAAAGTTTATATCGAAGAGTCAAGAAAACGTGTGCCAACCCCTATGCATAGGTTCATTGGCGGAACCCGCAAGTTGGTCACCAAAACATACATCAAGTGGCACGTGATATCCCATTTTCACCACAGATAAACACGGCAAGACATACATCAAGTGTTCTCAAATAAAGACTCAATCCGATAAGATAACTTCAGGAGGGAAACTCAATTCATCACAAGAGAGTAGAGGGGGGAGAAACATCATAAGATCCAACTATAATAGCAAAGCTCGCGATACATCAAGATCGTGCCATACAGAGAACACGAGAGAGAGAGAGATCAAACACATAGCTACTAGTACATACCCTCAGCCCCGAGGGTGAACTACTCCCTCCTCGTCATGGAGAGCAATGGGATGATGAAGATGGTCACCGGTGATGGGTTCCCCCTACGGCTGGGTGCCGGAACGGGCTCCCGAGAGGTTTTTGGTGGCTACAGAGGCTTGCGGCGGCGGAACTCCCGATCTATCTTGATATTCGATGTTTTTAGGGTATGTAGGCTGATATAGGCGAAAGAAGTCGGTTGGGAGGTGCTCGAGGGGCCCATGAGACAGAGGGCGCGCCCTACAGGGGGGGCGCCCTCCTATCTCGTGGCTGCCTCGAGTATCTTTTGACGTGAACTCCAAGTCTCCAGGATCATATTCTTCCAAAAAATCACGCTGCCGAAGGTGTCATTCCGTTTGGACTCCGTTTGATATTCCTTTTCTTTGAAATACTGAAACAGGCAATAAAACAACAATATGGGTTGGGCCTCCGGTTAATAGGTTAGTCCCAAAAGTAATATAAAAGTGCATAATAAAGCCCATAATCATTCAAAACAGATAATAAAATAGCATGAATGCTTCATAAATTATAGATACATTGGAGACGTATCAAAGCTCAAGAGGTCGTAGGAAGAATTTATGGCGCCGTTGCCGGGGAGATCTACGCCAACTCAAGCCATACCAAGTACTCATCATAAACTCTCATATCTTGCATTACATTATTCGCCATTCGCCTCTCGTTTTCCTCTCCCCCACTTCTAAAACGGTTCGAAAAGATTTGCTTTTTCTTTGCCCCTCTTCCGTTCGTCTTCCTCGCTCGATTTTTGTGTTCCCGTGTGTTGGATTGCTTGCTTTGTCATGATGGCTCAAGATAATACAAAATTGTGTGACTTTTCCAACACCAACAACAATGATTTTATTAGTACTCCGATTGCTCCTACGACTAATGTGGAATCTTGTGAAACTAATGCCGCTTTGCTGAATGTTGTTATGAAAGATCAATTTTCTGGCCTTCCTAGTGAAGATGCCGCATCCTATCTAAACAATTTTGTTGATTTGTGTGATATGCAAAAGAAGAAAGATGTGGATAATGATATTGTTAAATTGAAGTTATTCCCGTTTTCTCTTAGAGATCGTGCTAAAACTTGGTTTTCATCTTTGCCTCAAAATAGTATTGATTCGTGGAACAAGTATAAAGATCCTTTCATCTCTAAGTATTTTCCTCTTGCTAAGATCATCTCCCTTAGGAACGATATCATGAATTTTAAGCAACTTGATCACGAACATGTTGCACAATCTTGGGAGGGGATGAAATTGATGATACGAAATTGCCCTACACATGGTTTGAATTTGTGGATGATTATACAAAAAAATATGCCGGATTGAATTTTGCTTCTAGAAATCTTTTAGATTTGGACGCGGGAGGCACTTTCATGGAAATTACTTTAGGAGAGGCTACTAAACTCCTAGATAATATTATGGCTAATTATTCTCAATGGCATACCGAAAGATCTACTAGTAAAAAAGTGCATGTCATTGAAGAGATTAATGTTTTGAGTGGAAAGATGGATGAACTTATGAAATTATTTGCTAGCAAGAGTGATTCTTTTGATCCTAATGATATTCCTTTGTCCAATTTGATTGAGAATAATAATGAATCTATGGATGTGAATTTTGTTGGTAGGAACAATTTTGGTAATAACGCGTATAGAGGTAATTTTAATCCTAGGCCGTTTCCTGGTAATTACTCTAATAATTATGGTAATTCCTACAACAATTCTTATGGAAATTTTAATAAGATGCCCTCTGATTTTGAGATTAGTGTTAAAGAATTTATGAGTTCACAAAAGAATTTCAATGCTTTGATTGAAGAAAAATTTCTCAAGAGTGATGATTTGGCTAGGAACATGGATATAATTTCTCTTGATGTTGATTCTTTGAAACTTAGATCTATTCCACCTAAGCATCATATCAATGAGTCTCTCAAAGCCATGAGAATTTCCATTGATGAGTGCAAAGAAAGAACCGCTAAGATGCGTGCTTGTAGCGACCAGACCTCAAACAGTCCGATCTCTGTGCTTTAGTGTCATGCCTGGATCAGTAATGCTGACACACACAGTACTTGAAGGATTTATAACAGAGTAGCAATCACACACTTATTACATTGAATGTCTCAAAAGAGAACTTATTACAAGAAATATGGATTAAGGCCAACTAAAAACGATAACAGCGGAAGGCTTGGAAGATAAGTGAGTCCATCAACTCCAAAGGCATCACTGAGTATTAGACCACGACCTAAGGCACCTTACTTGTCGTCTGAAAAGTCTGCAACATGAATGTTGCAGCCCGAAAACGAGTCAGCACATGGAATATGTTGGCAATGTGACACATAGAGAGTAATGAACAGAGATATGCTATACTACATGCATATATGGCTGGTGGAAAGCTCTATGGTTACAGTTTTGCATAAAGCCAAGTTTTCCCTACTGCAGAGGAATAAATTTTATTTAACTAACATGGTAGTTGTTAAACATTGAGAGTGTAGACACCCTCTCAATCTCAATTAAACATCATCATTAAACCCAACAAATTAAATTAAAGTAACATGATGAGATTCACATGATAATCCAAGTACTAGATACTCAAAACGTCCATAACCGGGGACACGGCTAACCATGATTAGTTTATACACTCTGCAGAGGTTTGTGCACTTTTCCCCACAAGACTCGATCTCCTCCGTTAGATTTCTCGCACTACATGGTGTTCGAGAAACGGATGACCGAGACATAGTCTTTCAGAAGTGCTAGCACCTTACGATCGGGTAGACAGTTACACCTACTTTCCCCTACATCTTCTAGTCTACCACTGTAAGAGTTCGCACGACTTAATCAACTATGCTAGAGCCCATAGTAGCTTGCGGCTACACACGGAAGTTTCTAGCATGAATAATCTCATGATCCCTTTGAGCGTGGGTGGCGGTCCATAAAGAAAACAGGCAATCGCTGGAATACCCAGGTGCCTCAATCCACCCAGATGTGTATTAAAGTTGCCACCTTAAATAAACCATTAAATAACAATCTCACACCTGTCATGGATACACTCACCCAATCAGCGTCTACTAGTAAAGCATGGCAATAAGCAAACGTAGAAGTAACTCCCAAGGGTTTGAAAATAAATCAGGTTTTAGGTACTACCTCATCTACTCCCCAAAATTAATCAGATCCTAACCATGCAATTGTTTGAGGATTGATCTAATGCAATAAAACGGGTAGTAAAGAGGTATGATCAAAGTGTTACTTGCCTTGTTGATGATCCGTGAAACCTAGAGATTCGAAGTAGCAAGCGGCGCACTCCGGGTACTCTATCGCAACAAAAAACATAAAATAAGTACTCATCTAATGCATGGGTAAAACTCAAAAAAGAGACTAACCAGAAAGTTCAACTTAAGAACTCCGGTTTGCGAAAAGAATCAAATCAAACAAAGCAACGAAAGTCAAACGGCGAAAGAAACAAGCTTCATTTACTAATATGGACCTAAGTCGAATTTTACAGAAGCAAACACTTGTTTGAGTTGGTTAAATGGAAAGAGGGTTTCGAGATGAAACTCTAGGCGCTTGAATCGCCTGATTCCGATAAACGAGCAAAAAGTTATACTAGAACGAAAATCGGATCAGAAATCGCGTTCACAAATAATAGCGGAAAAATCCGAGAAAAGAAAACTGACGAACGGATTAACGAACGGACGTTCGTTAACTACAACTAAATGGTGAACTCGTCCGTTAAAATGAACGAACGAGCGAACGCTCGCTAAATAAATAAACCGAAAAAATAAACCGATCTCTAAAGAAAATAAAACCTAGGGTTTTCTAAAAAAACAAATCGGTTTTCTTAGAAAACCGGGGCGGTTGTAGCGGCTACCCCGTCAGGGCTCCGGCGAAGTCCGGCGGCTCCGGCGGGGCTTCGGGCGGTGGCGGCGGCGAACGGCGGCAGTGGCAGCTGCGGCGAATGGCGGCGCAAGGCGGCGGGGCGGGCGGCTTGCGGCGGCGGCGGCTCCAACTTTCAGGCTCTAGAGGGGCCCCGGGTCGGCTTTTAAAGGGGGAGCGGCGGTGGCTTGCGGGAGGGGGCGGGGAGGTGTGGTGCTCCCGGACTCGGGCGGCGGCGGTGATCGGGACTCCGGTCCCGATCCGGTGCGGGAGACGGCGGCGGTGCTCGGCCGGCTCGGCTGGGCCTTCGGCCAAGTCGGGTGCGCGGTATTTATTTTAAATAAATTCCGCCGAAAATAAAAAAATCCTAGAAAATAAAGTAAAATTCTAAAAATGCCAAAAAAAAATTTCACCATCTAAATAAAATATTTAGAACGAGATGAACATTTTCTTGGCCCTAAAATGCAGTTTTGAAAAACGTGCAATTTTCCTAAATTCAAATAAAATAGCCAAAAACTCCGAAATAAAATCTTATTTGATTTTTTATTAAATCCTCAATATTTCTTTATTTTGGGAAATTCATTTTATTCCCGCTCTCATAATTTTATAATAGAAATAATTGAAGATAAAATAAATAAAATCAAATGATCCTATTTTCAAAATTTGAGAAAACTCAAATCTGAAAATAACAAAATCCCCAACTCTCTCCGTGGGTCCTTGAGTTGCTTAGAATTTCTGGATCAGGCCAAAAGCAATAAAATATGTTATGCAATGATGATCTAGTGTATAACATTCCAAATTGAAATTTTGGGATGTTACAAACCTACCCCCCTTAAGATGAATCTCGCCCTCGAGATTCGGGTTGGCTAGAAAATAGGTGAGGGTGGTCCTTCAGTAGATCTTCCTCTCGCTCCCAGGTGGCTTCATCCTCGGTGTGGTGGCTCCACTAAACTTTGCAAAACATGCTAACCTTGTTGCGCGTGACTCGGCTGGCATACTCAAGAATTTTGACTGGTTTCTCCTCGTAGGTTAAATCACTATCTAACTGAATCGCTTCCAGCGGCACTGTATCTCTTAGTGGTATATCAGCCATCTCTGCGTGGCACTTCTTCAACTGGGAAACATGGAACACATTATGAACTCCTGACAATCCTTCAGGCAATTCCAATTTATAAGCAACTTCTCCCATGCGCTCCAAAACTTTGTAGGGTCCCACAAAACGTGGCGCTAACTTTCCCTTAACTCCAAAGTGCTTAACTCCTCGAAGTGGAGATACACAAAGATAAACTTTGTCTCCGACTTCGTATACTGTCTCCTTGCATTTAGAATCTGCATAGCTCTTCTGCCTGGACTAGGCTACCTTGAGCCTATCGCGAATTAACTTCACCTTCTGTTCAGACTCCTTAATCAAATCTGGTCCAAACAACTGGCGGTCTCCAACTTCATCCCACAACAATGGGGTCCTATGTTGGAAATATGCCCTAGAGGCAATAATAAAAGGATTATTATATTTCAATGTTCATGATAATTGTTTTTTGTTCATGCTATAACTGTATTATCCGGAAATCGTAATACACGTGTGAACACTTAGACCCAATGAGTCCCTAGTGAGCCTCTAGTTGACTAGCTCGTTATGATCAATAGATAGTCATGGTTTCCTGACTATGGACATAGGATGTCGTTGATAACGGGATCACATCATTAGGAGAATGATGTGATGGACAAGACCCAATCATAAGCATAGCATAAAAGATCGTATAGTTCGTTTGCTAGAAGCTTTGCCAATGTCAAGTATCTATTCCTTCGACCATGAGATCGTGTAACTCCCGGTTACCGTAGGAGTGCCTTGGGTGTATCAAACGTCACAACGTAACTGGGTGACTATAAAGGTGCATTACAGGTATCTCCGAAAGTATCTGTTGGGTTGACACGGATCGAGACTGGGATTTGTCACTCCGTATAACGGAGAGGTATCTCTGGGCCCACTCGGTAATGCATCATCATAATGAGCTCAATGTGACCAAGGTGTTGGCCACGGGATCATGCATTACGGTACGAGTAAAGTGACTTGCCGGGTAACGAGACTGAACAAGGTATTGGGATACCGACGATCGAGTCTCGGGCAAGTAACGTACCGATTGACAAAGGGAATTGTATACAGGGTTTGATCGAATCCTCGACATCGTGGTTCAACCGATGAAATCATCGAGGAGCATGTGGGAGCCAACATGGATATCCAGACCCCGCTGTTGGTTATTGCCCGAGAGTCGTCTCGGTCATGTCTGCGTGTCTCCCGAACCCGTAGGGTCTACACACTTAAGGTTCGGTGACGCTAGGGTTAGTAGGAAGTCAAGTATGTGACTACCGAATGATGTTCGGAGTCCCGGATGAGATCCCGGACGTCACGAGGAGTTCCGGAATGGTCCGGAGGTAAAGATTCATATATGGGAAGTCCTGTTTCGGGCATCGGGACAAGTTTCGGGGTTATCGGTATTGTACCGGGACCACCGGAGGGGTCCCGGGGGCCCACCGGGTGGGGCCACCTGCCCCGGGGGGCCACATGGGCTGTAGGGGGTGCGCCTTGGCCTGCATGGGCCAAGGGCACCAGCCCCACATAGGCCCATGCGCCTAGGGTTCAAGGGGGCAAGAGTCCTAGGAGGGGAAGGCACCTCCTAGGTGCCTTGGGGGGGAGGGAAACCCCCCTTGGCCGCCGCCCCCCTAGGAGATTGGATCTCCTAGGGCCGGCCACCCCCCCCTTGGCCCTCCTATATATAGTGGGGGAGAGGAGGGACTTCATACCCTGAGTCCTTGGCCTTTGGTTGCCTCCTTCTCCCTCCCCAACACCTCTCCTCCTTCGTTGTGTGCTCGGCGAAGCCCTGTCGGAGTACTGCTTCTCCACCATCACCACGCCGTCGTGCTGCCGGTGGAGCTGTCTTCCTCAACCTCTCCTTCCCCCTTGCTGGATCAAGAAGGAGGAGACGTCGCTCGTCCCGTACGTGTGTTGAACACGGAGGTGCTGTCCGTTCAGCACTTGGCATCGGTGATCTGAATCACGTTCGAGTACGACTCCATCATCACCTTGCAAGCTTCCGCACGCGATCTACAAGTGGTATGTAGATGCAAGCTCTCTCCCATGACTCGTTGCTTAGATGAACTCATAGATGGATCTTGGTGAAGCCGTAGGAAAAATTTTAATTTTCTGCAACGTTCCCCAACAGTGGCATCATGAGCTAGGTCTATGCGTAGTTCTCTAATGCACGAGTAGAACACAATTTGTTGTGGGCGTTGATCTTGTCATCTTACTTGCCTCTACTAGTCTTTTCTTGCTCAACGGTATTGTGGGATGAAGCGGCCCGGACCAACCTTACACGTACGCTTACGTGAGACCGGTTCCACCGACTGACATGCACTAGTTGCATAAGGTGGCTGGCGGGTGTCTGTCTCTCCCACTTTAGTTGGAGCGGAATCGATGAACAAGGCCCTTATGAAGGGTAAATAGAAGTTGACAAAATCACGTTGTGGTGATTCGTAGGTAAGAAAACGTTCTTGCTAGAACCCAATCGCAGCCACGTAAAAGATGCAACAACAACTAGAGAACGTCTAACTTGTTTTTGCAGCGATTGATCATGTGATGTGATATGGCCAGAAGTTGTGATGAATGTTGAATTGTGATGTATGAGATCATGTTCTTGTAATAGGATTCACGACTTGCATGTCGATGAGTATGACAACCGGCAGGAGCCATAGGAGTTGTCTTTATTTTTTTGTATGACCTGCGTGTCATTGAAGAACGCCATGTAAACTACTTTACTTCATTACTAAACGCGTTAGTCATAGAAGTAGAAGTAGTCGTTGGCGTGACAACTTCATGAAGACACGATGATGGAGATCATGATGATGGAGATCATGGTGTCAAGCCGGTGACAAGATGATCATGGAGCCCCGAAGATGGAGATCAATGGAGCTTGATGATATTGGCCATATCATGTCACAACCATATAATTGCATGTGATGTTTATTATGTTTATGCATCTTGTTTACTTAGGACGACGGTAGTAAATAAGATGATCCCTTGCAAAATTTCAAGAAGTGTTCTCCCCTAACTGTGCACCGTTGCTACAGTTCGTCGTTTCTAAGCACCACGTGATGATCGGGTGTGATGGATCCTTACGTTCACATACAACGGGTGTAAGACAGTTTTACACAGCGAAAACACTTAGGGTTAACTTGACGAGCCTAGCATGTGCAGACATGGCCTCGGAACACGGAGACCGAAAGGTCGAACACGAGTCGTATGGAAGATACGATCAACATAAAGATGTTCACCGACGATGACTAGTCCGTCTCACGTGATGATCGGACACGGGCTAGTCGACTCGGATCGTGTAACACTTAGATGACTAGAGGGATGTCTAATCTAAGTGGGAGTTCATAATTTTGATTAAGAACTTTATTATCATGAACTTAGTCTAAAACCTTTGCAAATATGTATTGTAGATCAATGGCCAACGCTCATGTCAACATGAACTTCAACGCGTTCCTAGAGAAAACCAAGCTGAAAGATGATGGCAGCAACTATACGGACTGGGTCCGAAACCTGAGGATCATCCTCATAGCTGCCAGGAAGCAATATGTCCTAGAAGGACCGCTAGGTGCCGCTCCCGTCCCAGAGAACCAAGACGTTATGAACGCTTGGCAAACTCGTGCTGATGATTACTCCCTCGTTCAGTGCGGCATGCTTTACAGCTTAGAACCGGGGCTCCAAAAGCGTTTTGAGCATCACGGAGCATATGAGATGTTCGAAGAGCTGAAACTAGTTTTCCAAGCTCATGCCCGGGTCGAGAGATATGATGTCTCCGACAAGTTCTACAGTTGTAAGATGGAGGAGAACAGTTCTGTCAGTGAACACATCCTGAAGATGTCTGGGTTGCACGCACGTATGACCCAGTTGAACATTAACCTCCCAGATGAGGCGGTCATTGACAGAATCCTCCAGTCGCTCCCACCAAGCTACAAGAGCTTTGTGATGAACTACAACATGCAGGGGATGGTAAAGACCATTCCTGAAGTGTTCTCGATGCTGAAGTCAGCAGAGGCTGAAATCAAGAAAGAACATCAAGTGTTGATGGTCAATAAGACCACTAAGTTCAAGAAGGGCAAGGGTAAGAAGAACTTCAAGAAGGACGGCAAAGATGTTGCCGCGCCCGGTAAGCCTGTTGCCGGGAAGAAGTCAAAGAATGGACCCAAGCCTGAGACTGAGTGCTTTTATTGCAAGGGGAAGGGGCACTGGAAGCGGAACTGCCCCAAATACTTAGCGGATAAGAAGGCCGGCAACACCAAAGGTATATTTGATATACATGTAATTGATGTGTACCTTACCAGTACTCGAAGTAACTCCTGGGTATTTGATACCGGTGCCGTTGCTCACATATGTAACTCACAGCAGGAGCTGCGGAATAAACGGAGACTGGCGAAGGACGAGGTGACGATGCGCGTCGGGAATGGCTCCAGGGTCGATGTGATCGCCGTCGGCACGCTGCCTCTACATTTACCTACGGGATTAGTTTTAAACCTCAATAATTGTTGTTTAGTGCCAAGTCTGAGCATGAACATTGTATCTGGATCTCGTTTAATACGAGATGGCTACTCATTTAAGTCTGAGAATAATGGTTGTTCGATTTATATGAGAGATATGTTTTATGGTCATGCTCCGATGGTCAATGGTTTATTCTTGATGAATCTCGAGCGTAATATTACACATGTTCATAGTGTGGATGCCAAAAGATGTAAAGTTGATAACGATAGTCCCACATACTTGTGGCACTGCCGCCTTGGTCACATTGGTGTCAAGCGCATGAAGAAGCTCCATGCTGATGGACTTTTAGAGTCTCTTGATTATGAATCATTTGACACATGCGAACCTTGCCTCTTAGGCAAAATGACCAAGACTCCGTTCTCCGGAACAATGGAGCGAGCAACCAACTTGTTGGAAATCATACATACCGATGTGTGCGGTCCAATGAGCGTTGAGGCTCGCGGAGGATATCGTTATGTTCTCACTCTCACTGACGACTTGAGTAGATATGGGTATGTCTACTTAATGAAACACAAGTCTGAGACCTTTGAAAAGTTCAAGGAATTTCAGAGTGAGGTAGAGAATCAACATGACCGTAAGATAAAGTTCCTACGATCAGATCGTGGGGGCGAATACTTAAGTCACGAATTTGGTACACACTTAAGAAAATGTGGAATCGTTTCACAACTCACGCCGCCTGGAACACCTCAGCGAAACGGTGTGTCCGAACGTCGTAATCGCACTCTATTGGATATGGTGCGGTCTATGATGTCTCTTACCGATTTACCGCTATCATTTTGGGGATACGCTCTAGAGACAGCTACATTCACTTTAAATAGGGCACCGTCTAAATCCGTTGAGACGACACCGTATGAATTATGGTTTGGGAAGAAACCTAAGCTGTCGTTTCTAAAAGTTTGGGGATGCGATGCTTATGTCAAGAAACTTCAACCTGAAAAGCTCGAACCCAAGTCGGAAAAATGCGTATTCATAGGATACCCTAAGGAAACTGTCGGGTATACCTTCTACTTAAGATCCGAAGGCAAGATCTTTGTTGCCAAGAACGGATGCTTTCTGGAGAAAGAGTTTCTCTCGAAAGAAGTAAGTGGGAGGAAAGTAGAACTCGATGAAGTACTACCTCTCGAACGGGAAAGTGGTGCAGCGCAGGAAACCATTCCTGTAATGCCCACACCAACTGAAGAGGAAAATGTTGATGATGATCAAGGTACTTCAGATCTAGTTGCTACTGAATTTCGAAGGTCCACAAGGACACGTTCTGCACCAGAGTGGTACGGCAACCCTGTCATGGAAATCATGTTGCTGGACAACAATGAACCTTCGAACTATGAAGAAGCAATGGCGGGCCCGGATTCCAACAAATGGCTTGAGGCCATGAAATCCGAGATAGGATCCATGTATGAAAACAAAGTATGGACTTTGACAGACTTGCCCGATGATCGGCGAGCGATAGAAAATAAATGGATTTTTAAGAAGAAGACGGACGCGGATGGTAATGTTACCATCTATAAAGCTCGACTTGTCGCTAAGGGTTATCGACAAGTTCAAGGGATTGACTACGACGAGACATTCTCTCCCGTGGCGAAGCTTAAGTCCGTCCGAATCATGTTAGCAATTGCCGCATACTATGATTATGAGATATGGCAGATGGACGTCAAAACGGCATTCCTTAATGGACATCTTAAGGAAGAGCTGTATATGATGCAGCCGGAAGGTTTTGTCGTTCCTCAGAACGCTAACAAAGTATGCAAGCTCCAGCGATCCATTTATGGACTGGTGCAAGCATCTCGGAGTTGGAACATTCGCTTTGATGAGATGATCAAAGCGTTTGGGTTTACGCAGACTTATGGAGAAGCCTGCGTTTACAAGAAAGTGAGTGGGAGCTCTGTAGCATTTCTCCTATTATATGTAGATGACATACTCTTGATGGGAAATAATACGAAACTCCTGGACAGCATTAAGGCCTACTTGAACAAGTGTTTTTCAATGAAGGACCTTGGAGAAGCTGCTTATATATTAGGCATCAAGATCTATAGATCGAGACGCCTCATAGGTCTTTCACAAAGCACATACCTTGATAAGATTTTGAAGAGGTTCAAAATGGATCAGTCCAAGAAGGGGTTCTTGCCTATGTTACAAGGTGTGAGATTGAGCTTGGCTCAGTCACCGACCACGGCAAAAGATAAAGAAGAGATGAGTGTCATCCCCTATGCTTCAGCCATAGGATCTATTATGTATGCCATGCTGTGTACCAGACCCGATGTAAACCTTGCCGTAAGTTTGGTTGCAAGATACCAAAGTAACCCCGGCAAGGAACACTGGACAGCGGTCAAGAATATCCTGAAGTACCTGAAAAGGACAAAGGACATGTTTCTCGTTTATGGAGGAGATGAAGAGCTCGTCGTAAAGGGTTACGTCGACGCTAGCTTCGACTCAGATCTGGATGACTCTAAGTCACAAACCGGATACGTGTATATGTTGAATGGTGGAGCAGTAAGCTGGTGCAGCTGCAAGCAGAGCGTCGTGGCGGGATCTACATGTGAAGCGGAGTACATGGCAGCCTCAGAGGCAGCGCATGAAGCGATTTGGATGAAGGAGTTCATCACCGACCTAGGAGTCATACCCAATGCGTCGGGGCCGATCAAACTCTTCTGTGACAACACTGGAGCTATTGCCCTTGCCAAGGAGCCCAGGTTTCACAAGAAGACCAGGCACATCAAGCGTCGTTTCAACTCCATCCGTGAAAATGTTCAAGATGGAGACATAGAGATTTGCAAAGTGCACACGGATCTGAATGTCGCAGATCCGTTGACTAAACCTCTCTCGCGTGCAAAACATGATCAACACCAGAACTCTATGGGTGTTCGATTCATCACAATGTAACTAGATTGGTGACTCTAGTGCAAGTGGGAGACTGTTGGAAATATGCCCTAGAGGCAATAATAAAAGGATTATTATATTTCAATGTTCATGATAATTGTTTTTTGTTCATGCTATAACTGTATTATCCGGAAATCGTAATACACGTGTGAACACTTAGACCCAATGAGTCCCTAGTGAGCCTCTAGTTGACTAGCTCGTTATGATCAATAGATAGTCATGGTTTCCTGACTATGGACATAGGATGTCGTTGATAACGGGATCACATCATTAGGAGAATGATGTGATGGACAAGACCCAATCATAAGCATAGCATAAAAGATCGTATAGTTCGTTTGCTAGAAGCTTTGCCAATGTCAAGTATCTATTCCTTCGACCATGAGATCGTGTAACTCCCGGTTACCGTAGGAGTGCCTTGGGTGTATCAAACGTCACAACGTAACTGGGTGACTATAAAGGTGCATTACAGGTATCTCCGAAAGTATCTGTTGGGTTGACACGGATCGAGACTGGGATTTGTCACTCCGTATAACGGAGAGGTATCTCTGGGCCCACTCGGTAATGCATCATCATAATGAGCTCAATGTGACCAAGGTGTTGGCCACGGGATCATGCATTACGGTACGAGTAAAGTGACTTGCCGGGTAACGAGACTGAACAAGGTATTGGGATACCGACGATCGAGTCTCGGGCAAGTAACGTACCGATTGACAAAGGGAATTGTATACAGGGTTTGATCGAATCCTCGACATCGTGGTTCAACCGATGAAATCATCGAGGAGCATGTGGGAGCCAACATGGATATCCAGACCCCGCTGTTGGTTATTGCCCGAGAGTCGTCTCGGTCATGTCTGCGTGTCTCCCGAACCCGTAGGGTCTACACACTTAAGGTTCGGTGACGCTAGGGTTAGTAGGAAGTCAAGTATGTGACTACCGAATGATGTTCGGAGTCCCGGATGAGATCCCGGACGTCACGAGGAGTTCCGGAATGGTCCGGAGGTAAAGATTCATATATGGGAAGTCCTGTTTCGGGCATCGGGACAAGTTTCGGGGTTATCGGTATTGTACCGGGACCACCGGAGGGGTCCCGGGGGCCCACCGGGTGGGGCCACCTGCCCCGGGGGGCCACATGGGCTGTAGGGGGTGCGCCTTGGCCTGCATGGGCCAAGGGCACCAGCCCCACATAGGCCCATGCGCCTAGGGTTCAAGGGGGCAAGAGTCCTAGGAGGGGAAGGCACCTCCTAGGTGCCTTGGGGGGGAGGGAAACCCCCCTTGGCCGCCGCCCCCCTAGGAGATTGGATCTCCTAGGGCCGGCCACCCCCCCCTTGGCCCTCCTATATATAGTGGGGGAGAGGAGGGACTTCATACCCTGAGTCCTTGGCCTTTGGTTGCCTCCTTCTCCCTCCCCAACACCTCTCCTCCTTCGTTGTGTGCTCGGCGAAGCCCTGTCGGAGTACTGCTTCTCCACCATCACCACGCCGTCGTGCTGCCGGTGGAGCTGTCTTCCTCAACCTCTCCTTCCCCCTTGCTGGATCAAGAAGGAGGAGACGTCGCTCGTCCCGTACGTGTGTTGAACACGGAGGTGCTGTCCGTTCAGCACTTGGCATCGGTGATCTGAATCACGTTCGAGTACGACTCCATCATCACCTTGCAAGCTTCCGCACGCGATCTACAAGTGGTATGTAGATGCAAGCTCTCTCCCATGACTCGTTGCTTAGATGAACTCATAGATGGATCTTGGTGAAGCCGTAGGAAAAATTTTAATTTTCTGCAACGTTCCCCAACATCCTACACCTCCTTCCGTACAAGGCTTCGAAAGGGGCCATCTTCAAACTGGATTGGTAACTGTTGTTATAACAGAATTCTGCATATGGCAAATTGTCATCCCAACTGGATCCATAATCTAGCGCACAAGCTCTCAGCATATCCTCCAAAATATAATTGACTCTCTCGGTATGTCCATCTTTCTGCGGATGAAAGGATGTACTAAACTCTAGCCCGGTACCCAAAGTTTCGTGCAACTGATTCCAGAACTTTGAAGTAAACTGGGTTTCTCTATCTGATACAATGCTCCTCGGAACTCCATGCAGACATAAGATCCTGGTCATGTATATCTTAGACAACTTAGCACTAGTATAAGTGGTCTTCACTTGGATTAAATGAGCTACCTTCGTCAAACGATCAACTACAACCCAAATCGAGTCATAGCATGTACGAGTCCTGGTCAATCCAGTGATAAAATCCATGCCTAACTTATCCCACTTCCATTCGGGTATCGGCAATGGCTGTAACAATCCGGCTGGCTTTTGATGCTCTGCCTTCACTCTCTGACATACATCACAAACTGCTACATATTCCGCAATATCCTTCTTCATTCCAGTCCACCATAATGTGTCTTTCAAATCCAAATACATCTTGGTATTTCCTGGGTGAATCGAGTACAGCGAATCATGGGCCTCCTGCAGAATCAACTTCCTGATCTCTGGATCATTAGGCACATAAACGCGGTCCTTAAACCATAAGGTATCATGCTCATCCTCACGAAATCCTTTAGCTTTTCCTTTGCTCATCTTCTCCTTTATAGAGGCAATCTCCTTATCAGTCTTCTGAGCTTCTATGATCTTATCCATCAAGGTAGAGTGAATCTCCAATGCTGCTACATAGCCTCTCGAAACTATCTCCAAACATAGCTCGCGAGGATCCTCGGCTAACTCCTTCGGTAACTCTCCGGTCAAGAGTGTGTTGACATGGCTCTTGCGGCTCAACGCGTCAGCTACTACGTTAGCCTTTCCGGGGTGATAATGCAATCTCATATCATAATCCTTAATGAGCTCCAACCATCTCCTTTGCCTGAGATTCAACTCCTTCTGCGTGAAAATGTACTTCAAACTCTTGTAATCCGTGTACACCTCACGATGGTTTCTGATGAGAAAATGTCTCCAAGTCTTCAATGTGTGCACTACGGCTGCTAACTCCAAGTCATGTGTAGCATAATTCAACTCGTGGGGCTTAAGCTGTCGTGAGGCATAAGAAACAACTCTTCCCTCCTGCATAAGAATTGATCCAAGTCCTCAACAAGGAGCGTCGCAATACACCTCATAATCCTTGCGCTGATCTGGCAGAATCAACACTAGCGATGTAACCAAATGTTTCTTCAACTCCTGGAAATTAGCCTCACATTCCTCACTCCATTTAAACTTGGTGTCCTTCTTCAACAACTCCGTCATGGGCTTTGCAATCTTTGAGAAATTCTCAATGAACCTCTGGTAGTATCCTGCGAGTCCAAAAAAACTTCGGATCTCTCCAACTGTTGTTGGTGCTACCCAATTTGTCACAGTGACAACTTTAGTGGGGTCTGCTGTTGTTCCTTCTCCGGATATCACATGTCCGAGTAATCCAACTTCCTTCAATCAAAACTCACATTTGCTGAACTTGGCATATAACTTATGTTCTCTCAGCTTCTCCACTACCAAACGCAAATGCTCCTTATGCTCTTCTTCACTCTTTGAATAGACCAAAATATCATCAATGAACTCCACGAGGAACTTATCCGGAAACTACATAAACACCTTGTTCATCATGTTCATGAAATATGTAGGTGTGTTAGTCAGAACAAATGAAATAACGGTATACTCATACAGCCCGTACCTGGTGGTAAAAGCCGTCTTAGGTATATCCTGCTCTCGAATCTTCAACTGGTTGTATCCCGATCGCAAATCGATTTTGGAAAATACCTTAGCTCCTTGCAATTGGTCAAACAAATCATTAATCATCGGCAACGGGTACTTGTTCTTGATTGTTACTTCATTCAATCCTCAATAATCAACAACCATCATCAATGATCCATCCTTCTTCTCCACTAGAAGCAGTGGCAATCCCCAAGGTGAAGAACTTGGGCGAATATAGCCTTTATCCAGTAGCTCCTTAATCTGCTTCTTAATTTCCTCCAAATCTTATGCGGGCATCCTGTACGGTCTCTTAGATATCGGCCCTGTGCCTGGCAAAAGCTCAATCAAAAACTCAATGTCTCTATCCGGTGGCATGCCTGGCAACTCCTCTGGAAATACATCAGAAAAATCCTTCACCACTGGTACTTCCTCCTGTACAACTTCTGATAAGGAATTTACTTGTGTCCTCTTCGGCTCATGTCATGATACATACTTGATCCTTCTCCCTTCCGGGGTGGTAAGCAAAATCGACTTACTAGCGCAATTAATGTTTCCTCCATACATCGATAGCCAATCCATACCCAGAATCACATCCAAACCTTGCGATTCCAGAATGATTAATTCCGAGGGGAAAACATGCCTACCTATACTCAATGGCACTTGAAAACATCCTCGACTGGCCATATACTCCGCTCCTGGTGAGCTTACTAACATAGGTGTTCTAAGAACCTTGGTGGGCAGTTTATACTTATCCACAAATCCCCTTGATATGTATGAATGCTATGCACCAGTATCAAAAAGAATGATTGCAGTAAATGGCTTAACCAAAAACTTACCTATTACTGCATCTGGCTGGGCTTCAACCTCCTCCACGTTAACGTGGTTCACCTGTCCCTTGTTGAAAGGGTTCGGCTTCTTCCCAGTGCTTCCATTGCCATTTCCATTCTGGGCTTCAGGACATTCATTGGCATAATGTCCAGTCTTCTGACACTTGTAGCAAGTGACTTGGCTCAGGTCTCTCTTGGCTGGGGTTGATGGGTTGGTACGGTTTTGACTGTTGCTTCCTCCATTCCCATTACGATTCTTGGGGCCACTATGATTATGCGAGCTACCTCCTCCATGGGTATGCTGAAAATGTCCTCCCGATTTCGGGGTAAAACGTGGATTCTGCTGAGCTCCGGAATTGTACTTCCCTTGTCCATACTTCCTCTTACGGATTTCAATCTCCTGCTGCTTCCCTTCAATCACGAGAGCACGATCTACCAACTCCTGGTAGTTGTTGAAAGTTGCTACCATCAACTACATGCTCAGCTCATCATTCAGTCCTTCCAGAAACTTCTCCTACTTAGTTGCATCTGTAGCAACGTCATCTGGGGCATAATGTGCTAGCTTACTAAAGTCATCCACATACTAGCCTACAGTACGTCCTCCTTGGCGCAAGTTGCAAAACTCACGCTTCTTCATGGCCATAGCTCCAGTGGAAACATGGGCAGTACAGAAAGCCTGCTGAAAATGATCCCATGTGACCGTGTCGATAGGATTAGTGGCTATAAAATTCTCCCACCATGATGTTGCGGGTCTATCAAGCTGATGTGCGGCAAAATGCACCTTTTCCGCATCTGTGCATCCTACAATGGTCAACTCCCTTCCTGTCTTTTGGAGCCAATCATCTGCAACTATCGGCTCGGTGCTACTGGAGAACACCGGCGGATTCAGTCTAAGGAAACGGGTTAAGTGATCAACAGGTGGTGGAGGTGGTGGGTTGTTGTTGTTGTTGTTGTTGTTGTTGTTCCCCTGATTTTGATTTTGGACTAGCAACTACATCAACGCATTCTGCTGCTGGATCAACTGAGTGAGCTCCAGTGGGAAAGCAACATTGTCACGTCTCGGAGGCATCTAAGTGTTTTAGAAAAGATGAGAAAATAGAATAGAATGAGGTCTAGAGAGAAACAATACCCATATGCACATGAGATAAATGCAAACAATATCACTTCATTCAAATCAAACAAGGGCATACAACGGTCTAACTATCGTTACAAAAGTGCTCGGACTATACTAGATTCATGGGGGAATACTACTACGGTTATGGTGGTCGACTAGAAAAACTGCTCCGTTGAAGACTCCATGATATCTGCTCCAGCTTCATCAACATAGTCATCATCGCTATTGTTTGGGTCCGAGTCGGTGTCGTCGATGATGATGTAGTTCTCCGAGCAAGTGCAATCATCGTCTTCTCCTCCAGTCGTGGGAAATCCCATTAATACCTTCAGCTTCTTCTTCAGATCATCATTCTTCTCCACAAGAATTGCTATTTCCTCCTCATATCCATCGCGTGTAGACTTGAGTTCTTCCTCCAGTTCCGTGATCTTGGTCATGGCCTTCTTCATATCTATCATGCCTGCGCATATCTGGTTCTCTTGGAGACGAATGTGTTGGTTTAACTCCTCAATGAAAGCTGCAATTGATCTATCCTTCCTAGTACTGATCATCTCCCATTGATCATCTCGGCGCCCACAAATCTGATAGATAGTATTCTTGAGATCCTTGTGGTAAACTTCTCCAATGCGTCCCATTGTGATGTGGGCTGCCATGCTCTTTCCTAGAATCCAGGTTGGTGCATCAAAGGAAAACTCTATGGGCTCAGTGACGGGCATGAACGTCCTTCCTGGAACTTGAACTTGAATCATCCAACGCTCCTCTTCTAGTAAAGTGGCGATGTAGGTCCCAGTGAAGCTTGGTACTCCGATGTTCAGATATCTAGTAACTTCCTTCAACTGGCGTCCAAAGGGTGTATCTTCATCCGGTTGCGTGAACTTGTTCCTTGCATCCGCCATCCTAAAAGAGTAGAAAAGATGAGGAGTCAGAAATGAGAAGAGTGAGTAATAATCTAGGGCTTTTAGCTTAGTGGTCATGTCCTACAGTCAGTGTGTGCTCTGATACCATCTTGTAGTGACCTGTCGGAGTAATTGACCACGGGTACCCCAAAGACGGCAAGACGATATTTCTAGACATCGGGGCTAGTAAAGCCCCTCAGTCCGACAGCCCGGCCGCTCCTGCCGGCTCCCCGTCTGACTGCTCTGTCCGGCCGGCTGCCAACTGCTCCAACTAGCCGGCTGCCGACTGTGCCAACCAGCCGGCTGCCGACTGCAGCCCGAAGCGACATCGACAAGACACCGATGAGATGATCGTACCCGAGCACTATTCACATGTCATCTCAGCCATCGTGTATAGTGTCATTTGTCCCCTGGCACTATTTATGAAGTGACTCAGGGGACAAGGATGACACTCCACCATGCCTTGCCCATACCACCACATAGCTTAGGAAGTAAGCTAGCCTTGCCTATATAAAGGCACACATCCATCCATCCATGGGATGGACTCCCATGGGCACACACATGCTCACGTACACACCCACGGCCAAGTGCCATTCGGCCACTAGAGCACACATGCTCATCCGGCCATCCGAGATACCAGATCAGATGCACTTGGCACTGATCCCAGATACAGCTCCAGGAGCACTTTGTACTTCCTGATGTACACCCCAGATAGATACACTCGGACATGCAGCAGTAGGAGTATTATCTCTCCGGAGAACCCCTTAGCTGGGTAAACCATCGCATGCTACTCGCATACCCGCTCCCGGTCCTATCAGCAGCAGTCTTACCCTCACACTAAGCCCTTGTGGCATATGTCGTCTTGCGAGAATACCACGACATTTGGCGCCCACCTTGGTGTGGTACTACTATTATGCTACCATGCTGCTGCTGGTTTCGCTGTCCGGGCGGGACCATCTTTGTTTTCCCTGCCGCGGCATCGTGTCGTCTCTCCGGTAGCGCTCGGGGGCTCGACTTCGACCCGCCCCCGAAGCAGCCATGCGGGACGGCGCGCCCTCGCCGTCGGCCTCGCCTTCTTCACCACCGCTGCAACGCCGGCCGTCTGTCCGCGCGCATGCCGCGCACGGGGCCTTGCTTCGGTCGGTCGTCTCCATCCACGCGCCGCCCGCGTCGGCTCCCCTCTGTGCTGCACCTTGCTCTGGCCTGAACGCGCCTTCACTTCTCTATATGCCATCTCTACAAGCTAGCTAGATGCAAGTCATATAATGGTTAAACCATTGGCCATGCACAAGCCTGAACGCTTCCCAGATAAAAATCAGACTATGGTCATGCACTAGTCATACGCACCCGAGATACATGATATACATCGCATGTGCACTACCCATTCATTGGCCGGATACTAGTTAGATATCTCCCGTACACCAGCCAGACAACACATTAGGCCAACTCCACCGTGCGACCCCAAACGGACGTCCATTTTGTCCGGTTTCGGTCCGTTTGGGTAGGGGTTTGGGGTCGTGTCCGGGCCTGTCCTGGGATGCGGTGGCCGTGAGCCCAGTGCGCGGCCGCATCCATTTGCCCCATCCTGTCCGCGTATATTTCTTTGCAAGTCCTTAAACTTTTTTTATCATTCATTTTCGGTACATAACAATACATCATCAGATTTTGACTAGTAAAATAAGGCCAAAGAAAACAAGAACCACAAGAATACATTTGAGAAGATACCCAACTTCCATAACTGCTCCCTTGAGTTGGGTTAGCGCCTTCTCGATGCACTCATTGTTGATCTGTGGAGGAGACACGACGTTGCCCCCTCCTTTCTTCTTCAAGCCAGAAGTCGACGTTGCTTCCTCACACGTAGCATCATGCCTTGTTGCTTCTTCGCACGTAGTATCGTGCCTAGACTCTAATCTAGCAATAAATGCACTTGTCTCATCTAAAGCTTCTAAGCTAGCTAAAAGTGCACGAACATGCACTACATTTCGCTCTATCAACATATTGATGTACTCTTCTTCCCAATACCAAAACTTGCATCCAGTCTACCCAAAAAAACTTAAAGTTAGCACCACTAGTCTAATCCAAGAGCACAAACATGCACCGAAGCTAAAAGAGCACATACCCAATCGTTTAAGCACTTGATGAACACCCACCCAGGATGCTCCGGCGTTGTAGACACGCGGCGCACGACCACCCTTGGGCAGTGGTCGCACTTGATGAGGGGAAACGGTGCGCCGACGAGCTTTTGGGCAAGCACCGAGCCCGGCCGGCCGCCATTCACGTATCTGTCGGCGGACCACCGGTGGTGCAGATTCGAGCGGCTAGAGGATGAGCCACTGCCTGCATGTGGCCTTGCGGCCCTGCCAGGGCCTTCCAGCAAGGTGCCCGGCCAGTCCATGGCGCCGCCCGGCCTCCCACAGCCGGGCAAGCTCAAGACCGACCGGATCCGCCCCAAATCCGGCCGGCGGGTGCGCAAACAAGGTGGCCGTGCTTGGGTAGCTTGGCAGCGACGAGAGGAACGGGCTGTGCAAGCGCGCGTCCAAGGTGCACGGCTGCAATGGCAGCGGGCGGCCGGCGGCGGCGAGGGGGAGAGAGAGGGGAAGAGTGTGGAAGAGTGGGGTGGATGCGGCTGGAGGGAGGAGGGGGCGGATAGAAAAAGGCCCGTCCTGTGCCACTGACGGCCGGGCCAGGGGAGGACACGCGCAGACGACCCGCGCGTCCGCGTGGTCTCCGTTTCACCCCAAAATCAGCGCAAACTTGGGCCGCGGATGGGTCGAAAGCGGACACAAAACGGACAAAAGTCCGTTTGCCCCCGCGCGCTGGGCCGCCTCCTTTGTCCCTTTTACCCCAAACGGACCGGGGCCGACAGGATAGGGTCGCGCGGTGGAGTTGGCCTTAGCCATATATAAGCTTCCCGTACAATTGTCGGATGATGGCCAGACATTGCTTGTACCTTACCCCAAACACTGGCTCGTTCCACTTCCACTCTGTGGCTCTCCCTCCTCTCGGTCTCCTGCAGCGAACCGAGTTCGTGGCCGCCTGCTGCGTGCGCGACAGGGAGCTTCATGCAGCCGCCCCCAACCACCCCTGCAGCCCCAGCTGCTATGCTCTCCGCCTGACCGCGGTCCTCGCTCGGTTTGCGCCCGGCCTCACTGCCCCCAACCTCGCGCGCCCCAGCTGGCCTCCCTGCCGGGTCGCTGCGTCCCCGCCGCCTGCATCGCGTCCGCGCCTGGCCGCCGGGGTGTCGTGTCCACCTGCCCCAGCCCGTCCTCGGCCGGCTCCGTGCCGCGTCTGGCTTGGCCTACGCCTGGCTGCCGGGTCGCCGTGCTGGGCTCTCTCCGGCTCCGCATCCCGCGCCGGCCGGGTCACCGCTGCCGCCTCTCGCGCCTGCCGGGTCGCCGTCCGCGCTCTCTCCGGTCCGCGTCCCGCGTCGGCCGGGTCGCCGCTGCTGCCTCCCCCGCACCAACCCCGGGCCGGCTCCGGGTCGCCAACCATCCGCCCAGCCGGTTCCAACCCCGCCTTGCGCCGGGTCGCGCCGAACCTCCACTGGTCGACCTCAGGCCGGCTCCCCGTCCCGATCCGACTGCTCCGCATGGGCCGGCTCCGGCCTCTCCTCCGCGCTCCCCCGCGCGCCCTCACCGGTTTCCTCGCAGCCTGGCCTGCCCGGCTACGCCCGCGACGGCTCCCCCTCGACCCGGCCCATCGGCTCTGCTTGCGCCAGCTTCTGCCGCGTCCGCGCCCGCCGGCTCCGCGCGACCCGGCCACGCTCCGGTTCCATGCAACTCGGCGCCGTCCGGCGTCCCTGTCGGCCTCCCGCGCTGGCTGGCTCGCCTCCCCGGTCGGCCGGCTCCGCCCCCTACCCGGTGACCCAGCCGCTTGCCGACCTCGCACGCATCCCGGCTGGACTGCTCGCCGCCCCCGCGCCGGCTCCGCCCTGCATCCCGGCCTCCTGCGCTGGCTGGCTCCGCCCTACGACCTGGCCTGCCGGCTTCCACGACGACCCGGCCTGCCAGCTCCCTTGCAAGCCGGACGCCGGCATCTGGCGCGACCCGGCGTTGGCTTCCGCCGCGTCCTGCTCCTACCGGCTCGTCAGGCAGAGAATAAAAAGAATGGAGAGAAGAAAAGTCAACCGGCTAAAAAAAAGCCATCGGATGCAAAAAAAGAGAGGTCCGGCTGCCCACATGGGGTTGGACAGAAAAAAGAACAAAGAAGAGGCCGACTGGAGTGGTGGCGGCAACCAAAAAAATTTGGAGTGAAGAGCCGGGCCGGCTGCTAGGAAAAAGAAAAAAAAAGTGGTCGGCTGATGAGAAGTCTGAGTAGACTGCTACAAAGAAGAAAAAGAAGAGAAAGGAAGTGCACCGATGGGTGCACTGCATACATGCATGCCTGGCCGGTTGCCAACCGCACCGGCGGAGCACGCCATACCCAGCAGGCGCGCTGACGCGCCCCCGCGAAGAAGAAGACAAAGTAGTCGCCGGGAGATCCGGCCCGACTGCTCAGCAGTCGGTCTGAATCTCGGGGGCTACACCTAGCGGGTGCGCTGACGCGCCCCCGCGAGGAAGAAGACAAAGCAGTCGCTGGGAGATCCGGCCGGACTGCTCAACAGTCGGCCCGAATCTCGGGGGCTACACCCAGCGGGTGCGCTGACGCGCCCCCGCGAGGAAAGAAGACAAAGTCATTGCTGGAAGATCCGGCCCGACTGCTCAGCAGTCGGCTCGAATCTCGGGGGCTACACCCAGCGGGTGCGCTGGCGCGCCCCCGCAAAGATTGCAGACAAGAGAAGAGTTTTGTCTGACTGCCAGCAACTGGCAGAAGAGAAAAAGAAGAAAAAGGGCATTACAAGACACCTCGCCGCCTGGCCGGTCGAGCCTGACCGGCCGGGACCCCCCTTCGAGCACCCAGGGGCTCGAAGGCTACACCCAGCGGGTGCGCCGGCGCGCTCCGCGAGCGCCGAGTCGCGCCGGCTGTCTTTGACGACCGCGACTACACGAAAATCAATGTGATCTTCTCACCCGCATATTTTTTGCATCGCGAAAGCATGGATAACCTCGAGCGATGCTCGAGGGCTATCTCCGCATTTTATTACAGTTGCATCACTGTTCACCCCGGCGCCAGCCAGAGTTGGCCCGGGGGCTGGCCGCTTGGCCTGAGACGTTAGTTCCCGCAGACGGCTTAGTAGCATGCGCGGTACCAAAGGCCCACTCTCAGTCACAGACCGCAGAGCGGCAATCCGACTGGCAAGAGTGAACGCTGGAGACCACCCACGCGAAAAACGTCCAGAAAGAAAAACGCTTCGGGCGACCCGACCATTTCCTTTATGAGTATCTACTCGGTTAAATTCGCTCCCAGAATCTGAGTATTGTACGCTCCACTCCGCGGCCCACTCTCAGCCACAGACAGCAGAGCGGCTGTCCGACTAGCGAGAGCACAAGCCAAAGAGCGGAGGGGACATGAAAAAGATAGAAGGGGGCTCGGACGAAACCAAGTCGGCACCCTCCGCATAAAACTTGCAATGCTAAAAGCAAACATTTGATATATCTGCATGGACTAACTTTGTCTTTTTTCATGATCATTTCCATGAACACTCGCCAAAAAACCTCCGCCCAACTTTTCCAAGTTGCCCGGAGGCTTGGGGGCTACTGTCGGAGTAATTGACCATGGGTACCCCAAAGATGGCAAGACGATATTTCAATACATCGGGGCTAGCAAAGCCCCTCAGTCCGACTGCCCGGACGCTCCTGCCGGCTCCCCGTCCGATTGCTCTGTCCGGCCGACTGTCGGCTTTCGACTGCTCCAACCAGCCAGCAGCCGACTATGCCAACCAGCCGGCTGCCGACTGCAGCCCGAAGCGACATCGACAAGACACTAACGAGACGAACATACTCAAGCACTATTCACGTGTCATCTCAGCCATCATGTATAGTGTCACTAGTCCCCTGGCACTATTTATGAACTGACTCAGGGGACAAGGATGAGGAGTCACTAGTCCCCTGGCACTATTTATAGTGTCACTAGTCCCCTGGCACTTGTTCCTTGCATCCGCCATCCTAAAAGAGTAGAAAAGATGAGGAGTCAGAAATGAGAAGAGTGAGTAATGATCTAGGGCTTTTAGCTTAGTGGTCATGTCCTACAGTCAGTGTGTGCTCTGATACCATCTTGTAGTGACCTGTCGGAGTAATTGACCACGGGTACCCCAAAGACGGCAAGACGATATTTCTAGACATCGGGGCTAGTAAAGCCCCTCAGTCCGACAGCCCGGCCGCTCCTGCCGGCTCCCCGTCCGACTGCTCTGTCCGGCCGGCTGCCAACTGCTCCAACTAGCCGGCTGCCAACAGTGCCAACCAGTCGGCTGCCGACTGCAGCCCGAAGCGACATCGACAAGACACCGATGAGACGATCGTACCCGAGCACTATTCACGTGTCATCTCAGCCATCATGTATAGTGTCATTTGTCCCCTGGCACTATTTATGAAGTGACTCAGGGGACAAGGATGACACTCCACCATGCCTTGCCCATACCACCACATAGCTTAGGAAGTAAGCTAGCCTTGCCTATATAAAGGCACACATCCATCCATCCATGGGATGGACTCCCATGGGCACACACATGCTCACGTACACACCCACGGCCAAGTGCCATTCGGCCACTAGAGCACACATGCTCATCCGGCCATCCGAGATACCAGATCAGATGCACTTGGCACTGATCCCAGATACAGCTCCAGGAGCACTTTGTACTGCCCGATGTACACCCCAAATAGATACACTCAGACATGCAGCAGTAGGAGTATTATCACTCCAGAGAGCTCCGAAGCTGGGTAAACCACTGCGTGCTACTCGCATACCCGCTCCCGGTCCTATCAGCAACAGTATTACCCTCACACTAAGCCCTTGTGGCATATGTCATCTTGCAACACCCCCCGTGAGAATACCACGACATGACCAGACCTCAAACAATCAGATCTCTATGCTTTAGTGTCCTCCCTGGATCAGGAATGCTGACACGCAGAGTACTTGGAGAATTTATAACAGAGTAGCAATCACACACTTATTACATCGAATGTCTCAAAAGAGAACTTATTACAATAAATATGGCTTAAGGCCAACTAAAAACGATAACAGCAGAAGGCTTGGAAGATAAGTGAGTCCATCAACTCCAACGGCATCACTGAGTATAAGACCACGACCTAAGGCACCTTGCTCGTCGTCTGAAAATTCTGCAACATGAACGTTGCAGCCCAAAAACGGGTCAGCACATGGAATATGCTGGCAATGTAACACATAGAGAGTAATGAACAGAGATATGCTATACTACATGCATATATGGCTGGTGGAAAGCTCTATGGTTACAGTTTTGCATAAAGCCAAGTTTTCCCTACTGCAAAGGAATAAATTTTATTTAACTAACATGGTGGTTGTTAAACATTGAGAGTGTAGACACCCTCTCAATCCCAATTAAACATCATCATTAAACCCAACAAATTAAATTAAAGTAACATGATGAGATTCACATGATAATCCAAGTACTAGATACTCAAAACGTCCATAACCGGGGACAAGGCTAACCATGATTAGTTTATACAATCTGTAGAGGTTTGTGCACTTTTCCCCACAAGACTCGATCTCCTCCGTTAGATTTCTCGCACTACATGGTGTTTGAGAAACGGATGACCGAGACATAGTCTTTCAGAAGCGCTAGCACCTTACGATCGGGTAGACAGTTACACCTACTTTCCCCTACATCTGCTAGTCTACCACTGTAAGAGTTCGCACGACTTAATCAACTATGATAGAGCCCATAGTAGTTTGCGGCTGCACACGGAAGTTTCTAGCATGAATAATCTCATGATCCCTTTGAGCCTGGGCGGCGGTCCATAAAGAAAACAGGCAATCGCTGGAATACCCAAGTGCCTCAATCCACCCAGATGTGTATTAAAGTTGACACCTTAAATAAACCATTAAATAACAATCTCACATCTGTCATGGATACACTCACCCAATCCACGTCTACTACCATAGCATGGCAATAAGCAAACGTAGAAGTAACTCCCAAGGGTTTGAAAATAAAACAGTTTTTAGGTACTACCTCATCTACTTCCCAAAACCAACATATTAATCAGATCCTAACCATGCAATTGTTTGAGGATTGATCTAATTCAATAAAAGTGGGTAGTAAAGAGGTAAGACCAAAGTGTTACTTGCCTTGCTAATGATCCGTGAAACCTAGAGATTCGAAGTAGCAAGCGGCGCACTCCGGATACTCTATCGCAACAAACAAACATACAATAAGTACTCATCTAATGCACGGGTAAAACTCAAAAAAGAGACTAACCAGAAAGTTCAACTTAAGAACTCCGGTTTGCAAAAAGAATCAAATCAAATGAAGCAACGAAAGTCAAACAGCGAAAGAAACAAGCTTCGTTTACTAATATGGACCTAAGTCAAATTTTACAGAAGCAAAAACTTGTTTGAATTGGTTAAACGGAAAGAGGGTTTCGAGACAAAACTCTAGGCGCTTGAATCGCCTGATTCCGATAAACGAGCGAAAAGTTATACTAGAACGAAAATCGGATCAGAAATCGCGATCAGAAATAATCGCGGAAAAATATGAGAAAAGAAAACTGACGAACAGATTAACGAACGGACGTTCGTTAACTGCAACAAACAGTGAACTCGTCCGTTAAAACGAACGAATAAGCGAACGCTCGCTAAATAAATAAACCAAAAAAAAAAACTGATCTCTAAAAAAATAATACCTACGGTTTTCTAAAAAAACAAATCAGTTTTCTTAGAAAACCGGGGCGGCGGTGGCGGCTACCTCATCGGGGCTCTGACGAAGTCCGGCGGCTCCGGTGGGGCTTCAGGCGGCGGCGGGGCTTCGGGCGGTGGCGGCGGCGAACGGCGGCGGCGGCGTCGCAAGGCGGCGGGGCGGGCGGCGAACGGCGGCGGCGGCTCCGGCTTTGGGGCTCCAGGGGGCCCGGGTCGGCTTTTAAAGGGGGGGCGGCGGTGGCTTGCGGGAGGGGGCGGGGAGGCGTGTTCCTCCCAGACTCGGGCGGTGGCGGTGATCGTGACTCCGGTCCCGATCCGGTGCGGGAGATGGCGGCAGCGCTGGGCCGGCTCGGCTGGGCCGGCTCGGCTGGGTCTTTGGCCTAGTCGGGCGCGCGGTATTTTTTTTTAAATTCCTTCGAAAATAAAAAATCCTAGAAAATAAAATAAAATTCTAAAAATGCCAAAACAAATTTTCACCGTCTAAATAAAATATTTAGAACGAGATGCACATTTTCTTGGCCCTAAAATGCAGTTTCGAAAAACATGCAATTTTCCTAAATTCAAATAAAATAGCCAAAAACTCTGAAATAAAATCTTATTTGATTTTTTATTAAATCCTCAATATTTCTTTATTTTGGGAAAGTCATTTTATTACCGCTCTCATATTTTTATAACAGAAATAACTGAAGATAAAATAAATAAAATCAAATGATCCTATTTTAAAATTTTGAGAAAACTCAAATATGAAAATAACGAAATCCCCAACTCTCTTCGTGGGTCCTTGAGTTGCTTAGAATTTCTGTATCAGGCCAAATGCAACAAAATATGATATGCAATGATGATCTAGTGTATAACATTCCAAATTGAAAATTTGGGATGTTACAGTGCTAAAAAGGATCGGTTTATAAAAGCGTGTTCTTCTAGTTTTCATGAAAATGATGATGAAGATCTTAAAGTGATTGATGTGATTCCTATTGAATCTTTGTTTTACAATATAAATCTTGATAAATATGGGAGTGGAGATGAGTCAACTTTAGTTAAAAGGCGTCCCAATGATTCGGAGTTTTTAGATCTTGATGCTAAAATTGATAAAAGTGGGATTGGAGAGGTCAAGGCTTTAAGTAGCAATGAACCCACTCTTTTGGATTTCAAGGAATTTAATTATGATAATTGTTCTTTAATAGATTGTATTTCCTTGTTGCAATCCATGTTGAATTCTCCTCATGCTTATAATCAAAATAAAGCTTTTACTAAACATATCGTTGATGCTATGATGCAATCTTTTGAAAAAAAAGCTTGAATTGGAAGTTTCTATCCCTAGAAAACTTTATAATGAGAGGGAACCTACTATTAAGATTAATATTAAATATTATGAGTGCCATGCTTTTGTGTGATTTGGGTGCTAGTGTTTCCACGATTCCAAAAACTTTATGTGATGTGTTAGGTTTTCGTGAATTTGATGATTGTTCTTTAAATTTGCATCTCACGGATTCCACTATTAAGAAACCTATGGGAAGGATTAATGATGTTCTTATTGTTGAAAATAGGAATTATGTGCCCGTAGATTTCATTGTTCTTTATATAGACTGCAATCCCACATTTCCTATTATTCTTGGTAGACCTTTCCTTAGAACGATTGGTGCAATTATTGATATGAAAGAAGGAAACATTAGATTCCAATTTCCATTAAGGAAAGGCATGGAACACTTTCCTAGAAAGAAAATTAAATTGCCATATGAATCTATTATGAGAGCCACTTATGGACTGCATAACAAAGATGACAATACCTAGATCGATTCGTGTTTTACGCCTAGCTAAGGGCGTTAAACAATAGTGCTTGTTGGGAGACAACCCAATTTTATTTTTGTTCTTTTCTTTTTGTTCCTATTTAGTAATAAATAATTCATCTAGCCTATGGTTAGATGTAGTTTTGTCTTTTATTTAGTGTTTGTGCCAAGTTAAACCTTTAGGATAGCTTACGGCGATAGTTGTGTTGATCCTGCAGAAAAACAGAAACTTTTGCACCGAGTAAATAATTTCCAAGATTTTATTGAAACGTGATTTTGATCTGATTCTTTTTTCTCTGGATTGTTGCACAAATTTCTCAGATTGTCCTCATTTTTCAGAATTTTTGGAGTTACAGAAGTATTCGAGAGTTACAGATTGCTACAGATTGTTCTGTTTTTGATAGATTCTATTTTCTATGTCTTGTTTGCTTATTTTGATGAATCTATGGATAGTATCAGGGGGTATGAACCATGGAAAAGTTGGAATACAGTAGATATTACACCAATATAAATAAAGAATGAGTTTGCAACAGTACCTTAAAGTGGTTATTTCTTTTCTTATACTAACGGAGCTCATGAGATTTTCTGTTGAGTTTTGTGTTGTGAAGTTTTCAAGTTTTGGGTAAGGATTTGATGGACAATGGAATAAAGAGTGGCAAGAGCCTAATATTGGGGATGCCCAAGGCACCCCAAGGTAATATTCAAGGACAACCAAAATCCTAAGCTTGGGGATGCCCCGGAAGGCATCCCTTCTTTTGTCTTTGTCTATCGGTAACTTTACTTGAGGCTATATTTTTATTCACCACATGATATGTGTTTTGCTTGGAGCATATTGTATGATTTGAGTCTTTGATTTTTAGTTTACCACAGTCATCCTTGCTTTACACACCTTTTGAGAGAGACATGCATGAATGGTGATTTATTAGAATACTCTATGTGCTTCACTTATATTTTTTGAGCTAGGCAATATTGCTCTAGTACTTTAGTTGTATCTTTTTAGAGCATGGCGGTGGCTTTATTTTATAGAAATTGATGAACTTTCATGCTTCACTTATATTATTTTTAGAGTCTTTAGGACAGCATTGTAATTTTATTTGGTTACAAATTTAGTCCTAATAAGATAGGCATCCAAGATGGATACAATAAAAACTTTCATATAAGGTGCACTGAATACTATGAGAAGTTTGATTCCTTATGATTGTTTCGAGATACGAAGATGGTGATATTAGAGTCATGCTAGTGAGCAGTTGTGAATTTCAGAGATACTTGTGTTAAAGATTGTGATTCCCTAAGCATGCATGTATGGTGAACCATTATGTGATGAAGTCGGAGCATGATTTATTTTTTGATTGTCTTCCTTATGAGTGGAGGTCGGGGACGAGCAATGGTCTTTTCCTACCAATCTATCCCCCTAGGAGCATGCGCGTAGTACTTCGTTTTGATGACTAATAGATTTTTGCAATGAGTATGTGAGTTCTTTATGACTAATGTTGAGTCCATGGATTATACGCACTCTCACCCTTTGACCATTGCTAGCCTCTCTTGTGTCGCGCAACTTTCACCGGTACGATACACCCACCATATAACTTCCTCAAAACAACCACCACACTTACCTATTATGGTATTCCCATAGCCATTCAGAGATATATTGCCATGCAACTTTCCACCGTTCCGTTTTTTATGACATGTTTCGTCATTGTCATATTGCTTTGCATGATCATGTAGTTGACATTGTATTTGTGGCAAAGCCACCTTTCGTAATTGTTTCATACATGTCACTCTTGAGTCATTGCACATCCCGTTACACCATCAGAGGCATTCATATAGAGTCATATTTTGTTCTAAGTATCGAGTTGTAATTCTTGAGTTGTAACTAAATAAAAGTGTGATGATCTTCATTATTAGAGCATTGTCCCATGTGAGGAAAGGATGATGGAGGCTATGCTTCCCCCACAAGTCGGGATGAGACTCTAGACGAAAAAAAGACCAAATAAAAAAAAGAAAGGCCCAAACAAAAAAAATGAGAGAAAAAGAGAGAAGGGGCAATGTTACTATCCTTTTACCACACTTGTGCTTCAAAGTAGCACCATGGTCTTCATGATAGAGAGTCTCCTATGTTTTCACTTTCATATACTAGCGGGAATTTTTCATTATAGAACTTGGCTTGTATATTCCAATGATGGGCTTCCTTGAATTGCCCTAGGTCTTCGTGAGCAAGCGAGTTGGATGCACACCCACTTAGTTTGTTTTTGAGCTTTCATACACTTATAGCTCTAGTGCACCCGTTGCATGGCAATCCCTACTCAGTCAAATTGATATCTATTGATGGGTATCTCCATAGCCCATTGATATGCCTAGTTGATGTGAGACTATCTTCCTCTTTTTTTCTTCTCCGCAACCACCATATTCTCTTCCACCATGGTGCTATATCCATGGCTCACGCTCATGTACTGCGTGAAAGTTGAAAAAGTTTGAGAACATCAAAAGTATGAAACAATTGCTTGGCTTGTCATCGAGGTTGTGCATGATTTAAACATTTTGTGTGATGAAGATAGAGCATAGCCGGACTATATGATTTTGTAGGGATAGCTTTCTTTGGCCATGTTATTTTGAGACGACATGATTGCTTTATTAGTATGCTTGAAGTATTATTGTTTTGATATTAAACTTTTTTTTGAATCTTACGGATCTAAACATTCATGCCACATAAAGAAGATTACATAGATAAATATGTTAGGTAGCATTCCACATCAAAAATTCTGTTTTTATCATTTACCTACTCGAGGACGAGCAGGAATTAAGCTTGGGGATGCTTGATATGTCTCCAACGTATCTATAATTTTTGATTGTTCCATGCTATTATATTATCTGTTATGATGTTTTATATGCATTAATATGTTGTTTTATATTATTTTTGGGACTGACCTATTAACCTAGAACCCAGTGCTAGTTTCTGTTTTTTGCCTGTTTTAGAGTTTCGCAGAAAAGGAATACCAAACCAAATAAAACTTTCATGATGATCTTTCTTGGACCAGAAGCAAACCAGGAGACTTGAAGATGAAGTCGGGGGATCCACGAGGTGGCCACAATGGTGGAGGGCGCGCCCAAGGGGGTAGGTTGCGCCCCCTGCCTTGTAGGCCTCTCGTGGGTCTCCTGACCTAATTCTTTCACCCATATATACTCTTATACCCCAAAACCATCAGAGGGAGCCACGAAATCACTTTTCCACCGCCGCAACCTAATGTACCCATGAGATCCCATCTAGGGACCTTTTCCGGTGTCCTGCCGGAGGGGGATTCGATCACGGAGGGCTTCTACATCGACACCATTGCCATTCCGATGAAGCGTGAGTAGTTTACCGAAGACCTACGGTTCCATAGCTAGTAGCTTGATGGCTTCTTCTCTCTCTTTGATTCTCAATACCATGTTCTCCTTGATGTTCTTGGTGATCTATTCGATGTAATATTCTTTTGCGGTGTGTTTGCCGAGATCCGATGAATTCTGGATTTATGATCAGATTATCTATGAATATTATTTGAATCTTCTCTGAATTATTATATGCATGATTTGATATCTTTGCAAGTCTCTTCGAATTATCGGTTTTGTTTGGCCTACTAGATTGGTTTTTCTTGCAATGGGAGAAGTGCTTATCTTTGGGTTCAATCTTGCGGTGTCCTTTCCCAGTGACAGTAGGGGAAGCAAGGCACGTATTGTATTGTTGCCGTTGAGGGTAAAAAGATGGGGTTTCATCATATTGCTTGAGTTCATTCCTCTACATCATGTCATCTTACTTAATGCATTACTCCATTCTTTATGAACTTAATACTCTAGATGCATGCTGGATAGCGGTCGATGTGTGGAATAATAGTAGTAGATGCAGAATCGTTTTGGTCTACTTGACACGGGCGTGATGCCTATCTTCATGATCATTTCCTTAGATATCGTCATAATTATGTGCTCTTCTATCAATAAGGAGAGGACTTTCGGGACGAAGTGCCGCCGTCACGAGGCGGAACTTGGGCAGTAGCACTTTTGCCCTCTGGCAGAGCGATTCTGCCTGGGGAACTCCCTCCCGGAGGGGGAAATCATCTTCATCATCACCAACAACAACTCTCCCATCTTGGGGAGGGCTATCTTCATCAACATGTTCAACAGCACCAACTCCTCTCACACCCTAGTTCATCTCTTGTGTTCAATCTTTGTACTGGAACTATAGATTGGTGCTTGTGGGTGACTAGTAGTGTTGATTACATCTCGTAGTTGATTACTATATGGTTTATTTGGTGGATGATTATATGTTCAGATCCATTATGCTATTTAATACCCCTCTGATCTTGAGAATGATTATCATTTGTGAGTAGTTACTTTTGTTTTTGAGGTCACGGGAGATATCATGTTGCAAGTAATCATGTGAACTTAATATATGTTCGATATTTTGATGATATGTATGTTGTGATTCCCTTAGTGGTGTCATGTTAACGTCGACTACATGACACTTCACCATATTTGGGACTAAGGGAATGCATTGTGGAGTAGTTATTAGATGATGGGATGTGAGAGTTACAGAAGCTTAAACCCTATTTTATGCGCTATTCCGTAAGGGACTGATTGGATCAAAAAGTTTAATGTTATGGTTAGAATTTATTCTTAATACTTTTCTCGTAGTTGCGGATGCTTGCGATAGGGTTAATCATAAGTAGGAGGTTTGTTCAAGTAAGAACAGCACCTAAGCACCAGTCCACCCCCATATCAAATTATCAAAGTAGCGAACACGAATTAAGCCAACATGATGAAAGTGATTAGATGAAATTCCCGTGTACCCTCAAGAACACTTTGCTTATCATAAGAGACCGTTTTGGCCTGTCCTTTGCCTCAAAAGGATTGGGCTACCTTGTTTCACTTTTGTTACTACTATCGTTACTTGCTCATTACATATTATCTTGCTATCAAACAACTCTACTACCTACAATTTTAGCACTTGTAGACATTACCTTGCTGAAAACCACTTGCCATTTCCTACCACTCCTTGTTGGGTTCGACACTCTTACTTATCGAAAAGGGTACAATTGACCCCATATACTTGTGGATCATCAATAGCTAGTAGCTAGACGGCTTCTTCTCTCTCTCTCTCTCTCTCTCTCTCTCTCTCTCTTTGATTCTCAATACCATGTTCTCCTCGATGTTCTTGGAGATCTATTCAATGTAATATTCTTTTGCGGTGTGTTTGCCAAGATCCGATGAATTTTGGATTTATGATCAGATTATCTATGAATATTATTTGAATCTTCTCTAAATTATTATATGCATGATTTGATATCTTTGCAAGTCTCTTCGAATTATCAGTTTAGTTTGGCCTACTAGATTCGTTTTTCTTGCAATGGGTGAAGTGCTTAGCTTTGGGTTCAATCTTGCGATGTCCTTTCCTAGTGACAGTAGGGGCAGCAAGGCACGTATTGTATTATTGCCATCGAGGATAAAAAGATGGGGTTTTCATCATATTGCTTGAGTTAATTCCTCTACATCATGTCATCTTACATAATGCATTACTCCGTTCTTTATGAACTTGATACTCTAGATGCATGCTGGATAGCGGTCGATGTGTGGAGTAATAGTAGTAGATGCAGAATCGTTTCGGTCTACTTGACACGGATGTGATGCCCATGTTCATGATCATTGCCTTAGATATCATCATAATTATGTGCTCTTCTATCAAGCTTGGCAGTAATTTGATCACCCACCGTATTATTTGCTATCTTGAGAGAAGCCACTAGTGAAACTTAGTGCCCCCGGGTCTCTTTTCCATCATATAAGTTCTCTTTTCCATCATATTAGTTTCCAATCTACTATTTTGCAATCTTTTACTTTCCGATCTATAAACCAAAAATACCGAAAATATTTACTTTATCGTTTGTCTATCTCTATCAGATCTCACTTTTGCAAGTAACTGTGAAGGGATTGATAACCCCTTTACCGTGTTGGGTGCAAATTTGTTTGATTGTTTGTGCAGGTATTCGGTGACTTGTGCGGTGTCTCCTACTCGATTGATACCTTGGTTCTCAAACTGAGGGAAATACTGACTCTACTTTTTTGCATCACCCTTTCCTCTTCAAGGAAAAAACCAACGCAAGCTCAAGAGGTAGCAGCCCTTCGTAGGGGGAAGCGAAGATTTAGAGCGGTGCCAGAGCTCGAAGCTTAAAACAGAGATGAATAGATTTTTGAGTGGTGTGTTTTTCCTGTCAACGTCATGACAAAGGATTTCAACATCTTCCATGCTAAACACATTAGTGGTGGTTCCTATGCAGAAAGGAAAAGATTTACTCCCCCACAACCATACAAACACAAGCCATGGCTAGCTGAAACCATGGGTGCCCTCCAAACAATCATCTTTGCGCGGGAGTTTGTTTTGCTATATTTTTCTTTGTTTTTGTTTATCGGGACAAGGAATCCCAATTACCAGCCTCTCTCTTACAATACAAATGAATAAACTCTTGTCGTGAGAATAACCCACTTAGCATGGAAGATGTTGACTGTCCCATCGCTCCATGAGCGGTACGGGCACACAAAACAGATGCTTATTTGAATGATTGGAGATGGCACATGCAAACTTACTTGAAATGGCAAAGTAATACCGTATATAGGTAGGTATTGTGGACTCTTTGGCATAACTTCGTTCAGGATTTTGGACGCACAAGCAGTATTCCCGCTTAGTACACGTTAAGGCTAGCAAATGGATTGAGAAGCAACCAACTACAGAGCGACAACGGTCATAATCATGCATTGTGAATATTTAACATTGAATGTGAGCATGAGTAGGATCTAGATACTCTGAATATAAATGACATAAAGGTTGAATTACTTTCGAATCAACTACATGTGCGAACATGTGCCAAGTCAAGCCACTTGAATTCTTCAGAGGAGGATACCATCCTATCATACTACATCACAATCATTTTAATCCATGTTGACATTGAAGATAAGCCATTATCCACTCGTAGCTACTTAAGCATGGAATGAGCAAGTATAATCTCTAATTGTCATCACAAACATGTTTACTCATAATATCTTGAATCGGGACTACTTAAGTTAAACATATTTACACAAACGAAAAACAACAATAGTTCATACAAGCTTTCCTTTACCACAGTCACTTCATCAAATCATCGTCATTGTTGCCTTTCACTTGCACGACCGAATGATGTGAAAATAATAATAGTGCAAGAGTGTCGTGGACTAAGCTAAAATCTGCAAAGATTTTATTCAAAGTAGAAGACAAGAAAATATTGGATCTTTCATTAAATCAAAGTTATTGTATGCAAGAGCCGCTCAACAATTCTACGAAGTCTTCTCCTTACAACAACTTCAAAGAAAGGAAAAAGAATTTCACAGAAACACACTGGAATGTTTTCGGAGTTTTTTAGTTTTTCTGAAGAAAGCAACCGAAAGAAGAAAACGACAAGCGAGACAAAAAATACACTGAAGAACTCCAAACAAAAAACAAAAGAAGAAAAGAGAAATCCTTTTGGGTTTACATGAACTAACTAAACTAGAAAAAAATCAAAAAGAAGAGAGAAATATTTTTGGGTTTTGAAGTTTTCCAAACACACAAAAGAAATGTAATAAAATGAAACAAGGATATACAATGAAAATGATGAGCACCGACAACTGCAATGAATGTTTGATACATGAATGTAACGTTAGTGAGAATACGTTATTTTCTTTCATTTATGTAATAGCAATGTCATTAATTCATTTATCCTTAGAATAATTTTTATTTATGTTTTTGTTTCGGGTGTTACACCATTTCACTACTCTTTTAGTTGAATTTTTTGGTCGAATGACGCCAATTTTTTCCCTCAATTTTCATGTTTTTATATGTATTTGTTTACTAATAAGAAAAAAAGTGAGCAAAACGATAAAAAAAATCATTTATTTTTCTCGCTCGTGCTAATAGCTCCTCCTATTTTATAGTTCGTTAGTCGACTTTTTGGCGGTTGAGTTTTCATATATTTAGGTACACGGGGACGGTTTGATCCTGCAATCCTTTGATACTACTTAAATTTGTTTTATGAACTTAAAATGCAATTCATTTTTAGTTAATATAACTAAATCATAGTAATTATTAATGTTTCACTAGCTTACACTTGTTCTTGCACACTATGGAAGAGTACCGCTTTTGTTCACGATACAGAAGAGTACAATTTTTTATTTTTTAAGTTTCTTTCTTCTTTTAGGATATACCAATGCCCTTTATTCATTCATCCTTCGAAGAATTTTTCTTTATGTTTTTATCTTTCTTTATGGTTTCTTTCAGGTAACATCATTTATACGGTTCTTTTTCTTTAGTTGAAATGTTATTTTTTTTAATGACATTAGTTTTATTTTTGTTAATCCTTTTATGTTTCTATATGCTTTTGTTTGCTGACAATAAAAAAAGTGAGTATAATGATTTCTTTTGTTTAATTTCCTCGCTCATGCTGATAGTTCCTCTTATTTTTTAGTTGCTTAGTCGACCTTTTGGCGGTGGTGCATGTGGCAGTTGTTTGGTACTGCAATCGTTTGACACTAATTAATTTTTTATTAAGTTAAAATGAAGTTCATTTCCAGTTAATATAATTAAATCCTAGTAATTATCAAAGTTGCACTAGTTTACACTTGTTCTTGCACACTATGGAAGAGTACAAGTTTTGTCCATGGTTTTGAAGTGTACAAGTTTTATTTGTTTCTATTTTTTTCTTATTTTACGTGATACAAATGCCCTTAATTCATTCATCCTTGGATTATTTTGTTTACCGTTTCTATTTATGTTTATGTTTTTGTTTTAGGTAACACCATTTTCATGATTCTTTCTTCCACTAATTGTTAGTTCGTTTACGCTTTTGTGTCCTTCTTTACCAATAAGAAAAAAGTGAGTAGAATGAAAAATTATTTTAATTTTCTCACTCATGGTGATAGTTCCTCTTAATTTTTTTTGTTAGTCAAATTTCGGGCCATGGAATTTCTCATACTATTATGCACACTAAAGTGGTTTATTGTGGCAATCGTGTGACACTACTTAAATTTTGTTTTGAACTTAGCATGGAATTCATTTTCAATTAATCTTCTTAAATCATAAATATTATTATTAAAGTTTCACTAGTTTACACTTGTTCTTGCACAATATGGATGAGTACAAATTTCGTGTAATTTGTGTGCAAGATATCATCACATAATAATTCCCACATATAATAAAAGAGTCGAAAATAAGTATTTACGAGACTTTCAAGTGAGGGGCATAGTCATATAATATTAGTTTCCATTTCTGATGTTCTTCTTCTTTCTTCTAGGCCAAACTACTTCTTTAACTTATTCTTTCATATGATGTTCTTCTTCTTTCTTCTAGGCCAAACTACTTCTTTAACTTATTCTTTCATATAACGAATTGTGTCCTTCTATGCTTTTTTTTTTTGCATTCATTCTATCATGTAACACTAGTCTTAGAAATATTTCTTTCTTAGAAGGAATTTTTTTTCTTCCTTTTTCTGTTTTTTATTTCTTCTTATGGTTACCCTACTCTTAGAAAAAAATCTTCCTTGTATACACATTCATCACCATTTTATAAATTTTTGTGCATTTCTTTTTTTCAAGCATCACCACTCTGATGATTTATTTTTTATCGGAAAGAACTTGATCTTCTATGTTTTCGACTTTTTTCATTTGTTTTGTAGGTAACATCACTGTTCGAATTATTCCTTCGTTATGTTAAAAATTATGTATTTTTATCTTTGTTCATTTCTTTATCTACATTATAGTTTCTCCAGATTTTGTCTTTGTTTGGTTCTTCTTGTAGGGTACACAATTTACCCCTAGAGTGTTCAATAATCTGAATGGATTCCTTTTTAGCATTTTATTTTTCATGCATTATTTTGATTTGTAACGATTTCTTTATTGGACAGAAGCCCTTACATAGTTTACCATCTCACACTTCCTACCAGAAATTGGCTAGAAAATAATCTCAACACATTTCAAATTGGTATTATAAACCAAATGCGAGTTGTACAGACATATCACCAATTAACACTTTACAGTATGACTGGTTACCTCAAATTACAAATGTATTACTAATTTAGTAGTTTACAGTATGATATAGCTTTGCTATAGTGGATTTTAAAGGCTGCATTATTTTTCATAGCACTTCAGTTGTTCCTTGATATTAGTTTGCTTCCCTTTAGACGTGAAATATGTTTGTTTTTCTTCGTTCATTTCTTCATGGAATTTATTTTGTTTTCCTCGTCAGTGTTCAATTCTTCCTGTTCGTTGCATAGTTTATCCTTGGTTACTTCCATAATTTGAAGATATATATTTTTCTATAGGTATTTAAATTTTCATGCAATACTTTGATTGCAATGATTTTTTTTTTGTTTATGGTTCAGAATCACTTACAGATTACCATCTCATTTTTTTTTGCGGTCGATAGAGCAATTTAGTTATCATTTCATATCCTTCTCAAAACAAAACAAAAAATATATGTCCTTCTCAAAAATAAGTTATCGTTTGACATCTCTACCTTATTTTTAGCGTAATTTCACATCTCTGCCGGTATGCAGCGTGTTCATGTATGAGCATGCATTTGTTTGTATTTTGAGACAAATGAGCATGTATGTGGCCATAGTAGTGAAGCACCTGGCATTCACGGGCATGAGCTTTTTTTCTATTGCTCGGTGCAACCGTCTCTTCCTGGGCTTAAGTTCTGTCGCAAATAATACATGTGCACCATCTATTGTTTCATCATTGGGCCGATATCGCTAAAAATCAATGAGACTGGTCGCTTCTTTTTCAGTCACCTTTTTTTGTTTGCACCCCTCTCTCGCCATCACATTTCACTGTGTAACATTGTCGTTCCCTGACTTTATTTTTACCGGGCTTTGGGTATTATGCTTGGAAACGACAATGCAATCAGGCCCTAATTACTGCCTCTTTACATCAGCAAGATAAGACTTGAACTTCATTTTGTTGCACTAGTACACTATAGTACGTTTGGGGTGCTGCATGCACCTGCAATGCAAACAAGTTTTGCCATCTGTAGTTGAGAATCTGTGATGGATCAACTTTAATGATGATGCATCCATCTTGTAGCTAACAGAAGCTACTGGGTTTAAGATTGTAGAAAGAAGTTGCTGCAGCTACAAGGATTCACGAGATTGAGTACTACACTAATAATCAAGCAAAGAGATGTTCTCAGCTGTATCTAACTGATCAAGATTCAAGAGAAGTTCGGTCGTCGTTCGACTTGATCCACCGATCGAGCATTACAGATCGATGCACACATATACTTGCAGTTTTGGATCAAATCTTTGAGCACAAACTGAAACTATAGTAGCGCTAGTGCATCGTAATCGCAGTTAACAGATCGACATAGCACCTGAACCTTGATTGACGGAAAACCGAGACCTGGGAGAATTCAGCTCCTGCAGCTGCAGGTATCGATCGATGAACAAAACAGAAGAGAGATTTGTGATCGCCGCCGCGCGCGCTATAGGCCATGCAGACAGGCCCGTCCAACGCCATGTGCGAAATGTGCGACGGCACAGGGCCCCCATTTGCCAGGGGCCCCATATTTGGTCACTCTCTGATTAGTTCTTTTACGGAATCAATAACTGCCGAACGTGCCAGATTTTTGATGTCCCGTCCAAACGCCCTTCTGGTCGTTGATTTCGAGCACAGATCTTAAAGCGGTGGAGAGAGCCACGTCATTTGGAGGGACTCGTTCGGTTTAAGAGGGGCTCGACCCGAACGACACATCCTTTTTTTTTTAGAGTACGCCAAAGGCGTACCTTATCTTTATAAAAGGGAGGAAAAGCAATGTACAAGAGGCCAAGCGATGGAACAAGCCTCCATCTTCGGCACACACCTTACACCCCACACATTATCCTATTCCTGCATTTACACAAAACATAGTGAACCCTCCTCCACCTAGACCAGCCTCCTTCCACTCCTTGAGCTCATCCAAAATGGCAATGGACAGCCCCTGCGCCTGTAACTGTTGGCCAGACCTATTGAAAACTCTCGCGTTACGTTGTTTCCATAGAGCCCGGATTGTGGCGATAACAAGGGTGTCATAGCCACGCTTCCAACTCCTCTAAGGGTGCTCCTGCCCTCCAGCCACCAATCCAACAAACTGTCATGCACCTCCGGACGACGACCCTGCAGACCCAGCGTGTTCCAGATATTGTGCCACACTTCCCTCGCATACACACACTGCACCAAGATGTGTTCCATGTTGTCCTCCTCTTGGAGACACGTGTAGCAAGCCGAAGGCAACTCCTGCAGGCCATGCCTCGCTCTCCTATCCGACGTCCAGATTCGATGTTGCACCGCTAGCTAGGCAAAGAGTTTACATTTGAGGGTCGCCCAACTCTTCCAAATGCACGAGGCAAAAGGCACCCTCTCTCCTCTGAGGCACAATCTTTGATAGGTGGACCGAGCTGTGTAGCGACCAGACGGGTCCGCCGCCCAAGTGAACGAGTCGTCCCTGGAAGGGTCACGAATCACCGTACTGATGGCCAAGTTTAGATGCAAGAGTTGCAGGTGACTCCCAAAGGTCAGATCACCATCCTATCATTATCCAGGCCATCCTGCACCATCCTTTTGTTAACGGTGCGCGTGTCCACAAGGGCATGTAAGAGCGGTGCAATCTCCTTAACTGCAAAACCGTGGATCCATCTATCCCTCCAAAACAGCACCTTGTCACCTCTACCAACTTCAATGCAAACAAGACTATCAAACACAGCACGCATGTCCTTATCCACGGCCATCGATAATCCTTGCCACGGCCTCCCAGGAGCAGTGCGTCATAGCCACTCCCAACGCACACTCAGCGCCATGCTTTGGAGCCGCAGGTCACGCACCCCAAGGCCACCGAGCCAAGTTGGCTTCCAAACCAAATTCCACGCGACCAAACATTGGCCTCCATTCGCCTTGTTTTTGCCCGCCCAAAAGAAACCACGCATCCAGTGTTCAATTTCTTTGAACACCCAGAGGGGAGCGTCTTCAATCATGAAGTGGTGGATAGGTTTGGCAGCAATCACCGACTTCACCAAAACCAACCTACCCGGACGGTGCAACGGGCCTCTTTGCCAAGCCGGAGCAAAACTCTTTGCGTGATCCAACATGGGCTGCCACTCCGCTCTAGTAAGCTGACGAATAGCCAACTGTAGACCAAGATATTTACACGGGAAGTTTCCCATGCGGCAGCAAAGCGATGACTCCACCCGACTCTTGTCATCTTCACAACCCTGGATCATGACGACTAGGGATTTGTTGTAGTTAACTCTAACCCCCGAAGCATCACCAAACACCTAAAGAGCTGATGTGATGAAAGTGAGATCCGGCTCCCTGGGTTTAACGAATAAAGCAAGGTCGTCCGCGTAAATGGAGACCGATTGGTGAGCCACAATGCCAGTAAAAGGACTGACCAGTCCCATTTCCGCAGCTTTCACCATGATCTTGGACAGCACATCCATAGCAATCACAAACAACAAAGGCAAGACGGGGTCCCCTTGCCGCAAACCCTTGACATGCGCGAAACTCTTGCCGGGCACACCATTTACTATCACTTTGGTGGTAGCAGTCCTGAGGAGTATGGCAATCCACTCACACCATTTATGACCAAAGCCCTTGCTCCTCATCACCTTAAAAAGAAATGGCCAAGCGAGCGAGTCAAACGCGCTTGAGATGTCCAATTTGAGGAAAACTCCCGCCTACTTCCTTGCATGTATTTTCCTAGCAACTTGTCGTACCAAGAGGAAGTTGTCGTGCAATTGCCTCCCACAGATGAAGGCCGATTGGTTGGTCGTCACAATCTCTTTCATCCTCTTCCGATCCCGATTAGCAAGCATCTTGGCAAAAAAAATAGCCGCACTATGAGTGAGGCTAATTGGTCTGAAATCCCCAACTTCCTCCGCATTTAAATACATTATAACTGAGCATTTTTCCTGCCCTCCTAGGCCATTAGCATTCCTAACCGTCCGATCAGTACTTGTGAGTGTTTTTGGGCGTCCGATTAGTCTTGAATCCCACGTCCACTTGCTTTGATTGCTACAAACGGGCGTTCACCTTCGCTGGGCCGCTGCTCTGGTGACATTTTCGGCCCTCCGGTATTAAATTGGGCCAAATGTTCCGCAGCCAGCCCATTTCCTGGGCACGATGCAAGACCATTGGGTGCACGACCCAGTTGTCGTGCTCGAAAAAGAAAGAGAACGAGACGCCGGTCGATGCCGTCGCTAGGTTACGAGCGAGCGCGAAGAGGATGATGTGATCACACAATTAAGAAACGAGAGACCACGCGGCTCGGGCCTCCGGGACCGCACGCCGATCCAGACAAAGGCGCGGCTGTTCGACTATTCGATGAAGCAGACGAGGGGTTGAAATTGAGTCGTCGGGAATCGGGATTGAAGGATCATCAGTTTCTGGAAGCTTTAATCGCGACTGTAGTGCGCCACTCGCCGGTGCCATTTAATGGAGGTGTGCGTTTCTGTTCTCGCAACCTGCATAGAAGCAGCTGCATATATATATGCTCACCTAGCGATCTCGGCTACGCTGCCCACCCGCTGCCTGTCTCCTCTTCCTCTCCTCCTTACCCAGCCGACTGTCCCTCTCCTCCGCCCGCTCACCCAGCCGAATGTCCCTCTCCTCCGCCCGCTTGATCCGGATGGCGTGCGGTGCGGCGAGATCTGTGCGGCGGCAATGTTTAGGGAAGTAGAAGGGGCGACAATTGGACCACCATCCTTGTCCTGTGCCTGTGACAAAGTACCGCGGAAACCATCAATCAAGCCCCAAAAGCACAAGGTGCCACGGTTGTGTCTGCTACCTTTTCTTCACTGTCGTCTATACACCCCTTCATCTCCTTTTAAATCTTAATCCCTTCATTTCTGTTCGAGCTTGTGGATTGATGGCGAGGAATAAGTGGACAATGTGCTCTAACCTTGTCATCTAAACATCTGACAATTGTTACTACAAACTTTGCCAGGTAATAGTACCTTTTCCATAAGGATTCATTTTTTGAGTAATCTCACATACTCCAGTCATGCAGCTTCGGTGCACTCCAGTCAAGGTCTCCATGATTGGTGCTCTCAGATTTCTCTTCACCCACATTGCCATGGTGCAGAATATGCAAAGTTTGGAATCAACATATGAAATTGGTCTCCAATAATTCCATGTTACAATCAACCTAATACTAAAGTTTTGTGTTGTTTGTAATGCTAATTTTTTTATTGGAGATTATAAGAATACAACTGATGGAAGATTATGGGTGTTTTCTAATGTCTCACCAATATGAAGCTGCCTTGGGTTAGAGATAAAATTAAATAATAACATTGCTCCATAATGCAAGTTAAGTCAACGGAAAGGTGTTTTTCATGTATGTTTTGGGAAGTACTTCAAAATTTCTTCAGCATTGTAACATAATTTTCTCGCTCAAGATTACTTCTATGCTTTCTAATGGGAGTGGATGTCCAGATTTGTAGTAGCCCTGCACAGGAAAATAGAATCCTTTTAAACGATTACACTGGCTCACGATCCCGTCACAAGTGTTTGTTTGGATTTGGTTAGTTTCAAATACCGTGTAATCACAAACCATTCTTCACAAAACTGAAAACACCCGGTACAGTCCGGTATGGAATAACACCACCACTCATCCGGATCGGGTTTTTTACCATCATGACCAGGCAGCAGGTTAGTACTTTGTGAGAGACACGAGTTCAGACTCACTAAATTTTTTACATACACATCCCACCCCACCCCACCCCCCCCCCCCCCCCCCCCCGGTGATATTTACCGATTTATAGCTGACATGTAATCATGTTTTTTCACATCTCATGGTACAGAAATATTTCCATGGAACCACAATGTGTTTATTTATACATGATTTTGTATTTTATGTATTTTTTTTCAATAGAACCACCACATATATTGGAGAAAGTTATTTGGATACAAGCTAACAAGACATAGCCATCAGTTTTTCCATTAAAGTTTAATGTATTTTTACAATAGAACGACCACATATATTGGAGACGAGTTACTCCACTTGAACATTATTCTATATTACATATGAACATTCCAGTTATAAAAATATTGTTAAATTTACGTGGAAACGGGCCTTGCACAATTACTATTATATTTAATATAGAATACATATAATCTTTAACTTCGAGGTAAAATGATTTTAAATAATTGTTAACCTCTAACTATTCAATATTATAAATAGACAGGCGCAGCAGCGCGCGCCATCGATGATCTAGTAAGGCTTCTTAGGAATGAGCACGATGTGTGCTCGGTTAAGCCTTCCAAACCCACGTCCGTCACCCACATAAAGCTTAAGTAAGAGTGCCATCACATCCTTCTTAATGATACTCCAAGCCTTTTGTTAGAAAGCATTGATGAATCCGTCCGGCCACGGGGCCCTGTCCGGCGGCATATCCTTAATGGTGGTCCACACTTTCTCCTCCATGAAAATGGCATCCAGCTCCGGGAGATCGTGCTCCTCCATGTCCAGGAAATCAAGGTCCACATCAGCCGCCCGCGTGGTAGAGAGACCCAATAAGTTCTCATATGCTTTCGTGAAAAGCTCTTCTTTCCCCTCTTGATCCGTGATCAACACTCCATTGTGCCTTGGATGTGGGATGAAGTTTTTGGACCTCCTGCCATTAGCCATGGCTTGGAAAAGCTTGGTATTGGCGTCACCCTCCCTGATCCACCTAAGGCGCGACCTCTACCTTTTGATCGTGCAGTGGAGGGAAGCCAAACCTAGCACCACCCTTTTGAGCATGCAACGTAACCATCTTTTATCCGATGTCAACCCACGATCCTCCATGGCTTTATCAAGCCGTAGGATGACAAAGTTTGCGATCACCAGTTGGGCCTTGATATTGCCAGTTTTCCTCTGCCCCCAAGCTTGCAGAGCCATCGCGGTGTTCCTAAGAAGCGCATCGAGACGTTTGAAGGGATCCACAATATCCTCATCGCACACCCACGCGTCCTTGACGGCCTGCTCAAACCCATCCAATCGAGTCCAGAACAGCTCAAATCGAAACCTTCTTTGAGCACAGAAAGGAGCTGAGGTTGAGAGATGGAGTGGTGCATGGTCCGAAATATTAGTGGACACAGCTTGGAGAAGAACATCCGGAAAGTGCAACTCCCACTCCACCAACACAAGCACCCTGTCAATCTTTGTCAACACCACTTGTTCCCGCTCGTTGGACCAGGTAAAACACCTCCCATGCATATAGATCTCCTTGAGCTCATTGTTATCCACAAGCGACCTAAACCTCCTCATCATGGTTCTGTTGAGATTCATGTTGTTTTTCTCATTGGCATTGAGAATCATGTTGAAATCCCCGAGCACCATCCACGGACCCGAACACAAGTCTCTTATTTGCTGCAATTCCACCAAGAATTGAGTCTTAAGCTCATCACCTTGACGGTCGTAAACCACCGTAAGCCACCATTCCCACCCATCCTTATTGTGTACCTGTCCCGTGAGGGAAAAGTTATCCATACTAAGGTTATCCATCGCCAATATGGACGTATCCCAGCCCACAAGAATCCCACCTCTAGTGTCTGTAGCCGGCAAGTAAGCAAAACCATCAAAGGATGGACCTATTCATTGCATAACCACATAAGTATCAATTACATCAAGTTTTGTCTCTTGGAGACACACCAAATTAACTTTAGCTTCACTAATGAAATTCCTCATAGCATTACTTTTGGACATGTTGTTATGCCCCCGCACGTTCCAACATAGCACTTGAGGGTTCCAATCCATAGGAACAATTGAAGCAACCCGACTCCCCATCCCCCATCAGAGGGAACATCAAGACGCCCCTATCACAACTATTGTGCCCGAGCTCATTGATGTCTACTACACAACCTTCTTCTTGTAGACGTTGTTGGGCCTCCAAGTGCAGAGGTTTGTAGGACAGTAGCAAATTTCCCTCAAGTGGATGACCTAAGGTTTATCAATCCGTGGGAGGCGTAGGATGAAGATGGTCTCTCTCAAACAACCCTGCAACCAAATAACAAAGAGTCTCTTGTGTCCCCAACACACCCAATACAATGGTAAATTGTATAGGTGCACTAGTTCGGCGAAGAGATGGTGATACAAGTGCAATATGGATGGTAGATATAGGTTTTTGTAATCTAAAAATATAAAAACAGCAAGGTAGCAAGCGATAAAAGTGAGCGTAAACGGTATTGCAATGCTAGGAAACAAGGCCTAGGGTTCATGCTTTCACTAGTGCAAGTTCTCTCAACAATAATAACATAAGTGGATCATATAACTATCCCTCAACATGCAACAAAGAGTCACTCCAAAGTCACTAATAGCGGAGAACAAACGAAGAGATTATTGTAGGGTACGAAACCACCTCAAAGTTATCCTTTCTAATCGATCTATTCAAGAGTCCGTAGTAAAATAACACGAAGCTATTCTTTCCGTTCGATCTATCATAGAGTTCGTACTAGAATAACACCTTAAGACACAAATCAACCAAAACCCTAATGTCACCTAGGTACTCCAGTGTCACCTCAAGTATCTGTGGGCATGATTATACGATATGCATCACACAATCTCAGATTCATCTATTCAACCATCACAAAGAACTTTAAAGATTGCCCCAAAGTTTCTACCGAAGAGTCAAGATGAAAACGTGTGCCAACCCCTATGCATAAGTTCACAAGGTGAACCCGCAAGTTGATCACCAAAACATACATCAAGTAGATCATGTGAATATCCCATTGTCACCACAGATAAGCACGGAAAGACATACATTAAGTGTTCTCAAATCCTTAAAGAATCAATCCGATAAGATAACTTCAAAGGGAAAACTCAATCCATTACAAGAGAGTACAGGGGGAGAAACATCATAAGATCCAACTATAATAGCAAAGCTCGTGATACATCAAGATCATGCCAAATCAAGAACACAAGAGAGAGAGAGATCAAACACATAGCTACTGGTACATACCCTTAGCCCCGAGGGTGAACTACTCCCTCCTAGTCATGGATAGCGCCGGGATGATGAAGATGGCCACTGGTGAGGGATCCCCCCTCCGGCAGGGTGCCGAAACAGGGTCCTGATTGGGTTTTGGTGGCTACAGAGGCCTGTGGCAGCGGAACTCCCGATCTATTGTGTTCCCCGATGTTTTTAGGGTATATGGACATATATAGGCGAAAGAAGTCGGTCAGGGGAGCCACGAGGGGCCCACGAGGGTGGGGGCGCGCCCAGGGGGTAGGGCACGCCTCCCTGCCTCACGGCTTCCTTGTTGCTTGATACGTCTCCAACGTATCTATAATTTTTTATTGTTCCATGCTATTATATTACCCCTTTTGGATGTTTATGGGCTTTATTTTACACATTTATATCATTTTTGGGACTAACCTACTAACCGGAGGACCAGCCCATATTGCTTTTTTTGCCTATTTCTGTATTTCGAAGAAAAGGAATATCAAACGGAGTCCAAACGGAATGAAACCTTCGGGAGCGTGATTTTTGGAACGAACGTGATCCAGAGGACTTGGAGTGCAAGCCAAGAAGCTGCTGAGGCTCCCACAAGATAGGAGGGTGCCCCCCTGTAGGGCGCGCCCCCTGTCTCGTGGGCCCCTCGGGCGGCCACCGACGTACTTCTTCCTCCTATATATACCTACGTAACCCGAAAACATCCAGGAGCAGGACGAAACACAATTTCCACCACCATAACCTTCTGTATCCGCGAGATCTCATCTTGGAGCCTTCGCCGGCACTCTGTCAGAGGGGGAATCAACCATGGAGGGCTTCTACATCAACATCCTTGCCCCTCCGATGAGTTGTGAGTAGTTTACCATAGACCTACGGGTCCATAGTTATTAGCTAGATGGCTTCTTCTCCCTTTTTGGATCTCAATACAATGTTCTCCCCCTCTCTTGTGGAGATCTATTCGATGTAAACTCTTTTTGCGGTGTGTTTGTCGAGTTCCGATGAATTGTGGGTTTATGATCAAGTTTATCTATGAATAATATTTGAATCTTCTCTAAATTCTTTTATGTATGATTGAGTTATCTTTGCAAGTCTCTTTGAATTATCAGTTTGGTTTGGCCTACTAGATTGATCTTTCTTGCCATGGGAGAAGTGCTTAGCTTTGGGTTCAATCTTGCGGTGTCCTTACCCAGTGACAGAAAGGATTGCAAGGCACGTATTGTATTGTTGCCATCGAGGATAACAAGATGGGGTTTATATCATATTGCTTGAGTTTATCCCTCTACATCATGTCATCTTGCTTACTGCGTTACTCTGTTCTTATGAACTTAATACTCTAGATGCAGGCAGGAGTCGGTGATGTGTGGAGTAATAGTGGTAGATGCAAGCAGGAGTCGGTCTACTTGTTATGGACGTGATGCCGATATACATGATCATGCCTAGATAATCTCATAACTATGCGCTTTTCTATCAATTGCTTGACAGTAATTTGTTCACCCACCGTAATACTTATGCTATCTTGAGAGAAGCCACTAGTGAAACCTATGGCCCCCGGGTCTATCTCTTATCATATTTGCTTTCAATCTACTTTTATTTGCATCTTTGCTTTTTGCATCTATATTATAAAATACCAAAAATATATTTATCTTATCATACTATCTTTATTAGATCTCACTTTCGCAAGTGGCCGTGAAGGGATTGACAACCCCTTTATTGCGTTGGTTGCGAGTTCTTTGTTTGTTTGTGTAGGTGCGTGGGACTTTTAAGGAGCCTGCTACTGGATTGATACCCTGGTTCTCAAAAACTGAGGAAAATACTTACGCTACTATCGCTGCATCACCCTCTCCTCTTCGAGGAAAACCAATGCAAGCTCATGACGTAGCAAGTAGGAATTCTGGCGCCGTTGCCGGGGAGGTCTTCGCTCAAGTCAAGACATACCAAGTACCCATCACAAACCCATCTCCTTCGCATTTACATTATGTGTCATTTGCCTCTCATTTTCCTCTCCCCTACTTCACCTTTGCCGTTTTATTCGCCCTCTCTTTCCCAATCTCCTCCTCTCTCTTTTGCTTGCCCTTTCGTTTGCCCGTCTGGTTGGATTAGATGCTTATTTATTGCTAAACAGAGAACCTAAGATCTATGGATCCTCATCCGCTTGCTAATCTTTTTAAGAGATCCAATTATGTTGAACCAATTTCTAGTAAGTTTTGTGCACTAGATTATCTTTGTGAAGCCTTGCTCAAAATTTGTGAATATGAAAATTATGATGAAGAAATTTATGAAGAGATTCACGATAACTCCTTCAATAAAAAGAATGATTGCAATGATTTTCCTATAAATTCTCTTTATGTCAATTTTGCTAATAATATGCAAAACCCTAAGCTTGGGGATGCTAGTTTTGCTATGTCTACTACTTGTTTCAATGATCATGATTGGGGTGATTCTTCTTATAACTTTGAAAATTTATTTAAGCCCCATGATGAATATGAGATTGATAATAATGTTTGCAATAATATTGAAAGTGGGTTTGGAAGAGTGTCAACTTTATATCCCACATTTTTGGAGTATGTTCAATCTTATGATATTTTTGATAAAAGTGGGTTCGGAAAGGTCATGACTCTAGCTAATGTTAATCCCACTATCTTGGAAGAGTGTCAACTTTGCATGCATGTGGATCATGTTGAGAATATGTTTTTTGATAGCTATTTTGTTGAATTTGCATATGATCCTACATTTAATTATTATGAGAGAGGAAAATATGGTCGTAGAAATTTTTATCTTATTAAACTACCTCTCGTTATGTTGAGATTGCTATCGTCCCTTTCTTCTTCCTTGCATATGCTAGTTTTTGCTTGCCTTGCAAGTTTGTTTGCTTATAATATGCCTATGCATAGGAAGTATGTTATACTTAGATGAGTTTGTCACGTGTTTCATGATGCTCTCTTTGCGCTCCAATTCTTGTCTTTCATGTGAGCATCATTAAAATTATCAATGCCTAGCTAAAAGGCTTTAAAGAAAAGCGCTTGTTGGGAGTCAACCCAATATTTCTCCTTGATGCTATTAAATAAATCTTGCATCTACCTTCTGTTTAGATGTGTTTTTATCTTTTAATTAGTGTTTGTGCCAAGTAGAACCTATAGGATAACCTACGATGATAGTTGATTTGATTCTGCTGAAAAACAGAAACTTTGCACGCACGAATATAATTTTGTTAAATCAAAGGAATGTGCTTTTGCGTTGATTATTTTTGCTTCTGTTCAATAAACAAATTTTCCAGGACTTCCTATTTTGGTAGGATTTTTAGAGTTCCAGAAGTTTGCGTTAGTTACATATGGCTACAGAATGTTCTGTTTTTGACAGATTCTGTTTTTCGTGTGTTGTTTGCCTATTTTGATGCATATGAACCATAGAGAAGTTGGAATACAGTAGGTTTAACACCAAAATAAATAAATAATGAGTTCATTGCAGTACCTTATGTGGTGGTTTTGTTTTCTTTCACTAACGGAGCTTATAAGATTTCCTGTTGAGTTTTGTGTCGTGAAGTTTTCAAGTTTTGGGTAAAGCTTTTATGGACTATGGAATAAAGGGTGGCAAGAGCCTAAGCTTGGGGATGCCCATGGCACCCCAAGATATTCAAGAATAGCCAAAAGCCTAAGCTTGGGGATGCCCCGGGAAGGCATCCCCTCTTTCATCTTTGTTCATTGGTAACTTTACTTGGAGCTATATTTTTCTTCACCACATGATATGTGTTTTGCTTAGAGCGTCGTGTATTATATTAGTCTTTGCTTTTTAGTTTACCACAATCATCCTTGTTGTACACACATTTTGGGAGAAGCCTATTTGATTAGAATTTGCTAGAATACTCTATGTGCTTCACTTATATCTTTTGAGCTTGATAGTTTTTGCTCTAGTGCTTCACTTATATCTTTTAGAGCACGGTGGTGATTTATTTTTGTAGAAATTACTAGTATCTCATGATTCACTTATATTATTTTGAGAGTCTTTTAGAACATCATGGTATTTTCTATGGTTATAAAATTGGTCCTAGAATGGTAGGCATCCAAGTTGGGTATAATAAAAACTATCATAGGAAGTGAATTGGATGCTATGATCAATTTTGATACTTGATAATTGTTTTGAGATATGGAGGTAGTGATATTAAAGTCATGCTAGTTGGGTGATTATGAATTTAAACAATGCTTGTGTTGAATTTAGCACGTCCCGTAGCATGCACGTATGGTTAAAGTTGTGTAACGAATTTGAAACATGAAGTGTACCTGGCTTGTGCATCCTTATGAGTGGCGGTCGGGGACGAGCGATGGTCTTTTCCTACCAATCTATCCCCCTAGGAGCATGCACGTAGTACTTGGTTTTTGATGACTTCTAATTTTTTGCAATAAGTATATGAGTTCTTTTGACTAATGTTGAGTCCATGGATTATACGCACTTGTACCTTTCCGCCATTGCTAGCCTCTTCGGTACCGTGCATTGCCCTTTCTCACCTTGAGAGTTGGTGCAAACTTCGCCGGTGCATCCAAACCCCATGATAAGATACTCTCTATCACACATAAACCTCCCTATATCTTCCTGAAAACAGCCACCATACCTACCTATTATGGCATTTCCATAGCCATTCCGAGATATATTGCCATGCAACTTTCCAACGTTCCATTCATCATCATGACATACTTTACTTTTGTCATATTGCCATTGCATGATCATGTAGTTGACATCGTATTTGTGGCAAAGCCACCATGCACTATTTTTCATACATGTCACTCTTGATTCATTGCACCATCATATAGAGTCATATCTTGTTCTAGTTTCGAGTTGTAATTCTTATGTTGTAATCAATAGAAGTGTGATGATCATCATTATTAGAACATTGCCCAAAGAAAAGAAAAAAGAAGAAAGGCCGAAAAGAAAAAAAAAGAAAGGCCCAAAAAAGGGAAAAAGAAAAGAAAAAAAATAAAAAAATGGCAATGTTACTATCTCTTTTTCCACACTTGTGCTTCAAAGTAGCACCTTGTTCTTCATGTAGTGAGTCTCATATATTGTGCTTCAAAGTAGCACCATGTTTTTCATATAGTGAGTCTCATAAGTTGTCTTTTTCATACTAGTGGGAATTTTTCGTTATAGAACTTGGCTTGTATATTCCTATGATGGGCTTCCTCAAAATGCCCTAGGTCTTCATGAGCAAGCAAGTTGGATGCACACCCAGTAGTTTTCTTTTGTTGAGCATTCATTTATAGCTCTAGTGCATTCGTTGCATGGCAATCCCTACTCCTCATGTTGACATCAATTGATGGGCATCTCCATAGCCTGTTGATTATCCTCGTCAATGTGAGACTTTCTCCTTTTTTGTCTTCTCCACACAATCCCCATCATCATATTCTATTCCACCCATAGTGCTATATCCATGGCTCACGCTCATGTATTGCGTGAAGGTTGAAAAAGTTTGAGATTATTTAAGTATGAAACATATGCTTGGCTTGTCATCGGGGGTATAGAAGTTGGGAACATCTTTGTGTGACGAAAATGAAGCATAGCCTAACTATATGATTTTCTAGGGATGAACTTTCTTTTGCCAGGCTATTTTGAGAAGACATGATTATTTTGATTAGTATGCTTGAAGGGTTACTATTTCTTTTATCAATATGAACTTTTATTTTGAATCATTTGGATCTGAACATTCATGCCACAATAGAGAAAATTACATTATGAATTATGCTAGGTAGCATTCCACATCAAAAATTCTCTTTTTATCATTTACCTACTCGAGGACGAGCAGGAATTAAGCTTGGGGTTGCTTGATACATCTCCAACATATCTATAATTTTTTATTGTTCCATGCTATTATATTACCCCTTTTGGATGTTCATGGGCTTTATTTTACACATTTATATCATATTTGGGACTAACCTACTAACCGGAGGCCCAACCCATATTACTTTTTTTTCCTATTTCAATATTTCGGAGAAAAGGAATATCAAACAGAGTCCAAACGGAATGAAACCTTCGGGAGCGTGATTTTTGGAACGAACGTGATCCAGAGGACTTGGAGTGCAAGCCAAGAAGCTGCCGAGGCTCCCACGAGATAGGAGGGCGCCCCCCTCCCCCTATAGGGCGCGCCTCCCTATCTCGTGGGCCCCTCAGGCGGCCACCGACGTACTTCTTCCTCCTATATATACCTGCGTACCCCGAAAACATCCAGGAGTAGGACGAAACACAATTTCCACCACTGTAACCTTCTGTTTCCGCGAGATCTCATCTTGGAGCCTTCGCCGGCACTCTGCCAGAGGGGGAATCGACCATGGAGGGCTTCTACGTCAACATCCTTGCCCCTCCGATGAGTTGTGAGTAGTTTACAACAGACCTACGGGTCCATAGTTATTAGCTAGATGGCTTCTTCTATCTTTTTGGATCTCAATACAATGTTCTCCCCCTCTCTTGTGGAGATCTATTCGATACAAACTCTTTTTGTGGTGTGTTTGTCGAGATCCGATGAATTGTGGGTTTATGATCAAGTTTATCTATGAATAATATTTGAATCTTCTCTGAATTCTTTTATGTATGATTGAGTTATCTTTGCAAGTCTCTTCGAATTATCAGTTTGGTTTGGCCTACTAGATTGATCTTTCTTTCCATGGGAAAAGTGCTTAGCTTTGGGTTCAATCTTGAGGTGTCCTTACCCAGTGACAGAAAGGGTTGTAAGGCACGTATTGTATTGTTGCCATCGAGGATAACAAGATGGGGTTTATATCATATTGCTTGAGTTTATCCATCTACATCATGTCATCTTGCTTAATGCGTTACTCTGTTCTTATGAACTTAATACTCTAGATGCAGGCAGGAGTCGGTGATGTGTGGAGTAATAGTAGTAGATGCAGGCAGGAGTCCGTCTACTTGTTATGGACTTGATGCCTATATACATGATCATGCCTAGATAATCTCATAACTATGCGCTTTTCTATCAATTGCTCGACAGTAATTTGTTCACCCACCGTAATACTTATGCTATCTTGAGAGAAGCCACTGGTGAAACCTATGGCCCCCGGGTCTATCTCTTATCATATTTGATTTCAATCTACTTTTATTTGCATCTTTACTTTTTGCATCTATATTATAAAATACCAAAAGTATATTTATTTTATCATACTAGCTTTATTAGATCTCACTTTCGCAAGTGGCCGTGAAGGGATTGACAACCCCTTTATTGTGTTGGTTGCGAGTTCTCAGTTTGTTTGTGTAGGTGCATGGGACTTTTGAGGAGCCTCCTACTAGATTGATACCTTGGTTCTCAAAAACTGAGGGAAATACTTACGCTACTATCGTTGCATCACCCTCTCCTCTTCGAGGAAAACCAACGCAAGCTCAAGAGGTAGCATTGCTTCCCTTACGTGTACTCCAAGCCTCCTGGATTGCTTCCATTCCAAAAATAACTCTCCCGAAGGTTTCATTTCGTTTGGACTTCGTTTGATATTTCTTTTCTTTGAAACACTGAAATAGGCAAGAAAACAACAATTTGGGTTGGGCCTCCGGTTAATAAGTTAGTCCCAAAAATAATATAAAAGTGTATAATAAAGCCCATAAACATCCAAAACAGATAATATAATAGCATGAATACTTCATAAATTATAGATACGTTGGAGACGTATCAGCATCCCCAAGCTTAATTCCTACTCATCCTCAAGTAGGTAAATGATAAAAGAAATAATTTATGAAGTGTGAATGCTAGCAGGTGCATAAGTTTGATCAATGATAATTTCAATCACCTTTCCTAGCATCATTATATGTCATAACAGCAGCTCATCTCATGAAACTTCTCACAATCAAGTAACAAGCTATTCAAATATTAAAGCATAGACCATAAATTTTCTTGAAAACTAGCAAACTATGTTCTCATTCATCAAACAATTACAATTCATCTTATTTTCAGGAAGGGTCTATGTAAGAGCTTTGATTTAGAAAATCCCACATACTCAACTATCATATAGTCTTCCATGATTGCTACCACTCAAAGCATATTTTTAGAACAAATAGCATCGAACGAACACAGAGAAAGATAGGGGCTTAATGTTTCGCCTCCCAACTTACTTATCATATATATAATTGTCAACAATAATAATTCATGATCAAATATATTTGAATGGCCATATATGATTAGATCTTTCCCCATCACATGATGCTTGCCAACTAAAGAGTAGGTTGGAATGAGAAGGAATACTACTTACTCTTTCATAAAAGTAAAAGATAGGCCCTTCGCAGAGGGAAGCAGGGATTTGCAGAGGTGCCAGAGCTCGATTTTGAAATAGAGATAAATAATTTTAAGAGGTATGCTTTCATTGTCAACATAACAACCAAGAGTTCCCAGTTTCTTCCATACTAGATACATTATAGGTGGTTCCCAAACAGAATGGTAAAGTTTTTACTCCCCCTCACCAACAATCATCAATCCATTGCTTTCCCAAAACAACGGGTGCCTCCAACTAACAACAATCCTGGGGGAGTTTTGTTTGCAATTATTTTGATTTGAGTTTTGATCTTTGGATCATAGGAGTGGGCATCCCAATTACCAGCCATTTTCCCATGAATGATGAGCAGAGTCCACTCACCGTGAGAATAACCCACCTAGCATGGAAGATATTGACAGCTCCTAGTCGCTACATGAGCGATTCGGGCATACAAAACAGATTATTATTTGAAGGTTTAGAGTTTGGCACATGCAAATTTACTTGGAACAGCAGGTAAATACTGCATATAGGTAGGTGTGATGGACACTCATGGAAGAAACTTGGTTCAAGGGATTTGGATGCACAAGCAGTATTCCCACTTAGTACAGATATTTTGGCTAGCAAAGAATTCTAAAAAGCAAGCACCACATGTTGGAGGATCTATAACAATATAACTTCTATACAAATATACCCAAGCATAACTCATTATGTTGTCTTCCTTGTCCAACTTCAACTAATTTCCTCAAGTTTGAAAATAATTAATGGGGCTCACAATCATAGAAGATGTCCAAGATAGTATATTTATATGTGAAACCTCTCTTCCTTCAATATTCTTTCATGAATTGTTCAAATGACCAGTAAACTTACCACCTCTACTTCTTATAAGTGAAGTCATTATTCCTCATGGGATAAGCATATGAAACATGTATAATTTCAGATTTACGATATTCAAATCATTCAACCATTTACTGATAGGATATAAGTGAAGCACACGAGTAAATGACAAACTACTCCAAAAAGATATAAGTGAAGATCAATGAGTAGTTAAATAATTATGTAGCTATGTGAAGACTCTCTAACATTTAAGAATTTCAGATCTTGGTATTTTATTCAAATAGCAAACAAAATAAAATAAAACAAAATGACGCTCCAAGCAAAACACATATCATGTGGTGAATAAAAATATAGCTCCAAGTAAAGTTACCGTTGAACGAAGACGAAAGAGGGGATGCCTTCCGAGGTATCCCCAAGCTTAGGCTTTTGGTTGTCCTTGAATTTTACCTTGGGGTGCCTTCGGCATCCCCAAGATTAGGCTCTTGCCACTCCTTATTCCATAGTCCATCGAATCTTTACCCAAAACTTGAAAACTTCACAACACAAAACTTAACAGAAAACTCGTAAGCTCCGTTAGTATAAGAAAATAAATCACCACTTAGGTACTGTTTTGAACTCATTATAAATTCATATTGGTGTAATATCTACTGTATTCCAACTTCTCTATGGTTCATGCCCTCTGATACTACTCATAGATTCATCAAAATAAGCAAACAACACAATGAAAACAGAATTTGTCAAAAACAGAACAATCTGTAGTAATATGTATCAAACGTATACTTCTGGAACTCCACAAATCCTACCAAATTAGGAAGTCCTAATAAATTGGTGTACAAATCCAGAGAAAAAATAATCATATCAAAAGCACGTTTCTGTGAATTATCAAAACTAATTTACTGGGTGCAAAAGTTTCTGATTTTTAGCAGGATCAACACAACTATCACCGCAAGCTATCCTAAAGGTCTTACTTGGCACTTCATTGAAACAAAAACTATAAAAAATGATTACTACAGTAGCATAATCATGTGAACACACAAAAATAGTAAAGGTAAATATTGGGTTGTCTCCCAACAAGCGCTTTTCTTTAATGCCTTTCTAGCTAGGCATGATGATGACAATGATGCTCACATAAAAGATAAGAACTGAAACATAACGGGAGCATCATGAAGCATATGACTAGCACATTTAAGCCTAATCCACTTCCTATGCATAGGGATTTTGTGAGCAAAACACTTATGGGAACAATAATCAACTAGCATAGGAAGGCAAAACAAGCATAACTTCAAGATTTTAAGCACATAGAGAGGAAACTTGATATTATTGCAATTCCTACAAGCATATGGTCCTCCCTCATAATAATTTTCAGTAGCATCATGGATGAATTCAACAATATAACCAGCACATAAAGCATTCTTTGCATGATCTACTTGCATAGAAATTTTACTACTCTCCATATAAGCAAAATTCTTCTTATTTGGAATAGTGGGAGTATCATAAGAGACTCGAATACTATAAATTGTTTCCATATTAAAAGAGTAATGTTCAGAAAAAGGGTAATCATAATCATGACAAGTTTTATAAATATAATCATCACTATTTTTTAGAGCATAAGTTTCATCACAATAATCATCATAAGTAGCAACTTTGTTCTCATCATAATCAATTGAAACCTCTTCCAAAATAGTGGATTCATCACTAAATAAAGTCATGACCTCTCCAAATCCACTTTCATCAATATAACCATCATAAATAGGAGGCATGCTATCATCATAATAAATTTGCTCATCAAAACTTGGGAGGCTAAAAATATCATCTTTATTAAACATAGCATCCCCAAGCTTGGGACAAACATTAATTGCAGCAAATATATTATCAAATATGTCATTCTCATCAAACATAGCATCCCCAAGCTTGGGCCTTTTCATATCATAAGCATAATCACTCTCATCATTAATAGTATGGATAGCACCAATAGTATAGTAATTATCACCATCACAATGAGTAATAGGAGAAACATCATTTGAGAGGGATACCTTTCTACCTTTGCTTCTCCGTCTTTTCTTTTTCTTCTTCATATCATGTGTGGGTTCAACCCTCTTTTTTGAGCTCCTTATTAATGAGATTGGTTGAATAGAAGGCTCCTCCTCGTTACCTAATTCATCATAAGAAATAATATGAGGATATTGGGAAGTCTCTTCCCTTTCATTAGTATTCTCTTAATCTTCTATTTGCTTTATTTTCTTTATGTAATTGGCAATATAAGGATTTTCAATGCAATTCACCGCACAATACATATAAATTTCCTCTAGATCAATATCAAGAAATTTCTTCAGGTTAAATTCTGGAATATGCTTAGTTAAACGTTTCAATTCTTCATAACCCAAAAGCAAACTAAGTTCATTGTGATGTGCAAGGGAAATTAAGTCATCACAATTTTTAGACACGATTCGATCATGAAATAATTTGAATCGGAGATTTAAATGACTATGTTCATTGCAAAGTTCACAAGTACGGTAAAGAAATTTCAAATTTTCAGCACTCACATCTAGCCTTTCTTGCAACCATTTAGTTTCTAAATACGTATGCCTCTTGCAAAATCTATCTTCCCTATTTGGTGTGTACATGCAAACTCTATGCACTCCACAAAAATTGACATGCTTATAAGAGATATTTTCATCATGACTAGTGCAATCATCATTAGTACTATGGATATTCAAAGAGTTCATACTAACAACATTGCAATCATGTTCATCATTCAAAGATTTAGTGCCAAACATTTTATAGACTTCTTATTCTAGCACTTGAGCACACTTTTTCTTTCCATCATTCTCACAAAAGATATTTAAAAGATGAAGCGTATGAGACAAACTTAACTCTATTATTTTAGTTTTCTTTTATAGACTAAACTAGTGATAAAATAAGAAACAAAAATATTCGATTGCAAGATCTAAAGATATACCTTCAAGCACTCACCTCCCCGGCAACGGCGCCAGAAAAGAGCTTGATATCTACTACACAACCTTCTTCTTGTAGACGTTGTTGGGCCTCCAAGTGCAGAGGTTTGTAGGACAGTAGCAAATTTCCCTCAAGTGGATGACCTAAGGTTTATCAATCCATGGGAGGCGTAGGATGAAGATGGTCTCTCTCAAACAACCCTGCAACCAAATAACAAAGAGTCTCTTGTGTCCCCAACACACCCAATACAATGGTAAATTGTATAGGTGCACCAATTCGGCGAAGAGATGGTGATACAAGTGCAATATGGATGGTAGATACAGGTTTTTGTAATCTGAAAATATGAAAACAGCAAGGTAGCAAGCGATAAAGTGAGCATAAACGGTATTGCAATGCTAGGAAACAAGGCCTAGGGTTCATACTTTCACTAGTGCAAGTTCTCTCAACAATAATAAAATAATTGGATCATATAACTATCCCTCAACATGCAACAAAGAGTCACTCCAAAGTCACTAATAGCGTAGAACAAACGAAGAGATTATTGTACAGTACGAAACCACCTCAAAGCTATCCTTTCTGATCGATCTATTCAAGAGTCCGTAGTAAAATAACATGAAGCTATTCTTTCCGTTCGATCTATCATAGAGTTCGTACTAGAATAACACCTTAAGACACAAATCAACCAAAACCCTAATGTCACCTAGATACTCCATTGTCACCTCAAGTATCCATGGGCATGATTATACGATATGCATCACACAATCTCAGATGCATCTATTCAACCATCACAAAGAACTTCAAAGAGTGCCCCAAAGTTTCTACCGGAGAATCAAGACGAAAACATGTGCCAACCCCTATGCATAAGTTCACAAGGTGAACCCACAAGTTGATCACCAAAACATACATCAAGTAGATCACGTGAATATCCAATTGTCACCACAGATAAGCACGGCAAGACATACATCAAGTGTTCTCAAATCCTTAAAGACTCAATCCGATAAGATAACTTCAAAGGGAAAACTCAATCCATTACAAGAGAGTAGAGGGGAAGAAACATCATAAGATCCAACTATAATAGCAAAGCTCTCAATACATCAAGATCGTGCCAAATCAAGAACACGAGAGAGAGAGAGAGATCAAACACATAGCTATTGGTACATACCCTCAGCCCCGACGGTGAACTACTCCCTCCTCGTCATGGATAGCGCCGGGATGATGAATATGGCCACCGATGAGGGATCCCCCCTCCAGCAGGGTGCCAGAACAGGGTCCTGATTGGTTTTTGGTGGCTACAGAGGCTTGTGGCGGTGGAACTCCCGATCTATTGTGTTCCCCGATGTTTTTAGGGTATATGGACATATATAGGCGAAAGAAGTCGGTCAGGGGATCCACGAGGGGGCCACGAGGGTGAGGGCGCGCCCAGGGGGTAAGGCGCGCCTCCCTACCTCGTGGCTTCCTCGTTGCTTCCCTTACGTGTACTCCAAGTCTCCTCGATTGCTTCCGTTCCAAAAATAACTCTCGGGAAGGTTTCATTCCGTTTGGACTCCGTTTGATATTCCTTTTCTTAGAAACACTGAAATAGGCAAGAAAACAGCAATTTGGGCTGGGCCTCAGGTTAGTAGGTTAGTCCCAAAAATAATATGAAAGTGTATAATAAAGCCCATAAACATTCAAAACAGGTAATATAATAGCATGAATACTTCATAAATTATAGATACGTTGGAGACGGATCACTCATGGCCGGAGCCGTAGGCACCTCTTTCCCGAACAGTGCCGCAATCACCCGGATGTGCTGCTCCCTCAATGGTGACTCAAAGATCTATGCCAACTCTGCGATGTGATCGTCATTGCCCTCTAAATCCTCCGGAACTATGCCCAATGCACGCATGAGCACAATCTCTGCCTAGGCTGCCTTGTTCTTGGAGGCCAGAGCCCTCTTGGTGCTCCTCGTAGCTCTACGCGGGGTATAAGGTTCAGCCTTAGGCCGCAGCGTAGACTGCACCTCCAAGAGTAAAGGAGGCGCTAGCTTGTTCACAAGGGCATTGCAAAACCACTTCATTTTTTTCGAATGCAATCAAGTCCTATGGAGTCATGCCGTCTCATACAGTCAGACCCCGCGTTTGCATGGCCAATTCCACGTCCTGCATGACCGGAACTAGGACCAGCAAATCCTGGCTCGCCACTTGTACGCGCGCATCCTCACATGTGGGGGAAGCTTCCTCAATGATTGCCCGCCCCTGATCTCCTGGGTTAGTCGCCATCTCCTCGGGAACTCCCTTGTCCCCACCCAACCGCTCAGATTCCGCCCGCTCCACCACCGCAGAAATCGCAGCTAGATCCTCTGCGGCCGGCCCCTCATCCCGAACGCAACAGGCCAGAGGCGCAGCCAATGAAGGCACAGCCACAGGAAGTGGCATGTCCACCAACCGAGTCTCCTTTTGACCAGGCCCCACATGCATCTCCTCCAAACCAGGCCAGTTGGCGATCTGCATGGCCTTGGGCTCCGCGACCACCACTGTCGGGGAGACCTCCAGTGGACCCACCTAATTCTGCGCAATCACCTGCCCAATCACCTCCTGATTAATCTCGCCCAGCAACGGCTCCTGATTGGACAGCACCGGCTGAATCCTTGTCTCCCAATAAAACTACTCCCGCACAATGGGGCTTGGGTCATTTGAATCGGTCACCAAAGTAGTCTCCCACACCCTGCCATCGGCCCCACCCAAGCGGTTAAAAGCTGACTGACGGTGTGTCAGCCTATCCTGAACCGTGGTGGGCCCTCTCTCCCGCCCACCGGATGAACAAGCACCATGGGAGGGATCCTCCACTCCTCCACCTCCTGAACGCTGAGCACCACTCCGGCATAACTCCGGCCGGCCGGAGCTGGAGCCACACCGGCCACATTATCCCCTCGAGCATCATGGACCCCAAACTGCCAGGCGCAGCGTCGAGTCGACTCACCTCCACCCATGTCATGATCCGAGTCTGGCAGACCACTCTAGCCGCTCCCCGGCGACCCACCATGCAAGAACCATGGCTCGTCCCCGTCTGGGAATGAAGTGACCGAGTCAAGGTGAATTAGACCCTGTAATGCAGCGTCTTCTCCTCCGGCTCCGGCACCGCCAGCCACCTACGGGTGGGGATCGAATCAGGGTTCGCTGTCCAAGCAAGCAACTTGAAGGACGACAAGTCCGACCGCGACGAGGTCTCCGGCGCCACTGACTCGATGAAGCAAGACCCACCCAGCAGGCTCTCGACCACCTCCAGCTCCCAGGCATGTGGAGGAATGCCTTCCAGCTCGAAGCAAACTTTGGTCCGAAGAGCCGCGAACACAGCCTGATTCTGCCTGATCCATTGCCTGAATGCGAGCCGCTTTCCCTGATGCTCAAGAACAGGCTGCAACCCCACATGAATGCGGTCCTCCTTCATCGCAAAAACCACCAGAAAATCCTCAGGGCGGAGCGTGTGCACCGAAACTCTCTCCGTAGGAATCCCCAATCTGTCCCGCAGTGCAAGCAAGACCAGCTCCGACGAGAGCTCCGAACGATCCCCGCCGACGTACACCACCATAGCATTCTGAAATTTGTCCTCGAGTTGCGCCACCGCCCGAGATCTCCTGTCCACACAGAGCTCCGCAGGTGCCATCACCATATCCTCCTCGACCACGAGATGCGGGGGCACCAGACAGGGCCAGACCACCGGCGGGTTCACGCTCACCGAGGATAGTGGAGACGGCCTGGCAGGCACCGGCGCTCCACGTCTAGAAGACCCCGGACCCACATCACCCATGGTAGCCACCGACCTCCAAGCCACCTTGGCCGCCGCCTCACGCCAGAGCTCCTCCACCGGCGAAGGACCGCGAGGGCGCTTGCACTGGCTAGCAACATGGTCGGACAGACTACAGCGGAGACAGACAACCAAGTTGGTACAATCCTTCAAAAAGTGACCTTTTTCCAAGCACTTGAAGCAACGATCCCTCATCTCCGGCGAGACCTCTCTGCGGCCCGGCGAGTCCCGACGCAAGGCCACCTCCGGCTGCCCCGCCTCCCTCCGGCGCTTCCAGAGGGTGCGCTTCGACGCTGGGGCCTCCTAACACGACACGATGCGCCAAGACGAAGTAGCCAGGGGGTCCTCTGCCGTCACCCTGGCCGCTGTCACCCTGGCCAGAGCCTCCGCCGCGGCAGCCGAGTTCTCCAACGCGGAAGAGAGGCCAAGGTCAGAGACCACAGGGCGCTCCCCATGGCACGAGGAGGAAGCAGAGCGCGGACTTGCCGCCATGGGAAATAGATCTGGCGACTACGACGGAGCGAGAGACAACACATGGGACGGGAGGCCGCAGCAGCTGAGAGGCCTAACAGCGGTAGCGTGGCCGCCGGAGCCGGAGTGGCAAGCGGCGGGAAGGTGGACGCCGGCGCTGGAGTAGCGCACCGGGGGGGAGCCTCACTTACCCGTTCTCCCCACTCGCATATTCTAGTGCACCGCCGCCACCGGATTCATATTCCCCTTCTCTCGATCGGAGGAGAGCCGCCGCGCCCGCGCACCTTCGGCGAGAATCCGGTGAGCCGAGCCCACAACGCCTCCCCCTGCTTCATCCCGGCACCACGCATCTCCGACCGGATCGACCCATAGGCGGCCGAGTCCAGGCCCGATGGCGACCAAATCCCCGGCGAGTAGCACATCACACACCCAAGTCCCGTGCAGCTTGTCTCCCTGAGCTCACACCTGAGGGACCTCCATCACTTGCTCCCTTCCGCGCGCCATGCTCCATCCTCGCCGCTTGCCATGACAGTCTCCTCCCCGGCGACCACCATCTCGACGGCGAGAGAGGGAAGGGAGGCGGCGGTGCTGATTGAGGAGGTGTGGAATGGAGAGAAAATCGGCTATTTGCCACTTTCAATGTTGGGCTTCGCAAAATTGCCACTCTCAAGATTGGCTTTGCAAAAATTCCACCTAGCTCGTGTGCACTTTGATTACCACTACTAGGGAAAAGCCTATACACAAAATCTTATCAGCAGCGCGCTTCAAAATAACTCGCTACTGCTAACTAGCAGTAGCGCGCACAGACGAAACTCGCTGCTGAGACAAATATAGCAGTAGCGCGTCCTCCCAAAGACGTGCTGCTGCTATAATTCCTACGAGGCCGCCGCAAGGCTAGTTATAGCAGCAACGCGTTATAGCGACGTGCGCTACTGCTACGTAGCATAGTAGCAGCGCATTTCTCAGATAAGCGCTACTGCTAAGTTTCCTAAAAAATTTAGTCTCACCTCGCTCCGTGAAGAGTGTTTCTACCACCTTAAATATGTTACTTCTCAAACTTTGACAAGCACTTGATCTTCATTGAACTCTATGTGTAGAATTTGTGGCTGCAATATGAGTCTTCACCTGTTCCTAAACAGGTGAGAACTCATATTGACAAATCAGATTGTACACAAAAAGATCGTTGATGATCAATGTATTTTTGATATATTGAACAAAGTCTATTTTTACATGCTGACACGTAGCAGTAGCGCTTTATTTTGAAAGGCGCTGCTGATAGATAGGTTAGAAGTAGCGTCTTTTCCTAAAGAGCGCTACTGCTAAGCCATTCATCTCCCTCATCTCCTCCATTCCGATCCACTCACACACACAGCCACTCAATCCTCTCTGATCCGTCTGCGCCGCGCGCCCCCGTCGCCCTCCTTCGTCTGCGCCGCGCGCCCCCGTCGCCCCTCCTCCGTCTGCGCCGCGCGCCGTCACCTCCTCCTCCTTGCTGGACTCGGTATCGGCCTCCTCCTTCGTCCTCCCTCTCCACTCGCCGCTGGCCGGCCCCTCCTCGCTCCGCCTTCCTCCTCCGTCCTCCCTCAACTGGCCGCGCCGGCCGGCCCCTCCTCGCTCCGCCTTCCTCCTCCGTCCTTCCTCAACTGGCCGCGCCAGCCGGCCCCTCCTCGCTCCGCCTTCCTCCTCCCTCCTGCTCATATGCAACATTTTGATTTAGTTGATATAATTTAGTTGATTTAGTAGGCTAGTTGATTTAGTTGACTTAGAACATTTTGATTTAGTTGATTTAGTAGGCTAATTCATTTAGTTAATTTAGTTGACTTAGAACATTTTGATTTAGTTGATTTAGTAGGCTAGTTCATATGCAACATTTTGATTTAGTTGATATGATTTAGTTGATTTAGTAGGCTAGTAGATTTAGTTCACTTAGAACATTTTGATTTAGTTGACATGATTTAGTTGATTTAGTAGGCTAGTTGATTTAGTTCACTTAGAACATTTTGATTTAGTTGATTTAGTAGGCTAATTCATTTAGTTAATTTAGTTGACTTAGAACATTTTGATTTAGTTGATTTAGTAGGCTAGTTCATATGCAACATTTTGATTTAGTTGATATGATTTAGTTGATTTAGTAGGCTAGTTGATTTAGTTCACTTAGAACATTTTGATTTAGTTGATCGTTAATCCTTTGCTCATATTGCTTTAGGAAGAATGGCGCCACCACCACCACCACTATGTCGACTGTGCAAGTCAAGATGCGCCAGCAGCCTTGCAACTGGCAAGCTGTTCGGCATCTACTTCCAGCCGAGTTTTCGTCATGCGGCGGTAAGAAATTAGATGAAATGTAATAACTATTTTATTTTTAGTGTTGGCATTACTGCATTGTGTCATTTTGCTTATTTTACACAGATCCTTCCATGCAATGTGAGGTTGAAATTCAACAAGCTGACAGGAGACACTGTGACATTTGAGGCTCCTGGGGGGGGGGGCGTACACTATGGAGGTCGAGAAAGGACGCAATATGTCACAGATTGGAGGAGATGAATGGCCCGTTTCGCCGCTCGCATGCATCTTACTGGTGGTGAGTTGATCAGCTTCAACTTCCGAGCAGAAAGACCCAAGCTAGCTGTCATTTATCTCAACCTGGTGGAAGATAATGAAGATGACAAAGATGATGAAGATGATGAAGATAATGAGGATCCACTTGATGAAGATGATGAGGACCCACTTTATGAAGCCATCGTAGCTCAAAGAACAAGGCTGAGTGAGGAGGAGGTGTCCAACCTGTGGGACATAATTCCGCCACGTGCTGACTTTGTCGGGGTGCCATTCGTGACCCGCTTGACAAATACCATGGTTGATCGACATGATATGGTATGTTATACTTACAAATGCAAATTAATAGTGTGAATTACTTAGTGTACAGTCCAATAATATGGTATGTTGTGTGGAATCTAGTCGATGATATGTTTTAGTGTAGAGTTCGATCACATGCTTATTAATTGATATGTTTTTCTTATTCAGAAATTTGCAAAGAGCATATCTGTGAGTTATGGTATCGAGCCTGATGAAGAAGGCTCAGCTGGACTACGCCTTACTGCAAGGGGCTCCGTCACAACCTGTACTTACCGCGTGGACACGGACGGTCGCACACACTTAAACTCGGTTGGGTGGAAGAAATTCCTCGATGGCAAGAATCTTCGTGTTGGACAGGCCATCCTAATTACTATCAGGAACACCAACCGCCCAGGCTTGAGGATGATGATTGTCTTCGATATCATCTAGAACTACATATGTGTGTGTGGCTATACCATCTAGAACTACATATGTGTGTGTGGCTATATCATCTAGAACTACATATGATGATCGTCGTCGATATCATCTAGAACTACATATGATGATGGCCGTTGATATGACCTTGTACTGCTTGAGGATGCATATATGTTGGCTATGCATGAAATTGTTATCTAGTACTCCCTTCGTTCCAAATTACTCGTCGTGGTTTGAACTAAAACCACGACGAGTAATTTGGAACGAAGGGAGTACTACCGTACCTAGTAATGGTTTATGAATTTGATATCTACTAGCAGTACCTAGTATCTAGTATCTGAAAGAAGAACTGAAAGGGAAAGGGGTAATGGGAAAATGATGAAAGATATAGCAGTAGCGAGGGATGGCGAAATCGCTACAGCTAGTTAATAGTAGCGCGTTCACAAAAAGCGCTGCTGATATCGTCAATAGTAGTAGCGCGGGTTAGGGCCGCGCTACTACTATGAGTTAGCTGTAGCGCCTTATTAGTAGCGCGGCCACCCGCGCTGCTGCTAGCCTAAAAACCCGCGCTGCTGCTAGCCTTTTCCCTCGTAGTGTACCATGCCATTTTTTTCTTTTTTCATTGTTTTTCTTTTTTTCCATTTTCTGGCACTTGAAAGGACCAAAGTACCCCTGGTCATTTCAACCTTATCCAATGCGTTTGTGGTCTGGCTGTGTTGGCATCGGATTTTGCTCTCAGGCTTATCTCGTTCTTGTCATCATGGTTGCTCGCTGTTGTACCTCGGTGATGCCTGCGCGAGCTACCTGAACTCGCCTCCCTAGCTTTCCCATGCCTGTCCGAGAAACCGCTGGTCACCGCAGGTGCTCGCCCATGGCTGCACGCGCTGCTGCAAGTTGCCCTCGTCACTGCCGTTCTCCGCGGGCGCTCGTCCATGGCTGCGCGCGCTGTTACAACTTGCCCTCGTCGCTGCCGCTCTCCGCCGGCACTCGTCCATGTCTGCACGCTCCGCTGCAACTCACCCTCATCACTGCCGCTCTCCGCCGGCGCTCGTCCATGTCTGCACGCTCCGGCGCAACTCACCCTGGCGGTGCGGATGCTTGCGCATGTCAGCGGCTCGCTGCGGGTGCTTGCACATGCCTTGCGGATGCTTGCAACTGCCGCCACCGCGGTACTGGACGCCAAGGATATTGGTGGCACGCGGCGTCGAGGAAATCGGCGGCGGCGCAACGTCCAGAAGATGGGTGCGGCATCCAGCGATTGACCCAAGAAATCTAGGCGATCAGGGATAAGGCAAGCGCGCTTTTCTCGGTGGGGCAGCACGAGCTCGTCTAGCTTCAAGTGTCGATCTGAATCCCAAGTAGTACGCGAAGATAGCGTGAGGGGTACTTTGGTCTTTTCGGGTGCCAAAAAATGGAAAAGGAAAAGAAAGCAATAATAAAAAAGGAAAATGGCATAATATCAACGTGCACACAAACTGGATGGCTTTTTGCGAAGCCAATCTTGGGAGTGGCAGTTTTGCAAAGTCCGGTATTGAAAATGGCAAATAGCCGATTTTCTCGTGGAATGGAAGGGGAGTAGAGGAGCCATCACTGTCGTGGCGCTGCTTAAGGTTGTGTGGCGCGGAAGGGCGAGGAGCGGAGTCATCGCCGAAGCGTCGCAACTCGATGAGGCGGGGCGCGGAGGTGGAGATCTGTGACGCCTATGCCGGCGTGTTGATGCTCGGGTGTGCCGGCGCCCCATCTGGCGCCAGTGGGAGATGCTCATGCGTGCCAACAAGGGATCCCAGCCTCGCATGCCGCCGCCGTCGAGGATTCAGTGTCTGCTGCTCTGTGAGGTACAATTCGTCCCCCACCTCTCCTTCATTTCTAGCGTGGTTGGAGATTGATATAGCAGGACCATTTTTATTTGTAGTAGTGGAGCAACTACACCGTGCAGGATGTACGCGACGGTCAGACGTGAAGACGTGGCTGCTGCTAGAGTAGCTCCGGTCATGCCTGAGAGGGATTGCTGGCAGGCAGTGCTGGTACTGAAGATAATTTTTGGGCAAGTTGGACTGATGCATGTGTTATGTTGCTGCAGAAGCTCATAATTCAGTACTAGCAGTTGGGGCGCGCCCATGGCGCGCCACCTGACGCACTCCTGTGTGGTGCCAGGTAGACATGCGCTCTTTCCGAGCACTTTTCCTCTAGTTGCTACGACATGTGTATACACAGCTGAGAGCCTTCTGCATAAATGACAGCAATGTAGGGCGAAATTCATTATAGATATAAAAGTTGATTAAAGTCAGCAGTCATTATTGTTGGTTACATGGTACAATTGCACATCCAGTGGCTTCTCCAAAAGTGAATCAAACTCAACAAATAAACAAACAATCTAAACACTATGTACCTAGCAGATGCTCCAACGATGATTGCTGCTGAAGTTTCATCTATGCGTAGAACTTTGCAATGAATTAGTCAGCTTTGACGTTCAACCTTGCATCCTCACCGCCATCCGCCAACCCCCATCGAGTCGTCGCTCGCCTTCATCATCGCCTACTCGAGCAGCTGCTCATCTATGCCACTGTAATAGCCCTCGATGCAGAACAGGTCACTCTCACGGGCGTCGCAGAAGTAGTGGTCGTCGCCGTAGACACCGGAGGAAAGAGTATGTCGCATGTAGATGAGCCGTTGTGACCTTGCCATTTTGACCGGACCGATTCGCCGCCTGCCGCGTCGAGGCAGATCACAAATTGAAACCTCCAGCGCCGCCTTCTCCTCCCACCCACTCCTCCCTCAAGGTGACGTTGGTGTGGCTGCGTGGGAGAGCGGAGTTATCCCTAGGAAGCACTTCATGAAGAATGATCATGTTATTCTGAAGCAAGAGATGTTTTTACCATGCAATCCAAACGAACCGAATACCACCTCGTATAGCGCAGAAAGAGTTTCAGCAGTTGTATTTTTTTTAATCTCACCTATATGTCAAAGTAGTCAAGCTACCTGATATTTATATTTCTCTAACTACTGCTAAATCTGAAAGTGTAAGGGAATTCTACCGCATAGGGCATAATTATTCGTGATGAAACCATTGTACATGTAGTAGGCAGGAGCAAATTCTAGGTTGCAGACTTACCATAGATTCAGTAGCATATCTTGAGAAGGTACTCAAACTTGCAACTCCTATTTTGTGAGAGAAGCGAGCACGAAAAACAGTAATAGTAAGCGCATCGATCACGAGCAGCTACATGTTGGACTAAAAGTAAAATAAGTAAGAGGGCATTTCCGAAACACTAATACCGGAAAGACGGCTTTTCCGTACATCATTCCATTGATACAAGAAATGGAATTAACCTCCTCCTTTGTCCTATCCAAAATATACTCAAAATGTATTGTTGTCTAATTATCTTAAGTTTCAATCAATTAATTCTTTTAACTCATGAACATACAGAAAGAAACGGCCATAGACGTCTATAATCGGAGGGATTAAATTGTTACCTAATCATAGAGCGTTCTTTTTCTTCATTCTTCAAAGTATACAGAGAAGAGGCAAAAATGTATGCATGAGCATCCACGTTGAACAAAAATCAAGTACCTCATAAGCTTTCTGAACCTCTTGAAACTTCCTAAACCATGGTTAATTACTCATATATTACATGACGCTGCACTTAACTTTGCATACTAAGAGGACAAAACACAATGCATCACCACCAAAGGCAATCCACGAAATTACAGTTCAACATGCAACTAAGTTGATTAGTTGTTTAGCCAGCGCAAGCAGGAGAAACACTGGCAGGCATTCAATTCAAAAAAATATGAAGAGAGACAGAGAGTAATACTGCAGAAAACTGGTCGTTGCTGAGCTGAGGTCTCAACACATGAAAGAACACCAAACTAACCTGAGTCTTGTTCTTGACATTGAGCTTCCCGTCCCGTAATTTTTGTAGTCTACAGGTCTCGATTCTGCTGCTCGTAGAGAAACCCAGATCCTTGTGTACAGGTCTCTTACATTTGTCCAGGTTTTTTCAGCACAGTGCAGCTGTGCACCTTTGGCGTCTTGGTTCCTCAGCTGCACACATTTCTTCTCTTGTCAGATTTGATCTATGGCATGTACAGAACCAAATCATTTTTAATATATATGAAATACACAATACAACAAAGACATGCTCCTATAATATGACAGGAAACCTGTCGGTGTACTAGAGTAGGGGTACCCTAGTATCCCGAACTCGTGCACGGCAGTTGCAGCGCCCCACGGCAAGGCTTGCCGGGCGACCGCCAGGGTCCTCCGCTGGTTCCTTTGGAGCCATTCAAGAACAAAGTATTCAAGGTGAAGAGACAAGGCCCCGGCAAGAGGAGCTTGCCGGGAAGGCCAACCTCGGCACCTCAAGAAACTTGCCGCGACACACCTCGCGTCCCGGCAAGGTCCGGCGAGCGACAAGCTTCCGGGCGCGACAAGACGACGACCCCGACAAGGTAGTTGCCGGGGGCCAGCTGCCACTCTGTACCCGCGCTCCAGCGCATCCACCCGCGCGTCACCATGAGGCTCTCTTAGGGGCGCGTGGCGGGAGCCTGGGCAGCCAGGGGTACGCGGTGGCAAGCGGAGATGAAGAGGAGGCCATCGTGGCAAACGGTGGCGCTCCTAATGGTCACTTTTTGCACTGTTTAGGCGTCTCAGACGGGCATTCAATGCCCTTGTCCCCTGCCGTCAGAGTTAGGTAGGATACACTGTGCCCACAGTAGCGGTAGCTGTACCTACCGCATTCTTTTTTCATTTTTACTCCTCTAGTCTACGTTGCCACCTGTCGGTGACCCCTTGAGCGTATAAAAGGAGGCCCATGCGCAACGTAGAAGGGGTTCGGCTCATTCGAAACACCAAGGACACTCTCACGCTCGGTCTGGTAGCGTTCATCGCTCCTGAGCAAGAACTCAATACAATCAAGCAAGCAGGAGTAGGGTTTTACGCATCCGTGCGGCCCGAACCTGGGTAAACCGCTCGTGTGTTTCGCCTCGATCCGCTCTTCGTGCGACCTCCGCCCTCACCGAATCGAAAGGGACTCGGCCCGCCGGTCCCATAGGTGTTCGTGGGTCAGCCCCCCGACATCTCCGGCGCGCCAGGTAGGGGGCATCGAGATCGTGTGAACCCGATCCGGCGTGCACGCGAGCTAAATCTTCATCGTCTTCATCGGCATGCCACCGAAGAAGAAGGCTTCGGAGGCAACTGATCCATCTGCGTCGCTTCCACCGCCTCCGGAGCAAACGGGTGGTGGAGTGGACGCCGGCGGAAGAACGGGCGTCGACGAGGGAGCTCACAGTGCGGCCAAGTCCAAGGACAAGGCGGCACAGACCTCGGCGTCCGTACACGCACAGCGCCTGTCTCAGGAGGCGCGGGACTAGCAGCGTCATGGCGTTCGCAGCGCCATACGTCCACTGGGCCAAGATCAAGCTGGTGGTTCTCTGTGATGCCCCCGATTCAATCGTACACTAATCATGCACGCAAACGTGTACGATCAAGATCAGGGACTCACGGGAAGATATCACAACACAACTCTAAAACATAAATAAGTCATACAAGCATCATAATACAAGCCAGGGGCCTCGAGGGCTCGAATACAAGTGCTCGATCATAGACGAGTCAGCGGAAGCAACAAAATCTGAGTACAGACATAGGTTAAACAAGTTTTCCTTAAGAAGGCTAGCAGAAACTGGGATAGGGATCGAAAGAGGCGCAGGCCTCCTGCCTGGGATCCTCCTAAACTACTCATGGTCGTCGACAGCAGCCTGCACGTAGTAGGCACCTCCAGTGTAGTAGGAGTCGTCGACGGTGGCGTCTGGCTCCTGGGCTCCAGCATCTGGTTGCGACAACCAGAAAGAAGGGGAAGGGGGAAAAGGGGGGGAGAAAGCAACCGTGAGTACTCATCCAAAGTACTCGCAAGCAAGGAACTACACTACATATGCATGGGTATATGTGTAAGGAGGCCATATCAGTGGACTGAACTGCAGAATGCCAGAATAAGAGGGGGATAGCTAATCCTGTCGAAGACTACGCTTCTGGCAGCCTCCGTCTTGCAGCATGTAGAAGAGAGTATATTGAAGTCCTCCAAGTAGCATCGCCAAGTAGCATCTCCAAGTAGCATCTCCAAGTAGCATCTCCAGTGGCATCGCATAGCATAATCCTACCCGGCGATCCTCCCCTCGTCGCCCTGTGGAAAAGCGATCACCGGGTTGTCTGTGGAACTTGGAAGGGTGTGTTTTATTAAGTATCCAGTTCTAGTTGTCATAAGGTCAAGGTACAACTCCAAGTCGTCCTGTTACCGAAGATCACGGCTATTCGAATAGATTAACTTCCCTGCAGGGGTGCACCAACTTACCCAACACGCTTGATCCCATTTGGCCGGACACACTTTCCTGGGTCATGCCCGGCCTCGGAAGATCAACACGTCGCAGCCCCACCTAGGCACAACAGAGAGGTCAGCACACCGGTCTAAACCTAAGCGCGCAGGGGTCTGGGCCCATCGCCCTGAGCACACCTGCACGTTGCGTGGGCGGCCGGAAGAAAACCTAGCCTAGTGGCGTTCCAGTCCAATCCGGCGTGCGCCGCTCAGTTGCTGACGTCAAGAAGGCTTCGGCTGATACCACGACGCCGGGATACCCATAACTACTCCCACGGAGATGGTTAGTGCGTATAGGCTCGTAGCCAACTCATATCAAATACCAAGATCTCGTTAAGCGTGTTAAATATCCGCGAACGCCAAACAGGGCCAGGCCCACCTCTCTCCTAGGCGGTCTCAACCTGCCCTGTCGCTCCGCCACAAAGATCCACTCGCGGGTGCTCCACCAGCCGACCCGTCTTTGGTCACCACATGTATCATGTATAACGTATATAGTATATACCCGTGATCACCTCCCGAGTGATCACGGCCCGATAGTATAGCATAGCAGACGGACAAGAATGTAGGGCCACAGATGAAAAATACTAGCAACCTATACTAAGCATATAGGATTGAAGGTAAAGGTATCAACAGCAGTAACAAGGACAGGCTATGCATCAGTATAGGATTAACGGGAAGCAGTAACATGCTACACTACTCTAATGCAAGCAGTATAGAGAAGAGTAGGCGATATCTGGTGATCAAAGGGGGGGCTTGCCTGGTTGCTCTGGCAAGAAGGACGAGTCACCAACACCGTAGTCGAACTGGGTAGCAGCAGCGTCGGTCTCGTAGTCTACCGAAGAGAAGAGGGGGAAGAAACAATAAATACAGTGCAAACATAAGCAAGACGACGCAAGACATGAAAAAGAGCGGTGCTAGGTGTGTCCTAACGCAGTATGAGGTGATGCCGGCGAAGGGGGAAAACATCCGGGAAAGTATTCCCGGTGTTCCGTGTTTTCGGGCAGAGGAGCCGGAGGGGGAAAGTTGCGAGTTTGATATGTTAGGGGTGTGTGGCGGACGAAAGGGCTGCGTATCCGGATTCGTCTCGTCGTTCTGAGCAACTTTCATGTTGAAAATATTTTAATCCGAGTTACGGATTAAAAGATATGATTTTTTAAAGATTTTATTAATTTCTGAAATTTAATTAATTATTTAATTTATTCGAAAAACAGATTATTGACATCAGCATGATGTCATGCTGACATCAGCAGTCAACAGAGTTGACTTGGTTAACCTGACGTGTGGGTCCCAGCTGTCATTGACTGTTTAGTTAATTAGGACTTAGCTAATCTAATTATTGTTTAATTAACTAACTAGTTAATTAGATTAATTTAAACAGGACTAATTAACTTAATTAATTCACTAATTAATTATTAATTTTATTAATTCATTTTATTTTATTTTATAAAACGTTCTGGGGCGGGCCCCCCTTGTCATAGGCCCTATGGGCCTTATCGGGCACAGGGGGGAGCGGGCGCTGGGTGCTACGGTTACGGGCACCAGGGCGTGATGGCGCCCGAGCGGAGGCCGAGCACGGGCGGCGGCCAGCGAGGGGCCGCGGCGGAGGCTGGCGCAGGGCGCGCGGAGGGTCGCCGCAGAGGTGCGGCCGGTCGAGGGCGACAACGGCGAGCGAGAGGCGCCGGTGCACAGGGGGGGCTGCGAGCACACGGGGAAGCCGGAGACGGCGCCGCGGCGGCAGTTGGCCGGAGCAAGAGGCGGGTGAGCGCAAGGCGCGTGGGTCGGCGAGGCCAGAGCAGCGCCGGTGAGGCGGGACCTCGCACGTGGGAGAGTGACGAGCGGTAACTGGAGCGGACGCGGTCAGGGTCACGCGCGGTCGAGGCGAGGATGGCCAGTGAGCCACGGTGGTGCGGCCCGGGACAGAGGGGAAAGGAGGGAGGGTCCTCACAGCGGTGCGTAGGGCAATGGCAGCGGTTGGCGAGGAGGAGGACGGGGACGCGTGCGTTGCCGGAGATGAGAAGGCGGTCCGGCGAGGTGGCATTCCGACGAGGTAGGCTTCGGGCGGCGGCGGGCGTCGGGGTCGGGGACGAGGCAGTCCGGCGACGGCGCGGCCGCGGGGGAGGCGGCGACGACCGAGCGGCGCCGTTGCGGTGGCGCCAGTGGTGGGGCGACAACAAGTGGGGACGGGGCGCGGTTGACCGCGATCGAGCGGGGGAAGGAGATGGGGATCGAGCAGAGGAGTGGGGGGGGGGGATCGTGCCGATCCACCGATCCAGATTGGATCGAGAGGGGGAGGAGGAGTGGCGACGTGGGGGAAGTGGGGTGCCGGTGGTTTAGGGTTTCGGGTAGTGGGGGTGGATAAGGGAGCGGTGGTGGGCTGGCCGGTTGGCCCTTGCCAGGTTCGGCCGGCCTGGTGGGGTAGCCGACTGGGCCGGCTGGGTCGAGGCCCAGTGGGGGAAGCGGGGGTTCTTTCCCTCTTCTTATTTTTATTTGCTATTTTTGCTTTCTTTCAGTTTCCTTTTATTTTAGCTTTAGTAAATTACCAAAGTGGCACCTAAATAGATTTAACAAATTTATGCCACTGCCACAATAGTTTAATACTTATGACAATTTAGTTTTGAAAATGTTTATTATCTTTAAAGCATTTAAATAATTGTATTTGCTACTGTTATATTCATTTTAGAGTATTTAAACATTTTATAAAAGTGTGGTTTCTCCACCATAATTACCTATGCATTATTTGGCTCACACCGAACATTTTAGTTTTAATACTTGAAAACTTTTATTGTTTACTTGATTTTGAATTTGAATTTGAATCGGTTTTTGAACTAACGAGAGATTATCAACAGTAACCGAGGTGACGTGGCATCCTTAGTAGAGGGTTACTGTAGTTTCATTACCCGGGCGTCACAAATCTCCTCCACTACAAGAAATGTCGTCCCGAGATTTAAGAGGTAGTGAAAGGGGGAAAGGTTCGGTTACGAATCTAGCGGGTCTTCTCATTCTGGCTTGCTCTTCTCGAAGAGAACCGGTCCAATACATTGATGTCTTCATTTCTCTGCTTCAGGTCCTTATGATGAAGTCGGCATCTTTTCTTCGGGATCTTCATCGTATTTACGAATAGGTAACGGGGTAGATCTAAAACGACAGAATGCTATAAGGGTAATAACCTGGGATTAACCCATGAATGAGCATATGAGTACCTCTCGAGTTGAACAAATAGAACACATCGAGAGTAAAGTTGGAAGGTCCAACAAGAAGTTTCAGGCAGCCAGGCAATCGTTCAATGCCTAGTCAGAAGGTGAAAGGGGTTTCAAGCAACGGAATAATTATTGTTTTCATTGCCAGAATTGATGATCTCATCGGAAGGTGGCTCATGAATTATGTACGAGTCCACGCAGGAGGAATAACTTTGGGAATAGGGGGTGTACAGGAGAGTCAGGTTTCGATCCTGGTGGAACTGTGGGTTATGGGCCCACCATGTGGGTTAAAAGTAGGAAGGGCGGTAATGTCTCGCACGATCATGTAAGCAAGACATGTCAGAGGATAGCCTGTCAGTTATGTCGACAACAACATCGATACCAAGGGCGAGGGACGAAGAGAACCATTTTCCTGCTCGTTGAACGAGGCGGACCAATAGGCAAAGTTCCCGTCCGTCGGTGGCTACCGAAATGTCGTCAACACTAGAAACAGGGTCTTACTGACAAAGTTGTACATCGAGGTGTTTGCACAAGCAGTGGATTATTACTGCTTATATCATATAGATCATAGAAAAGGTTTAAACAAACCAATGGAAGGAAAATATGATCATCAGATAAAACAGAACAATGGAAAGGAAAATATGTTTAAACACATATTTCAAGGGTATATCCTTCCCAAGGACAAGCAGAGCAAGATATCCATGACAGGATATAAAGTAGAAAACCATTTAGGTAGGGGGGGGGGGGGGGGGAAGAATCTCATGATATTACCCATACAACGGTGTTAGGATAAATGATAAATAAAATCTAGCATCGTGCTTCAAATGTTCCTGTTGCAAATCGGAGTACCATTGACATGCTTCGAGATAGCATTGACATGGTCTTCAGGTGAAGATCAGACTTCGGAAACACGAAGGATCCATCAGGAATAACTTGTAGAATAAGTCTTACAATTTCCTCATGGATGAATGGATAACCTTGCTGAAAAGGAATCTATAATGATAGGTCCTCGAGCCGGGGGGGGGGTGCTAGGCATGACATCATGTTACCGGGTCATCAAAGGATCAACATCATAACTCTTGGAAAGTTGTCCCAACCATCATATCTGACCGAGATTCAGATCCGATTGGTGTCAGGATACCTGAGACTCAGGATGTCTGAGAGGAAAAGGTGTAATACAATTGACAAGAAGACATTGTAAAATTCTCGAGAAATGAACTATGGGAGCAAGTTCCGAAACAAGAGCTCATCATTAAATCAACGAGAGGATGAGAAGGTGGCTGATGGGCTCAGCGACAATTCATCGAGAATTCCAACGGATGGATTTCCATGATAATGTGAACAAGAAGATGACACTTATCAATTCAAATGATATAAGGTTGTATGCTCGAGGAAAACATACACCATCAATCACTAGTTGAAAGGTGTGCCCGAAATATGACCTTAGGCAGCAAGATCAATGTTAGAGTGACGATTCAATAACCAACAGTCTAAGAACGAACTGTCGATCGTTAACTTCAAGGCAATAGGGTTGCTAGAAGTCCAGAACTCAAACAACACTGTTCACTTGTTGGTACCCCGGTTGGAATCAACACGAGGACCAAGAAAGAATGGTGATGGTGAGAAGTTTCACCATACCAAGAATTCTTAAGAGGTGGTGAAATTCTCACGACATTCTTGACATAAAAGATGGTAATACTCCAAGGTAAAGACGAACAAATGCTGGATAGCAAGCATCTTAAGGTATAACACAAAACACAAACAAGTTTGTGTTGAACGGAAGGCAATAAAGTGGTCGATGACAACACAAATCATCGAGGGCAAGGATGGTATTTCTCATCATGAATCCGGTTGATATCCTGGAAGAGCTCATAGGGTTGATGATGATCACGACACATTTGTCGAGAGATTTCATGAAGATGTAATCAATTGGCGATGACATCAAGTCAAAGGAATGATGAAGCAAAAGGTTATTGAAACCATGGGTACGACACAAACTCGAAATCAAGTTTGTTGGTCAAGGAGAAATGGTATGACGAGGAAGATCGACGTAAGCTTAGCTCATCGTCGAAACTGGTGCTCCCGGAATAAGGACCGGGTAGCACAGTTAAAATTAGCTCGATAATGATATAGCCGATCAGGCTAGGAATGACTTGAAGGATTAACAAATTTGTAAGCAGTGATGGGTTCAAATACTTGTTGAATCGCAATGCGAACTCGATTCAGTTATCGGTGTCTTTGAGTGTATAATAACTCAGAGCCCGTGAAAAATTGGAATCAGTGGGAAGGTAGCACTTGATGAAGAACTCAAAGGAAGTTATGCAGTTCCATGATAATCTTGAGATACTAGGGGGTAATACTCGACACAAGATCAAAGTAAAGATTGGACGGGTGTATTGATCCATAGAAGACAATTGTTTTAACTTGTCCGAGAAATGGAATCAAAGAAGAACAATCATGGTTGGAACCACGGTTGCAAGGGATCAATTCACAGATACCATATGTTAGTTATCAAGGAAATAGTTATTATTACAAGAAGCTTCCATGATAGGATATACATCGCGTCCATGGACATGAACACAAGGTTCAAGGTCGACTCCCACTTCCTCAATGCATAATCTTTCATTCACCTCTCGTATTTCGAAGATGACATTAGTTGTTGAAAGTTTTACCTGGTGCAATACCAGATAAGTATGACTCGTGAAATCTTTCGGGTTCACGCCGATGAGGGAAGGCGTAGGTTCAATCCCATCGGGGCTTCTTGCGAACATATACCATCAGCTTCAAGAGTAAGTATCACCAGCTCGAAAGCAGAGCATGGATGACAAGAGGAAAGGATACAATTTAACAAAGGCATTATGTATCGGAGAAGGACTCACAAGGTGATTAATTATGAAGGACACTGTCAGATATAATAATCCAACAGTGGATAAGGCGATCCACAATGGAGCTGAGGTGAGTATCGATACTCAATCAGAGGAAGAAAGAATGTGAATGCAACGAGTTATGGAATCATCTGAATAATTCAAAGCTTAAATGCAAAGGAATTATGATTTCCAAAACAAGGGATCAGAAGCAGACGTTTTGATTAAGGATGGATCAATTGTATATACCAGAGGCACAATCGACGACAGATAGTTTGGTCGAGAACCAGCTCATGTTCAAAATGACGTCTGAGCCGGAAAGATAATCCTAGGACTCGACTGATGATTGTGAACATTCACAACGTATTGAATCAACAGACCGAAATGATAATGACAAGGGATGTCAATCTGATTATGAGACTTATGGGATTAACCATAATGCAAGCAAGCAAGAATTTCAAGAGCAATAGGCTGCTCGGGATTTTCGGAAGATCGAATGGCATTTCGAAGACTTTTGTGAAATACATGAATCAACTGGGGATGAGCGGATACTCGATAAGTGCGAGAAATTATTTGAAGGGTATTCATGTGGTAAAGAACTGCTAGGCAGTAGGCACAAAGTATTCTCGGAACAATAGAGAAAACTTCGGGGTATCTTGTAATAACAAGATTAACTGGGAATAAAAGTAAGAACGATAGGCGTAAGTATTTATCCATAGGGATGTTTCGGTGGTAGGGAATTACAAAAGCGACAAGCACAAGGTCTCAAGAGAATATCGGAGAGTATCTTCAAATTCATCTGGTTCACGGAGCAATCACCTGTAGTGAGGGGTTCTCCGAGAGGAAGTAGTAACGAGATCCTAAAGTTAGATTTTAGTAAAAATTGTTTAACCCGAATAGAAGAGAGTTCAGAGTCCCAGAGTAAAGATCGAGGAGTAAAAGATCCTAGTACCACCCGATGGCGACATGGGCTCGTAAGGCACACAGCCAAGTTAGTATAAGTTTTTGTAATGTCTAGACTCGACTTCGGCCAAGGAGTGTGGAAGGGGGATTCCTACAGGTAGTCGGCTCTGATACCAACTTGTGATGCCCCCGATTCAATCGTACACTAATCATGCACGCAAACGTGTACGATCAAGATTAGGGACTCACGGGAAGATATCACAACACAACTCTAAAACATAAATAAGTCATACAAGCATCATAATACAAGCCAGGGGCCTCGAGGTCTCGAATACAAGTGCTCTATCATAGACGAGTCAGCGGAAGCAACAAAATCTGAGTACAGACATAGGTTAAACAAGTTTGCCTTAAGAAGGCTAGCAGAAACTGGGATACAGATCGAAAGAGGCGCAGGCCTCCTGCCTGGGATCCTCCTAAACTACTCATGGTCGTCGACAGCAGCCTGCACGTAGTAGGCACCTCCAGTGTAGTAGGAGTCGTCGACGGTGGCGTCTGGCTCCTGGGCTCCAGCATCTGGTTGCGACAACCAGAAAGAAGGGAAAGGGGGAAAAGGGGGGGGAGAAAGCAACCGTGAGTACTCATCCAAAGTACTCGCAAGCAAGGAACTACACTACATATGCATGGGTATATGTGTAAGGAGGCCATATCAGTGGACTGAACTGCAGAATGCCAGAATAAGAGGGGGATAGCTAATCCTGTCGAAGACTACGCTTCTGGCAGCCTCCGTCTTGCAGCATGTAGAAGAGAGTATATTGAAGTCCTCCAAGTAGCATCGCCAAGTAGCATCTCCAAGTAGCATCTCCAAGTAGCATCTCCAGTAGCATCGCATAGCATAATCCTACCCGGCGATCCTCCCCTCGTCGCCCTGTGGAAAAGCGATCACTGGGTTGTCTGTGGAACTTGGAAGGGTGTGTTTTATTAAGTATCCAGTTCTAGTTGTCATAAGGTCAAGGTACAACTCCAAGTCGTCCTGTTACCGAAGATCACGGCTATTCGAATAGATTAACTTCCCTGCAGGGGTGCACCAACTTACCCAACACGCTTGATCCCATTTGGCCGGACACACTTTCCTGGGTCATGCCCGGCCTCGGAAGATCAACACGTCGCAGCCCCACCTAGGCACAACAGAGAGGTCAGCATGCCGGTCTAAACCTAAGCACGCAGGGGTCTGGGCCCATCGCCCTGAGCACACCTGCACGTTGCGTGGACGGCCGGAAGCAGACCTAGCCTAGTGGCATTCCAGTCCAATCCGACGCGCGCCGCTCAGTTGCTGACGTCAAGAAGGCTTCGGCTGATACCACGATGCCGGGATACCCATAACTACTCCCACGTAGATGGTTAGTGCGTATAGGCTCGTAGCCAACTCAGATCAAATACCAAGATCTCGTTAAGCGTGTTAAATATCCGCGAACGCCGAACAGGGCCAGGCCCACCTCTCTCCTAGGCAGTCTCAACCTGCCCTGTCGCTCCACCACAAAGATCCACTCGCGGGTGCTCCACCAGCCGACCCGTCTTTGGTCACCACATGTATCATGTATAACGTATATAGTATATACCCGTGATCACCTCCCGAGTGATCACGGCCCGATAGTATAGCATAGCAGACGGACAAGAATGTAGGGCCACAGATGAAAAATACTAGCAACCTATACTAAGCATATAGGATTGAAGGTAAAGGTATCAACAGTAGTAACAAGGACAGGCTATGCATCAGTATAGGATTAATGGGAAGCAGTAACATGCTACACTACTCTAATGCAAGCAGTATAGAGAAGAGTAGGCGATATCTGGTGATCAAAGGGGGGGCTTGCCTGGTTGCTCTGGCAAGAAGGACGAGTCACCAACACCGTAGTCGAACTGGGCAGCAGCAGCGTCGATCTCGTAGTCTACCGAAGAGAAGAGGGGGAAGAAACAATAAATAAAGTGCAAACATAAGCTAGACGACTCAAGACATGACAAAGAGCGGTGCTAGGTGTGTCCTAACGCAGTATGAGGTGATGCCGGCGAAGGAGGAAAACATCCGGGAAAGTATTCCCGGTGTTCCGTGTTTTCGGGCAGAGGAGCCGGAGGGGGAAAGTTGCGAGTTTGATATGTTAGGGGTGTGTGGCGGACGAAAGGGCTGCGTATCCGGATTCGTCTCATCGTTCTGAGCAACTTTCATGTTGAAAATATTTTAATCCGAGTTACGGATTAAAAGATATGATTTTTTAAAGATTTTATTAATTTCTGAAATTTAATTAATTATTTAATTTATTCGAAAAACAGATTATTGACATCAGCATGATGTCATGCTGACATCAGCAGTCAACAGAGTTGACTTGGTCAACCTGACGTGTGGGTCCCAGCTGTCATTGACTGTTTAGTTAATTAGGACTTAGCTAATCTAATTATTGTTTAATTAACTAACTAGTTAATTAGATTAATTTAAACAGGACTAATTAACTTAATTAATTCACTAATTAATTATTAATTTTATTAATTCATTTTATTTTATTTTATAAAACGTTCTGGGGCGGGCCCCCCTTGTCATAGGCCCTATGGGCCTTATCGGGCACAGGGGGGAGCGGGCGCTGGGTGCTACGGTTACGGGCGCCGGGGCGTGATGGCGCCCGAGCGGAGGCCGAGCACGGGCGGCGGCCAGCGAGGGGCCGCGGCGGAGGCCGGCGCAGGGCGCGCGGAGGGTCGCCGCAGAGGTGCGGCCGGTCGAGGGCGACAACGGCGAGCGAGAGGCGCCGGTGCACAGGGGGGGCTGTGAGCACACGGGGAAGCCGGAGATGGCGCCGCGGCGGCAGTTGGCCGGAGCAAGAGGCGGGCGAGCGCAAGGCGCATGGGTCGGCGAGGCCAGAGCAGCGCTGGTGAGGCGGGACCTCGCACGCGGGAGAGTGACGAGCGGGAACTGGAGCGGACGCGGTCAGGGTCAGGCGCGGTCGAGGCGAGGACGGCCAGTGAGCCACGGTGGTGCGGCCCGGGACAGAGGGGAAAGGAGGGGGGTCCTCACAGCGGTGCGTAGGGCAATGGCAGCAGTTGGCGAGGAGGAGGACGGGGACGCGTGCGTTGCCGGAGATGAGGAGGCGGTCCGGCGAGGTGGCATTCCGACGAGGGAGGCTTCGGGCGGCGGGGGGCGTCGGGGTCGGGGACGAGGCAGTCCAGCGACGGCGCGGCCGCGTTGGAGGCGGCGACGACCGAGCGGCGCCGTTGCGGTGGCGCCAGCGGTGGGGCGACAGCAAGTGGGGACGGGGCGTGGTTGACCGCGATCGAGCGGGGGAAGGAGATGGGGATCGAGCAGAGGAGTGGGGGGGATCGTGCCGATCCATCGATCCATATTGGATCGAGAGGGGGAGGAGGAGTGGCGACGTGGGGGAAGTGGGGTGCCGGTGGTTTAGGGTTTCAGGTAGTGGGGGTGGATAAGGGAGCGGTGGTGGGCTGGCCGGTTGGCCCTTGCCAGGTTCGGCCGGCCTGGTTTGGGTAGCCGACTGGGCCGGCTGGGTCGAGGCCCAGTGGGGGAAGCGGGGGTTCTTTCCCTTTTCTTGTTTTTATTTGCTATTTTTGCTTTCTTTTAGTTTCCTTTTATTTTAGCTTTAGTAAATTACCAAAGTGGCACCTAAATAGATTTAACAAATTTATGCCACTGCCACAATAGTTTAATACTTATGACAATTTAGTTTTGAAAATGTTTATTATCTTTAAAGCATTTAAATAATTGTATTTGCTACTGTTATATTCATTTTAGAGTATTTAAACATTTTATAAAAGTGTGGTTTCTCCACCATAATTACATATGCATTATTTGGCTCACACCGAACATTTTAGTTTTAATACTTGAAAACTTTTATTGTTTACTTGATTTTGAATTTGAATTTGAATCGGTTTTTGAACTAACGAGAGATTATCAACAGTAACCGAGGTGACGTGGCATCCTTAGTAGAGGGTTACTGTAGTTTAATTACCCGGGCGTCACATTCTCGTGGCGTCCAAGACCAGCATGCACGTCAACATGCTGGCCCGAGCGAAGTACGGTCGCCTGGTCGGGACACTGCTCCTTCTAACGTGGTTAGGAGTCCGAGCATGTCCCGCTCCTCGCACCGTTCACCTCTGCCGCCCACCACTCCAGCAGAAGCCTTGGCGCGAGCTCAACTGCTCCTAGATTACCCTCCGACGGCGGACAAGACCGACGAGTGGAGGGCCACTATCTAGAGCCTCATCGGCTTCGCCAACGGCGACACTGCGCGGCAACCAAGCACCTCGCTGCCGCGGCAGGACTGCCAGACGCGAGCCGGTGGCAACAAGACCGAGGGAGGTGCGACTTCCATGCACTCTCCACCACGAAGGCCAAGATCGCCGACTCGCCGGATCCACCCCGACAGCGGCTCCACCGCGTCGTCGGACCCACGAGCTCGTCGCGACCAGCGCCAAGTTCTCCATGAACGGCAACAAGAGGACGCTCGTACTCGCATTGAGCGCCGAAGAGAAGCGCGGCGTCAATCTGACCAGCGCGCTGGGCCCTCTGTCGACATGCACGCGCCGGGGGAGCCAGGCGACTTGCCTTACGCGGTAGGTTGCCCTGCATTCACCCATGAGCTGCGGCAGGTCCAGTGGCCCAGCAAGAAAAACTTCAAACCGGACGTACCAGAGAAGTACGACGGCAAGTCGCATCCGTCGGAGTTCCTCAGCATCTACACCATCGCGGTGCAGGCTGCCGGGGGACGGGACGACAAGATCCTTGCAAACTACTTCCCGCTGGTGCTCAAGCCCAACGTCAGGTCCTGGCTCATGCACTTGCCGGACAACTTCATCTCCTCTTGGGCAGATCTATGCCATCAATTTGTCGGCGCCTTTACAGGCAGCCACAAGCCACATGGCCAAGAGAGCGATCTTCATCTGCTCGCCCAGAAGGAAGGAGAGCCACTGTGCAAGTACATTCAGAGATTCAGCCGTGTACAGCACAACATCCCAGACGTCCACCCTGCTGCGATCATCAGCGCGTTCCATCAGAACATGCGAAACCGCAGGATGAGGGAGGAGATGGCGATGTGTAAGATCAGGGACGTCAGCGAGCTTTACGCCCTGGCCGACAAGTGTGCGCGCGCTGAAGAGGGGAGGAGGCTCCCCGGAGAGAATACAGGAGCAGGAGGATCCGACAGTGAGGATGCCGCCCCGGCAAGGAAAGGCCGACGGCGGAACAACAGAAGGATGAAGGGCAAGGAAGTGCTAGCTGTCGAGCATACCGGCAACGGAGGTGGCGCCAAAGAAGCTAAAGCTGGTGGCTCCGGCAAGGAGGCCCAGCCTGTGGCGGCCGCCGACAAGCAGGACAGCTCCGGCAAGCAGTATTGCAAGATCCACCGCACCAAGGGTCATGATCTCCAGAGCTGCAAGAAGGTCGAGCAGCTTGTTGAGCTGCAAAAAGATGAGTATGGGCGACGCGACAAGGAGAAGGCCCAGGAAGGTGCTGGAGGAGCCGGCAAGAAACGCCCCGGCCGGGGAGGACGCCGCGGCAAGGCCAAGCAGCGGCAAGGAGACAGACCTCCCCGCGGCCGCGACAAGGATGAAGACGACGATGATAACGAAGACATGGATGATGACGAGGCCGATGAGCAGGAATTTCAGAAAGCCACAGAGGTCCTGTGCGTTGACGGTGGCGCCTCTCTGCATACTTCGCACCGCCAACTCAAGCAGTGGATGGGGAAGTAAATGCAGCAAAGCCATCCGTAGAGTCACGCAAGCCCCTGAAATGGTCCAGCACGCCTATCATCTTTGATATTGAGGACCACCCTGATTGCGTAACTGCGGTCGGGTGCTTGCCGATGTTGGTTTCTCCAAGTATCCGCAACCTCAAGGTCACGAAGATGCTAGTTGACGGTGGGGCCGGCTTGAACTTGATATCCTCCGCGGTCCTCCAGAAACTCCAGATCCCTGACAGCGAGCTCGAAGAGACCGGCACGTTCCAAGGAATCAGCCCGGGAAGGAGCAAGCCGAAGGGAAAGATCACGCTGCCAGTCACATTTGGCAGTGAGCTGAACTTTAGAACTGAGAGGGTGACTTTTGACGTTGCCGACTTTCCATTACCTTACAATGGGATCCTTGTCCGTCCAGCGCTCACCAAGTTCATGGCAGCCTCTCACTATGCATACAACATGCTCAAGATGCCAGGCCCGATAAGTGTCATTTCTGTCCCTGGCGACAAGAAACATGCCCTTATCTACGCCGACAAGATTTACCGGGAGGCAGCAGCCGCAGCCGATCGCAAGTCACTTGCCGCTGAAGCTCCCGGGGGGAAGAAGAAGACCAAGTCCGGCAAGAGCTCTGATGCCCACTCCGGCAAGCGCACCTCTTCGGAGTGCTGCGCTACCGTCGAGGACGCACCATCGAGCTCCACCGGCAAGTTTAAGAAGGCGATGGCAGCTCCACCAGAGACCAAGAAGGTGTCCGCCAAGGAGGACGGCACTGGTGGTACCTTCACCATCAGTGCCACTCTCGACCCCAAATAGGAAAGCGCGCTCGTTGCTTTCCTGCGGGCGAATGTCGACGTGTTTGCATGGCAGCCGTCTGACATCCCCGGTGTTCCCAGGAAAGTGATTGAGCACCACCTAGCCGTTTGTCCTCATGCGCGGCCCGTCAAGCAGAAAGTCAGGAAGCAAGCGGTGGAGCGCCAAGAGTTTATTGCAGAAGAAATCAAGAAGCTGGAAGCAGCAGGCCTTGTCAGAGGAGTGCTCCAACCCACGTGGTTGGCCAATCCTGTAGTCGTGCGCAAGGCCAGCGGAAAATGGAGACTTTGTATAGACTTCACTGATGTCAATAAAGCTTGTACCAAAGACCCATTTCCCTTGCTGCGCATTGACCAGATTGTTGACTCCACAGCCGGATGTGATTTGCTTTCATTTCTTGATGCATACAGGATACCATCAGATCTTCATGGCAGAAGAAGATGAGGATAAAACCGCGTTCATCACCCCATGTGGAACATACTGTTTCGTACGGATGCCCTTCGGGTTAAAGAATGCTGGATCAACATTTGCAAGGGTAGTCCATGTCGCTTTTGAGCCCCAGATACACAGAAATGTGGAAGCCTACATGGATGATATAGTGGTCAAGAGCAAGGACAAAGCTACTCTGATTCAAGATCTAGACGAAACTTTTGCAAATCTGCGCAAGATCAACCTCAAGCTCAATCCCGAGAAGTGCGTGTTTGGAGTACCTTCCGGCAAGCTTCTCGGGTTCTTTGTGTCACAGCGGGGGATTGAAGCCAATCCCGACAAGATCAAAGCCATCGAGCAGATTGAAGCACCAAAGCGCGTCAAGGATGTACGAAGGCTTGCCGGTTGTGTGGCTGCTCTCAGCAGGTTCATCTCTAAGTCCGCAGAGCGCGCCTTGCCATTTTTCAAAATATTGAAAAAGGCAGGTCCGATGAAATGGACTCCGGAAGTGGAGGCTGCGCTGCAGGACTTGAAGAGGTACCTGTCCTCCACTCCAATACTTGTCGCACCTAAGCCACGAGAGAAGTTGCTGCTGTATCTAGCAGCAACCAATCAAGTGGTTAGTGCTGCGTTAGTAGCGGAGAGGGAGGCGGACGATGAGCCAGCAACCGCGGCAAGTGGATCCAGCGACAAGCAGGGGGCTTCTCCGACAAGCTCTGGTCCCGACAAAGATGGATCTGCGCAGGCATGCAAGGAGGTGCAGAAGAAAATGGTGCAGCGCCCAGTTTACTTTGTCAGTTCCCTTCTGCAGGGGGCTAGGTCGAGGTACTCTGGCGTGCAGAAATTGCTTTTCGGCCTCCTCATGGCCTCGAGAAAGCTGCGCCATTACTTCCAGGCACATGAGATAACAGTTGTCACTCGCTTTCCGTTGAAGAGGATATTGCAGAATCCAGAAGCAACAGGCAGGATTGTCGAGTGGGCACTGGAACTGTCAAGCTTTGGCCTCAAGTTTGAGAGCACCTCAACTATACAGAGCAGAGCATTGGCGGAATTCATAGCGGAGTGGACGCCAACACCAGATGAAGAAACTCCAGAAACGAGCATCCCCGTCAAAGAGGCAAGCAAAGAATGGTTGATGTACTTTGATGGTGCCTTCTCGCTGCAAGGCGCCGCTGCTGGTGTGTTGCTTATCGCACCCACCGGAGAGCACCTCAAGTACGTAGTCCAGATGCACTTTCCAAAGGAGCAAGCAACGAACAATACCGCAGAGTATGAGGGTTTGCTTGCCGGCCTCAGAATCGCAGCAGACCTTGGGATCAACAAGCTCATTGTCAGGGGTGACTCGCAGTTGGTCGTCCGCCAAGTAAACAAAAACTATCAGAGTCCGTTGATGGAAGCATATGTTGATGAAGTGAGGAAGCTAGAAGAACACTTTGACGGCCTGCAAATGGAGCATGTTCCACGAGCTCAGAACGATATTGCTGATGGCCTGTCAAAGTGCGCCGCACTAAAGTTACCTGTGGAACCAGGGATCTTTGTGCTCAAGCTGACTCAACCATCCGTAACCCCATCGACTGGACAGAGTAAGAAGAGAAAGTTGGTTTCTGGTGACTACTTTCCGGCAGAGCTTCCCGAAGCCGCCGCCAAGAAGGTCACCAAGATCGACGCCGAGAGTGCTGAGGAGCAGTCTGCTCCGGTGAACCTCACGGTTTTTTCCGTTGAAGCAGGCACTCCCGACAAGTTTTGCTCCGGCAAGCTTGCCGGGTAGCATCACGCTCCGGTCGAACCACAGGTTCTTGCCGTAGAAGCGGATGTTCCCACAGCAACAGATATGCCTTTAGTCCTTGCTGTCGAGCCGCAAGCTCCGGCATGGGTGCAGCAGATTATCCGTTTCCTTCAGACAGGAGAGCTTCCCGAAGAGCAAGAAGAAGCGGAAAGAGTAGCCCGGCAGTCAAGTATGTACAAGTTTGTCGACAACACACTGTACAGAATAAGGCTCAACGGTGTGAAATTGAAGTGCATTCGCGGGGAAGACGGACAACAGCTGTTGGAAGAGATACATGGAGGCATATGTGGTCATCACATTGGCGCAAGAGCACTTGTCGGCAAAGCGTTCTGACAAGGTTTCTTCTGGCCGACAGCCCTCCAGGATGCAACTGCACAAGTAACCAAGTGTGAAGCATGCCAGTTCCATTCCAAACAGATACACCAGCCAGCTCAAGCTCTCCAGACGATCCCTTTATCCTGGCCATTTTCGGTCTGGGGGCTCGACATCCTCGGCCCCTTTCCCCGAGCTGTCGGGGGCTTTGAGTTCTTGTACGTCGCCATCGACAAGTTCACAAAGTGGCCAGAAGTGGAACCAGTGAGGAAGGTAACAGCACAGTCAGCAGTCAAGTTCTTCAGGTCGATTGTTTGCCGTTTCGGGATCCCTAACAGGATCATCACCGACAACGGCACGCAATTTACGAGCCGCACCTTCATGCAGTACGTCCAAGATCTTGGCGCCAAGGTCTGCTTCGCTTCTGTTGCTCATCCGAGAAGCAACGGTCAAGTGGAGAGGGCAAATGCTGAAGTGCTGCGAGGCCTCAAGACCAGAACTTTCGACAGGCTGCACAAGTGCGGAAGAAACTGGATCGAGGAGCTGCCGGTGGTTCTTTGGTCGATCAGGACGACACCAAATCGAGCCACTGGCCAGACACCTTTCGCTCTAGTCTACGGAGCAGAGGCAGTTCTCCCCACGGAACTCATTTACGGGTCGCCTCGAGTGCTCGCTTATGATGAGCTCGAGTAAGAGCAGCTGCGGCAAGATGACGCGCTGCTCCTTGAGGAAGACCGTCTTCAGGCTGCTGTGCGAGCCGCTCGCTACCAGCAAGCTTTGCGTCGCTACCATAGCCGCAAAGTTAAAGCCAGAAGCTTCGAGGAAGGCGACCTTGTTCTTCGGCGTGTTCAGTCCGCCAAGAATTCCAACAAGTTGACGCCAAAGTGGGAAGGCCCTTATCGGGTGAAACAAGTCACTAGGCCCGGCGCTGTCCGCCTTGAGACCGAAGATGGCATTCCGGTGAGCAAATCCTGGAACATTGAACATCTTCGTAAGTTTTACCCATAGGGCGCGGTTGCCGGAAGCTTTTCCGGCAACCACCTTTTGTACAAGTCTTGCCACTGTTGCATGTATTCCTTTGTACAAAGCCGGGCGCAGACCCCGTGCACAAGTAAAGCTCATGTGCCCCGCACATCTTGTCAATTTCATGTTGTAATCCTTTTCGCATATGTTATCTGACACTTTGTGCAGCACCAGACCCCGGTAAGCAATAACGAGCCGTAAGGCTCCATATCATTACTTTCTTTCTCTGTCTCTTTCTCAAAAGAAGGAAGGTTCCCTCGCCCACAAGGTTTGCCGGGGGGGAAGGAGAAGATAATGGTGTGGACCGGGCCGTTCAAGAGAGTTTCTCCTTGCCGGGAAGCAGACGATAGAAAAGCTAAGTTACTAAAGCTTGAGCAATCAGTTTTTAAGTTTTTAAGTTATTTTCCTTGAACGACCGTGCTTTGTATGGAAAACCGACTCGTAGCTAGTTGCGCCCTTACTTTTTTTCGAGTCCGCTCAACAACTTAAGTGAGCTGCGACTAGTTGCGACAAGGTTGCTTGTCGGTAGCGACCCCGCCAGCAGGCTGCTGAAGTTCCGCACTCGGCGCTCGCAGCAAGGGTGCCTGCACCGACAAGTTTCCCTAGAAAGCGTAGGGCAGGAACATACAAAGCCAAGAGTCGAGTAAAGGAAGTAACACAACAATTTTTTACCTAAGATAAAGTTATATTACAAAAATAACTTGTCGCGCCTCTAATAAAGTGTTCCCATGACATGACTGGCAGCGGCAAGAAAAGAAGAAAACGGACGGCCTAATCTACGCGACCGCCATCAACCCTTTTAACCTCGTTCACCCTGTCCACAATGGGTGCGACGAGGGCCTTGAGTGCATCAAGATCAGCGTCCGCCGGCAGCCTCTTGAGGACGTTGGTGAGGTTGAGGCCCGGGTTGCGGAAAGCCACCTTCACCAGCACCTTCTCCAGAACTCCGGCACAAATCGTGCGCGACTCGTCGGCCAGCTGCTTTGGGATCCGTTCCCGGAGTTGCTGGAGGGCCGTCACCACGCCTTTGAAGAACAGAGTGAGCTTGGTGCTAGGTTGGAGGTCCTCGTCGGAGGAGTACCCGAGGCCCTCCACCCCCAATTGCACCAGCTCCTCTTCGATGACTGCAGCAATGTTCACGAGGCCCTCCGTCCAGAGCTCCACAGTATCTCCGAGAAGATTCTGGGTTTCGGCGGCCCTCGCCAGCAGCGCCTCATTGGCCTTGATATCCTTCTTCAAGCCCGCCTCCCGTTTCTTGGCGCCGTCCAACGTCTCCGTCAAGGTGGCCAGCTTCTGCTTCAGATCGGCGTTGGAATCCTTGGCGGCGCTCAGCTCTTTGCCCTTCTCGGCGAGTCGGCCCTGCAGCTCACCGTGGGCAAGAGCGTCCTTCTCGCGCTCCCGCTTGAGCGCGGCAAGCTCTTCGCCACCCACCTTCAGATCAGCCTCCAGCTGCGCCACCTTTACCTCCAATTCCTTCTTGGTGGTCTCGGCAGCCACGACCGCATCCTTTGCTTCTTGGAGCGTCCCGCCAAGTGCCTGTTCGCGCGCGGCAAGCTCCTCCTCGTGGCTGTCGAGGTTCACTTTCCGTTGAGCCAGCTCGCCTTCTTGCGCGTACAGCTTCTCGCCGGTGAGCCGCTGCTGCTCTTCAGCTTCGGCCTTCTCGAGGAGGAAGGCCTTCCGCTCCTCAGCAAGTTGCTCCCGCTCCTCCGCCAAGGCCCGGAGAGCTTCCTGGCGAAGACCCCGGAGCTCCTCCGCGCGCTTCTCTATATCCACGCTCGCCTTCATGATGAGCGCTTCCCGGGACTCCAACTTGACTTGGCGGGCGCGATAGAGCGCCAGCAGCCTCCATAGCAGCCGCACCTCCTCAGGCTCGTTGCTGCTGCTTCCCGGCACGTCGACGATCGACAACCTGGTGGAGGCAAGCACCTCCCCATCCAGAGCTTCTCCTTCCACCGGCGCCCTGGAGCTTGACGCCCAGGGGAGCTTGATGAAGATGCCCTTGCCGGCCTTCAGATAGGCGCCAGGCTGGGACTCCTCGGAGCCTGGCACTGCGGCAGCGGCGGAGGGATCGGCGGTCGGTGCAGCGCCTGGCGCTCCTGCGGCCTCAGGGCTGTCAGTGCGATCGCCAGATCCCTCGCCAGCTTCCTCGGCGGCAGCCTTGGCGGCCTCTTCGCCGGCGGGCACATCAGCACCGGCTCCTTCTTCGGTGGCCGCGGCATCATCAGTGTTGTCGCGCGTGTTCTCCTCGCCGCCCGCCTCAGTCTCCATCGGATCCGCGGAGGGTGGATCTGATGACCGGAGAAGAAGGAGAAATCGAACAAGCACTCGAGAAGAAAAATCAGCAGAAGAACACAAGGAGAGTTTCGGGCAAGAAGGACTACCTGTGCTGGGATCCGCTGTCATGGACTCCACCACTGGGGGATCGTTGGCGCTATCCCTTGCCGGAGACTCCTCCCTTGCCGGAGACTCCTCCCTTGCCGGAGAACGTTTCCTTGCCGGGGAGTCCGCCCTTGGCGGCGTAGTCGAAGCAGACGACGAGTCGGAGGTGATCACCACGCCCTCCTGATGAAGCTGTTCTGCTCCTGCACAAACAAACCAGCGATCAGATGCCAACAAAGGAAAAGAGCGACCGCGTGCGCCCAGAAGCATAAAGTAAACCATGTACTTACGCTGGGGGCTGCGCTGGGGGCTGCTCTGCGGAGTAGTGGCCAGATCCGGCAAGGTGGTCTCGGGTGCGCCTCCTGCCGTCGCAGTGGGCTCGTCCTCGATGATAACCACCGGAACCTTGGCCCTCTTCGCCGCCCTCTGGGCCAGAGTCCTGAAAAGGGAGAGTCCAGGGTGGATCAGATCAGACGCAGGACAAGAATAGCAAGTTGAAGAACTATAAGAACAACAAGGGAATCTTACTCTTCTTCTTCCTCCTCGTCGGAGCTGAGCGCGGAGAGGTCGAAGTTCGGCCCACCTCCGGCGTGGCGAGGTGGAGGAGTGGGATCCCTTGGCCGCTTGGCGGGGACTGCGGCGCTAGCCCGAGACGACCCCGCTCCAGTTGCCACCGTGGCGGGAGGCGCTCCCGCGGCAACCGTACTTGCCGCGGCGGAGCGCGTCGCGCGGCGCTGCGGCTGTTGGCCCACTTGCCGCCCTGCTGCGTCCCCGGCCCTGCGGAGGCGCCTTCTTGGCTGCGCTGGGGGCTGCGCTGCGGGCCCTGCTCGTGGCAAGCTCCTCGGAGATGGCGGGCCGCTCGCACCCTCGGCGGGCTCGCTCGACTCGGCGTCAGGCGCGGCAAGCTCTTCTTCGTCTTCGGGCCACTCCCGTTCGGCAAGGCTCGTCACCAATGCCGCGTCTGCTTCCTCCACTGTGAACCCGAATTCACCTGCGGCTGTGGCTACCGCCGCCTCTTCCGCCCTGGTGGCGATGCGTTCCATATCTTGATCGGTGGTGTCGCGGGTGAGGAGCTTCTTTTCGTCAGCATTGACCGCCACGTCCACTATGCCATCGAAGAACTGCTGCACGACGTCGTCGGCAGGTTCTTGCCAAGTTGGAACGACCCCGTGCGAATCGCACAACGGCATCATTGCGCAGATGCGGTCACGCGAGGAGTTGTTGCACAGAGGAACGACGCCTGCTGGCAACCTGAACCACTCGGGATGCTGTGGGTCGTGCTTGAATATCTCCTTGAGTATCCCGTCCAGCTCTAGGATGGTGAAATTGAAGTTGAGGCCCGGGTGCAACCTCATGATATCTGCTGGGCCTCCAAATTCCCAGGCGAGTCTCCCCCTCGCCTGCAGAGGGGCGATGCGGCGGCGAAGGAAATCTACGCCGACAGCTCCTACAGTCAGCCCGGCAAGCCTGAGACGCAAGATCCGGGTGGTGGCGATCTTTAGCTTGTCGTCGTCCGCGGACAGGGCACTCCAATCATTGCCACGCACTGCTGGGGCTTGGCGCAAGGCGGTGAACGGCTGCGGGTTCTCCTCTACAACCTAGCACCAATCTGCTCTCCACTCATCCCACTTGCTGCGGAGCTCCCCCTCCAGATAGGTCTCCTTCTGGCCGGCTCGCGAGATCCAGGCGATCCCACCGGCAAGAGTTTCCCCTCTCTCGACACGAGGCATAAAGAAGTGGCGGAAGAGGGCTACGTTGGGGTGGACTCCGACAAAGTTTTCGCATAGATGGGCGAAAACTGCCATGGTCAGAACGGCGTTGGGGGTGAAATCAAGGAGGTGGAACCCGTAGGTGTTCATGATGTCGCAGAAGAAATCAGAGAAGGGCGGGCAGAGCCCGCAGTAGAAGAACAAGGCAAAGAAGGGGTACCCGCCAACTGGAGCTTCTTGCGAGGCGACGGCGGAGAGTACCTTCGTGCGCGAATGCGCCCGCGTCTCCGTCGACCAGAAGAGATAGTACCACTCCCTCAGCTCCTTTGCGGAGAGCTCGGGGGGGAAGGTGGCCCGCTCCTTCCGCAGCGCCTCAAGCCGCTGCGCTTCGGTCGACTTCACAGCTTTCGCGGCCGCAGTCTTCGCGGCCTTCCCCTTCCCGGCCTTCGGAGCCATGGCGGAGGCGGTGGGGAAGATCGACGGCGCTGGCGGCGGCGGCGGCGACGGGGGCGGAGCGCTGCTCTCTTTCGACTTTGGAAGCGGAGGGGGGCGGCGGAGATTTCTGAGATTGCAGCAGCAAATAGCGAAGGTGGGGGAACTGCCCCTGTTTCCCTTGCTTATAAAAAGGAGGAGGCGAACGTTGCGCTTTTTCCGAATAAAGAATCACCCACGATCTCTCCCACGATGCCGCGATCGACGCGTGCCGTTACGGGGGGCGCGGTGGATACGGAGTTAGATTCGGCATAACCCAGGCCCGCGCGTGCCCGTGCCCTGTTTTGGGCCTGGCCCAACAGCGCTCGGCACCGTGTGTGGCCCAGGCCCGGGGGCTCCTGTCGGTGTACTAGAGTAGGGGTACCCTAGTATCCCGAACTCGTGCACGGGCAGTTGCAGCGCCCCGCGGCAAGGCTTGCCGGGCGACCGCCAGGGTCCTCCGCTGGTTCCTTTGGAGCCATTCAAGAACAAAGTATTCAAGGTGAAGAGACAAGGCCCCGGCAAGAGGAGCTTGCCGGGAAGAGACAAGGCCCCGGCAAGAGGAGCTTGCCGGGAAGGCCAACCTCGGCACCTCAAGAAACTTGCCGCGACACACCTCGCGTCCCGGCAAGGTCCGGCGAGCGACAAGCTTCCGGGCGTGACAAGACGACGACCCCGACAAGGTACTTGCCGGGGGCCAGCTGCCACTCTGTACCCGCGCTCCAGTGCATCCACCCGCGCGTCACCCTGAGGCTCTCTTAGGGGCGCGTGGCGGGAGCCTGTGCAGCCAGGGGTACGCGGTGGCAAGCGGAGATGAAGAGGAGGCCATCGTGGCAAACGGTGGCGCTCCTAACGGTCACTTTTTGCACTGTTTAGGCGTCTCAGACAGGCATTCAATGCCCTTGTCCCCTGCCGTCAGAGTTAGATAGGATACACTGTGCCCACATTAGTGGTAGCTGTACCTACCGCATTCTTTTTTCATTTTTACTCCTCTAGTCTACGTTGCCACCTGTCGGTGACCCCTTGAGCGTATAAAAGGAGGCCCATGCGCAACGTAGAAGGGGTTCGGCTCATTCGAAACACCAAGGACACTCTCACGCTCGGTCTGGTAGCGTTCATCGCTCCTGAGCAAGAACTCAATACAATCAAGCAAGCAGGAGTAGGGTTTTACGCATCCGTGCGGCCCGAACCTGGGTAAACCGCTCGTGTGTTTCGCCTCGATCCGCTCTTCGTGCGACCTCCGCCCTCACCGAATCGAAAGGGACTCGGCCCGCCGGTCCCATAGGTGTTCGTGGGTCAGCCCCCCGACATCTCTGAAGGCGCAAATGCTTGTGCACAAGAAACTACAGAAAATGACCGTAATGCATTGAAAACTAACTGCATTGTTTTTAGCAGCTTAAAAATCATAGGTAGCATTATCAGTAGTATGACCTTGTCAAGACCTTCAACTTAGCCTTATTAACTAAATACACACAAACCCAAATACAAAGTGCATTTTAATATCAAGGTGGTGTTATCCTTTTTCAAATAATTTAGTTGCCTTAAACATGGATAGATCAATAGCAACTTCCTAAGAAAGATATGAAGTATTTTTTGCATATGCAGCAGATATAAATAACCCACCTTGACTTCTTCATACAGTTTCTTCTCCCAGGCATACAATCTCCCTAACGTCTGTGAGTGACTTCCCGACTTCATCCCACCGTAATCGAATATATGCCTCTTATTAGTCTCACTCTTCTCTGTCCACGACAAACTGTTCGAGCTTGCTCCCAGCTCGCTCCTATAGGACGAGGGCGATGGAGATCGATGCCACGCGATGGCATGGATTATCTTCGACGAGCTCTCTGCACCAAGACAGAAATATCAATGGCAATACCATCAACCGAAGACAACACCAGATACATTACCAATCAATAAAAACACCTAATCTGTAGTCTGTACTCTGTAGTGTATGGTTATATCAATCAAAAGCCAGTCCTTGCAATGTGATGTTCTAAGTTCCACCAGAACTGGAAAATGTAGATTCAAGGTGTTCGTCATGAAGCAGAAGCCTTTAGTCATTTGCACCCCAAAAGGACCACCTTGGCAATCAAGAACCACAAGTGGTAGCATCAAAAGGGCTAAAAAATTGGGCCAGGACATGAATACAAAGTTAGAAATGGGTGATAACAAATTGACTGTGTGCGGATATTACATCAGCCAAGAATATTCAAAGCCACTTCTTTTAAGAGATTATGCTCTATCTGATCTCCACAAGCAAATGCGAGCCCTAAACAAAGAACAAGTACCATCTAAAAACTCTATACCACCATGAGTATTAAAGGAGTAGTGTATCCAAACCAAATCCATCTAATGACACAGGGCCTTCCACTGATGGAGATTCGTGAAATCCATTCGTGTCTCGCATTGAAATCAAGAAATCACTACTTGTTCACTTCATTTTTTTAATTAAAAAAGCATCTTCTTTAGCATCGAGAGGATGATGTGCCATGTTTCAATTCAGAATCGAGCCTAACCTAAGCAACCAATAAACACAATATCTGAGCAGCTAGACACATGAATGAAACAGAACCAGCAGTAAACCTGGGATGGCCAATCGGTGTGCAGAGGAAACGGCGGCCATGGTGTCCGCATCAGCACCAGCAGGATCCAGCATGGACAAGCCAACAACCTGCAGTAGCAGCAGTAAGCGAGAAGTCGCAGAAAAATATTGTTGCCTCCTCTATCTCCGGTGACGGCAGAGCCCCCTATCCCATCCACATCTGACCTTGCATCTTTTTCCCATCTCACCTCGCGTCCTCTGTGGTGGATCTCCTCATCCACACCTGCCGCCTGCCTCTCCATGACTCAAGCACAAGGTGGGCTGCTGGCTATCCCGTGGGGAGAAGAGGGGATGTGCAGAGGACCGGTTACGAAGGAGGAAGAACGTGCGGTGGCGACGGCGTGCTCCGTCTGGCGGTGGCCTCGAGCATGCCGGAGACCAACCATATGGGTGTTGACTCCTCTCAAGAGGGCGCAGATCAAGAAGCACCACCGCAGCCGGGAGTACATGCCCTCGCGTTCGATGGCCTCGGTGAGCGCCAGGAGGCGTCGGAGCCGTGCCAACGACAGCTGCGGCTAGGGTTAGCCACGAGCGCAGGAGGAGGAGGTGAGCGTCGAATCGAGTGGGTGGAGGAGAAAGATAGACCGGATCGAGGAGACCTCGAGGGAGTGTTGGGCGGCGCCGGAGACCGCCGGCAGCGGCGGGAATTTGCCGGCGGCCGAGAGGTGGAGAGAGGATCGAGAGAGAGGCGAACGAGAGGGATCGCCCATTCGTTGGGCCATCCTTTGTTTTTCCTGCCACCGACTGTGTTGCACAGTAGGGGAGGTGTTATCTGGAGTAAACAAGCAATTCCTAGTACTACCATGGCAATTTGCCATGGCAATTTTTCTGATACCTACTTAGTAAATATCCTACGTGGCATAGCCCAGCATTCGCACCTTACGCGACTATTAATGTGTTTAATGTGCCTTGACCCAGTCATATAGCCAATTCTCATATGAGTTAATCAGCTAGTGTACTCAGTTCCTAGACTACCTCGAATGCAATTCATAAGGGAGTTAAGAACGGGGGGTACAAACTGAATTTTCCATGTGTGCATTTAGGAATTTGCGATGTACTTGTAGTGATTAGTCCATTATGCTTTGTGAATTCTGAGTAGTCCAAACAATGAAACAAAGGTAGCCACAATTAATAATTCTAAGTTGTTATCAAAAAGTTGCCATGGCAAAATGTAGAGAGAAAATAATCTAAGTTAGTTATCAGAAAAGTTGCCATGTCAAAAACTTGTAGATAGAGACAATAATTCTAAGTTATAAAAAATTTGCCATGGCAAATTGTTGAGAGAAAAATAATTCTAAGTAGGTATCAGAAAAATTGCCATGGCAAATTGTAGAGAGACAAATAATTCTAATTTTTTATCAAAAAGTTGCCATGGCAAATTTGTAGAGTGAAAAAAAATCTAAGTTATCAAAAAGTTGCCATGGCAAATTGTAGAGAGAAAAAATAAATTCTAAGTTAATTATTAGAAAAGTTGCCATGGCAACTTAAGATGTTAAAAAACATGGCAAAGTTATAGATGTTAAAAAACATGGCAGAGTTGACATGGCAACTTAAGATGTTAGAAAACATGGCAAAGCTATAGATGTTCAAAAACATGGCAGAGTTGCCATGGAAATTTAAGATGTTAAAAAAACATGGCAAACTTTACGATGTGCAAACACGTGGCAAACTTCTTTTAATTAAGTTTGTTCAAGAACATGGCGAACTTCTTTAATTAACATGTTTGTAAACATGCAAACTTGCCATGGCAAAGTTATAGATGTTCAAAAACATGGCATATTTGCCATGGCAACTTACGATGTTCAAAAACATGTCAAACTTTTCAGATGCTGAAAAACATGGCAAACTTGCAATGTTATTTTAAATTGCTCAAAACCTTTTGCAAACTTGCCACGGCAAACTAAGGATGTGCAAAAACATGGCAATTTTTTTTAATTAAGTTTGTACAAAAACATGGCAATTTTTTTTAACCAATATGTTCGAAAACATGGAAAACTTGCCATGGCAACTAAAGATGTTTAAAAACATGGCAACCTAATATGCTGAAAAACAAGGTAAACTTGCCATGCCAACTAAAATCAGTATTTTACTTAGAGCTATGTTTTTTTTCATGGCAACTAAATGCATTTTTTGCCATGGTTCATTGTGTCTTCTTGCCATGTCCATCCAAGGAATGTTTGTCATGGCCATTACAAATTAGTTTGAGAGCACAAGTTTGTTCTTTCAATTTTGTTTTGTCATGGCAGTTTTACCTAAATCGCCATGGCAAATTTCGACTTTTATTGCCATGGCAATTTACAACAGCGGCAAATTTTTGTGAGCAACGGCAATTTATTTAAAACCGTGGCAAATTTATTTATTCTAGCACGGCAAGTTTATTTTTTTGTTGGACCATGCCAACTTTAATATATATTTATCATCAGCTATTTTTCTATGAATTTCTAAATTTTTGGGGCATTTTTCTTTTAAAGGTTTCTCAGTTTTTTTAGCTGTTTTTTTTCCTGCATTTTTCTGTTTTATTATCTAAATGGGCCTGTTTTCCTTTTGATGCTCGTGCAACAGGCCCATGCTGGCGTTTCCGGAAGTGTTTGCGCTGGGAGGTGTCCCAGGCCGAACAAGATCGTTCGGTCGTTCCCCTGCCGAACGATTCGTTCGGAACCAGGTCGACAAAAATCTGACGTTCGCTCCTTATCGGGGTCCTTCTTTTAACGGGGCTTTAGTTTTGTTCACTGCAGCCCGCTACGCACAGTGGCAGAGTCGGTATCCCACTCCATTGTTCTGTAGGCTGCTCTCGTGGCTTGCTAATCGCCATGCATAGGCTAGTGGCAGGAGGCTAGGAACGTATGCAAAGTTCCAGGAAACTGGTGCAATGCAAGCCGGCCAACACCGCCAAGCCGAAGCAGCCGGCGGCTGAGCGTCAAGGTATCACCGACCAGTCCATCACTCTTCCAGGTGCACCTACAAAGCCTCGTCGAATTTAGGATATTTTTCTCTTTAAAAATATATTAAAGAACACATGCAAACATTATATTGAATTATTGCATTTTTTTTCATCCGTTCATCTTGGCAAACACCATATTGAATAACCATGTGAATTTTGTTCTTTTCATCTTTTTTGTGATTATGTACATCAGTTTATCAATCGACTGGCTACTTACTAAAGTTGTCATGCATATTTTTAAATGTTGTGTGGAATAGCAATATTCATAATAATATAATTAAGCAAGAATATGCTTTAGTCATACTGGTCCTTTAATTATAAGAGTTCTAAAAAAATCTAGGGCCGCATTTTGCAGTTTGCACTGGGGCCCCAAAAATCCTGGAGACGGCCCTGCCCCTGCGTGCAGAAGCACCTAGGCGTCGATGTACTGGGCGATAATGGCCGGGCGCATCTGCCCCAGCGCGGCCTCCGCCACGGCCAGATCGTCGATCGCGCGGGTGCGGCGCAGGAGTTGCTCGGCCGCGGGTGCCCAGGCGTGGGCGACTGCTTGCGGCGGCGGCGGCGGCGGCCTGAGGATGACCTGGAAGACGCTGAAGGCCGCATGGCCGTGCGACCTCGCGGAGAGCAGGCGCTGGAACGCCGTCTCCGCGTGGCGGGCGGCGTCGGCTTGGTGGAGTTTCCACCTGTTCCATCACCACAGCGCGTTGCCCTCGAGCCCGATGCGCACGACGCAGAGGGAGAAGACGTTGCCCAGGACGGCGTGGAACCTGCTGACGCGCTTGACCCGGCCGATAGCGAGGTCGATGATGGGACCGCGTGCTGAAGCGCCCTGGCCGACGTTGGGCGGCGGCTGCACGCCCGGGCCGAACCTGCGGCAATCCTCGGCGGCCATGGCGTACTTCAGGCGGGCGCCAATGATGGACCCCGCTATCGCTACCGTCTCGTTGATGTAGGTGAAGCTGCCGCCTCCGTCGCCATGTTCCTCCACTCCGCCATTACCGACGTCACTGCGCGCTCTCTCTCCCTCTCTATGTGATGTTGTTAATACTAGTAGAAGGAGACATGAGGCTATTTGTTAGAGCATCTCCATCTGCGCCCCCAACAAGTCCCCCAGGCGTTTTTTAGCGCCGACGCATAAAAATCGGCCTAGTCGCGTTCCCGGGAGTCTGTATTTTGCCGGTTTGGACCGAAATTGGCGCCGACGGACACAGGCCAAACCCGGCGCGCTCGGGGCGCCGGGGCAGTCGATTTTGGCGCGGACTAACGGCGGATCGCCGAGTCAGCGAGCCACACGCCTCGTCGTCCTCATCGCCTCAGTTTCCCGTGGGGAATCAATGCCAAGGTTGCCCGCCGGTAGCCTTCCGTCGATTCCTCACGGGCAGCGCGTGCGGCGCGCGCGGCAACGCACCACCTCCCGTCACGCGTACACACGACGCCCACCCCCCGGCCGCTATATAAGCAGCTCCTCCCCCTCACCTGAGGCCACACCCCACCCACAGCCGCCGAGCTCTCTCTGCATGCGCCGACGCTCCTCCCCTCTCTTCTTTCCCAGCCGCGACGATGGGCGAGAGGTTTCCCGGTGATGGGGCGGCGGCCAATGGCTTCGGCCGCCGCTTGCTGTACGAGTGGGAGGCGTACCTGCTGTCTCGAGGCCAACACGCCAGTGCCTCCGGACATGCGCGCGCCAGGGCGGTGGAAGCTGAGCGCCGGTGGCGTCCCATCCCCCCGCTGCCCGACGTCGACATGCTCCCCGACTACTTCGCCGACGAGGTCGCCCGCGTGCGGGCGTCGCTGACGGAGGAGCAGTGGGCCCTCCCACAGTACGCCGCCGGCAACCACCAGGCTTGGGCGGCGTACTTGCAACACCGGCAGGCGTAGCGGCTGGCCTCCACCAACAGAGCGCCGGTGGTGCAGGGGTCCAAGAACAGCAAGGGCAACCGCGTGTGGTGGGGCGCCCCCGGCCGCACTCTCCACACCGTCCTCGAGCACCTCGAGGGCGGCAACAACCCGCCATTGACGTACCCTGCAGCCCCGGTCCCCCGATGGAGCGGCGGCCAATGGATGCCGCGACGGGCCGGCTCCTCTTGTTCCTCCTCCCGCTCATCCTTCGGCTCGTCCACATTGTTCGGCGTCAAGGCCGAGCCCGCGGAGATCGCCGAGACACCGCTTGGCTGGCGCACCCGCATCATCATCAACGAGGGCGGGCGCCTCCTCCTCGGCTCCTCCCCACTTCGTCAAGCCAAAGACGGAGCCAGGGCTCGACAACGCAGCGGCCTTGAAGTGGGCCCGCGAAGACTGGGCGCAGACGGAGCTGGAGCGCCAGCGCCGCGCCTTTGAGCAGTTCGCCGCTCGGCACCGTGGTCGCGACGAGGGAGGCGTCGTCGTCCTCAATGACGACAACGGCGACAACGCGCCGCCTCCGCCGGTCCGTCAGGGCGACCCCGGGCAAGGGTCCAGCAGTGGCGTACGCGTGAAGGAGGAGAAGGACGACAACGACGGCGGCGATGACGGCGACCTCGCCTCTCTGAGCGCGTTTTTCGGCCTGTAGTCGCGACCTGTTTATTTTTTAAAGTATTTTATCTATGTAAAAAGTCTATTTCAATTCACCGAGATAATGTAATGTTTCGTCAAAAATTTGTCCCGTTCGCTGAATTTTAGACAAATAAATGTTCAAAAAAATTTAAAATAACCACATGGGGCTGACCCTGGCGGCGTCGGCTGGGAACCAAATCATCCCCAGGCCGAATTTAGCGCCGGTTCGCCCTAAACGGCTATTTTTCGAGCCGCCTAGGGGGCCAACGGTTGGAGATGCTCTTACTTGTGCTGCCTCGGGGTCGGTTGAGGCTATTTCTACCGCCGGCGAGGTAGTTTCCGGAGACGGTGTGGGGCCCACTTGCTGTCACGCCGAATCGTCTCGCTGCCACGTCAGAATCCATCGCAGGGGCACGATAGGAGCGAGCTAACGTAGCTTCTGACCCGCTGAATATTTGGTCCCACGCTCGCGCGGCCCACCCGTCAGCGAAAATGTTTGTCATGGTACTGGTATGTTGACCAAGTTGGGACCTGTCAGCCCATGCCAGGCTGGCTATTTCGGCTGACGTCAGCACAGTAGGTATAGGGCCGCCTGTTGTCCCGATTCATTTTCCTCCTACATGTTTCTCGTTTTGTCGTCCACGAGGCTCAGGTGGGCTGCTTGTTTCCTGCTTCTTCTTTTTTTCTTGCTTGTACGTGGGCACCATCTTTTGTTTTCTGTTGTCTTGTTTTCTGTTTTCCTTTTTCTTTCTTGTAGTTGGTCTGCCAAAAAATGTAGGTGTATGTGTCATCACTCTCAGCTGATGTGCACTAGAGGAGTGTGTCCTCACGAAACATAACTCGTACAAAAAATGTAGTGTGTACTATATTACTCCGAGCATATAATTTTGATGCAAAAAGAGAAAAAATAAATTAAGAAAAAACACTGGTCAAACTGAATGAGCTTCATGACGCATGAACTAAGAAGTACTAAAAAAGGGGAAGCGGGCAGTAGAAAACTCAAGTTCACTCTCCGATAGACAAAAACATATTATTTTTTAGCAAACAAAAAAGGTTATTTGGAACAAGAGTTTGTAGCATATAAATAGTTTCAGACCATTTACTTCTTTGTTATTGCATATCACTAGTTTTAGATGACCCGTGGAAATATAAAATATAGTTAAAAAAAGCTATACATAGATGATGCACATGCAATTGCACATGGCCGATGAAGATGCTACCGCGTGCGATCAACATGTGTGCAACCAGATGACTATATTTTGAAACAAAAATTAAATTGCACAGAAATGACGGGCGTGCAATTGCGTGTGGTCGACAGACATGTGTCTAACTAGTGGCACTATTTTTCTAAAGGAACAAAATGTTAGGTTGCACATGGACAATGGAAATGCAAATTGTGCATGGCCAGAGTACATGCAACTGTGTGCATCTGACATGTGTGCAAACCAAATGGAGTTATTTTAAAAAAAATCGAAAACCTCACTATTTAGAAAATAAAAATAACATAAATCCAAAACAATCAAATTAAATAGAAATAAAAACAAAAGTAGAAAAATGAAAAGGTAAAAATAAACCCACATACTTGGATGTCCATGCACCTAGCCCCCTGCCCGGCCCACACCCTAGTTATGCCCTACTCGTGGGGCTTGTAGTTGGATGTGGGCTACAACATATGTGGTTGCACATGGGGTGACGTGCGACTAGGTGACACGTTTGAATGAAAAACACCACTATATATAAAAGATAAAAAAACATAAAACATAAAGGAATAAAAAGAAGAAGAAGAATAGAAATAGTGTTAGGCATGCAACTGCCCCTCCCGCAACAAAACAACCTGAGTTGAAGTTGCAATCAAGGGAGACGCTTGCAGTTGCATGCCTAATGCCAGACATGCAACTGCATCATCCCCTCCCGTCGGAACGATGCAAGAGTTAAAGTTGCTATAGGGGGTGGCACTTGCAGTTGTGTTCCTAGTAGAAGACATGCAACTGCCTGTCCCCTTCCCCTCCCCGATAAAACAACACAGAGTTGAAGTCGCAATGAAGACATCCTAGTTGTAGTCGAGCCGACACTTGTAGTTGCGTGCTTAGTAGCAGACATGCAACTATCCCTTCCCACCCACAAAACACCACCGAGTTGGAGTTGCAATCGAGGGAGACACATGCAGTTGCATGGCTAGTCGTAGACATGCAACTACCATCCCCTCTCCCGACAAAACAATTCAAAAGATGCAGCCGCGTTGAATACATGTTGCAATCATGGGAGACACTTGCAGTTGCATGCCTAGTAGTTGACATGCAACTGCCGCCCCCCCCCCCCTCCCCAGAAAAAACACCATAGAGTTGGAGTTGAAGCCGAGAGAGACACTGGTAGTTGCGTGCATTGTGAAAAACATGCAACTGGCCGCCATCCCTCATCATCAGGGCCGGTCCTGAGATTTTGGGGGCCCGGGGCAAGACAAAAAACTGGGGCCCTCCTAATATATATAACCAATAACATTTTAATGCAACCAATTTTGATACTATTTTCGTTCAATACTTTCTACATATTATTTTAGAAGTTTCTTCTAAAACCCCGTTGGCCATCCGGGATTCGTGTCAAGGGATCGGTCATTCTTCTGTATGTGAAACATGTTAGACATTCGTTTATCCTGAGAAATATTCGAATAACTTGGCTACAGAACGACTAAGCAAGCAAAGGACAACAATATAAGATCTAGTCTCTTAAAATAATTCTCGATACAAATCCACTTATCGTAGGGTCAATGTCAATTTTATCCAACAATTTTTATAGATGTGCACTAGTAGAAAACGGAGCTTTAAAACCGGTTTGTAAGGGCCTTTAGTGTCGGTTATGGAACCGGCACTAAAGTGTGGGCACTAAAGCCCCCCCCCCCTTTAGTACCGGTTCGGCACGAACCGGCGCTAAAGTGCCACCACGTGGCGTGAGCTCGCGCCCTAGTACGGGGGACCTTTAGTACCGGTTGGAGTTACCAACCGGTACTAAAGGTATTTTTTTTGAATTTTTTAAAAAAAAATTGAAAAAAAATTTGATTTTTTTTTATTTTTAATTTTTCTGAATTATTTGATGATTTAGTCTCTAATCACCTCTCTTAACTGCTCAAGTGTGGATCACTCATTCCAAATCATCTAACTTCCCGACTGGTCACCCATCCCTCTCACTACTCCAGCTCGAGCACGCTTAACTTTCGGGTTCTATTCTCCTTCATTTTCGGGTCTGCACTTGTTGTTTTCCTGACAATAGTAAGATGTCAATCCTATTAACCCTCAGGAGTTTAGCTTGAGCATGAAGTCACACATTTCACCGTTTGAGTTTGAAACTATTATTCTAAAAAAATAGTAATTATTTAGTAACGCTAATATTTCTTGAATAGGTTTGACCATAGTTTGACCAAAATTCAAAAAATTGAAATAATTATTTAGTAACACTAATATTCTTGAATAATTATGTAATAACATTAATACTTCTTGAATAAGTAGTTTGACCAAATTTAACCAATTTTTTTAAAAAAACTGAAATTTGACCATATCTTTTTTTCCTTTTCGAATTTAGGATTCTAAAAAATTCCAAACAGGCCATAGGCTGTCTTCATCGGATGCGGATTTTCGTGCTGAATTTTTTGATATATTATACGTTTTTTCCGACATCGTATGCAAAAGTTATAGCCGTTTTACATTTTCCCTACACTTTTTGCAAAACATGTCCAAATTTAAGTTTTGAAATTTTCCTAACTAGTAGATATAGTAATATAACTACCTCTCGAAGGATTTTATCATTTTCTTTTGATTTTTTCAAAACTGAAATGGCGATACACGGGGGGGGGGGGTAGAGTTTGAAAATTGGCCCCTTTAGTACCGGTTCGTGGCACGAACCGGTACTAAGGTTAGACCTTTAGTACCGGTTGGTAACACAAACCGGTACTAAAGGGGCTCGTGGGGACCCGGCCTGACGCGAGCCTGCCACTACTCCTTTAGTACCGGTTCATGGCACGAACCGGTACTAAAGGCTCAACACGAACCGGTACTATTGATCGCAGCCGCGAACCGGCACTACTGATCACATTAGTGCCGGCTTTTTTACAAACTGGCACTAATGTGCTTCACATTTGACCCTTTTTCTACTAGTGGTGTAATATTGCCAGATCATTTAGCAGTGGAAGATATGCATCTTATATGTATGTGAAGGTAAATTACTTCATCAGCAACATAAATAATAGGGAATAGTAAGAGTGATATACCTCTTCTTTTTTGCAGGTACAAATGATATACCTCAAACCAATCGCATCAGCGTCCGTGATTAGGCGCTCAACAACGACCCGATATGGATGTTAGGCAGGAGGCACCCGGCAATATACTCCCAACACCTAGAAAGTGGATAACGAACGCACTCGGTGCTGTCAATTGCCATGGCCTGATGATGTACGTGTGAGTTCTGCGTGGCTGCGTCCAGCTACTCGAGCTGCCGGCGGCCAGCGACTTTTGATCTAAAGTTCGGGACCAAGGAACAGAGAATAGGGCAGTGGATTAGGGATGCGATCTCACGTCGCAAGAGTTACGCGGTGATTGCGTGCGTACATCAATGTGGGCTTAGTTTTGTTTACCTGAGCTAATTTCGTTTCGGGAGAAGAAAGTAATCAATTCCTGATTGCGTACTTATGCCTAGGCTGCTACCTCTTTCCTTTGTTTGAGCTAATTTCGTTTCAGGAAATGATATGGGCCTATGGGCTACCTTCGTACCACATCTAGGAGGGGGGCCCTGGATTTCGGGGGCCCGGGGCGGCCGCCCCCCTGCCCCCCCATCTGGGCCGGGCCTGCTCATCATTGACTATAAAACCCAGAGTTATAGTCGCATAGAAGACATGCAGTTGCATTATAGGGTGACACCTGCAGTTGCATGCCTAGTAGAAGACATGCAACTGCCCCTACCCCTGGATAAAACACCACAAAGTTGTAGTCGCAGTGGAGGGAGAGACTTGTAGTTGCATGCCTAGTGGCAAACATGCAACCGTCCCCCTCCCTCACAACAATACAATGCGAGAGCTGCAGTCGCGTTTGAAGACATGTAGTTGTGTGCCTAGTTGTAGACATGCAACTGTCCCCTCCTAAAAACACCATTCAATTGGGGTTGCAGTCGGGAGAGACACTACTAGTTGTGTGCCTTGTGAACATGCAACTAACCTCCCCTCCCCCTCCCCACACACAAACACTTCCCTCACAAAACAACAAAGAGTTTCCGTCGCATTGAATACATGCAGTTGCAGTCTGGGGTGACACTTGCAGTTTCGTGCATAGTACCAGACATGCAACTGCACTTATCCCCGGATAAAACACCACTGAGCTGCAGTTGCGCGCCTCCTCCCCTCCTGACAAAACAATATGAGAGTTGCAGCAGTGTTGAAGACATGCGGTTGCAGCTGAGGGCAACACTTGCAGTTGCATGCCTAATAACAGATGTCAACTACCCCGCCTACCTCCCGAACAAGGCAATTATGAGTTGGAGTTGCAGTCGTGTTGAAAACATGCAGTTGCAATCAAGGGTGACGCTTGTAGTTGCATGCCTGGTAAAGAGTAAAGTCTGATTTAAACCTTAACATTGTAGAGCTAGTTGAAAATGAACCCTCATCTTCAAATCCCTGAAGTCTATACCCTGTTCTATCTAATCCCGGTCATTTTTAACCCTGCGGTCGTATCCAAACAGGGATTGCCTACGTGGCATCGAGAAAGACCGGGATGGGTGGATTAGGCCATGTGTGGGGTTCACTTGTCAGCTGGGACGGAGGCTGCACTAGCAGCGGCAGCGACCCCGGGCATCTCATCCACCTTTTTTGTTTCCTTCATGGCACGACACTGTTTGCAGACGTGAACGGGTGGCGTCCATGTCCACGCAGTTACTTCGGTTTGGTCCAAGCACGCGGTCACCATATCCTAGCTGCTGCGGCTAGAAGGCATCGTACAAAGAAGACGAGGGGCGAAGCAGCTATGCTAGGGGGTCAACGAGGGAGGAAGAAGGTGGCTGGTGCGGCGCCGCTGGGTACAACACTGTGGCCGCTTCGCGTGCTCACGCACGTGCCAGGGCCGCATGGGTGTGCTGCAATATGGAGACCCAGCCAGCGACGAGCGTCGCGTACATGATGCGGAAGAGAAACTAGATGGTGCCACCGTGCCACTGTGGGCAGCGCGGATTAACGTACTGGTTCCAGCTCGCGAGCACGCCGGAGCAAACCCCGGCGATGCGGAAGTCGGCGAGCGCCGCAACCTCGCCAACGAGGAGCAGTTGTAAGTTGTAGCCAGGCCGGCTTTAGTGCGTGCGCACATACGCGTACACGCGTATATTTTTCCTTTGCGTGGCACGTACCTCTGTAGAGCTAGCTAGCGTACGGTACGCTGCCTACTATTGATCCCGCGCCCGCGCAAGAAAACGACCGACCTGCATGCTACCCTATGAATGCTACCACGCACCATGACATGCATGCATACACGCACTTATATTTTTAGATGAAAAAAGTCAACAAACCCGGTCTTCCTTGCCACGTCATCAAATCCACTCCTAAAAGAGTATCAAGGTTAAAAATGACCGGGATTAAAGAGGACAAGGTATGGACTTCAGGGATTTAGAGGTGAAGGTTTGCTTTCGACCGGCACTACAATCAAGGTTTAAATCAGACTTTACTCCCTGGTAAAAGACGTGCAACTACCCACCCTTTCGCGGACAAAGCAATTGTGAGTTGGAGTTGCAGTCAAGAGAGAGACTTTGTAGTCCCCTTAATAAAACACCAGGGAATGGTAGTCACGTTTGAATACATGCAATTGCAATCGAGGCGCCCAGTGAACTACAACCGTTGTGATTTTTTTTTTGAAAACACCCCCATTTGCTCTTTCCCGTCCCCGTCCCCCCCCCCCCCCCCCCGGGTTGCTGGCACAAATGCGCATGTTCGCTCCCCTCCCCCTCTAGTTGCAGGCATGCTGTGTGCCTTGCAAGTTGCATGGCGGGCCCAACTCGTGTAGTTGTAGGAAGACATACAAGTAGATGATAAAAAAATTACACAAAAAAGTAGGTGATAAAATTGCAAAAAATTTAAAACTATTTCATACAAGAAAATGGACAAGTCAAAAACAAGAAAAAGGAAAAACACTAGAAAAAAACTAACAAATAAAATGCAAAACATAAAAAAATAAAGAATTTGGTAGCACACATGCAACTACACTGCAGCGGTGGATACTGCACGCTGGGAGGCAGCGGCGACCACCAGGCGCCAAGACCAAGATGGAGGGGTCTGGGTGGAGAAGCAGCAGTCGACGGTGGCATCGGGGGAGACTGGTAGCGGCCAGACCTCATCACCGATACGTCGTCCTCACGGCAAGCAGAACATTACTCAGGTGCCTCCTACCAAGAACCCTATCTCCTGCCCCATATGCAAGTCGAATGATCATCCTCCTGCTAGATGTCCTCAAGTTTTCTATGAGAGATGCAATAAGTTAGGGCACCTGGCTTCTATTTGCACGACATTCGCTCCCTGGGAGTGTATTGCCCCAATGTGTGCCTTCCAGTCGAAGGGGCAGGGATTTTACTATATTCATGATTCATGCACTGCTAATCAGCTAAAAAAGAGAGCCAATAACATTGTAGTTACCATTGTTGAGGGGGAAACTTCGACTAGGCAGATGGAATTGGACCTTTCTGACTACCTTGCTACTGGATGGCGCTGCTCAGCACATGCCATTGGTCCTCGGGTGTATGTAGTGCGATTCCCTAACCCTAGGGCGGTTGCCCAAATCTGCTACGTGGGAAAAGTCACTCTGGAAACGAGTGGGGCTGTTATACATGCCACTCAATGGTCCTCAGCTGTGGGATCAAAAAGCATCATGGAAGTGGCTTGGGTGAGGGTGATAAATATCCCACTGGATAAGAGAAGTGAGAGGAATGTAGCTTTTGTGGCCTCGCTGGTGGGGATTCCACTTGAGATCGATAATGCAACCTTACATCGTCCCGCTTCTGTGCGTGTGAAAATTGGATGCAGAAACGTGGATGCGATACCTGGAATAGCAGAATCAGTACTGGGAGGACACTTTTATGATTTCATTTATGAGGTTGAACAGGTGTTGATCAGGAACCCAAATCGTGTGAACAATGAGGTGAGGGTGCCTATTGGAGATGAGGGAGGAAAACAGGAAAAGAACAACAAGGCCGTGAATCCTGATGCTCAAATGGGCAGTACTTCATCTGGGCTTGGGGGGAAATCTCTCCCCATTCCCCAGCATGTAGTGCCTGATCCGATGCGAGAATCACAAGAGAGTGTCGAATCTGATGACTCTCTACACACCTCACTGCTTATTGAGACCATGAAATATGAACATGAACAGGATATGAAAGAGAAAGTAAATACTACTCTACAACAGACTCCTATAAAGAACAATCTTGAATGCAATGAAAAAGTGAAATCCTACTCTGATGTGGTTAAATCCCTGCCACAGGTTGTGGAGGTGGTTGGACACCATGACTCATCCCTGAAGATGGTCAATGAATATAGGGTGGAGTCTCCTGATGTGAATGATGAGGTGATTCCCACTCCTCCTTTGGTCACTGAGGAAAATTTACGCTTCAGTTTGAGAAATGTGTAGAGTAAACTGGAGCGGGTGGAGGACAAGGCTGCAGCCGTGGCTAAGAAGAGAAACATGGAAGGTAACAATCTAAAACAGAACTCGTTTGATGCCTTGTCTGATCCTATTCTTATTCTTAGAGCTGTTAAGATGGGTGTTGATATACCAGATTCTGATTTTGCTAATATAGACATTTTAAGAGAACTGGAAAGATCCAGAAATAGAGGTTTTTGGGAAGATAAGGATGTTAGTAATGATAATAATAATAACATTCTGATGTTGACTAATGGGAAAGGGGACAAAACTCCTCTGGACATGAAATGGAGTGAGGAAAATGAACTGGATGAGGAACCTTTTACTTTAGTTCGGTCTAGGAAAAAAAAGGAGAGGAGGGTGAATGTTACTATATCTAGACCTGTTACTAGAAGTAAAAAAGGGAAAAAAGCCCCAGCGCAGAGTAGTGGTAGCCCTACCATGCCCCCTGGTAGGAATGCCAAGCGGGGGAAGAAAGCCAATGTGATTAAATGAATGGTATCTTTTGGAATTGCAGGGGAGCAGGCAAAAAGGGAATGAGTGGATGCTTCTCTGACATGATAAAAGATCATTCCCTAGATTTCCTTTGTCTTCAAGAGACTATGAAGAAGAATTTCCTTCCTAAGAATATCAGGAAAATAGACCCCGCGAATCAATTTGATTGGAATTGGATTCCTTCGATTGGAAAAGCGGGGGGAATCCTCTGTGGTTTTAAGAAAGAATCCTTAGAGGTTATTTCGTGGACTCCTGGTAGGTTTTGTTTGCAGGCCAACCTTTACGATATTAAGCATAAGATTGTCTGGGCTCTCATTACAGTGTATGGAGCAGCCCATGATGACAGTAAAGACGACTTCTTGGTTGAATTAGCCGCGATGTGTGCGCATACACAGGTCCCATACATTGTGGGGGGGGGGGATTTTAATATCCTCAGAGAAGCTGGTGATAAAAATAAACCCTTAAATAGATCGCCTTATGTGGATAAATTCAATTCCATTATAAACTCTTTGAATCTTCGAGAGATTTATATGGGGGGGGGGGGCAAGTATACATGGACTAATAATCAAAAACATCCTACTCTGGAAAAGTTAGACAGAGTCCTGATGAGTTTTGAATGGGAGGATATCTTTCCTTTGGTTATGGTTCGCAAACTGGTGAGAGATGTCTCAGACCACAATCCATTGCTTGTGTCCTCGGGAGAGGAGAGGCAAAAAAGCCTTAATCAGCACGAATTCCGTTTTGAGCTTACCTGGCTGTGTGACGAAAACTTTTATCCTATTGCTAAGGAAATATGGGAGCAACCTGTCAGATCAGATGATCCTATTGATGTTCTCAATATCAAACTGAAGCGCATTAAAAAATACTTCAAAGGGTGGGGCTCGAACATTTTTGGTCATGCCAGGAAGAGAAAAAAAGAAATTAAGAGGGAGTTAGAAGAAATAGAGAGGAAAGAAGAGGAACATCCTCTCGACCCTGAGTCATATGAGAGGAAGACTGTGCTTCAGATAGAACTTAGTGAGATTTTATTCAGAGAAGAGTTATATTGGCTACAGCAGTCTAATGAACGCTGGCTTTTAAAAGGAGATCGAAACACAGCCTTTTATCACAGAGTGGCTAATGGCAAAAGGAGGAAAAACACGATCCAATCCTTCACTGATGGGGAGGTGGTAATTGAGGGGACCACCAACCTACTAGCTCATGCCACAGCTTATTACAAGGAGCTTTTTGGGCCTGCTAGAGGAAACCTGTTTCATCTGTCGCCTGATATGTGGGCTGAGACCGAGAAATTGACTGAAGACGATAATATCCTGCTTACCAGTAAATTTACTGAAGAAGAGGTGAAAAAAGCCCTTTTCAGTATGAAGAGCAACCGAGCCCCTGGCCCCGATAACATACCCGCAGAATTTTATAAGCATTGCTGGGAGTTTGTGAAAAATGATATTATGAACCTTTTCGAGGCCTTCGACAGCAATTCCCTAGATGTGGCTAGATTGAACTACGGGGTGATTACCCTTATTCCTAAGATGAGTGGAGCTAAAAAAATTCAACAGTATAGACCCATTTGCTTGCTTAGATGTCCTTACAAGCTCATTACCAAAGTTTTGGATAATAGAGCCGCCTTGTTTGCAGATATTTTGATCAGCAAACATCAGAATGCATTCATAAAACACAGGAATATTATGGATGGCATTTTAACCCTTCATGAGATACTTCATCACACACAGAGAAAAAGGAAGATTGGTGTGGTGTTGAAACTTCCGCTTCATGCACAACCAAGGAGGAAGGTTATACAAACATAGAGTCACAGGCCAGGTGCTATGGTTGCTGCTCTTCTCCCCAAAAGGATTAATGCCATCTGCACTTAGACCAAACCATACGCTCCTTGCATCATCTGCAAACTCCTTCCCGTACTTTCTTTCGATATTTCTCCACTGCGACCCGTCAGCTGGTACTCTCAACTTTCGGTCTTTCTTACGGTCTTCTCTGTTCCATCGCATCGCCTTGGCATGCTCTTTGTTTTGGAACAAACGTTTCAACCGTGGTATTATAGGAGAATACCACATCACCTTGGCAGGAATCTTCTTCCTGGGGCGCTCGCCCTCGACATCACCATGCTCATCGCGGCTGATCTTATAGCGCAATGCACCACATACCGGGCAAGCGTTCAAATCCTCGTACTCACCGCGGTAGAGGATGCAATCATTAGGGCATGCATGTATCTTCTGCACCTCTAACCCTAGAGGGCAGACAACCTTCTTTGCTTCGTACATACTCTCGGGCAATTCGTTGTCCTTTGGAAGCATATCCTTTATCATTACCAGCAACTTTCCAAATCCCTTGTCAGATACACCATTCTCTGCCTTCCATTGCAGCAATTCCAGTGTGGTGCCCAGCTTTTTCTTGTCACCTACGCAATTCGGGTACAACAATTTTTTGTGATCCTCTAACATGCGCTGCAACTTCTTCTTTTCCAAATCACTTGCGCAGTTTCTCTTTGCATCGGCAATGGCCCGACCTAGATCATCAACGGGCTCATCTGATGCCTCTTCTTCAGCTTCTTCCCGCATTGCTGGCTCAGCTTCTTCCCGCATTGCCGGCTCAGCTTCTTCCCCCATTGTTGTATCATCGTATTCAGGGAACCCATGGCCAGGATAGCTGTCATCGTCCTCTTCTTCTTCATTTTCTTCCATCATAACCCCTCTTTCTCCGTGCTTGGTCCAAACATTATAGTGGGGCATGAAACCAGACTCAAACAGGTGGACGTGAATGGTTCTTGACGTAGAGCAATTGTGACCATTCTTACAGCCAGCACATGGACAAGGCATAAAACCATCCGCCCGCTTGTTTGCCTCAGCCGCAAGCAGAAAAGTATGCACGCCCTCAACGAACTGGGGAGAGCATCGGTCATCGTACATCCATTGCCGGCTCATCTTCATTACACAACACCGAATAGACCAAATTAATACAAGTTCATACATAAAGTTCATACAACACTTAAATGCAACAAACAAATAACTCTCTAGCTAAAGCATTTAAATGCAACAACAAATGCGATCAAGATCGCAAGTAAGGTAACAATTGATCCAACAACATAATGATACCAAGCCTCACTATCGATGGCATATTTTCTAATCTTTCTAATCTTCAAGCGCATTTTCTCCATCTTGATCTTGTGATCATCGACGACATCGGCAACATGCAATTCCAATTCTATCTTCTCCCCCTCAATTCTTTTCAATTTTTCTTTCAAGTACTCGTTTTCTCTTTCAACTAAATTTAACCTCTCAACAATAGGGTCGGTTGGAATTTCCGGTTCACATACCTCCTAGATAAAAATATCTATGTCAACTTGATGGGCATAATTTTTCATAAACACGAAATGCAACAAATAGTTTTAAAAGAGAATATACCACATCCGAATCATAACAAGGACGAGGGCCGACGGGGACGGATATCAAAACCATGGCACTATGTATAACAAACAACGTACGGGTAAGATAATTATTATACGAGTAACTATATATCCAAATCACACAAACATCAATTTTTTATATAAAATTTCATGAACAAGAGGCTCACCACAAGGTGGTGCCGGCGACGGGACGGTGCGGGCGATCGACGGTGGTTCCGACGGAGATTTAGAAGGCACTAAGTAAACCACACCTACATATGCAAACTAAGTGTTATTTTAACCTCAGATTGCATATAAATCAAATACTAGCACATATATATATTTCCTCCCAAATTACTAAAATCACAAATTAATAACTATATAAAGCATTGCAAGAGCTAATCTAGCAATGAGAGATGAACGGACAAAATTGCTAACCTTTGTGATCATTTGAATGGATGGGGGCCTTCAAATCTTGACAAATTTTGGGCAAAATGTGTGATGAGCTCGAGAGGAAGAGGGGAAGAACAGAGAGGAGAGGGGAAAGGGGAAGAACAGAGCGAGCTCGGGTGGACGAAGGGTTTATGTAGGATGCCCTTTAGTACCGGTTCGTGCCAAGAACCGGTACTAAAGGTGCTGGAGGGGGCCCAGACTGACAACATCCTGCCACCACTCTCATTAGTACCGGTTCGAGGCACGAACCGGTGCTAAAGGTTAGCCACGAACCGGTACTAATGAGAGCGGCCCGGCTAGCCGTTGGAACCGGCACTAATGTATACATTTGTGCCGGCTCAAATACAAACCGACACTAATGTGCTTCATGTTTGACCCTTTTTCTACTAGTGAAATATTATCTGCAATTCTAGGTGGTGCATGCATGGTCCTCGATGTAATGTTTTTCTACTAAAAAATAAGGAGAATCATGGTAAAACATGTATACATCTCAACACAACATTAGTGGCGTATTGAGAAGTTAAGAAGATGTCAAAGCAATGGCCGTCATTGGTCTTAGTATAAATAAAGAACATGGAACAAAAATGTCTCACTACTGATTTTTTTATGTCGTCGTGTGTCCTCCCAAAGAGTGCCTCAATACCGGCTAGACCAACCTGGTTTATGTCAAGTGCCCATCAGGTCATGACATCACCCCACAGGCGAAGAGGGGGTTTCTTCATGCCCACTAAACATTTATAAGACAAACCGTATAATTCAAAATAGAACCTATGTTTCAAGTCTTCAACTGTCACCGCACATGGGCATGAATTCTTCCAAAACTAAACATGTATAAGGAGTGCCAGACATGGCTTGGCCGACCCTAGACCCTAGTAGACGGCCTTGGAGCATGTTGATGGCCATGCATGCTCGATTTTAATTAGCCCATGAACATGTATGATACGCGTGTTGATGGAATGACATGCCTCTTAAACATGCATGAAAAGGTTGATCTCCTCCAAGATGCTAAGTAACCATGCATAGTTCAATAAGGGTCATATAAGGTATAAAAACAAAATAGTGTAGCCATAGAGATAGTACCATCACACCATATGCTACAATATGAAGTATATATATAGTTCAACAAAGCACACATAAGATCTTAGAAGGTTTTGGCGCAAGACAATTCGTTCTGTGCTCAGAGCACAAATCATCAAAGATGAACAAGAGTCATGTGGAGATATGATCGACAAAAGTTTGCCTACCGGTCAAATTTTTTGTCATCAGTGATGTCACATCAATGGTTGAGAACTAGATTTGGATCTTGAATCACTCACTATCAAATATTAATTATGAGACATATTGATTTGAGTGGGAGCACAATTATATATTAATTAAGTTTAATAACTAGTGCAAATTAATTATGAACAATGTCTATGTGTAGTTTGCATTATAGTTGTAGAATTATGGCTCACGGTTCCACCTTTGTTGTTGAAATTGATTGATTATTATTTATCTGGTTGAAACTTTATGTTTGAGAGGATCGTCCTCTAAACGTGCCAAGAAGGATTTTGCTATCTTGCTGATGATGTGGATGACGAGAATCACGTCCTTCAATCCAATACCTAGAATTGCATTATGGTTTGCTTGCTTCCGAGAAACCTGAACTTCGTAATGTTTGGGATAGTTATGTGATATTCTTGGAACTGAAAATTGTTTTCAGAAACAAACAAAGGGTAAAAAGATATGGATATCTAAAGAAGTGTTTTGTTTGCAAATTCTAGTGAAATGTTCAACTATGTTTAAGACTGAAATGTGTAAGATTCGAAATAAAGCCAGTCATGTGTTGACGATGAAAACTTGTAGAGAAAGAACAAAACCAAAGGATGTAATGAGACTTACACGCCTAGGGAAGTTCTAGGCTCACGCCACTTTTAAAATTGTTGTTCCTTCTGAGAGTAAGAGAAATATTGAAGTAAAACTATAGGAAGTAAAAGGTAGAAAGAAAAGAAGACTGGAATGTCCAGCTCTGGTACTTGAGAAATATGATCAATTTATTGATCACTGATTTTTCGGTATTGTGGTTAAAAGGTTAATCACAAAGATATCGACTCGATTGCACATTATTGCAAATCATTGCAAAGAAACTCCAAACAACCTAAATGACCAACATATAACGAGGTTAAAATATTTCTATCAGTGTATTTCCTCTGTATTTATTATCATAATTTATTTTAGAGTTTTTGAACGCTCTAGCCCATCGCATAGAGGTTGCAAGGAGAGGTTGTATGCCCTTTGCCATTGCCACCAAACACCCCGTCTGGTGGATGAACCGACATGGCAGGCAAACGTGTCGCAGTGGGCAAAGATCACTCATTTGATTTTGAAGTGCCGAAAATCACTGCATTCAAACCCACTCCTGTTTAAATGTTTGAGCTAATTACACAAGCGGTACAAGAACATGCATGAATTTAACAAATTCATAAACAATCTTGAAAACCCCACAGTGGAGCACCTCAGTCCCGGTAACTGATACGTCTCCAACGTATCTATAATTTTTTATTGTTCCATGCTATTATATTATCTATTTTGGATGTTTAATGGGCATTAATATGCTATTTTATATTATTTTTGGCACTAACCTATTAACCAAGGGCCCAGTGCCAGTTTATGTTTTTTTTGCCTATTTTAACGATTTGCAGAAAAGGAATACCAAATGGAGTCCAAACGGAATGAAACCTTCACGATGATCTTTCTTGGACCGAAAGCAAACCAGAAGACTTGGAGATGAAGTCGGAAACGCAATGAGGAAGCCACGAGGCAGGAGGGCGTGCCCAGGGGGGTAGGGCGCCCCCACCCTCATGGGCCCATCGTGGCTCCCCTGACCTAGTTCCTTCGTCTATATATACTATTATACCCTAAAAATATCAAGGGGAGCCACGGAACCACTTTTCCACCACCGCAACCTTCTGTACCCGTGAGATCCCATCCAGGGACCTTTTCCGACGTCCTGCCGAAGGGGGATTCAATCACGGAGGGCTTCTACATCAACACCATTACCTCTCCGATGAAGCGTGAGTAGTTTACCACACACCTTCGGGTCCATAGTTATTAGCTAGATGGCTTCTTCTCTCTTTTTGATTCTCAATACCATGTTCTCCTTGATGTTCTTGGAGATCTATTCGATGTAATATTCTTTGTGCAGTGTGTTTACCAAGATCCGATGAATTGTGGATTTATGATCAATACTAGTACAAATGCCCGTGCATTGCACCGGGCGAAAAAAAGGCAGAATCTTCTTCCTGCGCCATTATGCACCATTTTATATCAAATTGTAATAAAAATCAATGATAATGTTAAACATTAAAATTTCCTTTCTTCATATAGGTAATGTTTACATAAAAATTGGAATACTTTTTGAAATATTAGTTAACATTTTCGTGAAATGTGAACATTTCTCTGGAAAAGACCATTTTTTGAACATATGTTATTCTTGCAATTGGATCCGACCCTGTTGGCCACACTTTAACTCGTTAGTTTTATCCGTGCAAGAACACCCCTGTATACTGGGCCATGAGCCAAAGAAGTGGGCCTTCCAATTGAATTTTTATACTTCCTCGTGAGTAGCATTTTTTGAGGTGTAATAGCATTTTTCTGTCTAATTTTTTTAAAAATGTTTTGTTTTTCAAAAAATATATATTTCCGCAACTGTTTTTGCACAACCTGCTTCATGTGATATTTAACAATGCATGTGCGATGCACGTTTAACAATACGAAATAATATTCTTTGTGGGATATTTAAGTGATGCGTTCATAGTTGGTACGGGAACAAGGGTTATGTGGGTGTCAGGTTTGACAAAGTAGTGTTTAAAAAAGGTTTGGCAAAGTAGGGAGGTGATATATCCCAGTCTGGTATAACTGTCAGGAAAAATAAGAAACAATTAAAAAAAGAACTTAATATTAATAGACACGTCAATATCAATAGATACATCAACCATAGAGTTATGAATTCACATTTCCGATGATACATTTCCATAGAATGTACATATATACATGAAACAAAGGTCAACAAAAAACAGAGGTGTAGCATCTTAAAAATACAAGTCCTCATCATCATCGCCATGTGCTGCAACTAATAATAGTAAAAAAAAATACACCCCCTGTTGTTCTCTAGGAAGTTGAAACAACAACTTACTAATACCAATTCAGCAACTACAGTGAGTTTATTCTCTTGAAACATCCTCCCCTGGGTTGGCTCATGTTGCCAAGCCTTATTTTTAGAAATTGGTGCTATGTGCCGAAATTAGTACCACACTCAGAAATGACATCTTGTGGACTCTTGAAGTACAATCCAATTCAAGTCAAATTAATCCACGAAATCTTGGGCATTGAGTGACCAATAACAATTTTTATCTCAACATAACAATGAGAGTGGAACAGGTTCAGTTAAACAACTCTAAGAGATTTATTGTTCTGCAGGGAAACAACTCACCTCTCCAAGTAGCAACCATGTATTCCTTTCCTCCTTGAAGTCTTAGAACTGCAGTCTCCACTTTGGCTATCAAGAGCAGCAGCAGCAGCAGCAGCGCGTCTCCAGGACTTTTTTCAAGAAAATCGTGTCTACCATAATTTACATTGTCACTCGTGCCCAAACATAGACTGACATGCTCAACACAAGTTAGTCTTGCTAATCTACAGTTTCAGGCAAACACGCATTGAACCATTTTTCAGGACACTCGAAGAAAGCACCCAAATTTCAACGACTGAATCACAAATACACAATCATCTAAGGAGCAGGTACATAACTAAACCGATGCAATTTACCAAAACCATAATTAATCTTGGCTTGGCTCATCCTTTGCAGACTCAGTTGGACTGAAAATATCGTCCCTAGTCAATAGTCTGAATAGTTGACTGCAAAACGTGTACAATCTGATGAGCATTGCAAATTTAAGGAGGTTCTAGAATAACTATGGAAGTGTTGAGAAGTGCCTAGTGCACATGAATAGAACCCCGATAGAACCCCAAAGAGCCATCCCTAAAGCCAGAGAATCTCGCCTCCGGCCAATCCAAAGATTAGTCAAATAAGAGATATTAACAGTTTTTCATGCACTCATGTAGTCATAAGTTCAGTTTTGGTTGCCTAATCTTGGAGCACATAAGTGTCAGATGCAAGCTAAAACAAAGATGTGAAGAAAAAGACTGCTCCTTGTACTGTCAGATTGTGTGATCCTTTTGCTTGCAAACTCAATCTATGGTGCTTCAGATAGACTGATGATCTGAACCGAAGTTAAAGAGTGTTCTTTCCCATGTAAATAAGTGTTGGAGATTCTTTCCCTGTTCCTATCTAACTTTGGATGCAAGAATCTGAATGTTTCTGTGCAGAACTGCAATAATTGACTGAATCAAACTTACACTTGGTTGAACCCTTGAACTGTTGTATTTTTGCAGGTAACACCCAAGTTGTCGTTGTTGCTGCAGCTCAAGATCCACGCCTTCCTGCTATGGCTGTCCGTCGGCTTCCTGATGCATGTCAGCGTGCTACTGATCTGCTCCAAAACTGTAATCACATATTTAAGTAATGCGAATCTCAACTTACCAGACAACATGAATGATACACATCAATATTTTAGCAGATAAATTTAAGACTTAGATGCTCTGAATTTCATCAGTTGTGAGAAAAATGATATTGCAAGGTAGATCATTTTATTGTACAATCAGCTCTCCAAAAGCACCTAAATTTTAGTGTACAATTAGAATTGCTAAGAAATTGCTACAGAACTTACAGGTGTACCGAAAGATATTCATCAAGGGCTAGCTAAATCATTTCATATATGAAGCGAAAATCAAGAAATATTGGCATTAAGGTAATCCGTCAATGCACATACCCGAAAATTTGAAGCAGACAATTTGACTACGTTGGTCTGATGATCCTTCCATTAGTCTTTGTAGGAGCCAATTTGTTAAAAAGTAGTACATGGCAATATAATTTGTTAACTGCAACAGAAACGACCATTAGATAAGATTAGCATATGATTCTGAGCCAAAACCAAACCTTGCTGAGGCCTCCAATGCCTCGCGTCCACACGTTCACACGCACCAGGCACGCAACTCTCCCACGTCTGCTGAGTGTTGCCGGCGAGCTCCTGGGCGCCTTCAAGCGCGCGTGCTTGCTGGGGTGGAGAAGGGGAGCCAGGTTCGGCGATGTGGGCAACAATCGCTGGCTCTGAATTGGTTTAAAGGGCGAGCCCAGGGCAGTCAGTGGGGTGGCGACTTGGCGACGGGGCGGTCGGGCAGGCTCAGCGGCCGGGGCGGCGCCGCTCTGCAGCCCGTTGAAGTGACCCCCCCCCCCCCCCCCCCCCCCTTCTCTCTCCTCTGGCGTCTTGTCTCCTTCCCGTCCTCTCTTTTCTCTCCATCTCTCTCTTCTCTCGTCGGCTTCGGCCATGCCGCGCATGTCAGTCATCGTACTCCACGCCCCGGTCGCCTTCCTTCCAGATCCGCCGCATGCGCGCCGTATCCCACCGGATCCGGCCAGATCCGACAGGTCCTCGCCGGCTGCGCCACCGCAAGGCCATCGTCAAGCTCGGCGTCGTGGGCGACGCCCCAGCCCTTCCCGCTCGCCGGCTCTCCTCCATGCCTCTTCATTTTCTGCTCCTTCGTCTCCTCGTGCGGCTTCCGCCTCCCTGCCGCATCCGAAGCGCAGCGTCGCCTCCCCTCCCTGCCATGGCCGCCCCTGCAAAATAATACACATATGGATCACGGGCTGAATACTCTCAAATGCAGGGGTGTTTTTGCAAAAACAAAACGGTTTCTCATACCCACTTAAAATAGGACTGTGGGTTAATTTCTCAGAAGCAGGGGGACTTTTTTGCAAAAAAGCACGATGTACGACCAGAAGCAATCGCTGTTTTATTAGTACGTAGAGTAGATAGATTATCTATGAATATTATTTGGTTCTTCTCTGAATTCTTATATGAATGATTTGATATCTTTGCAAGTCTCTTTAAATTATCGGTTTAATTTGGCCTACTAGATTGATCTTTCTTGCAATGGGAGAAGTGCTTAGCTTTAGGTTCAATCTTACGGTGTCCTTTCCCCGTGACAGTAGGGGCAGCAAGGCACGTATTGTATTGTTGCCATCGAGGATAACAAGATGGGGTTTTCATCATAATGCTTGAGTTAATTCCTATACATCATGTCATCTTGCTTAATGCGTTACTCCGTTCTTATGAACTTAATACTCTAGATGCATGCTGGATAGTGCTTGATGTGTGGAGTAATAGTAGTAGATGCAGGTAGGAGTCGATCTACTTGACACGAATGTGATGCCTATGTTCATGATCATTGCCTTAGATATCATCATAATTATGCGCTTTTCTATCAATTGCTCGACAGTAATTCGTTCACCCACCATAATATTTGATATCTCGAGAGAAGACACTAGTGAAACCTCTGCCCCCCGGGTCTCTTTTCCATACTATTGAATCTTGTTTACATCTTGCTAGTTTCCATCTATTATTTTGCAATCTTTACTATCCGATCTATAAACCAAAAATACCAAAAAATTTATTTTACTGTTTATCTATCTCTATCAGGTCTCACTTTTGCAAGTGACCGTGAAGGGATTGCCAACCCCTTTATCGCGTTGGGTTTAAGTTCTTGATTGTTTGTCCAGGTATTCAGTGACTTGTGTGTCGTCTCCTACTGGATTGATACCTTGGTTCTCAAAATTGAGGGAAATACTTATGCTACTTTGCTGCATCACCCTTTCCTCTTCAAGGGAAAACCAACACAAGCTCAAGAGGTAGCAAGAAGGATTTCTGGCGCCGTTGCCTTGGAGATCTACGTCAAGTCAAGCCATACCAAGTACCCATCATAAACTCTTCTCCCTTGCATTACATTATTGGCCATTCGCCTCTCATTTTCCTCTCCCCCACTTCTAAAATGATTTTCGAAACCTTTGCCTTTTCTTCGCCCCTCTTCCGTTCGTCTCTTTTTGCTTGCTTCTTGTGTGTTCGTGTGTTAGATCGCTTGATTCGCCTTCATGGCTTGTCCTCCTATCGTTGTCAGTACTCCCGATAATGAAGTTCTCAATTTTAAACAAAGGGAGGGAGAAAATCTAAAAGATGCTTGGTATAGAATTTGCAATGCTCAAAATAGATCTACTAGAAAGCAATCTACTTCCGTTCTTCTCCGCAATTTTTATGTAGGCATTACTCCTTGGAATAGATATGTTCTTGACACCATTACTGGAGGGAATTTCTTGGGAAGCCATACTTTTGATTCTTATAATGCCATGATAGATTTGTTAGGCCCACCACCTCCTTTGGTCAATGGAACTATTTTAACCTTGGAACATGTGATGCAAAGACTTGATATTATTGATAATAAAATTGCTATTGTAGAGTTAATCGAAAATTTGGATAAAAAGATTCATAATCAAATTACTCAATATGGATCTAAGGTAGGAGTTACGCTAAAGAATCTTAGAGAAAAGGAACCCATAATTAATGAAAAGATAGATCAAGATTCTACTAGAATTGATAAACTCGAAGATATTATTACCAACTTGGGTTCCACATTTTCTGCCGTTAAAAATATCTCGAATCCTCCTCCTGCCAAAGTTGCCAAGTTTATTTACGTTCCTAAGAATAAGGGTGAATCTTCTAGTAAAGAAAATGAAGATCTCAAATCAATAAGTGTTCACCCCAATTTTTTCGATATTATTAAGGAACCTTTTGCCACAAATGAATTTCTAGATTACTTGCCCAGGAGTTTGATTATTGACAAAACTAAAGAATCTCCTAAAGGTTATACGCATTCAATTGAATAATTACATACCAAAGATGGCAATACCTAGATCTATTCGTGTTTTTATGCCTAGCTAGGGGCGTTAAACGATAGCGCTTGTTGGGAGGCAACCCAATTTTATTTTTGTTCTTTACTTTTTGCTCCCGTTTAGTAATAAATATCTATCTAGCCTCTGCTTAGATGTGGTTTAAGTTTTAATTAGTGTTTGTGCCAAGTAGAACCTTTGAGAAGACTTGGGTGAAAGTTAATGCAATCTTGCTGTAAAAAACAGAAACTTTGCGCTCACGAGAATAGCTGTCATTTTTTTGCAGAAGAGTGATTTTAAGTTGATTCTTTTTGCAGAAGATTAATAGACAAATTCCTCACGTCTACCAATTTATTTCATAATTTTTGTAGTTATAGAAGTATTCGATAGTTACAAATTACTACAGACTGTTCTGTTTTTGACAGACTCTGTTTTTCGCGTGTTGTTTGCTTATTTTGATGAATCTATGAGTAGTATCGGGGGGTATGAACCATACAGAACTTGGAATACAGTAGATTTTACACCAATATAAATAAAGAATGAGTTCACAACAATACCTTAAAGTGGTGATTTATTTTCTTATACTAATGGAGCTCATGAGATTTTCTGTTGAAGTTTTGTGTTGTGAAGTTTTCAAGTTTTGGGTAAGGATTTGATGGGCTTTGGAATAAGGAGTGGCAAGAGCCTAAGCTTGAGGATTCCCAAGGCACCCCAAGGTAAAATTCAAGGACAACCAAAATCCTTAGCTTGGGGATGCCCCGGAAGGCATCCCCTCTTTCGTCTTCGTCTATCGGTAACTTTACTTGAGGCTATATTTTTATTCACCACATGATATGTGTTTTGCTGGGAGCGTCTTGTATGATTTGAGTCTTTACTTTTTAGTTTACCCCAATCATCCTTGCTTTACACACCTTTTGGTAGAGACACGCATGAATCAGGATTTATTAGAATACTCTATGTGCTTCACTTATATCTTTTGAGCTAGACAATATTGCTCTAGTGCTTCACTTATATCTTTTTAGAGCACAGTGGTGGTTGTATTTTATAGAAATTTTTGAACTCTCATGCCTCACTTATATTATTTTGAGAGTCTTTTAGAACAACATGGTAATTTACTTTGGTTATAAAATTAGTCCTAATATGATGGGCATCCAAGATGGGTATAATAAAAACTTTCATATGAAGTGCATACAATACTATGAGAAGTTTGATTCTTTATGATTGTTTTGAGATATTAAGATGGTGATATTAGAGTTATGCTAGTAGAGTAGTTGTGAATTTGAGAGATACTTGTGTTAAAGTTTGTGATTCCCGTAGCATGCACGTATGGTGAACCATTATGTGATGAAGCTGGAGCATTATTTATTTATTGATTGTCTTCCTTATGAGTGGTGGTTGGGGATGAGTGATGGTCTTTTCCTACCAATCTATCCCCCTAGGAGCATGTGCGTATTACTTTGTTTCGATAACTAATAGTTTTTTGCAATAAGTATGTGAGTTCTTTATGACTAATGTTGAGTCCATAGATTATACACACTCTCACCCTTCCGCCATTGCTAGCCTCTCTTGTGCCGCGCAACTTTCGCTGATACCATACACTCACCATATACCTTCCTCAAAACAGCAGCCATACCTACCTATTATGGCATTTCTATAGCCAATCCGAGATATATTGACATGCGACTTTTCACCGTTCCGTTTATTATGACACGCTCCATCATTGTCATATTGCTTTGCATGATCATGTAATTGACATCGTATTTGTGGCAAAGCCACCATTCATAATTTTTCATACATGTCACTCTTGAATCATCGCACATCCCAGTACTCCGCCGGAGGCATTCACACAGAGTCGTATTTTGTTCTAAGTATTGAGTTGTAATTCTCGAGTTGTAATTAAACGAAAGTGTGATGATCTTCATTATTAGAGCATTGTCCCATGTGAGGAAAGGATGATGGAGACTATGATTCCCCCACAAGTCGGGATGAGACTCTGGACGAAAAATAAATAAATAAAAGAGGCCATAAAAAAAGAGAAGGCCCAAATAAAAAAAATGAGAGAAAAAGAGAGAAGGGACAATGTTACTATCCTTTTTCCACACTTGTGCTTCAAAGTAGCACCATGATCTTCATGATAGAGAGTCTCCTATGTTGTTACTATCATATACTAGTGGGAATTTTTCATTATAGAACTTGGCTTGTGATACGACCCGCTGTAATAAAAACACTAAGGTTGTCGACGTTTCATCTGAAGTCGATGTTGTCCGAAAATACAAAGCATCTACACCGGAGTATCTCCGGCCAAGTAATGAAGATGAGGATACACTAGTTAATACTTGCATGCAAGTGGATCCATCGCACATAATTAATATAGGCCAAAAGGAGAAACATGTCTAGGCTCAGGACCAGATGAGATTTATTTCAGGACTTGACATGCATACAATGATGCACGAAATAAAGAGAGAGAAACATGAGATGGAAGCCAGACTAGAATGCTATTCTGTTCCAATTGTAGGAGGAAAAATTCATTCGGTGCATGCAACCAAGAATTGTGGCTATTTACTTGGAGATATAAAAGGAGTTAAAGGAAGGTTTAAAGAAGGATTTGTGTTCCTATTTTTACCACGCGAGGAACATGTACGGGAAGGAGATGTACTCTCAAGGACTTGGGACGGTGTCCACCTACAGTGAAGATAAATACATGGTGTTTGTTGCCAAGATGTAAAAGGCAACTAATTAAATATACTATAGACTCGAGGATAGATTATAGTCTTAGTTTCATTTTGACTTGTGCGTAGCATGTAGGGATATATTACTTCTACGTGACAGTCAAGTTGATTAGTCGGATCAGCTATAAGTAATAGAGGATGCGATCATGTAAAGGCAGGTTATTTTTTATGAAATAGACACGATGTGTTTTTCAGGGTAGACACCCATATCAAGTATTGGAGGGATATTTAGAAAATCTCTGTTTTTCGATTTCTCTTTGTGGAAATTGTTTTGCATGTGAGTACCTTCATTGAGATTGGTTTTCTCGTGCTGGGCCGCAAGGTTCAAATCCTCTAATTCGTGTACATCACGTGCACGGGCGAGAGGTTGCTACTGCTCGTGGTGGAGTGTCATGAAAGATCGGCCGACAACAACAGATCGGATCTCACCATTGAGGTTCGGTCTTTATCAAGTGGTATCAGAGCATCAGGTTGTTCACAACACTATGGAGAAGATGGCGAGCGCATCGTTATTTAGTAAGTTAAGCTATGGATTTCAGTTGGAGGAGGAAGGCCATTGGACTGGGCTTTTTCACACTCGTGTGGTGGTGAGAGAGAGATCATGTGCCATGATGATCGATCACATGAATTTGATCAACACTGCAAGCATCGAGATGGTGGAAAAGTTGAATCTACTAGTGACAACACGTCCACAACCATACCTGTTTTGTTGGGGTCATGAATAGCTCACTATCACGCACCAAAGTAAGTTACCTTATTTGTTGGGTAATTATTTTTGTGAGGTTTTGTGCGACGTGATTCCAGCAACGATGATTTCATGTCACTTGTTATTGGGTGAGCCATGGTACAAAGGACATGATGTGGAGTATTCATTGCAAAACACACACATATACTGTCAAGAGGGGTAAGAAGTGCAACCTTGTGCCTATGGGTGAGGAGCGTTTTATTTCTTGGAGGAAAGAACATGTTGAGAAGATAAAAGAGCAAAAAGAAGAAAATAAGAAGGTTGAAGCTACTGAAATTTCCATCGTCACCGTTCAGTATTTACATGGAAATATTGCTGAAGAGATTGAGTCAAAACCGAGGATGGTTTCCATTCACGGGGGAGAGGATGATATGACCCGCTGTAATAAAAACACTGAGGTCGTCGACGTTTCATCTGAAGCCGATGTTGTCCGAAAATACAAAGCATCTACACCGGAGTATCTCCGACCAAGTAATGAAGATGAGGATACACTAGTTAATACTTGCATGCACGTTGATGCATCACACATAATTAATATAGGCCAAAAGGAGAAACATGTCCAGGCTCAGGACCAGATGAGATTTATTTCAGGACTTAACATGCATACAATGATACAAGAAATAAAGAGAGAGAAACATGAGATGGAAGCCAGCCTAGAATACTATTATGTTCCAATTGTAGGAGGCAAAGTTCATTCGATGCATGCAACAAAGAATTATGGCTATTTACTTGGAGATATAAAAGGAGTTAAAGGAAGGTTTAAATAAGGATTTGTGTTCCTATTTTTACCACGCAAGGAACATGTACGGGAAGGAGATGTACGTGGTCATCTATCTCTCAAGGACTTGGGATGGGGTCCACCTACAGTGAAGATAAATACATGGAATTTGTTGCCGAGATGTAAAAGGCAACTAATTAAATGTAGTATAGAGTCCAGGATAGATTCTAGTCTTAGTTTCATTTTGACTTGTGCGTAGCATGTACGGATAGATTACTTCTACTTGATGGTCAAGTTGAGTAGTCGGATCAGCTATAAGTAATAGAGGATGCGATCATGTAAAGGCAGGTTATTTTTTATGAAATAGACACGATGTGTTTTTCAGGGTAGACACCCATATCAAGTATTGGAGGGATATTTAGAAAATCTCTGTTTTTCAATTTCTCTTTGTGGAAATTGTTTTGCATGTGAGTACCTTCATTGAGATTGGTTTTCTCGTGCTGGGCCGCAAGGTTCAAATCCTCTAATTCGTGTACATCACGTGCACGGGCGAGAGGTTGCTACTGCTCGTGGTGGAGTGTCATGAAAGATCGGGCGGCAACAACAGATCGGATCTCACCATCGAGGTTCGGTCTTTATCAAGTGGTATCAGAGCAGCAGGTTGTTCACAGCACTATGGAGAAGATGGCGAGCGCATCGTTATTTAGTAAGTTAAGCTATGGATTTCAGTTGGAGGAGGAAGGCCATTGGACTGGGCTTTTTCACAGTCGTGTGGTGGTGAGAGAGAGATCATGTGCCATGATGATCGATCACATGAATTTGATCAACACTGCAAGCATCGAGATGGTGGAAAAGTTGAATCTACTAGTGACAACACGTCCACAACCATACCTGTTTTGTTGGGGTCATGAATAGCTCACTATCACGCACCAAAGTAAGTTGCCTTATTTGTTGGGTAATTATTTTTGTGAGGTTTTGTGCGACGTGATTCCAGCAACGATGATTTCATGTCACTTGTTATTGGGTGAGCCATGGTACAAAGGACATGATGTGGCGTATTCATTGCAAAACACACACATATACTGTCAAGAGGGGTAAGAAGTGCAACCTTGTGCCTATGGGTGAGGAGCGTTTTATTTCTTGGAGGAAAGAACATGTTGAGAAGATAAAAGAGCAAAAAGAAGAAAATAAGAAGGTTGAAGCTACTGAAATTTCCATCGTCACCGTTCAGTATTTACATGGAAATATTGCTGAAGAGATTGAGTCAAAACCGAGGATGGTTTCCATTCAAGGGGGAGAGGATGATATGACCCGCTGTAATAAAAACACCGAGGTCGTCGACGTTTCATCTGAAGCCGATGTTGTCCGAAAATACAAAGCATCTACACCGGAGTATCTCCGGCCAAGTAATGAAGATGAGGATACACTAGTTAATACTTGCATGCACGTTGATGCATCGCACATAATTAATATAGGCCAAAAGGAGAAACATGTCCAGGCTCAGGACCAGATGAGATTTATTTCAGGACTTAACATGCATACAATGATACAAGAAATAAAGAGAGAGAAACATGAGATGGAAGCCAGCCTAGAATACTATTATGTTCCAATTGTAGGAGGCAAAGTTCATTCGATGCATGCAACCAAGAATTATGGCTATTTACTTGGAGATATAAAAGGAGTTAAAGGAAGGTTTAAATAAGGATTTGTGTTCCTATTTTTACCACGCAAGGAACATGTACGGGAAGGAGATGTACGTGGTCATCTATCTCTCAAGGACTTGGGATGGGGTCCACCTACAGTGAAGATAAATACATGGAATTTGTTGCCGAGATGTAAAAGGCAACTAATTAAATGTAGTATAGAGTCCAGGATAGATTCTAGTCTTAGTTTCATTTTGACTTGTGCGTAGCATGTACGGATAGATTACTTCTACTTGACGGTCAAGTTGAGTAGTCGGATCAGCTATAAGTAATAGAGGATGCGATCATGTAAAGGCAGGTTATTTTTTATGAAATAGACACGATGTGTTTTTCAGGGTAGACACCCATATCAAGTATTGGAGGGATATTTAGAAAATCTCTGTTTTTCAATTTCTCTTTGTGGAAATTGTTTTGCATGTGAGTACCTTCATTGAGATTGGTTTTCTCGTGCTGGGCCGCAAGGTTCAAATCCTCTAATTCGTGTACATCACGTGCACGGGCGAGAGGTTGCTACTGCTCGTGGTGGAGTGTCATGAAAGATCGGGCGGCAACAACAGATCGGATCTCACCATCGAGGTTCGGTCTTTATCAAGTGGTATCAGAGCAGCAGGTTGTTCACAGCACTATGGAGAAGATGGCGAGCGCATCGTTATTTAGTAAGTTAAGCTATGGATTTCAGTTGGAGGAGGAAGGCCATTGGACTGGGCTTTTTCACAGTCGTGTGGTGGTGAGAGAGAGATCATGTGCCATGATGATCGATCACATGAATTTGATCAACACTGCAAGCATCGAGATGGTGGAAAAGTTGAATCTACTAGTGACAACACGTCCACAACCATACCTGTTTTGTTGGGGTCATGAATAGCTCACTATCACGCACCAAAGTAAGTTGCCTTATTTGTTGGGTAATTATTTTTGTGAGGTTTTGTGCGACGTGATTCCAGCAACGATGATTTCATGTCACTTGTTATTGGGTGAGCCATGGTACAAAGGACATGATGTGGCGTATTCATTGCAAAACACACACATATACTGTCAAGAGGGGTAAGAAGTGCAACCTTGTGCCTATGGGTGAGGAGCGTTTTATTTCTTGGAGGAAAGAACATGTTGAGAAGATAAAAGAGCAAAAAGAAGAAAATAAGAAGGTTGAAGCTACTAAAATTTCCATCGTCACCGTTCAGTATTTACATGGAAATATTGCTGAAGAGATTGAGTCAAAACCGAGGATGGTTTCCATTCAAGGGGGAGAGGATGATATGACCCGCTGTAATAAAAACACCGAGGTCGTCGACGTTTCATCTGAAGCCGATGTTGTCCGAAAATACAAAGCATCTACACCGGAGTATCTCCGGCCAAGTAATGAAGATGAGGATACACTAGTTAATACTTGCATGCACGTTGATGCATCGCACATAATTAATATAGGCCAAAAGGAGAAACATGTCCAGGCTCAGGACCAGATGAGATTTATTTCAGGACTTAACATGCATACAATGATACAAGAAATAAAGAGAGAGAAACATGAGATGGAAGCCAGCCTAGAATACTATTATGTTCCAATTGTAGGAGGCAAAGTTCATTCGATGCATGCAACCAAGAATTATGGCTATTTACTTGGAGATATAAAAGGAGTTAAAGGAAGGTTTAAATAAGGATTTGTGTTCCTATTTTTACCACGCAAGGAACATGTACGGGAAGGAGATGTACGTGGTCATCTATCTCTCAAGGACTTGGGATGGGGTCCACCTACAGTGAAGATAAATACATGGAATTTGTTGCCGAGATGTAAAAGGCAACTAATTAAATGTAGTATAGAGTCCAGGATAGATTCTAGTCTTAGTTTCATTTTGACTTGTGCGTAGGATGTACGGATAGATTACTTCTACTTGACGGTCAAGTTGAGTAGTCGGATCGGCTATAAGTAATAGAGGATGCGATCATGTAAAGGCAGGTTATTTTTTATGAAATAGACACGATGTGTTTTTCAGGGTAGACACCCGTATCAAGTTTTGGAGGGATCTTTAGAAAACCTGTGTGTTGCGATTTCTCTTCGTGGAAATTGTTTTGCGCGTGAGTACCTTCATCGAGATTGGTTTTCTTATGCTGGGCCGCAAGGTTCAAACCCTCTAATTCATGTACATCATGTGTGCGGCCGAGAGGTTGATGCTGCTCGTGGTGGAGTATCGTGAAAGATCGGGCCGCAACAACAGATCGGATCTCGCCATCAAAGTTTGGTCTTTATCCGGTGGTATCAGAGCATCAGGTTGTTCACGACACTATGGAGAAGATGGAGAGCGCATTGTTATTCAGTAAGTTAAGCTATGGATTTCATTTGGAGGAGGAAGGCCGTTAGACTGGGCTTTTTCACACCCGTGTGGTGGTGAGACAGAGATCATGTGCCATGACGATCGATCACATGAATTTGATCAACGCTGCAAGCATCGAGATTGTGTAAAAGTTGAATCTACCAGTGACAACACGTCCGCAACCATACCTGTTTCGTTGGGGTCATGAAGAGCGCACTGTCACGCACCAAACTAAGTTACCTTTTTTGTTGGATAATTATTTTTGTGAGGTTTTGTGCGACATGATTCTAGCAACGATGATTTCACGTTACTTGTTATTGGGTGAGCTATGGTACAAATATCATGATGTGGTGTATGATTGCAAAACACACACATATACTGTCAAGAGGGGTAAGAAGTGCAACCTTGTGCCTATGGGTGAGGAGCGTTTTATTTCTTGGAGGAAAGAACATCTTGAGAATATAAAAGAGCAAAAATAAGAAAATAAGAAGGTTGAAGCTATTGAAATTTCCATCTTCACCGTTCAGTATTTACATGGAAATATTGCTGAAGAGATTGAGTCGAAACCGAGGATGGTTTCCATTCAAGGGGGTGAGGATGATACGACCCGCTGTAATAAAAACACTGAGGTCATCGACGTTTCATCTGAAGCTGATGTTGTCGGAAAATACAAAGCATCTACACTGGAGTATCTCCGGCCAAGTAATGAAGACGAGGATACACTAGTTAATACTTGCATGCACGTTGATGCATCGCACATAATTAATACAGGCCAAAAGGAGAAACATGCACTACAAAAAAATACACTTCCGTGATGAAACATGTTTGTCACTATAGGTCACGTTTTATATCATGCATGTACATCCATGACGATTTTATGACAGAATCAAGATAGTCATACATTTTTTGTCGTAGAAGTGTTTCATGACATTACCAAAATTATCATCACGGAAGTGTCCACTTCCATGACGATAAATCGCGCGTCACAGAAGTGCTTTCATCAAGGGTGACCGACACGTGGCATCCACCGTAACGGAATGGCGCTAAGCTATCGGGTCTGGTTTTGGATCCGATAACCCGTTAACAGCCTCGTCCAATGGGGATTTTCCACGTGTAAAATCATCATTGGCTGGAGGAAACACGTGTCGACACACCGTTGGGACAGATGTCATCCACTCATTGGACCCAAGGCGCCTATGATACGTTGACACATGGCACGGCCCAATAGAGGCCCATTCCTTTGAAAAGGCCGGCCCGTTTGACTTGGTCAAAAGGTGGCGGGACGGCCCACGAAAAGCCTGTTAACGGACTATCGCATATAGCCCATTTACAGCTCGCTAACCCAGGGCCTGTCACGACCTCTCTGAATTAGGCCCAGTAGCGTCATCTGGGCCGTCCAATATGATTCCAGCCCATTTTAACTTCCGGCCCATGTATGGCCCATGACTTCTTTCAGCCCATATGAGGCCCTTTGTAACTCTTGGCCCATTAACGGCTCGTGGTGAAACTGGCCCGTAATGAATAGTGTATCAATTTATACCCATTAACGTCCATTATTCCATTGGGCCATTTCCAGCCCAAGTTATCTTTCGGCCTTATCAGGGCCCATTTATTCTTGGGCTCATTTCCAGCATTCGGTTACTTACGGCCCGTTATTGTCATTTTCTGCTTGTGGGCCAAATTCAGCCTGTCGTTACAGTCGGCCCGTTTGTGGACCGTTAATACGTTGGGCCATTTTCATGTCAAAAAAACCCATTGGGCTGTTTTCATAGAGTTATCAAATACGGCCTATTAACGGCCCGTTATGGTCCACGAATAGTACGGCCCATGATTGGCGAAATGATGATACGCCCCGTAGAAGGCCCACGGATCCTACGGCCCGTATAAGGCCCATGGATCATACGGCCGGTAGAAGGCCCATGGATCGTACGACCCATAGAAGGCCCATGGACCCTACGGGCCGTATAGAAGGCCAATGGATCCTATGGCCCGTAGAAGGCCCATGGATCATATGGCCCGCAGGAGGCCCATGGTTACAACAGTCCGTGTGTTGCCATGATTATTTTGGCCTAGTTACCAAAAATAGGCTATTGTGGCCACTAGGAAAACACTGAAAAAGAACTGCAGTGACTACAAGCAAACAACTAAACAAGACAATAAGGAAATAAATAAGCAAGCAATTAACGCTAGCCTATTATCACTATTACACATATTACATCCACTGGGCATAAAAGTTCACCAACAGTGCAAATATAGGGAACAAAGCAGCATATTACATACACTGGCCGTCAATATTGGCCACCAGTACGAATAAACGCGGTAGCAAAAGAAGAGCATAACTGAGACAACTTCAAAAGAGCTCAAGAAATGTTATCCTAGGTATCCACCATGCTGGCAATAAGCTTAGCAAGCTTATTAGCTTTGTCCTGTTTGGCGCTAAAATCCTCCAACGCTTGCTGTTGCACCAGAAAGTATGCATCTGAATGCTCCAGGGACTTCTGCAGTCCCTCCACTTCTTGTCGCAGCACAACTGATCGATGTCTTTCAGCTTGTAGTTGAGATTCAAGAAACCGAACCGATTCAGACAGTGTGTTTGAATATCTTGTGCAAGCGGTAGTGGCCAGTAACTCGAACACTAAACGAAGACAGGACTTTGGGGTTGTCTCACTGTCTTCAAGATAGTCTTCCTTAGCTGTTTTATCAGCTTTGTTGGAGACCAACAAGGATGTGTCACTATCCTGAACCTTATCCGCATTACTTCCTTTACCATTGCTTAATAAGGCACTCTTCCCCAATATTCTGTCAGCATTCTAAAAGAAGAAACAAGTAGACACATAACAGGTTTAGCATGTACTAGTATATGAAACTCATTTCGATGAACCAGTTCATTAGTAAGGTGGACAGGATTAAACTACCAAGTCTTCTATTGCCAAGTACTAGTACATAATAAAAGCATCAAACAAACATATATCTATGTCATATGGTCACTGCATTGTCTTGCCAAATCAAAATAGAGACACGGTTCAAATCATATCAGTTCAAGACAAAGCAGTAGTGAAAGAATACAAAGCATGGGAAACTACATGGCACAACAAGATTTCAGATGGGTACCACGGATCTACATGTACAACAACACTATTGGCTCTGTTGTGATGCTAGTAATGTGCATGATATGAGAAGTCATCTGTATACACAATTGAAATTGAAATCAACAGAGCTATTGATAAGAGCAAACCTGTTAAAGAAACATGCGTGAACATACCTGCTGCGCCATTGGAGTTTCGATTGGATCCTTCAATTTAAAAATAAGTTTGTATGAGTAAATACAGTGATACAAGAGCAAAGCAGTATGCATGATAGCAATCATAGTTAAAGAAGGCGCGCCTAGGCTCTAGGCGTTGGTAAAATGCATTGCGCATAACTACGGTTAATCTGTGCATAACTGCACATAAGCATGCACTTTGGTCTGTAAAGCGCAAGGCGGTGGCAAAACGCACAATTAGCGCCTAACGCTTTTTTGAACTATGATAGCAATGGAATCTTAAATTAGAACAATTGTTCTTCAGGTTTAGGCACTTGTTCTACATGAACAGAGTACAGTAAGACGCAAGAATATAGTACTTAAAAATAGAAAATGAGCTCACAGACCTTACCACATTCTTGGTTCGGGACCAGTACAGAACAAGGCATTCCCAGTCATCGTCTAGTAAATGTGTCTCAGGAGAACGTAAGGGAATTTGATGAGTTTCTTTGCCGGTGAAGTACGTTTTCTTTAGGTAATTCTGATACTGCCACCAAGCATTCTTGAAGACAGCAGAGGTATTAGCATAGGTTACCTTATCCTGAGTTTCCAAATCGGTCCTTTCCTATAGAGAAAAATGGGAAAATTTGTTGTATTATAACCATCATGGAGGTAGGATGTATGGGACAAAGCAAAGTAATTGCCATGAATAACATTACTTACACATAACTCCTGGACAAACACCTGCAACTGGCATTTTCCTTCATCTTCAGTATAATATTTCCAAGATGGGAAGATACACACATACGATTTAACAACATCAAATGCGATAGATGCTAAACTACGACTAGCTGGTTGTGCTTCCTCCATAGGAATAGGCGTACTAACTGGTGGAGTTGGGGTTCACCATTGTAGTATTGGCCCTTTGGGAACTGGAGCTACCTTACTAACTGATCTTTTTTGGGAGCTCTGTGGTGGAGATGGTGCTGTGTCAACAGGAACTGGGTTACTATCTGCTAGGGTTGGGGTTAGATTGGGTGAAGCTGGTTCTCTGTCCATCGCAGTAGGGGTACCATCTGCGAGAGTTTGGGTTATGTGTGGTAGGGCTGGTTCTTGTGCATGTACAACCGGGGTGCTATCTCCACCCAGAGGTAGCACTGTTTTATTTGAAGACCGTGTTTTTAGTCCGCTAGATACTGGCATCACCCGCTCCAATTCAAATGGCTGATAAACAGGAAACATAGTTGAATGTACAAACATTGTATGAGAGACAAATGCAATAGATATTATGGAAAAAAGAGGGCATGAAATAGTTGACATGTATATTGTTTAACTAAAACGGATAGCATGACATAATTTCACATATATGATATCTATCTAAACTGGATAGCATAGCATAACATAATTCAAAGATATGATGAATAACTAAACAAGATCGCATGACATAATTCACCTACATGTTATCTAAGTAATCAGGATCGCATCATTTAATTCACATATGTGATTTATATGCTAAACAGAGGGCATTCGATATGATGTCTGAACTAAGAACATGAATATTGTGTATGTGATGTCTAAACTAGCAATGCAAGACACCATATGCATGATATGAGCAGTATAACCGTGCCAAGTTAGAGCATACACCTCGGTGGGGGAACAGGACTGGTCATCTGTCTATGAATCCATCTCTGAGGAGCTATCAGGACCCAACAAGAGATCTGCTTCGACAAGTAGCACTGTCTTCTCTGAAGGCCTTGTTTTCACTCTACATTTTTCCATCTCCCATCCAAATGGCTAATTTGCAGGAAGAGTAGTTTAATGTACAAACATTGTCGACAAATGGAAATGTAATGAAGAAAAGGATGGGCAAGATATGATTCAAATATATGATGCCTGGTTAAACAGGATGGCATTGCACATTTCACATATGTTATGGCTGGCTAAAAGACATGAGACTTCATAATTCCCATATATGATATAGAAACTAAACAGGTGGCATTACAGAACATGTCTAAACTAAGCAGATGACATATATGATGTCAAATGTAGGCACTGCAAGGCAACATATGCATGATATGACTAACATCATCATGCCAAGGTAGAGCAAACACCTTGGGGGGTAAATAGGAGTGGTCAGCAACGTCTGAATCCGCCTCAGAACATATATCTTCCTCTGGATTACAATCTGGAGAGGGGTGGGGAGGGTTTGCCATTGAACCCACCATGGAGCGATGTCTGCATGACATTGTATTGCCGCGTAAAACTCTTCTCTTTTTCTCTACATGTTCAGCATGACTGTGTACAATATCTGACATGCATACGAAAAAAATATGGTGAGATTATGTAAGGGGAGCATGCAGAAATTTAGAGTGATGGTAACAACCAGTGGATGGATCCAAAAATAATGATAGCAGGCTGATGATTGCTTTAGTTTAATAAAAAGACAGATGATGATTGCTTTACTATTTGTTTCCCACCCAAGATGAAGAACATAGGCATACCCTAGGTGAACCAGATACTAGGCAGGCATACTATTCATTGCTGCCTCGATATGTGCCCCACAACTAATTTAGAATTCAAGTTTGAACATTAATTTGGACCTGACTTGGAGTCCAAGAGATGAACAGGACGATAAAGTAGCAGGTAATTTTAAGCAATGCATAATATAAGAAGAAAAAAAGAGTGCGACCTCTCTTGTGGACCCGTGTACTCCTCAGGTTCATCTGCTGAGTGGATGATGGTGATGCCGTTGTGGTGGGTGCCGGTGGCAGGGAAGGAGATCTGAGGCGGCGAAAGACGGTCAAGAGTCGTGATGTCTGGTTTGGTGGATGCTTCTGTCGATGAAGCAGCTCAGGTGAGGTGGACGACGTCGCGACATGAGCAGGACAAACCACACAAAGTTCCCTTCGACACCTACCTGTAACTGAAGTAATTCTGTAAGGGCTCATTTGGCTTGCATGATTCTAAAAACGCAGGGATAGGAAAAACACCAGAATAGGATAGGAATGCACATGGTAAATAGAGCATTTGTAAACACATGATTTCTGTCAACTTGGGTGTTTGGTTTACAGGAATTGGAAGAGCAGAGGAATGCAAAGAAACATGGCCAAAATAAAGTGAAACCATATGAAAGCGTGTACAGTTAGAATGTTATTCTGCCACTAATGCACTTGGTCTTGTTTTCATGCATAGGATTTTGAAAAGTAGGTCCAGGTGGATGTTTTGCTTCATTCCTTTCAACATAATGCCTAAATAATTGAATTGTAGAGTGCCATTGAAAAATTCCCTATTGCTATGTTTTTCCATTAAACCAAAATAGCCCTAATGGATCGACATGAGTGTATAGTAATAAGTGATGCAAGAAGTGTACAACCTCTTTGCCGTAACCGTGTCGACCTCAACATCATTGGGTTGGTCGCTGAAGCAGTTGAGGCAAAGGTGGCTGTCAGAGGTGTGGATGAAGATCTGAGGAATCTGTAGATGCCGTCCAGGGCACTTATCTGTTGTGATGGATCGTATTGTCACTGGAGCAGCTCCGGTGAGCTGTAAGACATCAAGGCTGAAGCAGCACAAGGCAGACATCGGCAATCTCAAGTGGGATTCTAATAGCATCTCCAATAGATGATGTAAAATAGATGTAAAATTTACATCACCAAAAACCACCTGACTACAACAGATGAGGTAAAAACTGTTGATTCTAAACTTAACTGTTGAAACTGAAATTTACTGTGGAATCTGAATGTTACTGTCGAAACTGAAAGCAATGCTAGTAGAGAGGCACTTGACATGTAGATTAGGGAGGGCCTGCAGTTCATCTTCAACCTGCACCCCCCTGAGCCGCTAGCCACCACCGGCCGAACCACCGGCCCCAGTGCCGCCTCGCCGCTCCAAAACAACTCCCCACCACCGGTCCACCGCCGCCCCGGCCAGCCTTCTAGGCCCCCCCGGCCCCACCCTGAACCCTAAGATAGATAGTGGGGTACCTCTCCGGCGAGCCCCCCACCCCCTGAAAATCAACTAACCCAAAAGTTGATTCAGTCGATTGAAGTGTAGCTAAATCAGAGCAGAGCAGCAGCACGAGCGAGGGGGAGAGTAGCAGGAGCAGCGCGAGCGAGCGATCGAGAGCCGAAGCAGCAACAGCTGGGCGAGCGATCGATCGAGCGAGAGCCAGAGCAGCAGCAGCAGCGCGAGCGAGAGCCAGAGCAGTAGCAACATATCTGACTGGTATGGATGCCGCCGCCGAAGGGACCTCATACTGGGGGAGAGCCGCCATGGAGATGTCGCCCGCGGCACCGGCTTCAAGGTAGCCGCTCCATTGGGGTGCGAGATGGAGCACCATCGGCGCCGGGAGGTCGAGTTAAGAAGAAGGTGCGATCCGATGAGTGTACAACCTCTTTGGTGGCACCGAGTGGGCCTCGGCTTCGTCCGAGGAGTCGGTGAGGATCCTGTGGTTCCGGTGGAGCAGGTTTAGGCGGCACTGTGTGTGTGTGTGTGGGGGGGGGGGAGCAGCCGCGATAGACGAGGCGATTGTCGGAGCAGCTCCTTGGAGATGGAGGACGGGGCGGCTGAACCGGCGGGACGACGAGATGGACGACGGATCCTCATCCGCGGAGGTGGACGAGGGACGTTGAGCTGTTGCGGTGGATGACGTCGTCATGGAAGAGGCTCCAGCTAGGTAGCGGTGATGTGGCGGACGGAGGAGGGTGGGGTTTCGCGGCTGGAGCGGAGAGATTATGGCAACGTGGGATTTCGAATGGCGAAAAGGGGGCGATGGGAGGGGTGAACGATGACTTAGGGACGCGCTTGTCCAAAATGTAGGGTGTGTTACAAAAGTACCCCCCACCGATTTGAACTAGCGGCCCTTTCGGCTCAGGGTTAGAAGGGGGATTTCGTGTGTCGGGATTTGGCAGCTGGAGGGAGTTTTCGCGCGCATTGTAATTTTGGGATAGCAAGGCGCGGGTTGTGAAGGCGCCAGTTTTGGGACCACGATATCTGAATTTTCGGGATATAACAAGGCACATGTTGAATTTTAGGGACAAGCCCAATGTGTAGTGATATTGTACTTTTACGTACCAAATCAATTCGCACTTCCCTCAACCAAAAAGGAAACGAAAAAAATAAAACTATTCACACCACACAAAGAGAGAATCTTGCCCCGTTTTACTATACAAATGCTATTCAAAGCTACTCCCGCCTTCCATCTATATAGGGCCTAATGCATTTTTTGATGCTAACTTTGACCAAATATTAGAGCAACAATATATGACATCAACTTACACAAAACACATCGTTAAATTCGTCTGTGAAAGGTTCTTTCAATGATATAATTTTCACATTGTGCATGTCATGTACTATTAATCTTGTCAATAGTCAAAGGCAGTCTTAAAAAACTCATTACACCCTATATAGATGGAAGGAGGGAGTATGAATCCATGTTATGTCCAATTAAATTTTTTCGTTTGCTGTATAATGCATGTAGCCTACTCATACCAACATTTTAGTGCATTCCAAATGTCTATACTACCGCTACAATTTGAACTGAATTTGAATTCGTTTCTTTATTTCAATAAGAATCTACAATCATGATTGTTGCCAACTTCAACCATCATTCGTGTATTACCTTAATAACACACCACATGATTACTATAGAGATAGATATGAACTATGTGTACTACATGAACTCGAATTTTGTTTTTTGAATACACTTGATGTTGATTCCAAATAATAGTACATTTGATGTACTAACTATATATTCATAATCTAAACCATGTTCCATACGTACACCGTGTTTATCACACAAAGTATAGTTCCCCGCCCCTACATTATGACAAGCATTTAGACCTGAGCTGCAAAAGCCACACATTAGCCCAAATTATAATCAACGTTCTACATTATGATATCTTCTTTAAGTATCCGTATCCACTTTTTTATAATGAATTATGATCTTTGTTCGTCTTTTACACCTTCACGATCCTCTTCTATTTGTAGCTATCTAGCGCTAACTTTCTATCGTGCATGCACATGCCCGCCCCCTCTCACCCACCCTTAGCGTCCCCTCCATCGCGCACGTTTGTTATTTCTCTTTTGGTCGTCCACCCGCGGTGTGTGTAGGCCCCCGACTCCTTCTTTCCGGCACACACCGGTCGATATACCTCTCTAGCCAAGTGTGCCTACAACAAACACATATATACTTCCCCTCTTCTCTTCTCACCGTCCATGCCCCCCTATGTCCAATACGGTTCCATGTAGGTGCACACTCCCGCCCCTCTTTTCATTGATCTCATACTCGCACACTCCTCCCCCTTGACATGGTAGACCTCTCGCACCACCTCCTAGCCGCACCCCTTCCCCCATGTCTATCTCTCCGGACCTAATTTGCTTCTAACACATGCCGGCGTGTATACATACTAATCTCCCTACATATAGCCAGGTCGACTATAATTCGTTTTCCCCACGCACCGATACACTTACCTCGCTAGTTATGTCTCTCCCTTTCTCGGACACATGATGGTTGATCTTCCTATGTAGTTACGTATGCTTACCACAACCATATTGTCTCCCCTCATCATCCTTGCATACCTCCCGACCCGTCTCTCACACGCACGTGCATAGACAGACAGACATCCCCCGCCCTCTCTTATTTATATTGCACTCGTACCCTCCATTTGTCTAGCAGGCCTCTCCCACCATTTGTGAGACGCCACTCCACCACCAACCCTCCGACGCTCTACCTTTGTCTTTCTCCCAACCTTATTCCTCTGCTACACATATCCATGGATGTCGATCGATCTCCCTCAATACATAGCTAGGTCTCTCTCCTTCCCACACATATACTAGTTGATCGGTCTCTGCCCCTCCCCCCCACACACCGATAGTCGAACGTTGTAGGTAGGTATCCATGCCATGGAGAAAAACTGCACCTTTGCCCTCTCAAATTCCAGTAGGCCAGCCTCCCTGTATCTTTGACATGGGCAAACAAAAATTCTATGGCACTCTTTATCGATCGCGCAGCCACATACTTCATACCTGTTTTCAATTCTATCGATGTCTCACGTCCATGACTCTGTTTCACACACATTGCATATGTTACGTTTTTATGTTTGAGATATCATCGACACATTGCCTCTATTTCGCACAAACCATCTCTCTCACACCCACCCACGTACGTACTTGCACCTAAAGAAGAGGTGCACGCAGGACACACATACTCACGTCTCGCTCCCGGCCACACCCCCGCGGGTACACAGTGGAGTTCGTTTCTGTATGAAAAGGCAGCCCACGTGATAATTTGATGCGTGTAGCGGTAGTTTACTCGAAGGAGGGTCGGGTACCACGCCTAGACGGAACAAAGTTCGACTTGACGTGTGAGTATTAAATAAAGTTATATATTCCTCAATGGCACGTACAGAATATAAAACGATTGTCGTGGGGAAAATGGAAAAATGGGTTTGTCTCTCGTCACACCATCTCACACAAGGCGGCAGTGGCCTCTCTCTCTCTCAGCATTGGTCAGTGATTCGGCCATATCCCAGCCGCCGGCGGAAAGGGACGATGTGCATTGTCTCTTTGTTCGACGGTGTTGAGGTAACATGTCCCGATCTGCGGTACCCGCCGTTCTCTCTGACCAATCTCTGGCGCGGTAGGGCCTTCGCCACTTGCTCGCTGCTGCAGTATGGGCAGATCCCGGCCGCCGGCACCCTCCTAGTAACATCCCGACGACCCTCGGGTACAGCTTCCTCCGGCCTTGCTCCACTGGCCATCTTCCCACGTTGGTGCATGTGGATCTTCTTTAGTTGTTTGCTTAAATCATATCTCGACCGGCGTACTTTCCATCTTGCAATATTGTCCTCAAACCATTTTTGATAAACCACCATGTGCTACCTTTCCCTTATTACATGGAACATGCTTCTTTTTTGTCGGCGTATGTGTCTTCAACTCATGTTATTGGGTAGTAATTGTTTCCTTTCTACCTTCTTTTGCAAACAGGGCTATCCATTTTCACCTCGCTGCTATTGCGACCTTTTCGTGAACTGCACAAATCACTTTTTTCTTAAGAGTGTTTTGTGCAGTTCTGCCAAAATGTCACACGGGCAACGTTTTTACATTTTTGTGGGACTGCAGAAAGGGAGATTGGTTTTGCTATCCTCCTCATCCAACTCCGTGCCTAATCTTCTCCAACAAGAAGTTAGTCCTAAAGAGAGATCGTAGGGGTGATCGTCTTCTATTTATGTGTGTTATGTTTCATCATCTAGTACCACTATTATTGTAAGCACGCTGACTGGATATCTTTACAAACAGGGATGGTCCACCCAATTTTAGTGGAGCTGCACAAAATGATCGGATTGTGGTGTCCTCCATACACCTCTTTTTTGGCTATAGAGCTGGGTGAAACTAGCTGCCAAGCAATGAACACTGTGCCAAGGAAATGGAGCCATGCCTACGAACAACATCGATCAATTATATTTCTTTCTTTATTTGTACACCTTCTCACAACTTTGTCTTCAATTGTCATGTGAATATTGGTGCTGATTTGCGAACCATTGAGATGCATTAGCCATGGTAGCCATGGTAGTTTCATTTGTATTTGATGGATTGTTGTAACGAGATAATCTTGAGGCAAGACACACGAATCCTAAGTTGAAACCTTTTTTTTCATGTGGGAACCAAAGTTGAAACCTTCATAGAATCACAGTACAATTTCATTAAAATTATGCGTACATATAAACAAATCCTGAAAGATTGATAGCAATGCCAGAAACAATTCAACTTCATTTCGCCGACATGTTGGACATCCTTCATCCGGCTCCACCTGCCATGCAGCAATATTGAGTGCACAACACAACTGCAGGGAAAGATTCACCCTAGTCGTTGCACCGCAGTAGTAATGACTATTGAGCAGTCAAATCACGGAGCCCCACCTTCACCACAGTAAGTTGCTCGGACGAAACAACCATCATTTCTCTGTTCCTTGAATCCGCTGGTATTCCCATGTTCCCAGAGTAATAAGTTGCTTGGGCGAATCAACCATCACTTCACCTTTCCCACAGTAAGTACTAGTACCTTCTTTTTTTACTCTAGAAACAACCACACGCGAATATTGGACGGTAGCAGCACAGCAACTGAATCAAAAATTCTATAGTATGAGAATAACTTTGAACGTAAGCCATTGATTCACTCTATCCAATGGTCATAGTTGGAAAATCCAAACAAAACCAAGCATTGGATCAACTCTTTTAGCACTCAGATTGTTGCCACCTGCTCAACCGCCTGCCCACCTAGCCCACCTATATATACGCTCATGTGTGATGACCACAGGAGCTATCCATTCAGATTGTATGTTAAAAAAATAAAGGTCGATAACTAATGCAGCAAACTTTCAAAAAAAAAAACTAATGCGGCACCTCGGGCCAACGCGGCCAGATCGCATTTTGCACGAGAAATTACACACCATGTTTCGTTGACATGTGGCCCCGTTCCAACATGTCAGTGGTCCTTTTCTACTAGTATTTCTAAACAGACGTGTAGGTCGGGGCGCATCTTCGTGTACCATGGCAAACTGGAAACCGTCCATCGACTCTTCGCCTTTCCCTCTCGATTTGGAATTGCTGTCGCACGCTCTTCCTCCCTCCTCCATTTGCCTTCACCCTTCCTTCTGCCATTGTTCGATCGTCTTCTCCATGGAGGGAACAGGCCGGAAACGACCCCGTTATTCTTGCCCTGATCTGAAAGATGACATGGTGGAGGAACTCATTGATCGGTGCGACGTCATCACCTCGGCTAGCATGGCAGGTTCGTTCAAGACCATTGTCGACTCAACTAATAACAACACGACAAGGAACCCAAGGGTCAAGGAGCGGTTTTATCTCCCCTATCTTCTTCGTCGTGACCCTGATGACTGGCGCGGAGACGATGGAGGCCTCGCCTTGTGCAAGTTGATGCTGCTTGATAATGATACGTATGATGTTAAGATGCCATCGCTTGAGGGCAAGGATTGAGCAGGCGCAAATGGAGATTGGGTTGTTTATATTGGGTACAACTGCGAGTGGGAACTTGTGAATGTGTACACTCGTCACCGGGTTCCACTTCGAAAAATCTCAGCAGACTGCCCAGAGGTTGAGCACACCGGTATTCGACGCACATTCAAATACGATCATGGTGACTGTCTTCCACGGAAGATAGCAATTTGTCGAGTTCCCAACCGCTCTTGGAGTTACAAGAACTATGAAGTTGTTTCTATCTTCGACAAGCTTGTTGCCGTCCTTTGTGGTTCGACTCGATGGATATTGCTCAAAAATCAGTTTCTATACATGGATGTGTACTATGATGCAATCCAATACGAGGGTCTTGTGTTTGCTTCCACCACTCATGGCACTGTTTTTGCATGGGATCCTCGTAGTTTCGGTACGTTTGTATTCCATCGTAATTATAATTGTTTCATCCACATGCATGCGGGTTAGCAAGTTTCCCTTTACTAATTAACCTTCTTCTTGTGTGTCCAAGGTCCTGTGAACATTCCACCACCTATACTTGAAATTTTTTATAACCAAGGGGGAGATGACAATGGTGATGATCACGGGCATGAGGACGAGCATAACTTATATACTCAGTGGCGCCTAGCAACTAATTCCGATGGATAACCTCTTCTTGTCTATACACAGTGCACTGAGTTTGTTACTACCGAGGGAGCACGTGTTGTCTCCCATGGTCGCACTCTCTGGACCTATTCCAACACTCGTTGCATGGTATTTGGGATGGATACTAGTGTGCTAGCGCCAACACCTTCTCCCTGGTAAAGTATTGATAGTCTTGGAGAAAACTCACTCTTCCTTGGGAAAAACTATCCGATGATGGTGAAAGGCGATCCAACTGCTGTTGACACAACATTACTACCATTTATGAGAAGCAACTGTATCTATACCTCGGACATTTCGGTGGTTCGCTACCCTGGTAATGATATAGTAACCCGCTTCAGCCTGGATGATCAGTCCTGCATTGGTCTCGAGATCGACAATAGATGGCCCGTCCCAGAGAATCACTTGTGGTTCAAAGCAAGTGTTTCCAACACCGAGGATTGGTTGAGTTGAAGTTCATTTCATTCCTTGTTATTTGTTGTGTGATGAAAACTTTAGTATTTATAATGTATCCTTGTTGTCAATGTGGGTTGATGACCTGTTGTATGTAATAAAATGATACGCCTGCGATAAACTTACTAAATTTATGAATGGCTTTCGAGTAGCTTCTCTGAGTGAGTGCTGCGACGAGGCAAAAAAATATTTTCCGTATACATAATTGTACGTGCATTGCAACAGGTTATCGGATGAGGCCAATCAACAATAGTAGTACACTACTTGTACTAGCTTCACATGCTTCGCGCGTCGGACGGGTGTTTTTACTGTAGCCATATGTTAATGTGTTCGTTGTACGTAACCAGCAGCTCGAATCCTCGATACTACTACTATATAGTAAGTAGTAGGAGTAGTAGGGTGGCATGGGCCAGAACAAGCATTCACATCCAGGAGTACGGCACACGGCACCAGCACGACTTCCATCTGACACCATATTTCTTCGAGTCCATGCTAGAGCAATCTCTTCAACCTCGTCGTTTCTCTAACTCAGTCATCGCGCGGCGGGCGAAGTGGGGGTTTGCCGATAGTCGGTTTCCTCAACTGCGGTCCCACTTGTAAGGCCAACTCCAACGCACGACCCCAAACAGACCTTTGTTTTGCACGAACTCCAACGATAATTTTGACTAGAAAAGCAAGACCAAAGAAAACAAGAACCACAAGAATACATTTTAGAAGATATCCAACTTCCATAACTGCTCCTGTAAGTTGGATTAGTGCCTTCTCGATGCATTCATTGTTGATCTGCGGAGGCTCGATCTTGCGTGCTTCTTTCTTCTTCGAGCGTAAAGAAGTAGACGTTGCTTCCTCACATCTAGTCTCATGTCTAGCCTCTATTCTATCAACAAGTGCACTAGTCTCATCTCTAGCCTCTATGCTAGCTAAAAGTGCTAGAACATCTACTAAATTGCGCTCTATCAATATATCGATGTACTCTTCTTCCCAATACCAAAACTTGCATCCATTCTACACAGTAAAATTTTAAGTTAGCACAACTAGTCTAATCCGAGAGCACAACCGAAGATTTGGTCGGGTTCTTCCTCCTTTTGCCGACATGTGGGACATCCACCATCCAGGTCGTGTCATGCAAGAAAATAGAGTGGTAGTTGAAGCCACGTGATGTGCATCTTGGGTTAAACTGTAAATAGAATCTTACTACTATTGAGTAACTCCAAAAGCGGCCACGGAAGATATTTATTGGATTTCTTTTTCATCACCAGGACGTCGAGGTGAAAGATGTGCAGGTTCAGTGGGTCCTCTTGCATTTTCACTGACATGTGGGACCGCATATGAGCAAATAGACGATGGGCTCCACGCGTCCGCTGGCTGGCTGAGAAGAGAGATAGAGGAGGGCTGAGCACGGACTCTAGGAAATTTGTTCTACGTAACCAGCACCTCGATATTCGTGTGTGGTTGTTTCTAGAATATAAAAAAAGGAGGTACCCCTACTTATGTTACTCCCACTACGCCTAGCCTAAGGTTAGTAGGTGACGTTGCGCTTGGCTCTTCGCCTCTTCCAAAAGTCGATGGTTCTACAGTAGTACTTATGGCAATCTGACACCAAATGAACTGCTGCACGTCCACCGCTTGTAAGCAAAAGTTTCTCCTCGTGCTGTGAGCCACCGCGCATGCGTTGGCGAGGGAGAAGGTGTAATCAAGCTTCTCGTTGTTCATCGAGTTGACATGACACATCAAAGTTATTTAGTACGTACTTTCTCCAAAATAGGGCTGACCATGTCATTGCTACCATCTCGTGCTCCGTCGTTGAGTACGTGCACTATTCACGTGCCATCGAGGAGAAAAAATATTGTGTAGGTGCCATCGAAGTGCACGACACACTTACGCACTGCTTATCTAATTATCTCCATTTTCTTGCATGACACGTGCACCTTGATGCTAGATGTCTCGCTTGTTGGGAAAAGTATTAACAAAGTTCACGTAAAAGAAAAGAGTTGAAGAACATAGATTCCCGATGACCGAGAAGGAGCAAGGAGCCTCGAGGTGGAGTGTCTGCAACGAACCTTGCGCATTTTCCCCAGGTTTTTGCCGCCTACCCACCTATAAACAAATAAAAGAACATGAACTCTTCGCTAACCAATAGAAACGATACATTAGGATGGTAAGTTGAAGATGTTTTATAGTTTATATTGATAACCACGCAACAAGCCATGCATGTACAGGACGCATGCAGCCACACATGTACACAAGCCAACGCACTAACTCCATCCGATCCAACTCATGCACATACGCGCACGGCATGGAGCACACAACGCACGTACACAACACGTGCATGCACACACACTCGGCCGCAGAATGCACGTGAATAACACATGCATGCGCACACACTCGACTGCATGGAGGCGTGCATCTGCGGCGACGTCCGGTTCGTCGTGCTACGGTGAAGCTCGCACACAACGGCGCCTATGCATCTCTTGTAGCACCTCTTTGCCGTCATTGATCAACGACTAGTCAGAGACGAAGACGACCGCAGCCTCGGCCTTAGAGCTAGCACCGATGGAAAAAACACGCACGCTGCACACACACGAGCACGTATGGAGTGCCCATGACGTGGTGCGTCCCCAGTCGCCTCTACTCCTTCTGTGCACGTTGTCTATCAAGGCGGTTGCATGCCTAATGATGATGTGGGTGAGATCTTCTAGGACTCAGATGATGACGAGGAAAATTATGAGACACAAGGTGATGTACACCGTCAAGGTCCACGGTCAAGGGGGTGCTAAGTGATAAGTGCTTAGATGTGCTTAGATGAGGTGCTAAGTGCATTAAATGGCTTAATAACTCAAGTCTTCAATGCATAGGTGCTTAGTTTATTGTTGCTAAGCTTGCTTCATTTAATTAGCTATAGACTCAAAACTGTCTTTCCACTGTTTCTTCCTGCGGTCACCAAACTAGTCTCTCTCTTCTTAATTAACTTGTCACATCATATTTTATGCCAACGTGGTAGGCTTAGCAGCTATACATGATGGAGCACTAGGAGAGGCCAAGGCTGGTCATAGTGGGGAGTAACTTATACTGTAACATATTACTATGTTACTCTAAACATCTCTATAAACCGGAAAGGAGGGAGTAGTAACATAGACTAGTGTCATATGCAGAGTATGGAAGCACATCATATTTCCCCGTCCGGACCGATCCCAAGTTGGCTTCTCACCTTCTTGGCCAACAAAAACCCCTCCCCCCCCCCCCCCCGCGCGCGCTTCCCTCCTGGCGCCAGCTGAGCCCGCCGCTCCACGTTGATGGCAAGTCAGGGCGACACGACCTCTCACTGCTTCCGCCGTTGAAGTGGCACACAGACCGAGGGCACCGCCCGCTGCACGCTCGGCATTTCAGACTACACAGTGGAGAGTAACTTTAGAGAAAGTACTACAATTAGATGACATAAGTAGGCTATAAGGATTTAAATATAGTATTTGTGCTTAGTTGAAGGAGAGGGAAGATGAGAGAGAAGAGAAGCGGATTGTAAACTTGTAGCTAGTTGTAGCAGGAGCCCCAACATTCTTTGTGAGACAAAAGGTGGGGCCATTAATAATGATATAGTATTTATACCAAAGGGACTAACGGAGGCCTTAATTACTCTATTTTTCTAGACAAACCTTGGTGGGGGCTATTATTGACTTGGACGTGGGGTTTGGGGGCCAAAGGCCTACTATTATACTTGGTCTTACTCGCATGACCGACCTGACATGCTCTACCCTAGCCGCCGTTGTATCATATGGTTTCGCACCGTTCCAGATCTTAGCGCCGCCACGCAATTCTTCTCCAGCCCTCCTTCCGGCGTGCACCGCGAGAAGGGACAACAGTCCTCCGAACCCTGCCTTTCGTGATCCTGTATGGGAGAGGGGCGATCAGGTTTTTGGGAAGCACACCCCTGTGATTGCTGCCAGCGACGACTTCCTCAACGACAGCCTTCTTCCCCGACCTCGGTAACCTCTTCATCAACGACATGAGTGACAATATCAACCACAGCGGTTCTGCTCCTGCTGTACAGTATGTGATTCTGTCCTCCTGGTTTAGTCGGCATCATTACTTTGATGTTTGCAATTGTCGTCATGATCTATTTACTGCTGATTTGGATTAAATCTCATAGTAAATTGCTCATATATTCAACAATCCAATCCAAAAACCTGATTATAGGCAATTTACTCCATGTGGTTTTGCTGCATTTTTGAAGACGCCTACTTTTAAGGGGGTGCAATATAAAAGGTGGCGCACAAGAGCAGTATATTGGTTTCAGATCATGTACTACTATGACGCCACTAAGGGTAAGCCTGAGGGTGATCTTAATCCTACACAGTAGGAAGCTTTTCAGAACATGGATACCCTCTTCAAAGCCGCCCTCCTGAGTGTTCTTGATGATTCCATTATGGATTCATATATGTCATTTTACAGCGGCAAAGACATGTGGGCTGCGCTCGAGGCCACGTTTGGGCCCTCGGGTGCTGGCAACGAGTTGTACGTCATGGAGCAATTCTGTGACTACAAGATGACTGATGAGCAGTCTGTTGTTCAGCAGACTCATGAGATACAATCACTCTCTAAGGAACTTGAGTTCTTTAAGTGTGTGTTGCCGGACAAATTTGTTGCTGGGACCATCATTGCCAAGCTTCCACCTTCGTGGAACGATTTTGCTACTTCTTTGAAAAAGAAGAGACATGATTTTTCTGTTTTGGATCTCATTAGCACTCTTGATTTTGGGGAGAAGGCGAGAGCAAAAGACACACGTGCTCGGGTCGCTAAGGGAGCTTCTAGTGCCCACATGGTACACGAGAAGAACTCCCATCCCAACCAGCCCCAGAACAACAAGAACAAATCTCAGGGGAAAGGAAAGTTTGATGCAAAGAACAAACCGTCACATTCTACCAACTTCAAGAAGAATTCTCATAACGGGAAGGGATACAAACCTCAATTGTGGTAGCACCACATAAAATTTATATGGCTGCATCGACCTGCTGTCAGCTAACCTCATGGTGCTCTAGGTATTCCTACATTTGTAACTAGGTACAATGACCACCGCAAGATGAAATTAGCTTATTCGTACATTGACTTGATGAATGTAGTGCGGAATGATCCTATCATGTGTGGAGGAGCAAATAAGCAGTGCAGCCGAAGTTGGAAATCAACCAAGGACTTATGAAGTTATATATAATCTTCCTCAGGCCGGTCAGTATCCCCTTCGTCCAGATGATCGTGTTTTGTCATGCCGAGCTATTGATATGTGCTACTGTTTTGCAACACCGTTTAAGTATAGCTACTGTTTTCCTATCTTTTCAGATTCAGGACAATGAATATAATTTTAGGGGAACTGCACAATATGGACTCATGTTGAGTCATCTCTATTGCCTCATGTGTTTGCTGCAAATGTGTCGGCATCAATTGCAAGATGAGGCAGCTAGCTAGCTGTGGAGTTGCCAACATGCTCAAAGTGCTCGCAACATTGAGAAGAAACAAGCATGCCTAGGAAATTAATGCGTGCGCAGGGAGGCCCTTTACTCAAAGAAGCATCGACCGATTTTATTTATTTCCACACCTTCTCATAGCTTTGTATTGGTTATAGTATGGTGAATCATTGAGATGGATAAACATGCTGAACATTTGTTCTTCTGAATGTTAGTATGCATATCGTATCTTCTGAAGTTAGTTTAATGTGTGTGTCTGCATCCAGTACCGCATCCTCTAATTTGGTGGATGCACACAGAGAAAATAAATCTCCTTAATTTACTCCATAACCACCCTATTAAATATGCCTAGTAACAAACTAGGCACATGCATCCTGCATGCATGGCCAGTCAGCCAAGTCCATGCGCCAGCTCCAATGCAGCAATGCAGAGTGGTTTTTGGGAAAAAACGAGTAGTTAGTGCAGCGGGCCTTATAAACACGAACAACTCGCTCTCCCGCTTCCGTCTCCCCCCAATCTTCCTCACTCGTCCAGAAACCCCAACTCACCTTCTTCCTCACTCGTACAGAACACGCCTGCTCCTCTTCTTCCACTCCTACAGAAATCCCCAGCCCTCCTTCTTCCCAACTCGCACTGCCACTAGGCTCGCCTCTGGCTACTCTGCTCAAACCCATGAGCTCGGCGCGACGCCCACAGGGAAAATGGAGTTGGCTGGCCCCAGCGCCATGAAGATGAGGCTCCCGCCAGCAGTGACGCCGGTTGTATATGCCGCACCCAGTAGCACGGGGAGAAGCGGCGAGCCCCCCCACCCGGATCTAAAGAACCGGTAGAATCTCCAGTGGACCGCATCAGCGATCTCCCGAACGTCATCCTTGAGGAGATCATCTCGCTTCTCCCCACCAAGGATTGCTGCCGCACACAAGTCCTCTCAACTCGGTGGTGCCCTCTATGGTGCACTGTGCCCCTCAATCTTGACCGTCGTCAGATATCTTTCCTTCCTGAATTTGATCTTCCCAGATCCATCGTCTCTTCTCACCTGTAGGGCCCCATTCAATGCCTCTGCATCCCGACATGCTACCTGTTGTCCATACCCGGCATGATGGACACTTGGTTGACATCCCCTGAATTCGGAAAACTCCAACAGTTTGAGTTGTACCATTACCACAAAAGTTTCATACCACGAACACACCAAGAATTCGTGCCCACACCACCATTGTCCATATTGCGGTTTTTATCCTCTCTCCACACCGCCACCTTCGTCCTGTGCGATCTACCAGACGAGCTGGTACAAATGCTTCGACTGCCATTGCTAAAAAAACTTTTGCTTGTGGTGGTTTATCTGTCGGAAGCCTCACTGCACATCATCATCCACTCCAGTTGCCCTGCCCTGGAGCGCTGGCTGATTGTTTTGGGAATAGAAATCCATATCAGTTATCTCCAAATAAAGTCACCTCACCTTAAAAGCATTGGAATTTGTTTTAAAGGACAACAACTCATCATTGAAGATGCCCCTTCACTTCAAAGGTTGCTCCTTGATAATTGTTATACACCTTCACAAATAACTGTCGTCTCTGCGCCCAAACTGGAGACCTTGGGTGTAATTCATGACCCGTTTAATAATCACAAGGAGTTGGTGTTTGGCTCCTCACTTTTTCAGGTACCGTATATTATCATCTACACCTTTGTAATCATATGCTGCATTTTTCATTTGTGCGCATAAGTTTTATATCATCTTGGAGTACACTTTGGGTACTAATATTATGTTAGATTCTCAATGAAGAGTTTGTCCATTGATAGCCTATCAATGCTGCTGGATTCTGTCAAGATCATATATATCAAAATGTTTAGTTTTGATCTGGACACAATTATTGGCTTGCTGCGATGCTTTCAATCTCTAGAGAATTTATATATAGAGGTGATGATTTCATGCACATTGAAAGCCCGTATATATTGTACTAGAATTAACTGTTCAGCTGTCGTTCTTTTGATATACTCTTTTTTCAGACCTTAACTGTTTTCAATCTTCATGTCTACTTAGGCAGAACCACATGGAGAAAACACATAACCAATCGGTGGCGTAATAAGCACCCAGATTTTCTCAGTTCTCTTGACATTCGTTTGAGGACAATAACGATGGAATGATATGCATCCAATCAGGCAAACAGAAGCTTTGTCACATTCTTCCTGTTGAATGTGAGGTTACTATTGTCCATGAGGCTTAATTTTTACCGCAAGAGATTTCTCACCACTACACCACGACACCACACTAGCTGTGACGCCCCCGATTCAATCGTACACTAATCATGCACGCAACATGTACGATCAAGATCAGGGACTCACGGGAAGATATCACAACACAACTCTAGAAACATAAATAAGTCATACAAGCAACATATTACAAGCCAGGGGCCTCGAGGGCTCGAATACAAGTGCTCGATCATAGACGAGTCAGCGGAAGCAACAATATCTGAGTACAGACATAAGTTAAACAAGTTTGCCTTAAGAAGGCTAGCACAAACTGGGATACAGATCGAAAGAGGCGCAGGCCTCCTGCCTCGGATCCTCCTAAACTACTCCTGGTCGTCGTCAGCAGTCTGCACGTAGTAGTAGGCACCTCCAGTGTAGTAGTCGTCGTTGACGGTGGTGTCTGGCTCCTGGGCTCCAACGTCTACTCGCGGCATCCGAGAAGAAGAGGAAAACGGGGGAAAAGAGGGAGCAAAGCAACCATGAGTACTCATCCAAAGTACTCGCAAGCAAGGAGCTACAGTACATATGCATGGGTATATGTGTAAGGAGGCCATATCAGTGGACTCAACTGCAGAATGCCAGAATAAGAGGGGGATAGCTAGTCCTATCGAAGACTACGCTTCTGGCAGCCTCCATCTTGCAGCATGTAGAAGAGAGTAGATTGAAGTCCTCCAAGTAGCATCGCATAGCATAATCCTACCCGGCGATCCTCCCCTCGTCGCCCTGTGGAAAAGCGATCACCGGGTTGTCTGTGGAACTTGTCTGGGTGTGTTTTATTAAGTATCCGGTTCTAGTTGTCATAAGGTCAAGGTACAACTCTGGGTAGTCCTTTTACCAAGGGACACGGCTATTCGAATAGATAAACTTCCCTGCAGGGGTGCACCACATAACCCAACACGCTCGATCCCATTTGGCCGGACACACTTTCCTGGGTCATGCCCGGCCTCGGAAGATCAACACGTCGCAGCCCCACCTAGGCACAATAGAGAGGTCAGCACGCCGGTCTAACTCCTATGGCGTAGGGGTCTGGGCCCATCGCCCTTTGCACACTTGCACGTTGTGAACGCGGCCAGAAGAAGAACTAGCCCCCTTAATACAAGAGCAGGCTTACATTCCAATCCGGCGCGCGCCGCTCAGTCGCTGACGTCAAGGAGGCTTCGGCTGATACCACGACGTCGAGTGCCCATATCTTTCTCGCGTAGTTGGTTAGTGCGCATAGGCCAGTGGCCAGACTCAGATCAAATACCAAGATCTCGATAAGCGTGTTATTATGAAGCAATCGCGAACGTTGACCAGGGCCAGGCCCACCTGTCTCCTAGGTGGTCTCAGCCTTCCCTATCGCTCCGCCACAAAGATCCACACAGAGGGCCGTCGGGACAAAGGTCCTTTCAGCCCCCAATCCGTGAATCACTCGCGGGTACTCTTCGAGCTGACCCGACTTTAGTCACCATTGGTATAGTATGTATGTATGTATAGTATATACCCATGATCACCTCCCAAGTGATCACGGCCCGATAGTATAGCAAGGCAGACTAACAAGAATGTAGGGCCAATGATGATAAACTAGCATCCTATACTAAGCATTTAGGATTGCAGGTAAGGTATCAACAGATGTAGCAACAATGTCAGGCTATGCATCAGAATAGGATCAACGGAAAGCAGTAACATGCTACACTACTCTAATGCAAGCAGTATAGAGGAGAATAGGCGATATCTGGTGATCAATGGGGGGGGGGGCTTGCCTGGTTGCTCTGGCAAGAAGGAGGGGTCGTCAACTCCGTAGTCGAACTGGGCAGCAGTAGCGTCGGTCTCGTGGTCTACCGGAGAGAAGAGGGGGAAGAAACAATGAATACCATGCAAACAGATGCATATCGATGCATGACATGACAAGTAACGATGCTAGGTGTGCCCAATCGCGGTAGTAGGTGATACCGACGAAGGGGGAAAACATCCGGGAAAGTATTCCCGGTGTTTCGCGTTTTCGGACAGATGAACCGGAGGGGGAAAGTTGCGTGTTTGCTATGCTAGGGAGGTGTGGTGGACGAACGGGCTGCATATCCAGATTTGTCTCGTCGTTCTCAGCAACTTTCATGTAGAAAGTATTTTCATCCGAGTTACGGATTAAAAGATATGATTTTCTAAAGATTTAAATCATTTTCTGATTTTATTTATTCATTTAAATCCAACATTATCCAAAACAGTGAATGATGACGCAGGCATGACATCAGAGTGATGTCAGCAGGTTAACTGGTCGGTTGACCAGTCAAACTAGACAGGTGGGTCCAGTGGGACCCACATGTCATTGTCAGGACACTAACAAGGGGGTTCAACCTAACTAAATGGGTTAATTACCGGGTGGGGCCCGGTGGTCAGTGAGAGGTTAGTGTTTACTTAACTAATTTAATTAATTAGCAAATTATCTATTTATTTTTATTTGTTTGTTAAGGTGGGGCCCATACGTCAGTGAGACAGGGCCGGCCTAGTCAGCAGTTGACTCAGTCAACTGGTCAACAGGGGGCCTTGGGCCCACCAGTCAGTAGCCCAGGCGGTGAGACCCGCCGCGCCAGGTCAGCACGGGCGGCTCTCACCGGCGGCGACCAAATGCACGACGCTGACCTGCCGGAGTTCGCCGGAAAATGCCCACAGGGCACGGATCAGCGCGCGCATGGGCTCGTTCGAACAAGCACGAAGAGGCGCATCTAGTGGCGTGGGCGGTTCGTCTCGAGGTCGCCGGAGCTATCGCCGGCGACGAGCGGGGCAGACACCGGGGCCCGAGCAAGTTCGAAGACGGGGCTGCGGGGGATGGTTCGTTGCGGGGCTAGGTGCGTTTGAACGCACGCGACAACGCGCGTCGAGTGGCGGTGGTCACAGTCACGGGGGTGGCCGGGGTTGAGCGGTGCTTCGAGATCAGGCGGCAGCCGGAATCGCAGCTCGACGGGGACGGAGTTAGGAGGCACGGGAGGGAGTGTGCACGTGCGCGTTGGGCTCCTGTGAGCATCAGGAGCACGATGCCATGCTCACGCGAGCACGACGAAGAGCATGGCCACGTCGGCGAGGTGATCCGCAGCGGCGGGCTCATGGCAACGGCACGAGGTAGCTACGGTGCGCAAGAGGCCCATCTAGGAGGAGCAGGAGGAGGAAGGGTTCACCGTGCGGCACGCAAGATGGCCCGTGGTAGTTTAGTAGCAGCAGGGGGTGTTGCCGGAGTTGGGGAAGAACGGCGGCGACCGGAGATGTGGAAGAAGGGGGCCGTTGCAGCAGCGCCTCCGAGCTCCAGCTGCGGCCACCGGTCGACGAGGAAGACGATGGCGGAGACGAACGACACACAAACGAGGCGAGGCGAGGGCGATGGCCGCGCGTTTCACGACGGCAGGTCCATGGCGGCGCTCGAATGTGATGGGAGAGGAGAGCGGGGTGGATCTGAGGGGAGAGGGAGAGGCGCAGGGACCAAGGTCGAGAGTGGGAGGAGAGACCGAGGGGGCGCGGCGTCAGCGTCCTTATCCACTCGTCGTCGCCGGCGAGAGGGTGCGGCAGGGACGCGCCCCTGTTCCGACCCGGGTCGGGGGAACAGGGAAGGGAGGCGGCAGGGGGAGGCGGGCTGGTTCGGCCGGATGGGCCAGGTGGGCCGGCCTGGCTGGTTGCGGTCCCAGGGGCAGGGGCTGCGGTGTGCGGGTGGGTTGGTGGCCAGCTGGGCTAGTCGGCCCAGTGGGGGGGGGGTCTTTCTCCCTTTTTTGTATTTATTTGTTTTCTGTTTATTAGTTTTCAATTTTATTTTGCATATATTTTGTTTTATAAAATATACAAGTAGTATCTAAATTAGTGTTACAAAATACCCCCATGCCATAAAAAGTTTGGTGACAAAATAAAATAGTTTAGTAATTTAGTAATTGTAAAAAGCATTTAATTAATTGCTTTTGCTACTGTTTAAATCCTTATAGTTCATTTAAGCATTTTATAAAAGCTTGGTTTCTCCACCATAATTTCTTACGATTTATTTGAAACAACCCGGACATTTTAGTTTTAATTTTTGAAAACTTTTGTTGTTTGCTTTTCTTTTGAATTTGAATTTGAATCGGTTTCAAACTAACGCGAGATTAGCAACAGTAATCGAGGTGATGTGGCATTATTAGCAGAGGTTACTGTAGCTTGATTATCCGGGCGTCACAATTCTCCTCCACTACAAGAAATCTCGTTCCGAGATTTAAGAGGGGAAGTGAGGGGAATTTGGTTACAAAATTCTAACTAGTATTCTCGATCTTGGTTGCTCTTCTCGAAGAGGTCAATCCATTACGTTGATGTTTCCATTTCTCTGCTTCAAGTCATCATGATGAAGTCAACATCCTTTCTTCGGGAACTCCATTGTACTTACGAAAGAATAAAGGGGGTAGTCTGGGAGAACGAACCTCACCAAGGTTAACTATGTGGTCAAAAACAACGGGGAAGGTGGCGGAAGGTAACTCTCGAATTGAAACTTAAGAAAATATCGAGAGCAAAGTAAGGCGCTATCATGGGAAGTTTCGAGTGGAAGACAATCGTTCGATGCCTGATACAGGGCGTGAAAGGAGTTCAAAGCAACGAGAATAAGTATTGTGTTTGATACCAGAATTGATGATCTCTCGGACAGTGGCTCGTGAATCCCGTATGAGGCCACATGCGAGGAATAACTTTGGGAATAGGGGGTGTACAGGAGAGTCGGGTTTCGATCCTGTGAAACTGTGGGTTATGGGCCCACCATGAGGGTTAAAAGTAGGAAGGGTGGAGATGTCTTGCGTGATCATGTAAGCAAGGCATGTCAGAGGATAGCCTGTCATTTATGTCGGCAACAACATCGGTACCAAGGGCGAGGGACGAAGAGAACCATTTTCCTGTTTGTCGAAACGAGGTGGACCAATAGGCAAAGTTCTCGTCCGTCGGTGGTTACCAGAATATCATCAACAATAGCAACAGGGTCTTACTGACCAAGTTGTACACCATGATGTTTACATAAGCAGGGATATATTACTGCTTATGTCATATAGATCACAGAAAGGTTAATAAACCAATGGAAGGGAAAATGTGATCATCAGGTTAAACAGAACAATGGAAAGGGAAATTGTGATTACACACAATTATTAGGAGTATATCCTTCCCATGGACAAGCAGAACATGGCATACAGGGTAGGAGAGCAAGTACCAACCATTCAGATAAGAGGCAAGGATTAATAAAGATGTTACCCATACAATGGTGTTTGGATAACTAACCAAGAAACATTTAGCATCGCGCCTCCAATGTTCTTGTTGAGGAGCGGGGTATCATAGTCATGCTTCGAGGTAGCAATGATATGGTATTTCAATCAAGGGCCGGACTTTGGATACACAAATGATCCATTAGGAGCAACTTATAAAGTAAGTCCTACAATTTACTCCAGGAAGAATGGTTATCCTTGGAAAAGAAATTATAATGATAGGTCCTGCAGCCAGGGATGCTAGGCATGACATCATATTACCGAGTAATTAAAGGACCAACATCATAACTCCTGGAAAGTTGTCCCAACCATCATATCCAACCGAGATTCAGATCCGATTGGTGTCATGATACCTCAGACTCAGGATGTCTAAGAATAAAATGTGCAACACAAATTGACGAGATGACATTGTAAGATTCTCGGAAAATGAACTATGGAAGCGAATTCCGAAACAAGAGTTCAACATTAAACCAAGGAGAAGATGACGAGTTGGCTGATGGACTCGGCGACTATTCATCGAGATTAAAAAAAGATGGATTTCCACAATGATGTGAACAAGGTGGCAACACTTGTCAGATCAAACGATATAATGATGTATGCTCGATGAAAACATACACAATTAAATATTGGTTGAAAGGGGCACCCGAAATATGGGCTGGGTTGCACGACCAACGTCGGAATGGAAATTTAGCAACCAGCACACTACATTGGAATTATTGTCCATTAACTCTGAATTAACAAGGTTGCTAGAGATATTAAATTCTCATAACAGAGTTCACTCAACACGGGGACCAAGAGAAGAATTATGATAGTGAGAAGCATCACTGTATCAAGAATTCCTTAAGAGGTGGTGAAACTCTCACGACATTCTTGACATAAAAGATGGTAATACTCCAATGTAAAGAAGAATAATTGCTGGATAGCAAGGAACTCAAGGTATAACACAAAACAAGAACAAGTTTGTGTTGGAGGAAAGGTAGCAGAGTGGTCGATGATAACACTAATCATCGAGGGCAAGGATTGTCTTTCTCATCATGAATTCCATTGATATCCTGGAAGAGCTCACAATGCTGATGATGAGCACGACACATTTATCGAGAGAATTCATGAAGGTGTAATCAATTGGTGATGAAATCAAGTCAAAGGAATGATGAAGCAAAAGGTTATTGAAACCATGGGTACGACACAAACTCCAAAGCAAGCTTGCTGTCCAAAGCAAAATGATATGATGAGGAAGATCGACGTAAGCTTAGCTCATCGTCAAAAATTGTGCTCTGGGAAGAAGGACCAGGTAACGCAGTTAGAATCGGCACGACAAGGATATAGCCAAACAGGCTAGGAATGACGTGATTGAGTTCAAACTCGTAAGTAATGAAGGTTACAAAGAGTTGTTTAATCGCGATGCGGACTCGAGTCAGTTATGGTTGTCTTTGAGTGTTTAATAACTCAGAGCCCGTGAAAAATTGGAATCAATGAGAATGCAGCACTTGATGAAGAACTCATAAGAACTTATGCAGTTCTGTGATAATCTTGAGATACCAGGGGGTAATACTCGATGGCAAATCAAAGTAGAGGTTGGACTGGGGTGTTACTCCGCAGAAGACAAGTGCTTAAACTTGCACAAGAAATGGTATTTAAAGGAGAACATGGTCGGAACCACGATTGCAAAAGGCCAGATCCCAGATATAAAATGAACTTATACCAAAGGAATAATTAATTTAAGAGAAGCTTTAATGATACGATCTACATCGTGTCCATGGGCATGAACACAAAGTTCAAGGTCGACTCCCACTTCTCCAATGCATAACATTTCATTCACTTCTCATTTTCGAAGAAGTTGTAGTGTTGAAATTTTATCTGGAAAAATACCAGAAGAGTATGACTCGTGAAAACTTTCGAGTCCACACATGTTAAGGAAAGCATAGGTTCAACCCATCAGGGTATCGTGGAAACATATACTACAAAGTTCACAAGTAAATAACTCAAGCTCAAATTAGAGCATGGTTGAGAAAGCAGAGGATACAATTTACCAAGGCATTATGTATCATGGGAATAACCCACAAGAATTTTCAATGTGGAGGATACTAACGGATAATAACCCTGCAATGGCTCTAGCGGTCCACAATGAAGATGATGTGAGTATCGATACTCAATAAGAGGAAGAAATAATACAAATGCATCGGATTATAGAACATCGGAGTAATTTGATGCTTACATAACAAAGGAATTATGATTTACAAAATGAAGGATCAGAAGCATACGCTCTAATCAAAGATGGATAGCCGAATAGACATAGGGGGTTACAATCGACGTCAACTTGATTGGTCGAGATCCAGCTCATGTTTAAAATGGCGTATGAGTTGGGAAGATAATTCATAAGGATCAACTGATGATTCCGGGCATTCACAACATTTCGAATCAATGGACCCAAAACGATAATGACAAAGGATGCCAACGAAGATTTCTAGATATATAGAATTAACCATAATGCAGCAAGGTAAGAACTTCAGTAGCAATAGGATCCTTAGGATTTTCGGAAGATCGAATGGTATTTCGAAGACTTTAGTGAAAGACATGAACAACTGAGAAGGAACGGATACTTGGTAAGTGCAAGGAATTATCCGTATGGGTATTCATGTGGTAAGGAACTGCAAGGCAGTGAGCTCAAAGGATTTTTGGGACAACAAAGAGTATTTCGGGACATCTTGTAATGACAAGATCAACGGGGAATGATTGTATGAATGGCAAGTGTATGCAGTTTTCATAGGGGTTGACAGTGGAAGGAAATCGCAAATGCGATGGCACAAAGACTCGAGGGAACATCGTAGAGTAACTTCGGAATCTTCTAGTGCAGCAGGCGATCATCTGAAGTGAGGGGCTCTCCGGGAGAAAGTACTTGCGAGAACCTAAAGTTAGTTTTGTTTTTAGCAAAATCATTTAACCTGAATAGAAGAGAGCTCAGAGTCCCAAAGTAAAGATCGAGGAGTAAAAGATCCTAATACCACCCAATGGCGACATGGGCCCGTAAGGCACACAACCAAGTTAGTAAAAGATTTGTAGTGACTAGACTCGACTTCGACCAAGCAGTGTGGAAGGGGGATTCCTACATGCAGTCGGCTCTGATACCAACTTGTGACGCCCCCGATTGAATCATACACTAATCATGCACGCAACGTGTACTATCAAGATCAAGGACTCACGGGAAGATATCACAACACAACTCTAAAAACATAAATAAGTCATACAAGCAACATATTACAAGCCAGGGGCCTCGAGGGCTCGAATACAAGTGCTCGATCATAGACGAGTCAGCAGAAGCAACAATATCTGAGTACAGACATAAGTTAAACAAGTTTGCCTTAAGAAGGCTAGCACAAACTGGGATACAGATCAAAAGAGGCGCAGGCCTCCTGCCTGGGATCCTCCTAAACTACTCCTGGTCATCGTCAGCAGCCTGCACGTAGTAGTAGGCACCTCCAGTGTAGTAGTCGTCGTCGACGGTGGCGTCTGGCTCCTGGGCTCCAACGTCTAGTTGCGGCATCCGAGAAGAAGAGGAAAACGGGGGAAAAGAGGGAGCAAAGCAACCGTGAGTACTCATCCAAAGTACTCGCAAGCAAGGAGCTACAGTACATATGCATGGGTATATGTGTAAGGAGGCCATATCAGTGGACTCAACTGCAGAATGCCAGAATAAGAGGGGGATAGCTAGTCCTATCAAAGACTACGCTTCTGGCAGCCTCCGTCTTGCAGCATGTAGAAGAGAGCAGATTGAAGTCCTCCAAGTAGCATCGCATAGCATAATCCTACCCAGCGATCCTCCCCTCGTCGCCCTGTGGAAAAGCGATCACCGGGTTGTCTGTGGAACTTGCCTGGGTGTGTTTTATTAAGTATCCGGTTCTAGTTGTCATAAGGTCAAGGTACAACTCCGGGTCGTCCTTTTACCGAGGGACACGGCTATTCGAATAGATAAACTTCCCTGCAGGGGTGCACCACATAACCCAACACACTCGATCCCATTTGGCCGGACACACTTTCCTGGGTCATGCCCGGCCTCGGAAGATCAACACGTCGCAGCCCCACCTAGGCACAACAGAGAGGTCAGCACACTGGTCTAACTCCTATGGCGCAGGGGTCTGGGCCCATCGCCCTTTGCACACCTGCACGTTGCGAACGCGGCCGGAAGCAGAACTAGCCCCCTTAATACAAGAGCAGGCTTACGTTCCAATCCGGCGCGCGCCGCTCAGTCGCTGACGTCAAGAAGGCTTCGGCTGATACCACGATGTCGAGTGCCCATATCTTTCTCGCGTAGTTGGTTAGTGCGTATGGGCCAGTGGCCAGACTCAGATCAAATACCAAGATCTCGATAAGCGTGTTATTATGAAGCAATCGCGAACGTTGACCAGGGCCAGGCCCACCTGTCTCCTAGGGGGTCTCAACCTGCCTTGTCGCTCCGCCACAAAGATCCACACAGAGGGTCGTCGGGACAAAGGTCCTTTCAGCCCCCAATCCGTGAATCACTCACGGGTACTCTTCGAGCTGACCCGACTTTAGTCACCATCGGTATAGTATGTATGTATGTATAGTATATACCCGTGATCACCTCCCAAGTGATCACGGCCCGATAGTATAGCAAGGCAAACTGACAAGAATGTAGGGCCAATGATGATAAACTAGCATCCTATACTAAGCATTTAGGATTGCAGGTAAGGTATCAACAGATGTAGCAACAATGTCAGGCTATGCATCAGAATAGGATCAAGGGAAAGCAGTAACATGCTACACTACTCTAATGCAAGCAGTATAGAGGAGAATAGGCGATATCTGGTGATCAAGGGGGGGGGGGGGCTTGCCTGGTTGCTCTGGCAGGAAGGAGGGGTCGTCAACTCCATAGTCGAACTGGGCAGCAGCAACGTCGGTCTCGTGGTCTACCGGAGAGAAGAGGGGAAGAAACAACGAATACCATGCAAACAGATGCATATCGATGCATGACATGACAAGTAACGATGCTAGGTGTGCCCAATCGCGGTAGTAGGTGATACCGACGAAGGGGGAAAACATCCGGGAAAGTATTCCTAGTGTTTCGCGTTTTTGGACAGATGAACCGGAGGGGGAAAGTTGCGTGTTTGCTATGCTAGGGAGGTGTGGCAGATGAACGGGCTGCGTATCCGGATTCGTCTCGTCGTTCTGAGCAACTTTCATGTAGAAAGTATTTTCATCCGAGTTACGGATTAAAAGATATGATTTTCTAAAGATTTAAATCATTTTCTGATTTTATTTATTCATTTAAATCCAACATTATCCAGAACAGTTAATGATGACGCAGGCATGACATCAGAGTGATGTTAGCAGGTCAACTGGTCGGTTGACCAGTCAAACCATACAGGTGGGTCCAGTGGGACCCACATGTCATTGTCAGGACACTAACAAGGGGGTTTAACCTAACTAAATGGGTTAATTAGCGGGTGGGGCCCGATAGTCAGTGAGAGGTTAGTGTTTACTTAACTAATTTAATTAATTAGCAAATTATCTATTTATTTTTATTTGTTTATGAAGGTGGGGCCCATAGGTCAGTGAGATAGGGCCGGCCTAGTCAGCAGTTGACTCAGTCAACTGGTCAACAGGGGGCCTTGGGCCCACCAGTCAGTGGCCCAGGCGGTGGGACCCGCTTTGCTAGGTCAGCATGAGCGGCTCTCGCCGACGGCGACCAAATGCATGGCGCTGACCCGCCAGAGTTCGCCGGAAAATGCCGATAGGGCATGGATCAGCGCACGCATGGGCTCGTTCGAACGAGCGTGAAGAGGCGCATCTAGTGGCGTGGGCGGTTCGTCTCGAGGTCGCCGGAGCTGTCGCCGGCGACGAGCGGGGCGGACGCCAGGGCCCGAGCGAGTTCGAAGACGGGGCTGCGGGGCACAGTTTGTTGCGGGGCTAGGTGCGTTCGAACGCACGCGACAACGCGCGTCGAGTGGCGGTGGTCACAGTCACGGGGGTGGCCGGGGTTGAGCAGTGCTTCGAGATCAGGCGGCAGCCGGAATCGCAGCTCGACGGGGGCGGAGTTAGGAGGCACGGGAGGGAGTGTGCGCGTGCGCGTTGGGCTCCTGTGAGCATCAGGAGCATGATGCCGTGCTCAAGCGAGCACGACGGAGAGCATGGACACGGCGGCGAGGTGATCCGTGGCGACGGGCTCACGGCAACAGCACGAGGTAGCTACGGTGCGCAAGAGGCCCATCTTGGAGGAGCAGGAGGAGGAGGGGCTCACCGTGCGGCACGCAAGATGGCCCGTGGTAGTTTAGTAGCAGCAAGGGGTGTTGCTAGAGTTGGGGAAGAACGGCGGCGACCGGAGATGTGGAAGAAGGGGGCCGTTGCAGCAGCACCTCCGAACTCCAGCTGCGGCCACCGGTCGATGAGGAAGACGATGGCGGAGATGAACGACACGCAAACGAGGCGAGGCGAGGGCTGTGGCCGTGCGTTTCACGGTGGTAGGTCCATGGCGGCGCTCAGATGCGATGGGAGAGGAGAGCGGGGTGGATCTGAGGGGAGAGGGAGAGGCGCAGGGACCAAGGTCGAGAGTGGGGCGAGTGGGAGGAGAGACCGAGGGGGCGCGGCGTCGGCTTCCTTATCCACTCGTCGTCGCCGGCGAGAGGGTGCGGTGGGGACGCGCCCCTGTTCCGACCCGGGTCGGGGGAACAGGGAAGGGAGGCGGCAGGGGGAGGCGGGCCGGTTCGGCCGGATGGGCCAGGTGGGCCGGCCTGGCTGGTTGCGGTCCCGGGGGCAGGGGTTGTGGCGTGCGGGTGGGTTGGTGGCCAGCTGGGCCAGTCGGCCCAGTGGGGGGGGGGGTATTTCTCCCTTTTTTGTATTTATTTATTTTCTGTTTGTTAGTTTTCTATTTTATTTTGTATATATTTTGTTTTATAAAATATACAAGTAGTATCTAAATTGTGTTACAAAATACCCCCATGCCACAAAAAGTTTGGTGACAAAATAAAATAGTTTAGTAATTTAGTAATTGTAAAAGGCATTTAATTAATTGCTTTTGCTACTGTTTAAATCCTTATAGTTCATTTAAGCATTTTATAAAAGCTTGGTTTCTCGACCATAATTGCTTACGATTTATTTGAAACAACCCGAACATTTTAGTTTTAATTTTTGAAATTTTTTGTTGTTTGCTTTTCTTTTGAATTTGAATTTGAATCAGTCGAACTAACGCGAGATTAGCAACAGTAATCTAGGTGACGTGGCATTATTAGCAGAGGTTATTGTAGCTTGATTATCCGGGCGTCACACTTGCGACATGCATCTGTTGGCATAAGTACACAAGGTCGACACTCTTTTTGTCTCAAACTATGTCGACCCACCGATTGTTAGTGTTATGCAGGCTTTTTGACGCATTGTTTGTCGGCAATGGCTCAATGACCACCGACATAAAATGTGTCGGCATATACCATCTATATCGATGCATTATGTGTCGGCAGTTCGCCTCGATAGAAAGAGTGTCGGTGTTTCTTAGACCTGGCCCATCAATTTCTATCCCCGCGCCAACATCCAAAGTATCAAGCGGCAAGAGCCCTCCGTGGGCGAGGCCCAAAATCCAGATATTTTGTAAGTCCCTCCCCAACAACCCAAACCCATTGTCCACCTCTCACACCACACAGAAACCAAACAAAAATCCCCGCCGCCGCCGCCACCACCACCACCAGGCACCACCACCATCCTCTTGGCCGATATGGTCGCGCCGCTGCCCCTTCCACCCCCGGTGACGCCTCCTGAAGCTCCCATCCAGCTGCTCTTCTGCAGCCTAAGGTGCCGCTCGGCTGTCCGCTAACCTAGCGGCGGCCGTCGCCCGCTGGTTCCCTGGCATCGCCCCTAACCTGCCAGTTGATTTGCTCGCGTCGCCGCGTCCTCCAACCATGATCTGCCTCGCGACGCCACCTCCCCAGAATACGACCTGCCTCGAGCCGCCACCTCCCAAGACCACGACCTACCTCACGCCGCGACGGCCTCTGGCCACAACTTGCCTCCCACCCCCACGGCCTCTGAGGGGACGTACTGCCCGGTCTGAGGGGCCACCCCACAGGCTGCAGCTTAGGAGACTCTCCCATGTCCCTCTTCCGCCACTGATGTCTACTACACAACCTTCTTCTTGTAGACGTTGTTGGCCCTGCAAGTGCACAGGTTTGTAGGAAAGTAGCAAATTTCCCTCAGGTGGATGACCTAAGGTTTATCAATCCGTGGGAGGCGTATGATGAAGATGGTCTCTGTCAAACAACCCTGCAACCAAATAACAAAGAGTCTCTTGTTTCCCCAACACACCCAATACAATGGTAAATTGTATAGGTGCACTAGTTCGGCGAAGAGATGGTGATACAAGTTCAATATTGATGGTAGATATAGGTTTTTGTAATCTGAAATAATAAAAACAGCAAGGTAATTAATAGTAAAACTGAGCGTAAACGGTATTGCAATGATAGGAAACAAGGCCTAGGGTTCATACTTTCACTAGTGCAAGTTCTCTCAACAATAATAACATAGATAGATAATATAACAAGCCCTCAACATGCAACAAAGAGTCACTCCAAAACCACTAATAGCGGAGAATAAACGTAGAGATTATGGTACGGTACGAAACCACCTCAAAGTTATTCTTTCGGATCGATCTATAAAAGAGTTCGTACTAGAATAACACGTTAAGACACAAATCAACAAAAACCCTAATGTCACCTAGATACTCCATTGTCACCTCAAGTATCTATGGGCATGATTGTACGATATGCATCACACAATCTCAGATTCATCCAACCAACACAAAGTACTTCAAAGAGTGCCCCAAAGTTTCTACCGGAGAGTCAAGAACGTGTGCCAACCCCTATACATAGGTTCCCAATGTCATGAAACCCGCAAGTTGATCACCAAAACATACATCAAGTGGCACATGATATCCCATTGTCACCACAGATAATCACGGCAAGACATACATCAAGTGTTCTCATAAAAGACTCAATCCGATAAGATAACTTCAAAGGGGAAACTCAATTCATCACAAGAGAGTAGAGGGGGAGAAACATCATAAGATCCAACTACAATAGCAAAGCTCTGGATACATCAAGATCGTGCAATAGAGGGAACACGAGAGAGAACACGAGAGAGAGAGAGAGAGAGAGAGAGATCAAACACATAGCTACTGGTACATACCCTCAGCCCCGAGGGTGAACTACTCCCTCCTCGTCATGGATAGCGCCGGGATGATGAAGATGGCCACCGGTGAAGGATCCCCCCTCCGGCAGGGTGCCGGGAAGGGATCCCGAGAGGTTTTTGGTGGCTACAGAGGCTTGTGGCGGCAGAACTCCCGATCTATCTTATGTTCTGGAAGTTTTAGGGTACATAGGTATATATGGGTGAAAGAAGTACGTCGGTGGACCAAAGGGGGGGGGGGCACAAGGAAGGGAGCGCGCCCTAGGGGGGTGGGCGTGCCCCCCTCCCTCGTGGGCACCTACCTTCTTCCGTGACATGCACTCCAAGTCCATCGGGTGGCTTTCCTTCCAAAATTAACTTCTCTAGTTGATTTCGTTCCATTTTGACTCCGTCTGATATTCCTTTTCCTCGAAACACTGAAATAGGCATAAAACAACAAATCTGGGCTGGGCCTCCGGTTTATAGGTTAGTCCCAAAAATAATATCAAAGTGGATAATAAAGCCCAATATTGCCTAAAACAGTAGATAAAGTAGCATGGAGCAATACAAAATTATAGATACGTTGGAGACGTATCAAGCATCCCCAAGCTTAATTCCTGCTCGTCCTCGAGTAGGTAAATGATAAAAAAGAATTTTTGATGCGGAGTGATACTTTGGCATAATTTCAATGTAAATCCTCTTAATTGTGATATGAATATTTAGAACTGAAAGATTCAAGACAAAAGTTCAGATTGACATAAAAATAATAATACTTCAAGCATACTAACTAAGCAATTATGCCTTCTCAAAATAACATGGCCAAAGAAAGTTATCCCTACAAAATCATATAGTCTGGCTATGCTCCAGCTTCCCCACACAAAATATTTAAATCATGCACAACCCCGATGACAAGCCAAGCAATTGTTTCATACTTTAACATTTTCAAAACTTTTTCAATCTTCACGCAATACATGAGCGTGAGCCATGGATATAGCAGTATATGTGGAATAGAATGGTGGTTGTGGAGAAGACAAAAAGAGGGAAGATAGTCTCACATCAAGTAGGCGTATCAACGGGTTATGGAGAGGCCCATCAATAGATATCAATGTGAGTGAGTAGGGATTGCCATGCAACGGATGCACTAGAGCTATAAGTATATGAAAGCTCAACAAAGGAAACTGAGTGGGTGTGCATCCAACTCGCTTGCTCACGATGACCTAGGGCATTTTGAGGACGCCCATCATTGGAATATACAAGCCAAGTTCTATAATGAAAAAATCCCACTAGTATATGAAAGTGACAAAATGAGAGACTCTCTATCATGAAGATCTTGGTACTACTTTCGAGCACAAGTGTGGTATAAGGATAGTAACATTGTCCCTTCTCTCTTTTCCTCTCATCATTTTTTTATTTGGGCCTTTTTCTCTTTTTTATGGCCTCTTTTTTTCGTCCGGAGTCTCATCCCGACTTATGGGGGAATCATAGTCTCCATCATCCTTTCCTCACTTGGGACAATGCTCTAATAATGATGATCATCACACTTCTATTTTTCTTACAACTCAACAATTACAACTCGATACTTAGAACAAAGTATGACTCTATATGAATGCCTCCGGCGGTGTACCGGGATGTGCAATGAATCAAGAGTGACATGTATAAAAAATTATGCAAGGTGGCTTTGCAACAAATACGATGTCAACTACATGATCATGCAAGGCAATATGACAATGATGATGCGTGTCATGGTAAACGGAACGATGGAAAGTTGCATGGCAATATATCTCGGAATGGCTATGGAAATGCCATGATAGGTAGGTATGGTGGCTGTTTTGAGGAAGATATATGGTGGGTGTATGATACCAGTGAAAAGTGCGCGGTATTAGAGAGGCTAGCAGTGGTGGAAGGATGGGAAAAAGTGCGTATAATCCATGAACTCAACATTAGTCATAAAGAACTCATGTACTTGTTGCAAAAATCTAGAAGTTATCAAAGCAAAGTATTACGCGCATGCTCCTAGGGGGATAGATTGGTAGGAAAAGACCATCACTCGTCCCCAACCGCCACTCATAAGGAAGACAATCAATAAATAAATCATGCTCCGAGTTCATCACATAACGGTTCACCATACATGCATGCTATGGGAATCACAATCTTCAACACAAGTATTCTTTAAATTCACAACTACTCAACTAGCATGACTCTAATATCACCACCTCCATATCCCAAAACAATTATCAAGTATCAAACTTTTCTTAGTATTCAACACACTCATAAGAATTCTTACAAATCTTTTATGCTTGGCATATTAGGATTTTAAGAAAATTACCATGCTATTTAAGACTCTCAAAATAATATAAGTGAAGCAAGAGAGTTCATCTATTTCTTAAAAATAAAACTACCACCATGCTCTAAAAGATATAAGTGAAGCACTAGAGAAAATGACAAACTACTCCGAAAGATATAAGTGAAGATCAATGAGTAGTTAAATAATTGTGCAACTATGTGAAGACTCTCTAACATTAAAGAATTTCAGATCTTGGTATCTTATTCAAACAGCAAGCAAAATAAAATAAAAATGACAATGCAAGGATAGCACAACTCATGTGAAGAAGCAAAAACTTAGGCTCAACCGATACTAACCGATAGTTGTTGAAGAAGAAAGGTGGGATGCCTACCGGGGCATCCGCAAGCTTATATGCTTTAGACTTCTTGAAATATTATGTTGGGGTGCCTTGGGCATCCCCAAGCTTGAACTTTTGTGTCTCCTTAATTCCTCTCATATCATGGTTTCTCTTTTTATCAAAAGCTTCATCCACAACAAACTCAACAAGAACTCGTGAGATAGGTTAGTATAAACCAATGCAAAACCTTATCATTTTCTACTATACCAAATCACTAGAATTATTATTCAACATTGAATACTAAGTGCCTATGCATATTTACTACTCCTATCCTCAAATAGAATCATTAAACAAGCAAACATATGCAAACAATGCAAACATAACAGCAATCTGCCAAAACAGTACAGTCTGTAAAGAATGCAAGAGTATCAATACTTCCCTAACTCCAAAAATTAAGAAATAAAATTCCCACTGTAATAAATTTATCAGATCTCAATATGCAAAAAGATTCAACATTATACCACTCTCTGACTTCTCTAGGGAATTTTTGCAACAGCGGTAAACTTTCTATTTTCAAACAGCAACATGTATACTAGCAAAATAAGCTTGGCAAAGGCTATCCTTGACTTTCTTATTGGAACTAAAGATGAAAAACATTATTCTAAATAACAGCAAGCAAATACTAACAAGAGAAAATGACACTCCAAGCAAAACACATATCATGTGGTGAATAAAAATATAGCTCCAAGTAAAGTTACCGATGAACGAAGACGAAAGAGGGGATGCCATCCGGGGCATCCCCAAGCTTAGGCTCTTGGTTGTCCTTGAATATTACCTTGGGGTGCCTTGGGCATCCCCAATCTTAGGCTCTTGCCACTCCATATTCCATGGTCCATCGAATCTTTACCCAAAACTTGAAAACTTCACAACACAAAACTTAACAGAAAACTCGTGAGCTCCGTTAGCGAAAGAAAAACAAAACACCACTTCAAGGTACTGTTATGAACTCATTCTAAATTCATATGGGTGTAATATCTACTGTACCCCAACTTATCTATGGTTCATACAACTTAATACTAGCCATAGATTCATCAAAATAAGCAAACAACATATAGAAAACAGAATCTGTCAAAAACAGAACAGTCTGTAGTAATCTGTATTAAACGTATACTTCTGGAACTCCAAATATTCTACCAAATTAGGAAGTCCTAAGAAATTCGTGTACCAATCCAGCTCAAAAATAATCATATCATAAGAACGTTTCTGTGAATTAACAAAACTAATCTACTGGGTGCAAAAGTTTCTGATTTTCAGCAGGATCAACACAACTATCACCGTAAGCTATCCTAATGGTCTTACTTGGCACTTTATTGAAACAAAAGCTATAAAACATGATTACTACAGTAGCATAATCATGTGAACACACAAAAACAGTAAGGGTAAATATTGTGTTGTCTCCCAACAAGCGCTTTTCTTTAAGGCCTTTCTAGCTAGGCATGATGATGACGATGATGCTCACATAAAAGATAAGAATTGAAACATAACGGGAGCATCATGAAGCATATGACTAGCACATTTAAATATAACCCACTTCCTATGCATAGGGATTTTGTGAGCAAACAACTTATGGGAACAATAATCAACTTGCATAGGAAGGTAAAACAAGCATAACTTCAAGATTTTAAGCACATAGAGAGGAAACTTGACATTATTGCAACTCCTACAAGCATATGTTCCTCCCTCATAATAATTTTTAGTAGCATCATGAATGAATTAAACAATATAACCAGCACCTAAAGCATTCTTTTCATGACCTACAAGCATAGAAAATTTAGTACTCTCCACATAAGCAAAATTCTTCTCATCAATAGTAGTGGGAGCAAACTCAACAAAATAACTATCATATGATTGAAAATTAAGATCGTGATGACAAGTTTCATGGTTATCATTATTCTTTAAAGCATACATGTCATCACAATAGTCATCATAGATAGGAGGCATGCTTTCATCATAGTAAATTTGCTCATCAAATCTTGGGGGACAAAAAATATCATCTTCATCAAACATAGCTTCCCCAAGCTTGTGGCTTTGCATATCATTAGAATCATGGATATTCAAGGAATTCATACTAACAACATTGCAATCATGCTCATCATTCACATATTTCATGCCAAGCATTCTATGTAATTCTTCTTCTAGCACTTTGGCACAATTTTCCTTTCCATCATACTCACGAAAGATATTAAAAAGGTGAAGCGTATGAGACAAACTCAATTCCATTTTTTTGTAATTTTCTTTTATAGACTAACTAGTGCCATAACAAGAAACAAAAAGATTCGATTGCAAGATCTAAAGATATACCTTCAAGCACTCATCTCCCCGGCAACGGCGCCAGAAAAGAGCTTGATGTCTACTACACAACCTTCTTTTTGTAGACGTTGTTGGGCCTGCAAGTGCACATGTTTGTAGGACAGTAGCAAATTTCCCTCAAGTGGATGACCTAAGGTTTATCAATCCGTGGGAGGCGTAGGATAAAGATGGTCTCTATCAAACAACCCTGCAACCAAATAACAAAGAGTCTCTCGTGTCCCCAACACACCCAATACAATGGTAAATTGTATAGGTGCACTAGTTCGGCGAAGAGATGGTGATACAAGTGCAATATAGATGGTAGATATAGGTTTTTGTAATCTGAAATAATAAAAACATCAAGGTAACTAATAGTAAAACTGAGCGTAAACGGTATTGCAATGATAGGAAACAAGGCCTAGGGTTCATACTTTCACTAGTGCAAGTTCTCTCAACAATAATTACATAGATAGATAATATAACAAGCCCTCAACATGCAGTAAAGAGTCACTCCAAAGGCACTAATAGCGGAGAACAAACATAGAGATTATGGTAGGGTACGAAACCACCTCAAAGTTATTCTTTCGGATCGATCTATAAAAGAGTTCGTACTAGAATAACACCTTAAGACACAAATCAACCAAAACCCTAATTTCACCTAGATACTCCATCATCACCTCAAGTATCCGTGGGCATGATTATACGATATGCATCAGACAATCTCAGATTCATCCAACCAACACAAAGTACTTCAAAGAGTGCCCCAAAGTTTCTACCGGAGAGTCAAGAACGTGTGCCAACCCCTATGGATAGGTTCCCAATGTCACGAAACCCGCAAGTTGATCACCGAAACATACATCAAGTGGCACATGATATCCCATTGTCACCATAGATAATCACGGCAAGACATATATCAAGTGTTCTCATAAAAGACTCAATCCGATAAGATAACTTCAAAGGGGAAACTCAATTCATCACAAGAGAGTAGAGGGGGAGAAACATCATAAGATCCAACTACAATAGCAAAGCTCTGGATACATCAAGATCATGCCATAGAGGGAACACGAGAGAGAGAGAGAGATCAAACACATAGCTACTGGTACATACCCTCAGCCCCGAGGGTGAACTACTCCCTCCTCGTCATGGATAGCACCGGGATGATGAAGATGGCCACCGGTGAAGGATCCCCCCTCCGGCAGGGTGCCGGGAAGGGCTCCCGAGAGGTTTTTGGTGGCTACAGAGGCTTGTGGCGGCAGAACTCCAGATCTATCTTCTGTTATGGAAGTTTTAGAGTACGTAGGTATATATGGGTGAAAGAAGTACGTCGGTGGACCTGCGGGGGGGGGGGGGGGGGGGGCACGAGGCAGGGGGCGCGCCCAAGGGAGGTGGGCGTGCCCCCCATCCTCGTGGGCACCTCCCTTCTTCCCTGACGTGCACTCCAAGTCCATCGGGTGGCTTTCCTTCCAAAATTAACTTCTCCAGTTGATTTCGTTCCGTTTTGACTCCGTCTGATATTCCTTTTCCTTGAAACACTGAAATAGGCATAAAACAGCAAATCTGGGTTGGGCCTCCGGTTAATAGGTTAGTCCCAAAAATAATATAAAAGTGGATAATAAAGCGCAATATTGCCTAAAATAGTAGATAAAGTAGCATGGAGCAATAAAAAAATTATAGATACGTTGGAGACGTATCAGCTACCGGCAACGTCTTCCCCACCCTCTGTGTCCTACCCTGTTTCCAAATTTGGTTTTTGCAGGTAAGATTCTTTTCATTTTTCCATCCAAAAGTATGATTGCCCATTAGATCTATCTAGGCTAAACAAGTTTATGTCTAAACTGTCATATTTATTCATAGATTTTGTCTGCTTACTTAAAAACTGAAATGTGGCTTTTGCTTGCTGATAATTTCGGCTATGGTGTGGCTGTCTATTACTCAAGCTGATTTCATACCATTTCATCAATTTCAGGAACCTTATCTCAGCTGTCGTCGATTTCAGAACAGATTGTTGGCATTGTTGCTTCAAGGGACATGTATGTTGCCTATCCTTTTGCCTACTGAGCACACAAAACAAATGTGTCTATCAATATATTTAAGTGAAACAACATGCTCACACTTTTGGTCAATCGGTAGATCTGACTAATACATAATTACATATATATATATATATATATACGTGTGAGATATTATTCAGTCATTTTTCATAATTTGAGTAAGCTGAAACTGATGGTCTCAGATGGTTTGTGTATTAACTTTGATTAGAACTTGCATCTACAAATACTGAGTAGAGGGTTGCCTTTTGTGCAGGAATTTGCAGCAGGTTTGATCCCTTGCCTGTGCTCTCCTCTTGTCCTCACTCCTTGGGCCTTCCCTTTGCTTATCACCATACATTTTATATAGAGCGGTGTCACGATGCATCACCTCTGCCTAGATGATGGGTAGAGGGCCTAAGCTCTAGGTGAGCTCCTCCACCAAGCAAGTGTTGTATATTGTATGATGTTTTCATTGTTAATGTCTGCAATCTAATGCCTTGTTCTGCATTTTAATTTTTAATCTCAACATTTCCAATTTTACCAGTAGGAGATTATTTGAATGATTCAGTTTTCGGGGAAGAAAGCGAGGTATAGTCGAGAATGTATGGTCTGCATTGTTTATAACTGAAATATGTGTAGCTTCCTAATATAAAAACATGCATGTTTACATATTTGTCTTTCTTTTAGCATTGATGAATGAATGAAAACATTCACATGACCACACATGGCCCAAAGTTAAAACTAGGAATTGGGTTTTCATTTCCTTTAGAATTGTTAATGTTCATCCTGTTGTCGTTTCTTCTGAAGTTTAGAAAATTCTTTCTACTCAATAGTAACTCATTTTACTATTGTCAGCATAATCCATAGATTTGCATTGCAAGAGATTACTAAAAATCTATTTTTTGCTGTTTCCTATGTATTTCTGGGTGTGCATCATTCAGGGCCGTCGAGAAGGGGGGCCAAAGTGGGCGACCACCCACAATTATAGGGGCCCCCAAATCGCTGTTATGTATCAGGATGAAAAAGGCCCATCTTACCAGGATCATCCCTGATGTACGACAGCACCGAAGCGTAGCACAACTTCCTGTAGTTCCTATTCCGCTCCTATCAATGCATTTCTTTGATTGTTTCAGATAGAACTATTTTGAGGATAGTTGCTCATAAAAGATTTCAAAGATAGTTGTCCATCCAAGTTTCAAGGTTCATCATTCTTTTGTTCTCATATCTTGATAAGCCTAGAATTCATGTACTGATGCTTTTCAGTAGAACACGATGTTAGTTTATTGTTTTAGCAGTACCTTCAGTACTTTAAATTTCATAATTTATGTATTTATAAATTTTATGAAATAACAAATAATCAAGATATGGAATTAGGTGAAAGTATACTTTAGTTGTATTAGCTATATTTTTGTAATGTTAGAGCCTCATTTTGTGTTTCGTCCCAGGGCCTTGGCATCATTACAAGGAAGACAAGCTTTTGGTGTCCATCTGTATGTGTCAGGAAAGGCGAATCTCGGAGATTTGTGTTGTAGACTGGTGGCATGATGCTACTACTAGTGTTCAAGGGTAAAACACATCCAACTCTCCTACATGATTCGATTTCTTTTTCTATTGTTAGAGTATTGCTATCTGTTTAATATTCAGCTAAAAGTTCTATTTTGGAGCTTTGATTCCATGCCTCAAACTAGTTCCAAGATAAGGATTTGACACAGTTTTACATGTAGACACAAACTTAATGTTTAACTGAAAGTGTCTTTATTTTTTAAAAGGGTTCCAAGTATTGTTCACACTACTAAGCCTTCACATTTTACTGATCTTTACACTGAGAAGTTGAGTGTAAAAAAAGTTGTGCTTGTTTTCTGTATACTGTATGCTGTATTTTTTTTTGTAACTTGTATACTCTATTCCTGCAACTCATCAGCCTCATTCTAAAAGATGGTACATGGATCCTAGACTTTGGTTATTAGTGAGTTCAGAAATTTTTATAGGAATCCATTTTGTGATATGATAGGCGATATCCTGACTTTGGTTTATGTTCCAATAAGGTTATCTTTTTAACCAAACTGTTGCATAATTACTCCCTCTGTAAAGAAATATAAGATCTTTTAGATCACGATTTTAGTAATCTAAGATCTTATATTTCTTTACAGACGGCGTACAATCTTTTCTGAGATTATTGGCTTTATTCTTTAGATATCTTAGTAGAGAAGAAATGCCTCCTTATATGCTTTATATTTCAGTTCTTATAGTGCAGAAAAAAGACATGCATAGTGTTTATTGGAGAGGCCGTGCAATCAAGTATTTGTTTACTTTCCTTTTAACCAAGCCAATATGATGTACATCTTCTGTTTCTTAGACCTTTGGACTCAAAGAAAACTCACAGATTTGAAAAGTTCTACTATTTCTAAGATGGCTGAAACATATTAGTTCTTTTGCAGGGACATGGTAAAAAGTAGCAAATTCAAAAGTTGATGCAAGATGTTCTCGTGATCGCTCTTGTTCAGAATATGGTTGACACATTTTGTCATATGGAAGTTGATGTTTGCTTGGCTGCTTTGTACCTAGGATATTAGGAAGCAGAAGGGCAGAAACGTATATGGTAGGCAAGTGGGATCGACCCCTCTAATTTTCTATTGAAGGCAACCATCTATCACTGTCTAATTTACCTAGCTGTCATGTATGAGGCGATGATTTTTGCTCTTGTTAGGCAATATTCACACATCCAGAATTTATTAACATGAATTTTTGAAGTTACATGTTACGATAGCCACATAGTTGTACTAGAAAAGGAAAAAAAATCAAATGATATTTCCTTGGAATAAAGGATAATGAGGGCAAAATGGCATGTTGTACTCTCAGTCTGTTGGTGATCACAATCACTGAGAATCTATTGTTCTTGCTTATACTAATGGATGTGAATATTAATACTAGGTCTATGAATATTTATGCTAGGTCCGAATAGTTTAGTGGCCTGTAGATAGATGAACTGAGAGCATTTAGTACTTAAATGGACTACAAATGAATCAAGAACACGTAGTAAATGTAGGCATGATTTTTTCTAGAGTTATGTGCAGATATCCTAGCAACTACTCATTGTAGACAGCTCACAAATTTGAAAAAAAAATCATATTTCTATGATTCTCAAACATATGAGTTCCTTTTCAGGGTCAAATGGCAGAAAGTAGGCCCACGAGATGATATATGATGTTCTGCTGATCACTTTTGTTCATAACATGGTCCACACATTTTGGTCATATGGAAGTTGATGTTGACTTGGTGATCAAAGGCTTGGCCCCTTCCATACTACCCCCTCCGCCCCCTCCCAAAATAAGTGTCTAAATCTTAGTGCGACTTTGTACTAGAGCTAGTACAAAGTTGAGACAACTATTTTGGGACGGAGGTAGTATTTTGTAGTAGTCAAGTGAAAGAACAATTTGTTTCTTAGGAACTTGGTCATCATATTTTGTAATAGGCCACATCCTATATGTCAGACTTGTGTATTTCCTAAATGGTTGTAGATAACTTGAGTGAAGAAAATTAATGGATCTTCTATATATATTGAATGAATGCGTTGACCAATGCTATCTTGTGATGAGTTGAATATTATATATCGTGTACTTCACATGAATTGAATAATATGAAGTTAATTTTGTATTAATACATGGTGCATTTCCATGTGTGCTGAAATGTAGTACCCTGGCAACAAGTGTGTCGGCATAAGTATTGGGTGTCACACAGTCTGTTGGCATAACTCAGTGTCAGACGAACTGTTGGAATAGCTATGGACATCGCAATATCTGTCGGAATACCATATTGTCAGATGAATTGTCGGTATAACAATGTCTGTCGGTGTAGAAATGTCTGTCGGTGTAGACCTCACCTATTTTGTCATACTGTCTGTCGGCATATATTTATCTGTCGGTAAAAATCTTTCCCGGCAGGACTATAGGCGACAACTCCTTTCCGTCGGCAAAGTTCTTCGCCGACACTAAATGTGTCGCCTTAGGTGACCTATGCCGACAGATTGTTTGACGCTGCTTTGAGTGTCGTGGTGTAGTGCATGGACGGACATGTTGAACAGCAAAAAAAGAAGTTTCAGGTGGACAAATGGGCTTCTAAACGTGCTCAGCTTCTATTTACAACAAGTTGTAGTCATCCTGAAATAATTTTTTTTGCACAGGATGTTGATTTTATGGATTAGACCGATCTATTTGTTTGTGACTGCAAAAAAGAGTGGTTGGGTTAGATGTTACTGTCATGTTCAATCTGGATTTTGTCTAAAAATTTGATGAACAATTAATCCTTGGGATTTTTGTACCATTTGTATGCTTGAGTTGCATGTTGTTTCCGACGTACTCCCCTCCACCTGCCACTACACTGCCGCATCTTCCACGGCTGCTGTTCGTTCCTGTCCGAGGCCTCACCGTCGTTCTCGCCCTTGGTTCGCTCACTGTGCCCGCCGCCGTCTGGCATTTTCAATATGGTTAACAACCAAGAGGAATCAGGAGATGACTGTACGTGGAGAGGTTGACAGTAGGGACCCACCAGGGTCATTGCATTTCGCAAGCAGGTGCCTCGTTATTACAAGCCAAAAAATACTTCGTCCTAATTGTTTGAAAACTAGGTCTCACGCCATTGTCAATGTAGTCAATAAATGAGAAAATTACACAACAAGCGGATAACACCAGGGACCCAGCAGCTCGCCCAATTGTTTTTTAGTTTCAGAGACGGAGCTCAACTGCGCGCTGTGCGGGGGCTATGGCCCGCCTAGCCCACGCTTACGCTTTTATTAAGCACATGATGATCCCAGTTGATATATTTTTTCTTTCTGAAAATGGCTAGCCCAGTTCTTTTTTTTGGAGAATACCAAAACCGAGGCCTACATGCTTTTCTCAGCCCTGCTAGGCTGCAAATCTTTCAAGACGAGGAGGGATGTAAGTAGTAAGAAATGAGCTTCCCCAGAAAATGGGCTATAAGTTGTAAGAAATGGGCTGTGAATTTTTAAACCAAAGCCAACCGGCAATTGCATTAAAATATCATTTTTTCAGGATTTCTCTACTCTCTACTCTTATAAAAACCAAAGCCAACTGGCAATTACATTAAAATATCATCTTTTCTCCAGAAGATAAACTACTCATACAAATGTATCTTCATGTTTCGTGCAAGGAACGGGCATCTTGCTAGTTAAGATTCTAAATTTTATTCATTTTTTGCGGAGAATTGTTTTTTGAATTTTATTTTGATATAATTTTTTGAAAATTAATTTTAACGTGACTCGAAATTTCGTGATTAAAAGAGTTCGGACCCCACCGAAATATGCAAAATTTCGTTGAATTTTTTAGCAGTGCCAGAATATATGGTCTGTAATGCTAATAAAAAGAATATGGGATTCAAATATCCTTAAGAATTAGCAAATGGGCTGTAAATTATTGAAAATAATAGCTAATGGGTTGTATGCTATTTTCCATAGATTTGGAGGCTGACTTCTGGGCCTACTAGGTTGACGATGACGTTGTCCTAAATTATTTTTGACATGTACGCAAGGCTTTGTCAACTTAGTCAACACATAGCAGTGACTGTTGGATGTCCATCCAACGGACGTCGTGCTTCTTCAATCTATGATCTTCCTGCTCCAGCCGCCCAAACCAGCGCCGGCAGGACTGCCTGCTCCCTTTCCTGTGGCTGGTTGTGCTACCGCCAGGCCATCCCTCTAACCACCCACGTATCCTGTTATTTTCCGGCGATGTCAACCTCACCCCGCAGCCGACCAACCAGCGCTCGTACTCCCCTCAGCGTGGGCATCAGCTGTAGTGGCTTAGCCGGCTCGGGGTTGTTCTCTTCCTGGGCCTCACGCTCGTCCACCATGTTTGTGCTCTCGACGCGGCGAGGTCAACATGGTCAACAAACAACATCCATTGGAAGAGGCTGACAGTAGGGGCCTGAGGGAGTCCTAGATTAGGGGGTGTCCGGATATAATCCCCTGGTTTCTCATTATAACCAGAGTGGAGACTGGCGTTTTGGCATTGGCCGCGCCAGAAGAACCTGCCCGTACCTGGACACAAGGGGCTTAGGGCATTGTTTTGCCCACTATTGTAAAGACCGAACACCTTCGGGAGTGTTTGACGTCTTGAGTTAGGCCTTATATGCATCAGCTCCGAATCATGTCTTTGGTCAAATGTTGGGTTTGCCCGGCTCTTGTGTTTTGCTGCCTTACGTTCCGTATCATCGGCTAACGCGACACTAGGAGAACTACTGCGATTGTGCCCCAGTTCGGCTGGGCGAGCACCTCAGTAGAGAAAGCCGAAAACTGACTGTCATGATACAGCGAGAGACTGGTCAACCACTCGATCGACCATGGGAATGTTTAGAATTCCTCCGCTTTGACGAAGGGCCGTTTCCCGGTCAGGCACATACGCGCCCCAAATTCGGAGAGCGCGGTGCCCCCAGGGGCTATGTCGTAGCCCCACCCTCGAACTCCATGGCTAAGTGAAAGTGATAAAGCATTATAGTCTGGTTGCCTCGTTTGCTACGCTACCACCTCCTTTACAGGACCGAGACGTCGGATTAAGTGTGAAAACATGCTATTTTTTGCGAACACCCCCGCACCTTGTGCGTGGGGGCTGAAGCCGACGACTGCCATCTTTCAGGTTATACACACGTATACATGAACGGCCGCATAGGAGATATTCTATTACTTGAACGCACAAGTATAAAAGGCGCTTACATCATAAATATTGTTTTACATCATAAAAACGTTCATTCGAACGTAACATTTTTTGAGCACTGCGACTCTATTACACGAGCACCACGCAGCACTTCGCCAAAATAGTGCTCGGCGGGTAACCGGTTATCGTCCGAACCCGGGGTCGCAACAGCGGTGGCATCCATCTCTGTCCAATGTGTCTTCACACGGGCGAGTGCCATCCGCGCACCCTCTATGCAGGCCGACCGCTTCATCGCCTTGATATGCGGCACCGCCCCAAGAAATTGCTGCAATAAGCCAAAGTAACTCTTCGGCTCGGGCCTATCCGGCCAGACATGGGTCACTATATCCGTCATAGCAAGCCCGGATACCCTATTTAGCTCAGCCCACTCGGCCAAACGGTCGGTCAGCGGAAGTGAACACTCCGGACTATGGAATTGAGACCAAAATAGCTCTTCCGTCTTGTGATCCTTCTGGCTTCGAAAATACACAACGGCATCCGCCGCACTCGCTGCTAAGTCCATATAAGGGTCCTCTGGACCCCACAGTTGGCCCAGCTGAGCATACTTTGGATCCGTAAACCTTCGGCGCAGCAGAAAAGGCTTGCCAGCTACAATATCTCCGGCCTGGCGTAGCTCTTCCTTTATAGCCCGCATTGCAGAGCGGGCATCCTTGGCTTCGGCGGTGGCCTTCCCCAGGTCTTCTTGCCCCGCTAGGCGCTCCTTCCCAAGAGCCTCATTGCGGTCGGTAGCATCTTTTAACTTCACGGACATTTCGGCCATCTCTTCCCTGCTCCGGCAGTGTGCGACCCTTTCGGCCGCTAACTCCTCGGCCGCCCTCGAGGCCGCCGCATTACTCCTTCTGGCCTGCTCCTTGGCTTGAGCAAGTTCGGCCTAAAGGCTCTCCACAGCAGCGGCACTATCTGCATTTCACACACATGTTGTAAGGAGCTGGCTTCGGCTCCCTTACCTAGTGACCGCACAGAAACACTTACCTTGCGACTCATCAAGTCGCCTGTTGACCAGCGTGATGTCCGCATCCGCAACAGCGAGTTGCCGCTTTAGTTCAGCAACTCCATCAGTCCGGCTGGCCCCCGGACGACCCGCCACCTGCATCGGCACGGCGGAATTTAAACCTGCGATTTTGATCCTCGGCACGCTGTCGATTTTGACAACCTACCGAGTCTCAGGGGCTACTATCTATAGAGGGCGCATTCTATATGCAAAACTGTTAAAAGGTGTGTCATTTTTACGTACCTCAAACCCCGCCAGCAAACTCCTGACGGCATTATGCAACCCGCCTTCGACGGACGAAATCCTTTCAATCACCATGCTCATCAATGCGTGGTGATCTTCTGAGATAGACGCCTTCTCAAGCAGATCCTTCAGCCGTACGCCAGTTGGCGCTGAACTATCCGGCTTTGCCAAACCAGGGGGCTCCCTCCGCGACGACACTTCAGGCTCGTCCGCCCTATCCGACGGTGCCCTGGACGGAGGCGTCTCGCTCTCCATCATCTCCGGACGAAGGTCCCCCGAAGACGAGCTCATTTGCGAAGGACGGAGATCCGAACTACAAGGTAAAAACTTTAGTTATCCTCAGAAGCACAAATAGGGATGTCCCTTATGATAAAACTCCCTTCTTTCTACTTACGGCTCGTTGGAGGGCTGATTCTTTAAGGGAGATTGTGCGGCCGGGGCCTCCCCGGACGCAGGACCCTTTGGCGAAGATTTCTTCCCCCGTTTAGGGGATTTTGCCCCCGGGTCCTCGGAGGCAGTCCTCTTCTCCCCTTGGAGGGAGGGATTCTCGGTCCCCCCTCTTCCAAGAGCCTCCTTATGCGAGGCAGTAGCTTTCCTGCTTTCCCCTTCGCCTTCCTCTGGAGGCGCAACCTCAAGCATCCGGACCAGCACGGAATCCGGCGCGGTCTCGGGGAGGGGGCCCGGACACCATATCAATTTTGCTTCCGCTATCCACTCCTGTTTAGAAGGAAGTTGGTCATAAGGCAAATCATCGAAAGGCAAACAAACGGTATGTCTGGACTTGGAACTACTTACTTGAGTATCCAGGCGATTGCAGCTTAGGCCAGCATCCTCGGTCAACTTCGGACGCGCCTCTTGCGATCCGAAGAATAATTTGTACATCTCTAGGGGTGTCATACCCATGAAGTGTTGAATAATCCGTGGACCCTCCGGATTGAACTCCCACAGCCGGAGAGGGCGGCGTTTGCAGGGCGGGAGATGCCTAATCAGCATAACCTGCATTACCACCACCATATCAACCTCCCTCGTTTGGAGATCTCGAATCCGGCCCTGCAGAAGGGGCACGTCCTTTGACGGCCCCCAGTTGAGCCCTTGGTTCATCCACGACATCAACCGTCGTGGAGGTCCCGGGCGGAATAAGGGCGGCGGCGTTTGTCTGCGGCCCCTCGGAACGGTAATATAGAACCACTCTTGCTGCCACGGGCCGAGCTCCACTTGGAAGGAGCCAGCGGGCTACGGGACCTCGGCCCTCCTACTTATGGCCGCCCTGCCACACTTCGCTTGACACCCCCCGATCATCTTCGGCGCCACATTGAAGGTCTTCAGCCACAGGCCGAAGTGAGGGGTGACGCGGAGGAAGGCTTCGCAGACGACAATAAATGCGGAAATATGGAGGATGGACTCCGAAGCCAAATCGTGGAATTCCAACCCATAGTAAAACATGAGCCCTCTCACAAAAGGATCCATCGGGAAGCCTAAACCCCGACGGAGGTGGGATACAAAAATGACATACTCACCGGGCTCGGGGGTGGGGATGGCCTGCCCTTCGGCAGGCAACCTGTGCGAAATCTCATAAGCCAGGTACTTGGCCTCCCGCAGCTTTAGCATGTCCTCCTCCGTGACGGAGGAGGGCATCCACCGGCCTTGGATGTCGGAACCGGACATCGTTGAAAGTCTGAAGCGCTCGAATCTGGAGCTCTAGGTGCTGGAACTTGGAGCAGGGAGAGGATTCGATGGAGGATTGAAGAAAAGAAACGAGCCTTGGTCCCGTTATAAAGAGGGAGAATACCAAGAGCCGTCTCCGTGACCGTTTGGGACTCGCCTTCGATAGAGGGGGCATGGCGACGGGCGCGGTTGGGTTACCCACGTCCGTATTGATGAGAATCCCGGATTAAGGGGGAACACGATCTCTGCTTCGACAAGACGTGCCAAGGAAACCGCTTCGCTAAATGTGCTGAGGTGGTAGAGTAAAAAACGATTCAAGTAATGGCTTGGTAGTGGCGTGACGTCATGCCGCAAAAAATGTCAGCAGATTGAACTTGTGTATATATTATTCTCTCTACGGTGGAATGTGGAATTTATTTTGCAGAGCCGGACACTATCCTGGTGTTCACAATCTTCTATCATTCGGAGGAGGAACCCGCCTTGAAATGCCAAGCAATATACGCGCCAGACTTATCGTCATTGAAGCCTGGTTCAGGGGATATTGAGGGAGTCCTGGATTAGGGGGTGTCCGGATAGCCGGACTACCATCATCAGCCGAACTATCATCGGCCGGACTATCATCATCGACCGGATTCCAAGACTATGAAGATACAAGATTGAAGACTTCGTCCCGTGTCCGGATGGGACTTTCCTTGGCGTGGAAGGCAAGATTGGCGATACGGATACGTAGATCTCCTACCATTGTAACCGACTCTATGTAAACCTAGCCCTCTCCAGTGTCTATATAAACCGGATGGCTCTAGTCCGTAGGACACAACAACAACCATTACAATCATACCATAGGCTAGCTTCTAGGGTTTAGCCTCCTTGATCTCGTGGTAGATCCACTCTTGTAAACATCCACAATATCAATATCAATCAAGCAGGACGTAGGGCTTTACCTCCATCAAGAGGGCCCGAACCTGGGTAAAACATCGTGTCCCTTGTCTCCTGTTACCATCCGCCTAGACGCACAGTTCGGGACCCCCTACCTGAGATCCGCCGGTTTTGACACCGACAGGGCCCACACAAGGAAATGCCCCCTTATTACGTGCAAAATAATGATTGCTCCACCTGATACCTGGGACCCACTGAAAGGGCCTCTGTATTTCACAAAAAAAACGTTCCCCCCGCTGTCAGCTCGGACCCACCGGAAGTGCCTCCTTATTACGCACAAAAAAATGAATACTCCCCCTGCTAGCTAGGACTCACCTTGGTGGGAGGCTGACTTGTGGGCCTACTAAGTTGACGGGGACGAAGGGCTTTGTCAACTTAGTCAATATAAATGATTCTAGCTCCAGTGACCGTACGATGTCCATCCAACGGCCGTAGTGCTTCTTCAACCTCTGGTCTTCGTGCTCCAGCCGCCCAAAGTAGCGCCGGTCGTGCCGCATGCTCCTGCCTCCCGTGGCCGGCTATGCTACCGCGGAGGCCTCAACGCCCCCTACTATTCCCACCGCTGGCCAGGCCCTACGGCGACGGCAGCCTCACACCGCAGTCGAACTAGTGAACCTTCATACTCCTCTCCACGCGGGCTTCACTGCCGCGTCTTCCTCGGCTTTGCGTCGTCCCCTTCCTAGGCCTCGCCGTCGTCCACCGCCCTGGTGCTCTCCGCGCGGCGTGGTCAATGTCGTCAACGAACGGCTGCCATCGAAAGAGTAGTGTACGTGGAGAGGCTGACAGCTGGGTCCACGGCGGCCGCAAGGAAGTGCCTCCTTATTACGCGCAAAATAATTATTCCTCCACCTGACAGTAGGGACCCACCGGACGGGCCACCATATTTCATGACAAAAACATTCCCCCCTGACTACTGGGACCCACCAGCTACATCTTCGCACGCAAGGAAGTGCATCCGGGTAAAAAAATATGATTCACCCCGTGACTGTTGGGACCCACTAGCTACATCTTCGCACGCAAGGAAGTGCCTGACAGTCGGGACCCACCTGGTCGAAGCGTACGTAGCGTTGTCATTCTGGTCGCGAACGTGTATGTACATACTGGTCGATCTAGAGGCGTGCACGTGTCATAGTAGAGGCGCGCACGTAGCATGTACACGTACATATAGCGGCCAGTGTGCAAGAAAGAAAATACGGCCATGTACATACATACGGGCGGGGTCTCGAACGCCTACTCGCGCATACGTACGGCCAAGGCTCGTGTACATGGCTGGGTCGGAACGGAGAAACTGCGTTGTCGTCGTGTTCATGGGGAGGCAACGGAATGCGTCGTGTTCATCGGGAGGCAACATAATGTGTCGTGTTCATTGGGAGGCAATGGAATGCATGGGAGCCAACCGGCTTGGATGGAACAACCGATGGAAACGAGGCCTGGCGTACCGCAGAACGGAGGAAACGGCCTTGTGTTCGACCGGCCACATTCGAAACGGGATCATGTTCATCGGGAGGGGTCTGGCGTACCGCAAAACGGAGGAAACAGACTTGTGTTGGACCTCCTACGGTTGAAATGGGGTCCTGTTGATCGGGAGGGGTATGGTGTACCGCAAAACAGACATAAACGGACTTGTGTTGGAGCGATGCAATCGAAATGGGGGTCCTGTTCATCGGGAGGGGTGTGGTGTACCTCAAAACGGGACTCCACGGGATACAGTTCATCTCCACCGTCGACCTCCTCCAGCCTCCACGGGCTACTGTTCATCCACCGTCGACCTCCTCCAGCCTCCACCTGCGACTGTTCATCCACGGGCTCCTGTTCATCCAGCCTCCACCGCATGATACTCCACCGGCTACTGTTCAACCAGCCCTCTCCACGGGCTCCTGTTCAGCCACGCCACCACGGGCTACTGTTCATCCACCCCTCCATCGTATACTGTTCATCCAGCCCTCCACGGGGTCGTCCTGTTCATCCAGCCCTCCACGGGGACCTGTTTATCCAGCCCCAACCGGCTCGATCGATCGGGGTCCTGTTCATCCAGAGGCAACACCACACGGGGTCCTGTTCATCCACCCCACCCCTCAATGTTCATCCAAACCCCCCAACAACGCTCTCTGTTCATCCATAGGCAGCATCGATCGGCTTCAGTTAGTAGCAGTAGCGAAGGAATTGATCGATCGGGTTCAGTTAACAGCCATCGATTGATCGCTCGGGTTCAGTAACGCGTACCCTGCAGTGCAATCGCTCGGGTTCAGTAGGCGAATTCCTCGCTCGGGTTCAGTTAGAGCCCAACGCCTCGCACCCATGTGCGTGTGTGTACGAGAGAAACGCGCAAACCTCTGTGCATCGCTCGGCCCTGACAACCCACCGCAACCGGGAACACCCCGATATTTTCCTCGCCCTCGCTTCTACCATGGTTTTTTCGTCATGGACGGCCCAAAGAATGTCATGCAGCTGCGTCTCCGGCCCGCCCAGGACAAAAAGCCCATTTTTTGTCATGACTTTTTTTCGTAGAAGTAGGATCCCACCACATCTATGATGATACTGGGTTTTGTCACAATTATCGTCATAGAAGTGTCATAAGTATGACAGAAAAAATTTCGGTCAACCCAAAATGTCACGGATGTGTCTTTTTTTGTAGTGATGTCCAGGCATAGGACCAGATGAGATTTATTTCAGGACTTGACATGCATACAATGATGCAAGAAATAAAGAGAGAGAAACATGAGATTGAAGCCAGCCTAGAATGCTATTCTATTCCAATTGTAGGAGGCAAAATTCATTCAGTGCATGCAACCAAGAATTATGGCTATTTACTTGGAGATATAAAAGGAGTTAAAGGAAGGTTTAAAGAAGGATTTGTGTTCCTATTTTTACCATGCAAGGAACATGTACGGGAAGGAGATGTACGTGGTTATCTATCTCTCAAGGACTTGGGATGGGGTCCACTTACAGTGAAGATAAATACATGCTGTTTGTTGCCGAGATGTAAAAGGCAACTAACTAAATATAGCATAGAGTCCAGGATAGATTATAGTCTTAGTTTCATTTTGACTTGTGCGTAGCATGTAGGGATAAATTACTTCTACGTGATGGTCAAGTTGATTAGTCGGATCATCTATAAGTAATAGAGGATGCGGTCATGTAAAGGCAGGTTATTTTTTATGAAATAGACACGATGTGTTTTTCAGGGTAGACACACATATCAATTTTTTGAGGGATCTTTAGAAAACCTCTATGTTGCGATTTCTCTTCGTGGAAATTGTTTTGCACGTGAGTACCTTCGTCGAGACTGGTTTTCTCGTGCTGGGCCGCAAGGTTCAAACCCTCTAATTCATGTACGTCACATACGCGGGCGAGAGATTGCTACTGCTCGTGGTGGAGTGTCGTGAAAGATCGGGCCACAACAACAGATCGAATCTCGCCATCGAGGTTCGGTCTTTATCAGCTTGTATATTCCAATGATGGGCTTCCTCAAAATGCCCTAGGTCTTCGTGAGGAAGCAAGTTGGATGAACACCTGATAACCCACAAGTATAGGGGATCGATTGTAGCCTCTTTCGAGAAGTAAGAGTGTCGAATCTAATGAGGAGCTAAAGGCAGAACAAGTATTCCCTAAAGTTCTATCAACCACCGATACAACTCTACGCACGCTTAAAGTTCACTTTACCTAGAACAAGTATGAAACTAGAAGTACTTTGTAGGTGTTGTTGGATAGGTTTTCAAGATAATAAAGAGCACGTAAATAAAAACTAGGGGCTGTTTAGATAAAGAAACATTAAATTTAGTATAGCGAGTGTGGAAAAGTTGTGGTAGGAGTTGCGGAATTGTCCCTAAGCAATTGACTACTTTACTAGACCGATTGCAAGTTTTATGTGGGAGAGGCCACTGCTAGCATGTCATCCCTGGCTTGGAATTCTATGCACTTCTGATTGGAACTATTAGCAAGCATCCGCAACTACTAACGTTCATTAAGGTAAAACCCAACCATAGCATTAAGATATATTGGTCCCCCTTCAATCCCGTATGCATCAATTTCTATGCTAGGTTGAAGCTTCTGTCACTCTTTCCCTCCAATACATAGTCCTATCAACATACAACAAACCCTATGGTGTGATCCACGCGCGCGCTCATATGATGGGCACCAAAGGACAGCAACATAACCACAAGCAAATTAAACCAATCATAGCAATTCAGCAATTACCAAAAGGACAACAAAAATCTACTCAGACATCATTGGATGGCAACACATCATTGGATAATAATATGAAGCATAAAGCACCATGTTCAAGTAGAGGGTACAGTGGGTTGCGGGAGAGTGGACCGCTATATATAGATGGGGGAAGTTGATGGAGATATTGGTGAAGATGACGGAGGTGTTGGTGTAGATCGCGGTGATGATGATGGCCCCGGCGGCGTTTCGGCGCCATCGGGAGAGAGAGGGAGAGAGCCTCCCTTCTTATTCTTCCTTGACCTTCTCCCTAGATGGGAGAATGGTTTCCCCTCTCATCCATTATATCCATGGTGTGGGAGGGGCAAGAGCCCTCCGAGATTGGATATGTCTCTCTGTCTCTCTCTGTTTTCTGCGTTCCAGATTTTGCCCTTTCACTATTTCCTATATTCTCGGAGATCCGTAACTCCGATTGGATTAAAAATTTGAACATGATTTGTTTCCGGATATTAGCTTTCTTGCGGCGAAAGAAGGGAAACAACCGCCTTACGGGGTGTCCACGAGGGTCAGGGGCGCGCCCCCTGCCTCGTGGGCCCCTTGAGCATCGTCTCGCGTTGATTCTTCTTCCCAAAATTCATAAATATTCCAAAAAAGATTCTCCGTCCGTTTTTATCCCGTTTGGACTCCGTTTGATATGGATTTTCTGCGAAACAAAAAACATGCAACCAACAGGAACTAGCACTGGATCAATATGTTATCCCAAAAATTGTATAAAAAGTTGCCAAAGTATATGAAAGTTGTATAATATTGTGTCACGCCCAAGATGCGACCCTATCCTAAAGGAACTCGAAGGTCCCACCAAGGATAGAAGCGCATCTTGAAGACGCTTTTGCAAGGTGGATATCATTACATCAACATTACATAATAGATGGGGATACATACAAAAGGCATACAATGCCACACGATTACAACATCATATTACATAAGAGCACCATCCGACTACGGATGAAACACAAACAGAAACTCAAACGACATCCACCCTGCTAGCCCAGGCTGCCGACCTGGAACCTATCCCTTGATCGAAGAAGAACTAGAAAAAGAACTCCAAAACAAGCAAACATCGCTCTCGCGTCATGATCATCGCAAACTTGTACCTACAACTGTTGTTGTAGTAATCTGTGAGCCACGAGGACTCAGCAATCCCATTACCATGGGTATCAAGACTAGCAAAGCTTAATGGGAAAGGAAGGGGTAACATGGTGAGGTTGCAGCAGCGACTAAGCATATATGGTGGCTAACCAACGCAAATAAGAGCGAGAAGAGAGCAAGCGGAACGGTCGTGAAGCTAGCAATGATCAAGAGTTGATCCTGAACTCCTACTTACGTCAAACATAACCCAAAACTGTGTTCACTTCCCGGACTCCACCGAAAAGAGACCATCACGGCTACACACGCGATTGATGCATTTTAATTCGGATCTGGTGTCAAGTTATCTACAACCGGACATTAACAAATTCCCATCTGCCACATAACTGCGGGCACGGCTCTCGAAAGTTTAATACCCTGCAGGGGTGTCCCAACTTAGCCCATGATAAGCTCTCGCGATCAACGAAGGATATACCTTCTCCTAGGAAGACCCGATCAGTCTCGGAATCCCGGTTTACAAGACATTTCGATAATGGTAAAACAAGACCAGCAAAGCCGCCCGATGCGCCAACAATCCCGATAGGAGCTGCACATATCTCGTTCTCAGGGCAACACCGGATGAGCAATCCGTACAACTAAAACCAGACCTCAAGTTTCCCTGAGGGGGCGCTGCAAAGGGCTCTAGTTCGGACCAGCACTTAGAGAAGCACTGGCCTGTGGGGGGGCTAAAATAAAGATGACCCTCGGGCTCTGGAAACCCAAGGGAAAAAGGGCTAGGTGAGGCAAATGGTAAAACCAAGGTTGGGCCTTGCTGGAGGAGTTTTATTCAAAGCGAACTGTCAAGGGGGTCCCATAAATCACCCAACCGCGGAAGGAACGCAAAATCCGGGAACATAACACCGGTATGATGGAAACTAGGGCGGCAAGAGTGGAACAAAACACCAGGAATAAGGCCGAGCCTTCCACCCTTTACCAAGTATATAGATGCATTAATTAAATAAGAGATATTGTGACATCCCAACATAATCCTGTCCACCATGGAGCAATCTTCACTTCACCTGCAACTAACAACGCTATAAGAGGGACTGAGCAAAGCGGTAACATAGCCAAAAAAGGTTTGCTAGGAAGGGTGACAAAGTTAGAGGCTGACATGGCAAATTGGGAGGTTTGAAGAACAAGTGATAGGTAGCGCAGCATAGCGATAGAATGAAACAACTAGCATAGCAATGATAGTAGTGAGATTCAGGGTAGTGGTCATCTTGCCTGAAATCCCGCTAGGAAGAAGAACAAGTCCATGAAGAAGACGAACGGATGAAGCCGAACCAAGCGTAGACGAACGAATCCTCATGATCGCAACGAAAAAGGAACTATCGAGAAGAAGCACACAACAAGGTAAACACACCACACATAGACATGACATGATGCACAACCAATCATGATGCATGACAAAACTACATGAAGCTACTCATGGCAAGAGATGATGCAAACAAGAGCAACACATCAAAGCAAGTTTAAATGAGGCCGGAAACAACATATAACAATTCCGGTAAGTCCTCATATGCAAATTTACAAATTGGTCCAGGACTGAATAAACCTTATGTTCAAGTTGTTAAACAGCAAGTTAATATGCACCAAGATGATCTACACGAGATTCTAGTCGAGTTACATATAAAGTTCATTTAGTTCGGAGCTACGGCTTAGAAGATATGAGCAAAACAAGTTAAACATGGCATTGATGCAAAATGCATCCAAACATCAAGCAAACACTCTCAAAACAAGGATGCAACATTATAATATGAAACTACATGCAAAATCAAGCAAGTTTCATATAGAGCACACTCAAAACGGAGCAACGGTCCAACACATACACTCCAAACAAGATATGACAACAATCTGTCCAAAACAGCAACTAGGCATCTTGCAAGCATCAAAACAACAAGCTACAGCACCCCAACATAAGAATAAAAGGCATAGGCATGAATTAATGGTAAATAATGACAAAACATGAACACTGAGCTATCTCCAGAAATCACTAGAACATGCTCAAAGGGACATGACAAGATTGCAAATAATAACAGTTTCAGTCATCATCAGAAATAACATCAGGTTGCAATTTTTAGAGCTATCAAACAACATGTTACAGGAAGCTATCATGGCAAACAAAGTCATGGCATGAGAATACTAAAGACAAAGAACAAAACTCCCTTACTGAACTAATTCTAAAGATCAACAGAAAAGATGGTAGCATCCATGCAAACATGGCAAATGATATGACAGTTTCAGACATGGCAGGAACAACGATGAGTAGGCCTGTTGGTGAGCTTGTACCACTCACCACAGAGCAATACATGACGTGTCAAGGCAACAAACAGTAAGAATACATATTTATGAAGCTAAGCATGTCAAGAGAAAGTTCATACGGTACATGGATCACTAGCAAAGTTCATGGCAAAACTGAACTTAATGTTAACAGGATGACGACAATATTATTTAGCAATTTGAGAGTAAGGTTACAACAAGTTACAGCAGGCTATAGATGCAACCAGGGGCATGAATGTATAGAGCATAACATGTATAACAAAACATCCTCAGTGAACATCTCCATATTATGCATAGAATAACTTGTAGAAGCAGGTTTACATAGCATCATGATATAACAGAAACAGTTTAGCAAAACAGTAACAGCAAGTACCCTACTTAACAAGCTTGATGCACCCAGTACAAGACTCAAAAAAATACAAGGATTGCACCACAGCAAATATGGCATGATGTAGTTCAAAACACATGTAGACATCAAGCTCATAGGATGCACACACAAAATGCAACATAAAAGACAAATCATCAAGTTCTGACAGTTTCAGCAGGTTAACATCAATTATCACTCTTGCAACGATGATTAAGGCATCAAGATGACCTCAAACAAACATGGCACAATGGAACGAAATGAAGAGCATCTCATGACGAACATTTTGATATATCATGCGCATGAAATGGATTAGTATGCAACAAGATATGGCAGGTCAAAGCATGCACCAGAATATGCAAAAATTTAAGGGACTTGGGCAAAATTTGGGGTCAACCTCTGAAAACGGATCTGGATCTGGGCACGGTTCCCGAGGCAGGCAGCGGCTCGCCGGAGAAGATGATGGGGAAGGTGGCCGACAGGGGAGACGGGGCGCCGACTGGCGGAGGCGGCGGGGCATGGGCGGGTCCGGCGGCCGGGCGCGGGAGGCGGCGCGGCACCGGCGTGGAGGCGCACGGGCGACGGGGCCGGAGGGCGCGGCGGCGGCCCAGGCCGGCGCGGGCGGCGGGGCAGGACAGAGGCGCGCGGAGGCGGTGGCCAGAGATCGGCGTCGGGCGGCGCGGGGAGGCGCGCCGGCGAGGAGGCGGAGATGGCGGTGGCGGATCCCGCGGGATCGGGCGGCGGACGGTTCGGGCCTCGGGAGCCCGCTGCGGGCCGGCGGCGCGGGACGGCGGCGAGGGCCACGTGGCGGTGCACGGTTGGACGGGGGGAGCGGGGCGGGCGTGTCCGGCCGTCGCGGACGCGTCCGGCGGCGGTGGAGGGAAAATTTAGGGTTTGGACCCGGAATTTGGACGAGGAGGACGAATTTATAGGTTCTGGGAACTAGGAGAGTCCAAATGACGTCCGGTTTTCGCGCACACGATCGTGATCGAACGACCGAGAGCACGGAGGGGGTTAGGATGGGTTATTTGGCCACTTTGGAGGGGTGTTGGGCTGCAACACAAAAGAGGCCTTTACGGTTCCCCGGTTAACCGTTGGAGCATCAAACGACCTCCAAATGGAACGAAACTTGACTGGCGGTCTACCGGTGGTGTACTAAGGCCGCTTGGCAAACCTCGGTCCATTCTGAGAACGTTTAACATCCGCTCACAAAACAAGGTCTGAGAGGGGCGATAGGGCACGGCGAGAGTGTCGGATCGCGAAACGGACAACGGGGAAAAGGACCGGATGCAAGTTTGGAAAAACATGAGGATGCAATGCAGATGATGACATGGAAAAATGCAACACGCAAGCACATGACATGGCAATGACGGCGAATAAGTGGAAGACACCTGGCGCATCGGATCTAGGGCGTTACAACACTCCTCCACTAACAAGAGATCTCGTCCCGAGATCTCAGGACCGAGACGGAAGATAAAAAGGAAGAGGTGAAGCAAGAACTCAAGAGAAGAAGCAAAGAATCGAGAGCACTCGAGAAGAAGAGAGCAACGACGAGAATGACGAGAATCAAAAGCTCACGGAATCAGATAGGCTATGAAACCACTCCGGTTAGAACGAGATAAGAAATGAATAAGAATGGAAGAATTCAGGCAGCACTCCGGCTGAACAAGGAAAGAATTGAACATGGACTTGAGACGATGGAATGATACTTGACGAGAGGAACAACACAATGCCTCCGGAATACTTGAAAGATTGGAATGAGAAGAACGGGGAAGAAGATGACAACTTCTACCACGACTGAAATAGAAAGCATCCTTAGAAGAAAGGATTGAACGAAATTGTTGAGGAAATCAATAACGAAAGAATAAGCTTGTTGTGGACTTATAGATAACATCTCCAAATTATGGGCTGATAACCGACCACAAACGGAAATGATTGGATAGCTGAGAAGAACAAAGAAATGCAAAACTCTACTTCAAAAGAATACGGAGAATTAATTACACTTCGAGATGCGAGAAGAAAAGATACTTGAACTCCACCAATAAAATCTTGATGAACTCTTGAAGAATGAATTAAATCATAAAGAACCACCATGAAGAACTCCGGTAATAAAAGGATGATGACATCGAATTGAAGCTTGAAAACAATAAGATTAAAACCTTGCGGTGATTTAGATGGAGGTTCCGACGAAAAGGCCGAGGAAAATTTGAACTCTGGAAAAGAAAAGATGAAAACACTTGGAACTAGAATTTATCCATCAAGAACAAACTCCGAAGGAAGGGATTAATCACTTGGATGAAATAAGAATATGATTTATTGTATGCTTATCCTACATCAAATTAAGTTGATGACAAGCAATGGATTTTGCATACTACTTATTCTTGTCGAAAAGGATTAAGGGGAATATAGCACAAAACTTGAGAAAGTCTTCATGAACCACCGGTAAGATTCGAAAGAATGAATGGATTAAAATGATAATCAAGAAAAAGAATCTTGAATGATCCACCATTAGAATTCGGAAATGACTGAAGAAAGAGAATGAAACACCGGGAAGAATTAGAAGAACAAATATGCTAGAGGGGATTTAGATACAAGGGAACGGGAAGAATTCGAACTGGATAAAGAACACTTGAACGAAGCACCGGGATAAATAGAGAACAATAACTGGAATGATGGCCTCCGATGAAAGAAATGGAAAAAAAACTCCTGACATGCTCCGAATGGGTAAGCAAAGGAATATCTGACAAATGGAGTAATTCGAGACTGATAACATGAAGCTAGAACCGCGAATCTTCGAGAGAACGGGCAAGATTTAGAGGAAAAACTCTTCTTCGATCTTCAGATGACGACGGAAAACACCACCAAAGTTACTGAGATACTCCGGGAGGATGAAAAAAGAGGAAGGGTTGAACCAAAGATGAAAAGAATTTGAAAGCGATCTTGGAGAAGGCATGTGACTTATGAAATTCATTCTTACGTCAAACTCCGAAAAGAATTTGAGAATAGCTCCGGGAAATTAGAAGAGTCAGGTAAGATCCTGGGAAAAGACCTGTGGGTTAGGGCCCACTAAAAGAAAACACCATTGGAAAGGTTTGTTTGAACGAGAAATGATGCACCGGAACAATTGAAATATTTGAATGAGGTGACCACATTGAATTAATTGGAACACAGACGAATCTCCTGAGATGTCTTGAACACTCTAGAAAGATAAACTGGCGAGAGGCAAACGAGCAATAAGAACACTTGATCCAAGGAAAAGAATGTGATCAACCCAAAAAACTTGAGTTGAATCCACCGGAAAAGAAAAGAGATGAAGAATGACGAACGAGACGAGAATTCACCGGTTGAAATAATTGAGGGAAGACTGAAGAGGCTCCACACGAATGAAATTGATGGTCGAAACAGACTCATTCTCCGGCAAGAAGAGGGTGGGAGGGCGGGAAAACAAAGGCAACTTGGAAGGGGAAAACCGATGAATAACTTGAAGAGAAAACACTGGTTGAAATCATTGAGGAAAGAAAGCAAAGACTTCGCACGAGTAGGATGGATACTCGATTACGGGCTCCGGCGCCAAGATGAAAAGGGGTGGGTGGGTGGGAAAAGAAAACGACCGAGGATTTAACTAGGCATCGATGAAGAGGCTTGAGTCAACTTGACGAGAAATGCACCAGATGAAAAGAGCTGAGAACCAACGAACGGAAACCAACTGTGTGAACCTAAAGAAAAATTTGAAAGGGAAGAGAAGTAATTCAAAACACCTATGTCAAGATTCCTTACCAGAGCGACGAAGGGGCAGAGGAGTAAAAGAATTCCTACTCTCCAATATAAGTAGACTCCGAAAACAGTTTTCTTCTAGACTCAACAACGGCCAACTACACAATCAAACAAGGGGGGCTCCTAGGGTCGGTCGAGGCTCTGATACCAACTTGTCACACCCAAGATGAGACCCTATCCCAAAGGAACTCAAAGGTCCCACCAAGGATAGAAGCGCATCTTGAAGACGCTTTCGCAAGGTGGATATCATTACATCAACATTACATAATAGATGGGGATACATATAAAAGGCATACAATGCCACACGAATACAACATCATATTACATAAGAGCACCATCCGACTACGGATAAAACACAAACAGAAACTCAAACGACATCCACCCTGCTAGCCCAGGCTGTCGACCTGGAACCTATCCCTTGATCGAAGAAGAAGTAGAAGAAGAACTCCAAAACAAGCAAACATCACTCTCGCGTCATGATCATCGCAAACTTGTACCTGCAACTGTTGCTGTAGTAATATGTGAGCCACGAGGACTCAGCAATCCCATTACCATGGGTATCAAGACTAGCAAAGCTTAATGGGAAAGGAAGGGGTAAAGTGGTGAGGTTGCAGCATCGACTAAGCATATATGGTGGCTAACCAACGCAAATAAGAGCGAGAAGAGAGCAAGCGGAACGGTCGTGAAGCTAGCAATGATCAAGAGGTGATCCTGAACTCCTACTTACGTCAAACATAACCCAAAACCGTGTTCACTTCCCGTACTCCACCGAAAAGAGACCATCACGGCTACACACGCGATTGATGCGTTTTAATTCGGATCTGGTGTCAAGTTATCTACAACCGGACATTAACAAATTCCCATCTGCCACATAACCGCAGGCATGGCTCTCCAAAGTTTAATACCCTGCAGGGGTGTCCCAATTTAGCCCATGATAAGCTCTCGCGATCAACGAAGGATATACCTTCTCCCAGGAAGACCATATTTTGCTTAGTCATGCTCGTAGACGGGGATTGGTATGTGAGATTCATGAAAGTTGCGAGAGTAGTAATAACTAAGGGAAAAACTAAGGTGACAACTTTAATACACATCTGGGTGGAATGCTTGGGGCATCCTGGAGAAACCAGTGGTTTGCCCGGGCACCTGGACAAACCAGTGCTTGCCCAAGGGAATCCCGTAGTACCCGTGTGATTACCCTACGGAATGCCACCCAGGCTCAAAGGGATCATATGATATTTCATGCCTAGAAACTTCCTTGTGCAGCCACAAGCCATTATGGGCTCTGGCATAGTTGAGTAAGTTGTGGGAAACCTTTCCATGATAGGCTAGCAGATGTAGGGGGATTGTAGGTGTACCGGCCTATCTATGGGTTAAGGGGACCTCTTCGGAAAGACTATGTATCAATCATCCGGTTCTCAAACATCAGGCAGTGCGAGGAATTCAATGGAGGAGATCGAGTCTTGTGGGGAAAAGTGTGCAAACCTCTACAGAGTGTAAAAATTAATCATGATTAACCGTGTCCCTGGTTGTGGACAATTTGAGTATCTGGAAGTGAATTATTTGTTGATCTCATCACTCTATTTAATTAATGTATTGGGTCATTAATAATTTGGGAATTTTTGGGATTGAGTTGGAGGAACCTTCTCAATATCGGCATAAACTTGGTAGTAAAAATAAAATTTATTCCTTTGTTGTAGGGAAATATTAGCTTTATGCAAAATTAAACTTAGAGCCTCCACCAGCCAAATATGCATATAGAGATAGATATTTTCATTATTATTTCTATGGTTTGAAATTGCCAGTACATTCAATGTACTGACCTACATGGCTGCAATGTCTCATGTCGCAGGAATCTTACGACGAGTAAGTGATACGTTAGGGTTATGATGTCTACACTCAACTTTGCCGTTGGGGTTGTTGGGACTCCACAACTTTGTTGTTACTTTCGCTATATGGATTGAGGTAATAGTATTTACATTACTTTTTACATGTGATTGCACTTTGTTATAAGTCCTCGAGTACTGTGTGTGTCAGCATACCGATCCAGGGATGACACTTAAGCACAGAGACTTGATCCATTTGGGTCGGGGCACTACAGGTAGAGATGCTGAGTAGGGATGACACCCGCCGGGTTTGGATACGGGTGCAGCCTTCCCATAACCTTACCCATCTCCTTTGAGTTTACCCATCACCCGTACCCATACCCGTCAACGGATACAATTTTTCCCCATACCCGACACTCGATAGGGTAAATGGGTACCCGCACGTAAAAATACCTATGTTTGCAACACATCAACTCTAGCAACACATAGTAAAAAACAAAAACATATAGTCATGGATTATAAACAACAATACACCATAAGAACAACCACATACTTACAAACAACAACATACCAAATAGTAGCATGTTCTCATAAACAACAAAAATTACTCAAAATAAGAACACCTAAAAACATCACATAGTCATACATTTAAGTTCTTTTTTTTGCGGGGGATCATACATTTAAGTTCACAAACTCACGATGAATTTAGATATTTTGGAAGTACATAAAGTTACGAAATAAGAATTAAAATAAAGTTTCAACATTGTAATGAGTTCGACCAAAATACGAGGCCCACTTGTCATATTTTATAAGGGTACATATTCAGGTATACGGGTATGGGTTATACAATCCCATACCCGTACCCTCTCTACCCAACAGGTTTGAGATTTCCTTATTTTATGAACCCATGGGTAATTTTTTGTCACATACCCTTACCCAAATAGGTTTTTTACCCACTGGGTACGTGGGTAATGGGTACCCATTGCCATCCCAACAGAGGTAGTGCTTTGGACAGACTGCGTCCAGAAGCCAAAAGAGGTGATGCCTTTTCTATTAGTCAGCTAGGAAAGCAAAGACACGAGAGACGTGAGAGGACATGCTTGTCTCGCCATGTCTTTGAGTCTTGATTTGCGTAGAGTGATAAATTAATAGTATGGTATGCGTAATTGTTCTAAGATGGTATTTTCCTTATGCAATGCATCTCCTATAGAGAAAATAAAAATGCTATTAATAAATTATCTCTTAATGTTTAACCCAAATGATAAAAACTTGATGTCACTTAACCTTTTTATTGTTGGGTCATCTAGCACAAATCACATAGCAAGGTTGGTGCCTCGTAATCTTTTTGGAGTCATGTCACGCCCAATATGCGATCCTATCAGAGGAACTCGAAGATCCCACCAAGGATAGAGACGCATATTAAAACGCTTTTGCAAGGTGGATATCATTACATCATACCATTACATACTATAGATGGGGATACATACAAAGGTCATACAATGCCACATGAATACAACAACATCATACATAAGAGAAACATCCGACTATGGATGAAACACAAACAGAAACTCAAACGACATCCACCCTGCTAGCCTAGGCTGCCGACCAGGAACCTAACCCCTGATCAAGGAAGAACCAGACGAATTTGAAAACAAGCAAGCATCGCTCTCACGTCATGATCATCACATTGCCTGTACCTGCAACTGTTGTTGTAGTAATCTATGAGACACGAGGACTCACAATTCCCATTACCATGGGTATCAAGACTAGAAAAGCTTAATGGGCAAGGAATGGATAAGTGGTGAGGTTGCAGCAAGCGACTAAGCAATGTATGGTGGCTAACTTACGAGTACAAGAGTAAGATGAGAATCTACGCAACGGTCGCGAAATAGTAATGATCACTAAGTGACCCTGAACTACTTACATTCAAACATAACCCCACCGTGTTCTCTTCTCGAACTTACCCTAAAAGAGACCATCATGGTTACACACGCGGTTGGTGTATTTTAATTAGAATCTGGAGTCAAGTTCTCTACAACCAGATATTAAAAAATTCTCATCTGCCACATAACCGCGGACACGGCTCTCGAAAGATTAAACCCTGGAGGGGTGTCCCACTTAGCCCATGACAAGCTCACCACCCGGTGCGTGGATACCCCGATAGGAGCCGCACGTATCTCGTTCTCGCGACAACATCCTCTATGCGAAGTGGATGGTAGCCAAAATACCATCGAGTTGCCCCGAGGAAGTACCACCAACTGCTAGGTAGGTGGACCAACACTCATATCGAGCACTGGCCCGGGGGTTGATTAAGAGATCTCGAGGGCCGGCAGGTCCCTATGCAAGCTTTAGTTGTTATTAGGCAAATGGTAAAACCAACGTTGGGCCTTGCTGGAAGAGTTTTATTCAAAGCGAACTGTCAAGAGGGGCCCATAAACCCTCACCGTGTTAGGGACGCAAAATCAAGGAACATAACACCGGTATGACGGAAACTAGGGCGGCAAGAGTGGAACAAAACACCAGGCAAAAGGCCGAGCCTTCCACCCTTTACCAAGCATATAGATGCATTAATTAAAATAATAGATATTGTAATACCCCAAGATATCCATGTCCCAACATGGAACAACCTGCGACTGCACCTGTAACTAGCAACGCTATAAGAGGGGCTGAGCAAAGTGGTAACATAGCCAAACAACGGTTTGCTGGGATGGTGGAAAAGGTTAGAGGCTGCTTCATGGCATATAGGGAGGCTTGATAAACAAGTGGTAGGAAGTGCGACATAGCGATAGCATCGAGAGAACTAGCATAGCAATGATAGTAATGAGATCCAGGGTAATGGTCATCTTGCCTGAAATCCCGCTAGGAATAAGAACGAGTCCATGAAGAAGACGAATGGGCGTAGACAAACCAAGCGTAGTCGAATGAAGCCCCACGATCGCAACGAAACAGGAACTATCGAGAAGAAGCACATCCGGAAAGAAGCAAACAACATGGTAAACACACAACACATAAACATGACATGATGCTCAACCAAGTAAGATGCATGACAAGGCTATATTATGCTACTCATGGCAAGGGATGATGCATACAAGACCACACATCAAAGCAAGTTTAAATGAGGCCGGAAACAACATAAAACAATTCTAGTAAGTCCTCATATGCAAATTTTTAAATTGGTCCAGATCTGAACAAAACATTAAGTTGAAGTTGTTAAACAGAAAGTTAATGTTCACCATGATGAACTACATGATTTTCTAGTCAAGTTACATATAGAGTTCATTTACTTCGGAGCTACGGCCTAGAAGATATGAGCAAATCAAGTTAAACACGACATTGATGCGAAATGCATACAAACATCAAGCAAACACACTCAAAACATTAATGCAACAAGATAATGTGAAACTACACGCAATTATAAGCAAGTTTCACATAGGACATGCCTTATACGGAGCAACGGTTCAACACATACACATGAAACAAATACAAATGACAAGCTATCCAAAACAGCAACTAGGCATATTGCAAGCAATAAAACAACATGCTACAGGAACTATACATGACAACCAAGGGCATGAAATCATATTTCACATAACAGAGAGCAAATAACATCAAAGCATCATATTCATATGACTTATGGATTAGTGGGAACCATCAAGACAAGTTTGAATGTTGAAACAGTTTTAGCAAGTGTAAAACAGCAACATCATCTTAGCATGTTTGCAAACTTGGAACAGAGGTCATATAAAGTCCAAAATTATAAAACTTGGCATGTGGACAAAGTACTCATAGCATACTTCCAATCATGTAATTGTATCATCTCCAAAAAAGCATAGATTAATTAATATCAAGCTCACAACATGGCATTATGAAGTTAACAGAAAACTAGAACATCATTTAGGCATGTTCATGGCAATGAAAACATATGCTACAAGACATATATAAGGAATAAAACGGCATGGAAGGATAGGGCATAATATGTACACCAAAACATGTCAACTAGGCATCTCCAGATTATGCATGGATTTGATGGTAATATCAAGCAAATATAGCAACATGATATAACAGATTCAGACTTGAAAGAACATTAATAGCAAGTAGCCCACTTCACAAGCTTGTTGTACTCACCACAGGGCATATAAAAATAAATGGATTGCACCACTGCAAATATGGCATGCTTATGCTCCTAATACATGTTGACATGTTGCTCAAAAGAAAATCACACAAAAGGATATAGAAATGACAAAATGAGATGTTACATCAGTTTTCAGCAGTTAACATCAGAAAGCACTTTTGCAACAGATATTATGACATCTATATGAACTTAACCAAGCATGAAAATGGAACCAACATGTAGAAAACTAAGATCAGAACATTTCATATCAAGATCATCACCATCGGATGAACAGGGACCAAGTTACGTCACTCACAATATGCATACATGATGTTAATAAGCAGTAGATTTCAGCAGTTTATATCACTTAGCAGTATTATAGCAAAGATTAAGGCATCAAGATGAACAGTAACAAGAATGCAAATTACATTAGCATGTAGAGCATCAAGAGATGACCATTTTGACATATCATACATGCAAAACGGAGCAATATACACAAAGTTATGCCATGATGAAGATGCACACATGCTGTTAAAAACTCAGGGACTGTGGAATTTTACCCTCGCAAAACGGGACGAGGAGAACCCGGGACGGAGTGGTATGGCGCGGATGGGGGCATTTGGATCGGGGGCGGCTGGATCTCGTCCAACCGCCCGGATCCGGCGACGAGGAGCTCCGGTGAGGAGGCAGGCCGGCGAGGGGCTCCGGGGATGGCGCGGAGGTGGAGGCGCTCGAGGTATGTCGGGGATATACCCCGCGGTATGAACCGGCCGGAAATATGACCCAGCCGGGCTTGGCGGTTTACTTGAGACCCGATTGACACTTGCGATTCACTAGCGACCCGCCCTGACCAGACGGTTTACAAGCAACCTGCCTGAATATTATGACGCATTGGTAACCCGGCGGGCGGCGGACGGATGACAAAGCCTAAGGCCTAGAAGGCTGGTTTATGTTAATAGTGGGCCGGTTTATGAGGAAAGCACAAGGAATATTCTCCTACAAAGGAAGCAAGACTAGGACTCCACTTGTAATAGAGTAATCCTAATCCTACTAAGACTAGTCATGTAACCCGCCCCTTCAACATATATAAGGAGGGGCATGGCTCCCCAAAGAGGGGCAAGCAAGAAGAAACAATCTTTAGGGCTAGACACAACTAAGAGAGCCGGTTTACGGTGACTCACACGTGATGGTAATGAGACCTAGCCTCAAACAGCATGTAGGGCTATTACCGGATGATGTTTCCCGGGGCCCGAAGCTGTCTAAACCCTTGTCTTATATTGCGACTCTCGATTCCGCTCAACCCCTATCAAGCTACCACGTAGATGCGTTGGCTTCCCGATTGAGTCCTCACACTAGGACATCTGCCGTGACAAATCCATGACAGTTGGCGCCCACCGTGGGGCTCGCGTATGGTGGTATTAAGTTCTTGGAGGGTGCTATCCCAGGGATCGAGAAGCTCCGCCCAGCTTATTGAAGAAGTTTCGGTTGGCTCGTCGAAAGGTTCTGGTGCGAGAGAAAGTGCTGGCCGGATCATTGAAAAGTTCCGGCCGTGTCGACGAAAGGTTCCGTCTGAATCGGCAAAAAGTTCCGACCGCCTCGACCAAAGGTTCCGTCCGAATCGCCCAAGAGTTCCAGCCGAATCACCAAAAGGTTCCGTCCGAGTCGCCAAAGGGTTCCGACTTAGGTTACGGAAAAAACTTCGGCTCAAAAGGTTCCCGTTCAAAAAGTTCCGAGTTATCAAGAGGTTCCGGTTCAAAAGTTCCGAATTATCAAAAGTTCTGGCCGGATTATTAAAAAGTTTCAGGTCCAGAAGTTCTTGCTCAAAAAGTTTCGGCCGGGTTATCAAGAGGTTCCGGTCCAAAAGTTATGGATTATAAAAAGTTCCGGGTCATTTCCGGCTCAAAAAGTTTCGGCCGGGTTATCAAGAGCTTCTGGTTCAAAAGTTCTGGATTACCAAAAAGTTCCGGCCGGACTATCAAAAAGTTTCGGTTCAAAAGCTCAGGGTTATCTATTGTTACTGGCAGTAGGAATATGCCCATCCACGCCATTGCTGGGCCTCCATATATAAGTTGATTTATGGACCATACAAAGATCATCTGGCATTCAGGTGATATCCATCCAAGTTTGTGTTATTAGCATATATTGTTTTTTGTCAAAAAACAAGTTTATCTTTGCCTTGGTCTACAATATTATTTATGCAGGACAATTATTCATTGCAAGTGCGATCATCGTGTCATGGATGTATAGCCCGTGCCACCATTATCATGCACTAGCATCTGACTGTGCCATAATGCTTGAGGAATATATGTGCAAACTGCCATTTCTACGGCCCGATTTAAATCGACATGACAATGATATGACTCGCCCGTACGGTTTACCGTGTTCGCAATTGACTTGCCCGTCTGCGCTGGCTTACAACGCCGCGGCCAGATCATCTGTCTGAGCCGCCTCTGATGCTGCGGTCGTCTTTGTTGTCCGTCTCTCACGGCCTGGTCTACATCAACATACCGGGCCGCACCTGTCTGCATGAGCTATTTATTTAGCATGAGCAAGTCACAACTTGGGTAACCCGGTTTTCTTTCAACAAAATGGAGGCAAATTATCATATACTATCAACCGCCGTCTACACTGGGTGGCCCAATGGGCAGGCGCACAAGTCGCCACCACTACAGTTTGGTTAAAAATAGCCAGTTGGAAGGAATCATTGGCCGAGTTGACGACATGGCTCATAAGGGATCATTTATAACCCGCCGTAGTCGCCTCAACCTTCTATGGATTCACATCATGCTATCAACACCAATGATATGCAACTTATGCCAGTTTATATCATGGTCCAATATGGAGAATCTCAAGCCAACTCCTCGAGTCACCTTGAGACTCGGGGGTTACAATGATATGACTCAGCAAATGCCCGCGGTTTTCAGTTAAGTCAAGAACCCCAGGACGTTGGAGGGAAAGATAACCCGGTCCCGGAGGCTACTGCCTTATTGGCGAAAATTTAAAAGCCGTCAGATGAATTTTCCTGTTCAAAATGAAGAATGCCGGTTTACAATTCAGTTCAAGGGAAATCTGTTCTCCCACAAAGCTCTGAAGCTCTCAAATCCGGTTTAAGAATTTCCGGTTCAAAAAGAATTAATTTTCACAAGTTCGAGTTTAAAGGCCGTCAGAAAAGTTCCGGCTTAAAATGAAGATTCCGGTTTAAAATCCGGTTCGAGGGAAAGATGTCTCCCACAATGTTTTGAAGCTCTCAAAATCCAGTTTAACATCCGGTTCAAGAAGAAATATCTCTCGCAAAGTTCGAGTTCTCGGAAAAATCACTTTGGGGCTTGGTCGTATTCAAACCATAGCTACACCTCTTGATCGGCGTAAGGCCACCAGAGAAATCACTTGGGGGTTTGGTCGTATTCGAACCATAGCTACACGTCTTGATCAGCGTAAGGCCAACAGGAAATCGATTAGGGGTCAAAGAGAGTGTTGCAAAAAGCACCAACTCAAACATAGACATCCATTGAGCACGGCTCAAAATGTTACATGGGGCTCTTTGTGCACAATAACAAAGAGTTTTGAAGGATCCTTGTAACAGGCTATCAAGCCAGGCTTGGAAGCCAGGTGTATTCACCTAAAACCCCCGGGTTAACCTGCCTTCATCAAGTAAGTCACTCCACCCAGGTAATCCTGGTATGACCCGCCGAATGTTTGACAAGTCAATCTTATACAGACCCTGAACTTGTCAAAGTTAAAACGACGATTGGTTAATGTGAGGTCCATCTTAAAAGGCTTTGTAAAATGGTTTAACTCAGTGGCCTGGCAGCCCATGAAAAGCCTCGAATTTGGGCCTGGCAGCCCTTGAAAATCCTCGACTACAAGTTTTCACTTGCTTTTATTTGTCAAAGTCTTTTCTCCTTTGATAATGTTTTATGAGAAACCGGCGTCTATTGACCCGGCTTGGCTTTCAACTACAAGTTGTCAGTACATGATGAGTTATAATCTGACGCTTATTGACCCGGTCTGGTTTGACTACGAGTCGCCAGTCTTATATATGGATAATCCGGTGTTTATTATAACCCGGTACGGTTTTATCATAAACCGGCAAAATAAAGGAGGAGTTATGAGCGCTCCAGATTTGGGTTATCACCTTTACTACAAGAAGGTTGGTAAACCAACTATGTGATTCAATGTCACAGGTATGATATATTTCATATTTGATTATTCTTAAGTGCAGCCTTGGTTATAAACCAGGGTTATATGTTGGTCATTATGACCCGTCCGGCGGTAAACTGCCAGGACACTTTAAACTTGTTGTATGCAGAAACAGATTGAATAAAGCATGATTATAAATCACTGGCAGTTATTAACCCGGCCTGGCTATCGACTATATGTCGCCAGTATGATGATAAGTTATCCAATGTTTATTAACCCAGACTGGCTTGGGATTATAAGTTGCTAGTATATATTTGGATTGCGCCATTGGAATCATGCGCTCATAAATCATTGGATTATATTATTCAAATCTTCAAATAGCCAACATGCCTGGATTTTATTATGGTTATCAGTAAACTAGTATTATGATTAAGGTTTTTATAGTCGCTTTAGCTCAATGGCTATTATATTATCAATGCATATTATTTATTCTACAATTGAAGGATTAGTCCCAAGTCGCTGAAGGCTTACGATCCGGCACTTGGGGGCTACATTATTTAAGTTGAGATTATATCAAATATGCAAGTCTCATGTCGCTGCAAGCATGCACCATGACACTTGGGGGCTAATGCAAAGTCATTTTTATTTGGCCTTATTGAAGACCCGACTCATCACATCATAATGAGCCAGCCCTTGGGGGCTACCAATTGCTCCTATCAATGATTCAAGGTACACAAGTTTTTATCCTTTATATTCAAGGGTCCACTGCTCAGTTGGTAAAGCACAAGACTCTTAACCTTGTGGACATGGATTCAAGCCCCATGATGGGGGCTATACATCATTGTTAAAATCTACATGATTATATTTACAAAGTTCCTGCTCATTATTGCATAATGACCCGGCCCTTGGGGGCTACATTGGTTGAAGTTTTTATGAGCATAAGACAATTTCAAGTCCCAGGTTGCTGCAAGCATGACAACCCGGCACTTGGGGGCTACATATATGAAGTATTCAGTTTTTTGCTAGTGACTGAGATGAACAACATGGATTTCTTCAAAGTGGCAGTAATTATATGGAAACAAGTCTCAAATCATCACTTTGTTCTGTTCAAGACTTGGGGGCTACAGGTAATATGGATATAAGGGAGAAATATCTTCCGATTGTCAGTTTTGAAGTAAACCAGATTGACCCGGCATCACCAATCATTATGACCCGGTATCTACAACAATCATGAACCGGCGTTGGCAACAATCATGAACCGGCCTTGGAAACAATCATGACCCGAAATTATCAGTTTTTATAACCCCACGATTTTGGAAATCATAGATCGACAAGTTCTATATTTTCAAACCGGCTGAATATCAGTTGAATATTTGAAGACCAATATTTTTGTCAAGTCAGAGCATTAAAGGTCGAGTCAGATGGATTCTTTATTTACAATTTTTTCTAGAAGGAGGAAATTACAAAGATTTAAGAATGATCAGGTGCTAGTTACAAGAATTTTAAACCCGAAGTACAACTTGTCAAAGTTGTTTCTTGTGTTTGTTTACAGGATCACTTTACCATGGATAAATCCAAGCTAAACAGGGGGCTAATGTCGGGGATATACCCCGCGGTATGAACCGGCTGGAAATATGACCCGGCCGGGCTGGGCGGTTTACTTGAGACCCGGCTGACACTTGGCGATTCACTGGCGACCCGCCCTGACCATATGGTTTACAAGCAACCTGCCTGAACATTATGATGCACTGGTAACCCGGCAGGCGGTGGACGGATGACAAAGCCTAAGGCCCAGAAGCCCGGTTTATGTTAATAGTGGGCCAATTTATGAGGAAAGCACAAGGAATATTCTTCTACAAAGGAAGCAAGACTAGGACTCCACTTGTAATAGAGTAATCCTAATCCTACTAGGACTAGTTATGTAACCCGCCCCTTCAACATATATAAGGAGGGGCATGGCTCCCCAAAGAGGGGCAAGCAAGAAGAAACAATCTCTAGGGCTAGACACAACTAGGAGAGCCGGTTTACGGTGACTCCCACGTGATGATAATGAGACCTAGCCTCAAACAGCATGTAGGGCTATTACCGGATGATGTTTCCCGGGGCTCGAAGCTGTCTAAACCCTTGTCTTATATTGCGACTCTCGATTCCGCTCAACCCCTCTCAAGCTACCACGTAGATGCGTTGGTCTCACGATTAAGTCCTCACACTAGGACATCTGTCGTGACAAATCCATGACAAGGTGGGCGACAGCGAGGTGGTGGTGCAGCGAGGCAGCGGCGGATCCGGCGAGGCGGCACATGGTGGGGAGGCGAGGCGGCAGTGGCTCACGGGCTGCGCGTGGTGGTGGGCTGCTACGGCGACGCGAGGCGATGGCGTCGGCGAGGCGGCGCGGCAGCGGAGCGGGAGACGGCGGGAGGTGGCGGAGCCGGGCGGCAGGGCCAAAGTCCGGCAGCGGGTCAGGGACGAGGGAGACGGGCGATGGAGCGGGCGCGTGGCGGCGCTGGTCCGCGGGCGGCGCGTGGGCGGAGGATGGGCTCGGGCGGGCCTGTCTCGGGCCCCGGTGGGCCTGCGGTGGTGGAATGCCGGCGGGGCAACGTGGCAGGCCACGATTGGGTGCGAGCGGCGGCGCTGGACGTGTCCGGCGCGGGCGAACGCGCCCGGTGGCGCGGAGGGTGTTTGATCTAGGGTTTTGCCCGAAATTTGAAAGGGGAGGACATTTTTATAGGCATAGGAAGATAGGAGAGGGCTATGGAGGTGTTGTTTTTGCCCACACGATCGTGATCCGACGACGAAGAGCATGGAGTGATTTAGATGGGCTAGGTGGGCTGTGTGGAGGGGTGTTGGGCTGCAAAGGGAAACGGTCCGGCGGTTAACATGGTTAACCGTTGGGGCATCAAACGACCTACAAATGGAACAAAATTTGACAGGCGGTCTACTGGTGATGTATCAAGACCACTCGTCAACTCTCGGCCCATTCCGAGAATGTTTTTCTCCCGCTCACGAAACAAGATCTGGGAGGTGCGGCGGGTGCGTGTGAGAGTGGTTGGGCTCAGAACGGACTACAAAGAGAACTGGGGGACCCGAACGGATGCAAGTTTTGAAAGAAATGTAGATGAAGTGCACATGATGACATGGCAAAGTGCAACACGTAAGCGAATGACATGGCAATGATGGCGAATAACTGGAAAATATCTGGCGCATCGGTCTCGGGGCGTTACAAGTCGTTCATGTCTTGTGACCAACAAGCGAACGCCCTTCAGTTTCATATTGACCCCCTCACACACACCCTCACCCACCTGCTTTCCTCTTCCCACTTTCCAGCGCCACTGCATATTCCATCGATCCCAGTCGAGGGGCTGCGGCGGCAACCCGTAGATCATGACGATTCCCGGTGTTTCTCTAGGTGCTCAGTGCAGGGCAGAGGCGGGATAGGCATAGGCCAAGGCAGCGTGGTAGCTAAGGTCGTGGTAGTGTGGCTGATGTGTGAGTCGAGCAGTGTGCGGCGGTGGTGTTTGTTGGCGGCAGCGATTTTTCCCGACACACACGATCATCTCCATTTGCGTGGAAGGCCGAGTTTATGTAATGTACGAGTACATGGTATAGTAAACTCCAGGTGAATGACTTGCATCGACATCAGTCGATGTTGGCAATGCCGGCATCCTATGACATCCTTTCCCTCGTTGGAGGCGTTGTTGTGGAGCCATTCATCTCCCTGGGCATTGGATCTCTTAGATCTAGAGCTTTGTGAGGCCTCCTTTGGTTTGTAGGAGCTTTGTAGAAATTCTATAAGATGGTATTTTCAAAGAAAAATAATAATCTTTTGAAGCCCTTTGATTTGTAGGAATGGATTCATATTGTTATGTAGGATATAGACCAATCATTCGTACTTCAAAAGAAAAAACATTAGCTAGACTCAATAGAAAAATTCTTGTTGCATCAAAATTTATCTCTTTACTCGGCAACTAATCTAGAATGTAAATGGAGAGCAGGCTCGAACAAGTGAGGAGGCGCTTAGATGGGACAAGAAGTAGCCGATTTGTTGGGCTGGGCCGTGATCATTAGTGGTAAAGACAAAAACGATCTGGCTGGAGGGTAAGTAAACTCAAGCCTGTTAAAGCCTGTATAGTAGATTCGCCCCTGACTTTACCTATAGGAAAAGAGATGCATGTCATTTTATTTTCTGTAATTTACTTGTTCATAGTATAATATTTCTATCCTATGAACAAAGAGGCCTGAGTGAAAACCCAAGCTTTGGGCCATCGTTTGCGTTGCATCGCCCTTGGGCGAAATTGTGTCCATTATCTTGTACTCAAATGTATGAAACTGTCACCTAGGCGTTAAACATTTTACATGAACACATTATGTACTTCTACTGAGACTGACTTGCGGACCAAGTAAATGTAACATCTTGTACCGTAGTTGCCCCCCCCCCCCAAAAAAAGACTACATGGTTAAATGCATATGTTCATCTCTGTTCAGTGTTCCTCTCTGATGCTAAGGTGTAAGATATGATACCTCGGCATGTTGATAGCGCTAATTGCAGAGGCTCCTACAACTAGTCGGGCTAAACTAAAACCTAAAAAACTAAGTTGCACAAGAACCTGATGTCCAAAAGAAAAGAAAAAGAAAAGACAACCTGGTGTCCAGAAACTGCATCGATCGGCAGAAAACGCAGAGCTAACTTAGCAAATCCTCCACAAAAACCAAGCAGACTGTGTCATCTCATAGACCCAGATGAATTTTCAGAGACACGCACGACATAAAAGGCCAGAGATGAACCTCACCCGACGATCGACAAAGTTAACAGGAGATAGAAACAGATCATGAGCTTAACTGGAGTACTGCCTTAGTTCCATCCATAAACCCTGAGAACTAGAATACTTACTGCCTTCAGTTCTGAAGCCAAGATAGTGGATCAAGCATGCACAATGCTAAACTACAAAACCAGTACTAAACGTCTCAACAAAACAGTGATCACTGAAACATTTCAGCAATCACCAATTGCCAGTGGTCACTCAGCGTCAGAACCACCTGATAGTTCGATGTAGTATTACCTGAAACCATGGTTTCCAATTTTAGTTTTAGAAAAATTTCAGCATCAACCGAAATTACTGAAATTCAGTGAATTTCAGTGATTTCAGTTTTCGTTTCAGTCAAAGGGCTGAAATATTCACTTGAATTCAATTAAAATTTTGGAAAATATTTTGAAAAACATTTGAATTTATGTGTACTACTGAAATTGCCGAAATATTTTGACCGAAACGTAATATTTCAGTGTCTACTGAAATTAATAAAATTCAGTGAATTCCATTGAAATCCCACTGAAAGTGAAAACCATGCCTGAAACCAAGGAGAAGAAAACTTGAGCGTGCCATTCTGTAGTGAGCAGTGGAAGAGATATTTAATGTCGCAGATGGACGCATACAACTGAATTGGTGTCACCTGTTAAGGAATGAACCCTCAGCTTTATCTAACAGATCAAGTTACTTCTTTCAGATAATCGTATAGATTCCATCAACGTCAGCTGTCTCCTTTGCAGAACCTTCAGAGGATAGAGCATAATATATCAGGCCTCAGTGAATGCATATAACCTTCAGGCCTCAGTGAATGCATATAAGCTTCAGGCCATTTGGTCATGCAACTCTTGTTTTTTGGGTCACAAACATCAGATAGATGTAAGAAGTTGGTGAAGTTGCTAGGAGACTAATTTAGCTGTATCATTCAGCCTATTCATGATAATATACCGTTTTCACACAAATGCAAACTGAAGGCAAACAAGGCAAAGGAGTAGCATTATGATAATTATGACAAAACATTGACATTGTAACAAAACTTCACTAACAACAGTCAGTTAGAAATTTGAATGTATGTACATAGTGAAGCGCATCAGAGAATCTTCTTAATGAAAACATAGAAGGAATACTTAATGGCAATCCAACTGAATATGATTGCTCAATGCAGTAGTATGTATAACAACTGACTCATTATGAATATTTCTAAGGCCATTGCAAATCTTGAAAACATAAAAAGCACATTATTAATATAACACCGTATACTAGGTACAAGTAAGCGAGAATGATATGTTTAAAATAGCAAACACTTGTTGTATGGATTCCTGCAGACGACTTCCATCTATCAGAAACATGCTACATTACACAATTCGAGAATGATAGGTTAGTTTAATTTTTAGAAAAAATTTATATATCTAGCTAGGAAAGGAAGAAGAAGAAAAAGAATGAGAGGAAAAAGAAAAATAAGAAGAGGAAGAAAGGAGAAGAAGAGGGGAGGAAGAAGACGAGAAATAAATAAGAAGAAGAAAAAAGAAGAAAATGAAGAGGAGAAGAAGAAATGAATAGAGGAGAAGAAGAAAAATTAGAAAATTTTCTAATTTTTCTTCTTCTCCTCTATTCATTTCTTCTTCTCCTCTTTTTTTTTCTTCTTTTTTTTCTTTGATCTTCTCCTGATCTATTCCTTTCTTCTTCTCCTCTTTTTTTGGTGATATTAATTATTGTAGAATATGCAAATGTTTGTATATTCATATGAACAATGCATTAGGCAAAACCTTTGTTTTTTTCAAAATTTTCTATTTGAACAATTTTTTTTTAAAACAAGCAATACTAAAAGAATGAGAGGAAAAAGGAAAATAAGAAGAGGAAGAAAGGAGAAGAAGAGGAGAGGAAGAAGAGGAGAAATAAATAAGAAGAGGAAAAAAGAAGAAAAAGAAGAGGAGAAGAAGAAAGGAATAGAGGAGAAGAAGAAAAAATAGAAATTTTCTATTTTTTCTTCTTCTCCTCTATTCCTTTCTTCTTCTCCTCTTTTTTTCCTTCTTCCTTCTTCCTTCTTCCTCTTTTCTTCCTTTTCCTTATTTTCCTTTCTCGAGGGAGAAGAAGAAAAAGAAGAGTAGAAGAAGAAGAAAGGAATAGAGGAGAAAGAAGAAACTTCAATACGAGGGGGGGGGTACCGATACCCCCTCCCGATAACATTATTTTCCCATGTATATGTAAGTCGCGTCATTGTCGATATAACCCCCTCGAGATAACTTCAACATGAGGGGCGGTCGATATATATACCCCCTCTCGACCGTGATAACTTATACAACGGCAGCACCCCCCTCGGCCCTCTCGCTCGACCAAAACTCTTGAGGACACCCAAACCCTAGAGAGAAAACAATGTTGGTCTCCTACCCCCTCCCGCCGCGCCCCTACCCGACAAATTAACTCTCTCGAGGCCACCCAAATTTACGAAGTTAAAAGAGCGTTGTCATCGAGGCCACCCCAAACCCTTGAAGTGTTGTGTCGAGGTGACCCCAAACCCTAGAGAAGCAGCGTGAGGCCACTAACATTATTCCGTATTGTGATTAGCTAGCTAGTTCTACGTTTGCCACTAATATATATATATATATATATATATATATCCATCTGTACCATGTTTGAATAATAATTGACATGTTGTAAATATTTGTAGAAACTATGGAGCACTCCCGAGACGAAGAAACAGAAGCGATGTTGGGGGACATGATCGCACAAGGAAGTGATGAAGTTGCGTCATTTCTCAACGACACCGATGGTCAGGAAGGACTGGGTGAAGAAGAGGGCTATGTTCATGATAGCTTCGGCCCATTAATGCCGGTATAAGAAGAGGACTATGTTCATGATGGCTCCGATGACACAATGGAGGTACAAAAAGGAGACCGTGCTGACTGCTCCGGTGACCGAACCGAGCCTGGCTAGGTATATATATATTAGTTAAGCCCGTGCTGACTAGTTAATTGATGCATCCATTGTTTTGGTATATGTACACATATTAATTACTCTCGTATTTCTTCCTTATAATTTCTAGCCCTCCGGATCGAGCACAACTTCGGTAAGGAGACGAGGCCCGAAGAAAAAGTTGAGCTCGAATGAAAAGTTTGAGATCATAGAAATCACGCCCGACGGCGAACCGATTGAACCCATCCGGACAAGGAAGGCATTTTTTGCTCAGTGCGGGGTTCTTGTTAGGGACAAGATCCCGATCAGCATCCATCAATGGTATAAGCCTAAGAAGGAAGACCCTAAGGTGTCTTATGTCAATGATATGCAGAAAGAAGATCTTTGGACTCAGCTGAAGGCAAATTTCACCCTACCGCTAGAGGAGGATCCAAAGAAGCCAGTTAAAGAGCAATTAAGCAAGTCTTGTGCTCTTAAGAAGATGGCAACCCTATCCAGGAGGTGGAGGAAAGAGCTGAACAAGTTTGTCGACCAAAAAAGACACCAGAATTCATCGGCAAATATGAGAAGATCAAAGATCACTGGCCCGCATTTGTGGCCCACAAGACATCGGAAAAGAGTAAGAAGATGTCAGCGACAAACAAGCAAAATGCTGTGAAGAAGAAGCTTCACCATCGCACGGGGTCGGGTGGCTACCTCAATGCCCGGCCTAAGTGGTCCAAGGCTGAGCATGATCTTCATGAAAAAGGGATCGAACCAGAGACAATGTACTGGCCAGACCATTGCCGGACTTGGTTCTTCGGGGCTGGCGGAACCTTGGACCCAGTAACAGGGAAGTGTCATTGGACGGACGAGCAACTGCAAATACCAGTCAAGAACCTTCGACACTATATCAATGCAGCGCAGCGAGGGACGTTCATTCCAAATAGGCAGAAGGACAAGCTCACAATGGCCCTTGGGAATCCTGAGCACCCTGGACGGACACGAGGCACGCCAGGCTCCATTCCATGGAAGGTTGGTTTTACGGACGCAGGGGGTTACAAAACCCATGAGAGGAGGAAGAAACTGGAGCAGGGCCAACTGCAGGCGCTGCACGAAAGGGTAATGGGGTTAGAGGAACGAGAAGAGGAACGAGAAGCAGCAGATCGCAGCAAACGACCTGCCGAAGCTTCCCCCGAAGCTACCCTGCCATCTCAGCGGAGAAGCAGCGTGGCTTCCACCGAGCTGCTTCAGCCGGAGCATGTCTTGACGGCTCCTGCCAGCTATCCCGTGGATGATATCACGGAGTCTCAAAATTGCCACATTATGGCGCGATGGATGAATTTGAAGGTCAAGGTGGCTGTTGGCTCTGTTTATCCTAGTGGACCCGGCACAACTTATCACTGCCAGCCGATTCCAGAAGGATATGCTAAGGTGATGGTGGATGAAATAACGGAGGGATTTGAGGACCTCGTGCTTGACCATCCTACCGGTGAAGGGGAGACTAGGCTGGGTTCTGCTCTGAAGACTCCATGCCTATGGCGGAAGGAGCTCATCAACCTTCCAAACTGGACGCCTCTGCCTCCTCCGACGACGACGACGAGTCAGGGCACTCCGCCTCCTCCACCGCCTCCTCCTCCGGTGAGTGACGATCAGGGCACGCGTGGCGGCACTCCGCCTCCTTCGCCGGCGCGTGGCGGCACTCTGCCTCCTTCTCCGCCTACGCCGGCGCTCCCGAGCAGCCAGCAGCCTCCTCCTTCTCCGCCTCGCCAGCAAGGGCGGAAGAGACCCGTCGCCGCCCCGGCTACTCCGACGTGTCGTAGTCCTTCTCTTCCGCCTCGTAAGCAAGACCGAAAGAAGATAGACGCCGCAACCGCTCCGTCTGCTCCGGCGTCTAGCAGCACAACCAGAAGCGGGAGGCAATACAGATACGGTCCACCTCTCAAGCCTCTAGAGAAGTTACCATACGAGAGGACCGAGGAGGAAAATGATACGATCGTGCGGACCCACGTGAAGGAGTTCTTTGAAGGGGTGAAAGCAAAGAGACATCCACCTCCAGAGGAGAAGGTAGATTCGGTGAAAGCAAAGCACTCTCGATGACCTGAGGAAACCGGCAAAGTCTCCGCCGAGAACCAACTTTGAGCGCATTACTGAACAGACATATCTCCAAGCGGAGCGGTCGGGAAGTACTGTCAGACATCAAAGAGCAAGAGAACGAGCAGCTACGAAAAAAATTGACCAGCTCGGCGAACAAGCAAACCTATCGTGCTCCCCGCTCAATGTGTCTAGCGGCAACATCGTCGCTAATGTTTCGGAGATGGTGGCCGGTTATGGCAATCTACAAGATTACTTGCCTGACGATGCACTTCCTGATTTCATGAAGGTGGAGGAACACAGATACGAGTACGGGAAGCCTCTCGTTAAAGATGAAAAATCTCTAACAACGATGATGCGAAGATTCCATACTTGGTACATGAAAACCTGCAGAGAGTCTGGGGGGACGAATACTTTGTATCTGAGAATTAAAGAGGAGCACGACCTCGTTGGAAATGATCTGTTGCCTGTTCCATTTGAGGAGTTCTTCGAGTTCTTCAATCAAAAGGCCCTCGATAAATTAACGGTCTTTTGCTACTGCCTGTAAGTACTATTTCTGTCATTAAGTCTCTATATATAGCTCGGCTCTTTCATTGCATGTATTTATAATTAATTATCCTTAATATATTATGCAGATTGAAGATCGTCGAGTGCAAAAAACAAGAAATTTATGATATTGGGTTCATTAACACAAATATCATAGATGAATTTCTGGTTGAAAAGGACGTCAAAGAGGACGAGGACAACTTGCTACAATCGTTGATCAAAAATCAAAAAAAAAGATACCATACTCTTTCCTTACAACGGCAAGTGAGTGTTATTGTCGTGTGCATATTCGGTTTCCCTTATTACTCGAGCGAGGTTATAGTAATGTAATTGATGAGTTATGCATGCGTGCGCAGGTACCACTATATTCTTCTGGAGATTAAGCTTGAGCGTGGACTAGTAACCGTCTTAGACTCGAGACGAAAAGATCCCAAAACCTATGCGGTCATGACTGAAATGCTCAGCAAGTAAGTTCAATCAATCACTATCGCACCATATCGGCAACTTTTTGTTCATTTCCTGATATCTCAATTAATAATAATTATTTTCTTTGTCTTGCAGGGTTTGGAAACAGTTCACCGCAGAAGCTCCGGGACTGCCGAAGGAGCTGCGATATACATACCCGAAAGTAAGTACTACTGGCTAGCTAGTTGCGCGCATCTCCCGTTGATTCTATAGCTATACTTTCATCAATGCCATTTATAATGCTTCATTATCAGTTTGATTGATTCTATAGCTATACTTTCTCCCGTTGTGGCAGGAATAAGGGAATGATTTCTGTGGATACTACGTGTGCGAGTTCATCCACACCGCGACTTTGAAAAACAAGCAGGGCTACTCTCAAAGACAATATGAAGTGCATAAGCAATAATATTCACAATTTCATTTTATTACACCATTATTTCTGTTGAGTTTCATTCATATATATGTATTAATTAACCCCCTTCTTCAAATTAGACGTGGCAGATGCGGAATGAACTCCTAGAACTAGATCACATGAAAGCAATTCAAGAGGAATTGGCGGGATTCTTTTTTGACCACGTCATCAATAAAGCCGGAGAATACCATGTGGAAGTTGATTTCAATTGCTAGGGGACTGTAATTGAGAGATCTTACATATTGTACATGTATGTAGCCAGTAGCGTCGGATACATGATACGAAAACTTGTTGTTCGACCAATCTCTCGGAGAAGGAGAGGTCGATCGATCATTTCTCTCGGTATGCATGACGAACTTCTGTACTCAATGGTTCCCTTCATTTTCTTACTAGCTAGCGTGTCGAGGGCTATATGTATATAGTACGTAGCGTCGACCAAGCACGGACATAAGAGAGGACACTTCTCTCTATTAATTAGCTAGCTAACACAATATATGAAGCACCTAAATTAACCCCCCAAAACCCCCAACCCCCCCCCCCCCCCTTTGAAAAAAAACAAAAATCCCAGCCACTAGAATGCTGACGCGTGGATGCCTTTTGGTCCCGGTTGGTGCCACCAACCGGGACCAAAGGCCCCCCTGCCTGGGCTCGGCGCACCGGCCACGTGGAGGACCATCTGTCCCGGTTCGTGTTTGAACCGGGACTAAAGGGGGGAGGTATTAGTAATGACCCATTAGTCCCGGTTCATGAACCGGGACTAAAGGCCCTTACGAACCGGGACAAATGCCCCCTTTTCTACTAGTGTGTGACGAATCTGCCACACTAATTTTTGCTATATGAATCGGCATCGGGGAGCTCCGGCGCTGCACAGGAAGACCATCATGGAGGCGGCATCGCTGGTCCAGGATTAGTGGATCATTGAAGGAGGATGTGCAGTAGCGCATCACTTATACGTAGCAATCTATTGAACTAGCCTGGTTAGGGTTAAAATAATCCCACCTTGCTCTTTCACATATAATCTGACCAGTTTATATATGTACGCCATAGAGAATCAACAAGAAGCCTGAAATCCGGAAGGGAACAAAGAAATTACCTAGAAGGAAAAAGGTAAAGAAATTAACTCGGTAGAGGAAGAAGCCTCGGAAATCAGTAAAGGCAAATGCAGGGGCACAACCGATTGCATCACCGGGCTACTGCTTCCCTTTCCATGTTGTCAGCTGGCGTGGCGAGGCAGAGAAAGAGGGATTGAAGGAAAGTGGTGAAGTAGCCGGTCTCCGGGGGAGATGTGCAGAGGAAAATAAGGGCACAAGGGAAGATAAGCCATGCAAGGAGAAGGAGAGGGAAACGACACAGGAGGAGGAGAAGGAAGGGAGCTTGAGGGGGAAGCAGTGGTGGCTCGCTGTAGCGGGCGACGTGCCTTCGCGGCAGCGACGTGGGGATCGAACGGAGGGAGTGACTGGGGGATCGAGCAGACGCTCTCCCCTAGCGCCTAGGTTAGCGGGGGTGGCTGTAGCTGGGCCGGTTCGGCCAATTTGGCCAATTAGGGCCGACTGGCACTATTTGGGCTATTGGGGAGGCTGTTGCTGTTGTGTCCACTAGGGCCGGCCCACCGTGCAGTGCTAAACATATTTCTATTTTTCAGAAAAGAAAAATAGAGGAACAGATTCCCCTCAAATAATTTCTGATTGAGCCGAAAAATTGCATGTGGCTACTCTCACATGTATCAAAGCTCCAGAACTTGAATTGGAGAATAGGCCGGGATTAAAAAATATCTAGAAACAAAAAAGATTTAAATTGAAAGTGTGTTATGGGTAATTTCCATATGATGGAGTAATTTATTTTAGCTCCCTAATAATATTGGGAGACTAAGAAAACCTTCATGTGAATTCCCTCAATTTAAATAGATCAAAGAACCATGCAATTTTTAGTTCAAGTTGAGGGTTTGAACAACCTCATTACAAACTAAAGCATCATGACATGATGAAGTGGAAAATAAAATAGAACAAGTATGATAATAATACTAAGAATACTAGGCCCGTAAGGGTTCCATTTTTCTGGTTTTTTTGGATTTTTTTTTGATGTCCTAGTAAAACGACGTGTGTAACTCTTCTAGAGCTATCTGCGTTTTTCACGTTTGATTTATCTATGTTTGACTGATCGTGTGCCACATACTCTCCGCGTGTCCATGCATGCGCTCTCTAGAAAACTCGGGCGAAATCATCAACCGCTTATGGGCCTATAAAAAGCCCGCCTCGCCAGGAGCCCTCGCTTGGCGAACCACCTCTCCTAAAAAAAACCTCTCCTCTACTGCCTCCAGGCTCGCGAATGACCGCATAATGGAGAAAAAAAGCATGGTCGCCGCCGCCGCTTCGGACTCAAGGGTGCAGAGCCCGATGGCTCCGGAGGGCTGCGGGGAGAAGGGGAGCAGCTTCCTGCCGGGCAAGCCGATCTGGGAGGACGCTGGCGGTGGCGCTGGGGTGGGCAACGGGAGAAGGACGCCGACTCGCGGTACCGCACCTGCTGCTTCGCGGTCATCGACCACCGCGTCGCGCACGAGAAGCCGCCGCTCGACGCCGTCAAGTATCACCCCCGAGCACTAGCTCGTCATCCGCGCGGAGAGCCCAGCCGTCGAGCAAGATCCCCTCGGCAGCCTCCTGCTCCTCGCCGGCGAGGTCCTCGGACGAGCAACCAAGTCCAGGTGAGATTCTCTCCCTTCTCTCTTCTGCGCGTCCCTTCCTCTGTCTGGAGTCGATTTAAGGCGTGAAGTAGAGATGCAGCTCCGTATTCATCTTCATTCTTTTTGCTTGCTACTTTTATGGCTCCACAAAGAGTACAAGAAACCTAAGCATACAAATTCTTCTGCTTCATCTCAATTTTGAGCTGTTTATTTTCATATAGATCACTTATTTTGAACAGAGATATAACAACTTTCGCACTGGAAAATGCTGTAATCTCATGCAAAATTGAGGAATCATGTATATGCAGAAAAATATCACTGTTTGCTTTTTTAAATTTCAGAGTGTATTATTTGTGTAATGTATGCGCCCCCATAAACTGCAGCTACATTTAAATTTTATCTGGCCACAATTGTGAGGAAGTTTAGGGTAATGAACAAACAAAAAAAAGTACGCAGTCTTCAATTAGCAGGAATACTTCTGAAAAATTGTACATTCGGAAAAAGATACAATTTTAATCATGCAGCTTGTCATGCTTTCTTGCAGGACGGACACGCCCTTTAGGGTTATTAATCGTATTTTTTATCGCTCGACAGAGCTTGTGCATATCGCCAGGATTTGAGTATTCAGATAAATAGAGGCACTATTTGAACTCAATTTTGTCATGGTTTACAGTCAGGTTACATCTGACCCACAACTTATATAGTGTTGTGTTTTATTCAACATATACTCGATAATTAGATCATGTCAGTAATTAGAACATATTAACAGGGAACTATCATGGATGAAATGGTGTCAATACACCGAATTAACAAGTTCAGGCACAAACTGAAAGAATGCTTCATCTAGCGATTGCATGTTTCCCTTCTCGATGCTAGCGGCCGTCAACACCGAAGACCGGCAAGGTAAATAAACACCAACCATCGATCTTGGCAAACCCAGGGGGTAGAATCTTGGAAGTACATTGAACTGAGTGTCTATTCTTTTTGCAGATTTGATTTTGGCCAGATGGACAGGACGTCGATCCCGGGGGACACGATCGACTACGTGAAGGAGCTGTTGGAGAGGATACAACGGCTGCAGTTGGAGTTATAGGAGTCACGCTGCTGTGGGTATGGCTGCCGAGTGTGTTCCAGCAGTAGAACCCCAACGAGATGCTGGCCAGGAAAAGCTCCAAGGTGAGGAATTGAAGCCACCCACTGTCTCCAGAGGAGAGCCGCTACATTTTTGCTATAACTTGAAAAATAGTGAGAGCAAGATACTTTGAGTATCATTTTCTGCGAGGAATCGATGAGTAGCAATTTGATTAGTTTGGTAGGTGTAACACACATTCACACAATTCTGAGGCAAAAAAACTACGGTTAGCTGGCAGACTCTTGTTTGCTAAAAGTTTAGAATGAAAGACCGGCGAGTTGATTGTTTCAACAAAGCATGGTTAATTGATTTGAGAGTGTGTGAAATGAATTTGAAAGGCAATTTGGACAAACATCCTGGTGATGGTGTTGTGTGTGTGCTGGTACTGTTTTGTGCTACTTGCTACTACTTCCATGCTGCTATGTGAGGGATTCAGAGATTCAGATATGAGAGAGGCTACTGCTGGGATATGGGTTACTACAAATTGTTTGCTGCTCTGAGTTGTATGTTATTGCTGCTGTGATTTGTGTGTTACTGCTTGGGTGAAGAAGGACAGTGCTGCTGCAATATATGGAACAAAGTAATAGAGATAATGATGCTGCTACTAATAGGTTGTTCTATTTTTACCTTTTGCAGTTGCTAATTCTGCTCTGGGTTATGTAGTTTGTATTAGCTATATCTTTACCAAGTACAAATTATTTTGGAAGCATGGTTGATTTGTTCCTTCTTTTGTGTTATTTTGTGGTCCCTTTTGCATTGATATGACTTCGTGTTTTGATGCATTCTTCCATCCTGTATGCTATTAGACATGCTCATTTGAAGATTGAGTTATCAATATCAATTATGGTTACCTATCGGCGTCTAATCAGGTCTGCAAGGTAGTGTTATTTCTCTTCTATTTTCGTGATTCTTCATATGGCAGAAAATGGTATGGTCAGCTTATATCATAAATCCCATAAGAAGGACTACATGATATGATATCATATGATTCTTATATCAGCTCTATTGTGTTCTCCATTATTTTTCTAATGTAGAAAGCTATTGTTGTGCACAAATGTTGGTACAGTAGACATTCTATCGGGTGTGTGTGTATGTGTTCCCTTAGTAACAGTGAGTATATATCTGAACCATCATTCCGTTTTACTGCTGGAAACATTGGTCCCACTCCACATAATCCGTCTAAGCCTAATGTATTTTTCCTAATATTTATTGTAGTATTAACCCGTTAACCGTGAGAAGGGTATATTTCATCTTTACAAGTTCCATCAGTATTAGTTCTCCATTTTACATCAAAAAGTGTAAGTGTACAGACAGAATACATCATCCATATGCATCATTTATCCATTTGTTTTCTTTTAAGGTTATGATGCTGTCCCTTGGAAAGAAAATTCAAAATCCATATCCACAATGTTCCAAACATTAAGGTGAACATGTACAGAGCATTTTTCTGAATTTGTATGTATAGAAGTGTTTCTCATCAAGTTCAGTCGGTAAGGTGTTCGTATTTATTTATACCACAGCTCTATTGTAGTAGATATACATGTCAATATTTTGAGCTTACTTATGGAGATTACCTTCTATATGTGGTACAAGTTAATTCAATCCAGCTCAGCCGTCGTAGGCATTCTGGCAGGTGTGTTGTTCGGAGGAGGGGCCAGATGTCCTAAACAGGAGATGAGAGTGAAATACTTCGATATTTATCACATTATTTTTCAGCTGATCACTAGTTTCCGGGACCGAGTTTCAAGCTTTGCATTGATCTCTATTTGGTTTGCTGCACTTATGTCATCTACAATTTGCAGATATTCTCACAATTTTTTGTGTTATGATTAGGAGTATGGTCTTGGGAAGCATACAAGTGTCCTGAAGTAAGCATTGTGCACAGGCCGTTCAGGGTACCACACTACTATTTTGCTTGCATGTTCATACGAGTATTGATGAATGAAATATAGCTTCAAGAGTGCCTCTTCTATAAACAGAATATCAAATTGGTTGTTTAATGTGCTCCTCTGTAATTAGAAAGTTAATCATGTGTTAGCTAAATATTTGCATTGCAAAGTGTACTTACCCTTTCTTCTTTTGATAATGGGCTGCAAACATTTCCAATTTTGATGTCCTTCTATTTTGGGAATTTTCCTCATCAAATGCACTCTATTTTTCTCTATGTAGATTAATCTACCATGAACTCTCTTATGAGATTATTCTATTTAGTATTGACCAACAGATAAGTCATGGTTGATCTTTATGGAATCGTTACTAAGTTTTATCCATCACATGAAGAGGTTGATGATCTCTTCCTATCCGTGAAGCAAATTACTTCCTCAGTAAAAGTAATATAAGAGAGCTTAGCAGTTTTTGTCTCAACTAGCTACTACCACTGTGTACCGTAGTACCATATATTTCTTATGCATGTACCGACAAGATGTACTCTTCCTCTGTATAAACCACTTTGCTACAAATCAAGTCTTTGCATGAACTACCAAATCTTACAAAAAAAGAACAAGTATTTTACCAATCCTTATGGCGCGGCATGCAACCACACAACTACAACGCCCCGAGGACAATGTACAAGAGTTGCTCAGCCGCACAAGAATGGAAGAAGAATTAGAAATACAGAACAACAAAAAGCAAGCCACACAATGACCAACGAAGAAGAATTAGAAATACAAAATAATGAAAAGAGACTGGAGCAAGACCAAGGAAGAAGAATTAGAAATACAGAGCAACAAAAGGCAAGCCTTCGGCAAGAAAGGTCTATGCAAACAAGGATCCTCAAAAAAAATTGTCTATGAAATCAGTCCATCGAGAGCTAGGACGTGCATCCAAAAACAACTTCAACATTGTCTACCCAGCAAACAAACCACCAAGAAAGAGTAGAAGAACTAGCTTCATCTCTCTAGCACTACATCACATAGGCAAACTAAGCCGGAGCATCAACATCACAGGTTTTCAGGTCTGAGAAAAGAACAACAGCTTTGCAATTATATGCATCCAGTACCCATTATCACTACATGTTGTAGATCACTTGTAGATGTACCAACTAGATGTACCTTTTTCTTGTATAAACTACTTTCCCATGAATAAGTCTTGGGATGACTTACCAAATATTAAAAGAAAAAACTAAATAGCTTAGCAATCCATGTGGCGCGGCGTGCCGCCGCGACTACCTGCTAGTAATAATTATGGAAAGAACAACAAGCTTAAATATGTGAAGATGTTGCATGAGCTTGGAGTGCGATACGAGATGTGTGTGTCTTTTTTAGAGAATACCTTCTACGTGAAACGCTTGTGTTTGGACCAAGTTCAAAAAATGCAAAAAAAATGTATTTGAATATTCAAAAAAATATTAATTCAATATCCACGCATGCATGCACAACATAAATAGACATTAAAACATGATATCTATTTCTTTTATACCTCGACATGCGCTTCCCTGCCCCACCGTGTTGCGCTGATGGGTGTTTTGGTGGACAAATCAATTTTCTTTCCCGTTGCACGCACGAGCATGTGTGCTAATATACTCCTATATAGTACTCCCTCCGTCCCATAATATAAGATGTTTTTTGGCACTACACTAGTGTCAAAAAATGTCTTATATTATGGAACGGAGGGAGTACTAAACATTTGCATCTGTTCTCGGGAACGACTGAATTGTTAGCCCTTCCACAATGCCCCAGAAACGCACCACTTCCAATCACAAACGGGGATCAAAGAGGGCGTGCAGTAGAATTAGCACACACCTGAGCAGAGAGAGAGAGACTGAGAGCCGGTGGCAGCTGCCAGGCGTGAACGTAGCGGGAAGATACGTCTTTGCGCGGCGGCTCATCAACCAGCTCGTAGACCTCGCCCCCCACGACCTTGCGAGCACGCAGGTCGACGCCGATCTCAGGTGCTCGTCCTAGAAGAAGTAGACCACGTCGGGGTTGGTGGGATGGATGAGCGCGAGCACGGGGATCTTCCTCGGCAGACCAGTGGCCTTGTAGCTGGCGTCGTTGCAGATCTCCGCGAAGGTGGCCTGGCACTCCAGCGTCCACTCGGTGAAGTACGTACGGCGGATAGTTGGTAAGCGCCCACACGCTGATCTGCGCGGCGCCGTTGCTGTTGCGGTTCCGGTACATGTCGACGAACCGCAGCTTGTCGGCGCTGACGCCGACGCAGCGGTACTTGTCGAGCAGCCCCCAGGCTACCCTCCGGGAGGTTGGCACGGGTGAGCACGGGGTCGTCGTCGAAGGGGTCGCAGGTGACGAGGCTCCAGGAGAGGTCGACCCACCAGAGCCTCCCGTAGCAGGAGCCTACGCCATTGGGGTTGTGCAGGCGGGCCGGAAGCGGGTACGCGACGCTCTTCCTGATCCACTCCCCGACCTGCGATGAGAAGCGGAGGAGGACGGCCGTGTCGCTACCGAAGACGGGCTGGAGCTCGGCGACGACGTAGCCCGCGCCGTCGGGGTAGGCGATGAGGCCGAGGTCGCCCTTGTAGGAGACGGGCTCGGGCGTGGGGAGCGGCAGGGTGGAGCCGGTGGCGGCGTGGAGCACGAAGTAGCCCGCGACGAACGGGAGCCAGCCGAACTGCTGGTGTCCGGACTAGTCGATGATGGTGGGGCCCGTGGCGCGGCATGGTCGGCGTGGACGAGGAGGAGGAGGCCCGCGGAGGAGTCGGCGGCGAGGACGCAGGGGAAGCTGGCGCGGGTGGGGCGGGACGGGAAGATGCGCGGCTGGATGGTGAGGAGCGCAACGCGCGGGGGCGGCGGCAGCGCGAGGGAGAAGTCGGCGGCGCCCTGGCCCGGGGGGAGGGCGGCGGCGGCCGAGAGCACTCGCGGCACGCTGCCCAGGATGACCCACGCCATCTCGGCTAGGCTGGCTCGGTGCGGTCTGCGGTGGTTCGTGCGCGGTGTATGTTGGTGGGGAGGTCTGGACTCTGGAGTGGTGGGGTGGCGTGCCTCGGTAGGCGACTGGGGTAGGGTTTTACGGTGGCGTTGGTGCCAGGCGACGGAAGGCACGGCCGGGTGGAGTGAACCTGTGAGACGGCCAAGCTAGCCGCACACGTCGCCCTTGGAACGTGCAAAGTGCGCCTGGTGGCGATCAACTGCTGGACTGCGTACAAAGTAGGGAGGCTTTTGGGTTCGTCGGCTAGCGCGCGCGGCTGCAGCAAAGAAAGCAGTTGGACTGCAGAGACCAGACGCTGTTTGATCCGATCGCCATCTTTTTGGGCAAGCTTGTCGTGTGTAGAGGCGAGCTGTACACGTAGAATACATGACCGGGCAACAAGTGTGTCACGTGTAGCGTCGCCACTTGCGCAGCTGCCTTTGGTCGGCGCGATCCACATTTTCATGGCTGCCCAGTGTAGGGAATTGCTAGATGTAATAAGTCGCCTGGTTTTTGGATTTGAATCAGTCGATTGTTTTGCACCGTCCGATGCACATCCAACAGCATCGGGTTCTTCTTCTTCCTCAGTGTTCTCCTTCCTCAGACCGCCCCATGGACGCCGGCCGAACCGCCTACGACCGACGGTCTTGCCACCCCCCTCCTCCCGGCCATCCCTCTAGCCCCGGGAGATGTTGCACCACCGTTGCCCCCCCCCCCCCCCCCCAACCCCACCGTCGTTCTTCCTCCCCCACCCCTTCCCTAAGATAGATGGTGGGGCAGCCTGCCAGCGAGCTCCTTCCTTCTCCTGCCTACCGTTCGGCCTCCCTCCAACAAACTTCTTCGGCCATCTCAACACCGACTGTCCCAAAAGCTAAAGTCAGTCGACTGACTGAAGGTCATTAACTTGTGCACGGGGCAAACGCAATGTACGATGCTAGAGAAACTCCTGTGGACTGTGTTGATGTGGCCACCACAATTGAGAAGGTTGACGATGGTGTTATGGCCTAGGGATGCCTCATCATACTAAAAGCCGACATAAGTAGGCCGGCCCGTGGCCCCTAGGTCATTTATACCCTGGACAACCGTCTAGACCTATGTATGGGCTTGTATAGAGAAGGATCCAGAAGATTTGCAGTATACGACAAGGAAGCTGGCGTCAGGAGAATTCCTCTACAATCCTAACCGACTAGGATCTTGCAAACCCTAGACCCCGGTATCCCATATAAGTCAAAGTCGGGCTGCTAGTCGATAGGCATAGAACCAAGAGATTATTCTCAATCCTTCAATCACCTTAACCTCTATACATCAATCAATAGAACATAATCATGAAGTAAGCTTTACCTCAATCCTGAGAGCATGATCCTAGGTAAACCGACTCGTATGTCTCCTCCGGTCCACTCATATAAACGATATAACCTATCAAGGGATCTGATGGAAAGAACTCCGACAATGCCCGCAAGGCACAAGACGTGCTAGGCGAACTCAGAGACCATATGGGATCTTCAACCAAGCCGCATCTTCATGCTGAGACATATCTTTTCTTTCCGCGTGATGTCCTACGTGGTGGGCCACCTCGAGCTCGTCGAGACCTTCACTACAGGCTGGACCTTCCAATTAGGCAACCTCGAGTTCGTCACCGACTAGCGCGCTTAGCTCGTCCTCCACGGCCCGACATCTGGTCAGCCTAGGAGCGACCGTCGGTCTTATTCAACCCACCCACCTCCGCATCATCGCCAACACCGACACCATCCCTGATGTCATCGAGGAACCCAGAGATACACAGGAGCTCAAAGATCTCAATGAAGAGATGGCCACTTGCACAACTGTTGCTCGGAGGCAATCCTGGCATCTGCACCCTGTGCGCATGGCAAGCAACACCAGCGTACGTCTGCTGCTAGGTGGACATAAACAATGGCGTGGCGGCCACTGAAGGAAATATGCCCTAGAGGCAATAATAAAATTATTATTTATTTCCTCATATCATGATAAATGTTTATTATTCATGCTAGAATTGTATTACCCGGAAACATGATACATGTGTGAATACATAGACAAACATAATGTCACTAGTGTGCCTCTACATGACTAGCTCATTAATCAAAGATGGTTATGTTTCCTAACCATAGACATGTGTTGTCATTTGATTAACGGGATCACATCATTAGGAGAATGATGTGATTGACTTGACCCATTCCGTTAGCCTAGCACTTGATCGTTTAGTATGTTGCTATTGCTTTCTTCATGACTTATACAAAGTTCCTACAACTATGAGATTATGCAACTCCCGTTTACCGGAGGAACACTTTGTGTGCTACCAAACGTCACAACGTAACTGGGTGATTATAAAGGAGCTCTATAGGTGTCTCCAAAGGTACATGTTGAGTTGGCATATTTCGAGATTAGGTTTTGTCACTCCGATTGTCGGATAGGTATCTCTGGGCCCTCTCGGTAATGCACATCACTATAAGCCTTGCAAGCAATGTAGCTAATGAGTTAGTTACGGAATGATGCAGTACATAACGAGTAAAGAGACTTGCCGGTAACGAGATTGAACTAGGTATTGGATACCGACGATCGAATCTCGGGCAAGTAACATACCGATGACAAAGGGAACAACGTATGTTGTTATGCGGTTTGACCGATAAAGATCTTCGTAGAATATGTAGGAGCCAATATGAGCATCCAGGTTCCGGTATTGGTTATTGACCGGAAATAGTTCTAGGTCATGTCTACATAGTTCTCAAACCCGTAGGGTCCGCACGCTTAACGTTACGATGACAGTTTTATTATGAGTTTATAAGTTTTGATGTACCGAAGGTTGTTCGGAGTCCTAGATGTGATCACGGACATGACGAGGAGTCTCGAAATGGTCGAGACATAAAGATTGATATATTGGACGACTATATTCGGATACCGGAAGTGTTCCGGGTGATTTTGGAGAAAACCGGAGTGCCGGAAGGGTTAGCGGAACCCCCCGGGGAAGTATTGGGCCTTAGTGGGCCTGAGGGGAGAGAGAGGGCAGCAGCCCAGGAGGTGGCGCGCCCCCTCCCATGGGGAGTCTTAATTGGACTAGGGGAGGGGGGGCGCGGCCCCTCTTTCCCTCTCCCTCTCCCTCTCTTTCCTTCCCCCTTCCTCCTTCCTAGTTGGACTAGGAAAGGGGAGTCCTACTCCCACTAGGAGGACGCCCCCCTCCTTGGCGCGCCCCCTAGGGCCGTCCGGCCTCCCCCCTTGCTCCTTTATATACGAGGGCAGGGGCACCTCTAGACACACAAGTTGATCTTCGTGATCGTTCCTTAGCCGTGTGCGGTACCCCCCTCCACCATATTCCACCCGTGTGCGTAGGAATTTTTTTGAAATTACTGCGTTCCCCAACAATGGCATCCGAGCCTGGTTTTATGCGTAGATGTCATATGCACGAGTAGAACACAAGTGGGTTATGGGCGATACAAGTCATACTGCTTACCAGCATGTCATACTTTGGTTCAGCGGTATTGTGAGATGAAGCGGCCCGGACCGACATTACGCGTACGCTTACGCGAGACTGGTTTCACCGTTACGAGCACTCGTGCTTAAAGGTGACTGGCGGGTGTCTGTCTCTCTCACTTTAGTGGAACCGAGTGTGTCTATGCACGGTCCTTGCGAAGGTTAAAACATCACTAACTTGACGAACTATCGTTGTGGTTTTGATGTGTAGGTAAGAACGGTTCTTGCTTAGCCCGTAGCAGCCACGTAAAATTTGCAACAACAAAGTAGAGGACGTCTAACTTGTTTTTGCAGGGCATGTTGTGATGTGATATGGTCAAGACATGATGCTATATTTTATTATATGAGATGATCATGTTTTGAAATCGAAGTTATCGGCAACTGGCAGGAGCCATATGGTTGTCGCTTTATTGTATGAAATGCAAACGCCCTGTAATTGCTTTACTTTATCACTAAGCGGTAGCGATAGTCGTAGAAGCAATAGATGGCGTAACGACAACGATGCTACGATTGAGATCAAGGTGTCGCGCCGGTGACGATGGCGATCACGACAGTGCTTCGGAGATGGAGATCACAAGCACAAGATGATGATGGCCATATCATATCACTTATATTGATTGCATGTGATGTTTATCCTTTATGCATCTTATCTTGCTTTGATTGACGGTAGCATTTTAAGATGATCTCTCACTAAATTATCAAGAAGTGTTCTCTCTGAGTATGCACCATCGCGAAAGTTCTTCGTGCTGAGACACCACGTGATGATCGGGTGTGGTAGGCTCTACGTTCAAATACAACGGGCGCAAAACAGTTGCACACCCAGAATACTCAGGTTAAACTTGACGAGCCTAGCATATATAGATATGGCCTCGGAACACGGAGACCAAAAAGTCGAACGTGAATCATATAGTAGATATGATTAACATAGAGACGTTCACCATTGAAACTACTCCATCTCACGTGATGATCGGACATGGTTTAGTTGATTTGGATCACGTGATCACTTAGATGACTAGAGAGATGTCTGTCTAAGTGGGAGCTCTTAAGTAATATGATTAATTGAACTTAAATTTATCATGAACTTAGTACCTGATAGTATTTTGCTTGTCTATGTTTGTTCTAGATAGATGGCTCGTGCTGTTGTTCCGTTGAATTTTAGTGCGTTCCATGAGAAAGCTAAGTTGAAAGATGATGGTAGCAATTACACGGACTGGGTCCGTAACCTGAGGATTATCCTCATTGCTGCATAGAAGAATTACGTCCTGGAAGCACCGCTGGGTGCTAGGCCTGCTGCAGATGCAACTGACGACGTTAAGAACGTCTGGCAGAGCAAAGCTGATGACTACTCGATAGTTCAGTGTGCCATGCTTTACGGCTTGGAACCGGGTCTTCAACGATGTTTTGAACGTCATGGAGCATATGAGATGTTCCACGAGTTGAAGTTAATATTTCAAGCAAATGCCCGGATTGAGAGATATGAAGTCTCCAATAAGTTCTATAGTTGTAAGATGGAGGAGAATAGTTCTGTCAGTGAACACATACTCAAAACGTATGGGTATAATAATCACTTGATTCAACTGGGAGTTAATCTTCCTGATGATAGTGTCATTGACAGAATTCTTCAATCACTGTCACCAAGCTATAAGAGCTTCGTGATGAACTATAATATGCAAGGGATAGACAAGACTATTCCCGAGCTCTTCGCAATGCTAAAAGCCGCGGAGGTAGAAATCAAGAAGGAGCATCAAGTGTTGATGGTCAACAAGACCACCAGTTTCAAGAAAAAGGGCAAAGGGAAGAAGAAGGGGAACTTTAAGAAGAACAACAAAAAAGTTGCTGCTCAAGAGAAGAAACCCAAGTCTGGACCTAAGCCTGAGACTGAGTGCTTCTACTGCAAGCAGACTGGACACTGGAAGCGGAACTGCCCCAAGTATTTGGTGGATAAGAAGGATGGCAATGTGAATAAAAGTATATGTGATATACATGTTATTGATGTGTACCTTACTAATGCTTGCAGTAGTACCTGGGTATTTGATACTGGTTCTGTTGCTAATATTTGCAACTCGAAACAGGAACTATGGATTAAGCGAAGATTGGCTAAGGACGAGGTGACGATGCGCGTGGGAAATGGTTCCAAAGTCGATGTGATCGCGGTCGGCATTCTACCTCTACATCTACCATCGGGATTAGTTTTAGACCTAAATAATTGTTATTTGGTGCCAGCATTGAGCATGAACATTATATCTGGATCTTGTTTGATGCGAGACGGTTATTCATTTAAATCAGATAATAATGGTTGTTCTATTTATATGAGTAATATCTTTTATGGTCATGCACCCTTTAAGAGTGGTCTATTTTTATTGAATCTCGATAGTAGTGATACACATATTCATAATGTTGAAGCCAAAAGATGCAGAGTTGATAATGATAGTGCAACTTATTTGTGGCACTGCCGTTTAGGTCATATCGGTGTAAAGCACATGAAGAAACTCTATACTGATGGACTTTTGGAATCACTTGATTATGAATCACTTGGTACTTGCGAACCGTGCCTCATGGGCAAGATGACTAAAATGCCGTTCTTCGGAACTATGGAGCGAGCAACTGATTTATTGGAAATCATACATACTGATGTATGTGGTCCAATGAATATTCAGGCTCGCGGCGGGTATCGTTATTTTCTCACCTTCACAGATGATTTGAGCAGATATGGGTATATCTACTTGATGAAACACAAGTCTGAAAAATTTGAAAAGTTCAAAGAATTTCAGAGTGAAGTGGAAAATCATCGTCACAAGAAAATAAAATTTCTACGATCTGATCGTGGAGGAGAATATTTGAGTTACGAGTTTGGTTTACATTTGAAACAATGCGGAATAGTTTCGCAACTCACGCCACACGGAACACCACAACGAAATGGTGTGTCCGAACGTCGTAATCATGCTTTACTAGATATGGTGCGATCTATGATGTCTCTTACTAATTTACCGCTATAGTTTTGGGGTTATGCTTTAGAGACGGCTGCATTCATGTTCAATAGGGCACCATCAAAATCCGTTGAGACGACGCCATATGAACTATGGTTTTGCAAGAAACAAAAGTTGTCGTTTCTTAAATTTGGGGCTGCGATGCTTATGTGAAGAAACTTCAACCAGATAAGCTCGAACCCAAATCGGAGAAATGTGTCTTCACAGGATACCCAAAAGAGACTATTGGGTACACCTTCTATCACAGATCTGAGGGCAAGATTTTCGTTGCTAAATTTGGATCCTTTATAGAGAAGGAGTTTCTCTCAAAAGAAGTGAGTGCGAGGAAAGTAGAACTTGATGAGGTAACTGTACCTGCTCCCTTATTGAAAAGTAGTTCATGCCGGGGAACGTAGTAATTTCAAAAAAAATCCTACGCACACGCAATATCATGGTGATGCATAGCAACGAGAGGGGAGAGTGTTGTCCACGTACCCTTGTAGACCGAAAGCGGAAGCGTTAGAATAACGCGGTTGATGTTGTCATACGTCTTCATGGCCCGACCGATCAAGCACCGAAACTACGGTGCCTCCGAGTTCTAGCACACGTTCAGCTCGACGACGTCCCTCGAACTCCAATCCAGCCGAGTGTCGAAGGAGAATTCCGTCAGCACGACGGCGTGGTGACGATCTTGATGTTCTACCGTTGCAGGGCTTCGCCTAAACACCGCTACAATATTATCGAGGAGGACTATGGTGGAGGGGGGCACCGCACACGGCTAAGAGATCAAGAGATCAATTGTTATGTCTATGGGGTGCCCCCCTGCCCCCGTATATAAAGGAGCAAGGGGGAGGCGGGCGGCCAAGGAGGAGGGTGCGCCAAGGGGGAAGTCCTACTCCCAACGGGAGTAGGACTCCTCCTTTCCTTGTTGGAGTAGGAGAGAAGGAAGGAGGGGGAGAGGGAGAAGGAAAAGGGGGCTGCACCCCTTGTCCAATTCGGACCAGAGGGGGGCGCAGGCCTCCTTCCTTTTGGCCTCTCTCCTCTATTCCCGTATGGCCCAATAAGGCCCATATACTCCCCGGCGGATTCCTGTAACTCTCCGGTACTCCGAAAAATACCCGAATCACTCGGAACCTTTCCGAAGTCCGAATATAGTCGTCCAATATATCGATCTTTACGTCTCGATCATTTCGAGACTCCTCGTCATGTCCCCAATCTCATACGGGACTCTGAACTCCTTCGGTACATCAAAACTCATAAACTCATAATATAACTGTCATCGAAACCTTAAGCGTGCGGATCCTACGGGTTCGAGAACTATGTAGACATGACCGAGACACGTTTCTGGTCAATAACCAATAGCGGAACCTGGATGCTCATATTCGCTTCTACATATTCTACGAAGATCTTTATCAGTCAAACCGCATAACATCATACGTTGTTCCTTTTGTCATCGGTATGTTACTTGCCCGAGATTCGAACGTCGGTATCTCAATACCTAGTTCAATCTCGTTATCGGCAAGTCTCTTTACTCGTTACGTAATGCATCATCCCGCAACTAACTCATTAACCACATTGCTTGCAAGGCTTATAGTTATGTGCATTACCGAGAGGGCCCAGAGATACCTCTCCGACAATCGGAGTGACAAATCCAAATCTTGAAATACGCCAACTCAACAAGTAGCTTCGGAGACACCTGTAGAGCTCCTTTATAATCACCCAGTTACGTTGTGACGTTTGGTAGCACACAAAGTGTTCCTCCGATAAACGGGAGTTGCATAATCTCATAGTTGTAGGAACATGTATAAGTCATGAAGAAAGCAATAGCAACATACTAAACGATCAAGTGCTAAGCTAACGGAATGGGTCAAGTCAATCACATCATTATCTAATGATGTGATCCCGTTAATCAAATGGCAATTCATGTCTATGGCTAGGAAACTTAACCACCTTTGATTCAACGAGCTAGTCAAGTAGAGGAATACTAGTGACACTATGTTTGTCTATGTATTCACACATGTATTATGTTTCCGGTTAATACAATTCTAGTATGAATAATAAACATTTATCATGAAGTAAGGAAATAAATAATAACTTTATTATTGCCTCTAGGGCATATTTCCTTCTGTCTCCCACTTGCACTAGAGTCAATAATCTAGTTCACATCGCCATGTGATTTAACACCAATATTCATATTTCTATACGATTAACACCCATAGTTCACATCGTCATGTGACCAACACCCAAAGGGTTTACTAGAGTCGATAATCTAGTTCACATCGCTATGTGATTAACACCCAAAGAGTACTAAGGTGTGATCATGTTTTGCTCGTGAGAGAAGCTTAGTCGACGAGTCTGTCACATTCAGAGCCGTATGTATTTTGCAAATATTCTGTGTCTACAATGCTCTGTACGGAACTACTCTAGCTAATTGCTCCCACTTTCAATATGTATCCAGATTGAGACTTAGAGTCATCTGGATCGGTGTAAAAGCTTGCACCAATGTAACTCTTTACGACGGTCACTTTTATCTCCTCCATAATCGAGAAATATTTCCTTAGTCCTCACTAAGGATATTCTTGACCAATGTCCAGTGATCTACTTCTAGATCACTATTGTATTCCCTTGCCAAATTCAGAACAAGGTATACAATAGGTCTGGTACATAGCATAGCATACTTTATAGAACCTATGACTGAGGCATAGGGAATGACTTTCATTCTCTTTTCTATTTTCTGCCGTGGTCGGGATTTGAGTCTTACTCAATTTCACACCTTTGCAACACAGGCAAGAACTCTTTCTTTGACCGTTCCATTTTGAACTACTTAAAAATCTTGACAAGGTATGTACTTATTGAAAAACTTATCAAGCATCTTGATCTATCTCAATAGATTTTGATGCTCAATATGTAAGTACCTTTACTGAGGTCTTTCTTTGAAAGAACTCCTTTCAAATACTCCTTTATGCTTTCCAGAAAAATTCTACATCATTTCTGATCAACAATATGTTACTCACATATATTTATCAGAAAGGCGGTAGTGCTCCCACTCACTTTATTGTAAATACAGGCTTCACCGCAAGTCTGTATAAAACTATATGCTTTGATCAACTTATCAAAGCGTATATTCCAACTCTGAGATGCTTGCACCAGTCCATAGATGGATCGCTGGAGCTTGCACATTTTGTTAGCACCTTTAGGATTGACAAAACCTTCTAGTTGCATTATATACAACTCTTCTTTAAGAAAACCATTAAGGAATGCAATTTTGACATCCATTTGCCAGATTTCATAAAATGTGGCAATTGCTAACATGATTCGGACAGACTTAAGCATCGCTACAGTTGAGAAAATCTCATTGTAGTCAACACCTTGAACTTGTCGAAAACCTTTTTGCGACAAGTCGAGCTTTGTAGATAGTAACACTAGTATTAGCATCTATCTTCCTCTTGAAGATCCATTTATACAATATGGCTTATCGATCATCGAGCAACTCCACCAAAGTCCACACTTTGTTATCATACATGGATCCCATCTCAGATTTCATGGCCTCAAGCCATTTCGCGGAATCTGGGCTCATCATCGCTTCCTCATAGTACGTAGGTTCATCATGGTCTAGTAACATGACTTCCAGAACAGGATTACCGTACCACTCTGGTGCGGACTGTACTTTGGAAGACCTACGAGGTTTTGTAGTAACTTGATCAGAAGTTTCATGATCATCATCATTAGCTTCCTCACTAATTGGTGTAGGAATAATCACTAGAACTGATTTCTGTGATGAACTGCTTTCCAATTCGGGATAAGGTACGAATTACCTTATCAAGCTCTACTTTCCTTCCACTCACTTCTTTCGAGAGAAACTCCTTCTTTAGAAAGGATCCATTCTTAGCAACGAATGTTTTGTCTTCAAATCTGTGATAGAAGGTGTACCCAACAGTTTCCTTTGGGTATTCTATGAAGACGCACTTCTCCGATTTGGGTTCGAGCTTATCAGGTTGAAAACCTTTTTCATATAAGCATCACAACTCCAAACTTTAAGAAACGACAGCTTAGGTTTACTGCTAAACCGTAGTTCATACGGTGTTGTCTCAACGGATTTAGATGGTACCCTATTAAACGTGAATGCAGCTGTCTCTAATGTATAACCCCAAAACGATAGTGGTAAACCGATAAGAGACATCATAGATCGCACCATATCTATTAAAGTACGATTACGACGTTCGGACACACCATTACATTGTGGTGTTCCAGGTGGCGTGAGTTGTGAAACTATTTTACATTGTTTCAAATGAAGACCAAACTTGTAACTCAAATATTCCTCTCCACGATCAGATCGTAGAAACTTTATTTTTCTTGTTACGATGATTTTCCACTTCACTCTGAAATTCTTTGAACTTTTCAAATGTTTCAGACTTATGTTTCATCAAGTAGATATACCCATATATGCTCAAATCATCTGTGAAGGTCAGAAAATAACGATACACGCCGTGAGCCTTAACACTCATCACATTGCATACATCGGTATGTATTATTTCCAATAAGTCAGTAGCTCGTTCCATTGTTCCGGGGAACGGAGTTTTAGTCATCTTGCCAAAAAGGCACGGTTCGCAAGCATCAAATGATTCATAACCAAGTGATTCTGAAAATCCATCTTTATGGAGTTTCTTTATGCGGTTTACACCGATATGACCCAAACGGCAGTGCCACAAATAAGTTGCACTATCATTATTAACTTTGCATCTTTTGGCATCAACATTATGAATATGTGTATCACTATGATCGAGATCCAACAAACTATTTTCATTGGGTGTATGACCATTTGAAGGTTTTATTCATGTAAACAGAACAACAATTATTCTCTGACTTTAGATGAATAACTGCATTGCAATAAACATGATCAAATCATATTCATGCTCAACGCAAATGCCAAATAACATTTATTTAGGTTTAACACTAATCCCAAAGTATAGGGAGGGTGCGATGATGATCATATCAATCTTGGAACTACTTCCAACACTCATCGTCACTTTCCCTTTAACTAGTCTCTTTTTATTCTGTAACTCCTATTTCGAGTTACTAATCTTAGCAACCGAACAAGTATCAAATACTCAGGGGCTACTATAAACACTAGTAAGGCACACATCAATAACCTGTATATCAAATATACCCTTGTTCACTTTGCCATCCTTCTTATCCACCAAATATTCAGGGCATTTCCGCTTTTAGTGACCATTTCCTTTGCAGTGTAAGCACTCAGTTTCAGGCTTTGGTCCAGCTTTGGTCTTCTTCATGGGAGTGACAACTTGTTTGTCATTCTACTTGAAGTTTCCCTTTCTTTCCCTTTGCCCTTTTCTTGAAACTAGTGGTCTTGTCAATCATCAACACTTGATGCTCTTTCTTGATTTCTACCTTCGTCGATTTCAACATCACGAAGAGCTCGGGAATCGTTTTCGTCATCCCTTGCATACTATAGTTCATCACGAAGTTCTATTAACTTAGTGATGGTGACTAGAGAATTCTGTCAATCACTATCTTATCTGGAATATTAACCCCCACTTGATTCAAGCGATTGAAGTACCCAGACAATCTGAGCACATGCTCACTAGTTGAGCGATTCTCCTCCATCTTTTAGCTATAGAACTTGTTGGAGACTTCATATCTCTCAACTCGGGTATTTGCTGGAAATATTAACTTCAACTCCTGGAACATCTCATATGGTCCATGACGTTCAAAACGTCTTTGAAGTCCCGATTCTAAGCCATTTAAGCATGGTGCACTAAACTATCAAGTAGTCATCATTTTGAGCTAGCCAAACGTTCTTAATGTCTGCATCTGCTCCTGCAATAGGTTTGTCACCTAGCGGTGCATCAAGGACATAATTCTTCTGTGCAGCAATGAGGATAAACCTCAGATCATGGCTCCAATCCGCATCATTGCTACTAACATCTTTCAACACAATTTTCTCTAGGAACATATCAAAATAAACATATGAAAGCAACAACGCGAGCTATTGATCTACAACATTATTTGCAAAATACTACCAGGACTAAGTTCATGATAAATTTAAGTTCAATTAATCATATTACTTAAGAACTCCCTCTTAGACAGACATCTCTCTAGTCATCTAAGTGATCACGTGATCCAAATCAACTAAACCATGTCCGATCATCACGTGAGATGGAGTAGTTTCAATGGTGAACATCACTATGTTGATCATATCTACTATATGATTCACGTTCGACCTTTCGGTCTCCGTGTTCCGAGGCCATATCTGTATATGCTAGGCTCGTCAAGTTTAACATGAGTATTCCGCGTGTGCAACTGTTTTGCACCCGTTGTATTTGAACGTAGAGCCTATCACACCCGATCATCACGTGGTGTCTCAGCATGAAGAACTTTCGCAACGGTGCATACTCAGGGAGAACACTTCTTGATAATTAGTGAGAGATCATCTTAATATGCAATCAAAATATGTGACATGATATGGCCATGATCATCTTGCGCCTTTGATCTCCATCTCCAAAGTACTGTCATGATCTCTATTGTCACTGGCACGACACCATGATCTCCATCATCTTGATATATATATATATATCAATGTGTCGTCACATGGTCGTCTCGCCAACTATTGCTCTTGCAACTATTGCTATCGCATAGCGATAAAGTAAAGCAATTATTTGGCGCTTGTATCTTATGCAATAAAGAGACAACCATAAGGCTTCTGCCAGTTGTCAATAACTTCAACAAAAACATGATCATCTCATACAACAATTTATATCTCATTACGTCTTGACCATATCACATCACAACAAGCCCTGCAAAAACAAGTTAGACGTCCTCTACTTTGTTGTTGCAAGTTTTACGTGGCTGCTACGGGCTGAGCAAGAACCGTTCTTACCTACGCATCAAAACCACAACGATATTTCGTCAAGTTAGTGTTGTTTTAACCTTCGCAAAGCCCGGGCGTAGCCACACTCGGTTCAACTAAAGTTGGAGAAACTGACACCCGCTAGTCACCTGTGTACAAAGCACGGCGGTAAAACCAGTATCGTGTAAGCGTACGCGTAATGTCGATCCGAGCCGCTTCATCCAACAATACCGCCGAACCAAAGTATGACATGTTGGTAAGCAGTATGATTTATATCGCCCACAACTCACTTGTGTTCTACTCGTGTATAAAACATCTACGCATAAAACCTGGCTTGGATGCCACTGTTGGGGAACATAGTAATTTCAAAAAAATTCATACGCACACGCAAGACCATGGTGATGCATAGCAATGAGAGGGGAGAGTGTTGTCCACGTACCCTCGTAGACCGAAAGCGGAAACGTTAGAACAACGCGGTTGATGTAGTCGTACATCTTCACGGCCCGACCGATCAAGCACCGAAAGTATGACGCCTCCGAGTTCTAGCACACGTTCAGCTCGATGACGTCCCTCGAACTCCGATCCAGCCGAGTGTCGAAGGAGAGTTCCGTCAGCACGACGGTGTGGTGACGATCTTGATGTTCTACCGTTGCAGGGCTTCGCCTAAGCACCGCTACAATATTATCGAGGAGAACTATGGTGGAGGGGGGCACCGCACATGGCTAAGAGATCAAGAGATCAATTGTTGTTTCTATGGGGTGTCCCCCTGCCCCTGTATATAAAGGAGAAAGGGGGAGGCGGCCGGCCAAGGAGGAGGGCGCGCCAAGGGGGGAGTCCTACTCCCAGCGGGAGTAGGACTCCTCCTTTCCTTGTTGGAGTAGGAGAGAAGGAAAGAGGGGGAGAGGGAGAAGGAAAAGGGGGCTGCACCCCTTGTCCAATTCGGACCAGAGGGGGGGCGCATGCCTCCTTCCTTTTGGCCTCTCTCCTCTATTCCTGTATGGCCCAATAAGGCCCATATACTCCCCAGCGAATTCCCGTAACTCTCCGGTACTCCGAAAAATACCCGAATCACTCGGAACCTTTCCGAAGTCCGAATATAGTCGTCCAATATATCGATCTTTACGTCTCGACCATTTCGACACTCCTCTTCATGTCCCCAATCTCATCCGGGACTCCGAACTCCTTAGGTACATCAAAACTCATAAACTCATAATATAACTGTCATCGAAACCTTAAGCGTGCGGACCCTACGGGTTTAAGAACTATGTAGACATGACCGAGACACTTTTCCGGTCAATAACCAATAGCGGAACCTGGATGCTCATATTGGCTCCTACATATTCTATGAAGATCTTTATCGGTCAAACCGCATAACAACATACGTTGTTCCTTTTGTCATCGGTATGTTACTTGCCCGAGATTCGATCGTCGGTATCTCAATACCTAGTTCAATCTCGTTATCGGCAAGTCTCTTTACTCGTTACATAATGCGTCATCCCGCAACTAACTCATTAGACACAGTGCTTGCAAGGCTTATAGTGATGTGCATTACCGAGAGGGCCCAGAGATACCTCTCCGACAATCGGAGTGACAAATCCTAATCTTGAAATATGCCAACTCAACAAGTACCTTCGGAGACACCTGTAGAGCTCCTTTATAAGCACCCAGTTACGTTGTGACGTTTTGTAGCACACAAAGTGTTCCTCTGGTAAACGGGAGTTGCATAATCTCATAGTTGTAGGAACATGTATAAGTCATGAAGAAAGCAATAGCAAGATACTAAACGATCAAGTGCTAAGCTAACGGAATGGGTCAAGACAATCACATCATTCTCTAATGATGCGATCCCGTTAATCAAATGACAATTCATGTCTATGGCTAGGAAACTTAACAATCTTTGATTTAACGAGCTAGTCAAGTAGAGGCATACTAGTGACACTATGTTTGTCTATGTATTCACACATGTATTATGTTTCCGGTTAATACAATTCTAGTATGAATAATAAACATTTATCATGAAGTAAGGAAATAAATAATAACTTTATTATTGCCTCTAGGGCATATTTCCTTCAGTTCATCACAAGAACCAGTTCCTGTGACAACTACACCAATTAGTGAGGAAGCTAATGATATTGATCATGAAACTTCAGATCAAGTTTCTATTGAACCTCGTAGGTCTATTAGAGTAAGATCCGCACTAGAGTGGTACGGTAATCCTATTCTAAAAGTCATGTTACTTGACCATGACGAACCTACGAACTATGAGGAAGTGATGATGAGCCCAGATTCCGCAAAATGGCTTGAAGCCATGAAATCTGAGATGGGATCCATGTATGAGAACAATGTATGGACTTTGGTTGACTTTCCTGATGATCGGCAAGCCATTGAGAATAAATGGATCTTCAAGAAGAAGACTGACGCTAATGGTAATGTAACTGTCTACAAAGCTCGACTTGTTGCGAAAGGTTTTCGACAAGTTCAAGGGGTTGACTACGATGAGACTTTCTCACCCGTAGCGATGCTTAAGTCTGTCCAAATCATGTTAGCAATTACCGCATTTTATGATTATGAAATTTGGCAAATGGATGTCAAAACTGCATTCCTGAATGGATTTCTGGAAGAAGAGTTGTATATGATGCAACCGGAAGGTTTTGTCGATCCAAAAGGTGCTAACAAAGTGTGCAAGCTCCAGCGATCTATTTATGGACTAGTGCAAGCATCTCAGAGTTGGAATAAACACTTTGATAGTGTGATCAAAGCATATGGTTTTATACAGACTTTTGGAGAAGCCTGTATTGACAAGAAAGTGAGTGGGAGCTCTGTAGCATTTCTGATATTATATGTAGATGACATATTGTTAATTGGAAATGATATAGAATTTCTGGATAGCATAAAGGGATACTTGAATAGAAGTTTTTCAATGAAAGACCTCGGTGAAGCTGCTTACATATTGGGCATCAAGATCTATAGAGATAGATCAAGACGCTTAATTGGACTTTCACAAAGCACATACCTTGATAAAGTTTTGAAAAAGTTCAAAATGGATCTGGCAAAGAAAGGGTTCTTGCCTATATTACAAGGTGTGAAGTTGAGTCAGACTCAATGCCCGACCACAGCAGAAGATAGAGAGAAAATGAAAGATGTTCCCTATGCTTCAACCATAGGCTCTATCATGTATGCAATGCTGTGTACCAGACCTGACGTATGCTTAGCAATAAGCTTGGCAGGTAGGTACCAAAGTAATCCAGGAGTGGATCACTGGACAGCGGTCAAGAACATCCTGAAATACCTGAAAAGGACTAAGGATATGTTTCTCGTTTATGGAGGTGACAAAGAGCTAGTCGTAAATGGTTACGTTGATGCAAGCTTTGACACTGATCCGGACGATTCTAAATCGCAAACCGGATACGTGTTTTTATTAAACGGTGGAGCTGTAAGTGGGTGCAGTTCTAAACAAAGCGTCGTGGCAGGATCTACATGCGAAGCGGTGTACATAGCTGCTTCGAAAGCAGCAAATGAAGGAGTCTGGATGAAGGAGTTCATTTCCGATCTAAGTGTCATACCTAGTGCATCGAGACCAATGAAGATCTTTTGTGACAATACTGGTGCAATTGCCTTGGCAAAGGAATCCAGATTTCACAAGAGGACCAAGCACATCAAGAGACGCTTCAATTCCATCCGGGACCAAGTCCAGGTGGGAGACATAGAGATTTGCAAGATACATACGGATCTGAATGTTGCAGACCCGTTGACTAAGCCTCTTCCACGAGCAAAACATGATCAGCACCAAGACTCCATGAGTGTTAGAATCATTACTGTGTAATCTAGATTATTGACTCTAGTGCAAGTGGGAGACTGAAGGAAATATGCCCTAGAGGCAATAATAAAGTTATTATTTATTTCCTCATCTCATGATAAATGTTTATTATTCATGCTAGAATTGTATTACCCGGAAACATGATACATGTGTGAATACATAGACAAACATAATGTCACTAGTGTGCCTCTACTTGACTAGCTCATTAATGAAAGATGGTTATGTTTCCTAACCATAGACATGTGTTGTCATTTGATTATCGGGATCACATCATTAGGAGAATGATGTGATTGACTTGACCCATTCCGTTAGCCTAGCACTTGATCGTTTAGTATGTTGCTATTGCTTTCTTCATGACTTATACAAAGTTCCTACAACTTTGAGATTATGCAACTCCTGTTTATCGGAGGAACACTTTGTGTGCTACCAAACATCACAATGTAACTGGGTGATTATAAAGGAGCTCTATAGGTGTCTCCGAAGGTACATGTTGAGTTGGTGTATTTCGATATTAGGTTTTGTCACTCCGATTGTCGGAGAGGTATCTCTGGGCCCTCTCGGTAATGCACATCACTATAAGCCTTGCAAGCAATGTAGCTAATGAGTCAGTTACGGAATGATGCATTACTTAACGAGTAAAGAGACTTGCCGGTAACGAGATTGAACTAGGTATTGGATACCGACGATCGAATCTCGGGCAAGTAACATACCGATGACAAAGGAAACAACGTATGTTGTTATGCGGTTTGACCGATAAAGATCTTCGTAGAATATGTAGGAGCCAATATGAGCATCCAGGTTCCGCTATTGGTTATTGACCGGAAACAGTTCTCGGTCACGTCTACATTGTTCTCGATCTCGTAGGGTCCGCACGCTTAACGTTATGATGACAGTTTTATTATGAGTTTATAAGTTTTGATGTACCGAAGGTTGTTCGGAGTCCCAGATGTGATCACGGACATGACGAGGAGTCTCGAAATGGTCGAGACATAAAGATTGATATATTGGACGACTATATTCGGACACCGGAAGTGTTCCGGGTGATTTCGGAGAAAACCGGAGTGCCGGATGGGTTACCGGAACCCCCTGGGGAAGTATCGGGCCTTAGTGGGCCTGAGGGGAGAGAGAGGGCAGCATCCCAAGAGGTGGCGCGCCCCCTCCCATGGGGAGTCTGAATTGGACTAGGGGAGGGGGGCACGACCCCTCTTTCCCTCTCCATCTCCCTCTCTTTCCTTCCCCCTTCCTCCTTCCTAGTTGGACTAGGAAAGGGGAGTCCTACTCCCACTAGGAGGAGGACTCCCCCCTCCTCGGAGCGCCCCCTAGGGCCGGCCGGCCTCCCCCTTGCTCCTTTATATACGGGGGCAGGGGGGCACCTCTAGACACACAAGTTGATCTTCGTGATCGTTCCTTAGCCGTGTGCGGTGCCCCCCTTCACCATATTCCACCTCGGTCATATCGTAGCGGTGCTTAGGCGAAGCCCTGCATCGGTAGAACATCATCATCGTCACCACGCCGTCGTGCTGACAGAACTCATCCCTGACACCCTGCTGGATCGGAGTCGGGGGATCGTCATCCAGCTGGACGTGTGCTGAACTCGGAGGTGTCGTACGTTCGGTACTCGGATCGGTCGGATCGTGAAGACGTACGACTACATCAACCGCGTTGTCATAACGCTTCCGCTTATGGTCTATGAGGGTACGTGGACAACACTCTCCCATCTCGTTGCTATGCATCACCATGATCTTGCGTGTGCATAGGAATTTTTTTGAAATTACTATGTTCCCCAACAGCCACCGGTGCGGGGCCGATGTCCAGCAAAAGGAGCATTTCGATGATGACACGATAAATGTAAGAAGTTAATCTAGTTGTGGTATTAGGTTTGGTCAAGTAATAGTCCAACAAGTCCTAGTATGAGTCGTTATAGTGTTTAGGTTAGAAAACGGACAAGTGTTTGTACGTGTCAGAGTTGCGTCGTGTTGGTTGCCGAGTCGGCAACGTGTTGGACGCGGCAGCGTTGTATCCCTTTATATACGAACGAAAAAGCAATAAAAAAGAAGCCAGGAGCGACAAGCTCCTCTAGCTATCAACAAAAATACCCCGATCAGTTTTCCGTGCGTCCACGTTTGCTAGGTTTACGTGAGTTCCGCCAAGTTGTTTCGTCCAGATTGTCTCGATCCTATTGGCGCTAGTTCAAGCCGAGCCAGAAGCAAAGTTTGCGTACACGTATGTACGCCTACGTGACGAGGCTAGGCACAGCTTGCCTGTGTGCTTGTCTAGCCAGCTTTGCACTGCGTGTGCACAGTTATTCTGGTGAATTGATCTAGCGCTATAAAACCAACAATTGGTATCTAGATCCTCGACGATCTACGATGACGGATAGCGACATTGAGTCCATCAAGTCCGGCAACGGTGGTTCCAAGGCGAACAAGAACAACGGCAAGGTGAAGAAGGGTATCAAGTCAGCGACCAGTGGTGGAGGAACGGGCGGTGCCAATGTACTGGCGCATCGCAACATCCCCATCCAGTAGCCGATGCTCACCGATGCCAACTACGGCGTGTGGGCGGTGAAGATGAAGATTATTCTCTGAACCCTTCAAGTGTGGCAGGCCATCACGGATGACGACGTCGACGAGGAGTGCGACGAAGGTTCCATGGCCGCCATAGCCTAGTCTGTGCCGGATTCCGTGCTGATGACATTAGCGGAGTTTGAGACAGCAAGAGAGGCATGGAACGCACTCAAAGAGATGAGGATCGGAGAAGATCGCGTCACGAAGGCTCGGGCACAAGTGCTGAAGCGCCAATTTCACAAGTTGCAGATGGAGGAAACTGAATTGGTGAATGACTATGCCATGCGTCTGACTACATTGGTGGGAGAGATCCGCGCGCTTGGTGCAAAGCTCGAGGAGACCGAGATTGTGGAGAAGTCTTTTGGTTCGGTGACTGATAAATTCACGTACATCATCGGCACGTTCGAGCAGCTTTACGACATTGACGACATGACCATAACGGAGGAGATCGGACGCTTGCGGACATGGGAAGAGAATGCTCGTGGTTGTCGGAAAGGCAAAGCAGGAGGTGGTGACCAACTCATGTACTCGCACGCAGATTGGGAGTCCCCAAGTAGCAAAGGAAGGCGCAACGTTGGCGAAGGCTCAAACAACGTGAAGAGCGGCGGACAAACCGAAAAAGGCAAAGGAAAAGGCAAGCCACAAGGTCGTGGTAAGGCGGACCGATCTAAAGAACGGAAGCCACGGAACTTGGATATGTCCAAGGTCAAGTGATATAACTGCAACGAGATGGGTCACTTTGCGAAAGATTGTCCGGAGCCTAACAAGCGGGAGATCAAGGCAAATTTGGCGAAGCAGGAAGACGAACGTCCAGGTCTTCTGACGGTCGAAGTTTGTGATCTCGTCCAAATGGTGGTTGTGAAACCAAACCGGAAGGTGCTACTTCACGAGAAAAAAGTAACACCAAAGTTATCCAAAAACCAGAACGTATCATGGTATCTAGACACGGGTGCTAGTAACCACATGACGGGGTGCAAGGAGAAGTTCCTCGAGCTAGAATATGATGTTCAAGGCTCGGTCAAGTTACGTGATGGTTCAAATGTGGAGATTTGTGGGCAAGGTTCTGTCCTCTTCGAGGGTCTCACAAGAGAACATCACATACTCACCGGAGTGTACTACATCCCACGGCTTTGCAACAACATCATCTTTGTCGGGAAACTTGACGAGAACAGAGTGATGACAATCTTCGAAAACCTCCGAAACGTGCTAGCACGTGTGAATCGCACGCAGAACAGACTCTATATTCTCAACCTTGATCAATCTCAACTGGAGTGTTGGCTCGCCAAGAGTGATGATGATTCGTGGTTATGGCATGCTAGATTTGGACACGTTAACTTCTACGCCTTGAAGAAGATGTCGAAGATGGAGATGGTATCTGGGATGCCGTTTATCGACCATGTTGATCGAGTATGTGACGGGTGCTTGATTGGAAAGTAGCACCGCAGGCCATTCCCTGCTCAGTCTACCTATCGTGCAAGTGATGCACTCGAGCTGCTCCATGGTGATCTATGTGGCCCTATCACCCCAGCAACTCACGGAGGAAAGAAGTATTTCTTGCTTGTGGTAGATGACTACTCAATATATATGTGGGTCATTCTCCTATGATCTAAAGATGAGGCGTTTGAAGCGTTCAAGAAGCTAAAGGCTGCAACGGAGATGGAACACAAGCTGAAGGTTCGCGCTCTACGGACAGATCGCGGCGGAGAGTTTACGTCAAATTAGTTCAATGACTATTGCAAGAAGATTGGCATAAAAAGGTTCCTCACGGCACCTTATATGCCACAGCAGAACGGGGTTGTTGGAAGGCGCAATCGAACCATTGTTGACATGGCGAGAAGTTTACTCAAGAGCAAGAACTTGCCAGGGACATTTTGGGGAGAAGCTGTCTCGACGGCGGTCTATCTTCTCAATCGGGCTCCAACGAAGGTGGTGATCGGCAAGACTCCGTATGAAGCAAGTTACGGACGTAAGCCGAATGTGTCTCATCTACGGATGTTCGGGTGTGTGGCGCATGTGAAGACGGCGGAGCTGCATCTCTCAAAGCTTGCCGATCGTAGCACCAAGATGGTGTTCATCGAATACGAGAGGAGTTCCAGCACCAAGGCATACCGCTTCTATGATCCACAAACCAAGCATTTACGGATTTCACGCGACATTGTGTTTGAAGAAAACCAAGCGTGGAATTGGAGCACAGCAGCCAACGATGCTCCAAACGGTAACACATTCACAGTTGAATTTCCAAATGATGATGATGCAAGGGAAGACGTCCAGGTGGTTGGCAAGACACCCAACCAAGGTGACCGCAATGGAAGTGATCACCATGGTGCTGACACCGACTATGACGTGCATGGGTCGCAAGGTGATAGCGACAACGACACGCATGACATGGGCGGAGATCTCGACAATGAGGCGCATAGTAACGATGACAATCAAGATAATGGTCATGGTCACGACGACTACGCCGACGACGTGGATGCCAATGACCAGGTATCTACCATGCCCGAGACTCAACCGTCTTCCTCAAGTGCATCGACGCTGACACAATTTGTGTCACCTCCTTCGCAAGCCACAACGGATTCTTCCGGGCCTCATCGCTACAAGCCCCTCAAGAAAGTCTACAAGTACGCAAAGCCAGTTACACTCGAGTACTCCGATTTGTGTTTACTCGGAGTTGAGGAGCCGGCAAACTTTGTAGAGGTGAGCAAAAGTTCAAGTTCGATGCACGCCATGGATGAGGAGATGAAGGCGATCGAGAGCAATGGCACATGGACTTTGGTAACCCGACCTCCGAACCAAAAGGCCATAGGTTTGAAGTGGGTTTACAAGTTGAAGAAGGACACGAAGGGTGCCATTGTGAAGCACAAGGCAAGACTCGTTGCAAAGGGCTATGTACAACGTCAAGGAGTTGACTATGAGGAGGTGTTTGCACCGGTTGCTCGAATCGAGACGGTGAGAGTGCTCCTAGCTTTGGCAGCACAAGAGGATTGGAAGGTTCATCATATGGATGTCAAATCCGCTTTCCTCAACGGCGACCTCAAAGAAGAAGTGTACGTGGAACAACCCCTCGGTTACGAAAAGAAAGGCGAAGAAGGGAAAGTTTACAAGCTCAAGAAGGCACTTTACAGGTTGAAGCAAGCGCCAAGAGCTTGGAACGCAAAGTTAGACCGAAGTTTGACCTCGCCCGGGTTCAAGAGATGTCCCCTCGAGCACGCGGTCTATACAAAGAACTCCAAAGGATCAAACCTGCTAGTTGGAGTTTATGTCGACGATCTAATTATCACCGGAGATAGCGCGCAAGAAATTGAACGTTTCAAGGCGCAGATGAAAAAGAAGTTTAGCATGAGCGATCTGGGATTACTCAGCTATTACTTGGGCATCAAAGTGAAGCAAAGCTCCGGGGAGATTTCCCTATGTCAATCGGCTTATGCGGTCAAGTTATTGGACAAGTGTGGCATGACAGATTGCTACGAGACACAAGCTCCAATGGACCAACACCACAAGTTGAGCAAGCGTAGCTCAAATCCGCCGGTGGACACCATAATGTATCGAAGCGTTGTGGGCAGCCTAAGATATTTGGTGCATACCCGACCTAACTTGGCTTATTCAGTCGGGATCATGAGTCGTTTCATGGAGAATCCGACAACCGAACACATGAGCGCGGTCAAGCAAATCTTGCGCTATGTGAAAGGCACTATTAATCTTGGCTCCACGTATAGAAAGGGAAAGGAAGGATTGATCCTTTGTGGATACTCAGATAGCAACATGGCAGGTGATGTGGATGACCGGAAAAGCACAACGGGCATGATATTCTATCTTGGCCCAAATCCTTAGCTGGAATTCTCAGAAGAAAAAGGTGGTTGCGTTGTCTTCATGTGAGGCAGAATACATAGCGGCAAGCACGGCGGCTTGTCAAGCAGTATGGCTGAGAAGACTCCTAGCTGATCTTGCAAAGCGGGAGGTGCAGAAGGTGTCATTGAAGATTGACAACCAAGCTGCGATCCCAAAAGGAAAAAAAGAGAGGCATGATTTAGCACAATCTGTGTCATAGAAACACCGGCCAATAGCAGGGCGCGATATACGCAGAGCGATTCATGCCACCATCGATCTCAGACGTCAATTATTTTGATCCGCAATGCCAGTGCCAATCAATCTGTATATAGTTCAAATTACGACAGGTAACAATCTCGTTCGTGCGCCTGCTACTGTTAGAGCATCTCCAATAGATGGTCCATATGTAAAAACTAGTAAATGTGCCCGTGCATTGCAACGAGAGAAAAATATCTCAGTTTTATAATTAAGTTTGGGTCGCGATAACTACCACACGTGTGGCATGGATACGAACCCGCCCACACGCCTCGTGTGGCGTGAACAGGAACCCGCCCGCACGACCGCGTCCGGGCGCGCAATTGCACAGCCCGCGCGTCCGGTGTGTGGCAACCCCGCCCGCACTGCCCCGTCCGGGCCAGACGACCTGCTGCCCGCACGACCCGCTGCCTTCGATCGATCGCCTCTCTCGACTGCCGCCATCGTCCCCCACCTCTCGAACCCCTACCTCCGTCGCCGGCCTTCTCTGGTTGCCATGGCAACCACAGCAGATCCGTAGGGCACTCCCACCGCAAACCACACCCCAACCCTCCCCACCCCCAGCCCCCCACTCCAACCCAGCCCTCCAGAGACGATCAGCTAAAATCAGGTGAAAAATCTCCCGATCTCATCCTTCTCATCCTCCAGGCTAAAAATCTCCCCGATCTTGTACTGGATCCATGCTATAAGGGTAGAACACTACATGGTTCAGTGTATCTCGCAAATTGCCAGGCAGAATACACCAGATCTTCCATGTACTACGTTTGAGATTAACTTAAGTTCCTAGTTTGGTTGACACAAGTAGTTGGGTATGAAAATGGATGAGTAGGAATCCCTAAAAAAGGAAAGGAAGGACAATTTTGGAATAAAGGGGGTGGGAAAAATTAGTTGCCAGTTGTGTATAACCACAGTTGCCACCTTTCGTTGTCAGTAACTGCCACCTAGTTGACCTGTTGATTGCCATCCCTATCTTCTACGTGCAAACAGAAGAAGAATACAATTCTTGTGGATTGTTGAGATGTTCTTCTTCATGCAGTGATTGAGAACACATTGGAAACAAGCGAGACATGGAAAGAATGAATCACGAAGATGGCGCTGATACTTGGGGTTCTCAAAGGCCAGAAACGCCCCCTTGGGATGCATCAGAGTACAGTCAACTCATCTCTGCAGGGCCGTTGCTACCACTACTAGAACAGTATGCAGGCATTGGTATGATGCGTGATAATGAAAAGAAGAGAACAGTTGCCATCTTCACAACGATGAAGATGACATTCTACTTATGTCATGCGCTGTCATTTTTTCGTAGGTTCTTATGACCAAAACACTCTCAGGGGGCCCCCGTGGCAAGTTCAGTCACAAGGCGCTAACACTGAAAATGTGCGGGCAGCCAACTTCAACTAGCTAATATGACTAATCAAGGTAATGCATACGAAAAAATAGCACATGCTAGTCTGGACATGAAAAATGACATGCAAAAAATGGCAAAAAGGACTCACGAGTTATCACGGGTGAAAATGCAGAGCCTTCATGCAGCACGTGGCATCGGGCAGCACCCATGTACCTGCCATCGACGTCATACACAGGTGAGTCCATAAAAAAGTGAAGTTGCGAATGCTCAATTAGCAGATGGAGCATAGTTGTCAACTGCAATTGCCATGACTGGACATCTACAATTGCCATGGATAAATAACTGTAGTTGTTATCCCTGGAGAACTGTTGTTGCCATCCCTGGACAGCTGCATTTGCCATGGAGGAACAACTGCAGTTGCCATGCCAGGACAACTGCAGTTGCCACATCAGGGGCAACTGCAGTTTCCATGGAGGAACAACTGCAGTTGCCATGCCAGTGCAACTATAGTTGCCATGCCAGGAAAACTACAGTTGCCACATCAGGGACAACTGCAGTTGCCGTGCTAACACAAACTGCATTTGTCGTGAATTGACCAACTACTACTATGCTTACAGGTTATTACGATGGTGGTGACCTGGCAAAGGTCTCGTGGCAAGCTTCACAAATTGCAGGTGGAGCACGTAATTTTGGTGTCACAGACCACACAAGATGGTCACATGTAGCACAACAAGGTAAGGAAAAAAATTGAACCACAAAACAGCACTACATTTGTTTTTGTGGCAAAAAAAAGCACGTGCCGAAAAAAAGAATTGAAGCAGTGATGGTGGACAAAAACCAAGCATAAAACACTAACAAGTGGTTGCGTGTAAATGAGTCATGTATTGTCTTTGAAAAATTGCCAACTGCTAAAAGCATGTGTGCATTCACTAATGGTTGAGCGCATTTCGCCTAGTGAGATCAATCTTATAATGCAGTAGTTTTGTTGCTAGAACACAATGGTTGCCATTTGTTGGTAGCAGTGTTTGCCATGTATGCAGGACTGCAGCTGCCATGCATATAGAACCCAAGTTTTCGTACTAAAAAAAGGAGCTTGTTGTCGTGCATTGGCAAACAATAGTTGCCATGTCTGTTGAACTGTAGCTGCCATGACTAGACAGCTACATTTGCCACCCATGTCCACGCGCAAACTGACATCTTGTTGTTCGAATGATGTAATGCCAAATCACTCGATGTTGATGTCATCCGTTGCGATAAACATGTTATTCAAACAAAAAAATCTTACTCTCGTACCTGTTTTTTCCATTATAGGGCCTACAACTACAGTGAACAGTGGCACGGGCACATCTACTGCGGGGAGCTCTGAGCGCATAGAAGACGCGTTCCCCCAGCCAGCAGACAATCATGCCGCAAATAATGCCGAGTCAGTGTCGGAAATGGCAATCATTCCAGCAATTCCCACAGCCACCCCTTTGAACACAAGCACTGGCAACACTCAAGTCGATGAAACTGCTGCCAATACTGAAGTGAATGATGAAACTGACGACGAGGCACAAGGGGATGAAGATGATGGGCAACCAGATATCATGGTACCTCAACCCCCGTACGTTGGGCAGAGATTTGAATCATTTGCAGAAGCAAAGGAATTCTACCAGACATATGCAAAGTTCCATGGGTTTGCCATCAACACCGAATACCATAGGAAAATTAAGAAAACTAACGAGTACAGCAGAGGTGAGATGAGGTGCCACAAGGCACGAAGGAACAAGAAAGGGAAAGGTGTTGCGCCTGTCGTTCCGGAACGAAAGAGAGGGATCATTCTCAAGACGGGTTGCCCTGTCCGGTGTAAGCTAAACGTAGATGGAACACAGTATGTGGTCACTGAATATTTTGACAAGCACAACCACAAACTCATAAAGAAGTTTGATTTGGTCAAATTTCTGACCGCCCACAGAGGGTTCACCCTAGTCGAAAGGCGATTCGTAAAACTGCTACATGATTGTAACGTCGGTCCATCAAGAATGGTCCAGATACTATCACTCATCCACAGCAAAAAGGGGAAACTGAGTAGCATGACGTACATACCAGCTGACGTCACAAACCTATAGGCCAAGTACCGTAGAGAGAGCAAGCTGGCTGACATAGAGGCCACAATGGCCTACTTCGATGAGAAAGCGAAGGAAGATCCAGATTTCTTCTACAGGATAAGGTTGGACGATGAGGACCGTGTCAGGAACATGTATTGGGTGGATGGTGCTGCAAGGAGAGCCTACAAACATTTCCGAGATTGCATTTCATTCGACGCGACGTATCTGACTAATATGTACAAGATGCCATGCGCTCCGTTCATAGGAATAAATAACCACAATCAGTCGTTGCAGTTCGGCTGCGGGCTCATTCGGAACGAAGACACGGATGGGTACGTTTGGCTGTTCAAGACCTTCTTGGAGTGCATGGATGGACTTGCTCCGATGAACATAATAACAGACCAGGATTTCAGCATGCGTGCAAGCATAGAGGAGGTATTTCCGTTGGCAGTGCACAGGCACTGCAGGTGGCACATTATAAAGAAGGCTAAAGAGACGCTAGTACCGTTCTTTGCTGACCGTCTAGAGCTCCACAAGGCGTTCAAGCTGTGCGTGGACCACAGCTTGACGGTGGAGGAGTTTGAAAGGAGCTGGATGGCCATGATTGAAACATATCAAGTCCAAGACAACGAGACGCTTGCTAACCTGTGGGAGAAGCGAATGTACTGGGTGCCGGCCTACTTCATGCAGTGCTTCTTCCCCTTTCTACAGACTACGCAACGCAGCGAGGGGTTCAATGCTGTTTTGAAGCGGTACATGAGTCCTGGCAACTCATTGCTACAGTTTGCCAAGCAGTACACAGCTTTGCAACAAAAAATTCTGGGATCTGAGTTACAGCAAGAAGCTACCACCGCGCTAAAGCAGCCGAAATTGCTAACGTATTTACCGATGGAGAGGCAAATGAGCAAGATATACACAAACAAGATCTTTAACAAGTAAGTCAGTTGCGTTACAGTCTTATTTGCACAAAAAGCACTAAGGCAGTAGGTGCCTTATAGAGTGCAATGCAGTTGCCATGATATGCAATTGCCATGTTTAATGAAATACTGTTTGCCATGCTTACTCAACTGCAGTTGCCATGTTCAATGAAAATTCTATTTGCCATGTTTAATGAAATACTGTTTGCCACGCTTACTCAGCTGCAGTTGCCATATTCAATAAAAATTTTGTTTGCCATGCTTGCTCAGATGCATTTCCATGTTCAATGAAGTGCAGTTGCCATGTTTAATGCATTCTACTGCCATTGGGGCATGTTGGTATGCAAATGCAAATGTCAACTAAAAAAATGTTATATTCTAGACACATATGGTGAAATGCAGTTGCCATGTTTACTAAAAATGCAAACTTCCATGTTTGTTGAAAAATGCAATTGCCATGTTTACTCAACTGTAGATGCCATGTTCAATAAAAATGCAGTTGCCATGTTTTATGCAAAGGGCTTCTAGTGAGGAATGTTGGTGTGGAAATGACAATGGCCAGTTGAAAATGCAGTACAGTTGCCTTGTCTAGTTTACTGCAGTTGCCATGTTCAACGTACTATGTTTGCCATGTTCAGTGTACTATGTTTGCCATGTTCAGTGTACTATGTTTGCCATGCTCAAACAAAAATGTATTTCTATTTCCATGACAACATGAGGTGCTACAAAAAAAGATGCACGATAGTTTAACAGAAAGCACACAAAACTTGCAGATTCCAGGAAGAAATAAAACGTGCCAGCATGTTCACGGCTTTCCAGGTGGACGAACATACGTTCAAGGTGTGTTCTATTTTGGGCATGTCGGATTCAGAACTTGAAGACCCGGACAAAGGAAGGAACTACTTCGTGAAAGCCTCGATCGGACAAGGCGAATACTACTGCCAATGCTGCAAGTTTGAACGGGACGGCATTGTGTGTTGTCACATACTAAAAGTAATGGACATGAACGCTGTGACATGGATGCCCCGCCATTTCAGAAGGCGGCGATGGACTTGGGACGCTGACGATGCGTTTGCGCCGCAGACAACAAACGCAGTTCTGGCTATGCATGACGAGAGACCTGAGGCAACCATGGAAGCCGTGAGGCACGTTGTGCTGACAAAGAACTATGCTGAGCTAATTGATGAAGCGTGCAAGAGTGATGAGACAGCGAGAGTCGCAAAAAAACACAGGAAGGCCCTTAAAAGAGAGCTTGATGAGATCAAGAAGAGGAAAGTTGAGGAAGCCTTACACCTGTTCCCCCGCACATCAAGTGTGCCTTCATCCACGGGGCCATCATCTGAAAACTCTAAGATAGGATCTGGAACAGTAAGCACACAAACCCAGGTCAGGAACCCACCCCGTTCCATCACAAAGGGTCGTCCAAGAGAGATAAGGTATAAATCGGGATTGGAGATTCAAGCAAAACACAAGAAAATGAAGAAAAGGGATGGGCAATCCATAAGCAAAAGTTGGGGCACTGTGACATGGTCCTTGTGGACATTTTGTTTTGTACCCTAGATGTTTGTGATTTTTTTTAATTTGGGGTAATGACTCTTGAGGGGCTTTAGAAGTTGAAGGAAAATGCATTGAATGGATAAATGTAGTTGCCATGTTATGGGTACTTAATCTGCCATGTTATGGGTACTTAATCTGCCATGCTATGTGTAATTTATCTGCCATGCTATGTGTAGTTAATCTGCCATGCTATTTTATACTAAAAATATGTCATGCTATTTTATACTAAAAAATATGCCATTCTATTTTATGCTAAAAATATGCCATGCTAGTTGCACTGTATCTGCTATGTTAGTTGTACTGGATCTGCCATGTTAGTTATGCTGGTTCCGCCATGTTAATTATGCTGGATCTGCCGTGTTGTTTGTACTGGATCTGCCATGTTAGCTGTACTAAAAAATATGCCATTGTATTTGTAATGAATCTGCATCGCATATATTTCCATAACAATTCGACGCGGTTTAGTGACACATATTGTGTTGTGTGCAATGTATGGGAAACAAGTTGGAAAAAGCGTAACGTGCATAAACCGCAGCAAAGGTTGTGGCTACATGATCAACCTACCATGCTAGCCGGTGAAGTTAGTGATGAAAAAGAAGAAGCAAAACGTCCAAATGAACAACGACGATGACTTTCACTAATCATGTCTGATGAACTACATTTGCCATGTTTTAAAACATCGTGATGCATTCCAAACAGCAAAACGCGTGTTACAAACGATGAAACCATAGTAATAATGATAAACATAAAAACATATCTGTTGTCACACCTAAGTAGGTTCACATCCACACATATATTACAGAAACTATTCAAATGTCGCTCACACACCACCACTACATAGTAGGCTACACGGGGTTGCAATCATAACATAGCACACGAATATAGTTTTTGACGAGAACAAAAGAGATAGTACCTTACATTCCTCATCAACAGAATGTAAGGTATGCGTCCGGTGTGTATCGCCGCGTGATCACTTGTACCTCCTGATGACTTTCTTGACAGCTTCCTCCACAAACTTGCGTGCTCCAGACTGCTTGTTGAAATCTTCATTCGTCAACCAGTTCCACGTGTAGATTTTCCGAAGCTCAACGACCGTTGCAGCTGTGACAGCGGGGACAAGTCTACCTTCCCACTTTGCAAAGTATTTCGACGTGTGAAAGCCACAGTCCGTCCTGCACAATAAAAAGAGTCATGTGAACTCACAAAAAAGGACATACATAGCAGTGATAGACTTCAATTCAGATGTAACAACAAAAGAGGGGTTGGATTGATGTAAAATGGCACATGGAGGATGGGGGTAGCAAATTACGTGTTCCCTTGTTTCGTAGTCGCCACGTACTCAACCGGGAAATGTCTGATCTGGACCTTTGAGTGTTCGTAGTGACGGTTCCATGTCTCTTTGAGGTTGTTGATGAAGAATTCAGCATGCATAGTAAGGTCTGCATCAGCTGCCGAACGAATTGAATCAAGCACCTCAAAACGTTGGTTCTTAAGGTCAAGACAGATCGCATAGTGGTGACCACATTTGTCGTGTTGGTCATGTGGTGCAAGCTCCTGAAACATGGGGAACATGACCTGCATTTAAAAGTGAGGGAAATGAGAAGCAGAGTTCACATGAAGAACCGCGTAGGGACAATAAAAAGTAGAATCACGTAGAATGTTTGGTTATGGGTGGGGGTAGTTGAAAGAAAGTTGCCATCCATGTATGAACACAATTTGCCGTGTATTTTTCTATGAAGTTGCCACATAGTTTGCACGGGATGCAAAAAAATCAAAAAGTCAGGTTGCACGACAGCTATTGCCACATAAACATAGTGCAGAAGATGGCAAAAAACCATACCATGTAAAAAAAAGTGCAAACAGGGAAGGAACACTCACATATTTCTTCAGTGTGAGCTTGAATTCACCGTGTTGCGGGATTCTGTGGTGGAAGTCGCCATCCCATATTTTGCAGGTCACACTGTAATGCATGATTGTTTTGTCGGCACACACATCCATATGATTGTTGATGTAGTCAATCACGCATGCAACTACATTCGTCGACATTTTACCGTTTGGCCTCACGGACTCGGCAAGATCACCCAGGTCAACGTACATCGCTTCGCATTGAATGACCTTGGTTCTATCCAAACATGAGTTGTATGAAAACGATATAACATGAAAGAATCATGCCTACTAAGTGAAAAAATGAAAAGAAGTAAAACGTAAGCGGATCATGTATAGAAAGTACAAAAAAAGAAGATGAATGGTAAAAAAGGAACAAAGCAAAATGAGAGATTATGGGGGTGTGGTCATTTACGCTTTCAGCTCCTTCATGTGCTTGCTGCTGGACCTCGTATTTCCAAAACGCTTGACAATATCGTATAGCTGGGTTTGTTCCTTAGTGGCCCTGAATTCGGGCTCGTAGTCTTCCGCGGGAGGTGGGTGAACTACCCTCTGCTACCTCACAGAACCAGGGGTGGCACTCCTGATAGTATCCTCAGATAACGTATCTGCAGGCATGTTGGAACTTGATTGGCCTTGCCCTCATGAGGACCTCCTATACAATGCTGCCTCCTCGATCCTGCGGTAAGCTTCATCAAGTGACGGTGAAATCTTCTCAGGGGTGGCTGCAAGGATCAAAAAAGTGGATTAGGATACGTAGAAATCAAAAACATATGCATTGTGAGAAGATAGGGTGCATGATGTGAGATGTATGTACAAAAAAGTGGGGAGTTGCCATGTATGGTGCAACTACAGTGGCCATGTTTAGAGCAACTGCAGTTGCCATGTAGTTGCACTGTAGTTGCCATCTAGTTGGACTGTAGTTGCCATGTCACAGCAACTACAGTTGCCATGTTGTGCTAACTACACTTGCCATGTGCTTGCCGAGTGAAAAAATGCAGCATGGAAACAAAAAAGTATAGGTGACATAGTGCAGCAACTCTAGTTGCCATGTGTAATGCACTGTATTTGCCATGTGACAGCAACTACAGTTGCCATGTTGAATCAACTTCAGTTGCCGTATGGTTGCTCAAAATGTGAAATGCAGCATGGCAGCAATAATAATGTAGGTGACATGGTGCATCAAATCCAGTTGCCATGTCATCACATATCAGTTGCCCATGAAAATGGTATACAAGAAAATGATATAAGCACATGATAAATGTACCTTGAACTATTGGCTCTACGAACTTGACAGCCTTCCTACCCTCGACCATTGGCTACGCCATCATTGCGGGCATGCCTCTCGGGAAAGCAAATGCAACTGGCATAGGATCTGGCACCACTGGTTCATCTTGACTGATGCCAAGACTAAAGCTCGGTGGGGTGAAGGCCATTGGGTGCCTCTCATGCCTACTGGCCGGACCACGAACAACTTGCGGGGCAGAATCCAAGGGTGAAAGATCAACAAACATATCTGAATCGGCCGCTACAGAATGATCGGGCTTATTTGTAGGGCGGGGCGTGTTGTCAGCGGTATCAGCCGCAACTTTCTTGACAATCTTCTTGTTTGGGCTGTATGGGACACCCACATTGACTGGGAGCATGGAAGTGCGCAGATTTAAGCTGGGGATTTCCACTGCGGGTAAAGGTGCACTCTGCTCCGCTCGTTCACCTGCGTCACTCGTGCCCAGCTTGATACCTGCATCAGTTGTGCTCCGGTCTTTCGATTTCTCCATCGCATTGCTTGTGGCAGGTGGGGGGAACAGTGTGGACGCAGGAACATAACCAGACTCATCTCTGCTGCTCCTAGCTACAGCCGGTGCGTTGGGTATGTATGTTGATTGCTTGCAGGGGCTACGACGCCTATGTGGAAGACCAGCACGTGAAACGATCGCCTTAGCAGTATCTGCACCGACAGGAGCTGGAGCTGTTGTGCCAAGACTCTCACCTATAGATGGCATATCATTGTGAACTGTCGCCTCAGCCGCTTCTGTCGTGGACACAGGAGTGCCACCACGCACACGCTTGGAATCTGTGTTAGATGAGCGGGAATCTTCCTTGCTTAAGTTGGTCTCAGGAGCGTCCACTTCAATGCTTGCTGATGGGGTGGCATGGCTCACAGCAGCATCCTTCATTGCCAGAAGAGTTGGCAATATTCCAGCTGTCCTGGCAGATACCGACTCGTCACTCCCCGATGTACGGATGCCTGTTATTCTAGCCTGCACATCTGCAGCCGGCGGAGATGGTCGGCCACTTGCATCAGAGTTAGTGGGAGCACTTGACGGTGCAGCAGCAGTATTGTCGCCTGGCGCCTCATGAACATCTTAGTTGCCCCCCGTTGACAACTTTGAATGCAGGCGTTCGAGTGGATCCTTAATGATATGCTTGGCCCCACGCGTAGTAGTCTTCTTCACCCTGCAAACAAAGAAAGCACATGAAAAAGGTATTAAAAATGAACAAAATATATTTGCCATGGTAGAAATCTTAAGAAAAATGGAAAACAAGTTGAAAAGCAGGTAGTTGCCATGTAAGGGGAACATGAGTTGCCGTGTGACATAGTTGGCAGTTGCCATACAAAATCCAGCAGTAGTTGCCATATTAGCCAACTTGAAGAATGATAAAAATGTCTGATCTGCCATGAATGCAATTTCAAACCTAGGTATGGGATGAGCACGCAAGCCAACAATAAATATGGTAGTTGCCATTAGGTACAGTAAGAGTTGCCATTTGGCCTAGATGCCAGTTGCCATGTAAAAACCAATAGGAGTTGCCATACACTTAAAAATGAAGGAAGAAATCATTTGGAAAACAGCAGTTGCCACGTGGGGGACGATGACAGAAGACCATGTGACAAGCTGAACAGATGCATTGGAAAATCAAGAAAAAATAGTAATATGTCAATGAAAGCACATGGAAAAACCTAGTTCTTGACTGGCTTCCTCAGGTCTGGCAACACGACAGGATCCCCGGTGTTGGTCGTCGCCGTACGAGGAGATGACCTGGTAGAAGGGGTGTCACTGGCAATGGGGGCACCTTTGTTCAACCGAGCAGAAACACGGGTTGGCGTTGGCGCCTGTTTCTTCGTAACTGCTCGTCCACCAGCGGTCGGCTCACTGCACGTATGAGATGGAGGAAAAAAAGGTGGCAATTGTCAGACAGCAAACTCGTTGCCGCACTTGACAAAAACAAGTGCAAAAAAGGGATGAGTCTGTTCCAAGAAAATAGACAAAGCAAAAAACTAAAATTAAAGTCGAACCTCCTCCTGGCAGCTACAGGGTCGGTCCTAGACCTCTTGCCAGGAGAACCCTTCCCAACATCCTCTGGAGCCCTCCCCCTCCTTGATGGCAACACCCCCTCGCCTCTCGCGGCCGTATGTTCTTTGACTTTCTTCGGTGGGGGGACATCTGTTGCATCCTTGCCCTTGTTACCACCTGCGCGAACTTCAGCATGTTCATCATCATCGGTGTCCTGTTGCACATTCTCCATGTCATCATCGTCATCCTTGCTGAGGCCGGTGTCTCCATCTAGTTCATCTTGTGTGTCACCGGGCTCTTGGGAACTGTTATAGTCATACCGGCCACGGTAACCGGTTGGCCGATGTGTATGTTCTGGGACAAATGAAGTGAATTGCCTCGCAACCGCGTCGCTGTCAGAGCCACTGAGGGAGGTCCACCCCTCAACCAACTTCCAAAGCAAGCCGGTCATTCCGGATGCAAACTGCCCAATTAGATGCTCAATAGGTGCCCTCGCCTGTGCACGAAACAAGAAGCATCAATAACCGCCCATATTGCAGTCGCTTGCGCGACATCAAAAAATAATCAACGGCAAGTCATAGATGTAGATATTTTGATTACCTCGGTAGGGCAGGACGGAGCTGAGTGCACGTCCATCCACTTTCCAAAGTTTTGAGGCCCCCCAAACACGCTGTAGTCTATATATCATGCTTGGCCATCAGCTAGAAAAAACAAAAAAAAATAGCAAGGATGTTAGAGAGAGAAGGTAAGTTTCAGCACGAATGAAAGAGTTCCCATATGAAGTGAAACATGGATACAATACGCATACAGCCATGGATAACAAAAGGTAGTCATCCCTTATGAACCACGGACGGTTGCCTCATGTCAAATTTGTAAGCATGTCGTGTGGAGAGAGAAACCAGAACTAACCTGCAGTTTTCCATATTTGGTATCAGTTACCCTATCTGCGGCAAGCACAGCCTTGACAGCGTTGATAGTCCATGCAGAAACAGCAAACTTGTGCGTAGGCAACGGGCCTCCTATCCCAGTGAAATCCACGATGGACAGATCAAGACAGTCGACGTATATGAGCTGATTTAAAACAATTTTACAAAGAAAGAAATATCAGTTGCCATCATGTGTGCTTTGTAGTAAGAAAAAAAACAGGATAATCTATGTTCCCATGATAATGAAGTTGATGTGCATGAAAAGAATAGAAAAAAAAGAAGAAGTTGCCTTCTGTATGTGCTAGTTGCCATCATAGTGTGATGGCAGTTGCCATATTGTCATGATGGCAGTTGCCATCATAGTGTGATAACAGTTGCGATACTAATATGATGGCAATTGCCATATTGTCATTATGCCAGTTGCCATATTGTCATTATGGCAGTTGCCATCTTGTTATGATCAGGTTGCCATGCATGAATAAAAGTGTGTTAAAAAATAGTGTTCACAAAAAGAACTGATAAAAAAATACCATTAAATGCAGTCGACAACCCTTTTGGTACATCTTGCTTGAGAATGCATCGTGTAGGAAGTCGGCAATAAACTTACATCAGTTCATGTTCTTCACATTTTTCAGATCCGCCTGCACCACAAAAAATTTCAGAACAAAAGGTTGCTGCATCAGAAATCAAATGAAAAAAACATCGAAAACACTGACAGTCACTAGCTTTACACATGACATCGGAGCCAAAAGATTATAGGAAAATAAAGTAGTAAAGATGGATCATTCACCAGGATGGTGAAGCATTTGTTGCTTGGGCGAAGAGAAGTGATCGGCGCGAAAACAGCTGAGATGAGATACATGAATAGCTTCATCTTGAAAACATCTCCATGCGTTGTCATGGCCTGCACCGAATCTGCCAGTGCAGACATGTTCGGCATGGATTCGAACCCAGGAAACAAACGGGGGAACAGCGCTTCCTCGATCTCATTATTGACCTCGTACGGGACTTTGATATGTCCACGAGGCACACCCAAAGTGCAGAACACGGGTTCCTCGTTCAACGGTAGTCTTCCACGTCCCGGAATCATGAATTCTCTGAAGGCGGGGTCGTAGATCTCACCAAGCCAGTCGCATACAGGGTTGACAAGGTTCGTGCACCGGACATCCATCAGAGCCTGCATACCCATCTCAGCAGCAGCTCCCTTCTGATCGTTGATGAATTTGTCAGTCAACGCAGTCAGTCGTTCTTGGGAGGCTCTGTTGCGAATACGTTTCTTCTTCTGCAAAAAACAGACAAAAAGTGATCAGTTGTTGCCATGTTTTGCAATGTCATGAAATTTTAGTTCATGACAGACGACTGCAAGCTCGAGATGCCAACCAGTAACATAAAACAGGAGGAGGGGGTGTGGATAGTTACCTCATCACCCTCTTTTCTCTGTTCAGTTGCCCGATTACGCTGTGGTGGATCCATGAAATCATCATCATCATTTTGATGATCACCACGAGCCATTCTGCTGAGATAGGAACAGACCAAATTGTCATGATGGAAATGTAAATGCAAGAGGTAAGCAGTTGCCACCTAACAGAAAATGTCAAGTAGTGAATGCAAAAATATAACATAAACACACACGCACCCCTCCTATGATTGTCGAAAACATAATGTGGCAAGTAAGCACGTTGGTTGCATTATCAAGTAAAAAAAAGTGTACAGATGGTAAATGCACTTGAAAACAAAAATGTTGAAGTTGCCATGTTAGCCCAAAATAGTACGATGGAAAGTCACAAAATCCTCCACATCACAAAAACTAAGATGTGGCAGCTCACACACTGTCCTAAAAATACACCAATCAAATGCCACCTGTTTAGTGGCAGAACTGTGCTAGGGTGAAATTGCCGTGCTGAAATGCAACACATACTACAAAAAAGCGATGAAACCACATCTAATCAAGAACCTGAAAATTGCCACAGTGTGTGCAGATATCACAAAGTCATTATGGAAAAACAAAAAAATTGCGTCTGCAGTACAATGAATTTGCCACATTGTACTGACTGTAACATGGCAACAGACATGATGTGGTCAGCCAAAAACTTGCCACATGCAAAGCATATGTATGGCATCTGACACAATTGATATGCAAATTTGGTTGCCATATTATGCAGCCAATTTACCACATTGTCTTATCTACAGTATAGCTACAGATAGTGTGTTCACATTCTATTTGCCACATGAATATACTATCCAAGTGGCAACAGGCACACTTGATGTGCACATTAGTTGTCGTCCAGTGCAGTTGGCTGCTGAAACTGCATTGACTACCGATTTACTACACTTTACCATTCACACCGTGTGGTAACTATCACAAATCATTCAGAAAAATTAGTTGCCACAATGAAAAAGCATGTTTGTGGCTACTATCACAGTAATTCAGCAAATTAGTTGCCACATGAAAGAGCGTGTGTGTGGCAACTATCACAGTCATTCAATAAAAATAGTTGCCGCATGTGAAAGCTTATTTGTGGCAACTATCACAGTCATTTCAGTAAGTTAGTTGCTGCATGGGAAAACACGTTTGTGGCAACTATCACATTTGTTCAGGAAGCTAGTTGCCATACAATCATGATAGTTAATCAAACTACCAAGTTTGCCTCATACTACAGTTTCAAAACCCAACTAACTAGATCTAGGGTTCAATGGCAACTACAGTGACTTCAAATTCAACCTCAAAGTTCTCCCCCGAACTGATTGCAAACACCAATTCAAACCAGTGCGCATCAAACAAACCGGAGGACATCTGCCCAATCCAAAGGCAAAACTAGTGCGTGCCTCCAGGCAGGCATAACCACACCGACGAGGCCGCCGCCGAGGCGGCGACGAAACTGCCCAGTGCCACCAAAAACGGCTAGCAGACGACTTCGTTGCCAGGGGGAACACCGACGCATCGCCGAATCGCCTGAATCTCTACGAATCTCGATCGAGGAATCGAACAGGGAGGAAAGGGGGGAAAATGCAGGAAGGGATTGCGAGAGTTGTAGCGAGCATTACCTTCAACCTGCAGGCGCTCCGACGAAGCCGCTCCATTCCGGCGAGCACCACCGACGGTCGAGAACACGGTCGATTCTTCCGCCTCCGCCGTCGCCTTCTCCCCTCGCCTTCTCCTCCAATGGTTTGAAATGCGAGTGGATTGTACCAGTAACTGCGGTGCGGGGGTGAGTAAATGGAACTATGAGGGAGAGGGGGCAGAGGTGTGCGACGTGTTTGACGTCAACCGCGGTTGACGCGTGGACTGCTGGCGCATAGAAGTTCCACCACACGCCCCAGAGTGGCAACCGCTGACCGCGGGAGGGCAACCAACGTGCGGGCGAACTGTCTCGCACACCGCACATGCGCCTCATCCTACGTGGCGCCGAAAAACGACCGGATTGTGCCAAGATTCATGCACAAAGCACCCAACGGTGATGCTTGCGTGTGGTCGAGATGGTGAACGCCCACACGTGTGGGCGTTAACATTTCTGTTAAGTTTAGTGGCTCAACATCCAAGCTCTAGATCAATACTTAGCATGAATTTTTCTAATCCATATACCTAGACAATCGGCAACATGGAGTTAAATATATGCTTGTGCGTTGCAACGGTGAGATAAATATTCTAAAGGCGCTATCAAGACGACATTAGCACAGAAGAATTTTGATTTGAAATGTTGCCATGACTACTTCTGTGTTGCAAATCTTCCTTGCCTTATACCCCAGGTTGTGTAAGGATTATGCTACTTGCAACAATATTGCCATGACAAAGTTCACGACAAAGCTCCCAGCACCAAAGTAAAAAAAACATAGCAACATTTATTGAGCTTATGTGCAAGTTAACTATAGATGTCCTACAATATTCATAAACATATTACAATGGCTATTACTCCATTTTATGATTGTTTCGTGGTAATCAATAAAATATGTGATTTATTTTTTGCGAAGAATGAGAAATAAGTTTTTTACAACATTTATCAAACGACCAAAATTTGTATGAACAAAACTGGGTATCTAAGGAAGCAATTCACTACCTTGTCAACACCTTTATTACAAGCATGCACGAAAGCGTGTAGGTTAGTCGCAAAAGGAGGATGGTTTGTTAAAAAAAGGATATTTAGATGATTTGTCGAGTCATAGATAAGTACAAAATGAGGACTATGATGACATCTGGTTATCAATTGCATCAATTTCGGTTCACATTTAATAAAATTACAGCCACAAAAGTGCACTGGTGCAAAGATGTAAAATGCATGAATTGCAATAGTTCGTAATATAAAAATGGTCACAACCAGCACTCTTGATATGCCTGCTAAAAATTCCTACCGTCTGCCGTCTTACACAGAACTATCCTATGACAGTATTTGCATTCTACCTCCACAAGGTTTCCATTACCATCTCTTTATGATTACAGAAATGGTCACATGCCTTAGGAGTACTGTTGCCTCTTGCCACGACTGCTACTTTTTGGCGGTATATCAACATCAAATCGATGCCAAAATAGTTGCACAAAATAATGGGATGGTGAAACTCCCTAGCTTCTTTAAGTTTTGAAACTAAACCATGCCAAAAGTTGCATGTTCGGTGTAGTACGACTCACAGACCCGACAAGCCCAAACAATTTCTTTTTTTGCATGGGAAGCAAATCAGGACTCGTATGAACTGAACAAAACATTTCACAGTAACATTGGCATTGTCTATTTCTACAGCACCACCTAAACAAAGAAACTCGGATAAATTATAATTTCACCGTGTCTTGCAATATAAAATGACAACTAAATTAATTCTACCTTGTTGGAGCCTGTAGTGGTCAGAGCTTGTCGTCTACCACGACGCCCACATCATAGAGCACATCCTTGAGATCACCAAGCAATTTAGCCAATGGCTCATTCCCGAGCACATTTCCTTCAAATAATAGAGACCACCACGCAGACTCCCTTGATTGCAGACTTGAGCCCCTCGATTTCTTCTGCAAACCTGGCTTCCCAAACCCAGGGATCACAACTGTGGAAGTGGGAGCTTGAGAGGATGGCTTAGGAACCAAATGCACCCTAAATCATTATACATAAATATATGGATGTGCCAAAAAATAGGTTAAGCTAACTACAATACTTACAATACAATATTTATGAAATTCTTACACAGGGAGGAAGCATCCAAACAATGGCTATCCTACATCGCAAGTATTTCTTCTAGAATATCCAGCATTTTCCAGACTGAGCTCCTGTTGATTTCAGACAAGCGAGATTGTCCTTCTTCTCCTGTTTGAAAAGGCAGCTCTCATAAATATAACAAAACGAATACAACTAACCAGGAAGTACTTGTTTGCTTGTGCAAGTGACTGAGAGGAAATACACCTTTTTTAAGGAGCTATGGGTCTCCCCTATTTCCAACAAACACCCGACCTATTAGAACTAACAAGGTTATTTGAAGGTTGCAAGTTAGTCACGAGGTAGAAAACTGGCAACACAGGTATGGAAACCAATACTCTTTTGTCGGTTGTCTGAAGCTAACAAATTAGGATTGTCCACACCTGCACTCCCAAGAACGCCAGGATTCAGACTGCCATACTGCCGCTTGCAATGCCCGAATGCTGCAGGTTTCACAGGGCACATCCAATTGCTGCAACCTGAGTGTGAGATGGCCAACAATATGTTCCGGCCATCCAAGACAGGCAGTGTGGTATCCTCGCTCAAGCACACCATCAAACCTCCAAAACTGCTCCCTGGTGGCATAATCACATATTGCAGGCTTTTAGTCACATATGGATAGCAAATTTCTTCTAGCTGGTATAACTTGCAATCTTACTATATGTATTATCACAACCAACCAATAATGCACACCATCAACCAAATAACTACTAAGATGTAGAGTGGAACCATATATTACATGTGACCGCAACATCGATTTTTTTGCTGGAACTATTCTTTTTTTTGCTGGGACTGGCCAAATTTTTTGCTGCGACCCAGCTACGGCGAGTCATTATTTTTGCTGGAACCTACGAGTTTTATTGCTGGAAACATACATTTGTTCTGTTAGAAGAAAATATAAATAGAGCATTAACTAGCAGCAAGGCTATTGGATCTTGACACCAAAATAGTCAAGATCTTAGTTAATTAAAAAAATAGTTAGATCTTTAGTACGTGATACCACTAAACATGCACAAGATTCTTACAAAGTTTAACCAAGAAAGAATAATATAATAAAAGCACTTGATCAAGACAGTTGCAACTCCTGTACCAAATTTCTGTGAAGCTCTTCTAGCTGGTATAATATGAAAACTTACTATTTATATTAACACAGCCAACCACTAATGTACACATTCAGACATGTAGAGTGGAACCATATAGCATTGGTCTCAAGCACTAATGCACACCTTCAGCCAATTAAGTACAGAGACGTAGAGTGGAACTATATAGCACTGATCTCAAGCACTAATGCACACCTGCAACCAATTAAGTACAGAGATATAGAGTGGAACTATATAGCACTGGTCTCAAGCACTAATGCGTACTTTCAGCTAATTAAGTACAAAGATGTAGAGTGGAACCATATGGCATTGTTCTTACCAAGATTAACAAAAAAGAGTCTTGTTCTGTTGATCAAATTTAATAGGTTTTTAAAACTGAAAAAGGCTTTTCCATTAAGCAAAAACCATAGGTAAATAATTGTTCATGCACCTTGCCAATTAGCACAAATAGAGATGTAAATTATCTCAGAGAGTTAGAACACCCAAAATTATTTAACCAATGCCCGTGCATACAATACCATGAACAATGCATTACCTCTCTGCCTTCACCATGATATTAGTTTACCTTTTCTTATATTTTTTCTGTTGTATAGTAGCTATTCTTCCTTGATAAAAATTAAGTACATCCAACCACTAATGTACGCCTTGAGACAACTCTCAGCGTGCCCTTTTCTTATATTTTTCAATACAAGATAAATATATTGTTATTAAGTTTAGTGTAGAGTCTTTCATGACAGGGGTCATAGTCGGCAATCAGACAATTCCAGTGCCAGCTTATCAGTCATGAAAATTGCTTACTAAATTATTGCCAAACCTTGCATATTTTCTGAAACAATTTTTAAAGTTGCAAATTGGACACTTCAGATCCAAGATTCAATGTACTTGTTCCAAATGGTGCTAGCTAACCACCTTCATACTCTGGAAAAGTTGTCCATTTTTTGCATGTTTCAGGAAAACGCGACACGCACACCGACACATTAGTACAATTAGCAAGTTGCAACTTAAAATTATGCACTGGTTCCCTTCCCACTAACTCCACTCCAATCTATACACCCTACAGACTGGCACATACCAATTACAATGTCTATGGAAGGGAACATTACAATTACAGTTTTGAAAGTTTCTTGCAATCCTGGTTACTAAACACGAATTTCTTGGGCACATTATTAAATTTGCAGGAGAGAACTTCAAGACAACACGGAACTATATGATGTACACAGTATGTACTTATGAAGGAAAAAACGAAGCATGTGGATTAAAATCTGATGTTCTGTTTCACATGTACCCCAAAGACCAAATGATCTGCAGTTAATTACTGAATTCTATTCTGCAATGAACTACTAACCCGTGCTCAATATTCTGCAGTTAACTTCTAACCTGTGACCTGTAATCCAATATTACTACTCCAGATCCATAGTAAACTCATGTTCAGTATCAACCTCCAGATCCATAGCAACCATCTATAGGCTGCATCCTCCACATTCCCATGTTGTTCATCGTCTCTGTTACAAAAAAACATCATCTCGATGTAAAATCATGGTGCTTGAAACTAATTCCTATCTCTAGGAGTACATTACATCCGATGTACTAACTGGAAAATTTAGTGCACAGAATCACCCAGATGAACTAATTCCTATCTCTAGCAGTACATTATATCCGATGTACTAACTGAAAAATTCAGTGCACAGAATCACCCAGCTGAACTGCACGCAAGATATAAACCAGAACTTCATTGCAACCAAATAATAATTCTTTGAACGAAAAAGAACATTACTGAATTGCAAGTGAACAAACAGAGAACCACGGCCACGTTGTTTTGGTGCTCCGACAACCTGCCTTCTCTCCCCCCGAGGCATCTTCACGTGCCGTCATCCTCCCTCCGTGTCGACCGTCGCCGCCAGTGATGATTGGCGGGAGAGCCTGCGTTCAAGGAAAAAGTGGGCGGGCAGCCGGCAGATCCAATCTTCGAAGCCATGCGGGAGGGGGGGGTGGACCGGCACGGTGAGGCGGGGCGTGCCGTGGTAGGAGGCGGCGGCGCGCTGGAGGTGGAGATAGGATTCAGAGGCAGGGCGGCACGGGTGTTTTTTTTCCTCTCAACCGTACCGGTTCGGCTGACTTATTGTGAGGAGTGAACAACAGTGACTGTTTTGAAAACTAGATAATGCCCCCGCGCGTTGCGGCGGGAATTTGTCATGGTCTTTTAGAGCAACCTTCATATATCAAAGAAGAAAACCATCTGTATGAAATAATACTATATTCATACATATAGGCAATGATTCAAAATTGGTCATGTTCAAATTTTTTAATATGGCTTGTTTTATGTTATTTATTTTTACAATTGCATATGTGTATTTCTTGTGAGCTTTCCTTACTGAATTAAGAAAGGAACATGGTTGATTATCGTTTCAAGAATAGGTCACACCCGGGAGAAGATATGTGTACGTTGTCAATCAAGGTGAAATGAGAAAAGAGAGAGCAAACTAATTTTCAGTACCTGCGCTGCTTCGGTTCGTTCATTTGTACTGGCTATCCATCTGTGTTCGAAATGATGGAAGTCATAAGGGAAAATGAGGATGCTTAGTAATAATTATTACAAACATACTATAGAAATAAGATTTCACAGTGTCAAATGACAACACATAACATGGTTGCCATCCAAAGGTAAACAGAACACATCCGTGCAACTGTTACATCATTTTTTTTTTGCACCAACGAATAGTTTCACATCAAATCTAGAGATCTAAGATTTGAAAACAAATTGTTACAATTGTTGAGAGATTGTCTTAAAGACCATATCAGAAAGAAAGAACTGCTACAAAATTGCGGGAATCGTGCACCACAACATTGCATTCTCACTAATAATAAATAAAAGACAGATCCAAAAGGATTTACGTAAAACTCTAGACAAAGTGAAAATGGTAAGACAACAAACTCTAGTACACAACCATAGTCCATCACCGCCAAATAAGACAACCATAGTACTCACATATTTCTGACATCTCCAACTACTACAGCCAAAACATGGATCATAGATATTAAGCAGCAAAACCAAACCAAACATTCACACATTGGCAAGACAACAAATTTTAGATAAATATCCTGAAAATGTGCAGATTGTGTCAACAAAGTTAACGCAAATACATGTGGTCCCATGATTCTTTCATTCTATGAAATTGTATCTCCGTGCAACATAGTGATTATATAGGCAGTATATATATGGGTAACTATCTTCTTTTTGACATGGCGTGATGTTGCCCTACATGGATTTTTTTAGCATCATTAGGATTGTATTAAATGAATATTATGGCGAGTTGGTTAATTCTAAAGATCTGGTTCGATCTTTTAGATTTATGTGATGCATAGTACCTTGATATATATTTTTCTTACTGGCAGTACTCCACTTCTCCTGAATGTTTCCTGATTTCGTGTTGTTTGTAGTGTTGCACAAAGAAAATATGGTGGATATTGTTAATTGCTGGATATAATAAATTGGGCCAGGTGCTAAAGCATATTTTGCCAGTTCCCAGTTCAATCTCCATTTACCATGATGGGGCTTAAGAATCATAAGGTAAGGTTGAAGAGAACTGAGACTGCAAGAATCGACAAAATTAGAAAAACAAGGGTAGTTGTGCACTTGTGCGTGTGCAAAAAAGTTAGATACTTACCATTCAGGTTGCTTGCACTTTTAGTTGTAACACAATACCCTGGAAAAAAAATGTAAAAATGAAGATTAGCTTGCAACACTGCAGCTCAAATTGACATATCTAGGGATGCCTACCAAGACAAAATGACTGGTCTGATCCTAAAAAAGGAAAGAATATAACCAAATAAACTATAGAAAGAAGAATACTAATCAGAAGAGGAATCGTTCCTAGCTTGAGTATTGACTGTGCTTAATTGGAAAGAAAAAACATTGCTTAGATCACCTACATGTCAGGCTCCACAGATCTGGGAGTTAACAAATGACATTAGTGGAAATTAATGATCAGGGGTACCAACACATTTGTAGTATTACTGAATTTCTGTCCTTCTTTGGTTTACTGGCATTTACGGCCACGCCAGCCCTAAGTGAAAAACAAATTGTAACAGGACTTAAAATCCATAAGCACAGAAGAAATAGAGTGGTGTAGTAGTAGTACAACAGCCAGACGAATCCTCATCACCTCACACACAATCCTATAATATGAGCTTTGCAACAGCCAAGACATGATTTTGGCAAGACAATTAACAGATGCACTTCTAGGCACAGCAATTTCTAAATCTCTGAATTTAAAAACCGTACCTGTAAAAATTGGATGGGCAGGGGATGAATCGATGGACACCACAATGCAGAGGCTGCCGGGGGACCTGGTTCAGAGTGGGGAGGAGACACCGGGAGCTGCAGGTGTGTCCCTGCAAACACGCACAACACCAGCAAGAGATGGACATCGGCAACAGAGGCTTCAAATTCGCACCCACCATGAAGGTCAACGATTATGAGAGGAAGAAAGCGACGACTCTCGAGTCTCGACCAGTGGCGACTGGCGTGGGCATGAATCTGTGGAGAAGGTGAAGAGAAAGAGAAGCTACCGTAGGGAATACAGGAGGTTGAGATGCCGAACCCTTCAGGGGGGAGGGACGAATATAGCGAGCTGCCGTGCTTGGTGGAGAAGACAGGAAGTAGAGGGGGCGCGCGATGGGAAGTAAAGACGAAGTGGAGCGGGCGCGCCTGCGATGGGGAAGAAGGAAACTGTGCTCGCGGAACCTTCGGGGAAATAGAAACGGACGGTGCTACTAAAAAAAACAGAAGATTAAAAGAAGAAGAGAAAACCTTTAAAAGGAAAATAATCGCTGACGAGGAGGTGGGCTTGCCTTGCGGTGGGGATGCATGGGTGTGACGTGGCTGCACTGCTGATGTGTACATGTTGCATGTTTAGATAAATCAAGTAGTGGGGGTGAACTTCTTAAGTATATAAGATTGTCGCGACGGTTAACCCTACGAAGTCAATCCGTGCTTTATTATTAGGGAAAGATAACTAACTTTTGGAGCTTCGAGAGCGAAAGGCGTTGCTCCAACAGACGGTCCATATGTAAAAACATTAGACCACGCCTTTCAAAGATGTAAAATTAAAAACGTCGTGATGCAAATTTACATCACGAAATACAAGTGATGTAAAACCGCGGACGCCCGCGAAAAAAAATATCGTGGCCGCCCGCGAAACGACCAACCGCCAGTTCATTTGCCTTCCCGCTCACGCCCGCCGGCCCACGACCTGCCTATCCCCCCCCCCCCCCGGCTTCCGCCGCCGCCATGGCCGAAGCCGGCGACCCCGCCACCTTCACTGCCGCCCCCGCTGCCTTCGCCACCGACTCCGCAGTCGGTGGGCTGACCCACGTCGCCGCCTCCACTGCCGCTGCGGCGAACTTGCCCTCCGGCTCCGCATCCATGCCACCGCCCCCCTCCCGCCGCCCCGACGCCTATGAAGACGAAGGCACGAGGCGGAGGCAAACAGCCGGCGAATCGCGGTCGGAATGTCACCCCCAATATGCGATCCAATTCGAGAGGAACTCGAAGGTCCCACTAAGGATAAAGCCGCATATTGAAGACGCTTTTGCAAGGTGGATATCATTACATCCTACCATTACATAATAGATGGGGATACATACAAAAGGCATACAATGCCACATGAATACAACAACATCATATATAAGAGCAACATCCGACTACGGATGAAACACAAACAAAAACTCAACCGACATCCACCCTGCTAGTCTAGGCTGCCGATCAGGAACCTAACCCTCAATCGAAGAAGAAGCAGAAGAATAACTCCAAAGCAAGTAAACATCGCTCTCACGTCATGATCACGCATTACCTGTATCTGCAATTGTTGTTGTAGTAATCTGTGAGCCACAAGGACTCAGCAATCCAATTACCATGGGTATCAAGATTAGCAAAGCTTAATGGGTATGGAAAGGATCAGTGGTGAGGTTGTAGCAACACTAAGCATTGTATGGTGGCTAACTTACGAGTACAAGAATAAGATGAGAAGCTACGCAAACGGTCGCAAACTAGTAATGATCAAAAAATGATCCTGAACTACTTACGTTCAAACATAACCCCACCGAGTTCTCTTCTTGACTCGCTTGAAAAGAGACAGTCACGGTTACGCACATGGTTGGTGTATTTTATTTCGGATCTGGTGTTAAGTTCACTACAACCGGATATTAAAAACTCCCATCTACCACATAACCGCGGGCACAGCTCTCGAAAGTTTAAATCCTGCAGGGGTGTCCCAACTTAATTAGCCCACGACAAGCTCTCACGATCAACAGAGGAAAATCCTCCTCCCAGAACAACCCGATCAAACTCAGAATCCCGGTTCACAAGACATTTCGACAATGGTAGAACAAGTCCAGCAAGACCTCCTGACGTGCCGACACCCTGATAGTAGCCGCGCATATGTTGTCTCATGCCACAATCGGATTGTCCAAACTTCCAGTAGGCCAAATCCAGAGTTGCCCCTGGCGGTCACCGGCGGTTGACAGGTTTGGACCAACACTCATGAGAAGCACTGGCACGGGTTGTTAATTAAGTCCTCGAGGTCTGGAAAGTCCCTATGCAAGTTTTAGTCATTATTAGGCAAATGGTAAAACCAATGTTGGGCCTTGCTGGAAATTTTTTATTCAAAGCAAACTGTCAAGGTGTAACGCCCCGAATTCGATGCGCCAGGTGTCTGCTAGTTATTCGCCATCGTTGCCATGTCATTTGCTTGCGTGTTGCATTTTTCCATGTCATCATGTGCATTGCATTGCACACGTGTTCGACTCATGCATCCGAGCTTTTTCCCCGTTGTCCGTTCCGCGATCCGGCACTCCTATGTCCTCCGGCGTCCCCCTCTTGCCTCTTCTCTTGTGCGGGTGTTAAACGTTTTTGGAATGGACCGAGGCTTGCCAATGTTGGAAATATGCCCTAGAGGCAATAATAAATTAGTTATTATTATATTTCTTTGTTCATGATAATCGTTTATTATCCATGCTATAATTGTATTGATAGGAAACTCAGATACATGTGTGGGTACATAGACAACACCATGTCCCTAGTAAGCCTCTAGTTGACTAGCTCGTTGATCAACAGATGGTTACGGTTTCCTGACCATGGACATTGGATGTCGTTGATAACGGGATCACATCATTAGAAGAATGATGTGATGGACAAGACCCAATCCTAAGCCTAGCACAAAGATCGTAGTTCGTATGCTAAAGCTTTTCTAATGTCAAGTATCATTTCCTTAGACCATGAGATTGTGCAACTCCCGGATACCGTAGGAATACTTTGAGTGTACCAAACGTCACAACGTAACTGGGTGGCTATAAAGGTGCACTACAGGTATCTCCGAAAGTGTCTGTTGGGTTGGCACGAATCGAGACTGGGATTTGTCACTCCGTGTGACGGAGAGGTATCTCTGGGCCCACTCGATAGGACATCATCATAATGTGCACAATGTGATCAAAGAGTTGATCGCGGGATGATGTGTTACGGAACGAGTAAAGAGACTTGCCGGTAACGAGATTGAACAAGGTATCGATATACCGACGATCGAATCTCGGGCAAGTACTATACCGCTAGACAAAGGGATTTGTATACGGGATTGATTGAGTCCTTGACATCGTGGTTCATCCGATGAGATCATCGTGGAACATGTGGGAGCCAACATGGGTATCCAGATCCCACTGTTGCTTATTGACCCGAGAACGTCTCGGTCATGTCTGCATGGTTCCCGAACCCGTAGGGTCTACACACTTAAGGTTCGATGATGCTAGGGTTATAAGGGAAGTGAAGGAAATATGCCCTAGAGGCAATAATAAAGTTATTATTTATTTCCTCATATCATGATAAATGTTTATTATTCATGCTAGAATTGTATTAACCGGAAACATGATACATGTGTGAATACATAGACAAACATATAGTCACTAGTATGCCTCTACTTGACTAGCTCATTAATCAAATATGGTTATGTTTCCTAACCATAGACATGTGTTGTCATTTGATTAATGGGATCACATCATTAGAAGAATGATGTGATTGACATGACCCATTTCGTTAGCCTAGCACTTGATTGTTTAGTATGCTACAATTGCTTTCTTCATGACTTATACATGTTCCTGTAACTATGAGAAATATGCAACTCCCGATGCTTAAGTCTGTCCGAATCATGTTAGCTATTGCTGCATTTCATGATTATGAAATTTGGCAAATGGATGTCAAAACTACATTCTTGAATGGATTTCTGGAAGAAGAGTTGTATATGATGCAACCAGAAGGTTTTGTTGATCCAAAAGGTGCTAACAAAGTGTGCAAGCTCCAGCGATCCATTTATGGACTGGTGCAAGCATCTCGGAGTTGGAATAAACGTTTTGATAGTGTGATCAAAGCATATGGTTTTATACAGACTTTTGGAGAAGCCTGTATTTACAAGAAAGTGAGTGGGAGCTCTGTAGCATTTCTGATTTTATATGTAGATGACATATTATTAATTGGAAATGATATAGAATTTCTGGATAGCATAAAGGGATACTTGAATAAAAGTTTTTCAGTGAAAGACCTCGGTGAAGCTGCTTACATATTGGGCATCAAGATCTATAGAGATAGATCAAGACGCTTAATAGGACTTTCACAAAGCACATACCTTGACAAAATTTTGAAAAAGTTCAAAATGGATCAGGCAAAGAAAGGTTTCTTGTCTGTGCTACAAGGTGTGAAGTTGAGTCAAACTCAATGCCCGACCACAGCAGAAGATAGAGAGAAAATGAAAGATGTTCCCTATGCTTCAGCCATAGTCTCTATCATGTATGCAATGCTGTGTACCAGACCTGACGTATACTTAGCAATAAGCTTGGCAGGAAGGTACCAAAGTAATCCAGGAGTGGATCACTGGACAGTGGTCAAGAACATCCTGAAATACCTGAAAAGGACTAAGGATATGTTTCTCGTATATGGAGGTGACAAAGAGCTAGTCGTAAATGGTTACGTTGATGCAAGCTTTGACACTGATCCGGACGTTTCTAAATCGCAAACCGGATACGTGTTTTTATTAAACGGTGGAGCTGTAAGTTGGTGCAGTTCTAAACAAAGCGTCGTGGCGGGATCTACATGTGAAGCGGAGTACATAGCTGCTTCTGAAGCAGCAAATGAAGGAGTCTGGATGAAGGAGTTCATTACCGATCTAGGTGTCATACCTAGTGCATCGGGACCAATGAAGATCTTCTGTGACAATACTGGTGCAATTGCTTTGGCAAAGGAATCCAGATTTCACAAGAGGACCAAGCACATCAAGAGACGCTTCAATTCCATTCGGGACCAAGTCCAAGTGGGAGACATAGAGATTTGCAAAATACATACGGATCTGAATGTTGCAGACCCGTTGACTAAGCCTCTCTGACGAGCAAAACATGATCAACACCAAGACTCCATGGGTGTTAGAATCATTACTATGTAATCTAGATTATTGACTCTAGTGCAAGTGGGAGACTGAAGGAAATATGCCCTAGAAGCAATAATAAAGTTATTATTTATTTCCTCATATCATGATAAATGTTTACTATTCATGCTAGAATTGTATTAACCGGAAACATGATACATGTGTGAATACATAGACAAACATATAGTCACTAGTATGCCTCTACTTGACTAGCTCATTAATCAAAGATGGTTATGTTTCCTAACCATAGACATGTGTTGTCATTTGATTAGTGGGATCACATCATTAGAAGAATGATGTGATTGACATGACCCATTCCGTTAGCCTAGCACTTGATCGTTTAGTATATTGCTATTGCTTTCTTCATGACTTATACATGTTCCTGTAACTATGAGAAATATGCAACTCCCGTTTACCGGAGGAACACTTTGGGTACTACCAAACGTCACAACGTAACTGGGTGATTATAAAGGAGTACTACATGTGTCTCCAAAGGTACATGTTGAGTTGGCGTATTTCGAGATTAGGTTTTGTCACTCCGATTGTCGAAGAGGTATCTCTGGGCCCTCTCGGTAATGCACATCATTATAAGCCTTGCAAGCAATGTGACCAAATGAGTTGGTTACGGGATGATGCATTACAGAATGAGTAAAGAGACTTACCGATAACGAGATTGAACTGGGTATTGGATAGCGACGATCAAATCTCGGGCAAGTAACATACCGATGACAAAGGGAACAACGTATGTTGTTATGCGGTTTGACCGATAAAGATCTTCGTAGAATATGTAGGAACCAGTATGGGCATCCAGGTCCCGCTATTGGTTATTGACCAAGAATGGTTCTAGGTCATGTCTACATAGTTCTCGAACCCGTAGGGTCCGCACGCTTAACGTTACGATGACAGTTTTGTTATGAGTTTATAAGTTTTGATGTACTGAAGTTTGTTCGGAGTCCCGGATATGATCACGGACATGACGAGGAGTCTCGAAATGGTCGAGACATAAAGATTGATATATTGGACGACTATATTCGGATACCGGAAGTGTTCCAGGTGATTTCGGAGAAAACCGGAGTGCCGGAGGGTTACCGGAACCCCCCCCCCCCCCCCCCCGGAGAGTTAATGGGCCACATGGGCCTTGGTGGGAAGAGAGAGGGGCGGCCAGGAAGGGTCGCGCGCCCCCTCTCCCTCTGGTCTGAATTGGACTAGGAGGGGGGCGGCGCCCCCCTCTTTCCTTCCCCTCCTCTCCCCCTTCCTTCCCCTCCTAGTAGGAGTAGGAAAGGAGGAGTCCCACTCCTACTAGGAGGAGGACTCCTCCTCCTGGTGCGCCCAACAAGGGCCGGCCGGCCTCCCCCCTCCCTCCTTTATATACGGGGGCAGGGGGCACCCCATAGACACAAGTTGATCTACGGATCGTTCCTTAGCCGTGTGCGGTGCCCCCCTCCTCCATATTCCACCTCTGTCATATCGTCGCGGAGTTTAGGCGAAGCCCTGCGCCGGTAGAGCATCATCATCGTCACCACGCCGTCGTGCTGACGGAACTCATCCCCGAAGCTTTGCTGGATCGGAGCCCGGGGATCGTCATCGAGCTGAACGTGTGCTGAACTCGGAGGTGCCGTACGTTCGGTGCTTGGATCGGTTGGATTGTGAAGACGTACGACTACATCAACCGCATTGTCATAACGCTTCTGCTTACGGTCTACGAGGGTACGTGGACAACACTCTCCCCTCTCGTTGCTATGCCATCACCATGATCTTGCGTGTACGTAGGAAATTTTTCGAAATTACTACGTTCCCCAACAGGAAGTTTGTATGTGGTTACCGAATGTTGTTCAGAGTCTCGGATGAGATCACGGACGTCACGAGGAGTTCCGGAATTGTTCGGAGGTAAAGATTTATATATGGGAAGTCCTGTTTTGGTCACCGGAAAAGTTTCGGGTTTTATCGGTAACATACCAGGACCACCGGGAGGGTCCTCGGGGGTCCACCAAGTGGGGCCACTGTCGGTGTCAAAACCGGCGGATCTCGGGTAGGGGGTCCCGAATTGTGCGTCTAGGCGGATGGTAACAGGAGACAAGGGACACAATGTTTTACCCAGGTTCGGGCCCTCTTGATGGAGGTAAAACCCTACGTCCTGCTTAATTAATATTGATGATGTGTGTTACAAGAGTAGATCTACCACGAGATTAAGGAGGCTAAACCCTAGAAGCTAGCCTATGGTATGATTGTTCTTCGTCCTACGGACTAAAGCCATCCGGTTTATATAGACACCGGAGAGGGCTAGGGTTACACAGAGTCGGTTACAATGGTAGGAGATCTACATATCCGTATCGCCAAGCTTGCCTTCCACGCCAGGGAAAGTCCCATCCGGACACGGGACGAAGTCCTCAATCTTGTATCTTCATAGTCTTGGAGTCCGGCCGATGATGATAGTTCGGCTATCCGGACACCCCCTAGTCCGGGACTCCCTCAGTAGCCCCTGAACCAGGATTCAATGACGACGAGTCCGGCGCGCATATTGTCTTCGGCATTGCAAGGCGGGTTCTTCCTCCGAATAATTTATAGAAGATCGTGAACACCAAGATAGTGTCCGGCTCTGCAAAAATAAATTCCACGTATAACCGTAGAGAGAATAATATTCACACAAGTTCAATTTGCTGACGTATTTTGTGGTATGACGTCACACCACTACCAAGCCTTTACTAGAATCGTTTTAATTGTACCACCTCAGCGCGTTTAGCGAAGCGGTTTCCTTGGCACGTCTTGTCGAAGCAGAGATCGTGTTCCCTTATTCCGGGATTCCCATCAATACGGACGTGGGTAACCCAACTGCGCCATTGATTGCGGCGCTTGGGAGATAAGCAAGTTTTATCAGGCCGGTGGGGACATATGTTCTTGTCCGCCCATATAAGGGGATAAAGATCCAACCCTTTTACCTGCGCCTTCTTCCTCCTTGGCTTATCCATCTCCGCGAACTTGAGCTCCAGCACCCAAGTCCGCACTTCTCACCTCAACCTTCTCCAACTATGTCCGGAGCGGGAGGCAAGTGGATGGCCTCCTCCATCACGGAGGGGCAGATCCAGAAGCTGCGCAACGCCGGATATTTGTCCAGCAACATCGCGCACCGGCTCCCCGACGAGGGAGAGCTCATCCCCACCCCCAGGCCCCATGAGAGGGTAGTATTTCTTCCCCATTTTCTCCGCAGACTGAGCTTCCCACTTCATCCCTTTGTCCGGGGGCTCATGTTCTACTACGGCCTGGATTTCCATGATCTGGCCCCGAATTTCATCCTCAACATCTCGGCGTTTATCGTCGTGTGTGAGGCCTTCCTCTGCATCCAGCCCCACTTCGGCTTGTGGCTCAAGACCTTCAGTTTCAAGCCGAAGGTTGTGAAGGGCAGCCAAGCGGAGTGCGGAGGCGCCATGGTGGGCAGGATGTCCCACATTACTTGGCTGGAGGGTGCTTTCGTGGAAACCATTAAGGGGTGGCAATCGGGGTGGTTCTACATCACCGAGCCGCGTGACCCTGAATGGGCAGCGGCCCCCGAATTCAGATCTGGCATCCCTACACGGCTCACCTCCTGGAAAGAGAGTGGCCGAATCTGGGGTGATTCGGAGGAGTTGACCGGACTCCAAGCCTGTATCCAAAAGCTGGTGGACAAGAAGCTCAAGCTTGTCAACATAGTCCAGGTCATGCTCATTCGCCAGATTCTCCCGTGCCAACGACGGGGCTTCAACATGTGGGAGTTCGATCCGGTGCAGCACCAGACTTTGAGCGGGCTCTTCGACACTACGTACGAAGATGTCTGTAAGGTGCTGTTCAAGGGCGCCGAGGCTCCCGCATCCGCTATCGCGGATTCAGCTCGCAGCGTCCGGCTGACGAGGTAAGTGATTTTGTCCTTTTTGTTTTCCATAGTTTGACTCTATGCGGGATCTAAACTCCCTTTCCTTTGACAGGGCTGGCTGAAGAAGGCCAAACAGACTATCTGTCCGGCCCCATTACCAGAGGACCCAGCGGACGCCCGCTTAACGGGCTGCTGGCTCCGGCACAACACGTGGTGCCGGAGAAGAAGGCCAAGAAGAAGGCCACGGGCACTCGGAAGAGTTCCCATTTTCAGGTGCTATCGGATGATGACTCCGAGGCAGACTCCTCCCACAAAGGCGAGGAGGAGAAAAAGAAAGCCTCTCCCCCAGCGGGGGGAGGGAAGAAAAGGAAGGCCTCCCCAACAAGGGAGGCCGAAGGGTCCAAGAAGGGAAAAACTCTTTCCCCGGACTGCTCTTCCAACGCCAATGACGATGATGAGGACTGACCTCCAAGGGCCAAGGCCCTGGCGAGATCGTAAGTATCCGGACTCCCGAATAACTTCATGGTTTTTCTTTTTTGCCACACAATGTCTTTATAATGCCGCATTCAACCCTGCAGTCCGCCCAAGGATGATCTTCCCGCTTCGTCGAGCGGGTCCTTAGGTGCGTCGGATATGGATTCTCTTCTGACCGCCTCCACCCCCCATGATGCGGACGATGCCGAGGTGGGATCCCGGGAAGGGACCCACCAGGAGTAGGAGGCCCCGGAGGTGTCGCAGGACAACCTCCCGGACTTTGCACCGGACTCGGCTCTGGAACCCATAGTGGCTCCGGAGTCCGGCGGGCGGCCCCTTCGCCAGAAGGGCAAGGCCGTGACGCCGGCAGCCTCTGTCCAACCGTAGGCGCCGGATAACTTGCTGGAGGCGCTCAATCGCGCCTCCATTGAAGAGGAACACCGCACTGTTATGAGTGCGATGATTCAGAAGGTTCAACTCGCCAAGAGCGGGCTAACCGAAGCCTGCAGCAGCCTTCTAACAGGCTTTGAGGTAAGAATTTTGATATATGTAAAATAGTACCGCATAGACAGTAGCCCCTGATGCTCGGTTCGGTGTTCGGAAAGAAAAGTAGGACTCAGGATCTAAAAAGATATACGCAGGAGTCATAAAAAATATGTCAATATGGGATTGCAGGCTGTGCTGCTGACCTCCGCCGTACTGACTGCGGAGGTCAATACTTTGAAGGAAAGCCTCGAGCGGTCCGAGAACGAGCTCGGCCATGCCAAGAAGCAGCTCGAGGAAAAAGAAGGTGAGTAATACCTTATTAAAATTGTACCTTACAGAAAAGGATTTGGTTGCAAGAAAAATGACAAGGATAATGTGGATATAGCAGGGGCCACAAACGAGGTGGCGACCCTGAAGGAGGCGGTGTCCGCGATCGAACGTAATGCGGCCGCAGAACGCACCGAGCGAGAGAAGCATGAGGCGCGGATGGCGGAGGTACAGCAAGAGCTCCAAGCTCTCATGGAAAAACATGAGAGTTTGGAGCGTGACTCGAAGACTCGAAAGTCCGAGCTTGCGACGGCTCTTGAGAGTGCCAAAGCCGCTAAGGCCGAAGCCTATAAGGCCCTCCAGGAAATCGAGGCGTTGAAGAAAATAGCGGCGGGTAAGGCATTTTTCATGCAAAGTAAGCATGTGAGTGTGAATTACCTATCACTTACCCGAATTCGGAGCTCTCCAGGAGCGTTCGCAGATCTGCCCCGTAGCATGTCCGATGCTGCCGCTTTCTATAGGGCCGAGGAGGGGAGCTCGACGGAGAAGGTCTTCTGGTCTCAGTATGCAGAGGCCGGACATCCGGTGCCCCTTAGTGACCAGCTGAAGCAGCTGGTCGAGCTCCACAAGGCGGCCGAACAGGCCATGAAGGGCCTCATAGTTCGGTTGTGGCCTAAGGAGGCCATGCCTGGGAGCTACTTCGGCCTGGTGTGGCGGCTGGTGGATGCATGTCCATGGGTTGAAGTCATCAAGCACTCCGCCTGTATTGAAGGTGCCCGTTGGGCCCTTGCCCGCGCAAAGGTGCACTGGGGCAAGATGGATGCCCAGAATCTTGTGACGGATGCGCCACCGCAGGGCAAGGAGCATCACACGCCCGAAATGTATTATAAAACTGTCCTGAAGGGTGCCCGCATTATTGCGGGTGAGTGTTCCAAAGATGTAATTTTTGAGTAGACTCGCATTTTATTATCCTGTGCGCTGAAAACTTAGTTCATATGCGCTAAGCAACGCTTGTTAATTTAAAATATTACCTTCTGTGCGGCTGTTTATCAAATCTGAGAGATGGCTCGTCGGCTTCGGCCCCCATGCCACGAGTGCTGGGGTGTTCGGGATAAACTTGAGCACTCTTGTTCCCATTTTTGGGTCCATCTAGGGAGGCTCTCAACACAACGAACAAGGCAACCGGACTTATAATGCTTGAACACTCTCACTTAGCCATAGAATTCTATAATTTTAAATTTCGGCGAAGCCCCTAGTCTTCGGAAGACCGAATTTGGGGCGCTATCCACGCCTAGGCCGGACAAAAACCGGCTCCTCGCTCTAAGCGGCATAAGTCTTTAGGGACTCGCAAAAAACCTCTCGAACAGCGACCAGCTCTCGCCTCATCATGACGGTCAGTTTTAGCTTTCTCCACTGAGGCGCTCGCCCAGCTCAACTGGGGCGCAATCGCAGTGGTTCTCCCAGTGCTACCTTAGCCGATACAACGGAACGTAAGGTACCAAAACATGGGAGCCGAGCAAACCCAACTATTGACCCAAGACATGATTCGGAGCCGATGCATATAATGCTATAAGTTCGGGGTGCCGCACTTGTGAAAGTGTTCAGACTTATCACACCATGATGTGGGAAACATAAGCCCCTGGTGTATTTTAGCCGTACCAAAATGTACGGATGCAACATGTCATAAATGAACATATGTATAAGAAAGAAATGCAATTGGAAGCAAGAAGGTGCTGCATTACTTATTCAAGAAAAACTGCTGTAAATGCAGAACGATACAAATGGTGCGATAAGCAAGGGGTGGGACTATTAAACATGTCCCCCTCCAGGGGTAGGCTGCGGAATGGTGTATAAAACAGATTTAATGCTCGTAATGGAGACCACCTGGATATTCGTTGTAGCCTTTCTCCTTCCCTGGCTATTGCATCGTGAGTTCGGCAGGTCTGCTACCGGACAGGGCCTCTGACGAACGGAGTCCTGTGGGTAAAAAATAAATAAAAAGAGAAAAAAAAAGAACGACACACTTGAGAGCCCCTGTTGTGGTTGAGCCGCATTCTGGGCCTATCGTGGTCGTGCCCCTCTCCCCATGCCCATGGTATCTTCAGAGCGTAATGGTGTACGCGAAGGATCTATCTTGACTTTTTACAGGGGCTGGGGTTGGGGCCGCACTGCTACGCGTGCTCAGAATGTGCCAGGTGGTCTTGTTGTAGGTTACTCCGGGCGCGTTTAGCCGTGTCCGGTCGCTTAACAGCCGGACTCGAGAATTGCCTTAAGAGGCTGCACTGTACTTCTGCCGCGAGAGCCGCTGTGTGTTCCTCCATTTGGAGAGAGCATTCAGTGTTTTCGTTGACCGTAATGACTCCTCGAGGGCCTGGCATCTTGAGCTTGAGGTATGCGTAGTGCGGCACCGCGTTGAACTTTGCGAAGGAGTACGTCCGAGCAGAGCATGATAGGCGCTGTGGAACGGAACTATGTCGAAGATTAACTCCTCGCTTCGGAAGTTATCCGGGGATCCGAAGACCACTTCTAGTGTAACTGAGCCTGTACAATTGGCTTCTACACCTGGTATGACGCCTTTAAAGGTCGTCTTGGTAGGTTTAATCCTTGAGGGGTCTATGCCCATTTTGCACACTGTATCCTAATAAAGCAGGTTCAGGCTGCTGTCGCCATCCATCAGGACTCTGGTGAGGTGAAATCCATCGACGATTGGGTCTAAAACCAATGTGGTGAATCCGCCGTAGCGGATGCTGGTGGGGTGGTCCCTTCGGTCAAAAGTGATTGGGCAGGAGGACCATAGATTGAACTTCGGGGCAACTGGCTCCATTGTGTATACATCCCTGAGTGCACGCTTCCGCTCCCTTTTGGGTATGTCCGTTGCGTATATCATGTTCACCGTCCGCACCTGTGGGGGGAAACCCTTCTGTCCTCTATTGTTCGGCGGTCGGGTCTCTTCCTCGTCATCGCTATGCAGCCCCTTGTCATTGTTTTCGGCAATTAACTTGCCTGCCTGCTTGAATACCCAACAGTCCATGTTGGTGTGGTTGGCTGGTTTTTCGGGGGTGCCGTGTATCTGGCACGAGCGGTCGAGTATTCGGTCCAAATTGGACGGACCCGGAGTAGTTCTTTTGAATGGCTTTTTCCGCTGACCGGGTTTAGAGCCTCTGAATCCGGCATTAACTGTCGTATCCTCACTATTGTCGCCGTTAATGCGGCATTTGTTTTTGTTACGACGCGACCTGCCATTACGGTCCTTGATATCCGTACTGCCAGAATTTTTGCTGAGGTTGTTGTTGCGTGCTAGCCAGCTGTCCTCACCCGCGCAGAAGCGGGTCATGAGTGATGTGAGGGCTGCCATGGATTTCGGCTTTTCCTGTCCCAGGTGCCGGGCAAGCCACTCGTCGCGGATGTTATGCTTGAAGGCCGCGAGGGCCTCCGCATCCGGACAGTCGACGATTTGGTTTTTCTTGGTTAAGAACCGTGTCCAGAATTGTCTGGCCGATTCGTCTGGCTGCTGAATTATGTGGCTTAGGTCATCAGCGTCTGGTGGTCGCACATACGTGCCTTGGAAGTTATCGAGGAATGCGGCCTCCAGGTCTTCCCAACTCCCAATTGACTCTGCTGGCAAGCTGTTAAGCCAATGTCGGGCTGGTCCTTTAAGCTTGAGTGGGAGATATTTGATGGCGTGAAGATCATCACCGCGGGCCATGTGGATGTGAAGGAGATAGTCTTTGATCCAAACCGCGGGGTCTGTTGTGCCATCGTAAGATTCAATATTCACGGGTTTAAACCCTTCGGGGATTTGATGATCCATTACTTCATCTGTGAAGCATAGTGGGTATGCGGCGCCTCTGTACTGGGCGATATCACGATGGAGCTCAAAAGAGCTTTGTTTGTTTTGTTCGGCCCGCCCGGACTTACTGTGTCCGGTGCGACAACTGTCGTCGCGTATCATGGGGCGCCCACGTGATCCGTAGATCGATCTTGATTGTTTTTCCTTATCCTCCAATATATCTCGCAAGTCCGGAGCGTTCCCCTGTGGCCTTGTGCTTTTCGAGCGATGCCGGGGTACGGTTCTGGTGAAGGGCCTAGAGGCCTCTCTGTCGCGACCAAGGGGTGGTCGGTCAGCCGTATTGTCTGCTGGTGATGCAGGTTCATATGCCTCCTCCTCTAATCGGGGGAGCAGCTTGCGTTTAGGGTAGCTTTTGGAGGGGCGTTCGAGCTCATGCTCTTCAGCCGCGAGGACTTCAGTCCATTTGTCAGCTAGCAGATCTTGATCAGCTCTAAGATGTTGCTGCTTTTTCTTGAGGCTGTTTGTCGTGGCCATAAGCCTGCGTTTAAAACGCTCTTGTTCGATGGGATCCTCAGGCACGACGAATTCATCGTCGTCGAGGCTCGCCTCGTCTCCGAAGGGAGGCATATAATCCTCTACCTCTTCTTCTGCCGCTCTCTCATGAGGGCTGGCATCTCCGTCCTCCTGTGCTGAATCTTGCTGGAGTGGGTTGTCTTCGGCACTATCTGGGGTGTTATTATCTCCGGTGCCGGAATCTTCATTCTTGCTATGGCGGGATTTAGAGCGGCGCCGCTGACGCCGGCGCTTGGGCTGTTTCTTGGAGGGGTCATCCTCCGCTGCTCCTTCGCCATTCCCGTCCTTTGGGATATCCACCATGTATATGTCATATGATGAGATGGCTTTCTAGTGCCCGGTAGACGCTGGTTCTTGGTCGTCTCTGACGTCGTCATCCATACCGTCGATGTCTTCGGAGTCGTAGTCTAGCATGTCGGTTAGATCGTCGACAGTGGCTACCAAGTGGGTGGTGGGTGGGCTTTGAATTTCTTCGTCGTCCGCATCCCAACCGTCCTGGCCGCAGTCCGGCCAGGGCTCTCCTGATAACGAGAGATACTTTAGCGAACTCAAGATGTCGCCAAAAGGTGAGTGTTGAAAGATGTCCGCTGCGGTGAACTCCATGATCGGTGCCCAATCGGATTCGATCGGAGGGGGCACGGGAGGTTCGGAGTCCGACGAGGAGTCCGGCACCTCGGAGTCACGAGCTTCATGAGGGACAAGGTCAGTGTTCGGCTCTATCGCCGTAGAGGTTGCAGCCCCCGAGGCGGTGTCTAGCCATCCGTCCTCGATCTGCGCAGCCGGCTCCGAATTGAAGATCGGAGCGGGCTCGAGTGCGGCCTCCAGGGTACTGTCCGGCTGCAGAGCTAAATCATGCTCGCCGTGACAGTGCGGCACGCTCGGCTGTGGCTCGAATCCATCGAGGATCAAGTCCCCGCGGATGTCAGCCGTGAAGTTCAAACTTCCAAATCTGACCTGACGGCCAGGGGCGTAGCTTTCGATCTGCTCCAGTTGGCCAAGCGAATTGGCCCGCAGTGCGAAGCTGCCAAATACGAAGATCTGTCCAGGGAGAAAGGTCTCACCCTGGACCGCGTCGTTGTTGATGATCGAAGAGGCCATCGAGCCTATCGGTGACGGCACAGAGGAACTCTCAATGAAAGCACCAATGTCGGTGTCAAAACCGGCGGATCTCGGGTAGGGGGTCCCGAACTGTGCGTCTAGGTGGATGGTAACAGGAGACAAGGGACACGATGTTTTACCCAGGTTCGGGCCCTCTTGATGGAGGAAAAACCCTACGTCCTGCTTGATTAATATTGATGATGTGTGTTACAAGAGTAGATCTACCATGAGATCAAGGAGGCTAAACCCTAGAAGCTAGCCTATGGTATGATTGTTCTTCGTCCTACGGACTAAAGCCATCCGGTTTATATAGACACCGGAGAGGGCTAGGGTTACACAGAGTCAGTTACAATGGTAGAAGATCTACATATCCGTATCGCCAAGCTTGCCTTCCACGCCAAGGAAAGTCCCATCCGGACAAGGGACGAAGTCTTCAATCTTGTCTCTTCATAGTCTTGGAGTCCGGCCGATGATGATAGTTCGGCTATCCGGACACCCCCTAGTCCGGGACTCCCTCAGCCACCATCCCCGGAGGGCAGCATGGGCCAAGTGTAGGAGGAGACCAGCCCCAGGTGGGCTGGTGCGCCCCCCACAAGGCCCAAGGCGTAGGAAAGAGAGGGAGGGGGCATACCCTAGGGCAGATGGGCCCTAAGGCCCACCCCAGGTGCGCCTCCCCTCTCTCCCCTTCTGGCCGCCACCCAGATGGGATCTGGGGGCTGCCGCCACCCCTGGGGAGGGAACCCTAAAGGGGGCGCAGCCCCCTCCCCTCCCCCTATATATACTTGAGGATTTTGGGGCTGCCAACACACGAGTTTCACCTCTCCCTGGCGCAGCCCTACATCTCTCCCTTCTCCTCTCCCGTGGTGCTTGGAGAAGCCCTGCAGGATTTCCATGCTCCTCCATCACCACCACGCCGTTGTGCTGCTGCTGGATGGAGTCTTCCTCAACCTCTCCCTCTCTCCTTGCTGGATCAAGGCATGGGAGACGTCACTAGGCTGTACGTGTGTTGAGCGCGGAGGTGCCGTCCGTTGGGCACTAGGATCTCTGATGATTTGGATCACGACGAGTACGACTCCTTCAACCCCGTTCTCTTGAACGCTTCCGCTTAGAGATCTACAAGGGTATGTAGATGCACTCTCCTTCCCCTCGTTGCTGGTTTGTCCATAGATAGATCTTGGTGACACGTAGGAAAATTTTGAATTTCTGCTACGTTCCACAACAGTGGCATCATGAGCTAGGTCTATTGCGTAGATTCTTTGCACGAGTAGAACACAAAGTAGTTGTGGGTGTTGATTTTGTTCAATATGCTTACAATTAGTAGTCCAATCTTGTTTTGACAGTATTGTGGGATGAAGCGGCCCGGACCGACCTTACACGTACACTTACGTGAGACAGGTTCCACCGACTGACACGCACTTGTTGCATAAGGTGGCTAGCGGGTGCCAGTCTCTCCCACTTTAGTCAGAACGGATTCGATGAAAAGGGTCCTTATGAAGGGTAAATAGCAATTGGCATATCACGTTGTGGTTTTGCGTAGGTAAGAAACGTTCTTGCTAGAAACCCATAGCAGCCACGTAAAACATGCAAACAACAATTAGAGGACGTCTAACTTGTTTTTGCAGGGTATGCTTTGTGATGTGATATGGCCAAGAAGAATGTGATGAATGATATGTGATGTATGAGATTGATCATGTTCTTGTAATAGGAATCACGACTTGCATGTCGATGAGTATGACAACCGGTAGGAGCCATAGGAGTTGTCTTAATTTATCGTATGACCTGCGTGTCATTAAACAACGCCATGTAATTACTTTACTTTATTGCTAACCGGTAGCCATAGTAGTAGAAGTAATAGTTGGCGAGACAACTTCATAAAGACACGATGATGGAGATCATGATGATGGAGATCATGGTGTCATGCCGGTGACGATGATGATCATGGAGCCCCGAAGATGGAGATCAAAAGGAGCAAAATGATATTGGCCATATCATGTCACTATTTGATTGCATGTGATGTTTATCATGTTTATGCATATTATTTGCTTAGAACGACGGTAGTAAATAAGATGATACCTCATTAAAATTTCAAGAAAGTGTTCCCCCTAACTGTGCACCGTTGCGAAAGTTCGCCATTTCGAAGCACCACGTGATGATCGGGTGTGATAGATTCTTACGTTCACATACAACGGGTGTAAGCCAGATTTACACACGCGAAACACTTAGGTTGACTTGACGAGCCTAGCATGTACAGACATGGCCTCGGAACACAAGAGACCGAAAGGTCGAGCATGAGTCGTATAGTAGATACGATCAACATGAAGATGTTCACCGATGATGACTAGTCCGTCTCACGTGATGATCGGACACGAACTAGTTGACTCGGATCATGTAATCACTTAGATGACTAGAGGGATGTCTATCTGAGTGGGAGTTCATAAGACGAACTTAATTATCCTGAACATAGTCAAAAGATCTTTGCAAATTATGTCAAAAGCTCGCGCTTTAGTTCCACTATTTAGATATGTTCCTAGAGAAAATATAGTTGAAAGTTGACAGTAGCGATTATGCGGACAGTAGAAAGCTTATGTCATTAATGCACCGCTCAGTGTGCTGAACCCCAAACGTTGTTTGTGGATGTTGCGAACATCGGACATACACGTTTTGATAACTACGTGATAGTTCAGTTAAATGGTTTAGAGTTGAGGCACCAAAGACGTTTTTCGAAACATCGCGGAACATATGAGATGTTTCGAGGGCTGAAATTGGGATTTCAGGCTCGTGCCCACGTCAAGAGGAATAAGACCTCCGACGATTTTCTTAGCCTGCAAACTAAGGGAGAAAAGCTCAATCGTTGAGCTTGTGCTCAGATTGTCTGAGTGCAACAATCACTTGAATCGAGTGGGAGTTATCTTCCAGATGAGAAAGTGATGTTTCTCCAAAGTCATTGCCACCAAGCTACTAGAGCTTCGTGATGAACTATAACATATCAGGGATAGATATGATGATCCTTGAAGTATTCGCAATGTTTGACACTGCGGAAGTAGAAGTCAAGTAGGAGCATCAATTGTTGATGGTTAGTAAAAACCACTAGTTTTCAAAAGGGGCAAGGGCAAGAAGGGATACTTCATGAAATGGAAAATCAGCTGCTGCTCCAGTGAAGAAACCCAAGGTTGAACCCAAACCCGAAACTAAGTGCTTCTGTGATAAGGGGAACAGTCACTAGAGCGGAATTACCCTAGATACTTGGTAGATGAGAAGGCTGGCAAGGTCGATAGAAGTATATTGGATATACATTATGTTAATGTGTACTTTACTAGTACTCCTGGTAGCACCAGGGTATTAAGATACCGGTTCGGTTGCTAAGTGTTAGTAACTCGAAATAAAAGAGCTACGGAATAAACGGAGACTAGCTGAAGGTGAGCTGACGATATGTGTTGGAAGTGTTTCCAAGTTTGATGTTATCAAACATCGCACGCTCCCTCTACCATCAAGATTAGTATTAAACCTGAATAATTTTCATTTGGTGTTTGCGTTGAGCATAGACATGATTGGATTATGTCTATCGCAATACGGTTATTCACTTAAGGAGAATACGGGTTACTCTGTTTATTTGAATAATACCTTCAATGGTCTTGCACCTAAAGGAATGGTTTACTGAATCTCGATCGTAGTGATACACATTTTCATGCCAAAAGATATAAGATAGTAATGATAGTACCACTTACTTGTGGCACTGCCATGTAAGTCATATTGGTATAAAACGCATGAAGAAGCTCCATGTTGATGGATCTTTGGACTCACTCGTTTTTGAAAAGTTTGAGACATGCGAACCATGTCTATTGGTGTATATGCATGAAGAAAATCCATGCAGATGGACCGTTTGGACTCACTTGATTTTGAATCACTTGAGACATGCAAATCATACCACATGGGCAAGATGACTGAAAGCCTCGTTTTCAGTAAAATGGAACAAGAAAGCAACTTGTTGGAAGTAACACATTTTGATGTGTGCAGTAGAATGAGTGCTGAGGCATGCAGTGAATATCGTTATGTTCTTACTTCACAGATGATTCGAGTAGATGTTGAGTATATTTACTTGATGAAACACAAGTCTGAATTATTGAATAGTTCAAGTAATTTCAGAGTGAAGTTGAAGATGATTGTGACAAGAGGATAAAATATCTATGATATGATCATAGAGATGAGTATCTGAGTTACGAGCTTTGGCACGCAATTAAGACATTGTGGAAATTGTTTCACAATTAATACCACCTGGAACACCATAGTGTGATGGTGTGTCCGAACATCATAGTTGCACCCTATTGGATATGATGCGTACCATGATTTCTCTTATCAAATTACCACTATCGTTCATGGGTTAGGCATTAGAGACAACCGCACTCACTTTAATAGGGCACCACGTAATTCCGTTGAGACGACACCGTTTGAACTATGGTTTGGAGAAACCTAAGTTGTCGTTTCTTAAAAGTTTGGGGCTGCGACGCTTATATGAAAAAGTTTCAGGTTGATAAGCTCGAATCCAAAGCAGATAAAATGCATCTTCATAGGACACCCAAAACAGTTGGGTATACCTCCTAATTCAGATCCGAAAGCAATAAGGATTGTTTCTTGAATCGGGTCCTTTCTCGAGGAAAAGTTTGTCTCGGAAAGTTGAGTGGGAGGATGGTGGAGACTTGATATGGTTATTGAACCGTCACTACAACTAGTGTGTAGCAGGGCACAGGAAGTTGTTCCTGTGGCACCTACACCAATTGAAGTAGAAGCTTATGATAGTGATCATGAAACTTCGGATCAAGTCACTATCGTACCTCGTAGGGTGACAAGGATGCGTACTGCTTCAGAGTGGTACAGTAATCCTATCTTGAAGGTCATGTTGCTAGAAAACAATGAACCTATGAGCTATGGAGAAGTGATGGTGGGCCCAAATTCCGACAAATGGTTAGAAGCCATGAAATCCGAGATAGGATCCATGTATCAGAACAAAGCATGGACTTTGGTGGACTTGCCCGATGATCGGCAAGCCATTGAGATAAATGGATCTTTAAGAAGAAGACGGACGTGGACGGTAATGTCACCGTCTATGAAACTCGACTTGTGGCGAAGAGTTTTTCACAAGTTCAAGGAGTTGACTACGATGAGATTTTCTCATCCGTAGCGATGCTTAAGTCCGTCGGAATCATGTTAGCATTAGCTGCATTTATGAAATCTGGCAGATCAAAACTAGTTTCCTTACCAGTTTTCGTGAGGAAAGGTTGTATGCGATACAATCAGAAAGGTTTTGTCGATCCTAAGGATGCTAAAATGTATGCTAGCTCCAGCGATCCTTCTAAGGACTGGAGTAAGCATCTCGGAGTTGGAATGAGTGCTTTGATGAGATGATCAAAGATTTTGAGTTTATACAAAGTTTATGAGAAACTTGTATTTCCAAAGAAGTGAGTGGGAGCACTATGGAATTTCTGATGAGTATATGTTGTTGACATATTGTTGATCAGAAATGATGTAGAATTTCTGGAAAGCATATTGGGTCATTTGAAAGGTGTTTTTCAATAGAAAACCTGGATTAAGCTACTTGAACATTGAGCATCAAGATCTATAAGGATAGATCAAAATGCTTAATAATACTTTCAAATGAGCACATACCTTGACATGATCTTGAAGGTGTTCAAAAAGGATCAGTCAAAGAAGGAGTTCTTGCCTGAGTTGTAAGGTATGAAGTTAAGACTTAAAGCTCAACCACGACAGAAAAGAGAGAAAGGACGAAGGTCGTCCCCAATCCTTTAGACGTAGGCTCTACAATATGCTATGCTGAGTACCGCACCTGATGTGTGCCTTGCCACATGTCTGGCAAGAGGGTCCAAAGGTGATCAAGGAGTGGATCACCAGATAGCGGTCAAAATTATCCTTAGAGGAATAAGGATATGTTTCTCGGTTATGGAGGTGATAAAGAGTTCGACGTAAAGGGTTACGTCGATGCAAGCTTTAAACACCTATCCGAATGACTCTGAGTAGCAAACCGGATACGTATAGTGGAGAAACCATTTGGAATAGCTCCAAGTAGAGCGTGAAAGCAGCATTTACAATATGACATAGAGAATTGCGAAGTACGTACGGATCTGAATGTTGCAGACCCATTGCCTGAAACCTCTCTCACAAGCAAAACATGATCAAACCCCAGAACTCATTGAGTCTTAATCACATGATGATGTGAACTAGTTTAATGACACTAGTAAACTCTTTGGATGTTGGTCACATGGCGATGTGACCTGTGAGTGTTAATCACATGGTGATGTGAACTAGATTATTGACTCTAGTGCAAGTGGGAGACTGTTGGAAATATGCCCTAGAGGCAATAATAAATTAGTTATTATTATATTTCTTTGTTCATGATAATCGTTTATTATCCATGCTATAATTGTATTGATAGGAAACTCAGATACATGTGTGGGTACATAGACAACACCATGTCCCTCGTAAGCCTCTAGTTGACTAGCTCGTTGATCAACAGATGGTTACGGTTTCCTGACCATGGACATTGGATGTCGTTGATAACGGGGTCACATCATTAGAAGAATGATGTGATGGACAAGACCCAATCCTAAGCCTAGCACAAAGATCGTAGTTCGTATGCTAAAGCTTTTCTAATGTCAAGTATAATTTCCTTAGACCATGAGATTGTGCAACTCCCGGATACCGTAGGAATGCTTTGGGTGTACCAAACGTCACAACGTAACTGGGTGGCTATAAAGGTGCACTACAGGTATCGCCGAAAGTGTCTGTTGGGTTGGCACGAATCGAGACTGGGATTTGTCACTCCGTGTGATGGAGAGGTATCTCTGGGCCCACTCGGTAGGACATCATCATAATGTGCACAATGTGATCAAAGAGTTGATCGCGGGGTGATGTGTTACGGAACGAGTAAAGAGACTTGCCGGTAACGAGATTGAACAAGGTATCGGTATACCGACGATCGAATCTCGGGCAAGTACTATACCGCTAGACAAAGGGAATTGTATACGGAATTGATTGAGTCCTTGACATCGTGGTTCATCCGACTAGATCATCATGGAACATGTGGGAGCCAACATGGGTATCGAGATCCTGCTGTTGGTTATTGACCGGAGAACGTCTCGGTCATGTCTGCATGGTTCCCGAACCCGTAGGGTCTACACACTTAAGGTTCGATGACGCTAGGGTTATAAAGGAAGTTTGTATGTGGTTACCGAATGTTGTTTGGAGTCCCGGATGAGATCCAGGACGTCACGAGGAGTTCCGGAATGGTCCGGAGGTAAAGATTTATATATGGGAAGTCCTGTTTTGGTCACCGGAAAAGTTTCGGATTTTATCGGTAACGTACCGGGACCACCGGGAGGGTCCCGGGGGTCCACCAAGTGGGGCCACCATCCCCGGAGTGCAGCATGGGCCAAGTGTGGGAGGGGACCAGCCCCAGGTGGGCTGGTGCGCCCCCCCCCCACAAGGCCCAAGGCACAGGAAAGAGAGGGAGGGGGCAAACCCTAGGGCAGATGGGCCCTAAGGCCCACCCCAGGTGCGCCTCCCCTCTCTCCCCTTCTGGCCGCCACCCAGATGGGATCTGGGGGCTGCCGCCACCCCTGGGGGGGGAACCCTAAAGGGGGCGCAGCCCCCTCCCCTCCCCCTATATATACTTGAGGATTTTGGGGCTGCCAACACACGAGTTTCACCTCTCCCTGGCGCAGCACTACCTCTCTCCCTTCTCCTCTCCCGCGGTGCTTGGCGAAGCCCTGCAGGATTGCCATGCTCCTCCATCACCACCACGCCGTTGTGCTGCTGCTGGATGGATTCTTCCTCAACCTCTCCCTCTCTCCTTGCTGGATCAAGGCATGGGAGACGTCACCAGGCTGTACGTGTGTTGAACGCGGAGGTGTCGTCCGTTCGGCACTAGGATCTCCGGTGATTTGGATCACGACGAGTACGACTCCTTCAACCCCGTTCTCTTGAACGCTTCCGCTTAGCAATCTACAAGGGTATGTAGATGCACTCTCCCTCCCCCTCATTGCTGGTTTCTCCATAGATAGATCTTGGTGACACGTAGGAAAATTTTGAATTTCTGCTACATTCCCCAACAGTGGCATCATGAGCTAGGTCTATTGCGTAGATTCTTTGCACGAGTAGAACACAAAGTAGTTGTGGGCGTTGATTTTGTTCAATATGCTTACCGTTACTAGTCCAATCTTGTTTTGACGGTATTGTGGGATGAAGCGGCCCGGACCGACCTTACACGTACACTTACGTGAGACAGGTTCCACCGACTGACATGCACTTGTTGCATAAGGTGGCTAGCGGGTGCCAGTCTCTCCCACTTTAGTCGGAACGGATTCGATGAAAAGGGTCCTTATGAAGGGTAAATAGCAATTGGCATATCATGTTGTGGTTTTGCGTAGGTAAGAAACGTTCTTGCTAGAAACCCATAGCAGCCACGTAAAACATGCAAACAACAATTAGAGGACGTCTAACTTATTTTTGCAGGGTATGCTTTGTGATGTGATATGGCGAAGAAGAATGTGATGAATGATATGTGATGTATGAGATTGATCATGTTCTTGTAATAGGAATGACGACTTGCATGTCGATGAGTATGACAACCGGCAGGAGCCATAGGAGTTGTCTTAATTTATCGTATGACCTGCGTGTCATTAAACAACGCCATGTAATTACTTTACTTTATTTCTAACCGGTAGCCATAGTAGTAGAAGTAATAGTTGGCGAGATAACTTCATGAAGACACGATGATGGAGATCATGATGATGGAGATCATGGTGTCATGCCGGTGATGATGATGATCATGGAGCCCCGAAGATGGAGATCAAAAGGAGCAAAATGATATTGGCCATATCATGTCACTATTTGATTGCATGTGATGTTTATCATGTTTATGCATCTTATTTCCTTAGAACTACGGTAGTAAATAAGATGATACCTCATTAAAATTTCAAGAAAGTGTTCCCCCTAACTGTGCACCATTGAGAAAGTTCGTCGTTTCGAAGCACCACATGATGACCGGGTGTGATAGATTCTTACGTTCACATACAACGTGTGTAAGCCAGATTTGCACACGTGAAACACTTAGGTTGACTTGACGAGCCTAGCATGTACAGACATGGCCTCGGAACACAAGAGACCGAAAGGTAGAGCATGAGTCGTATAGTAGATACAATCAACATGAAGATGTTCACCGATGATGACTAGTCCGTCGCACGTGATGATCGGACACGGCCTAGTTGACTCGGATCATGTAATCACTTAGATGACTAGAGGGATGTCTATCTGAGTGGGAGTTCATAAGATGAACTTAATTATCCTGAACATAGTCAAAAGATCTTTGCAAATTATGTCATAAGCTCGCGCTTTAGTTCCACTGTTTAGTATGTTCCTAGAGAAAATATAGTTGAAAGTTGACAGTAGCGATTATGCGGACAGTAGAAAGCTTATGTCCTTAATGCACCGCTCAGTGTGCTGAACCCCAAACGTTGTTTGTGGATGTTGCGAACATCGGACTTACACATTTTGATAACTACGTGATAGTTCAGTTAAACGGTTTAGAGTTGAGGCACCAAAGACGTTTTTCGAAACATCGCGGAACATATGAGATGTTTCGAGGGCTGAAATTGGGATTTCAGGCTCGTGCCCACGTCAAGAGGTATAAGACCTCCGACGATTTTCTTAGCCTGCAAACTAAGGGAGAAAAGCTCAATCGTTGAGCTTGTGCTCAGATTGTCTGAGTGCAACAATCACTTGAATCGAGTGGGAGTTATCTTCCAGATGAGAAAGCGATGTTTCTCCAAAGTCATTGCCACCAAGCTACTAGAGCTTCGTGATGAACTATAACATATCAGGGATAGATATGATGATCCTTGAAGTATTCGCGATGTTTGACACCGCAAAAGTAGAAGTCAAGTAGGAGCATCAATTGTTGATGGTTAGTAAAAACCACTAGTTTTCAAAAGGGGCAAGGGCAAGAAGGGATACTTCATGAAATGGCAAATCAGCTGCTGCTCCAGTGAAGAAACCCAAGGTTGAACCCAAACCCGAGACTAAGTGCTTCTGTGATAAGGGGAACAGTCACTAGAGCGGAATTACCCTAGATACTTGGTAGATGAGAAGGCTGGCAAGGTCGATAGAAGTATATTGGATATACATTATGTTAATGTGTACTTTACTAGTACTCCTGGTAGCACCAGGGTATTAAGATACTGGTTCGGTTGCTAAGTGTTAGTAACTCGAAATAAAAGAGCTACGGAATAAACGGAGACTAGCTGAAGGTGAGCTGACGATATGTGTTGGAAGTGTTTCCAAGTTTGATGTGATCAAACATCGCACGCTCCCTCTACCATCAAGATTAGTATTAAACCTGAATAATTGTCATTTGGTGTTTGCGTTGAGCATAGACATGATTGGATTATGTCTATCGCAATATGGTTATTCACTTAAGGAGAATACTGGTTACTCTGTTTATTTGAATAATACCTTCAATGGTCTTGCACCTAAAGGAATGGTTTATTGAATCTCGATCGTAGTGATACACATTTTCATGCCAAAAGATATAAGATAGTAATGATAGTACCACTTACTTGTGGCACTGCCATGTAAGTCATATTGGTATAAAACGCATGAAGAAGCTCCATGTTGATGGATCTTTGGACTCACTCGTTTTTGAAAAGTTTGAGACATGCGAACCATGTCTATTGGTGTATATGCATGAAGAAACTCCATGCAGATGGACCGTTTGGACTCACTTGATTTTGAATCACTTGAGACATGCAAATCATACCACATGGGCAAGATGACTGAAAGCCTCGTTTTCAGTAAAATGGAACAAGAAAGCAACTTGTTGGAAGTAACACATTTTGATGTGTGCAGTAGAATGAGTGCTGAGGCATGCAGTGAATATCGTTATGTTCTTACTTCACAGATGATTCGAGTAGATGTTGAGTATATTTACTTGATGAAACACAAGTCCGAATTATTGAATAGTTCAAGTAATTTCAGAGTGAAGTTGAAGATGATTGTGACAAGAGGATAAAATATCTATGATATGATCATAGAGATGAGTATCTGAGTTACGAGCTTTGGCACGCAATTAAGACATTATGGAAATTGTTTCACAATTAATACCACCTGGAACACCATAGTGTGATGGTGTGTCCGAACATCATAGTTGCACCCTATTGGATATGATGTGTACCATGATTTCTCTTATCAAATTACCACTATCGTTCATGGGTTAGGCATTAGAGACAACCGCACTCACTTTAATAGGGCACCACGTAATTCCGTTGAGACGACACCGTTTGAACTATGGTTTGGAGAAACCTAAGTTGTCGTTTCTTAAAAGTTTGGGGCTGCGACGCTTATGTGAAAAAGTTCCAGGTTGATAAGCTCGAACCCAAAGCAGATAAAATGCATCTTCATAGGACACCCAAAACAGTTGGGTATACCTCCTAATTCAGATCCGAAAGCAATAAGGATTGTTTCTTGAATCGGGTCCTTTCTCGTGGAAAAGTTTGTCTCGGAAAGTTGAGTGGGAGGACGGTGGAGACTTGATATGGTTATTGAACCGTCACTACAACTAGTGTGTAGCAGGGCACAGGAAGTTGTTCCTGTGGCACCTACACCAATTGAAGTAGAAGCTTATGATAGTGATCATGAAACTTCGGATCAAGTCACTATCGTACCTCGTAGGGTGACAAGGATGCGTACTGCTTCAGAGTGGTACAGTAATCCTATCTTGAAGGTCATGTTGCTAGAAAACAATGAACCTATGAGCTATGGAGAAGTGATGGTGGGCCCAAATTCCGACAAATGGTTAGAAGCCATGAAATCCGAGATAGGATCCATGTATCAGAACAAAGCATGGACTTTGGTGGACTTGCCCGATGATCGGCAAGCCATTGAGATAAATGGATCTTTAAGAAGAAGACGGACGTGGACGGTAATGTCACCGTCTATGAAACTCGACTTGTGGCGAAGAGTTTTTCACAAGTTCAAGGAGTTGACTACGATGAGATTTTCTCATCCGTAGCGATGCTTAAGTCCGTCGGAATCATGTTAGCATTAGCTGCATTTATGAAATCTGGCAGATCAAAACTAGTTTCCTTACCAGTTTTCGTGAGGAAAGGTTGTATGCGATACAATCAGAAAGGTTTTGTCGATCCTAAGGATGCTAAAATGTATGCTAGCTCCAGCGATCCTTCTAAGGACTGGAGTAAGCATCTCGGAGTTGGAATGAGTGCTTTGATGAGATGATCAAAGATTTTGAGTTTATACAAAGTTTATGAGAAACTTGTATTTCCAAAGAAGTGAGTGGGAGCACTATGGAATTTCTGATGAGTATATGTTGTTGACATATTGTTGATCAGAAATGATGTAGAATTTCTGGAAAGCATATTGGGTCATTTGAAAGGTGTTTTTCAATAGAAAACCTGGATTAAGCTACTTGAACATTGAGCATCAAGATCTATAAGGATAGATCAAAATGCTTAATAATACTTTCAAATGAGCACATACCTTGACATGATCTTGAAGGTGTTCAAAAAGGATCAGTCAAAGAATGAGTTCTTTCCTGAGTTGTAAGGTATGAAGTTAAGACTTAAAGCACGACCACGGCAGAAAAGAGAGAAAGAACGAAGGTCGTCCCCTATGCTTTAGACGTAGGCTCTACAGTATGCTATGCTGAGTACCGCAACTGACGTGTGCCTTGCCACATGTCTGGCAAGAGGGTCCAAAGGTGATCAAGGAGTGGATCACCAGATAGCGGTCAAAATTATCCTTAGAGGAATAAGGATATGTTTCTCGGTTATGGAGGTGATAAAGAGTTCAACGTAAAGGGTTACGTCGATGCAAGCTTTAAACACCTATCCGAATGACTCTGAGTAGCAAACCGGATACGTATAGTGGAGCAACCATATGGAATAGCTCCAAGTAGAGCGTGAAAGCAGCATTTACAATATGACATAGAGAATTGCGAAGTACGTACGGATCTGAATGTTGCAGACCCGTTGACTAAAACCTCTCTCACAAGCAAAACATGATCAAACCCTAGAACTCATTGAGTCTTAATCACATGATGATGTGAACTAGTTTAATGACACTAGTAAACTCTTTGGATGTTCGTCACATGGCGATGTGACCTGTGAGTGTTAATCACATGGTGATGTGAACTAGATTATTGACTCTAGTGCAAGTGGGAGACTGTTGGAAATATGCCCTAGAGGCAATAATAAATTATTATTATATTTCTTTGTTCATGATAATCGTTTATTATCCATGCTATAATTGTATTGATAGGAAACTCAAATACATGTGTGGGTACATAGACAACACCATGTCCCTTGTAAGCCTCTAGTTGACTAGCTCGTTGATCAACAGATGGTTACGGTTTCCTGACCATGGACATTGGATGTCGTTGATAACGGGATCACATCATTAGAAGAATGATGTGATGGACAAGACCCAATCCTAAGCCTAGCACAAAGATCGTAGTTCGTATGCTAAAGCTTTTCTAATGTCAAGTATCATTTCCTTAGACCAAGAGATTGTGCAATTCCCGGATACCGTAGGAATGCTTTGGTTGTACCAAACGTCACAACGTAGCTGGGTGGCTATAAAGGTGCACTACAAGTATCTCCGAAAGTGTCTGTTGGGTTGGCACGAGTCAAGACTGGGATTTGTCACTCCGTGTGACGGAGAGGTATCTCTGGGCCCACTCGGTAGGACATCATCATAATGTGCACAATGTGATCAAAGAGTTGATCGCGGGATGATGTGTTACGGAACGAGTAAAGAGACTTGCTGGTAACGATATTGAACAAGGTATCGGTATACCGATGATCGAATCTCGGGCAAGTACTATACCGCTAGACAAAGGGAATTGTATACGGGATTGATTGAGTCCTTGACATTGTGGTTCATCCGATGAGATCATCGTGGAACATGTGGGAGCCAACATGGGTATCCAGATCCCGCTGTTGGTTATTGACCGGAGAACGTCTCGGTCATGTCTGCATGGTTCCCGAACCCGTAGGGTCTACACACTTAAGGTTCGATGACGCTAGGGTTATAAAGGAAGTTTGTATGTGGCTACCGAATGTTGTTCAGAGTCCCGGATGAGATCCTGGATGTCACGAGGAGTTCCAGAATGGTCCGGAGGTAAAGATTTATATATGGGAAGTCCTGTTTTGGTCACCGGAAAAGTTTCGGGTTTTATCGGTAACGTACCGGGACCACCGGGAGGGTCCCGGGGGTCCACCAAGTGGGGCCACCATCCCCGGAGGGCAGCATGGGACAAGTGTGGGAGGGGACCAGCCCCAGGTGAGCTGGTGCGCCCCCCACGAGGCCCAAGGCACAGGAAAGAGAGGGAGGGGGCAAACCCTAGGGCAGATGGGCCCTAAGGCCCACCCCAGGTGCGCCTCCCCTCTTTCCCCTTCTGGCCGCCACCCAGATGGGATCTGGGGGCTACCTCCACCCCTGGGGAGGGAACCCTAAAGGGGGCGCAGCCCCCTCCCCTCCCCCTATATATACTTGAGGATTTTGGGGCTGCCAACACACGAGTTTCACCTCTCCCTGGCGCAGCCCTACCTCTCTCCCTTCTCCTCTCCCGTGGTGCTTGGCGAAGCCCTGCAGGATTGCCACGCTCCTCCATCACCAGCACGCCATTGTGCTGCTGCTGGATGGAGTCTTCCTCGACCTCTCCCTCTCTCCTTGCTGGATCAAGGCATGGGAGACGTCACCGGGCTGTACGTGTGTTGAACGCGGAGGTGCCGTCCGTTCGGCACTAGGATCTCCGGTGATTTGGATCACGACGAGTACGACTCCTTCAACCCCGTTCTCTTGAACGCTTCCGCTTAGCGATCTACAAGGGTATGTAGATGCACTCTCCTTCCCCTCGTTGCTGGTTTCTCCATAGATTTCTGCTACGTTCCCCAACAGCCAAGTGGCCTTGGTATACCACCGGTAGACCACCTGTCAAGTTTCGAGTCATTTGGAGCTCGTTTGATACTCCAACGGTTAACCGCATAACCACAAAGGCCTCTTTTGGGTTGCATCCCAACACCCCTCCAAAACAGCCCTTGATCCCATCCAAACCTCCTCCATGCTCTCGGTCGTTCGATCACGATCGCGTGGCCGAAAACTGCACTCCATTTGGAGTCTCCTAGCTCCCTCTACCTATAAATATGTGCCCCTCCCGGATTTTCGCGGATGAAAACACTCCTAACCCTAGCCCCGCTCCCTCTCCGCACCCGGACATGTCCGCCGCCTCCGGACAAAGCCGCCGCCGCCGTCCAGCCAATCGCCGTCCGCCACCTGTCCTCGCGCCGCCTCCCGCCGTCGCGGCCCGTGGAGCCCATCCGGGGTCCGCGCGGGCCCGCTCCCGCGCCAGCTCGCCCGCGCCTCGTCGGAGAGCGCCGCCCGGCCCCTCCGCCGCACCGCGCCCGTTGTCGCCCGTCCGCGTCCGTGCGGGCCAGCCGCCGCTTCGCCGGCGCCTCCCCGCGCCGCCGCCCGGGAACCCGCCGCCGTCCCGCCTCGCCGACCCCGCCGGTCTCCGCCGCCGCCCCTCGGATCCCGCGCCGCCCTGGGCCGCCTCGCCCCCAAGCTCCTACGCCGCCGCCGCCCAGTGGCCATGCCGCCGTCGCCGCCCGGCCGGCTCCTCCGCCTCGCCTCCAGCGCCCTCCGTCGCCGCCGCGCCGGATCCGACCGGAGCGCCCCTCCGCTGGCCGTCCCCGGCCTCCCTCGGCAATCTCCTTCGACGACATTGACCGGATCCGCCGCCGCCTCGTCTTGCGTGCCCGGGTCAACCCTAGATCTGGGAGGTATAAAACGTCCAAGTCCTGAAATTCTATCATTATGTGCCTATGTTCGTCATGCCATAACTCTCTGCATACTGCTCCGTTTCATGCGTGTAATATGCCAAAATGTTCGCTGTGAGATGCTCTTCATTTCATTCCATTGCATCATGTTCATTTGAGTCCATCTTGATGCCTGAATCATTGTTGCAAGAGTGCATGTTGCTGTTGACCTGCTGAAACTGTTATAACTTGATGATTTATCATTTTTGCCATGTTTGATGTGTGCATCCTATGAGGTTGATGTCTACATGTGTTTTGATCTATACCATGCCATATTTACAGGGGTGTATGCCATGTATTTTTCTGATCAATGTGGTGACTAGCACAAGCATGTAAACTAGGCCTCGTGATGTTGCTGATTTCAGTCCCTGTTCTGTTGTTATTTTTATGCCATGTAAACTTGATGCTACAGAGAGATCCATGCTTATTTTGAGATACTTCAGTAAGGATGTTTTGTTCATATGGTTATTAGCTATCCATCCATGCCCCTGGTTGCATTTATAGCTTGCTGTAGATTGTTCATATCTTGCTCCAAACTTGCTAAATGATGTTGCTGTCAGCCTGTTAACATGAAGTTCAGTTTTGCCATGTGATTTCCTAGTGATCCATGCACCCTACGAACTTGCTATTGACATGCTTTGCTTCATAAACATGCATTCTTACTGCTGGTTGCCTTGTCATGCCATGTAATGCTCTGTGGTGAGTGGTAGAAGCTCATCAACATGCCTACCTATTGTTGTTCCTGCCATGTATGAATCTGTCATATAACTTGCTATGTTTACATGGGTGCCATCATATCTTCTGATCCTTTTTGGCTCATGGTCAGTAAAGGACTTTTGTTCTATGCAATTAGTAGATTCATGTCATGCCTTTGTTTGCCATGATAAGTTCATTTAACATGTTGTTTGACAGCTCTAAATATTGCAACCTGATGTTATTTTCTGCAAAGTCTGAACTGTTAATATATGCAATCTTGCCATGTCCTTTTGAGCATGTTCTAGTGATTTATGGAGATAGCTCAGTGTTCATGTTTTGTTATGTTTTGTCTGTACATCATGACCATGCCTTTTGTTTTCATATTGTGATATTGTAGCATGTTGTTTTGATGCTTGCAATATGCCTAGTTGCTGTTTTGGACAGATTGTTGTTATGTCTTGTTTGGTGTGTATGTGTTAGAACCGTTGCTCTGTTTTGAGTGTGCTCTATATGAAACTTGCTTGATTTTGCATGTAGTTTCATATTATCATGTTGCATCCATGTTTTGAGAATGTTTGCTTGATATTTGGGTGCATTTTGCATCAATGCCATGTTTAACTTGTTTTGGTCATATCTTCTAGGCCTTAGCTCCAAACTAAATGAACTTTATATGTAACTTGACTAGAATTTTGTGTAGATCCTCTTGGTGCTCTTTAACTTGCTGTTTAACATCTTGAACATAAGGTTTATTCAGATCTGTACCAATTTCGAAATTTGCATATGAGGACTCACCGGAATTGTTATATGTTGTTCCCGGCCTCATTTAAACTTGCCTTGATGTGTTGTTCTTGTATGCATCATCTCTTGCCATGAGTAGCTTCATGTAGCTTTGTCATGCATCATGCTTGTTGTGCACCATGTCTTGTCTATGTGTGGTGTGTTTACCATGTTGTGTGCTTCCTCTCGATAGTTCCCGTTTCGTTGCGATCGTGAGGATTCGTTCGTCCACGCTTGGTTCGTCTTTGTGGCTTCATCTTCTTCATGGACTCGTTCTTCTTCCTAGCGGGATTTCAGGCAAGATGACCGCTACCCTGGATCTCACTACTATCATTGCTATGCTAGTTGCTTCGTTCTATCGCTTTGCTGCTCTACCTATCATTTGCTCTTCAAGCCTCCCAATTTTCCATGTCAGCCTCTAACCTTTTGCACCCTTCCTAGCAAACCATTGCTTGGCTATGTTACCGCTTTGCTCAGCCCCTCTTATAGCGTTGTTAGTTGCAGGTGAAGTTGAAGATTACTCCATGGTGGACAGGGTTTATGTTGGGATATCACAATATCTCTTATTTAATTAATGCATCTATATATTTGGTAAAGGGCGGAAGGCTCGGCCTTATGCCTGGTGTTTTGTTCCACTCTTGTCGCCCTAGTTTCCGTCATACCGGTGTTATGTTTCCGGATTTTGCGTTCCTTACGCGGTTGGGTGATTTATGGGACCCCTTGACAGTTCGCTTTGAATAAAACTCCTCCAGCAAGGCCCAACCTTGGTTTTACCATTTGCCTCACCACCACCTACATTTCCCTTGGGAGTAATTAACCCGAGGGTCATCTTTATTATAGCCCCCCCCCCCGGGCCAATGCTTGTCTAAGTGTTGGTTCGAACCAGAGCCACTTGCAGCGCCACCTTGGGGAAACTTGAGGGTTGGTTTTAGCTGTACGTAGTGTTCATCCGGTGTTGCCCTGAGAACGAGATATGTGTAGCTCCTATCGGGATTGTCGGCGCATCAGGCGGCTTTGCTGGTCTTGTTTTACCATTGTCGAAATGTCTTGTAAACCGGGATTCCGAGTATGATCGGGTCTTCCTGGGAGAAGGTATATCCTTCGTTGATCGCGAGAGCTTATCATGGGCTAAGTTGGGACACCCCTGCAGGGTTTAAACTTTCGAAAGCCGTGCCCGCGGTTATGTGGCAGATGGGAATTTGTTAATGTACGGTTGTAGATAACTCGACACCAGATCCGAATTAAAACGCATCAACCGTGTGTGTAGTCGTGATGGTCTCTTTTCGGCAGAGTCCGGGAAGTGAACACGGTTTATGTGTTATGTTTGACGTAAGTAGGAGTTCAGGATCACCTCTTGATCATTGCTAGCTTCACGACCATTCCGTTTGCTCTCTTCTCGCTCTTATATGCTTATGTTAGCCACCATATATGCTTAGTCGCTGCTGCAACCTCACCACTTTACCCCTTCCTTTCCCTTTAAGCTTTGCTAGTATTGATACCCATGGTAATGGGATTGCTGAGTCCTCGTGGCTCACAGATTACTACAACAACAGTTGTAGGTACAGGTTATGCGATGGTCATGACGCGAGAGCGATGCTTGCTTGTTTTGGAGTTCTTCTTCTGCTTCTTCTTCGATCAGGATAGGTTCCAGGTCGGCAGCCTGGGCTAGCAGGGTGGATGTCGTTTGAGTTTCTGTTTGTGTTTCATCCGTAGTTCGGATGTTGATCTTATGTAAGATGATGTTGTATTCGTGTGGCATTGTATGCCTCTTGTATGTATCCCCATATATTATGTAATGTTGATGTAATGATATCCACCTTGCATAAGCGTTTTAATATGCGGGTCTATCCTTGGTGGGATCTTCGAGTTCCTTTTGGATAGGGTCGCATATTGGACGTGACAAGTTGGTATCAGAGCCTCGATCGACCCTAGGAGCCCCTTTGATTGATCGTGTAGTTTGGCCGTTGTTGAGTCTAGAAGAAAACTGTTTTTCGAAGTCTAGTTATATCGGAGAGTAGGAATTATTTTTACTCCTCTGCCCCTTCGTTGCTCTGGTAAGGAATCTTGACGTAGGTGTTTTGAACTACTCCTCTTCCCTTCAAATTTTTATTTAGGATCACGCGGTTAGTTTTTCGTTCATTTGTTCTCAGCTCTTTTATCCGGTGCATTTCTCGTCAAGTTGACTCAAGCCTCTTCATCTTTGAGTTCAATCCTCAGTTGTTTTCTTTTCCCACCCACCCACCCCTTTTTCTCCTCGGAGCCGGAGTCCGTAATCGAGTATCCTTCCTACTCGTGCGAAGTCTTTGCTTTCTTTCCTCAATTATTTCAACCGGTGTTTTCTCTTCAAGATATTCATCGGTTTCCTGTTCCAAGTTGCATTTCTTTTCCCGCCCTCACACCCTCTTCTTCATGGAGCCTGAGTCTGTTTCGACCATCAATTTCTTTCGTGCGGAGCCTCTTCAGCTTTCCCTCAATTATTTCAACCGGTGAATTCTCGTTTCGTTCGACATTCTTCATCTCTTTTTCTTTTCTGGTGGATTCAATTCTAGTTTTTTGGTAGTGATTATATTCTTGCCCTCAGCTCAATGTTTTCCCTGCTCGTTCGCCTATCGCCAGTTTATCCTTCCAGAGTGTTCAAGATATCTCAGGAGATTTGTCTGTGTTTGAATTAATTCGAGGTTGTCACCCCATTCAAATATTTCAATTGTTCCAGTGCATCATCTATCTTTTCAACAATCCTTTTCAACGGTGTTATCTCTTCAGTGGGCCCTAACCCACAGGTCTTTTCCCAGGATCTTACCTGACTCTTCTAATTATTCTGGAGCCATTCCTATTTCTTTTCAAGTTTAACGTAAGAATGAATTTCATCAGTCAGATGCTTTTCCAAGATCGATTTCAAATCATTTCATTGGTGGCTCAACCTCTTTGCTTTTCATTCTACCGGAGTATCTCAGTGATTTTTGGCGGTGTTTCTAATCGTCATTTGAAGATTGAAGAAGAGTTTTTCCTCTAAATCTTGTCTGTTCTCTCGAAGATTCGCGGTTCTAGTTTCATGCTATCGTCTCGAATTATTCCCTTCGTCAGATATTCCTTTTCTTACCCATCCGGAGTATGTCAGAAGTTGTTTTCCCGTTTCTTTTCACCGGAGGCTATCGTTTCAGAAGAATTCTTCGTCCTCACATTTCAGCTACCGATATCCAACTATCCCGGTGCTTCGTTCAAGTGTTCTTTAATCAGCTCATTATCTATTCGTTCTTTTGCATCTAAATCCCCTCAAGCGTATTGGTTCTTCTAATTCTTCCCGGTGATTCAGTCTCTTTCATTAGTCATTTTCGAATTCTTACGGTGGTTCGTTCAAGATTCTTTTTCTTTGATTATCATATCAATTCATTCGTTCTTTCCAATCATACCGGTGGTTCATGAAGACTTTCTCAAGTTTTGTGCTATATTCCCCCTTAATCCTTTTCAAGAAGAATAAGTAGTATGCGAAATCCATTGCTTGTCATCAATTTAATTTGATGAAGGATGAGCATACAATAAATCTTATTCTTATTTCACCCAAGTGATTAATCCCTTCCTTCGGAGTTTGTTCTTGATGAATAAATTCTAGTTCCAAGTGTTTTCATCTTTTCTTTTCCGGAGTCCAAATTTCCTCGGCCATGTCGTCGGAACCTCCATCTAAATCATCGCAAGGCTCATCTTATTCTTTCGTCCTTCATTTCTATCTCATCATCCTTTATTCACCGGAGTTCTTCATGGTGGTTCTTCATGATTTAATTCATTTTGCAAGAGTTCATCAAGTATCATTCCATCCTCTCAAGTTCATGTTCTTTTCCTTCCATCTTCAGCCGGAGCGTTGTCTAAATCCTTTCAGTCTTATTCGTTTCTTATCTCGTTCTAACCGGAGTGGTTTCATAGTCTATCTGATTTCGTGAGCTTTCGATTCTCGCCATTCTCGTAGTTCCTCTCTTCTTCTCGAGTGCTCTTGATTCTTTGCTTCTTCTCTTGAGTTCTTGTTTCGCCTCATCCATTTTTCCCTTCCGTCTCGGTCCTAAAATCTCGGGACGAGATCTCTTGTTAGTGGAGGAGTGTTTTAACGCCCCGGATTCGATGCGCTAGGTGTCTGCCAGTTATTCGCCATCGTTGCCATGTCATTTGCTTGCGTGTTGCATTTTTCCATGTCATCATGTGCATTGCATTGCATACGTGTTCGTCTCATGCATCCGAGCTTTTTCCCCGTTGTTCGTTTCACGATCCGGCACTCCTATGTCCTCCAGCGTCCCCCTCTTGCCTCTTCTCTTGTGCGGGTGTTAAACGTTTTAGGAATGGACCGAGGCTTGCCAAGTGGCCTTGGTATACCACCGGTAGACCACCTGTCAAGTTTCGAGTCATTTGGAGCTCGTTTGATATTCCAACGGTTAACCGCATAACCGCAAAGGCCTCTTTTGGGTTGCAGCCCAACACCCCTCCAAAACAGCCCTTGATCCCATCCAAACCCCCTCCATGCTCTCGGTCATTCGATCATAATCGCGTGGCCGAAAACCGCACTCCATTTGGAGTCTCCTAGCTCCCTCTACCTATAAATATGTGCCCCTCCCGGATTTTCGCGGATGAAAACACTCCTAACCCTAGCCCCGCTCCCTCTCCGCGCTCGGACATGTCCGCCGCCTCCGGACAAAGCCATCGCCGCCGTCTAGCCAATCGTCGTCCGCCACCTATCCTCGCGCCGCCTCCCGCCGCCGCGGCCCGTGGAGCCCATCCGGGGCCCGCGCGGGCCCACTCCCGCGCCCGCTCGCCCGCGCCTCGCCGGAGAGCGCCGCCCGGCCCCTCCGTCGTACCGCGCCCGCTGTCGCCCGTCTGCGTCCGCACGCGCCGGCCGCCGCTTCGCCGGCGCCTCCCGCGCCATCGCCCGGGAACCCGCCGCCGTCCCGCCTCGCCGACCCCGCCGGTCTCCGCCGCCGCCCCTCGGCTCCCGCACCGCCCTGGGCTGCCTCGCCCCCGAGCTCCTGCGCCGCCGCCGTCGCCGCCCGGCCGGCTCCTCCGCCTCGCCTCCAGCACCCTCCGTCGCCGCCGCGCCGGATCCGGCCGGAGCGCCCCTCCGCTGGCCGTCCCCGGCCTCCCCCGGCCATCTCCCACGACGACGTTGACCGGATCCGCCGCCGCCTCATCTTGTGTGCCCGGGTCAACCCTAGATTTGGGAGGTATAAAACGTCCAAGTCCTGAAATTCTATCATTATGTGCTTATGTTCGTCATGCCATAACTCTCTGCATACTGCTCCATTTCATGCGTGTAATATGTCAAAATGTTCGTTGTGAGATGCTCTTCATTTCATTCCATTGCATCATGTTCATTTGAGTCCATCTTGATGCCTGAATCATCGTTGCAAGAGTGCATGTTGCTGTTGACCTGCTGAAACTGTTATAACTTGATGATTTGTCATTTTTGTCATGTTTGATGTGTGCATCCTATGAGGTTGATGTCTACATGTCTTTTGATCTATGCCATGCCATATTTACAGGGGTGTATGCCATGTATTTTTGTGATCAATGTGGTGACTAGCACAAGCATGTAAACTAGGCCTCGTGATGTTGCTGATTTCAGTCCCTGTTCTGCTGTTATTTTTATGCCATGTAAACTTGATGCTATAGAGAGATCCATGCTTATTTTAAGATACTTCAGTAAGGATGTTTTGTTCATATGGTTATGATCTATTTATCCATGCCCCTGGTTGAATTTATAGCTTGGTGTATATTGTTCATATCTTGCTCCAAACTTGCTAAATGATGTTGCTGTCAGCCTGTTAGCATGAAGTTCAGTTTTGCCATGTGATTTCCTAGTGATCCATGCACCCTACGAACTTGATCTTGACATGCTTTGCTTCATAAACATGTATTCTTACTGCTGGTTGCCTTGTAATGCCATGTAATGCTCTATGGTGAGTGGTACAAGCTCATCAACATGCCTACCTATTGTTGTTCCTCCCATGTATGAATCTGTCATATAACTTGCTATGTTTACATGGGTGCCATCATATCTTCTGATCCTTTTTGGCTCGTGGTCAGAAAGGACTTTTGTTCTATGCAATTAGTATATTCATTTCATGCCTTTGTTTGCCATGATAAGTTCCTGTAACATGTTGTTTGATAGCTCTAAACATTGCAACCTGATGTTATTTTCTGCAGAGTCTGAACTGTTAATATATGCAATCTTGCCATGTCCTTTTGAGCATGTTCTACTGATTTATGGAGATAGCTCAGTGTTCATGTTTTGTTATGCTTTGCCTGTGAATCATGACCATGCCTTTTGTTTTCATATTGTGGAACTGTAGCATGTCGTTTTGATGCTTGCAATATGCCTAGTTGCTGTTTTGGACAGATTGTTGTTATGTCTTGTTTGGTGTGTATGTGTTGAACCGTTGCTCCGTTTTGAGTGTGCTCTATATGAAACTTGCTTGATTTTGCATGTAGTTTCATATTATCATGTTGCATCCATGTTTTGAGAGTGTTTGCTTGATGTTTGGGTGCATTTAGCATCAATGCCATGTTTAACTTATTTTGGTCATATCTTCTAGGCCGTAGCTCCAAACTAAATGAACTTTATATGTAACTTGACTATAATTTCGTGTAGATCCTCTTGGTGATCTTTAACTTGCTGTTTAACAACTTGAACATAAGGTTTATTCAGATCTGTACTAATTTCGAAATTTGCATATGAGGACTCACCGGAATTGTTATATGTTGTTCCCGGCCTCATTTAAACTTGCCTTGATGTGTTGTTCTTGTATGCATCATCTCTTGCCATGAGTAGCTTCATGTAGCTTTGTCATGCATCATGCTTGTTGTGCATCATGTCTTGTCTATGTGTGGTGTGTTTACCATGTTATGTGCTTCTTCTCGATAGTTCCCGTTTCGTTGCGATCGTGAGGATTCATTCGTCCACGCTTGGTTCGTCTTCGTGGCTTCATCTTCTTCATGGACTCATTCTTCTTCCTAGCGAGATTTCAGGCAAGATGACCGCTACCCTGGATCTCACTACTATCATTGATATGCTAGTTACTTCGTTCTATCGCTTTGATGCGCTACATATCATTTGCTCTTCAAGCCTCCCAATTTGCCATGTCAGCCTCTAACCTTTTGCACCCTTCCTAGCAAACCATTGCTTGGCTATGTTACCACTTTGCTCAGCCCCTCTTATAGCGTTGTTAGTTGCAGGTGAAGTTGAAGATTACTCCATGGTGGACAGGGTTTATGTTGGGATATCACAATATCTCTTATTTAATTAATGCATCTATATATTTGGTAAAGGGTGGAAGGCTCGGCCTTATTCCTGGTGTTTTGTTCCACTCTTGCCGCCCTAGTTTCCGTCATACCGGTGTTATGTTCCCAGATTTTGCGTTCCTTACGCGGTTGGGTGATTTATGGGCCCCCCTTGACAGTTCACTTTGAATAAAACTCCTCCAGCAAGGCCCAACCTTGGTTTTACCATTTGCCTCACCACCACCTACATTTCCCTTGGGAGCAATTAACCCGAGGGTCATCTTTATTATAGCCCCCCACCCCCCGGGCCAATGCTTGTCTAAGTGTTGGTCCGTACCAGAGCCACTTGCAACGCTACCTCGGGGAAACTTGAGGGTTGGTTTTAGTTGTACATAGTGTTCATCCGGTGTTGCCCTGAGAACGAGATATGTGCAGCTCCTATCAGGATTGTCGGTGCATCGGGCGGCTTTGCTGGTCTTGTTTTACCATTGTCGAAATGTCTTGTAAACCGGGATTCCGAGTCTGATCGGGTCTTCCTGGTAGAAGGTATATCCTTCGTTGATCGCGAGACCTTATCATGGGCTAAGTTGGGACACCCCTGCAGGGTTTAAACTTTCGAAAGCCGTGCCCGCGGTTATGTGGCAAATGGGAATTTATTAATGTCCGGTTGTAGATAACTCGACACCAGATCCGAATTAAAATGCATCAACCGTGTGTGTAGTCATGATGGTCTCTTTTCGGCAGAGTCCGAGAAGTGAACACGGTTTCTGTGTTATGTTTGACGTAAGTAGGAGTTCAGGATCACCTCTTGATCATTGCTAGCTTCACGACCATTCCGTTTGCTCTCTTCTCGCTCTTATATGCGTATATTAGCCACCATATACGCTTAGTCGCTGCTGCAACCTCACCACTTTACCCCTTCCTTTCCCTTAAAGCTTTGCTAGTCTTGATACCCATGGTAATGAGATTGATGAGTCCTCGTGGCTCACAGATTACTACAACAACAGTTGCAGGTACAGGTTATGCGATGGTCATGACGCGAGAGCGATGCTTGCTTGTTTTGGAGTTCTTCTTCTGCTTCTTCTTCGATCAGGGATAGGTTCCAGGTCGGTAGCCTGGGCTAGTAGGGTGGATGTCGTTTGAGTTTCTGTTTGTGTTTCATCCGTAGTTCGGATGTTGATCTTATGTAAGATGATGTTGTATTCGTGTGGCATTGTATGCCTCTTGTATGTATCCCCATCTATTATGTAATGTTGATGTAATGATATCCACCTTGCAAAAGCATTTCAATATGCGGGTCTATTCTTGGTGGGACCTTCGAGTTCCTTTTGGATAGGGTCGCATATTGGGCGTGACACAAGGGGGCCCATAAAACCCAATCGTGTTAGGAACATAAAATCAAGGAACATAACACCGGTATGACGGAAACTAGGGCGGCAAAAGTGGAACAAAACACCAGGAAAAAGGCCGAGCCTTCCACCCTTTACCAAGTATATATGTGCATTCATTAAATAAGAGATATTGTGATATTCCAAGATATTCATGTCCCAACATGGAACAACCTGCAACTACACCTACAACTAGCAACGCTATAAGAGGGGCTGAGCAAAGTGGCAAGATAGCCAAGCAACGGTTTGTTGGGATGGTGAAAAAGGTTAGGGGCTATTTCATGGAACATTGGGTGGCTTGATAAACAAATGGTAGGTAGCGCGGCATAGCGATACATCGGGACAACTAGAAAGCAAAGATAGTAGAGATCCAAGGTGACAGTCATCTTGCCTGAAATCCCGCTAGGAAGAAGAACGATTCCATGAATAAGATGAACGGGCGTAGACGAACCAAGCTTAGTTGAACGAATCCTCACGATCGCAACGAAACAGGAACTATCGAGAAGAAGCACAACCGGAAAAGAGCAAACAACATGGTAAACACACAACACATAACATGACATGATACTCAACCAAGTATGATGAATGACAAGGCTACATGATGCTACCCATGGAAAGAGATAATGCGTACAAGAACATCACACGAAAGCAAGTTTAAATGAGTCCGGAAACAACATATAACAATTCTGGTAAGTCCTCATATGAAAAATTCGAAATTGGTTCAGATCCAAATAACACATCATGTTCAAGTTGTTAAACAACAAGTTAAAGTGCACCATGATGATCTATATGTTTTTCTAGTCAAGTTACATATAAAGTTCATTTAATTCAGAGCTACGGTCTAGAAAATATGAGCAACACAAGTTAAACATGGCATTGATACAAAATGCATTCAAACATCAAGTAAACACACTCAAAACATGGATGCAACAAGATATTATGAAACTATATACAATGCCAAGCAAGTTTCTTATAGGACATGATGAAAACGAAGCAACGGTTCAACACATACACATGAAACAAGTTTAAAAGACAAACTGCTTCAAACAGCAAGTAGGCATATTGCAAGCACCAAAACAACATACTACAGGACTCATAAGGGCACAAACTTGATATGCACTTCACAGATTACATACTTCAAATATCATTAAGATTTAGGTTCATAGGCATCAATGTTAAACCAAAAGGATCAATGCAAAAAGCAACTTTATAACGCATATTTATGATGATAAAAAAAATGGGCATACATGTGAGCAGAGTTAATATGATGACATGTTGGAGGCATGGAACAATGATGCTACATTGTAAGAACATAGCAAGCAAAAGCATGGCATGCTAGTACATATCATGGAGCGCAAATAACACAACTCGGCATATATATTGGAGCAACAGGTCCATGGGAAACATCAAGACGAGATGCAAACATGAAATAGCAGATTCTCAGACTTGGTGAAAATCTGGGAATGCGAAACAGTAATATTATGATGCTGATTTGGAGGCACATAACAGCAAGCATAGAAATTTTAATAATTATGAAAATCGCATAGGCATGTATTATACATGACTACTCCAACTTACTCCATGGCCACAAGTTCATATGATGCATATATTAATTACTATGATTTTTGCAAAATGGAACATGTTGTTAACAGATTGACAGATTTAGCATGATGGCAACTTGAGAGCAAGAAAGAGACAAGCTACAGCAAGTTTATATGGAAAACAAGGGCATGGATGGATAGAGCATAACATGGACATCAAAACATAATTAGTGAACATCTCCAGATTATGCATAGATTTGATAGTAGCACCAAAAATTCTATCATTGACATTTAAGTATCGTTTGCAAAATATTCAATCTAACATATATTTCTAGTCAAAGTCTCATAAGTTTGGCTTCATGTCCAAAAAACAAATTTTAGGAGACTAAGGGATTACATTTGATTCAAATGTAGGACAAAGGACAAGTCACTATTTATAGTATTGCTTGTCTGTTGGAAGATTTATTTTTATGCATGATTTGCAATGTTGAAGAACTAGAATTCATTCATGTGATCCATCAAAATAAACTTGAGTTTTGTCTTATAACACCTAAAAACTCAGGGTCGGTCCATCCCGTCTCCGGTGGTCTTAGGGCCATGGAGGCGGAGTGGTTCTCGGCCCTTGCTGGTGAGAGGGCTCCATGTTTAGATCTTTTTTCGAGCTTTGTTAGGGTTTGTGTCCTGTTCAGGAAGGCGAGACGGCAGCGGCTCCCTGAAGATGGAATAAAGGTCTCCCAACCTAGCCCCCGTTTCGGTGATGCGTCTAGCATCATCGGTGGGCGTGTTGAGGTGTGTCTCCGGTGGATCTGTCTTTTGTGGATTTGCTCGGATCTGTTTGTCATTCATCTTCGTTTGTGTGTCTTCAGGTTGGATCCTTTTGATCTAAACTCTTCATCCGTGGCAGTTGCTGGTCTGGTGTGTTGGTTCTATGGGGCCTTAGCACGACGACTTCCTGACTGTCTATTACAACGAGGTTTGCCCGGCTCTGGTAGGGAGAGGGGCAGTGACAGCAGCGCACCTTCGGCTCGCTTCAGTGCTTGTGTCGTTGCTAGGTGGTCTACGTATCTGGGTATAATTTTTTTATTTCTAGTGTTCGCTGTACTACCATGATTCAAGATGAATAGATTGGAAGTTTTTCCCCAAAAGAACACCTAAAACATCAATTTGATACAAAACTATACTATGATAGTATTTTCAAGAAAATTCTACCATTGACATTTACACACAAGATGTAAAGTATCCAATCCAAGGTATATTTCTAGTTGAAAGTCTCAATATTTGTCTTTCTACACACCTCCAAGAAACAACAGATTTTCGGGGAGTGAGCGGTTACATTTGTTTCAGATGTACTACAATGGATATGTCGCTATGCTATAATAACATTGTGATGTTTACAACTTTTACGCAGTACTCACTGTTTTGTCTGCAGAATGGCTCGAACAAGTGTACGGCTCGTAAGTCCCGGAGGAAAGGCTCCCACGAAGCACCCTAGGGCTTTCTATGTAATATTTCTTAATGTTTATCTTTACTATTTGCATTACATAAGTCCACTGTATGGTATAGTTGTTTGTTTGTTTGACAATAACTTAAGTATTGATTTTGCAATGATAGTCAACCGCTCGTAAAACAACTCCAACAACTGGAGGAGTGAAGAAGCCCCACAGATATCATCATGGAACTGTTGCTCTTCGGTATGTGCAACAGATACAACTTTGGGACATGTATTATTATTATTACACCTTATGACGTTCTTATCATTCATACAAGTGTTTTTGTAGTGAAATTCGCAAGTATCAAAAGGGCACCGAGCTGCTCATAAGGAAACTACCTTTTTAGAGGCTCGTGGGGGAGATTGCTCAAGTTTTCAAGGTACTTTTGTGGGGCTCGCTTCACATACACTCGAATCCGGCTCAATCCCTTTCGAAAATGGCCATGTATATAAGTCATGTAAAATCTCTAATGCAGTCTAATTGAAATAAGAAATTTTTATGCTTATGATGCTTTTGTTTTGCTTTCTATGCTATATCTACAGATTGATCTACGTTTCCAAAGCCATGCAGTGCTTGCTTTATAGGAGGCGGCAGAAGCATACCTTGTGGGACTGTTTGAGGACACCAATCTTTGTGCCATCCGTGCGAAGCGTGTGACCATAATGTCCAAAGATGTTCATCTGGCTAGAAGGATCCATGGTGAGAGGCTTTAATTCTTCTAAGCCGATGGATCAACCCCAACTTGCCACTTGCATGCTCCTTCCTATATGATTTCCAGATTTATGAAGACAAACAACGTCTTTGATTTGCCATGGATGTTAAACCATTATTAGTATTAATATAGTTGGTTATATATAATAGCACGACGAATTGGCTCGCGCCAAATCCTTCTGAGATCTTAAGTGTGCTCTATTGAGCTATATATATACTTTATATAGTAGCATATGGTGTCGTGGTACCAACTCTACGGCCGCACTATTTTCTTTTTATGCCTTTGTATATTATTGAACCATATATATGGTTAAATAGCATCTTGGAGGAGATCAACCTTTGCATGCATGTTTAAGAGGCACGTCGTTCCATCAACACGCGTATCATACATGTTCACGGGCTAATTAAAATCGAGCACACATGACCATCAGCATGCTCCAAGGACGTCTAGGGCCGGCCAAGCCATGTATGGCACTCCTTATGCATGTTTTGTTTTGGAAGAATTCATACCCAAGCGCCGATGGTAGTTGAAGACTTGAAACATAGGTTTTAGTTGAATTATGCCGTTTATTTTAAGCAGTTCATGCTGTATCAAAAACCTTCAGCAGGATGAGGAAACTCCCTCTTCTCCGAATGACGCCGCATGCCGGTAATTGCGATGGGGTAAGTTGCGCTTCTGGCGGTGTGATGGCATGACCAAGTCGGCATGTCAATGGTGAGCACATAAACCATGTTGTCCTAGCTGGTACTGAGGAAATCTTTGGGAGGAAAATCAGGTTTATGGCATGGAAAATCAGTAGTGAGCAATTTCCGTTCCATGTGCTTGATCTTTACTAAGATCAATGACAGCCCACAACTTCGACAAGCCATATGTTATCCAGGTTTTTTTTTAACTTCACCATATGCCGCTAATGTTGTGCTCAGCCGTATAAATTTGTGTTACCATGATTCTTATGTTTTTTTGAAATGGATCCGAATCTATTATAAAGGTTTGTAAAAATGCAAAAATTCAAAATACAAAACTTACATCGAGGACCATGCAGCACGTCATATTGCCGATAATATTTGTCCAATTTTAGATTTCAAAATGTGCAATGGGCTAGTTGCACATTCTAAAGCCCAGGCTAAATATGTTGCAATTTTAGGTAAAGAAATGGTAGTACATTATTTTGTTGTACAACTATATGTTTTTTTTTGGTTTTTGAGATAATACAATTTTTTAGGTTTAGAGTGTGCACTTGGGTAGTTTGCTCATACTGGAATTACACGTGATTGGTTGCTGCAGTTTTGGGTTCAGAAATGAAGCCTAAAACTGCTCATATTCTTTTGCACCTTTTTGCCATTTGACACATGACATTTAGGTGACTGTACATTCTGTAGACCAACATTACCACATGAAAAAGTGTAAGTAATTGCATAGTTACACGGAGAACATAGTTTTTTCTTTTAGAGTATTTTTTACTTTTGTGTCGGTGTACTAAAGTAGGGGCATTCCTTTGTACCCCTTACTTGTGCGCGGGCAGTCAGAGCCACGGGCCGAAGCCACACTTAGCAGGGCAAAAGGGAGGAGACGAAGCCACAAGATGATCAGCGCAACGCCAAAGACTGAGACCACAGAGAGCAGATGGACGAAGCAGGTTTTCCCGGCAAGACCCTTGCCGGGGCGGCTCGCCCACACCAGCGGAGTGAGCCACCCTCGAACCCACGGTCTCCAACACCATCAACCACGTTGGGCCAGGGCTCGGGAGGCACCTCCATGGGGGCATGCAAATCTTTGTGGAGACAAAAGATCAGATAAGTATTGGAAGGCAACGATCCTCGACAAGATCCTTGCCGAGGAAACCCACAAGACCCCCGGCAAGATCCTCGTCGGGGACAACAGCACGCTACGGCAAGACCCTTGCCTGGCCACCTGACAAGACCCTTGCCAAGGGCGTCAGCGGGGCCACTGCCAGGCCCGCGCCAACCAAGTGTCCATCGCCGTTCACATGCAGCTATCAGCCCAACCAGCTGGGCAGGCACCTGCGTGGCAACATGCAGCTTCCAGGCCAACTCAGCACACGCATGCGTAGCGGCATATGCAGATCTTCGTGAAGGCTCCACCACTGCGCCACCTCAGCTGCTTGCCTGCTTACATGGCGCCGCATGCACCGCTGGTCAGGGCGCGTGTCGAAGTAAGCGGGAGCGGCGCCGGACGGGACGGGCCTCGCTCCCGTCCCCGATAAAGCGAGAGGACACCTAAGCTACGCATCAAATGTGCCTTGTCCTGTAATACGAGCGATAAGCTCGGAGCACTGTAGGTCTTTCCACCTCCTGTGTGCCACTATGGCAGCCCCTTTGGCATATAAAAAGAGGCCCATGGCGTATTGGAGGGGGGTTCGGCTCTTTTGAACCACGCAACGCCCATAGCTTGTTCAAGAGCTCAAGAACACTTAATACATCCACCAAAGCAGGACTAGGGTTTTACGCATCCTCGCGACCCGAACCTGGATAAACGATCCTTGTGCTAGTTACTAATCCTGCTTTTCTCACAACCCCGCGCCCCGCAACCGTAGTAGGGATTCTTGTGATCCCATAGGTATCGTTTTCCACCGACATTTTGTGGTATATTTTTGGTTCACATTACCCCACAAATAGTTTTTTCTTTTAAAGTATTGGAGTTGCTTGTGGAGACAAAACAAGCCTTAAGTCTTTACCGGTACGTCAAAAAAAGAAATTGACTGCACGGTAAAAATCAGGCGAATGTGGTCGCTGATCGTAGTTCAAAGAACTGCAAAGTGCAATGCCCCAGAAAAGCAAAAAAGCACTGCTAATGTATGTTGCAAGTTGCAACAAACATATTACGCACGTACCTGCGCAAGCATGATCGACGCATCATCATACATCAATCATGGTACTAGTAGTGAACACAATTTTTCTTTCCATATATTTTTCTTACTTTTGTGGTACTGTATATTTTTTTCAAGTATTGAAGTTGCTTGTGGAGACAGAACAAGCCTTTTTTTTAAAATGGAGACAGAACATGACTTTTTCTTTTTGAAATGGAAACAAAACAAGCCTTTTTTTTAAATGGAGAAAGAACAAGCCTTGACTCTTTAGGGCAAGGCCAATGCTTCACCCTGGACAGCTACCCCGGACCTCTACGTCACCTTTGATATGCCAAATCAGCTCAACCTGCTGCTTTAAAAGCGAAGTGGGATCTTGCAGAGGAACCGGGTTCTTCCCTGGCAAAACGCAAAAGGTAGGGGAAAGCAAGGAGATGGGTGCGTACAGGAGATTGGAGAAAGAGTCAAGGAGATGCACGTGCCGAAGCCCAAGAACAGGTCCAGCTCCAACGAGAGCAAGCGCCACCCAGGACAGCCGCCCAGCTGCAGCCCAAAGTCCATCGGTCGCAGCGAGTTCCTCAACCCCATCGCCCACGAGGTGGTGGTGGTACAGGTTCAGATCGACCCGGCCGGTTGATAGGTCTTCAGGGTACTGAAGTGTTACTCCTATCCTTTTCGCATTTCAGTAATCGATTAAAACCAGTACCATCTTTTTCCGATCAATATGCACTTGTGGAATCAGGAACTTCAATTAGTGTCATTTCTTTAGCTAAAAGAAGTTACTACTAGGTTTCTCCAGATACAATCTGTATTTTCGCTCTTTACGCGAATCCATGCTTTTGATATCGACTTTCACAATAACCGCGACCATATGGCTTGAGATTCTGCCAGATCATTCATTCCCTGCTGTAGCCTACAATCACTCCCATGTTTTCTGCATCCAATATGATGTATGACGCCCATGAAACATTTACAGTGTAGTAGACATTATTGCATCATGTTTACTAGACTATTCATAACATGCTTGCAAGCATCATGTAGAAACTTTCAACGAGCAATGCACATATATTAGCTATGTTCAAAAAGATCTTGCACTTTGCCTCCTATATTTCTTCATATAAATTCGAAGTACATTATGTTTGACTAGTGTGGTAGTGTCTAATGGTGTTTACTTTAATGGTGGGTGTCTGTGACGGAGCTGGTGGAAGGGTACTCGTCGCGCAAGATCATGGAGATCATCTGCCGAACGAGCCTGCTCAAGCCGGAGAGCAGCTGCATGCGGATCGCGCGTGTGTTGAAGATGCAAAACACGCAGCGGACGTTGTGCCGCTTCGAGGAGTACCGTGAGGCGGTGAAGCTCAAGGCGAGCAAGCTGCCCAAGAAGCACCCGTGCTGCCTGGCCGACGACAACGAGCTGCTGCGCCCTCGCCTCCGCCGGCGCCAGCAGCCTCTGCGCCTCGGACAAGTGCGCCGTCTGCCGCATCATCCGCCACGGCTTCTCCTCCTCGTCCAAGAAGGAGGGCAAGGCCGGCGTCGGCGTCTTCACCACGTCCACCAGCGGCCGCGCGTTCGAGTCCGCCGACGAGGCTGGTTGCACCATCGACCAGGACGACGCCACCGCGGCCGCCGCCGTGTCTGATTGGCTATGGGCTAAATTTGCACATTGTGTGCAAGTTTTAGGACTAAAGAGTTCATTTTTACGAGTTCTAAGACTAAACCATCACATGCTAGACAAGTTCAAGGACCTGTGGTGCTTTTACCTCATGAAAAATTTAGCAGCTGCTTGCTACAATTCTAAGTACATGGATCATGGGGCAGCACTATGGTATAGCCTCCATTGTACATGCACGGTACGTTGAAAAGAGAAATTGACTGATGCACGGTAAAAAGCTGGCGATTGATTGTGTTTGCTGATCGTAATCTAAAAAGCTGCAAAGTGCAATGCCACAGAAAAGCAAAACAGCACTTCCCTGCCAATGCCCACCCTTTGTCGAAAAAAGCACTGCCAATGTGCGTTGCAACAAACGTACGCAGGCATGATCGACGCATCATACATCATGGCAGTAATAAAGCGATTAACCAAACCAAATCACCAACAAGTAATTCTGGGATTTCAGATCGACAAAACAGCAAAGTAGTTCGAATCGCTACTGCATCATCAGTCATCTTATTAATTCCCCGGTCGATACTTGCAAAGTGCTAACAACAGAACCGAGAAAAGTAGATCGAATTTGACGGACCGGTAGATCACAACGAAAAAAATAGCACCCTACAGAAAATAGTGTGGCGACTGAAAATAAGCGTGCTATAGCGCGCTATAGCGTGCTATTAGCGAGGCATTATACATTGATTTATTTAGCGAGACAATAATCTATATGCTATAGCGTGCTATTAGCAGCGTTATAGTGCGCTATTTTTTTAGTAGTAGATCATGCATGGTTTCACAATCACAAGATCAAGGAAACAAAGTAGCCCTAGCCAACGCGAACGACCAATATCAAGCAAGCGGAGTCGTGTAGAGCTGATCAAGGCAAGAGACCTCTCACTGGATGCGGTTGCGGATGGGAAGCTCGGTGGCCAAGGAGGCCAGCTCGGACATGCTCGCCACGCCGACCACCACGGGCTGGAGGTCGAGGGCGTGGAGCTGCCCTTCCATGGCTTCCCGGCGCCCTGGAGCGTCGGGGTTCTGGCTGTGAAGCATGAACCCGACGGAGGCCAGGAGGGTGAAGGCTCCCTCCACTCGGCGGAGCGCGTCCTGGGCGTGCTCCCTGGCGGCCTGGAGCCTGATCAGGCCAAGCCACTCGTGGTCGTGGCCGTCGCGGAGGTCCCCGATGCGGGCCACCGGTTCCGACGGGACGGCGCCGCAGCCGTGGAGCGTCAGGCGCTCGGCCACCACCATGTTGATGATGAAAGCGGAGAGGGAGTCGGATGCGTGCTCGATGTGGGTCAGCGCGGAATCCAGCAAGGTGTACCGCCCCTCGGCGTCGCGGGTGTCCAGCACCAGCGGGGACGCCAGATCGCGACGCGCGGCAGCGACGCTTCGCTTGATGCTGGCGGCGGATCGGATCGCCTCGCTCGTCACATACAGGTAGATCGTCTTCCATGGCGGCGGCTGCGCCATTTCTCTCTCTCTCTCTCTTTTCTTGGGTGCGGGGGGTTCTGGACATGGATTTTTCGTAACTAGTTGCGCGCGCAACTAGTATCTGAGACGCGCATCTACCTTACCGTCAAATCAACATGACCCATTATGTTGTCAGCTCTGGATGGTATTTCAACGTTCCATGATTTTCGTCGGCGTGTATATGGTGCTGTATTCCATCTGATTGGACAGGCTAGCTGACAGGTCTATAGATTCGGTTGCCCGCAAAAGAAAGTCATTCGCATGCATTGTTATCGCTCCATGCTGCCTTTTATCAGTCGGACCTAGTGGAATATTAAGAGTAGATTCGTCCATTTTCCTCCGTATCTAGTCCACCTAATGGAATCTCTACGAGGACTTACATTTAAGAACGGATGGACTAGTACTTACTCCCTTCGTTCCTAAATACTTGTCTTTCTAGGCATTTTAACAAGTAACTACATACGGAGTAAAATGAGTGAATCTACATTCTAAAATACGTCTACATGCATCCGTATGTGTTAGTCATTTGAAATGTTTAGAAAGACAAATATTTAGGAACGGAGGAAGTAGTATGCTGCTAATTGTATGAATTGGTGCTACTAATTACCCAAAAATAGCGTACAATATATTTTTTTCTTCTAACCGCGCTAGGTGCCATTGTTTTGGCATAAAAAACGACTTACGGTTCTCAAGTTCTTCGTTTTGCCATACCATAGCACGACGCACGCAAACAAAAAGTACTGCACCAGATCGTTTGACAACCGGCATAGGTGGGACCAGCACCTGCACTGGGGGAGGCCACATACGTACTCCATGCAGGACTTTAATGAAGTATACTACAGAACTTAGTGCGTCTTTTTGGCGCCATTGGTTTGTTCTTCACTGTCATCATTTTGTCAATGTAAATTATGTTCTAGAAAATGTCTATTTTCCTACTGCTTGCAATTTTCGTTTAGAAGTCAACGCATGCGAGCTTTCGGAATCAAGCATGACGTGCGCTCTTCGGTAGGCATAAACATGATTGACAATGCACTGGCTCAAACGGCGTGAACCGTGCATGTTGCCAAAGGAAGGGACAACTCTACGGAGGTTAGGCATAAACACGATGAAGTATTTGGGTTAAAGGACCGATCTAGCTGGCGGCCGGGCGCTCGCTGCCGCTCGCGAGCGGCCGGCCCCTGGTCGCAGACGTCTAATCACTGCCGTATACTAAAAAGAGCAAAATTACTGAAATTTAAAAGTGCTAAAAAGACACTGCTAATTAATCATCCTATGTAGTCTCTTCTCACGTGATGGATGCATGCATGCCGCTGCATTAATGTTTCCCTGTTCGTTTCTTGTGCATTAATATTTGGTTTTTAAATTATAAAAGACATATCTTCTAAATCGGAGTATTTAACAAAAAACTACAACATTTCATGGAACCGTGCCTACAAACTACCACTTTACAATTTTGTGCCGAAAACTACCACTTTTTTACTAATCTTTAACTAAAAACTACTATGTCGAAAAAATGGTCGAGTCACCTCTTCTAAACGCCTTTCTAATAGGATGGGCCCATCTGTCAGCATCAATCTTCTTCCTCCTCCTCCTTCCTCTCTCTCTGGCATTTCCTCAAACACCTCATGTGCACTCCGCGCTCTTCTCAATGGCGACGCCCCGGTGAAGCACGCGACGGCGGCCAGCAGATGGCAGCCCAGCGTCCTGGACGACGAGGTCGCTGAGCCTCACCACCTGGCTGCTCCCGGTCACCAGAGCCTTCCTCTCCTCCATCTCCTCCTCCGGTGCCAGCGCGCGCACACAGGCAGCCGCAGCCGGCGCCGGCTCCCACGCACGCGGCAAAGCAGTCCAGCACCCTGCCCCCATGCGCCATAGCCGCAGCCTCGCCTCTGGCCTTTCTCAGACTCGCCGCAGCCTCGCCATTAAGTTGGCCTCTCTCCTTTTCACGGATTAATGGCAGGAGCTAGTCATGGTTGTCGCCTTGCCCGGGCTCAAGCTCAGCCATGGTCGCGCCTGGCCGCGCTTGCTGCTCCTGCTACTCCTTGCGGCCCGCGCCGGCTGCTCCCTGCTACTCCTTGTCACCTGCGCCCGGGCTTGAGCTCAACCATGGTCGCGCACGGACGCGCTTGCTGCTCCTGCTACTCCTCGCCGACCGCTCCCTGCTGCTCCTTGTCTCTCGCGCCTGCTGCTATTCCTTGACGACCGTCGTTGCTGCTGCTCCTTGCCTTGCCAGCCGGCGCTGAGGGGTGCACCGCCGTCGTGCTCCGGGGTGCATCGCCGTGCTCTGGCCAGAGGAGCGCTGCCGCGTGCAATGGAGGGGCGCACCGCCGCCCTGCTGGAGGTCGTGCTCGGGACAGAGGGGGAGAAGGATGAGGAGGGTTGGCCGGGGGTTGGATGGGCCAGCCGCCGAGCTGCGCGTGCTCTCGCTCGTCGGCGAGCTCCCAGCCGTGGAGCACGAAAACAAGGTGTTTGTTGAAATGTCTAAGAAAGATATGGGAGGAGCAAGAAGATAGACACTGACGTGTGGGACCAACTAGTCAGAAACGCGTTTAAAAGAGCCGAATCGGGCTCTTTTCAGACTTGGTAGTTTTTAGTCAAGGATTAGTAAGAAAATGGTAGTTTTCGACACAAATTTGTAAAGTGGTAGTTTATAGGCACGGTTCCATGAATTGTGGTAGTTTTTTGTTAAATACTCTCTAAACCGTGTGTCAAACTTCAGATTTGTTTTCACCGTTGAAACCCTTACGACGTGTTCTTCAAAAGTAGACCCTGCATGGGATGTTTCGACGTACTAGTCTTCCTGCCAACTAAACATCAATGTGTGTGCAACTAGACTACATTGCCGCGCCAACTGAGCATATGTCTGTGTAACTAGTCCTACCAAATAAACATCAATGTGTGTGCAACTACACTACATTGCCACTCAAACTGAGCATACGTGTGCGTCAATAGTCCTGCCAACTAAACATCTATGTGTGTGCAACTAGACTAAATTGCCGCGCCAACTGAGCATATGTGTGCGCCAATAGTCCAGCCAACTAAACATCAATTGGTGTGCAACTAGACTATATTGCCGCGCCAACTGAGCATATATGTGTGTAACTAGTCCTGGCAACTAAATATCAATATGTGTGCAACTAGACTGCATTGCCGCGTCAATTGCGCATATGTGTGTGCAACTAGTGTCCTGCCAACTAAACATCAATTTGTGTCCGACTGGACTAAATTACAAGCCAACTAAGCATATGTATGTGCAACTAGTCTTCCTGTCAGCTAAACATCAATGTGTGGACTATATTACAAGCCAACTAAACATCAATGTGTGTGCGACTAGTCTTCCTGCCAACTAAACATCAATGTGTGTGCAACTAGTCTTTCTGCCAACTAAAATGTGTAACTAGACTGCATTACAAGCCAACTAAATGTCAATGTATGTGCAACTAGACTATATTACAAGCCAAGTGAGCACAAAGTAGCTGAATATAAGACACCCCTGATTACATCCATTAATATGTTGGAGAGTGTGTGCAACTATATAAAATTGGTTTTGAAAAAAGTTGCACCAAGTAGTATTAAAGTTGCACAATACAGTACTAAAGTTGTACAATACAGTAATAGACTTGCACAATATAACATCAAAGTTGATACCCATTTTTTGGAGCAACTCCTGCAAGTCTGGATGTTAAAAATGAAATGCATGCACAATCATACCTCACAATGATAAAAAATGAAACACAGAGCATACGGGCCGACAACTTTCTTTGAACAAAAAAAGTTGGTTTGCTAGATTAAGAACGGGACCACATGTGTTATAGCCTGGTATCATTAACTAAAATTCGACCAGAAGACAACCTAATGCGTTAAACATAATTCAGAAAATTGGATGATGAAATTTGTTTCTAGATGAGTAGTGACACACTTTATTAGACCCAAAGCTAAACACCTTACAAATGTGATGCATTTACGCACACCAAAACAGAGGCAACTCCAGCGCAGCTCAAACGCATCTACAGGAGCAAAACTGAAGATGTCTAACACACCTATGCACCAGCAGCAGCCTAGCATGCCGACCAATTGTGCTCGACGGAGGTGATGACGACAACTGCCACTTGACATGGGGCACATGTATGATGGAATTTGGTCGTTTGGGTTCAGATTGGGCGACTAAATCGCACCAGGTGCGATAGGGAGGCGATTTCGGGACGCTGGGTGGCGGCGGACGCGCACCTAGCCGAGGCGCCGGCCACCTGGTTTTGGCTCGCTGCCATGGATGGTTACAGTGGCATCGGCTTGTAGCTGAAGGAGGCCGCAACCTGTAGATGGGTTGCATGGCAGCGCAAGTGTGCAGGCAAAGAGGAGGAGCCGGCCAGCAGCGTAGGGAACGGGGAGCAGGCCCTGCCGAGCGCAGCACGCATCTCCAGGAGGACATGGACGGCCGGACGCATGATGAGCGTGGCGCGCCTCACCGGGAGGTGGCTGGAGGAGTGCGTCGGCGTTCGCGTAGCCGGTAGGAGGAGCGGGCGGCGTCCGCGCCGCCCGGAGGAGGAGCACGGCGGAGAGGTGACGAACGAGGCGGCGGCCGCGTCGCGGGGAGGAGGCTCTGAGCGGCAGTGGGAGACGGGTCGAGTGGATAAGGTGAGCGACGTGCCCAGCTGCGTAGACTTCACCGACCAGGTAACACCTGGCACTAGGGGCCGCACGATACGAACGCATCGAGTGGTCGTCACGCGGCCGCTCAGTTCGCCTAAATCGTGCGCGTGCACGATGAAGTATTTGGGTTAAACTAATACCAGCGTTCGAACTGTGTAATGGGAAATAACACCTCACGGTTTTTTTTTACGGCTATAACACCTCACATGTTGGACTTGCACACAACAAAGAACTCAGTCCTTCCAAGAAAGAAACTTGGTCCAGCTTTACCACTACCGGATCGCCCATTGTGTCAACTGCATTATTTTAGTTACTCACAGAGAACGGCCTTGCCGATAACTGTGAAGCAAATACTTGTCATATGAACTATAATGATTAAATTAGGACCTTTGGGCGAGTGCCGTGGACATGCAAAATAGTATGTGTAATTTTTTTAAAACTGTTTATACAATGTAACGTTCAAGTAAATTTTCAAAAAAAAAAAACCTTTTAGCATCAATAATTGTTCGCTCTTAACTGTACATGTCCATGCCTACATTAATTTGACTATATAAATGCCTGAAAAGCAAGCGTCAAAATCTGACACCATGTTTTACTGAAACCAAAAGCCGAGCTACATGATTCCTTGACACAATTAGAAATTTGAATAATGTACTGTTTGCAAATGACATATTTATGATCAGTGGTAAGAACGGGAGATTTTGTAACATCATCTAAGTACTCGGCAATAACAACAATCTGCTCCAAATAATCAAACTTTTGACAGCAAGTAAATGAACACAATCAAAATTATCTTACTCCATGATAAGATTGAACTGGCCATGCTTACATAATATTGGTCCAGACTATTTTTTTTTACAGTACGGTACCGGCCTAGATGGGAAAACTCATGTATATAATACTAAATATTAACATGTCAATTACCATGCTAATTTCGAGCATATACAGTTTGACAGATCCTGGTCAACCCAACTTTAGGCCTAGTTCACGTAATGTGGCACAACCCACCGAGGTAGAAAAGAATGGAATGCATCGACGAGGACAACCAGGAGTGCGACAGATATAGTACCTTTCAGGCCACATATCTGGAGTGTGTTGCGATTCAAATGAGCGCTCTCTCGGTGGCTCTTGATGTTGTCAATATCCACGACGCCAGAAAAATCTTACGTGGCCTCAGGAACTTGAGATCCAGAATCTGTAACACTATCTTTCTCTCCATCTTGGCTTGAGGAAGGCGAATCCCTCTGTAAATTCGGAGGAACGCAGTCGTCGCCGTCCTCCTCCTCTAGCACGTCGTACTCCTTCTCTAGCAATCCCAGATCTGGGACGCCCTTGGATGGGAACAGAAGCTGCACATGGACACGACAGAGATGGAGATTGAAGGATTTGACGGAGAAGACGATGCAAGAAACAAAGGAGCTTATGAGAGGAGAAACCTGAACCGGAGATCCGTGAATGACTCCGCACCAAGATCCATTGGGCAAATCGAGAAGAAATCTGTAGACCCGGGCGTTGATATGGATGGAAGGTCGATCTGGTTCCCGGCGACGAGACTGCGTCTGCCGGAGGGGATTCACATGTCGAATTGTGTCCCGTTCGGGTGGATGGGGCAGTTGGGTCATGGGGTATGAGCACATCGCCCCATAGGCGAGTACAGTGCGTGCGTAGGTAGTAGTAGTTGGTCGCCAGATACGATGGGATTGTATTCGTTCGGTATGCGGCTGGGAAAACTGCAATCGCTATATTCAGGTAGGGCCATGTGGGGCAGGCTCGCGTTGATCCACATGAGGAGCGACGGTACTGATTCGCGCTGCGCGCGCAATCAGTTTGGAATAGCCTTAGGGCATGTACAATGGTTCTATCTTAGCAATGCCATGTAGGATAAATGATGAGGTGGAGGAGAGAGAAATCATAAGAGAAGGCTTGTCTTCTGTTAATTTAATTAAGAGAAGGCAAGAGATGATCTCTTAGCACAATATGTCTCACCATGTCTTCATGAATAACTAGTTATTGAAATAAGGCTAAGAGATGAACCATTATAGACATGTTTTTTTATCTCTAAATTACATGCAAGATTTAAGATAAAACAACATTATCGACCATCGCGGTTCTTTCTCCGCTCCCCTCTCCGTCCTCGTCGAAATAGCCAGCCTGGCATGGGCTGACAGGTCCCAACTTGGTCAACATACCAGTGTCATGACACAACATCTTCGCTGATAGGTGGGCCCATGTATGTGGGACCAGGTCTCCAGTGGGTCAGGAGCTACGTTAGCTCGCTGCTCGTGCCCCCGCGAAGGATTCTGACGTAGCAGCAAGACGATTCTGCGTGACAACAACTGGGTCCCACACCGTAACAGCTCATTTACCCCACAGTCTCCAGAAACCACCTCGCCGGCGGTAGAAATAGCCCGAACAAACCCCGACGCAGCACAAGTAACAAATAGCCTCACGTCTCCTCCTAGTATTAACAGCGTCAGAGAGAGAGGGGGGGAGAGAGAGAGGGCACCGACGCCGGCAATGGCGGACTGGTGGAACATGGCGGCGGAGGCGGCGAACGGCAGCTTAACCTACGTCGGCGAGACGAATGCGATCGCGGAGGCCATCACTGGCGCCCGCCAGCAGTACGGCCAGGCCACCGAGGACTGCCGCAGATTCCGCCCGGGCGTGCATCCCCTGCCCAACGTCGGCCAGGGCGCTCCTTCAGTAGGCGGCCTCATCATCGACCTCGCCATCGGCCGGATCAAGCGCATCAGCAGGTTCTACGCCGTACTGGGCACCGTATTCTCCCTCTGCGTTGCGCACATCGGGCTCCAGGCCAACGTGCCATGGTGGTGGGACAGGTGGCAACTCCACCACGCCGGCGCTGCCCACCACGCGGAGACGGCGCTGCAGTGCCTACACTCCGCCAAGTCACATGGCCATGCGGCCCTCGGGTCTTCCACGTCATGCTCAGGCCGCCATCGCCGCGAGCAGTCGCCCACGCCTGTTGGGGAACGTAGCATAAATTCAAAATTTTCCTACGTGTCACCAAGATCTATCTATGGAGTCATCTAGCAACGAGGGAGGAGTGGATCTACATACCCTTGTAGATCGCACGCGGAAGCGTTCAAGAGAACGGGGTTGATGGAGTCGTACTCGTCGTGATCCAAATCACCGATGATCCTAGCGCCGAACGGACGGCGCCTCCGCGTTCAACACACGTACAGCCCGGTGACGTCTCCCATGCCTTGATCCAGCAAGGAGAGAGGGAGAGGTTGAGGAAGACTCCATCCAGCAGCAGCACAACGGCGTGGTGGTGGTGGAGGAGCGTGGCTATCCTGCAGGGCTTCGCCAAGCACCACAGAAGAGGAGGAAGAAGAGACGCAGGGCTGCACCAATGAGAGATCGAATTGCCTGTTGTGGGCAGCCCTATGCCTCAATATATATAGGGAAGGGGAGGGGCTGCGCCCCCTCTAGGGTTCCCACCCCTAGGGGGGCGGCAGCCCTAGATGGGGAACAAGGGTGGCGGCCAAGAGGGGAGGGGAGAGGGAGGCGCACCAATATGGGCCCTAAGGCCCATATCCCCTTAGGGTTTGCCCCCTTTCCACCTCTTAGGCGCCATGGGCCCTTGTGGGAGGCGCACCAGCCCACTAAGCGGCTGGTCCCTCACCACTCTTGGCCCATGCAAGCCTCCGGGGTTGGTGGCCCCACTTGGTGGACCCCCGGGACCCTCCCGGTGGTCCCAGTACGTTACCGATAAACCCTGAAACTCTTCCGGTGACCAAAACAGGACTTCCCATATATAAATCTTTACCTCCGGACCATTCCAGAGCTCCTCGTGACGTCCGGGATCTCATCCGGGACTCCGAACAACATTCGGTAACCACATACAAACTTCCTTTATAACCCTAGCGTCATCGAACCTTAAGTGTGTAGACCCTACGGGTTCGGGAGACATGTAGTCATGACCGAGACGTTCTCCGGTCAATAACCAACAGCGGGATCTGGATACCCATGTTGGCTCCCACATGTTCCACGATGATCTCATCGGATTAACCACGATGTCAAGGACTCAATCGATCCCGTATACAATTCCCTTTGTCTAACGGTATTGTACTTGCCCGAGATTCGATCATCGGTATACCGATACCTTGTTCAATCTCGTTACCGGCAAGTCTCTTTTACTCATTCCATAACACATCATCCCGTGATCAACCCCTTGGTCACATTGTGCACATTCTGATGATGTCCTACCGAGTGGGCCCAGAGATACCTCTCCGTTTACACGGAGTGACAAATCCCAGTCTCGATTCGTGCCAACCCAACAGACACTTTCGGAGATACCTGTAATGCACCTTTATAGCCACCCAGTTACGTTGTGATGTTTGGTACACCCAAAGCATTCCTACGGTATCCGGGAGTTGCACAATCTCATGGTCTAAGGAAAAGATACTTGACATTAGAAAAGCTTTAGCATACGAACTACACGATCTTTGTGCTAGGCTTAGGATTGGGTCTTGTCCATCACATCATTCTCCTAATGATGTGATCCCATTATCAACGACATCCAATGTCCATAGCCAGGAAACCATGACTATCTATTGATCACAACGAGCTAGTCAACTAGAGGCTCACTAGGGACATATTGTGTATTACGATTTCCGGATAATACAGTTATAGCATGAATAAAAGACTATTATCATGAACAAAGAAATATAATAATAACACTTTTATTATTGCCTCTAGGGCATATTTCCAACAGTCTCCCACTTGCACTAGAGTCAATAATCTAGTTCACATCACCATGTGATTAACACTGACAGGTCACATCACCATGTGACCAACATCCAAAGAGTTTACTAGTGTCACTAAACTAGTTCACATCATCATGTGATTAAGACTCAATGAGTTCTGGGGTTTGATCATGTTTTGCTTGTAAGAGAGGTTTTAGTCAACGGGTCTGCAACATTCAGATCCGTATGTACTTCGCAAATCTCTAGGTCATATTGTAAATGCTGCTACCACTCTCCACTTGGAGCTATTCCAAATGGTTGCTCCACTCTACGTTTCCGGTTTGCTACTCAGAGTCAATCGGATAGGTGTTAAAGCTTGCATCGACGTAACCCTTTACGCCGAACTCTCTATCACCTCCATAATCGAGAAACATGTCCTTATTACTCCAAGGACAATTTTGACCGCTATTGGGTGATCTACTCCTTGATCACCTTTGTACTCTCTTGCCAGATATGTAGCAAGGCACACAACCGGTGCGGTACTTAGCATAGCATACTGTAGAGCCTACGTCTAAGGCATAGGGGACGACCTTCGTCCTTTCTCTCTTTTCTGCCGTGGTCGAGCTTTAAGTCTTAACTTCATACCTTACATCTCAGGCAAGAACTCCTTTTTTGACTGATCCATCTTGAACACCTTCAAGATCATGTCAAGGTATATGCTCATTTGAAAGTACCATTAAGCGTTTTGATCCATCCTCATAGATCTTGATGCTCAATGTTCAAGTAGCTTAATCCAGGTTTTCCCTTGAAAAACACTTTTCAAACAACCCTATATGCTTTCTAGAAATTCTACATCATTTCTGATCAACAACATATACTCATCAGAAATTCCATAGTGCTCCCACTCACTTCTTTGGAAATACAAGTTTCTCATAAACTTTGTATAGACCCAAAATCTTTGATCATCTTATCAAAGCGTACATTCCAACTCCGAGATGCTTACTCCAGTCCTTAGAAGGATCCCTGGAGCCAGCATACCTTTTAGCATCCTTAGGATTGACAAAACTTTTCTGATTGTATCACATACAACCTTTCCTTACGAAAACTGGTAAGGAAACTCGTTTTGACATCCATCTGCCAGATTTCATAAATGCAGCTAATGCTAACATGAATCCGACGGACTTAAGCATCGCTACGGATGAGAAAATCTCATCGTAGTCAACTCCTTGAACTTGTGAAAAACTCTTCGCCACAAGTCGAGCTTCATAGACGGTGACATTACCGTCCACGTCCGTCTTCTTCTTAAAGATCCATTTATCTTAATGGCTTGCCGATCATTGGGCAAGTCCACCAAAGTCCATGCTTTGTCCTGATACATGGATCCTATCTCGGATTTCATGGCTTCTAACCGTTTGTCGGAATTTGGGCCCACCTTCACTTCTCCATAGCTCGTAGGTTCATTGTTGTCTAGCAACATGACCTTCAAGACAGGATTACCGTACCACTCCGAAGCAGTACGTGTCCTTGTCGTCCTACGAGGTTCGGTAGTGACTTGATCCGAAGCTTCATGATCACTATCATAAGCTTCCACTTCAATTGGTATAGGTGCCACAGGAACAACTTCCTGTGCCCTGCTACACACTTGTTGAAGTGACGGTTCAATAACCTCATCAAGTCTCCACCATCCTCCCACTCAATTCTTTCGAGAGAAACCTTTCCTCGAGAAAGGATCCGATTCAAGAAACAATCCCTATTGCTTTCGGATCTGAATTAGGAGGTATACCCAACTGTTTTGGGTGTCCTATGAAGATGCATTTTATCCGCTTTGGGTTCGAGCTTATCAACCTGAAACTTTTCCACATAAGCGTCGCAGCCCCAAACTTTTAAGAAACGACAACTTAGGTTTCTCTAAACCATAGTTCATACGGTGTCATCTCAACGGAATTACGTGGTGCCCTATTTAAAGTGAATGCGGTTGTCTCTAATGCCTAACCCATAAACTATCGTGGTAATTCGATAAGAGACATCATGGTATGCATCATATCCAATAGGGTGCAGTTATGATGTTTGGACACACCATCACACTATGGTGTTCCAGGCTGTATCGGTTGTGAAACAATTTCCACAATGTCTTAATTCTGTGCCAAACTCGTAATTCAGATATTCATCTCTATGATCATATCATAGATATTTTATCCTCTTGTCACGACGATCTTTCAACTTCACCCTGAAATTACTTGAACCTTTCAATAATTCAGACTCGTGATTCATCAAGTAAATATACTCAACATCTACTCAAATCATCTGTGAAGTAAGAACATAACGATATCCACTACATGCCTCAACACTCATTGGACTGCACACATCAAAATGTATTACTTCCAACAAGTTGCTATCTTGTTCCGTCTTACTAAAACGAGGCTTTCAGTCATCTTGCCCATGTGGTATGATTTGCATGTCTCAAGTGATTCAAGATCAAGTGAGTCCAAACGGTCCATTTGCATGGAGTTTATTCATGCATATACACCAATAGACATGGTTCGCATGTCTCAAACTTTTCAAAACGAGTGAGCCCAAAGATCCATCAACATGGAGCTTCTTCATGCGTTTTATACCAGTATGACTTAAGTGGCAGTGCCACAAGTAGGTGGTACTATCATTACTATCTTATATCTTTTGGCATGAACATGTGTATCACTACGATCGAGATTCAATAAACCATTCATTTTAGGTGCAAGACCATTGAAGGTATTATTCAAATAAACAGAGTAACCATTATTCTCCTTAAATGAATAACCGTATTGCGATAGACATAATCCAATCACGTCTATCCTCAACGCAAACACCAAATAACAATTATTTAGGTTTAACACCAGTCTCGATGGTAGAGGGAGCGTGCGATGCTTGATCATATCAACATTGGAAACACTTCCAACACATATCGTCAGCTCACCTTTAGCTAGTCTCCGTTTATTCCATAGCTTTTATTTCGAGTTACTAACACTTAGCAACCAAACCGGTATCTAATACCCTGGTGCTACTAGGAGTACTAGTAAAGTACACATCAACACAATGTATATCCAATATACTTCTATCGACCTTGCCAGCCTTCTTATCTACCAAGTATCTAGGGTAATTCTGCTCCAGTGGCTGTTCCCTTTATTATAGAAGCACTTAGTCTCGGGTTTGGGTTCAACCTTGGGTTTCTTCACTAGAGCAACAGCTGATTTGCCGTTTCATGAAGCATCCCTTTTTGCCCTTGCCCTTCTTGAAACTAGTGGTTTCACCAACCATCAACAATTGATGCTCCTTCTTGATTTCTACTTTTGTGGTGTCAAACATCGCGAATGTCTCAAGGATCATCATATATGTCCCTGATATATTATAGTTCATCACGAAGCTCTAGCAGCTTGGTGGTAATGACTTCGGAGAACCATCACTATTTCATCTGGAAGATCAACTCCCACTCGATTCAAGTGATTGTTGCACTCAGACAATCTGAGCACAGGCTCAACAATTGAGCTTTTCTCCCTTAGTTTGTAGGTTAAGAAAATCGTCGGAGGTCTTATACCTCTTGACGTGGGAACGAGCCTGAAATCCCAATTTCAGCCCTCGAAACATCTCATATGTTCCGCGACGTTTCAAAAAACATCTTTGGTGCCTCAACTCTAAACCGGTTAGCATTACGCACTGAACTATCATGTAGTCATCAAAACGTGTATCTCAGATGTTCGCAATATCCACAGACGACATTCGAGGTTCAGCACACTGAGCGGTGCATTAAGGACATAAGCCTTCTATGAAGCAATGAGGACAATCCTCAGTTTACGGACCTAGTCCGCATAATTCTACTATCAACTTTCAACTAAATTTTCTCTAGGAACATAACTAAACAGTAGAACTAAAGCTTGAGCTACGACATAATTTGCAAAATCCTTTTTGACTATGTTCAGGATAATTAAGTTCATCTTATGAACTCCCACTCAGATAGACATCCCTCTAGTCATCTAAGTGATTACATGATCTGAGTCAACTAGGCCGTGTCCGATCATCACGTGAGACGGACTAGCCAACGTCGGTGAACATCTTCATGTTGATCGTATCTTCTATACGACTCATGCTCGACCTTTCGGTCTTCTGTGTTCCGAGGCCATGTCTATACACATGCTAGGCTCGTCAAGTTAACCCTAAGTGTTTTGCATGTGTAAAATTGTCTTACACCCATTGTATGTGAACGTAAGGATCTATCACACCCGATCATCACGTGGTGCTTCGAAACGACGAACTGTAGCAACGGTGCACAGTTAGGGGAGAACACTTCTTGAAGTTGTTGTAAGGGATCATCTTATTTATTACCATCGTTCTAAGTAAACAAGATGCATAAACATGATAAACATCACATGCAATCAAATAGTGACATGATATGGCCAATATTCTTTTGCTCCTTTTGATCTCCATCTTCGGGGCTCCATGATCATCATCGTCACCGGCATGACACCATGATCTCCATCATCATGATCTCCATCATCGTGTCTTCATGAAGTTGTCTCGCCAACTATTACTTCTACTACTATGGCTAACGGTTAGCAATAAAGTAAAGTAATTACATGACGTTTATGTTGACACGCAGGTCATAAATAAATTAAGACAACTCCTATGGCTCCTGCCGGTTGTCATACTCATCGACATGCAAGTCGTGATTCCTATTACAAGAACATGATCAATCTCATACATCACATATATCATTCATCACATCCTTTTGGCCATATCACATCACATAGCATACCCTGCAAAAACAAGTTAGACGTCCTCTAATTGTTGTTTGCATGTTTTACGTGGCTGCTATGGGTTTCTAGTAAGAACGTTTCTTACCTATGCAAAGACCACAACGTGATATGCCAATTGCTATTTACCCTTCATAAGGACCCTTTTCATCGAATCCGATCCGACTAAAGTAGGAGAGACAGACACCCGCTAGCCACCTTATGCATCTAGTGCATGTCAGTCGGTGGAACCAGTCTCACCTAAGAGTACGTGTAAGGTCGGTCCAGGCCGCTTCATCCCACGATGCCGCCGAATCAAGATAAGACTAGTAACGGCAAGCATATTGAACAAAATCAACGCCCACAACTACTTTGTGTTCTACTCGTGCATAGAAACTACGCATAGACCTAGCTCATGATGCCACTGTTGGGAACGTAGCATAAATTCAAAATTTTCCTACGTGTCACCAAGATCTATCTATGGAGTCATCTAGCAACGAGGGAGGAGTGGATCTACATACCCTTGTAGATCGCGCGCGGAAGCGTTCAAGAGAACGGGGTTGATGGAGTCGTACTCGTCGTGATCCAAATCACCGATGATCCTAGCGCCGAACGGACGGCACCTCCACGTTCAACACACGTACAGCCCGGTGACGTCTCCCATGCCTTGATCCAGCAAGGAGAGAGGGAGAGGTTGAGGAAGACTCCATCCAGCAGCAGCACAACGGCGTGGTGGTGGTGGAGGAGCGTGGCTATCCTGCAGGGCTTCGCCAAGCACCACATAAGAGGAGGAAGAAGAGACACAGGGCTACACCAACGAGAGATCGAATCGCCTGTTGTGGGCAGCCCTATGCCTCAATATATATAGGGAAGGGGAGGGGCTGCGCCCCCTCTAGGGTTCCCACCCCTAGGGGGGCGGCAGCCCTAGATGGGGAACAAGGGTGGCGGCCAAGAGGGGAGGGGAGAGGGAGGCGCACCAATATGGGCCCTAAGGCCCATATCCCCTTAGGGTTTGCTCCCTTTCCACCTCTTAGGCGCCATGGGCCCTTGTGGGAGGCACACCAGCCCACTAAGGGGCTGGTCCCTCACCACTCTTGGCCCATGCAAGCCTCCGGGGTTGGTGGCCCCACTTGGTGGACCCCCGGGACCCTCCCGGTGGTCCCGGTACGTTACCGATAAACCCCGAAACTCTTCCGGTGACCAAAACAGGACTTCCCATATATAAATCTTTACCTCCGGACCATTCCAGAGCTCCTCGTGACGTCCGGGATCTCATCCGGGACTCCGAACAACATTTGGTAACCACATACAAACTTCCTTTATAACCCTAGCGTCATCGAACCTTAAGTGTGTAGACCCTACGGGTTCGGGAGACATGTAGTCATGACCGAGACGTTCTCCGGTCAATAACCAACAGCGGGATCTGGATACCCATGTTGGCTCCCACATGTTCCATGATGATCTCATCGGATGAACCACGATGTCAAGGACTCAATCGATCCCGTATACAATTCCCTTTGTCTAACGGTATTGTACTTGCCCGAGATTCGATCGTCGGTATACCAATACCTTGTTCAATCTCGTTACCAGCAAGTCTCTTTTACTCATTCCATAACACATCATCCCGTGATCAACCCCTTGGTCACATTGTGCACATTCTGATGATGTCCTACCGAGTGGGCCCAGAGATACCTCTCCGTTTACACGGAGTGACAAATCCCAGTCTCGATTCGTGCCAATCCAACAGACACTTTCAGAGATACCTGTAATGCACCTTTATAGCCACCCAGTTACGTTGTGACGCTTGGTACACCCAAAGCATTCCTACGGTATCCGGGAGTTGCACAATCTCATGGTCTAAGGAAAAGATACTTGACATTAGAAAAGCTTTAGCATACGAACTACACGATCTTTGTGCTAGGCTTAGGATTGGGTCTTGTCCATCACATCATTCTCCTAATGATGTAATCCCGTTATCAACGACATCCAATGTCCATAGCCAGGAAACCATGACTATCTGTTGATCACAACGAGCTAGTCAACTAGAGGCTCACTAGGGACATATTGTGGTCTATGTATTCACATCTGTATTACGATTTCCGGATAATACAGTTATAGCATGAATAAAAGACTATTATCATGAACAAAGAAATATAATAATAACACTCTTATTATTGCCTCTAGGGCATATTTCCAACAACGCCTATGCACCCGCGGCCGAGCAGCTCCTGCGCCGCGCGATGGACGATCTAGCCATGGCGGAGGCCGCGGTGGAGCGGATGCGACCGGCCATTGTAGCCCAGTACTCCGACGCATGGATGCTTCTGCATGGCTGATAGCATGTGCGGCGACGTAGCAACGAGTCGGCAGAGATCACCGAACTCTCTTCTTGTTGGTTCATCAATACCTCACTAGTAGAAAAAGGGTCAAACGTGAAGCACATTAGTGCCGGTTTGTACAAAAACCGGCACTAATGTGATCAATAGTGCCGGTTCGAATGGCTATGCATTAGTGCCGGTTCGTAATGAACCTGGCGTCAGGCCAGGGCCCCACGAGCCCCTTTAGTGACGGTTTGTGACACAAACCGGTACTAAAGGTCTAACCTATAGTACCGGTTTGCGTCACCAACCGGCACTACAGCGTCTTAACCTATAGTCCCGGTTGAAGACACAAACCGGCACTATAGGGCAATTTTCAAACTCTACCCCCCCCCCCTGTATCGCCATTTCAGTTTTGAAAAAATCAAAATAAAATGATAAAAACTTCAGAAAATAAAATCTTTCGAGAGGTAGTTATATTACTACATCTACTAGTTAGGAAAATTTGAAAACTTAAATTTGGACATGTTTTGCAAAAAGTGTAGGGAAAATGTAAAACGGCTATAACTTTTGCATACGATGTCGGGAAAAAATGTATAATATATCAAAAAATTCAGCACGAAAATCCGCATCCGATGGAGACCGCCTACGGCTTGTTTGGAATTTTTTAGAATTCTCAAATTCCAAAAGGAAAAAAGATATGGTCAAATTTCAGTTTTTCTAAAAAAAATTGGTTAAATCTGGTCAAACTACTTATTCAAGAAGTATTAATGTTACTACATAATTATTCAAGAATATTAGTGTTACTAAATAATTATTTCAATTTTTTGAATTTTGGTCAAATATGGTCAAATTGTGGTCAAACTATGGTCAAACTTATTCAAGAAATATTAGCGTTACTAAATAATTACTGTTTTTTTTAGAATAATAGTTTCAAACTCAAACGGTGAAATGTGTGACTTCATACTCAAGCTAAACTCCTGAGGGTTAATAGGATTAACATCTTACTATTGTCAGGAAAACAACAAGTGCAGACTTGAAAACGAAGGAGAATAGAAACCGAAAGTTAAGCGTGCTTGGGCTGGAGTAGTAAGAGGGATGGGTGATCGGTCGGGAAGTTAGATGATTTGAAATGTGGTGATTAGAGACTAAATTATCAAATAATTCAGAGAAATTGAAAATTGAAAAAAAATCAATTTTTTCTCAAAATTTTCAAAAAAAAATTCAAAAAAAAACCTCTAGTACCGGTTGGTAACACCAACCGGTACTAAAGGTCCCCCATACCAGGGCGTGAGCTCACGCCACGTGGTGGCACTTTAGCGTCGGTTCGTGCCGAACCGGTACTAAAGGGGGGGGGGGGGCTTTAGTGCCCACACTTTAATGCCGGTTCCATAACCGGCACTAAAGACCCTTACAAACCGGTTTTAAAGGTCCGTTTTCTGCTAGTGCCTGCATGCAGGAATTGACGATGTACTCCTATAGTTTCAGTTTGTAGATCGAACGTGCTCAAAGATTCGACGCTGGGGGAACTGCATTCCACGTACGTACATGGATCTGTAGCTACTATACTGCAACTTTTTTTTCACTGTCCAAACCTAATGGTAGCTACTACTGCAACTTATTTCTACAATTTTCTTTAAACTGTACCCAATCCTGTTTGTCAGGTATCACCTCCGGCTTATAGGGTTTCACTCAGAATTTTTGTGTTTTCTTTGCGACAAAATCAGATCTATTATAAAAATTGAACGGAAGTAAGAAAATTATCTCAAACATAATAAAAGTTATGGCAATTCCGAGACCATCGAACGACTACCATTGCCGTCAGAATGAGCCGCCGGCACGCCCTTGTCGTCGCTTTTCTACTGGGGCCGGCTTGACTTTGTCGATGACAGGCGGGAAGTCTTCGTGGATGTGCAACTAAGGTCCAACGCCCTGGAGTTGCAATCGTCGCCATTGAACCCGTCCATAGATCTGAAGTACGTGACATGAAATCTCACTAGTAGAAAATGGGTCATTAGTCCCGGTTCTAGAGGGCCTTTAGTCCCAATTCTGGAACCGGGACTAAAGGGTCGAGACTAAAGCCCAGACCTTTAGTCCCGTTTGCTTATGAAGCGGGACTAAAGGAGCTCCACGTGGCCGCTGTCTGGAGCTCCACCTTTAGTCCCGGTTGGTTGGTTGGTAACACCAACCGGGACTAAAGAAAAAAAAATTCTGAATTTTTTTGATTTTTTTGATTTTTTTTCTTATTTTTTAATTTCTGAATTATTTGACAATTTAATCTCTAATCACCCACTCTAATCACCCCTCATCACCGCCTTAGCCGCTCAAACCGGGACGAATGCTCACATTAGTCCCGGTTCGTGATGCAACCGGGACTAATGTGTCCATTAAGCTGTGACCAAAGCCCTGTTTTTTACTAGTGCCTTGTCACATACGAGAAACACTAACCTCATGGTCCCAAGAGACGGCGGGAGTCTAACTCGAGCCGTACCTCCAAGGACTAAAAACCCTAACCTAAACTACTAGCCGGAGTGGAGGCACTGAGATTCCCCTTCCCGTCACCAGAGTGGCAGGCAGAGGAGAGGCGAATCCACGGGCTCTTCGGTGAAGCTTGGAGAGTAGAATTTGCTCTAGCCGACTAGGGTTACGTTATAAGTCTCATTTTTATTGTGCTCCATTGCATGTTTAAATTTCGAGTTACATGCAACCATTGCAATCAATGCATTGGTAAACACAACTTAAATAAAAACAAGCATATCAATTGAGTACCTTTTGATTTGAGCCCTCTAAACTGGAAGAGACGGAGTATGATCGATAAATCATCATTGTCATGCAAGGAGCTTCAGAACTTTTTGATTCATAGCCACAAAAGATGAAAAGAGGCATACAACCAACAATGAATTGTAAAAATTATTTCACCACTCATCATGATAAGCTTTTCGAAACGACCGCTCTAAACTAGAAGGGACGGAGTATGATCACATAAATCACCATCGACGTGTGGTGAGCTTCAACTTTTCGACTCATAGTCACAAAAAATGACAAAACCTGTTTGCAGGTACATGCACTATTCCAAACGTACGGGCTATTTGATGTAAAAATAATTTTAACATGCTCCCTCTTACCCCCTCTTTTCACATAAGAGGTAAGAAGGTAAGAGTTAATCAAACCACTAGTTAATCAAATCAATGGCTGAGATGTATTATGTACTCTTACTACCTCTCTCTCGGTTTACAGGACGTGTGCGTACCCCTAAGTTGTCAATCTGATCAACCTAATACAAGTCATATATTACAAAAAATATACCAACATAAACTTTGAAGCTTCTACTTTCAAAAGATATAATTTTTGTGTTATATTGTTTATATTAGGGTGATAAAACATCTGGCAACCTAGGTATACGCACAGGACTTGTAAACTGAAACGGAGGTAGTACCTCTCATGTGCAAAGAGGAGGTGGACTATGCTAAAATTTGCCTTGATGTAAAAAGACATACAACCAACAATGAATGTCCAAGTATTATTGGAGCAGGAATTATGGCCTGCTGACTGGGTTGTCGTTTCCGAGTAGACTGCCGGTGTAAAATAAAGCCCGGTAAAAACAAAGTAGGGTAGTCATACTCACTCCCTCTCTCTATTGTGCGACCTAGGCAAGTGCATCGGCCATCAACAGACGGACGTCTGAAGCCATACGCGACGGGGCGAGGCACCAGCGCTAGGGTCCTCAGTCTTGCTGTGCTGTCTGGCTGCTTTGTGGGTCATTGGTGTGAGCGCCGCCACGCTGCTAGGCGACGTGCGACTGGAGGTCCGGCCGAGCACAGGGCAGGGAGGCTGTCTGCAGGAGATGGGCATGCGCAAGACTACCGACGATGTTCTACGGGAGGCCGCCGTAGAGATCCTCATTGTTCTCAGTTGCATCATCTATGGAATCCCTGCCATGGTTCATGCACAACTCCCAACTTGTTCGTGCTGTTTTAGGAAGAAAAGTAAGGTGTAGTAGTGAGTCCCAGCGATGAACTAACTTGAACCAAGAGGGAGCAGGAAGCAAGCCAGCTGAGAGGATGAGTTGATCGCAGCCAGCGATGTCGAATTCAGCTGTTCAGGATGGCCGCGTGCTAGCTAGGGAAATGGAAGTTTCTTTTTCGAGAAAAGCTAAGGAAATGGAAGTGAATTAGTGAAACAGCACCGGTATTCTTTTAAAGTACATCAAACTAATAGAGCCATCCATTTTATCCATCCGATGGACTAGACTAACCAATACTACAGCTCATGACCGTACGTGTAACACTTTTTGTTAAAATTGTGTACTCCCTCCTATACAAATTGTTCTACAGCTGCGACAGTTAATTTGGATCGGCCGGAGTAGTATTTTTCGTTGGAGTTGTAAAATCAAAATAATGACATAACAATGTGCGCGTCATTTTGTAGGGGCGAAAACAGAACCTGCACGGCTCAGATCAAAGCAAGGAAAAAAGCTAGAAGTGACACGGTCCTTTAGCCTGTGTTGGCATGCATGCATGCGTACTTGTGTGTTTTCTGGACAGCTGTAGCGATTAGCATCGTATACGTTCATCCGCGGGTTGAATGGATCAATTGCTAATTTTGTACGCCCTCCGTCCGGAAATACTTGTCGGAAAAATGGATGAATCTAGATGTTATTTAATTATAGATACATTCAATTTTATCCATTTCTCCGACAAGTATTTTGAGACGGAGGGAGTACGTGAGTTTATCGGAAAATGCTATCAGCTGATTGCTTGGACGTCACCTTGCACGTCGTGTGCGTGTGCGTCACGGCCAAAAGCGTACCAAAAAGTATTTGGACCGCATTCCATCGCACTACTCCCCTCGTTCCTAAATATTTATCTATCTAGAGATTTCAATAAGTGACTACATACGGAGTAAAATGAATGAATCTACACTCTAAAATATGTCTATATACATCCGTATGTGGTAGTTCATTTAAAATCTGTAAAATGATAAATATTTAGGAACGGAGGAAGTAGATGTTTTACTTTATGGTGGCTTTGAATCTGTTGCCATTGCCGACCTGGAGAGGCAAGACCGCAAAGAGGAAGAAGCAAGGTAATTAAATTCTCCTAGAAAGTGAACATTCACGGCTGGCTCTCCAGGTCGTAATACCGCTTGCGAAGATAATGGAGTTTCAGATTCGCCATAGAGGAGGAGGGCAACATGGTTGATTGGGTTGAATGAGGCGAGACAAAATGGGATGACTTGCCAGCGGCAACATGGGCCTATCTGAACGAAGGCGAGCGCAGCTGGTGTATCGTAGGAGTCTGGAGCAGAGCATGGCGTATAGAGTATGGATGATTGAATTACTCAATTACCCTTGCATAAGTAAAGAACAAAAATAAAAAGCCTACATTGTTTACCAAATCAATGGTTGGATGTAAATTATTGGCGTGCCTTTTTTGACTGAATTTATAATTTGGACCAGCCATTTTTTTCCCGTTCACATCGGTGGCCCAGCCGTTTGGCTCGGCAAGCTATTGGGCCGTGGGAACTGATGTTATTACGGCGGATCCTATACAGCGCGTAGGTCGCGCTGTATCGACGTAGCGCGCACCCCGCCGAACTCCCGCTCAGCGTATGAACCGGCACATTTTGAAAAAAAAATCATCACATTTTAGAAAAAGTTCATTGAATTTGAAAAAAAGTTCACAAATTCATAGAAGACTTTGTAAATTTTAAAAAAAGTTCAAGAATTTGAAAAAAGTTCATCGGGTTTGAAAAAAGGTCATCGGATTAAAAGAAACATTCATCAAATTGAAAAAAGTTCATGAAATCGAAAAAAGTTCATTGAGTTTGAAAAAGAAAGTTCATCGAATTGAAAAAAGTTAAATGATTTTTTGAATAAGTTCAAAATGTTAAAAAGTTCATTCATTTTCAAAAAAAAATTATCGAGTTTGAAAAAAAGTTCAATGAAATTGAAAAAAAAGTTCATCAATTTAAAGAAAAATTTCATGAATTAGGAAAAAAAAACCTATGTTTGTAAACATTTCACGCATTTAAGAAAAAAAGAAAATAGGAAACAAAAAAAAGGGGGGGGAAACACAGAAAACGTAGATGGCGTTTCCTGTATGTATAAAATAATGGAAAGGAGGTTAGTATTAACGAATCAAGGTTGTGGCGTAGTGGTTCGTGAAGGTAGCTATTGACGGAGAGATCTTTGGTTTGATTCTTGGCTACGCCCTTTCTCTCTCCTTTTTCGAGTTTCAAAACAGAGGGGGAAATGGTAGTTGGGCCGAGCCGAGCTAGCGCCGCTGCAGGCACCGGTTTGCGGAAAATAGCTATAACCGGCGCCTGCAGCGCAAAATAGGAAATGCCCTCTGTTATTATGTTGCTTCGCTCCACCACGCGCGTGCGTGCATGTTGCATGTTGTGCACAGGGAACACATGGTAAGCTAGCTCACTCGGGGTAGATTAAAGCACAGCCACACCACACGACATTTTTTTGTTGCATGGGTCTCACACCACATCCTGGAATAATGTCCGCACCGCCACTATGAGCCTTTTTTTGAATATCAAAGAAACGGACTTCTACATCTAAAAAAATTCTTACTTTTTAGTACCACATATAGCTAGTGTACTATATCCTATGTATTTGCATAAAAAACTATGTTTGTCCGAGAGAGAGAGAGAGAGAGAGAGAGAGAGAGAGGGCAAATAATAATGAAGAAGAAATGTGAAGACATCTGGATCACAAGCTCTGCACACAGTTTACACAAAAATTGCACTTTGTTATAATATGCATGAATCAACTTGTAATGGTTGAATTTGAACACAATTTACACAAAAATGCACTTTGTTATAATATGCAAGAAAATAGGGAGTTTTCCAAAGAATGAATGAATTAGTTGCATTGGTATTTGATCCACGACATCTCTGCTCAAAATCAGAATAATGAAGTTTTCAACGAAAGAATGAATTAGTGGCATTAGTGTCACCCTTTAAGAAGAAAGAAAATAAAGGAAATACTGAAAAAACTAACACACAATTTAACCAGAATTTGTGTTTCTTATAATAAGAAAGAATAACCATAATTGTTAAGCTTTTGCAAAGAAAAGTTTTCTAAGAATGAAAATGAATTAATGGCGCTAGCATTCAACTTTATGAAGAAAGAAATGAAACAAAATAAAAATTAAATAAACATGAGAATATGAAAAGATGAAGTTTCTTAAGCAATAATGAATTAGTGGGATTTGTATTACCCTTTACGAGGAATGAAAATAAAACGAATGTAAAACAAACAGTGTAAAAAATTGCACATACTTTACATAGAACTTGCACATTTTTATAATATGCAGAAAAAATCATATGTTAGTAGAATTTTCACAAAAAAGGTATTTTACTAAGAAGAAATTAATTTGTGGAATTGTTATTACCATGAAAAAAATGAAACAAAAACTAAAACAAAATCAATATAATATTTTTTTTCTAAAAAAGATTCAATTAGTGGCTTTGGTATTACCCTTTGATATAAATAATAATAATAATAAAAACAAAATCATAATTGTGGAATTTTCTAAGAAGGAAAAAATGAATCAAAAACCTAAACAAAACCAAAATATTGAAGTATTTGTAAGAAAGAATGAATTAGTGGCTTTGGTATTACCCAATAAGATTAGAGAAAGTTAAATAGAAACTAAAACAAAATCATAATATTGAGTTATTATAAAAAAGAATGAATTAGTGGCATTACTATTACCCTTTAAGAAGAAAGAAAATAATAAAACAAATTAATTTGCACAAAAAATTCATAAAAGTGGGCTTTCTAATAATATGCAAGAATAAACATATAATATTGAAATTTAAAAAAAAGATTCTAAGAAGGAATGAATTAGTGGCATTGGTATCACCCTTAAGGAAGAAAGAGAATAAAGAAATTAAACAAACTCAAAATAATGAAGATTTCTAAGGAAAAATAAATTAATGGCATTGGTATCACCCAGAATAAGAAAATAAAAGAATAAAAGGAAACAACGACAAAAGTTGCACAAAATATTCACTAAAATGTTATTTCAAAAATATGCAAGAATAGACATCTCAGAATGGAATTTTCACAAAAACAATTCCTAGGAAGGAATGAATTAGTGATATTGATTTTACCCTTGAAGAAAAAACAAAAATAATAATAACTGAAAAAAATACAAAGTAAGGAACAGTTAATCCGTGCAATAGTATTACCATTTAAAGAAGAAAGATAACAGCAAAAGTTAAAAAATTGCACACAACTTGGCTCTGAAATTGCATTGTTTGTAGTATGCAAACAATATTCATATAGTACTGTAACTTTCACACATATCGCATAGTATTTATGTGTATACATTTACACTGATCTAATACCCCAAAAATACCCACAAAATAAAATAAAAATCAACTAAAAAGAAAACAAAAAACAAAAGCAAAAGCATATAAAAACAGAAAAAACATAAAACAAACAAACGGAGAGAGGAGGGCTGGATCACACTGTTGATGGGCTTGGCCTAGTAGAAAATTGACCGACCCAAATATGGGGCGAGTCGGAAAAACATAAGCCCAGCACAACAAAGAGCACATGGCAAAAGAAGAAATGCAACAAGAATCTTAGAGCAAAAGTCGATTCTAGAAAATTGACAGACCCCGCGTAGGCCAGTCCATGCAGTAGAGACCTCCTATGCCGTGCTCTGTGTGCTGGGAGAAGGCGCAGCGCACCTGTTTGGGCCGGCCCATGTCCTTGCGGCCTGTTTTTTAAATATCATTTTTATTGTTTATTGTTTATTTTTTATTTTTTATTTTTCCACTTTAAATAATTTGGTACTTCAAAAAAGTTTTGAAAACTTAAAAGAAAGCGAAATATGTGCAAGAGTTAAAAAAAGTTCATGATTTCAAAAACTGTTCATGATTTCACGAAATTGGGAGTGATAGTATATCTCGGTGATGCAACAAAGTGTGGTGATGGACATTGAAAATTATAAAAAAATTACCGTTACTAGCATAAAAGACCTCCATACATAAATTGCCTGAACTTCAAACTGTGTCGGAGAAGAGCAAGAGGTGCGCCGGAGAAGAACAAGAGGAGAGGGGTTTAGTGCGATGACTAGGGCAATGATAGCACAATTGTGGGCTAAAGCCAGGAGAGGGCAAGGCACGTGCAGGAGTGCCGCCAAAAACAGGTGGGGGCGCAAGTGGTTGTGCCGATGCTGGAAGGCGGATTAGAGGGGGGACAGTTGGACCGCTGGAGGTAAGAAGGCACAATTTTTTATAAAGGATGGATTTTATTTACTCAAAATGGAGCATCAAGAGAATAGAAACATAATGAGTACACACCCGGCCTCTGCATAGTTAGGATGCACACAACCAACACTAACTCAAACGCACAAAACATGCTGACAAATAGCAAAGTCATGTAAGACCAAAGCTAAATGTAGCTGATACACAAAAAGAAAATTCTAAAGTAAACAGATCCGTGATGGACAAACTACAACAATGACCATATCCGCACCAATCATCTCATGACACCACGCGGACGACGAAGGTAAGAAGGCACATGAGTCGTAAATCTTGTTTTCAGGCAAAGATATCTATAGTCGGCCCCATTCTTTCCAAGCAACTCTAGTGAAGGGAATAATCTTAAGCCCTGTATATCACAGGTTCCTTGTGAGTGTGAAATTTATACATCGATCCAAGCAGGGCCTCAAGGAAAAACAAAGTTGCACAACAACCCGACGTCCAAAAGCTCACTTGATTGGCAGAAATCACTGGGCTAACTATAAAAAATCTTCACACTCATGAAACAACGAATAGTGGACTATGTTATTGAAAGGATTGATATGGTCGACTAGAGGGGGGTGAATAGGAGACTACAAATTTTAATCTTTCTTATCAATTTTACGGTTTAGCGGATAAATAGGGTTCACTAGATATGCAACTAGGTGAACACAACCTATATGACAAGCAAGCTTAAAGCAAAATATGCTAGGCAACAATCTAATTAGCAAGCCAACAAGCATAAAAGGCAAAGTAAAGTGCGGGAAAGGATTAACCACAAGTGAGGCGAGGACGCGGATTTTATCCCCAAGTTCACTCTTCCTTGGGGAAGAGCTACTCTCCGTTTAGAGCGGTGCAGGAGCCAAAGCTTGCGAAACGCCACGAAGGCTCACCGTAGTCTCTTTGAGTCACCCCCAATGGATGAGCCTCGAATCACTCGGGGTTGGTCTTGAAGGCGACCACCACACCTTTACAAACTTCTCCGGAGCACACCAAAAGCAAGGAAACTTACGAAGGAACCTCTAACCGCCTAGGAGCCCAAGCTCCAAGAGTAACAAGTCAATGGGGAAGAAATATTGCAGGGAACTCGATTTGGTTTGGTCAAGATGTAGATCGGGTCTTGCTCTCCCAATCCCCAAAGTTTCAACAAGTTTGGGTGGAGGGATTGAGAGTATTGAGAAAATAAGGTGTAGCAATGGTGGAGCTCAACAAGACATTAGGGTTAGGGATGGAGGTGGGAGAAGGGGGGGCTTACATAGTGTTCTTGAGTGGGTGGCCGTTTCTGCCCGTTGGACCCCGTGCGCAGGGCTATGTCAGCCCCGTGCACACGGGGTACTCAGAGACATACGCACAGAGAGTTTGCGAGCACCTCATGCACACGGGGGTCAAATGACCCCGTGTGCACGGGGTACTCAGAGAGTTTCTGACTACCCCGTGTGCACGAGGGTCAAAAAACCCCGTGTGCACGAGGGTCAAAAGACCCGTGCACACGGGTTATCCAGAAACATTTTGTCACAAGCTTTCTGGGTACCCCACAGCACACAGTGGATAGAAAGGTGGTAGGAGTAGGTAGGCTAGATGTATAGGTTTTGGCAATAGCATTCCCACACGACACACTTCCTCAGAGATCCCTCTTAATAGTGTGGTCTTTCCTATGACTCGAATCAAACCAAAAATAAACCTTCGAATCGCCGGTAGACCATGCCTTTCATCTTTTTGAATTGGGGGTCGCACATCTCCATCAAACGCGATATGGAACCAATATCCCGAGATAAACTTTAGCAGTCGATATTAGTTCCACTAACCACATTGTCATCACATCAAAATATAGTTTAAGTGCCAAATGCACTTCCAATCTCCCCCTTTTTGGTGCATTGATGACCACGTGGTTAGAACATGGCATAAGGATATGAAAATTTTAAATGGCCATGAGACAATGATTGATCATAGAAGCTCCCCCTATATGTGTGCCCGGAAAGAATAAATGCTTGAGAATACATAAAGCCACACATAGGAGGCTCCCCAAAGATCAACATTGTCAAGACATGAGATCAACATAATAAACCTAAAACGGTGCCTAGATCTCATGGAAGGGTGAGAAATTATCGTGAGACACATAATAAACAACATTACAAGCATAATATAACCATTGCATATAAGGTCCAAGATAAATGCTAGTGCCTCATGAGCCACACTAAGACAAGCAAATAAGAGTATCTTAAGCCAACTAAAAACAACCAACAAAGCAAAGAAACACGAGGCTTGAGATCTCAACACACACTAAAGAGCGCCAACACCACCACTTCTCCCTTTTTGTCACCAAGACAAGGAAAAGGGAGAAAAAGTCGACACACAGGCCCACTAGACAAGAGGAGGAGCGCTCGAAGCATCATCATCATCATCATCATCAAAGCACCATCTTGCCATCGGAAAGGAACGAGCTGTGGCCTCATTGTAGTTGTCCTCTGTGAATCAAATATGCCCTAGAGGCAATAATAAAGTTATTATTTATTTCCTTATATCATGATAAATGTTTATGATTCATGCTAGAATTGTATTAACCGGAAACTTAGTACATGTGTGAATACATAGACAAAACATAGTGTCCCTAGTATGCCTCTAATTGACTAGCTCGTTGATCAAATATGGTTATGTTTCCTAACCATAGACATGTGTTGTCATTTGATGAATGGGATCACTGTCGGTGTCAAAACCGGCGGATCTCGGGTAGGGGGTCCCGATCTGTGTGTCTAAGGCTAATGGTAACAGGAGGCAGGGGACACGATGTTTTACCCAGGTTCGGGCCCTCTCGAAGGAGGTAAAACCCTACTTCCTGCTTGATTGATCATGATGATATGAGTATTGCAAGAGTTGATCTACCACGATCGTAGAGGCTAAACCCTAGAAGCTAGCCTATGATGATTATGATTGTTGTTGTACTATAGACTAAACCCTCCGGTTTATATAGACACCGGAGGAGGCTAGGGTTACACAGAGTCGGTTACAAAGAAGGAGATCTAACATACGAATCGCCAAGCTTGTCTTCCACGCAAAGGAGAGTCCCATCCGGACATGAGACGAAGTCTTGAGTCTTGTATCTTCACGGTCCAACAGTCCGGCCAATGTATATAGTCCGTCTGTCCGGATACCCCCTAATCTAGGACTCCCTCAGTAGCCCCTGAACCAGGCTTCAATGACGATGAGTCCGGCGCATAGATTGTCTTCGGCATTGCAAGGCGGGTTCCATCTCTGAATACTCCAAAGCAGATTAAGGATTGTGTCCGGCTCTGTGAGATAATTTCCGCACACCACCATAGAGAGCATAACACTTTACAAATCTAATCTGCTGATAACAATTTTCTACGGTGTGCCCTTACGCCGCGGCCTGGCTCGATACGAACCGGTTTTTCCCGGCCTGCGTTGACACGCGTTGCGAGGCAGTTTGATTGGCATGCCTTGTCGAAGCAGAGATCGTGTTCCCCTTATTGCGGGATCCTCCATCAATATGGGCGCGGGTAACCCCATGACGCCTGTTGGTATGACTCTGTGTTTTTAGGCAAGTCCTAAGCGGTTACGCTGAGGACGCTTGATATTCACCCCCTTTATAGAGGGGTCGAGGCCTATCCCTCTTTCCTACCATGCTTGCGCATTTCCGCGTCTCGAGTTCCAACACCCGAAGCCCAAGCTTAGGCACTTCGGATCTTCAATCATGTCCGGATGCAACCTTCAAGGCCGGTGGATGGCCTCCCCTGTCACAGAGGAAGACATTGTGAAGCTTAGGGAGGTCAGATATCTGACCGCTGACATCAAGCACAGGCTTCCTGCTCCAGGGCAGGTCATCCCTACTCCCGAGCCCAACGAGAGCATCGTATTTGTTTCTCAGTTCCTCCGTGGCTTAGGCTTCAACCTTGATACCTTTGTGAGAGGGCTCATGTTCTATTACGGGCTAGATTTTCATGATCTAGCTCCAGACTCCATCCTTCACATCTCGTCGTTCATCGTCGTGTGCGAAGCCTTCCTCCACATCACCCCGCACTTCGGCTTATGGCTCAAGACCTTCAATGTGAAGCCGAAGATGATTGAGGGGCGACACGCGGAGTGCGGAGGCGCTGGAATAAGCAGAAATGCCGACGCCCCATGGCTAGAGGGCATCTTCCCGGAGGTGTCCGATCTATGGCAGCGAAGGTGGTTTTACGTCACGGCTACCAGAGGCACAAAGTGGGTGGCTGCCCCCGACTTCCGCTCGGGCCCTCCGCCTCAACTGGCGTCATGGGCCAATGTGGGACTGGATTGGGGGCCTGCTAATGATGTACCAACATTGCAGAGCCACATTCGGGAGCTTCTTGAAAGGGACATTAGTCTTGTCAGCGTAATTCAGGTAATGCTAGTCCGACGGATCTTGCCGTGCAAACGTCGGCCTCTCCGGATGTGGGAGTTCAACCCAGAAGGTCCGCGGACTATTCAACACTTCTTCGGCATGACACTCGAAGGGATGTGTAAGTTATTCTTTGGACCACAAGTAAGGTGTCCGAACACCATCGAGGATGCGGGCCTGAGCTGCAACCGCCCAGATACCCAAGTAAGTAACCCAGAAACCGAACACTTTGTTTATATTTATCATAACATTATTCTGAAAACCATCCGCGGCCAGGATTGGCTCAGCAAGGCGGAGAGAATCAGGTGTCCGGCACCGCTTCCCGAAGGCTCGCCCAGTCCTGCCATAGCCAGGATGCTTAGTCGTGTGCTAAGTCAAGTGCCCTCGGGGAAATACGAAGGGAAGAACAAAGAAGTAGAGCTTCACACATTGCACATCCAAACCGCGGGAATTACTATCTCCATGAAGAAGGATAGTCGGGGAGGGGAATCTATGGTCTCCTCCCCCCGCGGGAAGAAGAGGGCCGCCTCTGAAGACTTGGAGACGGAGGAGCCTAGACCAGGGAAGAAAACTTCACCAGGGGGCCCTGCCCCGGAGGGGGTCCTCACCGCGCCATTCCCGTAGACGGGCCAGCCCTCAGCCAAGCTATAAGTTAATTGTAAATACAAAGCCACTGCTTCCTCCTCCGAGAACAATAACCAGGATTCATTCTTTTGCAGTCCGGCTAGCAGCTCTTCTCGGCAGAGTTCGTCTTCAGGGGATCTTCTTCCGGAGATGATGGAGAGTGAAACCCCACCTGCCTCTCCGCCTCATGGGGCGGGCGATCCCGAGGTGTCGTCACGGAGGAGTCCAGACTTGCCGAGGCTAGAAGCTAATACTTCGGCCGCCCTGAGCCCGGAGCGTCCGGCTCCCACGGGGGGCAATAAGAAGGGACCGGCACACTTCAACGACCGGCCGGACACGCTGACGGGCCTTCTGGAGCAAGCTGCTCTCTCGGAGGATCACCGTTCATTAATGAGCATGGTGCTTGAGAAGATTTCATCCGCCACAAGCGGGTTGAATGAAGCTTTTACGAGCCTGGTCAAAGGCTTTGAGGTATATAATGAAATACGTAATTTTTTGGTTGTGGCGCACGCGCTAGGTGTGCTCCGTATAGATAGTAGCCCCTGAGACTCTGGTTGCCAGCCCTAGGCGGCAAATGGAGGATCACATTGTTAAGTAATGATTGCACTGTATTCATGCGCAGGTGGCTAAGGGTCCAGTGGCCGACCGGACTACTGAAGTCGCCGAATTGAGGCGGCGGATTGAAGTTGTGGACGCCGACATCACGCTGGTGAACAAGCGGCTTAACAATTCACAGAGTATGTGCTCTATTTTCCTTGTTTTTATAGGAAATATTAAGAGGAGCATAATGTTAATGTGATATGCTTCGACTGCTGGCAGAGCTGCTGCCGTGGAGGCCCTGAGGGCGGAGCTTGCCCTAGCCAAGGAACAAGCCCGGGCTAGCAATGCGACTGCCCTAAAGGCGGCCGAAGATTTGAGAGCCGAACAGGCTGCTCATCGCTGAAGCGAAGATAAAATAGCCGAGATGGCTATGGAGCTGAAAAATGCCGCCAGCCGGTATGAGCTCCTGGAAAAGGAGAATCACGCGAAGTCGGCTGACCTGAAGAAGGCCCTTGATGCAGCGAAGGAGACGCGTTCCAAAATTAGGGATGCACGGGAGGAGCTTTGACAGGCCGGCGAAATCGCGGCTGGAAGCCCCTTTTTGTTGCAAATGAAGTTCTTGGATCCAAAGTACGCTCCTGTGGATCGGCGCTGGAGTGCTGCAGACGCGTATGTGGATCTGGCAAAAAGTACGGATGGTGTGACCAAGTTTTTCGAGGATCAAAAAGATAGTGCAGTAGGAAGGCTGTTCTGGTCGCAATTCAGTGCTCCAACGCGCCCCTTACCATTGAGTGAAAGGATGGCTGTTGTGGCCGAGCTCCATAGGTTGTCCGATCTTGCAATGAGGTCTGTAATAGACCATCTATGGCCGAAGGGGCCGAAGCCGGATAGTTATTTTGGTTTAGTGCAACAATTCCTTCACGCCGTATCACGAATCGATGCCATGAAGAGGTCGGCATGCATAAAGGGTGCGCGGATGGCTCTTGCCCGTGTTAAAACATATTGGGCAGATATGGAGGCCACCATCATTGCAACCCAGAATCCGGCGGGGAGCCAGGATCCGGCCGAGCACTACTTGGAGCAGGTAACAGAAGGTGCTCGTTTAATAGAGGCTCAGTGCTCGAAGAATGTCATGTTTGAATGACAAATCGTTTCATTGTAAAAACAATTGTATTTTAATTATAGAGGCTATGTTTATACTTTCGCCTGAAAGTGTTATTATGCCTCCTGTGCGGCCGTTTGATGTGTATATAACCTGAAAGTTAGCAGTCGTTGGCTTCGGCCCCCACGCATACAATGCGGGGGTGTTCGCAAAAATGTGCGTAATCACACTTGATCCAACATCTTGGTCCGTTAAGGAGGTGATCACACGTCGAACTAGGCAACCGGACTATATAGCTTTAACACTTTCACTTAGCCATAGGAGTTTGACGGTGGGGCTCCTATGTAGCCCCTGGTACCTTCGCGTGCATCCGGATACGGGCGCGTGTGTACATGACCGGGAAGTGGTTCTTCGTTAATGCGGAGGAATCCTAACGATTCCGATGAGTCCTCGAGTGGTTGACCAGTCTCTCGCTATATCATGACAGTCAGTTTTCAGCTTTCTCTACTGAGGTGCTCATCTGGAATAACCAGGGCACAATCACAGTAGTTCTCCTTTGGCCGCCTTAGCCGATAGAAGCGGAACGTAAGGCGGCAAACCCAGGAGCCGGGCAAACCCAACATTTGACCAAAGACATGATTCAGAGCTGATGAATATAAGGCCTAACTCGCGACGCCGAACACTCCCGAAGGTACTCGGACTTTATAACATATACTGGGCTGAGTAGCGCCCTTGATTATGAGCCCTGTATTTCCAGGTACATGCATTAGTCTGTCGTGGCGAAATGCCAATAACGCCAGTATCCCTGTGGGTGTATTGAGTACCCATGGGATGTCAAGCAACAAGAGACAATAAAGAAGGTTTGCACAGGGGCTTAATCTAAAGAGAAACCTTTGAGCGGGGCCCTGCTGCACGTCTGCGCCTTTGTCTCTGTTGTGCCGTGTCCTGGGAGGGTATCGCATGAATGGTGTCTATAAAAAGGAAAACTCATGTAAAAGAGTATGACGTAAGCGTGCGAAGAGTTGGTTATTATCAGTGGATAGTAGACGTGTAAGACATTGGCATGTTAATAAGGTCAAGCCAAAAGGTGGGCTTTATTGCATGTTTGCAGCCCCTGGTGCCTTCTATGGGATTACATGTATAGCACCCAGCTCAGGTTTATCTAGGCTGTTACCGACGATGGTGTGCCGGACTCGTCTAACCGTGTCCGTGGTCTTAACGACCGATCATGCGTTCTGATAGGAGAGGCCGCTTAGTGTCCGACTGCTAGAGCCGCCGCATACTCTTCCACGCGTAAGGAACGCTCCGTGTTTCCGCTAACGGTGATGATGCCACATGGACCGGGCATCTTGAGTTTAAGGTAGGCGTAGTGCAGTACTGCGTTGAAGCGTGTGAAGGTCGTTCTTCCGAGCAATGCATGATAACCACTTCGGAGGGGAGCGATGGTGAAGAGTAATTCTTCGCTTCTGAAGTTGTCTGGAGAACCGAATGTCACCTCTAATACGAGGGAGCCCCTGCAGCGGGCCTCAACGCCTGGTATCACCCCTTCAAAGGTTGTGTTACTTTGGCTGATTCTGGATGGGTCTATCCCCATCCTGCGGACAGTGTTCTGGTATATTAAATTGAGACCACTGCCGCCGTCCATGAGAACACGAGTGAGATGGTATCCATCGATTATTGGGTCGAGCACCAAGGCAGCCGATCCTCCGTGCCGCATACTAGTCGGGTAGTCCCTATGATCGAAGGTGATCAGGCAGGCCAACCAGGGGTTGAGTTTTGGGGCGACGGGCTCTACAGCGTGTGCGTCTCTAAGCGCGCATTTGCGCCTTCTCTTGGGTATGTGAGTCGCGCAGATCATGTTTACTGTTTTTACCTCTGGTGGGAATTTTTTCTGTCCCCCAGTGTTCGGCTGGCGAGGCTCATCCTCGTCTTCACTTGGTGTTTCCCTTCCCTTGTGTTCGGCATTTAACTTGTCAGCCTGCTTAAAGACCCAACATTCTCTTTGAGTGTGGTTCGCAGGTTTTTCGGGGGTGCCATGAATTTGGCATGGTCTGTCCAGGACTTTGTTCAGGCCGGACGGTCCCTCTTTGCTGCCTTTAAATGGCTTCTTTTGTTGACCGGGTCGAGGGCCCCTGAATCCGGTGTTGACCGTTGTGTTGTCCGGACTTTCTTCCTTGTTTCGACGCTTGTTTTTATTGCACCATGGCTTCCCGTTGCCATCCCTGATTTCGGATGTGCCTGGGTTGCTGGTGCCTCTACGGGCCAACCAACTTTCTTCGCCCGCGCAAAAGCGGGTCATAAGGCTTGTTAAGGCTGCCATTGTCCTCGGCTTTTCTTGGCCGAGGTGTCTGGCGAGCCACTCATCCCGGATACTGTGCTTGAAGGCCGCTAGGGCTTCGGCATCCGGACAATCGATAATTTGATTCTTCTTAGTGAGGAATCTATTCCAAAGCTTGCGGGCAGACTCTCCGGGCTGTTGAATTATGTGACTTAAATCGTCAGCGTACGGAGGTCGGACATAGGTCCCTTGAAAAATGGCCCTGAAAGCGTCCTCAAGTTCCTCCCAACTTCCGATTGAATTTTCGAGGAGGCTTTTCAACCAGTGCCGAGCTGGTCCCTTCAACTTGAGGGGAAGGTATTTGATGGCGTGGAGGTCATCCCCATGAGCCATGTGGATATGAAAGATAAAATCCTCAATCCAGACCCCGGGGTCTGTCATTCTGTCATATGCCTCTATGTTCACGGTTTAAAAACCATGTGGAAATTCGTGGTCCAGTACCTCTTCGGTGAAGCATAGAGGGTGAGCAGCCCCTCTGTATCTGGACATGTTGTGGCATGCTGTCGACTATTGTTGTGTCTGGTGCTGATTCTGAACTGGTATTCGATCAGTCCGATCGTTTTGGTGCCCATAATCCTGCGCCGAAGCGTGTCCTCTAGATCCATAGATGGACCTCGTCACGCCGGCCTTTTTGTCTAGGAGCTCACGTAAATCATGTGCGGCGTCAGTAGCTGCTCTATTGCGGTCATGAAGTGGTTGGTCCGTCCTACTGGTCGTATTGTTCTTTGGCGGAATGGCCTCATCGTCGAATTCTGGCAGCAACTTGCGCTTTGGGTAGCTCTTTGTGCGGCGACAGTCGCCGTATTTTTCTTCAGTGTATAGCACTTTATTCCATCTGCGGTTGAGCATTTCCTGCGCAGCCTTAAGTCTTTGCTTCTGCTTCTTTAGACTTCTCGCAGTGGCCATAAGCCTTCTGTGGAGGTTATCTCGTTCCAAACATTTTTCTGGGATGATGAATGCATCATCGTCCGGACTGTGCTCTTCTCCCGAGGCAGGTTGATGAGTTCGGCCCTCGGGATCGCTGTGATCGGGCGTCTGCTCCGGGCTGTGTTCGACATGACCTGGCTCATCCTGCTCCATCGCTGGGTCCATATGGTCATTGTTCCCTTTGGAGTTGACTGGGGTGTCGATCTTTCTAGTGCTGTTATCGCTATTTTTACTGTGGCTGGACTTAGAGCGGTGTCTGCGCCATCGTTTTGGCTTTTGTCCGGGGGTTTTATCCTCCGTTGTGTCTTTTTTGTCGCCATCGTCCTCCTTAGGCGTGTCCACCATGTATATATCATATGATGAGGTGGCAGTCCAGCGCCCCATGGGCGGTGGTTCCAAATCATCCCCTACGCCGACGTCCATACTGTCGGTGTCATCAGAGTCGAAGTCAAGCATGTCTGTTACGTCATCGACAGTGGCTATGAAGTGGGTGGTGGGTGGGCAACGAATTTCTTCGTCGCCTGCTTCCCTCTCGAGCCGGACAAAGTTCGGCCAAGAGTCTCCTGACAAAGAGAGAGACTTTAATGAATTCAGCATGTTGCCAAAGGGCGAGTGTTGGAAGATATCTGCAGCGGTGAACTCCATTACCGGAGCCCAACCAGATTCGGCGGGCTCGGGGGGTGCGCGGTCTGGAACCTACAGCCGGACACAAGTCTGGGGGTCCAGCGACACAGACTTCCTTGGGGGTGGAGTCCGTGTTTGGCTCTACCGCCGATGAGTATGCAGCCTCCGGGGCGGGGTCCATCCACCCGTCCTCGGACGACGTGATCTGCCCCGGATTTAGTTCCGGAGCTCTTGCAGGTCCGATATCCTGAGTATTGTCTGACGGCAGGTCTAAGCCATGCTCGTCGTGACTGTTTGCGCTCCTGGCGTAGGCCCAAATCCGTCGAAGATCAAGTCTCCGCGGATATCGGCCATGTAGTTCAAGTTCCCGAACCTGACCTGATGGCCAGGGGCGTAGCTGTCGATCTACTCCAGATGGCCAAGCGAATTGGCCTGTAGTGCGAAGCCGCCGAACACAAAGATCTGTCCGGGGATAAAAGTCTCACCCTGGACCGCGTTGTTGTTGATGATTGTAGGAGCCATCGAGCCTTGCAGCAACGACACAGAGGAACTCTCAATGAAAGCACCAATGTCGGTGTCAAAACCGGCGGATCTCCGGTAGGGGGTCCCGATCTGTGTGTCTAAGGCTAATGGTAACAGGAGGCAGGGGACACAATGTTTTACCCAGGTTTGGGCCCTCTCGATGGAGGTAAAACCCTAATTCCTGCTTGATTGATCTTGATGATATGAGTATTGCAAGAGTTGATCTTCCACGAGATCGTAGAGGCTAAACCCTAGAAGCTAGCCTATGATGATTATGATTGTTGTTGTCCTACGGACTAAACCCTCCGGTTTATATAGACACCGGAGGAGGCTAGGGTTACACAGAGTTGGTTAGAAAGAAGGAGATCTAACATCCGAGTCGCCAAGCTTGTCTTCCACGCAAAGGAGAGTCCCATTCGGACACGGGACGAAGTCTTGAGTCTTGTATCTTCACGGTCCAATAGTCCGGCTAATGTATATAGTCCGGCTGTCCGGATACCCCCTAATCCAGGACTCCCTCAATCACATCATTAGAGAATGATGTGATGGACAAGACCCATCCGTTATCTTAGCATTATGATTGCTACAGTTTCATTGCTACTGCTTTCTTCATCACTTATACATGTTCCTTAGACTATGAGATTATGCAACTCCCGAATACTGGAGGAACACCTTGTGTGCTATCGAACATCACAACGTAACTGGGTGATTATAAAGATGCTCTACAGGTGTCTCTGAAGGTGTTTGTTGGGTTGGCATAGATCGAGATTAGGATTTTTCACTCCCTGTTTCGGAGAGGTATCTCTGGGCCCTGTCTGTAATGCTCATCACTATAAGCGTTGCAAGCAATGTGACTAATGAGTTAGTTGTGGGATGAAGCATTACGGAACGAGTAAAGAGACTTGTCGGTAACGAGATTGAACTAGGTATGATGATACCGACGATCGAATCTCGGGCAAGTAACATACCAATGACAAAGGGAAAAATGTATGTTGTTATGCGGCTTGACCGATGAAGATCTTCGTAGAATATGTAGGAGCCAATATGATCATCCAGGTTCCGCTATTGGTTATTGACCGGAGATGTGTCTCGGTCATGTCTACATAGTTCTCGAACCCGTAGGGTCCACACGCTTAACATTCGATGACGATTTGTATTATGAGTTATGTATTTTGATGACCGAAGTTTGTTCGGAGTCCCGGATGAGATCATGGACGTGACGTGGAGTCTTGAAATGGTCGAGAGGTAAAGATCAATTTATTGGAAGGTTATATTCGGACACCGGAATGGTTCCGAAGTGTTTCGGGTATTTTCCAGAGTACCAGGAGGTTACCAGACCCCCCCGGGAGAGTATGGGCCTTAATGGGCTTTAGGGGAAAGGAGAGAAGGGACTCAAGGGGTGGCCGCATGCCCCCCCATGGGCTGGTCCGAATTGGACTAGGAGGGGGCGGTGCCCCCCTCCTTTTTTTGAAAGCTTGGGACAGTGAGGGCAACCCCCCACTGACTTTGTATTATATCTCACCACACAAGATTACATGAGAGAGAAGTTACATGGGGGCAGGAGGGATCAGAGAAATCCTATACATCAAGGGTATAGAGGAGTAGATTAGATTAGGCTAATCACTCTATCAACAAATGGCACCAAGGCCTCTTTGATTCTGTGTCTCAGCATGCCAAAGTCAAGTTTGAATCTCTGGCTCCACCCATCGACGGTCAGTACCACACTTCTGAAATGTTTATTATTGCGCTCCTTCCAAATGCTCCAAGAGGCTATAATGAAGACATCCATGAACATTGGCCCGTCCCACGTGTTTTTAGCTGCATGCAAAAGTTGCACCCGATTGCCATGCATTGGCCACGTGATCCCCAGCTTCCCCCAACATGATTTACTGAATTCACACTGGAAGAATAGATGTTCCACAGTTTCCTCGGGTGGCCGATGACATAGCAGGCACGTGTAGTCATCATCCCTCAGTTTCATGTGCTTCCTCTTGAGCAACCCGCGAGTGTTTATTCTATCCGCAAGAAGCAACCACGCAAAAACCTTCCATTTGTTGGTGCACTTTGCTTTCCAGATCCACGCAAACGCCTCATCCGCTTTCATGTGCTGAAAACAGTGCAGTTAGAACTTGCTGGAGGCGAGCCCCTCCGATCCCCAAATCGGACGCCAAACATCACTCACCTCCGTCAGTTCCAACGATGACAAGGTGTCTTGCAGATCCTCGAGATCTTCCCTAGCTTGAATCGACAGTGGTAAGTGAAAGTTTTGACTGAGCGTAGGCAATGTCAGGAGCCCTTGGACGGAGGCGTCTTCGTGTTTAGCGAAGGAGAACAGCCGGGGGTGGCTATCGGCCAGAACATCTCCATGCCAGTCATCTTTCCAGAACAAGGTTGAGCGCCCGTCACCTACATCAACAGACGTGACACCTTTGTAAATTGGAGCCAGGTTCATGGCATCCTTCCACCAGAACGACCCGCATGGGTCCGAAGCATGCGGGACCAAGCCCTCATAGTATGTGTTCCAAACAAGCTCAACCCACGGAACGTCCATGCAGTTATAGAATTTGTGCAGCTGTTTAAGCAGCAAGCCCTGATTTTGGACCTTTAGGTCAAGCACCCCAAGCCATCCTTTATGTTTGGGTCTGCATACTAGACCCCAAGCCGCCATGGAGACAGCTTTTAGGCCATCGTCCGTGTTCTTGGCCCAGAGGCAGTAACGTTGCAGCTTGTCCAGATGATCAAGTATTTTCGGCGGCAGCCTGATGGAGCACATCGCGTAGATTGCAAGGGAGGTGATCACCGAGTTGACCAGGGTAAGTTTTGAACCCAGGTCAAGAAGGAAGGCTGCCGTAGAGAGTTTGCGCTCAACAGACGATACCAGTGGCATGAGGTCTGTGACAGACGGCCTGGTCGTGCCCATGGGTAGCCCTAGGTATGTAAATGGCATGGAGCCAATGGAGCAACCAAAAACCTTTCCCCTCTTCCCCCTTCCCTCCTTCTCCTAGTTGGAATAGGAAAGGGGGGGGGGCGAATCCTGCTTGGACCGGGAGTCCAAGTAGGACTCCCCCCTTGGGGCGCCCCCTCTAGGGATGGCCTACTCCTCCCCCTCCTTTATATACGTGGGAGGGGGGCATCCCAAAGACACACCAAGTTTTGCCTTAGCCGTGTGCGGTGCCCCCCTCCACAGTTACACACCTCGATCATATCGCTATAGTGCTTAGGTGAAGCCCTGCGCCGGTAACATCATCATCACCGTCGCCACGCCGTCGTGCTGACGGAACTCACCCTCATCCTCAACTGGATCAAGAGCATGAGGGACGTCATCGAGCTGAACATGTGCTGAACGCGGAGGTGCCGTATGTTCGGTAATTGGATCGGTTGGATCGCGAAGTCGTTTGACTGCATCAATGGTGCTACTAAACGCTTCCGCTTTCGGTCTACGAGGGTACGTGGACACACTCTCCCCTCTCGTTGCTATGCATCTCCTAGATAGATCTTGCATGCTCGTAGTAAAATTTTGAATTACTACGTCCCCCAACAGTGGCATCCGAGACAGGTCTATGCGTATATGTTTTATGCACGAGTAGAACACAAAGAGTTGTGGGTGATAATAGTCATACTGCTTACCACAAACGTCTTACTTTGATTCGGCGGTATTGTTGGATGAAGCGGCCTGGACCTACATTACATGAACGCGTTCATGAGACTAGTTCTACCGACGTGCTTTTGCACATAGGTGGTTGGCGGGTGTCTGTTTCTCCAACTTTAGTTGAATCGAGTTTGACTACTGCCAGTCCTTGTTGAAGGTTAAAACATCACACTTGATGAAAAATCATTATGGTTTTGATGTGTAGGTAAGAACGGTTCTTGCTAGAAGCCCGTAGCAGCCACGTAAAATTTGCAACAACCAATAATAGGACGTCTAACTTGTTTTTGCAGGGCTTGCTGTGATGTGATATCGTCAAGACATGATGTGATATAAATTTTTGTATGAGATGATCATGTTTTGTAATAGAATTGTCGGCAACTGGCAGGAGCCATATAGTTGTCACTTTATTGTATGCAATGCAATTGCCATGTAATTGTTTTACTTTATCACTAAGTGGTAGCGATAGTTATAGAAGCAATTGTTGGCGAGATGACAACGATGCTATGATGGAGATCAAGGTGTCGTGCCGGTGAAGATGGAAAACATGACGATGCTTTGGTGATGGAGATCATGAGCAAAATATGATGATGGCCATATCATGTCACATATTCTGATTGCATGTGATGTCTATCTTTTATGCATCTTATTTTTCTTAGTACGGTGGTAGCATTATAAGATGATTCCTTACTAAATTTCAAAGTACAAGTGTTCTCCCTGAGTATGCACCATTGCTATAGTTCGTCGTGCCGAGACACCACGTGATGATCGCGTGTGATAAGCTCTACGTTCACATACAACGGGTGCAAGCCAGTTTCACACACGTAGAATACTTGGGTTAAACTTGATGAGCCTAGCATTTGCAGATATGGCCTCGGAACACTGATACCGAAATGTCGAACGTGAATTATATAGTAGATATGATCAACATAGTGATGTTCACCATTGAAAACTACTCCATCTCACATGATGATCGGACATGGTTTAGTTGATTTGGATCACGTGATCATTTAGATGACTAGAGGGATGTCTATCTAAGTGGGAGTTCTTAAGTAATATGATTAATTGAACTTTAATTTATCATGAACTTAGTCTTGATAGTTATTTTGCATGTCTATGTTATTGTAGATCAATGGCCCGTGCTACTGTTCCTTTAAATTTTAATGCGTTCCTAGAGAAAGCTAAGTTGAAAGATGATGGTAGCAATTACACGGACTGGGTCCGTAACTTGAGGATTATCCTGATTGCTGCATAGAAGAACTACGTCCTGCAAGCACCGCTAGGTGCTAGGGTTTGTCCGCCGGTCGTGTTGACCGGCTGCTCTAGAGAGTCTTTTTCTGAACCCTTGCTCCGGGGTTTTTCGGTCCCTCGCCGGTCGTTTTGATCGACGTTCTTTTTGGTTTTCCAATCTATATTTATCGGTTTGTGTCGCTCGCCGCCGCTGCCCGCCCCCGTGCGCCTCTACTCCGACACCGGCACGAATTGCCGGCCTCTTCACCAATCCGGCGGCCTCGCGCGACAGGCGGACCCTAACGGCCGTCGTCCGGGCGTCTGCCCGCCCATTACCCCGACCTGGCGGCCTCGCGCGACAGGCGGCCCCTCACGGCCATCGCCCACGCGTCAGCCCGCTCGTCGATCTACGCCGGCCATCATTGCCATGTCCTCGAGTTCAGCGCGCCCCTCCGCCGATCGAGCAATAGGCTGCCGCTGCGTCGCCCCATCAGGCCGCAGCGCCGCCGCCCCGTGGTTCTCCACGTTGCTGCACCGATCCGCTCCACCGCTGTGTCGCCCCTCCGGGCCGTAGTGCCGGGGCAAGTGATCCCCGCCGCTGCCCGGAGGCCGTTCCCGTGGTTTCACCACCTCGCACGCTAACGCTGTGTCGCCCCTTCGGGCCATAGTGCTGCGGCCTGCAGTCAATCGCTGCACCGAGGTCGTCCACTCCAGCCGTCCCAGAGGTTGCACCAACCCTCGCGCTGCCGCTACGTCGCCCTGTCGGGCCGTAGTGAGCGTGGCACACGATCCCTACAACCGCCCTGAGGTCTTCCCCACCGTCGCCCCGACTTGCCCGCCGCCATTGCGTCGCCCCTTCGGGCTGTAACGGCGCGGCCTGCGGTCCACCGCTGTCCACGGACATTGACTTCCACGCGATATGCGCCGCATCGCCTCCCTTGGCGCGGGAACGTCACCGTTCGCGCCGGTCTTCATCACGCTGTCGGGTTCATTATCGCCTACTTGAGCACCGCCACCACGCTCCTTCTCTAGCCGCCGTTGTCGCCTCCTTAGGCCGCCGCTGCCGCTGATCTTCTTCCGCGGCTCCACGGTGACTACCTTGACACTGGCGACCCCCAACTCGACACCGGCCACGGCGTTCTTCGCACGGCTACCTCGACTATGGCTACACCACCTATGCTCTCGGCTACCTCGACAAACGTCACAAAGGGCTACCGCCTTGCTTGAGCAACTTTGTCGGTTTCCACTCCAACCACGCCTACCGTGATGCATCGACCATTGGACTATGGGGGTGGGGTGTCCGTCAGCTTACCTTCGGATTTTTCTCTAGTCTCATTGTCTGTGTCGCTACCGTTGTGACTGTGGGGGGATGTTGAGTATCATTGTTATTTAGGAAATATAAGATAGCGTAGGATTTATTCTACCTTGACTCTACTCCAAGATGACCATGTACTCCTGTATATATGCCCACTAGGCTCAAGAAATACAATGAACGATTCCACCAAATCCCTCTCTTCCTTCTAACACCTCGCGCTCGGGCTCCATGGCGGCTACCAGCAGACTGGCTACGCATGCGTCGAGCCCAACATCCGAATGCTTCCGCTCAGCTACAATGAAAACAAGATGGTCTGCCGCAAGTACGTGCATTATATAATATATAGTTACATGCTTATATATATGCTTGATTTTGTTTTCCAATCTCGGTTCAGTGACATATTGCTCCGCCATTGATTCTTTCTCAATGAATTAGGTGCTATGCACGCCTTCCTCCGATGTCTACCAACTGCCGCAAGAAGAAGTGTGGCCCCAGCAACGACGTAATTTCTCTCTTCAAATTAGTTTCATTGGCATGGCAACAATCGACATATTCATTCTGTGATCTGATGCATTTCCTTTTTCTTCAGCTGAGGCACAAGAAACCGCTTGGACGACACTATTGGTGAAACAACTCTATCGGGGCAGCAGTGACATGCGTACTACCACTAGTAGAAAGAGGGCTTTGGTCCAGGCCGAAAAAGCCCATTAATCCTGGTTCAGTCATGAACCGGGACCCATGGGGGCATATGTCCCAGTTCATGAGGCGAGGGCGCCAGCCGGGCCTCATGGGCCATTTCTCCTGGTTTGTCTGACCCCTTTGGTCCTGGTTCCAGATACGAACCGGGACCAATGTGCCTTGCTCCTAGCCCACAACCATTGGTCCCGGTTTGTGGTTGGAACCAGGACCAAATGGGGTCCTTTAGTCCCGGTTCCAGCCACAAACCAGGACTAATGAGATGCCTATATATACCTTGCCCGCGAGCAGAGCAGTGGAATGCTCTGTTGTTTTGGCCGGCCATGGGAGAGCTTTGTGGTGCTCTAGCTCACCTCCTATGCACATGAGGTGTTCGATGAAATTCCCGGGTCACACTTAAGCTTTCTTCTCTCGAAGCTCCTTGTCCAAGCTCCATTTTCCTAAAGATTCGTCTAGGTCTGGTGGTCCGTCCTGTCCTGTACTCGTCCTCACCGCCATCGATCGCCCGCGCCGATCTCGTCGCCGGCACCACCGTGGTGAGCCTCTTGATCTTATCTTCTTTCTAAAAGAAAAAATTTCTTACTTGTATGATTTATATAGATACTTGTGCAATTTTCTTACTTTTATTATTGTTTGTTATTATATAGCGCGATGGTTTTGGTATCGGCCTCCATCGGCTCTCGTCTTGTCTATGATTTGGATGTGGTATATATATTATCTTTTATAACTATTAGTTTCATTTAGTGTTTATGACAATTATGCCGACCAACATGACATAGATTTTTTTATCTAGGAGGTATGTGAACCGGAAATTCCAGCCGACCCTATTGTCGAGAGGTTAAATTTAGTAGAAGAAGAAAACAATTACATGAAGGAAAAATTGAAAAAAAAATAGGAGGAGAAGATGATATTGCAGTTGCATGTTGCGGATGTCGTCGATGGATGCAATGCGCTTGAAGATTAAAAAGATTAGAAAATATGCCGTTCATACTGAGGCTTGGTATCATTATGCCATTGGATCAATTGTTACCTTAGTTGCGATTATGATCGCATTTGTTGTTGCATTGAAATGTTTTAGATAGTTTCAATGTATGGTTTAATTAGATGCTCTAGAGAGCTATATGTTGTTAAGTGAACACTATGTATGTACTTTGGTTTTAATGTGATGATGAACTTCTATTAATTTGGTCACTTATCTATTCATGATGTTCTATAATGGTTTTTGACACACTTAAATATATATACTGCACGCAGATGAACCGGCAATGGATGTACGGTGACAGACGCACCTTCGAGTAAATTAAGGGCGTGCATAATTTTCTCGAAGTGGCTGAGGCAAACAAGAAGAATGGTTTTATGTGTTGTCCATGCCCTATATGTGGGAATACATAGTCTTACTCTGACTCAAAAACCCTTCACACCCACCTGCTATATAAGGGTTTCATGCCACACTATAATGTTTGGACCAAGCACAGAGAAAGAGGGGTTATGATGGAAGACAATGAAGAATAGGATGATGATGACAACTTTGTGCGCCCTGAATACGGTGATGCTGCAATGGGGGAAGCTGAAGATCAAGAGGAACCATACGATGTGTCCGATGATGATCTTCGCCGGGTGATTGTTGATGCAAAGAGACAATGCGAAAGTGAAAAGGAGAAGTGGTATGCTCCTATAATACCATGATTGAAATGTCTGTTTAGAAACAAAAAGCATGCCAACTTAATGCGATGGCACAAAGAGGACCGTAAGAAAGATGGGAAGTTGAGAGCACCCGCTGACGGGTCGCAGTGGAGAAAAATTGAAAGAAAGTGGGGGGACTTTGCAGGTGACACAAGAAACGTATGGTTTGGTTTAAGCACGGATAACATTAATCCTTTTGGGGAGCAGAGCAGCAATCATAGCACCTGGCCTGTGTCTCTATGTATCTATAACCTTCCTCCTCAGATGTGCATGAAGCGGAAGTTCATTATGATGCCAGTTCTCATCCAAGGCCCTAAGCAACCTGGCAACGACAGTGATGTGTACCTAAGGCCATTAGTTGAAGAACTCTTATGGCTGTGGAATGGAAACGGTGTAGGTGTGTGCGATGAGCACAAATAGCAGGAATTTGACCTACATGCGTTGCTGTTTGTAATCATCAATGACTGGCTTGCTCTCAATAACCTTTCAAGACAGACAAACAAGGGATACCACGCATGCACGCACTATTTATGACACCAAAAGTATATATTTGGACAAATGCAGGAAGAATGTCTACCAGGGGCAACGCCGATTTCTTCCGACCAACCATCAATGTCGAAACAAAGGCAAGCATTTCAAAGGCGAGGTAGATCACCGGAAGAAGCCCACCGTCCGTACTGGTGATCACATACTTGCTATGGTCAGTGATTTACATGTAATCTTTGGAAAGGGTCCCGGTAGACTATATGTTCCGAATGACGCTAAGGGACGCGCACCCATGTGGAAGAAGAAATCTATATATTGGGACCTACCCTATTGGAAAGACCTATAGATCCGCTCTGCAATCGACGTGATGCACGTGACGAAGAATCTTTGCGTGAACCTGCTAGGCTTCTTGGGCGTGTATGGGAAGACAAAAGATACACTGGAGGCACGGGAGGCCCAACAACGTGTGCATGAAAAAGACAGCATGCCTCCAAAGCATTATGAAAGTCCTGCCAGCTACGCTCTTACTAAAGAAGAGAAGGAAATCTTCTTTGAATGCCTGCTTAGTATGAAGGTCCCGTCTGGCTTCTTGTTGAATATAAAGGGAATAATAAATATCCCAGAGAAAAAGTTTCAGAACCTAAAGTCTCATGACTGCCACGTGATTATGACGCAACTGCTTCCGGTTGCATTGAGGGGGCTTCCATCGAAAAATGTTTGATTAGCGATTATGAAGCTATGTGCATTCCTCAATGCAATCTCTCAGAAGGTGATCGATCCAAAAATCCTACCAAGGTTAAGGAATGATGTGGCGCAATGTCTTGTTAGTTTGGAGCTGATGTTCCCACCATCCTTCGTCAATATCATGACACACGTCCTAGTTCATCTAGTCGACGAGATTGTCGTTCTGGGCCCTGTATTTCTACACAATATGTTCCCCTTTGAGAGGTTCATGGGAGTCCTAAAGAAATATCCCCGTAACCGCGCTAGGCTAGAAGGAAGCATCTCCATGGGCCATCAAACAGAGGATGTCATTGGGTTTTGTGTTGACTTCATTCCTAACCTTAAGAAGATTGGTCTCCCTCAATCGTGGTATGAGGGGAGACTGACTGGAAAAGGCACGCTAGGAGCAGACTCAATAATATGCAGGGACGGGCATTTTTGGTCTCAAGAACACTACACAGTTCTATAGAATTCTACCTTGGTGACCCCGTATGTCAATGAAAAGAATATTCTGCGCTCCAAACACCCGGAGCAGTGTGACGACTGGATTACATGTGAACACATCAGGACTTTCGGCAGTTGGTTGCAAACACGTCTCATGGGTGAAAACACTGTTGCCAGGGGACCATATTTGACTGTATTAACTTACAAAGGGTATGAGATAAATGGGAAAACATTTTACATGATCGCCCAAGATCAAAAGAGCACCAACCAAACAGCGGTGTCTGCTTTGATGCAGCAACCAAGAGGAGAAATGACACATATTATGGTTACATAGTGGACATATGGGAACTTGACTATGGACATGATTTTAAGGTCCCTTTGTTTCAGTGCAAATGGGTCAATCTGTCAGGAGGCGGGGTACATATAGACCCATAGTACGGAATGACAACAGTGGATCTGAACAATCTTGGGTACACAGACGAACCATTCGTCCTAGCCAATGATGTGGCGTAGGTTTTCTATGTGAAGGACATGTCTACCAAACCGAGAAAAAGAAAAGATAAGGAAGCGAATACATCATACAATGATCCAAAGCGCCACATAGTTCTTTCAGGAAAAAGAGACATCCTAGGATTGGAGGGCAAGACAGACATGTCTGAAGATTATGAAAAGTATCATTAAATTCCTCTCTTCAAAGTCAAGGCTAACCCAAGCACCTTGTTAAACGATGAAGGTTATCCATGGTCACGATGCAATAAGCCACAAGAGAAGAAAAAAGTGAAGACTTTCTCTCCACAACTATTATGCCTTTGATCTAGAATATCACTGCAGTTACATGTGAAGAAATGAAATGCCTTTTGTAACAGACGAGTTTTTGTATGAAACCCTGATACTTCGAAAGAGATTGTCCGTTTTGTACGCGAAGTGCATGCAGCTTTTGCCGTAACCCTATCAACTTTTTATAACATGCTGTGTGGTTTCCACACAGCTCATTCAGCAGCCTGACTTCACGGTTCCTAGCTACCCCGTGGATGCTATCACGCAGGCTCAACATTTCCAGCTTATGACGAAATGTCAAAACCTCACCTTGAAGGCGGCTGTCGGCTCTGTTGCACCTCCTCAACCTGACGGAACTTTTCATTGTCGTACGATTCCACATGGCTATGCTGTTGTGATGGTGAATGAAGTAATGGAGGGATTTGAGGAGCTCGAGCTTGACCATTGAGGGAGTCCTGGATTAGGGGGTATCCGGACAGCCGGACTATATACTTTGGCCGGACTATTGGACCGTGAAGATACAAAGACTCAAGACTTCGTCCCATGTCCGGATGGGACTCTCCTTTGCGTGGAAGACAAGCTTGACGATCCGGATAATAGATTTCCTTCTCTGTAACCGACTCTGTGTAAAGCCTAGCCCCCTCCGGTGTCTATATAAACCGGAGGGTTTGGTCCGTATAGGAACGATCAAGACAATCATAATCATCATAGGCTAGCTCCTTAGGTTTAGCCTCTACGATCTCGTGGTAGATCAACTCTTGTAATACTCATATCATCAATATCAATCAAGCAGGAAGTAGGGTTTTACCTCCATTATGAGGGCCCGAGCCTGGGTAAACATCGTGTACCTTGCCTCCTGTTACCATTAGCCTTAGACGCACAGATCGGGACCCCCTATCCGAGATCTGCCGGTTTTGACACTGACATTGGTGCTTTCATTGAGAGTTCCTCTGTGTCGTCGCTGCAAGGCTTGATGGCTCCTTCAATCGTCAACAACAACATGGTCTAGGGTGAGACTTTTCTCCTCGGACAGATCTTCGTGTTCGGCGGCTTCGCACTGCGGGTGATGGATTCATGTACCTAGGGTAGGGTCATAGGCCTGACCTAGATGTCCTACCCAAGGACACCCTTAGAAGAGATCACCTTCCAGTCGACCAACGAAGAACCCACTCGACTGACTATAAGGACTCGACCATGGAGACTCACTCGACCATGAAGATACACTTGACCACCAGAAGGTCAGAAGGCACTCTGCACTGCAACGGCCTGTAATTGAATAGACTTAATGATAGTTAAGGCACTTTATGTGGGGCGTTACTAGTAACGTCCTAGACTTAATGTACTTAAACCCCTTCATTATGTGGGCTGGCAGGGGTCCTGGCGCACTCTATATAAGCCACCCCCCTCCACAGGCAGAGGGGTTCGCACTCTTGTAACACCAGTACACATAAACCACTCGACCGCCTCAGGGCTCCGAGACGTAGGGCTTTTACTTCCTCCGAGAAGGGCCTGAACTCGTACATCGCTTGTGTTTACAACCTCTCCATAGCTAGGACCTTGCCTCTCCATACCTACCCCCCACTCTACTATCAGACTTAGAACCACGACAGTTGGCGCCCACCGTGGGGCAGGTGTTTTAGCGATTTTGTGGAGAAGTTGTGGTATTTCCGAGTACTTTCATCATGATGACTGCTGGAGTTTTGGTCGAGGGGCGCGAGATCCGTCTTGGCGCTCTCACCTTTGTTGCGGATGACTCCGCGTGGCTCCAGGAGGCTCCACTCGACGTTGATGCGCTCCCCATCCGCGGTGCGACGCATTTTCGCGCATGTGTCCGCGGCGTTCTGCTGCGGCAACCGTCGGCCCCCTATCAGTCGACTCCTTTATCGGTCACCCGTCCGGTCTCCCACCAGCGCAAGCACTCTGGTCGGTCGAGGCTTCAGCGGTGGGTGAAGCACGCGGTGGCTCGCCAGACGGCCATCGCACAAGTTGCGGCAATCGAGCCCGATGAATCTCTCTACGGCCTGTTCGATCTGTCGACTGGCTCCGTAGAGACTGCATCCGAATGCGATAGCAGTGATCCAGCGGCGGAAATTCTCATGGTCGACGGGCCCTGCAGTCCTCCCGGCTTCGCCCATGGTGGCGGAGCGGGCGGTGGAGGTGACCCCGCACAAGACCACGAAGAGTACCAGCCCGAGACACTCGACTCTCTGCAGAGAGAAGAGCTTCGCCGCAGGAACATGGATGCCCTGCATACTCCCATTGCGGGAGAAACCCCCGAGGCTCGCGCCTTGGAGGAGGCACGTTTGGCCAATGTGGCTGAACGCGCTCGTCTGGAGAACCTTCAGCGAGCACTCGACAAGCGCGCGCGGCGACGAGTTCCCGAAGCCAGTCGACGTCGACTCTTCCCGCCGACTCAGGTATACCGCACGCCAATTCAGAATTTAGCAGCTGCAACCCGTATAGCAGAGTCCATCCAGCCTTCACAGTCGGAAGCTGGGAGAGGCTTGATGCAGATCAGAGATTTGCTCCGAGCAGCAGGGGACCAGAACTCAGCCGTGTCGCAGTCGCGCAACAGAATTCATAGTCGATCCGTCGCTGCAAATACGGTTTAGTCGGCTCACAGTCCCAGATCGCCTCCGCGGCGGGAAGGGCGCGACAACCGGCGAGATCAGTATGGAGACCAACACGACCGAGATGACAGGCGTCGAGTGCCCGTTTCCCCTCCGAGGGAAGGGTCTTACGCTCCTCGGCGACAGGATGACAGGCGTCAGTTCAGTGCGGGGCGAAGAGTTCCAGTCGACCCCAGGGAACCAGGCTTCGACGCGCGATCCATTATCGTGCAAGGCTTGGTCGACCGGAACAGAGCCCATCGAGGTGGACCCGAGAGAGATGCACCCACGAGCAGTCGAGTGCATGTTTCTGGTCCAGAGTGTTTTAGCAGGGCTATCAGAGCCGCAGTGATTCCCCCCAATTTCAGGTTGGCGATAGGAGTCAGCAAATTCACTGGGGAGTCCAAGCCTGAAACTTGGCTTGAGGACTACTGAGTGGCTGTTCAGATTGGTGGTGGGAATGACGAGGTGGCCATGAAGCATTTGCCCCTCATGCTGGAAGGTTCAGCCAGAGCGTGGTTGAATCAGTTACCTCCTAGCAGTATTTACACTTGGGAAGATTTGTCCCGAGTGTTCGTCAGAACTTTTGAAGGAACTTGCAAGCGACCAGCTGGTTTGACAGAGCTGCAAGTTTGTGTGCAGAAGACCAATGAGACTCTCAGAGAGTACATTCAGAGGTGGATCACTCTGCACCATACTGTGGAAAATGTGTCTGATCATTAAGCAGTTTGCGCCTTCAAAGATGGCGTCAAGAACAGGGAATTGAGTCTGAAGTTTGGTCGAACCGGGGACATGACCCTGAGTCGAATGATGGAGATTGCTACCAAGTACGCCAACGGCGAGGAAGAGGACCGACTCCGAAGCGGCAAGTATAAGCCAAGTCAGTCGGAGAAGGGAAATTCCAGTCGGAAACAGAAGCGGAAAGCCGAGCCAGCAGCTCCTGGAGAGGCCCTGGCCGTGACTCAGGGAAAGTTCAAAGGGAAGCCAAAAGGATCTTGGAATCCTAAGAAAGTAAAGGATAAAGCAGGAAACGACGTGATGGATATGCCATGCCACATCCACACGAAGAAAGATGAAGAGGGCAACATCATTTACCCAAAGCACACCACTCGCCAGTGTCGACTCTTGATCCAGTAGTTTCAGGAAAAACAGTCTAAGGACAAGGAGAAGGAGTCAGACAAGGCCGGAGACAAAGAGGACAGTGAGGAAGAATATCCGCATGTCAACTCCACTCTGATGATCTTCGCGGATGTGGAAAGCAAGAGTCGACTGAAAGTCATTAACCGTGAGGTGAATATGGTTGCCCCAGCAAAACCAAGTTATCTGAGATGGTCCCAAATACCCATCACATTCGACCAATCTGATCACCCAACTCATATTGCCACCCCTGGGAGGCAAGCTTTGGTGGTCGATCCAGTTGTCGAAGGCACTCGACTGACGAAAGTGCTGATGGACGGTGGTAGTGGGCTGAACTTGTTGTATGCAGACACACTGAAAGGAATGGGCATCCCGATGTCCCGACTGAGCACCAGCAACATGAGTTTCCACGGAGTCATACCAGGGAAGAAAGCCGACTCACTCGGCCAAATAGCTCTGGACGTGGTTTTTGGCGACTCAAAGCATTTTCGCAAGGAAAAGTTGACCTTTGAGGTTGTGGATTTTCAGAGCGCGTACCACGCCATTTTGGGGAGGCCCGCCTATGCACGGTTCATGGCTCGACCATGTTACGTGTACCTCAAACTGAAAATGCGAGGTCCCAAAGGAGTGATCACTGTCACTGGCGATGGGAAAAAGGCAGAAGAGTGCTTTCAGAAGGGCTCGAAGATTGCCGATTCCCAGGTGACAACGGTCGAGTTCGAAGAATACAAGCAAAACACAGATCCGAGTGATTTGTTGCGATCCAAGAAACCAGCCAGAGAATCTGCATTTCAGTCGTCTGGTGAGACGAAGCCTGTTAACATTCACCTGACCGACCCCAATGCAGCCCCGACCCACATCTCCACGACACTCGACCCGAAATAGGAAGAAGCGCTCATCCAGTTCCTCCGTGAGAACTGGGACATTTTTGCATGGAAGCCAGCTGACATGCCAGGTGTTCCCAGGGGACTGGCTGAGCATCGCCTCAGAGTCGACAAATCAGCAAAACCAGTCAAAGAGCATCTTCGGCGGTCCGCCGTCCAGAAGAGAAAAGCTATTGGTGAGGAAGTGGCTCGACTGTTGGCGGCAGGATTTATCCGAGAGATATACCACTCCGAGTGGCTTGCTAATGTCGTCATGGTTCCCAAGAAGGACAACTCACTCCGCATGTGCATTGACTTCAAGCACATCAATCGGGCCTGCCCGAAAGATCATTTTCCTCTCCCTCGCATAGATCAAATTGTTGACTCGACCGCGGGATGTGAGAGATTGTCTTTTCTAGACGCATATTCCGGGTATCATCAGATCCGTCTGTATGGACCCGACGAAATAAAAACAGCTTTCATCACTCCATTCGGGTGCCTCTGCTATATCACCATGCCATTCGGCCTCAAGAATGCCGGAGCCACATTTATGTGAATGATTCAGAAGTGTCTTCTCACTCAAATCAGTCGGAATGTGGAAGCGTATATGGATGATATCGTCGTTAAGTCGCGAAAAGGTTCCGACCTGCTTGCTGACCTCGCCGAAACATTTGCCAACCTCATAAGCTATGATATCAAGCTCAATCCATCGAAGTGCACATTCGGAGTTCCTGGTGGAAAGTTACTCGGTTTTCTCGTTTCCGAGCGAGGATTCGACGCTAATCCAGAGAAGATTGGCACTATTCTCTGAATGAAACGCCCTGTGCGAGTGCACGATGTCCAGAAGCTTACTGGATGCTTGGCCGCATTAAGTCGATTCATCTCACGACTTGGTGAAAAGGCATTGCCTCTTTACCGACTGATGAAGAAGGCAGACAAGTTCGAGTGGACTCCAGAAGCTGATGCAGCGTTTGCCGAGCTAAAAGCTCTGCTCTCCACCCAGCCGGTGCTTGCTGCTCCAATCAGCAAAGAGCCTCTGTTGCTTTATATTGCAGCCACAGGACAAGTCGTCAGTACAGTACTTACGGTCGAGCGGGAAGAAGAAGGAAAAGCCTTCAAAGTTCAGCGCCCGGTGTATTATTTGTCTGAAGTCTTGACTCCATCCAAGCAGAGATATCCTCATTATCAGAAGCTTGTGTATGGAATATACATGACCACGAAGAAGGTTGCTCATTATTTCTCTGATCATTCTATCACAGTCGTCAGCGACGCCCCACTATCGGAGATTCTGCACAACAGAGATGCAACTGGTCGAGTGGCGAAATGGGCGATTGAACTTCTTCCCCTTGATATCAAGTTTGAGGCAAAGAAAGCCATTAAGTCCCAGGCAATAGTAGATTTCCTCGCCGAGTGGATTGAACAACAGCAGCCGACTGAAGTTCACTCGGAGCATTGGACCATGTTCTTCGATGGCTCTAAGATGCTGAATGGTTCTGGTGCTGGGGTTGTTCTGGTTTCCCCCAGAGGAGATAAGCTTAGGTATGTGCTCCAGATTCACTTTGATTCCTCCAACAATGAGGCAGAGTATGAGGCCCTTTTATATGGATTGCGCATGGCCATCTCACTCGGCGTCCGTCGCCTGATGGTTTATGGCGATTCAGATTTAGTGGTCAACCAGGTGATGAAGGAGTGGGACGTGAGAAGCCCAGCCATGACTGGATACTGCAATGCAGTGAGGAAGCTGGAAAACAAGTTCGAGGGGTTGGAGCTCCATCACATCCCCCGACTGAAAAATCAAGCAGCAGATGATCTGGCAAAGATAGGTTCCAAAAGAGAAGCCATTCCAAGTGGTGTGTTTTTGGAGCATATACACACTCCGTCAGTTAAAGAGGATCCCTTCACAGAGGAAGCTCCACAGCCCAAGAGTGCCACAGATCCGACTGAGGTTGAGGTCCCAGCAGTGGTCGACTTGGTCATGGAGGTTTTAGTGGTCACTCCCGATTGGACAATTCCCTATATCGCGTATATCCTGAGAAAAGAGCTCCCAGAGGATGAGGAAGAGGCTCGGCAGATTGTCCGTCGATCCAAAGCCTTTACCGTTATCAAAGGACAGCTGTATAGAGAAAGCCCGACTGGGGTTGGTCAAAAATGCATAACGCCAGAAGAAGGTCGAATCATTCTCAAAGATATCCACTCGGGGACCTGTGGTCACCATGCGTCCTCTCGGACCATTGTAGCCAAAGCATACCGAGCTGGATTTTACTGGCCAAGGGCGAATGAGATGGCAAAGGAAATAGTAGACAAGTGCGAAGGATGTCAGTTCTACTCCAATATGTCACACAAGCCCGCGTCAGCTCTGAAGACCATTCCACTCGTCTGGCCGTTCGCAGTATGGGGGTTGGACATGGTCGATCCCTTGAGAACAGGTCGAAGTGGTTTCACGCACGTACTGGTCGCAGTCGACAAGTTCACGAAGTGGATTGAGGCTAAACCAATCAAGAATCTTGACGCCGGTACTGCGGTTACCTTCATCAGGGAGCTGACGTTCAGATATGGAGTCCCGCACAGCATCATTACGGATAATGGGTCGAACTTTGACTCAGAAGAATTCAAGGATTTCTGCAACGCTCAAGGCACACGAGTCGACTACGCTTCGGTTGCTCATCCGCAGTCGAATGGACAAGCAGAGCGAGCCAATGGCTTAATCCTCAAGGGTTTAAAACCCCGACTGATGCGTGATCTCAAGCACGCGGCTGGAGCATGGGTCGACGAACTCCCTTCGGTGCTTTGGGGTTTGCGGACCACACCCAATCGGTCGACCGGAAGAACTCCATTCTTTTTGGTCTATGGAGCTGAAGCAGTCTTGCCGAGTGATCTTCTTCACAATGCTCCTTGAGTTGAACTCTACAACGAAGCAGAAGCTGAGCAAGCGCGTCAGGACGCAGTCGACCTTCTAGAGGAAGAAAGAGAGATGGCTCTGATCCGATCGACCATCTACCAACAAGACTTGCGTCGCTTTTACGCCAGAAATGTGAGAAGTCGAGCCTTCCAGGAAGGAGATCTAGTGCTCCGAGTGGATCAGCAGAAACCACACAAGCTCACTCCTTCTTGGGAAGGACCCTTCATCATCACCAAGGTTCTCCACAACGGGGCATACCGTCTTTACAACGTCGAACACAATATCGAAGAGCCCCGAGCTTGGAATGCGGATCTGCTCCGCCCGTTTTACACTTAAAGTTTTTCACTCGGATGAGTTGTAATAAAATACTTCTGTAGTTCATGGATTTAGAAATAATAGTGCCATGATTCCTTCATAATTTTTGTCACTTTTTATTTTTTCCAGTAAAATTTTCCCCCAGTGGGTGGCTTAGTCGCGAATCCGTTTCGCCTAAGTTTGTACAAATCCTACCGACTGGTAAGCCAGACTTCCACTCGGAGGCTTAGCCGCGAATCCGTTTCGCCTAAGTTATAAAAATCCTACCGAGTGGTAAGCCAGACTTCCACTCGGGGGCTTAGCTACAGCCCAGTGCTCGCCTAAGTTATAAAAAATCCTACCGAGTGGTAAGCCAGACTTCCACTCGGGGGCTTAGCTGCAGTCCAAGTACTCGCCTAAGTTATAAAAAATCCTACCGAGTGGTAAGCCAGACTTCCACTCGGAGGCTTAGCTGCAGTCCAAGTACTCGCCTAAGTTATAAAAAATCCTACCGAGTGGTAAGCCAGACTTCCACTCGGAGGCTTAGCTGCAGTCCAAGTACTCGCCTAAGTTATAAAAAATCCTACCGAGTGGTAAGCCAGACTTCCACTCGGAGGCTTAGCTGCAATCCAAGTACTCGCCTAAGTATAACGTACGCTCGCAAGGAGGACGAGGTGCAGGTCGACTGCGACCCTCTCCTCTGAGCTTCGCCATAAGTATAATGTGTGCTCGCGAGGAGGACGAGGTGCAGGTCGACTGTGACCCTCTCCTCTGAGCTTCGCCACAAATACAACATGAAAATCCTACCGAGTGAAGAGCAAACCTCTCACTCGGGGGCTTAGCTGCAGCCCAGCGCTCGCCTAAGTTATAAAAAAATCCTACCGAGTGAAGAGCAAACCTCTCACTCGGGGGCTTAGCTGCAGCCCAGCGCTCGCCTAAGTTATAAAAAATCCTACCGAGTGAAGAGCAAACCTCTCACTCGGGGGCTTAGCTGCAGCCCAGCGCTCGCCTAAGTTATAAAAAATCCTACCGAGTGAAGAGCAAACCTCTCACTCGGAGGCTTAGCTGCAGCACAGCGCTCGCCTAAGTTATAAAAAATCCTACCGAGTGAAGAGCAAACCTCTCACTCGGGGGCTTAGCTGCAGCCCAGCGCTCGCCTAAGTTATAAAAAATCCTACCGAGTGAAGAGCAAACCTCTCACTCGGGGGCTTAGCTGCAGCCCAGTGCTCGCCTAAGGTATAAGAAATCCTACCGAGTGAAGAGCAAACCTCTCACTCGGGGGCTTAGCTGCAGCCCAGTGCTCGCCTAAGGAATAAGTCGACTGCAGTGGGCATCTTGCTGTGAACCTGCAAAGGACAATTCGAGCCAAGAGCAATCATATCCAAACATCAAATCCAAGTTTAGGTCGATACCTAAAGGAACCGAGAGTGCTCAGGCACTAAGCCTGTTAAGGTTTATCTGTTACAATTCCACTCGGCATACCGAGGCAAATTTAAAGTGTCAGGCTTAAAGAAAGTTTTTTACCCCTCCTGTGGAGGGCTGGAAGGAGCAACGAACTCATCGAGGTCGATCCCGTCTGCGATCCGGGTAGCAGCAGTGATGAAAGTTTCCATGAAGGACCTGAAGTCGTGTTTCTTGGTGTTGGCCACTCGGAGAGCCGCCAGCTTCTCTTCTCGCGCGTCCTTGCAGTGGACTCGGGCCAGACACAGGGCAACATCTACGCCACACTGAGCCGAGGACTTCTTCCACTCTTGCACACGGTCGGGGACCGCGTTTAGTCGAGCCATCAACGACTCGAGGTCATTCTGAAGTGTCGCCCTGGGCCAAAGCATCGAGTCGATGCGAGAAGTGGCGGCCTTCAGCCTTGCAAGATAGTGCACGACAGCTGCAACGCGGGACTCCAGTCAGAAGACATTCATGGCAACTTCATCATTCACCGGAGAATTGACAGGGTCAAGGTTCGGCTCTAACTGGCTAGTCTCTTCTTCAAAGTTTCGACAGAATTCTGCAACGACAAAACGCCGAGTCAAGACAGTGGTCGAATGTAAGCATCACAGTTGGAAATGTTGGTCGAGTGTAAAAGATTACCTTCGAGCATAAGGAACAATTTCTTGGCAAGACCACCCAGGAAGCCTTCCAGGTCATTCTTCTTCCCAGTCAACTGGTTGATCTTCTCGGTCAAGGTAGTCTTGTCAGTTTTCAGTCGGTCGACATCCTTGGTGGCAATCGCCAGAGCAGCTTTCAGATTGGTATTTTCCTGTTCAAGCTTGGTGACTGAAGCTAACTTCTCATCAGCAAGCTTGGTCTTCTCAGCTAGCTCAAGGTCTTTCTTCTTCTGGGCCTCCTTCACCTTGCCTGCAAGTTACAGCAAAGTCAGATTTTGAAACAAATGGAAGGAAAAAGGAGTCGTCGAGGTCTCACCGAACATACCTTTGGTCTCCTCCTTCGCCTTCGTCAGATTCTCCTGCACCAGCTTCAGATCCAGCTCGAGCTGAATGTGCTTCTGCTCTAGTTCGGTATAGCGAGCCGCAAGGTCACAGGATTTCTACGAAGAACCAATCGACAAAATATCAAAGATAATTCACTTCCGAGTGGATAAGAGAAAATCACACGTTTCTAAGACTACAGTCGAATGCAAGCATTTGACCGTAGTCTCGGGGACTACACCCAGTGGGTGCACTCAGCGTGCCCCCACTAATTCTGTTCAAGACAGAGTCGACCAGTCGACCCCCAAAAAAAAGACGTGCTCTTCAGACTGTAGTCGACTGCAAGCAATCGACCACAGTCTCGGGGACTACACCCAGTGGGTGCACTCAGCGTGCCCTCACCGGTTTTAGAAATCCATTCGATCCAGTCGAATGACGAAAAGCCTTTACTTATAAAGCCTAAGGCCGACTGCCAGCAGTCGACCTTAGCCTTGGGGACTACACCCAGCGGGTGCACTCAGCGTGCCCCCGCTAACACGGAGTTTTTTATCGACACACCCAGTGGGTGATTGCTATGGATTTCAGAAAGAAAAAGTTTTGATAGCATACCCTAACAGAACAGGCGGTGGTCGACTGACCTGAACATTGCTTTGAAGGGCGGAGCTAGCGTCATAAGCTGCTTGGCTTGCATCCCGGATGATCTTCACCTGCTCCATCATGATCCCCGCTTGGCGTATCGCCTCCTTAGCAGCGCTGGCTTGGTCCTCTGGGACGTGATGTGTTGTGAAGAGCGAAGGTTGTGCAGCACTCGATGAAGTGGGATGAGCACTCGTCAACGGCACCGCGAAAGACACGGTGTGTCGAGTGGGGTTCTCCCCCTCCGTGACCACAGTCTCGGGCGCCGTCGCATCCTGGGTTGCCTTACCAGTAGACGCCTTCCTGCTCCTCCTATGCCTCAGTGGTTCTTCATCCTCATCATCATCATTATCAGGAAGGGTGATAATGTCATTGGGTGGAGTTTCAGAAAAAGAACCAAAGTTAGAAATCATGAGTCAATCGACTAAGGACAGAATTGAGAGTATAGTACCAGGATTTGAGGTTGCTGCGTCCTCCATCTCATGGTCGTCAGCCTTGCCTGAGGTCTCAGAAGTTGCAGCACTGAAGTTCCAAAGAATCAGTCGACTAACTCAAGTATCAACCAGAGATAAAGCTTATACAAAACAAGAGGACTTAAGCAACATGTTTACCCTGATATGGTGGGGATGGACACCTTCATCTTCGGCAGGAGCGTGGTTGGCTTTGAAGGAGCCACCTTCGACTGCTTCGGCGCCTTTTCAGTCGGCGCCGGAGAAGCGGTCCGAGGGCGCTTGGTCGACTGCGAAGCAGTCGCAACCCCCTTACCGCGCTCAGTCGCTGGGTCATGGACGAGTTTCGACCGCCTTTCCGAGCGCGGTGGTGCAACCTCCTCCTCTTCTTCTTCTTCGTCCTCATCATCGTCGTCGTCATCATCGTCATCTTCGGCAGCGGCTGAATCCCACTCATCCTGGCTCTCGACCCCGCTGGCTTCTCCCTCCTCAGTCGGAGCCTGAGCTTCATTGGGCATCGAATACAGCTCGGTAAGGGCCTGGAAGACGTCAAGACAGAGATCAATCGACCAAGTTGCAGAACATACAGAAACAAATTCGACAAATATACAATGGAAGGCAGAGCAAATATACCTTATCTGGAACGCTGTGATGGTCGAGTGGAGGAATCCTCCTGGATCCACGGGGATTATCCTTGTTCCCAGTGACCGCGGCCATCCATCTTTCCACCGTGGCGTCGTCGAGTGCTTCCGGGTGGACTCGAGTCTCGTCTTCAGTTCCGCAGTACAACCACATGCAATGGCTCCGGAACTGAAGAGGCTGGATACGCCGCCGAAGGAAAACCTCCAGAAGGTCCATGCCAGTCACGCCGTCCCGAACCAACTGCACCACGCGATCCATCAACATCTTCACATCGGCTCTCTCCTCCGGAACCACCTTCAGAGAGGAGGGCTTGTTCACTCGGCTCATGGTGAATGGAGGGATTCCACTCGACTGCCCCGGCGTCGGCTCATTCTGGCAGTAGAACCAGGTCGACTGCCAGCCCCTGACCGACTCGGGAAACGTCATAGATGGGAAGGTGCTCTTATTCCTCACTTGAATTCCCAGGCCCCCGCACATTTGGACAACTTGGGTTTTCTCATCGCCTGGACTCGCCTTCTTCACGGTCTGAGAACGGCACGTGAAGATGTGCTTGAACAAGCCCCAGTGCGGTCGACAGCCCAGGAAGTTCTCGCACATGGATACAAACGCAGCAAGATACGCGATGGAGTTTGGAGTAAAGTGGTGGAGTTGGGCTCCAAAGAAGTTCAAAAAACCACGAAAGAAAACGCTCGGTGGCAGAGAAAATCCTCGATCGACATGAGTGGCCAGGAGCACACACTCACCCTCTTCCGGCTGGGGTTGCCACTCTTTTCCTGGAAGTCTTGCGACGCCGTGGGGGATCAGCCCGTCGTCGGCCATGTCGAGGAGATTCTTCTCCCTGATGGTCGAATGGATCCAATCTCCCTGGACTCAGCCCTTCGGCAGGCGGGATCTCGACGAAGACCCGCTGTGGCTGGTGGATCTCCCCTTCGCCTTCTCCGCCGCCGACGCCTTCTCCGCCGCCGACGCCTTCTTTGTGCGCTCCAGCACCGCCGTCTTCTCCTTGACCATGGCTGCCGGCGAGGTGTGCGAAGAAGAGCTTTGCGGAGGCGAAAGCGGGTGCGTTGGGCGGAGACGAGGAGAGCAGAGGAGAAAGAATGGAGCACTGTTTAGAAACCCTCACTAGTCGCATTTATAACATCCCTTCCGAGTGGATGACAGGTGGACCCGGTCAATGTAATCATATCCCGAAACAGTTGCATTGACACGATACGTGGCGGAAAAAGCGGCGCAGAGATCGAGGCGTCTATGTCCTGTCCCGTCCGAGCGCCGCGGTTCGTTCCGCTTCGCGCGCTTCCCCAAATTTCGTATCCCGTGGAATCCGCGAGTGGCAGATCGGTCTGTCAGACGCGAGATTTCCTGCGATCCGTCGCTCGGGAATCGGCAAAGTCTAAAAGATCACTCGACGAAAGACAAGAATGGATCGAGTCGACTGAAGAAAAGTTGCTCGTTATCAACAAAGAAGATCTTGGTCACGAACGATGCATAGCCAGTATACCAAAAATCAATCGGAAACAGCATCAACTCCTTCCTCATTCAAGCCTCAATCCATTCGGGGGCTAATGATGGATTCATGTACCTAGGGTAGGGTCATAGGCCTGACCTAGATGTCCTACCCAAGGACACCCTTAGAAGAGATCACCTTCCAGTCGACCAACGAAGAACCCACTCGACTGACTAGAAGGACTCGACCATGGAGACTCACTCGACCATGAAGATACACTCGACCACCAGAAGGTCAGAAGGCACTCTGCACTGCAACGGCCTGTAATTGAATAGACTTAATGATAGTTAAGGCACTTTATGTGGGGCGTTACCAGTAACGTCCCAGACTTAATGTACTTAAACCCCTTCATTATGTGGGCTGGCAGGGGTCCTGGCGCACTCTATATAAGCCACCCCCCTCCACAGGCAGAGGGGTTCGCACTCTTGTAACACCTATACACATAAACCACTCGACCGCCTCAGGGCTCCGAGACGTAGGGCTTTTACTTCCTCCGAGAAGGGCCTGAACTCGTACATCGCTTGTGTTTACAACCTCTCCATAGCTAGGACCTTGCCTCTCCATACCTACCCCCCACTCTACTGTCAGACTTAGAACCACGACAGCGGGCCAATTTGCTTGGCCATCTGGAGCAGATCGACAGCTACGCCCCTGGCCATCAGGTAGTGTTCAGAAACTTGAACTACACGGTTGATATCCGCGGCGACTTGATCTTCACCGGATTCGGGCCTGCGCCAGGAGCGCCTGACAGTCACAATGAGCACGGCTTAGACCTGCTGTCGGACAATGCTCGGGATATCGCCCCTGCAGGAGCCCCGGACCTAAATCCGGGGCAGATTGCGTCGCCCGAGGACGGGTGGATGGACCTCGCCCCGGAGGCCGCACACCCATCGGTGGTAGAGCCGAACACAGACTTCACCCCCAAGGAAGCCTGTGACACCGGACCCTCGGACTCATATCCGGCTATAGGTTCCAGTCCGCGCACCCCCGAGCCTGCCGAATCTGGTTGGGCTCCGGTAATGGAGTTCACCGCTGTGGATATCTTCCAACACTCGCCCTTTGGCGACATACTGAACTCGTTAAAGTCTCTCTCTTTTTCAAGAGACTCTTGGTCAAACTATGTCCGGCTCGAGTGGGAAGCAGGTGACGAAGGAATTCGTTGCCCACCCACCACCCACTTCATTGCCACGGTCGATGATTTAACCGATGTGCTTGACTTCGACTCTGAAGACATCGACGGTATGGACGACGATGTAGGAGCAGAACGGGAACCACTGCCCACGGGGCGGTGGACAGCCACCTCCTCATATGATATATATATATATGGTGGACACCCCGAAAGAAAACAATGGCGATGAGGCAATGGAGGATAACCCCTCAAGGAAGAAGGCAAAGTATGAACATCATCAGCACCGCCCCAAGCCCCGCCACAACAATACCGGCACAGCAGTCAAAAACAATCCAGATGGTGCCAAAGATGAATACAATCCCGATTAGCCTGCCTCCAAGCAGGCCGGACGGGCGACGGACGGAAACCTGGAGAGGGACAACTACATGCCCCCCTCTGAAGACGAGGTGAACCTCGGCGATGATGAATTCAGCATGCCTGAGGATCCCGCGGAACAAGTTTGCTTTAAGCGACGGCTTATGGCCACGGCGAAAAGCCTGCAAAATAAGCAATAGCAGCTCAAAGCCGACCAAGATTTGTTCACAGATAGATGGACGAAGGTCCTGGCCACCAAGGAATACGGACTCGACCGCTCCGCTAAAGGGTACACATGGCACAATTCGCTGCCTCAACCTAAGAAGGAGAACCTAAAGTCCACACCCCGACGCCACTATACCACGGTCCGGGACAATACGCAGGAAACGCGAGGCAGCATCCGCAAACCTCGACGCAATCGTCATAAGCGTCAAGTCAAGGAAGTTGGTGCCGAATTCAGCGGCCCCAGTCCGGTCAGCGAAAAAAGAACAGCTCAGGCCCATCCGGCCCAGGCAGCATACTCGATCAACCATGTGAAATTCATGGTACCCCTAGAAGGGCGGCCAAGCATACCAATAGAGAATGCCGGATCCTCAAAACAAAACGGTCGGTCGCGTGCCGGAAACAATGAAAGGAGGTTTCAAACAATGGAAGACCGATCAAACATGGCGAGGTCAAAGGAAGATCCTCCATAGTACAAAAATACGGCCGATCATCTCCGACTACATCGACTGTCCGGACAACATCAACCATAGCAATTTAATTGCACCCACTATCGACCCAATAGTTTGTGGGCTCCAGCTTACACAAGCCCCCACGGGCATTAAACTATCAATAACATCTTCTAAAAGATGCCAGGTGCAAAAGCCAAGTTTTAAGAAGCCCACCACACTAGTGGTTGTCTTCGGATCACCAAAACAAATACCACGCCGAAAAATAAGTCTTCGGCATTGTCCCCTTATACAGTAACTACCACATACTATCGGGACGAGCCATGTTGGCTAGATTCAACGGGGTACAACATTAGGCCAGCCCCACGTGACATAGTCACAATTACGGGCAAGGCCGAACCCCACCCTCAGAGTGGAAATCATACCGCTGCTGGAATAGCGAATCATGCCCGTTTATCAAATTTTGATTCGGCAGCCAACTACCCGGACACCAACTGAGGAGTCCGAGTTACTTTATGGCATGATAGCCTGGTTCAGCCAGGCTCCAATCAAGCACCCGCGGTTCAACCACAACATGACATGCAGCTGCCTTTAAGCATTTGTCTTCACAGACTGACTTTGGCGCAGAACAGGACTGGCGACGTGGAAATAGCTCGGACGCACAAGGCGGGAACACATAAGTAAATCCCCCCCCAAAGGAGACAACCCAGATACACTTCGGATCCACACATAGCCTCCTCCAGTCCGGCCACGACAGGTTCCGCCAAAACACCTCTTTTCATAAACCGTACTCATATGCATAGACATGTCACTCTACCACAATGCGTAGACTTAAATAACACTTACCGGCCGTCATTCCTCATTGATGCCCTTTTTGTCACAAACGGCACCTGTACACCGTGTTATACCCCACTATGCCAGGGGCTTCATAATACTCATAATATGGCAACAAAGTCTGGCCACCTTTTCGGTCGCTCGGCACCCCAAACTTATAGCACTATATGCATCAACTCCGAATCATGTCTTGGGTCATTAGTTGGGTTTGCCCGGCTCCCATGTTTTGGTACCTTACATTCCGCTCTATCGGCTAAGGTAGCATTGGGAGAACTACTGCGATTGTGTCCCGGTTCTTCCGGACGAGCACCTCAGTAGAGAAAGCGGAAAACTGACTGTCATGATACGGCGAGAGCTGGTCAGCTATTCGAGAGGTTCTAAAATCTTTAAAGATTTATTCCGCACAATGCCATAATAAATGCAGAGTGTGACGGATCGGTTTTCTGATTAGGCGCTGCTAGAGCCCCTAGTACGGTCTTCCGAATACCAGGGGCTGCGCCTACCATACTCAAATTCCTATGGCTAAGTGAGAGTGATAAAGCCCGATAGTGTTATTGCCTGGTTCGTGGTGAGGAACACCTCCTCAAAAGGACCCAACAATGGGATAAAGAGTGTTCAGGTACGTCCCGAACACCCCCGTACTTTTTACGAGGGGGCAGAAGCCGACGACTGGCCAACTCTCAGGATTTATATACACTAAACAGCCGCACAGGAAGAACAAATGTTCACATAAACAGGCAATAAATAATAACAATGCCATTATCCCGCATTACAAAGGACGGCATAACTGCCTTCAGGGAAATATAGTGTCTTTGGTACACTGATCCGCCACAAGGCGGGCGCCTTTCAGGACACCTTCATAGTATAATTCGGGCTTGCGATGCTCCTTACCCTCCGGTGGTCCCTCACTCATCAGCTTCTCAGCATCAACCTTCCCCCAGTGCACCTTCGCACGGGCAAACGCCATGCGTGCACCCTCTATGCAAACCAATCGCTTAATGACATCGAGCCGAGGGCAAGCACCAACAATCCACTTCACGAGTCCGAAGTAACTGCTCAGAATTGGCTCCGCGGGCCACAGCCGGACAACCAAGTCCTTCATGGCTAGTTCGGCCGCCTGGTGCAGTTCGACCAGCTGCTTCAGCTGATCGATAAAGGGCACCGGATAATTCGGCACCAAATACTGCGACCAGAAATGCTTCTCCGCAGACTTCTTCTCCTTAGTCCGGTAGAATTGGGCAGCATCTTATATGTTGCGTGGCAGGTCCGCAAACGCCCCTGTAAAAACAAGAATTCAGCTTGTCGCTTAGAGTTCCTCCCATTACTATGTAAAAATGGCCTTGAGTACAATAGGCCTTACCAGACGCAACCTTCCGTGCCTCCTGAATGTCCTTCAGAGCACCTCGGGCTTCTTCCTGTGCATACTCCGCGGCTTGGAGAGCTTGGGCGAGTTCGGATTCTTTCCCTGCTAGACTCTGCTCCAAGATCTCGCTTTTCTTTACAGCCTCCTGGAGCTCTCGCTCAGCTTCAATGACCCTGGCCTCGTGCTTCTCACAAAGAGCCTGCTCGGCAGCGGCCTTCTCATCGGCCTCGGCCACAGCCTTCTTCAGTGCCTCAATTTGGGCACTCGCTCCTAGAGCATATGATACAAATATTTTCATCAGGCACAACTTCTAATTCATGCTCAACTTAGCAAAAGGTTTCGACATACCTTGCTTGTCCTCAAACTGCTTCTTCACGCGGCCAAGTTCCTCTTCGGCCCATTCCAGACTCTGCTTTAGTCCGGACACCTCCGCATTATGAGCGGCGGCCGTCTCTGTAGACGCCTGTTTTCAAACAAAGGGATGCACGTCATTAACCGAGTCTCCTGCAAAGCGGAAAATTTGATCCCCTATCCGGCTTTCTCTCTCTTTCGCCGAACAGTGCATCAGGGGCTACTACTCATACTATGACAATCTCCCAAAGGTTTCTAAAAAACATACCTCAAAGCCTTTTATAAGGCTAAGGCAGGATTCATTCAGTCCGCTCTCGGTGAACTGGATCTTTTCAGTCACCGCACCCATGAGGGCGCGATGTTCATCGATGATGGATGCGCTCCTTAGCGCTGTTGATAGGCCGCCCGGCAACTCTGCTTGGACAGAGATTGCTGGCGGAGTGGGCAAGCCTCCCCCCATCAAAGGTGGTTGCTCGCCCGATCCTGGAGCTTTAAAGGTCTCCAGGACCGTGTCCGGTTGCGGGCCGGACCTAAGATTGCCCCCGCCATCGACACACATGGGAGCCGCTGCTCCCGTGTATCCGGCCCCAGAGATATGCCCTCCCTGGTCCGGGTCCCGCTGAGATGACACCTCGGTGTCACGCCTAGTCTTCGGGGAAGGGGCCTCTAGAGGTGTCTCGCTCTCCAGGGCATCTGAGCTCAGCGAATCCTCCGATGAGGACTGTCTGGCGTGGGACCTCGCCGGGCTGCACAAAGTATGGCGACAATTAAGCTACTACATCCTAATGACCTCAGGCACGTAGGTGTGTTCGGGTTTCGTATACTTATGATTTTACCAGGGGCTGGTGATACGTCCATTTTGCATCATGCTTTTATATCAATATTTATTGCATTATGTGCTGTTATTACACTTATATCTCAATACTTATGGCTATTCTCTCTTATTTTACAAGGTTTACCATGAAGAGGGGGAATGTCGGCAGCTGGAATTCTGGTTGGAAAAGGAGCAAACGTAGGAAAGCTAATCTGCACAACTCCAAAAGACCTGAGACTCCACGAAACAACTTTTCAGATTTAATAAGAATTTTTGGGCAAAAGAAATAAGCCGGGGGGCCCACACTCTGTCCAGGAGACAGGGGCGCGCCCCCTGAGGGAGTCCTGGACTAGGGGGTGTCCGGATAGCCAAACTATCATCTTTGGCCGGACTCCAAGACTATGAAGATACAAGATTGAAGACTCCGTCCCGTGTCAGGATGGGACTTTCCTTGGCGTGGAAGGCAAGCTTGGCAATAGGGATATGTAGATCTCCTACCATTGTAACCGACTCTGTGTAACCCTAGCCCTCTCCGGTGTCTATATAAACCGGAGAGTTTTAGTCCGTAGGACACAACAATCATACCATAGGTTAGCCTCTAGGGTTTAGGCTCTCTAATCTCGTGGTAGATCTACTCTTGTACTACCCATATCATCAATACTAATCAAGCAGGAGTAGGGTTTTACCTCCACCGAGAGGGCCCGAACCTGGGTAAAAACATTGTGTCCCTTGTCTCCTGTTACCATCCTCCTAGACGCACAGTTCGGGACCCCCTACCCGAGATCCGCCGGTTTTGACACCGACATTGGTTCTTTCATTGAGAGTTCCTCTGTGTCGTCGCCTTTAGGCCCGATGGCTCCTTCGATCATCAACAACGACGCGGTCCAGGGTGAGACTTTTCTCCCCGGACAGATCTTCGTGTTCGGCGGCTTTGCATTGCGGGCCAACTCGATTGGCCATCTGGAGCAGATTGAAAGCTACACCCCTGGCCATCAGGTCAGATTTGGAAGTTTGAACTATACACTTGACGTCTGCGGAGACTTGATCTTCGACAGGTTCGAGCCACAGCCAAGTGCGCCGCACTGTCATGATGGGCATGATCTAGCTCTACCGCCGGACAGTGCCCTGGAGGCCGCACAAGTGTCCTCTCTGACCCTTAGCTCGGAGCCGACTGTGCCGATCGAGGACGGGTGGCTGGACACCGTGTCGGGGGCTGCTACCTCTACGGTGATAGAGCCGAATACCAACCATCTCCTTTGTGAAGCTCATGACTCTAAGGTGCTGGACTCCTCTTCGGACTCCGAACCTTCCGCGCCCCTGCCAATCGAATCCGATTGGGCGCCTGTTATGGAGTTCACTGCCGCGGACATCTTTCAGCACTCGCCCTTTGGCGACATCCTGAATTCACTAAAGTCTCTCTCTTTATCAGGAGAGCCCTGGCCGGACTATGGTCAGGAAGGTTGGGATGCGGACGAAGAAGAAATTCAACGCCCACCCACCACCCACTTTTAGCCACTATCGATGATCTAACCAACATGCTCGACTTTGACTCCGAAGACATCGACGTTATCGACGACGATGCCGGAGATGACCAAGAACCAGCGCCTACAGGGCACTGGGAGGCCACCTCAACTCACGATGTATACATGGTGGATACCCCTAAAGGAAGCGATAACGAGGAACAACGGGACGCTGCGAAGGATAATTCCCTCGAAAAACAGATAAAACGGTGACGTAAGCGCCGCTCGAAGTCCCGCCTCGACAAAGACAGCACCCATACAGACCCAGCCATAGAGCAGGGCGAACCGGTGGACAACGAACATGCCCTCGAGCAACCATCCGAACAGGATAACTTGGATAGACAATCCATCCCCGGCGAAGATAACAGTCCGGACGATCTCACGCCGGACACATCGTTGGAGCAGACGAACCTCCAAAAAAGGCTTGTCGCCACTTCACATAGTCTGAAGAAGCAGAAGCGGAAGCTCAAAACAGCGGAAGACGCACTCAGAATGAGATGGAGCAAAGTACTCAACACCGCAGACAAATACGACGATAGTCGCCAAACAAAGAGCTACCCGAAGTGCAAACTACTACCCGAATTTGACGAGGAGGCCGTAGAGCCCCCACGATCAAAGAACAAAGAGGCCGCCTAGTCAGATAGACGACCACACAGCAAACATAGAGCGGCAAGCGGTGTCACACACAAGCCAGCACACGATCCGCATAAGGATCCGCACCAAAAGGATGGCCCAGTCAGGTCTATCTATGGGCCAAGAAAGCAAGCTCTAAAAAGCAATACAACACGTCGAGTATTCGAACATCACGGCACGCCCAAATACAGGGGCGCCGCACACCCCCTATGTTTCACCGACGAGGTGCTGGATCATGAATTCCCAGCGGGATTTAAGCCCGTAAACATAGAGGCATACGACGGAACAACAGACCCTGGAGTCTGGATTGAGGATTACATCCTGCACATACACATGGCTAGAGGAGATGACCTCCACGCCATAAAATACTTACCCCTTAAGCTCAAAGGGCCAGCACGGCATTGGCTCAAAAGCCTCCCAGAAAATACCATTGGAAGTTGGGAAGAGCTCGAGGATGCGTTTCGGGCAAATTTTCAGGGGACTTATGTCCGCCCTCCGGATGCAGACGATTTAAGTCACATAACTCAACAGCCCGGAGAGTCAGCCCGCAAATTCTGGAATAGGTTCCTCACCAAAAAGTACCAAATAGTCGACTGTCCGAACACCGAAGCCTTAGCAGCTTTCAAACATAACGTCTGAGACGAATGGCTCGCCAGACACCTCGGCCAGGAAAAGCCACAAACAATGGCCGCATTAACAAGCCTCGTGACCCGCTTTTGTGCGGGAGAGGATAGCTGGCTGGCAAGATGCAGTACCAGCGACCCAAGTACATCTGAAGTCAGGGATGGAAATGGGAAACCACGATGCAGCAAGGACCAACGCCGGACCAAGGGAAACTGTCCGAAGAGCACGGCAGTCAACGCCGGATTCAAAAGCTCTCGGCAGAACAACAAAAAACTGCCTCTTAAGGACAACAGCGACGAGCTGTCCAACCTAAACAAAATCTTGGACAAGATATGCCAAATCCACAGTACCTCCGGGAAGCCTGCAAACCATACCCACAGAGATTGTTGGGTCTTCAAACAGTCCGACCGACTTAACGCCGAACACAAGGGGCTCGACACACCAAGTGAGGACGATGACGAACCCCACAAGCAGAGCACCGGAAAACAAAAGAATTTCCCACAAGAGGTCAAAATAGTAAACTCACTTCAAGTGACAAAAGGGAAAATCAGAGCGGCACCCATTGAAATACGCGCCGCACGGTCTACCCCAACGGAGCCCCAACACTGGTTGTCAAAACCAATCACCTTCGATCATCAGGACTACTCCGGAAATATCCGAAACGCAGGATGGACTGCCTTGATATTAGATCCTATAATCGACGGACTCCAATTTACACAAGTCCTAATGGACGGTGGCAGTGATCTAAACCTACTATATCAGGACACAATCTGCAGAATGGGGATAGACCCAACCAAAATTTGCCATAGCAACACTTCCTTTAAAGGAGTGATGCCAGGCCCATATGCCCATTGTACGGGCTCTCTACCACTAGAAGTTGTGTTCGGCTCATTCGACAACTTCCGTCGCGAAAAGTTAGTCTTCCACATCGCCCCATTTACAAGTAGCTACCAAGAACTATTGGGACGCGAAGCTTTCGCCCGCTTTAACGCAATACCACATTATGCATCTCTTACACTCAAAATGCCCGGTCCACGCGGCATCATCTCATTAAAGGGAAACTTCAAGTGTTCCTCGAATACGGAAGAACATGAGACTGCCTGAACAGCCACACACTAATCCGGCTTTGCTGATCAAAGCACCTAAAATAGGTCATTCAGACCCCGGACACGGTTAGGCGAGTCCGGTATAAATAAACAAGGGGCTTAATAGCCGCGTACCCCCTTACAAGGGGCTCCACGCATGTACAACAAGAGACAATAAAGCTCAATTTTATTCATTTTTTGAATCATACTTTGTTTATTTTAAAATACATTTTTCGCATGATCTTTTTTTTTCAACTAAGTTCTTCTCTTTTACAGATGAACACCGTGCTACACCCGTCCAGGATACGGCACAACGGAGACACAGGCGTAGACGTGCAGCAGGGACCCGTTGCAAGGATTCTTTTCAGATTAAGACCCTGCGTAAACCTTTTTTTTACTGTCTCTTGTTGATACACATCCCCCGGTTTCTTGCTATAACCGAGGAGGAAGCTGGTGTTTTGGCATTGGCCGCGTCAGAAATTTTTGCGCGTACCTGGACACTAGGGGCTTTAGGGCATTGTTCTCCCCGTTTTCATAAAGACCGAATACCTTAGGGAGTGTTCGGCGTCTCGAGTTAGGCCTTATATGCATCAGCTCTGAATCATGTCTTTGGTCAAATGTTGGGTTTGCCCGGCTCCTGTGTTTTGCTGCCTTACGTTCCGCTCTATCGGCTAACGCGACACCAGGAGAACTACTGCGATCGTGCCCTAGTTCGGCCTCGTGAGCACCTCAGTAGAGAAAGCCGAAAACTGACTGCCATGATATAGCGTGAGACTGGTCAACCACTTGATGACCCACCGGAATGTTTAGAATTCCTCCGCTTTAACGAAGGACCGTTTCCTGGTCAGGCACATACGCGCCCCGAATTCGGAGAGCGTGGTGCCCCTAGGGGCTATATAGTAGCCCCATCATCGAACTCCTATGGCTAAGTGAAAGTGATAAAGCATTATAGTCCGGTTGCCTAGTTTGCTACGTTATCACCTCCTTCACAGGACCAAGACGTTGGATTAAGCGTGAAAATGCGCTTTTTTGCAAACACCCCCGCACTATGTGCGTAGGGGCTGAAGCCGAAGACTGCCATCTTTCAGGTTATATACACATATACATTCACGGCCGCACAGGAGGTATTTCAATACTTGAACGCACAAGTATAAGAAGCCCTTATATTATATTTGAAACATGGTTTCACAAATCATACATGTCATTTGAACATAATATCCTTCGAGCACTGCGTCTCTATTAAACGAGCGCCCTGTAGGACTTCCTCAAAATAGTGCTCGGCAGGTACTCGGCTTCTGTCCGAATCCTGGGACGCAACGTCGGTGGCCTTCATCTCTGTCCAGTATGTTTTGACATGGGCAAGAGCCATCCGCACACCCTCTATGCATGTCGACCGCTTCATTGCATCGATATGCGGCACCGCATCAAGGAACTGCTGCACCGTACCAAGCCAAAATAACTCTTCGGCTCGGGCCTTTTCGGCCACAAATGAGTCACGACATCCTTCATGGCAAGTCCGGACAACCTATTCAGCTCAGCCCATTCGGCTAACCAATCGGTTAATGGAAGCGGATGCTCTGGACTATGGAACTGCGACCAAAAAAGCTCGTCCATTCTGTGATCCTTTTGGCCTCGGAAGTGTGCGACCGCGTCTGCGGCACTCGCCGCCAAATCCAGATAAGCATCCTCCGCACCCCACAGCTAGCCCAACTGAGCATACTTTGGATCCGTGAACTTCCTCCGTAGCAGAAAGGGCTTTCCAGCAGCGATATTCCCGGCTTGACATAGCTCCTCCTTCATAGCTCTCATCGCGGAGCGGGCATCCTTGGCTTCGGCGGTGGCCTTCTTCAGGTCCTATTGCTTCGCTCGGCGTTCTTTTTTCAAGAAACTTGCAGCGGTCGGTAGCATTTTTCAACTTCCCAGCCATCTCGGCCATTTCCTCCCTACTCCGGCAGTGAGCAGCCTGTTCGGCTTTTAGCTCCTCGGTCGCCCTCAAGGCAGCCGCATCACTTTTTCTGGCTTGCTCCTTGACTCGAGCTAGCTCCGCCCGAAGGTTCTCCATAGCAGCGGCACCATTTGCATAAAGCATACATGTCGTAAGGCATGGGCGTCAAGCTCCCTTACCAGGTGTCCGCGGAGAAGTCGCATACCTTGTGACTTGTCAAGCCATTTATTAACAAGCGCGATGTCCGCATCCGCCACGTCAAGTTGCCGCTTCAGTTCGGCAAATTGATCAGTCCGGCTGGCTACCGGACGCTCCGCCACCTATATAGGACAGGCGACATCTTACAACTGAGATTATGATCCTCGGTGCGCTGTCACTTTCGACAACATACCGAGTCTCAGGGGCTACTATCTATACAGGGCGCATTCTATATGCAAAACTGTCAGAAGACGCTCGCCCGAGCAGATCCTTCAGCTCCTCTGACCGTACACCAGTTGGTGTCGGACCTCCCGGCCCCGCTGGACTCGGGGAAATCCTCCGCGACGACACCTCAGGGTCGTCCGCCCCGCATAACGGTACGACAGATGGAGGCGTTTCGCTCTCCATCATCTCCGGACGAAGATCCCCCGAAGATGAGCTCTGCTGAGAAGGGCTGAGAATCGAACTACAAGGTAAAACTTCAGTTATCTTCAAAAATAAAAACAGGGATGTCCCTTATTACAAAACTCCCCTTTCTACTTACGGCTCGCTGGAGGGCTGATTCCCTTGGGGAAATAGTGCGTCGGGGGCTTCTCCTGGTGCAGGACCCCCTGGTGAAGATTTCTTCCCCGGCTTTGAGGCCTTGGCCTCCGGATCTTCAGAAGCGTTCCTCTTCTCCCCCTGGAGGGAGGGATTCTCGATCCCCCCTTCCTTGAAAGCCTCCTTTGCGGAGGCATTAGCTTCCCTGTTCCCCCCTTTGGCCTCTTCCAAAGGCGCAGCCTCCAGCATCTTGGTTAACACAGGATCCGGCGTGGTCTCAGGGAGGGGGGCCGGACACCTTATTTGTTTTGCTTTCGCTATCCATTCCTGTTCAAGGGACAGCTCTTTAAAGGGCAAATTTATGATAAATGTATGGATAGCGTGTCCAGGCACAAGACTACTTACTTGAGTATCTGGGCGATTGCAGCTCAGACATGCGTCCTCGGTCAAGTCCGGACACATCTCTTGTGATCTGAAGAACAGTTTATACATCTCCACGGGCGTCGCGCCCATGAAGTGTTGGAGAGCTCCTGGTCCCTCCGTATTAAATTCCCACAAGCGGAGGGGGCGACATTTGCAGGGCAGAAGGCGCCGAATCAACATGACCTGCGCCACGACGACCAGATTGATCTCTCTCTCTCGGAGGTCTCGAATATGGCCCTGCAGCAGAGGTACGTCCTTGGACGGCCCCCAGTCAAGCCCTTTGTTGACCCATGACGCCCGCCGTTGTGGAGGACCCGAGCGGAAGGCAGGTGGCGCCACCCATTTGGTGCCCCTGGGAGCGGTGATGTAAAACCACTCCTGTTGCCACAAACCAGGCTCCTCTTGAAAAGAGCCCTCGGGCCATGGAGCATCAGCAATCTTGCTTATAACAGCCCCTCCGCACTCTGCCTGCTGCCCCTTGATCATCTTCGGCTCCACTTTGAAGGTCTTGAGCCACAATCCGAACTGAGGGCTAATGCGGAGGAAGGCTTCACATACGATAATAAACAATGAGATGTGGAGGATGGACTCCGGATCCAAGTCATGAAATTCCAGCCCATAATAAAACATGAGCCCCCTCACGAAGGGGTCCGTCGGGAAGCCTAAACCCCGAAGGAAGTGAGACACGAACACCACGCTCTCACCAGGCTCGGGAGTAGGAATAACCTGCCCTTGGGCAGGCAGTCTATGTGAAATTTTGCCGGTTAGATACCTGGCCTCTCTCAGCTTTAGCACGTCTTCTTCCGTAACGGAAGAGGGCATCCACCGGCCTTGCAGGTCGGAGCCGGACATTGTCGAAGGTCCAAAGCGCCTGAACCTGGAGCTTTGGGTGTTGGAACTCGAGGTGAGGGACGGATTCGATTGAGATTGAAAGGAAGGAGCAGGCCTTGGTCTCATTATAAAGAGGTTGAATACCAAGAGCCCTCCCCGTGGCCGTTTGGGACTCGCCTTCGATAGAGGGGGCGAGCCAACGGGCGCGGTTGGGTTACCCACGCCCGTATTGATGAGAATCCCGGAATAAGGGGACACGATCTCTACTTTGACAAGACGTGCCAAGGAAACTGCTTCGCTAAACGCACTGAGGTGGAACAATAAAAACGATTCGAATAAGGGCTTGGCCGTGGTGTGATGTCACGCCACGAAATACGTCAGCAGATTGAACTTGTGTAAATATTATTCTCTCTACGGTGGTATGTGGAACTTATTTTGCAGAGCCGGACACTATCCTGGTTTTCATCTTCTATGAAGTATTCGGAGGAGGAACCCGCCTTGCAATGCCGAAGACAATATGCGTGCCGGACTCGTCGTCATTGAAGCCTGGTTCAGGGGCTACTGAGGGAGTCCTGGACTAGGGGGTGTCCGGATAGCCGAACTATCATCTTTGGCCGGACTCCAAGACTATGAAGATACAAGATTGAAGACTTCGTCCCATGTCCGGATGGGACTTTCCTTGGCGTGGAAGGCAAGCTTGGCGATACAGATATGTAGATCTCCTACCATTGTAACCGACTCTGTGTAACCCTAGCCCTCTTCGGTGTCTATATAAACCGGAGAGTTTTAGTCCGTAGGACACAACAATCATACCATAGGTTAGCCTCTAGGGTTTAGCCTCCCTGATCTCGTGGTAGATCTACTCTTGTACTACCCATATCATCAATATTACTCAAGCAGGAGTAGGGTTTTACCTCCACCGAGAGGGCCCGAACCTGGGTAAAAACATCGTGTCCCTTGTCTCATGTTACCATCCGCCTAGACGCATAGTTCGGGACCCCCTACCCGAGATCCGCCGGTTTTGACACCGACACCCCCCTGTAGGGCGCGCCCCCCAATCTCCTGGGCCCCCTGGTGGTCTTCCGGCGTCCATCTTCTGCTATATGAAGGGTTTTCCCCTGGAAAAAATTGTGGGCAAGCTTATGGGACGAAACTCCGCCGCCACGAGGCGGAACCTTGGCGGAATCAATCTAGGGCTCAGGCGGAGCTGTTCTGCCGGGGACACTTCCCTCCGGGAGGGGGAAATCATCACCAACGTCATCACCGACGATCCTCTCATCGGGAGGGGGTCAATCTCCATCAACATCTTCACCAGCACCATCTCATCTCAAAACCCTAGTTCATCTCTTGTATCCAATCTTGTATCAAAACCACAAATTGGTACCTGTGGGTTGCTAGTAGTGTTGATTACTCCTTGTAGTTGATGCTATTTGGTTTACTTGGTGGAAGATCATATGTTCAGATCCTTTATGCATATTATTACCCCTCTGATTATGAACATGAATATGCTTTGTGAGTAGTTACGTTTGTTCCTGGGGACATGGGTGAAGTCTTGCTATTAGTAGTCATGTGAATTTGGTATTCGTTCGATATTTTGATGAGATGTATGTTGTCTTTCCTCTAGTGGTGTTATGTGAACATCGACTACATGAGACTTCACCATTATTTGGGCCTAGAGGAAGGCATACGGAAGTAATAAGTAGATGATGGGTTGCTAGAGTGATAGAAGCTTAAACCCTAGTTTATGCGTTGCTTCGTTAAGGGTTGATATGGACCCATATGTTTAATGATGTGGTTAGGTTTACCTTAATACTCCTTTTTGTAGTTGCGGATGCTTGCAATAGGGGTTAATCATAAGTGGGATGCTTGTCCATGTTAGAGAAGTACCCAAGTGCCGGTCCACCCACATATCAAATTATCAAAGTACCGAACGCGAATCTTATGAACGTGATGAAAACTAGCTTGACGATAATTCCCAATGTGTCCTCGGGAGCTCCTTCTTCATTATTAGAGTTTGTCCAGGCTTATCCTTTGCTACATAAAGGATTGGGCCACCTTGCTGCACTTTATTTACTTTATTTACTTTTTGCTTGTTACTATTTATCTTATCACAAAACTATCTATCACCTACTATTTCAATGCTTGCAGAGAAAACCTTACTGAAAACCGCTTATCATTTCCTTCTGCTCCTCGTTGGGTTGGACACTCTTACTTATCAAAAGGACTACAATAGATCCCCTATACTTGTGGGTCATCAAGACTCTTTTCTGGCGCCGTTGCCGGGGAGCGTAGCGCTCTTGGTGAGTGGAACTTGGTAAGGAGACATTTATATAGTGTGCTGAAATTTTCTGTTACTTGTCACTATGGAAACTAATCCTTTCAGGGGCTTGTTTGGGGTATCTTCACCCCAACCAGAAGAGCCAATAGATGATCCTCAACCTACTGAACCTTATGAACATATTCACTTTGAGATTCCTTCGGGTATGATAGAGAAACTGCTAGCTAATCCTTTTGCAGGAGACGGAACACTGCATCCCGACTTACACCTTATCTTTGTGGATGAAGTTTGTGGATTATTTAAGCTTGTAGGTATTCCCGATGATGTTGTCAAAAGGAAGGTCTTCCCTTTATCTTTGAAGGGAGATGCAATGACATGGTATAGGCTATGTGATGATACGAGATATTGGAATTATAAGCGATTGAAGTTGGAATTTCACCAGAAGTTCTATCCTATGCATCTTGTTCATCGTGATCATAATTACATATATAATTTCTGGCCTCGCGAAGGAGAAAGAATGGCTCAAGCTTGGGGGAGGCTTAAGTCAATGTTGTATTCATGCCCCAATCATGAGCTCTCTCGGGAAATGATTATTCAGAATTTTTATGCTCGGCTTTCTCTTGATAATCGCAACCTGCTCGATACTTCCTGTGCTGGTTCCTATATGCTGAAGACTATTGATTTCAAATGGGACTTATTGGAAAGAATTAAATGCAACTCTGAAGATTGGGGTTCCGACGATGGTAAGGAGTCAGGTATGACACCTAAGTTTGATTGTGTTAAATCTTTTATGGATACCGATGCTTTCCGTGGATTTAGCTCTAAGTATGGACTTGACTCTGAGATAGTAGCTACTTTTTGTGAAACTTTTGCTACTCACGTTGATCTCCCTAAAGAGAAGTGGTTTAAATATAATCCTCCTGTTAAAGTGAAAGTAGTTGCACCTATTACAGTCGAAGAGAAGACTATTACATATAGTGATCCTATTATTCCTACTGCTTATGTTGTAAAAAACCCTTTTCCTATTAGGATAAAAGATCATGTTAAAGCTTCGATTGTTGTTCGTAAGAGTAATACTAGGACTTATACACCTCCTGAGCAAATTAATGTGGAACCTGGTATTGCTATGATTAAAGATCTTTTGGATGAGGATTTAGATGGGCATGTTATCTCTTTCTTGGGTGAAACTGCTAATATTGCTAGACCCGATACTAAGATACGTAGACCTGTTGTAGGCACGCCTGTTATTTCTGTTAAAATAGGAGATCATTGTTATCATGGTTTATGTGATATGGGTGCTAGTGCTAATGCGATACCTTATGATCTTTATAAAGAAATTATGCACGATATTGCACCTGTTGAATTAGAAGACATTGATGTTACTATTAAGCTTGCCAATAGGGACACCATTAAACCTATTGGGATTGTTAGAGATGTTGAAGTCTTGTGTGGGAAGATTAAATACCCTACTGATTTTCTTGTTCTTGGTTCCCCACAAGATGATTTTTGTCCCATTATTTTTGGTAGACCCTTCTTGAATACTGCTAGTGCTAAGATTGATTGTAAGAGGAAGGTTGTCACTGTTGGCATAGCGGGTACGTCTCATGAGTTTAATTTTGCCAAGTTTAGTAGACAACATCGTGAAAAGGAACCATCTAGTAAGGATGAAATTATTGGTCTTGCTTCCATTGCGGTTCCTCCAACTGATCCGTTAGAACAATATTTGCTAGACCATGAAAACGATATGTTTATGAACGAAAGGGAAGAAATAGATGAAGTGTTCCTTAAACAAGAACCTATGCTGAAACATAACCTTCCCTTTGAAATCCTTGGGGATCACCCTCCACCCAAGGGTGGTCCCGTGTTTGAACTCAAACCATTACCTGATAATCTTAAGTATGCTTATCTTGATGAAAAAGAAATATATCCTGCTATTATTAGTGCTAACCTTTCAGAGAAAGAAGAAGAAAGATTATTGAAAACTCTGAAGAAGCACAGAGCTGCTATTGGATATACTCTGGATGATCTTAAGGGCATTAGTCCCACATTATGTCAACACAAAATTTCAGTGGAGAAAGATGCCAGACCAGTTAGAGATCCTCAAAGACGATTAAATCCCAAAATGAAGGAAGTGGTAAGAAAGGAGATACTAAAGCTCCTTGAGGCAGGTATTATTTATCCCGTTGCTGATAGTGAATGGGTAAGCCCTGTCCATTGTGTCCCTAAAAAGGGAGGTATTACCGTTAGCCCTAATGATAAAGATGAATTGATCCCGCAAAGAATTATTATGGGTTATAGGATGGTAATTGATTTTCGTAAGTTAAATAAAGATACTAAGAAAGATCATTACCCTTTACCTTTTATTGATCAAATGCTAGAAAGGCTATCCAAACACACACATTTTTGCTTTCTAGATGGTTATTCTGGCTTCTCTCAGATACCTGTATCAGCGGGGGATCAATCTAAAACTACTTTTACTTGCCCTTTTGGTACTTTTGCTTAGAGACGTATGCCTTTTGGTTTATGTAATGCACCTTCTACCTTTCAAAGATGCATGATGGCTATATTTTCTGATTTTTGTGAAAAGATTTGTGAGGTATTCATTGATGACTTCTCCGTCTATGGATCCTCTTTTGATGATTGTTTGAGCAACCTTGATCGAGTTTTGCAGAGATGCGAAGACACTAGTCTCGTCCTGAATTGGGGAAAGTGTCACTTTATGGTTAATGAAGGCATTGTCTTGGGGCACAAGATCTCCGAGAGAGGTATTGACGTTGATAAAGCCAAAGTTGATGCTATTGAAAAGATGCTATGTCCCATGGACATAAAAGGTATAAGAAGTTTCCTGGGTCACGCCGGTTTTTATAGGAGGTTCATTAAGGACTTTTCTAAAATCTCTAGGCCTCTGACAAATTTATTGCAAAAAGATATTCCTTTTGTCTTTGATGATGATTGTGTAGAAGCATTCGAAACACTTAAGAAGGCTTTGATCACTACACCTATTGTTCAGCCACCTGATTGGAATTTACCTTTTGAAATTATGTGCGATGCTAGTGATTATGCTGTAGGTGTTGTTTTAGGGCAAAGAGTTGATAAGAAATTGAATGTTATCCATTATGCTAGCAAGACTCTTGATACTGCCCAGAGAAATTATGCTACTACTGAAAAAGAATTCTTAGCAGTTTTGTTTGCATGTGATAAGTTTAGACCTTATATTGTTGATACCAAAGTTACTATTCACACTGATCATGCTGCTATTAAATATCTTATGGAAAAGAAAGATGCTAAGCCTAGACTCATTAGATGGGTTCTCTTGCTACAAGAATTTGACTTGCATAATATTGATAGAAAGGGAGTTCAGAACCCCGTTGCAGACAACTTGTCTAGGTTAGAAAATGTTCTTGATGACCCACTGCCTATTAATGATAGCTTTCCTGATGAACAACTAGCGGTCATCAATGCTTCTCATACTGCTCCTTGGTATGCTGATTATGCTAATTCCATTGTTGCTAAATATATACCGCCTAGTTTCACATACCAGCAAAAGAAAAAGTTCTTTTATAATTTAAGACATTACTTCTGGGATGATCCACAACTTTATAAAGAAGGAGTAGATGGTATTATTAGACGTTGTGTGCCTGAGCATGAACAGGAACAGATCCTACGCAAGTGTCACTCTGAATCCTATGGAGGACACCATGCTAGAGATAGAACTGCACACAAGGTACTACAATCTGGTTTTTATTGTCCTACTCTTTTCAAAGATGCTCGTAAGTTTGTCATATCTTGTGATGAATGTCAAAGAATAGGTAACATTAGTAGACGTCAAGAAATGCCTATGAATTATTCTCTGGTTATTGAACCGTTTGATGTTTGGGGCTTTGATTATATGGGACCTTTTCCTGCCTCCAATGGTTATACACATATTTTAGTTGCTGTTGATTAGGTTACTAAGTGGGTAGAAGCTATTCCAACTAGTAGTGCTGATCATAACACTTCTATTAAAATGCTTAAAGAAGTTAATTTTCTGAGGTTTGGAGTCCCTAGATACCTTATGACTGATGGTGGTTCACACTTTATTCATGGTGCTTTCCGTAAGATGCTCGCTAAGTATGATGTCAATCATAGAATTGCATCTCCTTATCACCTGCAGTCTAGTGGACAAGTAGAGTTGAGAAATAGAGAGCTCAAATTAATTTTGCAAAAGACTGTGAATAGATCTAGAAAGAATTGGTCCAAAAAACTTGATGATGCATTTGGGCCTATAGAACTGCATACAAGAATCCTATGGGTATGTCTCCATATAAGATGGTTTACGGAAAAGCATGTCATTTACCTCTTGAACTTGAACATAAAGCATATTGGGCTATTAAAGAGCTTAATTATGACTTCAAACTTGCCGGAGAGAAAAGGTTATTTGATATTAGCTCACTTGATGAATGGAGAACCCAAGCATATGAGAATGCTAAGCTTTTCAAAGAAAAAGTCAAACGCTGGCATGATAAGAGGATACAAAAGTGTGAGTTTAACGTAGGAGATTATGTGTTATTGTTCAACTCTCGTTTAAGATTTTTTGCAGGAAAACTTCTCTCAAAATGGGAAGGTCCCTACGTTATCGAGGAGGTCTATCGTTCTGGTGCTATAAAAATCAACAACTTTGAAGGCACCAATCCGAGGGTGGTAAACGGTTAAACAATTAAGCATTATATTTCAGGTAATCCTATCAATGTTAAAACTAATATTATTGAAACCATAACCCCTGAGGAATACATAAGAGACACTTTCCAGAACGTTCCAGACTACGAAAAGGCATAGGTATGTGGTACGGTAAGTAAACCGACTCCAAAACAACTCTAATGGCAATTTTATTAGTTTTGGATTATTTAAAGATTTCAGGAAGAAAGAAGTAGTCCGAAAGGGGCACAAGGCTCCCACAAGAGAGGAGGGTGCCCCCCATGTAGGGCGCGCCCCCTGTCTCGTGGGCACCTCGTGTGCCTCCCGGACTTCGTTTTCTTGTATGTTACGTATTTTGGTCGGTAAAAATTCATTATATATACTCCCGAAGGTTTTGACCGCTATATCACACAAATATCCTCTATTTTCGTTTCAAGCTATTCCTGTTGCAGAATTAAGCAATATGTCTTCTCAGGAATCAGTTGGGGAGAGCCGGGTGTCTTACCCAACGCCAGGTCCAGGAGCAAATAGCGATGCCTATCACTTTGGACCATCAACGGAGGATGAGATGGAGGCTGATTTGAAAAGGATAGATGCCATGGAGGAAGATCAAGAAGTTACCTCTCGCCTCCAAGCAGAATTCACTATGGGGGAACTACCTAGCCTGGCTGTCCCTACTTCGGTCACTCCTTTCAACTCCAGATTTCTTTCTTATGAAAATATGAAAAAGAGTTTCACTTGTTCTCCAGAAGCTATGCAGCATCCTTGGGTAAAAGGAGCTTTGTCTGTCACGAGCAAGCTCCGTAAAGAAAATATGGACCTCAAACAACAAGTCAATAAGCTCGAGGAGGAGAACCGTATCCTGAAGGGCATAATCGCCAAGAAGATCATGACACCAACCGTGAAGAAGAAGAAATAATCACATGGGTATGGGCACTCACCTTGGCAACTGCCAAGCTTGGGGGAGGTGCCCCGGTATCGTATCACCATCACACTCCTATCTTTACCGCTTTATTTAGTTCGATCCTTTTAGTAGTATCTTGATCTATTAGTTCGAAGTTTTGATTTCAAGTAGTTTTGAGTTTTGCTTTGTGATCTCTTTATGTAATCGAGTTCGTGTGCTATCTATAATAAAGATTAGTGTTGAGTCAAGGGCTTTGCTATGTTGCTATGATCTTGAGAAAGTAGAAAGAACAAAAGAGTTCATATTGATCTTATTGATAGTGATAACTTCACACATAGAAAGTATGAGGTATAAAAATTGTTGAGAGTTGATGAACATAGCCTTGGTCATCGTTGCAATTAATAGGAAGTAATAAGGAAAGAGGGTTCACATATAAATATATTATCTTGGACATCTTTTATGATTGTGAAGCACTCATTAAGTATGACATGCTAAAAGAGTTGATGTTGGACAAGGAAGACAACGTAATGGTTTATGTTTTCCGACATCTCAGTTAAAGTATATTGTCATTGACCTTCCAAACATGTTGAGCTTGCCTTTCCCCCTCATGCTAGCCAAAGTCCTTGCACCAAGTAGAGATACTACTTGTGCTTCCCATTATCCTTAAACCCGGTTTTGCCATGAGAGTCCATCATACCTACCTATGGATTGAGTAAGATCCTTCAAGTAAGTTGTCATCGGTGCAAGCAATAAAAATTGCTCTCTAAATATGTATGACTTATTAGTGCAGAGAAAATAAGCTTTGTACGAACTTGTTGTGGAAGTAATAAAAGGGACGGACTGCATAATAAAGGTCCACATACAAGGGGCAATATAAAGTGACGTTCTTTTGCATTAAGATTTCATGCATCAACCCTAAACGCACATGACAACCTCTGCTTCCCTCTGCGAAAGGCCTATCTTTTACTTTATGTTTCACTTTATGCTTGAGTCAAGGTGATCCTCACCTTTCCCTTTTTCATTTTATCCTTTGGCAAGATCCTCGTGTTTGAAAGATCATGATGCATATATCCAATTGGATGTAAGTTGGCATAGGCTATTATTGTTGACATCACCTAAAGGTGAATATGTTGGGAGGCAACACAATAAGCCCCTATCTTTCTCAGTGTCCGGCTGAAACTCTATAACCACAAGTATTGCGTGAGTGTTAACAATTATAGGGGACTACGAGATAGTTGAGTATGTGAGCTTGCTGAAAAGCTCTATTATTGACTCTTCCTGATGTTACGATAAATTGCAATTGCTTCAATGACTGAGATTATAGTTTGTTAGTTCCCAATGAAGTTTTTGAACCATACTTGACATTGTGAATTGCTTATTACTTGAACATAGGAAATCATATGACAAAATCCATCTATGTTGTTGTTATTAGAATGATCATGATGCCCTCACGTCCGTATTTTATTTTTATCGACACCTCTATCTCTAAACATGTGGACATATTTTTCAATTTCGGCTTCCGCTTGAGGACAAGCGAGGTCTAAGCTTGGGGGAGTTGATACGTCCATTTTTCATCATGCTTTTATATCAATATTTATTGCATTATGGGTTGTTATTACACATTATATCTCAATACTTATGGCTATTCTCTCTTATTTTACAAGGTTTACCATGAAGAGGGGGAATGCCGACAGCTGGAATTTTGGCTGGAAAAGGAGCAAACGTTGGAAACCTAATCTTCACAACTCCAAAAGACCTGAGACTCCATGAAACAACTTTTCAGATTTAATAAGAATTTTTGGGCAAAAGAAATAGGCCAGGGGGCCCACACCCTGTCCAGGAGACAGGGGGTGCCTCCCCTGTAGGGCGCGCCCCCCTATCTCCTAGGCCCCCTGGTGGGCTTCCGGCGTCCATCTTCTGCTATATGAAGGGTTTTCCCCTGGAAAAATTGTGGGCAAGCTTATGGGACGAAACTCCGCCGCCACGAGGCAGAACCTTGGCGGAATCAATCTAGGGCTCAGGCGGAGCTGTTCTGCCGGGGACACTTCCCTCTGGGAGGGGGAAATCATCACCAATGTCATCACCAACGATCCTCTCATCGGGAGGGGGTCAATCTCCATAAACATCTTCACCAGCACTAAGGGAGTCCTGGACTAGGGGGTGTCCGGATAGCCGAACTATCATCATCGGCTGGACTCCAAGACTATGAAGATACAAGATTGAAGACTTCGTCCCGTGTCCGGATGGGACTTTCCTTGGCGTGGAAGGCAAGCTTGGCGATACGGATATGTAGATCTCCTACCATTGTAACCGACTCTGTGTAACCCTAGCCCTCTCGGGTGTCTATATAAACCGGATGGTTTTAGTCCGTAGGACAACAACAATAACAACAATCATACCATAGGCTAGCTTCTAGGGTTTAGCCTCCTTGATCTCGTGGTAGATCTACTCTTGTAATACCCACATCATCAATATCAATCAAGCAAGGCGTAGGGTTTTACCTCCATCAAGAGGGCCCGAACCTGGGTAAAACATCGTGTCCCTTGTCTCCTGTTACCATCCGCCTAGACGCACAGTTCGGGACCCCCTACCCGAGATCCGCCGGTTTTGACACCGACATTGGTGCTTTCATTGGGAGTTCCTCTGTGTCGTCACCGATAGGCTCGATGGCTCCTTCGATCATCAACAATGACGCGGTCCAGGGTGAGACTTTTCTACCCGGACAGATCTTCGTATTCGGCGGCTTTGCGTTGCTGGCCAATTCGGTTGGCCATCTGGAGCAGATCGAAAGCTATGCCCCTGGCGGTCAGGTCAGATTTGGAAGTCTGAACTTCACGGCTGACATCCGCGGAGACTTGATCTTCAATGGATTCGAGCCACAGCCGAGCGTGCCGCACTGTCACGATGAGCATGATTTAGCTCTGCTGCCGGACAGTGCCCTGGAGGCCGCACACGAGACCGCTCCGACCCTCGATTCGGAGCCGGCTGTGCAGATCGAGGACAGATGGTTAGATACCGCCTCGGGGGCTACAACCTCTACGGTGATAGAGCCGAATACTGACTTTGTCCCTTCTGAAGCTCGTGACTCCAAGGTGTCGGACTCCTTGCCGGACTCCGAACCTCCCGCGCCCCCACCAATCGAATCCGACTGGGCGCCGATCATGGAGTTCGCCGCCGCGGACATCTTTCAACACTCACCTTTTGGCGACATTCTGAGCTCGCTAAAATATCTCTCGTTATCAGGAGAGCCCTGGCCGGACTGCGGTCAGGACGGTTGGGATGCGGACGACGAAGAAATTCAAGACCCACCCACCACCCACTTAGTAGCCGCTGTCGACGATCTAACCGACATGCTAGACTTCGACTCCGAAGACATCGACGGTATGGACGACGATGCTGGAGACGACCAAGAACCAGCGCCTATTGGGCACTGGAAAGCCACCTTGTCATACGACATATACATGGTGGATATCCCAAAGGATGGGAATGGCGAAGGAACAGCGGAGGAAGATCTCTCCAAGAAACAGCCCAAGCGCCGGCGTCAGCAGCGCCGCTCTAAATCCCACCACGGCAAGAATGGCGATTCCGGCACCGGAGATAATAATACCCCAGACAGTGCCGAAGACAACCCCCTCCAGCAAGATTCAGCGTAGGAGGACGGAGATGCCAGCCCTCACAAGAGGGCGGCAGACGAAGAGGTAGAGGAAGATAGTTACATGCCTCCCTCTGAAGACGAGGCAAGCCTCGACGATGACGAATTTGTCCTGCCTGAGGATCCCGTCGAACAAGAGCGTTTCAAACGCAGACTTATGGCCACGGCAAACAGCCTCAAGAAAAAGCAGCAACAGCTTAGAGCTGATCAGGATCTGCTAGCCGACAGATGGACGGAAGTCCTAGCGGCCGAAGAGCATGAGCTCGAACGCCCCTCCAAAAGCTACCCCAAACGCAAGTTGCTCCCCCGATTAGAGGAGGAGGCATATAAAACTGCATCACCAGAGCACAATACGGCTGACCGACACCTCGTGGCTGCGATAGAGAGGCCTCTAGGCCCTTCACTAGAATCGTACCCCGGCATCGCTCGAACAACACAAGGCCACAGGGGAATACTCCGGACTTGCGAGATATATTGGAGGATAAGGAAAGACAATCAAGATCGATCTACGGATTGCGTGGGCGCCCCATGATACGTGACGAAAACCGTCACGCCAGACACAGTAAGTCCGGCCGGGCCGAACACAATAGACAAAGCTCGTTGGAGCTTCGTCGCGATATAGCCCAATACAGAGGCGCCGCACACCCACTATGCTTCACAGACGAAGTAATGGATCATAAAATCCCCGAAGGGTTTAAACCCATGAATGTCGAATCCTATGATGGCACAACAGACCCCGCGGTTTGGATCGAAGACTATCTCCTTCATATCCACATGGCCCGCGGTGACGATCTTCACGCCATCAAATACCTCCCACTCAAGCTTAAAGGACCAGCTCGGCATTGGCTTAACAGCTTGCCGGCAGAATCAATTGGATGTTGGGAGGACCTGGAAGCCGCATTCCTTGATAACTTTCAGGGCACGTATGTGCGACCACCAGATGCTGAGGACCTAAGCCACATAATTCAGCAGCCAGACGAACCGGCCAGAAAATTCTGGACACGGTTCTTAACTAAGAAAAATCAAATCATTGACTGTCCGGATGCGGAGGCCCTCGCAGCCTTCAAACATAACATCCGCGACGAGTGGCTTGCCCGGCACCTGGGACAGTAAAAGCCGAAATCCATGGCAGCCCTCACATCACTCATGACCCGCTTTTGCGCGGGGGAGGACAGCTGGCTAGCTCGCAGCAACAACCTCAGCAAAAATTCCGGCAGTCCGGATACCAAGGATCGCAATGGCAGGTCACGTCGCAACAAGAACAAACGCCGCATTAGCGGCGACAATAACGAGGATACGACAGTCAACGCCGGATTCAGAGGCTCGAAACCCGGTCAGCGGAAGAAGCCATTCAAAAGAACTACTACGGGTCCGTCCAATTTGGACCGAATACTCGATCGCTTGTGCCAGATACACGGCACCCCCAAAAAGCCAGCCAACCATACTAACAGGGACTGTTGGGTACTCAAGCAGGAAGGCAAGCTAATTGCCGAAAACAATGACAAGGGGCTGCATAGCGATGACGAAGAAGAGACCTGACCGCCGAACAACAGAGGACAGAAGGGTTTTCCCCCACAAGTGCAGACGGTGAATATGATATACGCAACCCACATACCCAAGAGGGAGCGGAAGCGTGCACTCAGGGACGTATACGCGATGGAGCCAGTCGCCCCGAAGTTCAACCCATGGTCCTCCTGCCCGATCACTTTTGATCGAAGGGCCACCCCACCAGCATCCGCCACGGCGGATTCGCCGCATTGGTTTTAGACCCAATCGTCGATGGATTTCACCTCACCAGAGTCCTGATGGACGGCGGCAGCAGCCTGAACCTGCTTTATCAGGACACAGTGTGCAAGATGGGCATAGACCCCTCAAGGATTAAACCCACAAAGACGACCTTCAAAGGTGCCATACCAGGTGTAGAGGTCAATTGTACGGGCTCAGTCACACTGGAAGTGGTCTTCGGATCCCCGGATAACTTCCGAAGCGAGGAGTTAATCTTCGACATAGTTCTGTTCCGCAGCAGCTATCATGCTTTGCTCGGACGGACTGTGTTTGCAAAGTTCAACACGGTGCCGCACTACGCATACCTCAAGCTCAAGATGCCAGGCCCTTGAGGAGTCATCACGGTCAACGGAAACACCGAGCGCTCCCTCCGAATGGAGGAACATACAGCGGCTCTCGCGGTAGAAGTACAATGCAGCCTCTTAAGGCAATTCTCGACTCCGGCCGTTAAGCGACCGGACACGGCCAAACGCGCCCGAATTAACCTACAACAAGACCACCTGACGCGTTCCGAGCACGCGTAGCAATGCGACCCCAACCCCAGCCCTCGCAAGATCGCAAGACTGGTCCTTCGCGTACATCATTATGCTCTGGAGATACCATGGGCATAGGGGAAGGGGCACGACCACGACAGGCCCAGAATGCGGCTCAACCACATCAGGGGCTCCTAAGTGTGTCATTTCTTTTTTTCCTTTTTTCTTACCCACAGGACTCCGTTTACTAGAGGCCCTGTCCGGCAGTAGACCGGCCGAACTCACGATGCAATAGCCAGGGAAGGAGACAGGCTACGACGAATATCCAGGTGGTCTCCCTTACGAGCATTAAATCTGTTTTATACACCACTCCGCAGCCTACCCCTGGAGGGGGACATGTTTAATAGTCCCGTCCCTTGCTTATCGCACTATTTGTATCGTTCTGCATTCATAGCAGTACTTCTTGAATAAAACAATGCAGCACCTTTTTTACTTATAATTGCATTTCTTTCTTATACATATGTTCATTTACGACATGTTGCATCCGTACACTTTGGTACGGCTAAAAACACCAGGGGCTTATTTTCCCCACATCATGGTGTGATAAGTCCGAACACTTTCACAAGTGCGGCACTCCAAACTTATAGCATTATATGCATCAGCTCCGAATCATGTCTTGGGTCAATAGTTGGGTTTGCCCGGCTCCCATGTTTTGGTACCTTACGTTCCGTTGTATCGGCTAAGGTAGCACTGGGAGAACCACTGCGATTGCGCCCCAGTTGAGCTGGGTTAACGCCTCAGTGGAGAAAGCTAAAACTGACCGTCATGATGAGGCGAGAGCCGGTCGCTGTTCGAGAGGTTTTTTCGAGTCCTTAAAGACTTATGCCGCTTAGAGCGAGGAGCCGGCTTTGTCCGGCCCAGGCGTGGATAGCGCCCCGAATTCGGCCTTCCGAACACTAGGGGCTAAGTGAGAGTGTTCAAGCATTATAAGTCTGGTTGCCTAGTTCGTCGTGTTGAGCGCCTCCCTAGATGGACCCAAATATGGGAACAAGAGTCCTCAAATTTATACCGAACACCCCAGCACTCGTGGCATGGGGGCTGAAGCCGACGACTTGCCATCTCTCAGATTTGATAAACAGCCGCACAGAAGGTAATATTTTAAATCAACAAGCGTTGCTTAGCGCATATGAACAAAGTTTTCTGCGCACAGGATAACAAAATGCGAGTTTACTCAAATATTACATTATTGCAGCACTCACCCGCAATAGTGCGGGCACCCTTCAGGACACTCTTATAATACATCTCGGGCGTGCGATACTCCTTGCCCGGCGGTGGCGCGTCCGTCACAAGCTTCTCGGCATCCATCTTGCCCCAGTGCACCTTAGCACGGGCAAGGGCCCGACGGGCACCTTCAATACAGGTGTATCGCTTGATGACCTCAACCCATGGACACGCATCCACCAGCGCCGCACCAGGCCGAAGTAGCTCCCAGGCATGGCCTCATTGGGCCACAGTCGAACTATGAGGCCCTTCATGGCCTGTTCGGCCACCTTCTGGAGCTCGACCAGCTGCTTCAGCTGGTCGCTAAGGGGAACCGGATGTCCGGCCTCAGCATACTGAGACCAGAAGACCTTCTCCGTCGCGCTCCCCTCCTCGGCCCTGTAGAAAGCGGCAGCATCGGACATGCTGCAGGGCAGATCTGCGAACGCTCCTAGAGAGCTCCGAATTCGGGTAAGTAACACGTAATCCACATCCACATGCTTGCTTTGCATGAAAAATGCCTTACCCGACGCTATTTTATTCAACACCTCGATTTCCTGGAGGGCCTTGTAGGCTTCGGCCTTAGCGGCTTTGGCACTCTCAAGAGCCGATGCAAGCTCGGACTCTCGAGTCTTCGAGTCACGCTCCAAACTCTCAAGTTTTTCCACGAGAGCCTGGAGCTCTTACCGTACCTCCGCCACCCGCGCCTCCTGCTTCTCTCGCTCGGCGCGCTCCGCGGCCACATTACGTTCGGCCACGGACACTTCCTCCTTCAGGGTCGCCACCTCGTTTGTAGCCCCTGCAAATACCCACGTTGTCCTTGTCATTCTTTTTGCAACCAAATCCTTTTCTGTAAGCTACAACTTTAATAAGGTACTACTCACCTTCTTTGTCCTCGAGTTACTTCTTGGCACGGCCGAGCTCATTCTCGGACCGCTCGAGGTTTTGCTTCAAAGCATTGACCTCCGCAGTCAGTGCGGCAGAGGTCAGCAGGGTAGCCTGCAATCCCATATCGACATATTTTTATGACTCCCGCTTATATCTTTTTAGATCCTCAGTCCGGCTTTTCTTTCCGAACACCGAACCGAGCATCAGGGGTTACTGTCTATGCGGTATTATTTTACATATATTAATATTCTTACCTCAAAGCCTGATAGAAGGCTGCTGCAGGCTTCGGTCAGCCCGCTTTTGGCGAGCCGGACCTTCTGAATCACCGCACTCATGACAGTGCGGTGTTCCTCCTTGATGGAAGCGCCGTTGAGCGCCTCCAGCAAGTTATCCGGCGCCTCCGGTTGGACGGAGGCTGCCGGCACCATGGTCTTGCCCTTATTGCGAAGCGGCCGCCCGCCGGACTTCGGAACCTCTGCAGGTTCCGGTGCGGAGTCCGGCATGAAGTCCGGGAGGTCGCCCTGTGCTACCTCCGGGTCCTCCTCCTCCGGATGGGTCCCTCTCTGGGATCCCACCTCGACGTCGTCAGCGTCGCGGGGAGAAGAGGCAGTTGGAAGTGAAGTGTTGTTCACATCCGACGAACCCAAGGACCCGCTCGACGAAGCAGGAAGATCGTCCTTGGGCGGACTGCAGGGTTGTATGCGGCGTTAGAAAGACACCAAGTGGCAAAAAGAAAAATCATGAAGTCATTCGGGAGTCCGGATACTTACAATCTCGCTAGGGGCTTGGCCCTTGGAGGCCAATCCTCGTCGTCGTCACCGGCGTTGGCGGAACAGTCCGGGGAAAGAGTCCTTCCCTTCTTGGACCCTTCGGCCTCCCTAGCTAGGGAGGCCTTCCTTTTCTTCCCACCCCCCGCTGGGGGAGAGACCTTTTTCTTCTCCTCCTCGTCCTCGGGGAAGGAGTCCGCCTCGGAGTCGTCAGACACCTGAAAACGGGAACTCTTTCGAGTACCCGCGGCCTCCTTCTTGGCCTTCTTCTCTGGCACCACATGGGGTGCCGGAACCAGCAGCCCTGCCAGATGGGCATCCACTGGATCTTCTGGCAAAGGGGCCGGACAGTTAGTCTGCTCGGCCTTCTTCAGCCAATCCTATCAAAGGAAAGGGAGTTTAGATCCCGCATAGAGTCAAACTATGGAAAACAAGTGTCCCGTAAAGGGTAAGATTATTTACCTCATCAGCCTAACGCTGCAAGCGGAATCCGCGATCTTCGGTAGCGGATGCGGGGGCCTCGGCGCCCTTAAAAAGCACCTTCCAGGCATCTTCGTACCCAGTGTCGAAGAGCCCGCTCAAGGTTCGGTGCTGAGCCGGATCGAACTCCCACAGTTTAAAGGCCCGTTGTTGGCACGGGAGGATCCGGCGGATGAGCATGACCTGGACTATGTTGACAAGCTTGAGCTTCTTGTCCACCAGCTTCTGGATACAGGCTTGGAGTCCGGTCAGCTCCTCCGAATCGCCCCAAGTCAGGCCACTCTCCTTCCAAGAGGTGAGCCGTGTGGGGATGCCAGATCTGAATTCGGGGGCCCCATTTAGGGTCACGCGGCTCGGTGATGTAGAACCACCCCGATTGCCACCCCTTGATGGTTTCCACGAAGGCGCCCTCGAGACAAGTAACGTTGGGTATCTTGCCCACCATGGCGCCTCCGCATTCCGCTTGATTCCCCTTCACGACCTTCGTCTTGACATTGAAGATCTTGAGCCACAAGCCGAAGTGGGGCTGGATGCAGAGGAAAGCCTCGCACACGACGATAAATGCCGAAATGTTGAGGATGAAATTCGGGGCCAGATCATGGAAATCCAGGCCGTAGTAGAACATGAGCCCCCGGACAAAGGGGTGAAGTGGGAAGCCCAGTCCGCGGAGGAAATGGGGAAGGAATACCACCCTCTCATGGGGCCTGGGGGTGGGGATGAGCTGCCCCTTGTTGGGGAGCCGGTGCGCGATGTCGCTGGACAGGTATCCGGTGCCCCGCAGCCTCTCGATGTGCCCCTCCGTAACGAAGGAGGCCATCCATTTGCCTCCCGCTCCGGACATGGCTGGAGAAGGTCGAGGTGAGATGTGCGGACTTGGGTGCTGGAGCTCGAGTGCGCGGAGATGGATAAGCAAAGGAGGAAGAAGGCGCAGGTAAAAAGGTGGATCCTTATCCCCTTATATATGGGCAGACGAAACTATGCGTCCCCACCGGCCTGGTAAAACTCGCTTTTCTCCCAAGCGCCGCAATCAATGGCGTGATTGGGTTACCCACGTCCGTATTGATGAGAATCCCGGAATAAGGGGAGCACGATCTCTGCTTCGACAAGACGTGCCGAGGAAACCGCTTCGCTAAACACGCTGAAGCGGTATAATAAAAACGATTCAAGTAAAGGCTTGGTTGTGGTGTGACGTCACGCCACAAAATACGTCAGCAGATTGAACTTGTGTAAATATTATTCTCTCTACGGTGGAGTGTGGAATTTATTTTTGCACAGCCGGACACTATCCTGGTGTTCACAATGTTCTACAAATTATTCAGAGAAGGAACCCGCCTTGCAATGCCGAAGACAATATGCGCGCCGGACTCGTCGTCATTGAAGCCTGGTTCAGGGGCTACTGAGGGAGTCCTGGACTAGGGGGTGTCCGGATAGCCAAACTATCATCATCGGCCGGACTACAAGACTATGAAGATACAAGATTGAAGACTTCGTCCCGTGTCCGGATGGGACTTTCCTTGGCGTGGAAGGCAAGCTTGGCGATACGGATATGTAGATCTCCTACCATTGTAACCGACTCTGTGTAACCCTAGCCCTCTCCGGTGTCTATATAAACCGGATGGTTTTAGTCCGTAGGACAACGACAATAACAACAATCATACCATAGGCTAGCTTATAGGGTTTAGCCTCCTTGATCTCGTGGTAGATCTACTCTTGTAATACCCACATCATCAATATCAAGCAAGCAGGACGTAGGGTTTTACCTCCATCAAGAGGGCCCGAACCTGGGTAAAACATCGTGTCCCTTGTCTCCTGTTACCATCCGCCTAGACGCATAGTTCGGGACCCCCTACCCGAGATCCACCGGTTTTGACACCGACAAGCATCATCTCATCTCAAAACCCTAGTTCATCTCTTGTATCCAATCTTGTATCAAAACCACAAATTGGTACCTGTGGGTTGCTAGTAGTGTTGATTACTCCTTGTAGTTGATGCTATTTGGTTTACTTGGTGGAAGATCATATGTTCAGATCCTTTATGCATATTATTACCCCTCTGATTATGAACATGAATATGCTTTGTGAGTAGTTACGTTTGTTCCTGAGGACATGGGTGAAGTCTTGCTATTAGTAGTCATGTAAATTTGGTATTTGTTTGATATTTTGATGAGATGTATGTTGTCTTTCCTCTAGTGGTGTTATGTGAACATCGACTACATGACACTTCACCATTATTTGGGCCTAGAGGAAGGCATAGGGAAGTAATAAGTAGATGATGGGTTGCTAGAGTGACAGAAGCTTAAATCCTAGTTTATGCGTTGCTTCGTTAGGGGTTGATATGGACCCATATGTTTAATGTTGTGGTTAGGTTTACCTTAATACTCCTTTTTGTAGTTGCGGATGCTTGCAATAGGGGTTAATCATAAGTGGGATGCTTGTCCATGTTAGGGCAGTACCCAAGTGCCGGTCCACCCACATATCAAATTATCAAAGTACCGAACGCGAATCTTATGAACGTGATGAAAACTAGCTTGATGATAATTCCCAATGTGTCCTCGGGAGCTCCTTCTTCATTATTAGAGTTTGTCCAGGCTTATCCTTTGCTACATAAAGGATTGGGCCACCTTCCTGCACTTTATTTACTTTATTTACTTTTTGCTCGTTACTATTTATTTTATCACAAAACTATCTATCACCTACTATTTCAGTGCTTGCAGAGAAAACCTTACTGAAAACCGCTTATCATTTCCTTCTCCTCCTCATTGGGTTCGACACTCTTACTTATCGAAAAGACTACGATAGATCCCCTATACTTGTGGGTCATCAGCTGGGCCCTAGGATCCCACTCCGGGCTGCTATCTGCAGCCGTGGCGGATGCCTCGGGGAAGGAACCTTTCCCCCTCTTTGGCGATTCGACCTCCAGGGATGAGGAAGCCGTCCTCTTCTTCCCTCCCCTTGCGGGGGACTTGTCTTCTTCCTCCTCCTCTTCGTCTTCGGAGGAGGGATGGTCGCTGGAGTCTTTGGATTTTGTGTCCGAAGCATTGCGACGACGGAGGCCACTCCGGGGCTTCTTGACCTTCTTGGAGGCCTCTTTCTTCGACGCCTCGTAAGGCGCAGGGACCAGCATCTTCGTCAGAAGAGGTCCGACCGGTTCCTCCGGCAGTGGGGCCGGACAGTGTATCCGCTCCACCTTTTTCGTCCATTCCTGGGATTAATGTAGAAAGCATGATAAAAGCGTCTCCCTCGGGACATGCCAGCTAAAACATGGATGGACAGAGCACAACAATGACTTACCAGACTTGCAGAGCAGGACAGTTGATACCCGCGGTCCTTGGCGGAGCCCAGCCACGGTTTGCTGGACTTGAAGAGCACCTTCCAGATGTCCTTATGGGAGGAGCTATAGAGCTCCCATAGGGTCTGGTGCTCAGCCGAGTCGTATTCCCACAAATTGCAAGCTCGACGCTGGCAAGGGAGAACCAGGCGAACTAACATCACCTGGACTATGTTGACGAGTTTGACATCTTTGTCAACCACACTCTGGGCGCGCGTTTGGAGCACCGACAGCTCGTCGGATGAGGACCAGTTCAGGCCCTTCTCTGGCCAGGACGTGAGCCGAAGTGGGGCTCCGGATCTGAATTCAGGAGCAGCGGCCCACTTTTTACCGCGTGGTTCGGTGATATAAAACCATTGTTGCTACCAATCCTTGACGGAATCATTGAAGGTACCGGTCAGCCATACGACCTTGGGCATCTTACTCACCATGGCGCCGCCGCATTCGGCGTGCTCACCATTCACCACCTTGGGCTTCACGTTGAAGTTCTTCAGCCATAAGCCGAAGTGGGGCGAAAGACGGAGAAAAGCCTCACACACGATGATGAACGTCGAGATATTAAGGAAAGAATTGGGGGACAGATCACGAAAATCAATCCCGTAATAATACATGACGCCGTGAACGAATGGGTGAAGGGGAAACCCGAGCCCGTGGAAAAAATGAGGGAGAAACACGACCCTGTCGTGGGGCTACGAAGTAGGGATGATCTGTCCCGCCGGTGGAAGACGGTGGTCGATTTTCTTGGCCAGGTACCCGGCCTCTCGAAGCTTTTTGATATCCCTCTCCCGGACGGTAGAGGCCATCCATTTGTCTCCTGCTCCAGATTCGGACATCTTCGTAGGACTTCTCTTCGGTGGAGAAAAAGAGTGCTTGGGCGCTAGGGCTCGAGCAAAGGGGAATGGACTAGCAGAAAGGAAAGGCGTGGGTAAAGAGGAAGAGACCTTATCTCTTTATAGAGGCGGTAAAAGCTTTTTCGCCTCCCCACTTGCCTGGTGGAACCCGCTCGTTCCCCACTCGCCGCAATTAGCGGAGCGGTTGGGCTACCCATGCCCGTACTGATGAAAGCCCCGCGATAAGGGGAGCACGATCGTTGCTTCGACGAGACTGCCTCGCAATATGTGTGGTGTTCGGTAGTATAGATGGTTCAATAATGACTTGTCCATGGTGCTATGTCATGCTATCAAAGGATGTCAGCAGATTATGTTTATGGAATATCGTTCTCTCCATGATGGCATGTGAAGATCACCTTGCGGATCCGAACACAATTCAAGTGTTCGGTATTTATTTTGGAGTATTCAGAGATGGAACCCGCCTTGCAATGCCGAAGACAAACTGTGCGCCGGACTCATCGTCATTGAAGCCTGGTTCAGGGGCTACTGAGGGAGTCCTAGATTAGGGGGTATCCGGACAGCCGGACTATATACTTTGGCCGGACTGTTGGACCGTGAAGATACAAAGACTCAAGACTTCGTCCCATGTCCGGATGGGACTCTCCTTTGCGTGGAAGACAAGCTTGGCGATCCGGATAATAGATTTCCTTCTCTGTAACCGACTCTGTGTAAACCCTAGCCCCCTCCGGTGTCTATATAAATCGGAGGGTTTGGTCCGTATAGGGACGATCAAGACAATCATAATCATCATAGGCTAGCTCCTTAGGTTTAGCCTCTACGATCTCGTGGTAGATCAACTCTTGTAATACTCATATCATCAATAGCAATCAAGCAGGAAGTAGGGTTTTACCTCCATCAAGAGGGCCCGAACCTGGGTAAACATCGTGTCCCTTGCCTTCTGTTACCATTAGCCTTAGACGCACAAATCGGGACCCCCTACCCGAGATCCGCCGGTTTTGACACTGACAACCACCCTACAGGTGAAGGGGAGAATCAGCTGGTTTATGCTCTGATGACAACATGTCTATGGCGGAAGGAGTACATCAAGCTTCCGAACTAGACGCCTCCGTTGCCTCCTCCTCCTCCGGCGAGTCAGGGCACTCCGCCTCCTCCTCCTCCTCCTCCTATGCTGAGTCATCAAGGCACTCCGCCTCCTTCTCCGGCTCCTCCAGCGCGTGAGGGCACTCCTTCGCCTCCTCCGGCATGTCGGAGCAGTCCGCCTCCTCCTCCGCCTTGTCAACAACGGTGGAAGACAGACGCCGCCGCTCAGTGTCATCCGGTGCGTTGGAGCACTATGCCTCCTTCTCCGCCTCATAAGCAATGGCGGAAGAGAGATGTCGCCGCTCCGGCGGCTAGCAGTACAAGCAGAGGCGGGAGGCAATTCGGATATGATCCATCTCTCAAGGCTCCGGAAAAGTTACCATATGATAGGACCGAGAAGGAAAACACGAGGACATCTGTCGTGCCCAAGTGGGGGACCATTTTGAAAAGAAAACTCCACCTCCGAAGGAGAAGCCAGATCCGGTGAAAGTGAAGCGCACTATCGATGCCCTGAAGTGACCACCACCGCCTCCACTGGATTCCAACTATGTCCGCTGTCTTAAAAACACACCTCGAGATGTGCAGGACTCAGGAACTACTTCAGTGATGCAAGGTTAGCAGAACAAAGAAGTGGGAAAAAATTCCCTAGCTCGGCGAACAGGCGAACCAATCGTGCCCCTCGCTCAAGGTGTCTAGCGATATTGTCGCTAATCATCCGGGTATGGCACTCAGTACCAATCCTACTGATTACCTAAGCGATGATGTGCACTTTGATACAATGGAGGTGGACAAATTCAGATACCAGTACGGGCAGCCTCTCGTCGAACCTGATCATCCTCCTCTAACAACGATGATGCAAAGATTCCATGAATGGTACCTGAAAACCTACATCGAGTCTGGGAAGGATGTTTTGATGATGAGAATTAAAGAGGAGCACGACCTCGTTGGAACTGGTCCGTTTTCTGTTGAATTTGACGAGTTATTCCACTTATACAATCAAAAAGCCCTCGACAAAACACTCGTGACTTGCTACTGTCAGTAAGTACTACTTCTGTAATTAAGTCTCTCCCTCTCTCTCTCTCTCTCTATATATATATATATATATATATATATATATATAATTATCCTCACTATATTATGCAGATTGAAGATCGTCGAATGCAGAAAAGCAAAAATCTATGACATTGAGTTCATTAACCCAAATATCATGCATGAATGGACGGTTGACAAGAATGTCACAGAAACCAAGGAGAACTTGCTACAATCGTTGCTTAAAAATCAAAACAAAGATAAAATACTCTTTCCTTACAACTTCAAATGAGTGTTACTGTCTTGTGCATATTCGGTTTCCCTTATTACTCGAGGTTATAGTAATGTAATTGAGGAGTTATGCGTGCGTGCGCAGGTTCCACTTTATTCTGCTAGAGATTAAGCTTGACCGAGGAGTAGTAACCGTCTTAGACTCGGGACGAAAAGATCCCCAGGAGTATGCATACATGACTAAAATGCTCTAGAAGTAAGTTCAATCGGTCATTATCGCACCATATTGGCGACTTTGTTCAGTTCCTAATATCAAGTAATTATTTTCTTTGTCTGACAGGGTTTGGAAAGAGTTCACCGTAATTGCTCCGGGACTGTCGGGGGAGCTGCGATTTACACACCCGAAAGTAAGTACTGCTACCTAGTTCCGCACATCTCCCATTGATTCTAGCTGGTTTCATCAATACCATTTAGCATGCTTGCTTATCAGTTTGATTGACCTCTATTTCTTGTAAAGTGCTTGTGGCAGGAAGCTGGGAATGATTTTTGTGGATATCTACGTTTGCGAGTTCATCTACAACGCGACGGCCTATAAGCGGAGCTACTCTGAAAAACAATATGAAGTGCGTAAGCAAAAATATTCACAATTTTATTTTATTACCATCATTTGTGTTGAGTTTCATTCATATACGTGTATTGACCCCCTTCTTCAGATTAGATCTAGCAGATGCGGGATGAACTCCTACCACATGATCACATACGAGCAATTCAAGAGGAATTGGCGGGATTCTTTCTTGACCACGTCATCAATAAAGCCAGAGAATACCATGTGGAAATTGATATAGACATGAGACATCAGGGATTGTGAGAGATCTTATATTGTATACTAGCACAAATGCCCGTGCATTGCTACGGGTTGAACTTTGTTATTTGACTCTGATGCCACCTGTATCTCCTAGGACAACTAGTGCCTTCACGATCACACCTGATGTCCTTAACTCCCATGGCAACTATCGACCAGCACCTCCTACATGGCTACAATCGGTGTGGGTAGCCAACGTGGCTACTACCGACCAGACGTCCGCAGCCGTCATCCTGAAAATTGACACAAACCTGTCAAGCTTCAACTTTTTTTAATCTAGCACAAAAAAGTTGAAAATTGACCAATTAAATTATATTATTATTTATACTAAATCAGAATCACTAATTAATCGTCCAATACACACAAGGGAACTATTCTTAGCAGTTTGCAATCCAGGCCCGCTTTTATATTAGAACCAACAGCAAAACATTACATTACAAATGGTAGCTATCACAAGCCACGATTTCAACTTGGAGTTCAACTCGGTGACTGAAGTGATACTTCCCATGCTAAATACAGTCATCAGCTTTGTCAGAATTCTTGCACACATCACACTCTCCAGGAAGAAGTTATGGACATCCCTTGAAAGCCATAGAAGATCATCAGGTTAATGTGTAACTGCACACATCAATGTTACTGACATCATGCCAGAACTTGTTGAGATTTCCAGTGTGCTCATAAGTCCCGTTTGACTACGGATTGGTTAAATCAGTAAGAACTTCAGGTTACCTCAAAGAAAAAGTACATAGTTTGGCTCTAGATGGAAGCATTAGCACTATGTATTGATGCCCAACTTAGGTGATTGTGGTGTCACCACAACATGTAATGTCTCGACTGATGTTTGAAAAACATCTAGAACACGCAAACTGAGCAGCAGGCTACCGAATTCTGGAGCCACAAGGATGGGGATAGAGAACCTCGACTCAGAAGTAATGGATCCATGTAGGCACAGTATGCTCCCCCGGTGTTCTTCAGATGCGCAGCACGTACGCCGATTGCATGACCACCACCGCATGAGCTCCACAGCTTCATCGAACTGGAGCGTGAGGACACGGCCCTGGTCCATTGCTCCTGGATCTTGACATTTGTTGAATCTGGCATAACACGAGACTTCCATCCATCCAAGAAACTAAGCCACCACAGCTGCATACATCAGCCATAAGATCCGACTGAACATTACGCCTAAACAAGAGACAAGGACAGTCCACGGGGAGCAAAGACTGAAGTGATGCCTAAATAGAACAATTTTGCAGCTCTGAACATTGGGTGGAAGTGGCAACAACTCGACAGTAAAAACGCAGTCAATCAGCATCCATCCGTGGCCACGGCGCTACGTCCGTGAGAGAGTAAGCAGCCTGCCCAGGTAGATAGAATATGTGGCGCAGGAGCACATGTCGGGGCAATTGCGGAGCACCCGGGTTGCAAAGAGGAGTTGGGTCAGCGAACGGAGAAGCTCAACTTCTGCACGGAGGAGCAACATTGCCGTCAGGTGGCAGAGAATCGAGGTAGGCATGAGCCCCCTCTTGCACCGAGATCGAGGTCCCAAGCATGCCGCAACCAGATTGAGGCACACCATCCCGACCCTCGGCCGGCCCCAGCCCGAGCCTCGACCCCGCCTGCGCCGAGATTGACGCCCGGAGCACGCCCTGACCAGATCGAGGGACTTTATATGTGGGAATGGTGTGGATTCAACTTGATAATCGGCGAGCAGGGGCGAGGCATAGAGCACGGCGGCCGCGGCCAGAGCCTCCGCGTTCGTGTTGCCGTAACACTGGCCGGAGACGACGCTCGTTGATTCTAACGCTGCCCTGCATCTTGCGCGTCCTCCTCCTCCTCCTGGGTGTTGCCCGTGGCGGCTAGGAGCGTGTTGAGCAGCCTGTCGTGGTCGGCGGTGCGCGCTCGAGCCGGCCAGTGCGGGCCCGGAGCGCGGCGACCCGGGCCTCGCCGTTGGCGAACCGCGCGTGGAGGACTCGGTCAGCGCGAGAAGGAGAGCACAGAGGAGAGGAGGCAGGTTGTCAGGACCCTGCTTCCTTGCACTGCTTAACTGAAGACAGGAACAGAGACTCTGAAGAAATCGACGGCTATAGCAAACCGTTATTCACTTGGGAGATGGACGATCCAGATGAACCGTTCGGGCGATCAACGGTTAACCTGCTCTCTGTTCACTGTCACACCGTTGCCGCCACTCACAGGAAAGCTACAGTAACGGAATGGCACACCACAGCGACTCCATCGGCTCTGCCAGCTATTAAGCCCCCTCTCCACGCCTCCAGAAGCATCTTTTCCCCATTCTGCAAGAAGTATTACCTAGCGTAGTTCTAGAACCCTAGCTATCTCTGTAGAATTCGGATTTGATCCTCGAACTGAGTTGTACTTGCCACTATCTTCTGTAATAATTCAAGCCAGGGCTAGTTCGAGTGGAATTGTGTGTTCAATTTGATCTCTAGTCTTGTCAATTGCTATCAGAAAGCCAGTGAATCCTCGGAGGCGAATCGGATCTGCTCACGAATTGGGGTTGGGATCTCTCGTAAAATCCCCCGATCCCGTGTCAGATCCCGGCGGCGGTGCAGACACCAGATCAGAGGCGGCCTGGAGTAGGCATCGTTCGGCTGCAAATCGGGGAGAAACTCGGTTGCGGTTGGAGCAATTCCACCATGGTGAAATTTCGTAGCGTATTCCTGATTCGTGCAACAGCGGGTGATCATCATGCCTACCAGAACGAAGCACATGGACGAGATCTCTGAAGAACTCGAGGCACTACAGACCGAGCTCTCGGCGTTGGGGCGGAAAAAGGACAAGATGCAGGGCCAATTCGACCAAGTTCACACACGGTTGAAGGCAGTAGAATCCTTGGAAAAACAATTGGGCAAGGTTGAACTCCTAGTCGAGAACAATGCAAAGGTGCAGCAAGAAATTTTTTCTATCTTGCGAGAGATGAGATCTGGAAATCCCAATCCTCCCTCCCCTGATTCCCCTGGATCTATAGCAGTGGTCACGCAAACAGAGCACCCCAAACAGCTCCAACATGAACAAGGAACACAAGCAACCAATATTCAAGGACAACCACTAATCCCTCCATCGGTGCAGCCAAGGCAACTACTGAACAATCTATCTGACAAATCAACACAACCTCAAGCCAGCAATTCCTTGCAGTATCAAACTGACAGAGCAGCACAGTTCATGAAAAGCATTGCAAAAGGGCCTAAGCTGGACTTCCCTACTTTCAATGGAGAAAATCCTTTGGGCTGGATTCGATGGGTCAACAAATATTTCCAGCTTGCTCAGACACCGGATGAATGCAAAGTAGATTTGGCCCTAACTTACATAGTTGGAAGAGCTGATAATTGGGTTAGAAGTGCTCAAATGGATAATCACAAATTGCCCTGGCCAGATTTCTACAGAGCATTATGTGATAGATTTGCTGACTCTAGCATTTATGAAATTCTAGAGAAATTTCATAATTTGAAACAAAACACACTTTCTGTGACAGCTTATACTGATAAGTTCGAAGAGATTATGGCAGTAGTCAGAGATGAACATCCATACTTACAAGAAAACTATTACATAGTGAGTTTTGTCAATGGATTGAAACCAAGTATAAGGTGCAACTTAAGGCCACAGAGACCTAAAACTCTTAACCAAGCTTATTGGTTAGCTAGAGGTTATGAAAGTGGGTTACAAGCAAAGTACCAGTCCTACCTCAACCACCAAGACAAACAACTGCAGTTCCAAGCTGGACATCAGAGAACTAGTGCCCCTCCTACTACAACTAATGTGCAGCTACCTCCAGCAGCACCAGCACTCAAGAAACCAGGTATATGTTGGAGATGCAATGGTCCTTGGGTCCCTGGACACAAAAGCAAACAGGCACAAACCCTGCATCTCATTACTGGAGACAGCACTACTGAAGAAATGTCCCTTGAAGAAGAAGCACAGCTGGCTGTTTTAACTGCTGAGGGCCATCTGACTGAAGATCCCTTGGGGTGCATGGACATTTCAGCACAAGCAGTTTCAGGCAATACATATGAGTCCACCCTGGCAGTGCACATTACAATAGGAGGAAGAAGTGGAGTGGCTCTGGTAGACACAGGGAGCACTAACACTTTCATAGACCTGAAGTTTGCACTCAAATCTGCTTGTCAGTTAATCAACAACCCAACCCAGAAAGTTAAAGTAGCTGGTGGAGGATCTCTAACCACAGGAGCACATGCCCCAGAAACAACTTTCAATATTGGCAATAAAACATTCACCAATGACTTGGTAGTTCTGGATCTTCAAGGATATGATGTAGTAATAGGTTGTGACATGCTCAAGAAACACAACCCAATTTCTCTGGACTTTGATGCTAGAACTGTGGCAATAACAAAGGACAAAGTCACACCAGTAACATTCTCAGACTGCACACTATCAGCTACTCCTAAACTCATCTCAACAGAGAAATTTGAGAAATTGTATGCTGGGGGAGCAGTAGGATTTGCTATGAGCTTGAACTACATGACAACTACCCCACAAAATATAGTACTATCTCCTCCACCCACAAAAGAAATACAACAAGTACTGGAGCAGTATGATGCACTATTTGAGGAACCTATTACTCTTCCTCCCTCTAGAGAATGTGATCACTCCATTCCTCTGAAGGAGAATTCAACACCTCCCAATGCCAGGCCCTATAGAGTCCCTCATCTGCAGAAAAATGAGATGGAACAACAGATAAAACTTTTACTCTCCAGACACATAATCCAACACAGTATGAGCCCATATGCCTCTCCTGCTATTTTGGTCAGAAAAAAAAGGAGGAACCTGGAGGTTGTGCATAGATTACAGAAAATTAAATGCACAAACCATCAAGAACAAATTTCCTATACCTGTCATAGAGGACTTACTGGATGAACTACAGGGAGCAGCAGTTTTCGGTAAACTGGATTTAAAGTCAGGATATCACCAGATCAGAATGAAACTAGAGGACAATCATAAGACAGCTTTCAGAACTTATTCAGGTCACTATGAGTTTCTGGTAATGCCATTTGGGCTCACTAATGCTCCAGCCACATTCCAAGCTCTCATGAACAAACTTTTTGCTCCATATTTGAGAAAATTTGTACTGGTGCTCTTTGATGACATTCTCATATTCAGCAGAACCCCAGAAGAGCATCAACAACATCTCAAATTGGTCCTGGAAATCTTAAAGGCCAACAAACTTTTCTTGAACAAGTCCAAGTGCATCTTTGGCACACCTACTGTTGAATATCTGGGCCACATCTTATCTACACAAGGAGTGGCAACAGATCCTGAGAAAATCCAAGCAGTGCAACAGTGGAGTATTCCAACAAATACAACTGAATTAAGAAGCTTCTTAGGTCTGGCTGGTTATTATAGAAGGTTCATTAAGGATTATGGTGTGATATGCAGGCCTATACATGATCTTCTCAAGAAAGACTCCTTCCTCTGGTCTGACAGCCAAGCAGTTGCATTTGACAAATTGAAACACAGTTTAACTCATGCACCAGTTTTAGCACTGCCAGATTTTACTATTCCATTTGAGTTGGAATGTGATGCTTCTGGTACTGGCATTGGTGCTGTCCTCATGCAGAAACATAGGCCAATTGCTTACTACAGCAAATCCTTGGGCCCTAAAGCAGCATCTCTGTCCACTTATGAAAAGGAAGTTGTGGCTATTCTGGAATCCCTTAAGAAATGGAGACACTACTTCTTAGGCTCTTCTATGATCATCAAAATAGATCATCAAAGCTTGAAGTACATGACTGAGCAAAGAATTTCTGAAGGCATCCAACACAAACTGATGCTCAAACTCTTGGAATTCACTTACACAATAGAATACAAGAAAGGGAAAGAAAATAAAGCTGCTGATGCACTTTCAAGGAAGCCACAACTCATGGAAATATCTATGGCAGTGCCTAGTTGGACTGAGAAAATAGAAATCTCTTACAGCAAGGATAGCAAGTGCAAGGATCTCATAGCATAGCTAACTACAGGAACAACTACACTTCCTCTGTATAGTTACACAGCTGGTATACTCAGGTATAAAGATAGAATCTATGCGGGAACAAACACAGAGCTTCAGCAACAGTTATTGTCAACATTCCATTCTTCTCCAATTGGGGGCCATTCTGGAGTGAGAGCAACTTATCAGAGAATCAAGAGGATATTCTATTGGACAAATATGAAAAAAGATATTGAAAAATTCATACAAGAGTGTCCTGTGTGTCAGAGAGTAAAAGGGGAACACTGCCACTATCCAGGGTTGTTGGATCCCCTCCCTATACCATATATGGCATGGAGACACATTTCCATGGACTTTGTGGAAGGCCTTCCTAAATCCCAAGGGAAGAATGTGATCTTGGTAGTGGTCGATCGATTCACCAAATATTCCCACTTTATTGCTCTGTCACACCCTTTTACTGTCAACACTGTCATTCAGGCATTCATTGACAATGTGTTCAAACTACATGGATTACCAGTGTCCATAGTAACTGACAGAGATACAATATTTACAAGCAACCTCTGGCAAGCATTGTTTAAATCCTTGGGAGTCAAACTTAACATGAGCACAGCTCATCACCCTCAATCTGACGGCCAAACAGAGAGAGTGAACCAGTGCTTGGAGACCTACCTGAGAAGTATGGCTTTCAATGAACCAAAGAAGTGGTATTCCTGGTTATCTATGGCTGAGTGGTGGTTCAACACATCATATCATACTGCCACCAAGTACACCCCGTTCCAGTGCCTATATGGATTTCCTCCCCCTCATTTTGGAGAGGTTTCAATTCCTGGTCCTAGTGATGTGGATGCAGCTACCTTTTTACAGCAAAGAGAATAAATGCAGGAAAAGCTCAAACACAACTTACTGGTAGCTCAACAACGTATGAAGAAATATGCAGATACGAACCGCACAGACAGACACTTTCAGCAAGGAGAGATGGTCTACTTAAAAATGCAACCTTACCATCTTGCTGCATTTGATATCAGGACAGGCCTCAAATTGGCAACCAAGTTCTATGGACCATTTCGGATATTGGAGAAAATCGGTCACTCAGCGTACAAACTGCTCCTCCCTGATAATGCTCAGATCCATAACGTATTTCATGTCAGCCAATTGAAACGTCATCTGGGTCCCAAAGCTATACCAGCTCCAGGCTTGCCACTCGTGGACGAAACAGGACGGATTAAAATAGCACCAGTGCTCGTTTTACAAACAAGAGCAGTACCAAGACACCCAAATCTAGTCATACAGTGGTTAGTACAGTGCCTAAACATGTCCCCGAAAGAGGCCACTTGGGAGGACGCAGACTTCATCAAGCGCACTTTTCCCGATTTCTTCAACAACACAATTCGCTCCTGGTTCCCATCAAAAGATCCTCGAGGGCAAGGATCGTCTTCAGAGGGAGGCAATTGTCAGGACCCTGGTTCCTTGCACTGCTTAACTAAAGACAGGAATAGAGACTCTGAAGAAATCGACAGCTATAGCGAACCGTTATTCACTTGGGAGATGGACGATCCAGATGAAGTGTTCGGGCGATCAACGGTTAACCTGCTCTCCTGTTCACCATCACACCGTTACCGCCACTCACTGGAAGGCTACAGTAACGGAACGGCACACCACAGCGACTCCACCGGCTCTGCCAGCTATTAAGCCCCCTCTCCACGCCTCCAGAAGCATCTTTTTCCCATTCTGCAAGAAGTATTACCTAGCGTAGTTCTAGAACCCTAGCTATCTCTATAGAATTCGGATTTGATCCTCGAACTGAGTTGTACTTGCCACTATCTTCTGTAATAATTCAAGCCAGGGCTAGTTCGAGTGGAATTGTGTGTTCAATTTGATCTCTGGTCTTGTCACAGGTGGGGTTGCGGGGAGGACGGCGCGGCGGAGGATGCGGGCCGGCGGTGCGGAAGCGACGGATCCAGGTGGGGGTGGGAGGCACGTGCGCTCTACTTGGGGGTGTTTTTCTTGTCAAATGCGTCCACGGGTGGGGCAAAATTACGAAACATTTTTTTCACTTATTTACTGGACTACGAATTAATTACTTAATCCCATAGGGGGCTTTTTGAAAAATGTGCGCGATAGTGAACCCAGAAACTCAATCCGTGATTTACTATTAGGAAAAGGTATGTACCTAGTAGCGTCGGATAGATATATGAAAACTTGTTGTTCGATCAATCTCTCGAAGAAAGAGAGGTCACTCCTCTCTGATATGTTCATGACAATCTTGTAATTAATGGTTCGTTCCTTCATTTGCTTACTAACTAGCGTGTCGAGTTCTCTCTATACGTATAGTAGCTAGCGTCGACCAAGCACGGAGATAAAAAGGACACTTCTCTCTATTAGCTAGCTAACACAATATGAAACCCCTATATTAACCCTCCAAAAAAACCCTAAACCCACCCCCTTTCAAAAAAACAAAAATTTCAGCTCCCGCCAGCTGCTGACGCGTGGATGCCTTTTAGTCCCAATTGGTGTTACCAACCGGGACTAAAGGTCCTCCTGCCTGGACGCCCTGCAGCAGATACGTGGAGCCCTTTCTGTCCCGGTTCGTAAGTGAAGCGGGACTAAAGGGTTTAGACTAAAGGTTTTGGGCTTTAGTCATGACCCTTTAGTCTCGGTTCCAGAACCGGGGCTAAAGGGCCTCTCAAACCGGGACAAATGGACCGTTTTCTATTAGTGTACCTGCAGAATCCAGCATACTCCCATAAGGACCACTGGATAGATATGATCATTCATAGATTTCCTCTCCACCAATGATCTGAGTTTCTTGTTTGGCATGGCTGTGAGACCGAATTGATGTTTGAATGTATGTGTAGTACCATCGTTAAGTGACGTTGGCAATTTCTATTTAGACTCGATTGCACAGTTCGTAGGATTATCTTACATGAACAGTACATGGTATAGATTGTAGATTCTAGTCCGTAGGAGGACATATTTCCCATGACCAAAAATTAATAGAGGTGGTGAAGTGGCATAGTGGGACTGATGGTCTCCTTGTTGCCTTGTCTCGGGGCTGTCAGTGATGAGCATTGTCTTTGTCGGACGAGGAGAGAATTATGAACTCTTTAGTTGGCGCCGGAAGGCCGAGAAAGCCCCATCGTCTAGTGGTGCCGTCCGTTACCTTTGTCACGTCGCCTCTCGATGTACACGAGTTTTGAACGTATGCATGAGTACATGTTCGAGACCTCGTCATGTGTACATATACAGTCGTATTTTTTGCAGCATGGTTGTATGTATGTGCATAAGATTTAGACGGGACTGCATGACCTGATACGTCGGGGCTCTACTACGACACATGTCGCTTCTTATTCGGTGACGGTTCATCGTTCGGCAGAGCGCAGTATTTCTGTACACGATTGGGGCGGGCAGATAAGAGATAACACAATACGTGCGCTTCAACCTAGTGGGTCCCAGCTGTCAAGGAGAGAAATCATTTCTTCGCGTAATAAAGAGGCACTTGCTTGAGTACCGCCATGGACCTCGTGGGTCCTCACGACCTCACCGTCAGCCTCTTCACATACAGTCCTCTTCCGATGACTCTCGTTTGTTAACCATGTTGACCACGTCTTGTCGAGCGCACTAAGACGATGGACGACAACGAGACCTAGGTAAGGAACGGCCTGAAGCCAGGGAAGACGTGGCGGTGGAGTCCCCGGTTGAGGGAGTATGTAGGAGTCTATGGCAGAGGAGGGTACGAGTGTTGACTGGTTAGGCTACGGTGTGAGGCTGTCATCGTCGTACAATATCAGAAGATGTGGGTGAGTAGAGAGATAGCTTGGCCAGCCGTGGGAGTAGGTTGGGGCGGCGAGATTTGCGCGGCAGCACAGGCGGCCATGGGACGCTAGAGCTGGTGGTCCTGTCGGTGCTGGTTTGGACGGTTGGACCAAGAAGATCAGAGATTGAAGAAGAAGGACGGTCATTGGACTGACATCAAACTGTTACTGTTGTCAGAATCGTTTCTTGACTAAGTTGACAAGGTCTTGCGTACATCAATTTAGTAGGCCCATAAGTCAGTCTCCAAATCTGTGGCGAACAACATACAACTCATTTGCTAAAAAACATATAATTTACAACCCATTTGTTAATTCTTGACGAATTATTACAGTCCATTTTCCTTCTTTTTTAGCATTTCGGCCCATTTTCTTACCAAAATCAAGGTTAAAAATATAGTCAAAATTTCATTGAAATTTGAAATTTTAAAATAAATTTGAATTAAATTAAAATCCAATGAAATTTGAAATCTCAAAATAATAAAATAAAATTTTACACTAATTACCCATTTTCTGTGTTTTTATATATATTTACAACCCGTTTCATATTACTTTTAAGATTTACATCTCATAATCTGGGCAGATTGAATGCATTCCTCCTTATCTTGAAATATTTGCAGTCTCCTAGGGTGGAGAAAAAAATTTGGCCTGGGTTGGGTTCAAAAAAATAAAGTTGGGCTAGCTATTTCCAAAAAGAAAAAACAGTTGGGTTGGTTATGTAGTAAACATAAAATCAAGGCCCAAGCTAGACAGACCACATTCCAGTTGATACCTTGCTCGGTCTCAACAACAATAACAAAACTGCTCGATTTGCTGGGTCCCACGTGTCAGCCGCTCCTTGTGCAATTATCTCGTTTATTGACTGTATGTTGATAATGTTGTGGATCCCAGATGCCAGCAAACCATTAGGAAGAAGCATTTTTTGCTTGTAATAAGGAGGCACTTGCTTGCATACGGCCATTGACCTGGTGGTTTCCTACTATCATCCTCTTCAAGTACAGTCATCTTCCGATTCCTCTCGTTTATTGACAATGTTGATAACGCCAGAGGACGCCCTCGTGGCAAACACAACAACACAAAGGATGACGGGGATGCCTCTGACGGGAACAAACAAGAGCCAAGGAAGATGCAGCAGTGTGGTTGCTGGTGAAGGGGGGTACGAGCTGCTGTCGCTGGAGAATAACATGACGTGTAGGGGAGTAGATACATCGCATGGTGATGGTGTCCTGGACTAGGGGGTACTCACCATGTCATCTCCTGACTAGGTGGGCCGGCCGAGGAACCCTGTGGCAGTTAATTATTGGGCCTCTTCGGGCAGCCCATGACGTATATAAGGAGAATTTCACAAGACTTGTCATGCAAGATGAGGACTCCTCACCACCAACGTAGCTGACTAGGACTCTTTATATCCTAGTCCTTTGGTACATTATATAAAGTAACGCTAGACTAGTCAACAGATCATATGCAAAACACCCTAGAAGGTAGAGACATACACGTACGGTCTCGAGGTGGATCATCTTGTACTTTGTACTTCATCCATGAAATATAAACAAGATCAGGAGTAGGGTTTTACCTCTTTAAGAGGGCTCGAACCTGGGTAACATCATGTCCTATGTTCCTCATGTTACCGTCTAGATAAGACCACCAGCTTGGGACTCCCTACCCGAGATCTGCTGGATTTAGCTCCGACACATGGCCAACATTTCAGGGTCGATAGGGCGGCATTGTGTGCGTGACACCGAATCCAACAGTGGGAGGAAGGCGGGAGCAGGCGGTCCCGCCGACACTAATTTGGTCTAGGTGGTTGGAGGAAAAAGCCCTAGGATAAATGGTGTCGCCACATGTGTTGGACTGAAGAAACACGAGAGAATGAATCGTTTGTTGACTAAGTCGACACCATGTTGCTGAGGCTTTTTAATCGTGGGTCTCAAATATCAAAATCTAAATCTGTGACAGCCATGCAGCCTTTCTTATTACGAATTTACAACCAATTTGATGGAGCGGTAGGCGGCTGCCATCCAAACAGCCCCGCGTATCATGCATGTTCACGGGCTAATTAAAATCAAGCAGGCATGGCCATCAGCATGCTCCAAGGACATCTAGGGTCGGCCAATCCATGTATATCACTCCTTATGCATGTTTAGTTTTGAAAAGAATTCATGCCCATGTGTGGTGACAGCCGAAGACTTTAAATGTAGGTTCTATTTTGAATTATACGGTTTATCTTCAACAATTAATGATGTGTCAAAAATCTTTAGTGGGCATGAAGAAACTCCCTCTTCGCCGGATGTTGATGCATGCCTGCAATTGCTATCGTGGAAGTTGCTAATGATGGCAACGACATTGTTGTGCCCGAGGATGCGCTTCTGGCAGGGTGATGTCATGACCTTGCATTGGTCATACCAAAATTTTGGTGTGGCTAGCTTGGGCACAAACCAAACAGCCCCTAGAAATGTGCATTTGGGTTGTTTGCTCATATTCTTTTGCACCTTTTTGCGATTAGAAACATGACATTTAGGTAACTGTACATTCTGAAGACCAACATTACTCGATGCGCAAAAAAAAAGACCAACATTACCCCATGAAAAAGTGCAGCTAATTGCATATTTACATAGAGAACATAGTTTTTCTCTGTAGATTTTTTTTTTTACTTTTGTGGTACTGTACATGCCTTTTTTTTTGTTCAAGTATTGGAGTTGCTTGTGGAGACAGAACAAGCCTTGTCTCTTTACCGGTACGTTGAAAAGAGAAATTGGCTGCACGCTAAAAACCAGGAGACTGTGTTCGCCGGTGGTAGTTCAAAGAACTGCAAACTGCAATGGCACAGAAAAGCAAAAAAGCTCTGCTAATGTCTGTTGCAAGTTGCAACAAACGTACGTACACACGCAGGCATGATCGACGCATCATCATACATCATGGCAGTAATAAAGTGAATAACCAAACCAAATCACCAACAAGTAATTCTGGGATTTCAGATCGGCAAACAACAAAGTAGTTGGAATCACTACTGCATCATCAGTCATCTAATTAATTCCCCAGCCGGTCCTTGCAAAGTAACAACAGAACCGGGAAAAGTAGATCGAATTCGACGGACCGACAGATCATCCATGGTTTCGCAATCACAAGATCAAGGAAACAAAGTAGCCCTAGCGAATGCGAACGACCGATATGAAGCAAGCAGAGTCGTGCGGAGCTAATCAAGACAAGAGATGGACCTCTCACTGGATGGCAGGCTCGGTGGCCAAGGAGGCGAGCGTGCACACGTTCTCTGTTGGGAATAAGCCGTGGCGAGCCCGGAACGCGGTGCGCGTGCGTGCGCGCGGTGAACGCGTCGGGCTCGGCCCGTGGCAGACTGGGTTGCTAAGACGGACGCGCGGGGTGTGGCCGTGTCGGGCGCTGGAACCAGTTGCGTCCCGTTGGCGTGCGTGCGCGGCGGGCCCAGGAGCTGAGGAGCGCGGGGCGTGGCGCAGTGGGCTTCAGGGCTGGGCGAAAGCAGCGGAAGAGCAGCGGCTCGTGCCGAGTCTCCAGGAGATCGTGTACGCGCGCGTGGAGCTCGGCGGGCGGGCGTTGCGTGGACGCTAGCTGCGTTCAGCTGCATGCATGCATGAGTTTGTTAGATGGATCCGGTCAACTAGCTTAGTGCGTGTGTGTGCGCCCGTGTATAAGTATTGACCCCGCATGTTGTAGTCTAGTGCGCTGGTTGAGTACGTGCTCAAGGGAAAAAGGCCGTCTGTGCGGCTTGGCGTTCGTGCACCGGAAGCTCTCGCCGTGTCCTGTGTCCACTCCTTCCATACCTTCTTCTTCCTCTGGTGATCTAGTTCAGAGAGAGAGAGGTGCAGAGAGAGAGGACTAGCTAGGGTTCGGCGAGGCCGGCGGCAACAACATTCTCCACGCTGATCACCACGGGCTGGAGCTCGAGGGCGGCGGCGCGGAGCTGCCCTTCCATGGCTTGCCGGCGCCCGGCCGCGCCGGGGTTCGGGCAGCCAAGCATGAACCGGAAGGATTCCAGGAGTGACGGCCGCGGAGGCCACGTGCCCCATCTGTGCGTGCGTGGTTGAAACGGCAGACCACCTGATCTTCGATTGCCCTTTTGCGCGCTCTTTCTGGCTGTACGTGGGCGTTGAGGTGGTCGGGAAGAACTACCATGTTGGCGCGCTTCAGGCCCTGGATGTGCGGGGGGCGGCTGGCGAGGCTGCTCACGCCTCCTTCGCCCTCCTTTGCTGCTGGCAGCTGTGGAAACACAGAAACGCGGTTGTGTTCCAGGGAGCCCGTCCTTCCCTGACCCGTATGCTAGGTTGCTGCCGAGAAGACTCTGTCCTATGAAAGGGTCGGCTGAAAATGGCTGACCGGGCATGTGTTGATAGGTGGCTGCGTGCGTTCTCCCGGGAGGGTTAAACCTGGTTCGGCGCCTGTGCCGTCCCCCTCCCCATCTCTCTCCCTCCCTCTCCCATACATGTGTGTAATAAAACCCTTCCTAAGGGTGTGATGAAATGAAAAAGAAAATGATTCAGGTGGAGGGCTTCGCCCTCCCCCGGTGACCTTCAAAAAAAAAAGACCCGGCCACTCGTGGTCGTGCCCGGCGCGGAGGTCGCCGACGCGGGCCGCCGGCTGCAACAGAACGGCGCCGCAGCCGTGGAGCGCCAGGCACTCGGCCGCCACCACGTTGATGACGAAACCGGAGAGGTGGTCGGACGCGTGCTCGACGTGGGTCGTCGCGGACTGCAGCAGGGTGTACCGTCCCTCGGCGTCGCGGGTGTCCAGCACCACCTCCGGGGACGACGCCAGATCAACACGCGCGGCGGCGACGCTTTCCTTGGTGCGGGCGCAGCCGTCGCGCGCCTCGCCCGTCACGTGCAGGTACGTCGCCTTCCATGGCGGCGGCTGCGCCATTTCTCTCTCTCGCTCTCTCTCTATCTCTCTCTCTCGCTCTCCTCTCCCCTCTCCGTCGTCGCGGAAATAGCCAGCCTGGCATGGGCTGACAGGTCCCAACCTAGTCAACATACCAGTGCCATGACACAACATCTTCACTGACGGGTGGGCCGCACGAATGTGGGACCAGGTATTCAGTGGGTCAGAAGCTACGTTAGCTCGCTCCTCGTGCCCCGTCGAGGGATCCTGACGTGGCAGCGAGACGATTCTGCGTGATAACAAGTGGGTCCACACCGTAACGGCTCATTCATTTACCCCACCGTCTCCAGAAACTACCTCGCTGGCGGTAGAAATAGGCCCAACCGACCCCGAGGCAGCAAAGGTAAGGGCATCTCCAGCCGCGCCCCTAGGAAGGCCTTCTCAGGCGATTTTTTTGCGCCGGCGCCGAAAAAACGGCCCAGTCGCGTTCCCAAAAGCCCGATTTTCGCCGGCTTGGGCCGAAAACAGCGCCGGCGGACCCAGCCCGAACCCGGCGCGCTGGGGGGCGCCCGGGGGCGCCGGGGCGAGCTGTTTTGGCGCGAAAAAGACGTGGGCCAGCCGCATCAGTGACTCGGCGCCTCGTCTTCCCCCAACAGCCTCGGTTCCCGCGGGGAATCAATGGCAAGGCTGCCGCCGGTCAGCCTTGCCATTGATTCCTCATGGGCGGCGCGTCGACGCCTCTCCTCCCTCGCACGCGTACACACAGGCGCGGCCCGGCTATAAAAGCCGGCGCCCTGCACTCGCCTGTGCCCACACCAGCCCCGCCCCCGCCGCCGTTCGGCCCCTCCCTCTCCCTGCCTCTTCCGAGCGCCGCCGCCCAGCCCCGCTTCCCCGGAGACGAGGCGGCGGCCAACGGCTTCGGCCACCGTTCACTCCGCGAAAAGGAGTCCTGGCTCCTGTTCCAGGGGAACATCCTGGCGCCGCCGGACATGTGCGCCGGGCCGACGGGGTGGAGACTCAGCGTCGGGGGAGTGCCCATTCCCCCGTTGCCCGACGCCGTGGCGAAGCCGAAGTACTTCGCCGAGGAGGTCGAGATCGTGCGCGCGTCCCTCACCGACGCCCACCTCTCCCACCCCCAGTACGCCGCCGACAACCACGCGGCCTGGGCGGCGTATTTCGAGCGCCGCGAGCAGCAGCGATTGGCGTCCACCAACGGCGCGCCGGTGGTCGGCGGCCGGCAGAACAGCGAGGGGCGCCACCTCTGGTGGGGCGTCCCCGGCCGCACACTCGAGGGCGTGCTCACGTACCTCGAGGGCGGCAACGACCCGCCGTTGGCGTACCCCCCGGCGCAGCACCGACGCGTCGGGCCATGGGCGCCAAGGAGGTTCGGGTCCTCCTCCTCCTCTTCCTCCTCCCGATCCTCATCGCACTCCTCCGGCACTCCGGCCATGCTCGGCGTCAAGGCCGAGCCCGCGACAGAGTCGCCGCTCGGCCGGCGCGCTCGCAGCGCCGGCATCATCATCAACAAGGGCGGCCGGCGCGCCTCCTCCTCGTCGGCTCCTCCGCGCTTCGTCAAGCCCAAGACGGAGCCGGGGCTGGCGCCGGTGAAGACGGAGCCGGGGCTGGCGCCGGAGTTCGACGGCGATGACGCGGCCCTAGAATGAGCGCGCCAGGACTCCATTGCGATGGAGAAGGCGCGCCGGGAGAAGGTGAAGGAGCGCCAGCGCGCCGCCCTGCGCCGCTTCGAGGAGCGCCGACGCGGCCGCGATGAAGACGGGGTCGTCGTCCTACATGACAGCGACGACGACGACGACGACGACGACGCGCCGCCCCCAGCCCGCCATGGCGACGCCGGGTCCAGCAGGGGCGCCCGCGTCAAGGAGGAGAAGGCCGACGACGACGATGGCGGCGACGACTTCAACCTTTTTCTTTTGTAGATGAGGTTAATGTAATGAAAATGCGCGAATTTCACCGAAATTTGTCATGTTTATAAGCCGAAATTTAACTACTTTCTATCATAACTTCGCCGAACGGCCGTTTTTTTTATACGCGCCTGGGGGCCGACGGCTGGAGACCGAATCGCCCCCAGGGCCATTTTTTGCGCCGGCTCACCCCTAGGCGGCGCTTTTAGACGCCCCCTGGGGGGCCAACGGCTGGAGATGCCCTAACAGATAGACTCACGTCTCCTCACGCCGGAGGGGAGAGAGAGAACAGAGGGGGGCCAACGGCTGGAGGGGTTGTTGGAGGCGACCGCGTTGACTTCTTGCTGCTATCGGCGCCGGCTGTGCCGGTCTTCAGTCTGGCTTGTAAAGACGACGTAGGCTGCATGTTCATCGGGGAACTCATCTTGAATAGCTCCGCCCGCTGGCCGAGCGGCCGGCTGCTGAGGGGCTGGAGGCGGCTGGCCAGCAGGCGGAGGCGGCACCAGCCCTTCGCCCTTGGAGATTCGTGTGAGCAAATGGCATTTCCGAGTTGTGTGGTTGGACGGCTTCGCGCCGCTATGGAATTTGCAGGGGGCATAAAGGGTTTGCTCGTAGGAGAAAGTCGGCTGCCAGGCCGGCCTGCCGCCCTTCTACTTCTTGGGCGCCGGCCGCCCTTCAGGTTGTTCGTCTTCGACTGTGGCCACCTGCCGGCTAGTGGAAGACGGCATAGGGGCCTTGCGCTTGTGGTCGCTCTGGTACGGGCGTCGGCTGGAGTCCCCAGCCAACGTCTTGGGAGCCGGAGCTAGTACCATTCTGGAGGCGTCTACTCGGAGCTCGGTCTCCATTGAAGAGTCAGTCGTGGCATACTTGTCTGCTATGATCAGCAGCTCATCGAGGGTAGTCGGCTCGTCGCAGAGGAGTCGGTGCTTGAGGAGGGTGCCCTCTCGGCACCCGGCGGTGAAGTACTCTATGGCTTGAACCTCGTGCACCCCCTCATAGGAATTGCGGAGCTCGGCCCAACGCGTGAGGTAGTCGCGTGTTGATTCGTTGGGCCTTTGAACACACAAGGAAAGCTGGCAAGGCTTGGGAGGCCGTGTGTATGTGCTGGTGAAGTTGCGGATGAAGACTTCCGTGAAGTCTAGCCAGCTGTTGACACTGTAGGGCTTGAGGCTACTGAGCCAGGTGTGTGTCGTGCCCTGGAGCATGAGGGGGACATACTTCACGGCAACACGCCTGTTGCCGCTTGATATGCGAACTACGGTGGAGTAGTCGATCAACCAATCTTCCGGCTTCACGGAGCCGTTGTACTTGGCGTGTCTCTTGGGAGCGAGAACCCTTTGGGGAAGGGCTCGTCGCGGATGCGGGGGTTGAAGCAGGGTGGGCCCACATCATCTTCTTCTTCTAGCGCCAGGGATCGCGCTAGGCGGTCGATCCGGTGGCGGGCGTCATTCTCGCCGACTCCTTCTCGGTGGCCTAGTCGGCCGCTGAGAGTCGGATGCGTGACAGGCGGCGGGGTGGGATATCTCTCCCCACGAGGCGGAGGAGGAGGCGGGTCGCCTCGTCGTTCCACAGCTCGAGGGTGGCCTTCTGCGTCGCGCTCGATGGTGATTCGAGTCCGGCTGCGGCTAGCAGCCGGCTCCTTCTCTTGTCTCGCACGGGCGCCACCTGCAGTCGGCGTCCGCGACGTCGCACCGTGCTCTCGGCGTGGGGGAGGACTTCCAGCACGGGCGTTGGCTTCGTTCCGCTCCGCGGCCATGTCGATCAACTGCCGGATGCGTCTGGTCATGTAAGGGAGCTCGTCAGCCCCCAGTCCGTTCAGCTCGTCTACGGCCGCCTGGCGGCGTGTAGGTTCTTGAGGGGCGTGGCATGGACTGGGTGATCTGCTCCCAGCATGCTGGCGATGGCCGCGCCGCGCTTCTTGACGACGCCAGCTCGGCTCAGCCCTTCAGGAGGCGGCGTACTGAAGGCGGCGCGGTCAACTTCGCGCTGGTGAGCCTCAGTGAGGCGTCTCATGGAGGCTATCCTCTGGCCCTCCGCAAGGAGGGCGAGGCGGCGTGCCTCCAATGTCTCGGCGTCGGCATCAGCCGTGATGGGGGCGGACAGGTCGTGCAGCGCCGCTTGCAGAGCGTCGTGGGCGTTCTCGCCAGAGATGGCACCGTGGCTGATGACTAGTACCTCGGTGACGGTGCTGCCGCCGCTGTCGGCTCGAGGGAGAGGGTCGTCGAAGATTATCACGTTGGTGGGGAAGGCGTCAAGCGATGCCGTGTCGGAGTCAACAAGAATCGGGTCGGTGGAACCAACCGACTCCAAGTCTGTAGTAGGCTCGCTGGAGACGTGGAGTTGGTCGAGGTGGCCGACGAGGCGGCTCTCGGGGCAGCCTGTGCCTGTGTCGGATGCGGGCTCGTCGGAGATGCGAGCCTCACCAAGAAGATCGGCGAGGTAGCTCGCTGCGCAGGCGTCGTCGACGCTTTGCAACGCATCGGGGCAAGTGCCATCGGGCGTGCCGGGCTGGCTATGCTCGCTGGGGAGGAAAAGGGTTCCCATCCACAGCAGGTCTCCGGACGACGATGCACTTGGCCCCATGGTGGGCACCAAATGTCGAGTGGTAGGTGCGACATATGCCAACGGGTGGCTTATCATTATGGGAGCCAGTAAGACATCGCTGGTGCCTGGAAACGGGATGAGGCGAAGACATGCACGCCGGCGGATCTTACCCAGGTTTGGGGCTCTCCGTGGAGATAACACCCCTACTCCTACTTTGCGGGGTCTCCGCATAATCACTAGATCAACAAGTGGCTACAAGAGGCTCCTTGAGCTGTTCGGTGTGAGGAGGAAGAAGGGCAAGGCTAGCTCTCTTCTCTCCTTAGTGTAGTGTCTAAAACAATCTGAGATCAACCCTTTGCATGGGTGCCCTGGGGGTTTATATAGGCCTACCCCCAGGGGTACAATGGTAATCCGGCTGGGCGTGGGCCCTAGCCGTCACTGTCTGCGGTCGCCGGCTTCTCCGCCGACCGCTGGGGCCCGCCGACTGGTGGGTCCCACCGGCTGCCTGCTTCTTTGCCGACAGGCTGGCCCCACCGCTTGGGGGGTCTCGTCGGGGCTGGTTATTGTTGCCTCGCCCTTGATGACGAGGGCTTCGTTGAGGTAAGCATGGCTACAGTGTCGCCGCCTAGTGGGCTCTCACTGTAGCCTTACCTCGTCTTGTCTCCTTAATGGCGTGCGTGCTTCGAGGAGGGGAGCAAGCTGGCTACTGGAAACCGGCCGCATCCCAGGCCGACTGGGGGAGGCATGGCCGCCTTCAGGCGTCTCTCAGACCGAAGGGGCTCGCCGTCGGCGGGCCGTACTGTCGGCCCATCGTGGAGGGTGTCATGGTCAGCATGGAAACAGTGCCACACCGGACGGGTGATGGCTACCCCGTACGACGTACTGTAGCCATGCGTGCTCCGGGATTCGGGGGTGGCAGGCTTCACTGTTGCCACGCCCTGCCCCATCATCTTTATGGGGGTGCAGACTTTGAGGGCACGATCCTGGCCGCCTGCCAGGGGCCGCCTTCTTGGAGTCGGTCTTTTCGTGGCCGGCTTCTTGGAGTCGGCCCTATCATGGCCTCCTCCATGAGAGTTTAGGGCGGGGCCGCCTTCCGGTAGTCGGCCTGTGAGGCAGCCGACCAGAGGAAGGCGACCCCACGTCTTGGGTGCTCGAAGGCTCGATCGGCCTGTTATTCTTCGAAGGGTCAAAGGGAGCCGGCTAGGCTACCCGTGGTCATTTACTCCGACAGTGTTCATGTAATTATGATTAGCCTGTGTACTGATTCCAGGTTCAACATCTCTCACAACCCTTATGTTCACAACCTTGACATGATGAAAAAACTTCAACATTTCATGAACACTAGCTTCATTACCTAAATAGTTACTCTTTCAGATCCAATTTCCTCCTCCTTCACATAGTACATGTAATCACTCTCCCCATAACCTTCACTAGCAATGAGTGATTGTAGAGTAAGAAAAGAAATGTCTGTCTCATATATAACCCTTTTCACAGGGTTTCTTCCTTCTAAATGAAACCATATCTCCCACTTCTGCTTAGCGAAACTGCACAAATATGTGCTCATCAATTGAATTGAAATTGACACAACTAGAGGTGGAACAAAGTTTACTATACATGTTCAACTAAGAGAAACATACACTCACTAAGGCAACAGATTGAAGAAAACTACCACTTTTAAGCAAAAGTCTCTCCATACCTGCCACCCACAGAACATCCAGGCGCCGACGATGATTGTGCGACCGCTGCCTCCGGTTGCTGCAACCCTGCCTGCGGCGCGTAGCTGCTGCTCCCCAACCAGTTATCCACTTCAGAGAATGAGCCAACATCGTCCAAACTTGTGCCACCGCCGCCGCCGTCGCCGCCGCCCGCGCCGCCACCCATATCTTCGCCGCCCCCGTCCGGAATCACCGACGCCATGGCGGCCGCAACCTAGGCCAGACAGAGAACAGAGGCAGAGGAGGGAGAGAGTGAAGCGCAAGAGGGGAATGGATTGGATCTGATGCTATCACCGGGCCGACCGACAACGCCGTTTCCGACCGCGGACGCGCCGTTAACGCGCGGCGGCCGTCGGTTGGCCAGCGTGGCACCTGAAAAGTGGGACCAACCGATCAGTTTCCTGCTTAGCGCGGGCGAAACGGCCGCTTTCGAGACTTAGTTTTTTGCAACGAATTAGGCAAAAACTGATAGTTTTTCGCACAAAAACGTAGAGCGGTAGTTTTCTGTCACGTTTCCGTCAAAGGTGGTAATTTTTGATTAAATACTCGTTTTCAAGATTGTGTATGATTTTTTAATTCATGCAAGTTGTATGTGTATTTAACTCAAACATTTAAATGGGAGTGGGTTTGAATGCAGTGATTTTGGCCACTGCATCCCTCAAAAAAAAAAAATTGGCCACTGCAACACGCTTTGCCTGCCGTGTGCCGCTCCATCCACCGGACGGGGTGTTTGGTGGCAATGGCAGAGGGCGTCTCCATGACCATGACCGCTCCCCCTCTGCTCCCTATCACCGGAAGGAACTGCAACCCCAAAAGATGGCGTCCAACTGCTCTGTTTGCTCAGCCGCTAGCCGACGAACCCAAAAGCCTCTTTTGCCGCGGTTTGAATGCAGTCCAAGGCTGCCACCCTCGGCTGTGCCCAGAGCACGTTCCAAAGGCTGCGATCTCTGTCCTCCGCCGTCCCCCGTCTGACCGTCGTCGTAGTCCCGTGACGGCGTGACCCGACCTGAGCAGTTGAGCACCATCCGCCCGGTTCACTCCGCTTCGCTTGGCACCGACGGCCAGCATAAAGCCCCACCCCCGTCGCCTGCCGGGGCAACGCCACCACCACTTCCCCTCGCCAGCCAGTCACCACCAACGCCGCGCGCGCGCACGCACGAACCACCGCACCAAGCCGCCTAGCCGAGATGGCATCCGCCGCCTCGCCACCGCCGTCGTGGGTCATCCTGGGCAGCGTGCCGCGGGTGCTCTCGGCGGCCGACGCCAACGCCGACCTCCCTCCGGGTCCAGGCGCCGCCGACTTCTCCCTCGCGCTGCCGGCGCCCCCGCGCGTCGCGCTCCTCACCATCCCCCCGCGCATCTTCCCGTGCCGCACCACCCCCAAGAACTTCCCCTCCGTCCTCGCCGCCGACCCCTCTGCGGGCCTCCTCCTCCTCCACGCCGACCAGGGCCGCGCCACGGGCCCCACCATCATCGACACCCCCGGCCACCAGGAGTTCTCCTGGCGCCCGCTCGTCGCGGGCTACTTCGTGCTGGACGCCGCCGCCGGCTCCGCCCTGCCGCTCCCCAAGCCCGAGCTCATCGCGCACCCGGGCCACCTCGGCCTCATCGCCTCCCCCGACGGCGAGGGCTACATGGTCGCCGAGCTGCAGCCCTTCCTCGGCGGCGACACGGCCTACCTCCTGCGCTTCTCGTCGCAGGTCGGGGAGTGGGTCAGCAAGAGCGTCGGCTACCCGCTCCCGGCCCGCCAGCTCAGCCCCAACGGCGTCGTCGCCTGCTCCGGGAGGCTCTGGTGGGTCGACCTCTCCTGGTGCCTCCTCACCTGCGACCCCTTCGCCGACGCGCCGGCGCTCGACGTCGTCCCGCTCCCGGACGGCAAGGCGCTTAAGTCCAAGGAGGCCTGGGGGCTGCTAGACAAGTACCGCTGCGTGGGCGTCAGCGCCGGCAAGCTGCGGTTCGTCGACATGTACCGGAACCGCAACAACAACGGCGCCGCACAGATCAGCGTCTGGACGCTCGCTGACTACCCGGACTCCACGGACTGGACGCTGGAGTACGAGGCCACCTTCGCGGAGATCTGCAACGACGCCAGCTACAAGGCCACCGGTCTGCCGAGGAAGATCCCCGTGCTCGCGCTCATCCATCCCACCAACCCCGACGTGGTCTACTTCTTCCAGGACGACCACCTGATCGGCGTCGACGTGCGTGCTCGCAAGGTCGTGGGGCACGAGGTCTACGAGCTGGTTGAGCCGCCGCGCGAAGACGTTGCTTCCCGCTTCGTTCATGCTTGGCAGCTGCCACCGTCTCTCTGCTCAGGTAACTCATTGTACATTTCTACTGCATGACTCTCTGATTCTTTGTCACTGGCTGTCTGGCTTGTTAGTGATTGGAAATGGTGAGGTTCTGTGGCATTGTGAAAGGGCTAACATTTCAGTTGTTGCCGCAAATGCTGAAATTTTCAGAGGCTAGCTTGTGTAGTTATGTTTACTGATTCTCAAGGTAGTGGTTGTGTTTGATAAGTGTAGGGGGCTAAAATTGAGCTTTTAGAGTAAATTAGTCCTGTTTGAATATGTTCATGGTCTTATATGTGTGAGATGATATGTATATATAACTTACTCCCTTGGATCCAAATTAAGTGTCGCAACTCTGAACCGAGGTTAACCTTAGTTCAAACTTGCGACACTTATTTTGAGTCGGAGGGAGTATTATTTAGTGTTTAATTACTAAACAAGATCTAATCCACATTATGTATTCCACCAAAAATGACTAAGCATATGCCCTATATACATTTTTATGCTTAAATATGCTTGCTATGGGTTTCCATTCAAAGCTGCAAGGTCATTAACTGATATGTTATTCAGTTTTTTTCTACCCTGTATCTGTCAATAAGCCTAGTCATGTTTACACAGCTTTAGTAAATGGCATTGTATATGTTTTTCTCAGTAAATGCAAGACATTGTATTCAACACTAGTTCCTTTAGAAGGTAAGTACGCCATGAGCATGTGAATAACCCAGTCCTGTAGGCTTTGTGGATAGTGCTGCTAGGCTATGGCTGCTTATACTGCCTAGATGTTCTCAGTTTATAAACGGTTTTAGGAGTACATGCCTGTTGCAAATTGATGGGCCTGTTTTTAGATGCAGGGGCCTCACACTTCCAGTGATTTCTAACTTAGAGACTTGTATTTATGTAACTTTGCAAACAATTTTGTTACCGGCTTGTTAGCGATTGGAAATGGTGAGGTTCTGTGCACTGTGCAAGGGCTAACATTTCAGTTGTTCCTGCATATGTTAAATTTTTCAGAGGCTAGCTTGTGTTTATTGATGCTCTAGGTAATGGTTATGTTTGAGAAGTGTAAGGGGCTTAAAAAGAGCTTTAGAGTAAATTAGTCCTTTTGAATATGTTCATGGATCTTATCTGTAAGATGTATAGCTTACTGTATTTAATATTAGTATTTACTAATTAACAAGATCAAATGAACATTATGTATTCCACCAAAAATTGACTAAGCATATGCCCTATATACATTTGTATGCTTAAATTGATGTTTAGAACTTTAGATAGGCTTGCTATGGGTTTCCATTCAAAGCTGTAAGGTCGTTAACTGCTATGTATATATTCAGTTTTTTATCTTCCTTGTATCTGTCAATAAGCGTAGTGATGTTTACACAGCTTCAATGCATGATAATGTATATGTTTCTCTGTAAATACAAGACATTGTATTCAACACTATAGCCCCCTATGCAACGTAAGTATGACATGGGCATGTGAATCGCCCGGTTGTGTAGTTCTTTGTATATAGTACTGCTAGGCTTTGCCTGCTTACTGCATAGGTGTTCATAATTTGCAAAGAGTTGTTAGGAGTACATGCATGTTGCCAATTGGTAGGCCTGTTGTTAGATGCATGGGTCTCGACACTTGCAGTGAGTTCTTACTTAAGACACTTGTATTTATATAACTTCGCTGAGATTGATTTTTGCAAATTAAGCATTGTGCGCATAAGGCAAGGCTATATAAGTGAATTGTCACAGTAAGGTCCTTCCCTGGATTTTATGTGGCTTCCTTGAGTCGTACTCCAATGAATTCCATGGACTGACTTTCGCGAAAACCAATGCGCACTATATTATGGGACGGAGGGAATAAGATGCAGCCTCGACATTGAATATATATTTGAATGTTCCTAAAGACACTCTCTGTTACTGTTACTTCAATATGTACATGCATGTTTTTGATAGAAGCTGTCTGCAGGAATCCATACGCCAGTGTTTGCTTTTTTTAAACATAGCATTTTCTCTTGTACATAGCACTCTATATAGTGGCCAGGTGTATTTCTTGTTTTGTTTTCAAGAATTGCAATGGTCGGATAATATGCATAATGAGTGGGCTGTTAGACATAAATACTGCATAGAGCAAGCATATTGAAATGAATTGCCATAAGGCATTCCTTTTGTTGTTTCATTCAGCTCCATGAACACATATTATGTTCCTAAACTCTGGTGCGCCTCACTATGTATATATGCAAAATTCTAATTGATTGCTTGTAGTGGGGTTCGTCTTACAATGTTAACATTTTGTACTGTAACAATTACCAGAATGCTTGTGCTAGCTCCTTTTCCTTTTTCTTTTCCCTTCAGTTTGCATTGGTGTGACAAAGGTGTCATGAATAGGCAGACTGAACCAACTATTAATTCTGAGTACTTGCAATCTGCCCGATGTCTTTGATCCATGAAAGACTCATGAAACAAGTTGGCTGATATAATATGCTCTCTCCTTTGAAGGTCCTGCAGAGGAAACCGTCGATGGCGCGGCTGAAGAGCTGTAGCAACTGAATCTGCGTGACTATCTGAAGAAGTACAAGCTCATCTGTTAGATGAAGATAAGGAATGAGAAGCAGGGTTAACTTCTTAACAGGTGACGCCAATTAAGTTGTATTACCTCTGTCTCAAAATATAAGACGATTTGGTAGGTCATTTTAGTCTACCAAAACGTCTTATATTTTGGTACGGAGGTTGTATATTTGTCCATGTACCACATTAGCTGTCTCTTCCACTAGTGATATCATAACAGACTCTGCACCTAAAAAATTATTTTTCCTTTGTTTCAGGTAGGGGAAGCAAAACTGCATCGAAGTATCGGGCTGTAGTGATGCTGAGTGAGTGACCACTGGCCGGTTGGCAATGGCTGAAATGTTTCGGTGATCATTGTTTCAGCTGAGACTTTAGTAGTATTGTTTTTTGTGATGTGGCACTATGCATGGATGATCCACCACTGTCTTGGCTCAGAACTAAAGTCCAGTTCTCATGGGTATTACTGTATGGCAGAACTACTTCAGTTAGGCTGTTGTTTTTCCGGCTCTTGTCATGGGAACAAACAGTTAAGCTCTTGTGATGTTTCTTGTTGATGTTGCTCCGGCCTATGATGTCGTGAGCGTGCCACAAAATTCATCCTTTGTCTGGGTGAGATTTTTTTGTTGAGAAAAGGGGCCAAAGGCCCCAGCCCCATTGCATTACCAGCGAAACCGGAGTATCACCAAACCATCCATTACAAGCACGCCAAGGCTAGCAGCAGCAGTGCCTTGGCAGAGAACCAAAAACTGAAGAGGGAAAAGGTGAGACTGTAAACTGAAAAACACCGTTTGCAGCACACCAAAATGACAGATTCACAGGGATATCCAAGAAGTTGTGTGTGAGAGAGAGACAACAGAGAGGTACGAGGACATGCTTCCTCAGGCTGCGGAAATGCTCTCTTTGGGCTTTGAGGGTAGGCATAACGTAATCTTCCTTCCGTGATGTTTCTGGGTCTTTGGGCCGGGCTTCGCTCTGTGTTATGCCTGTGCTGCAAACAAGTATACTGAAAAAAAATGTGCCAACAAGACAAAAACGCCAAACTGTGACGTTGTATCGATTAAGTCCAGAATTTTGTGAGAGGGCTTTTATCATGGATGGATCTACCAATGCTTAAGATGTTTGGTATCTATGCGCTTGAGGCTATCATGATTCATCTACTAGGCTTGGTATTCAACACTCTTCAGGAATCATCCGCAGTTAAGGCAGCTAGATTTATAGATCAACTTAATTCAACTGTACGAGAACAAGCAAGTTTATCCAGAACAAGCAAGTTTATAGATCATCCGCTGTCCACTGCAGCTTTGAGATTTGTGCTACTCTTTTTCTAGACACAATTTATCTTGTTTCAGAGTGTCATGTAATATTTCATTGCGGTTTTTTCCCTGTTCCAAAGTGGGTTTCGTCGTGTACCAACAAAAAGAAGTGCATTTGTTTTAGATTAGATTTACTGGTACACAATGAAACATTTCGATACACGTTGAAATGAGAAAAAAAAACTAATGTAACACTCCGAAACAAGGCAAGATTTGCCAAACCTAGAAAATATAGCGTGAATCTCAAAGCAATGTGGATAGTAGATCTATATGCATGGAAGATCATCGCTTCTCCCAAACTTGTAGATATTGTGCTAACCTTATCCAGAAACATTCAAGTCTAAATTGTCGCCAACGAAACATCGGTAGCCATGTGTCGGAGAACTTTGGCAATGCGGTGGACATGTCGTTCTAACTATTTACTCTTGAACTTGAGCAAGCGGACAATTGTTACTTCAAGCCGAAAGCAAGCTACGAAACGCCAGGCACTATTGTTACAAGGCCGGGTGCCAGTGTTGCAGGGCGGGAGTCGATGGTACAAAACGGGACGGTGCTGCATGTCCGACCATTGCAGCTGCAAGCCTGAGCACTCAGTGCAACAAGCCTGTGTTAGTGACCCAGTGCACCAAGACAACACAGTGCGACAGCCTACAGTCCCTGTGAAAATTATGAGATGATTGGATATTTATGTTTGTATGTTGTTGTATTGATCTGACCCTCATACGGGGTATATATATAGGAGTACAATGTGGGAAGAGGATTGGAGTACAAGGCAAGTCTTTGTTGGTTTAAACCAAATATATCTCTATCTCTCCTAATCCATAACTAACACGTTTATACTTCTAACATTCCCCCTCAGTCGTAGCGGGAGTGAAGCGGACGATTGCGACTGAATTTGAAGTTTTGCGCTTCTGTCGTATTTCTCCGCTGCGCCATCATCAACTTCGTCGACACCAGGGTGGTGACTGTGTCCCCTTCTGATGCCTTCCTTGTCTCTCCTCTATTCCCTCCCGCAGTCACAGCGGGAGTGGCGTGGACGCTAGTGACGACATGGACGCTGTTGACTGGAGTTGTTGCCGATGAGTTGTTGTAGACGTAGCCATTAATGTGAATGTCGAGGTAGCCGTGGTCGAGGTTGTCGTGGTCGATGGTGTAGTCGTCGTGGATGATGAAACCGCACAAAGCCGGAGGCGCAAAAAAAGAATGCGCTATGACGGAGCTGTAAATGTGGACGATGCACCTTGCGGATGTCAGAGGGTGCCGTCGGCGATGAATCCACTGGTTTTGCCAGGACCATAGGAAACCCATCGAGCACACATCAGTTTTGCCCGAACCGTGTGGCCGTGTAGGGGTCGCCGCTATAGTGACGCCGTGACGATGCAGTCGTGCCGTCGTGGATGACGCGGTTGATGCCGTCGTCGTGACGCGGTCATTGCCGTCGTCGAGGTCACGTCTTGCAGAAAAGTCTGTCAGAGGACGCTAAGTGTCCATCTTGTGAACGAGGCGGCGGCGGTGTATTGACGATGATGTTGATGAAGACCACGTTGATGAAGACCTTGACGATGAAGTGTCGATAATGACATTCCAGCAGCATGTCGATGAGGATATCGCTTGAAGGCGTCGCTCGCGGCGACGATGTGTCGATGCCGTGTCGTGTGGCTTAGTCGTACAGCTTGGAGCATGGCAGGGTTGGCAGAGGAGTAGATCGTCTGGTACTCGTGTATGTCGGTGGAGGGTGCAGCAGGTCCAGTCGATGGAGTTCGCGCGTCGTTCGCGCGCGTGGTTGCTGCGGCCTTTGGATCTGTGGCGGTGCTGTGCGTAACGGGCGAGTCAAAGCCGAGGTGGTAGCCCGGCTTGCAGTCACCGTCAAGCATGCATACCATAAAAACTCCCTTGGATGGCCGTGACGTGCACTTGGTACCTGCCTGCGTGCATGGCATCCGACGGCGCCCGCGTGTTCGCATGCGCTCAGTGTTGGCCTCGCCTTGCGGGCGACGTGCACCTGTGGCCGTGGTCGTGGCCATGACAGCCTGGTGTCGGAGATGCGATCGCTTGGACGAGGCCGACCTATCGGCCAGATCGACGCCGCATTGTCCCGATGCAGAAGAGGCCGATGTAGATTGCATCGAGGTCGCGCGGCTGGAGCGCACGGACACGGAGCCGCTGCGGGAATACGCGCTGCAGTTTCCGCGCGTGGAGTCAATTGCTCGCGGAGCTTTCGCCCTCCCTTGATCGGGACGTGAGTCATCGTCGTTGCGGCTGGGCCTGGTCACCGTGGCTTGACGAACTTCGTGCCGGCTCGTCCCGGCTTGATGCAGATACTGTCAGAGCCGTGGAGCCGTATATGTATTGCCGATGCCGTCGAGATGCCGATTTGTTGTCGATGTAGACGATGATGCAGGAAGCCCCGCGTGGGATCGCCAGATGTCCGCTGCACTGGTGACTTCTAGCGGCTGCGTGGGTGAGATCGCTGCGACGAACCTTGCGCTGATTTTCACCGGAATTTATTTGTGGCTAAAGATAAACTAATCTAATTGAATTTTGAAAATTAGAATTGACCTGATATATGAAACTGATCTAATCTATAATCTATGGAACCGATCTAATCTTCTGATCAGTCGGGTGCCGCGTCCCCGGAAAGAGAGATTAATCTCCCCGGGGGCGGCGCGCTGCGGAAGTAGAATAGGAACCTAGGATCGGCGTCGTGAGACTAACCGCTCTAATACCATGTGAAATTATGAGATGATTGGATATTTGTGTTTGTATGTTGTTGTATTGATCTGACCCTCATATGGGGTATATATAGGAGTACAATGTGGGAAGAGGATTGGAGTACAAGTCAAGTCTTTGTTGGTTTAAACCAAATATATCTCTATCTCTCCTAATCCATAACTAACACGTTTATACTTCTAACAGTCCCAACTATAGGAGAAGGAATCAAAGGAAGAAGCCCAACACTGGTGTCTCCTTCTTGGAGCGGGTGTGAGGCCTAGCCTAACTGGGGGCTTATTTGTGTGTGTCGTGTATCGACCGAGGCATCGGTGATCACTTTACTTGTCTTGCCATGACCACCCTGTTCCTCTTCGGTTCTTCCTACCCCGACTCTGGAACAATTGTGGCATGTACCCCTGAATTTTGTATGATTGAGAGGAACTGACACTAGAGAACCTTAACACTTGTAATCAAAGCTTAAATCCCTACACTGGTGTCGGTGCCCGACTACCTCGTCAAGCCCACATCCACCACAAGATAACATAAGCAAGTGTTGGCCATTGAGTCGCATATCATCGAGATCCTGGAGAGGATAAAGAAGCTCGATGAGATCTAGGAGGTGCAATGATTACCTTTGATCTAGTTTCAGATGTAAATAGTACCTGCCTTTTTCCCCTTAGGTCCGAGAGGGGCACATCGCCTGGCCACCTTTCCTTGTAGAACCTAATTTCAAACCATCCTTGATTTTGAAAGATCCGAACTGAAACAAAAGTTCGTCACTTCCATCAAACCAGCCCCAACAGTGTGAATCCTCTGATTTTCATTGAATGTGAGAAATCTCTTTCAAGTCAATGTACTTGTTACACAGGTCTTGCCGTACCCCCATTATCGGTAACAAGCTTAAATAGCCATTTACAAAGGACATTGATGATCTAAATATCTATATATCCTGTATCTCAAGGCTGCCATGTTCTTTTAGATGACAAAGTGAGTTGTGAAACTATAGAATTATTATTATTGCTATAAGTGAACTTTGCAACAAATTTTAAAAAGGAAATGCAATAAAAAGGTTTGATGTATGAAGCAATCACCTTTAAATACATTGCGATAGTGGAAGTTTTGTTGCCAAAAAAAATACATTGAGATAGAGAAGGAAGTGAATGGTGACGTTTATACTGTATTCGGAATATCAAAAGTTGCGACAACATAAAAAATCTCATAATCGCAACAACAAGAATACCTGGGGCAAGAAAGAAAAGAAAAGATGAACGAGAACGACACAATACTAGTTTGACCCGGTCGTCCAATAGACATGACGTGTATGTTCGTATGTTGGTCGTCAGTGATCGAACATCTGAAGCATGCAGCAGCAAAACCCAATCTGGTCCTCTCAGTTGACTCTGCCGGCTCATTTGGCAGCAACGACCATGCGTGCATGGTCAAAACACCTGAGGAAAACATGCAGAAATAAAAAGGGAACAATTGAGAAAAATATAGTCTCAGTCATGTTATCTTTGGATGAATAATCATTCATATCTCTGCCTCATTTCATACATTTTGAATATGATTTTGGAAATTGCTCACCTATACTAGCCACGAAATTAAAAAAAAAAATCAGACAACGACTGAAGGTACTTCTGCTATGAGCATGTGTGTGAAGCTAAAATTTGTACCACCTCATGGTAACATCGGCGCCCTCGTCTCTACTGAGCACCGTACCCTCTTTAGTTTATTTCTTATATTTCTATTTCTTGTTTCCTACCTTTATAATGCAACACATTCTTTGTATTTCCCTTGTTATAAAATAAGTATTACAAATTTGTATAGTATTACTTCCTCTCAAATTACTTGTCATGGATTTATTTAGATACAGATTTTATATTAAACCAGCGACACTTATTTTAGGACGGAGGAAGTAATTTGGTCTTTTGGTGTTATCATTCGCTCAGTTCAATATTGTGTCATCTTGTCCTTCTACTTCGCATAGCAACATCCAGCCGCTCATCATGCATCATCCACTCTGCATCCTAAACTTGTTGCCTGTAAATTAAAAATCCGGCCCGGCTGCTATCACCCCTTCAAGTTGGACCAAACCAAGAAGTAGTTGTCAGCATGCACGCGACCAAGAGGGACGTAATCGCTTGCGTCGTTGGTACCACAATCCCACAAGCGCGTCCGCCGTGGCTGGTCGATGAGGCCGTGCTCGCTAGCTTATAAATACTCCGTGTCCACAGTATCCATATCCATATCCATATCCAACACGATTTGATTTGCACCAACCAAATCAAGGAGTACACAGAAGAAGAATAAGAATAAGAATCCCACAGCCCTTTTGCCATTTCGGAGAAGGATCGTCAATGGCCGCGGAGACGATGCCACCCCAACCCCACGCCGTGTGCCTACCGTACCCGGCGCAGGGCCACATCGCCCCCATGCTCAACGTGGCCAAGCTGCTCCACGCCCGCGGCTTCCATGTTACCTTTGTCAACTCCGAGTACAACCACGCCCGCCTCGTCCGGACACGTGGGGCAGCTGCCATGGCCGGCGCCGCGGGCTTCCGCTTCGCCACCATCCCGGACGGCATGCAGGCGCCGTCCAGCGGCGAAGATGACGATGTCACGCAGGACATCCCGTCGCTATGCAAGTCCACCACGGAGACCTGCCTCGGGCCCTTCCGCCGCCTCCTTGCCGAGCTCAACGCGGCGAGGGACCGCCCTCCCGTCACCTGCGTCGTCTCCGACCTCATCATGGGCTTCTCCATGGACGCGGCCAAGGAGCTTGGCCTCCCCTACGTCCAGCTCTGGACGGCCAGCACCATCAGCTACCTCGGTTACCGACATTACCGCCTCCTCATTGACCGCGGCATCGCCCCACTTAAAGGTACCTACATGTATCGATCGAACACACATTGTTGGCAGCTGGCTGTGGACCTATCTGCTCTGGCAATAATACCATCTCTTTACCTGCATGCATGGGCCGTAGATATGAAACAGTTGACGGATGGATACCTTGACATGCCGGTGGAAGACGTCCCGGGCCTGAGGAGCATGAGGCTCAGGGACTTCCCGACCTTCATACGCAGCACGGACCCGGATGAGTTCATGGTGCGTTACGCCATCAAGGAGACAGAGCGCGCAGCCGGCGCAACAGCCGTGATCCTCAACAGCTTCGACGATCTAGAGGGCGAGGCGGTGGAGGCCATGGAACCGCTCCTCGGTGACGGCAACGGCAAGCCCAAGGTGTACACGGTCGGCCCGCTGAGTCTGCTCGCGCCGCGCTCCACGAGCAGTACCATCAGTAGCCTCAGCCTGTGGAAGGAGCAGGAGGAGTGCCTCCAGTGGCTCCAAGGCAAGGAGCCCGCCTCCGTCGTGTACGTCAACTTCGGGAGCATCGTCGTCATGACCAGCGAGCAGCTGGTGGAGTTCGCCTGGGGGCTAGCCAACAGCGGCCAGCACTTCGTATGGGTCATTCGCCCCGACCTCGTGAGGGGCGACTCCGCGGTGCTTCCCCCGGAGTTCTTGACGGAGACGGCGGGGCGCAGGCTCATGGCCTCCTGGTGCCCGCAGCAGGAGGTGCTGAACCATCCGGCGGTGGGCGCGTTCCTGACGCACAGTGGCTGGAACTCGACACTGGAAAGCATGTGCGGCGGCGTGCCCGTCATCAGCTGGCCCTTCTTCGGCGACCAGCAGACCAACTGCAGGTACCAGTGCAAAGAGTGGGGCGTCGGCATGGAGATCGACAGCAACGTCCAGCGCGATGCCGTCACGGGCCTCATCGCGGAGCTCATGGACGGGGAGAAGGGCAAGCAGATGAGGAAGAGGGCGATGGAGTGGCAGGAGAAGGCCATCATGGCGGCCAAGCCCGGCGGTTCGTCCCACCGCAATTTCGACGAGTTGGTCCGGGATGTACTCCTGCCCAAGAACGGCAACGACGCACACGGTGTCGCGCGGGATTAATGCATGGGAAACCAAACGTTTGTGCTGCAAAATTACCATATTTTATGAAATGTGCCCCTTAAATGACAGTTTGTAAACTGCAACTATATATTTCAATTTGGCTTGGTTTGTTTTCAAGCGATTGCAAACAGAATAAGCACATTTTGATGGACATTTAACTAGATCATATCAAACGTGGTTTGCTGGCTTACACGATTTTGAATTTGTGGATAGGGCGAATTCGCCTCATTTCTGCATAGCTTTGTTCCCGTTCCGTATTGCCGTTCACATTAATTAGATTCATGCAATACTTTAGACAGAGCGGTTTTCATATTTCACTGAGGTCTAAGCAATTCACTGTAGGATTAGGTTCGCGCAAATACAAAAAAAAGAAAGAGACATTTTCTTTTCCCATATAAAGATGTGACGATCTTCTTTTTTGGAATTTTCAAGGAGCTGCTACGTGTGCAGACCTGGTAGAAAGCCCAAAAGTGTGACCTTTGTATTTTATTTATTTTATTTTATCCCGAAAATCATTTATTTAATTTTTGAAGTACATTTTTTAAGAAGATGGAAAAAAAGAAATGCAATTTTCTAGGCCATCGGCCAGGCTAGGGCCAGGCTAAGCACTTTCATATAAGGCTTTTGAAAGCCCAACCCACAAACCAACCCGACCCAAGGTATGAACAGGTCCAGGATGATGACTGGATCCTCGAAATCATTAATTAAGGAGTGCTCCTTGCGGAGATCACTCCAACTTCCCCAGGTTGCGACAAGTGGCGCGCTGCATATGCGTCACTTGTCGCAACCTGGAAGTTTTTCCCTTTTTCGTAGATCCGTTTATTCAAAATGTTTTATCTCTTAAACCGTGCGTCTAAATCTCGAACCGCTTTCGCCATTGGATTCCTCGCGTCGAGATCTTCAAAACTAGATCTCATGTTGATAGGTTTTGACGAACTTTCTTTTCACGAAAAAAACGGACGAAAAAAACCGACGAAAAAACCGAACCGGGAACACGGGTTTTTTTCCCTTTCAGAAAGAGGCACGCTCGTGCCTCTCGCGAAAGCACAACCGTGCCTCTAACGGAAGCAAAACCGTGCCTCTCGCGAAAGAAAAAAAAAACAAAAAACGCGTTTTTTTCCTTTCCGAAAGAGGCATGTCGCGAAAGCACAACCGTGCCTCTAGCGGAAGCAAAACCGTGCCTCTCGCGAAAGAAAAAAAACAGAAAACACGTTTTTTTTCCTTTCCGAAAGAGGCACGCCCGTGCCTCTCGCGAAAGCACAACTGTGCCTCTGGAGGAAGCAAAACCGTGCCTCTCGCGAAAGAAAAAATAGAAAACGCGTTTTTTCCCTTTTCGAAAGAGGCACGCCCGTGCCTCTCGCGAAAACACAACCGTGCCTCTCGTGAAAAAAAATAGAAAACACGTTTTTTTTCCCTTTTCGAAAGAGGCACGCCTGTGCCTCTCGCGAAGGCACAACTGTGCCTCTCGCGAAAACACAACCGTGCCTCTGGTGGAAGCAAAACCGTGCCTCTCGTGAAAAAAAATAAAAAACACGTTTTTTTCCCTTTTCGAAAGAGGCACGCCTGTGCCTCTCGCGAAGGCACAACCGTGCCTCTCGCGAAAACAAAATCGTGACTCTCGCGAAAAGAAATGCATTTTTTTGCGTAAAAATATTATTTTTTTTGAAAAAAAATTTGGTCGAAAAGCTAGGGAAGACCGGTAGAAAACCAAAACGTCAAAACCCCCCAAAAAAACCTTTTTAAAAAGCCGAAAACGCGTGCGTAAAAATAAAAAAAAAACAAAATCTGGAGGGTGCGTCCAGTGTGCGACACGTGGCGAATGGCTGTGAACACGCCAAGTGGTGCTGATCGTTGCGAGGCTCCCGAAGAAGCGCTCGTTAATTAGTTGCTCTCCTGGATCCTTCAGCGCCAACTAGGAGTTTCGGCGCCCACGCAAACGCGCTCTTGGGCTGGCCCAATACGGGGGCGCGCGCAAAAGGAAATTAAGCGCAAAAACTAGCGCTAGTGAAGGATTCGAACCTGCGACCTCATACTCCCTGCAACGCTGCGCCTGCGCTGAGTACTCGACCACTTGGGCGGGAGTGGTTGCTAAAATCTTTTCCGTCCTTATCTTCTTTCCTTCTTTCTTCTTTCCTTTTTCCTTTATTCCGTTTTTCGTTTTCGGTTTTTTCTTCCTGATTTGATGAATTGTTTTTCAAATTCATGAACTCTTTTCAAATCGATGACTTTTTTTTTATGAACCTTTTTTCAAATTCAATGAAATTTTGAAAAAGGTTCACAAATTTGAAAAAAAAGTTTAGTGAATTAAAAAAGTTCATCGAATTTGAAAGAAAAGTACATCCATCTTTTTCAAAAACGTTCATTGAATTTGAAAAAAGTTTATCCATTTTGTGAAAAGTTCATCGAATAAAAAAATCAAATCTCACAAAAGTTCATCTAAATTAAAAAAAGTTCATCAATTTTGAAAGAAAGTTCATCGAATCTGAAAAAAGTTCATCGAATTTAAAAAAAACATCACATTTGAAAAAACATCAATTCTAAAAAAAGTTCATCGAATTTGAAATCAATTCATCGAACCTGGAGAAAATTTCATCGATTTCAGAAAAAATTCATCAAAATTGAAAGGCGTTCATCGAATTTGAAAAAAAATCATCAAAAAAAGTTCATCAAATCTGAAGAAGAGTTCATCGATTTGAAAAAAGTTCATTGAAACTGAAAAGGCATTCCTTGATTTTTAAAAGAAGTTCATCGATTTTTGAAAAAGATCATCAAAATTGTTAAAAAGTTCATAGAATTTCAAAATAGTCCATAGAATATGAAAATAGTTCATTGAATCTGAAAAAATCATCAAATTAAAAAAAAATAGTTCATCGGTTTGAAGAAAAAGTTCACTAAACCTTGTGCATTTTGGAAAAAGATAAATAAAAAGAAAAGAAACAGAAAAAGAAGGAGAAACGAAATAACATAGAAAGAACAAGAAAAAAAACCAAAACAGAAAAACGGAGAAAGCCGGATAAAATAAAATCCCCGGAATCAAGCCATGAAAAATGGGTGAAAAAAACTTTCCTGGGACTCCCGGACAGTAAATGAAAAATTTAAAGGGTTAGAAAGAAGTAACCTAGCACTTGTCGTCAGATGTGCAAGATGGGTTGCGCTGTGAACAAAGAGGTTCGGATGTCCAATACCAACGGCGCACCCATTTTTTTGGAGGTCTTTAGCAGATGGGCCGGCCCAGTTAACACGGCTGCAGGCGCGGGTTAGGAAAATTGCCCTTTAACCGGCGCCTGCAGCGCGGAATAGGGTTTGCCCACCACGAGTACTATAGCTAGCGCTGCGTGCCAGCCTACTGTTTGTGATAAGTAAAAGGGCCGCTGACTCTGTTTGCGCCAGGTAGTTTTGAAGTACGCATGTATGCAAGCCAACAAATTTTTTTAACCCCACTAACATAGGTGGCCCTCTTCATGTTCGTGGCAGACTACATATGTAAGTCATGGTTGGGGCTGAGGGTTCGCGTCATTTTGTAATCATCTTGTATGCAAAAGAAAAACATCAACAGAAAGTAGGGTGTTACCTCCACTGTTGAGGGACCGAACAAGTATAATTCCTTGTGTGTACACCCTACGCATCTTTGGTAGGCTGTACCCCTCTACGTTCATACCTCTTTACGTATTCTCAGAATTATATCCATGACACACGCTTCGCGTCCTCTTTACTTGTATTGACGTATATATTTGCAATGGTGATGTGTACGTAGATGCCATGCCACGATAGAACTAATTAAGCATGAACCTGACTCCGTGTTCAACAGTATGCAAGATATAGTACGATGCAGACTCCACATTTACACGACCAATGCTCCAGATTTCAAACTCAAAAAAGAAGCAAAAATAATGCAAAACACTACTGCCGCTGCTGATTCATCCCCGTCTTCGTGTGCATCGATCAAGCTGGTCGCGAGGCCCTGACAAGGCCGCTACGGAACCGCGTGGCCTCGTCCACCATTGTCAGCCGTGCACTTGAGGATTTTGGACAGCACTTGACGATTGGTCGACCGTGACCCGTGAAATGTACACGCGCGTCTACTTTCATCATTGTTGTTCCGACTTCCAAGCTTCCTAAACGACACACGGCAGGCAGTTGGACAGTCACTTTTACATGCATGCACACTTCCGACTTCACAGTGTACCGCGGCAGGAGGGCTTGGCCAATGCTCCACGGCCCTGGTCTACAAGGACATCGACCGCCAACCACGGCACTGCGACTAGCACACGAGGCGCCGAGCCGGTCCAATTACACAGCGGAACCGCGTACGTGGCTGGCGTCTTCGCCTTCAGACCAGGGGGTCGTTGCTTTGGCGCGACATGAGCTAAGGTCACTGCGTCCATCATTTGCTCCTCTGCACAAAGTAGTATGGTTCACGTTCCAGTTGGCAGGCAGGAAGGGAACAGCTCTTCGCCGCATTGCAGTTTAATTATGCATTCTTTTTTGAAAATGATTAATGCTGGACATTCGAGATTTGACCATGGCAAATCAAACATTTTTGTATGGCAATTTTAGTGACGCGGGGATAACAAATTTAGCTGACATGCAACCATGCACCTATTCTGTGACTCCTATTTCTACGGATCATAACATCGGCTCAAGCATAACTGCACAAGCAAATAAATACTCCCAATCAGGCGGCTAGGTGATGGCCTTTTCACTGCTTTCGAAACAGGCATTCACCTTGCTTTATAATAAAGCAAAAACGACCGAAGCGATACAAAGTGATGAAAAAAAAATCCTCTTACAAAGCAAGGTGGTCCAATTACAAGAGCATAAACTGTACTACAGTCTGCACACCGACAGCCATGGATTCGACCGTGCATCTCACCTTGGCGAACATGTAGTAGGATAAAAAAAAAAGGGCAATCTGGTGCATGTAGCTCCCGCTTGCGCAGGGTCCAGGGAAGGGTCCGACCACTTTGGGTCTATAGTACGCAGCCTTTCCCTACATTTCTGTAAGAGGCTGTTTCCAGGACTTGAACCCATGACCTCATGGTTGTGTACAAATTTGCATGCCTAAAAATATCTACAAACGCCCCTATAAATAGATGTTGCTGTACGCCGTTGAGCAAGCATCGGCATATTGCAAGCCACTTGCAGAATGACTCCAACTAAGCAACACCACCTCCATGCTCTCCTGCTCCTCCTCATATGCTCCTACTCCATAGATGCTGCAGCCAAGCATAATACCGCTGTCCTTTGCCACCCCGATCAAGCTTCTTCCCTGCTTCAGCTAAAGCAATCCTTCATCGACGTCGATGCAAAGTTGGCTTCATGGCGAGCTGGAAATGACTGCTGTCACTGGGAGGGCGTCGCTTGTGATGTGTCCTCGGGGAGAGTTGTTTCCCTAGACCTTGGTGGGTATAACTTGGTGAGCCGTCGTCTTGACCCTGCAATCTTCAACCTCACCTCTCTGAGGAACCTCAGCGTTGCGTACAATGACTTCGGTACTGCCACCCTCCCATCTCACGGGTTCGAGCGGCTCACAAATATCATCCATCTTAACTTCTCCTCTACCAGTTTTTTCGGCCAGATTCCCGCTGGAATTGCCCGCCTCAAGAAGCTTGTCACTCTTGATTTTTCTTATAATCTCGAATTATATCTGCAAGAGCCAAACTTCCAGACCTTCATGGCAAATCTAAGCTATCTGAGAGAGCTCCGCCTTGATGGAGTGGACATCTCCACCAGCGGATCAACTTGGTCCATTGTTTTAGTGGACTCTGTTCCTCAACTGCAAATTCTTAGCTTGTATCTGTGCGGCATGTCTGGTCCTATCCATCCTTCTTTCTCGAGGCTTCGTTCACTAACGATTATCAATCTCAGAAACAATGAGAGGCTCACTGGCAAAGTTCCTGAATTCTTTGTTTTTCTTTCTTCCTTGAGAATTCTTGATATATCAGGATGTTCTTTTAGAGAGCAATTTCCAACAAAAATTATCCTGATGAAAAGTTTGAGGGTGCTAGATTTATCTGAGAGCCCTAAACTTTCTGTGTGCTTACCAGATTTCCCAGTTGGAAATAACCTGGAGGTGTTAAATCTAGCAGGGACCACTTTGTCTTGTGATATACGGTCGTCTCTTACAAATCTCAAGTCTTTGAAGAATTTGGGTCTAAGCACTTCAGAAGTTTCCATGGAGCTCTCTTTGATAGTACATAATCTTTCATCATTGAATGAACTGCAACTTTATGGAGGAGAAATGGAGAATACAATACTATCTTGGATAGGCAATCTTACACAATTGACATACTTGATGCTATATGGCTATGATTTCTCTCAATCAGTGCCCTCTTGGATTGGCAATCTAGCAAGTTTGGAAGGTTTGATAATTTGGAATTGCAATTTCCTTGGGACAATACCTTTCCAGATTGGCAGTCTTGCGAATTTGACAGTATTGGACCTCTCAGATTGCAACTTCTCTGGTTCAATTCCCTCAACAGTTGGGAACTTGGTCCAACTTGAAGATTTGAATCTTGGGGGCTGCAACCTTTCTGGTGAGATCCTAACTAATGCTTGTTTCTCTTCCTGCCTAAAATCGAATGACAACACAGTTGATACACTTGTTGCATCTATAATTTATACTTTGATAAGAGAAAGTTCTTTTATTTCATTACTAAAACCAATGATTGGAAATATTTGAAGGATTCAACTCTAGCATTATTGGTGATGTGGGAAATTTGGAAGCACGGGAACAATATTGTCTTTAACCAGGCTTCTCTCTCAGTTAGACATGTCATGCATAGGGTCTTGGAGGCGTGCAAGCTGTGGATAGTAGCTGGGTTATTTAGAGGGGATTTGGTGAACTTCGTAGTGGAGCTAACTAGGTAGGCTAATAGTGAGTAATCCCTATGTAATTCAGGTGGACTTGGGAGAAATCCCTTGGTGTAATCGGTGGATGGGCATATCGCTCTTTCTTCTATGAATTTATGATAAGCATGCTTGTACATATTTCAAGAAAAAATAAATCTAGTATGGTACCTAGAAATACACCACAAGACATATCGAAGTCTAACTTGAAAAGAAAAATAGTCATTATGTGGACTACCTAAAAAAATTATATTAGTGCATGTATTTAGTGAAAAGGTAAAATATTTCAGTACACAATATGTTTTGCAATGTTTGATAAGTTGTGAATTTCTCTGATGTTCGCAGAAATATAACTATTAATGGGAAATATTCTTTCAGCTTCAAATATGCATTGGTATTATATTTTGACTAATAGTACCTACCATTTTCGTGCAGGTCAAATCCCAAAATCTTTGTTTGCTCTTCCAGCACTGAAATCACTTACTCTAAGTTCAAACCAACTTTCCGGTGCTCTGGAAGACATTCCTGTCCCACTGTATTCACCCTTGCGTTATATTCACTTAGACCAAAATGAGCTCACGGGTGCAATACCCAAATCATTCTTTCATCTTAATCACCTCAAATATCTCCATCTTGACTCAAATAGATTCACAAGCACAATTACACTTAGCTCTTTTTGGAGGTTGAAGAGCCTTAGTTCGCTGCGTTTGTCTAACAACTTGTTATCAATTGTGGACGAAGAAGACAACATAGTAACCTCTCTCCCAAACATCAACGACTTAGAACTTGCATCTTGCAACCTCACCAAAATTCCTCGAGCACTGACATATCTAGATAGAGTTGAATATCTCGACCTTTCGAATAATCAAATTCATGGGTTTATACCAAGTTGGGTATGGGAGAATTGGAAGGACCAGCTTCAAATATTGAACCTCTCTCATAACATGTTTACTAGTTTGGAGAGATCTCCTTTTCTTGTTGATATGCCATATTTATTCATCCTCGATCTTAGTTATAATAGACTTGAAGGAAGCATACCAATACCAATAATATTACACCTCTCATCGGTATTCATCTCATCATACATAAAGGTTGTGTTGGATTACTCGAACAATAACTTCTCTTCCATATTACCTGACTTTGGAAAATATGTAAAAAACGCCATGTACCTCAATTTGTCCAACAATAAATTAAATGGCCATGTGTCATCCTCCATCTGTAGTGCCAGCAAATTAAGTGTCATGGACTTATCATACAACAATTTTCGTGGTTTGATCCCATCGTGTCTGATAGGAAGCGGAAATCTGAAAATATTGAAACTGAGAGAAAATCAATTCCAAGGAATGCTACCTAAAGATATTAGAGAAGGATGTAAGTTTCAAACAATAGATTTGAATGGAAACCAAATTGAAGGTAAAATACCAAGATCACTATCAAATTGTCAAGACCTAGAGCTTCTTGATGTTGGAAACAATCAGATTTTCGGTTCTTTCCCATCTTGGTTGGGTGTTCTTCCACAGCTTCGAGTTCTAGTATTAAGATCCAACCAACTCAATGGTTCAATATGGGATATTAAAGGTGACTGTACAATCAACAAATACTTCTCAAGTTTGCAAATACTTGATTTGGCCTCCAACAACTTCTCTGGAAACCTACCAAAAGGATGGTTTCATAAACTGAAAGCAATGATGGAAAATGTCAGTGACGAGGGACAAGTTCTAGGACATGAGACAGATTCAAGATCAGGATTTTATCAAGATACTGTTACCATCACTTTCAAAGGGCTTGATCTTAGTTTCATCAGAATCCTAAGCACTTTCAACGCAATAGATTTCTCAAATAACTCATTTGAGGGTCATGTTCCGGAGTCTATTGGAAGACTTGTTTCCCTACGCGGACTTAACATGTCATACAACAAGTTCACCGGACAAATTCCACTTCAGTACAGAAACTTGTCTCAGCTGGAGTCAATGGATCTCTCTTGGAACCAGATCACAGGAGAAATACCGCCAGAGTTAACCTCGCTTACTTCTCTTGAGTGTTTGAATCTTTCATACAACAACTTGTATGGAAGAATCCCGCAAGGCAACCAGTTCTCAACATTTTCCGGCAGTTCATTTGAAGGTAATGCGGGCCTCTGTGGAGTTCCACTCTCCAAACACTGTGACAATCAAAGTTCAATTGCTCCAACTGAAGTGGCTCCTCCAGAATCTAACAGCTTGTGGCAGGACAAACTCGGTGTTATCCTTTTGTTCGCGTTTATTGGCTTGGGATTTGGAGTCGGCTTTGCACTTTCATTCTTGCTGCGACTGTATTGCCGCATGGAAGGATGGGTCTGCAAGCAATCATGAATCCCTTATGTAATAATATAGAACTTTTACTATGTACCGTATTATTTCTTCCTGAAAAAAGATATGCCGTGCGCATATATGGGTACTTTTTTTTGAGGATGCATATGGGTTGTACTTGTTAGATGAGACAACTTAAATAAGCCACTTTTCTGCGGCAGAAGTTACTTATCTGCCTCCTTTCGTTGCATTGGACTGCCTGCATTGATTGAACTTATGTTATATATACAATCATCACACATAATATGCAGTGTGCTAACTATTTTCCTGAAAATAAGATATTATGAATGTTTATGTGCCGCACTTGTCAGATAAGAGTATATAAATCCATTTTCTTTGGTAGATAATACTACTCGTATTTGTCTTGTTTTTCCATACACGATGCTCAAAGATAACAACTAAACAAATGAAACGGCTGATTACTTTAGCGATTTGAACTCTGCCTCTGAGGTTTTCTCTTTCTGAAGAGATACCCGGGCTAAAACTGAAACACGCTTAGCGCCGGCAATACAGCTACGAAGCTGACTGCAGCAATCTGAACCAAATATCATTAGAACGATCATTCAGCGTGAATTCCACAAGCCAAAAAATGCAAGGAGGCTGATGAATTCAGGAGAGAAAGCCGACGTGCGGACGTGCGGACGTGCACGCCACTTATACCCCCAGCAGGCACGCTGATCCCGTCTTCCGCCGTGCCTCCTCAGCATGTTTTCTTTGTTTTTTTCAAGAAGAGTTACTCCAACCCCAGGTCAGGCCAGAGCCTTGCCCAAGCATAACAAAACAGAGCAGTTGTGCGGCCTGGTGGCGGCCCAGCAGATCGATCGACGTTTTCTTTTACTTCCTTTCTTTGAGAGAGAGAGCCAGTTGCCTCGACGCCGTCGAGCAAGCCCCGCTCGGGTGCCTGCGGCCACCGGAGCTGCCAGAGGAGGACGCGACCCACTAAAAAAAAGAGAGGACGCGGATTTTTGTCTATGTGTATACTTTTTTTCAGATTTTTTTGAGATCTGAAAAGGTATTTTCATTGAAAGAAAAATAAAGAGCTCTATGGAGCTCGGGTGCTGCTTGCACTTTTCGACCAAGACATTCTTTATACTTTGAAATTTGTCCAAGTCTCTGTAAGACAACGAAACATGCAGCTGCCAGTACTGCAACCAGTCGAGTGCACATCAAGGTGAGCTGCCGTATTGCACGGGAGTTAACGTCGGCCACATAAGAGCATCTTCAATAGATGGTCCAAATTTTGGTGCTCCAAAATTGGAGATGTAAAATTTAGACCGCCAAAAAATGCATTTCGGAGCTTCGAAAAATGCTCAACTCCAACAGATGGTCCAAAAGAGCAACTCCAATAGATGGTCCAAACCAAAAATGTAAAAATCTGAAAACGGCCGCACGGCTGCTGCCAACCACTGTTCAACCGCAGTTTTGCATTGAACTAGCATAAAAAATTTGAAAATAAAGTGCATCATCATCATAGTTTCAATCAAAAGTGCATCACCATCATAGTATCAAATCCCTCTACCAAAAGAGCATCGTCTCAATCAAAGTTTTTCGCCCTAGAAATTGAAATGCACATGAATATTACTCATGCGGGCCATCAACACCACCGGCCTTGTGAACCGTGGTACGATCATCATCTTCACCACCGTCTTTGTCGACATTCTCAACAAGCGGCGAACTCTCGTTGCCGTGAGCACCACCGAAAGCATCTTCATTGCGTCCCATACCGGTCATGTTGCCGACGAAGCCAACTCCAACGCCACTCATGTTGCCGCCATAGCCATCTCCCAAGCCACCCATCATGTTGCCGCCAAAGCCACCTCCCATGCCGCCGAAGCCACCTCCCATGTTGCCACCGAAGCCACCTCCCATGTTTCTGCCAAATGCACCATTCATGCCTCCTCCCATCATGTTCATGTAACCACCCATGGCACCTCCCATGCCTCCTTCCATGGCACCTCCCATGCCTCCTCCCATGCCTCCTCCCATGGCACCTCCCATGCCTCCTCCCATCATCATTTGCCTCATGAGCATTTCATCGCGACAAAGTTCAACATATGCCTTTGCCTTGGCATCAAGAGTTGATGTGTCCATAAACATAAACTTGAGTGTCCTCTCCTCAACCATCTTCCTCTCGTCGGCCGCGGCCTTCTTCTCCTCTAGTTCCACCTTCCTCTCCTCGGCTGCGGCCAACCTCTCCTCGGCCGCCGCCCTCTTCTCCTCGGCCGCTGCCCTTCGCCGCTCGGCCTCACTCCTCTCCTCTATTTCCTTGAGCTTCAAGATTCTTTTCTCTTCGGCATACTCTTTCCTCGTCATGACAATGGCATCAAATCCTTCCTTGAGATCATTGTCTCCGGCCTTGGTTCCCTTCACTTTCTTGTTTCCATCGGGCCTATAAGATTTTGTCGCGGAGTGAGGAGTGGGGCTTGTCTCCTCAATGACATCTTCATCCTCAAGCACCACACTCTTCTTCTTCGACGATTCAAAAGTCTCTCTAGTTCTCCACTTCTCCTCATCCTTGAGCTCTTTGTAGCAATGATGAAAAGTGAAAGCTTTTCCTTTCCTTTTCTTCTTCTCGCCTTTCATGTTCCTCTCTCGAAACAATCCTTGTGCAATCATTTTCTACAATAAAACAAGCAACACATCATCATCAACATGTAGAACAAAGAGGAAATATTTGACAAAGCACGCACGAAGAGGGAATATTTACCAAGTCACTTTCACTGCAACCACTTGGGTTCATGCGAGCAACGTTTGACAAGCAACCGGACCACTTTCGGCATTCGACATTGATGGTGGACCAACGTTGGCGTAGAGAGTCACTCGAACGGAAGTGACCACTTGTGTTGCGCTCATCGAAGTACTCCTTGATGCGTTGCCAATAAGTGTTCACCGTTTGGTCGCTTCCAACGCTTGCATCTTGAGAGATTTTCTTCCAAGCGGTGCATATCAACACATCCTCCGCGGTGGTATAGTTTCCACTTCTTCCCTTGACAACAAAGCCCTCATCGTCCACATCAAGATTGTCATCATCATATTGGGTTTCATATTCTTGTGACGCATACATGTAATCATCATTTGCCACATTTGTCGCGTGCATGAAAGCTTCATCATCAAGACTACAATTAGACGAACAAACAATCAAAACACATACAATTTGAAACAGCAAACGAGAGGACAACCGGAAAGTTTATACCTTTGCGACATTTCGTCGAAAATGTTGGAGGCGGTGTCCGTCGGCGTGGCCACATCGTCCTCCACGGCCGGCGGTGGTGGCGGGGGAGGTTGAGGAATGGATGTAGGGATGCTGGAGGAGGCCGCCGCCGGCCGCATCGGCTGCGATTCGTCACCCCGAGCCGCCGCGGCGGCGGAGAAGGCGGCGGGGCGTCGCCTTCGGCCATGGCGGCGGAGGACGGTGGCGGACGGGCGGGTCGCGGGCGAGCAGACACGGGCGGGCGTGCGGGAAAGGAAATGTAGTGGCGGTTGGGCGTTCGCGGACGGCAGCTGGTTTTGGAGCAGATGCACCTCATGATGTAAATTTGCACCGCGAGGTGTTCCGTTTTACATCATGAGGAGGTCGCGGTCCAATTTTTTTTACATATGGACCGTCTGTTGGAGAAGCGTTTTTTGCCTTAGACGATCCAAAAGTTAGTTATTTTCACATTTGGACCGTCTATTGGAGATGCTCTAATGGTGGTGCACAAGCTTTCATCTCGGACCAACAACAACGCCGTTGAACCGAAATTTTACTGCTAGGAACGAGTGAAATGTACAGTTGAGATTTCTAAAGCTACCCTGTATTATATATTCCCCTGAGCACCAGCTTGAAATTTGATGACTTCTAAATTTTTGCGATAAGTATATGAGTTCTTTTGACTAATACTGAGTCCATGGATTATACGCACTTTTACCTTTCCGCCTTTGCTAGCCTCTTCGGTACCGTGCATTGCCCTTTCTCTCACCTTGAGAGTTGGTGCAAACTTCACCGGTGCATCCAAACCCCGTGATACGATACGCTCTATCACACTTAAACCTCCTTATATCTTCTTCAAAACAGCCACCATACCTACCTATTATGGCATTTCCATAGCCATTCCGAGATATATTGCCATGCAACTTTCCACCGTTCCGTTCATCATCATCATGACATACTTTACTTTTGTCACATTGCCATTGCATGATCATGTAGTTGACATCGTATTTGTGGCAAAGTCATCATGCATAATTTTTTATACATGTCACTCTTGATTCATTGCACCATCCCGGTACACCACCGAAGGCATTCATATAGAGTCATATCTTGTTCTAGTTTCGAGTTGTAATTCATATGTTGTAATCAGTGAAAGTGTGATGATCATCATTATTAGAGCATTGCCAAAAAAAAAGAAAAAAAAAGAAAAAAAAGAAAAGGCCAAAAGAAAAAAAGAAAGTCCCAAAAAAAGAAAAGAAAAAAAATAAAAAAATAAAATAAAAAGGGCAATGTTACTATCTCTTTTTCCACACTTGTGCTTCAAAGTAGCACCTTATTCTTCATGTAGTGAGTCTCATATATTGTGCTTCAAAGTAGCACCACGTTTTTCATATAGTGAGTCTCATAGGTTGTCTTTTTCATACTAGTGGGAATTTTTCATTATAGAACTTGGCTTGTATGTTCCTACAATGGGCTTCCTCAAATGCCCTAGGTTTTCGTGAGCAAGCAAGTTGGATGCACACCCACTAGTTTTCTTTTGTTGAGCATTCATTTATAGCTCTAGTGCATCCGTTGCATGGCAATCCCTACTCCTCATGTTGACATCAATTGATGGGCATCTCCATAGCCTGTTGATTATCCTCGTCAATGTGAGACTTTCTCCTTTTTTTGTCTTCTCCACACTATCCCCATCATCATATTCTATTCCACCCATAGTGCTATATCCATGGCTCACGCTCATGTATTGCGTGAAGGTTGAAAAAGTTTGAGATTATTTAAGTATGAAACAATTGCTTGGCTTGTCATCGGGGGTATAGAAATTGGAAACATCTTTGTGTGACGAAAATGAAGCATAGCCTAACTATATGATTTTGTAGGGATGAACTTTCTTTTGCCATGTTATTTTGAGAAGACATGATTACTTTGATTAGTATGCTTCAAGTGTTACTATTTCTTTTATCGATATGAACTTTTATTTTGAATCATTTTGGATCTGAACATTCATGCCACAATAAAGAAAATTACATTGAGAATTATGCTAGGTAGCATTCCACATCAAAAATTCTGTTTTTATCATTTACCTACTCGAGGACCAGCAGGAATTAAGCTTGGGGATGCTTGATACGTCTCCAACGTAACTATAATTTTTGATTGTTCCATGCTATTATATTACACCTTTTGGATGTTTATGGGCTTTATTTTACATATTTATATCATTTTTGGGACCAACCTACTAACCGGAGGCCCAGCTCGTATTGCTGTTTTTTGCCTATTTCAGTATTTCGAAGAAAGGAATATCAAACGGAGTCCAAGCGGAATGAAACCTTTGGGAGCGTGATTTTTTGAACGAACGTGATGCAGAGGACTTGGAGTGCAAGTCAAGAAGCAGCCGAGGCGGTCACGAGAGGGGAGGGCGCGCCCACCCCTACAGGGCGCCCCCCTGTCTTGTGGGCCCCTCGGGCGGCCACTGACGTACTTCTTCCTCCTATATAAGCCTACGTACCCCGAAAACATCCAGGGAGCCAACGAAACACAATTTCCATCGCCTAACCTTCTGTATCCGCGAGATCCCATCTTGAAGCCTTCGTCGGCGCTCCGCCGGAGGGGGAATCGACCACGGAGGGCTTCCACATCAACACCATAGCCCCTCCGATGAGTTGTGAGTAGTTTACCACAGACCTTCGAGTCCATAGTTATTAGCTAGATGGCTTCTTCTCTCTTTTTGGATCTCAATACAATGTTCTCCCCCTCTCTTGTGGAGATCTATTCGATGTAAACTCTTTTTGCGGTATGTTTGTCGAGATCCGGTGAATTGTGGGTTTATGATCAAGTTTATCTATGAGAAATATTTGAATCTCCTCTGAATTCTTTTATGTATGATTGAGTTATCTTTGAAAGTCTCTTTGAATTATCAGTTTGGTTTGGCCTACTAGATTGATCTTTCTTGCCATGGGAGAAGTGCTTAGCTTTGGGTTCAATCTTGCGGTGTCCTTACCCAGTGACAGAAAGGGTTGCAAGGCACGTATTGTATTGTTGCCATCGAGGATAAAAAGATGGGGTTTATATCATATTGCATGAGTTTATCCCTCTACATCATGTCATCTTGCTTAATGCGTTACTCTGTTCTCTATGAACTTAATACTCTAGATGCAGGCAGGAGTCGGTCGATGTGTGGATTAATAGTAGTAGATGCAGGCAGGAGTCGGTCTACTTGTTGCGGACGTGATGCCTATATACATGAGCATGCCTAGATAATCTCATAATTATTCGCTTTTCTATCAATTCCTCGACAGTAATTTGTTCACCCACCGTAATACTTATACTATCTTGAGAGAAGCCTCTAATGAAACCTATGGCCCCCGGATCTATCTTTTATCATATAAGCTTTCAATCTACTTTTATTTGCATCTTTACTTTTTGCATCTATATTATAAAATACCAAAAATATGTTTATCTTATCATAGTATCTCTATCAGATCTCACTTTCGCAAGTGGTCGTGAAGGGATTGACAACCCCTTTATTGCGTTGGTTGCGAGTTCTTTGTTTGTTTGTGTAGGTGCGTGGGACTTTAGAGAATCTCCTACTGGATTGATACCTTGGTTATCAAAAACTGAGGGAAATACTTACGCTACTATTGTTGCTTCACCCTTTCCTCTTCAAGGAAACCAACGCAAGCTCAAGACGTAGCAGCCATCAGGGCCGGTACTGAGATTTTAGGGACCCGGAGAAAAACCAGATCCCTTGGCCCCTTTTAACTTTCAAAAACTATTTTCAGTATAAACTTTGTGCAACTTTAAGTTTTTGCTTGTACAACATAGTACTAACAAAACATGTAGGAATGATTATCGTTTCTATTGAAGAATAATTGTTCGATTACTACCCTTCAATTACTTCATGTGCATTCGTTTGCATATTAGCGTTCGCATGTTCTTATTTTATTGCCGGTGCGCCAACTAGTCCTAATTAATCCGACAGAATTAACCACTTAATCATATATTGGGCCGTGTCTTGCATTTCGTCGATAGTTTTTCAGAAAGAAAAAGTGAATATAGTTTCACATTGCAAGTGCATGCAAACACTACCTTTCATCAAACAGTTTTACTCAGCCAAGATGCAAAAAGATGAAAGCTACACAACTTTCCTTGCATCAAGAGTTCACATGGTATCATACATACCCGGATGTGGCGGTCGGCCATGTACAACTCATCCTTGTACAAATCCTTGAAACTGCTCGCGGGCTTCCATGCCTGGTTCCGAGGATTGAAGACCATGATCAAGGCAACCATCGCTTTCACAGCTATGTCATTCTGTGCACCACTACGGCCGACAAAAGCCTTCACCCTGTCAAGCAAAAGAGCTAGGTCATAAATTAGGGCAAAATCGTTAAGAAATAGGACTCCGCTCTGAAATCGCCAGAGGATGGCGTATGTTGGAGCTGCGACATCGACGATAATAAAAGTAGTGGGGACGAAATATTTAGGTATATAGGATATGATTGATAGATGGTTGAATGATAAGGTTATTTTGTAGAGAAAATAGGAAAACCAAGGAGAATGCTTAGATGGGGGGTGAAGACGTTTGTGCTGATTGCAATAAGGTCTTTAGGCCTTATTTGTTTGGGCTTTTGCTTCTACTTTTGTAGCTTTTCCATTTTAACAAGAAAAAAAAAACTCCTGAATAGGTGCTTTTTTGTTTTGGCTTTTGGCTTACATCATTATATAACAATATTGATTCATAAGCCAAAAACTAAAGCAAAAAGCCCATACTTAGGAGATTTTGTGGCTTTTTTTTTGTCAAAGTGGAAAAGCTGTAAAAGCATAAGCAAAAACCCAAACAAACAGGGCCTTTGAGTGGTGCATGGCTGGTGGGTTTGGGATTGGTAGGATCGTTGCATGAAGATGGTATGTTTTAACTCCACTCTGTCTATTACAACATCATAGCAAAGTCCTCCTAGTTGCTTTTGATCTATCCTGCTTGGACTGCTTGCCACTCTGTCTATCTTGCTTGGACTGCTTTGTCGGTTGTGCATGCCGTTATGCTCTTGAGTTTGACGGTCCGATCTGTGGATGCCCAAACTTTGAGTTTTAGGTTCGCTCTAATCTAAGTTGCCCGTAGTGTCCCTTTTAGTTTATCTATGTTAGATGTTTGTAAAGAGATTATGGTGAGCTATTTTTATCAAGGGAGAGAGAGAGAGAACTTTGAAGCTTGAGTTGTCGCCCACGAATTGACTGCGGCCGTATGTCAGAAAACTTGAGCAAGCGGACCACTGTTGCTGGAAACCGAAAACAAGATACACAACGCCAGCCACTATTGTTGCAAGGTAGGTCGGGTGCCGGTGTCGCAGGCCGTGCGTTGATGCTACAAGATGGACCGGCGCTACAAGTTTGCAAGTTTGCTCGAGCACGCTCCCATGAAGTTTGCAAGTTTGAACATGAGTAGCCGTTTTGAGCGGTTTTGGGGTTCTGATGCCTAGAGTGATGTAAGATTTAAATAGCATCCACACGAGAGTGTAACATACGTTGTGGAATCGTGCATAGAGTGTTACGTGCGCAGATTGCAAAAGAGAATCAAGAAATCCTCTTTAACACTAAGCTCCCTAATTCTTAAGGTTTCACAACCAATTGAGGTCTCCAACTGAAACTGTGTCGCCCGATTTTGACCGGGTCAATAATTTCTCAAAGCTCTCTCATTCTATTCTTTTATACTATACCCTATGCTTCTTAGTTTATAAGGCCTCACATATAATTGAGGTCTTCAATTTAGAATTTGGGTCACCCAATTTTGACCGGGTCAATAATTTCTCAATGAGCTCTCTCACTCAATTCTTTTAACTCACTATATTTCCTAGTTTTTAAGCTGTTTCATTCGATTAAGGTATTCAATTTTGAATTTGATATACAATTTTGATCAGGCCAATGATTTTTTAAATCGATCAACAACCGGACTATAAAAATATAATAACCCCGCACACCCTCCCACCACCTGGAAAAATAGTGCCACCATTGATACTGTAGTACCGATATAGTAATGCAACCACCAACCTAGAAATTTCCCACTTAAATATGGGTTGATTAGCGGTACATACAAAATCACACCACAAAAGGTACACCAAATCACCGTATTATAAATAAAAAATAAACACACTCCATCATCTCCCCACTCGCCAAACTAAGTATCCATCAGTTCCAAATACAAGGGGTATTTGTTTTTTGGAAAATCAGAATTCTTTACCTTTACCAAGTTCGAAGCAAAAATATTGACATCCACAATATTAAATAAAAAATATAGAAATTTTTTTCATGATGAATCTAATGATACCGACTTGATATTATGGATTTTGATATATTTCTCTACAAATTTGATCAAATTTAAAGATGTTTAATTTTTTTTAAACAATACACCTTATATTTGAAAGCAGAGTGAGTATTTTTTTTTAAACCCAACGGCACCAAAGCGCGCCCAGCTCATCTAGTTAAGACGAATTGTGTGGCCTCCAACCCGTAGGTAAGCACATGCAGTTTCTGTTTTGGAGTCTGTTTGGTGTGTCCGATGGATCGATCGAGTGGCTAGCCACTAGCCAGCCCACTCATCCTTCCTTCCCGCGGATCAGCCGGGTGACGCCGCGTCCGCCTAATTAGAACATTCCGCTGCTAGCCGTGCTACAACCTGCATCTAATCTGAGTTTCCTCTTTACTTGTATCGTATGGACGTGTAGATATAGATTTACAATATGCATCTAGGACAGAACTGACTAACCATGAATCTGATTAAGCATCCAACTCGGTGCAAACTCCAGATTTACACGACCAATGGTCCGCATTTCAAACTTTAGAAAAATACTGCTGCAAAACACTACTTCCTCCGTCCGAAAAAACTTGTCCCTCAAATGGATGAATCTAACATCAAATAAATGCTAGATATATTCATTTGAGGGATAAGTTTGGGACAAGCATTTTCGGACGGAGGGAATGCTTACAGCTGTTGATTCATCCCCGTCTTCGCGTGCATCATGTTGGCCACGAGCCCTGTAAGGAACCGCGTGGCCTCGTTCGCTATGGTCAGCTGTGCACTTGAGAGTTTTGGACCGCATACACTTGACGATGGGTCGTCGGCCGTGAAATGTACGCGTTTGCATCCATCATCATTGTACGTTGTTCCGACTTTCAAGCTCCTCACCGACGCGGCAGGCACTTGGGCAGTCCCTTTTACATGCATATTCCAACTTCACATGTACCGCGGGAGGAGGATTTGGCCAGTGCTCCACGGCCCTCGTCTGTCGTCTCACATGCCATGCACACCCTGTTTCAGTCTGCTATATGCCTACAACTACAAGGACATCGACCGCCAACCACGGCATTGCAAGTAAGCTGGTCCAATTTACAACAGCAGAACCGCGTGGCTGGCATGTGGCATCTTCGCCTTCAGACCGGACCGGGGGTCGTTGCTTTGGCGCGAGACGAGCTGAGGTCGCTGCGTCCATCATTTGCTCGTCTGCAGAAGGTAGTACGGTTCACGTTCCAGTTGGCAGGCAGGAAGGGAACGGCACTATATATTACCCTCAGCACCAGCATCAAGTTGTAAAGCAGATAAGCAGTAGAAAGATGAGCTCTACCAGGCGCCCGCAGCTTCACCTCATCCTGCTACTGCTTGCATACTACTGGTCTACTGCTCCACCCACACCACTGTCAATGGCGGCACTGGCATCACAATTCAATGCCTCCCTGATCAGGCTTCGTCTCTACTCCAGCTGAAGCACTCCTTCCACAACCCAAACCTCTCGTCGTGGCAGCATGGCACAGACTGTTGCCACTGGGTGGGTGTCAGCTGTGACGGGGCCTCCGGTCAGGTGATCACTTTGGACCTCGGTGATCGTAACCTTCACAGCATCAGTGGTCTCAGCCCAGCACTATTCCACCTCACCTCTCTCAGAAATCTCAGCCTCTCTGATAACGACTTTAACCAAGCCAGCCTTCCTAGTTTCGGGTTTGAGCGGCTGACTGAGCTACTCAGTCTTGAGTTGTCTGGTACAGGATTGGGTGGTCAGATACCTATTGGAATTGCCCGCCTCGTGAAATTGCTTACGCTAGATTTCTCTGGGAATAGTTTATTATACCTCCGAGAGCCAAGCCTTCAGACTCTCATAGCAAAGCTGAGCAATCTGAGAGAGCTCCATCTAGATGATGTGGGCATCATAAGTAGCGAATCAAACTGGTCTGTTGCTTTAGCAAACTCCGTTCCTCTACTACAGGATATTAGTTTGTTTCAATGTGGAGTAAGTGGTCATATTCACAATTCATTCTCCCGACTCCGTTTTCTAGCAACGATCAACCTTGCAAGTAACATAATTTCCGGCATGCTTCCTGGATTCTTTGCAGAATTCTCTTTCTTACCGAAAAAGGGTTGCCCCCCGCTTTATATTATAAAGCAAACATCATCACAAGCATCCGAGCGAACCGATACAAACACACCCACCACGATACACAGCACACACCCAAGGCAAGATACAAAGGTGCCGGGCACCGACACACCACTCGGACGACAACCAAGCAAACTAGATATGAACAAAGAAGAACTACTTGGAGCCACCGAGGAGGGGTGAGACGGACAATGATGGAGCAAGGACTCCAGGACGGTGCCTCCCAGAAGGGTACGACCACGGATAGCCGCCACCGTCCGATCCGAAGATCAAGTTTTCACCCGGAGCCACACGGAGGAGTGGGAGCACCGCGACGGAGCCTTCAAGAAGGATACGACGTCCGTGGACGCCGCCGCCGCCGGCCAGTACGAGGACTGGGCAAGTGATGGACCCCGGCGATCACACCCCTCCGACACCCTCGCTCCGCCCACCACCCGCAGCCAAGCCCCCCACGAAGCCATGGCTACCCGCCCGCACCTGAGATGCAGGTTCCGCCCTCGAACACCACACCTCCCTCCACAAGGGCCGCCGCCCAACATCCAGGCACCCCCAAGACCATCCAAAGAGGGCAGCTTTGAACCAGAGGGACACCCCCGACCGATGTCCCGCGGCAGACGACCTGCCTTGAGCATCGCCGGAGTTGCGACAGCCTGCACGAGGCTGGGGAAAGGGGGAGGTGAGGGAGCGGACGCATCCGGACCGGCACATCCCTGTGCTAGTGACGGGTGACCCGAGCACGTCGGCGCCGCCCATCCCTCCAGCCAACCTCCCCACCGGACACACCCCCGTGCCGCCCCATCTCAGCAGCCGTCATAGAACAGCGCAAAGCCACCGTCGCAGACCCGGCCACCGGCGAGGAGGACCCCCAAGGACCGCCACTGACCACCAAGAAAACTCACCGGGGAGCCCATCAGCGCTGCCGCCGGCGGGACGCCTGGATCCCGACCAGCACGCCCACCAGCCACCGCTGCTGCGCCTCCACCACCACCAGCCACGACCATGGAAGAAGCGGACGCCCGCAGCCCACGCCGCCCTCGGCCCGCGCCGCCTGGGCCCAGATCTGGCCGTCCGTCGCCGCCGGAGCCCACCGCGCACCACCGCTGCTACAGCCCCTTCACGCCGCCGCCCACAGCCCGCGTCTCCGCCGCCGACTGCTGCCGCCGCGCCGCCACGCCCCGAGCCAACGTTGCGCCGCCGCCTGACCAGGAGACCCGCGCCCGCCGGGCCGAGCAGGGGAAGGAAAGTGCCCTGCCGCCGCCAGCACTGGCCAGGCTTTGCCCGCCAGTACGTCGAGGCGGCGGCGAGGGGAGGGAGAAGGAGGAGGGGGAGCTGGAGGCGGCGCTAGGGTTCCCCCCCGGCGCTCGCGGGAGCGTCGCGGGAGGGAGGGGAGGGGGGAGTATGTTATTGTGTCGAATTCTCTTTCTTAAGAGACCTTGATCTCTCGGATAATGATTTTGAAGGGCAATTTCCCACAAATATTTTCCAGCTAAAAACTCCGAGATTTCTTAACATGGCCTACAACCCCCGTCTTTCTGTGCAACTACGACATTTCCCACCAGGAAATAGTTTGGAATTTTTAGATCTGAGGTATACAAACACTTTGGGTGCCATACCAGACTCTTTTGTCCATCTCGAGTCACTAAAATTCTTGGGCCTTAGAAACATAGGATCTCCCAAGCAGGCCACTACTTCTTCCATAGCTAATCTTACATCCCTAAATACATTGTTGCTCTACGGGTCAGGAATAGAGAAGCCAATACTCTCTTGGATTGGAAGTTCAGAATCTGACGGAATTGATGCTGGTAGATTATAATTTCTCTGGCCCAATTCCTTGGTGGATCACAAATTGTACGAATTTGATGAGATTAGACCTCAGTAATGTCAGTTTATCTGGGGCAATACCATCATGGATTGAAAACTTAACCAAGCTTTCATTTTTGGACTTATCATATAATAGGTTGAGCGGTAAGGCAGCCCCCTTCCCTTCTGATATCACATCATTATTACGCTATTTTTTTTGGCATTTTACTATCCATTGATTACGGTTCTCTATCTGTATGCAGGTAAAATCCCAAAGGCTCTGTTCACTCTTCCTTCGTTGCAAGAAGTAGTACTATCATCAAATGAACTTTGTGGAACTCTAGAAGACATTCCAGACCCAATATCTTCCTTCCCGCACGACATTGACCTAAGCAATAACAACCTTGCAGGTCATATACCCAAATCATTCTTTGATCTTTCGAGACTTCAAGTTCTCTTGCTTGACTCGAATCACTTCGAAGGCACAGTAGAACTTAGCCTTCTTTGGAAGCTAAAGGCACTGGATTCATTGTCGCTCTCCAATAATATGTTATCAGTCATAGATGTTGAGGATGGATATCCATTTTCTTACCCCCATAACATCAGAAAACTAGAACTAGCATCTTGCAACCTTACAAAAATTCCAATTGCATTGAGGTACGCAAATGAGATGCTTTACTTGGACCTCTCAAACAACAGAATAGATGGAGTCATACCAAGTTGGATATGGGTGAACTGGAAGGATACTATAGGGTTGGACCTCTCACACAATATGTTCACTGGCCTTGAGAACTCTCCATCTGTCGTTCTTATGCACAATTTAGAGATTCTCGATCTTAGTTCCAATAAACTTCATGGCAGTGTACCTATACCACTCACAGCTAGCAACTCCAAAGTTTTATTGGATTACTCAAACAATAATTTCTCTTATATTATACCTGACTTTGGTAGATACCTTCCAAAGAAGACCTACTACCTTAATTTGTCCAGGAATAAATTAAGTGGTCACATACCAAGGTCGATTTGTACCCAACAGGAACTTGAGGTCCTGGACTTATCATACAACAATTTTGGAGGCAGGGTGCCGTCATGTCTAATACAAAGTAGCAGCATCTCGATATTGAAGTTGACAGATAATCATTTCCGTGGGAAATTGCCTGGAAATATTGTAGAAGGATGTATGCTTCAGACAATAGACTTGAACAGCAACCGAATTGAAGGGAAAATACCCAGATCACTATCGAATTGCAGAAGTTCAGAGGTTCTTGACATTGGTAGAAATCAAATTCTTGATACTTTTCCATCTTGGTTGGGTAAGATGTCTAATCTTCGGATTCTCATCTTGAGATCCAATCAATTGTATGGCTCAATAGGAGGCCCTGCTGAAAGTGATGCAACCAGTAAGCATTTCTCGAGTTTGCAAATTGTTGATTTGGCCTCAAATAATTTTTCTGGGAGCTTAAGTTTGAAATGGTCTGACAAGCTAGAGACAATGATGGTAAACTCTACTGGTTGCTCTAGGCCTTCGAGGATTGTACTACCAGGAAATTCTCACATTTAAAGGGATTGATCTTACATTTACCAAGATGCTGACCACTTTCAAGATGATTGATTTCTCAAAGCATTTGATGGCCCCATCCCAAACTCAGTTGGGAAGCTTATTGCTCTGCATGGCCTGAATATGCCAAATAATGCCTTCACGGGGAGAATCCCATCACAGCTTGCTGACTTGGTACAGCTTGAGTCACTGGACCTCTCTCGGAACAAGCTCTCGATCCCACAGGATCTAACCAGCCTAACATATCTTGCAGTGCTGAATCTCTCCTACAACAATTTGACTGGAATGATACCAGAAGGCCAGTAGTTTTTGTCATTCACCAACAGCTCGTTCGAAGGCAATGAAGGGCTGTGTGGAAGGCCATTAGCTAAACAGTGCAACAGTTCAGTTACAGGAACCCTGAGCTCATCGGCGTCTTCACAAGATAGTGTTGGGACCATAGTGTTGTTTGTGTTTGTGGGATCAGGGTTCGGAGTTGGCTTTGCGGTAGCAATTGTGTTATCCGTGGTTTTTCAGGCCAAACATTGGAACAACAATCGTTTCCCGTTCCACCAGTGATGATGATGTGGCCTGGGGTGAGTCAGTGTTTTTGTGTATCATGTATTCATATGAGTTTGTACGACTTGTATAAGGTTAATGCACCTTTTTCTCCTTTGTATATATGAATTGTAAAGTAAGGGAACGGAATCATAGTATGAGCTTGTACGAACCTACTCCCTTCGTCCCATAGTATAACAGCGTTTTTGACACTAGTGTAGTGTCGAAAACGCTCTTATACTATGGGGCGGAGGGAATACTTTTGAAGGTTAATCAAGGCAGAGTATGTGGTCAAATTTGATCTTCATCTCTCTTGCGACGGATTAGACCAAAAGATTGGTCAATTGAGGTCAGCTGAAAAGGTAATAAATGCAGAATTGATGTCACGCTAGTCAAGTTCAATTAGAATTACGGTTCCTAGTGTTCAAGCAATCATGTATGTCACGCAACAATTTGAAAGGAAAACCAAAAGAGAGATGTGTGTATTTTGCCCCCACCTGTAGCCTGTAGGATGGAGTCGTGGCCCAGGCACATTCCATCGAACACCTTGAGCGTGAAGACGAACCCCATGCGTCCCCCAGTCATCGCAAAGCGGAAAAATATCCAGATCGAGGCAGCAACTCGGGCGGCCTTCCTGCTCCGGCTAGGCGCATTTCCTGGGTCTCATCTGTCCTGCGAGCTCCAGGTAGAGGCTGAGATTGTCAGGAGTTGGAGTGGGGGCGAGGCGGAGAGATAGACAAGGAGCGTCGGGACGATTGCGCGTCAGGCAGCAGTACATGCGCGAGGGGGATGGAGAGCGGCGCGTGACTTGGAGCATGAGCTACAGCCGAGTCGCCTGTGGACGCCGGCGTTGTGACGGGAGGCGCGTGGGACAGTGCCACGCCTCCACGGACAGGCAGCCGCACCGCCTCTTCTCCGTCGCTTCGATTAGTTTTGGAGAGAGATAATTGAATGTATAGTCCTCGTACTTGCTGGCTACGTCCACTTCAGTCCTGGTACTTGCTTATTGTATCGATACGGTCTCGGTACATGAAAATACATCGTCAATGCGGTCCCTGAGCTTGAAACGCCAGTCCTGACTCTACACGTGCACGACGTACACCGTACTCCGCTGTATGCCACGTCAGCCCGGGACCCACCAGTCAGGTCGGACCCACCAGTCAGCTCTAGCCCCACCTGTTATTTCGCAAATTGCCCCTTGTTCTCGTCTCGATCTCCCCTGTTCTCCCCCCCCCCACACGCTAAACAGAGGAGTGCAAGCAGAGAGCAAAACCTAGCGGCCATGGTGTGCGGCGGCGGATGATCAGCGTATCGTGCGCCCTCTGTTTGTATTGTGTGCGGCGGCTGAAGCAAGTTGGACCCCCGGTGAAAGGAGTCGACGCAGTTTGGCGGCGATGCAGGTCCGGTGACGGCGGCCCGACGGCGAGGCGGCTCCGGCGTACGGTACGTCAGTACCCAGTGTTCTTGGGTCGATTTGATGTACAATTGGGGTGAAAAAATGTTTATTTGCTGTGATTAGGCCGTTTTGCCCATGCTAGTTCTATGAATATGTGGACTGTATGCAAATTTGCAGAAATTATTCTAGGGTTTGAGTTATTTATGTTCTTAATGTTCAGTTATCTGAAATTATTGATGTTCTTAATGTTTTTCAGATAGAGAAAGTGGATATTTCACTGTTGAGGTGATCCATGGAGGCTTTTTCTTTGGGAGTGGGCAGAATAGGTGCTATCTGGATGGCCATAAGGTTTGCTTTGATTACTGTCATAAGGACATCACCTATTTCAGAATGTTTGAAGAAATAGTCGAGGAATTGGGTTATGAAATGTCATGTAGAATAGATATCTATTGGTTGCCCTCTGGTTGTCAGCTTAATGAAGGTGGTGCACGGCTTTTGGCTAATGATACTGATGTGGACTGTATGTATCTAAAGATAAATCTAGGGCACCACTTTCAAATGATATACCTGGATCATTTAGATAGCCACATTTCTGGAGGAGGAGCAGAATGGGATGATGTTGTGGCTAATCCAGCAGCACAAATCCCTCCTGTTTTCAGCCCAAGGAAGAAGGAAATGAATGCAACTGAGAACAAAGATCCCTGTGAGAGCAATGTTTCTTGTGGTGTTGTGGATGAAAGTGTTGAAATTGAGAGCACTCAGCAGTTCTATGTGAAGTTGAGACCAAGGGGAAGAAAAACAGAAGAGGAGGAAGAACAATATGCAGACTCAGATTCATCAGACAGTGATTATGTGCCTGAGATTGTGGATAGTGACTATGACTTGGAGGATGGAAATGGTGATCTGTTGCAGGAGGAGTTGCAACCAATGCATGACAAGAAAGGGAAGAAGGTGGTTGAGGATTGCAACTCAGAAGATGAGGAATTAAATGCTCCAGATTCAGATGAGGATGAGATGAAATTCAATTTCAAGTCTTTCACAGCAGCAGACATGCATGAACCTAAGTTCCATGCAGGGCAGTTGTTCTCTTCTGTGGAGCTGCTGAGGAAAGCTGTGAGAGAGTATAGTTGCAAAGAGAGAGTTAACATCACATTTTCAAAGAATGACAAAATCAGGCTTGCTGCAAAGTGTGAAAAGGGTTGCCCCTGGTATATGTATGCATCTTGGGATACAACAACAACAACAACAAAGCCTTTAGTCCCAAACAAGTTGGGGTAGGCTAGAGGTGAAACCCGTAAGATCTCGCAACCAACTCATGGCTTTGGCACATGGATAGCAAGCTTCCACGCACCCCTGTCCATAGCTCGCTCTTTGTCGATACTCCAATCCTTCAGGTCTCTCTTAACGGACTCCTCCCATGTCAAATTCGGTCGACCCCGCCCTCTCTTGACATTCTCCGCACGCTTTAGCCGTCCGCTATGCACTGGAGCTTCTGGAGGCCTGCGCTGAATATGCCCAAACCATCTCAGACGATGTTGGACAAGCTTCTCCTCGATTGGTGCTACCCCAACTCTATCTCGTATATCATCATTCCGGACTCGATCCTTCCTCGTGTGGCCACACATCCATCTCAACATACGCATCTCCGCCACACCTAACTGTTGAACATGTCGCCTTTTAGTCGGCCAACACTCCGCGCCATACAACATTGCGGGTCGAACCGCCGTCCTGTAGAACTTGCCTTTTAGCTTCTGTGGCACTCTCTTGTCACAGAGAATGCCAGAAGCTTGGCGCCACTTCATCCATCCGGCTTTGATTCGATGGTTCACATCTTCATCAATACCCCCATCCTCCTGCAACATTGACCCCAAATACCGAAAGGTGTCCTTCCGAGGTACCACCTGGCCATCAAGGCTAACCTCCTCCTCCTCACACCTAGTAGTACTGAAACCGCACATCATGTACTCGGTTTTAGTTCTACTAAGCCTAAACCCTTTCGATTCCAAGGTTTGTCTCCATAACTCTAACTTCCTATTTACCCCCGTCCGACTATCGTCAACTAGCACCACATCATCCGCAAAGAGCATACACCATGGGATATCTCCTTGTATATCCCTTGTGACCTCATCCATCACCAATGCAAAAAGATAAGGGCTCAAGGCTGACCCCTGATGCAGTCCTATCTTAATCGGGAAGTCACCGGTGTCGACATCACTTGTTCGAACACTTGTCACAGCATTATCGTACATGTCCTTGATGAGGGTATTGTACTTTGCTGGAACTTTGTGTTTCTCCAAGGCCCACCACATGACATTCCGCGGTATCTTATCATAGGCCTTCTCCAAGTCAATGAACACCATATGCAAGTCCTTCCTTTGCTCCTATATCTCTCCATAAGTTGTCGTACCAAGAAAATGGCTTCCATGGTCGACCTCCCAGGCATGAAACCAAACTGATTTTTGGTCACGCTTGTCATTCTTCTTAAGCGGTGCTCAATGACTCTCTCCCATAGCTTCATTGTATGGCTCATCAGCTTAATTCCACGGTAATTAGTACAACTCTGAACATCCCCCTTGTTCTTGAAGATTGGTACTAATATACTCCGTCTCCATTCTTCTGGCATCTTGTTTGCCCGAAAAATGAGGTTGAAAAGCTTGGTTAGCCATACTATCGCTATGTCCCCGAGACCTTTCCACACCTCAATGGGGATACAATCAGGGCCCATCGCCTTGCCTCCTTTCATCCTTTTTAAAGCCTCCTTCACCTCAGACTCCTGGATGCGCCGCACAAAACGCATGCTGGTCTCATCAAAGGAGTCGTCCAGTTCAATGGTAGAACTCTCATTCTCCCCATTGAACAGCTTGTCGAAGTACTCCCGCCATCTATGCTTAATCTCCTCGTCCTTCACCAAGAGTTGGCCTGCTCCGTCCTTGATGCATTTGACTTGGCCAATATCCCTCGTCTTCCTCTCCCGGATCTTAGCCATCTTATAGATGTCCCTTTCACCTTCCTTCGTGCCTAACCGTTGGTAGAGGTCCTCATATGCCCGACCCCTTGCTTCACCAACAGCTCGCTTTGCGGCCTTCTTCGCCATCTTGTACTTCTCTATGTTGTCTGCACTCCTATCCAGGTATAGGCGTCTGAAGCAATCTTTCTTCTCTTTAATCGCCTTCTGGACATCATCATTCCACCACCAGGTATCCTTATCTTCGCTTCTCCTTCCCCTGGACACTCCAAACTCCTCCGAGGCCACCTTACGAATGCAAGTCGCCATCTTCATCCACACATTGTCCGCATCCCCTCCTTCCTCCCAAGGGCCCTCCTTAATTACCCTCTCCTTGAACACCTGAGCTACCTCCCCCTTGAGCTTCCACCACTTCGTTCTAGCGACTTTGGCACGCTTATCCTGCTGGACACGAATCCGAAAGCGGAAGTCAGCAACCACCAGCTTATGCTGGGGTACAACACTCTCTCCAGGTATCACCTTACAGTCTAGGCACGCACGCCTATCTTCTCTTCTCGAGAGGATGAAATCAATCTGGCTAGAGTGTTGGCCACTACTAAAAGTCACCAGATGTGATTCTCTCTTTCTAAAGAGGGTGTTAGCTACAATCATGTTGTAGGCTAGAGCAAAGCTTAAGACATCTTCTCCTTCTTGATTCCTGATGCCATAGCCAAAGCCCCCATGCGCCCCTTCAAAACCTGTGTTAGATGTGCCCACGTGGCCATTGAGGTCTCCTCCTATGAAGAGCTTCTCACCAATCGGTACACTCCTAACCATGTCTTCCAAGCCTTCCCAGAACTCCCTCTTGGTGTTCTCATTGTGGCCTACTTGCGGGGCATACGCGCTGATAACATTGAGAACCAAGTCCTCAACTACCAGCTTGACCAGGATAATCCGGTCCCCACGTCTCTTGACGTCTACCACTCCATACTTGAGGCTCTTGTTGATCAAGATGCCTACGCCATTTCTATTTGCAGCCGTCCCCGTGTACCACAGCTTGAAGCCGGTATCCTCCACCTCCTTCGCCTTCTGTCCTCTCCATTTGGTTTCTTGGACGCAAAGGATATCAACACCTCTCCTCACCGCTGCATCAACTAGCTCCCGAAGCTTCCCTGTCAGAGACCCTACGTTCCAGCTACCTAAGCGAATCCTCCTAGGCTCGGCTAGCTTCCTTACCCTTCGCACTCATCGAGTCAAATGCGAAGACCCTTGCTCATTTTCCACTACATCCGGGCGCCGATGTAGCGCGCCACTAAGGATGCGACGACCCGATCCTCACTCACTTGCCACCGTATCCGGATCAAGATACGGCGCGCCACTTGAGGGGTGACGGCCCGGCCCTTGCCCATTTTCCACCACATCCGGGTTCCGATGTGGCGCGTCGCTGAGAGGGTTACGCCCCAACGAAAATCTTTTGGGTTTCATCTCCATAAGAGTGGCTGAGTTTTTACGTTGGCTCGCCAAGCCTATCACAACCCTCCTCCTTTACCCGGGCTTGGGACCGGCTATGTTGAGACAACATAGGCGGAGTTATGTATGCATCTTGGGATAATAGAACAAATTCTGTCATGGTGAAACATTTAATGGGGAACATACTTGTGAGAAAAAGTGGCAAGTTACAGCCTTTACAGCTAGGTACATTGCTCACAAATATGTGGACAAAATCAGGGCATGTGAGAAATTATCATTGAAGGCTTTTGTAGCTTTTGTGCAAGATGATTGGAACATGCAATTAAAAGGGGCAAGCTGGGGAGAGCTAGGAAGATTGCATATGATATCATATATGGAGATGAGATTGCACAATACAACTTGCTGTGGGACTATGCAAATGAGCTGAGGAGATCAAACCCTGGAAGTACTTTCCTTCTTGGACTGTCAGAAGAGGGACAATTTCAGAAGTGCTACTTCTCTTTTGATGCATGCAAGAGGGGGTTCTTATGTGCTTGTAGGCCAATCATTTTCCTAGATGGTTGCCACTTAAAGACACAATATGGAGGTGTTCTGTTAAGTGCAGTAGGAATGGACCCCAATGATTGCATTATTCCTATTGCACATGCAGTGGTGCAGAGTGAGGACACCAAAGCTTGGAGGTGGTTTCTAACTGCATTGAAGCAAGATTTAGGAATTGTGAACACTGAGTTATGGACAATCATGTCAGACAAGCAAAAAGTATGTCTTTAATTCTGTCAAATAATTATTGTGTGCTATATTTCTATCAAATAATTATGTGCTATGTTTCTGTCAAATAAAGAGTTATGTTTCTGTCAAATAAAGAGTTATGTTTCTGTCAAATAATTCTGTGCTATGTTTCTGTCAAATAAACACTGAGTTAAAGAGTTATGTTTCTGTCAAATAAATTATTATGTGCTATATTTCTGTCAAATAATTCTATGCTATGTTTCATGCAGGGTTTAATAAAGGCAGTTAAAGAGTTGTTTCCTCTATCACCTCACAGATTTTGTGTGAGGCATTTGTGGCAGAATTTCAACAAGAACTTCAAAGGAGAAGCTTTGAAAAATCAACTATGGAAGTGTGCTAGGAGTACTACAGAGGATAGATTTAGGGAAAATATGAACCAGATGTTAGTGCTCAGCCAGGAGGCTCATGATTGGCTTGCAGAGTTGGACCCAAAAACCTGGGTTAGGCTTGCCAGACTGATTTCCCCAAGTGTGATGTGCTGTTAAATAACAACTGCGGGGTGTTCAACAGATATATTTTGGAGGCTAGGGAAATGCCTATCATAAGCATGATCCAAAGGATCAAAGGGCAGAATATGGGAAGGAATTTTGCAAAGCAGCAAGAGAGTTTGAACTGGCATGGTGCTATATGTCCAAAGATAAGAAAGAAACTGGAGAAGAGTGTGGAATTTTCTAGAACTTGTCAAGCTGCACCAGCTGGACAAGGACTGTTTGTAGTGAATGATAGAGGAGTTGGTTTCAGTGTGGACACAAGGAGGGAAATGTGCAGTTGTAAGGTATACCGTGCTGTCATGGGGTTTCTGCTCTTAGGTATGACAAAATTCCACCTGAGTCTAGGGTTAACTCATGTTACTCCATTGCAACTTATTGCAAAGCATATGAGCACATAGTTATGCCTTGTAAAGATGTCAGTGAGTAGGCAAAGATGAAAGGCAGAAAAATCTTACCACCACCAATTCAGAAAAAGAAAGGAAGAAGGGCAAAAAACAGAAGACAACAATCAGAAGAGAAGGAAGGAAAAAGAGGAGTGCAAATCACAAGGGCAGGTGCTGTCATACACTGTGGCTATTGTGGTGGTGCTGGCCATAACATAAATGGCTGTTTGGACTGGAAGTTGGGACTTAAACCAAAGAAAAGAGAAAAAAATAAAGTTAGAGCAGAGCCTGATGTGTCATCTTCTGATGAAGAAACTATGGGCCTTACTCAGGTAATGTGTCTACTTCTCCAAATAGTACTGTATGTACTTCTCATAGCATTGAATGATTTACTAATGTGTACTAATGTGTTACTTGTGAGCAGGAGATTAATCTTCAAACAGTAGGTGTGACAAACCAAGTCCCACCATTGTATGAGCCAGAGACTTTAGCTACACTGACACAAGAGGTATGTGAAACTATACACAGGACCAGCTAATACTCTGTACACATAATTTGCACACACTAACAACTACCTTAACACTAATGCAGAGAGAGTCTAGGCTGGTCCAAGAAGTTGTGCAAGGGCCACTGCCTCAGAGTGCTTTCATACAGGAGCAATTCCTCTTACAGCCTCCAGTTCAACATAGCACAGCAACCAAAGGAGGAGATGTTCACAGGAAAAGAGAAGTGATAGCACTTGCCAGACTTAGGGCTGCAGCTGAGAGAAGGGAAATAGCATAGGCCAAGTATGATGCAGCAATGGCAAAATTAAAGGAGGAGGAAGAGAAAATTATTTTATCTGATCAAAGGAGGAAAGATGAACTACTTGCCAAGAAAAATGCTGCTGAGGAGAGAAAGAAAGTTGTACTAGAACATAAAAGACTTGCTGCTGAAATGAAGAAAAAAGCTAGTGAGGAGAAGAAAAGGAAGGCCCTAGAGGAAAAACTAGCCATGGCAGACAAAAGAAGAGAAGTTATGGAGGAAAAGAAAAGAATAGCAGAAGAGGCAAAAAGAAAAAGAGCAGAAGAGAAGAAAAGGATAGCTGAGGAGAAGAAGAGACTTTGTAGGACTGCATATGATGCAGAGGAGGCAATGTTCCTTATAAATCAAGCTGAAGAGTTGGAAAGAAGGCAATTATTTCTCCAAACATAGGAGGCATCAAGGTAGGAAGCTTGGGAGCACAACAGAAACCAAGAGGAAGAAACAAGAGCTGAGGCATGTGTGCAAGAGAGAAACAAGAAGGAAGCCCAACAAATCAGAGAAGCAATGGCAGAGGAATAGAGGATGCTTGCATGTCAATCCAAACCTTCACAAATGAAGAGAAGTGGAACTTCAAGTGCACCAAGTTCAAGTAACAAAATGAGAGGATTTAAAAAACCTAGAAAAGTTGGCATGTTCGACGAACTAAGGTAGGACAGGAGACATGCAGGTCAAGCTGGAGGGAAGTAGATGGTTTTTTTGTGTGATCTGCTTATGATCAGATGTGGAACATGTTAATGAGCATGTTCTGTTCATGATCATGCTCCAGATCATGTATTTTGTATTGTTACCACCAGATCAGTAACTTTTAGTATGGAATGTACTCCACCTTATATATGCAGATTCTGTACTCCAGCTTATATATGCACATTATGTACTCCAGCTTATATATGCAGATTGTGTTCCTGATCATGCTCCAGATCAGTAACTTTTTGTATGTAATGTACTTTTAAGATACAACACATTGTGTACTCCAGATCATCTCATATTTCACACAGCACATAATGACACAACAGGTACAATATTAGAAGATCATCTCAACAATACATAGATAGTCTTACATAGTCTAGCAATTACTCAATATTACATAGTCTCATAATTACTGAATATCAGATACCAAGTTCACAAAAGACACACTTAAAATAGATAGTGGTTCACAGACTACATTTGAGACATAGATAGTGGTTCAGACTCTTTTACACCTTAGAAATCACAGATACTGCCATCGATTTGGCCAAGCACAGTGCTGAATCGGTGCTTGCGAGTCAGGTCCTCCCCTTCATTCGACAGCCATGCATCCGGCAGGCCTTGGACGAGCAGCGGACCACGATCAGTCACCTCCTTCATGTGATAGATCACAGGATACAACAACGTCTTCTTCTTCCTCGGCGACGAAGGACCGTACGACGAGGCCATTTCACGGTCGACGAACTCTTCAAGCGACTGTGGAGGAGGATCTGTGCACAATGCCGGCTTAGGCTCGGGAATCTCCACGTCCACCACTTTGCCAACTTTAGATGGGTCACGGAGCCACGCCATTATCTCCAGCTCGCGCCGATTCTTCGGCGGTATGATCTCTATCAGCTCTCCGCCCAAGTCCTTCAGCAGGCCTTGCACTGACTGCTTCGACCACGCCTGATTGGGAAGGCCTTCGAAACTCAGCTTGCACTTGTACTCCAGAGCAGCCGGAGTGCCGCGAATCTCTCTTACCCAACGCTCAAACTTGATCCACCGGCGGCAGCACCTCAACTTCATCGATGATTGGAGCACCACCGTGCACTTATCCTCCGTTGAGAGCAACAACCACAGGTCATGAGGGGGGCAGGCCACCTCGATGCTCAACTCTGACGGCAGCACGCCAAAGCGCTCCTGGATGGCGGCCAGCAGTGCGGCCGGCGTCAGAGCCTCCTCGCCGTCTCCTACAGCAGTGGCCAGTAGGATGAGCCCGCAGTGGCGAGCCTCAAACGCATCCATGGATGGAGTGCACGTTAGCATGACATGGCTCCTCTCCGGCCGGAGACACGGCTCGCCCCGACGCCAAATCTCCTGCGGATAAGCCCGCGCGAGCAAGCTACGACTCGATCCACCTCCGGGGACGAGCGCCGCAGAGAAGGTGCCGCCATCTTCGCTCTCCGAGCCAGCGGACAGGGTGGTGGAGGTGACACTCGCGCCACCCATCGAAGGATTTGGGTGACGAGAAGCTAGGGATTGCGGGAGTGGAATTGGGGATTTTTTGCCCCAGGAAGAAACGGCTACAACGCCTTATCCACTCCCACGGGTGGGGCTAGAGCTGACTAGTGGGTCCGACCTGACTAGTGGGTTCCGGGCTGACGTGGCATACAGCGGAGTACGGTGTACGTCGTGCACGTGTAGAGCCAGGACTGGCGTTTCAAGCTCAGGGACCGTATTGACGATGTATTTTCATGTACCGGGACCGTATCGATGCAATACGCAAGTACCAGGACTGAAGTGGACGTAGCCAGCGAGTACGAGGACTATAGATGCAATTATCTCGTTTTGGAGAAGTCTCGGGATAAGTAGAAAAAGAGAGAATTGCCACTATACCACTAATGGAAACCACGAGTGCCAAAATACCACTATGAAAAACCAAAGTGTCAAAATAGCACTCTTCTCTCAGTTTTTCAGGCCACAATAGCACTCCCGTTATATGTCAAACAAATTCTCTTAGTCAAACCGTTAGCAACTTGTCACTTTTTCTAGTATTCCCAAAATGCCCCCGTAAACCTAAAGACATAGAGAAAAATGCGCGACGGTTCCTCGTACACATCTCTCTCCCGTATCCTCCTCCTCCTCCCAGCCCACTCATGGCGGCGCGCCGGCGCTCGATCCACCGCCCTTCCGCTCGCCCCACCGCCCTCCCCTAGCCTGACCGCCCAGCACCGCTTCTTGTGGCCTCGCCGCCCTCCCCGGGCCCCCGACGCCGGCCTCCAACAACCCCGACGAGGCCCGACGCCGACCTCACAGGACCCCTGCGAGGCCCGACGCCGTCCTCCCAGGTCCTCCACGGCAGCTGCTGGGGCGGCCTCCCAGGCTCCCGCCGCCGCCCTCCCTGGCCCTTGACAGCAGCTTCCGACTCGGCTCTCCCCAGCAGCTTAGCGCCATCCTCCCAGGGCCCTCAACCTTGTATGATTTTCCCCCTATTACCTTAGTATTTTTCATTTCAAGTGCAGCAAATCGCTGGTATTTTTCAATTCTGTAGTAGTCTCTACCTGCTATTATGTATTGTCTCTAGCAACTAGTATCTACTGTCAATGGTGAATGCTCCTAGATGATGAGCCTCTATTTGTGTGTTTCAAATTCAATGGGCGATTTCAAAGTAGAAATAGATGTCCAGTCTTACTTGACGATTGTAGATGGCAGAAGAGTGTACACAAGGGGCAAAACATGGAATTTTATGGCCGGTCGGGGCTTGTCTGTGGCGCGGATAAAGGAGGTTGTGGAAGAGAGGTACAAATGGTCTGCTGATCAGAGAATGACCATTTGGTATGGATCCGGAGATAATGCCGTCCCATAGATCTCTGAATCAGAGATAGCCCAATTGTTTGATACATGTTCTAACACAAAAGTAGTAAGGTTTGGTGTGACCATTGAGAGCAAACAACAACGCAATGAACCTGCTCCTGTCATGACTGAGGAGATGGATGATCAGCCGGTTCACGCTCCATTCTTTTCTTGGCCGAAGCAAGTCTATGAAGGAGAGTACGAGGTGATGAGCCTGTGGTATGGAATCAGGAGAACACCTATTTGCATGAGGAGAATGCTAAATCAAAGGAGAATGCCGCACCACAGAAAAATGTCGAGCCAAAGGCTGCAAGAGTTCCATTAGGATTGAAGTGACAACTCTTATGATCCACAACATGTGCGAGGGGATGATGAGGCTTTACTTGCGAACAATATGGCTCCTACTTATATCCACGATAAAAACAATCCTCGAATTGAAGTAGGAGCCACATTTCCTAACTCTAAAGCATTTAGAGTTGCATTGAGACAACTAGCAATTAGAGAAGATTGGTCCTTTGGCACGCAGTATAGTGACACTCAGAGATTTAGGGCTAATTGCACTGATGAGGATTGTCCATGGAGGATACATGCCTCAAAGTTACCGAACACTAAAACTTTCATGGTATGGTTGTTTGCTTCTTGCTTTGGCTCATGTGACTGTTGATTCCTTTCTTTTTACTGTTGTTTAGGCACTTATGTTTCTTAATGTTATTGTAGGTAAAGAAACTTCCTTTTGGGCATACTTGTGGGAGTACCAATTGCAGCAAAGGAATGGCAAATAGAGATTGGCTTGCTGATAAAGGGAGTGCTGCACTTGAGGAGGACCCCACGGTGAGTGCAAAACAACTTAGAGAAACTTTGCAAAAGGAGTATGATATTAAGCTTCAGTACACCGATGTTTGGAAAGGAAGAGCTTGTGCAAAGGATCAATTGGAAGGTACATATAAGGAGAATTTTCAGCAATTGTGGAACTTCAGAGCCGAATTGTTGGCAGCCAATCCTGGAAGTATATTTGAGATAGACATAAAAACAACTACCAACAAAAAGGGTGACATTGTGCATGTTTTTAATAGGTTGTTCATTGCCTTCAAGCCATGCATTGATGGATTTTTGGCAGGGTGCAGACCATATTTGGGGGTTGATGCAACTTTTCTTAGTGGGAAATACATCGGACAATTGGCAGCCGCAATTGGTGTGGATGGGCATAGTTGGATGTTTCCGGTAGCATTTGGAATATTTGAGAAAGAAAATACAGAAAATTGGGTATGGTTCATGGAGCAGCTGAAATTGGCCATTGGAGAGCCACAAGGGCTTGCGATCCATACAAATGCATGTAAGGGGTTGGAGAATGTCGTTTCTAAGGTCTACCCAAATTGTGAACATAGAGAATGCATGATGCATCTAATGCTTAACTTCAAGAAAAAGTTCAAAGGTGACATACTAGATAATATGTGGCCTGCAGCTTGGACATATGAAGTAGAGAAGCATGCTTCCAGGATGGCAGAAATACAAGCACAAAGCCCCGAAGCAATAGCCTATTTGAACATGCATCACAACCGTGTGTGGACAAGAAGCAAATTTTCAGCAATGACAAAAGTTGAGTATGTGTGCAATAATTTGGCAGAGGTTTTCAATAATTGGATTAACGACATGAAGCAGCTTGCATTGGTTGAGCTTTTGGACAACCTTAGGGAAATGATAATGAAATTGTTAGAGAAAAGGAGAGCCGTTGCCGGTGTGCTTCTAGGTTACATACTACCTAGTGTGATAAAGGAGTTGAATTTGAAAAGCAAGGGGCTGCATTATTTGGAAGCAAGAGCATCGCCAACTATAGCTGAGATTTTAAGAAATGGATGGAGGCACACCGTTAACTTGGAGAAAAATGAGTGCTCTTGTAGGAGATGGCAGATTTGTGGTAAGCCATGCACACATGCTCTTCGGTTCATATTCTCCAAAAAAGCCAAGCTTGAGGATTATATTGATGAGTGCTTCTCAGTGGCAAGGTTCAAAGCGGCATATGAGTGAATTCTCATGCCAATTAGGGGCAGGTCCCAATGGCCCAAGGTAAATCCTGGATTTGATATGATTCCTCCCAAGCTTACCAAGAGTGCTGGATGTCCAAGAACTAGGAGGATAAAGAATTACACCGAAGGTGGAACCGACAGAAAACATAAATGCAAAAGGAGTGGAGCATTAGGTCGTCTTCGGAAGACATGCAAGGAGCCAGAGATTGAAAGTGGCGCGGACCGAGATGCTAATCCTCCTCCACGGTAATTATTTCATGAGTCTAAATTCCTTTCACTTGTTGCCAAATGTCTTGCATATTAATTGCTAATAATGTTGTATTGAACTGTAGGAAAAAAAATCAAAGGTTGAAGCAATCATTGCAGCTACTTCTTCTCCTATTACACCAACTAAGCAAGGTACTCAACTTGGTACTCCTACAAGTCCAATGACAAGGCAAAGGGCAGCAGCTATTGCAATTGCTTCAACACCTCCTAGTGCCTCTACAAGGAGCAAAACTGCTGCTCCTAGCCCTCTTCAGTGAGTTTAGTTCATTTGGTTGTGAGAACCATGATCTTTTGCTCATGGTATGAGTTTGCTGTACTGGAATGCAGATTATACTAGCCACTTGTCTTTTCCATTCATTAATTTTCTCTAAAAACATTCGAATTCTAAATTTCCTTCATCCTGATCCTTACTCCATTCTCTCTAAAAACAGCAATGCCATGTGAAGGAGGATATCAGCAAGCTTTTGGATGTTGGGCGCTCTAGATCAGGTTGCATACTTTGTTCTTTTATGTTATATGACTTGTTGGTTATTCTGCTGTTGCTCACAACCTTTCTTTTCTGCTATCATGTGGGTAGTACTAGAAAGAAAACATCCAACACTAGGACATCTACATTCAAGAAATGTCATAATACTAACTAATACCATTTTCAACTTGCAGATATATGGATTTTGGTTCGTCAATCAGGGAGAGTAGAGAGCTGCATTTCCTTAGTCAGTTGCAGTTCTAACTGTTTTTATTATAACTTGTAGCAGATTAATTAGACGCAATCTAACCGGAGCAACTACTCCTATCCTATGGTACAATGACTGTTTGCAACTGTGCTTGCATGCTTAGTAGCAGAATGGTGTATGTGATCAGGAGGTCTTTTGCTAATTGCTATATTGTGCTGTGAGAACCATCCTGTGTCCATGTCCATTTTGTGTTGAAGAGGTAAGGGCATGCAAGTCTTTTTTGGATGATGTTAGTCTCAATTATGAACTAGTGGTATTTTGGCTAGAGAAAACTGAAGTGAGTGCTATTTTGGCAAGTTGGCTTTTACTAGTGGTATTTTGGCATGTTTGGTTTTGACTAGTGGTACTTTGGTTATTGTCTCGTAGAAAAACCCCATTGGTCCCTGTTCGTGAGAGCCATTTGTCCCGGTTTCTGAACCGGGACTAAAGGATCGTTACTAAAGCCTTGTTTCTTTAGTCCCGGTTCGCCCAAAAACCAGGATAGATGGGGCTTCATGTGGTCGATGTCGCTTGTCCAGGCAAGGGGGCCTTTTGTCCCGGTTGGTGCCACCAATCGGGACCAAAAGGCTTCCACACGTCAGCATTTCTGGGGCTGGGTTTTTTGTTTTTTTCTGAAGAGGGGGGGGGGGGGGTTGGGGGGGTTTTGTAGGGTTAATTTAAGGGTTTCATATATTGTGTTAGCTAGCTAATAGAGAGAAATGTCCTCTCTTGTCTTCGTGCTTGGTCGACACTATGTATAGAGAGGACTCGACACGCTAGCTAGCTAGTAAGCAAATGAAGGAAACTATTATGTATAGAAGATCGTCATGAACATATAGAGAAGTGATATCTCCTTCTCCGAGAGATTGGTCGAACAACAAGTTTTCGTATATCTTACCGACGGTACTGCCTACATATATATATACAATGTGTAAGATCTCTATATAACCTCGAGTAATAATTAAGGGAAATCGAATATGCACAAGACAGTAACACTCACTTGAAGTTGTAAGGAAAGAGTATTGTATCTTTGTTTTGATTTATCACCAACGATCGTAGCAAGTTGTCCTCGATTTCTTTGGCATGAAATGTAACCGTAAATTCATCTATGAGATTTGTGTTAATGAACCCAATATCATACATTTCAGCTTTTCTGCATTCGACGATCTTCAATTTGCATAATGTAGTGAGGATAATTATATATACATGCAATGAAAGAGCTGAGCTATATATAGAGACTTAATGACAGAAGTAGTACTTAAGACAGTAGCAAGTGACCGTCAATTTATCGAGGGCCTTTAGATTGGAAAACTAGAAGAACTCGTCAAATGGAACAAACAACTCCTCAATTCCAACGAGGTCGTGCTGATCCTCTTTAACTTTCAGCGTCAAAGTATCTATTTTCTTCCCAGCTGACTGCTTTCTGCAGGTTTCCATGTACCAAACATGGAATTTTCGCATCATCGTTGTTAGAGTAGTTCCATCTTTGACGAGAGGCTTCCCGTACTCGTATTTGAATTCGTCCACCTCCATTATATCAAAATGTGCATCATCGTCGTCCATGTAATCTGCAGGATTGATACCGGGCAAGATTCCCGGATGATTAGCAACGATATCGCTAGACACCTTGAGCGAGGGGCACGATTGGTTCGCTTGTTCGCCGAGCTGGGGAATTTTTTTCCCACTTCTTCGTTCTTGTAACTTTTTGTCACTGCAAGTACTTCCCGACTGCTTCGCTTCCTTATATGTCTTTTCAGTAATGCGCTCATAGTTGGTTTGCGACAGAGACGATGGTGGTCGCTGCAGGGCATCCAAAGTGCGCTTCACTTTCACCGGATCTATCTTCTCCTTCGGAGGTGGATGTCTCTTAGCTCTTTGCGTTTCGAAGTAGTCCTTCCTTGGGCTTGACAGATCTCCTTGTTTTCCTGTTCGGTCATCTCGTACGGTAACTTCTCTGGAGTCTTCAGAGATGGACCGAATCTGTATTGCCTCCCGCCTCTGGCTGTATTGCTAGACGCCGGAGCAGGCCGAGCAGTAAATGCGTCCTTGGTCTGGAGGGGTTCAATCGGTTGGCTATCGCGCGCGATTGCTGTGATCGTGAACCTTTCATCTGAGCGCAACTTTTTCTTCTGGCCTCGTCTCTTTACCGAAGTTGTGCTCGATCCCGAGGGCTAGAAAAAAGAAGAAAGACAAGAGTTAATATGTGTAGATACCAAAACAATGAATGCATCAATTAGCTAGTCAGCACAGGCTTAATTAATATATATACCTGGCCGGACTCTGTTCGGTCACCGGAGCCGTGATCATGGTCTCCTTCTTGCACCGGCATTCGGTCACTGGTCACGCTCTCCTCCGTTATTCGATAACCGTAGCCTGCTTCTTCACCCTCTCCTTCCAGACCATCGGTTTCGTTGAGATACGACATGACATCACCTTCGGCTGCGATTATGTCCCCCAACACCCATTCTGCTTCCTCGTCTCGAGCGTGCTCCATAAGTTCTGCAAATATTATAACATGGCAATTATTATACAAACATGACAGATGGATATATTAGTGGCAAACATAGACCTAGCTATAGCTAATCACAACAAGGAATTATATTAATTAATGGCCTCGACACTTCTCTAGGGTTTGGGGTGGCCTCGGCAACGCTTAAAGGGTTTGGGGTGGCCTCGACGACAACGCTCTTTTAACTTGGTAAAGGAGGGGGTATATCGACAATGACGACATACATACATGGAAAAAATGTTATCGGGGAGGGGGTATATCGACCCCCCCCCTCATGTCGAAGTTATCGGGGAGGGGTTATATCGACACCCTCCCCCCTTCATGTTGAATATTTGTTGAATTCCCGAGAGAGTTAGGAACCGGAGGGGGACTCCTCCCCCTCATGTCTGATGAGTTTTTACCCCCTCTCTCCCATGAAACATTCATCGAACAAACTTAATACGAGTTTTAACAGAAAACATTCATCAAACAAAATTACAATAGAAAAAATTGACCGAGTTTTCATATATCATCATCATCATCTACTACAAAAAAAATTGACATATTCTTTGCATATGAATGTACAAACATTTGCATATTCAACAATAATATCACCAAAAAATGTTATCGAGGAGGGGGTATATCGACCCCCCCCCCCCTCATGTCGAAGTTATCAGGGAGGTGGTATATCAACAATGACATACCCGATAAAAACTAAGAAGAGGAAGAAGAAGAAAAAAAGAGAAGAAGAAGAAAGGAATAGAGAGAGGAGAAGATCGAAGAAAAAGAAAGAAGAAGAAAAAAAGAGGAGAAGAAGAAAGGAATAGAGGTGAAGAAGAAAAAAAAAATAGGAAATTACTCTATTTTTTTTCTTCTTCTCCTCTTTTTTCCCCTCTTCTTATTTATTTCTCCTCTTCTTTTCCTCTTTTTTTCCCCTCTTCTTATTTATTTCTCCTCTTTTTATCCTTCTTCTCCTTCTTCCGCTTCTTATTATTTTCCTTTTTCTTCTCCTTCTTTTTCTTCTTCTTCCTTCTTCCTTCTTCCTAGATAAAACTTTTCTAAAATGTAACTTTTGCATATATAAAAGTTTTCTTCTTCTTCCTTCTTCCTTCTTCCTAGCTAGATATATAAAAAAATTCTAAAAATGTAACTTTTGCATATATAAAATTTTTTCTTCTTCTTCCTTTTTCCTAAATATATAAAACTTTTCTAAAAATGAAACTAACCTGAAATGCACTAAATCAGAGAACATACATAGATAAAACTTTTCTAAAAATCTAACTTTTGCATATATGAACATATATACACATAGAACATACATACATATATAACCGTTAAAAAAAACATACATACATATATACATTTTTATAAAAATGCAAAAAAACAAATCATCATATATATGAACAAAAAATCTGAAAAAAAACGACATATAATCATATACACACACATACAAATAATCACACATATACATATAATCTAAAAAATATCATATATATGAAAAAATGAGAGGAAGGCCGGCCGGACCAAACGCGGCGGCGGCGTGTGGTCAGGGAAGGGGCGGCGCGCGCGGCGACGGTGACGGTATCGGGGCAGGGGCGGCGTGCGCGGTGACGGTGTCGGGGCAGGGGCGGCGCGGCGCGCGTCGGGGCAGGGGCGGCGAGCGGCGAGCGGCGTCGGGCGAGGGCGCGGGCAATGGCGACGGCGGGGGCGGCGGGCGGCGTTGGGGCAGCCTGGCGGCGTTGATGTTGTCGGCGTCGTCAGGGGCAATTGCGAAATGAGAAGTGAAAATTTCCTAAATGACATCTTATATAGCAAAGCCATTAGTCCCGATTTGTGGCAACAACCGGGACCAATACCCCCCTTTAGTCCCGGTTGGTGCCACCAACCGGGACCAAAGGTCTCTTTTCAGCAGCCCAAAGGGCAGGAAGCAGAGGCCTTTGGTCCCGGTTGCTGGCACCAACCGGGACTAAAGGGGGGCATTGGTACCAGGTTCGTGGCACCAACCGGGACCAATGCCTCCCTTTAGTCCCGGTTGGTGCTAACAACCGGGACCAAAGGCCATGTGTTGCCTGCGTCGCGACCAAAGTTTAGTCCCACCTGCTAGTTGAGAGAGCTCGAGAGTGGTTTATAAGCGCTGCTACGCCCACCCTCTCGAGCTCCTCTCAACTGCAGGCTTTCGGGCCTAATATGTCACTATGTGCCTGTGGGCCTACTGGGTCTACTGTGGGCCTGAATCCTGGCCCATTGTTGGGTTTCTAGTCGTATTCAGGCTGTGGTGGCCCTTTAGATGGCACTTTTTTAATTTTTTTTTGTTTTTGCTTTATTTATTTTATTTTGTTTCTACTTACAGCAAAATACTTACTAGTTTTTCAGTGATTCTTTTTGCTTTTAGGTAATAAAAATTATAAACTTTCTGTTAGTGTCATTCGTTTTCTAATTTGAATAGTTTAAATTTGAATTTTTGGAAATTTGTGTGAATCACTAGTTTTTGAATAGCTTTACTATAAAAATAGATTTTTGAGTGATTCTTTTTTCTACTATTTAATATTACTGTGTTTTATCATTATATTCAAAAACATATTTTGTTATTTTAGTTTCTAAGAAAAAATTCTTTATGATAATTCTTTTTGCTATTAAAGTTTCTAACAAAAAATTTCTTTATGAAAATTATTTTTTTAATGTTTTGAACAGAAAATACTTTGATAATTTTAGTTGCATAAATTTTATATAATTTCAGTTTCAATAATATTAGAGGTTTTATAAAAGTTTATTTTATTTTTAATTATTTATTAAAGTTTATTTTGTTTCTACTTATTTATTTTATTTTATTTTATGAAAATTCTTTCTTTTTTGCTTTATTTATTTTATTTTGTTTCTACTTAATGTTGCTATTTTTATTTATTTTATTAAAGTTTATTTATTTTACTTTATTAAAACTTATTTTGTTTCTACTTATTTATTAAAGTTTTTTATGTTTCTACTTATTTATTTTCTTTTCTTTTTTGCTTTATTTATTTATTTTATGAAAATTCTTTTTGCTTTTAATGTTTTACACACAAAAGCCCTCTACCCTGGCCGGTTCATTGGTCCCGGTTCATGGGTTGAACCGGTTCTAAAGACCACCCTTTGGTCCCGGCTCAGGCTACCAACCGGGACCAATGATGGTGGGCGAGGAGCGACGACCATTGGTCCCGGTTCGTTCCATCAACCGAGTCCAAAGGGGCCAAACGAACCGGGACCAATGCCCCCACGAGGCCCGGCAGGCCCCCTGGCCTCACGAACCGGGACCAATGGGCCCATGGGTCCCGATTCGTGACTGAACCGGGACTAATGGGCTTATCTGGCCGAACGTAAACCCTGTTTTCTACTAGTGATACTAAAATCAACTAGTATGTCATTGCTTGCCCTCCGTTGCGCAAGGACACGAGTCACTGCTGCTTGCTATCTTGAACTTCTATGTTTTACTTTCGAAAAAGTACCGAAATGTTTTGGAACAGCAATGTTTGCTGTGGACAAGGATGTAACCAAACCAATGGCTTCAGTTGAGAGATTGGGCATAGCTACTGGCCAGTGTATTTGCCATTGTACCACAACCACAAAAGAAATTCACCGAATAGGCAGTCAAACACGGCCATGCTGATTGACACTTGATATGCTGAGTCGGTCTAGGACAGCAACACAAGCGGTACTACAGTCTCACAGCCTCATAATTGTAAATACAATCCCCATCTCCTTCTTCTGTGGTGAAAACAAATCTGACTAGTCCCTTCAAGGAAAATATGTATATTTTTTGCAGTTAAACACAAATTGCCAAGCTATACCATTGTAGCTCACTATCCCCAGGTTCACAAAGACACCTCATCACTATCCAATCATTAGAATACATGGCTAAATAATATGCCTAGAGTTTATAGTTTCTTAGTAATTTATTTATTTATTGAGAAGTTTACTGCATGTTTCTTAAAAATAAATGAGGCCTAATGTGGTATGCACGCAGATATTACGAGAAAACCCGTGAGAGTACAGGAGTCCCAATACAACTACCAAAAAGTCCTCACTAAAAGAAGAAAATATAATCAGGTCCTTGGAGAGCTTTTCTGCAAACCAACCGCCCCCCGCCGAAACAACTACCGGAAGAAAACAGGGGCCTCCACAATCCAGAAACTGAGAACACACCATTGCCGCAACCGGCTTTGTGAGTCGATGAAAATCCCCGCCGCGAATGGCGAAGCACTGTCGACGTGGCTCGTTGACAGGGGTAAATCCCCGTGCATCTCGGCCCCAACACCGGCTCTTCTGTTCGAAAAAGTCGATGGAGAGTCGCCAGGGTCACCGCCTCAGACCACCAACCACGCACTGGACAATCAAACCTCTCGCCGGCCGTTGAGATCGCCACGAAGACGACCACCAGCGACCACAACGCTCCGATACAAGATCTCCCAGCCTCTCGAAGGCGCTGGAGGAGGCGCCACCAAGCCGATGGAGAAGCCAGAGAACCAAAAGGAACGACGATATCAACGCCACCGTCTCGCAAATCTCGCGTACCGACACTTGATCCAATCACTCCAAGGAGACGTCGGGAAGACACGTCCCACAACTCCATAAGCCACCAGAAGCGCCTTTGTGGAGTAACCGGAGTTGAGGAAGATTTATTTGACGCTGCTCCGCCGCCACCCCGGACGAAGCCACCTGAAAACCTAACCCTACAACTATTTACAAACTGGGAGAGGACTGGGGTTCCCTCCCCCTCCCACCGCCTGAGCGGCTGAAGGAGGGGCAGGGAACCCGCAGACTCGTGGCGGTTGACGCTGGGATCTGGACGCCTTCCACTTCGCTTTGGGAAGGAAATGAAAAGGAACCGCAAAGTAACACATACAACACCTCATAAGACAGAGCGAGGGTAACTTCCAAATTTTCCAAGCGGAACGTTAACACCAGTCGAATCAACACGGTTCCGTGCAACTCTCAATAGTTGTGAGCTTAAAGAAATCCACCTCCAGAATAGGCGGTTCACCTGGAGCAACGAGAGGGCAAACCCAACCCTGAGCAAGCTTGACTCCTTTTGCAATGCGGAGTGGGACACCACCTTCAACGACCACGTGCTCCATGCACTTTCTTCATCCCTATCCGACCATTGCCCGCTCCTGCTCGCCGATGATAAGGGTCCTAGGAGGCCTAAGACTTTCAAATTCGAGAACTTTTGGACTTCTATGCCCGGCTTCAGTGAGGTGGTCCAAAAGGCCTGGGTCGAGCCCGTTGAGCACACCGAGCCACACATTATCCTTTTCCACAAGCTAAAGAAAACGGTGATGCGCCTCTCACAGTGGAGTAGGGGTCTCTTCTCTAAAGCTAAGGTCCATCTCCATGCCGCCCTCTTGGTGATCCTGCGCCTCGACGTTGCTCAGGAGAGAAGGCTGCTCTCCCCCGAGGAGCTCGACCTTCGGGCTAGGCTCAAGAGAAGGGTCATAAGCCTGGCTGTGCTCGAGAAAGCACGCAAGAAGCAATGTGACAGAATTGCAAACATCAAAGAAGGTGATGCCAACACAAAGTTCTTTCATCGCCGGGTTAATGCGCGAAGGAGGAAAAACCACATTCACCGTATCATGAATGATCAAGGGTGGGTGACCGAGCACAACGCCAAGGAAAAATAATTCATGACCATTTCTCGCATATAATGAAGAGGGGAAGTGCAAGCACAAAGGACTTCAATTGGGAGGAACTTAACCTGGAGTCGCATGACCTACAGGAGCTTGACTCTCCCTTCTCCGAGGAGGAGGTCATCGAGGCAATAAATAGCATGTCTAGCGACAAGGCGCCTGGGTCGAATGGCTTCACCGGCCTCTTCTTCAAGAAGTGTTGGGGCATCATCAAGCACGACCTCATGAGGGTGATTCAATGCTTTGACTCCCTCCACACAACAAATCTTCACTGGCTCAATTCTGCGAATGTTGTGTTGCTTCCCAAGAAGGATGGGGCGGAGAGCATCGTCGATTATAGACCCATCAGTCTCATTCATGGAATCGCCAAGATCATTGCAAAAGTGCTTTCCATAAGGCTTGGACCGCATATGTCCACCCTCGTCTCCAACGCTCAAAGTGCTTTCATCAAAACACGGAGCATCCACGACAACTTCATGTATGTTCGAAACCTCGCGCGGCGCCTTCACAAGAGCAAGACCCCCTCCTGCTATTCAAGTTGGACATTCGCAAGGCCTTTGACTCTGTCAAATGGGAGTACTTGCTTGACCTCCTTCAGAGATGAGGTTTCCCAAGCAAATTTCGAGAGTGGATTGCAGCACTCCTATGTTCCTCATCTTCGAGGATCCTCTTGAATGGAGTACCTGGTGCTCCCATCAAGCACGGCCAGGGGTTACGCCAAGGGGACCCCGTCTCTCCACTCTTGTTTTTCATAGCTATTGACCCCCTACAGCGTATCCTTGACATAGCGACAAAAAAGGGGTTGCTTCATAAGCTCCGAGGGAGAGGTGTCATGGTGCGTACCTCCCTCTATGCGGACGACGCAGCCGTGTTTGTAGCTCCGATTAAAAGTGATGTGGACAACCTTGCAACTATTCTGAGAGGCTTCGGGGATGTCACCGGTCTGTGCACCAATTTCCATAAGAGCTCGATGGTTCCGATTCGGTGCGGAAACCTTGACTTGGGGCAAATCACCCAAGGGTTGCCGGCTGTTAGGGCCTCCTTCCCGCTATGATAGTTGGGCCTACCACTCTCTGTGTGGAAGCTAAAGATCGTTGACTTGCAATTCCTTGTGGACAAGGTGGCAAGCAGATTGACAACATATGAGGACCAGAACATCACCACCATTGGGCGCACGGCTCTTGTCAAGTCGGTGCTCGCTTCCCAAGTGATCTACTTCATCACGCCGCTTGTCATTCAGCCCACCATCCTCCAAAACATCGACAAGCTTGAGAGGGCCTTCATGTGGTCTGGGTCAGATAAGACAACCGGGGCAAAATGCAAGGTCAATTGGGACATTGTCTGTCGGCCGCTTGCTTATGGTGGGCTTGGGGTCCTCAACACCAATAAGTTCGTGCGGGCCTTGAGACTGTGGTGGCCTTGGTATGAATGGAAGGAGCCAACAAAATTATGGGTTGGGAGAGGTAACCCGCGTGATGAGGAAGATCTCAACTTCTTCTATGCTAGCACCACAATCACGGTCGGGAATGGGGCGAAGACACCCTTCTGGGAATCCCCTTGGCTTCTTGGGCGCAAGCCCAAGGACATTGCTCCTCTCATCTACGAGTCTTCATCGCGGAAACATTGGAAGGTATGGGAGGCCCTCAAGGAAAACGCGTGGATCCTCAAAATCAGGCCACCTGCGGTTGTTTCCACTGAACACGTAACACAATTCTTCATCCTTTGGATGCTTCTGCATGAGGTGCATCTTGATGAGCTTGCTGAGGACGACATAGTATGGAAACACTCGGACTCTGGGCATTACTCTGCGGTCTCTGCTTACAGGGCACAATTTTTGGGTTTGGTCCTCTCCCCCATGGACCAAATGGTTTGGAAGCCTTGGGCCCCACCGAAGGTCAAGTTCTTTGCTTGTCTCGCGCTGCAAGATAGAATTTGGACCGCCGATAGACTGGCTAAGCAGGGTTGGCCAAATTGTGGCCCTTGCCCCTTGTGCAGGGGAGTGCAAGAATGTGGAACACATCTATTCTTCAGAAGCCGCTTCACGTTGAGGCTTTGGAATTTGGTTATTCAGAAATTTCTCATACACGACATGGACACGTCGACGTGGAGCTCCTTCGACTCAGTCAAGACATGGTGGGCGAGCATGAGCATCGTGGGCACCACCAACCGAGAAGCGAAGGCCTCGATCACCATGCTTGTGTCGTGGGTCATTTGGAATGAGAGAAACGCAAGAGTGTTCCGGCATAAGAGCAAGCCTCCGCCAACTCTACTCAACACCATCATCGACGAGGCAAACCTTTGGATCACCGCTGGGGCAAAGAAGTTAGGGTCCTTTCTATTGCGAGAATAATTGTCATGCCGTATTCTGGGTGTGTGTTGTAAAAAACTCTCCTCTCCTTATTTAATATATGAGGCAAATCTTTTGCCTCCGTTTCAAAAAAAAAATAAATCAGAGCATGTTCCCTAGGTATTTCTCCTGAGCTAAAACAGAAACCTTGACATTTTTCTTCCTTTAGGCTCCATATATCAGCTATAATTAATATGTGTAGCCTTTTGTAATGTTGGCTCAACTTATGTCCCCTAAGACTCGGACTCTATTTCTACTAATGTAATTAACTCCAGCTCTTAAGGAGAGCCTCTTAACCAAAGAAATAGTGTAGCTCTCCCTGTTGTAGATTCCTGCCACTATAGTACAGTCACTACATTAACTTGTGTAGCTTGTAATGGGCCCACGGGCAAATGGACCTTGACTCATGAAAGGTACCAAATCGTTCTCTAAACTTTGAATTGGTCCAAGTCTCTGTAATAAGACAATAAAACATGTAGCTGCCAGTACAGCAACCAGTCGCGTGCACATCAAGGTGCGCTGCCGTATTGCACACGAAATAACTTTGGCCACATAATGGTGTTGCACAAGCTTTCATCTTCGACTAAACAACAGTGCCATTGAACAGAAACTTGTACAGCTAGGAACGAGTGAAATAAACTGTTGAGATTTCTACATCTACCCTGTATTATATATTCTCCTACGCACCAGCTTGAAGTTGCAAAGCAGACAAGCAGTAGACAGATGAGCTCCAGGCGCCCACAGCTTCACTTCATCCTGCTACTGCTCACATACTACTGTCCCATCTGCATCGCTGCCAACGGCGACAATGGAACCAGAGTCCAGTGCCTCCCTGATCAGGCGTCGTCTCTCCTCCAGCTGAAGCACTCCTTTCACAACCCCAACCTCTCTACCTGGCAGCAGGGCTCAGACTGTTGCCACTGGGAGGGCGTCGGGTGTGATAGGGATTCCGGTCAGGTGATCACTTTGGACCTGAGTGATCGTAACCTGTGGAGCTTCCGTGGTCTCAGCCCAACACTATTCAACCTCACCTCTCTCACAAGTCTCAGCCTCTCTGGTAACGACTTCGGCCATACCAGCCTTCCTAATTTCGGCTTTGAGCGGCTGGTCCAGCTCCTCAGTCTCGACTTGTCTGATACGAGCTTGGCTGGACAGATACCTATTGGAATTGCACACCTCAAGAAATTGCTTACGCTTGATATTTCCTACAATTATGATTTGTATCTTCGAGAGCCAAGTTTTCAAACCCTTGTAGCAAACCTGAGAAATCTAAGGGATCTCCATCTTGATTATGTGGATATCTCCAGCAGTGGACCCACTTGGTCCGTTGCTATTGCGGATTCTGTTCCTCTACTACAGAATCTTGACTTATATGGGTGTCGTTTATCTGGTCCTATTCATCATTCATTCTCCCGACTTCGTTTTCTAGGAACCATCAGCCTCGGAGAAAATGAAATTTCTGGACAGGTTCCTGGGTTATTTGCAACATTCTCTTTCTTTAGATACATTGACCTCTGGGGTAATAATTTTGAAGGGAAACTTCCTACAAAAATCTTCCAGCTAGAAAATCTGATATATCTTGATGTCTCGTACAACCCTAGTCTTTTTGTTCAACTACCAGATTTCTCACCAGGAAATCATTTGGAATCTTTAGATTTATGGAAGACAAATTGGTCTGGTGTCATACCAGACTCTTTTGTCCATCTCAAATCATTGAAATTCTTGGGCCTTGCCTACATAGGATCTCCCAAGCAGCCCACTGCTTCTTACATAGCTAACCTTACGTCCCTAAATACATTGTGGCTCCATGGGTCAGGAATAGAGAAGCCAGTACTCTCTTGGATTGGAAGACTTCGTAATCTTACAGACTTGATGCTGGTAGATTACAATTTCTCAGGGCCAATTCCTTGGTGGATCAGAAATTGTACGAATTTGATGAGCTTAGACCTCAGTAATGGCAGTTTATCTGGGGCAATACCATCATGGATTGGAAACTTGACCAAGCTTTCAGTGTTGGACCTGTCAAGTAATAGGCTGAGCGGTAAGCTCCCCCCACCACCATGAACCTCATACAACATCATTATTGTTATGTTATTTTTGGGGTATTTACTATCGTTTGATCACCGCTCTTTATCTACATGTATGCAAAATCCCAAAGCATACATATAGTTGTAAATTTACTGCTCTTCGAGTTTGACCGGTTTTATCCTATGTGTGCAGGTGACATTCCAAAATGTCTGTTCAATCTTCCAAATTTGGAAGGATTGTCCTTACACTCAAATCAACTTTCTGGTCACCTTGAAGATATTTCCGCACCACTATCTTCACATTTTACTTCCATTTGGTTAAGTTCTAATCAGCTAAGTGGCCACATACCCAAATCATTCTTTCAGTTGACAAAAATCGAAGTTATTTGGCTTCACTCGAATAAACTGGAGGGCACTATAGAGCTTAGCCTTCTGTCAGGACTGAAATATCTTTCTATGTTGAGCCTTTCTGACAACATGCTATCAGTAATAGACGGAGAATATCCATTTCCTACCCTGCCTAACATGAAAGACCTACACCTTGCGTCTTGCAACCTTACAAAAATACCAAATATGTTGAGGCGTCAATATGAGATGGAGGATGTTGACCTTTCAAGCAATAATATAGATGGAGTTATACCATGTTGGTTGTGGGAGAATGGGAAGAATAGCATGCGGTTCAACCTTTCACACAACATGTTCACTAGCATCGAGAAGTGTACACCTCTTAATCCTACCATGACGAGTTTGGATTATCTTGATCTTAGTTCCAATAGACTTGAAGGAAATTCACCAATACCACTCATAACCAGTATATATGGTGGAGTTTTGTTAGATTACTCCAACAATAGCTTCTCTTCCATCACACCGGCGGTGGATATACATATCAACAACTCCATCTATCTTGATTTGTCAAAGAATAAACTAAATGGTCATATACCAACTTCACTTTGTGGTGCAAACTATGAAATGCTTGACTTGTCATACAACAACCTTACTGGCTCGGTTCCATCCTGCTTGATTCAACATGGCAATGTGAAAATGTTAAAGTTGAGAAACAACCAATTAAATGGGATGTTGCCTGAAAATATTGGAGAAGGTTGTATGCTTCAGACAATAGATTTGAACAGCAACCAAATTGAAGGGAAAATACCCCGATCGCTCTCTAACTGCAGAAGCTTAGAGGTCCTTGATATAGGTAACAATCATATTGTTGATTCTTTCCCAACCTGGTTGGGGATCCTTTCCAACCTTCGAGTTCTCATCTTAAGATCCAACCAATTCCATGGTTCAATTGGGAGCCCTTCAAAAGGTGTTGCTGCCAGAAATATTTTCTCGGGAATGCAAATTATTGATTTGGCCTCCAATAACTTTTCTGGGAGCTTAAATTCAAAATGGTTTGAGAAGCTAGAGACAATGATGACAAACTCTAGTACTGAGGGTAATGCTCTAGCCCTTGATAATAGAAGTTCTCCTGGGAATGGTTACTACCAAGAAATTCTCACATTCAAAGGGATTGAACTTACATTTACCAAGATCCTGACCACTTTCAAGATGATTGATTTCTCAAACAACGCTTTTGATGGCCCCATCCCAGACTCAGTTGGGAAGCTTATTGCTCTACATGGCCTGAACATGTCACATAATGCCTTGACTGGAGCAATCCCATCAAAGCTTGCCGACTTGGCTCAACTTGAGTCACTAGACCTCTCTCAGAACAAGCTCTCGGGGATGATCCCACAGGAGCTAAACATGTTGACATATCTTGCAGTGCTGAATCTATCAAACAACAATTTGAGCGGAATGATACCAGAAGGGCAGCAGTTTTTGTCATTCACCAACAGCTCGTTCGAAGGCAATGAAGGGCTGTGTGGAAGGCCATTATCCAAACAGTGCAACAGTTCAGATACGGGAACCCTCGACTCATTAGTGTCTTCGCAAGACAGTGTTGGAACCATAGTGTTGTTTGTGCTTGTGGGATCCGGTTTCGGAGTTGGATTTGCAGTGGCAGTTGTGTCGTCAGTGGTTTTTCAGGTCAAACGTTGGAACTGCAATCGTTTCCTGTTCTACCAATGAAATTATGTGAATTGGGGTGTGTCAGTGTGTTTGTGTATCATGTATTCGTATGAGTTTGTACGACCCTACTTGTATAAGGTTAATGCACCTTTTCTCCTTTTCATATATGACTGTAAAGTAAGGGAACATAATCATAGTATGAGCCTGTACACACCTGCTTCTTATAAGGTTAATCAACGCAGAGTCCGTGGTAGACCTTAATCCCCACTCCCCAGTAGCTCTATCGCGGCCAAAGTTTGGTCAACTGGGGACACCTGAAAAGGTAATAAATGAATCGAATTAGAATTTACAGTTCCTAGTGTCAATCCTGTATTTCACGCGCCATTTTTTGGGAAAAATAAATGAGAGATGTGTTTATTTTGTCGCCCAGGCACATTCCATCGAACACCTGGAGCGCGACGACCAACCCCATGGCGTCCCCGTGACCAGAGTGAAAAATGACCCAGTGTATAGCAGGTAGCAACTTGGGCGGCATCCCTGCTCCGGCTTGCCGCGTTTCCTGGGTCTCATCTCTCCGGCGAGTGATGATGCTCGGACTTGGTGCATGAGCTGCAGCCGCCTGCGGACGCCGGCGCTGCGGCGGGACGAGCGCATGGGAAAGAGAGCAGCGTGCACCCTCTCTCTTTTTTTTTTCTTTTTTCTTTTTTTGAGATTTAGCGCGCACCCTCTCGCTCCCCCGCGTGCGAACTTGGGCCTACCAAGATGCGGGGCGGGGCTCCCTTGTTTTTTTCCATTTCTTTTCTATTTCTGTTTTCGTTTTTTGCTTCTTTAAAAAAGTTTGGGATTAAAAAAAGAATTTTGAAAAAAATCACTAATGCAAAAACATGTTCACGATTCATAAATTCTAAAAAATGAACATTTTTTGAATTTTTTGTATTTTGATGAACAAATTTGAATTTCCAATGATCTTTTTTGTATTTTGATGTACGAAATTTAAATTTAATGATAATTTTTTTAATTTTATGAACATTTTTTGATATGATGAACATCTTTAAAAATTCATGCATATTTTTAATATGATGAACAAATTTTGAATTTAAAAAATGTTCCCAGATTTTCAGAAGATGTTCATGAATTTGAAAACAAAAAAAGGAAAAAGGAAAAAAGTAAAATGAAAAAGAAAAGGAGGAAAACCCAAAATAAAAACAAGAAAAATAAAAACCAGTTTGGGAAGGTTCTGAACATTCCCAAAATCCGAAATGACTTTGTCGTGTCAGTAGCGGGTACCTGATGGCGGCCTTCCTCGTCCAAGGTGAGTCACGAGTATCCCTAATTCTGAACGCTAAATGCTACTCCTCCGTCCCAAAACAAATGCTGTGCACAGGGATGTAAACCAAACCGATGCTTCAGAGGTTGGGCACAGCCGCTGCCGAGTGTACTTCAAAAGAAATCCCACCGAAAAGGCAGTCAAACACGGCACAGCGACAATGCTTGATTTGCTGAATCGTTCTATGAAAGCAACACAAACGATTTACAGCCTTAGAAATGTAAATACAATCTCCATCACCTTCTTCTGTGGTGATGGAAAATCTGTACAATACAGTTTTTAAACACAAACTGGCATGCTGTACCATTCATTGTACACCATTGAGGAAGCATCAAGCCAGTAGCGAAACAGCAGCCCCTCCACGAGCAGCAGCTACTGCGTGGCCTCCTTCACCACGACCAGCAGCTCCGCCGGCCTGCTTCTGCTGCGCCTCCAGACCTGCTTTGCCGCACGCGACCAGCGAGTTCACGTGCGGCCTCTGCTTCTCTGGAGTAAACTGAAACATACAGTACCTCACGAGACCAATTATCTTGCAGAACATATTCCCTCGAAGTTTCTTTGAAGACTAAATTGAAACAGAAACCTTTAATATTCTTCTTCCTTTAGTCCCCAAATCAGCTGTCCTAATGTTCGCTGTCTCAACTCATATCCCCTAAAACTCAGGTTCCATATCCAGTAATCTAATCGACTCCAATTCTGATCTTACAAAGCAAAGAGTAACCTGCAAATTTTCAGAAAACGTACATTCCCAAGATATTTCTCTGAGTAAAACAGAAGCATTAAATTCTCCATGTAGTCTTCAAATCAGCTATAACTAATACTCCCTCTGTAACTTATATATGACCTTTTTTACACTATGTCAGTGTCAAAAAAACGTCTTAAATTAAGTTACGGAGGGAGTATGTGTAGCCTTTCCTAAAGTTGACTAGCTGTAGATTCTTGCCACTGGAGACACGCCGCCACACTACAGTAGCTTGCAACGGGCCTACATGCAAGTAGAGATCTTGACTCATGAAAGGTAACAAGCCGTTCCGTAACCTTTGAATCAGTCAGCAACCGGTCGTGTGCACATCAAAGGCACTGCCGTATTGCACAGGAAATAACATTGGCCACATGATGGCTCTACACATGCTTTCATCTTGGACTAACAACGGTGGCATTTAACATAAACTTGTACTGCTAGGAATGAGCAAAATGCACTGCTGAAATTTCTACTTGTATTGTTCTACCCTGTATTATATATTGCCTCTGAGAACTAGCTTGAAGTTGTAAAGCCTGACAAGCAAGCAGTAGAAAGATGAGCTCCAGGCACCCACAGCTTCACCTCATCCTGCTACTACTCGCATACTACTGCTCCACCCACGCCACTGCCAACGGCGGCAATGGAACCACAACCCAGTGCCTCCCTGACCATTCTTCGTCTCTGCTCCAGCTGAAGCATTCCTTCCACAACCCCAACCTCTCATCGTGGCAGCATGGCACAGACTGCTGCCACTGGGAGGGTGTTGGCTGCGACAGGGCCTCTGGTCAGGTGATCACTTTGGACCTCGGTTATCTTAACCTGTGGAGCACCAGTGGTCTCAGCCCAGAAATATTCAACCTCACCTCTCTCACAAATCTCAACCTCTCTGGTAACGACTTTGGCGTGACCAACCTTCCTGGTTTCAGGTTTGAGCGGCTCATCAAGCTCCTCAGTCTCGATTTGTCTGATGCGTGGTTGTTTGGTCAGATACCAATTGGAATTGCCCACCTCAAGAATTTGCGTTTGCTTGATCTTTCCTATAATAATATGTATCTTCAAGACCCAAGTTTCCAAACCCTCGTAGCAAACCTGAGCAATCTGAGAGAGCTTTATCTTGATAGAGTTAGCATATTAAGTGACGAAGCAAGTTGGTCCGTTGCTTTAGCAGACTCTGTTCCTCTACTACAGAATATTAGTTTGTCGGAGTGTGAACTAAGTAGTCCGATTCACCATTCATTCTCCCAACTCCGTTTTCTAACAACGATCAACCTTGCATATAATGAAATTTCAGGACATGTTCCTGGATTCTTTGCAGAATTCTCTTTCTTAAGAGGCCTTGCCCTTGGGTATAATATGTTTGAAGGGAAATTTCCCACAAAGATTTTCCAGCTAGAAAATCTGATGTATCTTGATGTGTCTTATAACGGTCTTACTGTGCACCTACCAGATTTCTCATCGGGAAATAATTTGGAATATTTAGATCTGAGTGATACAGAACTTCTGGGCGGCATACCAGACTCTTTTGTCCATCTCAAGTCCTTAAAATTCTTGGGCCTTAGCAGCATAGGATCTCCCGAGCAGCACACTACTTCCATAGCTAACCTTACGTCCCTAAATGGACTGTGGCTCTCTGGGTTAGGAATAGAGAAGCCAATGCTCTTTTGGATTGTCAGACTTGAGAACCTGACATATTTGACGCTAGAAGACTATTATTTCTCTGGGCCGATTCCCTGGTGGATCAAAAACTGTACGAATCTGATGAGCTTAGAGCTCAGTAGTTGCAGTTTATCTGGGGCAATACCTACGTGGATTGGGAACTTGACCAAGCTTTCATATTTGGACTTATCAGATAATATGCTGAGCGGTAAGACAACCCCCTTACCCCGGCATATCACATCATTATTACGTTATTTTTTGGGTATTTAGTGTCATTTGATTACTGTTTTTTATCTGCATGCCAGGCAAAATTCCAAATCTTGGTCAAATGAAGTTGACCAATCTTTCATATTTGGACTTATCAAATAATAGGCTGAGCGGTAAGACAACCCACCCTTCCCTGGCATATCACATCATTATTACGTTCTTTTGGGGTTATTTGGTGTCCTTCGATTACCGTTTTCTATATGAATGCCAGGCAAAATTCCAAATCTTGGTCAAATGAAGTTGACCAAGCTTTCACATTTGGACTTATCAGATAATATGCTGAGTGGTAAGACAACCCCACCCTTCCCTGGCATATCACATCATTATTACGTTCTTTTGGAGGTATTTGGTGCCCTTTGATTACCATTTTCTATCTGCATGCCAGGCAAAATTCCAAATCTTGGTCAAATGAACTTGACCAAGCTTTCATATTTGGGCTTAACATATAATAGGCTGAGCGGTAAGACACCCCCCCCCCCCCCCCCCCCCCCGCGGGCATGTCACATTATTTTGGGGGGTATTTAGTGTCCTTTGATTACTGTTCTCTATCTGACATGCAGGCGAAATCCCAAAAGCTTTGTTCGCTCTTCCGTCATTGGAAGCACTAATGTTATCATCAAATGAACTTTGTGGAGCTCTAGAAGACATTCCAGACCCATTATCTTCTTTCATGTACTCCATCGACCTAAGCAATAATAGCCTTGCAGGTCATATACCCAAATCTTTCTTTGATCTTAGGAGACTTCAAGATCTCAGGCTTGACTCGAATCACTTCCAAGGCACAGTAGAACTTAGCCTTCTTTGGAAGCTGAAGGCACTGCAATCATTGTGGCTCTCCAACAATATGCTATCAGTGATAGATGTCGAGGATGGCTATCCCTTTCCTTACCCCCATAACATCAGAGGACTAGGACTAGCATCTTGCGACCTTACAAAATTTCCAGTTGCATTGAGGTATACAAATGAGATGAGTTACTTGGACCTCTCAAACAATCGAATAGATGGAGTCATACCAAGTTGGATATGGGTGAACTGGAAAGATAGTATATCCGTTCTGTTTCTCTCACACAATATGTTCACTAGCCTTGAAAACTCTCCATCTGTTGTTCATATGAACAATTTAAAGTTTCTCGATTTTAGTTCCAACAAACTGCATGGCAGTGTACCTATACCGCTCACAACTGGGTCCCAGCTTTTCTTAGATTACTCAAACAATAGCTTCTCTTCCATTATACCTGACTTTGGTAGGTACCTTCCCAGCGGGACCAACTACCTTGATTTGTCCAGGAATAACTTAAGTGGTCACATACCAAGGTCTCTTTGTACCCAACAAAATCTCGAGATACTGGACTTATCATACAACAATTTCAGTGGTGTGGTGCCATCCTGTCTAATGCAAGGTAGCATGATCTGGTTGAATACGTTGAAGTTAAGGGAGAATCATTTCCATGGGATGCTGCCTGAAAATATTGGAGAAGGATGTGCGCTTCAGACAATAGATTTGAACAACAACCGAATTGAAGGGAAAATACCCAGATCGCTATCAAATTGCCAACAGCTAGAGCTCCTTGATGTTGGTAACAATCAAATTGTCGGTTCTTTTCCATCTTGGTTGGGGGTTCTTCCACAACTTCGAGTTCTTGTCTTAAGATCCAACCAACTCAACGGAACCATAAGGGATATTAAAGGTGACCATACAGTCAGAAACTACTTTGCAAGTTTGCAAATACTTGATTTAGCCTCCAACAACTTCTATGGAAACCTACCAAAAGGATGGTTTAATGAACTGAAAGCAATGATGGAAAATGTCAGTGATGAGGGACAAGTTCTAGGGCATGAGACAAATTCAAGGGAAGGATTTTATCGAGATACCGTTACCATCACATTCAAAGGGTTTGGTCTTAGTTTCACCAAAATCCTAAGCACTTTCAAAGTAATAGATTTCTCAAATAACTCATTTGATGGTCGTGTTCCAGAGTCAATTGGGAGGCTTGTTTCCCTGCGCGGATTTAACATGTCATACAACAACTTCACGGGCCAAATTCCATTTCAGTACAGAAACCTGTCTCAGCTGGAATCGATGGATCTCTCTTGGAACCAGATAACAGGGGAAATACCACAAGAGTTAACCTCACTTACTTCTCTTGAATGGTTGAATCTTTCATACAACAACTTGCATGGAAGAATCCCGCAAGGCAACCAGTTCTCAACATTTTCCAACAGTTCATTTGAAGGTAATGCAGGGCTCTGTGGAGTTCCACTCTCCAAACACTGACAATCAAAGTTCAGTTTCTCCAAGTAAAGTGGCTCCTCCAGAATCTGACAGCTTGTGGCATGACAAACTCGGCGTTATCCTTTTGTTCGCGTTTGTTGGCTTGGGATTTGGAGTCGGCTTTGCATTGTCATTCTTGTTACGAGTGTATTACCACATGGAAGGATGGGTCTGCAAGCAATCATGAATCCATATGAGCATTCTACTAGGTACTGTATTCAATTTTCTTCCTGAAAAAAGACATGCCGTGAGCATATGGGTTGTACTTTTTTCGAGGATGCATATGGGCTGTATTTGTTAGATGAAACAGCTTAAATAAGCCACTTTTCTATGGCAGAAGTTACTTATTTGCTTCCTCTGGCTTGCCTGCATTGATCAACCTTATGGTATATAGAATCACACATAATATGCAGTGTGTTAGATTTTTTCCCCTAAAAATAGGATACACAGAATGTTTATGTGCCGCACTTGTCAGATAAGAGTATATAGCAAATCCATTTTCTTTGGTAGATACTCCCTCCATTCACTATTATAAGATGTTTTGGATATTCCAATATGGACTATATACAGACAGAAATGAGTGAATAAACACACTAAACATGCCTACATAGACCCGATTTAGAAAAAAGTTAGAACATCATATAATAGTCAACGGAGGGAGTAGTATCTATCTGGTTTGTTTTGTACATGATGCTCATAGATAACAGCTCATGCTATCAACTAAACAAATGAAACGCTTATGTTTTGGTGACTTCAACTCTGCCTGAGGTTTTCTCTTGATAACTGGGCTGAAACCAAGATACACTTGGCGTCGATTACACAGCTATAAAGCTGATAGCAGCAATCTCAACCTAAATTATCAATAGCGCGAGCACTCTGATCGAAATTCCACAACCCAAAAAATGCAGGAGGCTGATGAAATTCAGGATAGAAAGCAATTGTTCAGAGTAGGCGACTCCAATCCTGGCCCGAATGCGTAAACCAGGGATGATGGATGGAAAGGGATACATTTTTGCCAGCTTAATTTTGTACTGTGATCTGTTGCATCAAATCAAATTATCGGTCACTGTTAGTTTCGAATGACGGTTTTGAACAAAATCTTCCACACGAAATGTTTGAGGACACTAGATTTGTACCAGATTTCTCAGTCGAAAATAACTTGGGAACATTAAATCTAGAAAAGACCACTTTATCTTGTGATATACTGCCTTCACTTGCCAAACTTACGTCTTTGAGGAATTTGGGCCATAGCATGGAAGGAATTTCCAAGGAGCTATATACATAAGCTTCCACCAACGAATAATCTGCAACTTTATGGATGGGATTGGAGAAGCCAGTACTGTCTTGGATTGGCAATCTTTACACAACTGACAACTTTGAAGTTACATGGCTATGACTTCTCTCAATTAGTACCCTCTGGATTGGCAATCTTTCGAGTTTAGCAAGTTCAGAAATCTCTGAATGCAATTTCCCTGAACTGGTACCTTATACCAGATTAGCAATCTTGCAAATTTGAAACTTATTAGATTTGACCAATTGTAAGTTCGTAACTACACTATGCAGCCGATTCCTTCATGGATTGGAAATCTTACAAAATTGACAGGCTTGGTGCTCACCCGTTCCAATTTTTCCAGGCCAATCCCCTCAACAGTCAGGAACTTGGAAATAGCAAATAACAACTTTGCTGGTCTAGTAAGTTATATGTGCTTTCACCGTGAGCGTAGATAAATAAAGTAGGATCAAATACCAAAATACTACATTATTACATGCAAACATGTATTCCCTCCGTTCCCAAATATTTGTCTTTCTAGAGATTTCAACAAGTGACTACATACGAAGCAAAATGAGTGAATCTACACTTTAAAATATGTCTACATACATCCGTATGTTGTAGGCAATTTGAAATGTCTAGAAAGACAAATAATTTGGAACGGAGGGAGTAAATCATTGTCATATATGCATGAACTATAATATCTTGATTACATTATCATAGTCAATTCCGTTAAAGATGAAGTTATACTATTATAGCTAGAAAATATTCGACGATTGCATGTATATATAATGCAAAACTCATGTTAAATATGTCCAGCAAATTTATCTTTTCAGTATTTTCTGCTGCAGTTTTGATTACAAATTATAAGAATAGCTACACTGCACCTCCAAAGATAAATGTACTTTATGAAGGTGTTGTTGTAGCTTTGAATCTAAAGAAAAATCATAAACTAAGAATGTATGGCAATTCTTTTGAAAGAAAAACTAGGGAAAATTAAAGTGCAGAAAATCTAGAACAAATAAGAAGTGCATGTTTTTTTAGGTTAGTGCATACTGTGCATTATATACAGGTAAACATGAATGGCAATTGTTTTAGAAGGAAAACACAGTTGGGAGAATAAAGTCCAGAAGAGTCTAGAACAAAGGAGAAGTGTGTTTTGAGTTTTGTGAATGTTGCACAGCAAGGCTGTACATTGGTTCAGAACTAAAAGCAACATATATCTGCTAGGTTAACCCTGTAATATATATTTTTATCAGAGATGAACATGAATATCTATTAACGACTTAATAACAGCATGACTGCATATAAGTACGTTATAATTAACAAGAAAAAATTGTTCCTCGCCAACCTTATCCCCTCAACTCATGCATCACTGATGTATAATGAAGGAGATTTTTTCAGTGATCAACAGCCCATGCCCTATAATTAGACAGATACTGGTAGTTACTACCAATAGTCCTTGCATGAACAGGTGCCATCTTTAAACAAATGGAAACGTGTTCGGTCTCTAACAACAATTTCTCTCCCATATACTTTGGATATAAGTTTGGTGACATGATGGCAATCTTGGCAGACTCTGAGGTTCTTGACAATCCGAATGGGTATATAATCATCTGTACTTATCAAAGCAAATGCGATGGCCAGCTTCTCACTGTGGCGGCTGAGTGCACTTTCCATCTCTTCTTCTTCAATGTCAAGCAAAACTTCTTTCTTGTCAGGCACGTAACCTTCCTCCAGCCTTATCCTACTATCTATCTCATACCACTTTGTCAAAATATCTTTTATGCGAGGATGAGACAGATCTCCAACAATGAACTGGTGGATAACTCCGTTAATCTCCACATTGCTACATCCAGGTGTCTTCTCAACTCCCTTCTCGCGCATCAGGTGCCTAATTTCCCTTGCAGACGCATGCCTACCAGAGGCAGAATATATGTTACCTAAAAGTACATAAGCACCACTTTTGTCAGGCTCCAATTCAATCCAGTGCTTTATAACATACTCAGCCAACTCCACATTCTTGTGAAACCTACAACCAGCCATTAGAGCTCCCCAGATTAAGGCATCCGGTTTCATGGGCATTTTCTCAACCATGTCTCTGGCCTCACTCAGCAGGCCATTCCGTGCCAGGAGGTCTACCATGCATCCATAATGCTCAATTTTTGGTTTAATACCATAGTTGCTCACCATTGAGTTGAAAAGCTGCCGACCCTTGTCAACTAACCCAGTGTGTGTGCACGCGCAGAGAGCACCAATGAAGGCAATGTCATCCGGCTTCACACCAGAGCTCTCCATCTGGGAGAAGAGCACCAGTGAGTCTGAGCCTCGGCCGTGCATAGCCAGGCCCTTTATCATGGTAGTCCAGGCCAGTACATTCTTGTCCTTCATCCCCTCAAACACCTCCATTCCAAGCTGCACCTCACCGCATTTGGCATACATATCAACCAACGCAGTGCCCAGGAACACGGTCATCCTGATATTGTTTGCTCTGAGGTAACCATGCACCCACTTCCCCTGCTCCAGAGCCCCCAGCTGCGCGCACGCAGCAAGCACCCCGACGAGAACTGTGTCGTCCGGGCGGACACCTTGGGCCTGCATCTGAGAGAACACCCCCAGCGCGTCCCTCCCGTCCCCGGCCTGCACGTACCCATTCACCATGGCGCTCCAGGACACGGCATTCCTCTCGGGCATTTCGTCGAACAGCGAGCGGGCGTCGGTGACTCGCCCAGCCCTCGCGTGCGCCGTGATGAGCGTGTTGAACGTGGAGGCGTCGACGGCGGCCGAGGTGCGCAGCAGAAGGTGCGCGTCGGGCAGGCGGCCGAGCAGGCCCGCGTGGACGCGGATGAGCGCGTTGTTCACGAGGAGGAACCCCGTGAGGCCGAGCCTGACGGCGTGGGCGTGGACGGCCAGCGCGAGGCGGCGCGCGCCGGGGACGGCGGGGGAGAGGGCGAGCGACTTGAGGAGGGAGGGGAGGGTGTGCGGGGTGGGGAGGAGGCCCGCGCGGATGAGGTGGGCGTAGAGCGGGAGCGCGGCGTGCGGCGTCCCGGAGCTGGCGAGCGCCCGGATGAGCGCGTCGTGGAGCTCCGCGCTGCGCCGGAGCAGGCCCGACGTGACCAGGGCCGCCTGGACCCGCGCGATCGGCCGCGCGTCCGCGCCGCCGCGGTGCCGCGACAGCAGCTCCGCGTACCGCCGGACGGCCACCATCTCATCACGTAGTGGTGGCATGTTTTCCTCTAAAATGGCTCACTCGCAGGCAGCGCCACGCAATACGAAATATGAGAGGGGGAGAGAGATGGTTTGACCTGGTCTTCGCCGGTGAGCTCCTGCAGGCGGGACTTGAGGACGGGGCCGGGGCGGTCGCCGCTGTGCGGCTGGACGAACGCGAGAGGGGGTTCTCAGGGACGTCGTCGGGCGCGAGGGCGAACCGGGGTTGGCCGCGGCGCCGGCCCCTGGGGCTTTCCTCCGACGCGAAGGCGCCGACGAGTGTATATGTTGCACGGGTGAATTCAAAAAGAGTAAAATGCATCATAAGTCCTATAACTATTCGAGGTGTGTCAAGTTAGTCCTAAAACTTCAAAAGTGCAGATTCAGGCCCTAAAAGTTTATAAGTTGTTCATCACAGGTCCTATGCAGGCCAGACTCGGTCTGACGTGCTTATGTGGCAAGTTGACCATCGCCATGTCGGCGCGCGCGCCACGCCAGCATCACTGATCACAACACTGTTTATAGTACTGTTCGTAAATCTGGAGTTTTCCTGAACAAAAAAAATCCACGAAGAATGCATTAAAAATACACTGCTGTGCACTGTTCATAATTCCAGATTTTTTTATTTTCGGATTTTGGGGGAATTCTTTTTGCAGAAAATGAAACTTTCATTTTTCAGGAAAATTTCAGATTATGAACAGTGTATTCTTAATGAATTTTCTAGATTTTTCATGAAAATGGAATTTTCAGAGTATTTTGGAAATTTCCAGATATAAACAGTGCGTAATAGTGTAGTTTAATGAATTTTCCAGATTTTTTGGGGAAATATTTTTTCCAGAGTTTTGGAAAATTCCAGATATGAACAGTGTGTAACAATGCATTTGTGTACTTATTTTTGTAGAAAATGATTTTTTTTAGGAAAACTCCATATTAATGTACAGTGTTGTGAACAGGTTGTGATCAGTGCCGCTGCACGTGGCGTGCACGCCGACGTGGCGATGGTCAACTTGCCACATAAGCAAGTCAGACCTGATCTGGCCTGCGTAGGACCTGTGATGAACAACTTATAAACTTTTAGGACCTGAATCTGCACTTTTGAAGTTTTAGGACTAACTTGACACACCTCGAATATTTATAGGACTTATGATGCATTTTACTCCTTCAAAAACTAGCGCGGCCGAACAGATACCGTATTGCATAATTTGAAAAAACACTTTCGCAGGAAAAATTGCACAAACATAATTCATCACATCACATACTACATAGTTCATACAAGCATAGATCATACTACATGCTACTTTAACTAGTACTAGAGGGGGTCGGATCTGACGGCGGTGAGGACGACGCGGTGGAGGCCGAGCGACGCTCAATCCTCCTCGCCGGAGCTGCACAGGTCGACGTACTTCGCCGCCTGCTCCGCGCGGATGCGGCGCCACTCCTCGGCCTTCTCGTTGGCGGCGACCGCCTGCCGCCCCTCAAGGTCTTCGAGCTCCTCGGCGTGGCGCCGGCGCTCCTCCTCCTCGCGCACGCTTCGCTCGGCTATGGCGGCCGCAACGGCGTCGACGCCCGCGACGTAGTCCTCGGGCCCGACGACTCCGCGGCGGCCGAGCGGAGCGGGCTCCTCGGGCTCCTCCTTCACGGGGACGAAGGCGAACGGCGCCGGCTCCTCCTCGTCCTCCGACCACTCCCTCTTCACGTGGAGAAAGCCGGCGCCGGAGGACGAGGAGCTCCCGGCGAACGAAGACCTCGCGGAGGAGAAGGATGTGCGCCGGCGGTCGTACTCTTCCGTCTCACTCCGCTGGAAGCTCGGCGTCGGCGACATGCCGCGGTTGGTCCACTTCCGGGCACCGCGCTTCCTCGTGTCGTCCGACCGGACGCGCCACTCACGCTCCGGGTCCCTTCCGCCGCCGGATCTGCTGCCGGAGCCGCGTCCGGAGCTCCACATTCGACCCCACATGGTGGCTGGAGGCGGGTCGGGTGGTCGCCGGTGACGAGAAATGTGAAGAGGGGGGAAGGGGAATCGCGTGTCTCGGCGGCGGCGGAGGATAGGATTTGGACCCGCAAACGAGTCGCGGAACCGCAGTTACAGCGGTCGGGATGTGCGGTTTGCGGGCTGCGGCAAAAAAAATTGCGGGCCGGGCGAGTATGCGGGTTCTGTTCTGGCCGAAAAATTGGGCCGAGCCTGCATACTCGCCGGAATTTTATGGGTCTGCGCGTTTTGCGGGGTCTGCTAGAGTTGCTCTAACCGGGCACCCCTCAAGTAATATAATCCACATCCGGACACCTCAATTATCATATCTCAAATCCATACAAACTCATGCAACTACGTTGGTGCACACACATCGTCCGGCTACTCCATCACAAGTAACTAAACATGTCATCAGACTACTATAATTTGGCATGTTTGGCTATGTTGGAGATCATCCACGGCTGCCCTTGCCCTACTCGACGCCCTTGCTGCCCTTCTTGCGGAAGTACCGGTCGAAGACGCGGTATGGAACGAGCCGGATCTGCTCGTCGCCGGAGATGTCCTTGTCGCAACTGTCCGCTTTCTCCTCCTTTGGTGGTAGTTGGACCATGGCACGGACCGCCCGATTTTGCTCTTGGGCGAGGGCGCGTGTTCCTCTGCTGTCGTTTCTTCACAATGCGGGCGCGGATGGCTTCCTCCTCTGCGGCCGCCCACGCCGTCGCATCAGCCGCCTCTGTCGCCTCCATTTCCGCCGCGATACGGGACTTGGAGGCCCTTATCCTCTCCTTCCAACGGAGGGCCTCTCGTTCCCGGTGGGATTCATGGTCTGCCCAACCCGTGATGGGGAAGGAGATGGGTTTCGGCTGCCGGGACCGCGATGATCCAGCCCCAGAGGACCTGACCGCCCGTTGAGCCGACGCTATGGAGTCGCGGCGGACAGATCCATGCGTCGGCTAGGCGCTGTCCTCCCGGGAGCGGTGAGTGCAATGCGGACCGCTATTGCCTCCTCCAACCCGCACGGGTGACACCCCGGTCTACCGATCCGGACTGGTCGGAGTAAGATCCGCTGCCTGCCATGCCGGAGATGGCCGGATCCCGCTGGAGGTGAGCTTGGGTGGCGGAGGGGAGTGGAGTGAAGTGGCTAGAGTTTGGTCCGGCGAGCATATGGAGACGAATATATGTGGGATCGGGTGAGCCAGCATGGATCGGGTCCGACGTGACGGACGTGCCCGGGCGCCCCCATATCCACCCAATATTTGGGCTGGATATGAGGGGCGCCGGTCAGCTCAGATGTTTGAAGCTCGTTTAAGACGTCTATTTGAGTCAAAAAAATCGTGACCGGTCTGTGCCCGGACGAGCCGTCCAGACGTTTGAGGAGGGTTTGGGACGTCCGGTTATAGATGCTCTTACTATGGCCCAAACAAAAGCATCCCGTTTCGAAGACCTGACTACAAGTTCCAGAACCTCTTTGATTAGCAGGATTTCAAAAATGGATTTCTTTCTTTCTACGAATATTCAAAATGCAGGATAGGAAAAACAAGTAGAATTGTAGTGTCATAACTATTTAAATCCTATAAGATTTTAGTTCGTCTGATATCATCACACACAAAAAATGATATTTTAAAAATGTCAAAGAGGGGTAGTTATCCTCAACTAAATTTCATTTATTATTTGTCTACGACAAGGCTTTGCGGCCTATTACAAAATAGGGCTCAAGCGCCACCAGAGGGCGGGAGGAGAAGATGGCCCCGATGCCGCCCAGGCCGACCAGGCTTTGCTCGTTAGCACGCGCCGGCGGCGGCAAGGAGGGACGGAGGAGGAGGAAGGGGGGCTAGAGGCGGCGGATCTGGGACTTCCCCCAGCCGCCCGCAGGGGCGATGCGAGGAGAGGGAGGGAGGGGAAAGTGCTATCGCAGCTTCGGAAACATCCCTCCTTGCAACCGATCAGTGCCAATAACCCGTTTGAACACCCCATGCGTTTGCGTATAAGTATAAGGTGTTATTTGTCGTAACAAATCACAAGTCACTTTCGATGTATACATTGTGAATTATAGTGATATTTTGATCAATATCTAAGTGTCTAAGTTTGTTGCTCCACAACAACGCATGAACATTCGACTAGTCTTTATATTGCTGGTTAAAACTGGTTCTTTATAGCATCAACTCAACCCTCACCTCACCCCATACCAGCAGACACGTAAGGTTTATAGTAGCTTAGTTAAAGAAAGAAAATGTGATCTTCACGCACGCAACACACACTAATCATTATCATCATGTCTAATGATTTTGTACCAACGTAACCTCCCCATTGTTCTGAGACCGACAATCTCCGAAAAAATGTGATCGCCATTAACGCAATCCTAAATCTTTGGTGCCGATCGAACGCCACACACACCAATCATTATCCGATCGTGTGCAATGATTTTGTACCAACGTAATCTTCATTGTTCCAAGACCGACAATCTCGGAGACAAACTGGCCCTCACGTAGCCTAATGCCGGCCGGCCGGCCACCTACATGGCCGCACGTCTACACCATTTTAATACTCTCCCCTGACCCCTCGCCTGGTCACCTTGCCGCGTCTATATATGAACCCGACGCCTCCCGCCATTTCCACACAGCCAAAGCCAGCTGCGATCATCTCCATCGATCTAGCACGCACGCACGGAGTGCCAGTCTTCCCTTCCAGCAATGGCGGCCTACCTCCCCCTCGCCGTCCTCGTGGCCCTCCTCGCCGCCACCGGCGCCAGCGCCCACGGCTACAGCCAGACCCCCTCGCCGATGCCCGCCAGGCCCGCACCGGCTGCCAAGTGCGACAAGGTGATGCTGAAGGTGGAGGGCGTGGTGTACTGCCAGAGCTGCACGCACCGGAACTCCTGGTGCCTGGACGGCGCGACGCCGCTGCCGGGGGCGAAGGTGACGGTCACCTGCCGCGACGCCAAGAACCGCGTCATGGCCTCGAGGACGCCCGTCGCCGACGGCAATGGCTACTTCCTCGCCGACTTCAACGTCACCGAGAAGGCCGACTACTACATGGGGGACCCCGCCAAGGCCTGCTTCGTGCGCCTGCTCGCGTCGCCGGACCGCAAGTGCGACGACCTCACCAACGTCAACTACGGCATCGAGGGCGCGCCGCTCCGCCACGAGGGCAAGCGGTGGTCCGACAAGGGGCACGAGAACGTCGTGTACGCCGCCGGCCCGCTCTCCTTCAGGCCGGACACCTGCGCGCCCAGGGGCCACTACTGATTCGTCCGTTGGTTTGAACTGCATGTACGCGCGCGCGTGCGTGCGCAAGATGCGCCTGCGCTGCTGCTTTGGATTTGAGAAATTTGTGGAGCTTCAAGGCTTTATTCATGTTTTTTTTTAGAAGAACAAGGCTTTATTCATGTGTTTTTTCTTTTGCTTCTGTTCTTTTTATTGATGTTACTATGTAATCTTGTTGGCAAGTCTTATTCAGACCTCTTCCTTGGACAAGTCAAGTATATTTTTTTCCACTTCAAACGCATCATACACACGCGTAGCGCATTCTCAATAAGAGGTAGTGCATTTTGATTCGTCTTGAGAACCAGTGGTTGCGGCCTGCTTGAAAGAAAGTTGTGTCGTGTTTCTCCATATTAAAGAAAAAACTCCTTCACCTTCCTCTCAAAATAAAAATAAATTTTTCTCGCATCACATGAGCACCACATCCATCTCAAAAAGAAAAGATAAAGGCAAAAAAACAACTTTTCTTTAAAAAAAAGTCTCACTTCCATTTTCTAAAAATAATCTACCAAAAAGTCAAACAACTTTCTTACCGCGGCCAATCAGCATGCGCCACGTGGCATAGCTGGTTGGCCGCCCTTCCAGTGCGCTTAATGGGTTTAATATTCCCCAAATACAATATATTTATGCTCCAAGTAAAATTTACTTTGGATTTGCTTATTCTCCATCAATTAAGAATTAGTTAAAATCTCAATAACTGCTATGACCGTCAGATTAGATGAAGATTCAGGGGGTGTTTGGTTTCAGAGACTTTTTTGCGTTGGGACTAAAAAAAGTCCCTAGCAAACCAAACAGGGGAGACTTTTTTGGGACTTTTTGCTAAAAGTCCTTAGAAGCACCTCCATGAGAGTCTTTTTCAAAAAGTCCTAGGGACTAGAAAAAGTCCTAGGACTAGAGAACCAAACACCACCTCATACATATTTGTCCTTTCTGTTTTTCTGTCTCTTTGTGCACATTTACATTTTTTGTTATTTTCCGCACATAACTAAAGTTGCACGCGTGCGTGGCATTGCACATTTACAGTTCTTACATATATAAAATAGTTCCCTCTAAAAAGTTGTTTCCATACAAAAGGGCATAAAACAAAATTAGGTGTACATGTAAAGCAATGATTGTGTAGTTAAACTGTACTATATAAACTGAACTTGAGTATCTTTTTCATATGTTTCATACTAATTAACATGAGAGTTTAACATGATAAGTGGTTGCCATAGTAAGTAATTTATTAAAAACTTTATTGTCGTAATTGAAGTATCTTACTTCTTGGTTATATCACTTAGCCCTTTGTTTTATGGTCATACAATTTTACAAAACCTTACTCTAACCAACTGTTGCCCGCCAGTAATGCCAATCGCTTTATATGTCATCATTCCACAGGGCAATGGCTCAACAAAAGTGGAGCTTGATTATAACTCTATGAGGTGAGGATCAACAAAGGCGAGGGCACATTTCGTAACGATGTGGTTTTGTGACATCAGATGATCATAACACCTAGAGTTAAGTACCACTAAAAAGAAAAATGTGGCTTTCTACCACTAATTCACTATTTACTGAATACATGTGCCAATCCAATTACTTCAGGCAATTTAAAACAATTAAATTCCTTCATTAGCAATACTATAAATTAAAATTGATAAAAGGTGCATTAACATAAATGTTTGTAGCTAGAAGAAAAGCAGATTTTTTTTTCTTCTTATTATGTCATATTCTTCTACATAGTATAAGGATATTTTTGAATATTGGATGGTGCCGATCTAATGCTAAAGATGTGGAAAATTCGAGCACTGTTGACCGTTGGATATCTTCTTCAATGCACATGATTCTACCACGTGTACTATCCAAAAGACTACATTATTGGGCTTAAGCACGTCCTACATAACTAAATATGTGATATTTCTCAACATGTAAGCATGTAAGCTCAATATGCCATGCACAGAAAAATCAACCTTAACATGCATCCATGCATGGTACAATATTTTTCATTCCATTATGCCATTTTAATTCAATATTTTTTTGCAATTATACAATGCAGAAATTTATGTATTTTCAGTTTTAGTGTTCATGATATTGATTCAAATACTCATCTTCCATACAAACAAATCTCCTTGGAATATATTCCAATTAACTTTTGCAGTAACACGTGATGTATTATCTAATTTCTTCTATTTCTGATATATGAATATCCCGGATTCTACATTTGAGGGCTCTTTGATTCAAGTGATGCTCATAGGGATTTTAGAGGATTGGAAACCTTAGAAATTTTCCCTAGGTTGGTCATTGGTTCATAGGATATAATCATGGGAACATGAAATTCGTAGGAATGAGATGTCATGCATATCAATTTCTATAGGAAGAGATATCATTTGGTTCATAGGATATTTTTCCATTAAGTATGAGAAGGATAAGAATTAATCCTGCATAGGAATAGGAATTCGTTCTTACAGACCAAAGGTCTCTAGGGAAAAATTTCCTATAGAAATTTTATCCTACATAATTCTACAAAATTATTGTAAACCAATTAATGCCTGAATCATATGGGATTTACCCCTAAGGATTCATATGTCATACATTTCATAGAAATTTAGCATCAAACTTAAACCTCTTGATCAAAATCCTTTATTCTCCCCTTTTGTGTGCTTGGCTCCCCTGTTGTTTCCCCCATCCATTTCGGTTATGTTGGCTCCCCTCGGTAGTTGTCATGCTTGCGTCATGGGAACCTTCTTCTCATCGGGCATTCGTCTGTGAAGCTACTTGGAGTGACCCCTCATGTTTCTCCTCTTTTGTGTGGCATCGCGGGGTGCTTTCCTATGGTGGTGGTGCGGCGCGGGCATGGGGCATGGTGGCGCGTCGTCGCGTGCTGGCGGCAGTGGTTGCAGGGCGAGCGGACGGTTACATGGTGGTGTCCTCGTCGGTGGCGGGGTCTGGCATGGGGCTCTTCTATGGCACGGCTAGGCCCTGGCTCGGGCAGGCACTAGCTGCTGGCTACCGGCACAGTTGTGGGCTACTGCATGAGCACAGGGTTGACGGCATGCGGTGGTACGGGCTGGCTGGGGTCCGGCCAGATCCGGCTGGATTTGTTGTCGAGAGGCTGGCTGGCGACGCATGGTGGTAGAAGGGGTCCATTGCTACCTCTTGAGCACTGCGTTGGTTTCCCTTGAAGAGGAAAGAGTGATGCAGCAAAGTAGTGTAAGTATTTCCCTCAGTTTTTGAGAACCAAGGTATCAATCCAGTAGGAGGCTCCTCAAAAGTCCCTCATACCTACACAAACAAACAAGAACCTCGCAACCAATGCGATAAAGGGGTTGTCAATCTCTTCACGGTAACTTGCAAAAGTGAGATCTGGTAGAGATAATAAGATAAGATAAATATTTTTGGTATTTTTATGATATAGATTGGAAAGTAAAGATGCAAATAAAAGTAGATCGGAAACTTATATGATAAAAGATAGACCCGAGGGCCATAGGTTTCACTAGTGGCTTCTCTCAAGATAGCATAAGTATTACGGTGGGTGAACAAATTACTGTCGAGCAATTGATAGAAAAGTGCATAGTTATGAGAATATCTAGGCATGATCATGTATATAGGCATCACGTCCACAACAAGTAGATCAAAACGATTCTGCATCTACTACTATTACTCCACACATTGACCGACTCCTGCCTGCATCTAGAGTATTAAGTTAATAAGAACAGAGTAACACATTAAGCAAGATGACATGATGTAGAGGGATAAACTCAAGCAATATGATATAAACCCCATCTTTTTATCCTCGATGGCAACAATACAATACGTGCCTTGCTGCCCCTGCTGTCACTGGGAAAGGACACCGCAAGATTGAACCCAAAGCTAAGCACTTCTCCTATTGCAAGAAAGATCAATCTAGTAGGCCAAACCAAACTGATAATTCAAAGAGACTTGCAAGGATAACCAATCATGCATAAAAGAATTCAGAGGAGATTCAAATATTTCTCATAGATAAACTTGATCATAAACCCACAATTCATCGGATCTCGACAAACACACCGCAAAAAGAGTTACATCGAATAGATCTCCAAGAAGATCAAGGAGAACTTTGTATTGAGATTCAAAGAGAGAGAAGAAGCCATCTGGTCAATAACTATGGACCAGAAGGCCTGTGGTAAACTACTCACAACTCATCGGAGAGGCCTTGGAGATGATGTAAAGGCCCTCTGTGGTCGATTCCCCCTCCGGCGGAGCACCGACGAAGGCTCCAAGATGGGACCTCACAGATACAGAAGGTTGCAGTGGTGAAAATAGTTTTTCATGGTGCTCCTGGATGTTTTCAGGGTACGTGGATATATATAGGAGGAAGAAGTAGGTCGATTGAGACACGAGGGGCCCACGAGGGTGGGGGCGTGCCCTCCTCCCTCGTGGCTTCCTCATCTGCTGATTGACGTCCACTCCAAGTCTCCTGGATTGCGTTTGTTCCAAAAAGATCGCTCCCGAAGGTTTCATTCAGTTTGGACTCCGTTTGATATTCCTTTTCTTCGAAACACTGAAATAGCCAAAAAAACAACAATTCGGGCCGGGCCTCCGGTTAGTAGGTTAGTCCCAAAAATGATATAAAAGTGTAAAGTAAAGCCCATAAACATCCAAAACGGGTAATATAATAGCATGGAACAATAAAAAATTATAGATACGTTGGAGACGTATCAAGCATCCCCGAGCTTAATTCCTGCTCGTCCTCGAGTAGGTAAATGATAAAAACAAATTTTTTTGATGTGGAATGCTACCTAGCATAATTCTCAATGTAATTTTCTTTATTGTGGCATGAATGTCCAGATCCAAATGATTAAAATAAAAGTTCATATTGACATAAGAAAATAGTAATAGTTCGAGCATACTAACAAGGCAATCATGTCTTCTCAAAATAACATGGCTAAAGAAAGTTCATCCCTACCAAAATCATATAGTTAGGCTATGCTTCATTTTCATCACACAAAATACTCCCATCAAGAGCAACCCCGGTTTCAGCCAAGCAATTGGTTCATACTTTTTAACGCGCTTCAGCTTTTTCAACTCTCACGCAATACATGAGCGTGAGCCATGGATATATCACTATGGATGGAATAGAATATGATGATGGAGGTTGTGTGGAGAAGACAAAAAAGGAGAAAGTCTTACATTGACGAGGCTAATCAACGGGCTATGGAGATGCCCATCAATTGATGTCAACATGAGGAGTAGGGATTTCCATGCAACGGATGCACTAGAGCTATAAAAGTATGAAAGCTCAACAAAAGAAACTAAGTGGGTGTGCATCCAACTTGCTTGCTCACGAAGACTTAGGGCATTTTGAGGAAGCCCATCGTTGTAATATACACGCCAAGTTCTATGATGAAAAATTCCCACTAGTATATGAAAGTGACAACATAAGAGACTCTCTATATGAAGGACATGGTGCTAGTTTGAAGCACAAGTGTGGAAAAAGATAGGGTGTGTTTGGTTTGTGCCCAAGGTTACCCCACCAAAGCATTGGCTAGCCAAAATTTTGGTTGAGGTTTTGGTTGCCCATGATTTGGCCAACATTGGCAAGAAAAGTGAACTAGAGTTGGCTAGAGTTCATTGGCATGCCAAAAAATTGGCAACCATTCAAACAAAGACCAATCTTTGGGTCATGGCCAAAATTTTGGTAAGGTGCACTTTGGCCACAATCCAAACACAACCATAGTAACATTGTCCCCCTTTTTTGGGCCTTTCTTTTTTTGGCCTTTCTTTTTTTTCTTTTTTATTGGCCTTTTTTATTGGCCTTTCTTTTTTTTATAAGGGACAATGCTCTAATAATGATGATCATCACACTTCTATTTATTTACAACTTATTGATTACAACTCGATACTAGAACAAGATATGACTCTATGTGAATGCCTCCGGCGGTGTACCGGGATATGCAATGAATCAAGAGTGACATGTATGAAAATTATGCATGGTGGCTTATCCACAAATACGATGTCAACTACATGATCATGCAAGGCAATATGACAATGATGAAACATGTCATGATGAACGGAACGGTGGAAAGTTGCATGGCAATATATCTCAGAATGGCTATGGAAATGCCATAATAGGTAGGTATGGTGACTGTTTTGAGGAAGATATAAGGAGGTTTATGTGTGATAGAGTGTATCGTATCACGGGGTTTGGATGCACCGACGAAGTTTACACCAACTCTCAAGGTGAGAAAGGGCAATGCACGGTACCGAAGAGGCTAGCAATGATGGAAGGGTAAGAGTCCGTATAATCCATGGGCTCACATTAGTCATAAAGAACTCATATACTTATTCCAAAAGTTTTATTAGCCCTCGAAGCAAAGTACTACTAGCATGCTCCTAGGAGAAGGGTGATGACCCACAAGTATAGGGGATCTATCGTAGTCCTTTCGATAAGTAAGAGTGTCGAACCCAACGAGGAGCAGAAGGAAATGACAAGCGGTTTTCAGTAAGGTATTCTCTGCAAGCACTGAAATTGTAGGTAACAGATAGTTTTGTGATAGGATATTTTGTAACGGGTAACGAGAAATGAAAGTAAATAAGGTGCAGCAAGGTGGCCCAATCCTTTTTGTAGCAAAGGACAAGCCTGGACAAATTTTTATAATGAGAAAATCCCTCCCGAGGACACATGGGAATTATAGTCAAGCTAGTTTTCATCACGCTCATATGATTCGCGTTCGTTACTTTGATAATTTGTTATGTGGGTGGACCGGTGCTTGGGTGCTGCCCTTTCTTGGACAAGCATCCCACATATGATTAACCCCTATTGCAAGCATCTGCAACTACAAAAGAAGTATTAAGGTAAACCTAACCATATCATGAAACATATGGATCCAAATCAGCCCCTTACGAAGCAACTTATAAACTAGGGTTTAAGCTTTTGTCACTCTAGCAACCCATCATCTACTTATTACATCCATGTCCTCAGGAACAAACATAACCAATCATACATAAAAGAATTCAGAGGAGATTCAAATATTTCTCATAGATAAACTTGATCATAAACCCACAATTCATCAGATCTCGACAAACACACCGCAAAAAGAGTTACATCGAAAAGATCTCCAAGAAGATCGAGGAGAACTTTGTATTGAGATTCAAAGAGAGAGAAGAAGCCATCTAGCTAATAACTATGGACCTGAAGGCCTGTGGTAAACTACTCACAACTTAGCGGCGAGGCCTTGGAGATGATGTAAAGGCCCTCCATGGTCGATTCCCCCTCCGGCGGAGCACCCATGAAGGCTCCAAGATGGGATCTCGCGGATACAAGAGGTTGCGGCAGTGGAAATAGTTTTTCGTGGTGCTCCTGGATGTTTTCAGGGTACGTGGATATATATAGGAGGAAGAAGTAGGTTGGTTGAGCCACGAGGGGCCCATGAGGGTGGGGGGCGTGCCCACCCCCCTAGGGCGCGCCCTCCTGCCTCGTGGCTTCCTCGTCTACTGCTTAACGTCCACTCCAAGTCTCCTGAATTGCGTTTGTTTCAAAAAGATCGCTCCTGAAGGTTTCATTCCATTTGGACTCTGTTTGATATTCCTTTTCTTCAAAACACTGAAATAGGCAAAAAAAACAGCAATTCGGGCTGGGCCTCCGGTTAGTAGGTTAGTCCCAAAAATAATATAAAAGTGTAAAGTGAAGCCCATAAACATCCAAAACGGGTAATATAATAGCATGGAACAATCAAAAATTATAGATACGTTGGAGATGTATCATCCATCTGGGCTCCCTGGTGGGTGGTCTACGACAGTGTGGGTTGTGCATCTCGCATGGTGTAGTGCAGGTGGTGCACAGTGGTGGTGGTGGCCTCCTTCTCTAGAGTTTGGACCGACGGGTAGGTTCAGATCTAGGGTTCGTGCTCAGGCGGGCCAGTTCGGGGTCCGAGGCAGATCGGAGTTTATGCTTCAGGTAGGAGAGGCCAGGCTTGGCCCAGGATGTGCTCGCGGGTGGTGCTCATACATGCTCTCCTCGCGGGTATGGTGCTCGGTGGTGGTCGTCGTGTTAGCATTGCGTCGGTGCACGGGTCAGCGTCAGTGACCATGAACATGGCGTCGTGTGAGCTCGCCTGGCCAAGGGCTCGGAGCTGGCTTGCCGACGGCCATAGGCAGTCTCGGAGTCGTGTCCCCCTAGTCCACTGGGCATTGGATGGGACTCAGGTGTGGGTGCCTCCTAAGGTGGAGGTACCTACCCAGACTCGGGGACTGATGTCGGGCTAGGAGTAAATGGAGTGTCATCACTCTTTCTACTGTGGTTGTGTTGGGGAACGTAGTAATTTCAAAAAAATTCCTACGCACACGCAAGATCATGGTGATGCATAGCAACGAGAGGGGAGAGTGTTGTCCACGTACCCTCGTAGACCGAAAGCGGAAGCGTTAGAACAACGCAGTTGACGTAGTTGTACGTCTTCACGGCCCGACCGATCAAGCACCGAAACTACGGCACCTCCGAGTTCTAGCACAAGTTCAGCTCAATGACGATCCCCGGACTCCGATCCAGCAGAATGTCGGGGAAGAGTTCCGTCAGCATGACGGCGTGGTGACGACCTTGATGTTCTACCTGTTGGGGAACGTTGCAGAAAATTAAAAATTTTCCTACGGCTTCACCAAGATCCATCTATGAGTTCATCTAAGCAACGAGTCATGGGAGAGAGCTTGCATCTACATACCACTTGTAGATCGCGTGCGGAAGCTTGCAAGGTGATGATGGAGTCGTACTCGAACGTGATTCAGATCACCGATGCCAAGTGCTGAACGGACAGCACCTCCGTGTTCAACACACGTACGGGACGAGCGACGTCTCCTCCTTCTTGATCCAGCAAGGGGGAAGGAGAGGTTGAGGAAGACAGCTCCACCGGCAGCACGACGGCGTGGTGATGGTGGAGAAGCAGTACTCCGACAGGGCTTCGCCGAGCACACAACGAAGGAGGAGAGGTGTTGGGGAGGGAGAAGGAGGCAACCAAAGGCCAAGGACTCAGGGTGTGAAGTCCCTCCTCTCCCCCACTATATATAGGAGGGCCAAGGGGGGGGTGGCCGGCCCTAGGAGATCCAATCTCCTAGGGGGGCGGCGGCCAAGGGGGGTTTCCCTCCCCCCCAAGGCACCTAGGAGGTGCCTTCCCCTCCTAGGACTCTTGCCCCCTTGAACCCTAGGCGCATGGGCCTATGTGGGGCTGGTGCCCTTGGCCCATGCAGGCCAAGGCGCACCCCCTACAGCCCATGTGGCCCCCCGGGGCAGGTGGCCCCACCCGGTGGGCCCCCGGGACCCCTCCGGTGGTCCCGGTACAATACCGATAACCCCGAAACTTGTCCCGATGCCCGAAACAGGACTTCCCATATATAAATCTTTACCTCCGGACCATTCCGGAACTCCTCGTGACGTCCGGGATCTCATCCGGGACTCCGAACATCATTCGGTAGTCACATACTTGACTTCCTACTAACCCTAGCGTCACCGAACCTTAAGTGTGTAGACCCTACGGGTTCGGGAGACACGCAGACATGACCGAGACGACTCTCGGGCAATAACCAACAGCGGGGTCTGGATATCCATGTTGGCTCCCACATGCTCCTCGATGATTTCATCGGTTGAACCACGATGTCGAGGATTCGATCAAACCCTGTATACAATTCCCTTTGTCAATCGGTACGTTACTTGCCCGAGACTCGATCGTCGGTATCCCAATACCTTGTTCAGTCTCGTTACCCGGCAAGTCACTTTACTCGTACCGTAATGCATGATCCCGTGGCCAACACCTTGGTCACATTGAGCTCATTATGATGATGCATTACCGAGTGGGCCCAGAGATACCTCTCCGTTATACGGAGTGACAAATCCCAGTCTCGATCCGTGTCAACCCAACAGATACTTTCGGAGATACCTGTAATGCACCTTTATAGTCACCCAGTTACGTTGTGACGTTTGATACACCCAAGGCACTCCTACGGTAACCGGGAGTTACACGATCTCATGGTCGAAGGAATAGATACTTGACATTGGCAAAGCTTCTAGCAAACGAACTATACGATCTTTTATGCTATGCTTATGATTGGGTCTTGTCCATCACATCATTCTCCTAATGATGTGATCCCGTTATCAACGACATCCTATGTCCATAGTCAGGAAACCATGACTATCTATTGATCATAACGAGCTAGTCAACTAGAGGCTCACTAGGGACTCATTGGGTCTAAGTGTTCACACGTGTATTACGATTTCCGGATAATACAGTTATAGCATGAACAAAAGACAATTATCATGAACATTGAAATATAATAATCCTTTTATTATTGCCTCTAGGGCATATTTCCAACAGTCTCCCACTTGCACTAGAGTCACCAATCTAGTTACATTGTGATGAATCGAACACCCATAGAGTTCTGGTGTTGATCATGTTTTGCACGCGAGAGAGGTTTAGTCAACGGATCTGCGACATTCAGATCCGTGTGCACTTTGCAAATCTCTATGTCTCCATCTTGAACATTTTCACGGATGGAGTTGAAACGACGCTTGATGTGCCTGGTCTTCTTGTGAAACCTGGGCTCCTTGGCAAGGGCAATAGCTCCAGTGTTGTCACAGAAGAGTTTGATCGGCCCCGACGCATTGGGTATGACTCCTAGGTCGGTGATGAACTCCTTCATCCAAATCGCTTCATGCGCTGCCTCCGAGGCTGCCATGTACTCCGCTTCACATGTAGATCCCGCCACGACGCTCTGCTTGCAGCTGCACCAGCTTACTGCTCCACCATTCAACATATACACGTATCCGGTTTGTGACTTAGAGTCATCCAGATCTGAGTCGAAGCTAGCGTCGACGTAACCCTTTACGACGAGCTCTTCATCTCCTCCATAAACGAGAAACATGTCCTTTGTCCTTTTCAGGTACTTCAGGATATTCTTGACCGCTGTCCAGTGTTCCTTGCCGGGGTTACTTTGGTATCTTGCAACCAAACTTACGGCAAGGTTTACATCGGGTCTGGTACACAGCATGGCATACATAATAGATCCTATGGCTGAAGCATAGGGGATGACACTCATCTCTTCTTTATCTTTTGCCGTGGTCGGTGACTGAGCCAAGCTCAATCTCACACCTTGTAACATAGGCAAGAACCCCTTCTTGGACTGATCCATTTTGAACCTCTTCAAAATCTTATCAAGGTATGTGCTTTGTGAAAGACCTATGAGGCGTCTCGATCTATCTCTATAGATCTTGATGCCTAATATATAAGCAGCTTCTCCAAGGTCCTTCATTGAAAAACACTTGTTCAAGTAGGCCTTAATGCTGTCCAGGAGTTTCGTATCATTTCTCATCAAGAGTATGTCATCTACATATAATAGGAGAAATGCTACAGAGCTCCCACTCACTTTCTTGTAAACGCAGGCTTCTCCATAAGTCTGCATAAACCCAAACGCTTTGATCATTTCATCAAAGCGAATGTTCCAACTCCGAGATGCTTGCACCAGTCCATAAATGGATCGCTGGAGCTTGCATACTTTGTTAGCGTTCTGAGGAACGACAAAACCTTCTGGCTGCATCATATACAGCTCTTCCTTAAGATGTCCATTAAGGAATGCCGTTTTGACGTCCATCTGCCATATCTCATAATCATAGTATGCGGCAATTGCTAACATGATTCGGACGGACTTAAGCTTCGCTACGGGAGAGAATGTCTCGTCGTAGTCAATCCCTTGAACTTGTCGATAACCCTTAGCGACAAGTCGAGCTTTATAGATGGTAACATTACCATCCGCGTCCGTCTTCTTCTTAAAAATCCATTTATTTTCTATCGCTCGCCGATCATCGGGCAAGTCTGTCAAAGTCCATACTTTGTTTTCATACATGGATCCTATCTCGGATTTCATGGCCTCAAGCCATTTGTTGGAATCCGGGCCCGCCATTGCTTCTTCATAGTTCGAAGGTTCATTGTTGTCCAGCAACATGATTTCCATGACAGGGTTGCCGTACCACTCTGGTGCAGAACGTGTCCTTGTGGACCTTCGAAATTCAGTAGCAACTAGATCTGAAGTACCTTGATCATCATCAACATTTTCCTCTTCAGTTGGTGTGGGCATTACAGGAATGGTTTCCTGCGCTGCACCACTTTCCCGTTCGAGAGGTAGTACTTCATCGAGTTCTACTTTCCTCCCACTTACTTCTTTCGAGAGAAACTCTTTCTCCAGAAAGCATCCGTTCTTGGCAACAAAGATCTTGCCTTCGGATCTTAAGTAGAAGGTATACCCGACAGTTTCCTTAGGGTATCCTATGAATACGCATTTTTCCGACTTGGGTTCGAGCTTTTCAGGTTGAAGTTTCTTGACATAAGCATCGCATCCCCAAACTTTTAGAAACGACAGCTTAGGTTTCTTCCCAAACCATAATTCATACGGTGTCGTCTCAACGGATTTAGACGGTGCCCTATTTAAAGTGAATGTAGCTGTCTCTAGAGCGTATCCCCAAAATGATAGCGGTAAATCGGTAAGAGACATCATAGACCGCACCATATCCAATAGAGTGCGATTACGACGTTCGGACACACCGTTTCGCTGAGGTGTTCCAGGCGGCGTGAGTTGTGAAACGATTCCACATTTTCTTAAGTGTGTACCAAATTCGTGACTTAAGTATTCGCCCCCACGATCTGATCGTAGGAACTTTATCTTACGGTCATGTTGATTCTCTACCTCACTCTGAAATTCCTTGAACTTTTCAAAGGTCTCAGACTTGTGTTTCATTAAGTAGACATACCCATATCTACTCAAGTCGTCAGTGAGAGTGAGAACATAACGATATCCTCCGCGAGCCTCAACGCTCATTGGACCGCACACATCGGTATGTATGATTTCCAACAAGTTGGTTGCTCGCTCCATTGTTCCGGAGAACGGAGTCTTGGTCATTTTGCCTAAGAGGCAAGGTTCGCATGTGTCAAATGATTCATAATCAAGAGACTCTAAAAGTCCATCAGCATGGAGCTTCTTCATGCGCTTGACACCAATGTGACCAAGGCGGCAGTGCCACAAGTATGTGGGACTATCGTTATCAACTTTACATCTTTTGGCATCCACACTATGAACATGTGTAATATTACGCTCGAGATTCATCAAGAATAAACCATTGACCATCGGAGCATGACCATAAAACATATCTCTCATATAAATCGAACAACCATTATTCTCAGACTTAAATGAGTAGCCATCTCGTATTAAACGAGATCCAGATACAATGTTCATGCTCAAACTTGGCACTAAATAACAATTATTGAGGTTTAAAACTAATCCCGTAGGTAAATGTAGAGGCAGCGTGCCGACGGCGATCACATCGACCCTGGAGCCATTCCCGACGCGCATCGTCACCTCGTCCTTCGCCAGTCTCCGTTTATTCCGCAGCTCCTGCTGTGAGTTACATATGTGAGCAACGGCACCGGTATCAAATACCCAGGAGTTACTTCGAGTACTGGTAAGGTACACATCAATTACATGTATATCAAATATACCTTTGGTGTTGCCGGCCTTCTTATCCGCTAAGTATTTGGGGCAGTTCCGCTTCCAGTGCCCCTTCCCCTTGCAATAAAAGCACTCAGTCTCAGGCTTGGGTCCATTCTTTGACTTCTTCCCGGCAACAGGCTTACCGGGCGCGGCAACATCTTTGCCGTCCTTCTTGAAGTTCTTCTTACCCTTGCCCTTCTTGAACTTAGTGGTCTTATTGACCATCAACACTTGATGTTCTTTCTTGATTTCAGCCTCTGCTGACTTCAGCATCGAGAACACTTCAGGAATGGTCTTTACCATCCCCTGCATGTTATAGTTCATCACAAAGCTCTTGTAGCTTGGTGGGAGCGACTGGAGGATTCTGTCAATGACCGCCTCATCTGGGAGGTTAATGTTCAACTGGGTCATACGTGCGTGCAACCCAGACATCTTCAGGATGTGTTCACTGACAGAACTGTTCTCCTCCATCTTACAACTGTAGAACTTGTCGGAGACATCATATCTCTCGACCCGGGCATGAGCTTGGAAAACTAGTTTCAGCTCTTCGAACATCTCATATGCTCCGTGATGCTCAAAACGCTTTTGGAGCCCCGGTTCTAAGCTGTAAAGCATGCCGCACTGAACGAGGGAGTAATCATCAGCACGAGTTTGCCAAGCGTTCATAACGTCTTGGTTCTCTGGGACGGGAGCGGCACCTAGCGGTCCTTCTAGGACATATTGCTTCCTGGCAGCTATGAGGATGATCCTCAGGTTTCGGACCCAGTCCGTATAGTTGCTGCCATCATCTTTCAGCTTGGTTTTCTCTAGGAACGCGTTGAAGTTCATGTTGACATGAGCGTTGGCCATTGATCTACAATACATATTTGCAAAGGTTTTAGACTAAGTTCATGATAATAAAGTTCTTAATCAAAATTATGAACTCCCACTTAGATTAGACATCCCTCTAGTCATCTAAGTGTTACACGATCCGAGTCGACTAGCCCGTGTCCGATCATCACGTGAGACGGACTAGTCATCGTCGGTGAACATCTTTATGTTGATCGTATCTTCCATACGACTCGTGTTCGACCTTTCGGTCTCCGTGTTCCGAGGCCATGTCTGCACATGCTAGGCTCGTCAAGTTAACCCTAAGTGTTTTCGCTGTGTAAAACTGTCTTACACCCGTTGTATGTGAACGTAAGGATCCATCACACCCGATCATCACGTGGTGCTTAGAAACGACGAACTGTAGCAACGGTGCACAGTTAGGGGAGAACACTTCTTGAAATTTTGTAAGGGATCATCTTATTTACTACCGTCGTCCTAAGTAAACAAGATGCATAAACATAATAAACATCACATGCAATTATATGGTTGTGACATGATATGGCCAATATCATCAAGCTCCATTGATCTCCATCTTCGGGGCTCCATGATCATCTTGTCACCGGCTTGACACCATGATCTCCATCATCATGATCTCCATCATCGTGTCTTCATGAAGTTGTCACGCCAACGACTACTTCTACTTCTATGACTAACGCGTTTAGTAATGAAGTAAAGTAGTTTACATGGCGTTCTTCAATGACACGCAGGTCATACAAAAAAATAAAGACAACTCCTATGGCTCCTGCCGGTTGTCATACTCATCGACATGCAAGTCGTGAATCCTATTACAAGAACATGATCTCATACATCACAATTCAACATTCATCACAACTTCTGGCCATATCACATCACATGATCAATCGCTGCAAAAACAAGTTAGACGTTCTCTAGTTGTTGTTGCATCTTTTACGTGGCTGCGATTGGGTTCTAGCAAGAACGTTTTCTTACCTACGAATCACCACAACGTGATTTTGTCAACTTCTATTTACCCTTCATAAGGGCCTTGTTCATCGATTCCGCTCCAACTAAAGTGGGAGAGACAGACACCCGCCAGCCACCTTATGCAACTAGTGCATGTCAGTCGGTGGAACCGGTCTCACGTAAGCGTACGTGTAAGGTTGGTCCGGGCCGCTTCATCCCACAATACCGTTGAGCAAGAAAAGACTAGTAGAGGCAAGTAAGATGACAAGATCAACGCCCACAACAAATTGTGTTCTACTCGTGCATTAGAGAACTACGCATAAACCTGGCTCTGATACCACTGTTGGGGAACGTTGCAGAAAATTAAAATTTTTCCTACGGCTTCACCAAGATCCATCTATGAGTTCATCTAAGCAACGAGTCATGGGAGAGAGCTTGCATCTACATACCACTTGTAGATCGCGTGCGGAAGCTTGCAAGGTGATGATGGAGTCGTACTCGAACGTGATTCAGATCACCGATGCCAAGTGCTGAACGGACAGCACCTCCGTGTTCAACACACGTACGGGACGAGCGACGTCTCCTCCTTCTTGATCCAGCAAGGGGGAAGGAGAGGTTGAGGAAGACAGCTCCACCGGCAGCACGACGGCGTGGTGATGGTGGAGAAGCAGTACTCCGACAGGGCTTCGCCGAGCACACAACGAAGGAGGAGAGGTGTTGGGGAGGGAGAAGGAGGCAACCAAAGGCCAAGGACTCAGGGTGTGAAGTCCCTCCTCTCCCCCACTATATATAGGAGGGCCAAGGGGGGGGTGGCCGGCCCTAGGAGATCCAATCTCCTAGGGGGGCGGCGGCCAAGGGGGGTTTCCCTCCCCCCCAAGGCACCTAGGAGGTGCCTTCCCCTCCTAGGACTCTTGCCCCCTTGAACCCTAGGCGCATGGGCCTATGTGGGGCTGGTGCCCTTGGCCCATGCAGGCCAAGGCGCACCCCCTACAGCCCATGTGGCCCCCCGGGGCAGGTGGCCCCACCCGGTGGGCCCCCGGGACCCCTCCGGTGGTCCCGGTACAATACCGATAACCCCGAAACTTGTCCCGATGCCCGAAACAGGACTTCCCATATATAAATCTTTACCTCCGGACCATTCCGGAACTCCTCGTGACGTCCGGAATCTCATCCGGGACTCCGAACATCATTCGGTAGTCACATACTTGACTTCCTACTAACCCTAGCGTCACCGAACCTTAAGTGTGTAGACCCTACGGGTTCGGGAGACACGCAGACATGACCGAGACGACTCTCGGGCAATAACCAACAGCGGGGTCTGGATATCCATGTTGGCTCCCACATGCTCCTCGATGATTTCATCGGTTGAACCACGATGTCGAGGATTCGATCAAACCCTGTATACAATTCCCTTTGTCAATCGGTACGTTACTTGCCCGAGACTCGATCGTCGGTATCCCAATACCTTGTTCAGTCTCGTTACCCGGCAAGTCACTTTACTCGTACCGTAATGCATGATCCCGTGGCCAACACCTTGGTCACATTGAGCTCATTATGATGATGCATTACCGAGTGGGCCCAGAGATACCTCTCCGTTATACGGAGTGACAAATCCCAGTCTCGATCCGTGTCAACCCAACAGATACTTTCGGAGATACCTGTAATGCACCTTTATAGTCACCCAGTTACGTTGTGACGTTTGATACACCCAAGGCACTCCTACGGTAACCGGGAGTTACACGATCTCATGGTCGAAGGAATAGATACTTGACATTGGCAAAGCTTCTAGCAAACGAACTATACGATCTTTTATGCTATGCTTATGATTGGGTCTTGTCCATCACATCATTCTCCTAATGATGTGATCCCGTTATCAACGACATCCTATGTCCATAGTCAGGAAACCATGACTATCTATTGATCATAACGAGCTAGTCAACTAGAGGCTCACTAGGGACTCATTGGGTCTAAGTGTTCACACGTGTATTACGATTTCCGGATAATACAGTTATAGCATGAACAAAAGACAATTATCATGAACATTGAAATATAATAATCCTTTTATTATTGCCTCTAGGGCATATTTCCAACACTACCATCGCAGGGCTTCGCCTAAGCACCGCTACAATATTATCGAGGACTATGGTGGAGGGGGGGCACCGCACACGGCTAAGAGATCAAGAGATCAATTGTTGTGTCTATGGGGTTCCCCCTTGCCCCTGTATATAAAGGAGCAAGGGGACTATCTTGATGTTCCGTCAGCATGACGGCGTGGTGAAAATCTTGATGTTCTACCATCGCAGGGCTTCGCCTAAGCACCGCTACAATATTATCGAGGACTATGGTGGAGGGGGGCACCGCACACGGCTAAGAGATCAAGAGATCAATTGTTGTGTCTATGGGGTGCCCCCTTGCCCCTGTATATAAAGGAGCAAGAGAGGAGGAGGCCGACCCTAGGAGGGGTGCGCCAAGGGAGTAGGATTCCTACTCCTAGTAGGAGTAGGTTTCCTTCTTTCCTAGTCCAACTAGGAGAAGGGGGGAACGGAGGGGAGTGGAAAAGGAAGGGAGAGGGGGGCCGCGCCCCAAGCCCCTTGTCCAATTCAGACTGGGCTTGGGAGGGGCGCGCGCCACCTCCTGGCTCCTTCCCATTAAGGCCCATTAAGGCCCAATACTCTTCCCCGTATTCCCGTAACTCCCAAGTACTCCGAAAAATATCCGAATCACTCGGAACCTTTCCAATGTCCGAATATAGTCGTCCAATATATTGATCTTTACATCTCGACCATTTCGAGACTCCTCGTCATGTCCCCGGACTCATCCGGGACTCCGAACGCCTTCGGTACATCAAAACTCGTAAACTCATAATATAACTGTCATCGAAACCTTAAGCGTGCGGACCCTACGGGTTCGAGAACTATGTAGACATGACCGAAACACGTTTCCGGTTAATAACCAATAGCAGAACCTGGATGCTCATATTGGCTCCTACATATTCTACGAAGATCATTATCGGTCAAACCGCATAACAACATACGTTGTTCCCTTTGTCATCGGTATCTTACTTGCCCGAGATTCGATAGTCGGTATCTCAATACCTAGTTCAATCTCGTTACCGGCAAGTCTCTTTACTCGTTACATAATGCATCATTCCGTAACTAACTCATTAGCTACATTGCTTGCAAGGCATATAGTGATGTGCATTACCGACAGGGCCCAGAGATACCTCTCCGACAATCGGAGTGACAAAACCTAATCTCGAAATACGCCAACTCAACATGTACCTTTGGAGACACCTGTAGAGCTCCTTTATAATCACCCAGTAACGTTGTGACGTTTGGTAGCACACAAAGTGTTCCTCCGGTAAACGGGAGTTGCATAATCTCATAGTTGTAGGAACATGTATAAGTCATGAAGAAAGCAATAGCAACATACTAAACGATCAAGTGCTAAGCTAACGGAATGGGTCAAGTCAATCACATCATTCTCCTTATGATGTGATCCCGTTAATCAAATGACAACTCATGTCTATGGTTAGGAAACATAACCATCTTTGATTAATGAGCTAGTCAAGTAGAGGCCTACTAGTGACTTTAAGTTTGTCTATGTATTCACACATGTATCATGTTTCCGGTTAATACAATTATAGCATGAATAATAAACATTTATCATGAAATAAGGAAATAAATAATAACTTTATTATTGCCTCTAGGGCATATTTACTTCAGTCTCCCACTTGCACTAGAGTCAATAATCTAGTTCATGTCGCCATGTGATTTAACACCAATATTCATATCTGTATATGATTAACACCCATAGTTCACATCGTCATGTGATCAACACCCAAAGGGTTTACTAGAGTCAATAATCTAGTTCACATTGCTATGTGATTAACACCCGAAGAGTACTTAAGGTGTGATCATATTTTGCTCGTGAGAGAAGCTTAGTCAACGGGTCTATCACATTCAAAGCCGTATGTATTTTGCAAATATTCTATGTCTACAATGCTCTGCATGGAGCTACTCTAGCTAATTGCTCCCACTTTCAATATGTATCCAGATTGAGATTTAGAGTTATCTGGATCGGTGTAAAAGCTTTCACCGATGTAACTCTTTACGACTGGCTCATTTATCACCTCCATAATTGAGAAATATTTCCTTAGTCCTCACTAAGGATATTCTTGACCAATTTCCAGTGATAAATTCAGAGCAAGGTATACAATAGGTCTGGTACATAGCACAGCATACTTTATAGAACCTATGACTAAGGCATAGGGAATGACTTTCATTCTCTTTTCTATTTTCTGTCGTGGTCGGGATTTGAGTCTTACTCAATTTCACACCTTTGCAACACAGGAAAGAACTCTTTCTTTGACTGTTCCATTTTGAACTATTTCAAAATCTTGACAAGGTATGTACTTATTGAAAAACTTATCAAGCGTCTTGATCTATCTCAATAGATCTTGATGCTCAATATGTAAGTAGCTTTACTGAGGTCTTTCTTTTAAAGAACTCCTTTCAAATACTCCTTTATGCTTTCCAGAAAAATTCTACATCATTTCTGATCAACAATATGTTACTCACATATATTTATCAGAAAGGCGGTAGTGCTCCCACTCACTTTATTGTAATTACAGGCTTCACCGCAAATCTGTATAAAACTATATGCTTTGATCAACTTATCAAAGCGTATATTCCAACTCTGAGATGCTTGCACCAGTCCATAGATGGATCGCTGGAGCTTGCACATTTTGTCAGCACCTTTAGGATTGACAAAACCTTCTGGTTGCATCATATACAACTTTTCTTTAAGAAAACCATTAAGGAATGCAGTTTTGACATCCATTTGCCAGATTTCATAAAATGTGGCAATTGCTAACATGATTCGGACATACTTAAGCATCGCTACAGTTGAGAAAATCTCATTGTAGTCAACACTTTGAACTTGTCGAAAACCTTTTTGTGACAAGTCGAGCTTTGTAGATAGTAACACTACTATCAGCGTCTGTCTTCCTCTTGAAGATCCATTTATACAATATGGCTTGCCGATCATCAGGCAACTCCACCAAAGTCCACACTTTGTTCTCATACATGGATCCCATCTCAGATTTAATGGACTCAAGCCATTTCGTGGAATTTGGGCTCATCATCGCTTCCTCATAGTTCGTAGGTTCATCATGGTCTAGTAACATGACTTCCAGAATAGGATTACCGTACCACTCTAGTGCGGACTGTACTTTGGAAGACCTACGAGGTTTTGTAGTAACTTGATCTGAAGTTTCATGATCATCATCATTAGCTTCCTCACTAATTGGTGTAGGAATCACTAGAACTGATTTCTGTGATGAACTACTTTCCAATTCGGGAGAAGGTACAAATTACCTTATCAAGCTCTACTTTCCTCCCACTCACTTATTTCGAGAGAAACTCCTTCTCTAGAAAGGATCCATTCTTAGCAACGAATGTTTTGCCTTCAGATCTGTGATAGAAGGGGTACCCAACAGTTTCCTTTGGGCATTCTATGAAGACGCACTTCTCCGATTTGGCTTCGAGCTTATTAGGTTGAAAACCTTTTTCATATAAGCATCGCAACTCCAAACTTTAAGAAACGACAACTTAGGTTTACTGCTAAACCATAGTTCATACGGTGTCGTCTCAACGGATTTAGATGGTGCCCTATTAAAGTGAATGCAGCTATCTCTAATGCATAACCCCAAAACGATAGTGGTAAGTCGGTACATACATCACAGATCGCACCATATCCAATAAAGTGCGGTTACAACGTTCGAACACACCATTACACTGTGGTGTTCCATGTGGCGTGAGCTGTGAAACTATTCCACATTGTTTAAAATGAAGGCCAAACTCGTAACTCAAATATTCTTCTCTATGATCAGATTGTAGAAACTTTATTTTCTTGTTACGATGATTCTCCACTTCACTCTGGAATTCTTTGAACATTTCAAATGTTTCAGACTTGTGCTTCATTAAGTGGATATACGCATATCTGCTCAAATCATTTGTGAAGGTCAGAAAATAACGATACCCGCCACGAGCATCAACACTCATTGGACCGCATACATCGCTATGTATTATTTCCAACAAGTTAGTAGCTCATTCCATTGTTCTGGAGAACGGAGTTTTAGTCATCTTGCCCAAAAGGCACGGTTCGCAAGCATCAAATGATTCATAACCAAGTGATTCCGAAAATCCATCTTTATGGAGTTTCTTCATGCGTTTTACACCGATATGACCCAAACGACGGCGCCACAAATAAGTTGCACTATCATTATTAACTTTGCATCTTTTGGCATCAATATTATGAATATGTGTATCACTACGATCGAGATCCAACAAACTATTTTCATTGGGTGTATGACCATTGAAGGTTTTATTCATGTAAACAGAATAACAATTATTCTCTGACTTTAAATGAATAACCGTATTGCAATAAACATGATCAAATCATATTCACGCTCAACGCAAACGCCAAATAACATTTATTTAGGTTTAACACTAATCCCAAAAATATAGGGAGTGTGCGATGCTGATCATATCAATCTTGGAACTACTTCCAACACTCATCGTCACTTCATCCTCAACTAGTCTCTATTTATTCTGTAACTCCTGTTTCGAGTTACTAATTTTTAGCAACCGAACAAGTATCAAATACTCAGGGGCTACTATAAACACTAGTAAGGTACACATCAATAACCTGTATATCAATTATACCCTTGTTCACTTTGCCATCCTTCTTATCTACCAAATATTCAGGGCATTTCCGCTTCTAGTGACAATTTCCTTTGCAGTAGAACTACTTAGTTTCAGGCTTTGGTTCAGCTTTGGGCTTCTTCGCGGGAGTGACAACTTGCTTGTCATTCTACTTGAAGTTCCCTTTCGTTCCCTTTGCCCTTTTCTTGAAACTAGTGATCTTGTCAACCATCAACACTTGATGCTCTTTCTTGATTTCTACCTTCGTCGATTTCAACATCACGAAGAGATCGGGAATCGTTTTCGTCATCCCTTGCATACTATAGTTCATCACAAAGTTCTACTAACTTAGTGATGGTGACTAGAGAACTCTGTCAATCACTATCTTATTTGGAAGATTAACTCCCACTTGATTCAAGCGATTGTAGTACCCAGACAATCTGAGCACATGCTCACTAGTTGAGCGATTCTCCTCCATCTTTTAGCTATAGAACTTGTTGGAGACTTCATATCTCTCAACTCGGGTATTTGCTTGAAATATTAACTTCAACTCCTGGAACATCTCATATGGTCCATGACGTTCAAAACGTCTTTGAAGTCCCGATTCTAGGCCGTTAATCATGGTGCACTAAACTATCAAGTAGTCATCATATTGAGCTAGCCAAACGTTCATAACGTCTGCATCTGCTCCTGCAATAGGTCTGTCACCTAGCGGTGCATTAAGGACATAATTCTTCTGTGCAGCAATGAGGATAAACCTCAGATCACGGATCCAATCCGCATCATTGCTACTAACATCTTTCAACACAATTTACTCTAGGAACATATCAAAATAAACATATGAAATCAACAACACGAGCTATTGATCTACAACATAATTTGCAAAAAACTACCAGGAATAAGTTCATGATAAATTTAAGTTCAATTAATAATATTACTTAAGAACTCCCACTTAGACAGACATCTCTCTAGTCATCTAAGTGATCACGTGATCCAAATCAACTAAACCATGTCCGATCATCACGTGAGAGGGAGTAGTTTTCAATGGTGAACATCACTATGTTGATCATATCTACTATATGATTCACGCTCGACCTTTCGGTCTCCATGTTCCGAGGCCATATCTGTATATGCTAGGCTCGTCAAGTTTAACCTGAGTATTCCGCTTGTGCAACTGTCTTGCATCCGTTGTATTTGACCGTAGAGCCTATCACACCCGATCATCACGTGGTGTCTCAGCACGAAGAACTTTCACAACGGTGCATACTCAGGGAGAACACTTCTTGATAATTAGTGAGAGATCATCTTAAAATGCTACCGTCAAACTAAGCAAAATAAGATATATAAAAGATAAACATCATATGCAATCAAAATAAGTGATATGATATGGCCATCATCATCTTGTGCTTGTGATCTCCATCTCTAAAGCACCGTCGTGATCACCATCGTCACCGGCGCGACACCTTGATCTCCATCGTAGCATCGTTGTCGTTACGCCATCTATTGCTTCTACGACTATCGCTACCGCTTAGTGATAAAGTAAAGCAATTACAGGGCATTTGCATTTCATACAATAAAGCGACAACCATATGGCTCCTGCCAGTTGCCAATAACTCGGTTACAAAACATGATCATCTCATACAATAAAATATAGCATCAAGTCTTGACCATATCACATCACAACATGCCCTGCAAAAACAAGTTAGACGTCCTCTACTTTGTTGTTGCAAATTTTACGTGGCTGCTACGGGCTGAGCAAGAACCGTTCTTACCTACGCATCAAAACCACAATGATAGTTTGTCAAGTTAGTGCTATTTTAACCTTTGCAAGGACCGGGCATAGCCACACTCGGTTCAACTAAAGTGAGAGAGACAGACACCCGCCGGTCACCTTTAAGCAACGAGTGCTCATAACGGTGAAGCCAGTCTCGCGTAAGCGTATGCGTAATGTCGGTCCGGGCCGCTTCATCTCACAATGCCGCTGAACCAAAGTATGACATGCTGGTAAGTAGTATGACTTATATCGCCCACAACTCACTTGTGTTCTACTCGTGCATATGACATCTACGGATAAAACCAAGCTCGGATGCCACTGTTGGGGAACGTAGTAATTTCAAAAAATTTCCTACGCACACGCAAGATCATGGTGATGCATAGCAATGAGAGGGGAGAGGTGTTGTTGGAATTTGCTAGTAGGCTTTTGGCCCAAAGCCCAACTAAAATTCTGAAATTCTCTTGGCCCATTCATGCACACATATGAGTGGAGTGAGTGAGGCTAAAGTTTAGTCCCACCTCATGACTTGAGAGAGAGTTGCACCTCTTTATAAGGTGAGCTCTCCTACCACTTGTATGAGCATGAGAAGAGGATACCTACACGCGCGCTCCTCCTCCTTGCTCGCCTCACCACGCCACACCTCGTCACGACGCGCCGCGGGTTGCGGGATTGAGTCGAGCCGAGGACAGAGCTATGCACGTTGTCTATATTTTTGCTGCTCGGGAAAAATTAATGAGTCATTAATTAATAATTAACGGACGTGTTAATTACTGAACCGTTTCCGATTCTTTTGGATTGTGACGACTCGGACGAGGGTTTTACTCCCACGACGTACCCGGCCCGCACTATATAGTCAGGCAGACGTCTACCCTAGCCGCCGCCGCTTCATATGGTTTCTCACCAGCGCTCCAGATCATTGCGCCGCCAAGCAAGTCTTCTCCATCCCTCCTTTCGGCGTGCACTGGGAGAAGGGACAGCAGGCCTCCGGAACCTCGCCTCTCGTGATCCTGTACGGGAGAGGGGCGATCAGGTTTTTGGGAAGCGCACTCGCGCGACTGCTGGCAGCGATGATTTCACGAACGACGACTTCTTCCCCGACCCCGGCAACCTCATCCTCGACAACATGGGCGACAACATCAACGCCGGCGGTGCTGCTCCCGCTGCACCGTACATTATTCTATCTTTCCTGTTCGAGATCGTGGTAGAATTCATGTTTCTAGTATGTGCCCTAGATGTGATCTGTTCATCTGCTATGCTAGTTCGCATGATTAGTTCAATCTCTGCTACTGTAGTCATGATCTTCTGTTTATTCGGATTAAATCTCGTAGTAATTTGCTCATATTTCCACCAATCCAAAAACCTGATTATAGGCAATTTACTCCGAGTGGTTTTGCTGCGCATCTGAAGCCGCCTGCCTTTAAGGGGGCGCAATATAAGAGGTGGCGCACGAGAGCAGTTTACTGGTTTCAGACCATGGGCTGCTATGACGCCACTAAGGGCAAGCCTGAGGGCGATCTTAATCCAGCACAACTGGAAGCTTTTGAGAAGATCGATACTCTCTTTAAAGGCGCTCTTCTGGGTGTTCTTGATGATTCCATTGTGGATTCGTATATGTCGTTTGACAACGGCAAGGACATGTGGGCTGCGCTCGAGGCCAAGTTTGGTGCCTCGGACGCCGGTAGCGAGTTGTACGTCATGGAGCAATTCTATGACTACAAGATGACTGATGAGCGCTCTGTTGTACAGCAGGCTCATGAGATACAGTCGCTCGCAAAAGAACTTGAGCACTTCAAGTGTGTGTTGCAGGACAAATTTGTTGTCGGAGGCATTATTGCCAAGCTTCCACCTTCGTGGAACAATTTTTCTACTTCCCTGAAACACAAGAGACAGGAGTTTTCCGTTGCGGATCTCATTGGTACTCTTGATGTTGAAGAGAAGGCGAGAGCAAAGGACACACATGCTCGAGTTGCCGAGGGAGCTTCTAGTGCCCACATGGTACAGAAGAAGAACTTCCAGCCCAATAAGTTCAAAAACAACAAGAACAAAACTCAGGGGAAAGGCAAGTTTGATACAAAGAACAAGCCATCACATTCTACCAACTTCAAGAAGAATTCTCATAAGAAGGGGAAGGGACTTTGCCATGTCTGCGGTGATCCTAATCACTGGGCTCCAAAGTGTAACAGCTTTGAGGAGCGCGAACATGAGAAGGGCAGCAAGTCCGCCAATATTGTCATCGGTGATACTGAGATGAAGGAATCAGGGTACGGTATTTTTCCTACCATCCTTTCAGTATTTCAATCCCCTGATTGGTTAATTGACACCGGTGCCAATGTACATGTTTGTGCTGACGCCTCCATGTTTTCTTCTTACCAGGCCACAAGGACTTCTCCCGTGCTGATGGGGAACGGGTCACATGCCATCGTTCGAGGTGTTGGTACGGTCGATCTGAAGTTTACTTCGGGGAAGGCCGTGCGTCTGAAGAACGTTCATCATGTGTCGTCCATCAATAAAAATCTCGTGAGCGGTTCCCGTTTATGTCGAGATGGTTCTAAGTTGGTTTTTGAGTCCAATAAAGTTGTAATTTCCCAAGTGTGGACAATTTGTTGGAAAAGGCTATGAGTGCGGAGGCTTGTTCCGCCTATCTTTGTCAGATATTTGCACTAAAGTTATTAATAATGTTTGCCACAATAATGAGTCGGATATTTGGCATTCACGACTTTGTCATATTAACTTTGGTTGCATGATGCGGCTAGCCAATATGAATTTAATTCCGAAAATCTCTACTGTCAAAGGCTCTAAGTGCCAAGTATGTGTGCAAGCTAAACAACCTCGCAAGTCCCATAAGACTGCTGAGGCAAGAGACTTGGCGCCACTAGAGCTTATACATTCTGATCTTTGTGAGATGAATGGTGTGTTGACAAAAGGTGGAAAGAGATATTTCATGACGTTGATTGATGACTCCACTAGATATTGCTATGTGTATCTTCTGAAATCAAAAGATGAGGCTTTAACTTTCTTCAAAAACTATAAAGCTGAGGCAGAGAACCAACTTGATCGAAAAATTAAACGGCTTAGGTTCGATCGTGGTGGAGAGTATTTTTCCAATGAATTTGATCTGTTTTGTGCGGAACATGGTACAATCCATGAGAGGACGCCTCCCTACTCACCTCAGTCTAATGGGGTGGCCGAAAGAAAGAACCGAACTCTAACTGATTTGGTTAACGCCATGTTAGACACATCGGGTCTTTCCAAGGAATGGTGGGGGGAGGCGCTAATGACCGCGTGTCATGTCCTAAACCGAGTTCCCACAAAGCATAAGACCATGACTCCATTTGAGGAATGGGAAAGGAAAAGGTTGAAACTCTCTTACCTACGTTCTTGGGGTTGTTTGGCGAAAGTCAATATACCAATTCCCAAGAAGCGCAAGCTTGGACCAAAAATCGTGGATTGTGTTCTTCTAGGCTATGCTTTTCATAGCATTGGCTATAGATTTTTGATAATAAAATCTGAGGTATCCGACATGCATGTTGGTACGATTATGGAGTCTAATGATGCAACTTTCTTTGAGGACATATTTCCTATGAAGGATATGTCAAGTTCATCAAATCAGGAGATACCTATTCCATCTAGTGAGGAACTCACTGTAATTCCCGAACCCACCATTGCGATGGAACACTTTGAGAATCCTGTTGAGGGTGACAATGAAACTCCTATAAGGAGTAAGAGACAGAGGACTGCAAAGTCCTTTGGTGATGATTTCATTGTGTACCTTGTGGATGACACACCCAGGACTATTTCAGAAGCCTATGCATCTCCTGATGCTGACTACTGGAAGGAAGCTGTTCGTAGCGATATGGATTCCATCTTAGCTAACGGAACCTGGGAGATCTCTGACCGTCCGTATGGGTGCAAACCTATAGGATGTAAGTGGGTGTTCAAGAAGAAGCTTAGACCTGATGGTACGATTGAAAAGTACAAGGCACGGCTTGTGGCTAAGGGTTATACCCAGAAAGAAGGTGAAGACTTCTTTGATACTTACTCACCCGTGGCTAGATTGACCACAATTCGGGTGCTACTATCACTGGATGCCTCACATGGTCTTCTCATTCATCAAATGGACGTTAAGACGGCTTTCCTCAATGGAGAGTTGAAGGAGGAAATTTACATGGATCAGCCAGATGGTTTTGTAGTACCTGGTCAAGAAGGAAAGGTGTGCAAGTTATTAAAGTCTTTATATGGCCTTAAACAAGCTCCTAAGGAGTGGCATGAGAAGTTCGAAAGAACATTAACTGCTGTCGGCTTTGTAGTAAATGATGGTGACAAGTGTGTGTACTATCGCCATGGTGGGGGCGAAGGAGTTATTCTTTGTCTGTATGTCGACGACATATTGATCTTTGGAACCAAACTTGATTTAATCAAGGAGGTTAAGGATTTCTTATCTCGCTATTTTGAGATGAAGGATCTAGGAGTAGATGATGTTATCTTAAACATCAAGCTGTTGGGAGATGAGAATGGTGGGATCACACTGCTTCAGTCTCACTATGTGGAAAAGGTCTTGAGTCGTTTTGGGTATAGCGACCGCACGCCTTCTCCAACTCCATATGATGCTAGTGTATTGCTTTGAAAGAATCAACGGATTGGTAGAGATCAACTGAGGTATTCTCAGATTATTGGCTCGCTTATGTATTTGGCGAGTGCCACGAGGCCTGACATCTCTTTTGCTGTGAGCAAGCTGAGTCGGTTTGTGTCAAAACCGGGAGATGATCATTGGCGTGCGCTTGAGAGAGTTATGCGCTACTTGAAGGGCACTGCGAGCTATAGGATTCACTACACCGGGTATCCAAGGGTACTGGAGGGTTATAGTGACTCGAACTGGATATCTGATGCTGATGAGATTAAGGCCACAAGTGGTTATGTTTTTACACTTGGTGGTGGCGCTGTTTCCTGGAAGTCTTACAAGCAAACCATCTTAACAAGGTCAACTATGGAAGCAGAACTCACAGCATTAGACACTACCACTGTTGAAGCAGAGTGGCTTCGTGAGCTATTGATGGACTTACCTATGGTTGAAAAACCAATACCCCCTATCCTGATGAACTGTGATAATCAAACTGTGATCGTTAAGATAAACAGTTCTAAGGACAATATGAAGTCCTCAAGGCATGTGAAGAGGAGATTAAAATCTGTCAGGAAACTGAGGAACTCCGGAGTTATTACATTGGATTATATCCAAACGTCGAAAAACTTGGCAGATCCCTTCACAAAGGGTCTATCACGTAATGTGATAGATAATGCATCGATGGAGATGGGTTTGAGACCCACCGCATGAGTTGTCCATAGTGGTAACCCACTCTATGTGATCGAAGATCCCGTGAAGTAGAAGTGGGAGACAAGCTGTTGGTCAGCTGAGAGGAGAGTATCCTTATTTTAATTATCCCACTCCGTGAAGATGCAATACTCTCCTGATCTGCATGGCAGGTTGATATCTATCTTAATGTGTTCCAAGTGGCTTATTTGAGTAAGTAGAGATGTTGTCCTGCAGAGCATCTCCTGAGGAACACACCTATATGAATTTGACTGTTAACGTCGCAGTCTGTGAGAAGTGGGTGCTCTCTAATAAATTCATGAAAGGCCCTGGAGTACGACGTATACGCTCCACCCACGGGGAAGCCTAGCGGCAGCCAAGTATCGGTCAAGAATTTGTGTGAAACTAGTCTCGCAGAAAACTTGTAGTTCAAGGCATAGTCCACTATTCAAGTTGTGATCTAGTGTAGCATAAATCTCTAAGTGGAAGTTCAACTTCACAGTCTCCACTAAGCACTGGTATATAAACAATGTTTTGGAAACAAATGGTGAAATGTGCCAATGAGACTTTGTGGGGGATTGTTGGAATTTGCTAGTGGGCTTTTGGCCCAAAGCCCAACTAAAATTCTGAAATTCTCTTGGCCCATTCATGCACACATGTGAGTGGAGTGAGTGAGGCTAAAGTTTAGTCCCACCTCATAAGTTGAGAGAGAGTTGCACCTCTTTATAAGGTGAGCTCTCCTACCACTTGTATGAGCATGAGAAGAGGAGACCTACACGCGCGCTCCTCCTCCTCGCTCGCCTCATCACGCCACGTGACGCCTCGTCACGACGCGCCGCGGGTTGCGGGATTGAGCCGAGCAGAGGACAGAGCTATGCACGTTGTCTATATTTTTGCTGCTCAGGAAAAATTAATGAGTTACTAATTAATAATTAACGGACACGTTAATTACTGAATCATTTCCAATTATTTTGGATTTTGACGACTCGGACGTGGGGTTTACTCCCACGATGTACCCGGCCCGCACTATATAGTCAGGCAGACGTCTACCCTAGCCGCCGCCGCTTCGTATGGTTTCTCACCAGCGCTCCAGATCATTGCACCACCAAGAAAGTCTTCTCCATCCCTCCTTTCGGCGTGCACTGGGAGAAGGGACAGCAGGCCTCCGGAACCCCGCCTCTCGTGATCCTGTACGGGAGAGGGGAGATCAGGTTTTTGGGGAGCGCACTCGCGCGATTGCTGGCAGCGACGACTTCGCGAACAACGACTTCTTCCCCGACCTCGGCAACCTCATCCTCGACGACATGGGCGACAATGTCAACACCGACGGTGTTGCTCCCGCTGCACCGTACGTGATTCTATCTTTCCTGTTCGAGATCATGGTAGAATTCTTGTTTCTAGTATGTGCCCTAGATGTGATCTGTTCATCTGCTATGCTACTTCGCATGATTAGTTCAATCTCTGCTACTGTAGTCATGATTTATCTTCTGTTTATTCGGATTAAATCTCGTAGTAATTTGCTCATATTTCCACCAAGTGTTGTACACGTACCTCGTAGACCGAAAGCGGAAGCGTTAGAACAACGCGGTTGATGTAGTCGTACGTCTTCACGGCCCAACCGATCAAGCACCAAAACTACGACACCTCCGAGTTCTAGCACACGTTCAGCTCGATGACAATCCCCGGACTCTGATCCAGCAGAATGTCGAGGAAGAGTTCCGTCAGCATGACGGCGTGGTGACGATCTTGATGTTCTACCATCGCAGGGCTTCGCCTAAGCACCGCTACAATATTATCGAGGACTATGGTGGAGGGGGGCACCGCACACGGCTAAGAGATCAAGAGATCAATTGTTGTGTCTATGGGGTGCCCCCTTGCCCCTGTATATAAAGGAGCAAGGAAGGAGGAGGCCCGCCCTAGGAGGGGTGCGCCAAGGGAGTAGGATTCCTACTCCTAGTAGGAGTACGTTTCCTTCTTTCCTAGTCCAACTAGGAGAAGGGGGGAAAGGAGGGGAGTGGAGAAGGAAGGGAGAGGGGGGCCGCGCCCAAAACCCCTTGTCCAATTCGGACTGGGCTTGGGAGGGGCGCGCGCCACCTCCTGGCTCCTTCCCACTAAGGCCCATTAAGGCCCAATACTCTTCCCCGTATTCTCATAACTCCCCGGTACTCCGAAAAATACCCGAATCACTCGGAACCTTTCCGATGTCCGAATATAGTCGTATAATATATCGATCTTTACATCTCAACCATTTCGAGACTCCTCGTCATGTCCCCGATCTCATCCGGGATTCCGAACTCCTTCGGTACATCAAAACTCATAAACTCATAATATAACTGTCATCAAAACCTTAAGCGTGCGGACCCTACGGGTTCGAGAACTATGTAGACATGAACGAAACACGTTTCCGGTCAATAACCAATAGCGGAACCTGGATGCTCATATTGTCTCCTACATATTCTACGAAGATCTTTATCGGTCAAACCGCATAACAACATACGTTGTTCCGTTTGTCATCGGTATGTTATTTTCCCGAGATTCGATCGTCGGTATCTCAATACCTAGTTCAATCTCGTTACCGGCAAGTCTCTTTACTCGTTACGTAATGCATCATTCCGTAACTAACTCATTAGCTACATTGCTTGCAAGGCTTATAGTGATGTGCATTACCGAGAGGGCCTAGAGATACCTCTCCAACAATCGGAGTGACAAAACCTAATCTCGAAATACGCCAACTCAACATGTACCTTTGGAGACACCTGTAGAGCTCCTTTATAATCACCCAGTTACGTTGTGACGTTTGGTAGCACACAAAGTGTTCCTCCGGTAAACGGGAGTTGCATAATCTCATAGTTGTAGGAACATGTATAAGTCATGAAGAAAGCAATAGCAACATACTAAATGATCAAGTGCTAAGCTAACGGAATGGGTCAAGTCAATCACATCATTCTTCTAATGATGTAATCCCGTTAATTAAATGACAACTCATGTCTATGGTTAGGAAACATAACCATCTTTGATTAATGAACTAGTCAAGTAGAGGCATACTAGTGACTTTAAATTTGTCTATGTATTCACACATGTATCATGTTTTCGGTTAATACAATTATAGCATGAATAATAAACATTTATCATGAAATAAGGAAATAAATAATAACTTTATTATTGCCTCTAGGGCATATTTACTTCAGGTTGAGTGCGTTGTGATTGAGCGACGTACGATATCTCACGACAGGGATGTCGGGGCGGCGGCCACAGATGGGGGTCCGCATGGTTGCTCTTCATCGTGCATCATTATGGTGGTGATGGCTCTCCTCCTAGGTTGTGTGGGCATCGGGAGGTGTCGCGGCGGGTAGCTCGGGCACGCCCTCTCTCTCGGAGGGACAGTGCCCTGATCCGGATCTGGGGATCTAACATCGTCGCTTTCCTCAAGGCGGCCTTGTTGTGGTACGAGTGAGTTGTCGAGCAAAAGCTCCGTGAGTTGGTGATGATAATGGCGACACCCGTGGGTGCCTCGCTCTTCTTCAAGACATCATTGTGGTTCTTCTCTCTGTGTCAGGGCTCTGGGTGAAGACCATTGTCCGGTGTGGACTTGCCAACGGCGACGCTTTATGTTGTTCTTCCTCTTGGGGGCGTTGTTGAGGGAGTCCTGGACTAGGGGGTGTCCGGACAGCCGGACTATCATTATCCGCCGGACTCCATGACTACGAAGATACAAGATTGAAGACTCCGTCCCGTGTCCAGATGGGACTTTCCTTGGCGTGGAAGGCAAGCTTGGCAATACGGATATGTAGATCTCCTACCATTGTAACTGACTCTGTGTAACCCTAGCTTCCTCCGGTGTCTATATAAACCGGAGGGCTTTAGTCCGTAGGACAACATACATTACAACAATCATTCCATAGGCTAGCTTCTAGGGTTTAGCCTCCTTGATCTCGTGGTAGATCCACTCTTGTACTACCCATATCATCAATATTAATCAAGCAGGACGTAGGGTTTTACCTCCATCGAGAGGGCCCGAACCTGGGTAAAAACATCGTGTCCCTTGTCTCCTGTTACCATCCACCTAGACGCACAGTTCGGGACCCCCTACCCGAGATCCGCCGGTTTTGACACCGACATTGGTGCTTTCATTGAGAGTTCCTCTGTGTCGTCACCGATAGGCTTGATGGCATCTTCAACCAGCAACGCTGTCTAGGGTGAGACTTTTCTCCCCGGACAGATCTTCGTGTTCGGCGGCTTCGCCCTGCGGGCCAATTCACTTGGCCATCTGGAGCAGATCGAAAGCTACACCCCTGGCCGTCAGGTCAGATTTAGAAGCTTAAACTTCACGGCCGATGACCGCAGAGACTTGATCTTCGACGGACTCGAGCCACAGCCAAGCGCGCCGCACTGTGACGACGGGCATGATCTAGCTCTGCCACCGAACAGTGCCTTGGTGGCCGCACATGGGTCCGCTTCGGCCATTAGCCCGGAGCCGATCGCCCAGATCGAGGGCCGGTGGATAGACGCCGCCCTGGGGGCTTCAACATCCACGGCGATGGAGCCAAACACTAATCTTGTCCCCTGCGAAACTCGTGATTCCGAGGCGCCGGACTCCTCGCCGGACTACGAACCTCCCGCGCCCCTACCAATCGATCCGGATTGGGCGCCGGTTATGGAATTCACCGCAGCGGACATCTTCCAATACTCGCCTTTTGGCGATATCCTGAATTCATTAAGGCACCTCTCGTTATCGGGAGAGTCCTGGCCGGACTGTGGCCAGGATGGTTGGGGTACGGACGACGAAGAAATTCAGAGCCCACCCACCACCCACTTTGTAGCCACTATCGACGATCTAACCAACATGCTAGACTACGACTCCGAAGACATCGACGCTATGGACGACGATGCCGGAGACGAACAGGAACCAGCGCCTACAGGGCACTGGAAGACCACCTCGTCATACGACATATACATGGTGGACACCCCCAAAGATGGGGACGGTGAAGAAACAGCGAAGGCAGACTCCTTAAAGAAGCAGCCCAAACGCCGGCGTCAGCGGCGCCGCTCTAAATCCCGCCATAGCAAGAATGGAGATTCCGGCACAGGAGATAATAATACTCTAGAGAGTGCCGAAGACAATCCCCTCCAGCAAGACTCAGCGCAGGAGGATGCAGAAGCAAGCCCTCATGAGGGGGCGGCAAACGAAGAGGTTGAGGATCATAACTATATGCCTCCCTCCGAAGACGAAGCAAGCCTCAACGATGACGAATTCGTCGTACCTGAGGATCCCGTCGAACAAGAGCACTTCAAGCGCAAGCTTATCGCCACAGCAAATAGCCTAAAGAAAAAGCAGCAACAGCTTCAAGCTGATCAGGACCTGCTGGCCGATCGATGGACCGAGGTCCTCGCGGCCGAAGAGTATAAACTCGAACGTCCCTCCAAAAGTTACCCAAGACGCAAGCTGCTTCCCCGATTAGAGGAGGAAGCATACACACCTCCATCACCAGCGCACGATATGGCTGACCGACCACCCCGTGGTCGTGACAGAGAGGCATCCAGGCCCCCAGCCAAGACCGTACCCCGGCATCGCTCCAAAAGTACGAAGCCAAGAGGGAACGCGCCGGACTTGCGAGACATATTGGAGGACAAGGCAAGGCAATCCAGATCCATCTACGGATCACGTGGGCGCCCTACGACCCACGATGAATACCGTCGCGCCGGATACAATAACCCCGGCCGGGCCGAACACAGCAGACAGCGCTCTCTCGAGCTGCGTCGCGATATCGCTCAATACAGAGGCGCCGCACACCCGCTATGCTTCACTGACGAAGTAATGGATCATCAGATCCCTGAAGGGTTTAAACCCGTAAACATCGAATCTTACAATGGCACAATAGACCCCGCGGTTTGGATCGAAGACTATCTTCTCCACATCCATATGGCCCGCGGCGACGATCTCCACGCCATCAAGTACCTCCCACTCAAGCTTAAAGGATCAGCTCGGCATTGGCTTAACAGCTTGCCCGCAGAGTCAATTGGGTGTTGGGAAGACCTGGAGGCCGCATTCCTTGATAACTTCCAAGGCACATATGTGCGACCACCAGACGCCGATGACCTAAGCCACATCATTTAGCAGCTAGACGAATCGGCCAGACAGTTCTGGACACGGTTCTTGACGAAGAAAAATCAAATCGTCGATTGTCCGGATGCAGAGGCCCTTGCAGCCTTCAAACATAACATCCGGGACGAATGGCTAGCCCGGCACCTGGGGCAGGAAAAGCCGAAATCCATGGCAGCCCTCACATCGTTAATGACCCGCTTTTGCGCGGGAGAGGACAGCTGGCTAGCCCGCAGCAACAATCTCCATAAAAATTCTGGCAGTCCGGATACTAAGGACAACAACGGCAGGTCACGTCGAAACAAAAACAAGTGCCGCATTAACGGCGACGATAAGGAGGATACGGAAGTCAACGCCGGATTCCGAGGCTCTAAACCCGGTCAGCGGAAGAAGCCATTCAAAAGAACCACTCCTGGTCCGTCCAATCTGGACCGAATACTCGACCGCTTATGCCAGATACATGGCACCTCTGAAAAACCAGCTAACCACACTAATAGAGATTGCTGGGTGTTCAAGCAGGCCGGCAAGTTAATTGCCGAAAACAATGACAAGGGGCTAAACAGCGACGATGAGGAAGAGACCCGACCGCCGAACAACAGAGGACAGAAGGGTTCTCCCCCACAAGTGCGAACGGTGAATATGATATACGCGACCCACATACCCAAGAGGGAGAGGAAACACGCACTAAGGGACATCTATGCGATGGAGCCAGTCGCCCCAAAGTTCAACCCATGGTCCTCTTGTCCGATCACTTTCGATCGAAGAGACCATCCGACCAGCATACGCCATGGTGGATTCGCCGCATTGGTCTTAGACCCAATCGTCGATGGGTTCCACCTCACGAGAGTCCTGATAGACGGCGGCAGCAGCCTGAACCTGCTTTATCAGGATACAGTGTGCAAAATGGGCATAGACCCATCAAGGATTAAACCTATAAAGACAACCTTTAAAGGTGTCATACCAGGAGTGGAAGCCAACTGTACAGGCTCAGTCACACTGGAAGTGGTCTTCGGATCCCCGGATAATTTCCGGAGCAAAGAGTTAATCTTCGACATAGTCCCGTTCCGCAGCGGCTATCACGCTCTGCTCGGACGAACCGCGTTTGCAAAATTCAACGTGGTGCCGCACTATGCATACCTAAAGCTCAAGATGCCAGGCCCTCGTGGAGTCATCATGGTCAATGGGAATACGGAATGCTCCCTCCGAACGGAGGAACATACAGCGGCTCTCGCGGCAGAAGTACAGAGCAGCCTTCTAAGGCAATTCTCGAGTCCGGCCGTTAAAAGGCCGGATACAGCAAAACGCGCCCGGAGCAATGCCAACCAAGACCACCTGGCGTGATCAGAGCAAGCGTAGCAATGCGGCCCCAACCCTCGCCCGCACATGATCGCAAGAATAACACTCCGCGTACATCATTACGCTTTGGAGATACCATGGGCACAGGGGAGGGGGCATGATCGCAACGGACCCAGAGTGCGGTTCGACCATACCAGGGGCTCGCAAGTGTGCCCCCCTTTCTTTATTATTTTTCTTCTTTTATGTATACAGGACTCTGTTAGCCAGAAGCCCTGTCCGGCGGCAAGCCTGCCGAACTCAAGATACAACAGTCAGGGACTAAAGAAGGCCGCGACGAACACTCAGGTGGTCTCAATTACGAGCATTACATTATATACACCAAGTTCGCAGCTCATCCCTGGAGGGGGACATGTTTACTTAGTCCAAATCCCTTGCTTACCGCGCTATTTGTATCAGTCCGCTCTACTAGCAGACTTTCTTTCATAAATAATGCAGCAACTTTTTGATCGCAATTGCATTACCTTATATATATATATATGCTCATTATGTGACATCTTGCACCCGTATATTTTGGTACGGCCTAATACACCGGGGGCTTATGTTCCCCACCCTATGGTGTGATAAGTCCGAACACTTTCACAAGTGCGGCACCCCGAACTTTTAGCATTATATGAATCGGCTCCGAATCATGTCTTGGGTCAATAGTTGGGTTTTCCCGGCTCCCACGTTTTGGTGCCTTATGTTCCGTTCCGTCGGCTAAGGTGGCACTGGGAGAACCACTGCGATTGCGTCCCGGTTGAGCCGGGCGAGCGCCTCAGTGGAGAAAGCTAAAACTGACTGGCATGATAAGGCGAGAGACTGGTCGCTGTTCGAGAGGTTTTTTCGGGTCCTTAAAGACTCACGCCGCTTCGAGCGAAGTTCCGGACAATGTCCGATGAAGGCGTGGATAGCGCCCCGGATTCGGTCTTCCGAATACCAGGGGCTTCGCCGAAATTTAAAATTATAGAATTCTATGGCTAAGTGAGAGTGTTCAAGCATTATAAGTCCGGTTGCCTTGTTCGTTGTGTTGAGCGCCTCCCTCGATGGACCCAACAATGGGAACAAGAGTGCTCAAGGTTATCCCGAACACCCCAGCACTCGCGGCTTGGGGGCCGAAGCCAACGACTTGCCATCTCTCAGATTTTATAAACGGCCGCACAGAAGGTAATATTTTAAATTAAACAAGCGTTGCTTAACGCGCACATGAACAAAGTTTCAAGCGTGCAGGATAATACATAGCAAATTCATTCAAAGATTACATTTCGGGGGCACTCATCCGCAATATTGCGGGCTCCCTTCAGGACAATTTTATAATACATCTCGGGCGTGCGATACTCCTTGCCCGGCGGCGGTGGGTCCGTGAGAAGCTTCTCCGCATCCAACCTGCCCCATTGCACCTTTGTGCGGGCAAGAGCCCGGCGAGCGCCTTCAATACAGGCGGAGCGCTTGATTACATCCACCCAGGGGCATGCATCCACCAGCCGCCGCACGAGGCCAAAGTAGCTCCCAGGCATGGCCTGTCCAGGCCACAGCCGGGCTATGAGGCCCTTCATGGCCTCTTCAGCTACCTTGTGGAGTTCGACCAGCTGCTTCAGCTGGTCGCTTGGGGGCACCGGGTGTCCGGCCTTAGCATACTGAGACCAGAAGACTTTTTCCGTCGAGCTCCCCTCCTCGCCACGATAGAATGCGGTGGCATCGGACGCACTACGCGGCAGATCTGCAAACGCCCCTGGAGAGCTCCGAATGCGGGTAAGTATCAGGTAATTTACATTAACATGCTTGCTCTGCATGAAAAACGCCTTACCCGCCGCTATTTTCTTTATATCTTCAACCTCCTGAAGGGCCTTACGGGCCTCGGCCTTGGCGGACTTGGCACTTTCGAGAGCCGAGGCAAGCTCGGACTCTCGAGTCTTGGAGTCACGCTCCAAACTCTCATGCTTTTCCATGAGAGCCTGGAGCTCTTGCCGAACTTCCGCCACCTGTGCCTCTTGCTTTTCTCGCTCAGCCCGTTCCGCGGCCGCACTGTGTTCGGCCGCGGACACAGCATCCTTCAGGGCTGCCACCTCATTAGTGGCCCCTGCAATACACATATTATCCTTGTTAATTTTATTGCAACCGAAATCCTTTTCTGTAAGGTACCTATTCAAAGTGGTGTTACTCACCTTCTTTTTCCTCGAGCTGCTTCTTCGCATGGTCGAGCTCTTGCTCGGACCGCTCGAGATCCTGCTTTAACACATCGACCTCCGCCGCTAATGCGGCAGAGGCCAGCAGCGCAGCCTGCAAACCCATATTGACATATTTTTAGCAACCCTACGAATATCTTGTTAGATCCTCAGTCCGGCTTTTCTTTCCGAACACCGAACTGAGCATCAGGGGCTACTGTCTATGCGGTATTACATTACATAATTTTAACTTCTTACCTCAAAGCCTGTTAAAAGGCTGCTGCAGGCTTCGGTCAGCCCGCTTTTGGTGAGCTGAACCTTTTGAATCACCGCACTCATGATAGTGCGGTGTTCTTCCTCAATGGAAGCGCCTTTAAGCGCCTCCAGCAAGTTATCCGGCGCCTCCGGTTGGACGGAGGCCGCCGGTGTCACGGTCTTGCCCTTCTTTTGAAGGGGCCGCTTGCCGGACTCTGGAACCCTTGCGGGTTCCGATGTAGAGTCCGGCACAAAGTCCGGGAGGTCGCCTGACGGCGCCTCCGGAGCCTCCTCCTGATGGGTCCCTCTCTGGGATCCCACCTCGGCGTCCTCGTCGGCGTGTGGGGTGGAGGCGGTCGGAAGTGAATTCACATCTGACGAGGCCAACGACCAGCTCGATGAGTTGGGGAGATCGTCATCGGCCGGACTACGGACAGAATGCGGCGTTAGAAGGACACTATGTGACATAAAAGATATGCATATAAAGGATCCGGGTACTTACGATCTCGCCGGACGCCTGGAACTTGGAGGCCACTCATCCTCGCCAACGCTGGTGTTGACAAAACTGTCCGGGGGGATAGTTCTTCCCCTCTTGGACCCTTCGGCCTCCCCGATTGGGGAAGCCTTCCTCTTCTTCTCTCCCTCCTCCGGGAGGGAATACTCCTCCTCCTCGTCTTCGGGGGAGGAGTCCGCGTCGTCGTCAGACGCCTGATTGCGGGAACTCTTTCGAGTCCCCGCGGCCACCTTCTTGGCCTTCTTCTCCGGCACCACGTGCGGTGCCGGAACCAGCAGCCCTGCTAAGCGGGCGTCCACTAGGTCTTCTGGCATGGGAGCCGGGCTGATAAGCAGCTTGGCCTTCTCCATCCATTCCTGTCGAAGGAAGAGGCAGAATGAAACCTCACTGGAGACAATTTAATTATCACAAGTGTCCCATAATGGGGTTGAATCACTTACCTCGTTAGTTGGATACTGCGAGCTGAATCCGCGGTCTTCCGTCGCGGATGTGGGGGCTTCGGCGCCCTTGAACAGCACCCTCCAGGCGCCTTCATATGTTGTATCGAAGAGCCCGCTAAGCGCCTGGTGCTGTTCCGGATTGAACTCCCACAAATTGAATGCCCGTTCTTGGCATGGGAGGATCCGCCTGATGAGCATGACTTGGACCACGTCGACGAGCCTGAGCCTATTGCTCACCATCTTCTTGATGCAGGCTCGGAGTCCCGTCACCTCCACCGGATTGCCCCACTGCAAGCCCTTCTCTTTCTAGGAGGTGAGCTGCGTGGGGATGCCAGATCTAAACTCGGGGGCCGCCGCCCATGTAGGTTTGCGCGGCTCGGTGATGTAGAACCACCCCGATTGCCACCCCTTGATGGAGTCCACAAAGGTCCCTTCGAGCCAAGGGACGTTGGGCAATTTGCCCAACATGGCGCCTCCGCATTCCGCTTGCGTGCCCTTCACAATCTTCGGCTTGACGTTGAAGGTCTTGAGCCACAGGCCGAAGTGGGGCCGGATGCAAATGAAGGCCTCGCACACGACGATAAACGCCGAGATGTTGAGGATGAAGTTCGGCGCCAGATCGTGGAAATCCAGGCCGTAGTAAAACATGAGCCCCCGGACAAATGGATGGAGCGGAAAGCCCAGTCCACGAAGGAAGTGGGGGAGGAAGACGACCCTCTCATGAGGCCCAGGGGTAGGGATGAGCTGCCCCTCGTCGGGCAGCCGATGCGCGATATCGCCGGAAAGGTATCCGGCGCTGCGCAGCTTGGTGATGTCCTCCTCCTTAGCGGTGGAGGCCAACCATTTGCCTCCCGCTCCGGACATATTCGGAGAAGGTCGAGGTGAGATGAGCGAGCTTGGGCGTTGGAGCTTGAGTTTGCGGAGATGGATAAGCAAAGGAGGAAGAAGGCGTAGGTGAGAAGGTGAATCCTTATCCCTTATATATAGGCGGACGAAAACTATGCGTCCCCCACCAGCCTGGTAAAACTCGCTTATCTCCCAAGCGCCACCATCAATGGCGCGGTTGGGTTACCCACGCACGTATTGATGAGAATCCCGGAATGAGGGGAACACGATCTCTGCTTCGACAAGACGTGCCAAGGGAACCGCTTCGCTAAACGTGCTGAGGTGGTATAGTAAAAAACGATTCAAACAAAGGCTTGGTGGCGGTGTGATGTCACGCCGCATAATACGTCAGCAGATTGAACTAAGTGTACATTTTATTCTCTCTACGGTGGAATGTGGAATTTATTTTGCAGAGCCGGATACTATCCGGGTGTTCATGATCTTCTCTGGATTATTCAAGGGAGGAACCCGCCTTGCAATGCCGAACATTATGTGCGCCGGACTTATCATCATTGAAGCCTAGTTCAGGGGCTACTGAGGGAGTCCTGGACTAGGGGGTGTCCGGACAGCCGGACTATCATTATCCGCCGGACTCCAAGACTACGAAGATACAAGATTGAAGACTTCGTCCCGTGTCCGTATGGGACTTTCCTTGGCGTGGAAGGCAAGCTTGGCAATACGGATATGTAGATCTCCTACCATTGTAACCGACTCTGTGTAACCCTAGCTTCCTCCGGTGTCTATATAAACCGGAGGGCTTTAGTCCGTAGGACAACATACATTACAACAATCATTCCATAGGCTAGCTTCTAGGGTTTAGCCTCCTTGATCTCGTGGTAGATCCACTCTTGTACTACCCATATCATCAATATTAATCAAGCAGGACGTAGGGTTTTACCTCCATCGAGAGGGCCCGAACCTGGGTAAAAACATCGTGTCCCTTGTCTCCTGTTACCATCCACCTAGACGCACAGTTTGGGACCCCCTACCCGAGATCCGCCAGTTTTGACACCGACAGTTGTCGTGGAGCTTATGTGTGCTAGGTCGCAGCGTGGGGGTGTTTAGTTCTTCCGGTGCTTGTTGTTGGTAGTGTAATCGCGTGCATTCTGCGTGTGTCGGTTATCTCGAGATCGGCTCTGTAAAAGGGCTACCTCACCATCTTGTATCGTTCAGCCGTGTACTTCTTTGGGTATTGATTTTTATATAAAGCGAGGCGAAAGCCAGTTTCGAGGAGGAGGGATGTTTTAGACATGTCCGGAAGTGCTCAGATCAAAAGTGGCAGGGTGGAAGGGGCATGACTTATCCAAGTCTGGAAGAGAAGTTCTCATTAAGTCAGTGTCGCATGCGACACCTACATATACAATGAGATGATTTCAGCTCTACAAGAATTTTGTAGAAACCTGAAATCTATCTCTTCTAAATTTTGGTGGGGAGAGGCCAACGGTGAGAGGAAAGTCCATTAGGCAGCGCGGGACAAGATGTGCGGAAGAAAGTGCGAAGGTGGTCTCGGGCTTAGAATTTTTTTATGTTTTCAATCGAGACCTTCTAGCCAGACCAATCGGGAGAATTATTGTGGTTCCTAATTCATTGTGTGCGCGCGTGCTCAAGGCGGGGTACTTCAGAGACTCGGATATTATGTCAGTGCTATGGCCACAGGGTTGTTCTTCTACATGGCGCAACACTATGCATGGGAGGGACTTGTTGAGGCATGGCCGCATGGGATCATATGCCATCAGCGATGGATCCAAGGTAGACATATTGCATGATAATTGGTTTCCTAGGGCTGGGTCATAGGGTGCTATTACCGATTGTCTACAATTACAAGTTTTGCCCAGTTCCGCGCTAGGAAGGGGTTTTACCGACGACGCGCCTTCAGCTCGGTGCAGTGCTTGTAGCCGTTGTTATGGTATACGGATCTGGATATAATTTTTATTATTTATGGTGTTCTTTGTGCTGCCATGATTGCTGATGAATACATCAGAAGTTTTGTAGGAGAAAAAATAGACAGAATATAGACGGTCTTAAACCCAAAGCAGCCACGCGTACACGCATGCACTTCAAACTAAGGGAGTTAATCATCAGTAACCACATGGTATGTGTGGTTATCAACTTCATATTTGAAATGATGAAATTGAGTTATGATGCTTGAAGTGATTAGATTAGATAATACTAAAAAAAATCAAAAAAAACAATCATCAGTAGTGGCCCCTGGGCGCGCAGGTGTCCGGCTTGAAGGAGAGCGGGCCGGCGGCGTACACGACGTTCTCGTGCCCCTTGCCGGACCACCGCTTGCCCTCGTGGCGGAGCGGCGCGCCCTCGATGCCGTAGTTGACGTTGGTGAGGTCGTCGCACTTGCGGTCCGGCGACGCGAGCAGCCGCACGAAGCAGGCCTTGGCGGGGTCCCCCATGTAGTAGTCGGTCTTCTCGGTGACGTTGAACTCGGCGAGGAAGTAGCCATTGCCGTCGGCGACGGGCGTCCTCGAGGCCATGACGCGCCTTCGCCCCCGGCAGCGGCGTCGCGCCGTCCAGGCACCAGGAGTTCCGGTGCGTGCAGCTCTGGCAGTACACCACGCCCTCCACCTTGAGCATCACCTTGTCGCACTTGGCAGCCGGTGCCGGCGTGGCGGGCGTCGGCGAGGGGGTCTGGCTGTAGCCGTGGGCGCTGGCGCCGGTGGCGGCGAGGAGGGCCACGAGGACGGCGAGGGGGAGGTAGGCCGCCATTGCTGGAAGGGAAGACTGGCACTCCGTACGTGCGTGCTAGATCGATGGAGATGATCGCAGCTGGCTTTGGTTGTGTGGGAATGGCGGGAGGCGTCGGGTTCATATATAGACGCGGCAAGGTGACCAGGTGAGGGGTCAGGGAGAGTAATTAAAATGGTGTAGACGTGCGGCCATGTAGGTGGCCGGCCGGCCGGCAATGGCCTACGTGGGAGCCAGTTTGTCTCTCAGATTGTCGGTCTTGGAACAACAAAGATTACGTTGGTACAAAATCATTGCACACGATCGGATAATGATTGGTGTGTGTGGCGTTCGATCGGCAGCAAAGGTTTCAGATTGCGTGCGTGATGATCACTTTGTTCTCAATGGAGATTTCGATATATTATTAAATGGGTATGATTAAGGACCTGAGTACAAAGCATGTAGGCAAATCGAACACCATGGGGGCATCGTATCAAGGAACAAACAACAACCCCTAGTACGGTAGCCAGGAGGCATGGATGCACCCAGCAGAAACTCATAGAAGTAAATTTGTTTTTGTGGATAACTCACACAAGTAATTAAAATAGTTTTTACCGTAAATATAAACTAGATGAACTGTCACAAAATAGTCCTTCGATCTAAAAAAACATCTTTTTAGAACTCATATCCCGGTTTCGGTGGCGCTATGTAATATGTTGCCTACTGATTGTTTGATTTCATGCTTGGTGGGGTGGCACACTTATAATTGATTAGGCTTTTAAGCTTTGGTGATGTAAAGTGATTCTAATAAGTATAGGTTGTATGCATATATGACGCAGATGGAGAGGCGAGGGTAATGCAATCTTCCATTTTCTAAGAAAACAGTGTGTTTAGAGGAACCCTGGCCACCAAAAAGCAATCTCATTTTCTTCACTCGTGTTTATGCCAGTTCCTCTGACCCTTTGCGGCATGTCTGGCGCCTAGAGGTGACAAAACCACTGATTAAGTTGGAGTGCAACTTTTATTCTGTTTTAGTATCAAGATCGTGGTGGAGATGTTTCGACCATGAAAGTATGTTGCATGGAACAAAAGTCTCGAGGGTCATGGTAACAATCACCACCAAGGAGCATGTGGTGATTTGGCCCTACGGATTGACCCTAACCGTACGGATTATCATCCGACCAACAGTCTATATTGGCAGATGGTGGCAACAACGGTGTCGAGTATGCATTGGTTGAACGTACTCCTCTTCCATTTCTTTAGCGCTCATGTCTTCTTCCTGGGAGCTTGATGGTGAAGCATGCTTCAACAACTCCCCTTCCAAGGGATGTGTCCTCGGTCACAATCGTTCAATGATCTTAGATTTTTGACCTATTGGGTGGGCGATAGTGGGTTGTTTCAAAACCTCTGAGCTAATTTAGTTTTTGCATTTTTGGTCTTCTATTGTTTATTCGCTAACAGTATGGTGGGGTGCAAAAATGCACAATATGAAAACTTTTTTTCGCAAAAAGATCAGATCTATTATAAAGACTCGTCGGAAGTACAAAACACCTCAAACATGATAAAAATTACATCGAGGTAACTAGAGACACTGACTTTAAAGAACCCGGATTTAACTTTTAGTCATGGATCTTTATCCTTGGTACTTGTATTTGTCTATTTAATCTAGACTCCTCCTAAATAAACCCACAACTTTGATAGGTTCCTCTTGCATGCGAAGATCCATCGTGAAGTTGCATCAATCCTATTCACTAATGCATGTCATGTCAAAAAAATGCCTTTTGACTCCATTAAAAAAACATAGAATGTCTCTTTTTAGAACAATGTTTCAAATTAATTGTATTTTTATTAATTTTTACATAAAAATTAAATGTTACGACTGACCCATGGTTGCCAAATTATGTTGTATTTATTTTATGATATGTTGTAGAAAACGAGTCATAAAAGTGACGGATTTGTTTTATATAGTGTTCTCCGAGGGTATTTGCTTAGTTTAATCCAGGGTTTTCCCTGTTTTCGCTTATTCATTAACATATATATATCGGAAATAAAGAAACGCTGCATTCTTCCTTGATTTTAAGGATTGAACACTTTTGAAAGGATATAAAGCCATATTTGACATTTTTTTTCCTTTGAAAAAGTGCATTTGAAGTCAACACAAGAGAAGACAGCATGTGGTGCGAATATACCTGCTTGTACTAGTGGTTATACTAGGTGTCGCCGCCTTCCCCTCGTCTACACCAACAATGTTTGTAATTAGGAAACACACAACAGAGCGACAGAGGAGGCAAAACCAAAGCCAGAGCAGAGGAAAGAGAGATCTGAAGGATAATTGCTTCACTTAGGTCCATTCCGGATTCCACTGTGGCGCGATCCTCCATTCCACCATCGACAACACCGACATTATAGATACATTCCAACTCGTAAGGCTAGAGTTTGTAAATTCTATTTGTACTTTGACTCAGATATCACAATCTCGTTAATCATTCATCGTATTATGGAAAATCATGGTAATTTCGAGATGATTCCCTTCTATTTGATCTATGTGTTTGGTTGTTGTTTATCTCTCACTCTTGATATTGTTTGTGACCTTACTTTTATTACTGATTACTAGGTTAATTATTCATGGCATCCACAATGATTGCTATCCAACAAGCAACTAGAGACCTACATGGCTAAGCACCTATTAGACAACGAATCCACGACCTTCAGTGACAGATGTTGATATCAACGAGCAATGAAGTCAATATGAGGAGCACAAGAAGACACGATGTCAAAAGCGTTGGTCCGTTTTAACAACCTTAATTGTCGAATTGACCATTGGTGATGGACTGACAGTAATGTGAGGCGGGACAATAGAGTTAAACAAGCCCGGCGGGAGGAGTTTTGCTATTCATGGGTTACTTGTCTACCAAACATTTAATATAGACTGTACCATTACATTATCATTGCACAAGGCACATTCATTATTCACCATGAACCGAACCTCTTAGTGCCTAACTTCTCCATTGCATGAACCACTATTTACTTTCCGTTTATCCAATTTCATGTTTTACTTGCAGCTCTTAATCAAGTTCCATTATTTTACACCACAATCATTCTTCCATCATCACTATCATAATCCTTGCATGTACCAAACTAGACAGTTCACTTGAGGCTAGTGACACCTCGAGTGCAACCGAAACACTCACAATGACCCTCACGTGTGCTCTTTGTGGCGAACGAGACACAAACTGGGATAATACTTTCATGAAAGTGTGCTTCAACCAGTCATGTCCACTTGTAGGATGACATCAATTAGTATTTAAAATAGATTTATCAAACACAGGTAAAATATTTAAAATAGGTTGGACGGTTATATCCACCATAATGCTAAATGTGAACTAAGAAAAAAATCATGAAAAGAGTAGCTTCACATGTCAAAATAAAACGGACTGGGCCAAAAGCTGCACCAACGAACTAAGTAGTGGGCTTCATGCAATCCCTTGTAAGAAGTCATACTTAGTCCAGATGCAGTTAGGGCAACCGAGTCAAACACAATCCATTATTTATAAAAAATATTCTACTCATCACTACAATATCTAAGCTCCCTCGATTGTAAGCGCTACGAGCGCTTCGGTGCTGGAAAGGGTCAAGATGACATCTCCCCTACGCCTGGCGGCTAGGGTTTCTCTCCTCTTAGGCGATCTCCCTCGCCTTTGAGTTTTACCCGGAATTCTAGCGCTGATCGACCCTGGTACTCATCCGTCCTCATCCCCCTGCCCTCGTTGCCTCCGCACTACGACAGCAACGGTGATGGCGTCTCCCTCTGACGCCCACTCCGCCACGGGCGGTAGCGGCGCCGCCGCGGCTGCACGATCGGATCTAGGCGATTTTCTGGAACAATTGGATCTGAACGACGATGATTTCGCGGATGTGGAGATCGATGTGGATGATCCTGAGATTCAAGAAAGCGTCCGCTGGCTTGCCCTAGCTAGGGTTCAGACTAGCAGGGACTTCAGCCCGTCAGCTTTCTATAAGGACATGAGGGCGGCATGGAACCCCGCCCAAGAGGTAAGATTTCGGCCAGTTGGGCCGAATCGATTTGTTGTCCAAGCATCTTGTTTGGGGGACTGGGAGCGCATGATGAAGCAAGAGCCCTGGCTCTTTCGCAACATGGCAGTGCTCTTGTGCCCGTATGATGGCTTTAGCAAGGCGGAGGAGGTAGAATTCTTTCACATCCCCATCTGGTTGCAGATTCACAAGCTACCGGATCCTTACTGCAAACAGAACATCGTGGAGAAGCTGCTAAAAGATGCGGGAGAAATTATGGAGATGCGTTTGAACGGAAATACACGTGGTGACTATGTTAGGGTTAGGGTGCGGCATGATATCCGTAAACCCCTCACAAAGTTTGTAAGTGTCGTTCGTGCAAAGGAGCGCCAGGTCTTCCTGGTTCAATATGAGAAGCTTGCTAGGTTCTGTAAGTTTTGCAGACTGATTGGTCATGATCACAAAGAATGTGGCCTGGGCATCCATGAGGAGAAGGACCTCAAATTTGGAGAGTGGATCTATGCAGATGCTCCCAATAAGCCTAGACCAGAAGAGCGGTCTACTAAAGCAACAGGATACGAGCCTAAGATGGCTGATGTTAAGGCGACAGGCAAACCAGTATTGCAATATGCACCATATGATGCCGAAGTGATGGACACAGCAACGAGCCCGATTAAGAAAACTAGTAACAGAACTGATGGCGTTCTTGTTCCAAAGAGGAGGCTGAACTTGGAGGAGGCCGGGAAGCCAATGGGGGATGTTCCTGGCATCCCAAAGACGATGCTGGCCATAACTGATGGTAAGGAGATTGAGCAGGTGGGGAGGCCTTGTTTGGGAACGTAGTAATTTCAAAAAAATTCCTACGCACACGCAAGATCATGGTGATGGTATAGCAACGAGAGGGGAGAGTGTTCGTCCACGTACCCTCGTAGACCGTAAGCGGAAGCGTTAGCACAACGCGGTTGATGTAGTCGTACGTCTTCACGATCCGACCGATCCAAGCACCGAACATACGGAGCCTCCGGGTTCAGCACACGTTCAGCTCGATGACGATCTCCGGCCTCCGATCCAGCCGAGCTCCGGAGATGAGTTCCGTCAGCACGACGGCGTGGTGACGATGATGATGTTCTACCGGCGCAGGGCTTCGCCTAAACTCCGCGACGATATGACCGAGGTGGAATATGGTGGAGGGGGGCACCGCACACGGCTGAGGAACGATCTGTAGATCAACTTGTGTGTCTATGGGGTGCCCCCCGCCCCCGTATATAAAGGAGCCAGGGGGAAGGAGGCGGCCGGCCAAGAGGGCGCGCCAAGGGGGGAGTCCTACTCCCACCGGGAGTAGGACTCCCTTCTTTCCAAGTAGGAGTAGGAAAAGGGGGGAAAGAGGAGGAAGAGGGGAAGAAAAGGGGGGGCGCCGCCCCCCTTCCCTTGTCCTATTCGGACTAGGAAGGGGAGGGGCACGCGGCCCCCTCCTGCCTCCTTCCCTCTTCTCCCTCGAGGCCCATGTAGGCCCAATAACCCCCCGGGGGGTTCCGGTAACCTCCCAGTACTCCGGTAAAATGCCGATTTCACTCGGAACGATTCCGATGTCCAAATATAAGCTTCCAATATATCAATCTTTATGTATCAACCATTTCGAGACTCCTCGTCATGTCCGTGATCACATCCGGGACTTCGAACAAACTTCGGTACATCAAAACTTATAAACTCATAATAAAACTGTCATCGTAACGTTAAGCGTGCGGACCCTACGGGTTCGAGAACTATGTAGACATGACCTAGAACTATTCTCGGTCAATAACCAATAGCGGAACCTGGATGCCCATATTGGCTCCTACATATTCTACGAAGATCTTTATCGGTCAAACCGCATAACAACATACGTTGTTCCCTTTGTCATCGGTATGTTACTTGCCCGAGATTCGATCGTCGGTATCCAATACCTAGTTCAATCTCGTTACCGAAAGTCTCTTTACTCGTTCCGTAATGCATCATTCCGTAACTAACTCATTAGCTACATTGCTTGCAAGGCTTATAGTGATGTGCATTACCGAGAGGGCCCAGAGATACCTCTCTGACAATCGGAGTGACCAAACCTAATCTCGAAATACGCCAACCCAACATGTACCTTTGGAGACACCTATGGTACTCCTTTATAATCACCCAGTTACGTTGTGACGTTTGGTAGCACCCAAAGTGTTCCTCCGGTAAACGGGAGTTGCATAATCTCATAGTTATAGGAACATGTATAAGTCATGAAGAAAGCAATAGCAACATACTAAACGATCAAGTGCTAGGCTAACGGAATGGGTCATGTCAATCACATCATTCTCCTAATGATGTGATCCCATTAATCAAATGACAACACATGTCTATGGTTAGGAAACATAACCATCTTTGATTAATGAGCTAGTCAAGTAGAGGCATACTAGTGACTTTATGTTTGTCTATGTATTCACACATGTATCATGTTTCCGGTTAATACAATTCTAGCATGAATAATAAACATTTATCATGATATGAGGAAATAAATAATAACTTTATTATTGCCTCTAGGGCATATTTCCTTCAGTCTCCCACTTGCACTAGAGTCAATAATCTAGATTACATAGTAATGATTCTAACACCCATGGAGTCTTGGTGCTGATCATGTTTTTCTCGTGAGAGAGGCTTAGTCAACGGGTCTGCAACATTCAGATCCGTATGTATTTTGCAAATCTCTATGTCTCCCACTTGGACTTGGTCCCGAATGGAATTGAAGCGTCTCTTGATGTGCTTGGTCCTCTTGTGAAATCTGGATTCCTTTGCCAAGGCAATTGCACCAGTATTGTCACAGAAGATCTTCATTGGTCCCGATGCACTAGGTATGACACCTAGATCGGAAATTAACTCCTTCATCTAGACTCCTTCATTTGCTGCTTCCGAAGCAGCTATGTACTCCGCTTCACATGTAGATCCCGCTATGACACTTTGTTTAGAACTGCACCAACTTACAGCTACACCGTTTAATATAAGCACGTATCCGGTTTGCGATTTAGAGTCGTCCGGATCAGTGTCAAAGCTTGCATCGACGTAACCGTTTACGACTAGCTCTTTGTCACCTCCATATACGAGAAACATATCCTTAGTCCTTTTCAGGTATTTCAGGATGTTCTTGACCGCTGTCCAGTGATCCACTCCTGGATTACTTTGGTACCTTCCTGCCAAGCTTATTGCTAAGCATACATCAGGTCTGGTACACAGCATTGCATACATGATAGAGCCTATGGCTGAAGCATAGGGAACATTTTTCATTTTCTCTCTATCTTCTGCTGTGGTCGGGCATTGAGTTTGACTCAACTTCACACCTTGTAGCACAGGCAAGAATCCTTTCTTTGCCTGATCCATTTTGAACTTTTTCAAAATTTTGTCAAGGTATGTGCTTTGTGAAAGTCCTATTAAGCGTCTTGATCTATCTCTATAGATCTTGATGCCCAATATGTAAGCATCTTCACCGAGGTCTTTCATTGAAAAACTTTTATTCAAGTATCCCTTTATGCTATCCAGAAATTCTATATCATTTCCAATTAATAATATGTCATCTACATATAAAACTAGAAATGCTACAGAGCTCCCACTCACTTTCTTGTAAATACAGGCTTCTCCAAAAGTCTGTATAAAACAATATGCTTTGATCACACTATCAAAGCGTTTATTACAACTCCGAGATGCTTGCACCAGTCCATAAATAGAACGCTGGAGCTTGCATACTTTGTCAGCACCTTTTGGATCAACAAAACCTTCTGGCTGCATCATATACAACTCTTCTTCTAGAAATCCATTCAAGAATGCAGTCTTAACATCCATTTGCCAAATTTCATAATCATGAAATGCAGCAATAGCTAACATGATTCGGACGGACTTAAGCATACGGGTGAGAAAGTCTCATCGTAGTCAACGCCTTGAACTTGTCGAAAACCTTTTGCAACAAGTCGAGCTTTATAGACAGTTATATTACCATCAGCGTCGGTCTTCTTCTTAAAGATCCATTTATTCTCAATGGCTTGCCAATCATCGGGCAAGTCAACCAAAGTCCATACTTTGTTTTCATACATGGATCCCATCTCAGATTTCATGGCTTCTAGCCATTTTGCGGAATCTGGGCTCATCATCGCTTCCTCATAGTTCGTAGGTTCATCATGGTCAAGTAACATGACTTCCAGAATAGGATTACCGTACCACTCTGGTGCGGATCTTACTCTGGTAGACCTACGAGGTTCAGTAGAAACTTGATCTGAAGTTTCATGATCAATATCATTAGCTTCCTCACTAATTGGTGTAGTCGTTACAGGAACCAGTTCTCGTGATGAACTACTTTCCAATAAAGGAGTAGATATAGTTATCTCATCAAGTTCTACTTTCCTCCCACTCACTTCTTTCGAGAGAAACGCCTTCTCTAGAAAGGATCCATTCTTAGCAACGAATGTCTTGCCTTCGGATCTGTGATAGAAGGTGTACCCAACAGTCTCTTTTGGGTATCCTATGAAGACACATTTCTTCGATTTAGGTTCGAGCTTATCTGGTTGAAGTTTCTTCACATAAGCATCGCAGCCCCAAACTTTAAGAAACGACAACTTTGGTTTCTTGCCAAACCACAATTCATAAGGCGTCGTCTCAACGGATTTTGATGGTGCCCTATTTAACGTGAATGCGGCCGTCTCTAAAGCATAACCCCAAAACGATAGCGGTAAATCAGTAAGAGACATCATAGATCGTACCATATCAAGTAAAGTACGATTACGACGTTCGGACACACCATTTCGTTGTGGTGTTCCAGGTGGCGTGAGTTGCAAAACTATTCCACATTGTTTCAAGTGTAAGCCAAACTCGTAACTCAAATATTCTCCTCCACGATCAGATCGTAGAAATTTTATTTTCTTGTTACGATGATTTTCCACTTCACTCTGAAATTCTTTGAACTTTTCAAATGTTTCAGACTTGTGTTTCATCAAGTAGATATACCCATATCTGCTCAAATCATCTGTGAAGGTGAGAAAATAACGATACCCGCCGCGAGCCTCAACATTCATTGGACCACAAACATCAGTATGTATGATTTCCAACAAATCAGTTGCTCGCTCCATAGTTCCGGAGAATGGCGTTTTAGTCATCTTGCCCATAAGGCACGGTTCGCAAGTACCAAGTGATTCATAATCAAGTGATTCCAAAAGTCCATCAGTATGGAGTTTGTTCATGCGCTTTACACCGATATGACCCAAACGGCAGTGCCACAAATAAGTTGCACTATCATTATCAACTCTGCATCTTTTGGTTTCAACACTATGAATATGTGTATCACTACTATCGAGATTTAATAAAAATAGACCACTCTTCAAGGATGCATGACCATAAAAGATATTACTCATATAAATAGAACAACCATTATTCTCTGATTTAAATGAATAACCATCTCGCATCAAACAAGATCCAGATATAATGTTCATGCTTAACGCTGGCACCAAATAACAATTATTCAGGTCTAAAACTAATCCCGAAGGTAGATGTAGAGGTAGCGTGCCGGCCGCGATCACATTGACTTTGGAACCGTTTCCCACGCGCATCGTCACCTCGTCCTTGGCCAGTGCTCGCTTATTCCGTAGTCCCTGTTTCGAGTTGCAAATATTAGCAACAGAACCAGTATCAAATACCCAGGTGCTACTACGAGCTCTAGTTAGGTACACATCAATAACATGTATATCACATATACCTTTGTTCACTTTGCCATCCTTCTTATCCGCCAAATACTTGGGGCAGTTCCGCTTCTGGTGACCAGTCTGCTTGCAGTAGAAGCACTCAGTTCCAGGCTTAGGTCTAGACTTTTGTTTCTTCTCTTGAGCAGCAACTTGTTTGCCGTTCTTTTTGAAGTTCCCCTTCTTCTTCCCTTTGCCCTTTTTCTTGAAACTAGTGGTCTTGTTGACCATCAACACTTGATGCTCCTTCTTGATTTCTACCTCCGCAGCTTTTAGCATTGCGAAGAGCTTGGGAATAGTCTTGTTCATCCCTTGCATATTATAGTTCATCACAAAGCTCTTGTAGCTTGGTGGCAGTGATTGGAGAATTCTGTCAATGACGCTATCATCCGGAAGATTAACTCCCAGTTGAATCAAGTGATTATTATACCCAGACATTCTGAGTATATGCTCACTGACAGAACTATTCTCCTCCATCTTGCAGCTGTAGAACTTATTGGAGACTTCATATCTCTCAATCCGGGCATTTGCTTGAAATATTAACTTCAACTCCCGGAACATCTCATATGCTCCATGACGTTCAAAACGTCGTTGAAGACCCGGTTCTAAGCCGTAAAGCATGGCACACTGAACTATAGAGTAGTCATCAGCTTTGCTCTGCCAGACATTCTTAACATCGTCAGTTGCATCAGCAGCAGGCCTGGCACCCAGCGGTGCTTCAAGGACGTAACTTTTCTGTGCAGCAATGAGGATAATTCTCATGTTACGGACCCAGTCCGTGTAATTGCTACCATCATCTTTCAACTTTGCTTTCTCAAGGAACGCATTAAAATTCAACGGAACAACAGCATGAGCCATCTATCTACAAACAAACATAGACAAGCAAAATACTATCAGGTACTAAGTTCATGATAAATTTAAGTTCAATTAATCATATTACTTAAGAACTCCCACTTAGACAGACATCTCTCTAGTCATCTAAGTGATCACGTGATCCAAATCAACTAAACCATGACCGATCATCACGTGAGATGGAGTAGTTTTCAATGGTGAACATCACTATATTGATCATATCTACTATATGATTCACGTTCGACCTCTCGGTCTCCGTGTTCCGAGGCCATATCTGCATATGCTAGGCTCGTCAAGTTTAATCTGAGTATTCCGCATGTGCAAAACTGGCTTGCACCCGTTGTAGGTGGACGTAGAGCTTATCACACCCGATCATCACGTGGTGTCTGGGCACGACGAACTTTGGCAACGGTGCATACTCAGGGAGAACACTTCTTGATAATTTTAGTGAGAGATCATCTTAAAATGCTACCGTCAATCAAAGCAAGATAAGATGCATAAAGGATAAACATCACATGCAATCAATATAAGTGATATGATATGGCCATCATCATCTTGTCCTTGTGATCTCCATCTCCGAAGCACCGTCGTGATCACCATCGTCACCGGCGTGACACCTTGATCTCCATCGTAGCATCGTTGTCGTTCCGCTATCTATTGCTTCTACGACTATCGCTACCGCTTAGTGATAAAGTAAAGCAATTACAGGGCGTTTGCATTTCATACAATAAAGCGACAACCATATGTGTCGTGGATTTGTCACATCAGATATCCTTACTGTGAGGACTTAGTCGCGAGGCCAACGCATCTATGTGGTAGCTTGAGAGGGGTTGAGCGGAATCGAGAGACGCAACACAAGACAGGGATTTAGACAGCTTCGGGCCCCGGGAAACATCATCCGGTAACAACCCTACGTGCTGTTTGAGGCTAGGTCTCATTATCATCAGGAGGGAGTCGCCGTAAACTGGCTCTCCTCTTTGTGTCTAGCCCTAAGATTGTTTCCTCTTGCTTGTAGCTTGTCCCTCTTTGGGGAGCCCTGCCCCTCCTTATATATGTTGAAGAGGCGGGTTACATGTGGAGTCCTATTAGGATTAGGACTAGTCTATCTCTAATACAAACCGGATACAAGTCCTGGGTTCCTCATGCCTTTCCTCTTAAACCGGCCCATCATAGTATGAACCGGCCTTCTGAGCCTTGGGCCTTGTCATCCGTCTGACTCGCCCGCCGGGTTACCAGTGAGTCATAATAACCAGGCGGGTTGCTTGTAAACCGCCAGGTCAGGGCGGGTCGCTAGTAACTCGCCAAGTGTCAGCATGGTCTTCAGATAAACCGCCAAGTCCGGCCGGGTTAACTTCCGGCCGGTTTACGCCGCGGGGTATATCCCCGACATTAGCCCCCAGTTTAATTTGGATTTATCCATGTTAAACTGATCCTGTAAAACAAACACAAGAACAAATTTGACAGACTATGCTCCGGGTTAAGAATTCTTGTAAACCGACATCTGATCATTCTGAAGTCCTTGTCATTTCCTCCTTCTAGAAAATCCGGGTCAACAACCAGCTTCATACTCAAATTGCTGACGTTGGTTTCTCATAGAAAAAATATTGCAAAGAATAATCCACTTGAGTCCGCTTCCAAAGCGTCGGCTTAAGAAATAGTCTTGATATACTCATCTGATATTCAGCCGGTTTGAAGATGTAGAACTTGCCGGTTTATGATTACCACCATTGTCGGGTTACAAAAACTGATAATTCCGGGTTATGATTGTCGCCAACGCCGGTTCATGATTGTTGATGACGCCGGGTTATGATTGTTGCAGACACCGATTCATAATGATTGGTGATGCCGGGTCAATTTGGTTTGCTCAAACTGAAAATCAGAAGATATTTCTCCCTTATATCCATGTTACCTGTAGCCCCAAGTCTTGAACTGAACAAAGTGATGATTTGAGACTTGTTTCCATATAATTACTGCCATTTTGAAGAAATCCATGTTGTTCATCTCTAGTAAAAACTGAATACTCCATATATGTAGTCCCCAAGTGCCGGGTTGTCATGCTTGCAGCAACCTGGGACTTGTAATTTCCTGATACTCATAAAAACTTCAACCAGTGTAGCCTCCAAGGGCCGGGTCATTATGCAATAATGAGCAGGGACCATGTAAATATAATTTTGTAAACTTTGAATAGCAACATGTAGCCCCCAAGGGCCGGCTCAGTAAGATAATATTGAGCTGGGACTTTGACATATTCTTTAATGAAAATAACATCATATGATATAACCCCCATAATGGGGCTTGAATTCATGTCCACAAGGTTAAGAGCTCTGTGCTTTACCAACTGAGCAATGGACCCTTCAATGTAATGGATAAAAAGCTTTGTACCTTGAATTGTTGACAGGAGCAATTGGTAGCCCCCAAGGGCCAGCTCATTACGATGTGATGAGTTGGGTCTTCAATAAGATGAGCAAAAATGACTTTGCATTAGCCCCCAAGTGTCATGGTGCATGCTTGCAGCGACATGAGACTTGCATATTTGATATAATCTCAACTTTGAATAATGTAGCCCCCAAGTGCCGGGTTGTAAGCCTGCAGCGACTCGGGACTATTCCTTCAATTGTAAAATAAGTCATATCCATTGATAAAATAATAACCATTGCGCTAAAGCGACTTTGAAAACCTCAATCATAATACTAGTTATTGATAACCATAATAAAAATCCAGCCATGTTGGCTATTCAAGATAATATAATCCGGTATGAAAACCTTATTTAGTATCATAATGAAAATTCAGCCAAGTTTGGCTATTTGAATAATATAACCCAATGATTTATAAGCGCATGATTCCAATGGCGCAATCCAAATATATACTGGCGACTTATAGTCCCAAGCCAGGCCGGTTTAATAAACACCGGATAATTTCACATCATATACTGGCGACTTATCGTCTTAAAGCCAGGCCGGTTTAATAAACACCGGATAATTTATCATCATGCTTTATTCAACCTGTCTCTGCATACAACAAGTTTAAAGTGTCCTGGCGGTTTACCGCCGGACGGGTCATAGTGCCCAACATATAACCTGGGTTGATAACCAAGGCTACACTTAAGAATAATCAAATATGAAATATATCATACCTGTGACATTGAATCACATCGTTGGTTTACCAACTTTTTGTAATAGGGGTAATAACCCAAATTTTGAGTACTGATAACTCCCTCCATATTGTGCCGGTTTATGATAAAACCGTACCGGGTTTGTGATAAACACCGGATTAACCATATATAATACTGGTGACTTGTAGTCAAACCAGACTGGGCTGATAGTCTCCGGATTATAACTTGATCGTGTACTGACAACTTGTAGTTGAAAGCCGAGCCGGGTTGATAAACACCGGTTTACTCCATAATAGGATGGTAACAGAAAATCAAACCGGGCAGATAGCCTTCGGATTTAGATTTGACCGTGTTCCGTCAATTTGTAATTTGACAGTCGAACCGGTTTAAGAATTGTCGGTTTAAAACGCAACAAAAGAAATAGGTCTTTAGCAAAAGGAACAGAATTCAAGAAAAAGCAAAGGTAAAACCAAGATGCTTTATTGAGCTGATCAGATGGTGTTACCATGGTCAGACAGGACCAAGCCCCCAATAGGTGTGGCGATGGTTCAAGTCAGCCAGGTCCCCAAATGAAACCGTGGCATTATGCCGATCAAAAGGCGTGGCAATGGTTCGGGTTCGACCAAGCCCCCAAGTGATTCTGTGGCCTTATGCCGATCAAGAGGCGTGACTATGGTTCAGACGTGACCACAAGTCCCCAAGTGATGCATTGGCATTACGCCGATCAAGAGGGGTGACGATGGTTCGGGTTCGACCAAAGCCCCCAAGTGATTCTGTGGCCTTAGGCCGACCAAGAGGCATGACTGGTTCAGACCTGACCATGTCCCCAAATGATCTGGTGGCTTTCACCTACAAAAGGTGTTGCATTGGTTCGGACACGACCAAGCCCCCAAGTGATATGATATAAAGCTTTTAAAAAGCTAACTCGAGGGGTAAACTGGAGGCCGCTTTAAGATAGAACCTCTGTGCAACCACGCATGATGTAAACAGAACAGAGACCCCGCTTTATGAAGCAGAAGCCCCCATGTGATCAATAATATGTCAGGCCAATAAGGCAGGATACCCATGTTTGAACCGCGCATCATGGCAGCAGGTCCTCTTCGGCAATTTTTAACTTTTTGCAAGAGATAGACCCTTCTTGAACTGGATGTTAAACTGGATATTGAGAGCTTCAAAGCTTCGTGGGAGACATCTTTCCCTTGAACCGGATTTTAAACCGAAATCTTCATTTTCAGCCGGAAATTTTCTGACGGCCTTTAAAATTTGCACCAATATGGCGGTTTAGGGTCCTGCATTTAGATAACTTTGCAAGCCGGAGTAATTGCTCTTTCAAAGAAAACAATAAAATATATTGGATGGATTTCACCTGACATGTCAGTCCAGTTGATATCCATCGCGGGGTTATACGCCAGTACGGACAAAAGAGCCGGCCGTGACATTGCTGATGTAGTCCGGATTGCGGGGGCGGTGGTTTGTGTTCTGGTTCACCAGTGTGATATGCACAAATGCCGGCGTAGAACAGCTAGCGTGCGCGGTCCATAGTAGGGCATCACTTTTATAGTGAGCACTTGTCCTGTATAGAAAGATATAGGCCAGAATAATCGTTCTTGGAAAAACAATATATATGAAAAAGAAACAGATGAAAAAGATAGCACCTGGAAATTTAATTGGCCGTGCTACCAGCGAGTAGTAGCATGCTTTTTGTCTGCACGTACCGACTGCTCCACAGTAAACCGGCCAGAACACATGCCATGGCCTGGTGACTGTTAGCACCAGGATTTGACCCTCAGGTCGCCGGTTCAACTAGAAGCCAAACCGGCAGGAGTAACGCGGGCGCGACACCGTCAACCAGAACGGGCCCAGAGCGGGGCGGCTCGTAGTGGGACACAACCGGAGGCAACCCGGCGGGGTCTTGTAGGGGCGGTTCGAAGGTGACGCCGGCGAGGTAAAACGGCGCGACGAGGCTGCGGAGGCCTGATGGCTGTGAATCGGCGGAGGTGACGATGTTTTGAAGCCGCGGCCAGGGTGAGGCAGTCTTGTCGTGGCCTCGGGAACCAGACGAGGCGCGGGCGGCCCGCAGAGGAGGAGAAACCGGCGATAGCAGCTCAGGACGACTTGGAGCAAGGCCCTTCTGGCGAAAAAGTGATGCCGAGATGGAGACTGGCCGATTTGTACAGTTGGTATACTAAAACTTTGACTTCCAGGAACGTATGACTCTCCTGATGTCTTCAAAATCCCACACAACGTTTTGCTAATGGATCTTCAAGATGGGGTAATCTGAACACAAAGCAAATCTGACCAGTCTTTGAACCGATTGGACGAGGCTGTACTTTGTAAAAATTCCATCAGTCTTGGTTACTTTGGCAGCTCGGCCCTTTGGTATGGCGAAGAGATAGGTGATTTTGACTGAGGGTTTGAGTACAATATCTGCTATGTTTTCTGTTGGAGTTAGACCTGCTGTCCATCAATAAGTGATCAAGTTCGTTGTGGCCATGGCCTTTCCAAAACTCTGGACGTATCTGACTAACTGATGGAGGAGTACAGACGTTGAACTAGTACTAGCATAGCCTCACATCACTTCCTCTTTTTGTGAATGTTTTAACTAGAAAACTCCATGTTGCTTTCAGCCCCTGCACCATGACCAGCTTATGGTCCATACAGGCCAGTGTTTTCCATGTCCAGAACCTGATGAAACTGAACCATCACCATTGAAATTACGCCTGTCTTGTTCTCTGTCCAAGCCTTGTATGGGGTATGTGCGGCCAATGGACCGGAGTGCAGAGGCGACGCGAGGTCGGGCTCGTAGGTATCTTGACGCGCCGGTCATCCGGAGTGAAAACGAGCGGAGGTGACCCCTTGGGACCGCAACGGCGGGGGCAGCTTAGGGCGGCTCAACAAATGGCACGGGAAGGCCAGCTCGGGGTAGACCACAGTGGAGACGACGGCTTGGCATGTCGGGCAGCTCAATGTAAGGAGGTTCTTCGGTGGTGGCTCGATGTGGGACGGCAGCTCAACGCAGGGTGGCCCCGGCGCGGTGAGGGCTGCTCAGGGCCGGCCACAGCAGAACAGGCGGCTCGTCAAGGCAAGTGCCATGGAAACGGTTTGATACGAGCCATGCGGAGGCCCGCCGGCGACGGCGACTCAGGGAAGGCGAGGTGCAACAGTGACTCGGATGGGAGGTGGTGAGGTGAGGCCATGCGCCTGCAGCGGAAGGGTGACCCGGTCGGATTGGCGGCGGCGACTTCAGTGAGTTGGGGATGCAGGGGCGGTCTGGAGGTGCAGGGGTGTGGCAAAGGCGGAGGCCACAGCAGCGGCTCGGTCGCGGCTGTGGAGGTGAAGATGGCGGCGAGGCGGGGCCCGAGCGGCGGTCCACAGACCGCCCTCGGCCGGGGCGGATCATAGCAGCAAGGAGGAGGCGAGCGGCTTAGCACGAGGGTGCCCCGGCCAGGCGAGGCGCCGACTCGAGGAGCCACACAGGCAGCGGCAGGTGGAGAAGCGGAGACAGCCACTCGGGGCGCGGCGATGCAGGAACCAGCCCAGAGCAACGATGGTCGGGGGCCGAGGCGCGAGGCGAGAGCCGGCCCGGTACAGCGGAGTTCGTTCCCACGACCCTATCCTCTTCCGGATCGTGGTGGACCAGACCTCTCTTTTTTTTAGACGTCCCAGCTAGTACTTTCCTTCTTGACGTGACGCGTAGTAGCATGTGGACTCGTATTGAATCCATTGTGCTTCGGTGTTTGCGGCGGCGAAAGCTTATGCTGATCTCGTCGACTTGTGGTGGCTTAGATGCAGCCCTATTCTTGATCTCAATCCTGTATCTGATGTTTCAAACTTTAATCATGACTATGATCAGAACTCAATGAAATTGCCAATTCTTCTTCATCGGATGAATTGCGAGCTTCTCGAACCCTAAAAAAGATCCCTTCAAGAACTCAACACCATCGTGCGCGAGCCCCACGGTGGGCGCCAACTGTCGTGGATTTGTCACGTCAGATGTCCTTACTATGAGGACTTAGTCGCGAGGCCAATGCATCTATGTGGTAGCTTGAGAGGGGTTGAGCGGAATCGAGAGACGCAACACAAGACAGGGATTTAGACAGCTTCGGGCCCCGGGAAACATCATCTGGTAACAACCCTACGTATTGTTTGAGGCTAGGTCTCATTATCATCACGAGGGAGTCGCCGTAAACCGGCTCTCCTCTTTGTGTCTAGCCCTAAGATTGTTTCCTCTTGCTTGTAGCTTGTCCCTCTTTGGGGAGCCCTGCCCCTCCTTATATATGTTGAAGAGACGGGTTACATGTGGAGTCCTATTAGGATTAGGACTAGCCTATCTCTAATACAAACCGGATACAAATCCTGGTCTTAAGTCCTTGTAAGGTAAATATTCCTCATGCCTTTCCTCTTAAACCGGCCCATCATAGTATGAACCGGCCTTCTGGGCCTTGGGCCTTGTCATCCGTCTGACTTGCCCGCCGGGTTACCAGTGAGTCATAATAACCAGGCGGGTTGCTTGTAAACCGCCAGGTCAGGGTGGGTCGCTAGTAACTCGCCAAGTGTCAGTGGGGTCTTCAGATAAACCGCCAAGTCCTGCCGGGTTAACTTCCGGCCGGTTTACGCCGCGGGGTATATCCCCGACAATATGGCTCCTGCCAGTTGCCGATAACTTCGGTTACAAAACATGATCATCTCATACAATAAAATATAGCATCACGTCTTGACCATATCACATCACAACATGCCCTGCAAAAACAAGTTAGACGTCCTCTACTTTGTTGTTGCAAATTTTACGTGGCTGCTACGGGCTTAGCAAGAACCGTTCTTACCTACGCATCAAAAACCACAACGATAGTTCGTCAAGTTGGTGTTGTTTTAACCTTCGCAAGGACCGGGCGTAGCCACACTCGATTCAGCTAAAGTGAGAGAGACAGACACCCGCCAGCCACCTTTAAGCACGAGTGCTCGTAACGGTGAAACCAGTCTCGCGTAAGCGTACGCGTAATGTCGGTCCGGGCCGCTTCATCTCACAATACCGCCGAACCAAAGTATGACATGCTGGTAAGCAGTATGACTTGTATCGCCCACAACTCACTTGTGTTCTACTCGTGCATATAACATCAACGCATAAAACCTAGGCTCGGATGGCACTGTTGGGGAACATAGTAATTTCAAAAAAAATCCTACGCACACGCAAGATCATGGTGATGGTATAGCAAGGAGAGGGGAGAGTGTTCGTCCATGTACCCTCGTAGACCCTAAGCGGAAGCGTTAGCACAACGCGGTTGATGTAGTCGTACGTCTTCACTATCCGACCGATCCAAGCACCGAACGTACGGACCCTCCGAGTTTAGCACACGTTCAGCTCGATGACGATCTCCGGCCTCCGATCCAGCCGAGCTCCGGAGATGAGTTCCGTCAGCACGACAGCGTGGTGACGATGATGATGTTCTACCGGCGCAGGGCTTCGCCTAAACTCTGCGACGATATGACCGAGGTGGAATATAGTGGAGGGGGCACCGCACACGGCTAAGGAACGATCCGTAGATCAACTTGTGTGTATATGGGGTGCCCCCAGCCCCCGTATATAAAGGAGCCAGGGGGGAGGAGGCGGCCGCCCAAGAGGGCGCGCCAAGGGGGGAGTTCTACTCCCACCGGGAGTAGGACTCCCTTCTTTCCAAGTAGGAGTAGGAGAAGGGGGAAAGAGGAGGAAGAGGGGAAGGAAAGGGGGCGCCCCCCCCCCTTCCCATGTCCTATTCGGACTAGGAAGGGCAGGGGCGCGCGGCCCCCTCCTGCCTCCTTCCCTCTTCTCCCTCGAGGCCCGTGTAGGCCCAATAACCCCCCGGGGGGTTCCGGTAACCTCCCGGTACTCCGGTAAAATGCCGATTTCACCCGGAACGAGTCCGTTGTCCAAATATAGGCTTCCAATATATCAATCTTTATGTATCAACCATTTCGAGACTCCTCGTCATGTCCGTGATCACATCCGGGACTCCGAACAAACTTCGGTACATCAAAACTTATAAACTCATAATAAAACTATCATCGTAACGTTAAACGTGCGGACCCTACGGGTTCGAGAACTATGTAGACATGACCTAGAACCATTCTCGGTGAATAACCAATAGCGGGACTTGGATGCCCATATTGGTTCCTACATATTCTATGAAGATCTTTATCGGTCAAACCGCATAACAACATACGTTGTTCCCTTTGTCATCGGTATGTTACTTGCCCGAGATTTGATCGTCGGTATCCAATACCTAGTTCAATCTCGTTACCGGCAAGTCTCTTTACTCGTTCCGTAATACATCATCTCATAACTAACTCATTAGTTACAATGCTTGCAAGGCTTAGGTGATGAGTATTACCGAGAGGACCCAGAGATACCTCTCTGACAATCGGAGTGACAAAACCTAATCTCGAATTATGCCAACCCAACATGTACCTTCGGAAACACCTGTAGAGCACCTTTATAATCACCCAGTTACGTTGTGACGTTTGGTAGCACACAAAGTGTTCTTCCGGTAAACGGGAGTTGCACAATCTCATAGTTGCAGGAACTTTGTATAAGTCATGAAGAAAGCAATAGCAACATACTAAACGATCAAGTGCTAGGATAACAGAATGGGTCATGTCAATCACATCATTCTCCTAATGATGTGATCCCATTAATCAAATGACAACACATGTCTATGGTTAGGAAACATAACCATCTTTGATTAATGAGCTAGTCAAGTAGAGGCATACTAGTGACTTTATGTTTGTCTATGTATTCACACATGTATCATGTTTCCGGTTAATACAATTCTAGCATGAATAATAAACATTTATCATGATATGAGGAAATAAATAATAACTTTATTATTGCCTCTAGGGCATATTTCCTTCAGAGGGGGTGCAGGAGCAAAGGCGCAGGCCGACAGCATCGAGGTATGAGATCATGTGGGAGTGTGATGTCAAACTACCCTCGATCATCTCTGAAGCATGGGATAGGCATCAGCCAGCAGGTGATTTGGGATCAGTTGCCACATCACTAAAACAGGTCTTGGGAGATTTGAAACAATGGAGTAAAGCTACTTTTGGGAATGTGTTAAAAGAGATCGAACAGTTACGAGGCCAACTCGCTGACCTGCAGCTGGCAGGAGCGGACCGTGCTCAACTTCGGTCTAAAATGAATGAACTAGATGAGCTGCTGTATCGTGAGGAGATGTTGTGGCTTCAACGGTCTCGTATTACTTGGTTGAAGGAAGGGGAACGGAACACTAAGTATCTTCACCGTCGGGAAGTTTGGCGGGCGAGGCGAAACCTTATACAGAGGCTTATGAAAGCTGATGGTTCCTGGTGTGTGGCGCCTTCGGAGATGGAAAGAATCGCAAGCTCATACTTCAAAGAGGTGTTTACTAAAGATCCAACTTTGGATCCGAATGAGGTATTGGATACTATCACCCCTAAAGTCTCGGTGGAGATGAATGAGGCCTTATGCAGAGCGTATACGGAGGAGGAGATATCAAATGCATTGTTTCAGATTGGCCCATTGAAAGCCTCGGGTTGTGATGGGTTCCTGGCAAGGTTTTACCAACGGAACTGGACCACTCTCAAGGTGGAAATAGTGGCAGCAGTGCAGGAGTTCTTTTCCAGTGGGATCATGCCAGATGGTGTTAATGACACGACCATTGTGCTAATACCCAAGGTGCCACATCTGAGAGAGCTCAAGGATTTCAGACCCATTAGCTTATGCAATGTGGTGTATAAAATTGTTTCGAAGTGCATGGTAAACAGGCTTCGGCCGCTTCTTGGTGAGCTTATTTCAGAAAATCAGAGTGCCTTCATTCCGGGCAGGCTTATTTCTGATAACTCCATCATCGCATTTGAATGTATTCACCACATCCAGAATGTCAGAGCTAACTCCCCACCATTATGTGCTTACAAACTGGATCTGTCTAAGGCCTATGATCGTGTCGATTGGAATTTTTTGGAGAGGGCTCTGTCCAAATGGGGTTTCAGTGATGTCTGGATATCCCGAGTGATGGCGTGCGTTACATCTGTGAAGTACTCTGTGAAATTTAATGGCAAGTTACTGGAGCCGTTCTCCCCCTCGAGAGGGCTTCGCCAAGGTGACCCCTTATCACCCTTTCTCTTTCTCTTTGTAGCTGATGCCTTATCTGCCCTGTTACACAAATCACTGAGAGAACATGGCCTACAAGGGGTTAAGATATGCAGGACTGCTCCGGTCATCTCACACTTGTTGTTTGCAGACGACTCAATTCTGTTTTTTCAAGCTTCGGAACAGCAAGCTAATTTGGTTAAGAGTGTGTTGAACATGTATTCGACGGCGACTGGTCAATTAATTAACCCGTCGAAGTGCTCCATCCTCTTCTCTGAAAACTGTTTGCCAACTGTGGAACATGAGGTTAAGTCGGTCTTGGAGATAACCCAGGAAGTTTTTGAGCCTAAGTACTTGGGCCTCCCGGTCCCGGAGGGAAGATTACATAAAGGTAACTTTGAAACAATCCAGGATCGGTTACGCAAGAAACTTATTGATTGGAGCGAGCAATATGTGTCATCTGGGAATAAGTAGATTTTGATCAAGGCTGTTGCACAGGCTATACCTACTTATGTCATGAGTGTCTTCAAATTACCTGCATCAGTTTGTGATGAGCTCACTCGTATGATCCGCCAGTATTGGTGGGGCGTCGAGAACGGGAAGAAGAAGATGGCATGGATGAGTTGGGATAAGTTGCGACTACCGAAGCAGATGGATGGCATGGGGTTTAAGGATATGATGGCTTTCAATCAAGCCTTACTGGCCAAACAAGCTTGGCGTTTACTTGATACGCCGGACAGCCTATGTGCACGGCTCATGAAGGCTCGATACTACCCGTCTGGTCAGCTGTTGGATACCTCGTTCTCTGGCAACGGTTCTGTAGTTTGGAAAGGTATCCTTCATGGTCTTGAACTGCTGAAACAAGGAGTTATTTGGAGGGTCGGCAATGGTGCTAATATACGCACATGGAGAGACCCCTGGATTCCACGACCGTCGACTTTCCGCCCGATTACCCCTAAGGGAAACTGTCGACTGAACCGGGAGGCGGATTTCATTGATGCGAACGGTGCTTGGTGTGTTGACCTTCTTCGGGAGTTCTTCTGGCCGATGGACATGGACTACATACTAAAGATCAGGACCTCACCTCGTAATCGTGACGATTTTGTTTCCTGGTTCCCGGAGAAGACTGGAACCTTCTCTGTAAGGAGTGCATATAAGCTGGCAACATGCGATCACAACATCACCTTTGCTAATGGAGCGTCGAGCACAAACCCAAGTGGGGATCGTGGGGTTTGGAACTGTATCTGGGCATCTAAAGTTCCCCAGAAGATGAAGATTAATGCCTGGAGAGTGCAACCGGCATGCTAGCAACACAACAATGCAAAGTATGAGGCACTTAGCAACCAGATCCCTGTGCCCCCTGTGTGGAGTGGAGGAGGAGTCCACGTTCCATGCTTTGGTTGCTTGCACGCACGCAAGAATATTATGGATCAACATGTGTCAGAGATGGCCTCTACCGGCCGATGGCGTTCTGTTTGATAATGGGAAGGAATGGCTCATGTCACTTCTCAGCGTATGCTCGGAGGCAGTTGCAGACATGGTAATCCTATTGATTTGGAGGATCTGGCAGATCCGTAATGATGTTTATCATGGTAAGGAAGCACCCCCAGTGATGGCCTCTGTTGAATTCTTGGACAGCTACTATAAATCTATCAACTTGGCTGGCAAATTTACTATGGAGGAAATTGTCAAAGGAAAGATGCCCTCGGAAGCCCCGGTGGAACCGTGCCAAAAGGTTAGGGCCGGTGACCTGCCATGGCCGGCACCACCGAGTGGGACGGTGGCCCTGTACGTCGATGGCTCCTTTCAGGCCGAGGACGGCTCGGCGGCGGTGGGTATGACACTTAGAAACCATGAAGGGGTCATCCTTTTTGCAGCTTACAGATATGTTTTTCACTGTAATGACCTGTTGGAGGCGGAACTACATGCGATGATGCAAGGCATGGCGTTGGCCATTGAGCACTCAAAGGCCCCGGTGGTTCTTCAATCAGATTCTTCCGAAGCTCTATCATGTCTGGCTACGGATGCCCTCCAACGGTCTGCTTATGGCCATTTAGTGATGGAGATCAAACACTTATAAAAAAATCACTTGGGTTTTCTTAGGAATACCACGATCTTTTACTATGTGAGTAGATATTTTTTAAAACACGATACAATCAAAGTCGCTCACATATATGAGCATACACTCATCCATATGAATACATGCATAAACATCCCATCTCTGTGAGCATCTCTGAGAGACTGAGCGGCACATCATCTTGAGATTGACGAAGTCACCACGGACGCCTCGAATGCACATCGCCAAAAGGCATGGAATAAATCCAGAAAAATGCGAGCATCAATGTCAAGTCTGGCACTTGAACTCTGATGGGCGGGGAATATTAATGTCCTCCTAACCATCCAATAGTAGGTATTCTTTACTATTTGGGTAAACCATTCAACTATGTTTGTTCAACACTTAATGGGTTACGTGTCACTTACTCTCTGAACTAAAACCACGACATTTATTTTAGATCAGAGAGACTACTTTTTTTGCGAGAAAAAAAGGGTTGCATATGTCGCTCATGTACAACTGGTACGAGGGAAATTAATGATGCTACCAACTATATCCACGCCTATCAAAGTGATGTACCATCGCACACCCGCACGGCCATTGCCAGCTTGGCCCATCACCGCCTCCTCGATGTCACATGGCCGCATGGGCGCCGTCAGTCCACCACCACGCCACATGACTTGTCCATTTATCCATCTTTCTCCCGTTTTCACATGGCGATACGCGTGAGCGATCACCGCCTCCTCCGCACCACATAGTTGCACAGGCACCCAGACCATCACCTGCTCCTCCGCATCATATGGTTACACGGGCGCTAGTTTATCAACGCCTTCTTCACACCACACGGTTGCACAGGTGCCCGGCCAACACCCCCTCCTCCGCACCACAAGGTTGCACGGGCTTTCTTTGGCACCCTGATCCAAATTCAATCTCGCTCGCTTCGGGGCTAAACAAGTAGTACATTATACTGGGATTTTTTTTCTCACCCAGTAAGGTTACTATCTGGAATTCCCATGCTTCACTGCTTGAGTACCATGTCCGTGCTTGTGGATTGACAACCTCAGGCAGTTTATACATGTCATACTTTATGCTGACTCTGTTCCACAATGCAGTGCATATTAGTTTTTTCAAAAGTCAACGAAAAAACTAACGCCCACATGTGTGGGTGTTCGCACATCACCCACACGCCTCCATCACCACTCATTTTGCCACATATGAACAGATGATATCAGCAGAAATCTTTTTGGTTTTCGGCTTAAAAATATTTTATCTCCTAATTAAAAAGGCGAATTAAAAATCCGTTTTCACCATTAAATCCGTCTCGACGAGATCTTCAAAACTAGACCCCATGTTGATATGTTTTGACAAAAAAATTTTTGCCCAAAAGTTGCCATGATGTTTACACTGTAGTTGCCATAGTGCTTAAACTAAAGTTGCCATGTGGTAATTTTAGTTTTTCGATGATGGCAATTCTAATACTTTGACCATGAAAATATTTTTTTGTATGAACCATGGCAATTTTAAGTGCATGTATCATGGCAATTTTAATTTATGGTGCATGGCAAGTCTAGTTTTTTAATTCCCCGTTTTATAATATGTCAAAATTTACTTTTAAATATAGAAGAAAATAGCTGAAACATATCATGGCAACTTCAGTGTAAACATCATGGCAATTCATGTACAATAGATACGACAACTTTTAACCAAAAAAAAAATTCGTCGAAATATATTGATATGAGATCTAGTTTCGAAGATCTCGTCGCGAGGGATTTAACGGTAAAAACGGATCTTCAATCAGATTTTTCATTTAAGAGATAAAATATTTTAAAAACAGAAAATCTAAAAAGATTTTCACATGCATGCATGCGATGACATGGCGCAGTTTGTGTGCTATAGGGCACGTGTGGGCGTTAGCGTTGTCCAAAGTCAAAGATGTCCATGTTTGACGAAGTGTCTATAATAAACTATCAATATCCTAAGTACTAAATAAATAAACTATAAAAGTACATGTGGATGTTGATTTTTTACAACTTGGTCAAACATTGATACACTTGACTTTTCACAACAAAGTATGTGCTATATTTTAGAACAGAGGGAGTATTAGTTAGCATATGGTTCCACGCCTAAGGAGCATCGCCACTAAAAAAACTTAATTGGCATTAAAACAGTAAGACAAGATGATAACTAGGTTTTTATGTGGAGATAATTTGGTTAATTGTCACGGGGTCACTTCTGTACACCACTGACCAGACCTTATTAATGTATCGGTAATGCTACATTCAAATAAAAACTAAGATCAATCGCTTGTACTATTATTTATCTATCCTCCCATCTTTGCCTTTTCCTCTTAGAGGCCGCTATAAATATGCTTCATTCCCTTTCCTGTCGTTAGTCAGTGCAAAGCATTGCTTTTTATGTTCTTTCTATTTTGATTCTAACTTTGCATCTGAATGATCGATATTGAAACCTAGAAGCCATAGACTTTGGTGTGGTGCTGCAACTTCCCGGTATTTCACACTTCCACTACGCGTTTACCGTTATTGCAGACCATTATTGTTGGTATTTTGTATTATTTGTATGTGACCAAGGTAGGTTATCAAATATTGGTTGGTCAAATCATAGAGTTGTATGATTGTTTTAGATGAATACTACAATCGGAAACCTCAATCGCGTATCTTAGTTTTGAATTAGTTTCGTAGATGAATATTATCTTGTCCATCCGGTACTATGGTTTAACCCTGCAGGGCCCAGACATGCGTGACAGCAACCACTATTTTGGATATGTTTTTGGCAGTGCTGCAAACATATATCATTTTTGTGAAGAACAATAGTTGTAAAAAGTGAGTAATATCCTACCAACTAGATGATGATGTGTCTTAGCATCCGAACATATCCTGCAATGCAATAAAGGGTGTTCTCACCCCAAAAATATGGAAGCCAAAGCACAGAGGGCCCTTGAAATGAACAACAACCCCCGACCCTCAAATAGAGCAGCAAGGAATCTATTCATGAGTTAACAATCAAACAAATAAAAGGTAGAAAAATAGAATGGCGCAGCAAGGCGCGTGTATGCTTCTAGTACTTTGCTAACACCCATGGGATTTCCTATTCGGCGCGTAACACGGGGAGGAGGGCCACCCCCCATGAAGCATATCTGGGCCTACTCACTTTGGGCTTTAGTGATGTTGTTTCCACTAGAGGACTGGGCAGTAGCCTAGTGGCAAGGGCGTAGTGGTGCTTCCTTGCAGACCAGGGTTCGACTCCACCCGCGTGGGCTCCTTTTGTAAAATATGTCTTGGATACTAGTGCCCATGGATCTCGTTTTTTTATGTTGTTTCCATTGGTTTTGAAAAGAACCTTTCGTGGACCGGTTTTTCTTTTTTTATGTTTCTTTTTTGCCCCTTTCACCCTTTTCACATGCTTTTCCTGTTTTGTTTTTTATTTTATTTTTTATTGTTTAGTATGTGTAATTCATCATTTCAAAACCGGGATTTTTTTCTAAAACCAGGGAAAAAACAAATTCATGAGCATGTTTCGAATATTTGGATTTTTTGGAAATTTGAGAGCATTTTTTGAATTTGTCATCATTTTTGAAAATTAGGATTTACCACAGTTTACCATCTATTGAATTAGGGAATTTTTTTGCTACGGTTTACCTTGCACTTTGACAATTTGTCACTGGTTACACTAGTAGAACGCCCGTGCGTTGCTACGGGCTATAATGCATACTTTAAATTGCAGATCTCTCATACACTTCAGCAATTTCATTGATCAATTAGTGGATAATTATTTGATATCACAATGTTGCAATTTCTTCTATATGAGATGGTCCAAATGAAGAGAGAACAAAGTCTCCATCTTGACCGTAGGACATGAAGTTCAATGGGGCAGGGTCATGTTTCTTCATTGGAATACAATAACACTAAAGTCTAATTTGATATTAGGAAGTAGACACGTGTATTAAGCTAAAGAAAAGCAATCTTATTTCTCATTTGTGATAAAGTTTTTTTTTTGAATTAACTGTTCACATTACATCAATCCACAAAGCAAGGTAAATAAATTAAACAACAATCTTGCACGACACACCATGTCCTGTCATGAAGTGAATTCATCAAGTGAAGTAAATAGCTACATAGAGATTGCAGCTTTTGTTACAAAGTTTCCTGCATATCTTGGCAATTTGAGAACGTCATATTACTCTTTGACAGTTATTGATCATACTGCCTGCATATATTAGAGAGTCTGAATCTGAGTTAACGAACAGAGGAATGCTTCTGTATCACCGTAAAGTCTTTGCAATTGGCACATCCGTATTCGAGTAATATTGTCGCTCTCTCCCCCTAAAGTCCTCCAAGCGTATGTGTTCCAATACATAAGAATTCCTTGTTCTTGGAAAGGGGGAATTGAAATGGTTTCCTTTCATACAGTTAGTTCAATGCTTGTGCATTATCACGTACAAAAAAATAATATACACACCGAATGCATAAACTGTTGGTTGCATATATGAACATAATGCATGTCAAATGCCGTGTGTATAAAAATGATAGCCCATAAGATTTTCTTTTGAAATCCACTTCGTGATGCGTAGTCTAGTAGAATGCCCATGCGTTGCCACGGGCCTTTAGTTTTGTTCTGATTGTGTGTGTATATGTATTGTTGTATAAAACTCGATGATTTTTTTGTCTCTTTCAACGACATCTCCTCGACATTCTTATTAATGGATTCCTTCTCATACTCCGCAAAAATAGAAATATATAGAAATACACTATTTGTATTATCATGTGCAAGAAATATATAAAGAAGAATATTATTTGTATGCATCTCTTCTCATTTTGTAAAACTCGACGAGTTTTGAGTCCAGTATATTATGAAGCTTTGTCAATCAACATTTTCAAAGCAGCATCTGAAGATCTAAAGTGAACATATAAACACATATACTTCAGCATGCAGTGCATCACTCAGAGAGTTTATATGTCCAGCCGCCGCAAACAAAGTTGTTGGAGTGCCATCCCTGCATATAATCCCACACCCCCTGCCCGGGTGTCCTCAATAAAGGACGCATCAATGTTTATCTTCACAAACTCTTGTGACGGTTTCACCCAACTTCTACATATGTAGTAGTAGCAGCAGCTTCTTTGGGTTTCAGGAACTCAAGCCACTCATCCACATGTCGCCTGACATTGACCTGAAATTCTTGCACCGTTGTTCTCCATGGTTCACCTTGTTACGTTCATGCCACCAGCACCACAATTGAGAAAATAGTGAGCAACTTATCCTTCTCCACAACCTCAGAATTTTTCTCATGATGTCATCCGCTGAATTACACTCTGTTAGCTCAGTGGCGGCGCCAGGAATTTCTTCCTTGGTATTCATTTGTGCAATTTTATAGCAATATAACAACAAATATACAACAAGCTAGCAGCACTATACCAATGGATTAGCAATTCTTTGGTATCCCATGGAAGTCCAGGGAAGACACCTGGCGCCGCCACTGTGTTAGCTTGTTCCGGATTTCCTCCAGCAGCAAGGCATACCATTGCTCTTCACTTGTTTGCAGTTTAGAAAGAGATGCGACCCATCTTCGAACAATATGCAACAGACGGCATATCAAACGATTGGCCAACATATTTTCAAATTAGAACATAGCGAATTATTCAAGCTACAAAAATAGTGCATGTGATTCCATAGCAATTTCGTTCACTACTCCAAATTACAAAATGAAGAATTCCTACATGACAAATGGTAACAGAAAAAGATCAGTGAAGATCAGCACTTGAACAACATGCACTCGTTACATAGTTGTCAGGGCATCAATACACAATCAAACGGGTACAACTGTGAATTACCCAACATACCTGGGAAGCTACAATTCAGGAACTAAACCGACCATTCAGACATGAGCGGGGAGAAATCTAAACAACTCACCGGAGAAATCTAAACAACTCACCAGGGTCCCCTGTATCATTTATATGCAAATAACATATGACAATCTAGTGCCCGTCATGACCGTCGCCACCTGAGGCGTCCCCTTCCTCCGCCGTGCGAGTTTTCGCCCGAGCGTCTCCCCTCGCCTCCCTCTTCCCCTCCACAACCGCCACCTCGCCGCCGCATGACGGCCATGTGATCATCGTCAACTTCATGGGCGGTAGCGGCAACGACCTGCAACGAGGAGCTTGTTTGAGGCCATACAGTGCTTTGTTTAGCTTGTACACCATATCAGGATGTTTTGGATCTTCAAAGCCAGGTGGTTGTGTGACATATACTTCTTCTTCAATCTTGCCATTGAGAAATGCACTCTTTACATCCATTTGATATAGCAAGATATTGTGATGATTAGCATAGGCTAGCAGTATGCGAATAGCTTCAAGCCTAGCAACAGGAGCAAATGTTTCATCGAAGTCAATTCCTTCAACTTGTGTGTGTCCTTGAGCCACAAGACGTGCTTTGTTTCTGACGACTTGACCATGCTCATCTTGCTTGTTTCGATATATCCATTTTGTTCCAATAATGTTATGCTTGCGAGGATCAGGTCGCTTGACAAGTTCCCAGACATTATTCAGTTTGAACTGTTGAAGTTCTTCTTGCATGGCTTGAATCCATTCAGGTTCCATAAAAGCTTCAGCAACTTTCTTGGGTTCTGATATTGACACAAATGAAAAGTGCCCACAAAAGTTTGCTAGCTGTGTTGCTCTTGATCGAGTGAGCGGACCAGGTGCATTGATGCTGTCAATTATCTTTTCTATTTGAACTTCATTTGCAACACGAGGATGAACAGGATGAAGATTTTGCTCTGGCTGATCATTGTCATCATTGGGAGGATTGTCTTCGGTCTGAGCATTGTCTTCAGGTTGATTTGGTGCAGAGATGATAAGTTCCTCTTCAGGTTGTGCTTCAGAGGGCGTGATTTCACCAGTTCCCATCAACTTGATTGCCTCATTTGAAGGAGCTTCATCCAGTGTATTTGGCAGGATCTCTCTCTGTGAATCATTGGTTTCATCAAATTTCACATCCACAGTTTCAACGATTTTGTAGAGATAAAGGTTGAAGACTCTGTAGGAGTGTGAATCCTTTCCATAGCCAAGCATGAAGCCTTCGTGAGCCTTAGGTGCAAATTTTGACTTGTGATGGGGATCCTTTATCTAGCATCTTGCTCCAAATACTCTGAAGTAACTGACGTTTGGCTTCTTGCCTGTAAGCAGCTCATATGATGTTTTGTTCAGAAGCTTATGGGTGTATACACGGTTGATGATGTGACATGATGTATCAATAGCTTCAGGACAGAACTTTCTTGGTGTCTTGTACTCATCTAGAATTGTTCGAGCCATCTCAATGAGGGTTCTGTTTTTGCGCTCAACAATGCCGTTTTGCTGAGGTGTGTATGGAGCAGAGAACTCATGAGTGATTCCCATTGTATCCAGATACAGATCAAGTCCAGTGTTCTTGAATTCAGTGCCATTGTCACTTCTGATGTGCTTGATCTTCACACCATAATTGTTCATTGCTCGAGTTGCGAAGCGCCTGAAGACATCTTGCACTTCAGTCTTGTAAAGAATTATATGAACCCATGTGTATCTTGAGTAGTCATCAACAATGACGAAGCCATAGAGACAGGCAGTTGTTGTGAGGGTGGAGTAGTGAGTAGGTCCAAATAAGTCCATGTGTAACAGCTCGAAGGGTTGAGATGTTGTCATGATTGTCTTCGAGGGATGCTTTGCCCTTGTCATCTTTCCAGCTTCACAGGCACGACACAGATGATCTTTCTTGAACTTGACATCCTCGATGCCAATGACATGCTTCTTCTTGACAAGTGAGTGTAAGTTTCTCATGCCAGCATGTCCCAGCCTTCGATGCCAGAGCCAGCATTCTGAAGCTTTTGTGAGAAGACATACAGCAAGCTGTGGACCTGCTGAGAAATCTACCATGTATAGATCATCTTTTCGATACCCTTCAAAGACTAGAGATTTGTTAGATTCCATTAGTACAAGGCAACGATATTTGCCAAATATCACAATCATGTTCAAGTCACAAAGCATTGAGACAGACATTAAGTTGAAACCAAGGGATTCAACAAGCATCACTTTATCCATGTGTTGATCCTTTGAGATTGCAACTCTACCTAGACCCAATACTTTACTTTTACCAGTGTCAGCAAATGTGATGTGACTCTTGTCGGATGGACGTAAGGTTGAGTCCATGAGAAGACTTCGATCACCAGTCATATGATTTGTGCATCCACTGTCCATAAACCATTCTGAAGCTTTTGGTGATGTACCCTACAGTGCAGTTAGGAGGATAGGCATCACACAAGTGTTGTGAAGCATATGCATTTGATACATATAGGGACAGTCACATCTTATATCAAGGTTAGGACATAGTATGACTGATAAGAAATTCAGATGTGAAGCATATGGAATGACATTCTATCGTGCGTCCTCAATGTGTTTTAGGTCCCCAGCAATAGTATCGGACGCCATTGATTGCTGGTTGGAGACCGTTTTCTGCAAAAGAGAGTTAGTTCTTCTTTGCCACCCACATCTTCAGTGGGGGCTTAGAAGCAATGAGTCTAAGTGCAACATCTGAGAATTTTGGCTTTGGAGCCCTAGCAAATAGCCTTGCAGGAGATGAATGATACTCATATGAATAAGCAGAAAAGTTCTTAGTCCTATGAACATAGCGGTTCGAAGATACACGCTCATATTCATAAGTCTGAGCATGATTTCCCTGCAAAACATTGGCGTTAGGGTGACTCGTGTGAGTCCTATATCTGTATGAAGCCTTTGGGCCATATGAAGCCATAGGTCTGGGGTTTGTCTTCTTCCTTGGTGGTGTCATGATGACATTCACAGGAAGATTCTCAATGTACCGCTTAGGTACCCAGATCTTCTTCATAGGTGGTCCATTCCTGTAGTTAGTACCAATGTACCTGGCAAACACTTCACCATTCTGATTTTTGAACAGCTTATAGTTTGCATCAAAGGATTCATCAATGATAATAGGATTAGCACAGGTAAAACCAGATAAGGTGGATGGATCTACTGAAGGTTCCTTTGCAGCAACCCATGTGGTTTTGGGGTACTTCTCAGGCTTCCAGTACGAGCCATCAACATTCATTTTCCTTTCGAACCCAACACCCTCTTTCCTAGGGTTTCGGTTCAGAATCTGCTTTTTGAGGACATCGCAGAGAGTCTGATGTCCCTTCAAACTTTTGTACATCCCTGTTTCAAGCAATGTCTTCAACATAGCATTTTCATTAGCAACAACAGTGGTATCCTCCGCAGAGGGGTTAGTGACCACATCAGTAGGTGAAGACAATGAAACAGTAGCAGCAGTGGAACATTCAGCAACAGATGTAGCATTATCACGCTCAATGCATTTTAGACATGGTGGTTCAAATCCTTCCTGAGCGGAACTGATCTGTTGAGCGCGAAGTGACTCATTCACCTTTTGAAGATCTTCAGAGCCGCTCTCAATTTCTCAAGCTCTTGTTTCCTTTGAAGATAATCATAGGAGAGCCTTTCATAAGTAGTTGAGAGCGATTCATGACGACCTTCAAGTTCTTGGTACTTAGCATGAAGATTTTTTATGTCATCAACTAAGGACTGTGAACGTGTCATTTCAGCGAATCAGCGTCCAACAGGTCATCGCTTTTGTCTAACAGTTTTTGAGTATGTTCCATAGCTTTTTGTTGTTCAGTTGCAATTTTAGCAAGTGTTTTGTAGCTGGGTTTGGATTCACAATCAGAGTCATCTTCACTAGAAGTTTGAAAGTAAGCATCGCGTGATTTTACCTTGGCACCACGTGCCATGAAGCAGTAGGTGGGAGTAGGATCGTCTTCGTCATTAGCTTCAGCGTTGGTGTGGAAGTCATTATCTTCAGTGTTGAAGATGGACTTGGCAACATAGGCAGTGGCTAGAGCCAGACTTGCAACGCCAGGGTCAGACTCCTCTCCAGACTCCACCTCCGCCTCCTCTGAAGCAGACTCCTCCTCTGAATCCATTTCCTTGCCAACAAAAGCACGAGCCTTGCCAGATGAGCTATTCTTGTATGATGAAGACTTGGAAGAAGACTTAGAAGACTTTGAGGATTTCTTCTTCTTCTTGTCATCGGAATCATATTCCTTGCTTTTCTTCTTCTTCTTCTCATTGTCCCACTGTGGACACTCAGATATGTAGTGACCAGGTTTCTTGCACTTGTGGCAGGTTCTCTTCTTGTGATCATGTGTGGAAGCTTCATCATTCCTTGAGCTAGATCGTGAAGACTTTCTGAAGCCTTTCTTCTTGGTGAATTTCTGGAACTTCTTCACAAGCATAGCAAGTTCCCTTCCAATGTCTTCAGGATCTTCAGAACTGCAGTCAGATTCTTCTTCAGATGAGGAAACAACTTTTGCCTTCAAAGCACGAGTTCGGCCATAGCTTGGTCCATAGATGTCTCTTTTCTCAGATAGCTGGAACTCATGTGTGTTGAGCCTCTCAAGTATATCAGACGGATCGAGTGTCTTGAAGTCAGGACGTTCTTGAATCATGAGGGCAAGGTGTCAAAGGAGCTGTCAAGTGATCTCAGCAGTGTCTTGACGATTTCATGCTTGGTAATTTCAGTTGCGCCAAGAGCTTGAAGTTCATTTGTGATATCAGTGAGGCGATCAAACGTAAGCTGGACATTCTCATTGTCGTTTCTCTTGAAGCGGTTGAAGAGGTTGCGAAGAACACTGATTCTTTGATCTCTCTGGGTTGAGACGCCTTCGTTGACCTTGGATAGCCAGTCCTAGACTAGCTTCGACGTTTCCAGAGCACTCACACGACCATACTGTCCTTTGGTCAGATGACCACAGATGATGTTCTTTGCAGTAGAGTCCAGTTGAATGAACTTCTTGACATCAGTGGGGGTGACACCTTCACTAGTTTTAGGAACGCCATTCTTGACGACATACCAGAGGTCGACATCAATGGCTTCAAGATGCATGCGCATCTTATTCTTCCAGTAGGGATATTCAGTTCCATCAAACACGGGGCAAGCAGCGAAAACCTTGATTATCCCTGCAGTCGACATAGCTGAAACTTCAGGTGGTTAAACCGAATCACACAGAACAAGGGAGTACCTTGCTCTGATACCAATTGAAAGTGCTAGTATCGACTAGAGGGGGGTGAATAGGCGATTTTTATGAAAGTCTTCAAAACTTGAAAGTTTCGAAGACAAACAACAGAAATAACCTAATTGATATGCAGCGGAAGATAAACTACCCTAAACAAGCCATAGTCAAGTAAGTAATGATGTGAAAGTACAGGACTAATAGCAGATAGGTAGAAAGGATCAAGATGGAAGATAGTGTGAAGCCAATCAACAATAGTAGTCAAGCAATGAAGTCAAACAGATACACAGACAAGCAATGACTTCATGAAGACAAACTTAAGTAAGGTTGGAAGGGATAGAACCAGTTGCTCGTTGAAGACACAGGATTTGTTGGACCAGTTCTAGTTGTTGTGACAACTGTACGTCTGGTTAGGGAGGCTGAGATTTAACTCAGAAGACCGTGTCTTCACCTTATTCCCCTTGGGCTAAGGACACCCAGTCCTCGCCCAATCACTCTGGTAAGTCTTCAACGGAGACTTCCAAACCTTCACAGACTTCGTTCACCGGCAATCCACAATGACTCTTGGATGCTCAGAACGCGACGCCTAATCGGCTGGAGGATTCACAGTCCTCAAGTGTAATAAGTCTTCAGGTCACACAGACATAAAGACTTCAGTGATGCCTAACACTCTTTGGCTCTGGGTGTTTGAGCTTTGTCCTCGCAAGGATTTCTCTCTCTCAAATGCTTCGAGGTGGGTTGCTCTCAAACGACAAAAGCCGTGCACAAACTCTGAGCAGCCACCAATTTATGGTGTAGGGGGTGGGCTATTTATAGCCACTAGGCAACCCGACATGATTTGTCCAAAATGACCCTGGGTCACTAAGGAACTGACACGTGTTCCAACGGTCAGATTTTAAACACACGCGACAACTTTACTTGGGCTACAAGCAAAGCTGACTCATCCAGCTCTGGATAAGATTTGCTCTCATTGTCTTCGCTCGAAGACATAGGATTTGAGTTGAGCATCACTTCAGTCACTCTGACTTAGTTCACTTGGACCCCACTTAACAGTACGGTGGTTCCTATGACTCAACAAAGAAGAAAAAGAAACAGCGAAGCCACACAGTCTTCACGCTCCAAAGTCTTCACACATTGTCTTCTCATGTCATAGTCTTCAATATGAATATCTTCTCATACCACCATTGTCTTTAATGTCTTCATACATTTTTAGGGGTCATCTCCGGTAGGTAAACCGAATCAATGAGGGACACTACCTACGTTATCCTGCAATTCTCACAAACGCATTAGTCCCTCAACCAACTTTGTCGTCAATACTCCAAAACCAACTAGGGGTGGCACTAGATGCACTTACAGTTGGCGCCGCCACCACCGTCGTCGCTGCCGCATGGATCGGGGTAGCTGCGCCCTGCGCGTGAGCCTGAGGCCCATTGTAGATCGGATCCAAGCTGTGTGCGTGATCCGCCTCGATCGGGTCGATGTAGATCGGAAGCGGCGCCTACGGGAGGAAGCCGACTGAAGTCGCTCGCGAACGTCGCCGGGAGATTCGCGCACTCGTTCGCGATGGAAATCTGGGCGGGAGACGCCCTCCCGCGATCCCAGACTTCTCTGGCGGGCGGTGTGGTGCTCGGTGCAGAGGCAGAGTCGATGGCGATCGGATCGAAGCGGGCTGGAAGCCGACTGGTGCCCGCTGGTGCTTGATGTTGTCGCTTGCATCGGATGACCCGGCCGGCGCATGTGATGGAGAAGCAGCCGCTTGTGTCGCCGTATTTGCACACATTAACGATTGATCTGCACAAATTTTCACCGGACATAGGATTGTGGAGATCTAGGAATTTATTTGTGGCTAAGGAAAATTGATCTAACTGGAATTTTGAATTTTTGTATCTAATCTAAGAAATTTATCTAAACTACAAGAACCGATCTAATCTCTGATTGAACGGGTGCCGCGCCTCCAGGGAGAGAAGATTGATCTCCCCGGGGGCGGCGCGCTGCAGAAGTGGTGGAAGGTCCTAGGATCGGCGTTGTGAGACTAACCGCTCTAATACCATGTTGAAAATTGTAGGATGATAATATTATGTTGTTGTTGTATTGATCTGACCCATGTGTGGGATATATATAAAGTACAATATGTGAGAGAGACTTGGAGTAGGGAACAAGTCGTACATGGTTTAAACCAATCCTATCTCTAACTCCTAATCTCTAACTTAAACATAATTATACTTCTAACACTCCACTATATCTTCCTCGTTTTGTAGTGCAATCTATTTTCGACATTATATTTGCGGATGAAATTTGTTAAGTTGAGTGTGTATCCTACCATCGGGAGCCTTATTGCCTAGACATGTTGAAGCCATTGTATTTTTATCTACTTTCTTATCTGGACAACGCACGAAGGAGTCTGCAGTTTCAGGTTTAATGGCCCCAATTGCTGTAGCAATCGTGACAAAGCTGGAATTAATTTACAGAACCGTTTAGCTTGTAAACCTGTAAGTCGCGTGCATAGTGTGGTCGACATATTGGGAAGTAGCGATGTTCCATCTCGTGGTATGGTCTAAGGCTCTATTTCTGGAAGCTGGTATCAAACTATTGATCTGCTGCAACTTAAAGTGGTCTACTGAAAATAGTTACTGGGAGTTATTTTTAATAAAGTTACTGGGAGTTTCTTGCATGAAGCTGCTAATGTGCGTACGATTATGACCTAACTTTGCACATCTGGCCCTTTGTTCTCTGTTGTACTCCCTCTAAACGATCTTATATTTTTTTACAGAGGGAGTACTGTATAACTATCGTTCTTGAAGATTGCAAATTTGTTTTTATAGCTTTAAAACATTTTTTGGGGGATATATTTCTTCCATACTTGGTACAACCGTACAAGAACATGTAAATTATTGAATGTGAATGGACAGATTGTGCTGGGATTCTCTTTCGTAAAGTTTTTTGGTTCTTGCAAGAGAAGTTGTTACCGGCCACCATTTCAAAAAATCCGGTACTCCCTCCGTCCGGAAATACTTGTCATTGAAATGGATGTATCTAGAACATCTAGATACATCCATTTCAATGACAAGTATTTCCGGACGGAGGGAGTAATATATATGATAACTGGACCTGGTCATATGATATGAGGAACAATCACCAGGCGATCAATTGGCAGCTGGGCGAAAGAGAAATTGCGCATACATAACTCAGATGTTGATGCAAATCAACACTCATGGTCTGAGTTCAAGTTGTTTCCAAATTGCACTAGAAAACGTTCCCTAATATCGGCCATGTGTTTATAGGGTGGATGCTCATCGTTCCTGGTCACAATTTTCTCATGGACCATGTGGAGTCCTTGAATTAAATATTGCAGGGTAGAAAAAATTGTACCCCCTCAGTTTCAAAATATAATGTGTATTTAAAAAAAAAGTCAAGCTCCCCTACCTTGAGCCTAATTGAGTGAGAAAAATACTAATATCTACTCTATCAGATTAGTATAATTAAATTCACCATAAAAAATATAATTTCATATTTTGTTTATTTGGCATTGTGGATGTTGATATTTCTTTCTTTAAAATTGGTCAAATATAAATGCTTGACTTAACAAAAAAAATAATACACCATATTTTCGGGGGGGGGGGGGGGTAGAATTAAGAACCCATCATTTGTGTGACTTACAAAAATTCCTGAATGCTTTAAAAAAAATCCGGCTTACAAAAACTCTCGAGGCTCTTATCTCCCTCGTGGTGTGTTGACATGGTAAGACCCTGATCTTATGAATTTTGGTTTGACCTTCGACCTATGTTAGTGAAAGGCGACGACATTGGTATGAAGTATGCTTTGGGTAAAGGTACTCCTCTTCTGTTCTTCTGTGCCAGGGTGCTCATAGTCATCTTCCTGTGAGCTTGGTGATGAAGTTCACTCGGCAACGTTTGTTCCAAGGGTCAAGGGATGTGTATTTGGTCATAACACGCGTTATGATCATATATTTTCATCGGTTGGGTGGGGTGGTTCGTGCGACTTTTCGAAATCTTTGAGGCTAATATGGTTTTATGCAGGCTTTGTCTTCTATAGTTTTTTTCCAGAAAAATGTTCTTCTATAGTTTCTTCGTTAATGTTATGGTGGAATGCAATGCAAGAAGTGAAAATTGGAGACACCGACTTCAAAGGACCCCATGTAACTTTTAGTCATGGATCTTTATCATTTGTTTGTTTTTCAATCTAGACATCTTCCCTAGCATTCACTAAATAAGCCACAAATATTTGGCAGGTGTGTCCTACATGCAAGACCCGATATGAAGTTGCACTAGTCTTGTTCATTAATGCATGCTGTGTAAGTGAAAATGTCTATCGGCTCCATTAAAAATCACAGAATTTGTCTTTTAAAATCATGATTCAGATTAACTTCAAGTTTCTTAATTTTTTTTTCTTTTAGAGAAATGCTAAGGCTCACCTCACGGTTGCTATATTGCGTTAAGGTTATTATATGAATTTTTGTATAAAGATGAATCGTATAAAATTGAAACAGATCAAACAAACAATATAATAAACACACAATTTTTTTTTGAGAAGGCAATAACACACCTTTTTTTGAGACAAATAAACACACGCATTTTTTCTGAGCATCAAATAAACACACAAATAGATTGGACGGTTATGTAGTGGGCTTCACACGTCAAAACATCTAAATGGGCCGGGCCAAACGCTGCACCAGCGAACTACTCAGTGGGCTTCAGGCAACTCCCAGTCAGTCAGAAGGCCTGACTGAGTCGGTCAGCGCAACCGAATCAAACAGAACTCTTTACAATAAAATTCGGCCCATGTTCGCGATGTTTCGCCCTTGCAATCGCATCGCGACTGTTTTGCCCTAATCCACAGCGGCCACCTCTCCCCCTGCATCGCGAATACTCGGCTCCGCCCCCGCGGCCTCTCGAACACTCCCAAACCCTAGCTTGGCGTGAGCCCCATGTCGGGGTCGTACGGATCTGACGACTACCGCGGCGGCGGCGGCGGCTACGGCGGCCGAGGTCGCCTCAGGATCCTCGGAATCGGTTTTGTCTCCTCTTCGCGGATCGTTTCTCTGACCTTTTTCGTGTTTGTGTAGGCGGCGGCGGCGGCGGAGGTGGGCGTGGGCGCGGAGGTGGTGGAGGATATGGCGGCAGTGGTGGCGGTGGGGGAGGATATGGAGGTGGCGGCGGCGGGGGGGGAGGGTACGGCGGTGGCGGGAGAGGGGGTGGTGGAGGAGGAGGAGGCTATGGCGGCGGTGGCGGAGGAGGCGGGAGAGGTGGCGGGCGCGGTGGAGGACGCGAAGGCGACTGGACTTGCCCTGATGCAAGGTGGGTACTGAATTCTCATCATCTCTCTCTAGGATTTGGCGTTGGACTCGGCTGATCCAGCCGTGGTCTTCTGAACTTGTCGCGGGGATTTAGGCTAGGCAGAACTTCCATGGCATTTTATTGTTGGGAGCTTATGTTGTAGCGCCGTGACTGGAATCTCAAACATCACATCATTCTGATGCTTTAGTTTCAACTTCTGCTAGATCCCCTATGGCTTTAAAATCATAACTTATGATGCGATGCTATTACTGTGTGCAATTTACATTCGAAAATATTGCTGGGCTATATGTTGATATACTAGTGTATTTGCCCTGGTTATTTACTCCGCCATATATTTTTTATTGGTTGTTACACCAGAGCATACATTTAATTTACGGTTTTATGTCTTAGCAATGTTGTGCTGTTATTGGAAACATTGGTGGGCTCTAGTTCTGTAAACACTACCAGTTGTTTTCATGATGAGGGTATTATCTTCTATGGAATCCTTGAGACTAAAAATATATGAACTCTTGTTGCAGCTGCCTTAATGTGAACTTTGCAAGGAGGACTGAGTGCAATAAGTGTGGGGCAGTTAACCCAAGTGGAGGTGGAGGTGGTGGTGGTGGCGGCGGGTATGATAGGTCTGGTGGAGGTGGAGGGTACAGTCGTGGTGGTGGCGATCATGGTTCAGGGGGTGGTGGCTACAGCAGAGGTGATGGGGATTACAACTCTGGTGGTCGTGATGGTGGTGCCGGGGGAGCAAGAGGAGGGTACAATCGTGATGGTGGGAGCGGCCGTGGTTTTGATGACCACCGTGGTGGGAGCGGTGGTGGTTATGGGGGAAGAGGCCAAGAAAACAACCAAGGTGACGGTGGCTATGGGCAGGCTCCCCCTAAAGGCCCTCCATCCTATGGTGGTCCTCCAGGTGACTACGCACCGCCCCCAAGTTCCTATGGAGGCAACAATGTGTACAGTTCAGACTCTGCAGTGCCACCCCCTAACAGCTATGGCGGCGGTCGAGGCCCTTACCCACCAAGCTATGGTGCCCCACCTCCGAATCCATATGGTGGCGGTGCCCCAGGGGGGCAAGGAGGCCTGCCACCTACATATGATGGTGGTTATGGTGGTCGGTCTGCGCCTGGGGGTGGAGGCGCAGGTGGTGCTCCACCTCCTTATCATGGCGGAGGCGGAGGCGGTGGTGGTTATTCTGCAAATGCTGCCCCTGAACCTACAAAGGTTAAGCAGTGTGATGCAAACTGTGATGATTCCTGCGACAATGCAAGGATTTACATCTCAAACCTGCCTCCTGATGTGACTGTTGAGGAACTGCAAGAGCTTTTTGGAGGAATTGGCCAGGTATAATTTACCTTCTCTTGAATTCTTTATCAATATGTAATATCCTAGAGCCCCGCATGCTGTGGATCTGTGCGTCCTCTAAAAACATATTTTGTGAGGTGCTCCTTAATTTGAACTGTATGTATTAGTTCTTTATTGCTTGAATGCCTGGTATGTGTTCCTCTTAAAATATTTCACTTTCCACTTGGACTTTTATTGCCTGTGTCATATGATGTGAAGTTGTGTTCTGTTTTCATCAGTTCATAGTTCATATTAAGTATGTAAGCTGCACTTGTTGATATTAGTAATATTTTCTATAATCACTGCATGGTTGGACCCTGTCTATCATTCTTTTAAGATATGGTGCTTACAAATCAAATGTGAAGTTTACGTGTGGTGAGACCATAGTGAGGGTAATTCTATCTGATACATAGTTAGTAACAATCAGCTTGACTCTGCTCACATAGTGAGGGTAATTCTATCTGATACTCCCTCCGTTCGGAATTACTTGTCGCGGAAATGGATGTATCTAGACGTATTTTAGTTCTAGATACATCCATTTTCGAGACAAGTAATTCAGAACGGAGGGAGTACATAGTTAGTAATAATCAGCTTGACTCTGCTCACATAGTTCTACTCCAAAATGGGCCAATTTTTTTTTTGATCACTGTTACCTCAGTATGTGTTTTAGTTTTTTACTTAAAAACTTTATGGCCATGCTGAATCGGTCAGGCAACATGTCTTTGCCCAAGAACTCGTGAGATGGCACCCCCATTGCTATTGCTAATCTTAGAGAATAGAATGCTGTTGTTTTTCAATTATGTTGAGCACTTGTTGGTCATTTTATTTTGTTCTTTCAATACTTGCAACTACTTTTTAAAAGGTTGGAAGGATCAAGCAAAAACGTGGCTACAAAGACCAGTGGCCCTGGAACATAAAAATCTACACTGATGATTCTGGGAAAGCCAAAGGAGATGCTTGCCTTGCTTATGAAGATCCTTCTGCTGCTCATTCAGCTGGTGGATTCTACAACGGTATGTTTAGTGCTGTGGTTGCAACGATGCATCACATTTTTCTATTTAACACTTTGTGCTTTCCACTTCATAATGCATATGCTGTTCTTCCTTTTCAGATTATGACATGAGAGGCCGTAAAATTAGTGTTGTGATGGCTGAGAAATCAGCACCTAGAGCTCCTACTTCTGGTCATGGGTAAGTACATCTTGCTTGTTTTTATCTGATAAGTGCAAATTCTGGAATGTAATGTCTACTCTGGGCCAATTATACCCTCTGGCTCTTGCTACAGTTTGATATCTCAATTTGCATTTTCCAAGCATGTCATATTCTTTTGTCCTGTGTCATTGTGTGATTTACAGGCCTCTTAAAACTATTTAGCGGATATGAGAATATGCAATGAGTTGTCTGGTTGCATTTTGGCCTGAAGAGGACAGAATGGAACCCAACCAAGTTAACCTGAACCAAATTATGTATCAGACATTGTTGCCATGTTACATATGCCTTGGATGACCAGATAAAGTCTGGAATCATTGCCAAGTACAGTTGACCATTATGCGGTTTTTCTTTAAGCAGCTGAGCCTTTAAATCAGCATATATCTTGTGTATCTCCAGCTGAGTATAACTAAAATCATGATTGGTTGTATGATGTTAATATATAACCTGTTTGCCTCATTACTTGTTGTGCAGAGGCGGACGCGGTGGAGGCGGCGGCTATGGCGGGGATAGACGCAGAGATGGAGGAGGCCATGGGCCTAACAGAAACCAGGGTGGTGGTTCACGTTCGCGGCCGTACTGAAAAGAAGTCATATAATTACTAAGATTGTCATCTGCAAGAAACCATTTATATTCATGTTCTCTCTGGACTTGTACTCATACAGCAGATCGTAAGGTAGGTTGTCTGCTTTTCCTGGACTTCTGTTCCATTGTCTTACTCCAGTGTTGGTCGGATGTTTGTTTGTCAAAAGTGATTGATCTATGTTATGTGAATTTTTCCTTAGAGGCAGCTGGATAAGCTCCAAATGCTGATATGTTTGAGATGTTATTACAGGTGAGTGCCGATCTATTATGATTATGCAATGCTTTGCTCTTATGGTGATTAGTTTCACCATATTATTATTTTCCCTTTTTTGATCTAATGCTTACATTCCACGTGGTATTCAGCCGGTGGATCACTGCTGTAAGCTTTGGATTTTGCTTTGGAGAACAGGTAGGGTGTTTTTGTTGTGTGTTCGATTCGCTTGACCCAGGATAGTCAGCTAGAGATGTGCTTCTGTGAATGTTAGGTTTATCTAAGAATCTGCATAGACTTGCACATCAGTGGGTTTTTTCATCCGTCTGTAAAATTTAATTTACTTGAAGTAAAGCCCTTCTGAATACTTGATTCTGCCCCAGATGAGGAAATTAGCAGCTTTGATCCTTAATTCGACATCCAAACGAGCACTAGCATGAACGAAATTTCCTTTTGCTACTCCTTTTGATTGTCCGGCTGCTAACCTACATTCATGAAGCTGCGGATCCAGCTTCCGTTCAATCGGCCCAAGTCTCTTTGATTCATTCTTTCCTCGTTTGGTTCTTCTCTTTACATGAAACTATTATTAATAGCTGTCATATGACATACTTCATCCGGCGATGAGTAATGTTTCAGTTCTTGAGTTGAAACATTTCATGGTAGCTACTAGTAGAAGGTTGTGAAGATGCTATTTATGTGTTGCCAAAAGGATTACCTGATGTGTATCAGTTTATGTAACTACTCCGGTTGCCCAATCATGACTGGATATGTGCAACGTTACCACGAGTGGTCGTAGTCAGCTCTCAACTAAATTAGTTTTTTTTAGAAACGGTACACGTACAATGGGTTAGTGAGCCAACGTTATGGAGACTCTTGAATGAATGTACCTGCAAAATTATCTCAACTCTTTCACAACGTACGGTGCTGATTATTATTCATCATTATATGCCCTTGCAACTGTAGTTGTACCCTGAGCAAAGACATGTTGCGAACGATGGGTGAGACTACAACGATCATGATATGAGCAACTCTAGCAGATGCCCCCGCAAAAGATGAACATATCTTGTTAACTCGTACGGCAAAAACATAACTGGAATTCATATAGATTCAAGAAATTCTTATAAAATAGGAATGCTGTAATACTCCCTCTGTTCCTAAATATAAGTCATTCCACCACATACTACATACAGATGTATATGACATAATTGTAGATTCACTTATTTTACTCTGTAGTCAATAGTGAAATATCTAAAAATACTTATGTTTAGGAACGGAGGGAGTATCTCACATCCAAAATCATGCACAATATCTAGAGGTAGCAAGTTTGTCTCTGTGAATGCGCAATCAATGAAACAAAACAAAATATGATCGAGCACAACTGGCCATGATCAAATCAAGCAAGTCATTGTTGCCAAGATCGTCGCCACCACCACCAGCCATAGCATCATGAGCACCATCTTCATCAACATTGACGAAGAATGATCAGTTTGTTTTTCGGAAAGCGACACCATCTTCATTGGCGGGAGCATCAACATCAACTCCATTTGCCGAAGCACCACCACTTCCATTGCCAAAAGCTTCACCACCACCACCTCCAAAAAACCAACCACCTTAAGATTTTGAGGCTTCATCCTCCTCCGGCACATGATCTTCATTCTTCTCATCTCCCAAAATTCTCTTGTCATCGCATCCATGCCCTCCAGATTCATAATCATGAACTGACCCTCCTCGTTGGTCTTCTTGTCCCCCCTCTTTTGCTCCTCTAGAGCGACCTTGCACTCCTCGAAGGCACACCATCTCTCCCACTTTGCCTCTTTGTGTTTGTCTTTTTTTTCTTGGCCATGGCAACCTAGGCTTTCAAATGCTTGGCCAACAAAGTTTCTTGGCCCTTCACCATGTGACTAATTTGCCACCTCAAAGTAGATGCGTGGGCCAACCTCTTCACCCTCTCTTTCTTCTTCCTATTTCCATCTGGCTTGCCCTTGTTTCTTTCTTCCCTTGATGCATCATCACTATCATAATCGTCCTCCAAGGTAATAAGTGCACCTTTCTTTGGAGGAGCTTCCTTGTTTCTCAACCTCCATTTCTCAATATCCTTGAGCAAGAACCAACAATGTCCAAGCATGAATGACTTACCCTTGAAACCCTGGTTTTGCTTGAACAAGTCATTGGCAATGTGATCCTACATTTGGAAAGAAGCAAGGGTAAGCTCAACTTGTCATCAACAAAAACAATATCATAAAGTGTGAAATATAAACACAACAAACTCATGTAGTCGTCGATCGTGCATCCACTTGGAGGTGCATCTCTAACTTGCTCCAAGTAACCACTCCAATGGCTACATGTTTTCTTGATCGTTACCCACCGGCCTTGGATTGATTTCAAGGAACGGCTCGACTCCTCCTTGGCGGTTCGTGAGGAAGTATAGTGTGAAGGAGAGAGGGCGCCATGGCAAATGTGAGGTGGGCGTCGTCCGATTTTAAAGGAGAGGGCTCCATCGAGAAATGCCCTGCTATGGCAGGAAACTAGCGGAAAGGGGGAAGCCAGTTTGGCATCCGTTTGATGTCCAAACACGCCGTACAGACGGGAAGAAATGAGCTTTGATCTTGAAGACAATTTTAATCATTTTTTGGATTCATTTACATGAATTATAGCCCGCAGCAACGCATGAGCATACTACTAATTCCCAGTAGTTGTATTTACCCTGATGCACAATTTGGTGTTGGCATCGCCTGCCAAAGATACAACCACAACTGCCACCACTACCTTTGTATTTGATCAAGGAATGGTGTAAACACAAAGAAACGTGATTAGATACAGTATAACACGTTCTTTCACGATGTTTTTGGCACAAGAGAAGATAGAGACCAAGCACTCCACATCGTGCACCTAGATTCGAACCCCACACATACCCAACCTCAAACGTTGATTAATTTTGCATTCGACCTCCAAATTGGGTGTTTTTTGTTGTTGAAAACTTACCTCTTGCACTTTTTGACCCAATTGGATTCATCTTTAAATTCCTTCTGAGTGAGGAGCTATTCCAAAAATAGTCCTTTGCTTTATAAGTTGAATCAAAATCCAAGTCAAAAGGTGTTGAGTCACGTTCACTTGCAGTGGCGCAGCTATACGGAATCTGCAGGTTAGAGGCCGTACTACTCCCCTCTTTTTAGGAATAGGGAGTTGAGTGGTTTTTAATGGTACCTCCACTCTTTCTGGCGCGTTTCTGGCCGGATTTAAGGATTTTGTAACACCTTTCAGACCAGTAAATGAATCTGACAGATTATTTTCAAGATGTTGCAAATTAATGATCTTCCGAACTTAAAGTTCGGTCTCATGGGTACGTGGATCAGAGGATGAAATGGCATGAGCATTCCAATCAATTTCCGGGCATTCTTTCTGGTACTTGAAATCTCCCCCTAATACCGGAAAATGTTCCTCATTAAATATGCAATCAGCATGACGGGCTGTGAACAGATCCCCAGTCAGAGCAACTCTAGCAGACCCCGCATCCCGCCCCAGCCCGCAAAATAACCGCCAAAGTGCGGATCGGGGCGGGAAAACCTGTCCGATCAGACCCCGCATCCCGCCCCGGCCCGCAAATATTTTTGCGGGGCGCGGCAAAACTTCTCCCCCAACCTCTAGTTTCACGTGCTGGGAGGCCGACCCGAACTCAGCCCCTATCTGCTGCGAGATTTGGCGGCAGGGACATTTCCGCGCACCCTTTCCCGCTCCCCCACCCTCCGCCACCATTGCCCCACCGCCGCACGCTCCGGTGCATCCTCTGCGGCCGTCCCTCGCCGCCATGGACGACTCCCAGCTGCCCCCCGTCATCGTCGAGGTCGCGCATGCCCCTTCCCCTCGGGTGGATGTCGCCGTCGGCCATGTTGGCTCCGGCGTCGCTCAAGCTAGTGCCGCGCCTGCCCGCAAGCGGCAGGGCAATGTGGTCGTGCAGGGCAGGAATCCGGCAGCCCCCACCGCCAATGGAACATGTCATTCTTCCCAGATGAAATCCGGTACTTTATTTATATTCAATCTATTACATAATATAAACACACAAATAATTACACAAGTCCTAACCTAGATTTAATCTAGAACTGGACTAGAATGTAAACAGAGTCTAAAACTGCACAAATACAATAATTAGTACTACTGTTAATAAAATAGAGAGAGAAAAATGAATCCAGCCCAGAAGGAGGCGGCTGGAGGATACAGGAGGCGCCTGGGCCTGGGCCTTCGTGGCCTTTGGTCAGCTCACCCGCAGCCCCACCGCATAAGAGGGAGGAAGCAGCAGTTACGGATAAGGGTCTGAGACCCGAAGCCCGCACCACCCGCTCGATCCCCTTCCCTTCATAGCGTCGGCGACTGGAGTGGCCGCCGTAGCCCCTCGCGGCGCCGGAGGTCAGGCGCAGCACCGGTGAGCCTTCCTCGTTCGAAGAAGACGCGATGACGACGGGGTCCGGGCGAGCACTGATATGTCTCCAATGTAGCTATAATTTTTTTATTGTTCCATGCTATTATATGTTGGGGAACGTAGTAATTTCAAAAAAATTCCTACGCACATGCAAGATCATGGTGATGCATAGCAACGAGAGGGGAGAGTGCCGTCCACGTACCCTCGTAGACCATAAGCGGAAGCGTTAGCACAATGCGGTTGATGTAGTCGTACGTCTTCATGACCCGACCAATCCAAGTACCGAACGTACAACACCTCCGAGTTCAGCACACGTTCAGCTCGATGACGTCCCACGAACTCCGATCCAACAGAGCTTCGCAGGAGAGTTCCGTCAGCACGACGGCGTGATGACGGTGATGATGTTGCTACCGACGCAGGGCTTTGCCTAAGCACTGCTACGATATGACCGAGGTGGAATATGGTGGAGGGGGGCATCGCACACGGCTGGGAGAGATCAACAGATCAACTTGTGTCCCTATGGGGTGCCCCTTGCCTCATTATATAAAGGAGGAGAGGAGGGGAGGGGCCGGCCCTCCCTATGGCGCGCCCTGGGGAGTCCTACTCCCACCGGGAGTAGGATTCCCCTCCTTCCATGTAGTAGGAGTAGGAGTCAAGGAAAGGGAAAAGAGAAGAGAAGGAAGGAGGGGGCGCCGCCCCTCCCCCTAGTCCAATTCGGACTAGGACTTGGGGGGGCGTGCGGCCTGCCTCTCTCTCTCCCTTAAAGCCCAATGAGGCCCATATACTCCCCGGCGAATTCCCGTAACTCTCCGGTACTCCGATAAATACCCGAATCACTCGGAACCTTTCCGATGTCCGAAAATAGTCGTCCAGTATATCGATCTTTACATCTCAACCATTTCGAGACTCCTCGTCATGTCCCAGATCTCATCCGGGACTCCGAACTACCTTTGGTGCATCAAAACACATTACTCATAATACGAATCATCACCGAACTTTAAGCGTGCGGACCCTACGGGTTCAAGAACTATGTAGACATGACCGAGACACGTCTCCGGTGAATAACCAATAGCGGAACCTGGATGCTCATATTGGTTCCCACATATTCTATGAAGATCTTTATCAGTCAAACCGCATAACAACATACGTTGTTCCCTTTGTCATCGGTATGTTACTTGCCCGAGATTCGATCGTCGGTATCTCAATACCTAGCTCAATCTTGTTACCGGCAAGTCTCTTTACTCGTTCTGTAATACATCATCCCGCAACTAACTCATTAGTCACATTGCTTGCAAGGCTTATAGTGATGTGCATTATCGAGAGGGCCTAGAGATACCTCTCCGACAATCGGAGTGACAAATTCTAATCTCGAAATACGCCAACTCAACAAGTACCTTCGGAGATACCTGTAGAGCACCTTTATAATCACCCAGTTATGTTGTGACGTTTGGTAGCACACAAAGTGTTCCTCCGGTAAACGGGAGTTGCATAATCTCATAGTCATAGGAACATGTATAAGTCATGAAGAAAGCAATAGCAACATACTAAACGATCAAGTGCTAAGCTAACGGAATGGGTCAAGTCAATCACATCATTCTCCTAATGATGTGATCCCGTTAATCAAATGACAACCCATGTCTATGGTTAGGAAACTTAACCATCTTTGATTAACGAGCTAGTCAAGTAGAGGCATACTAGTGACACTATGTTTGTCTATGTATTCACACATGTATTATGTTTCCGGTTAATACAATTCTAGCATGAATAATAAACATTTATCATGATATAAGGAAATAAATAATAACTTTATTATTGCCTCTAGGGCATATTTCCTTCAGTCTCCCACTTACACTAGAGTCAATAATCTAGTTCACATCACCATGTGATTTAACACCGATATTCACATATGTATGTGATTAACACCCATAGTTCACATCGCCATGTGACCAACACCCAAAGGGTACTAAGGTGTGATCATGTTTTGCTCATGAGAGAAGTCTTAGTCAACGGGTCTGTCACATTCAGAGCCGTATGTATTTTGCAAATATTCTATGTCTACAATGCTTTGCACGGAGCTACTCTAGCTAATTGCTCCCACTTTCAATATGTATCCAGATTGATATTTTGAGTCATCTGGATTGGTGTAAAAGCTTGCACCGATGTAACTCTTTACGACGAACTCTTTTATCACCTCATAATCGAGAAATATTTGCTTAGTCCTCACTAAGGATAATCTTTGACCGCTGTCCAGCGATCTACTCCTAGATCAAAATTGTACTCCCTTGCCAAACTCAGAGCAAGGTATACAATCGGTCTGGTACACAGCATAGCATACTTTATAGAACCTATGACTGAGCCATAGGGAATGACCTTTTATTCTCTTTCTATTTTCTGCCATGGTCGGGTTTTGAGTCTTACTCAATTTCACCTTTGCAACACAGGCAAGAACTCTTTCTTTGACTGTTCCATTTTGAACTACTTCAAAATCTTGTCAAGGTATGTACTCATTGAAAATCTTATCAAGCGTCTTGATCTATCTCAATATATCTTGATGCTCAATATGTAAGTAGCTTTACCGAGGTCTTTCTTTTGAAGAACTCCTTTCAAACACTCCTTTATGCTTTCCAGAAAATTCTACATCATTTTTGACCAACAATATGTCACTCACATATACTTATCAGGAAGTCTGTAGTGCTCCCACTCACTTTCTTGTAAATACAGGCTTCTCCAAAAGTCTGTATAAAACCATATGCTTTGATCAACTCATCAAAGCGTATATTCCAACTCTGAGATGTTTGCACCGGTCCATAGATGGATCGCTGGAGCTTGCACATTTTGTTAGCACCTTTAGGATTGACAATACCTTCTGGTTGCATCATATACAACTCTTCTTTAATAAATCCATTAAGGAATGTAGTTTTTCACATCCATTTGCCAGATTTCATAAAATGTGGCAATTGCTAACATGATTTGGACAGACTTAAGCATCGATACAAGTGAGAAAATCTCATCGTATTCAACACCTTGAACTTGTCGAAAAACCTTTTGCAACAAGTCTAACTTTGTAGACAGTAACATTACCATCAACGTCAGTCTTCTTCTTGAAGATCCATTTATTCTCCATGGCTTGCCGATCATCGGGCAAGTCAACAAAAGTCCACACTTTGTTCTCATACATGGATCCCATCTCAGATTTCATGGCCTCAAGCCATTTTGCGGAATCTGGGCTCACCATCGCTTCCTCATAGTTTGTAGGTTCACCATGGTCAAGTAACATGACCTCCAGAATAGGATTATCGTACCACTCTGGCGCGGATCTTACTCTGGTTGACCTACGAGGTTCGGTAGTAACTTGATCTGAAGTTTCATGATCAATATCATTAGCTTCCTCACTAATTGGTGCAGGCGTCACAGGAATTGGTTTCTGTGATGAACTACTTTCCAATAAGGGAGCAGGTACAATTACCTCATCAAGTTCTACTTTCTTCCCACTCACTTCTTTCGAGAGAAACTCCTTCTCTAGAAAGGATCCATTCTTAGCAACGACTGTCTTGCCTTCGGGTCTGTGATAGAAGGTGTACCCAACAGTTTCCTTTGGGTATTCTATGAAGACGCACTTCTCCAATTTGGGTTCGACCTTATCAGCTTGAAACTTTTTCACATAAGCATCGCAGCCCCAAACTTTAAGAAACGACAACTTTGGTTTCTTGCCAAACCACAGTTCATAAGGTGTCGTCTCAACGGATTTTGATGGTGCCCTATTTAAAATGAATGCAACTGTCTCTAATGCATAACCCCAAAACGATAGTGGTAAACCGATAAGAAACATCGTAGGTCGCACCATATCCAATAAAGTGCGGTTACGACGTTTGGACACACCATAACGCTGTGGTGTTCCAATTGGCGTGAGCTGTGAAACTACTCCACATTTTTATATGAAGGCCAAACTCGTAACTCAAATATTCTCCTCCATGATCAGATCGTAAAAACTTTATTTTCTTGTTACAATGATTCTCCACTTCACTCTGAAATTCTTTGAACTTTTCAAATGTTTCAGACTTGTGTTTCATTAAGTAGATATACCCATATCTGCTCAAATCATCTGTGAAGGTCAGAAAATAACGATACTCGCCACGAGCATCAACACTCATTGGATCGCATACATCGGTATGTATTATTTCCAATAAGTCAGTAGCTCGTTCCATTGTTCCGGAGAACGGAGTTTTAGTCATCTTGCCCATAAGGCACGGTTCGCAAGCATCAAATGATTCATAATCAAGTGATTCCAAAAGTCCATCTTTATGGAGTTTCTTCATGCGCTTTACATCGATATGACCCAAATGGCAGTGCCACAAATATGTTGCACTCTCATTATCAACTTTGCATCTTTTGGCATCAATATTATGAATATGTGTATCACTATGATCAAGATTCAATAAACCATCAACATTGGGTGTATGACCATAGAAGGTTTTATTCATGTAAACAGAATAACAATTTATTCTCTATCTTAGATGAATAACTGTATCGCAGTAAACATGATCTAATCATATTTATGCTCAATGCAAACACCAAATAACATTTATTTAGGTTCAACACTAATCTCGAAAGTATAGGGAGTGTGCGATGATGATCATATCAATCTTGGAACCACTTCCAACACACATCATCACTTCACCCTCAACTAGCCTCTGTTTATTCTATAACTCCTGTTTCGATTTACTAATTTTTAGCAACCGAACAAGTATCAAATACTCAGGGGCTACTATAAACACTAGTAAGGTACATATCAATAACCTGTATATCAAATATACCCTTGTTCACTTTGCCATCCTTCTTATCCACCAAATCTTCAGGGCATTTCCGCTTCCAGTGACCATTTCTTTTGCAGTCTAAGCACTCAGTTTCAGGCTTTGGTCCAGCTTTGGGCTTCTTCGCTGGAGTGACGACTTGCTTGTCATTCTACTTGAAGTTCCCTTTCTTTCCCTTTGCCCTTTTCTTGAAACTAGTGGTCTTGTCAATCATCAACACTTGATAGTCTTCTCTTGATTCTACCTTCGTCGATTTCAACATCATGAAGAGCTCGGGAATCGTTTTCGTCATCCCTTGCATACTATAGTTCATCACGAAGTTCTAGTAACATGGTGATGGTGACTAGAGAACTCTGTCAATCACTATCGTATCTGGAAGATTAACTCCCACTTGATTCAAGCGATTGTAGTACCCAGACAATCTAAGCACATGCTCACTAGTTGAGCAATTCTCCTCCATCTTTTAGCTATAGAACTTGTTGGAGACTTCATATCTCTCAACTCAGGTATTTGCTTGAAATATTAACTTCAACTCCTGGAACATCTCATATGGTCCATGACATTCAAAACGTCTTTGAAGTCCCGATTCTAAGCCGTTAAGCATGGTGCACAAAACTATCAAGTAGTCATCATATTGAGCTAGCCAAACGTTCATAATGTCTGCATCTGCTCCTACAATAGGTCTGTCACCTAGCGGTGCATTAAGGACATAATTCTTCTGTGCAGCAATGAGGATAAACCTCAGATCACGGATCCGGTCCGCATCATTGCTACTATCATCTTTCAACATGGTTTTTCTCTAGGAATATATCAAAATAAAAACATAGGGAAGCAACAACGCGAGCTATTGATCTACAACATTATTTGCAAAATACTATCAGGTCTAAGTTCATGATAAATTAAAGTTCAAGTAATCATATTACTTAAGAACTCCCACTTAGATAGACATCTCTCTAATCATCTAAGTGATCACGTGATCCAAATCAACTAAACCATAACCGATCATCACATGAAATGGAGTAGTTTTCAAAGGTGAACATCACTATAAATTGATCATATCTACTATATGATTCACGCTCGACCTTTCGGTCTCAGTGTTCCGAGGCCATATATGCATATGGTAGGCTCGTCAAGTTTAACCCGAGTATTCCGCATGTGAAAAACTGGCTTGCACCCGTTGTAGATGAACGTTGAGCTTATCACACCCGATCATCACGTGGTGTCTCGGCACGACGAACTTTGGCAACGGTGCATACTCACGGAGAACACTTTTACCATGAATTTTAGTAAGAGATCATCTTATAATGCTACCATCAATCAAAGCAAAATAAGATGCATAAAGGATAAACATCACATGCAATCAATATAAGTGATATGATATGGCCATACTTGTGATCTCCATCTCTGAAGCACCGTCATGATCACCATCGTCACCGGCACGACACCTTGATCTACATCGTAGCATCGTTGTGGTCTCGCCAACTATTGCTTCTACGACTATCGCTACCATTTAGTGATAAAGTAAAGCAATTACAGGGCGATTGCATTGCATACAATAAAGCGACAACCATATGGCTCCTGCAAGTTGCCGATAACTCTGTTACAAAACATGATCATCTCATACAATAAAATTTAGCATCATGTCTTGACCATATCACATCACAACATGCCCTGCAAAAACAAGTTAGACGTCCTCTACTTTGTTGTTGCAAGTTTTACGTGGCTGCTACGGGCTAAGCAAGAACCATTCTTACCTACGCATCAAAACCACAACGATATTTTGTCAAGTTAGTGTTGTTTTAACCTTCTCAAGGACCGGGCGTAGCCACACTCGGTTCAACTAAAGTTGGAGAAACTGACACCCGCCAGCCACCTATGTGCAAAGCACGTCGGTAGAACCAGTCTCGCGCAAGTGTACGCGTAATGTCGGTCCGGTCCGCTTCATCCAACAATACCGCCAAACCAAAGTATAACATGTTGGTAAGCAATATGACTTGTATCGCCCACAACTCACTTGTGTTCTACTCGTGCATATAACATCTATGCATAAACCTGGCTCTGATACCACTGTTGGGGAACGTAGTAATTTCAAAAAAAATCCTACGCACATGCAAGATCATGGTGATGCATAGCAACGAGAGGGGAGAGTGTCTTCCACGTACCCTTGATACGTCCATTTTGCATCATGCTTTTATATCAATATTTATTGCATTATGGGTTGTTATTACACGTTATGTCACAATACTTATGGCTCTTCTCTCTTATTTTACAAGGTTATCATGAATAGGGACAATCCCGGCAGCTGGGATTCTGGCTGGAAAAGGAGCGAATATTGGAAACCTATTCTACACAGCTCCAAAAGTCCTGAAACTCCACGAAAGTCATTTTTGGAATTAATAAGAATTATTGAGCAAATAAAGTATCAGAGGGGGCCCACACCCTGGCCACGAGGGTGGGGGTGCCCCCCCTACTGGGCGCGCCCCCCTGCCTCGTGGTCCCCCTGGTGGCCCTTCGGTGCCCATCTTCTGCTATATGAAGGATTTTACCCTGAAAAAAATCATAAGCAAGCTCACGGGACGAAACTCCGCCGCCACGAGGCGGAACCTTGGCGGAACCAATCTAGGGCTCCGACGGAGCTGTTCTGCCGGGGAAACTTCCCTCCGGGAGGGGGAAATCATTATCATCGTCATCACCAACGATCCTCTCATCGGGAGGGGGTCAATCTCCATCAACATCTTAATCAGCACCATCTCCTCTCAAACCCTAGTTCATCTCTTGTATCAAAACCACAAATTGGTACCTATGGGTTGCTAGTAGTGTTGATTACTCCTTGTAGTTGATGCTAATTGGTTTACTTGGTGCAAGATCATATGTTCAGATCCTTAATGCATATTAATACTCCCCTGATCATGAACATGCATATGCTTTGTGAGTAGTTACGTTTGTTCCTGAGGACATGGGTGAAGTCTTGCTATCAGTAGTCATGTGAATTTGGTATTCCTTCGATATTTTGATGAGATGTATGTTATCTCTCCTCTAGTGGTGTTATGTGAACGTCGACTACATGACACTTCACCATTATTTGGGCCTAGAGGAAGGCATTGGGAAGTAATAAGTATATGATGGGTTGCTAGAGTGACAGAAGTTTAAACCCTAGTTTATGCGTTGCTTCGTAAGGGGCTGATTTGGATCCACTAGTTTCATGTTATGGTTAGGTTTACCTTAATACTTCTTTTGTAGTTGCGGATGCTTGCAATAGGGGTTAATCATAAGTGGGATGCTTGTCCAAGAAAGGGCAGTACCCAAGCACCGGTCCACCCACATATCAAATTATCAAAGTACTGAACGCAAATCATATGAGCGTGATGAAACTAGCTTGGCGATAATTCCCATGTGTCCCCGGGAGCGCTTTTCTCATTATAAGTAACTGTCCAGGCATGTCCTTTGCTACAAAAAGGATTGGGCCACCTTGCTGCACCTTATTTACTTTCATTGCTTGTTACCCGTTACAAATTATCTTATCACAAAACTATCTGTTACCTACAATTTCAGTGCTTGCAGAGAATACCTTACTGAAAACCGCTTGTCATTTCCTTCTGCTCCTCATTCGGTTCGATACTCTTACTTATCGAAAGGACTACGATAGATCCCCTATACTTGTGGGTCATCAAGACTCTTTTCTGGCGCCGTTGACGGGGAGTGAAGCGCCTTTGGTGAGTGGAACTTGGTAAGGAAACATTTATATAGTGTGCTGAAATTTTCTGTCACTTGTTACTATGGAAACTAATACTTTGAGGGGCTTGTTCGGGGCATCTTCGCCCCGACCATTAGAGCAAAGAGTTGCTCCTCAACCTACTGAACCTACTGAAAATGTTTACTTTGAGATTCCTTCGGGTGTGACAGAGAAACTGCTAGATAATCCCTTTGCAGGAGATGGAACATTGCATCCCGATTTACACCTTATCTATGTGGATGAAGTTTGTGGATTATTTAAGCTTGCAGGTATTCCCGATGATGTTGTTAAGAGGAAGGTCTTCCCTTTATCTTTGAAGGGAGACGTATTTACATGGTATAGGCTATGTGATGATACGGGATCTTGGAACTATAAATGATTGAAGTTGGAATTTCACCAGAAGTTCTATCCTATGCATCTTGTTCATTGTGATCGTAATTACGTATATAATTTCTGGCCTCGCGAAGGAGAAAGCATCGCTCAAGCTTGGGGGAGGCTTAAGTCAATGTTATATTCATGCCCCAATCATGGGCTTTCAAGAGATATGATTATTCAAAAAAATTATGCTCGGCTTTCTCTAAATGATCGCACCATGCTTGATACTTCCTGTGCTGGTTCTTACATGCTGAATACTAATGAATTCAAGTGGGATTTATTGGAAAGAATTAAATGCAACTCTGAAGATTGGGGTTCCGACGATGGTAAGGAGTCAGATATGACACCTAAGTTTGATTGTGTTAAATCTTTTATGGATATCGATGCTTTTCATGGATTTAGCGCTAAATATGGACTTGACTCTGAGATAGTGGCTTCTTTCTGTGAATCTTTTGCTACTCACGTTGATCTCCCTAAGGAGAAGTGGTTTAAATAGAATCCTCCCACTGAAGTAAAGGTAGTTGCACCTATTACAGTTGAAGAAAAGACTATTACTTATAATGATCCTATTGTTCCTACTACTTATGTTGAGAAACCACCTTTTCCTGTTAGAATAAAGGATCATGCTAAAGCTTCAGCTGTGGTTCATAAGAGTAATACTAGAACATATATACCTCTTGAGCAAATTAAAGTTGAACCTAGTATTGCTATGGTTAAAGATCTCTTGGACGATAATATAGATGGGCATGCTATTTACTTCTGTGGTGAAACTGCTAATATTGTTAGTCCTGATGCTAAGATACATAGACCTGTTGTAGGCATGCCTGTTATTTCTGTTAAAATAGGAGATCATTGTTATCACGGCTTATGTGATATGGGTGCTAGTGCTAGTGCAATACCTATTTCCTTATATAAAGAAATTATGCATGATATTGCACCCGCTGAGTTAGAAGATATTGATGTCACTATTAAGCTTGCCAATAGAGATACTATTACACCATTTGGGATTGTTAGAGATGTTGAAGTCTTGTGTGGGAAAGTTAAATATCCTGCTGATTTTCTTGTTCTTGGTTCCCCACAAGATAGCTTTTGTCCCATTATTTTTGGCAGACCCTTCTTGAATACTGTTAATGCTAAGATTGATTGTGAAAAGGATGTTGTTACAATTGGCTTGGGGGATATGAAACATGAGTTTAATTTTGCTAAATTTCATAGACAACCCCATGATAAAGAATTGCCTAGTAAGGATGAAATTATTGGTCTTGCTTCTATTGTCGTTCCTCCTATTGATCCGTTAGAGCAATACTTGCTAGACCATGAAAATGATATGTTTATGAATGAAAGAAGGGAAATAGATGAAGTATTCCTTAAACAGGGCCCTATTATGAAACACAACTTGCCTGTTGAAATCCTAGGGGATCCTCCTCCACCCAAGGGTGATCCCGTGTTTGAGCTCAAACCTTTGCCTGATAATCTTAAATATGCTTATCTTGATGAAAAGAAGATATATCCTGTTATTATTAGTGCTAACCTTTCGGAGCAAGAAGAGGAAAGATTATTGAAAGCTCTGAAGAAGCACCGTGCTTTTATTGGATATACTCTGGATGATCTTAAGGGCATTAGTCCCACTCTGTGCCAACACAAAAATAAATTGGATGAAGGCTCCAAACCAGTTAGAGATCCTCAACGACGGTTAAATCCTAAGATGAAAGAAGTGGTAAGAAAGGAGATACTAAAGCTCCTTGAGGCAGGTATAATTTATCCCGTTGCTGATAGTGATTGGGTAAGTCATGTCCATTGCGTCCCTAAGAAGGGAGGTATTACTGTCGTTCCTAATGATAAAGATGAATTGATTCCGCAAAGAATTATTACAGGTTATGGGATGGTAATTGATTTCCGTAAACTAAATAAAGCTACTAAGAAAGATCATTACCCTTTACCTTTTATTGATCAAATGCTAGAAAGACTATCCAAACACACACATTTTTGCTTTCTAGATGGTTATTCTGGTTTCTCTCAAATACCTGTGTCGGCGGAGGATCAATCAAAAACTACTTTTACTTGCCCTTTCGGTACTTTTGCTTATAGACGTATGCCTTTTGGTTTATGTAATGCACCCACTACCTTTCAAAGATGCATGATGGCTATATTCTCTGACTTTTGTGAAAAGATTTGTGAGGTATTCATGGATGATTTCTCTGTTTATGGATCCTCTTTTGATGATTGCTTGAGCAACCTTGATCGAGTTTTGCAGAGATGTGAAGACACTAGTCTCGTCTTGAATTGGGAAAAGTGCCACTTTATGGTTAATGAAGGCATTGTCTTGGGGCATAAAATTTCTGAAAGAGGTATTGAAGTTGATAAAGCTAAAGTTGATGCTATTGAAAAGATGCCATGTCCCAAGGACATTAAAGGTATAAGAAGTTTCCTTGGTCATGCCGGTTTTTATAGGAGGTTCATTAAGGACTTTTCTAAATCTCTAGGCCTCTGACTAATCTATTGCAAAAAGATATTCCTTTTGTCTTTGATGATGATTGTGTAGAAGCATTTGAAATACTTAAGAAAGCTTTGATCACTGCACCTATTGTTCAACCACCTGACTGGAATTTACCCTTTGAAATTATGTGTGATGCTAGTGATTATGCTGTAGGTGTTGTTCTAGGGCAAAGAGTTGATAAAAAATAAATGTTATCTAGTGCTAGTAAAACTCTTGATACTGCCTAGAGAAATTATGCTACTACTGAAAAAGAATTCTTATCAGTTGTGTTTGCTTGTGATAAGTTCAGACCTTATATTGATGATTCTAAAGTTACTATTCACACTGATCATGCTACTTTTAAATATCTTATGGAAAAGAAAGATGCTAAACCTAAACTTATTAGATGGGTTCTCTTACTCCACGAATTTGATTTGCATATTATTGATAGAAAGGGAGTCGAGAACCCCGTTGCAGACAACTTGTCTAGGTTAGAGAATGTTCTTGATGACCCACTACCTATTGATGATAGCTTTCCTTATGAACAATTAGCGGTCATTAATGCTTCTCGTACTGCTCCATGGTATGCTGATTATGCTAATTACATTGTTGCTAAATTTATACCACCTAGTTTCACATACCAGCAAAAGAAAAAGATCTTTTATGATTTAAGACATTACTTCTGGGATGACCCACACCTTTATAAAGAAGGAGTAGATGGTGTTATTAGACGTTGTGTACCTGAGCATGAACAGGAACAGATCCTACGCAAGTGTCACTCCAAACCATATGAAGGACACCACGCTGGAGATAGAACTGCACATAAGGTATTGCAATCCGGTTTTTATTGGCCTACTCTCTTCAAAGATGCCCGTAAGTTTGTCTTGTCTTGTGATGAATTTCAAAGAATTGGTAATATTAGTAGACGTCAAGAAATGCCTATGAATTATTCTCTTGCTATTGAACCATTTGATGTTTGGGGCTTTGATTATATGGGACCTTTTCCTACCTCTAATGGATACACACATATTTTAGTTGCTATTGATTATGTTACTAAGTGAGTAGAAGCTATTCCAACTAGTAGTATTGATCATAACACTTCTATTAAGATGCTTAAAGAAGTTATTTTTCCAAGGTTTGGAGTCCCTAGATATCTCATGACTGATGGTGGTTCACATTTTATTCATGGTGCTTTTCGTAAAATGCTTGCTAAGTATGATGTTAATCATAGAATTGCATCTCCTTATCACCCACGGTCTAGCGGTCAAGTAGAATTGAGTAATAGAGAACTCAAATTAATTTTGCAAAAGACTGTTAATAGATCTAGAAAGAATTGGTCCAAGAAACTTGATGATGCATTATGGGCCTATAGAACTGCATATAAAAATCCTATGGGTATGTCTCCGTATAAGATGGTATATGGAAAAGCATGTCACTTACCTCTCAAACTTGAACATAAGGCATATTGGGCCATTAAAGAGCTCAACTATGATTTAAAACTTGCTGGTGAGAAGAGGTTATTTGATATTAGCTCACTCGATGAATGGAGAACCCAAGCCTATGAGAATGCCAAACTGTTCAAAGAAAAAGTTAAAAGATGGCATGACAAAAGGATACAAAAGCGTGAGTTTAACGTAGGTGATTATGTGTTGCTATTCAACTCTTATTTAAGATTTTTTGCAGGAAAACTTCTCTCTAAGTGGGAAGGTCCTTATGTTATCGAGGAGTTCTATCGTTCCGGTGCCATAAAAATCAACAGCTTCGAAGGCACAAGTCCGAGGGTGGTGAACGGTCAAAGAATCAAACATTATATCTCAAGTAATCCTATAAATGTTGAAACTAATATTATTGAAACCGTGACCCCGGAGGAATACATAAGGGACACTTTCTAGAACGTTTCAGACTCCAAAAATGAATAGGTATGTGGTACGGTAAGTAAACTAACTCCAAAACAATTCTAATGGCAATTTTTCTCCATTTTGGAATATTTAAGAATTTTGGGAAGCAAGAAGTAATCCGGGAAGGACACGATGCCTCCACGGGGGTGGAGGGCGCGCCCTCCCTTACTGGGCGTGCCCCCTGTCTCGTGGGCACCTCGTGTGCCTCCTGGACTCTGTCTTCTTGCATGTTACTTATTTTCGTCGGTAAAAATTCATTATATAATCTCCCAAAGGTTTTGACCACCGTATCACGCAAAAATCTTCTGTTTTCATTTTGAGCTGTTTTTGTTACAGATTTTGAGCAAGATGTCTTCTCAAGAGTCAGTTGGGGAGAGTCGGATGTCTCACCCAACGCCAGGTCCAGGAGCAAACAGCGATGCTTATCACTTTGGGCCATCAACGGAGGATGAGACGGAGGCCGACTTGAAAAAGGATAGATGCCATGGAGGAGGACCAAGAAGTTACCTCTCGCTTCCAAGAAGGATTCATGATGGGGGAACTACAGAGCTCAGCAATTCCAAACTCGGTCATTCCTTCCAATGTTAAATTTCTTTCTTATGAAAATATGAAAAAGAGTGTCACTTGTTCTCCAGAAGCTATGCAGCATCCCTGGGTAAAAGGAGCTTTAGCTGTCACGGGCAAGCTCCGCAAGGACAATATGGACCTCAAACAACAAGTCAATAAGCTCGAGGAGGAGAATCGTATCCTGAGGGGCATCATCGCCAAGAAGATCACAACACCAACTTTTAAGAAGGAGACATAATCACATGGGTATGGGAAATCCCCTTGGCAACTGCCAAGCTTGGGGGAGGTGCCTCGGTATCGTATCACCATCACACTCCTATCTTTACCGTTTTTCTTAGTTCGATCCATTGAGTAACATCTTGATCTAGTAGAATAAAGTTTTGGTATGAAGTAGTTTTGAGTTTTGCTTTGTGATCCCTTTATGTAATTGAATCTGTGAGCTATATAATAAAGATTAGTGTTGAGTCAAGGGCTTTGCTATGATCTTGAGAAATTAGAAAGAATAAAAAGAATAAAAGAGTTCATATTGATCTTATGGATAGTAATGACTTCACATATAAAGAGTATGAGGCATAAAAGTTGTTGAAAGTTGACAAACATAGTTTTAGTTATCGTTGCAATTAATAGGAATTATAAAGAAAGAGAGGTTTTCACATATAAATATACTATCTTGAACATCTTTTATGATTGTGAGCACTCATTAAAGTATGACATGCTAAAGAGTTGATGTTGGACAAGGAAGACAATGTAATGGTTTCTGTTTTCTCACATCTCAGTTAAAGTATATTGTCATGGATCATTCAAATATGTTGAGCTTGCCTTTCCCCCTCATGCTAGCCAAATTCCTTGCACTAAGTAGACATACTACTTGTGCTTCCAAATATCCTTAAACCCAATTTTTCCATGAGAGTCCATCATACCTACCTATGGATTGAGTAAGATCCTTCAAGTAAGTTGTCGTGTTGCAAGCAATAAAAATTTCTCTTTAAATATGTATGACTTATTAGTGTGGAGAAAATAAGCTTTATACGATAGTGTGATATGGAAGTAATAAAAGTGACGGACTGCATAATAAAGGTTCATATCACAAGTGGCAATATAAAGTGACATTCTTTTGCATTAAGATTTTGTGCAGCCAACCCTAAAAGCACATGACAACCTCTATTTCCCTCTGCGAAGGGCCTATCTTTTACTTTATGTCTTTTACTTTATGCAAGAGTCAAGGTGATCTTCACCTTTCCCTTTTTCATTTTATCCTTTGGCAAGCACCTCGTGTTGGAAAGATCCTGATATATATATATCCAATTGGATGTAATTTAGCATGAACTATTATTGTTGACATCACCCAAAGGTGAATACATTGGGAGGCAAAACTATAAGCCCCTATCTTTCTCAGTGTCCGATTAAAACTCCATAACCATAAGTATTGGGTGAGTGTTAGCAATTGTAGAAGACTATATGATTGTTGAGTATGTAGACTTGCTGAAAAGCTCTATTCTTGACTCTTTCCGATGTTATGATAAATTGCAATTGCTTCAATGACTGAGATTATAGTTTGTTAGTTCTCAATGAAATTTATGATCCATACTTGACATTGTGAATAGATTGTTACTTGAGCATAAGAAATCATATGACAAAAATCTATATATCTTGTTGTTATAAGAATGATCATGATGCCCTCATGTTCGTATTTTATTTTTATTGACACCTCTGTCTCTAAACTTGTGGACATATTTTTCGATATCGGCTTCCGCTTGAGGACAAGCGAGATCTAAGCTTGGGGGAGTTGATACATCCATTTTGCATCATGCTTTTATATCGATATTTATTGCATTATGGGCTGATATTACACGTTATGTCACAATACTTATGGCTATTCTCTCTTATTTTACAAGGTTATCATGAAGAGGGAGAATGCCGGCAGCTGGGATTCTGGCTGGAAAAGGAGAAAATATTGGAAACCTATTCTACACAGCTCCAAAAGTCCTGAAACTCCACGAAAGTCTTTTTTGGAATTAATAAGAATTATTGAGCAAAGAAAGTACTAGAGGAGGCCCACACCTTGGCCACGAGGGTGGGGGGTGCCCCCCCTACTGGGCGCGCCCCCTATCTCGTGGGCCCCCTGGTGGCCCTCCGGTGCCCATCTTCTGCTATATGAAGGCTTTTACCCTGAAAAAATCATAAGCAAGCTCACGGGACGAAACTCCGCCGCCACGAGGCGGAACCTTGGTGGAACCAATCTAGGGCTCCGATGGAGCTGTTCTGCCGGGGAAACTTCCCTCCGGGAGGGGGAAATCATCATCATCGTCATCACCAACGATCCTCTCATCGGGAGGGGGTCAATCTCCATCAACAACTTCATCAGCACCATCTCCTCTCAAAACCCTAGTTCATCTCTTGTATCCAATCTTGTATCAAAACCACAAATTGGTACCTGTGGGTTGCTAGTAGTGTTGATTACTCCTTGTAGTTGATGCTAATTGGTTTACTTGGTGGAAGATCATATGTTCAGATCCTTAATGCATATTAATACTCCTCTAATCATGGACATGAATAAGCTTTGTGAGTAGTTATGTCTGTTCCTGAGGACATGGGTGAAGTCTTGCTATTAGTAGTCATGTGAATTTGGTATTCGTTCGATATTTTGATGAGATGTATGTTATCTCTCCTCTAGTGGTGTTATGTGAATGTCGACTACATGACACTTCACCATTATTTGGGCCTAGAGGAAGGCATTGGGAAATAATAAGTAGATGATGGGTTTCTAGAGTGACAGAAGCTTAAACCCTAGTTTATGCGTTGCTTCGTAAGGGGCTGATTTGGATCCACTTGTTTCATGCTATGGTTAGGTTTACCTTAATACTTCTTTTGTAGTTGCGGATGCTTGCAATAGGGGTTAATCATAAGTGGGATGCTTGTCCAAAAAAGGGTAGTACCCAAGCACAGGTCCACCCACATATCAAATTATCAAAGTACTGAACGCGAATCATATGAGCGTGATGAAACTAGCTTGACGATAATTCCCATGTGTCCCCGGGAGCGCTTTTCTCATTATAAGAAACTGTCCAGGCTTGTTGTTTGCTACAAAAAGGATTGAGACACCTTGATGCACCTTATTTACTTTCATTGCTTGTTACCCGTTACAAATTATCTTATCACAAAACTATCTGTTACCTACAATTTCAGTGCTTGCAGAGAATACCTTACTGAAAACCGCTTGTCATTTCCTTCTGCTCCTCTTGGGTTCGACACTCTTACTTATCAAAAGGACTACGATAGATCCCCTATACTTGTGGGTCATCAACCCTCGTAGACCGTGAGCGGAAGCGTTAGCACAACGCGATTGATGTAGTCGTACGTCTTCACGACCCGACCGATCCAAGTACCGAACGTACGGCACCTCCGAGTTCAGCGCACGTTCAGCTCGATGAGGTCCCGCGAACTCCGATCCAGCAGAGCTGCACGAGAGAGTTCCGTCAGCACGACGGCGTGATGACGGTGATGATGTTGCTACCGACGCAGGCTTCACCTAAGCACTGCTACGATATGACCAAGGTGGAATATGGTGGAGGGGGCACCGCACACAGCTGAGAGAGATCAACAGATCAACTTGTGTCCCTATGGGGTGCCCCTTGCCTCAGTATATAAAGGAGGAGAGGAGGGGAGGGGCCGGCCCTCCCTATGGCGCGCCCTGGGGAGTCCTACTCCCACCGAAAGTAAGATTCCCCCCTTCCATGTAGTAGGAGTAGGAGTCAAGGAAAGGGAAAAGAGAAGAGAAGGAAGGAGGGGGCGCGGCCCCTCCTATTGGGCAACTTAGTAATTTCAAAAAAATCCTACGCACACGCAAGATCATGGTGATGCATAGCAACGAGAGGGGAGAGTGTTGTCCACGTACCCTTGTAGACCAAAAGCGGAAGTGTTAGCACAATGCGGTTGATGTAGTCGCACGTCTTCATGATCCAACCGATCAAGTACCGAACGTACGGCACCTCTGAGTTCAACACACATTCAGCTCGATGACATCCCACGAACTCCGATCCAGCAGAGCTTAGCGGGAGAGTTTCATCGGCACGACGGCGTGATGACGGTGTTGATGATGCTACCGACACAGGGCTTCGCCTAAGCACCGCTATGATATTACTGAGGTGGAATATGGTGGAGGGGGGCACCGCACATGGCTAAGAGATCAAGAGATCAATTGTTGTGTCTAGAGGTGCCCCCTGCCCCCGTATATAAAGGAGGGAGGGAGAGGCCGGCCCTAGAGGAGGGTGCGCCAAGTGTGGGGAGTCCTACTAGGACTCCCAAGTCCTAGTAGGATTCCCCTTTCCTTTCCGGAGTAGGAGAGAAGGAAAGAGGGGGAGAGGGAGAAGGAAAAGGGGGCTGCACCCCTTGTCCAATTTGGACCAGAGGGGGGGCGCGCACCTCCTTCATTTTGGCCTCTCTCCTCTTTTCCCGTATGGCCCAATAAGGCCCATATACTCCCCGGCGAATTCCCGTAACTCTTCGGTACTCCGAAAAATACCCGAATCACTCGGAACCTTTCCGAAGTCGGAATATAGTCGTCCAATATATCGATCTTTACATCTCAACCATTTCGAGACTCCTCGTCATGTCCCAGATCTCATCCGGGACTCCGAACTACCTTCGGTACATCAAAACACATAAACTCATAATATAGATTGTCACCGAACTTTAAGTGTGCGGACCCTACGGAGCTCCCACTCATTTCCAATCAACAATATGTCATCTACATATAGTTTTAGAAATGCTATAGAGCTCCCACTCACTTTCTTGTAAATACATACTTCTCCAAAAGTCTGTATAAAACCATATGCTTTGATCAACTCATCAAAGCGTATATTCCAACTCCGAGATGCTTGCACCAGTCCATAGATGGATCACTGGAGCTTGCACATTTTGTTAGCACCTTTAGGATTGACAAAACCTTCTGGTTGCATCATATACAACTCTTCTTTAATAAATCCATTAAGGAATGTAGTTTTGACATTCATTTTCCAGATTTCATAAAATGTGGCAATTGCTAACATGATTCGGACAGACTTAACCATCGATACGAGTGAGAAAATCTCATCGTATTCAACACCTTGAACTTGTCGAAAAACTTTTTGGGACAAGTCGAGCTTTGTAGATAGTAACACTACTATCAGCGTCTGTCTTCCTCTTGAAGATCCATTTATTTTCTATGGCTTGCCTTTCATCGGGCAACTCCACCAAAGTCCACACTTTGTTCTCATACATGGATCCTATCTTAGATTTCATGGCCTCAACCCATTTTGCGGAATCTGGGCTCATCATCGCTTCCCCATAGTTCGTAGATTTATCATGGTCTAGTAACATGACTTCCAGAACAGGATTACCGTACCACTCTGGTGCGGACTGTACTTTGGAAGGCATACGAGGTTCTGTAGTAACTTAATCTGAAGTTTCATGATCATCATCATTAGCTTCCTCACTAATTGGTGTAGGAATCACTGGAACTGATTTCTGTGATGAACTACTTTCCAATTCGGGAGAAGGTACAATTACCTTATCAAGCTCTACTTTCCTCCCACTCACTTCTTTCGAGAGAAACTTCTTCTCTAGAAAGGATCAATCTTAGCAACGAATATCTTGCCTTTGAATCTGTGATAGAAGGTGTGCCCAACAGTTTCCTTTGGGTATTCTCTGAAGACGCACTTCTCCGATTTGGGTTCGAGCTTATCAGGTTGAAATTTTTTCACATAAGATCGCAGTCCCAAAATTTAAGAAACGACAACTTAGGTTTCTTACCAAACCACAGTTCATAAGGTGTCGTCTCAACGGATTTTGATGGTGCCCTATTTAAAGTGAATGCAGCTGTCTCTAATGCATAACCCCAAAATGATAGTGGTAAATCGGTAAGATACATCATAGATCGCACCATATCCAATAAAGTGCGGTTACGACGTTCGGATACTCCATTACGCTATGGTGTTCCATGTGGCGTGAGCTGTGAAACTATTCCACATTGTTTTTAAATGAAGGCCAAACTCATAACTCAAATATTTTCCTCGATCAGAATGTAGAAAATTTATTTTCTTGTTACGATGATTCTCCACTTCACTCTGAAATTCTTTGAACTTTTCAAATGTTTCAGACTTGTGTTTCATTAAGTAGATATACCCATATCTGCTCAAATCATCTGTGAAGGTTAGAAAATAACGATACTCGCCACGAGCATCAACACTCATTGGATCGCATACATCGGTATGTATTATTTTCAATAAGTCAGTAGCTCATTCCATTGTTCCAGAGAACGGAGTTTTTAGTCATCTTGCCCAAAAGGCATGGTTCGCAAGCATCAAATGATTCATAACCAAGTGATTCCAAAAACCCATCTTTATGGAGTTTCTTCATGCGCTTTACACCGATATGACCTAAACGGCAGTGCCACAAATAAGTTGCACTATCATTATCAGCTTTGCATCTTTTGGCATCAATATTATGAATATGTGTATCACTACGATCGAGATCCAACAAACTATTTTCATTGGGTGTATGACCATCGAAGGTTTTATTCATGTAAACAGAACAACAATTATTCTCTGACTTTAAATGAATACCGTATTGCAATAAACATGATCAAATCATATTCATGCTCAACGCAAATGCCAAATAACATTTATTTAGGTTTAACACTAATCCCGAAAGTATAGGGAGTGTGCGATGATGATCATATCAATCTTGGAACTACTTCCAACACACATCGTCACTTCACCCTCAACTAGTCTCTGTTTATTCTATAACTCCTGTTTCGAGTTACTAATTTTTAGCAACTGAACAAGTATCAAATACTCAGGGGCTACTGTAAACACTAGTATGGTACACATCAATAACCTGTATATCAAATATACCCTTGTTCACTTTGCCATCCTACTTATTCACCAAATATTCAGGGAATTTCCACTTCCAGTGACCATTTCCATTGCATTAGAAGCACTCAGTTTCAGGCTTTGGTCCAGCTTTGGGCTTCTTCACGAGAGTGACAACTTGCTTGCCATTCTACTTGAAGTTCCCTTTCGTTTCCTTTGCCCATTTCTTGAAACTAGTGTTCTTGTCAATCATCAACACTTAATGCTCTTTCTTGATTTCTACCTTCGTCGATTTCAACATCACGAAGAGCTCAGGAATCGTTTTCGTCATCCCTTGCATACTATAGTTCATCACGAAGTTCTAGTAACTTGGTGATGGTGACTAGAGAACTTTGTCAATCACTATCTTATCTGGAAGATTAACTCCCACTTGATTCAAGCGATTGTAGTACCCAGACAATCTAAGCACATGCTCACTAGTTAAGCAATTCTCCTCCATCTTTTAGCTATAGAACTTGTTGGAGACTTCATATCTCTCAACTAAGGTATTTGCTTGAAATATCAACTTCAACTCCTGGAACATCTCATATGGTCCATGACATTCAAAATGTCTTTGAAGTCCCAATTCTAAGTCGTTAAGCATGGTGCACAAAACTATCAAGTAGTCATCATATTGAGCTAGCCAAACGTTCATAACGTCTGCATCTGCTATTGCAATAGGTCTGTCACCTAGCGGTGCATTAAGGACATAATTCTTCTGTGCAGCAATGAGGATAAACCTCAGATCACGGATCCAGTCCGCATCATTGCTACTATCATCTTTCAACATGGTTTTTCTCTAGGAACATATCAAAAATAAACATAGGGAAGCAGCAACACGAGCTATTGATCTACAACATAATTTGCAAAATACTATCAGGACTAAGTTCATGATAAATTAAAGTTCAATTAATCATATTACTTAAGAACTCCCACTTAGATAGACATCTCTCTAATCATGTAAGTGATCACGTGATCCAAATCAACTAAACCATGTCTGATCATTACGTGAGATAGAGTAGTTTTCAATGGTGAACATCATTATGTTGATCATATCTATTATATGATTCACGCTTGACCTTTCGGTCTCAGTGTTCCAAGGCCATATCTGTATATGCTAGGCTCGTCAAGTTTAACATGAGTATTCTGTGTGTGCAACTGTTTTGCACCCGTTGTATTTGAATGTAGAGCCCATCACACCTGATCATCACGTGGTGTCTCAGCACGAAGAACTTTCGCAACGGTGCATACTCAAGGAGAACACTTATACCTTGAAATTTAGTGAGAGATCATCTTATAATGCTACTGTCAATCAAAGCAAAGTAAGATGCATAAAGGATAAACATCACATGCAATCAATATAAGTGATATGATATGGCCATCATCATCTTGTGCTTGTGATCACCATCTCCGAAGCACCGTCATGATCACCATCGTCACCGGCGCGACACCTTGATCTTCATCGTAGCATCATTGTCGTTTCGCCATCTATTGCTTCTACGACTATCGCTACCGCTTAGTGATAAAGTAAAGCAATTACAGGGCGATTGCATTGCATACAATAAAGCGACAACCATATGGCTCCTGCCAGTTGCCGATAACCTTGTTACAAAACATGATCATCTCATACAATAAAATTTAGCATCATGTCTTGACCATATCACATCACAACATGCCCTGCAAAAACAAGTTAGACGTCCTCTACTTTGTTGTTGCAAGTTTTACGTGGCTGCTACGGGCTGAGCAAGAACCGTTCTTACCTATGCATCAAAACCACAACGATAGTTCGTCAAGTTAGTGTTGTTTTAACCTTCTCAAGGACCGGGCATAGCCACACTTGGTTCAACTAAAGTTGGAGAAACTGACACCCGACAGCCACCTATGTGCAAAGCATGTCGGTAGAACCAGTCTCGCGTAAGCGTACGCGTAATATCGGTCCGGGCCGCTTCATCCAACAATACCGCCGAACCAAAGTATGACATGCTGGTAAGCAGTATGACTTGTATCGCCCACAACTCACTTGTGTTCTACTCGTGCATATAACATCTACGCATAAAACCAGGCTGGGATGCCACTGTTGGGGTATGTAGTAATTTCAAAAAAATTCCTACGCACACGCAAGATCATGGTGATGCATAGCAACGAGAGGGGAGAGTGTTGTCCACGTACCCTTGTAGACCGAAAGCGGAAGCGTTAGCACAATGTGGTTGATGTAGTCGTACGTCTTCACGATCCAACCGATCAAGTACCGAAGGTACGGCGCCTCCGAGTTTAGCACACGAGCTCGATGACGTCCCACGAACTCCGATCCAGCAGAGCTTTGCGGGAGAGTTCCATCAGCACGACGGCGTGATGACGGTGCTGATGATGCTACCGACACAGGGCTTCGCCTAAGCACCGCTACGATATTACCGAGGTGGAATATGGTGGAGGGGGGCAACGCACACGGCTAAGAGATCAAGAGATCAATTATTGTGTCTAGAGGTGCCCCCCTGCCCCGGTACATAAAGGAGGGAGGGAGAGGCCGACCCTAGAGGAGGGCGCGCCAAGTGTGGGGAGTCCTACTAGGACTCCCAAGTCCTAGTAGGATTCCCCTTTCCTTTCCGGAGTAGGAGAGAAGGAAAGAGGGGGAGAGGGAGAAGGAAAAGGGGGCTGCACCCCTTGTCCAATTCCCGTATGGCCCAATAAGGCCCGTATACTCCCCGACGAATTCCGGTAACTCTCCGGTACTCCGAAAAAATACCCGAATCACTCGGAACCTTTCCGAAGTCCGAATATAGTCATCCAATATATTGATCTTTACGTCTCGACCATTTCAAGACTCCTCGTTATGTCCCCGATCTCATCCGAGACTTCAAACTACCTTCGGTACATCAAAACACATAAACTCATAATATAAATCGTCACCGAACTATAAGCGTGCGGACCCTATGGGTTCGAGAACTATGTAGACATGACCGAGACACGTCTTCGGTCAATAACCAATAGCGGAACCTAGATGCTCATATTGGCTCCCACATATTCTACGAAGATCTTTATCGGTCAAACCGCATAACAACATACGTTGTTCCCTTTGTCATCGGTATGTTACTTGCCCGAGATTCGATCGTCGGTATCTCAATACTTAGTTCAATCTCGTTACCGGCAAGTCTCTTTACTCGTTATGTAATGCATCATCCCGTAACTAACTCATTAGTGACATTGCTTGCAAGGCTTATAGTGATGTGCATTACTGAGAGGGCCCAGAGATACCTCTCCGACAATCGGAGTGACAAATCCTAATCTCGAAATACGCCAACTCAACAAGTACCTTCGGAGACACCTGTAGAGCACCTTTATAATCACCCAATTACGTTGTGAAGTTTGGTAGCACACAAAGTGTTCCTCCGGTAAACGGGAGTTGCATAATCTCATGGTCATAGGAACATGTATAAGTCATGAAGAAAGCAATAGCAACATACTAAACGATCAAGTGCTAAGCTAACGGAATGGGTCAAGTCAATCACATCATTCTCCTAATGATGTGATCCCGTTAATCAAATGACAACTCATGTCTATGGTTAGGAAACTTAACCATCTTTGATTAACGAGCTAGTCAAGTAGAGGCATACTAGTGACACTATGTTTGTCTATGTATCCACACATGTATTATGTTTCCGGTTAATACAATTCTAGCACGAATAATAAACATTTATCATGATATAAGGAAATAAATAATAACTTTATTATTGCCTCTAGGGCATATTTCCTTCATTATATTACCCGTTTTGGATGTTTATGGGCTTTACTTTACACTTTTATATCATTTTTGGGACTAACCTACTAATGGAGGCCTAGCCCAGATTGTTGTTTTCTTGCCTATTTCAGTGTTTCGAAGAAAAGGAATATCAAACGGAGTCCAAACGGAATGAAACCTTTGAGAGAGTTATTTTTGGAACGGAAGCAATCCTGGAGACTTGGAGTAGACGCCACGGAAGCGTCGAGGTGGCCACGAGGTAGGGAGGCACGCCCTCCACCCTCGTGGGCCCCTCGTGGCTCCCCTGGCCGACTTCTTTCGCCTATATATGTCCATATACCCTAAAAATATCGAGGAGCACAATATATCGGGAGTTCCGCCGCCGCAAGTCTCTGTAGCCACCAAAAACCAATCGGGACCCTATTCCGGCACACTGCCGGAGGGGGGATCCCTTGATGGCCATCTTCATCATCCCGGTGCTCTCCATGATGAGGAGGGAGTAGTTCACCCTCAGGGCTGAGGGTATGTACCAGTAGCTATGTGTTTGATCTCTCTCTCTCTCGTATTCTTGATTTGGCATGATCTTGATGTACCGCGAGCTTTGCTATTATAGTTGGATCTTATGATGTTTCTCCCCCTCTACTCTCTTGTAATGGATTGAGTTTTCCCTTTGAAGTTATCTTATCAGATTGAGTCTTTAAGGATTTGAGAACACTTGATGTATGTCTTGCATGTGCTTATCTGTGGTGACAATGGGATATTCACGTGATCTACTTGATGTATGTTTTGGTGATCAACTTGCGGGTTCAGTGACCTTGTGAACTTATGCATAGGGGTTGGCGCACATTTTCGTCTTGACTCTCTGGTAGAAACTTTAGGGAACTCTTTGAAGTACTTTGTGTTGGTTGAATAGATGAATCTAAGATTGTGTGATGCATATCGTATAATCATGCCCACAGATACTTGAGGTGACATTGGAGTATCTAGGTGACATTAGGGTTTTGGTTGATTTGTGTCTTAAGGTGTTATTCTAGTACGAACTCTAGGATAGATCGAACGAAAAGAATAGCTTCGTGTTATTTTATTACGGACTCTTGAATAGATCGATCAGAAAGAATAAATTTGAGGTGGTTTCGTACCCTACAATAATCTATTCGTTTGTTCTCCGCTATTAGTGACTTTGGAGTGACTCTTTGTTGCATGTTGAGGGATAATTATATGATCCAATTATGTTATTATTGTTGCGAGAACTTGCACTAGTGAAAGTATGAACCCTAGGCCTTGTTTCCTAGCATTGCAATACCGTTTATGCTCACTTTTATCATTAGTTACCTTGCTGTTTTTATAATTTCAGATTACAAAAACATATATCTATCATCCATATTGCACTTGTATCACCATCTCTTCGCCGAACTAATGCACCTATACAATTTACCATTGTATTGGGTGTGTTGGGGACACAAGAGGCTCTTTGTTATTTGTTTGTAGGGTTGCTTGAGAGAGACCATCTTCATCCTACGCCTCCCACGGATTGATAAACCTTAGGTCATCCACTTGAGGGAAATTTGCTACTGTCCTACAAACCTCTGCACTTGGAGGCCCAACAACGTCTACAAGAAGAAGGTTGTGTAGTAGACATCAAGCTCTTTTCTGGCGCCGTTGCTGGGGAGGTAAGTGCTTGAAGGTATATATTTAGATCTTGCAATCGAATCTTTTAGTTTATTTTTTTATCACTGGTTTAATTTATAAAAGAAAACTACAAAAAAATGGAATTAAGTTTGCCTCATACGCTTCATCTTTTTAATATCTTTCGTGAGAATGATGGAAAGGAAAATTGTGCTCAAGTGCTAGAAGAAGAAGTCTATAAAATGTTTGGCACTAAATCTTTGAATGATGAGCATGCTTGCAATGTTGTTAGTATGAATTCTTTGAATATCCATGATGCTAATGATATGCAAAGCCACGAGCTTGGGGATGCTATGTTTTATGAAGATGATATTTTTAGTCCCCCAAGTTTTGATGAGAATATTTATTATGATGAAATCATGCCTCCTATTTATGATGATTATATTGATGAAAGTGGATTTGGAGAGGTCATGACTTTATTTAATGATGAATCCACTATTTCGGAAGAGGTTCCAATTGATTATGAGAATAAAGTTCCTATCTATGATGATTATTGTGATGACATGTATGCTATAAAGAACAATGATAACCATGAAACTTGTCATCTTGATTTTAATCTTCAATTGGATTACGCCTCACATGATAGTTATTTTGTTGAGTTTGCTCCCACTACTATTCATGAGAAGAATTTTGCTTGTGTGGAGAGTAATAAAATTTCTATGCTTGTAGATCATGAAAATAATGCTTTACATCATAGTTATATTGTTGAATTCATTCATGATGCTACTGAAAATTATTATGAGGGAGGAATATATGCTTGTAGTAATTGCTATAATATCAAGTTTCCTCTCTATGTGCTTAAAGTTTTAAAGTTAAGCTTTTTTGCCTTCTTATGCTAGTTAATTATTGTTCCCATAAGTTGTTTGCTCACAAAATCCCTATGCATAGGAAGTGGGTTTGACTTAAATGTGCTATTCATATTATTCATGATGCTCTCTTTATGTTTCAATTATTATATTTTATGTGAGCATCATTGAAATCATCATGCCTAGCTAAAAGGCATTCAAGAAAAGCGCTTGTTGGGAGATAACCCAATATTTACCCTTACTGTTTTTGTGTGTGCACATGATTATGCTACTATAGTAATAATATTTTATAGCTTTTTTTCAATAAAGTGCCAAGTAAGACCTTTAGGATAGCTTACGGTAATAGTTGTGTTGATCCTGCTGAAAACCAGAAACTTTTGCACCAAGCAAATTAGTTTTGATAATTCACAGAAACGTGCTTTTGATCTGATTCTTTTTTATCTGGATTGGTACACAAATTTCTCAGGTTTTACTAATTTGGTAGGATTTTTTGGAGTTCCAAAAGTATATGTTTGATACAAATTACTACAGACTGTTCTGTTTTTCACAGATTCTGTTTTCTATGTGTTGTTGGCTTATTTTGATGAATCTATGAGTAGTATCGGAGGGTATGAACCATAGAGAAGTTATATTACACCAATATGAATTTAGAATGAGTTCACAACAGTACCTAAGTGGTGATTTATTTTCTTATACTAACGGAGCTTACGAGTTTTCTATTGAGTTTTGTGTTGTGAAGTTTTCAAGTTTTGGGTAAAGATTCGATGGACTATGGAATAAGGAGTGGCAAGAGCCTAAGCTTGGGTATGCCCATGGCACCCCAAGATATTCAAGGACAAACAAAAGCCTAAGCTTGGGGATGCCCCGGAAGGCATCCCCTCTTTCGTCTTCATTCATCGGTAACTTTACTTGGAGCTATATTTTTATTCACCACATGATATGTGTTTTGCCTGGAGCGTTATTTTATTTTATTTTGTTTTGCTTGTTGTTTGAATAAAATACGAAGATCTGAAATTCTTAAATGTTAGAGAGTCTTCTTCACATAGTTTCACAATTATTTGACTACTCATTGATCTTCACTTATATCTTTTGGAGTAGTTTGTCATTTGCTCTAGTGCTTAACTTATATCCTTTTAGAGCATGGTGGTGGCTTTATTTTGTAGAAATTATTGATCTCTCATGCTTCACTTATATTAGTTTGAGAGTCTTTTAGAACAGCATGGTATTTGCTATGGTTATAAAATTGGTCCTAGAATGATGGGCATCCAAGTTGGGTATAATAAAAACTATCATAGAAAGTAAATTGGATGCTATGATCAATTTGATGCTTGATAATTGTTTTGAGATATAAAGGTGGTAATATTAGAGTCATGCTAGTTGGGTAATTATGAAACTGAGAAATACTTGTGTTGAAGTTGGCAAGTCCCGTAGCATGCACGTATGGTAAAAGTTGTGTAACAAATTTGTTGCATGGGGTGCTCTTTTGATTGCCTTCCTTATGTGTGGAGGTCGGGGGCGCGCGATGGTTAACTCCTACCAACCTCCCCCCTAGGAGCATGCGTAGTAGTACTTTGCTTCAAGGGCTAATAAAACTTTTGCAATAATTACATGAGTTCATTATGACTAATGTGAGTCCATGGATTATACGCACTCTTACCCTTCCATCATTGCTAGCCTCTTCGGTACCGTGCATTGCCCTTTCTCACCTTGAGATATGGTGCAAACTTTGCCGGTGCATCCAAACCCCGTGATACGATACGCTCTATCACACATAAACCTCCTTATATCTTCCTCAAAACGTCCACCATACCTACCTATTATGGCATTTCCATAGCCATTCCGAGATATATTGCCATGCAACTTTCCACCGTTCCGTTTACCATGACACGCATCATCATTGTCATATTGCCTTGCATGATCATGTAGTTGACATCGTATTTGTTGCAAAGCCACCTTGCATAATTTTTTATACATGTCACTCTTGATTCATTGCCCATCCCGGTACACCGCCGGAGGCATTCATATAGAGTCATATCTTGTTCTAGTATCAAGTTGTAATTCTTGAGTTGTAAATAAATAGAAGTGTGATGATCATCATTATTAGAGTATTGTCCCTTATAAAAAAAAGAAAGGCCAAAAAAAGAAAGGCCAAAAAGAAAGAAAAGAGAAAAAAAGAAAGGCCAAAAAAAAAGAAAGGCCCAAAAAAGGGGGACAATGTCACTATCCTTTTCCACACTTGTGCTTCAACGTAGCACCATGTGCTTCATATAGAGAGTCTCTTATGTTGTCACTTTCATATACTAGTGGGAATTTTTCATTATAGAACTTGGCTTGTATATTCCAACGATGGGCTTCCTCAAAATGCCCTAGGTCATCATGAGCAAGCAAGTTGGATGCACACCTACTTAGTTTCTTTTGTTGAGATTTCATACATTTGTAGCTCTAGTGCATCTGTTGCATGGCAATCCCTACTCCTCATGTTGACATCAATTGATGGGCATCTCCATACCCCATTGATTAGCCTCGTCAATGTGAGACTTTCTCCTTTTTTTGTCTTCTCCACACAACCTCCATCATCATATTCTATTCCACCCATAGTGCTATATCCATGGCTCACGCTCATGTATTGCATGAGAGTTGAAAAAGCTGAAGCGTGTTAAAAAGTATGAACCAATTGCTTGGCTGAAACCGGGGTTGTGCATGATGGGAGTATTTTGTGTGACGAAAATGAAGCATAGCCTAACTATATGATTTTGTAGGGATAAGATTTCTTTGGCTATGTTATTTTGATAAGACATGATTACTTGTTAGTATGCTTGAAGTATTATTACTCTTATGTCAATATTAAACTTTTATCTTGAATCTTTTGGATCTGAACATTCATGCCACAATAAAGAAAATTACATTGAGCAATATGCTAGGTAGCATTCCACATCAAAAAATCTGTTTTTATCATTTACCTACTCGAGGATGAGCAGGAATTAAGCTTGGGGATGCTTGATACGTCTCCAACGTATCTATAAATTTTTGATTGTTCAATGCTATCATATTACCCGTTTTGGATGTTTATGGACTTTACTTTACACTTTTATATCATTTTTGGGGCTAACCTACTAACCGGAGGCCCAGCCCAAATTGCTGTTTTCTTGCCTATTTCAACGTTTTGAAGAAAAGGAATATCAAACGGAGTCCAAACGGAATGAAACCTTCGGGAGAGTTATTTTTGGAACGGAAGCAATCCTGGAGACTTGGAGTAGACGTCAGAGAAGCGTCGAGGTGTCCACGAGGCAGGGAGGCGCGCCCTACCCCCCTGGGCACGCCCTCCACCCTCGTGGGCCCCTCGTGGCTCCCCTGGCCGACTTCTTTCGCCTATATATGTCCATATACCCTAAAACATTGAGGATCACAATAGATCGGGAGTTCTGCCGCTGCAAGCCTCTATAGCCACCAAAAACCAATCGGGACCCTGTTCCGGCACCCTGTCGGAAGGAGGATCCCTCACCAGTGGCCATCTTCATCATCCCGGCGCTCTCCATGACGAGGAAGGAGTAGTTCACCCTCGGGGCTGAGGGTATGTACCAGTAGCTATGTGTTTGATCTCTCTCTCTCATATTCTTGATTTGGCACGATCTTGATGTACCGCGAGCTTTGCTATTATAGTTGGATCTTATGATGTTTCTCCCCCTCTACTCTCTTGTAATGGATTGAGTTTTCCCTTTGAAGTTATCTTATCAGATTGAGTCTTTAAGGATTTGAGAACACTTGATGTATGTCTTGCATGTGCTTATCTGTGGTGACAATGGGATATTCACGTGATCTACTTGATGTATGTTTTGGTGATCAACTTGCGAGTTTGGTGACCTTGTGAACTTATGCATAGGGGTTGGTGCATGTTTTCATCTTGACTCTTCGGTAGAAACTTTGGGCCACTCTTTGAAGTACTTTGTGTTGGTTGAATAGATGAATCTAAGATTTTGTGATGCATATCGTATAATCATGCCCATGGATACTTGAGGTGACATTGGAGTATCTAGGTGACATTAGGGTTTTGGTTGATTTGTGTCTTAAGGTGTTATTCTAGTACAAACTCTAGGATAGATCGAACAGAAAGAATAGCTTCCTGTTATTTTACTACGGGCTCTTGAATAGATCGATCAGAAAGAATAACTTTGAGGTGGTTTTGTACCCTACCATAATCTCTTCGTTTGTTCTCTGCTATTAGTGACTTTGGAGTGACTCTTTATTGCATGTTGAGGGATAGTTATATGATCCAATTATGTTATTATTGTTGAGAGAACTTGCACTAGTGAAAGTATGAACCCCAGGCCTTGTTTCCTAGCATTGCAATATAGTTTACGCTCACTTTTATCATTAGTTACCTTGCTGTTTTTACAATTTCAGATTACAAAAACCTATATCTATCATCCATATTGCATTGTATCACCATCTCTTCGCCGAACTAGTGCACCTATATAATTTACCATTGTATTGGGTGTGTTGGGGACACAAGAGACTCTTTGTTATTTGGTTGCACGGTTGCTTGAGAGAGACCATCTTCATCCTGCGCCTCCCACGGATTGATAAACCTTAGGTCATCCACTTGAGGGAAATTTGATACTGTCCTACAAACCTCTGCACTTGGAGGCCCAACAACGTCTACAAGAAGAAGGTTGTGTAGTAGACATCAAGCTCTTTTCTGGCACCGTTGCCGCGGCGGTAAGTGCTTGAGGGTATATCTTTAGATCTTGCAATCGAATATTTTAGTTTGTTGTTTTATCACTGGTTTAGTTTATAAAAGCAAACTACAAAAAAATGGAATTAAGTTTGCCTCATACGCTTCATCCTTTCAATATCTTTCGTGAGAATGATAGAAAGGAAAATTGTGCTCAAGTGCTAGAAGAATACGTCTATAAAATGTTTGGCACTAAATCTTTGAATGATGAGCATGATTGCAATGTTGTTAGTATGAATTCTTTGAATATCCATAATGCTAATGATATGCAAAGCCACAAGCTTGGGGATGCTATGTTTTATGAAGATGATATTTTTAGTCCCCCAAGTTTTGATGAGAATATTTATTATGATGAAAGCATGCCTCCTATTTATGATGATTATATTGATGAAAGTGGATTTGGAGAGGTTATGACTTTATTTAATGATGAATCCACTATTTCGGAAGATGTTCCAATTGATTATGAGAATAAAGTTCCTATCTATGATGATTATTGTGATGACATGTATGCTATAAAGAACAATGATAACCATGAAACTTGTCATCTTGATTTTAAGCTTCAATTGGATTATGCCTCACATGATAGTTATTTTGTTGAGTTTGCTCCCACTGCTATTCATGAGAAGAATTTGGCTTGTGTGGAGAGTAATAAAATTTATATGCTTGTAGATCATGAAAATAATGCTTTATGTGATAGTTATATTGTTGAATTCATTCATGATGCTACTGAAAATTATTACGAGGGAGGAAAATATGCTTGTAGTAATTGCAATAATATCAAGTTTCCTCTCTATGTGCTTAAAGTTTTAAAGTTAAGCTTGTTTTGCCTTCTTATGCTAGTTGATTATTGTTCCCATAAGTTGTTTGCTCACAAAATCCCTATGCATAGGAAGTGGGTTAGACTTAAATGTGCTATTCATATTCTTCATGATGCTCTCTTTATGTTTCAATTCTTATCTTTGATGTGAGCATCATTGAAATCATCATGCCTAGCTAAAAGGCATTAAAGAAAAGTGCTTGTTGGGAGACAACCCAATATTTACCCTTACGGTTTTTGTGTGTCCACATGATTATGCTACCGTTGTAATCATGTTTTATAGCTTTTGTTTCAATAAAGTGCCAAGTAAGACCTTTAGGATAGCTTACGGTGATAGTTGTGTTGATCCTGCTGAAAATCAGAAACTTTTGCACCTAGTAAATTAGTTTTGATAATTCACAGAAACGTGCTTTTGATCTGATTCTTTTGCTCTGGATTGGTACACAAATCGCTCAGGTTTTCCTAATTTGGTAGGATTTTTTGGAGTTCCAGAAGTATACATTTGATACAGATTACTACAGACTGTTCTGTTTTTGACAGATTCTGTTTTCTATGTGTTGTTTGCTTATTTTGATGAATATATGAGTAGTATCGGAGGGTATGAACCATAGAGAAGTTGGAATACAGCAGATATTACACCAATATGAATTTAGAATGAGTTCACAACAGTACCTAAGTGGTGATTTATTTTCTTATACTAACGAAGCTTACGAGTTTTCTGTTGAGTTTTGTGTTGTGAAGTTTTCAAGTTTTGGGTAAATATTCGATGGACTATGGAATAAGGAGTGGCAAGAGCCTAAGCTTGGGGATGCCCATGGCACCCCAAGATATTCAAGTACAAATAAAAGCGTAAGCTTGGGGATGCCCCGGAAGGCATCCCCTCTTTCGTCTTCATTCATCGGTAACTTTACTTGGAGCTATATTTTTATTCACCACATGATATGTGTTTTGCTTGGAGCATCATTTTATTTTATTTTGTTTTGCTTGTTGTTTGAATAAAATACCAAGATATGAAATTCTTAAATGTTAGAGAGTCTTCACATAGTTTCACAATTATTTGACTACTCATTCATCTTCACTTATATCTTTTGGAGTAGTTTGTCATTTGCTCTAGTGCTTCACTTATATCCTTTTAGAGCACGGTGGTGGCTTTATTTTGTAGAAATTATTGATCTCTCATGCTTCACTTATATTATTTTGAGAGTCTTTTAGAACAGCATGGTATTTGCTATGGTTATAAAATTGGTCCTAGAATGATGGGCATCCAAGTTGGGTATAATAAAAACTATCATAGAAAGTGAATTGGATGCTATGATCAATTTGATACTCGATAATTTTTTTGAGGTATAAAGGTGGTAATATTAGAGTCATGCTACTTGGGTAATTATGAAACTGAGAAATACTTGTGTTGAAGTTGGCAAGTCCCGTAGCATGCACGTATGGTAAAAGTTGTGTAACAAATTTGTTGAATGGGGTGCTCTTTTGATTGCCTTCCTTATGTGTGGAGGTCAGGGGCGTGCGATGGTTAACTCCTACCAACCTCCCCCCTAGGAGCATGCATAGTAGTACTTTGCTTCGAGGGCTAATAAAACTTTTGAAATAAGTATATGAGTTCTTTATGACTAATGTGAGTCCATGGATTATACACACTCTTACCCTTCCATCATTGCTAGCCTCTTCGGTACCGTGCATTGCCCTTTCTCACCTTGAGATATGGTGCAAACTTCGCCGGTGCATCCAAACCCCGTGATACGATACGCTCTATCACACATAAACCTCCTTATATCTTCCTCAAAACAGCCACCATACCTACCTATTATGGCATTTCCATAGCCATTCCGAGATATATTGCCATACAACTTTCCACCATTCCGTTTATCATGACATGCATCACCATTGTCATATTGCCTTGCATGATCATGTAGTTGACATCGTATTTGTGGCAAAGCCACCTTGCATAATTTTTTATACACGTCACTCTTGATTCATTGCCCATCCCGGTACACCGCCGGAGGCATTCATATAGAGTCATATCTTGTTCTAGTATCGAGTTGTAATTCTTGAGTTGTAACTAAATAGAAGTGTGATGATCATCATTATTAGATCATTGTCCCTCATAAAAAAAGAAAGGCCAAAAAAAAGAAATGCCAAAATAAAAAAAGAAGAAAAAAGAAAGGCCAAAAAAAAGAAAGCCCCCCCCCCCCCCCCAAAAAAAGGGGGACAATGTTACTATCCTTTTCCACGCTTGTGCTTCAAAGTAGCACCATGTTCTTCATAAAGAGAGTCTCTTATGTTGTCACTTTCATATACTAGTGGGAATTTTTCATTATAGAACTTGGCTTGTATATTCCAACGATGGGCTTCCTCAAAATGCCCTAGGTCTTCGTGAGCAAGAAAGTTGGATGCACACCCACTTAGTTTCTTTTGTTGAGCTTTCATACATTTATAGCTCTAGTGCATCCGTTGCATGGCAATCCCTACTCCTCATGTTGACATCAATTGATGGGCATCTCCATAGCCCGTTGATTAGCCTCGTCAATGTGAGACTTTCTCCTTTTTTTTGTCTTCTCCACACACCCTCCATCATCATATTCTATTCCACCCATAGTGCTATATCCATGGCTCACGCTCATGTATTGCGTGAGAGTTGAAAAAGCTGAAGCACGTTAAAAAGTATGAATCAATTGCTTGGCTGAAATCGGGATTGTGCATGATGGGAGTATTTTGTGTGACGAAAATGAAGCATAGCCTAACTATATGATTTTGTAGGGATAAGCTTTCTTTGGCTATGTTATTTTGATAAGACATGATTACTTGTTAGTATGCTTGAAATATTATTACTCTTATGTCAATATTAAACTTTTATCTTGAATCTTTTGGATCTGAACATTAATGCCACAATAAAGAAAATTACATTGAGAAATATGCTAGGTAGCATTCGACATCAAAAATTCTGTTTTTATCATTTACCTACTCGGGGACGAGCATGAATTAAGCTTGGGGATGCTTGATACGTCTCCAATGTATCTATAATTTTTTGATTGTTCAATGCTATTATATTACCCGTTTTGGATGTTTATGGGCTTTACCTTACACTTTTATATCATTTTTGGGACTAACCTGCTAACCGGAGGCCCAACCCAAATTGTTGTTTTCTTGCCTATTTTAGTGTTTCGAAGAAAAGGAATATCAAACGGAGTCCAAACGGAATGAAACCTTTCGGAGAGTTATTTTTGGAACGGAAGCAATCCTGGAGACTTGGAGTAGACGTCAGAGAAGCGTCGAGGTAGCCACGAGGCAGGGAGGCGCGCCCTACCCCCTGGTCGCCCCATCCTCGTGGGCCCCTCGTGGCTCCCCTGATCGACTTCTTTCGCCTATATATGTCCATATACCCTAAAAACATCGAGGAGCAATAGATCGGGAGTCCCGCCGCCGCAAGCCTCTGTAGCCACCAAAAACCAATCAAGACCCTGTTCCGGCACCCTGCCGAAGGGGGGATCCCTCACCAGTGGCCATCTTCATCATCCCGACGCTCTCCATGACGAGGAGGGAGTAGTTCACCCTCGGGGCTGAGGGTATGTACCAGTAGCTATGTGTTTGATCTCTCTCTCTCTCTCTCTCTCTCTCTCTCTCGTATTCTTGATTTGGCACGATCTTGATGTACCGCGAGCTTTGCTATTATAGTTGGATCTTATGATGTTTCTCCCCAGCTACTCTCTTGTAATGGATTGAGTTTTCTCTTTGAAGTTATCTTATCGGATTGAGTCTTTAAGGATTTGAGAACACTTGATGTATGTCTTGCATGTGCTTATCTGTGGTGACAATGGGATATTCACGTGATCTACTTGATGTATGTTTTGGTGATCAGCTTGCGGGTTTAGTGACCTTGTGAACTTATGCATAGGGGTTGGCGCACGTTTTCGTCTTAACTCTCCGGTAGAAACTTTGGGGCACTCTTTGAAGTACTTTGTGTTGGTTGAATAGATGAACCTGAGATTGTGTGATGCATATCGTATAATCATGCCCACGGATACTTGAGGTGACATTGGAGTATCTAGGTGACATTAGGATTTTGGTTGATTTGTGTCTTAAGGTGTTATTCTAGTACGAACTCTAGGATAGATCAAACGAAAAGAATAGCTTCATGTTATTTTACTACGGACTCTTGAATAGATCGATCAGAAAGAATAACTTTGAGGTGGTTTCGTACCCTATAATAATCTCTTCGTTTGTTCTCCGCTATTAGTGAATTTGGAGTGACTCTTTGTTGCATGTTGAGGGATAGTTATATGATCCAATTATGTTATTATTGTTGAGAAAACTTGCACTAGTGAAAGTATGAACCCTAGGCCTTGTTTCCTAGCTTTGCAAGACCGTTTATGCTCACTTTTATCATTAGTTACCTTGCTGTTTTTATAATTTCAGATTACTAAAACCTATATCTATCATCCATATTGCATTGTATCACCATCTCTTCGCCGAACTAGTGCACCCATACAATTTACCATTGTATTAGGTGTGTTGGGGACACAAGAGACTCTCTGTTAGTTGGTTGCAGGGTTGCTTGAGAGAGACCATCTTCATCCTGCGCCTCCCACAGACTGATAAACCTTAGGTCATCCACTTGAGGGAAATTTGCTACTGTCCTACAAACCTCTGCACTTGGAGGCCCAACAACGTCTAAATGAAGAAGGTTATGTAGTAGACATCAAGCAGCCTCTGGCGCGGCGCAAGCGAGGTCGAGGCTCGCCGGAGCCCACGAACCGGGGTGATGGCTGGGGCGGCGGTCGATGGCGGCGACGTCGCGCCCGAAGAGACGCCTGAAGCGTCGTGTCACGCAGCTGCTCGAGCCCGCTGTCGTCTCCTATTGAATCGGGGCGTTGGCATTGACGCCCTCCATGCCGGCTCCAAGACGGACGACGCTGGAGGTGCCGGTTGGCGCGGAGACAAACGCGAGCGCCTCTTCCTCATTCACCACGGATCGCAACGGCACCGGGGCATAGCCATACGGGCGGCGGCTCGGGCCAGCGGCCACGGCATCAGGCGTCGGTGTCGGCAGCGGGATCCATGCGGTCAGCGGAGGAGGGGTGGAGCGGAGACCCAGTGGGCAGGGCAGGCGCATCAGCGGCCTTGTGCATCATGGGGGCGCTCACCAGCCAAGGGTCGTACCCCATGGACGCCTGGCCACGGGCACGGGGAGCACCGCAGTGGGCGCGTCCAGAAGCACAGGGACCGTTTCCAGGGGCGTGGTGAGCACCACGACGGGCGCGTCCAGCGGCGCGGTGGCTGCCAGGGGCGCCACGTCCAGCAGTGTTGCGGCCGAACCGTTAGATGGCTTGCATCCGGCGACGGAAACGGCGGAGGCCACCGACTCCATGGCGGCGAAGAGCAACGAGGCGGTAGCGGCGACCGTCCTCGCGGATCAGACGGAGGAAGAAGGAGACGAGGCTTGTCATCTCACCGACGGCGAGTGCTTCCTCTCGTCTCCTTTCTCTGTTGCCTTTTTTTCGCTCTTGTTGGCTGATACGTGCGTGATAACGTGTTTGAGATTGAAAGTGAAATCTCTATATCGATTGATGGTTACAGGCGCTACTTATACCATTTGGAGAGACGCGGGCGTAGGGAGGCGTCGGTTCCAGAGGGCATGAGCGAGAGACGTCTGTGCGGGACAAACCATGATTGTTGGATGGGGTGGGGGGAGGGGGCGCAAAAGCTACAAAAGTTCTCATCTAAAAAAGCCCTCACAAAAAATCCTTCACAAATTGGTTCAAAGTTTGGGGGGGGGGGGGGGGGGGGCACAGCCCCAGGAACACATATAGCTCTGTAGCTGTCCACTTGGGCCATTTGGACCTTTTACAACTTAGGGTTGGTTTTTGGATGCCTTGGTATGTGTGTCGACCCCCTTGGGCATCACCCCTTAGTTATGTACGAGTAGATAAACTCATAGCGTTTTCTGGGGTTTGTTTAATTATTTAAAGGCATTATAGTTGTGCAGTCTAGGAGCTTTCACGTCCTTGGTCTCCCGGACTATCCGATTCTATATCCCGGATGATTTTTGACGTCAAATGCACTTCAATCCTGACTGGGCCACGAACTGGACCAGGAGTGCTATGGGTTGGTACTTGGTACTAGGATAGTGAAGTCGATGGTTTCTGTGTTTTTGGCGTTTTTATTCTAAGACAGCCATGCTAAGATTTACTGATTCAAAATGTCTACGGATGCAATAGTTGATTCACGAGGCATGCTGAGTCAAACATGGCAACCGACACTTAACGGAATTAGAATACTTAGCAAGACTAGCAAAAATGCCCGTGCGTTGCAATGGGAAAAAAACAATATCATAGGACATAGTGCAATAAACATGACCCAATAATATGTGCATGCTCTAATATTTGAACATAGGTACCCATATGTACCGTTCACTTCAAATAAAAAACGTGTTATGGCACTGCTAATAGAACGTTATAGCATTCTGAGTAATGTCTCGCTAATAGCATGCTATTGTTGTTTATCCTCTTTGTTTCGCCGACCAGTGGTCATGGTATACACTTGCAAATATAACAAATGTACCTCACTACATCTACGGTGAATCAAGGAACTTCTACAATTGACATGAGCAGATAAACAATATATGCTCACCTCAAGGAACAAAGCCAGGTCCATTTAGATGCTACCTCCAAGTTAATATGCCATAGCGTCACACCTTGTAAAAGGAACATTGTGTTAAACCGTGAGCCACAAACAGTCTAGTTTATTGACATAATTAAAGTAATTAATTATTTTATTTGTTCCAGAACTTACGCAAGGTAGCCAACCGTTGCAGACCTCTCTTCCCTATAAATAATTCAAAGTAGACAGAATTTTTGGGCAAAAAGTCTAGTTTGTTGACATAATTAGAGTAAATTAGTTATTTACTTGATCCAGAACCTATGCAAGGTAGCCATTCGTCGCAACCCGTTCCTATAAATAATCCAAAGAAGACAAATTACCAAGTTTTGGGCAAGCAAGTTACCATTGAAACGGTGCCGTTATAAATAATTCTCAAGTGGTTGCTTGTTTATTTTTGATGAAATGCAACAGGCACCGCTTTTCATTAGTTAAGAGGGAAACAGACATGTTACAAAGTATATAGGCCATTGTAAAGTGACCGAAACAGAAGAGAAAAGGCAAACAATATTAGTTACAAGCTAGAAGGTTCACTGCAGACCATAAGACGACTGCCCCATCCATTTCACTTCTTTCATTCCCTGCATGAAGGAAGGCTCAGAGCTCTTCCGAGATAGAGGTGAATCATTAATCCACATGCCACTGCTATCTAAAATAAAGATCAATGGAACCAATGTTTTGTTGGGCTTGGCACTAATTTTAAAAATTATTAACATGCATGATAATAGCATATTTGGAATCTACACATTTTTCTGATGGATTTTCATATATGACATGTTAGATTTGGAGTTACGATTTAAAAGGTATGAATATTTTTAAAAGTATTTGATCTTTTAAAAGAAAAGAAAAGAAAAAGGTTTAAAGGGGGTTCCGAGATAGAGGTGAATCATTAATCCACATGCCACTGCTATCTAAAATAAAGATCAATGGAACCAATGTTTTGTTGGGCTTGGCACTAATTTTAAAAATTATTAACATGCATGATAATAGCATATTTGGAATCTACACATTTTTCTGATGGATTTTCATATATGACATGTTAGATTTGGAGTTAGGATTTAAAAGGTACGAATATTTTTAAAAGTATTTGATCTTTAAAAAAAAGAAAAGAAAAAGGGGGTTCAAACCCGCGATCTCCAACATGGTAGCCAAAGGCCCCAACCACTGCGCTACATGCATGATTTTTCTAAAGGATGGGATTCCGGTCTATTGACCTAAACTGACCGCGGCAAAATAAATATAAGAAACGAAACGTTTTTTTCTACTTACTGGTGGCATGGTGGGTAAATATTCACAATTTTGGGGGTAATTTAGATGACGGACGACAGAAACACTATTTGCTTTATTATTAGGTAGAGATTGTGAGCTTCGAAGTTAAAATTCCTCAACTTGATTCTCAAAAAGAAATTCCTCGACTCATGGACGAAAGAGCACCTAGAATAATATGGTACACTTCCTTAGTCTCCTTGATGATGGCCCCGTACCTCTCAAGCGAATCTTCTTTGATGTCATCAACCACACTTGTGCAGTTCAACGCTACACACATATTTTTGCATGCTGTCGGAAAATATTTTTATTTATTTATGATGTTGCATGAATGCGTGTGTAAAGTGTTGATATTGTACTCCATGTTTTTAATGGAAACCATGTCGAAACCGAAAAAACAAAAGAAATTCCTTCGGGAGACTGGACGGCGTTTGTTCCCTTTCCGACTCCGATACAACGTGGAACCGAATCTCTGGTCTCCATCCACCGTAGGTCACGAGACAGCCGAGCAATCTCAGCCGTCAAAACCCATCTCCTGCGGCCAGGCGGACTCCTCTCCGGTCACCCCCCGCCCCGTCCCGTGCCTGACCTAAAAAAGATCCAATCCCGACCCAACCCCCTCGCGGCTCTAAAATCTCTCCCCCGTAGCCTCGCCACCGATGTGCCCTAGCGGCTAGAGCTCCCGCCGTCGCCGTCGCCGCCCACCCCCAAACCCCCACGCCTCTCCCTCGCCGCCGACGCCGAAGCCTCACCCCCCAAACCTCGCAAACCCCGCTGCACTCACGCCCCCCCAAACCCTCGCGCCTCACCGCGCGCGTCGCGCCGGCGTCTCGTCGCTGCCATCGCCGTCGGGGCTCTACCTCATCGCCGCTCCCCTGGCCTGCCGTCTCCACCCCGCCCGCGCCCCAATCTCGGACCGCTGGGTTTTTGAGGTACGAACGAGCTTGTACTCATCCACTGTTTATTGATTTCCTGGCTGTTTAATCCCGAACTAACTTGGCAAAATTCTGGGCGCGCGCCGTCTAGATCCGCCGCTGGCCATGGCGGGAGCAGAGGCTGCCGCGGATTCATCGGGCCCGCGATTCGCCCCTGACGACCCGACGCTCCCTGCGCCTTGGAAAGCACTAATCGACGGCGAGACGCTCTACTACTGGAACCCTGAGACGAACCTCACTCAGTATGACAAGCCGGGTGCGGCCGCGCCTCCCGTACCCGCGGCTGCGCCAGCGCCAGCGCCCGGGGCTTTTGCGCAGCCTGGCATGCAGCAGCAGCAGCAGCCACAGCAGCAGCAGACGGCACAGCAACCGCCGTTTCAGTATCAAGGTCAGCAAGCACAGCAACCGCAGTTTCAGTATCAGCAGCAGCAGCAGCAGCAGCAAGAACAGATGCCGAACCAGCAGGGGTCACAACAGCCACTAGCTCCTCAGTACCCAAATGCTGATCAGCAGCCAATGCCATATCAGCACGGTCATTATATGCAACCCCAGCAGCAATATTCATATCAGGTAGGCCAGCAGCCACAAATGCCGCCAACTCAGTATAATCAAGGTCAGCAGATGCCAATCCCGCAAGCTGCCAATCAAGGTCAGCAGCCAGCGATGCCACCAGGAGCTTACAATCAAGGTCAGCGTCCACCGATGCCGCAAGCTGCCTACAGTCATGGCCAGCGCCCCCCTATGCCACAATCTGCCTACAATCAAGGCCAGCAGCCACAAATGCCGCATGCTTCTTACAATCAAGGTCAGCAGTTGCAGGGAACAAGGATGCCTCACACTCAAGTGCAACACGCACAACAATCACCAGGCTTTCATCAACCTGCACAGGCTTCACAAGGGTTGCAAGCTTCACAGCCTCAAGTACCTCAAATGTCCCCCCAACAGGGCCAACTCCAGCATGGCTTCAAGTTCACCCCTCAACAGGGAAAACAACCACATCATGGTCATCTTGTCACCCAACATGGGCAACAAAATACCACGGCGAAGGTTGATGCAGGAGCTCATCCTGAAGGAAAGCAGACTGGCTTTTCCTTACCGCTTAGTCAGCAGCATGGCCAAGTTCCTCTTTCAAACCAGACGTTGCCTTCTGGTCATCAACGTCCTGAAGCCCATAATCAAGTAAATATTCATGGAGTCGGAGGGCCACCATATCCTGCAAAGCATCATCTTGGCGGATCATCCCCAGGTGAAACTAATAACGTTAGTTTCTTGAGCGCACCTGCTCAAACACATCAAGGCGGAGTGGATACTAATTACCGGCAACAACTGGCTAGTAGCCATGTAGTTCCCAATCATATTGCTCCTTCACCAGGTCGACCTCCAATGGGTTTCAAGAGGGGCAATAGTGAAGATCAATTTGAAAAAAATGAGCCTCTCTCCTCTGGGAGGTTTGATGGAATAAATACTCTCCATCAGCAGCCAAAACTTGCCGCTCTTCCACCCTCACAAAACCACCTGGTAATATACTACATCCCTATTAGGTTAGGTGTTAATGAGATCAGCATTCCTTATTTTATTACTAAATTAAACTGCCAAAACATTTTACATTTGTGGACAGAAAGTGTACATTGTGAAGTTCCTTAACTTTGTTATATCTTGTTTCATGAAATTTATTTTTTATCAGAATATTATGATTGGTATGGAGATTTTTTGTAATGAAATATAAAAAGTCTCGCAACTGTGTATTTTCTTCTATACTTCAAATTATGTTCTTATAGTTTGAATTCTTTCTATCAATTCTATATAACAATCTCTCTGTTTATGAAATTGGCACCACTAACTCTATTGTTCATAATCTTGTACAGCAGGATATGCGGAATGGCCCACCTTATTCCCAGCCAGATAATTTTGGTGGTTATAACATGGCACCTCCACATTTGGTACAAAACCCACTTAACAATGGTCCATTTCCTATTGGAGCTTTAACGAGGCCACCATCCGGAACATTTTCTCCTCCTGATTTCCCAAGTGTCGCTTCAGTTGATGCATATCGTCAACACCATGAAGTAACTGCAGTGGTAATGACTCAATTGCATGGCAATATTATCTTAAAATAACTGAAACATGGTTCACAGCTTAACATAATCTCCATATAATGATGATTCTCCTTTTCTCTGTCCTGTTGCCTTCTGAACTATTGTTGACACGCTATTCCAAATGCAACTTAACAGATATTTCAGTAATTTGACCCGATTGTAGGAAGATGATATTTTTGTAGAATATACATAAATCTGTGATTTATGTGATGCATATATCTCCTATTAATCGCACCAAATAATACAGGAAACAGATAGATGGAATATTTCTAAAATCCTATCTGGATATGCTAGTATTTTCATGTGCAAATACATTCTGTTTGATATACTATGATGGCAAGGAATGCCTTGTTTCTTTGGCAAGGTAACTCATGATATCTGCAGTTGGCCATAATTGTTTTATGTACTATTCAAACAAGGAGCTTCAAATCCTTGTGGGGCTTACAAATGCATGCGCTTTACTGCCACGACATCACCTGTTGATTTCTAGTTGAATTACCAATCTCTTATCTTTTGTTTTCATTTACTATAAAGCTGTGTCACATGTTATCCCGTTTCTTAAAAATATTCAGGGCGAGAATGTTCCTCCTCCATTTATGACATTTGAGGCTACTGGATTTCCCCCCGAGATCTTGAGCGAGGTATGCTTTCTCTTGAGTTGTATTTTAGTATTGGTGCTTGGAAGTTATGTTGTTTGTTTCTTATATTTCCATTGTTAGCATGGGCCTCAACAAAGACTCCTTAGAAGTCAAAACTAGAATTTTCGGTACTAAACAAATTGCATGTCATATGCTGTCATGCTGGATACCCTAATTTAACTAGTGTCGTCAGCTGGGCAGTGTAGTGACATACTTGTTGCTATTTTCTGCTGACAACTATCGGAAGAATTGATGTTCTTTCAGAATATAAAATGTGGCTGAGGTTTCCTGCTTCTTGTCTCTGCCTCTGAATCTACAAAGAGCCCCTTCTTCATGCCTTGAGCTGCTTAAGTAAGCAGCCATATTCATTTAGGGTAGCAATTAGCTTTTCTTTCTCATCATAGATAGTGTCTTTCTGCAGATGCTTATGTGCTTATGATTCTTCATTTTGCCACTCAGGTTCATGCTGCTGGCTTCTTAAACCCCACCCCAATTCAGGCTCAAACATGGCCTGTTGCACTTCAAAGCAGGGACATAGTAGCTATTGCGAAGACAGGATCGGGGAAGACACTGGGGTACCTTATTCCTGCTTTTGTACATCTGAGGAGATGCCAAAACAATCCAATGTCGGGCCCTACAGTGTTGGTTTTGGCCCCTACTCGTGAGCTTGCTTCACAAATACAAGATGAAGCAATTAAGTTTGGTCGATCATCTAGAGTGTCATGCACAGTAAGTTTGGACCTTTACTCTTCTATATGAATGCACATGCTTTCATTTATCTTGAGATACACTGGATGACATCTGATCATAATCATGGGAATTACATATAAGTGTTGCCTCGTAGGAATATGCATATAATTGTTAAATGCAATGTAGACAGTTGATGCTCAATAAAAGATACTGTTAATGTAGAAACCGAGCCTTGTCTTGGAATGGTCTTCCATGAACCTGTATGCCTTGTCCTTTTTGCCTTTTAGGAGATGTGCTACATTTCCTGGGTTCTGTTGCAATCTTTAATATATGTTCATTTTTTTGTTTATTTTTCCAGTGCCTGTATGGTGGAGCTCCAAAGGGACCTCAGCTCAGAGAACTTGAGCGTGGAGCAGATATTGTGGTAGCTACACCTGGACGACTCAATGATATTCTGGAAATGAGGAAGATTAGCCTCCATCAGATTTCATTACTTGTGCTTGATGAAGCTGACCGCATGCTTGACATGGGCTTTGAGCCACAAATACGGAAGATTGTGGACGAGATTCCTCGTAATAGACAAACTCTGATGTACACTGCCACTTGGCCAAAGGAGGTTACAAAAATAGCTGGGGATTTATTGAGAAATCCTGTCCAGATCAATATTGGTAGCATTGATGAACTTGTTGCCAACAAATCCATCACACAGGTATTCATATGGCCATGCTTTTGTTTGTTTGCCATACTGAAAGTTTGATATATCATATTATTTGGCGATTTTTATGTTTTGTCTATTTCTAAGGTTCACCCCTCGTGTATGGTGCAGTATGTAGAGATGGTTCCACCCATGGATAAGCAGCGTCGCTTGGAGCAGATTCTTAGAGCTGAAGAAAGGGGCTCAAAGATCATCATATTTTGCTCAACCAAGAAAATGTGCGATCAGCTTGCTCGTAGCATTGGTCGTAGTTTTGGTGCTGCAAGCATTCACGGCGACAAATCACAGGGTGAAAGGGATCATATTCTAGGTCAGTTTCGGGCTGGTATTGTGCCAGTATTAGTGGCCACAGATGTTGCTGCTCGTGGACTTGACATCAAAGACATCAGGTGAGCTTTTTTGGTTGTCACATGTTAAAATCTTCTGGTATTAAATATCGTTTCATTTCAAGCCTAGTGATTTTTGTTGATTGTTCTGCCATTTCTCAATGTTGTCGCATGTTTTGTTTAAAGAGTGGTGATCAATTATGACTTCCCAACTGGGATCGAAGACTATGTGCATCGCATAGGGCGTACAGGAAGGGCTGGGGCTACTGGAGTTGCATACACTTTCTTCTCTGAGCAAGATTGGAAATATGCTGCTGATTTGGTGAAAGTCTTGGATGGTACTGGTCAGCAGGTACCTCCAGAGCTGCAACAGATGGCTGCACGGGGTGCGTCTGGTGCTCCAAGAAACCAGGCTGGTGGCATGAGCCGTTGGGATGGTCCTGGTGGTGGTAGTCGTTTTGAATCTGCTGTTGGCGGCCCTGGTGGCTATGGTGGAATTAGGGAGGGCCCTGGAGGCTTTGGTGGTCGAGATGGGCCAGGTGGATTTGTTGATCGGGATGGCCTGGGCAGATTTGGTGATCGAGATGGCCCTGGCCGCTTTGGTGGTCGAGAGACTCCTGACGGCTTTGGTGGTCGGGATGGCCCTGGTGGCTTCGATGGACGGATGGGCCCTGGTCCTGGTGGCTTTGGTGGACGGGAGGGGCCTGGTGGATTTGGTGGAAGGGAGGGGCCTGGTGGATTTGGTGGAAGGGAGGGTCCTGGACCTAGTGGCTTCAGCGGGAGAGGGGGGCGTGGGTCTGATGGCTTTGGCAGGAGAGGTGGAGCAAGCCCTGGTAGATTTGGTGGTCACGGTGGAAGGGGTGATTCTCCTGGTTTTGGTGGTCGTGGTAGGGGTGGTTCTTCTGGTTTTGGTGGACGAGGCCGGGGTGACTTCTCTGGTGGACGTGGTGGAAGAGGGCGTGGATTTGGAGGACGGGGACGTTCTGACCGAGGTCCACATGATCGTTTTATCTCAGATGGACGTGGAAGGTATGATGGCCGTCGAGGATTTGACAAGGGTCGAGGCAGGAGCTACAGCCGTAGCCCAGATAGAAGCCGCTCGCGAGGCTATGACAGAAGAAGTGATAGCAGGAGCCTAAGTAGTAGGAGCAGAAGCCGTAGCAGAAGCTGGTCACGCAGCAGGAGCCGCAGCAGGAGTTGGTCACGGAGCCGCAGCCGTAGTCGCAGCAGGAGCAGAAGCCGTGATCAGGGTCCAGTAGAACGCAGGCCGCGGGTAAGATCTGGTTTTGATGTGCTGCCACCTGCAACTGAAGCTGGAGCTGCTGTAACTGGGCCACTTCCTGTACCACTACCTGGTTCAGTGTCTGACGGTACTGCACCCATACCTAGACAATCGCTGGCTGACGCATCTGATATGTCACCTATGTCGCCTGGTGGCTTGGTCCATGTCCAAGAGGGTGCACCGTTCATGGGTGGGAACGATGCTAACATTAGCAGCAGACAGGCTGACCAGCCTTCCCAAGCGACTGATCTAGCAATACCACCGAGCTTCTCTGCAGCTGCAAATTTTCCAGGGCCGGCAGTTCAGCAGGATGCCCCATGATGTAACCTGGTAAGAATGTATTCAATTTTGCATTTTACGAGTTTGTTCTGTCCATTATGTACTCTTTTCATACCCAAAAGAATTTAAGCTTATTGCTGCTAAGTTCTACCGCCGGATGATCTTACTTTCCTAGATTTTGCTTAACTTCTAGATGGTGTGCTGAACATAATCCAACCAAGTAAATGTTGAACGAACTGCAATGCCATATGCAAGTCACACTACTTTGTCATTTTACTTATGATCCATGGTGAAGCATGGGCAGTAGTTTACAGGACATTTGTCAAAGCTACTTGATCTGCCTGTTCTTTCTACATGGAAGACAATAAGCTGGACAGAGCGAATTGTCAATTCATTTGAAATTTGAAACGTATAAATGGAGATTATGTGGGTACAGATTGTTGAAGTAGCTCAGGTACAGGCAAGTGCGTACTTGTGCTACCTGCATATGCACTGAAATATTGAAATTCTCATGTATTTTTTCCGCAAATCTTGTTCTGTATACTGTATAACATTAGTCGACTGTAGCAACGAGAAAGAGTAAGAGTTGGGCGTTTTCTGTTGAGTAGCTGTACCTTTCAAGTTCTAGATAGTGAATATAGTGGTCATTGACTAGGTTATGGTACGACGAAAAGAGTTGGGTGTGTTTCTGTGCCCATTCAATCTAGAATATCATGGTTCTTGTGCATGATGCTTGTATACAATTTCTTTACTGCGTCAGGTGGTGCGCACAGGTGGGCGAGTCGGTGCCTATGGTGGGATAAGGCGCAGGGTGGCGCCTATGATCCGTGAGAGCGGCCATGCTGAAAACACTGATATAATTACAAAGGTTGCCAATCTGTGGAACCAGCCGTATTCCTTTTTTCCAAGACTTGCACTCATGCAGGTGCCTGATTATGCTGCACTCATGTTCCATTGTCACACACCCATGTTGGTCGGATGTTTGTTTGCCGTGTCCAGTAGTGGTGATTTGTTCTATGATGTGTAAATTTCCCCCTAAGGGCAGCTGCATAATTACTGTTACATTTGGTTTGTTGTGAACCTGCAACTGCTGCCTGTATGGTCTATAGCTCACTTTCTACGCGTATAATATTTCATTCGACATTTTTGAAACCTCGTTCAAGGAACACAAAAGAACATATCTTCTGTCATTTTTGTGTAAAATTCAAGTTAAGTAACTATTTGACAAACCTGTGTGATTGTACGCTTGCACCGACCCTGATAAAAACACCGGTTCAAAGAGAAAACAAATATAAGACGTTTCAGATCACTGCTACAAACGGAGTAATCACTATCTTTTTTCCCCTGTGTTCTCTTTATTGGAACTATGTGTACAAGATAAAACCACGTGACACATAAGAGCGTTTAAATCACTAAAGTAGTGATCTAAATGCTTTTATATTTCTTTATGGAGGGAGTATTTAAAAAATTGTGTACAAGAAAAACACAATATACTAGTAGCAGTTGTTGGTGTTGCCAATGATCCAATCGAACTAACGTATTCGAATGCCCACAAAAAAAAAGAAGAACTAACGTATTCGAAGATCAGAAGATCAATATAAAGTCACTAGCTTTTCCATTTGCATAGGGTGGCACAATGTATGCATCTAAGTTTGTTTTTCTTTTTGAAAAGGAGGAAGACCCCCGGCCTTTGCATCTAGAATAAATATGATGAAGCACCGCTCCACCAAAGACGTGCTCAAGAATAAATAGAAACCTAGTCCATGAGGATTTGAACCTAGGTGTTGGGTTTGTACATCCACTCCCCCAATTAGTTGAGCAAACCCAGGTGTCATGGTTTGTACATCTAAGTTTGTGGGAATGCCTATGTTGCAGGTCCGAGTGTTCTCATTATTTCTAAGTTATTCGTGTGACATGAAGCTTTTTTTTTTTGAACATCAATACAGACACAAGTGCTCATATACACGCGCATACACTCACCCCTATGAACGCACACACGCACACCCTACCCCTATGAGCACCTCCGAAAGACTGAGCCGGCATATCATCTTGAGATTTACGAAGTCACCGTAGACGTCTCGTCGTCGACGGGAACGTCTCCTCTCACTGAATGCGCATCGCCGGAAATCCTGAAATAAATTCGAGCATTAGGATTTAAACTCTGGTGGGCTGGGGATACCACAGTCCCTCTAACCATCCAATCACAGATTGGTTCGCAGCGACATCAAGCTTTAACAGTAAAACAAGTGCAATTCTGTTGTGCTATTTGTTTGCTATTAGCATCTGAAGTTCATGCTTTCCATTTCTAAACATGTACAGAGAAAAAAGCACCTGAAGCCAACTTTAACAGCAACTTTAATAGTGAAGAAAAAACTCATCTGCGCGGCATGATCACCCCGCAGGCAGCCAGATTGCCGTAGTGTGCAAGAGAAAAACTTTGAACCAAATTGATATCAAGCCTCCCGAGGTGATCGGCCACTACCTTGCGAGATCCCGTGCCAATCATTACACAAACTTATGCTCGGTTGCTTCCTTGACGAAATTTCCTCCGCCTTATATATTATAAAGCACGAACACCGATCACAAGATAACTGTCGGCGCGAATGGCCATCAAGCCCAAAAGGAAAAAAAAGAAGACAAGAATGCCAACAACGACAACTTGACAAGCACCGGTGGTTGCCACCCGTGCGCCCTCCATCTACGTCCCACCACTCGCCCTGGCACTGGACCGCCGCGTACCAAACAACACCTCCAAAAAGGAATGCGACGCCAATGACACTGCTTTCCGGACAAGTCATAGGGTTTCCCCGGCACGCGGAGGGGAGTGGGGGATGGGTAGCACCGACGCCCTTCAGGAAGGAATGGCGGCACCCACCGGCGTCACCGCGTCGGAGTCGGGCAGGGATTTCTTCCGCACCCCCATGCCCCGGCACCCACTAGAACGGAGCCATCCCACCATCTTGCCACCCGCAAGCACGCGCCACCACGGTCTTGGACCTATCCAACACCACCACGAGGTCTAAGAGAGAAGAGGCAAGAAGCGCCCAGATGGTACGGGTAAAAGCACTGGAGCCAAACGGGAGGGAACTACCTCCACCGCGGCCGGGCCCATATCGGGACCGCAAAGCCTCGGCCACCGCGCTGCTGCACGCAGGCAACCGAGCCACCACCCGCCACCAGCCCGACGCACCTTTACCGCGTCCCGAGAGCCACGCCGACGCCACGCCTGCCGTTGGAGGCCGCTGCATAAACGAGGTTTTGTTTTTCTGATGGATCTGGCGAGACGATGGAAACCGAGAGAGCGAGCCTGAGTCGTGCATCATGGCGATGGAGAGCAGCGAACAGGCGAGATGGGTGATTCCTTTTGGAGCGGTCGTGCGTTGTGGGCTGGTGGCGATGGAGAGCTCTGTGGGTTGTATATGGGCTTAGGCATGGGAATGGATGTGCACGTCTGGGGCTGGGCCTTTATAAGTGTACAAATAAGAAAAAAATCTACTGGACATGTAGTTGCGAGTTGGGCCACGCCTGGGGCTATAGCCCCAGTTGCCCCAGGCTCAATTCCGCCCCTGTGTAGGCCGCCACACCTTTTGCCATCGCCTAGGGCTGGCCCTGTCTGTGATGTCAATGGTGGCAACTAGTGTCTCCATTGCACATGCCCATGATGATCATGCCGTGCAGATGATTTTCGATTTTTGTTTACTGTTAATAAAGCTAGCTTCTTACCAGCAGCAGCAGGAGCTCGTTTATCTGTACATGTTTAGAAAACGAAGGATAAGCTTCTGAGGCTAATCGCACACACATAGTAGTATATCAGAATTAACGGTCCAAGCTAAAAGCAGAGATTTATAGCTTTTTTCGTGTTATATAAAGGTCGTTGTCACAAAGATAACTTGGAAATGATGGGAGCACTCAGACCTGAAAGGACATAGCCCAAATCGTTTTCTGGACTCGTTTTTGTCTGAAGGAGCACTTGCGGTCACATACAAGTCGGCAGTAAAACTGCCCTCTAAAAAAGAGTTGGCAGTAATTTGAGGAACATATATACAAATAGGCCTCAAAACCATACGCCACTTTACATAATCAAGAAACATGAGTCGTAAGGACCAAGGAACGGTCCGTGATTTGCACCATCTTGTCACTAATTAACAAGTACTCCCTCCGTTCCTAAATACTTGTCTTTCTAGAGATTTCAACAAGTGACTACATACGGCGCAAAATGAGTGAATCTACACTTTAAAATATGTCTACATACACCCGTATGTTGAGTCCATTTAAAATGCCTAGAAAGACAAGTATTTGGGAACGGAGGGAGTACGTTTGTTTCGCTATTATGTCAACAAGTGGGGTGGTGGCGCAGTTGGCTAGCGCGTAGGTCTCATAGCTGAATTTGCGAGTGATCCTGAGGTCGAGAGTTCGAGCCTCTCTCACCCCACCAAAAAAATGACCATCGTTGTGATGAAAAAGCTCAGTGGCCACTTGGGTCGCCACATGTGCACCTGAATCATCAGGTGAAACCGAGCAAGTCTGAACTTGGTCTACTTTTTACGTTTTTTGCTGTTACGTTTGATGCCTCTCTGCCTTGGCGTGTAACCTCATCTTCCTCTCTGATGGCTCGAACCACAACTCAAATAGCTAACGGTAAGCACAATTTTGCAAGGCTAGTAAGCACAGAATTTTGAACAGGAAGAAAACCCACAAATGTTCAGAAAACATTAAAACAATGCGGTGGAAATGGGAGCTTTGTTAATTAAGTACTCCCTCCGTTTCAAAATATCTGCAGCCCTCTTTTGCATGCTGTCGATCTTGCTCAAAACAAGCTCCATCTCTCCTAACATCTCCCTGACCTCATTAATTAGATGGCCTAGATATGACGTACCTGATCTCACTAAACATAAATTCGGAGTCGTGTTAGGAGGGGTTTAAGTAAAACAAGGCGTACTGTTACCCAAGGGTGTGGCCAATGCTGGTGGTTCACTTGACGCTTCAGCAGTGCCACCTTCATGCCCTCCTTCCCTTATCAGAAGCCAAATCTTTATGTTTGTTTTCTTGAGCATCGCCGTTCAAATTATCCTTTTGTCTCCTCAGGCTTCATAATCTTCTGAGGCCTCATTGGTGCTTCACATTCAGGGACTGATGCCGCATGCAGTTTGCGGCCCCGGTTCTCTTGTTCGTGGAGAAGGAAGGATTTCTAGTAGGACATGATGCAGATAGGCTTTGGTAGGCTTCGCTTTCTTCTCGGATGCCATCTTCTTCTTTTGCACTGTTGATTTTTTGCAACCTTCCAGACTTTATCCCGACTGTTCGCATGTTTTTAACCATCTCCAAGAGCAAGCAAGAATAAGACTGTGAGCACAAGATTGAAGAATAATTATCCCTTTTTCCCCTGAAGTTTATTTCAGTCTTACAGAAGCGGAAGATTGAAGAATGATTGTTCTTTTTTTTTCTTTCAAAAAGCTTATTCCAGTTTTATATACGGAGCCAAACAGCCAATCATCGACCAGAAGCATGCTAAAATGGATACAAGTGTGGCACAGACCCGACGGGTGCAAAAACAGCTTGCATCACGATTTTCCAGAGTCACAGTAAACACCAGTTCATCAAAAATCAGATCCATGGAGGGAAAACAGCACCGTAGCTCCGATTTTATAGCATAGTTGAATAGATGTTTAATTGTTTGGCAAAGTAGAAGCATCAGCCATGTTAACACTATGCAATTCTGAGCCATCAGCTCATCAAATAGGTGTTCCTCCTGTCGGCATTTCCAACTTTCCCCTGAATTGTGTCAGTTCCAGCCTGAATTTATCGCATTTCGAGCGATCGCCGCATATTTGTTTGCCAGTGTCAGCTACTTTACTCAATAACATGGCATATCTCATGGTATTTTCTGATTGGTCTATGCCATGGCCGCCCAGGCATTTCTCATTGCATTGTTTCATCTGCTCTTCTTTAAATTTGGCTGTCCACCTGGGCACTAGGTATTGCTTTGCCCTGGTATTTTCGTCGACCCCAAACTGTGTGAAGAGTCTGAATATGTGGCAGCACGGTATGCCGTCCCTAGTGAAGTTAAGTTTGCGCATTCGCATTTGATCGCGTTGTTGCCAGGTTCAACTAACAGTTCGAAGGAATTCCTGTCAAACTCTGAATCTATGTTACATGTTGCTACTATGAAGCCTCCAAGCTTCTCCCGTGCTTTCCTCACTACGTGTAATAACTTACAAAACCTGTGTTTTATACTTGTTGCATGACCTCCGAAATTGCTTTTGCTACAGCTTCATCCTGGTCTGTTACGATTGCTCTTGGCATTTCCCCTCCCATTCCCTTCTATTTTTTGTTTCGAACGACACATAAGATGAAATGCCGCGCCAAGATTTCATTTTCGTGTGAACATGAAAATCGCCTTGCACTAAACTACGCGAGGCTACACTGGCACAATGGCATGTTTCTTCACCGGAGAAATTTACCGTGAACCGAAAAAACGAACTAAACTGGCAAAATTTCTTCCAAAGATACGCATACATTTTCATCTTCTCTTGCTCTTCAGTTTACTCTTTACTTCAAATCTCCTGCCTCCTGTCTTCCCTCCTCTCTGCTTGAGTTTCTTCTGCTCCTTGCTGCGCCTCTCCTTCCCTTTGCCCTTGCCGGCCGCGTCCCCGTCCGAGCCTTCACCGTCTGAGCCTCCAAACCCGGTGAGCTTCTCGTACTCGTCTTCGTCGATCACTCCACGCTTCAGCTTCTTCAGGAGGCGGTACTCGTTTGTCAGCTCATCCATGTCCTCCTTGGTCTGGATTGTCTGGCGCTGCTTGCCCGTCTGCTTGCGCTTCGGCTTATCGGGCCTCTCCCGAGGTACCCTCTTCTCTGGAACTGGCGGCTCATTTGCTAGTTCTTCAGCTTTTCTTTTCAATGCCTTCTGGCGCTGTTTCTCCCGAGTTTTATCCCTGCAGTGAACCAAGGCAGGAAACATGCCATCAATCCCCACTGCTGATACTAGATAAACTTACAACTCTTGCCATCCAAACATATGAAAGGTATTTTGAGGGTTTCATTTTGACAGGGTGAATGTTTAGTTGTGCATGTTCTGCTCAAACAAATACCGTGGATCATATCACATATCACCATTTAATGGCCTTTTTAAAAAGAAAATGGATCAGCTGAGACAATGCAAATATAATGCTGTATTCATGGACACGGTTCTTACTTGAACTTGATTTGTGAAAAATCAATGTTGCCAAGTGGAAAAAATCCCTTTAGTGAAAGATTATTGTGCTTCACTTCTGGCATGGATGGGATCTGGAGTAATCCATACTCCATGGCCAGTTTGTTGTTGCTAGGACAGGCTGAAGCTTGGAGCAAGCTAGCAAGCGAGAGGTACTCCCGATCAAGTGAGTTGGGGGTACTTATTGGGACAGCGAGGGGTTTGGTTTTTGGCGCGGGTTTGGGATTTGAATATTTGAACCACAATAAAGGCAGAGCAAAGCACACCAGGCAATAAAGCAAGCGTTGATCCGAGGCTTTTTTGGGTACAACGGCGAGCTATCAAAAGCAACGCGGTATCCGGCGTGCCACCCACCATGCAAGCAACGACCTTTTTGCCATACTTTGCCTTCGAGAGCTAGTGAGTATGTACGCTTCGTCATGTCATTCTTTTCTTAGATTCACAGAAAGCGATAATCTCGCCGGCACACTGGATTGAACATCCATTTTCTGGAGTAAAAGCATGATTAGTCATTCTCTAAATAAATCAAACAAAAAACGTGCGTATTCTAGAAAAAACAACAGCCGACTCTGGATTTTTATAAAGCGGTGGGACGATTACATAATTAAGAAGAACCAAATAGAAGGGTACAATAACAGCATAACAGGGGAGGTTTACATATTCGACGGCAAGATACAGGATTACATGCCACACAAACGTAGTCTAAATGGTAACACGGTAGGAAGACTTCCGCCCACAGGTACTCCTGTTGTGACCGGTGCCGCCGCAGCTGGTGCACTTGCGAGCCGACGATCCACGTGGATGGGGCACGGTGTTCATCGGGCACTTCGCAGCATAGTGGTCAGGCGCCTTGCACGTGCGGCACTTAGGCACGGCCGGGGACGCTGTCGACCTGCGAGACCTACGAGGGACAGGTGCGCCATCAAGAGACACCACAGCTTTGCGCTTCTTGCGGGCACCGGGGCTCTCTATCGGCGACTTGAACCTGCTCTTCTTCGGCCTGCCACGGGAACGAACACGAGGCGGAGCTAAAACAACACCAGTAACGAGAGGCTCTGAAGCATGAACAGTTGAAAGGCCGGAGGGAATGACGCCCTCCTTCACGGATGGAACTACAGTCATAGCAGAAACAGCGAGCTCGAAAGCCGGCCTAGACTTTGTAGCCATGGAGACCAACTCCATGGCAGAGGCGTATATGAAGCAGTGCATCGCAGCTTTATCAGCCGCGTCGCCGTGGGCCTGAACATACTGATGCGATCCGACCGGTATACCTAGGCCCGGATATTTTGACTAAGAGGCCTGGAGGCAGCTGCGGCACACCTAGGCCGACAAGGACCTACACAACAACGGCGACAAAAAAAAAAGCTAATGCATAGCCAGACTAGTTGCAAGAGTTCAACTTGGTTGACGTCAAAATACGGAGGCATGACGTACGCATAGAATGTGACGGCAGGGCATGCCGGAGTGCTCGAACATCTTGCAGTCACAAAAGTAAGAATCACCAGATTGGTTGCGGGTGACTTGAAACACGGTTGTCCCGCCGTCAGAATATCCGGGCCGTCTCACCAAAACAGCAGCGTATAAACCGAGTTCTTCGTTATCACGGCGACATACAAAGGAACCAGCACGAAAGAGCTCCCTGTCAAAACGAGAAAACAAAGCCCTCGTGTAGACTTTGGCTGCGTGCCTCTCCAGGGGCACGCCTACAGTCAGGTGCCGTAGTGTCTACTACCAAAAGAAAGTATATAAGAAAAATAAACAGAGAGAGTGAGTAGACGAGCATAATAACAAAAAATGCAAAGCCCAAGAGAGGGAGGAAAAACCTGATTAGTGGCGTGGGATTCCTTGGCCACGTCAGCAACGCGGTCGGCGATGAGCCTATTATACTGCGACACGAAGTGATGCATTGGAGATGCCGGAGCGATGTACTCCCTCAGTTCCAAAATAGATGACCCAACTTTGTACTAACTTTGTACTAAAGTTAGTACAAAGTTGGGTCATCTATTTTGGAACGGAGGGAGTAGGTCTTAAGCAGGTGGTTGGCACTCTCGCTGCGTTGAGTACTAGTCATGCCAGCACAGAATGTCTCCGTGAAGTAGGGTTTTGCCCACATCTCTCTATTGTCGTAGGCGCGCTGGAGAAACTCGTTGTCAGCCAACCCATACGCAGCAATCAACTCAGACCAACGTGCCTCAAACTCATCAACCGCTACGATCTCGTCGAGGAGACCATGCAGATGAGCTTTAAACTCGTTGTCCTTGGTGTATATTGGACCTAGCGACTCCTTGGCCTTCTTCAAAACGTGCCATTTGCACCAGCGATGACGTGTGCCTGGGTACTCTTGCTCTAGAGCAACCCTCATCTGATGGCATTGATCTATAATGCAAGAGAAATAACGGGCATTATTAGAACACTTTCTCACACTACGTTATATGGAAGGGAAGACAACCAAAAAAAAACACATACCAGTTAAGACCGTGACAGGGCGTTTGCCACCCATAGCATGAGCGAAGACTCGGAAACACCAGCCGAAAGCATCAATAGTCTCTTCGGTGAGAAGCACAGCACCAAACATAACACTTTGAAAATGGTTGTTTACACCGACAAACAATCCAAAGGGAAGGTTGTACAGATTGGTCCGATAAGTGGTGTCGAACGTGACAACATCACCAAATGCCTCGTAGTCCGCACGGCTAGAGCCGTGAGTCCAAAATAAAGACCGGATCCTACCAGCAGGGTCTAGGTCCATCTCTATAACTAAACCGGGATCAGAGGCTTTCATATTATCAAATATCTCAATAGTTTTTGACATGTCTTCAACTATTGACTCCTGAGCCAACCTGCCGCACAACGACCTAATAGACTGGCGAGTAAATGGTACATGCCCAGTATCGCCATGCATCGACCCAACAATCGAACAAACACGTGATATTTGAACATTGTTCAACCTCAAGTGCCGAACTAGCTCTCGGGTCATCTGGTCTATACGACTATGGGAATTCCACTGGCGTTTTTCGCCACAGCTAACTGATAGAGGATGGTTGTGCTCATCAACGAATTTTCTTACATACCATGAATCATCATCGCTGCGGAGCAAAGTAAGGCTAGATACGCAACCAGTACGCGCAGTCCTAGCACCATCTGTCTTGTCATGCCCCTGCAACATATTTTAAATATTTTAAATATTAATGAAAATATACCGTACAACTATTTGTTCTACGGTCAGGGTGTAAAAAAAGAATTGATGAAAGAAGCTAACCTGACAGGCGCACACAAGATCTTGACGAGTTTTTCGGCCACATTTGCTTGAACGACTGCGTCCATATCTAATGCCAAATCCTTGCTCCCAAGAGAACATGTTGTAAAACTCATAAGCTTCTTGAATAGACTCGAACACGGAACCCTCGTTGGGCTCGAATATGCAACGTTCTCCCCGTATGGAGGCATCACGCATAGCGCGCTCAACGGCTCCATAGTTCCAGTTCGTTGGCAACCGTGGACCAACCACACGCCTAATATAACATACAGACAATAAATAAACCACACCCTATAGCTTTTTTACACATAGCACGGCACAGAAAGAAACTACCTGTCCGGGATGCTCCTGGCGTTACCGATGCTGTGTAGCTCATCGCTGGAAAGAGCCATCCAAACAGAAGCGTTCTTATTGCCAGATACAAACGATCAAGGAGTGTTGTGACCATCGGCCGGGGCGACCCTATATTTATACGACTCATGAGCTACGTTGGCGCCATCGTTTTGGTTAGGCGCGAAAGCAACGACGGGGGTGAACTTGGCGGGAAGCGTTCTATCGCGCGGGAACTAAGGAGCCGAGGAAAAACATGGGCACCGATGGGTCAGTAGGTGGACACTGGCTTTTTACAACGTGTTGGAGTACGCTTTTCCCGGGTGGAGGAGGCGTGTGGTATAGGCTCTTTTTTCGATAGAACACAAAGGCTGGTCGCGCTCCCGATGGCGGCTGCATATATACAAGACCGAAAAGCCTATCCGGGGCACCGACGAAACGAAAGGCAACTATTTATTATTTATTATTTAATTTATATTATGAGGGTAAAACCAAGGGGGGTTGCATGCAATAGTCAGAAAAGTACAGGTACCTGATAAAAAAGAAGGAGAGCACACTTCAAGCAAATAAGAGCTTGCATGTACACAGGGTGTGGTGGCGGTCAGAAACCAAATGGAGCAGAAATATCTAGTTATTTTAAAACAAATCCAGCAAATGGGCCCTGCAACGACGCATGCATGCAGGGTGCTCGACTTGAAAAAAAATGGTTCACTCCCCATCAGGGGCGCAAAGCCATAGCAAGGGGTCGGATCTAGGCCTTTTGCTCAGCTCTTTAATTTTCTCATCGAAAGGGGCGCTGCCCGACGGGGCATCTTCGCGCGGAGCGGGACGTCTCCGGGGGCTGCGTGGATGGGGTGAGGTCGGCGTCGCGGGTTGGCGGTGGCGTTCGCCGGCGCACGGTGGGGTTTGTTGCTAATGATCAAGCTACTGCGGCGCAATGTACGACTGTCCATGGTGAATCCAATTAGGCGATTTTCTCAAGTCGGATCAAGTCTTGCAATCCTCTTGCCACCTCCTTTAGGCATACATGGGGATGGTGCATTTGACAAGGGAAGTTTGGCGGGAGCTGCTGTTCTTCAGAGCTGGCCGACATCGACGAGCTTTTCAGTCCTAGGCTGGCTCTTTTGCTTCGTAGTTGTGTTGTTGTTGTTGGCTGTCTTTTGGACTTTCCCGGGGTGTGGAGTTTAGATGTCATGTACTTACAATTCTCGTTTCTATAAAGTTATGGTACGTATTTTGCATACTCTCGGAAGAAAAGCTGGAAAGAAAACGATGATAAGAACACTTTATTCATAGGCAGTACCAACCACGATTGCTCAAAGATAGTCGCACGACGGATACGACCCACGGACACCTGACTCTAGAAAAGATAATTAGACACATTGGATACAAACGCACTCCAGCCACGCACACACACACACAACTAACGTCCCTAGCATCGTTCACGGTCGAATATTTTGAAGGCAGCAGCATCACCACGCGCGTATCGGTACTCACGGTCGACTGTGGAAACTCGGTAGAACGTCAGAACGACGCCGAATGCAGCATGGACCTGAGACTCCAGCATCACCGCGTCCTCGACGCTGCGCATGGACACATACATCACGCCGGCGGGTGACTCCGAGATGTCGTATCGTTTGTGACCAAGAATGGTCATGAGAGCGGTCGTAGCGAGAAAGAGCTTGCCGCAGACCTTGGACTCGCCATCGAAGTGCAGCCTTAGAAGGTTTTCTGCTGAGATGGAGTCGACGACCGAGAAGAAGGTACGCAAAGCCATAGCGGAGTCAATGACGATGTCGTCGTCAGCTGGAGGGTGCGGGTGCCTCTGGATGGGAGCAGCCGAAGAAATCGCAGGCGTACTTTTTGCTTTCTTGGCGCGTGCAGAGCGCGTCATCACCGTTCGTCGTCGCTATCGGCACGGCGCTACAAGAAACGATACGATAGGTAAAATCTAACAGAATGCATGTTGTTATGCTTCAACGCAGCAGTGGCAGATCTACTAACCTTTACGGAGGAGCGTGCTGAAGGAGCCATGTCGTGCTCAGACGGTGGTCTCGAAGGGGGATAGCAAGCAGCACAATAGGCGTTGCCTATTAAATAGAGGGTTGGGAAGGGGGCGGCGGGGGGTGTGCACGAAAAGCCCAAACATCGCACGGGCCGGCCCATATCAACGCACTAATCGGCACAAACAATTAGCCGATCGCTAATCAAGGACTGCCGGTCAGGCTTCTTGCAGCTTTACAGGCGCTGGCACGCAAAAGCCTCCCATCTAAAGGCCCGCATGCATATCCATCTAAAGTCCGCATCGAACGGTCCAGGCAGCGTGCGCACCTACCACGCCGGGGGACAGCTGCCACCGTGCATACATAATCGCCTCTTTATCGTATATCATGAAAAATATAAAGGCACAAACATAAAAAAAAGTAATTTTAGTTAGCAAATAAAGTCTCAATACACCAACTATATGTGATTAAAATGTACTCAATTATAAATACTATTGAATAGATACAACGCGATATAGTGCGTCAAGGAGGGGGGGGGGGCATATGCCCCCTGCCCATGTTGATTTTATGTCCCGCAAATCAATTTTTTTATAATTTATTTAAGTATGTAGATATATTAGACCCTTATTTAAGATGGGCTCTAGGCCGTCACACTTTTTGCCACCGCCTAGGGCTGGCCCTGTCTGTGATGCCTATTTGTTTTTTTTAATTTTCACCGGGGGGGGGGGGGGGGAGTTTCCCCCTCCTGAATATATTGCGGTCACGGCGGGCTAGGCCCCTAGAAGTGTACGGAGAGAGTTTTGGTTACAAATGGGTCAAGCACGGGCATAATCCCGTGAAGAGAGACATGCCTAGCGAACGAGAGCCCTTAGCCAAGAGTCGACGTGGACCCGGCGATCTTGTTGCAGGCGAACACGCCACAGATCGGCGTCCTCCCTACAACATTGCAGCGTCCTGGTCAAGGACGGCGCCTGCCGCTGGAAAACCACGGCGTTGCGATGCTTCCACAGGTGCCAGCAGCACAGCATCACAAACTCCACTCTAGAGTCAACGACGTTGCCTGCCATACTGACCAGAGAGTTCAAGTGGCAAACCGAGGCCCCGTCCGCACATATCCCGACGCTCTGCCAGAAACCCGCCGCGAACGGGCAGGCAAACATCAAGTGATCCGTAGTCTCGAGAGCGACGGGGCACAAAGGGCAGCCGGCCTCATCCGGAGCTAGAATGCACTTCCGCAGCAGGACGTCTCGTGTGTGTATGCGCCTTTGAACCAGCAGCCAACAGAAGAATTTGACGCGGGACGGCACCCCCGCGCTCCATATCATGGCGGCGTAAGCCGCGTTCACCCCACCGAACCGCAAGAGGGCGTAGACCGAGCTGGAGGACAAAGCCCCTCCGCGCGCCCTTGCATGTACCAGAAGACGCTCGTCATAGCCCTCCTGTCGAGGCGCCTCGTCCAACATCCTTTGAACAGCTCGCAGCTCACGCGCGCCCGCGGCTGTGAGCCTTGGGACCAGGAAGCTGGTGAGGCCAAGCTGCCGCATCTGCCAGACCGTGACCTCGTCCTCGACGGCATGCGAGAGGAGAGCGGGAAAGACCGAGGCGAGCGATCCACAGGGGTGCAGCAGTCCCACCAGAAGGAGCAGCACCTCCCATCCCCCACGTCAACCTTTGTGAGGGATCGGTAGAGGCGCTTGGGCTGTTTCTTTAAGGAATCTGCCTCCGCTGTTCCTTCGCCGTCCCCATCTTTTGGGGTATCCACCATGTATACGTCATATGACGAGGTGGCCTTCCAGTGCCCTGTGGGTGCTGGTTCCTGTTCGTCTCCGGCATCGTCGTCCATAGCGTCGATGTCTTCGGAGTCGTAGTCTAGCATGTCGGTTAGATCGTCGACAGTGGCTACAAAGTGGGTGGTGGGTGGGCTCTGAATTTCTTCGTCGTCCGCATCCCGACCATCCTGGCCATAATCCGGCCAGGACTCTCCTGATAATGAGAGATGCTTTAGTGAATTTAAGATATCACCGAAAGACGAGCATTGAAAGATGTCCGCGGCGGTGAATTCCATAACCGGCGCCCAATCTGGATCGATTGGTAGGGGCGCGGGAGGTTCGGAGTCCGGCGAGGAGTCCGGCGCCTCGGAATCACGAGTTTCGCAGGGGACAAGATTGGTGTTCGGCTCCATCGCCGTGGATGTTGAAGCCCCCGGGGCGGCGTCTATCCACCAGCCCTCGATCTGGGCGATCGGCTCCGGACTAATGGCCGGAGCGGATTCGTGTGCGGCCACCAAAGCACTGTTCGGCGGCAGAGCTAGATCATGCCCATCGTCACAGTGCGGCGCGCTTGGCTGTGGCTCGAGTCCATCGAGGATCAAATCTCCTCGGACATCGGCCGTGAAGTTTAAGCTTCCAAATCTGACCTGACGGCCAGGGGCGTAGCTTTCGATCTGCTCCAGATGGCCGAGTGAATTGGCCCGCAGTGCGAAGCCGCCGAATACGAAGATCTGTCCGGGGAGGAAAGTCTCACCCAGGACAGCGTTGCAGGTTGAAGATGCCATCAAGCCTATCGGTGACGACACAGAGGAACTCTCAATGAAAGCACCAATGTCGGTGTCAAAACCGGCGGATCTCGGGTAGGGGGTCCCGAACTGTGCGTCTAGGCGGATGGTAACAGGAGACAAGGGAGACGATGTTTTTTACCCAGGTTCGGGCCCTCTCGATGGAGGTAAAACCCTACTCCTGCTTGATTAATATTGATGATATGGGTAGTACAAGAGTAGATCTACCGCGAGATCAAGGAGGCTAAACCCTAGAAGCTAGCCTATGGTATGATTGTTGTAATGTATGTTGTCCTACGGACTAAAGCCCTCCGGTTTATATAGATACCGGAGAGGGCTAGGGTTACACAGAGTCGGTTACAATAGTAGGAGATCTACGTATCCGTATCGCCAAGCTTGCCTTCCACGCCAAGTAAAGTACCTTCCGGATACGAGCCGGAGTCTTCAATCTTGTATCTTCGTAGTCTTGGAGTCCGGCGGACATTGATAGTCCGGCTGTCCGAACACCCCCTAGTCCAGGACTCCCTCAGTAGCCCCTGAACCAGTCTTCAATGACGATGAGTCCGGCGTGCATAATGTTCGGCATTGCAAGGCGGGTTCCTCCCTTGAATAATCAGAGAAGATAATGAACACCAGGATAGTGTTCGGCTCTGCAAAATAAATTCCACATTCCACCGTAGAGAGAATAAAATGTACACTTAGTTCAATCTGCTGACGTATTATGCGGCACGACATCACATCGCCACCAGGCCTTTGTTTGAATCATTATACCACCTCAGCATTAGCAGAGCGGTTTCCTCGGCACGTCCTATCGAAGCAAAGATCGTGCTCCCCTTATTCCGGGATTCTCATCAATACGTGCGTGGGTAACCCAACCGCGCCATCAACGGTGACGCTTGGGAGATAAGCGAGTTTTACCAGGCCGGTGGGGGACACGTAGTTTTGTCCGCCTATATATAAGGGATAAGGATTCACCTTCTCACCTACGCCTTCTTCCTCCTTTGCTTATCAATCCCCGCGAATTCAAGCTCCAACGCCCGAACTCGAGCATCTCACCTCGACCTTCTCCGAATATGACTGGAGCGGGAGGCAAATGGTTAGCCTCCACCGCCAAGGAGGAGGACATCACCAAACTGCGCAGCGCCGGATACCTTTCCGGCGATATCGCGCATCGGCTGCCCGATGAGGGGCAGCTCATCCCTACCCCCGGGCCTCATGAGAGGGTCGTCTTCCTTCCCCACTTCCTCCGCGGACTGGGCTTTCCGCTCCATCCATTTGTCCGGGGGCTCATGTTTTACTACGGCCTGGATTTCCACGATCTGGCGCCGAACTTTATCCTCAACATCTTGGCGTTTATCGTCGTGTGCGAAGCCTTTCTCTGCATCTGGCCCCACTTCGGCCTGTGGCTCAAGACCTTTAACGTCAAGCCGAAGGTTGTGAAGGGTACGCAAGCGGAATGCGGAGGCGCTATGTTGGGCAAATTGCCCAATGTCCCTTGGCTAGAAGGGACCTTCGTGTACTCCGTCAAGGGGTGGCAATCGGGGTGGTTCTATATCACCGAGCCGCGCAAATCCACATGGGCGGCGGCCCCCGAGTTTAGATCAGGCATCCCCACGCAGCTCACCTCCTGGAAAGAGAAGGGCTTGCAGTGGGGGAATCCGGTGGAGGTGACGGGACTCCGAGCATGTATCAAGAAGATGGTGAGCAATAAGCTCAGGCTCGTCGACGTGGCCCAAGTCATGCTCATCCGGCGGATCCTCCCATGCCAAGAACGGGCATTTAATTTGTGGGAGTTCAATCCGGAACAGCACCAGGCGCTAAACGGGCTCTTCAATACAACATACGAAGGCGCCTGGAGGGTGCTGTTCAAGGGCGCCGAAGCCCCTATGTCCGCGACCAAAGACCGCGGATTCAGCTCGCAGAATCCAACTGACGAGGTAAGTGATTCGACCCCATTACGGGACACTTGTGATAATTAGATTGACTCTAGTGAGGTTTCAATCTGCCTCTTCCTTTGACAGGAATGGATGGAGAAGGCCAAGCTGCTTATCAGCCCGGCTCCCATGCCAGAAGACCCAGCGAACGCCCGCTTAACAGGGCTGCTGGTTCCAGCACCGCACGTGGTGCCGGAGAAGAAGGCCAAGGAGGTGGCCGCGGGGACTCGAAAGAGTTCCCGCAATCAGGCGTCTGACGACGACGAGGACTCCTCTCCCTAAGACGAGGAGGAGTACTCTCTCCCGGAGGAGGGAGAGAAGAAAAGGAAGGCTTCCCCCATCGGGGGGGGGGGGGGCCGAAGGGTCCAAGAGGGGGAGAACTATCCCCCTGGACAGTTCCGCCAACATCAACGTTGGCGAGGATGAGCGGCCTCCAAGGGCCAGGCGTCCGGCAAGATCGTAAGTATCCGGATCCTTGATGTATAATTTCTTTTATGTCGCGAAGTATCCTTCTAACGCCGCATTCTGTCCATAGTCCGGCCAATGATGATCTCCCCGACTCATCGAGCGGGTCATTGGCCTCGTCGGATGTGAATTCCATCCCGACTGCCTCCACCCCACGCGCCAACGAGGACGCCGAGGTGGGATCCCAAAGAGGGACCCATCAGGAGGAGGCTCCGGAGGCGCCGTCAGGCAGCCTCCCGGACTTCGTGCGGGACTCCACATCGGAACCCGCAGTGGTTCCAGAGTCCGGCAAGCGGCCCCTTCGAAAGAAGGGCAGGACCGTGACGCCGGCGGCCTCCGTCCAACCGGAGGTGCCGGATAACCTGCTGGAGGCGCTTAAAGGCGCTTCCATCGAGGAAGAACACCGCACTATCATGAGTGCGGTGATTGAGAAGGTTCACTCGCGAAAAGCGGGCTGACCGAAGCCTGCAGTAGCCTTTTAACAGGCTTTGAGGTAAGAAGTTAAAATTATGTAATATAATACCGCATAGACAGTAGCCCCTGATGCTTGGTTCGGTGTTCGGAAAGAAAAGCCGGACTAAGGATCTATAACAAGATATACGCAGGGTTGCCTAAAATATGTCAATATGGGTTTGCAGGCTGCACTGCTGACCTCTGCCGCACTAACAGCGGAGGTTGACGTGCTGAAAAAGAATCTCGAGCAGTCCGAGCAAGAGCTCGGCCATGCAAAGAAGCAGCTCGAGGAAAAAGAAGGTGAGTAACACCTCTTTGAATAAGTACCTTACAGAAAAAGATTTTGGTTGCAAATAAAATTAACAAGGATAATATGTGCATTGCAGGGGCCACTAACGAGGTGGCAACCCTGAAGAATGCTGTGTCCGCGGCCGAACGCAATGCGGCTACGGAACGGGCTAAGCGAGAAAACCAGGAGGCGCGGGTGGCGGAAGTTCGGCAAGAGCTCCAGGTTCTCATGGAAAAACATGAGAGTTTGGAGCGTGACTCCAAGACTCGAGAGTCCGAGCTTGCCTCGGCTCTCGAAAGTGCCAAGTCCGCCAAGACCGAGGCCCAGAAGGCCCTTCAGGAGGTTGAGGACATAAAGAAGATAGCGGCGGGTAAGGCGTTTTTCATGCAAAGCAGGCATGTTAATGTGAACTACCGGACACTTACCCGAATTCGGCGCTCTCCAGGGGCATTTGCAGATCTGCCGCGTAGTGCAGCTGATGCCGCCGCATTCTATCGTGGCGAGGAGGGGAGCTCGACGGAGAAGGTCTTCTGGTCTCAGTATATTGAGGCCGGCCATCCGGTGCCCCCAAGCGACCAGCTGAAGCAGCTGATCGAACTCCACAAAGTAGCTGAGGAGGCCATGAAGGGCCTCATAGTCCGGCTGTGGCCTGGACAGGCCATGCCTGGTAGCTACTTTGGCCTCGTGCGGTGGCTAGTGGATGCATGCCCTAGGCTGGATGTAGTCAAGCGCTCCGCCTGTATCGAAGGTGCTCGTCGGGCCCTTGCCCGCATAAAGGTGCAATGGGGCAAATTGGATGCGGAGAAGCTTCTCACGGACCCACCGCCACAGGGCAAGGAGTATCGCACGCCGGAGAAGTATTATAATATTGTCCTGAAGGGAGCCTGCAATATTGCAGATGAGTGCTCCCGAAATGTAATCTTTGAGTGAACTCGCTGTTTATTTATCCTGTGCGCTGAAAACTTCGTTCATATGCGCCATGAGCAACGCTTGTTTAATTTAAAATATTACCTTCTGTGCGGCCGTTTATAAAATCTGAGAGATGGCAAGTCGTTGGCTTCAGCCCCCAAGCCACAAGTGCTGGGGTGTTCGGTGATAAACTTGAGCACTCTTGTTCCCATATTTGGGTCCATCTAGGGAGGCGCTCAACACGACGAACAAGGTGACCGAACTTATAATGCTTGAACACTCGCACTTAGCCATAGAATTCTATAATTTTAAATTTCGGCGAAGCCCCTAGTATTCGGAAGACCGAATCCGGGGCGCTATCCACGCCTTCATCGGACATAATCCGGAACTTCGCTCGAAGCGGCGTGAGTCTTTAAGGACCCGAAAAAAACCTCTCGAACAGCGACCAGTCTCTCGCCTTATCATGCCGGTCAGTTTTAGCTTTCTCCACTGAGGCGTTAACCCGGCTCAACCGGGGCGCAATCGCAGTGGTTCTCCCAGTGCTACCTTAGCCGACGGAACGGAAATGTAAGGAGCCAAACATGGGAGCCGGGCAAACCCAACTATTGACCCAAGACATGATTCGGAGCCGATTCATATAATGCTATAAGTTCGGGGTGCCGCACTTGTGAAAGTGTTCGGACTTTATCACACCATAGAGTGGGGAACATAAGCCCCTGGTGTATCCTTTAAAGTGACATGTGAAATGCCTTCTAGCCGGATTGTAGATCGTTTGTCTTTGCCGACCTTTTCGCTTCGACCTCGAGACCCTAGAGTCCGGAGTGTGTCCGAATACCTTTTTGGTTAAGAAACAACCGTGGTATGCATGGAGACCAGGCGTAGGGGTCATTAGTGCTTTATCAGACAAGTGCCCAACTAGTTATGTTATATTACATGGTTAGTAAGAAACATCTTCCAGGGAGAATAGTTCCGTTAAGGGTTCCTTTCGCTGGGAGGCATGCCCTAAAGTGCATGTCCGGACTGCAAAGAAAGCAGTAAAACATCTGGGGGCAAATAGATAAGTAGGTAAAAAGTCATCTTTTAAGTCACCGACCGAATATTCCCTTAAGAACGCTAGCTTTCGGCTTCACCCAGTCTGAGGTACACATCCGGCTGACCCGGCAGTAACAATCGCAGAGGTGCTCCCTTTACCTCCTAGCCGAACAATCGGGAACGTAGGGGTAAGCACAGTAGCCAGGCAACCCAGCTTGGCCAAAACTTAAGTCATATCGATGCATATAATGGCGAATAAAAGGTACATGTGGAAGCTTGACACATGTGCTGGGTATAAAACCCGTATAATTGAGCTTCTGTAAAAGAAGCCCCCAGGAATAATGAGTGCGGATGGCACATCATGCGTATGCAAAGAATGCACAAATAGGCCCGGGACATTATTAATAAAAGAAAAATCTGCAAGTAGAGTGGGCTGATACAAATAGTGCGGTAAGTAAAGGGATTTGGACTAAATAAACATGTCCCCCTCCAGGGATGAGCTGCGGATTTGGTGTATATAATCAAATTTAATGCTCGTAATTGAGACCACCTGAGTGTTCGACGCGGCCTTCTTTAGTCCCTGACTGTTGCATCATGAGTTCGGCAGGTTCACCGCCGGACAGGGCTTCTGGTTAACAGAGTCCTGTGTACAAAAAATAAGAAAGATAATAAAAAAAAGGGGGGGCACATTTGCGAGCCTCTGGTGTGGTCGAACCGCACTCTGGGTCCATTGTGATCGTGCCCCCTCCCCTGTGCCCATGGTATCTCCAAGGCGTAATGATGTACGCGGAGTGTTATTCTTGCGATCATACGCGGGCGAGGGTTGGGGCCGCATTGCTACGCATGCTCTGATCGCGCCAGGTGGTCTTGGTTGATATTGCTCCGGGCGCGCTTTGCTGTATCCGGCCGTTTAACGGCCGGGCTCGAGAATTGCCTTAAAAGGCTGCTCTGTACTTCTGCCGCGAGAGCCGCTGTGTGTTCCTCCGTTCGGAGGGAGCGTTCCGTATTTCCATTGACCGTGATGACTCCACGAGGGCCTGGCATCTTGAGCTTTAGGTATGCATAGTGCGGCACCGCGTTGAATTTAGCAAACGCGGTTCGTCCGAGCAGAGCGTGATAGCCGCTGCGAAACGGGACTATGTCGAAGACTAACTCTTCGCTCCGGAAATTATCCGGGGATCCGAAGACCACTTCCAGTGTGACTGAGCCTGTACAGTTGGCTTCCACTCCTGGTATGACACCTTTAAAGGTTGTCTTTGTAGGTTTAATCCTTGATGGGTCTATGCCCATTTTGCGCACTGTATCCTGATAAAGCAGGTTGAGGCTACTGCCGCCATCCATCAGGACTCTCGTGAGGTGAAACCCATCGACGATTGGGTCTAAGACCAATGCGGCGAATCCGCCATGGCGTATGCTGGTCGGATGGTCTCTTCGATCGAAAGTGATCAGACAAGAGGACCATGGGTTGAACTTTGGGGCGACTGGCTCCATCGCATAGACGTCCCTTAGTGCGCGTTTCCTCTCCCTCTTGGGTATATGGGTCGCGTATATCATATTCACCGTCCGTACTTGTGGAGGAAAACCCTTCTGTCCTCTGTTGTTCGGCGGCCGGGTCTCTTCCTCGTCGTCGCTATTTAACCCCTTGTCATTGTTTTCGGCAATTAACTTGCCGGCCTGCTTGAATACCCAGCAATCTCTATTGGTGTGGTTAGCTGGCTTTTCAGGGGTGCCATGTATCTGGCATGAGCGGTCGAGTATTCGGTCCAAATTGGACGGACCCGGAATGGTTCTTTTAAATGGCTTCTTCCGTTGACCGGGTTTAGAGCCTCGGAATCCGGCATTGACTGCCGTATCCTCCTTATCATCGCCGTTAATTCGGCGCTTGTTTTTATTTCGACGTGACCTGCCGTTGTTGTCCTTAGTATCCGGACTGCCAGAATTTTTATGGAGATTGTTGCTGCGGGCTAGCCAGCTGTCCTCTCCCGCACAAAAGCGGGTCATTAACGATGTGAGGGCTGCCATGGATTTCGGCTTTTCCTGCCCGAGGTGCTGGGCTAGCCATTCGTCCCGGATATTATGTTTGAAGGCTGCAAGGGCCTCTGCGTCCGGACAATCGACGATTTGATTTTTCTTTGTCAAGAACTGTGTCCACAATTTCCTGGCCGATTCGTCTGGCTGCTGAATAATCTGGCTGAGGTCATCGGCGTCTGGTGGTCGCACATATGTGCCTTGGAAATTATCAAGGAACGCGGCCTCCAGGTCTTTCCAACACCCAATTGACTCTGCTGGCAAGCTGTTAAGCCAATGCCGAGCTGGTCCTCTAAGCTTGAGTGGGAGGTACTTTATGGCGTGGAGATCGTCACCGCGGGCCATATGGATGTGGAGAAGATAGTCTTCAATCCACACCGCGGGGTCTGTTGTGCCATCGTAAGATTTGATGTTTACGGGTTTAAACCCTTCGGGGATCTAATGATCCATTACTTCATCAGTGAAGCATAACGGGTGTGCGGCGCCCCTGTATTGAGCAATATCGCGACGCAGCTCGAGAGAGCGCTGTCTGCTGTGTTCGGCCCGGCTGGGGTAATTGTATCCGGCACAAAGGTATTCGTCATGGGTCGTAGGGCGCCCACGTGATCCATAGATGGATCGGGATTGCCTTGCTTTGTCCTCCAATATGTCTCGCAAGTCCGGCGCGTTCCCTCTTGGCTTCGTACTTTTGGAGCGATGTCGGGGTATGGTCTTGGCTGGGGGCCTGGATGCCTCTCTGTCACGACCACGGGGTGGTCGGTCAGCCATATCGTGCGCTGGTGATGGATGTATGTATGCTTCCTCCTCTAATCGGGGGAGCAGCTTGCGTTTTGGGTAACTTCTGGAGGGACGTTCGAGTTTATACTCTTCGGCCGCGAGGACTTCGGTCCATCGATCGGCCAGCAGGTCCTGATCAGCTTGAAGCTGCTGCTGCTTTTTCTTTAGGCTTTTTGCTGTGGCGATAAGCCTGCGCTTGAAGCGCTCTTGTTCAACGGGATCCTCGGGTACGACGAATTCGTCATTGTTGAGGCTTGCTTCGTCTTCGGAGGGAGGCATATAATCATGATCCTCAACCTCTTCATCTGCCGCCCCCTCATGAGGGCTTGCTTCTGCATCCTCCTGCGCTGAGTCTTGCGGGAGGGGATTGTCTTCGGCACTCTCTGGAGTGTTATTATCTCCTGTGCCGGAATCTCCGTTTTTGCTGTGGCGAGATTTAGAGCGGCGCCGCTGACGCCGGCGCTTGGGCTGTTTCTTTAAGGAATCTGCCTCCGCTGTTCCTTCGCCGTCCCCATCTTTTGGGGTATCCACCATGTATACGTCATATGACGAGGTGGCCTTCCAGTGCCCTGTGGGTGCTGGTTCCTGTTCGTCTCCGGCATCGTCGTCCATAGCGTCGATGTCTTCGGAGTCGTAGTCTAGCATGTCGGTTAGATCGTCGACAGTGGCTACAAAGTGGGTGGTGGGTGGGCTCTGAATTTCTTCGTCGTCCGCATCCCGACCATCCTGGCCATAATCCGGCCAGGACTCTCCTGATAATGAGAGATGCTTTAGTGAATTTAAGATATCACCGAAAGACGAGCATTGAAAGATGTCCGCGGCGGTGAATTCCATAACCGGCGCCCAATCTGGATCGATTGGTAGGGGCGCGGGAGGTTCGGAGTCCGGCGAGGAGTCCGGCGCCTCGGAATCACGAGTTTCGCAGGGGACAAGATTGGTGTTCGGCTCCATCGCCGTGGATGTTGAAGCCCCCGGGGCGGCGTCTATCCACCAGCCCTCGATCTGGGCGATCGGCTCCGGACTAATGGCCAGAGCGGATTCGTGTGCGGCCACCAAAGCACTGTTCGGCGGCAGAGCTAGATCATGCCCATCGTCACAGTGCGGCGCGCTTGGCTGTGGCTCGAGTCCATCGAGGATCAAATCTCCTCGGACATCGGCCGTGAAGTTGAAGCTTCCAAATCTGACCTGACGGCCAGGGGCGTAGCTTTCGATCTGCTCCAGATGGCCGAGTGAATTGGCCCGCAGTGCGAAGCCGCCGAATACGAAGATCTGTCCGGGGAGGAAAGTCTCACCCAGGACAGCGTTGCAGGTTGAAGATGCCATCAAGCCTATCGGTGACGACACAGAGGAACTCTCAATGAAAGCACCAATGTCGGTGTCAAAACCGGCGGATCTCGGGTAGGGGGTCCCGAACTGTGCGTCTAGGCGGATGGTAACAGGAGACAAGGGACACGATGTTTTTTACCCAGGTTCGGGCCCTCTCGATGGAGGTAAAACCCTACTCCTGCTTGATTAATATTGATGATATGGATAGTACAAGAGTAGATCTACCACGAGATCAAGGAGGCTAAACCCTAGAAGCTAGCCTATGGTATGATTGTTGTAATGTATGTTGTCCTACGGACTAAAGCCCTCCGGTTTATATAGATACCGGAGAGGGCTAGGGTTACACAGAGTCGGTTACAATAGTAGGAGATCTACGTATCCGTATCGCCAAGCTTGCCTTCCACGCCAAGTAAAGTACCTTCCGGATACGAGCCGGAGTCTTCAATCTTGTATCTTCGTAGTCTTGGAGTCCGGCGGACATTGATAGTCCGGCTGTCCGAACACCCCCTTGTCCAGGACTCCCTCACCCGGTGCTCGCCCAGCGCCCACTCGCCGCGTGAAAGGAGAGAGTGGCCGCCCGCACTAGCCCAGATCCACGATGCCCATCTTGACCGTGGCGAAGCGTGCAGCCGGTGTAGCATCTTGAGAAGAAGGCACTCGTTCTGGGTGACCAGGTCACGCACACCCAGGCCAGCTTCGGCCTTGGCGCGACACACCTGACGCCACGCGGTGATGCCTATTTGTACATGTTCATAAAACAATGGATGTGCTTCAGAGGCTAATCGCACACACATAGTGATAGTAGTATAACACAATTAATAGACCAAGCTAAAACAGAGATTTATAGCTGTTTTCAGTGTCATATAAAGGCCGCTGCCACACAGATAACTTGGAAATGATGGGAGCACTCAGACCTAAAAGTACATGACCCAAATCGTTTTCTGGACTTGTTTTTGTCTGAAGGAGCACTCGCACTAGTTAGTTAGGGCATCTCCAGCCGCGCCCCCAAGAAGGCCTCCCCAGGCGATTTTTTCACGCCGGCGCCGAAAAAACGGCCCAGTCGCGCCCCCAGGAGCCCGATTTTCGCCAGCTTGGGCCGAAAACAGCGCCGGCGGACCCAGCCCGAACCCGGCGCGCTGGGGGGCGCTCGGGGGCGCCGGGCGAACTTTTTTGGCGCGAAGTAACCGCGGGCCCGACGCGTCAGCGACCGGGTTACTTCTCGGCCCTTCGTCGTCCTCATCGCCTCGTTTCCCGCGGCGAATCAATGCCAAAGCTGCCGCGCTGCCGCGCCGGTCAGCCTGCGCCATTGATGCTTCACGGGCGGCGCAGTGAAGGCCGGACGACGCGCGTCCCTCGCCCTCGCCTCGCCCGCCACGCGTACGCACGGTGCCACGCGTGTGGGCGGCGCGTCGGCCTATATATGCCGCGCCCCGGCGCACTCGGTCGTCTCACACTTCTCCTCCGCCGTCGCTCCTTCCCCTCCGCCGTTGCTCCTTCCTCCCTCTCCTCTCCTCCTTTTCGCCGCCTTCCAATGGCCGAACGTTTCCCAGGCGACGGCGCGGCGGCGAACGGCTTCGGCCGCCGCCATCTCCATGAAGATGAGGCTCGCCTCCTTTACGAGGCCGAGTACCCGGTCCCGCCGGACATGCGGGTGCCCGGGGCATGGAGGATCAGCGCGGGCGGCGTGCCGGTGCCCTCGGTACCCTCCGTATCGGCGCCCCGTTTTGTCCTCGTCAAGCCCAAGCCGGAGCCCGGCCTCGTCGAGCCCAAGAAGGAGCCCGGCCTCCCCGCGGAGTACGAGGAGATAGCCCGGCGCGGCTTCTCCGACGAGGACGCCATGCGGTGGGCGCGGGAGGACTACCTCCGCGAGGAGACGGTCCTCCAGTGCCGGGCCCTGGAGGAGATCGCCGCCCGCAAGCGCGGGCGCGAGGACGAGCACGGCGTCGTGATCCTCGACAGCGACGACGACGACGCCCCCGGACCTTCCAACCCGCCGCGCCAACCGGGGGAGGGGTGCAGCAGGGACGGCGGAGGTTTAGGTGGGGGCGGCAGCGGCGACGACGACGACGACGACGACACGCGGTTCTATAGCCTCCTTGGCATGTAGCCGCGTGGGCGGGCGGCGAGGCGAGGGAGACGACGGGAGTAGCCCGCCGGGTTTTTTTTTTGTAAAATATGTTTAAGTTTGAACGAACTCGCCGAAGTTTGCAATGAATTTGCGCCGTGTTTGTGCCGTGTTTAAATTTTTTAAAATACCATGGGCGCCGTGACTGGGGGGCATCACGCCCCCAGTGCGCGGTTTAGCGCCGGTGCGCCCCCAGGGGGCGATTTTTTGCCCCTCCTGGGGGGCCAACGGCTGGAGATGCCCTTACTCCCTCCGTTCCTAAATATTTGTCTTTCTAGAGATTTTAACGAGCGATTACCTACGGAGCAAAATGAGTGAATCTACACTCTAAAATACGTCTACATACATCCGTATATGGTAGTCTATTTGAAATCTTTAAAAAGACAAATATTTAGGAATGGAGGGAGTATATGCCTAGTGGAAGGAACCGGAGAGAACCGACGACGACGACGACGGGGCGACACCACCACCACCTTCTTCTTCTTGTTCTCCCTTCCTGATCCGTGGGGCTGACAAGCAATCACGCACACATGGGTGAATGCTGAGTTGCTGAGTATGTTATGAATTATTCCCTCCGTTCCTAAATATAAGTCTTTTTAGACATTGCAATATGGACTATATACGGAGCCAAATGAGTGAATCTACACTCTAAACTACGTCTATATACATCCGTATGTAGTCTATAGTGAAATATTTAGAAAGACTTATATTTAGGAACGGAGGGAGTAGTACTTACTACTAGAGGAAAACGGAAGCTGCAGCTAGCTAGCTCTACATGAATTGTAAGGACTAAGGATCGATCCGTGATTTGCATCATCGCGGCCCTAACAAGTACTGTACGTTTGTTTCGCTATTATGTCAACAAGTGGGGTGGTGGCGCAGTTGGCTAGCGCGTAGGTCTCATAGCTGAATTTGCGAGTGATTCATCAGGTGAAACCGAGCAAGTCTGAACTTGGTCTACTTTTTACGTTTTTTGCTGTTACGTTTGATGCCTCTCTGCCTTGGCGTGTAACCTCATCTTCCTCTCTGATGGCTCTGTTGCTGCTAGAACACCTTTGTTTTTGGCTCCAGCTAGCGATGTCGTTCTGCGGTCCATTCGAAGATTTCACTAGCAAAGACTTCTGGAACCACAACTTTGCACTGCAATTTCTGCAAGGCTGGTAAGCACAGAATTTTGGACAGGAAAAAAAACCATAAATGTTCAGAAAACATTAAAACAATGCGGTGGAAATGGGAGCTTTGTTAATTAAGTAACAGGATTACAATCGGTAGCCAGCAGGCTGATCAGAGCATTTGGGGCACCCTGCAACCACAAGTCGGTCAGGTGCTTCGCTCTCTCGACAAATAGGCTAAGCGATCTGCAGCCCTCTTCTGCATGCTGTCAATCTTGCTCAAAACAAGCTCCCTCTCTCCTAACATCTCCCTGATCTCATTAATTAGATGGCCTAGATTTTTTTTTTTTGCGAGGGAGATGGCCTAGATATGACTTACCTGATCTCACTAAACATAAATTTGGAGTCGTGTTAGGAGGGCTTTAAGTAAAATGAGGCGCACTGTTACCCAAGGGTGTGGCCAATGCTGCTTGCCTGCTTGTTCACTTCAGTTTATCAGAAGGCAAATCTTTAACTTTGTTTTCTTCAGCATCGCCGTTCAATTTATCCTTTTGTTTCTTCAGGCTTCCTAATCTTCTTTTTCGACAAAGGGTGGAGGCCTCCTAATCTTCTGAGGCCTCATTGGTGCTTCACATTGAGGGACTGATGTCGCATGCAGTTTGCGGCCCCGTTTCTCTTGTTCGTGGAGAAAGGATTTCTAGTAGGACATGATGCAGAAGCCACAGTAGGCTTTGCTTTCTTCTTGGATAGTAGTATCTTGTTCTTTTGCACGGTCGATTTTTGCAACCTTCCAGACTTTATCCCGACTGTTCGCATGTTATAGTGCGAGTTTCATACCAGATTAAGATCAAGCCATTGCATCACGATTTTCCAGAGTCACAGTAAACACCAGTTCATCAAAATCGGATCCATGGAGGGAAAACAGCACCGTAGCTCCGATTTTATATCATAATAGATGTTTAATTGTTTGGCAAAGTAGAAGCATCAGCCATGTTAACACTATGCAATTCTGAGCCATCAGCTCATCAAATAGGTATTCCTCCTGTCGGCATTTCCAACTTTCCCCTGAATTGTGTCTAGTTCCAGCCTGAATTTATCGCATTTCGAGCGATCGCCACATATTTCTTTGCCAGTGTCAGCTACTTTACTCAATAACATGGCATATCTCATGGTATTTCTGATTGGTCTATGCCATGGCCGCCCAGGCATTTCTCATTGCAGTGTTTCATCCGCTCTTCTTTAAATTTGGAGGTCCACCCTCTGCACTTTCAGAAATATCTGCAACTCTGAATTCTGTTTCTGTCAGAGAGGTGGGCATGCAACTCTGAATCTATGTTACCTCCTGCTGCTATGAACCTGTGTTTTACTTGTGGCATGACCTCCGAAATTGCTTTTGCTATAGCTTCATCCTGGTCTGTTATGATTGCTCTTGGCATTTTCCCTCCCATTCCCTTCTATTTTTAGTTTCAAATTACACACAAGATAAAATGCCGCGCCAAGATTTCATTTTCGTGTGAACATGAAAACCGCCATGCGCTAAACTATGCAAGGCTACACTGGCACAAGGGCATGTTTCTTCCCCGGCGACCGAAAAAACGAACTAACTGGCAAAATTTCTTCCAAAGATACGCATACATTTTCATCTTCTCTTGCTCTTCAGTTTACTCTTTACTTCAAATCTCCTGCCTCCTGTCTTTCCTCCTCTCTGCTTGAGTTTCTTCTGCTCCTTGCTGCGCCTCTCCTTCCCTTTGCCCTTGCCGGCCGCGTCCCCGTCCGAGCCTTCACCGTCTGAGCCTCCAAACCCGGTGAGCTTCTCGTACTCGTCTTCGTCGATCACCCCACGCTTCAGCTTCTTTAGGAGGCGGTACTCGTTCGTTAGCTCATCCATGTCCTCCTTGCTCTGGATTGTCTGGCGCTGCTTGCCCGTCTGCTTGCGCTTCGGCTTATCGGGCCTCTCCCGAGGTACCCTCTTCTCTGGGACTGGCGGCTCATTTGCTAGTTCTTCAGCTTTTCTTTTCAATGCCTTCTGGCGTTGTTTCTCTCGAGTTTTATCCCTGCCGTAAACCAACACAGGAAACATGTCAACCCCCACTGCTGATACTAGATAAACTTATGGCTCTTGACATCCAAACATATGAAAGGAGTTTAAGGGTTTCAATTTGACAGGGTGAATGTTTGGTTGTGCATGTTCTGTACTAACACTAACATAATAGCTCAAACCAACACAAGTTCATATCACATATCACCATTTAATGGCCTTTTTAAAAAGAAAATGGGTCAGCTGAGACAATGCAAATAATGCTGTATTCATGGACACGGTTCTTACTTGAACTTGATTTGTGAAAAATCGATGTTGCCAAGTGGAAAAAATCCCTTTAGTGAAAGATTATTGTGCTTCACTTCTGGCATGGATGGGATCTGGAGTAATCCATACTCCATGGCCAGCTTTCCAACTTCAAGCCCTTTCCACCTGAAAATGAACGAGCAGTGATGCTCCTTGTATGACCGAACAAATGAGACAAAAGCTCGAAGCCCTTTTTCCATGATATTACGATCTTCCAATGCAGCTGCTCTAATCTGCGGCGCAAAGGCAAGGTATTAGTCAGTAGTCAGCATGACAAAATGATATTTAAGTGGTACCTTGGCTCAAGTGGGGACCTAAATTACCAAGAAATGATACAGAAGAAACTAACCTGTGGCACAATATCTACAATATCTGGGGAACACTCCCTTTCCATGAGAGGAACACCTCGAAGCTTTAAAAACTCAACGTAAGCATCCTCCTACAGAAAAAGTAAGTATTTAACCTTCAACAAGACAGCCAACACAGATATATAATTGCAGCATAGACCAACAAATCCTTTAACCACCAACTTGTAATTAAACATAAACAAGCTTAACATAGATTACATTACCGTCGGTAAGAGAAACACGATAGCATCTCCTTCTTGATCATAGCGGGCAGTACGACCTGCTCTATGCACGAACACATTGGGATCTTGAGGTGGATCATACTGGAAAACAGAATACACACTTTGCAATTGATTACTAAAAGTAAAGAAATAATTTAGAAGGGTAAGACCATAGCACTGGAATGTATGTAACCTGCACAATTAGATCAACATGTGGTATGTCAAGACCCCTTGCTGCAACATCAGTGCAGACTAAAATGCCACTTGAAAGAGCAGAAAATGATGCCAGGGCTTTCTCACGTGGGCCCTACATATGAAAAAACATGGTGGCAATCAATACAAATAAATACTACGAAATACTCCCTCCGTACGGAATTACTCGTCCAAGAAATGAATGTATCTAGATGTATTTTAGTTGTAGATACATCCATTTTTGTGACAAGTAATTCCGAACGGAGGGAGTATGTCAGTATAAAGCCACCATATCTGGCCATTTAATAGTACAACAAAACACATATTGTGCTATAACCTGTTTCATCTTCCCATGGTAAGCTATCACTGGAGAACCTTTAAGTAAGTTCAGCATTGGAAGAACAACAGACCAATAATCTACACAAGCACATGTTGCAAAGTAGCTGCATTCGAGGAAGACCGAGGTGCACAAATTAGCACAATGCTAAATGCAAAATAATTAAACAGATATGTTGAAATTTCCGCGCATCATGTACTTACACCATGATTTTCTTTCCAGTGTTTTGCACAAGGAAATCAACAAGCTGTGATGACTTCTTTGCTGGTTCACATATCATATACTGCACAGAAACAAGATTGATTTTCATATGCAGTAAATATTCACAAAATCATGACAAACAACAAACCATAAGAGGTCTACTATAATCAGCTAAACTGACAGCGGCAGCCATCAATAAATGGCCAACGGCTGTACAAAAGCATCTCGCCATACCTCCAACCGAAGCCCCAGTGGTGTCTTGGATGGACCAAGATCTTGCTGAGCAGCATTCTTCGCCTCTGTCTTAACTTGGACCCTCACAGGATTCCTCAACCCTGCTTTGGCCAGCTCCTCGACTGCCTCTGTCTGGGTGGCAGAAAAAAGGCCAGTTCTCCTCAGCTTTGGCAACTTTGAAATAATTGAGGTAACCTGCTTCTGAAAGCCCATATCCAAGAGCCTGTCAGCCTCATCCAGGATCAAAATCTGCATCCAAGGCACACAAAAACCAAAATAACATCAGCACATGCCACGCCAGCGCCAAAGCAGAAACCAATCAAACACACTTCCATTCTTCCCCAAAGCAACCTCGAGATGCTTGTACTCAAGAGTGTCCAGGCGCTCCATTATGTCGAACAGCTTCCCGGGAGTGCCCACCAGTATGTTAGCGCCCTCTTTCTCCACTTTCTTGAGCTCCACCTGAATGTCCAACCCACCAACCAGTAGAATGGAGGACACTCCCTTCAGCGTCGCGAAGAAGGGCTGCGCCACATTGTATATCTGCGACGACAATTCTCTCGTCGGAGAGATGATGATGGCAAGAACCTACAGAAATCCGTTTCATCTGTTAATCAGAACTGAAGTGCTAGACGGGATTCTGTAAGCAAAACTAAAGAACAGTAACAGAGAAGAGGGCACGGAGCAGAGAGGCGACCTGGTGGGGCTTGGGAGGCGAGGGGAGGCGGCGGAGCATCTCGACGACGGGTACGACGAAAGCGAGGGTCTTGCCGGAGCCGGTGGCGGCGTCGACGGCCACGTCCTTGTGCGTCAGCAGCAGCGGGATGGTCGCCGCCTGCACCGGCGTGCACCGCCGGAAGCCGCCGCGATCCAGGGCCTCGACCACCTCCGGGGACAGGGCCGGGGTGAGCTCCGAGAACCGCTGCTCCGTCAGCGCGCGCTTCCTGGCCGCGGCCGTCGCCGGCGAGGGGGAGGAGGAGGAGGCCATGGGGAGCTCTGCGTTGCGGCGGCCGGGAACGAGTCGGGCGACGGTTCGAGGGTTTAGCTAGCAAAAAAGTTTAGGTCATGTTGGCGGCTTTTGCATATACGTAATCTAAACCAAGAGGCGCCTTTACAAAAAAAATGGTCATACCATTTGAAAAACAATGTTCATGACATTTAAGTTTTTTCACATGCTTTTAAAATGTCCATGAAATGTAAAATTGTCCACGTAATTTGCAAAAAAAAATTGCACCATTAAGAGAAGGCTTCATAATATTTAAAAAATGTCTGTGCATTTTCAAAATATGTTCATGAAATATAAATTTTGTTCATGTGATTTAAAAAAATGTCAGCGTGTGTTTTAAAATATTCACCGTGTATATAAAAGTGTTCAATGTACATTTAAAAAAATGGTCAACATGTATTTAAAAATGTTTGGCCGGTGTATTATGTTCAATGTGTATTAAAAAAAGTTGACATGTATTTGAAAATGAAAAATAAAAGTGAATAAAAAAGAACAAAAATAAGAAAAATAAAAAGAAAAATTGATGAAGAACACAGAAAAATGAAAAGAAAAAAACCACGTGGAACCTTCCCATAACCATGTGGAAGGTTCCACGAACCTGTCTTGGAAGCTTCCAAAAAAGTCTCGGTATCACACTTAGGCCCTGCTTGGATCCTCGTTTTCCTTCCACTTGCACCCGTAAAAATTACAGATCTCCATCCATCGTTTTGCTTTCTAGCCAAAACTAACTCTTGACCGGTAAATTACACATGGAAATTTAATACATGTGTATTAACTTACAACCATACCAAGTGCAGCCTTATTCAGCCAGCACACTCCGTCGATCCCTACAGGTGAGAACGATGGATGCCTCACAATAAGCGAGATTTAGCCTTTCTGCGAGTCACTGAGTTTTGCATGGTTGTGTGTTGTGAGCTTCGTTGGGCTTCTACGTGTCGTAGTGATGTGTGTCGGTCAGGGGGGTGTGGGTTGACCTGTGTGTTAATATTTTTTTGCTCCAACCTTGGGGGGGCCCACGACCCAGGTTGGCCCTCGCATAGCTCCGCCGGTGTCTAAGATACAACTCGTATGACACAACACATTTAGCACCTCATGCTAGCCTATGATATTATCCACCACGAAAGGTTGAAGATGAATCGATCTCGGCTCACGAACCTTCCCGTCGACATGGTCGATTCTCAAGCGAGCACAATGCTCTTCAAATTGGTCTGGCGTGTAATTATGTTGGGACGGTCATAACTCATGGTTAAAGTGTGTGTTTTGCTAAACTTTTTCTTTTGAGAAAATGCTAAAATATTTTTGTAAATATTGTTAAAAATAGTCACAAAAGTAGCAAAAAAAATGGTTGACCCAAGATAAAGAGAGGCGAAATCCAATTGAAAAAGTTGAATTTATGTAAATTCATCTTAACACCAAACATAAACCCTAAACATTGAGTATTAGTTAATTACTCCATAATGGTTTATGCTGCAAAAATTAAAAACCAATTATGGGTAATCTAGCCATTTGATCACATAACATTCTAACGTTAGTTTTTGCAGTTTGCACGAATGGAACTCGTTGGCACATCCATAGCTGTGATATAAGTAGAGGTGGACAAAAAGCTTTAGGCCTCCTTTGGTTCATAGGATAGGAATTTCGTAGGAATAGGAAAAGTATAGGAAATGAGGTGGCATGCATCTGAAATCCTACTAATGCTCAGACCATAGGAATAGGAAACAATATGTCATTTGGTTTACGGGATAGGAACACACATAGGAAACATAAAGAAATAATGTCATTTGGTTCATGGTTAATAATAATGTGAACAATAATATATACAAATTGCAAATATAGACCCTGCCAGCATAGTATATTGTCATGTAACTGGAGTATGAACTGAGCAACTAGTGCAGGCAATCATCAACTTATTATACGGGCTAGTGCAGACCATTAAAATACAAATTGGGTGCCAGTTGATGGAGTCTGAATAAACCGAGCAATCAGATTGGGGGCTGGACTTGGTACTCGTGATACGGACACACAAATCCCTATGAGTCTGACATTCGTAATTAACCATCTACCTCCACCGATTAGCACTAATCTAAATAAGAGAAGAGAAGGCAAGATGGATCCAGAGACAGGGCGCTGCTGGATTCTGTAGGCTTGCCGGTCGGCGGTAGATGCTCTCCAGCTTGCCGGTGGTCGTCACCCGTCGACTGGATGTGGCCGCGTCCCTCGCCCGCCGGCGTCGCTGCCGGGGAGCTATGCCGTTTAGTGCGAGGAGGGAGGGCTGGACACAGATTTGATTCAACTTTTATTTCTTTCCCCTCTTATCTGCACGCGAGTGAGTGAAAACAGCAGGGGACAGTTAACAGCGCGCATGTCGTTCGCCACGGGAAATTTTCCATCAGCTCGGACCTAATGTTTCTGACCCTGTGAAATCTGAAGGAAAGGAACAAATCCCGTACGGGAATAGGATTCAATTCCTGTAAATCAAAGGCCTCCAAAGGAGTTTTTCCTACAACAATCTTATCCTACAAGATTCCTATGAAATTCCTGTAAACCAAAGGCAGCCTTAACGGTTCCTCGTTTGTTCGGCTCGCTTCACCTCACGCTCTTTTGGCAATGAGCCGAGCCAATCATTGAGCATGACGGTACAGTGGTCGTGGTCACTGAAGATAAAAGGGTGTCGTGGTACATTGGTCGTGGTCAATGCTGAAGATAAAAGGGTGCCAGGCACCGCCACAGTACCCCTACGACAACCAAGCAAACTAGAGATACACGGAGAAGAACCGCTTGAAGTCGACGTAGAGCACCCATGAGAGCTCCATCGAGGAAGATGAGACGGACACTGCCGGAACAAGGGCTTCAAGACGGTGCCTTTAAGAAGGGTACGACTTCTGGTAGCCGCCACCGTTCAATCCAAGGATCATGTTATTGCCTAGAGCATCACGAAAGGGGTGGGAACACCGCGATGGATCCTGCAAGGAGGAAACAACATCCGCGGCCGCCGCCGCCGTCGGCCGGTCCAGGGACCGGGCAAGTGGTGTACCCTGGTGCTCAAACCCCTCCGTCACATCCTCGTTCCACCAAGCACCCGCAACCATGCCGCCCCAGCGGCCGTGGCTGTCTGCCTGCCCCCGAGCCGCGTGATCCGCCCATGATCACCACACATATGTACGTACACAGGTTAGGACACCAACATATGTTAAATCTACTGTCATCTCTAATGGTCTCCAACTAGCTTACTGTATTTATGAATATGTCATCAGTTTCATCTCCATGTGTCACACCGAGGACCAAAAAAGCCAGTGGAAAGTGTGTTTCCTACCTGGCACCATAGAAGCATTGAACTCGTTTATTTTGTAGCCTCTTCGCAGCAGGGCCATGGGAGCAACGTCGGTTGGATCCAGGAGGAGCACCATTGTGGGATCCGTTGCGGCCAGGTATGCCTCTCTTCCTCCCCGTCCTCTTGATCCACTGCCTCTCTTTGTTTCTAAATTTTGCACTGAAATTGTGAGGCGAGGCTAAAAAAGATACAATGGTTACAGGCGTTAGTGACCATGGCGACGAAAACTGGCCCGGTATCTGGGACACTGGATGCATTAAGCTCGAGGTGAAGATCAGCCACTCCATCCACGATCATTGTTTTTTCCTTCTTTTTGTGGAGACTATTTCGGTACTCGTTATCAGTGTGATGTTAGAACCAAGATGCATCTGTCACTCGTTCCATGAAGTTAAATTTTTTGTTCTTGAATATCTGAAATCCTTGATTTATCCGGGAGCTGCTTAATATGCCTATGATGCAATAATACTACATACTATATACTCCATCCGTCTAGGTGAGTAAGTCATCTTAGGCCGGTTGTAATGGGGAGTATCATATACTAGTATCATACATATGATACTAGTGTATGATACTACATCTGTAATGCAAAGTATCATGTGTTGGTATCATAGAGTAGTACATTTATTGCCATGCATGACACAAAGTAGCACATCATTTAATATGATACGGTATCATAATATGATACTCAAGCATCTCTTTCTTCATTTAATACTATGCCACCTCATCAAAATTGCTTAGTTGGCATGCATGATACTACCTATGATACTACCATTACGGGCAGCCTTAGGTTGTGCACCGTGACCAAGAAGGAGGGGAAAATGAGAGACATTGATGTTTATTTACTAACTAATAGCACTGCATGCAATTGGTAGTCTCATGTCATTAAAAGCATGCACACCTCTCGTCTTTTATTGGTTGATATGTGAAGAAACAAGAAACGAGGTAAAAGTTAATGCACCGTGCCTAAGTGTTTTGTGATTGTTTGGTTTTCGTAAGATGATTTATACACCTAGACGGAGGAAGTAGAAAAGAAAGTGGAAGGGGCATCTTCCACCTGGCATCACTCAGTTTCCTCTTTATCGGCGCCACAGGATGGACCCCAACCGTTAGTGCACAAAATGGTGCAGGCGGATCAAATCTTCCCACGATGCAATTAAAACAGCGCAACCGTCCGGTTGGAGTGGTTGGATGATGCATGCCCGAGGTAGGAGTAGATGTATAGTCGTTGCAGCTTCGATGCTGCGCTAGTTACGAAGAGCCGAGTCCCTAGGCTTTGTTTGGTAGGAGTGGATTTGGGAGGTTTGGGGAGGAGGGGAATTCAAGGGATTTGGTGAATCCCCTCTTCCACCCAATCCCCTCAAATCCCCTTGAAAACTCAAATCCTCTTCCAGTCATAATCCCCTTCATACAAAACATTGTTTGGTAGGGAGGGATTGCCATATTGAGTTAAAATGGTGTAAAACAGTTAAAAATCGAATCTTTATAGGTTAAATAGCTACATAGCTGGACACACTTGCTATAAAATTGTAAATGACACCTAATAAAAATGTGAAAACAGTTTTTCACATTAACAACATAATCTTGCTTGACTTGGAATCAATAACTCATCACAGCAATATCAGTCACATCACATCAACATAATCTCTCATAGCAGCATAACTTGGAACCAATAATATCTTCATAGCAACATGATCTTTCACAACACCAAACATAATGTGTACTTGTCACAATCAATTATATTTTTACAGACCAAGCCAGGATGAGAATGATGTTGTCATACATATGAATTGTTCTTACAATGTCATGATCATCGAGTTTTTGAATGGCCAAAAGTTTGTCCAGCTTGCTGCTCTAGTTGCCTGAGAACCTGATAAAACAAAAGGAGATGAGCTTTTTAAATAAGCCAACAAGTCAGACAGATGACTAGTACAAGAAAGCTAAATAGGCCAACCTATGTTCTAGTACTTTGTACTCACAACAGTCCGCATAACGAGTTACAACATACTAATACACGTAGATGCAACGACTAGAAGTCATCGTTGACAGCAAGAGCATTCCCACACCCAAAAAATTGCCAGGATTATCCCTTCAGATACGAAACATTGGCAAGGACGGCGAGGACCTGGACACATGTGGCGCCATGGGCAGCGTGGCGCCGCTGGGCACCACACTGGATGGCATCAAACCGAGCACACAATTGATGTGTGAGCTTAATAAGGACATCTACAATAGTTCAGACAATTAATCTCTCCATGTCACCTACAGACAGTGATATATACAAATCATACAATAATCTATCTCTAAACAAGAAGATATACTAGTATGTAGGTGAAAAAAATGCATAAAAATAATCCTGCCTCTACTATTTATATGAAGGAGTACTTGCAAGATTATCTGTTTATTCAGGTTAGTGAAGCATGTGAACTTAGTTGATCGTCCTCTAACTTTAACTGAAATGAAAAAGTTTTCGACTCTATAACGCCAATGCCACATAAATCATCATTTTATCTTCAGTTAGCTACCCATACTGCATGGTGAGGTATCTTCAGAACTTCAGATGACTGTTGACTTAAGTTTTATTGGCCGTTGTAGCATGAAGCTTGATTTTGAGAGCACACACATGATAAAAATGGATACAGAGCACATATTTTGGTTTCCATGTTCCGGTAAAAGGACTAACCAGCAATGTGGTCAAATAAGGATCATGTAAGGAGCCAAGGACCTAACGATGTTCCGGTAAACAGTGGCGGAGCTACATAAAAATAACTGGGTGGGCCAGAGAACACAATTTTCCCATAGCTGCTACTACAAGCCGACTGACCTTGCCCATGGCTGCCACTACAAGCTGTAAAAGTGTAAACAAACAACAATGCCTTACACATTTAGTCAATTGGGGATTTAGGGGATGATTCAATGAATGATGACTTAAGTGAAATTTAGGGGAATAAAATTGACAATGGCTCCGTGGGTCTGCTCTTGACTGAGGTCTGCATGACAAGATCTCTCTCATTGTCTGCTCAGGTTCTATCATGGTGGGTTCTAATAAATCTGTAGAAATAAACTGTATGGTGGGTTCTAATAAATCTGCTTAGGTATATCAGTTCTATCATGGTGGGTTCTATCATGATTAAAGCATCAAGTACATCGGTTCTGCTCAGGAAAATACAGTGATCAGGCCACCCTAGTTTGGTTTGATGACAAGAACATACAGAGCAGAATTGGACATGGGGGTGCTGCTGCTTACCCGAAAAGCCGTTGAGGCGGAGTTTGCCCTCACACACGACGTGGTCGTTGGCCCAGCTCGGCTGCGTCACACCAGAGCAAGCGACCAAGGCACAGTTCTTCCGTCGACCGTTCGCAACATTACCTAACACAAGCAAAGATTGAACGTTTGTTCAGTGGCATATATACATTATAATGAATGGTAAAAAAATATATAGGAGTTCGGGAGAGACAATAATAAGATATAGTAATCTGGCAAGCGTACTCTACGGTTATAACTATATCAGACTTTTTCCTTAACATTTGGCCTACAATCAGTAATAAAAACATATGCTCCAAGAAGTGTCATGAAGCAAAAATTGCAACAGTTTCTGGATTCATTTGGTACAAATCAAGTTTATAACCTCAGTACTGAGAGAAGATAACGCACCACACAAGTCTGCCGAATTTCATACCAATAGTTTCTTTGACTGAAATATGCAACAATCGTCAAGGATTATCTGAAACTCGGATCATCTTTGAAAAAAGGCCATGCTCACATACTAAAAACTAGAATGGTGGAGCTCTGGAGTTAGATTATTTTCATGTGACCAAATAAACCTAAATAGGCCAACCAATGTTCTAGTACTCCAGTTCTCTCAACAAATTACCACATCTTCATTGTTCACAGCAATAGCATGTCCATACTCCCAAAAATTAACCAAGTTTTAATTAGCCAACAAACCAGAAATGCAAAAAGCAACTGGTATTATAAGATAGCAGGTACATCACAATGCACAACTTTTCGGTTCCCAATTAGTAGGATGATCCAGCCATGCACAGAACAAGCATACAATCATCTGCTCTTGCCAACAAATGCACAACAAACATTGAAATTAGTCAATCCAGAGCAGATTATGGCAATCAAACTTATTAGTTCAAAAAGGAATTGAAGATACAATATATCTATAATTCCAGAACCACAAAATAGTATCTAGGGCAAAATATCATCCATACATCCATCCATGGAGGAGGAGCACTCCATGGTCGAGCTCCAAACTAGACGCTCTGATGAGGACGTGAGGGGGCGACGGGGAGGACAGCCCATAGGTACCTATCGGGGTTAAATCCAGCTTTCCAGCCGGTGGCCACGCGTCAAGAGGCTGCGGCCGGTGGCGGCACGTCGACGAGGCTGCGGGTGGCGCGCATCAGGAGGAGGTTGTGGCCGGCGGCGGCGCGAGGAGGAGACTGTGGCCGGCGGCGGGGCGAGGAGGAGGCGGTCGCGCGAGGAGGAGGATGTGGTCTTCGGCGTGGCTCCAGATCCGCGAGGGCCTAGGCGTGCCTTCTGAGCCGCGTGGGTCGGGGCGGATTGGAGGGGAATGGAGCGGACTGGGCCAGCAAAACCTCGTCTACCAAATGGACCGAAGAGGATTGTAGGGACTTTTGGGCCACGCGTGGAAAATCCACCCAAAACCTCTCCGATCCACTTGTACCAAACGAGGCCTAAGGATTGACCGACGCGCATGAGTCATTCGGCGTGGTTGGTTAGTCTGTTCAAATCCTTGCGCATTTTTCCTTCTGCTATATAAACTAGTAATGTGATCAGCTCTGCAAAAAAAAAAGTAATGTGATCAGCTACCCCAGTCCAGTGTGAGGGACGAAGTTGAGACGGCTCCTAGCGTTCTCTTCTTCCAGCGTGAGTGCAGCCACTCCCTCCTATCGTGTGTGTTCTTCATTTTGGCCTCTGTTTTCTCTTCAATCCGTGAGACCACCTCTCACACACCCTCTTATCCTAGATTCCACCGGCGATATGGGTGGCAAGAGGAAGAACGGTGGACGGCAAGACGCCGCTGTCGAAGGGCCGGCCGGGCCGCAAGTCGGTGCCGGCGCCCAGTAGTCCAGCTGCTGTAGATGCGCCGGCGCTGGCGGCGTCCGGCGCGAAGGTGCCAGCCGCCGGCGCTGTCGCGGTAGCGGGGGCGGAGGGAGAGGTGGTGAAGCTGCTGGACTCCGACGTGCCGAAGGCGGTCCTCCGCTGCGGCGAGTGCCATAGCCCTCTGAAGCCCCCCGTCTATCAGGTTAGCCGAACAAACAAAAATCTGCGTTCCGTACACCCCACACAGCTCGTAAGTTTTATTTTTGTCTCTCTGTATGGCATCGATCGCAGTGCTCACGCATGCATCACGTCGCGTGCGGCGACTGCGGCGGCGGCGGCGGCGGAGGAGGAGGAGGCGAGTGCCGTCCTTGCGCAGGCTTGGCCGCGTCCGCCGTCGTCTACGTCCGGAACGCCTACCTGGACACCCTGTTCGGCTACACGAAGGTGGCGTGCCCGCACAAAAAGCACGGCTGCGCGATCTCGGTGGCCTACCGTGACGCCGCGGTGCACGCGGCCGCAGCGCGCGCCCTGCTCGTGCCCGGAGTGCCTTCTCGAGGGCTCGCCGGCGGACCTCGTGCGCCACCTCACCGAGGAGTCTGGCCGGCACGCCTGGGGCGCCCGCAAGATCACCTACGGCACGGACCACCAGTATGTCTTTGACGAGCTGGATTCGGAGGAGGTTTGCGAGGAGCTCTTGGTCGCGGAGGAGGACGATGGCGTATTCCTCTTGCACATTCACCGTGTCGAACTCTACCACCACGTCGCCCTTGCGTGTGTCAGGAATAAAGCCGCCGCTGGGCCGGTGTACAGCTCCTCGGTCGCAGAGGAGGGCCCTCCGGCCAAGGGGCTCGTTGTGAGGCTGGAGACGAAGGTGGTGGCGAGCTGCCCGGCGCCCACTGAACTGGTGTACGACGACTATGAGGCTCTCTCTGTGCTTCCCAGGATGCTGCATGAGCGAGACGAGAGCAGGGAGCTCCATGTGCGCGTCTGCGTCACCAAGACCCGGAGCATCAACGAGTGATGCTAAGAGGGCCATCAGAAATCCAGTTACCTTTGCGTGAAGCCAGGAGATAGTTTCGTACAAGAATTTTGGGACGGAGGGAGTATGAAACATTGAGAAATTGTTTGTTGGCTTGGATAGTTTCATCACCATACGACATTCTTGGAAATCATGACAAAATACAAAATCAATGCCCCAAAATGTTATTAAAAACTTTATGAAGTACTCCTCTTCCAAGAGCAGCGGATCCAACTGCCAAATGTCGGTTCCCAGCTGTAGTTAGATTTTTTTGTTAAAGGAGGATCACCCTCGGCCTTTACATCAGCGCGATGCGTGCACCCATTTTATTAGTTATACATCAAGGACTTTACAAAGTAATACATCAATAAGTTTGAGGCCATCGTCTTGGCAACATCCGTCGCTACTCCTATCAACTTGATGAAGGGTGCGTATTGTTGGGGCCGCCTGCCCAGACCTCACACCGAAGCCCAACATCTAAAACCCGAGACCTCAACCAAGCCGCGATCGCCGGGCTGGGGCACACACCAGTCCGACGCACTCTCAGTGGGCACCGCATCACATTGTAGAGGCCCCCATCACCATCTTTCACTGATCCATCTTCAGAGCAGGTACTGACGCATCGGCCTTGCCAGGCATGCCGTCGATGCCACCACGGTGCTAGATAACGCCACCATCCCGCGCGCATCCATCATCACGCATCCGTCGCCGAGACCCTGCAACGTCATGCCGAAGAGACTCTAGGCCGTTGATGGTCACATGAAATGCCGCTCAACCGGTCAAACCGTCCACTGGTTCCTCTAGCCAATGCACACCTCCAAAAATGACGCCCCAAGGAGGGAACGACACTAGAGCGTCGCTGTCATCGGTTGACTAATCTACTGTTTCCCCAGGAGATAGCGGATAGAGGCGTGGAGCTTCTCCACATAGGTTCCTTCAAGAAGGAGACGACATAGAAGAGCGCCTCCATCGCCGGCCTTGGCAGTTGGCAACTAGCCGAGAGCAAAGTTTTCACCTGGATCTACTCGACGAACCTCCATTAAGCATCGTGTGCACGTGCCGCCACAGATCTCTGCCACTATGCAGCGAGCAGGCCGCACCGGCCAGATCAGATCTGACTAGAGGCCAGACCACGCATGCCGCCGACCTATCCACCAGGCCCTCCACGCCGCTGCCGATGATCCGAGGTCAGATTGATGGCCCGCCGAGGAAGCCCGACGTGCTGGGGAGACCCGAATCTGAGGCACACACTCCAGCTCGTCAAGATGCCCCTCACCACCCTGCCCCGCGAGCGAAAGGAGCTCCTTTGCCACCGCCGTCAGCCGCCTGGGCCTAGGCGCCTAGCCCGGCAGCCTCCTGCAGCGGCGACAGAGGGGATGGAGAGAGTTGCGGCAGCGGGCCTAGCGGTTGGGCTTGGTTGCCGCGCGAGTCGCCCAAGCAGGAGGGCAACGTGGGGGTGAGTGGGTTACCACCATCTGGCGAAAGGTTGGCAGATGACGTGTGGCACAAAAAGAGTTGTCAAGTAATTTGTATGGGGAAAGCGTTTTGGCTCCCCGGAGCATTTGCTCCCGCATGAACAGTAACTCAGTAAAAGTAGTAAAATATTTTAAAAAAAGTTCTGATTTTTTGTGTGGATGTTCGTGTTAGAGTTGCAAGCATGTTTGACAATTTACATGCGAAATGGAGCGGTAGTGCTTCATCGGTGAAAAGAACAAATTTGGTGTGACACTTTGGGATAACATTGGGCGTTCAATTTTTTTTTATTTTTTTTTGCACAATCCAAATGTTTAACTTTTTTGCCTAAAAATTGACAGGTAGCATTTGGATGTGACCATTAATACATAACTTTTTTTGTTCATATTCTTTTGACATTTCAAAAATCATTTTCGCACTCAGGGACGCTCTCGGGAACCAAATTGGATTTCCGAATTTGTACTACTCCCTCTGTTCACTTATATAAGACGTTTTAGCAAATTCAGACAGTGTACTAAACAGTTCAAACCCAGCTGTCTGAAACGCCTTATAAAAACGAGCGGAGGGAGTATTAAACTGATGAGTGTAGTAATAAACTCTGGGTCTGAAGATAGATGAGCCTGCTCCACAGGATTACCGCAGCGATGAATTACCGTATGCTGCAGCAGGAAATCATCATGACTTTCTCAAACCACTGAACGCTGAAGACAAAATTAGGGCTATACATTACTGTGTAATTATCTTCGTGTGATAATTATTTTTTCAGGGAGAAGTCCCTATGCATCGCTGATGTATGTGTACGAGACACGACTGTCAGAATAAAATGCGAACCACTGGGCCCTCCAATTTGTCGCAGGGTTGACTCCAATCGTTTCTTGAACACCTCTAGGAGTTATTCAGTTATTCAACCCGGGCGCAGTGCAAGCAAAAAGCGTAACTACAGTACATTTTAAATTATTTTAAAATAGAAAATATATAAAATAGGTAATAAGGTTCTGTAGCTCAGCTGGTTAGAGTGTTGGTCTGATATGCCAAAGGTCATGGGTTCAAGCCCCATCGGGACCAATTTGTTTTTAATTGCGATTTTTTTGTTATTCTCTAATAACTGGTCATTGCTTTTTAATAACCAATTATTTTAATATAAAACAAATATTTAAAAAGTAATTAGGTCCCGTAGCTCAGTTGGTTAGAGTGTTGGTCTGATATACCAAAGGTCATGGGTTCAAGCCCCATCGGGACCAAATGGCATACACCCCAGGTCGGGTTCCTGAGGCACCCATCCAATTTGCAAGGAAGCCTAGCAACTCAAATTTGTGCGGCCCAAGGCCGGTTCCGCTCCGCGATATGGGGCTCCTCAAACACCTCCTCCTTCAACTAGTAAAAATATGTCCGTGCGTTGCGTTGCATCGGCAGAAAAAATGGCATACACCCCAGGTCGGGTTCCTGAGGCACCCATCCAATTTGCAAGGAAGCCTAGCAACTCAAATTTGTGCGGCCCAAGGCCGGTTCCGCTCCGCGATATGGGGCTCCTCAAACACCTCCTCCTTCAACTAGTAAAAATATGTCCGTGCGTTGCGTTGCATCGGGAGAAAAAATGGCATACACCCCGGGTCGGGTTCCTGAGGCACCCATCCAATTTGCAAGGAAGCCTAGCAACTCAAATCTTTAAAAAGTAATTAGGTCCCGTAGCTCAGTTGGTTAGAGTGTTGGTCTGATATACCAAAGGTCATGGGTTCAAGCCCCATCGGGACCAATTTGTTTTTAATTGCGATTACTTTTTTTGCATATATTCCCTAACTGCTCATTGTTTTCTCTAGTAATTTAAGTGAGAATAAAAAATAAATTACTAGGTCTTGTATCTCATGAAATGGATCTCTTAAATTAAATTCAGGGCAACTAGTAAAAATATGTCCGTGCGTTGCATTGCATCGGCAGAAAAAATGGCATACACCCCAGGTCGGGTTCCTGAGGCACCCATCCAATTTGCAAGGAAGCCTAGCAACTCAAATTTGTGCGGCCCAAGGCCGGTTCCGCTCCGCGATATGGGGCTCCTCAAACACCTCCTCCTTCAACTAGTAAAAATATGTCCGTGCGTTGCGTTGCATCGGGAGAAAAAATGGCATACACCCTGGGTCGGGTTCCTGAGGCACCCATCCAATTTGCAAGGAAGCCTAGCAACTCAAATTTTTACGGCCCAAGGCCGGTTCCGGTCCGCGATATGGGGCTCCTCAAACACCTCCTCCTTCACCTCCAGCTCCGGTATGGCGACATCGCCGGCGGCCGACGGGGCCATCATAACGTCGAGGCCCTACCACTGGGCGTTGTGATGGTGGGAGGTGGAGCCCTAACACGCTCGTGAACTTTAATGAACCAGTCAATGTTAGGTGTTAATGAAAATGAGCTTGACGATCTGAGGCCTAAATGATCATGAGTCTTAACCAGCCGAGCTGCTTGTTAATCCTCCACCCCTGCAATAAGTCGAGATTCAAAGAGTAATTTTACTCATATTAATAAACCCAACCTGCAGGAATTATACACGCATGGGTATTCACAAGTACATTTCACTTCAATTTCTTTGGACTGCGGTATAGTACAACATGACCAAAATGGAAAAGAAAACGAATTTCTATTCAATATATACAACTCCTTTTCATTCATTCTGTTCAGTGGATGCAACTCCGGCAGCAGCGAGTTGCTCGCCACCAACTTTCTCCAGTTCAACTACACTACCCTGCAAATATCACACCACATAAACAATCCCAATGTGAAAAATGTAAATAACTTCGTATTGAAACTGAATGGATCTACAGGTCTACCTCATCATCTGGGATCACCACCGTCTTCACTTGTGCGACAATGACCGTAATGTCATCCATCTTACCGCCTGCGTCGACAAAAAACGGCATCATGGGCTTTCTGGTTCTGCTGGATGGAACAGAGCATGACACAGCGTGTGATGGGATCATGGTCACTTACCTACTAGCTTAGCTCCAAGTAGCTTCTTCCACCAAGGAACATCAAAACCCTGCACGTAAGTAACCGGAATGAAATGTGCGATATCATACATTTTTCAGCAAAAGAATTGAAGAAACTTGTGAAGAGTGACAGGATAACAGGGAGGATGTATTTCTTTCGCACCCTACTCCGGGCCTCCATCGAGTAGGGTGAATCGAATGTTACATCCACTGAATGTTTTCTTGCAAGCTCCGCCAAAGCTTTTGCTGCGGAAAACATCAAAGTTTTCAGAGGGATTGGAAGGATGCACCATGTTGTTTTACGTCTCCAGTTGCCGAGTTGAAAGAGTGAGATTTACCAGCTTCGTTTATCCCTGGAGACTCTTTAATGACAGCAAGGATCTCTTGATCAAAGATATTGTCGAAGAATCCATCTGAGCCACTGACTATCATATCACCCTCCATAAGATTTACAGTGCAAACCTAGCATAAAACCAAAAGGGATCAAGATCAGTAAGCCCAGTCTTCAAGAACACTTAAATATTGTTCAACTTTATAGGTCACTGCAGTGAAGTAATAAATGACCAACACTACAATACTCGTGTCATATTGCTGGTGCTTCAACAGAAATAAGAAAAGCAACTAAGTACCAATGCATCTTGAGATGTTTGACCAATTGCCTCGGAGCTTAGCTGGTATGGACAATCAAAGTAATGTTCTTGCGGGCATGTAGAGAACATCACTTGCCCTATATGTTGAAGAAGAAATATTAAAATTGGAATGAAGTAAGTATTCTAATAACCTTAAGATAAATATAAAATTCATTCATAATCACCTCTTCGAATAACTTTCAAACCACAGTCGCCCACACTTGCAATTTTCAAGGTTCCAGTCTTCTCAAGCATCGCGACGATTCTGTTACCATCACACATAATTGTATAAATTTTGACACATCTACTAGGAAAATGAGTGATCTGGAAGGCTGTAAACACTGTAAGAACATGCTTACACTGTAGCAGATCCAATGGAAGAAGTTGCAGCATGAGCCTTCATTAGAAGAATTTGAGGATCCTGACTGACCTGAAGACATGATATTTAGTTTGCCGCAATAGTAGTACATGACATGGTACTGGAACATAGTTTATTCAGTAGTACTAACATAGAAATACCTCCTCATCCTTGATAAAAGTAGAGCTGTTTGCCATAAGCTCTCGGGAAAACAGAGCTGGGTTGACATTCTTTTCTGCCCATCTGTCAGTAGATAAGAGAATGACTAGCTGGATAAAAGCCATGTGTCAATGCAAATTGCTGAAAGCAACATATATCTCTCGTAAAGTGCTGAAAGCAATCCAAACTACACGAGATGAGACTGAAGGCGCTGATCGCAGTTCAATGGAGCGATTCTCGAAATAAATAGAGTTCATTGCGGCAAAGATGGCATACCCTGAAACGCCATCTGCAATGGCAAATACTCCACCACCATCACCGCCCACAAAGAAAGCATCTTCTCCTCCGGTCTCAACCTTGATAATGTGAGCAAAAGTAGGGAACTTCAGGTCTACATATGGAAAAAGACAAAAGCACCACCCAATATATGATTTGCAAACAACTGAATTGGCATAAATGGCTAACCTTTCTCGGGTGTGGGATTACATGAGTTCCAATAGATAACACAGCTTCCAACCTACAATCAAAGATTCACAAGACCAAATGCCGACAGATGCACGATAAGTAACTTGAGAACCATAATTAGCACTTTGCAACAGATCCAACTATTGGTCCACCATTAAGCTAGAGCAAGCAACTTAATTTTGCACCTTGCTACCAATACAAGTTAATAACGACAATTAACAGAATACATGATCCTATCTTCAAGTTAAACAGGAAAAAAAACCACAAAAAAGTAAAACAGAATTTCCTTAATTAATTAGAATGGACAAAAAGGACCAGTATAATCATTCTCGCTAGTCACTAGCCTATGTACAACCAGAAACCCCCTAAAATTATCTTATTGCAGGCTCCATGAACCGGATGGAGCCTAACATTTGGGAATGCGATATTTCGTGAAAAAAGAAGGATGGAGCAAAGGGGGGCGTATATACTTGGCGGCGCGTAGAGGGGAGAGACGCGAGCGGCGGAGCGGGTGGAGGGGAGCAGCGTGGAGGCAAGGGGGCGAGAGGCGGGACGCGGTGGAAGCCGCCATGGCCGTCTTCTGGCTGCTGTGCCGCTGCGCTGCTATCCTCCGTCGCCCGCGGCAAATGGGGGAGGCGCTAGTGGTAGTGGAGGCAGGCAGGCCACATCAACATGGCTGTCGCCTGTTGTTTTGCAGGCTCCCAGGAATAAACTAACTCTCCTTTCTTTCAGTTTGGTCCCTGGCTGGCTGCGTCAGTTAAGGGCTTCTTTGATTCGAACATCTTCGCAGAAAATTTTGAGGTTTGAAATCCTTAGGTCTTTTTGCTGTGTGGGTTGTATGATTTGCTGTATTGAATTGTACAAATTTTTTCTTAAGAATTTCTTTCGCACTATATTTGTTACTTAGGCCCACAAATATCGATGAAGTTATTTTATTTTCTTTATAGATATCCACAAGACATGTGTCTGCAATCGACGAAAAAATCAAATCCAAATGTGAATTACACGCGGAAAATGGGTGCCGAACATGGTTGAAAGTGAATCTCTTAGATGCCTCTATTGGGGTTTTAGTGATTGAAGGCAAACCAATTGAGAGAACCAACATTTTATCAAGTCTATCTCTTGAACTCAGTCCTTTATAAATGGCCACCTTACCTTCATTTCAAGATGGCATCTACATTAAGCTCTTATAAATATCCCCTTATGGGACGGAGGGAGTACTTTATAGGTTTTTGGTGAATCCAACATTCACATTGGACGTAGGACAACCTTGCTACCAAAAGGGGCACATGAAAATGTACTTTGATTTGAACTAAAAGGAAAGACCACAAGCCAGAGATCCTCAAACAATCCACTCGAGCCACTCAACTCCTCTATCTTCCTAAGCCCGATTACCACTGACGGTGTCCTGCACTAGGGGGTACCAACCTAGCTAGCCCATAGTCCTCGGGCCGGGCTTATGGGCCCTCATTCTCATAAGGAAGGACTCCGGAAGCCTCGCGCTCGACGTGATCAAGACAACCTCAGCCGAAGATTGGACGTGTACTCCAAGGCCATCTTCGGCCACCGCCATACGCATCCTTAGATCTGCAACCGACCATGTAACCATAGGTACCCCTCTGGCCTGTATATAAGCCATGGGGTTTAGCCTGTAAAAGGGATTCGATCATAATCACATCCACCTAGCCTTAGGGTCGCCCCTCGACTCCCCTGGGTCGCCCCCGCACGGCTACCAGAGGGGAACCCTAGCGCCACCAAGTCCTCGACTCCCTCTGCCACCTCTCCCACCCGCCGCCGCTAGGGCGCGCCGCCAGGCAAAGCCCGGTTGGCGTCGGCGGCAGCGGGTGTCGTGGTACTAAGTCTGACAGTAAGAGTAGGGGGTACGTATGAGGAGGCAAGGCCCTAGCTACGACGAGGTTGTACACACGAGTTTACGGGTTCAGGCCCCTCTCGGAGGAGGTAAAAGCCCTACGTCTCGGTGCCCTGAGGCGGTCGACTGGAATATGAGTGTGTGTGTTACAGGGGGTGCGAACCCTTGTGCTAGAGGAGGGGGTGGCTTATATAGAGTGCGCCAGGACCCCAGCCATCCCACATTACAGGGTTCAATGTACATTAAGATAGGGCGTTACTGGTAACACCAACTATAAAGAGCTACCAATGATCTTTAAGACTACAGAGTGAACGCCTGACCGTTGCCATCCTGGGTGACTCTAGGTCTTCTGCACTCCGAGTGGTTTCTTGTATGGTCGAGTGACTTCATCTTGGTCGAATGGAATTGGGGTATCCGAATGAGATAATTGGTCGAGTGGATTGCACTCCAAGGTTACTTCAGTCGGTATATTTTGTTATACTTTGAATGTTCTTGATTCTAGGGTAGTGACCTTGGGTAGGGCATCTAGGTCAAGCCTAGGACCCTACCCTAGGTCCATGGCATCGTCATTAGCCCTCGAATGGATTGAGGTCTGAATGAAAGGAGAGTTGAAGTTGATCCCGGCCTGATTCTTATGCTTCGTAGGCATTTTTCCTGAGTCTGGGAATCATGCTGAAACTTCAACTTTATTTCAGTCACCTTGATTGATTCAGAGGTCGTCGAGTGAACTATACTGACAATCTTCGAGTGTTGATATGGTACGAAATCTTCAGCGCGATTGGTTACTCTGCGGTTCCCGGATCTCACGGGATTCAAAACTTTGGGGAAGCGCGCGGGACGGAGCGCGCCGCAGTAAACGGGGTGGATAGACAGGGGCGCCTCAATTCTTGTGCCACCTTTTTCGCCACGTATCGGGCGTGCAACTGTTATGGGATTTGACAGGACTACTTGGGCCCACGAGTCAGCCACTCGGAACCAGGCCCATAAAAGGCATCGAGGCCGATGCGTTTGCACAATGCGCCTTATTCCCCTTCTTCTTCCTCTGCTTCCCCACCGCCTCCTCCTCCACTCTTGACGCCGCCGCCCCGCCCGCGCGCATTTCGCCGTAATGGGAAAGGACAGGACGGCGGCCTTGGAGCGCATGAATAAGGTGACAGCAATGACGAAGGGCAAGAAGACGAGTCGGGGGTCATCGTCGAGGTCTGGATTGCCGCCTGGCTGGATCCAGGGGGACTGGATTCAGTCCATGATCCAGAAAGAAGATTTGGAGGATCTGGCCGGCGCGGGCTTGATTGCTGACGCACTACAAAAAAAAATACACTTCCGTGATGATACATGTTTGTCACAGTAGGTCGCGTTTTTTGTCATGCATGTACATCCATGACGATTTTATGACAGAATCAAGATAGTCATACTTGTGCTGTCGTAGAAGTGTTCCATGACATTACCAAAATTATCATCACGGAAGTGTCCACTTCCATGACAATAAATCGCGCGTCACAGAAGTGCTTTCGTCAAGGGCGACCGACACGTGGCATCCACCGTAACGGAACGCCGTTAAGCTATCGGGTCCGGTTTTGGATCCAATAACCCGTTAATAACCCAGACCAATGGGGATTTTCCACGTGTAAAATCATCATTGACCGCAGGAAACACGTGTTACCTCACCGTTGGGACAGATGTCATCCACTCATTGGACAGGAGGCGCCTATGATAGGTCGACACTTTGCACGACCCAATAGTGGCCCATTCCGGTGAAAAAGGCCGGCCCAGTAAAAATTAGCAGGCCAACCCATATAAGGCCTACTTGTGTCAGGTCCATTTAAGCCCACGGCCCATACGAGATGTGCCAATTCGGCCCGTCAACGGCCCGTTAAAGATTTGACACCATTGCAACCCATCGTCAGTTCGAGCCCGTTAACAGCCCGCTATATATTTGGGCTCAATATCGGCCCGATGAGATTTCAGCCTGTTATCGACCCATTTAATGGATGGGCCAATTTTTAGGATGTACATCTTTCGGCCTTTTAGCGATCCATTTAAATGTTGGGCTAATTTCCGGCCCGGTATGTCTTTCAGCCTGTTAGCGGCCCATAAATCTGATGGGCCATTTGTTGTCGGACCTGAGTTTCGGCCTTTTAGCGGCCCATTTAAGTGTTGGGCCAATTTTTGGCCCAGTGTCACTTTCAGCCTGTTGACGACCCATAAATCAGTTGGGCCATTTGTAGTCAGACCCGAGTTTTGGCCTTTTAGCGACCCATTTAAGTGTTGGGCTAATTCCCGGCCCTGTGTGCCTTTCGGCCTGTTAACAGACCATAAATGAGTTGGGCCATTTGTAGTCGGACCTTAGTTTTGGCCTTTTAACGGCCCATGCCCTTCATGGTCCAATACCAGCCCGGTTTCTCTTTCGGCCTGCTAAAGGCCCACAACATAGTTGGGCCATTTATAATACGACCTGACTTTCGGCCTCTTAGCGGCCCATGGTCTTCATGGTCCAGTACAAGCCCGCTGTCTCTTTCGGCCTGCTAAAGTCCTACAGTATAGTTGGGCCATATGTAGCCCAAACTTAGTAACGGCCTGTTAACGACCCGTGAAATAAATTGGGGCCACCTGTTGCCCGCTTTGGTGTCGGCCTGTTAACGACCCGGGAGGTAAGAGGGCCGACCATTAACTTTCGGCCTAGTAACGGCCCATTAACTTAATGGGCCCACTAAAGTTCGTACATGTCTTTAGGCCAAATTAGATAATTTGAGCCCATTACGACGAGCAATTATGCACAGGACCAAAACCGATCAAGCAAAGGTATGGCATACAAGAAACAATGTTGCACATCCAGCATATATTACAGGAAATTACATCCACTGGGCAATCAAAGATTGATGCCAGTGCAAATAAATGAGCAGAACCTAACCATCTACAACGTCACAATCTGCAACCTTAGCACAGATGATGCCCATAAGCATGTGGGCAAGTTCTTCCTGCTTTGCTACACCATCTCTGAAAACATTGATCAGTTGTTGTGTCGCACGACTCTGCACCTCTGATTCACCCACCATTTCCATCATTGCTTCAGCCATTAATTGGTTCACAAACATTCATTTATTCCATTGCATTCGAGACAGAGGATACTGAACAGATTCAGATGGCGATTTTGGCAGGCTTGTATTATTGATAGTGAAGAGTGTCTCGACCATTGCATCATAACATAAATTAGGACGGGAACCAAACAGATTAATCATGAGTTATTGCCATATTACCTGGCCTAGATTTACTGGAAAGAAACAATGGGGTTGCCTTGCTGTTTTCAGAGTTTGTCTTCTTATCTTCAGCAGCCTGCACAAAATTAACACACTAGAATTGCTATCATTGGACAAGTCAGATAATAGGAAAGCAACATTGACACAACGAACGTTTGGGCAACTAGCCTACACCAAATTAACACAATATGACACAACTATCATCAGCCAGGTAAGGTAGTACGAAAGCAACATTGACACAATGAATGAATGGGCAACCAGAGAAGCACTACAATTCAGTAATGTGCGTGATATGAGATAGTACATTCATGCAGCTCAGTATGCAAAACTACCAGGCAGTTTTCCTTACAAAAATCAACATTGGCGCCTTTAACATTTTGCTACAACTAATTTTAGATCATATAAAGGTTAGATTCACGCCGATTAACAAAATACATGTTGATGTAAAAATATAGTGATATACAACAGGTACTTACATCAACATTGGAGCACAGAGAATTCCCACAAGATATTTTCCTCGAATACGATCCCAATGGAGGAAGTCTTCTATCGTTTAACCTTATTTTCTAAAAGAGAGATGGGTAAGAAACATGTAGAAAATATGATCAAAATGCTATAAAATTTCATGATGCGAGGATACGCACACGCTTCTTAGAATGGATTTGACATTCTTTTGCTGGACTGGAGCGGACTAGTTCTTTGGCCACTGGAATCTGCTTATTATCACTGGGAGTTGGGTTTCTCTGTCCTGGAGTAGTATCTATGAAAAATGGAGTTGGTTTATTATCTCCTGGCGTTTGGATCTTTTGCAAAGACTTGGTTGGTAACCCTTCAGATTCTAACATAGCTGTCTTCCCCTTGCATGCCTTATATAGAAGAATGGTAATTCAGTTATAAAACATGCTACATCAGAGATGGAATAGGTACTGAAGAATAGAAAGGCATGACATATTGACATGTATTCCCTCCATCCGGAAATAAATGGATGGGTCTAGGCATATTTCAGTTCTAGATACATCCAGTTTTATCCATTTCTGCGACATTTAATCCGGACGAAGGGAGTATGATGTAAGAGCTAGGGATACGATAGGACAACACAGTAAAAAAACACTGAAAAACCCACTGCAGAACCAAAGTATTCAAACCCACTAATATGAGATAGTACACTCATGCAGCTCAGGATGCAAAACTACCAGGCAATTTTCCTTACAAAAATCAACATTGTGGCCTTTAATCATACATTTTGCTACAACTAAATTTAGATCAGATAAAGGTTGGATTCACGCCGATTAACAAAATACATGCTGATGTAAAAATATAGTGATATACAACAGGTACTTACATCTACATTGGAGCACAAAGAATTCCTGCAAGAATCTTTCCTCATAAACGATACCATTGCAGAAATTCTTCTATCTGTTAAACTTATTTTCTAAAAGAGAGATGGGTAAGAAACATGTAGAAAATATGATCAGCATGCTATAAAATTTCATGATGCGAGGATACGCACACGCTTCTTAGAATTGAGTTGACATATTTTTGCTGAACTGGAGCGGACTAGTTCTTTGGCCACTGGAATCTGCTTATTATCACTAGGAGTTGGGTTTCTCTTTGCTGGAGCAGTATCTATAAAAACTGGAGTTGCTTTATTATCTCCTGGCGTTTGGATCTTTTGTAAAGGCCTTGTTTGTAACCCTTCAGATTCTAACATAGTCGTCTTCCCCTTGCATGCCTTGTATAGAAGAATGATGCTTTAATTATAAAACATGCGACATCAGAGAGACGGAATAGGTACTGAAGAATAGAAAGGCATGACATATTGACATGTATTCCCTCCATCCGGAAAAAAATGGATGGGTCTAGGCGTATTTCAGTTCTAGATACATCCTTTTTTATCCATTTCGGTAACATGTAATCCGGACAGAGGGAGTATGGTGTAAGAGCTAGGGATACGACAGGACAACACAGCAAAAAAAACACTAGTTGAATGTAAAACTATATGCTAGCGGAATACGTACAGAAATAACTAAGGCAACATACATGTGTATGATTGGGAAAATAAGATGGCATTGCAACAGAGCACTGGAACATCACTTCAATGTAAAAAAACATGGTATGGCAGACAGATGAAGTACATACTGATGAATAACAATGCATAAGATATTCAGAAGCATGATGTCCAAATTAAGCAGATGGCATTGCGATAGAGTACAATGACAGTACTTGAATTTGAAAACATGTTATCATGAATGGAATAGGTACTGAAAAACAGGAAGGCATGACATATTTACATGCATGATGAGCATGCTAAGCACATGGCATTGCAATAGAGTAGATACACTCCAGGACATTATATGCATGTTGTACCCATATCACAGGCCAAGTTAGAGCAAGGACCTTGTGTGGTGAAGAGGATTCATCATCTTTCTGCAAGTCTTCTGAAGAACTGCCTTTACATGTTCCATCATATTGGGTATCATTGACATCAAGTTTATTGGCCTTTACATTGCTCTGTGAGGTTCTTGTGGATATATCAGTGTGTGCAATTATATCTGACATGCATGGAAGACAACTAGTAGTTAGATTTATGTAATGAGTGCCTGTAGGAGACGACATAAATAGTAGGACTGGGGTTAACTAGCAGCAATAGGTCTCATAAACTAAAGGGAGAACACAGATGAAAGCTACAGAATATGTATCGTTTGTACTCGAGATTAACTAGATGGCACACAAAATTATTAGAGAACAACATAGGTAATACTAGAAGTGGTATAATACTATAATCACCAGCCTGTGGGATAGCATTGGCTGATGGATGATAACTATGGAACATCGTTACCTAAAGAACAAGTATCTTAGCTGAACTATGGAACAACGTGAACTCCTGAACAAGACCCGTAAGAGATCAGCATGAATATACAGTGAAATGTGATGATCTATTTTCCATGCTTAGATGAATAACAAAGCCATAAATGTTGCACACAAGTAAGATGAGGGTACAACCTATCCGGCTGCCATCCATAGGAGTGACCATCATGTGCTGACTTGTCGATGGCCCTGCAGTTGTTGTGGCTGTCCATGTCGGGCACGTGCATTCGTTGCAGGGAACTGTTGAGTGGGGACTATAGCTCCCTTCTGGTGTATGCTTCCCTTGTTGGAGTAGCTACGGTGAGTCGGAAGACGGTGTGTCTGAAGATGCAGATAACTCATAATGTTAAGAACGACATATCTCTTTGATCTGAAGAAATACACTAAGAGATCAACAACAAGGTACGAGAGTGGTCACACGTCTGTTGACTAAAGACTAAATTGGGGTCACACGATTTTATTTTATTTTGGTATTGTCTGATCTACGTCGGATGGCTTGATGGCCGTCTTGTGCCTCCCGGCTGACACTGTTCGGAATCTTCCCCGAAGAGCCAGCGACCAACGGTAGAGCAGCCTGCCTCCGCCGTCTGTGGCCCCGGCCAAAACCCCGCTCCCCGCCCCACCGCACTGCCGTGGTTGCGCCGCCCCGGGCCAATCCACAAAGACTCCCCGTCATCCAGATCCGGCGGCGGCACTACCTTCAACCCACGCAACTCTAAAAGATAGCCATCTAACCGCTGCTTCCGCGGCGAACTTGCGGCCCCACACCCTTACGTTAGACACCAACCAACCGATAGCCTAGGAGCTCCGCCGCCTCGAGGGGTGCTGCTTCCCATTGGGAATCGATTAGCCCAGAATAAAAATTCAGACAATTGACGCCTAAATAATGTGATTTGAGATGAGGGTGCGACCTATCTGGCAGCATGGTGAAGTAGGCAGGTCCAACTGCCGAGTCGATGAGGCCGACGCGGTTGCGGTGGCGACTGGTGGCAGGGAAAGAGCGATGTCGCGACGGTCGACGGCTACGCGGAAGCAGCGCCAAGACTCTGGACGGATCCGAAGTTGGAGCCGCTCCGGCGCTATGAACAACGGCGGGGGTGAATCGGCTCCGGTACGGTTCACGCGGCCGTCGTCGAGGCAGCATCCGCAGCACGGAGTAAGAGGCACACGGCCCAGTGCATGACGGCAATTGGACAGCGTCTCTGGCATTAGGAAGGAGGGTGGCTGTGAAATTGGTGCGGTGGGGGGGGGGGGGCGCCATGAAGGTAGGGCTGAGGTTTCGTGGCTCGGGAGAAGGGAGCTTCCCGGGGAGAAGGTGATTTGGCGCCCACGAGGTATGAATGGGGGCGGGCGGGGGGGAATTGGGAGGGGAGTGGAACCATGTCTTATGGATGCATTTGTCTGAAATGTGAGGGGGAGTTACAGTTCTACCCTTGCCTATAGGCTTCTCGGCTTGGGTCTGTGTATTGAGGGTCGGGGATAGTAGAGTAACTTTGATTCTCCCCAAATAGTGGGCGGGAGCGATTTCGGGCGAGGAGGGCGTGTTTTGAACTATAGTGGGCGCGAGCGATTTCGGGCGAGGAGAGCGTGTTTTGAAATAGTGGGCGCGAGCTATTTCGGGCGAGGAGAGCGTGTTTTGCCGACCATGGTTTATGAATTATTAGGCACATGTCATTTCGGCCGAGGAGAAGGCGCGCTTGGATGAAGTTACAAACCTACCCTCGATGTACAATGGGCCAATTGATGCGTGTCCCACATAGGACGGTAATTTCGCGTCTCCCATTTATTTGCTTGGGAGAATTCCACCGAGCAGAGAGGATGTTTAACGGTTCATTCAAATTTTGGGAGAACGAGCATCCACGTCTACCTTACCAAGTCGATTTGAATCAAATTTTGAAATATTAGCTTGCCACTTCTTTTTTAGATGGAGAGATGATGCTCGGGAGTAATGTGTTTTTACATGCTCGTTGCTAGCACTTTACTATATGACAAATAGTTGACCCACTCAAAAACGCGAATCAAACCCAAAATGAAATATCTCGATTCAATGAAATAACTCGTTCAGTAGGTCAAAATAGTGAACTAAATCCAAAATTGAACACCTCAATCGAGTAGCATGTTGTACAGTATTATAGTACTCCATGAACATGTTGAAAGTCAAATTAATGAACTTGTTTGATATACGCATATATCCGTTCATGTGTGGATTGCACACAACATGTTCTCCAATTTAAATATTTGAATGCAAGTTTATATCGAAACATGGTTTATATCAGCCTTTGATGCATAAAACGCGACCTCCCCCTCTCCCGGACTCCTGTTCTCTCTCTCTCTCTCTCTCACCGACAATATTCAATTCTGTCGCACGCATCTGCTACCTCTTGAGCAATGCGTTGGATTTCCTCGAAGAGGAGAGGATGATGCAGCAAAGTAGCGTAAGTATTTCCCTCAGTTTTTGAGAACCAAGGTATCAATCCAGTAGGATACCACACACAAGTCCCTCGTACCTACAAAAAACGATAGCTCCTCGCAACCAACGCGATTAGGGGTTGTCAATCCCTTCACGATCACTTACGAGAGTGAGATCTGATAGAGATGATAAATAATATTTTTGGTATTTTTGGTATATAGATGCAAAGTGAAAAGTAAAAGGCAAAGTAAAAACAAAGCAAGTAATAAAGTAATGGAGATTGATATGATGAGAATAGACCCGGGGGCCATAGGTTTCACTAGTGGCTTCTCTCAAGAGCATAGATATTCTACGGTGGGTGAACAAATTACTGTTGAGAAATTGATAGAATTGAGCATAATTATGAGTATATCTAGGTATGATCATGTATATAGGCATCACGTCCAAGACAAGTAGACCGAAACGATTCTGCATCTACTACTATTACTCCACTCATCGACCGCTACCCATCATGCATCTAGAGTATTAAGTTAAAAACAGAGTAACGCCTTAAGCAAGATGACATGATGTAGAGGGATAAATTCATGCAATATGATAAAAACCCCATCTTGTTATCCTCAATGGCCACAATACAATACGTGCCTTGCTGCCCCTTCTATCACTAGGAAAGGACACCGCAAGATTGAACCCAAAGCTAAGCACTTCTCCCATTGCAAGAACTACCAATCTAGTTGGCCAAACCAAACGGAAAATTTGAAGAGACTTGTATAGATAACTCAATCATACATAAAAGAATTCAGAGAAGATTCAAATATTATTCATAGATAAGCTGGATCATAAACCCACAATTCATCAGTCTCAACAAACACACCGCAAAAAGAAGATTACATCGAATAGATCTCCACGAGAGAGGGGGAGAACATTGTATTGAGATCCAAAAAGAGAGAAGAAGCCATCTAGCTACTAGCTATGGACTCGAAGGTCTGAAGTAAACTACTCACACTTCATCGGAGGGGCTATGGTGTTGATGTAGAAGCCCTCCATGGTGGATGCCCCCTCCGGCGGAGCTCCGGAATAGGCCCCAAGATGGGATCTCGTGGATACAGAAGGTTGCGGCGTTGGAATTTGGTTTTTGGCTCCTGTTCTGATTGTTTGGGGGTACGTAGGTATATATAGGAGGAAGGAGTACGTCGGTGGAGCAACAAGGGGGCGTGCCCTAGGGGGGGGGGGGCGCCCCCCACCCTCGTGACCGCCTCTGTTACTTCTTGGAGTAGGGTCCAAGTCTCCTGGATCACGTTCAGTGAGAAAATCACGTTCCCGAAGGTTTCATTCCGTTTGGACTCCGTTTGATATTCTGTTTCTTCAAAACACTGAAATAGGCAAAAAACAACAATTCTGGGCTGGGCCTCCGGTTAATAGGTTAGTCCCAAAAATAATATAAAAGTGGAAAATAAAGCCCAATATAGTCCAAAACAATAGATAAAGTAGCATGGAGCAATAAAAAATTATAGATACGTTGGAGACATATCAGGCATCCCCAAGCTTAATTCCTGCTCGTCCTCGAGTAGGTAAATGATAAAAAAAGAATTTTTGATGCGGAGTGATACTTTGGCATAATTTCAATGTAAATCTTCTTAATTGTGGCATGAATATTCAGACCCGAAAGATTCAAGACAAAAGTTCATATTGACATAAAAATAATAATACTTCAAGCATACTAATCAAAGCTATCATGTCTTCTCAAAATAGCATGGCAAAAGAAAGTTCATCCCTACAAAATAATATAGTTAGGCTATGCTTCATTTTCGTCACACAAAGATGTTCCCAACTTCTATACCCCCGATGACAAGCCAAGTAATTGTTTCATACTTAAATAATCTCAAACTTTTTCAACCTTCACGCAATACATGAGCGTGAGCCATGGATATAGCACTATGGGTGGAATAGAATATGATGATGGGGATTGTGTGGAGAAGACAAAAAAGGAGAAAGTCTCACATTGACGAGGATAATCAATGGGCTATGGAGATGCCCATCAATTGATGTCAACATGAGGAGTAGGGATTGCCATGCAATGGATGCACTAGAGCTATGTATGCTCAAAAGAAAACTAGTGGGTGTGCATCCAACTCGCTTGCTCATGAAGACCTAGGGCATTTGAGGAAGCCCATCTTAGGAATATACAAGCCAAGTTCTATAATGAAAAATTCCCACTAGTATAAAAAGACAACTTATGAGACTCACTACATGAAGAACAATGTGCTACTTTGAAGCACAATATATGAGACTCACTACATGAAGAACAAGGTGCTACTTTGAAGAACAAGTGTGGAAAAAGAGATAGTAGCATTGCCCCTTTCTTTTTTTGTTTTTTTTCTTTGGACTTTTTTTGGGACAATGCTCTAATAATGATGATCATCACACTTCTATTGATTACAACATAAGGATTACAACTCGAAACTAGAACAAGATATGACTCTATATGAATGCCTCCGGCGGTGTACCAGGATGGTGCAATGAATCAAGAGTGACATGTATGAAAAATAATGCATGGTGGATTGGCCACAAATACGATGTCAACTACATGATCATGCAATGGCAATATGACAAAAGTAATGTATGTCATGAATATGATGATGGAAGTTGCATGGCAATATATCTCGGAATGGCTATGGAAATGCCATGATAGGTAGGTATGGTGGCTGTTTTGAGGAAGATATAAATAGGTTTATGTGTGATAGAGCGTATCGTATCACGGGGTTTGGATGCACTGGCGAAGTTTGCACCAACTCTTAAGGTGAGAAAGGGCAATGCACGGTACGAAGAGGCTAGCAAAGGCGGAAAGGTAAAAGTGCGTATAATCCATGGACTCAACATTAGTCAAAAGAACTCATATACTTATTGCAAAAATTTAGAAGTCATCAAAAAATCAAGTACTACGCGCATGCTCCTAGGGGGATAGATTGGTAGGAAAAGAGCATCGCTCGTCCCCGACCGCCACTCATAAGGATGCACAAGTCAGGTACACTTCATGTTTCAAATTTGTTACACAACTTTAACCATACGTGCATGCTACGGGACTTGCAAACTTCAACACAAGCATTTCTCAAATTCACAATTACTCAACTAGCACTACTTTGATATTATCACCTCCATATCTCAAAACAATTATCAAGCATCAAACTTATCTTAGTATTCAACGCACTCAAAAGAAAGTTTCACATATCTTGAATACGAAGTATATTAATATTAAGCAAATTACCATGCTATTAATGACTCAAAATAATCTAAGTGAAGCATGAGAGATCAATAGTTTCTTTAAAACAAATACACCACCATGCTCTAAAAGATCTAAGTGAAGCACTAGAGCAAAAATTATCACGCTCAAAAGATATAAGTGAAGCACTATGAGCAAAACTATCAAGCTCAAAAGATATAAGTGAAGCACATAGAGTATTCTAGCAAATTCCAATTCATGTATGGCTCTCTCAAAAGGTGTGCACAGCAAGGATGATTGTGGTAAACTAACAAGCAAAGACGCAAATAATACAAGACGCTCCAAGCAAAACACATATCATGTGGTGAATAAAAATATAGCTCCAAGTAAATTACCAATGGAAGTAGACGAAAGAGGGGATGCCTTCCGGGGCATCCCAAAGCTTTGACTTTTTGGTGTCCTTGTATTATCTTGGGGGTGCCATGGGCATCCCCAAGCTTAGGCTCTTGCCACTCCTTGTTCCATAATCCATCAAAAGAATTCACCCAAAACTTGAAAACTTCACAACACAAAACTCAAAAGAAATCTCGTGAGCTCCGTTAGAGAAAGAAAACAAAAGACTACTTAAAGGTACTGTAATGAACTCATTCTTTATTTATATTGGTGCTAAACCTAATGTATTCCAACTTCTCTATGGATTATAAACTATTTTACTAGCCATAGATTCATCAAAATAAGCAAACAACACACGCAAAACAGAATCTGTCAATAACAGAACAGTCTGTAGTAATCTGTAACTAACGCAAACTTCTGGAACTCTAAAAATCCTAACAAAATATAAAGTCCTGGAAAATTTGTTTATTGAACATCAGCAAAAAGAATCAACGCAAAATCACGTTTGTGTGATTTAACAAAATTATATTCGTGCGCGCAAAGTTTCTGTTTTTCAGCAGAATCAAATCAACTTATCATCGTCGGTAATCCTATAGGTTCTACTTGGAACAAACACTAATTAAAACATAAAACCACATCTAAACAGAGGCTAGATGGATTATTTATTAAATAACAGCGAGTAAAAATATTGGGTTGCGTCCCAACAAGCGCTATCGTTTAACGCCCCTAGCTAGGCATTGATAAATTTAATAATGCTCACATGAAAGACAAGAATTGAAGCACAAAGAGAGCATCATGAAACACGTGACAAACACATCTAAGTCTAACATACTTTCTATGCATAGGCATATTATAAGCAAACAAATTTGCAAGGCAAGCAAAAACTAGCATATGCAAGGAAGAAGAAAGAGAGGATAGCAATCTCAACATGTCGAGAGGTAATTTAATAAGATAAAAATTTCTACAACCATATTTTCCTCTCTCATAATAATTACATGTAGGATCATAGGAAAATTCAACAAAATAGCTATCAAAAAACATATTCTCAACAAGATCCACATGCATGCAAAGTTGACACTCTTCCAAGATAGTGGGATTAACATTAGCTAAAGTCATGACCTTTCCGAACCCACTTTTATCAAAAATATCATAAGATTGAACATACTCCAAATATGTGGGATCTAAAGTTGACACTCTTACGAACCCACTTTCAATATTATTGAAAACATTATTATCAATCTCATGTTCATCATGGGGCTTAAATAAATTTTCAAGGTTATAAGAAGAATCACCCCAATCATGATCATTGAAACAAGTAGTAGGCATAGCAAAACTAGCATCCCCAAGCTTAGGGTTTTGCATATTATTAGCACAATTGACATAAAGAGAATTTATAGGAAAATCATTGCAATCATGCTTTTTATTCAAGGAGTTATCGTGAATCTCTTCATAAATTTCTTCATCATAATTTTGAGATTCACGAATTTCAAGCAAAACTTCATAAAGATAATCTAGTGCACAAAACTCACTAGCAATTGGTTCATCATAATTGGATCTCTTAAAAAGATTAGCAAGCGGATGAGGATCCATAGATCTTAAGGTCTCTGTTTAGTAATAAATAAGAATCTAATCCAACCAAACGAGCAAATGAAAGGGCAAGCAAAAAGAGAGGAGGAGATTGGGAAAGAGAGGGCGAATAAAACGGCAAGGGTGAAGTGGGGGAGAGGAAAACGAGAGGCAAATGGCAAATAATGTAAATGCGAGGGAGATGGGTTTGTGATGGGTACTTGGTATGTCTTGACTTGAGCGAAGACCTCCCCGGCAACGACGCCGGAAATTCTTCTTGCTACCTCTTGAGCACTGCGTTGGATTTCCCCGAAGAGGAGAGGATGATGCAGCAAAGTAGCGTAAGTATTTCCCTCAGTTTTTGAGAACCAAGGTATCAATCCAGTAGGAGACCACGCACAAGTCCCTCGTACCTACACAAAACGATAGCTCCTTGCAACCAACGCGATTAGGGGTTGTCAATCCCTTCACAGTCACTTACGAGAGGAGATCTGATAGAGATGATAAATAATATTTTTGGTATTTTTGGTATATAGATGCAAAGTGAAAAGTAAAAGGCAAAGTAAAAACAAAGCAAGTAATAAAGTAATGGAGATTGATATGATGAGAATAGACCCGGGGGCCATAGGTTTCACTAGTGGCTTCTCTCAAGAGCATAGATATTCTACGGTGGGTGAACAAATTACTGTTGAGCAATTGATAGAATTGAGCATAATTATGAGTATATCTTGGTATGATCATGTATATAGGCATCACGTCCAAGACAAGTAGACCGAAATGATTCTGCATCTACTACTATTACTCCACTCTTCGACCGCTATCCAGCATGCATCTAGAGTATTAAGTTAAAAACAGAGTAACGCCTTAAGCAAGATGACATGATGTAGAGGGATAAATTCATGCAATATGATAAAAACCCCATCTTGTTATCCTCAATGGCAACAATACAATACGTGCCTTGCTGCCCCTTCTGTCACTGGGAAAGGACACCGCAAGATTGAACCCAAAGCTAAGCACTTCTCCCATTGCAAGAACTACCAATCTAGTTGGCCAAACCAAACGGAAAATTCGAAGAGACTTGCAAAGATAACTCAATCATACATAAAAGAATTCAGAGAAGATTCAAATATTATTCATAGATAAGCTGGATCATAAACCCACAATTCTTCGGTCTCAACAAACACACCGCAAAAAGAAGATTACATCGAATAGATCTCCATGAGAGAGGGGGAGAACATTGTATTGAGATCCAAAAAGAGGGAAGAAGCCATCTAGCTACTAGCTATGGACCCGAAGGTCTGAAGTAAACTACTCACACTTCATCGGAGGGGCTATGGTGTTGATGTAGAAGCCCTCTGTGGTGGATGCCCCCTCCGGCGGAGCTCCGGAACAGGCCCCAAGATGGGATCTCGTGGATACAGAAGGTTGCGGCGGTGGAATTAGGTTTTTGGCTCCTGTTCTGATTGTTTGGGGGTACGTAGGTATATATAGGAGGAAGGAGTACGTCGGTGGAGCAACAGGGGGGCCACGAGGCAGGGGGCGCGCCCTAGGGAGGGGGGCGTCCCCACCCTCGTGACCGCCTCTGTTATTTCTTGGAGTAGGGTCCAAGTCTCCTGGATCACGTTTGGTGAGAAAATCACGTTCCCGAAGGTTTCATTCCGTTTGGACTCCGTTTGATATTCCGTTTCTTCGAAACACTGAAATAGGCAAAAAACTGCAATTCTGGGTTAGGCCTCCGGTTAATAGGTTAGTCCCAAAAATAATATAAAAGTGGAAAATAAAGCCCAATATAGTCCAAAACAGTAGATAAAGTAGCATGGAGCAATCAAAAATTATAGATACGTTGGAGACGTATTAGCATCCGACACAAAAACCTTGTTGGTCCCTCTCCCTTTCTCTCCATCTCTCTCTCTCTCTCTCTCTCTCTGTGTGTGTGTGTGTGTGTGGGGGGGGTCTTTCTAGTTCGTATGCATATATACACCATCTATAGGTCTCTCTCGCACACTATGTATGATACTCTAGCTAGTCCAAGCTAGATATCTTGGGTGCACTCATCGTACGCACACAAATTCCTTGGCTCTTTGCCCGTAACTCTCTCACGCACCACTATGTCGTCTCGGAGCTCTTCCCCCCCTCTCTCAAACTCTCCATCCACCTGGGTCACACATACACATGCATATCTTACTCGCACTCGATAGGCCCATCTAAAACTCTATCTCTCTCCCTCGTTCTCTCTCCATCTCACACGCACACACACACAATCTCATGCCCAGCTAGCCAAGTATGATGGTCTCTCACTCAATTGTAGGCACACGCAGTCCCCCCTATATGTATATGACTAGCTAATCTTAGTCTCCATCACAAACATGTGCATGGTCTATCTCGATTTCTCTCGGGGCATCTTTCTATCACGCACGCACTCCCTCGATCTCCCACCCATATAGTCCCCTCACGATCTCAAGGGGATCTCTCTATCACAAACACACCCTCTCTCCCTCCCCATGCGTCCATGCCATCCATGTGTCCCTCTCGACCTTTTTTCCTTGTTGGCCAGACCTCTATTGGACATGTGCTACAGGGGTGTCTCTCTTCGTTGCAAACAATCACACAATAGATATCTTCGTGTATCTCCTCGCCTCGCTTTTCCATCTCGGAGATGCATGCGTGATATGTTCGCATAAGAAACGAAAACACACACACTCTCTCTAATTCATCGTTTGTTGTCACTTTCTCTTTCACACACATACTCTTTTTGCACACTTACTCATTCTCCTTCACACACACTTGATCTGTCTCGACTTAGGCACTCTCCTCCATCCATAGGAAAGTCAAACATCACAAAGTTTGACCATGTACGTGGAGAAAAAGAATTACATCTAGTACGACAAACATATACCATTAGATTCACCATGAGATGTAGTTTTGTATGATGTATCTTTGGTATTGTAGATATAAATAACACTTGCGTAAACCTGATCAAAGTTTCCAAAGTTTGACTTCTAAAATATTTACATGCACTGCATTATCGAGCGGATGGAATATCTCTTTCCCCCTCTCAGCTATCTGACGCACCACTCAGCCTTATCGGGGCTCCTCAATCTCTTGAAGGAAATATGCCCTAGTGGAAATAATAAAGTTATTATTTATTTCCTCATATCGTGATAAATGTTTATTATTCATGCTAGAATTGTATTAACCGGAAACATAATACATGTGTGAATACATAGACAAACTTAATGTCACTAGTATGCCTCTACTTGACTAGCTCATTAATAAAAGATTGTTATGTTTCCTAACCATAGACATGAGTTGTCATTTGATTAACGGGATCACATCATTAGGAGAATGATGTGATTGACATGACCCATTCCCTTAGCTTAGCACTTGATCGTTTAGTATGTTGCCATTGCTTTCTTCATAACTTATACATGTTCCTACAACTATGAGATTATGCAACTCCCGTTTACCGGAGGAACACTTTGTGTGCTACCAAACGTCACAACATAGCTGGGTGATTATAAAGGAGCTCTACAGGTGTCCACAAAGGTACATGTTGGGTTGGCGTATTTCGAGATTAGGTTTTGTCACTCCGATTATCGGAGAGGTATCTCTGGGCCCTCTCGATAATGCACATCACTATAAGCCTTGCAAGCAACGTAGCTAATGAGTTAGTTACGTAATGATGCATTATGTAATGAGTAAAGAGACTTGCCGGTAACAAGATTGAACTAGGTATTGGATACCGACAATCGAATCTCGGGCAAGTAACATACCGATGACAAAGGGAACAACGTATGTTGTTATGCGGTTTGACTGATAAAGATCTTCGTAGAATATGTAGGAGCCAATATGAGCATCCAGGTTCCGCTATTGGTTATTGACCGGAAATGAGTCTCGGTCATGTCTACATAGTTCTCGAACCCGTAGGGTCCGCACGCTTAAGGTTTCATTAACAGTTTTATTATGAGTTTATGAGTTTTGATGTATCAAAGGTTTCGGAGTCCCGGATGTGATCACGGACATGACGAGGAGTCTCGAAATTGTCGAGACATAAAGATCGATATATTGGACGACTATATTTGGACACCGGAAAGGTTCCGGGTGAGATTGGGACAATACCGGAGCTCCGGGAGGTTATCGGAACCCCCCGGGAGGTATATGGGACTTATTGGGCCTTAGTGGAAAGGAGGGAGAGGAAGCAAAGGAGAGGGCGCGCCCCCAAGCCCAATCCGAATTGGGAGGGGGGCGGGCCCCCCTTTCCTTCTTCCCTCCCCCCTCTTCCTTCCCTCTCCCTCTCCTAGTAGGAAAGGGGGGAGTCCTACTCCCGGTTGGGATTGGACTCCCCCCTAGGGCGCGCCACCCCCTTGGCCGGCCCCCTCCTCCACTCCTTTATATACGGGGGAGGGGGGCACCCCATAGACACAACAATTGATCTCTTGATCTCTTAGCCGTGTGCGGTGCCCCCCTCCACCATAGTCCTCGATAATATTGTAGCGGTGCTTAGGCGAAGCCTGGCGATGGTAGAACATCAAGATCATCACCACACCGTCGTGCTGACGGAACTCTTCCCCGACATTCTGCTGGATCGGAGTACGGGGATCGTCATCGAGCTGAACATGTCCTAGAACTCGGAGGTGCCATAGTTTCGGTGCTTGATCGATCGGGCTGTGAAGACGTACGACTACATCAACCGCGTTGTTCTAAAGCTTCCGCTTTTGGTCTATGAGGGTACATGGACAACACTCTCTCCTCTTGTTGCTATGCATCACCATGATCTTGCGTGTGCGTAGGAATTCTTTTTGAAATTACTACGTTCCCCAACAGTGGCATCTGAGCCAGGTTTTATGCGTAGATGTTATATGCACGAGTAGAACACAAGTGAGTTGTGGGCGATACAAGTCATACCGCTTACCAGCATGTCATACTTTGGTTCAGCGGTATTGTTGGATGAAGCAGCCCGGACCGACATTACGCGTACGCTTACGCGAGACTGGTTTTACCGCCGTGCTTTGCACACAAGTGACGAGCGGGTGTCTGTTTCTCCAACTTTAGTTGAACCGAGTGTGGCTACGCCTGGTCCTTGCGAAGGTTAAAACAACACTAACTTGACGAACTATCGTTGTGGTTTTGATGCGTAGGTAAGAACGGTTCTTGCTCAGCCCGCAGCAGCCATGTAAAATTTGCAACAACAAAGTAGAGGACGTCTAACTTGTTTTTGCAGGGCATGTTGTGATGTGATATGGTCAAGACGTGATGCTATATTTTATTGTATGAGATGATCATGTTTTGTAACCGAAGTTATCGGCAACTGGTAGGAGCCATATGGTTGTCGCTTTATTGTATGAAATGCAAACACCCTATAATTGCTTTACTTTATCACTAAGCGGTAGCGATAGTCGTAGAAGCAATAGATGGCATAAACAACAACAATGCTATGATGGAGATCAAGGTGTCGCGCCGGTGACGATGGTGATCACGATGGTGCTTCGGAGATGGAGATCACAAGCTCAAGATGATGATGGCCATATCATATCACTTATATTGATTGCATGTGATGTTTATCCTTTATGCATCTTATCTTGCTTTGATTGACGGTAGCATTTTAAGATGATCTCTCACTAATTATCAAGAAGTGTTCTCCCTGAGTATGCACCGTTGCAAAAGTTCTTCGTGCTGAGACACCACGTGATGATCGGGCGTGATAGGCTCTACGTTCAAATACAACGGGTGCAGAATAGGTGCACACACAGGAATACTCAGGTTAAACTTGACGAGCCTAGCATATACAGATATGGCCTTGGAACACGGAGACCGAAAGGTTGAACGTGAATCATATAGTAGATATGATCAACATAGTGATGTTCACCATTGAAACTACTCCATCTCACATGATGATCGGACATGGTTTAGTTGATTTGGATCACGTGATCACTTAGATGACCAGAGAGATGTCTGTCTAAGTGGGAGTTCTTTAGTAATATGATTAATTGAACTTAAATTTATCATGAACTTAGTACCTGATAGTATTTTGCTTGTCTATGTTTGTTGTAGATAGATGGCTCGTGCTGTTGTTCCGTTGAATTTTAATGCGTTCCTTGAGCAAGCTAAGTTGAAATATGATGGTAGCAATTACACGAACTGGGTCCGTAACTTGAGGATTATCCTCATTGCTGCACAGAAGAATTACGTCCTGGAAGCACCGCTGGGTGCCAGGCCTGCTGCAGATGCAACTGACGATGTTAAGAACGTCTGGCAGAGCAAACCTGATGACTACTCGATAGTTCAGTGTGCCATGCTTTACGGTTTAGAACTCGGTCTTCAACGACGTTTTGAACGTCATGGAGCATATGAGATGTTCCAGGAGTTGAAGTTAATATTTCAAGCAAATGCCCGGATTGAGAGATATGAAGTCTCCAATAAGTTCTATAGCTGTAATATGGAGGAGAATAGTTCTGTCAGTGAACATATACTCAAAATGTCTGGGTATAATAATCGCTTGACTCAACTGGGAGTTAATCTTCCTGATGATAGTGTCATTGACAGAATTCTTCAATCACTGCCACCAAGCTACAAGAGCTTCGTGATGAACTATAATATGCAAGGGATGGACAAGACTATTCCCGAGCTCTTCGCATGCTAAAGGCTGCGGAGGTAGAAATCAAGAAGGAGCATCAAGTGTTGATGGTTAATAAGACCACCAGTTTCAAAAAAAGGGTAAAGTTAAGAAGAAGGGGAACTTCAAGAAGAACAGCAAACAAGTTGCTGCTCAAGAGAAGAAACCCAAGTCTGGACCTAAGCCTGAAACTGAGTGCTTCTACTGCAAGCAGACTGGTCACTGGAAGCGGAACTGCCCCAAGTATTTGGTGGATAAGAAGGATGGCAAGGTGAACAAAGGTATATGTGATATACATGTTATTGATGTGTACCTTACTAATGCTCGCAGTAGCACCTGGGTATTTGATACTGGTTCTATTGCTAATATTTGCAACTCGAAACAGGGACTACGTATTAAGCGAAAATTGGCTAAGGACGAGGTGACGATGCGCGTGGGAAATGGTTCCAAAGTCGATGTGATCGCGGTCGGCACGCTACCTCTACATCTACCTTCGGGATTAGTTTTAGACCTAAATAATTGTTATTTGGTGCCAGCATTGAGCATGAACATTATATCTGGGTCTTGTTTGATGCGAGACGGTTATTCATTTAAATCTGAGAATAATGGTTGTTCTATTTATATGAGTAATATCTTTTATGGTCATGCAACCTTGAAGAGTGGTCTATTTTTATTAAATCTTGATAGTAGTGATACACATATTCATAATGTTGAAGCCAAAAGATGCAGAGTTGATAATGATAGTGCAACTTATTTGTGGCACTGCTGTTTGGGTCATGTTGGTGTAAAGCGCATGAAGAAACTCCATACTGATGGACTTCTGGAATCACTTGATTATGAATCACTTGGTACTTGCGAACCGTGCCTCATGGGCAAGATGACTAAAACGCCGTTCTCCGGAACTATGGAGCAAGCAACTGATTTATTGGAAATCATACATACTGATGTATGTGGTCCAATGAATATTGAGGCTCGCGGCGGGTATAGTTATTTTCTCACCTTTACAGATGATTTGAGTAGATATGGGTATATCTACTTGATGAAACACAAGTCTGAAACATTTGAAAAGTTCGAAGAATTTCAGAGTGAAGTGGAAAATCATCGTAACAAGAAAATAAAGTTTCTACGATCTAATCACGGAGGAGAATATTTGAGTTACGAGTTTGGTTTACATTTGAAGCAATGCGGAATAGTTTCGCAACTCACGCCACCCGGAACACCACAACGAAATGGTGTGTCTGAATGTCGTAATCGTACTTTACTAGATATGGTGCGATCTATGATGTCTCTTACTGATTTACCGCTATCGTTTTGGGGTTATGCTTTAGAGACGGCCGCATTCACGTTAAATTGGGCACCATCAAAAACCGCTGAGACGACACTTTATGAACTGTGGTTTGGAAAGAAACCAAAGTTGTCGTTTCTTAAAGTTTGGGGCTGCGATGCTTATGTGAAGAAACTTCAACCAGATAAGCTCGAACCCAAATCGGAGAAATGTGTCTTCATAGGATACCCAAAAGAAACTATTGGGTACACCTTCTATCACAGATCCGAGGGCAAGATTTTTGTTGCTAAATTCGGATCCTTTCTAGAGAAGGAGTTTCTCTCGAAAGAAGTGAGTGGGAGGAAAGTAGAACTTGATAAGGTAACTGTACCTGCTCCCTTATTGGAAAGTAGTTCATCACAAGAACTGGTTCCTATGACAACTACACCAATCAGTGAGGAAGCTAATGATATTGATCATGAACCTCGTAGGTCAACCAGAGTAAGATCCGCACCAGAGTGGTACGGTAATCCTATTCTGGAAGTCATGTTACTTGACCATGAAGAACCTACGAACTATGAGGAAGCGATGATGAGCCCAGATTCCGCAAAATGGCTTGAGGCCATGAAATCTGAGATGGGATCCATGTATGAGAGAAAAGTATGGACTTTGGTTGACTTGCCCGATGATCGGCAAGCCATCGAGAATAAATGGATCTTCAAGAAGAAGACCGACGCTGATGGTATTGTAACTGTCTACAAAGCTTGACTTGTTGCGAAAGGTTTTCGACAAGTTCAAGGGATTGACTACGATGAGACTTTCTTACCCGTAGCGATGCTTAAGTCTGTCCGAATCATGTTAGCAATTACTGCATTTTATGATTATGAAATATGGCAAATGGATGTCAAAACTGCATTCCTGAATGGATTTCTGGAAGAAGAGTTGTATATGATGCAACCAGAAGGTTTTGTCGATCCAAAAGGTGCTAACAAAGTGTGAAAACTCCAGCGATCCATTTGTGGACTGGTGTAAGCATCTCGGAGTTGGAATAAACGCTTTGATAGTTTGATCAAAGCATATGGTTTTATGCAGACTTTTGGAGAAGCCTGTATTTACAAGAAAGTGAGTGGGAGCTCTGTAGCATTTTTGATATTATATGTAGATGACATATTATTAATTGGAAATGATATAGAATTTCTGGATAGCATAAAGGGATACTTGAATAAAAGTTTTTCGATGAAAGACCTCGGTGAAGCTGCTTACATATTGGGCATCAAGATCTATAGAGATAGATCAAGATGCTTAATTGGACTTTCACAAAGCACATACCTTGATAAAGTTTTGAAAATGTTCAAAATGGATCAGGCAAAGAAAGGGTTCTTGCCTGTATTACAAGGTGTGAAGTTGAGTCAGACTCAATGCCCGACCACAGCAGAAGATAGAGAGAAAATGAAAGATGTTCCATATGCTTCAGCCATAGGATCTATCATGTATGCAATGCTGTTTACCAGACCTGACATATGCTTAGCAATTAGTTTAGCAGGGAGGTACCAAAGTAATCCAGGAGTGGATTACTGGATAGCGGTCAAGAATATCCTGAAATACCTGAAAAGGACTAAGGATATGTTTCTCGTTTATGGAGGTGACAAAGAGCTAGTCGTAAATGGTTACGTCGATGCAAGCTTTGACACTGATCTGGACGATTCTAAATCGCAAACCGGATACGTGTTTATATTAAACGGTGGAGCTGTCAGTTGGTGCAGTTCTAAATAAAGCGCCGTGGCGGGATCTACATGCGAAGCGGAGTACATAGCTGCTTCGGAAGCAGCAAATGAAGGAGTCTGGATGAAGGAGTTCATTTCCGATCTAGGTGTCATACCTAGTGCATCGGGACCAATGAGGATCTTCTGTGACAATACTGGTGCAATTGCCTTGGCAAAGGAATCCAGATTTCACAAGAGGACCAAGCCCATCAAGAGACGCTTCAATTCCATCCGGGACCAAGTGCAGGTGGGAGACATAGAGATTTGCAAGATACATACGGATCTGAATGTTGCAGACCCGTTGACTGAGCCTCTTCCCCGAGCAAAACATGATCAACACCAAGATTCCATGGGTGTTAGAATCATTACTGTGTAATCTAGATTATTGACTCTAGTGCAAGTGGGAGACTGAAGGAAATATGCCCTAGAGGCAATAATAAAGTTATTATTTATTTCCTCATATCATGATAAATGTTTATTATTCATGCTAGAATTGTATTAACCGGAAACATAATACATGTGTGAATACATAGACAAACTTAATGTCACTAGTATGCCTATACTTGACTAGCTCATTAATCAAAGATGGTTATGTTTCCTAACCATAGACATGATTTGTCATTTGATTAATGGGATCACATCATTAGGAGAATGATGTGATTGACATGACCCATTCCCTTAGCTTAGCACTTGATCGTTTAGTACGTTGCTATTGCTTTCTTCATAACTTATACATGTTCCTACAACTATGAGATTATGCAACTCCCATTAATGGAGGAACACTTTGTGTGCTACCAAACGTCACAACGTAGCTGGGTGATTATAAAGGAGCTCTACAGGTGTCTCCAAAGGTACATGTTGGGTTGGCGTATTTCGAGATTAGGTTTTGTCACTCTGATTATCGGTGAGGTATCTCTGGGCCCTCTCGATAATGCACATCACTATAAGCCTTGAAAGCAATGTTGCTAATGAGTTAGTTACGGAATGATGCATTATGTAACGAGTAAAGAGACTTGCCGGTAACGAGATTGAACTAGGTATTGGATACCGACGATCGAATCTCGGGCAAGTAACATATCGATGACAAAGGGAACAACGTATGTTGTTATGCGGTTTGATCGATAAAGATCTTCATAGAATATGTAGGAGCCAATATGAGCATCCAGGTTCCGCTATTGGTTATTGACCGGAAACGAGTCTCGGTCATGTCTACATAGTTCTCGAACCCGTAGGGTCCGCACGCTTAAGGTTTCGTGGACAGTTTTATTATGAGTTTATTAGTTTTGATGTACCGAAGGTTTTTTAGAGTCCCGGATGTGATCACGGACATGACGAGGAGTCTCGAAATGGTCGAGACATAAAGATTGATATATTGGACGACTATATTTGGACACTGGAAAGGTTCCGGATGAGATTGGGACAATACCGGAGCTCCGGGAGGTTATCGGAACCCCCCGGGAGGTATATGGGCCTTATTGGGCCTTAGTGGAAAGGAGTGAGAAGAAGCAAAGGAGGGGGCGCGCCCCCCCAAGCCCAATCCGAATTGGGAGGGGGGCCGGCCACCCCTTTCCTTCTTCCCTCCCCCCTCTTCCTTCCCTCTCCCTCTCCTAGTAGGAAAGGGGGGAGTCCTACTCCCGGTTGGGATTGGACTCCCCCGCTAGGTCGCGCCATCCCCCTTGGCCAGCCCCCTCCTCCACTCCTTTATATACGGGGGAGGGGGCACCCAATAGACACAACAATTGATCTCTTGATCTCTTAGCCGTGTGCGGTGCCCCCCTCCACCATAGTCCTCCTCGATAATATTTTAGCGGTGCTTAGGCGAAGCCCTGCGATGGTAGAGCATCAAGATCGTCACCATGCCGTCGTGCTGATGGAACTCTTCCCCGACATTCTGCTGGATCGGAGTACGGGGATCTTCATCGAGCTGAACGTGTGCTAGAACTCGGAGGTGCCGTAGTTTCGGTGCTTGATCGGTCGGGCCATGAAGACGTACGACTACATCAACCGCATTGTTCTAACGCTTCCGCTTTCGGTCTACGAGGGTAAGTGGACAACACCCTCTCCTCTCGTTGCTATGCATCACCATGATCTTGCGTGTGCGTAGGATTTTTTTTGAAATTACTACATTCCCCAACATCTCTCTCAAACTTTATTGGTCAGTTTGGTTCGTGATCTGACCCTCATGCCTTGATGACCGGTACTGCCTGGTGTGGACGTGAGATGTAAAATATTTCTGCCTGGCCAGGCTTGTGTGGTGCTGAAGCGTTTGGTTCATGCCTGGGCCAGGCAAAGCATCAACCTCCCATCAATCAATCCATGCATCAATTATTTAATGCTAATATCCATCCATGTTGCTGTTAGCCTCGTGGCCGCACGACTAGGCACGGCCAGGCGTTCGAAATCGGTCGCTTGGGCCAGGCTACTTGCAGTGTCTGGAGTTCAGCCAGGCTAATTAAAGTGCAAGGGAACCCAGCCCAGGCGGGCTTTCTTTTTCACAGGGTAGCAACCAAACAAGCGTGCATGAAATCCAGCCACAACCCCAGGCCATGCAAAAGATGCTCAGGACACAAGACAAACTGGCCTTATATCTCCCTGGTTCACACATACACATGTCTCGCTCGCGCTATACATATAGACCCATCCAACACTCTCCGCCCTTGTTCTCTCTCCATGTGACACGCACCCCCCTAAGTACCGTAATCCCTCACTCCATCATAGGCTCTGTTTGTATCCATGGGTTAGAGTTAGTTTGGGTTAGTTTGGAGTCAACTAACCCAAAAAGATCCAAACAGGAGGGTTAGTTTGGGTTAGATGCATTAACCCATCCAAAAAAAAACTAACCCATCCAAGAGGTGCTTATTTGGGTTAGTTCTTCTCGGGACCACTAATAAACACTTTTTTCTCTCGCTCTCCCCGCAGCAGATCCCTCCCCACTCCCTCGAAGCTTCTCGTCCTCTCCCTCCCTCCCTCTCGCACCGCCCGTGAAGGTGCCTCGCTGTATCCGCGCTCCATCTAACCCTGCCATCCAAACACCTCTTTACTTAGAGTTAGTTCAGGGTTGGTTCAGGGTTAGAATCTAACTCTAACCTCTAACTGATTTAGAGTATCCAAACAGGGCCATAGGCGCAAGCACTCCCCCCTCCCAAGTATGATTATCTCTTACTAGCCATCAGAAACACACATATTGTCTCCTTCCATCCATACGTCTATCTCGATATCTCTTGGGGCATCTTCTATCGCGCACACACCTTGTCACTCGATATCCCACCCATGTAGTCCCATCACGATCTCCAGGGGATCTCTCTATGACAAACATACACTCTCTCCTCCCCATGTCTGCATTTTCTCCGTACGTCTCTCTCGACCTCTCTCCCTTGTTTGTCAGACCCCTCTTGGCCACGTGCTAGGGGTCTTGCTCTCTTGGTTCAAAACAACCACACACTATCTCCTCACCTTGCCTCCGTTGTCGAAGATGCATGTGTGATATGTTTGCATAAGACACACATGCTTTTTCTCTACTTTTATCGTGTGTTGTCTATGTCTCTTTCACACATGCACACACACTTCACTCACTCTCTCTCTCTCTCGTTAGGGACTCTGTCACGTCCATAAGCATATGGATGTTTTGAAAAGTCAAACCTCAGAAAAGTTTGACCAGGTATATGTGGAGAAAAACATTTACATCTGGAATGATCATTAGATTCATCACAACATGTACTTACTTCATACTATCATTTATCTTTGGTATTGTAGATATAAGTAATTTCTTTATAAACTTGGTCAAAGTTTCAAAAGTTTGACTTAAAAAAATGTTGGAACTACATTGTCGAACGGAGGGAGTAGCTCTTTCTCTCTCTCTCTGCTATCTCTCATGGGCCTCCCCTCTCACTCGAACTCTCTATACCGACGGATTATATGCTCACCGTGTCAGCGTATAGCTCCGTATATTGTTTAGTTGACCGGTCAACCAATCCACATGCTACCTTGTCAGCTCGTGTTCTGTATCTTGGTGTGCTGGCCCATGTGGCAGTGGGTGAAAATAAGTAAACTAGAGACCCATCTGACACGCGGTGAAGTAAATAAAGTTGAAACCACTCGGGGTAGCACCCCGCACACTAGTAAATTGAGTGCGCATTGAGGACAAACTTCTTGCGCGCGAAGGACGCACTCGCGCGCAATTCACCACTGCGCGGCGGCATGCACAGAAGGACGCACTCGCGCACACCCAGCACACAACACACACCAGCACATGTGTACACCGGCGTCGCTGCCAGTTGAGATGGATGGCGAGGCAGCCAACAAGCGGAGGCGGCTCGAGCCAAAACCGCATCCGGCGAGACTGGACTTTATCAGCAGCCTCCCCGACGACATGCTGCTTGTCATCATTGGCCTCCTCCCCACCAAATCTGCCATGCGGACCGTCCTGCTCGCCCGGCGGTGGCGCCCCCTCTGGCGCTGCGCCCCCCTCAACCTCACCGTCAACAGCTGCCTCTGCGACGGGGATTGCAAACGCATGGCCGCAGTCTCCAAGATCCTTTCATCGCACCCTGGGCCAGCCAGACGCCTTGACATCCGCATGTTCAGTACCAACTGCAAGGTCCAACCCAAGTTCGATGAGTGGTTCATATCCCCCGCCCTAGATCAGCTCGAGGAGCTCAGCTTTGAAGCTGAACGATGTCGCTCTCTGCTGCCGTCCGCGCTCCGCCTCATGCCAACGCTACGCCGTGCCAGCTTCAGCTCCTGCTATCTTCCCCAGATTAATGCCGCGCCCGCCCTTCTTCTCCCTCAACTCAAGCAGCTCGACCTTTTCGATGTTGTCATCTCGAAGAAGGCTATGGAGCACCAACTTCGCAGCTGTACTGCGCTCGAGTACCTTCGTCTTGAGCAGATCCACGGGTTCATTAGCCTCCACATCGCCTCAACGAATCTCCGATGGATTTATGTGTCTTGCTGGCCCCGCAACAAGACATCAATTGGGAAGAGATCACTCCAGCTTTTCCACGTTATGGTCACTGAGAATGCGCCTTTCCTTGAGAGATTGCTTGTATCGGATCTAGAAGGTCCAACAAAAATTAGGGTCATTGACGCACCGAAATTGACAGCGTTGGTGTATTCATCTGCCAAATTCTCCGAACACTTTATTGGATCCGTAATCGTTCAGGTACAACACTCATCTTCTTCTCTGTCTTCTTGAAATTCACATTTTTAAATTTCTTCTTGATGTATTTACGACCGTCTTCCAGAAAATGATTCCCACAAGCTTGACCCAGTCCATGCGCACAGTGAAGATCTTAGCACTAAAATCTATCGGCCCCAATCTGGATCAAGTTGTTGCATTCCTTACATGCTTTCCGTGCACGGAGAAGCTACTCACCGAGGTGAAACTTCTTTCCTATAAGTAAACGATAATCACAACGTAGCTTAATTTTTTCGTAATTTTCCCAAATTACAATGACAAGTGTAGTGTTCAAAACTGCATCTACGCACTGCACCGAAAGAAATGTTTTTAGTATTTTTTCTCACGTGATCACTTGCATCGTTTTTATGCTGTACTACTATAGTAGCCTAGGCTAGTCATAGTGGAAAGTAACTTAGACTACTCCAGTAACTCTATGGTTACCCTAAGAGCAAGTACTACCTCCGTCCTGGTTTACTCTTCCAATTTTGTAGTATCAAAATTTGACCATAGATTTAACTGACAAAATGTTAATTCATGTCACTAAGAACTATATCGTTGGATTCATATTTGAACATAATTTCAAATGGTGTAATTTTTAGTGACATGCATCAGCATTTTCTTAGGTAAATCTATGATCAAAATTTTATACTAAATACGAGGTAGTATTCCCTCCGTCCCGAAATTCTTGTCTTACATTTGTTTAGATACGGATGTATCTAACACTAAAATGTAACTAGATACATCCATATTTAGACAAATTTAAGACAAGAATTTTGGGACGGAGGGAGTACAAAAGTGGGCTATGTAGGCCAAAACATGTGCCAAATTCACTTGTGATGCATTTGGCATCAATGCCCCTCCATTGCTCACCTGGTGCCCCAATCTGGATCACCTACTTTGCTCCGGTGCCAAATTAACCCACACAATGAAAAAACACTGCGTGGGAGAGAGAGAGAGGACTGAGGCAATAAAAAAGCACTTGTTTGGGAGAGTGAGAGGCTGGTGTAGTTGGTTTGATTGATTTGTTTATACATGTGGGTCTGTGTGCACAGCGGTGCCAACTCTCTCACATCGCGAGAATGGTGCCACAATCTTTTGATTTGACATCGATGCGTATTATGTGGCATACTTTTGTGAAATATGGCATCGGCCACATAGGGGAAGGCAACAAATGCCCAAGCTCTTCACGTGCTCCTAGTTAAATGAGAGGAAACAGAGAGAGAGAGAGAGAGAGAGAGAGAGAGAGAGAGAGAGAGAGAATATCACTAGCCAGCCAACCCTATCATATGAGCGAATGATATTGGTACCTCTTGATGACACGGCAATCTTATGCAGCCATCTGCTCTAATATGTTCTCTTCTTTTGCAGATAAAAAAGACCCGAAAGTGAAAAATGTGCTGCACTATAACAATCTCATCGAATGCCTTGATCTCCATCTTATAGAAATTGGTTTGATCGACTACCGAGGCAGCACATCTGAGATTAAATTGGCCAGGTTCTTTGTTCTGGGGGCAAGTGTGCTCAAGGTAATGAGGTTTGGCGTTCTCTGGCGCAACAATGAATGGCGTGCTGATCACCGCAAGCGTCTAAGCCTAAATGACAAAGTCTCCGCAGAAGCTGAATTTGTTTTTGAAACATCAAGTGGCCAGAGACTCGAAAACTTATTCGGCCATTAGTGACTTGTCAGGGCGGTGGATTTTAGTTTGTACGATAATGCTGCATCCACCTAAAGTAACGAAAGTTCTTACGTAAACTTCCTAGTAATTCCCTCTTCGTAGGTGCAGCATTACTCCTAACATTTGTAATATCAGTTTGAAACTTGTAATATTGCCATGTCCTATTCCTGCATTTCGAAATCCTGCAAATCAAACAGGTCCTGAGTTGGTGATGATGTTGTGCCTCCCATCTTTCACCAATAGCCATCGGATCTAGATCTGACGCATACAAACCAAGCTTCTCCATTTTTGCAAAAAGATGCCCGCACTTGTTCCCTATTTACAAACAACTCCTTGTCTCTCACAATCAGCCTTATCTCCTCCCCACCACATCTAGAAGGCTATGGAAAAATCTGGCGCGATGGCCGCTGCCGGAGCCGGCCACCCCCAATCTTGGTGTTCCGTGCAATGCACGGGCATCTACGCATGGGAAATTATGTCGAACAGGGCTAGTTGTAAGCAGGCTAGCTCTACAGCCATGATGATAGTGACTGCAGACGGTGAGGCTGACTATGCTATGCCAAATACGGCGCCTATACTCAGGTGTCATCTCCGGCGCAGGGTCTTGTCACTTCACTGTGAGGAGCAGCACGTAATAATTTGCCCAACGGGTAGTACAGTGCTAGTACTCCTACTACTACATTGGCCCTATTTGGATCACGGGGTTAGAGCTAGTTTGGGTTAGTCGGGGGCTCAAATAACCCAAAAGTATCCAAACATGGAGGTTTAGAGTGGGTTAGTTCCATCTAACCCAACTATCCCGGTGGAGAGGTGCTTATTTGAGTTAGAGTGGGTTAGAAAATAACTCTAACTCTAACTGTGTTAGAGTATCCAAACAGGGCCATTGGTAGTACTACTACTAGTACTAGTAGCACCACCGTCTAGATTTAGGAGTACTACCACGTCCATCTGGATTTTAGTATTTGACTAGCAATATCTTGTAATGCATGTCACAAAAAATGTACTACTCCCTCTGTAAATAAATACATGGTGTTTTATTCCTATCGGCGAGAGAACTTAATGTTTTTTTGCTAACTAGAGTACTAATAGGATTACATGCAATGAACTAAACACTGCATGTCATGTTTGGTAGTCTCAAGTCATTGAAAGCATGCACGACCCACATCTCTCATTGGTTGATATGTCACGAAATAAGAAACAAGGAGGGAGTTAATGCACCGTGCCTAAGTGTTTTGGGATTATTTGGTTTTCGTAATGTGACTTACACAACATTTTTGTTTATATGCATTAACATTTTATTAGTTAAATCAAAGGTCAAAACTTGGCACAAAATGCAAAGGGGACCAATAAACCAGTAAACATCAAACTTCTCTCGTTTGGCCCCAACTAGAGGTCCGGTGAGATGACTATACTGCACCGGCACGAAGGGGGACGCATCTTCATTGACTTACGGCAACTGCCTTTGGGTGAATGACACATGGGCCCAGGGGGTGGCTGGCCCACCTATCATACAACAAAAGGCAGGTGCAGTAGAGGGCCGAGGATATAATGTTTGATTCTTTGACCGTCCACCATCTTCGGATTTGTGCCTTCGAAGTTGTTAATTTTTATGGCACTGGAACGATAGACCTCCTCGATAACGTCAGGGCCTTCCCATTTAGAGAGAAGTTTTCCTGCAAAAAACCTTAAACGAGAGTTGAATAGCAACACATAATCACCTACGTTAAACTCGCGCTTTTGTATCCTTTTTGTCATGCCATCTTTTAACTTTTTCTTTAAACAGTTTGGCATTCCCATAGGCCTGGGTTCTCCATTCATCAAGTGAGCTAATGTCAAATAACCTCTTCTCACCGGCAAGTTTGAAATCATAATTGATCTCTTTAATAGCTCAATATGCCTTTTGTTCAAGTTCGAGAAGTAAGTGACAAGCTTTTCCATAAACCATTTTATATGGAGACATACCCATAGGATTCTTATATGCAGTTCTATTGGCCCATAATGCATCATCATGTTTCTTGGACCAATTCTTTCTAGATCTATTAACAGTCTTCTGCAAAATTAATTTGAGCTCTTTGTTACTCAATTCTACTTGGCCACTAGACTGTGGGTGATATGAGATGCAATTCTATGATTAACATCATACTTAGCAAGCATTTTACGAAAAGCACCATGAATAAAATGTGAACCATCATCAGTCATTAAGTATCTAGGGACTCCAAACCTCGGAAAAATTAACTTCTTTAAGCATCTTAATAGAGGTGTTATGATCAGCACTACTAGTTTGAATAGCTTCTACCCACTTAGTAATGTAATCAACAACAACTAAAATATGTGTATACCCATTAGAGGCAGGAAAAGGTCCCATATAATCAAAGCCCCAAACATCAAATGGTTCAATAACAAGAGAATAATTCATAGGCATTTCTTGACGTCTACTAATATTACCAATTCTTTGACATTCATCACAAGCCAAGACAAACTTATGGGCATCTTTGAAGAGAGTAGGCCAATAAAACCTGGATTGCAATACCTTGTGTGCAGTTCTATCTCCAACATGGTGTCCTCCATATGCCTCGGAGTGACACTTGCGTAGGATCTGTTCCTGTTCATGCTCAGGTACACAACGTCTAATAACACCATCTACTCCTTCTTTATAAAGGTGAGGGTCATCCCAGAAGTAACGTCTTAAATCATAGAAAAACTTTTTCTTTTGCTGGTATGTGAAACTAGGGGGTATGAATTTAGCAACAATGTAATTAGCATAATCAGCATACCATGGAGCAGTACGAGAAGCATTTATGACAACTAATTGTTCATCAGGAAAGCTATCATCAATAGGTAGTGGGTCATCAAGATCATTCTCTAACCTAGAAAAGTTGTCTGCAACGGGGTTCTCATCTCCCTTTCTATCAATAATATGCAAATCAAATTCTTGGAGCAAGATAAACCATCTAATAAGTCTATGTTTAGCATCTTTCTTTTCCATAAATCAGTGTGAATAGTTACTTTAGAATCAACAATATAAGGTCTGAACTTATCACACGCCAATACAACTGCTAAGAATTCTTTTTCAGTGGTAGCATAATTTCTCTGGGCAGTGTCTAGAGTTTTACTAGCATATTGAATAACATTTAGTTTCTTATCAATTCTTTGTCCTATTACATCACCTACAGCATAATCGCTAGCATCACACATAATTTCAAAGGGTAAATTCCAATCAGGTGGCTGAACAATAGGTGCAGAAATCAAAGCTTTCTTAAGTATTTCAAATGCTTCTACACAATCATCATCAAAGTCAAAAGGAATATCTTTTTGCAATAGATTAGTCAGAGGCCTAGAAATTTTAGAAAAGTCCTTAATGAACCTCCTATAAAAACCGGCATGACCAAGGAAACTTCTTATACCTTTGATGTCCTTGGGACACGACATCTTTTCAATTGCATCAACTTTAGCTTTATCAACTTCAATACCTCTTTCAGAAATTTTATGCCCCAAGACTATGCCTTCATTAACCATAAAGTGGCACCTCTCTCAATTCAAAACAAGAGTAGTATCTTCGCATCTCTGCAAAACTTGATCAAGGTTGCTCAAGCAATCATCAAAAGAGGATCCATAAATGGAGAAATCATCCATGAATACCTCACAAATCTTTTCACAAAAGTCAGAGAATATAGCCATCAAGCATCTTTGAAAGGTAGCAGGTGCATTACATAAACCAAAAGGCATACGTCTATAAGCAAAAGTACCGAAAGGGAAAGTAAAAGTGGTCTTTTCTTGATCCTCCACTGACATAGGTATTTGAGAGAAACCAGAGTAACCATCTAGGAAGCAAAATTGTGTATGTTTGGATAGTATTTCTAGCATTTGATCAATAAAAGGTAAAGGGTAATGATATTTTTCAGTAGCTTTATTTAATTTGCAGAAATCAATTACCATCCTATAACCTGTAATAATTCTTTGTGGGATCAATTCATCTTTATCATTAGGAACGACAGTAATACCTCCCTTCTTAGGGACACAATGGATAGGACTTACCCACTTACTATCAACAACGGGATAAATTATACCTGCCTCGAGGAGCTTTAGTATTTCCTTTCTTACCACTTCTTTCATCTTCGGATTTAACCGTCGTTGGTGATCAATAATTGGTTTGGCGTCTTCCTACAATTTTATTTTGTGTTGGCATAGAGTGGGACTAATGCCCTTAAGATCATCAAGAGTATATCCAATAGCAGCACAGTGCTTCTTCAGAGTTTTCAATAATCTTTCCTCTTCCTGCTCTGAAAGGTTAGCACTAATAATAACAGGATATATCTTCTTTTCATCAAGATAAGCATATTTAAGAGTATTAGGTAATGGTTTAAGCTCAAACACGGGATCACCCTTGGGTGGAGGGGGATCCCCTAATATTTCAACACGCAAATTGTGTTTCAGAATAGGACCCTGTTTAAAGAATACTTCATCTATTTCCCTTCTTTCATTCATAAACATATCATTTTCATGGTCTAGCAAATATTGTTCTAAAGGATCAGTAGGAGGCACGACAATCGAAGCAAGACCAATAATTTCATCCTTACTAGGCAATTCTTTATCATGGGGTTGTCTACGAAATTTAGCAAAATTAAACTCATGAAACATATCTCCTAAGCCAATCGTAACAACATCCTTTTCGCAATCAATCTTAGCATTAACAGTATTCAAGAAGGGTATACCAAATATAATGGGACAAAAGTCATCTTGTGGGGAACCAAGAACAAGAAAATCAGCAGGATATTTAACTTTCCCACACAAGACTTCAACATCTCTAACAATCCCAATTGGTGAAATAGTATCTCTATTGGCAAGCTTAATTGTAACATCAGTTTCTTCTACCTCGGCGAGTGCAATATCATGCATAATTTCTTCATATAGGGAATAAGGTATTGCACTAGCACTAGCACCCATATCACATAAGCCATGATAACAATGATCTCCTATTTTAACAGAAATAATAGGCATGCCTACAATGGGTCTATGTTTCTTAGCATCGGGTCTGGCAATTCTAGCAGCTTGATCACAGAAATAAATAACATGCCCATCAATATTATCAGCCAAGAGATCTTTAACCATAGCAATACTAGGTTCAACTTTAATTTTCTCAGGTGGTGTATATTTTCTAGTATTACTCTTAAGCTTTAGCATGATCCTTTATCCTAACAGGGAAAGGTGGTTTCTCAATATAAGCAGCAGGAACAATAGGATCATTATAAGTGATAATCTTTTCTTCAACTGTAATAGGTGCAACTACTTTTACTTCAGTGGGAGGATTATATTTAAACCACTTCTCCATAGGGAGATCAACATGAGTAGCAAATGATTCACAGAAAGAAGCTACTATCTCAGAGTCAAGTCCATATTTAGTGCTAAATCCATGAAAAGCATCGGTATCCATAAAATATTTAACACAATCAAACTTAGGTGTCATACCCGACTCCTTACCATCGTCGGAATCCCAATCTTCAGAGTTGTGTTTAATTCTTTCCAATAAATCCCATTTGAATTCAATAGTCTTCATCATAAAAGACCCATCACAAGAAGTATCGAGCATGGAACGATTGTTGAGAGAAAGCCGAGCATAAAGATTTTGAATAATCATTTCTCTCGAGAGCTCATGATTGGGGCATGAATATAACATTGACTTAAGCCTCCCCCAAGCTTGAGCGATGCTTTCTCCTTCGCGAGGCCAAAAATTATATATATAATTGCGATCACGATGAATAAGATGCATAGGATAAAACTTCTGGTGAAATTCCAATTTCAATCGTTTATAGTCCTAGGATCCCATATCATCACATAGCCTATACCATGTCAATGCATATCCCTTCAAAGATAATGGGAAGACCTTCTTCTTAATAACATCATCGGGCATACCTGCAAGCTTAAATAATGCACAAACTTCATCCACATAGATTAGGTGTAAATCGGGATCCAATGTTCCATCTCCTGCAAAGGGATTAGCTAGCAGTTTCTCTACCATACCCGAAGGAATTTCAAAGTAAACATTTTCAGTAGGTTCAGTAGGTTGAGGAGCAACTGTTTGCTCTACTGGTCGGGGTGAAGATACCCCGGACAAGCCCCTCAAAGGATTATGTTCCATAGTAACAAGTGACAGTAAATTTCAGCACACTATATAAATGTTTCCTTACCAAGTTCCACTTACCAAAGGCGCTTCACTCCCCGGCAACAGCGCCAGAAAAGAGTCTTGATGACCCACAAGTATAGGGGATCTATCGTAGTCCTTTTGATAAGTAAGAGTGTCGAACTCAACGAGGAGCAGTAGGAAATGACAAGCGGTTTTCAGTAAGGTATTCTCTGCAAGCACTAAAATTGTGGGTAACATATAGTTTTGTGATAAGATAACTTGTAGCGGGTAACAAGCAATGAAAGTAAATAAGGTGCAGCAAGGTGGCCCAATCCTTTTTGTAGCAAAGGACAAGCCTGGACAAGTTCTTATAATGAGAAATGCGCTCCCGAGGACACATGGGAATTATCGTCAAGCTAGTTTTCATCACGTTCATATGATTCACGTTCGTTACTTTGATAATTTGATATGTGGGTGGGCCGGTGCTTGGGTACTGCCCTTTCTTGGACAAGCATCCCACTTATGATTAACCCCTATTACAAGCATCCGCAACTACAAAAGAAGTATTAAGGTAAACCTAACCATAGCATGAAACATATGGATCCAAATCAGCCCCTTACGAAGCAACTCATAAACAAGGGTTTACGCTTCTATCACTCTAGCAACCCATCATCTACTTATTACTTCCCAATGCCTTCCTCTAGGCCCAAATAATGGTGAAGTGTCATGTAGTCGACGTTCACATAACACCACTAGAGGAGAGACTGAAGGAAATATGCCCTAGAGGCAATAATAAACTTATTATTTATTTCCTTATATCATGATAAATGTTTATTATTCATGCTAGAATTGTATTAACCGGAAACATGATACATGTGTGAATACATAGACAAACTTAATGTCACTAGTATGCCTCTACTTGACTAGCTCATTAATCAAAGCTGGTTATGATTCCTAACCATAGACATGAGTTGTCATTTGATTAACGGGATCACATCATTAGGAGAATTATGTGATTGACATGACTCATTCCGTTAGCTTAGCACTTGATCGTTTAGTATGTTGCTATTGCTTTCTTCATGACTTATACATGTTCCTACAACTATGAGATTATGCAACTCCCGTTTACCGGAGGAACACTTTGTGTGCTACCAAACATCACAACGTAACTGGGTGATTATAAAGGAGCTCTACAGGTGTCTCCAATGGTACATGTTGAGTTGGCGTATTTCGAGATTAGGTTTTGTCACTCCGATTGTCAGAGAGGTATCTCTGGGCCCTCTCGGTAATGCACATCACTATAAGCCTTGCAAGCAATGTAGCTAATGAGTTAGATATGAAATGATGCATTATGTAACGAGTAAAGAGACTTGCGGGTAACGAGATTGAACTAGGTATTGGGATACCGACGATCGAATCTCGGGCAAGTAACATACCGATGACAAAGGGAACAACGTATGTTGTTATGCGGTTTGACCGATAAAGATCTTCGTAGAATATGTAGGAGCCAATATGAGCATCCAGGTTCCGCTATTGGTTATTGACCGGAAACGTGTCTCGGTCATGTTTACATAGTTCTCGAACTCGTAGGGTCGGCACGCTTAAGGTTTCGTTGACAGTTTTATTATGAGTTTATGAGTTTTGATGTACCGAAGGTTGTTCGGAGTCCCGGATGTGATCACGGACATGACGAGGAGTCTAGAAATGGTCGAGACATAAAGATCGATATATTGGACAACTATATTTGGACACCGGAAAGGTTCCGGGTGAGATTGGGACAATATCGGAGCTCCGGGAGGTTATTGGAACCCCCCGGGAGGTATATGGGCCTTATTGGGCCTTAGTGAAAAGGAGGGGAAAGGAGCAAGGGAGGGGGCGCCCCCCAAGCCCAATCCGAATTGGGAGGGGGGGGGGCCCTTTCCTTCCCCCTCCTTCCTCTTCCTTTCCTCTCCCTCTCCTAATAGGAAAGGGGGGAGTCCTACTCCCGGTGGGAGTTGGACTCCCCCCCTAGGGCACGCCACCCCCCTTGGCCGGCCCCTCCTCCACTCCTTTATATACGGGGGAGGGGGGGCACCCCATATACACAACAATTGATCTCTTGATCTCTTAGCCGTGTGCGGTGCCCCCCTACACCAAAGTCCTCCTCGATAATATTGTAGCGGTGCTTAGGCGAAGCCCTGCGACGGTAGAACATCAAGATCGTCACCACGCCGTCGTGCTAACGGAACTCTCCCTCGACACTCGGCTGGATCGGAGTTCGAGGGACGTCATCAAGCTGAACATGTGCTAGAACTCGGAGGTGCCATAGTTTCGGTGCTTGATCGGTGTAACGACAACGATGCAATGATGGAGATCAACGTGTCGCTCCAGTGACGATGGTGATCACGAGGGTGCTTCGGAGATGGAGATCACAAGCAAAGATGATGATGGCCATATCATATCACTTATATTGATTGCATGTCATGTTTATCCTTTATGCATCTTATCTTGCTTTGATTGACGGTAGCATTTTAAGATGATCTCTCACTAAAATTATCAAGAAGTGTTCTCCCTGAGTATGCACCGTTGTGAAAGTTCTTCGTGCTGAGACACCACGTGATGATCGGGTGTGATAGGCTCTACGTTCAAATACAACGGGTGCAAAATAGTTGCACACGCGGAATACTCAGGTTAAACTTGACGAGCCTAGCATATACAGATATGGCCTTGGAACACGGAGACTGAAAGGTCGAATGCAAATCATATAGTAGATATGATCAACATAGTGATGTTCACCATTGAAAACTACTGCATCTCACGTGATGATCGGACATGGTTTAGTTGATTTGGATCACGTGATCACTTAGATGACTAGAGAGATGTCCGTCTAAGTGGGAGTTCTTTAGTAATATGATTAATTGAACTTAAGTTTATCATGAACTTAGTACCTAATAGTATTTTGCTTGTCTATGTTTGTTGTACATAGATGGCTCGTGCTGTTGTTCCGTTGAATTTTAATGCGTTCCTTGAGAAAGCTAAGTTGAAAGATGATGGTAGCAATTACACGGACTGGGTCCGTAACTTGAGGATTATCCTCATTGCTGCACAGAAGAATTACGTCCTGGAAACACCACTGGGTGTCAGGCCTACTGCAGATGCAACTGACAACGTTAAGAACGTCTGGCACAGCAAAGCTGATGACTACTCGATAGTTCAGTGTGCCATGCTTTACGGCTTAGAACCGGGACTTCAACGATGTTTTGAATGTCATGGAGCATATGAGATGTTCCAGGAGTTGAATTTAATATTTCAAGCAAATGCCCGGATTGAGAGATATGAAGTCTCCAATAAGTTCTATAGCTGCAAGATGGAAGAGAATAGTTCTGTCAGTGAACATATACTCAAAATGTCTGGGTATAATAATCACTTGATTCAACTGGGAGTTAATCTTCCTGATGATAGTGTCATTGACATAATTCTTCAATCACTGCCACCAAGCTACCAGAGCTTCGTGATGAACTATAATATGCAAGGGATGGGCAAGACTATTCCCGAGTTCTTCGCAATGCTAAAGGCTGCGGAGGTAGAAATCAAGAAGGAGCATCAAGTGTTGCTAGTCAATAAAACCACCAGTTTCAAGAAAAAGGGTAAAGGGAAGAAGAAGGGGAACTTCAAGAAGAACATCAAACAAGTTGCTGCTCAAGAGAAGAAACCCAAATCTTGACCTAAGCCTGAGACTGAGTGCTTCTACTGCAAGCAAACTGGTCACTAGAAGCGGAACTGCCCCAAGTATTTGGCGGATAAGAAGGATGGCAAGGTGAACAAAGGTATATATGATATACATGTTATTGATGTGTACCTTACTAATGCTCGCAGTAGCACCTGGGTATTTGATACTGGTTCTGTTGCTAATATTTGCAACTCGATACAGGGACTACGGATTAAGCAAATATTGGCTAAGGACGTGGTGACGATGCGCATGGGAAATGGTTCCAAAGTCGATGTGATCGCGGTCGGCACGCTACCTCTACATCTACCTTTGGGATTAGTTTTAGACCTGAATAATTGTTATTTGGTGCCAGCGTTGAGCATGAACATTATATCTGGATCTTGTTTGATGCGAGACGGTTATTCATTTAAATAAGAGAATAATGGTTGTTCTATTTGTATGAGTAATATCTTTTATGGTCATGCACCCTTGAAGAGTGGTCTATTTTTATTAAATCTCGATAGTAGTGATACACATATTCATAATGTTGAGGCCAAAAGATGCAGAGTTGATAATGATAGTGCAACTTATTTGTGGCACTGCCGTTTGGGTCATATTGGTGTAAAGCGCATGAAGAAACTCCATATTGATGGACTTTTGGAATCACTTGGTACTTGCGAACCGTGCCTCACGGGCAAGATGACTAAAATGCCGTTCTCCGGAACTATGGAGCGAGTAACTGATTTGTTGGAAATCATACATACCGATGTGTGTGGTCCAATGAATGTTGAGGCTCGCGGCAGGTATCGTTATTTTCTCACCTTCACAGATGATTTGAGCAGATATGGGTATATCTACTTAATGAAACACAAGTCTGAAACATTTGAAAAGTTCAAAGAATTTCAGAGTGAAGTGGAAAATCAACGTAACAAGAAAATAAAGTTTCTACAATATGATCGTGGAGGAGAATATTTGAGTTACGAGTTTGGTTTACATTTGAAACAATGCGGAATAGTTTCGCAACTCACGCCACCCGGAACACCACAGCGTAATGGTGCGTCGGAATGTCATAATCGTACTTTATTAGATATGGTGCGATCTATGATGTCTCTTACTGATTTACCGCTATCGTTTTGGAGTTATGCTTTAGAGATGACCGCATTCACATTAAATAGGGCACCATCAAAATCCGTCGAGACGACGCCTTATGAACTATGGTTTGGCAAGAAACCAATGTTGTCGTTTCTTAAAGTTTGGGGCTGCGATGCTTATGTGAAGAAACTTCAACGAGATAAGCTCGAACCCAAATTGGAGAAATGTGTCTTCATAGGATACCCAAAAGAGACTATTGGGTACACCTTCTATCACAGATCCGAAGGCAAGACTTTTGTTGCTAAATTCAGATCCTTTCTAGAGAAGGAGTTTCTCTCAAAAGAAGTGAGTGGGAGGAAAGTAGAACTTGATGAGGTAACTGTACCTGCTCCCTTATTGGAAAGTAGTTCATCACAGAAACTGGTTTCTGAGACAACTACACTAATTAGTGAGGAAGCTAATGATATTGATCATGAAACTTCAGATCAAGTTGCTACCGAACCTTGTAGGTCAACCAGAGTAAGATCTGCACCAGAGTGGTACGGTAATCCTATTCTGGAAGTCATGTTACTTGACCATGACGAACCTACGAACTATGAGGAAGCGATGATGAGCCCAAATTCCGCAAAATGGCTCGAGGCCATGAAATCTTAGATGGGATCCATGTATGAGAACAAAGTATGGGATTTGGTTGACTTGCCCGATGATCGGCAAGCCATTGAGAATAAATGGATCTTGAAGAAGAAGACTGACCCTGATGGTAATGTAACTGTATACAAAGCTCGACTTGTTGCAAAAGGTTTTCGACAAGTTCAAGGGGTTGACTATGATGAGACTTTCTCACCCATAGCGATGCTTAAGTCTGTCCGAATCATGTTAGCAATTGCCACAAATTATGATTATGAAATATGGCAAATGGATGTCAAAACTGCATTCCTGAATGGATTTCTGGAAGAAGAGTTGTATATGATGCAACCAGAAGGTTTTGTCAATCCAAAAGGTGCTAACAAAGTGTGCAAGCTCTAGCGATCCATTTATGGACTGGTGCAAGCCTCTCAGAGTTGGAATAAACGCTTTGATAGTGTGATCAAAGCATATGGTTTTATACAGACTTTTGGAGAAGCCTGTATTTACAAGAAAGTGAGTGGGAGCTCTGTAGCATTTCTGATATTATATGTAGATGACATATTATTAATTGGAAATGATATAGAATTTCTGGATAGCATAAAGGGATACTTGAATAAAAGTTTTTCGATGAAAGACCTCGGTGAAGCTGCTTACATATTGGGCATAAAGATCTATAGAGATAGATCAAGACGCTTAATTGGACTTTCACAAAGCACATATCTTGATAAAGTTTTGAAAAAGTTCAAAATGGATCAGGCAAAGAAAGGGGTTTTACCTGTATTACAAGGTGTGAAGTTGAGTCAAACTCAGTGCCCGACCACAACAGAAGATAGAGAGAAAATGAAAGATGTTCCCTATGCTTCAGTCATAGGCTCTATCATGTATGCAATGGTGTGTACCAGACCTGACGTATGCTTAGCAATAAGTTTAGCAGGGAGGTACCAAAGTAATACAGGAGTGGATCACTGGACAACGGTCAAGAATATCCTGAAATACCTAAAAAGGACTAAGGATATGTTTCTCGTTTATGGAGGTGACAAAGAGCTAGTCGTAAATGGTTACGTCGATGCAAGCTTTGACACTGATCTAGATGATTCTAAATCGCAAACCGGATATGTGTTTATATTGAATAGTGGAGTTGTCAGTTGGTGCAGTTCTAAACAAAGCGTCGTGGCGGGATCTACATGCAAAGCGGAGTACATAGCTGCTTCAGAAGAAGCAAATGAAGGAGTCTGGATGAAGGAGTTCATTTCCGATCTAGGTGTCATACCTAGTGCATCGGGACCAATGAAGATCTTCTGTGACAATACTGGTGCAATTGCCTTGGCAAAGGAATCCAGATTTCACAAGAGGACCAAGCACATCAAGAGACGCTTCAATTCCATCCGGGACCAAGTCCAGGTGGGAGACATAGAGATTTGCAAGATACATACAGATCTGAATGTTGCAGACCCGTTGACTAAGCCTCTTCCACGAGCAAAACATGATCAACACCAAGGTTCCATGGGTGTTAGAATCATTACTGTGTAATCTAGATTATTGACTCTAGTGCAAGTGGGATACTGAAGGAAATATGCCCTAGAGGCAATAATAAAGTTATTATTTATTTCCTTATATCATGATAAATTTTTATTATTCATGCTAGAATTGTATTAACCGGAAACATGATACATGTGTGAATACACAGACAAACATAATGTCACTAGTATGCCTCTACTTGACTAGCTCATTAATCAAAGATGGTTATGTTTCCTAACCATAAACATGAGTTGTCATTTGATTAACGAGATCACATCATTAGGAGAATGATGTGATTGACATGACCCATTCCGTTATCTTAGCACTTGATCGTTTAGTATGTTGCTATTGCTTTCTTCATGACTTATACATGTTCCTACAACTATGAGATTATGCAACTCCCGTTTATCGGAGGAACACTTTGTGTGCTACCAAATGTCACAACGTAATTGGGTGATTATAAAGGAGCTCTACAGGTGTCTCCAATGGTACATGTTGAGTTGGCGTATTTCGAGATTAGGTTTTTTCACTCCGATTGTCGAAGAGGTATCTCTAGGCCCTCTCGGTAATGCACATCACTATAAGCCTTGCAAGCAATGTAGCTAATGAGTTAGTTATGGAATGATGCATTATGCAACGAGTAAAGAGACTTGCCGGTAATGAGATTGAACTAGGTATTGGGATACCGACGATCGAATCTCGGGCAAGTAACATACCGATGACAAAGGGAACAACGTATGTTGTTATGCGGTTTGACCGATAAAGATCTGCGTCGAATATGTAGGAGCCAATATGAGCATCCAGGTTCCGCTATTGGTTATTGACCGGAAACGTGTCTCGGTCATGTCTACATAGTTCTCGAACCCGTAGGGTCTGCACGCTTAAGGTTTCTTGACAGTTTTATTATGAGTTTATGAGTTTTGATGTACCGAAGGTTGTTTGGAGTCCCAGATGTGATCACAGACATGACGACGAGTCTCAAAATGGTCGAGACATAAAGATCGATATATTGTACGACTATATTTGGACACCGGAAAGGTTCCGCGTGAGATTGGGACAATACTGGAGCTCCGGGAGGTTATCGGAACCCCCCGGGAGGTATATGGGCCTTATTGGGCTTTAGTGGAAAGGAGGGGAAAGGAGCAAGGGAGGGGGCGCCCCCCAAGCCCAATCCGAATTGGGAGGGGGCCGGCCCCCCATTCCTTCCTCCCTCCTTCCTCTTCCTTCCCTCTCCCTCTCCTAATAGGAAAGGGGGAGTCCTACTCCCGATGGGAGTTGGAATCCCCCCATAGGGCGCGCCACCCCCCTTGGCCGGCCCCCTCCTCCACTCCTTTATTACGGGGGAGGGGGGCACCCCATATACAGAACAATTGATCTCTTGATCTCTTAGCCGTGTGCGGTGCCCCCCTCCACCAAAGTCCTCCTCGATAATATTGTAGCGGTGCTTAGGCGAAGCCCTGCAACGATAGAACATCAAGATCGTCACCACGCCGTCGTGCTGACGGAACTCTCCCTCGACACTCGGCTGGATCTTAGTTCGAGGGGCGTCATCGAGCTGAACGTGTGCTAGAACTCGGAGGTGCCATAGTTTTGGTGCTTGATTGGTCGGGCCATGAAGACATACGACTACCTCAACCGCGTTGTTCTAATGCTTCCGCTTTCGGTCTATGAGGGTACGTGGACAACATTCTCCCCTCTCGTTGCTATGCATCACCATGATCTTGCGTGTGCGTAGGAATTTTTTTGAAATTACTACGTTCCCCAACAGAGACAACATACATCTCATCAAAATATCGAACGAATAACAAATTCACATGACTACTAATAGCAAGACTTCACCCATGTCCTTAGGAACAAACGTAACTACTCACAAAGTATATTCATGTTCATAATTAGAGGGGTGTTAATATGCATTAAGGATCTGAACATATGATCTTCCACCAAATAAACCAACTAGCATCAACTACTAGGAGTAATCAACACTACTAGCAACCCACAAGTACCAATCTGAGGTTTTGGTACAGAGATTGGATACAAGAGATGAACTAGGGTTTGAGAGGAGATGGTGCTGGTGAAGATGTTGATGGAGATTGACCCCCTCCTGATGAGAGGATCGTTGTTGATGATGATGATGGTGATTTCCCCCTCCCAGAGGGATGTTTCCCTGGTAGAATAGCTCCGCCAGAGCCCTAGATTGGTTCCACCAAGGTTCCGCCTCGTGGCGGCGGAGTTTCGTCCCGTAAGCTTGCTTATGATTTTTTCCAGGGTAAAAGACTTCATATAGCAGAAGATGGGCACCGGAGGGCTGCCAGGTGGCCCACGAGGCAGGGGGCACGCCCAGGGGGGTAGGGCGCGCCCCCACCCTCATGGGAAGTGGGTGGCCCCCCTCAGGTATTTCTTCCACTAAATATTTTTTATTAATTACCAAAATGACTTTCGTGGAGTTTCAAGACTTTTGGAGCTGTGCAGAATAGGTCTCCAATATTTGCTCCTTTTCCAGCCTAGAATCCCAACTGCCGGCATTCTTTCTCTTCATGTAAACCTTGTAAAATAAGAGGAAATAGCCATAAGTATTGTGACATAACGTGTAATAACAGCCCATAATGCAATAAATATGGATATAAAATCATGATGCAAAATGGACGTATCACATCGTGCAGTGCTCACTGGGAGTGTGCCAAACCGATGTGGGACCCAACCAGATAGTGGCTTGGATGAGACACCTGGCTTTAGATGTTAGGATTTGGTGCGATGTCTGTTTGGTATTAGGCCCGGACATTCAGTACACCTTCATCAAGGGGATAGGAGTAGCCACAGTGTTGCCAAGATGGTGGCTTCAGGCTTATTGATGTATCACCTTTTATGGCCTTTGTGAATAATTAATAATATGGCTGCATGCATCGTCCATATGCAGAGGTCGGGGGTACATCCTCCTTTAAAAAAAAACTAGCCTTAAGGTTAGAACACAACTTATGATCTCGACGTAGAGCAAGCTTGTACTTGATACACAACCATTAATACAATCAAAGCAGGACGTAGGGTATTACCTCTTCGAGAAGGCCCAAACCTAGGTAAACACCGCGTCCCTTGTCTCATGTTACCATCGATCCAAGATCCGCAGCTCGAGACCCCCTACCCCGAGGTCTGCCATTTTTAGCACCGACATTGGTGCTTTGATTGAGAGTTCCGCTGTGTGATCAAAGAAGGATCCATGGGGTCGTCGGTCACTGACCCCAACCTTCAGGGTACTGTTTCCATGCTCCATAACCCCACCATCAGATCCCACCTTCTCCCTTACGAGCAAGGTTGTGACAAGCAAGAAGCGACCCACGAACTCTTCGTCTCTCCATCCGCCCCGGTCGAAATCCCCGTAAAGGACGAAGGGCTAAGGTATTACTTGGAGAGAGACCATGATAACAGCCAGCTGGAAACAACTAAGGTATCAGATCTTAAAATCAGCTCGGTCGATCCAGCATCGGTATGTCCTTTGTAGGATAAAGACTTCGGAGTCTCGAGCCTGCGGTCAAAGGGGATCAAATTTTTTCTCCCAACCACCCCCACATCGAATACTGCCCGGATAATTCGGGCCCATCCGATGTCTGGGAGTTAGCCTATGTGCAACAACTACCTGATGAATCAATCGGAAAATTCTGGGCCAAGTTCCTGTCCGTTAAGAACAATATACCATACTACCAGGATTTAGACATAATAACACCTTTTCAGCATGGATGCAAGGATAAAGGCATCTCAAATGCCCTCACCCGCTGTTGCATCCAAGTGTTCTCTAAGCTATTTGATCTAGTGTTAAGATTTTGCACCATTGAAGATGCCTGGCTGGCCCGGGAAAAGCAAACAAATTCAATCTACGACAAAAACATAAAGCTTGATAGGCTCACACTTCGGCGCGAACACCGCGCACAACTATCATCAGACAACAGACCTTGGAAAGAGGAGGCCGGTTGTAGGATCCAAGGCTGCCCTCGATGGTCTATTTAATTGTTGGGAAACGTAGCAAGCAATATAAAAAAATTCCTACGCTCATGCAAGATCTATCTAGGAGATGCATAGAAATGAGAGGGGGCGAGTGTGTCCATGTACCCTCATAGATCTAAAGCGGAAGCGTTTGTTAACATGGTTGATGTAGTCGAACTTCTTCTCGTTCCGACTGATCAAGCACCGAACACACGACACCTCCGAGTTCTACACACGTTCAGCTTGATGACGTCCCTTGAGCTCTTGATCCAGTAGAGTGTCGGGGAAGAGTTGCGTCAGCACGACGGCATGGTGATAGTGATGGTGAAGTGATCTGCGCAGGGCTTCTCCTAAGCACTGCGAGAATATGACCGGAAGCGTAACTGTGGAGGTGGGCGCCACACACGGCTAGGAATAGTTGATGTGTGTTGTAGGCGCCCCCTCCCCATGTATATGAAGGAGGGAGGGGGAGGGAGGCAGCCTTGGGTGCGCCCCAAGTAGGAGGAGTCCTACTTGGGCTCCTAGTAGGATTTGCCCCCCCTTTCCTTTTACCGGGAGGGGGAAGAAGGGAAGAGAGAGGGGGGGGGGGAGGAAAGAGGGGGGCGCCGTGCCCTCCTCCTAATCCTATTCGGCCTCCTTCCTTGGGAGGAGGGGGGCACCCCTCTGTGGGCTGGTGTGCTCCCTCCTAAGGCCCATATGGCCCGTATCTTCCCCTCGGGGGGAAGGGGTTCCGGTAACCCCCCCGGTACTCCGATATGTACCCAATACATTCTGGAACACTTCCGGTGTCCGAATACTATCATCCAATATATCAATCTTTACCTCACGACCATTTTGAGACTCCTCGTCATGTCCGTGATCTTATCCGGGACACCGAACAACATTCGGTGACCAAATCACATAACTCATATAATACAAATCGTCATCGAACGTTAAGCGTGCGGACCCTACGGGTTCGGGAACTATGTAGACATGACCGAGACACCTCTCCAGCCAATAACCAATAGAGGAACCCGGATGCTCATATTGGTTCCCACATATTCTACGAAGATCTTTATCGATCGAACCGTTATGACAACATACGTTATTCCCTTTGTCATTGTTATGTTACTTGCCCGAGATTAGATCATCGGTATCTTCATACCTAGTTCAATCTCGTTACCGGCAAGTCTCTTTACTCGTTCCATAATGCATCATCCAGTAACTAACTCATTAATCACATTGCTTGCAAGGCTTCCTATGATGTGCATTACCGAGAGGGCCCAGAGATACCTCTCGATACTTGGAGTGACAAATCTTAATCTCGATCCATGCCAACCCAACAAACACCTTCGGAGATACTGTAGAGAATCTTTATAATCACCCAGTTAAGTTGTGATGTTTGATAGCACATAAGGCATTCCTCTGGTATCCGGGAGTTGCATAATCTCATAGTCGGAGGAATATGTATTTGACATGAAGAAAGCAGTAGCAATAAAACTGAATGATCATTATGCTAAGCTAACCGATGGGTCTTGTCCATCACATAATTATCCTAATGATGTGATCCCGTTCATCAAATGACAACACATGTCTATGGCTAGGAAACTTAACCATCTTTGATTAACGAGCTAGTCAAGTAGAGGCATACTAGGGACACGATGTTTTGTCTATGTATTCACACATGTATCAAGTTTCCGGTTAATACAATTCTAGCATGAATAATAGACATTTATCATGAGATAAGGAAATATAAAATAACAACTTTATTATTGCCTCCAGGGCATATTTCCTTCATGAATAAGCCACACCCTTCCGTTCTACTAAATACCAGCCCAACCCCACAGTTTTCACGACTATTGGGTGGTGAGACATGTAGCTAAGGAAGGCGAAGCCTTCCTCGCTTGCAAGAACATATATATGGAATAGTCCTCAGATGAGGAGAAGGTCCTGATGATCTATGAAGTCTTCACGTTAAAAAACCAGAGGAAATGGGCTCTCTGGAAATTAGCTCCATTCAACACATAGCAGCTTGAGACACATGGATAGACACGCCAATTACCTCCGACCACAGAGTTCAGCCGAGGAGCACCCCGGGTAGATGCCCAGCTGCCCTAGTTCTTGACTTAATCGTTAACGGCTGTCGTCTTCGTAAGGTGCTAATGGATGGAGGCAGTAGCCTAGACCTCATATATGAAGACACTCTAGACAAGATGCAAATCGATAAATCATGCATCGAGCAGAGCCAAACCACCCTTAACGGTATAATACCGGGATGAGAGGCATGGTGCAATGAAAAATCACCTTGGACTTGGCCTTTGGAAAACCCGAGGACTATTGATCCGAGGAAGTAACATTCCATATCATCCCCTTCCAAAGTGGGTATCATGCCCTTATGGGCTGGGACGCCTTCTAAAAGTTTAAAGCAGTTCCACATTACGGCTATATGAAGCTCAAAATGCCAGACCCAAATGAGATAATTACCATCTCAAGTAATCCCGACAGAGCACTTAAAGCCAAAAATAAAATAGCATCGCTCGCCCTTGAGTCACTATCCGAGGCCCTCGCGGCCAAGGAGTTGACATCATTAAGAGCCACGGTCGATCGAGATGATATCATCCTCAACAAGCGTCCGGAGTCGACCTCATTCAAGCTGGTCAACGACATAGTCAAATTTCAAGTACACCCCACTAACCCAAATAAAACATCGTCAGTTGGGGCACAACTTGAGCCAGAATTTGACAAGGCTCTACGCAACTTCCTTAGAGAAAACTGGGATATATTCATGTGGCACCCCTCGGATATGCCGGGGTCCCCCGAAGATTTGCCAAACACAGCCTGTACATCTTGAAAGTCTATAAGCCTATCAACCAGGCACTTCGGCGATTCTCTGAACCCAAGAGCCAAGCAATGGGCGAAGAATTGGCTAAACTTATTGAAGCCGAATTCATCACAGACATTAAACACCCTGACTGGCTCGCTAACCTAGTCATGGTACCCAAGAAAGATAAGTCCTGGCGCTTGTGCGTCGATTTTAAAGACCTCAACAAGGCCTGCCCTAAGGACCCTTTCCTCCTACCACACATTGATTAAATCGTGGATGCCACAGCAGGGCATGACTCACTATGCTTCCTAGATGCCTACTTGGGATACCATCAGATAAAGATGAAGGAATCCAACAAGGCTGCGACTACATTTATTATGCCCTATGGGCCATTTTGCTTTAACATAATGCCTTTCGGACTAAAAAACACCGATGCAACACACCAGCGTATGGTCCAAACATGTTTGAAAAAACACATCGGAAAAACCATAGAGGCCTATGTCGATGATGTGGTTGTCAAAACCAAACACGCCGAGCAACTGGTCGACAACCTTCGCGACACATTCACTAGTCTGTGGGAGTATCAAGTTAAGATCAACCCTGAGAAATGCATCTTTGGTGTACCGGCGGGCAAACTCCTTGGGTTCATTGTGTCCAACCAAGGAATCGAAGCCAACCTAGCCAAAATTCGAGCCCTGACCCATCTAGAGGTCCTAACCGAGCTCAACACGTCCAAAAAATGGCAGGCTGCATGGCTGCTCTAAGCTGCTTGATCTCAAGGCTTAGGGAATAGGCTCTACCCCATTACGGATTGATGAAACAAACCAAGAATTTCAAGTGGACTACCGAGGCAGCAGCCGCCCTGGAAGATGTTAAAACCCTCATCGCTACAAATCCCATTCTAATGACACCAGTCACACTGAGCCGATGGTACTATACATCTCAGCCACCAACCAGGTCATCAATGCAGTTCTCATGGTCGAACAAGACATGGAGGGCCATAAGCTTCAGGTTCAAAAGCTTGTTTACTATGTCTCCGAAGTCTTAACTCTATGTAAGACACGATATCCACACTATCAGAATATAGCCAATGCCGTGTTCATGGTTCATGGCATCAAGAAAACTTTGGCACTACTTCCAAGAGTGCTCGGTGACCTTGAGCGAGATAATTAGATGCCATGGGACGCATTGCCAAGTGGGCCATAGAGCTCCTTCCCTTTGAAATAACATACCAGCCGCGTTGAGCTATTAAATCTTAGGTGCTTGAAAATTTCATCGCGGAATGGACAGAAGCCGAGCTCCATAGAGAATACATTAGATACTCGCACTGGACAATGTATTTTGACGATTCAAAAATGCTTGTTAGGCTAGGGGTTGGAGTAGTGCTTACATCGCCAACAGGCGACAATGTATGGTACGTGCTACAAATCATGTACACGGACTCAAATAATGATGCCAAATACGAGGCCCTTCTGCATGGGCTTCAGATAGCTATTTTGATGGGTGTCAAGCACCTTGGAGTCCGAGGTGACTCTAACCTCGCTATGTCCCAAGTAAACGGCGAATTTTACGCCAAACACCCCAAGATGACCACATATCGGAATGCAATCCTTAAAATCTCGGCAAGTTTTGAAGTGTTGGAATTTCATCACATCCCATGTGATAGCAATCAAGCCGTCGGGGCGCCAAAAGGGACAAGGTTCCCGATAACACCTTCCTCGAATAGCTCTTTAAGCCATATGTGGTCTGGCAGGACAATACAATAACGTCGGAATCAAACGACACATGGCAAAGTATCCCACCCGAGGACAAAGCGGAGCATGGCATAATTTGAGGATCAACCATTCAGGAAACGACTTCAGCTCACGGGGCCATGTTGGTTATTGCATCATGGACCAAGCCCCTCCTTGCATACTTACTCCGCAAGGAGATCCACGAGGATGAAAGCACAAGTGCTCCCTGGGTGATTTTGGTAATTAATGTTAACATATCTCTTGTTGGTCTAATGGTTTTATCTAGCATGTTTCAGATAAGTTCAATGATGGAGTGGCAAGGACAAGAGGATGTGGAACACCTTCAAAATGCTAAGGACAAAGATTGGCAAAAGCTCAAAACTCTTCATCTTTATTTTAGTGATCCAAGATCACATTGAGTCCATAGGAAAGCCAATACTATTAAAAGGGATGAGGTGTTTCTTAATGGTCTACTTGCTCAAGTGCGTAGTGATATTGCTCCAAAACCCTCAGCCACTTTCTCCATCCAAATATGTCAAAACCCTAAACTCAAACTCGGCCCCACTGATTCTTTCTATCCGGAGCCACCGAGTTCATTTGACATAGCCACTGCCAGAAACCCTAACGATTCGGTCACACCGATACGGATCTTGGTCTCACTCAGATGGCCTTGCCAACGCTGTGTGATCTATTGCATTCGCTTCGGTCCCATCAAGTTTACGCAATCAGTCTCACCGAGTTGGCTTGACAGATTCTTTGTTGCTTATTGCTTCACTTCGGTCCCACCAAGTTGATGCAATCGGCGCCACTGAGATGATGTTTTCCTTAAGCCCTAGCACATCGGTCCCACCGAGTTGTTCTAGTTGGTCCCATAGAGATTCCTAACGTTCATATTTTTGAACATATCGACCTCACCGAGATTTCTAATTGGTGCCATCGAGATGGGTCAAAAGTGTGTAACGGTTGGATTTTGTGTGGACGCTATATATACCCCTCCATCCCTCTACCATTTGAACCTTGATTTTTAGACTTCCCCAAGTTGCTTTCCACTCAAATCCCTCTTCCACCATAGCCAAATCTGAGAGAGAGTTGATTGTGGGGGAGACTATCATGTGGAGCATAAGAGCAAGGAGTTCATCATCAACACACTATCTATTACCTTTTGGAGAGTGGTGTCTCCTAGATTGGTTAGGTGTCACTTGGGAGCCTCCGTTGTGATGTGGAGTTGAACCAAGAAGTTTGTAAGGGCAAGGAGATCGCATACTTCGTGAAGATCTACCCGAGTGAGGCAAGTCCTTCGTGGGCGATGGCCATGGTGGGATAGACAATGTTGCTTCTTCTGGAGCCCTCTGTGGACTTGCGCAGCCTTTACCTTTCGTGGGTTGAAGTTTCCATCAACTTGGATGTACGATAGCACCACCTATCGGAACCACGCGAAAATTCACCGCGTCTTCATTGCGTTTGCACACTCCAATCCCATCCCTTTACTTTCTCGCAAATTGCAGCTTTACCTTTTCGCTGCCTATACTCTTGTCATGCTTGCTTGAAATGCATTGTGAGTGCTTTAATTAACATGTGCTAAACTCAACCTTAACTTGAAGAAATTAAAACTACCACTTTTGCTTGTTAAGGGTCGTCTAATCACCCCCCCTCTAGACCCCTCTTCTCGATCCTTTCAATTGGTATCAAAGCATTGGTCTCCATTGCTTTGGTTTAATCACCATCAGAGGAAGATGAATTAGTCTACGTTCGGGAGTATTAGACGTAGAGTGCCTATTCTTGACGGGGAGATTTATGGTTCATGGAAAAATGAGATGCTTGAGATTTTCAATGAATATAATTTGAACAAGTATATTCTTAGCCCTTATGTGCCTCCTATTGATCCTTTGTATCCTACCCCCGATGAGTATCTTCACATGGTTCGCAATCTTTGGACTATTGATCTTATCATTAGAGGATTGCCTAGAAATTTGCTTGTGTGCTTGCCTACATTTGAATGCGCATATACTATATGAATTATCTTGAAGAACACTTTCTGAATTATTCCTTGAAAAAATCTAGATGAGATTCTTTGAAAATCCATTGCTTTAAAAAAATGGAGCCTAGTGATCCCAAGTTTTATGAATGTCTATTTGAGCCCATGATCTTATGCGTGCCAAAGGAAATGTTGGAGTCATTAGTAACATCATTGCGGAGACAATTAGAATTCATAAACTTGAACGTTTTCATGGTCATAAATCTAATGAATCACTTGCTCTAGGTGATGATCACACACATGATGATGATGAAATTGAGCATGGCTATTATGATGAAGATGAAGAAAGTGATATTGACTTTGAAGAGACTATGAGAAATCTTAGTCTCATGGCAAACTTTTGTGACTACATGGCCGGAGGAAAAGAGTGGATTCTCGATAGTGGATATACTGATCATATGACTGGAGATAAAGACATGTTTTGTGAGCTAGCCAAAAACAATGGCCCAAGAAAGTATGTAACTTTTGGAGAAAACTCCAAGGGTAAGGTACTTGGCCTTGGTAAGGTGGCCATATCCAACGATAGATCTATTCAAAATGTTATGCTCGTTGAATCTCTTAGTTATAGTCTTCTTTCTGTATCTAGGCTAGCAGACTTTGGTTTCAATGTTCTATTTACCAAAGCAGATTTCCAAGAGTGTTTCGTAGAGATAATCATAATATTGTATTTACCGGTATGCATAGAGGTGATCTATACATTGTTGATTTCACTAAGAGAGCCCAACCTTGTACTTGCTTAATTGCCAAATCTTCTAAAGGTTGGTTATGGCATAGAAGGTTAGGTCATGTGGGCATGTGAAATCTTGATAAGCTTATTAAAGGTGATCATATCCTTGGTGTTAAATATGTTATATTTTATAAGGATAGACTTTGTAGTGCTTGTCAAGTAGGAAAACAAGTTGGAGGAAGTCATCCCATGAACAACACCATGACCACGAGAAGACCACTTGAGCTACTTCACATGGATCTCTTTGGTCCCAATGCTTATAAGAGCCTTGGTGGTAACTCTTTCAGTTTGGTCATTGTTGACGACTTTTCAAGATTTACATGGGTGTTCTTTCTTGATGATAAATCGCAGGTCCAAAAGATCTTCAAGAACTTCGCCAAGATGGCCCAAAACCAATTTGAAGTGAAAATTAAGAAGGTTCAAAGTGATAAGGGAACGGAGTTCAAGAACGCCAATGTGGATACCTTTCTTGACGAAGAAGAGATTTCACATGAGTTTTTGGCTACGTACACGCCTCAACAAAATGGAGTTGTTGAGAGAAAGAACTGGACACTTATCGAGATGGCGAGAATGATGCTTGATGAATACAAGATGCCAAGACACTTTTGGGCAGAAGCGGTTGAGACAGCTTGTCATGCTACAAATCGACTATATCTTCACAAGCTTCTCGGCAAAACAGCATACGAGCTAATCACCGGTAGCAAACCCCAAATTGGATACTTTCGAGTATTTGGCTCAAAGTGCTAATTCTTGATAAGCATCATTGTTAGAAATTTGCTTCTAAACCTCATGAAGGTTTTCAAACTCTGACACTTACCGTGTCTACAAAAATTTCACCCGAAAGGTTGAAGAGATGGTAGATGTGAAGTTTGATGAATCTAACGACTCACAAGTAGAGCAATTACCAATTGATGTAGGAGAGAAAGATCCCACAGAAGCAATTCAAGATTTGTCCATTGGCAAAATTTGACCAACGAAGGTGAAGGAGAGTACTTCGTCCATTCAAGTGGAAACCTGAACCTCACATCAAGGTGAACCACAAGTTGACTTGGAGGCATCCACAAGTGGAACACGTCAAGATGAAGGAAATGAGGAAGTACAACAAGATGAATCACCTCAACCTCCTTCTCCACCTCCACAAGCGAACGAAAACACCACCAACAATGAAGAAGAAGATGATGATGAGGATGTTCCACCCCAACCCAAGCAAAAGCTCTAACGAGTTAGAGCAAGCGTCTCAAGAGATCATCTCATCGAGCAAATCTTCGATGACATTCAAACCGGAAGAACCACTCGCTCTAAAACTCGTTTGGCTAGAAGAAGCCCGTTGAGGATCCAGATTAGATAAATGCTATGCACGAAGAGCTACACAACTTTGAGAGGAATCAAGTGTGGAAATTGGTTGAAAATCCCAACGATGATCATAATGCCATTCGAACCAAAGTGGGTGTTTCAGACAAGCAAGATGAGGATGGACAAGTCTTACGCAACAAGGCCCATCTCGTCGCTCAAGGCTACACTCAAGTCGAAGGTATGGACTATGGTGAGACATATGCCCCATTGTTAGACTTGAGTCCATTCGCATTTTACTTGCTTATGCCAATCACCATGATATCACTTTATACCAAATGGACATTAAAAGTGCTTTTATAAATGGTGAACTTGCGGAGGAACTGTATGTTAAACAACCTCCCAGCTTTGTTAATCCCAAGAAACCTAATCATGTCTACAAACTTCACAAAGCTCTTTATGGTCTTAAACAAGCTCCTAGAGCTTGGTATAAATGCTTGACTATGTTTCTTATTGAAAAAGGCTTTGAAATTGGGAAAATTGATTCTACTCTTTTTACTAAAAGGTTTAATTGAGAACTATATGTGTGCCAAATATATGTGGATGATATCATATTCTATTCTACTAACCCCCATTTTAGTGACAAGTTTGGAAGGCTAATGTCGGAGAAGTTTGAGATGTCTATGATGAGTGAACTCAATTTTTTCCTTGGGTTGCAAAATCAAGCAAACAAAGGAAGGTACCTTTGTCTCACAAACAAAGTATACCAAGGATCTTTTCAAGAAGTTCAACATGCAAGAAAGCAAAGGTATGAAAACACCCATGCCTACTAGTGGACATCTAATACGTCTCCAACGTATCTATAATTTTTGATTGTTCCATGCTATTATATTATCTGTTTTGGATGTTTAATAGGCATTTATATGCTATATTATATTATTTTTGGGACTAACCTATTAACCGAGGGGCCAGTGCCAGTTTCTGTTTTCTTTTTCCTATTTTAGAGTTTCGCAGAAAAGGAATACCAAACGAATGAAACCTTCACGATGATCTTTCATGGACCGAAAGCAAACCAGAAGACTTGGAGATGAAGTAGGAGACGCAACGAGGCGGCCACGAGGCAGGAGGGCGTGCCCCCACCCTCGTGGGCCCCTCGCAGCTCCCCTGACCTAGTTCCTTCGCCTATATATACTCTTATACCCTGAAAGTATCCAGGAGAGCCACAAAACCACTTTTCCACCGCCGCAACCTTCCGTACCCATGGGATCCCATCTAGGGACCTTTTGCGGTGTCCTGCCAGAGGGGGATTCGATCAGGAGGGCTTCTACATCAACACCATTACCTCTCCGATGAAGCGTGAGGAGTTTACTACAGACCTTCGGGTCCATAGTTATTAGCTAGATGGCTTGTTCTCTCTCTTTGATTCTCAATACCATGTTCTCCTCGATATTCTTGGAATTCTATTCGGTGTAATATTCTTTTACGGTGTGTTAGCCGAGATCCGATGAATTGTGGATTTATGATCAAGATTATCTATGAATATTATTTGGTTCTTCTCTGAATTCTTATATGCATGATTTGATATCTTTGCAAGTCTCTTCAAATTATCGGTTTAGTTTGGCCTACTAGATTCATCTTTTTGCAATGGGAGAAGTGCTTAGCTTTGGGTTCAATCTTGCAGTGTCCTTTCCCAGTGACAGTAGGGGCAGCAAGGAACATATTGTATTGTTGCCATCGAGGATAAAGATATGGGGGTTTCATCATATTTCTTGAGTTAATTCCTCTACATCATGTCATCTTACTTAATGCGTTACTCCGTTCTTTATGAACTTAATACTCTAGATGCATGCTGGATAGTAGTCAATGTGTCGAGAACTTACAGATATGAACTGAGTGCCATTTGATGAGTAAGATCGAACAAGGGAGAGGGATATGGAAAGGATGAAGTAATGAAATAGGAAGTCATTGCTAGTAGTAACGACTTGTCACGATCCATTGGTTCATATAGAATCCATGTCCTAGGTCTATCAAAAAACATTCTTTTCGCTAAGCGTAATAGTAGTAGATGCAGGCAGGAGTCGGTCTACTTGACACGGACGTGATGCCTATGTTCATGATCATTGCCTTAGATATCGTAATAACTATGCGCTTTTCTATCAATTGCTCGGCAGTAATTTGTTCACCCACCGTAATATTTGCTATGTTGAGAGAAGCCACTAGTGAAACCTATGCCCCCCGGGTCTCTTTTCCATTATATTGAATCTCATTTACATCTTATTAGTTTTCGATCTACTATTTTGCAATCTTTTACTTTCCGATCTATAAACCAAAAATACCAAAAATATCTACTTTACCATTTATCTATCTCTATCAGATCTCACTTTTGCAAGTGATCGTGAAGGGATTATGAAAACCCCTTTATCGCGTTGGGTGCAAGTTGTTGATTGTTTGTGCAGGTATTCGGTGACTTGTGCGTTGTCTCCTACTGGATTGATACCTTGGTTCTCAAAACTGAGGGAAATACTTACGCTACTTTGCTGCATCACCCTTTCCTGTTCAAGGGAAAACCAATGCAAGCTCAAGAGGTAGCAAGAAGGATTTCTGGCGCCGTTGCCGGGGAGACCTACGCCAAGTCAAGACAAGATTTAATCTCTCGTCAACTTGCCGATTTGTGGCGCCGTTGCCGGGGAGATCTACATCAAGTCAAGCCATACCAAGTACCCATCATAAACTCTTCTCCCTTGCATTACATTGTTCGCCATTCATCTCTCGTTTTCCTCTCCCCACTTCTAAAACAATTTTCGAAAACTTTTGCCTTTTCTTCGCCTTCTTCCCATATGTCTTTTTGTTTGTGTTTCCATGTGCCTTCTATTTGCTTGCATCTTTGCTTGCTAAAAATCTATTGACATGGATCGACTTAAAGTGTTCTACTTGGATCATCTTCGATCTATTTGTGCTCGTGCTGAAACCCCAACTAGTTTAGTTGAGGGAAAATCTTTAGATGGGCATGCTTATTTTGTGCGTCACCATTTGTCTGAAAAGGGGAGACTCTTATGGAATCAAATAAATAGTTTGCTATGCTGTGCGTGGAATCTTTGTGAAATCTATGATTTTACTTGTTGCTCTAAGAACCCTAAAAAACACCTTCCCTGCCTATGTGAGTTTAATGATAATGAAATCTTATCTTCTTATGCAAAGGGTGTTTATAGTGATATCGAACAAATTGAAGAATTTGTTGCTTTTAAGGGTGCTTATGAAGTTGCTTCTTTGATTGAAAAGTATTATATTACTCTCTACAAATCTGAAAGTTTTGACATACTTAAATATTGCTATGAAAACTATGCTCATAATGTCTATGTCAAAGAATTTATTGAGAGAATGACCGTTGCTTTGGAAGAAAATAATGATATGCATGAATCTATAGATAATTATGATTCCGATGATTTGATTGAAATATCCCTTGATGAATATGATGCTTGCTATTCTTGTGTCCATGATGCCAATATTTACGGAGATGAATTTGCTTTAGTTCCTTATGTTAAAAATGAGATCGTTGCTATTGAACCCATACTTGATAGTTCCTTCGATGAAAAGCATGATTGCAATGATGTTATTATAAATTCTATTAATGTCAATTGTGCTAGTAATATGCAAAACCCTAAGCTTGGGGATTCTAGTTTTGCTATGTCTACTATTTGTTGCAATGATCATGATTGGGGTGATTCTTTTTATGATCTTGAAAATTTATTTAAGCCCCATGATGAATATGAGGTTGATAATAGTGTTTGCAATATTATTGAAAGTGTGTTTGGAAAAGCGTCAACTTTAGATCCCACATATTTGGAGAATGTTCAATCTTATGAAATTTTTGAGAAAAGTGGGTTTGGAGAGGTCATCACTTTAGTTAATGTTATTCCCACTATTTAGGAAGAGTGTCAACTTTGCATGCATGTGGATTGTGTTGAGAATATGTTATGTGATAGCTAGTTTTTTTGAATTTGCTTATGATCCTACATGTAATTATTGAGAGAGAAAATATGGTTGCAGAAATTTTCATGTTACTAAATTACCTCTCTTCATATTGAGATTGCTATCGTATCTTTCTTCTTCCTTGCATATGCTAGATCTTGCTTGTCTTGCTAATTTGTTTTCCTATAAAATGTCTATGCATAGGAAGTATGTTAGACTTAGATGTGTTCGTCACGTGTTTTATGATGCTGTCTATGTGCTTCAATTCTTGTCTTTCATGTGAGCATCATTGAAATCTTTTTGCCTAGCTAGGGGCGTGAAGCGATAGCGCTTGTTGGGAGGCAACCCAATTTTATTTTTTGTTCGTTTCTTTTTGATCCTGTTTAATAATAAATAATCTATCTAGCCTCTGGTTAGATGTGGTTTTATGTTTTAATTAGTGTTTGTGCCAAGTAGAACCTTTGGGAAGACTTGGGTGAAAGTTGATTTGATCTTTGCTAAAAAAACAGAAACTTTTGCGCTCACGAGATTAGTTGCCATTTTTAACAGAAGAGTGTTTGAGTTGATTCTTTTTGCAGAAGATTAATAGACAAATTACTCACATCCACCAATTTATTTCAGAATTTTTGGAGTTACAGAAGTATTCGGGAGTTACAGATTACTACAGACTATTTTGTTTTTGACAGATTCTATTTTTCGCGTGTTGTTGGCTTATTTTGATGAATCTATGGATAGTATCAGGGGTATGAACCATGGATAAGTTGGAATACAGTAGATATTACACCAATATAAATAAATAATGAGTTTGCAACAGTAACTTAAAGTGGTGATTTATTTTCTTATACTAACGGAGCTCATGAGATTTTTTGTTGAGTTTTGTGTTGTGAAGTTTTCATGTTTTGGGTAAGGATTTGATGGACTATGGAATAAGGAGTGGCAAGAGCCTAAGATTGGGGATTCCCAAGGCACCCCGAGGTAATATTCAAGGACAACCAAAATCCTAAGGTTGGGGATGCCCCGGAAGGCATCCCCTCTTTCGTCACCTTCTATCAGTAACTTTACTTGAGACTATATTTTTATTCACCACATGATATGTGTTTTGCTTGGAGCGTCTTGTATGATTTGATTCTTTGATTTTTAGTTTACCATAATCATCCTTGCTGTAGACACAGTTTGGGAGAGGCAGGAGGGTGCACCCAGGGGGGTAGGGCACGCCCCCACCCTCGTGGGCCCCTTGTAGCTCCCCTGACCTAGTTCCTTCACCTATATATACTCTTATACCCTGAAAACATCCAGGAGAGCCACAAAACCACTTTTCCACCGGCTCAACCTTCCTTACCTGTGAGATCCCATATAGGGACCTTTTTCGGTGTCCTGCTGGAGGGGGATTCGATCAGGAGGGCTTCTACATCAACACCATTACCTCTTCGATGAAGCGTGAGGAGTTTACCACAAACCTTCGGGTCCATAGTTATTAGCTAGATGGCTTATTCTCTCTCTTTGATTCTTAATACCATGTTCTCCTCGATGTCCTTGGAGATCTATTCGATGCAATATTCTTTTGCGATGTGTTAGCCGAGATCCGATGAATAGTGGATTTATGATCAAGATTATCTATGAATATTATTTGGTTCTTCTTTGAATTCTTATATGCATGATTTGATATCTTTGCAAGTCTCTTCGAATTATCGGTTTAGTTTGGCCTACTAGATTCATCTTTCTTGCAATGGGAGAAGTGCTTAGCTTTGGGTTCAATCTTGCGGTGTAATTTCCCAGTGACATTAGGGGCAGCAAGGAACGTATTGTATTGTTGCCATTGAGGATAAAAAGATGGGGTTTTCATCATATTGCTTGAGTTAATTCCTCTACATCATGTCATCTTACTTAATGCGTTACTCTGTTCTTTATGAACTTAATACTCTAGATGCATGCTGGATAGCGGTTGATGTGCGGAGTAATAGTAGTAGATGCAGGCAGGAGTCGGTCTACTTGACACGAACGTGATGCCTATGTTCATGATGATTGCCTTAGATATCGTCATAACTATGCGCTTTTCTATCAATTGCTCGGCAGTAATTTGTTCACCCACCGTAATATTTGCTATCTTGAGAGAAGCCACTACTGAAACCTATGGCCTGCTACCTCTTGAGCACTGCATTGGATTTCCCCGAAGAGGAGAGGATGATGCAGCAAAGTAGCGTAAGTATTTCCCTCAGTTTTTGAGAACCAAGGTATCAATCTAGTAGGAGACCACGCACAAGTCTCTCGTACCTACACAAAACGATAGCTCCTCGCAACCAACGCGATTAGGGGTTGTCAATCCCTTCACGGTCACTTACGAGAGTGAGATCTGATAGAGATGATAAATAATATTTTTCGTATTTTTGGTATAAAGATGCAAAGTGAAAAGTAAAAGGCAAAGTAAAAACAAAGCAAGTAATAAAGTAATGGAGATTGATATGATGAGAATAGACCCGGTGCCATAGGTTTCACTAGTGGCTTCTCTCAAGAGCATAGATATTCTACGGTGGGTGAAGAAATTACTGTTGAGCAATTGACATAATTGAGCATAGTTATGAGTATATCTAGGTATGATCATGTATATAGGCATCACATCCAAGACAAGTAGATCGAAACGATTCTGCATCTACTACTATTACTCCACTCATCGACCGCTATCCTGCATGCATCTAGAGTATTAAGTTAAAAATAGAGTAACACCTTAAGCAAGATGACATGATGTAGAGGGATAAATTCATGCAATATGATAAAAACCCCATCTTGTTATCCTCGATGGCAATAATACAATACGTGCCTTGCTGCCCCTTCTGTCACTGGGAAAAGACACCGCAAGATTGAACCCAAAGCTAAGCACTTCTCCCATTGCAAGAACTACCAATCTAGTTGGCCAAACCAAACGGATAATTCGAAGAGACTTGCAAAGATAACTCAATCATACATAAAATAATTCAGAGAAGATTCAAATATTATTCATAGATAAGCTGGATCATAAACCCACAATTCATCAGTCTCAACAAACACACCGCAAAAAGAAGATTACATCGAATAGATCTCCACGAGAGAGGGGGAGAACATTGTATTGAGATCCAAAAAGAGAGAAGAAGCCATCTAGCTACTAGCTATGGACCCGAAGGTCTGAAGTAAACTACTCACACCTCATCGGAGGGGCTATGGTGTTGATGTAGAATCCCTCCATGGTGGATTCCCCCTCCGGCGGAGCTCCGGAACAGGCCCCAAGATGGGATCTCGTGGATACAGAAGGTTGCGGCGGTGGAATTAGGTTTTTGGCTCCTGTTCTGATCGTTTGGGGATACGTAGGTATATATAGGAGGAAGGAGCACGTCGGTGGAGCAACAGGGGGCCACGAGGCAGGGGGCATGCCCTAGGGGGGGGGGGGGCGCCCCCCACCCTCGTGACCGCCTCTATTACTTCTTGGAGTAGGGTCCAAGTCTCCTGGATCATGTTCGGTGAGAAAATCACGTTCCCGAAGGTTTCATTCCGTTTGGACTCCGTTTGATATTCTGTTTCTTCGAAACACTGAAATAGGCAAAAAACAGCAATTCTGGGCTGGGCCTCCGGTTAATAGGTTAGTCCCGAAAATAATATAAAAGTGGAAAATAAATCCCAATATAGTCCAAAACAGTAGATAAAGTAGCATGGAGCAATCAAAAATTATAGATATGTTGGAGACGTATCAGGCATCCCCAAGCTTAATTCCTGCTCGTCCTCGAGTAGGTAAATGATAAAAAAAAGAATTTTTGATGCGGAGTGATACTTTGGCATAATTTCAATGTAAATTTTCTTAATTGTGGCATGAATATTCAGATCCTAAAGATTAGAGACAAAAGTTCATATTGATACAAAAATAATAATACTTCAAGCATACTAATCAAAGCAATCATGTCTTCTCAAAATAGCATGGCAAAAGAAAGTTCATCCCTACAAAATCATATAGTTAGGCTATGCTTCATTTTCGCCACACAAAGATGTTCCCAACTTCTATACCCCCGATGACAAGCCAAGCAATTATTTCATACTTAAATAATCTCAAACTTTTTCAACTTTCACGCAATACATGAGCGTGAGTCATGGATATAGCACTATGGATGGAATAGAATATGATGATGGGGATTGTGTGGAGAAGACAAAAAGGAGAAAGTCTCACATTGACGAGGATAATCAACGGGCTATGGAGATGCCCATCAATTGATGTCAACATGAGGAGTAGGGATTGCCATGCAACAGATGCACTAGAGCTATGAATGCTCAACAAAAGAAAACTAGTGGGTGTGCATCCAACTCGCTTGCTCATGAAGACCTAGGGTATTTGAGGAAGCCCATCGTAGGAATATACAAGCCAAGTTCTATAATGAAAAATTCCCACTAGTATAAAAAGACAACTTATGAGACTCGCTACATGAAGAACAAGGTGCTACTTTGAAGCACAATATATGAGACTCACTACATAAAGAACAAGGTGCTACTTTGAAGCACAAGTGTGGAAAAAGAGATAGTAGCATTGCCCTTTTTTGGGCCTTTTTTTGTTTGGGCAATGCTCTAATAATGATGATCATCACACTTCTATTGATTACAACATAAGGGTTACAACTCGAAACTTAGAACAAGATACGACTCTATATGAATGCCTCCGGCGGTGTACCGGGATGGTGCGATGAATCAAGAGTGACATGTATGAAAAATAATGCATGGTGGCTTTGCCACAAATACGATGTCAACTACATGATCATGCAATGGCATTATGACAAAAGTAATGTATGTCATGATGATGATGATGGAAGTTGCATGGCAATATATCTCGGAATGGCTATGGAAATGCCATGATAGGTAGGTATGGTGGCTGTTTTGAGGAAGATATAAGGAGGTTTATGTGTGATAGAGCGTATCGTATTGGATGCACCGACGAAGTTTGCACCAACTCTCAAGGTGAGAAAGGGCAATGCACGGTACCGAAGAGGCTAGCAAAGGCGGAAAGATGAGAGTGCGTATAATCCATGGACTCAACATTAGTCAAAAGAACTCATATACTTATTGAAAAAATTTAGAAGTCATCAAAAATCAAGTACTATGCACATGCTCCTAGGGGGATAGATTGGTAGGAAAAGACCATCGCTCGTCCCCGACCGCCACTCATAAGGATGCACAAGCTAGGTACACTTCATGTTTTAAATTTGTTACACAACTTTAACCATACGTGCATGCTACGGGACTTGCAAACTTCAACACAAGCATTTCTCAAATTCACAATTACTCAACTAGCACGACTTTGATATTATCACCTCCATATCTCAAAGCAATTATCAAGCATCAAACTTATCTTAGTATTCAACTCACTCAAAAGAAAGTTTCACATATCTTGAATACCAAGTATATTAATATTAAGAAAATTACCATGCTATTAACGACTCTCAAAATAATCTAAGTGAAGCATGAGAGATCAAAAGTTTCTTTAAAACAAATCCACCACCGTGCTCTAAAATATCTAAGTGAAGTACTAGAGCAACAATTATCACGCTCAAAAGATATAAGTGAAGCACTATGAGCAAAACTATCAAGCTCAAAAGATATAAGTGAAGCACATAGAGTATTCTAACAAATTCCAATTCATGTATGGCTCTCTCAAAAGGTGTGTACAGCAAGGATGATTGTGGTAAACTAACAAGCAAAGACGCAAATAATACAAGACGCTCCAAGCAAAACACATATCATGTGGTGAATAAAAATATAGCTCCAAGTAAATTACCGATGGAAGTGGACGAAAGACGGGATGCCTTCCGGGGCATCCCCAAGCTTTGAATTTTTGGTGTCCTTGGATTATCTTGGGGTGCCATGGGCATCCCCAAGCTTAGGCTCTTGCCACTCCTTGTTCCAGAATCCATCAAAAGAATTCACCCAAAACTTGAAAACTTCACAACACAAAACTCAATAGAAATCTCGTGAGCTCCGTTAGAGAAAGAAAACAAAGACTACTTATGGTACTGTAATGAACTCATTCTTTATTTATATTGGTGTTAAACCTACTGTATTCCAACTTCTCTATGGATTATAAACTATTTTACTAGCCATAGATTCATCAAAATAAGCAAACAACACACACAAAACAGAATCTGTCAAAAACAGAATAGTCTGTAGTAATCTGTAACTAACACAAACTTCTGGAACTCTAAAAATCCTACAAAAATAGGAAGTCCTGTACAATTTGTTTGTTGAACATCAGAAAAAATAATCAATGCAAAAGCATGTTTCTGTGATTTAACAAAATTATATTCGTGCGCGCAAAGTTTCTGTTTTTCAGCAGAATCAAATCAACTATCATTGTAGGTTATCCTATAGGTTCTACTTGGCACAAACACTAATTAAAATATAAAACCACATCCAAACAGAGGCTAGATGGATTATTTATTCCTAAACAGAAGCAAAAACAAAAAAATAAAATAAAATTGGGTTGCCTCCCAACAAGCGCTATCGTTTAACGCCCCTACCTAGGCATAAAAGCGAGGATAGATCTAGGTATTGCCATCTTTGGTAGGCAATCCATAAGTGGCTCTCATGATAGATTCATATGGTAATTTTATTTTCTTTCTAGGGAAGTGTTCCATGCCCTTCTTTAAGGTAAATTGGAATCTAATATTCCCTTCCTTCATATCAATTATTGCACCAATCGTTCTAAGGAAAGGTCTACCAAGAACAATAGGACATGAAGGATTGCAATCTATATCAAGAATGATAAAATATACGGGCACATAATTCCTATTTGCAACAATAAGAACATCATTAATTCTTCACATAGGCTTTTTAATAGTGGAATCTGCAAGATGCAAGTTTAAAGAACAATCATCAAAGTCACGGAAATCTAGCAAATCACACAAAGTTTTGGGAATAGTAGAGACACTAGCACCCAAATCACACAAAGCATGAAACTCATAATCTTTAATTTCAATTTTAATAGTAGGTTCCCACTCATCATAGAGTTTCCTAGGGATAGAAACTTTCAACTCAAGTTTTTCTTCATAAGATTGCATCAAGGCATCAACAATGTGTTCGGTAAAGGCCTTATTTTGACTATAAGCATGAGGAGAATCTAGCACGGATTGCAACAAGGAAATACAACCAATTAAAGAGAAACTTTCATAATTAAATTCCTTGAGATCCAAAATAGTGGGTTTAGCAACATCTAGGTTTTTATTTCTTTCAATCCCACTTTTATCAAATTCATCATCAAGATCTAGAAACTCCGAATTCTTAGAACGCCTTCTAGGTAAAAGAAGATGATATTCAGTTTCATCAAGATTCATATTGCAAAACAAAGATTTAATGGGGGACACATCAATAACTTTTAGATCTTCATCTTGATTTTCATAGGAATTGGAAGAACACTCTTTAATAAAGGCATCTTTTGAAGCAGGCATCCTAGCGGTTCTTTCTTTGCACTCATCAATGGAAATTCTCATGGCTTTGAGAGACTCATTGATATCATGCTTAGGAGGAATAGATCTAAGCTTTAAAGAATCAATTTCAAGAGAAATTCTATCAACGTTCCTAGCCAAATCATCAACTTTAAGCAATTTCTATTCAAGCAAAGCATTAAAATTCTTTTGTGCATTCATAAACTCCTTAACACTATTCTCAAATTCAGAGGGCATCTTATTAAAATTTCCATAAGATTTGTTGTAGGAATTTCCATAATTATTAGAAGGATTACTAAGATAAGGCCTAGGATTAAAATTCCCTCTATACGCATTGTTTCCAAAACTATTCCTACCAACAAAATTCACATCGGTAGATTCATTATTATTCTCAATCAAAGTAGACAAAGGCATATCATCGGGATCAAGAGGAGTATTTTTAGTAGCAAACATCTTCATAAGTTCATCCATCTTTTCACTCAAAACATTGATTTCTTCTATAGCATGCACTTTTTTACTAGAAGATCTTTCGGTGTGCCATTGAGAATAATTAGCCATAATATTATCAAGAAATTTTGTAGCATCTCCTACGTAATTTCCATAAAGGTGCCTCCCGAGGCCGAATCTAAAATATTTCTAGAAGCAAAATTCAATCCGGCATAAAAAATTTGTATGATCATCCATAAATTCAAACCATGAGTAGGGCAATTGCGAAGCATCAATTTCATTCTTTCCCAAGATTGGGTAACATGCTCATGATCAAGTTGTTTAAAATTCATAATATCGTTCCTAAGAGTGATGATCTTAGCGGGAGGAAAATACTTAGAGATAAAAACATCTTTGCACTTGTTCCAAGAATCAATACTATTTTTAGGCAAAGATGAAAACCAAACTTTAGCACGATCTCTAAGTGAAAACGGAAATAACTTCAATTTGACAATATTGTTATCCGTATCTTTCTTCTTTTGCATATCACACAAATCAACAAAATTGTTTAGATGAGTAGCGGCATCTTCACTAGGAAGGCCGGCGAATTGATCTTTCATAACAAGATTCAACAAAGCGGTATTGATTTCACAAGACCCATCATTATTAAGAGGAGCAATCGGAGTACTAAGGAAATCATTATTATTGGTATTCGAGAAGTCACACAATTTGGTATTATCTTGCGCCATGGCGACAAGTAATCCAACACACAAGCAAACAGAAAGGCGATGGGAAAAGGCCAACGGGAAGAAAGAGGAGGAGATTGGGAAAGAGAGGGCGAATAAAACGGCAAGGGTGAAGTGGGGGAGAGGAAAACGAGAGGCAAATGGCAAATAATGTAATGCGAGAGATAGGGATTGTGATGGGTACTTGGTATGGTTGACTTGCTCTTGCGTGAGCCTCCCCGGCAACGGCGCCAGAAATTCTTCTTGCTACCTCTTGAGCACTGCGTTGGATTTCCCCGAAGAGGAGAGGATGATTCAGCAAAGTAGCGTAAGTATTTCCCTCAGTTTTTGAGAACCAAGGTATCAATCTAGTAGGAGACCACACACAAGTCCCTCGTACCTACACAAAACGATAGCTCCTCGCAACCAACGCGATTAGGGGTTGTCAATCCCTTCACGGTCACTTACGGGAGTGAGATCTGATAGAGATGATAAATAATTTTTTTGGTATTTTTGGTATAAAGATGCAAAGTGAAAAGTAAAAGGCAAAGTAAAAACAAAGCAAGTAATAAAGTAATGGAGATTGATATGATGAGAATAGACCCGGGGGCCATAGGTTTTACTAGTGGCTTCTCTCAAGAGCATAGATATTCTACGGTGGGTGAACAAATTACTGTTGAGCAATTGACAGAATTGAGCATAGTTATGAGTATATCTAGGTATGATCATGTATATAGGCATCACGTCCAAGACAAGTAGATCGAAACGATTCTGCATCTACTACTATTACTCCACTCATCGACCGCTATCTAGCATGCATCTAGAGTATTAAGTTAAAAACAGAGTAACACCTTAAGCAAGATGACATGATGTAGAGGGATAAATTCATGCAATATGATAAAACCCCCATCTTTTTATCCTCGATGGCAACAATACAATACGTGCCATGCTGCCCCTTCTGTCACTGGGAAAGGACACCGCAAGATTGAACCCAAAGCTAAGCACTTCTCCCATTACAAGAACTACCAATCTAGTTGGCCAAACCAAACGGATAATTCGAAAAGACTTGCAAACATAACTCAATCATACATAAAAGAATTCAGAGAAGATTCAAATATTATTCATAGATAAGCTGGATCATAAACCCACAATTCATCGGTCTCAACAAACACACCGCAAAAAGAAGATTACATCGAATAGATCTCCACGAGAGAGGGGGAGAACATTGTATTGAGATCCAAAAAGAGAGAAGAAGCCATCTAGCTACTAGCTATGGACCCGAAGGCCTGAAGTAAACTACACACACTTCATCGGAGGGGCTATGGTGTTGATGTAGAAGCCCTCCGTGGTGGATGCCCCCTCCGGCGGAACTCCGAAACAGGCCCCAAGATGGGATCTCGTGGATACAGAAGGTTGCGGCGGTGGAATTAGGTTTTTGGCTCCTCGATGGCAACAATATAATAAAAACCCCATCTTGTTATCCTCGATGGCAACAATACAATACATGCCTTGCTGCCCCTTCTGTCACTGGGAAAAGACACCGCAAGATTGTACCCAAAGCTAAGCACTTCTCCCATTGCAAGAACTACCAATCTAGTTGGCCAAACCAAACGGATAATTCGAAGAGACTTGCAAAGATAACTCAATCATACATAAAATAATTCAGAGAAGATTCAAATATTATTCATAGATAAGCTGGATCATAAACCCACAATTCATCGGTCTCAACAAACACACCGCAAAAAGAAGATTACATCGAATGGATCTCCACGAGAGAGGGGGAGAACATTGTATTGAGATCCAAAAAGAGAGAAGAAGCCATCTAGCTACTAGCTATGGACCCGAAGGTCTGAAGTAAACTACTCACACCTCATCGGAGGGGCTATGGTGTTGATGTAGAATCCCTCCATGGTGGATTCCCCCTCCGGCGGAGCTCCGGAACAGGCCCCAAGATGGGATCTCGTGGATACAGAAGGTTGCGGCGGTGGAATTAGGTTTTTGGCTCCTGTTCTGATCGTTTGGGGATACGTAGGTATATATAGGAGGAAGGAGTACGTCGGTGGAGCAACAGGGGGGCCACGAGGCAGGGGGCGCGCCCTAGGGGGGCGCCCCCACCCTCGTGACCGCCTCTGTTACTTCTTGGAGTAGGGTCCAAGTCTCCTGGATCACGTTCGGTGAGAAAAGCATGTTCTCGAAGGTTTTATTCCGTTTGGACTCCGTTTGATATTCCGTTTCTTCGAAACACTAAAATAGGCAAAAAAACAACAATTCTGGGCTGGGCCTCTGGTTAATAGGTTAGTCCCAAAAATAATATAAAAGTGGAAAATAAAGCCCAATATAGTCCAAAACAGTAGATAAAGTAGCCTGGAGCAATCAAAAATTATAGATACGTTGGAGACGTATCATGCCCCCCGGGTCTCTTTTCCATTATATTGAATCTCGTTTACATCTTATTAGTTTCCGATCTACTATTTTGCAATCTTTTACTTTCCGATCTATAAACCAAAAATACCAAAAATATTTACTTTACCATTTATATATCTCTATCATATCTCACTTTTGCAAGTGATCGTGAAGGGATTGACAACCCCTTTATCGTGTTGGGTGCAAGTTGTTGATTGTTTGTGCAGGTATTCGGTGACTTGTGCGTTGTCTCCTACTAGATTGATATCTTGGTTCTCAAAACTGAGGGAAATACTTATGCTACTTTGCTGCATCACCCTTTCCTCTTCAAGGGAAAACCAACGCAAGCTCAAGAGGTAGCAACATCTTGACTTGACTAAGGATGGAAATCAGGTTGACCAAAAGGTTTACCATTCTATGATTGGTTCATTATTATATCTATGTGCCTCCTGACTCGATATTATGCTAAGTATGTGCATGTGTGCACAATATCAAGCGGCTCCTAAAGAATGTCATCTTAAGTCCGTGAAAACGATAGTGAGATATTTAATTCATACACCAAACTTTGGAATTTGGTATCCTAAGAGGTCATATTTAGATCTTGTTGGCTATTCCGACTCGGACTATGTCGGTGACAAGGTTGATAGGAAGTCCACTTGATGTACATGTCAATTTATTGGTAGATCACTTGTCTCTTGGTCCTCCAAGATCAAAATTCAATATGCTTATCCACCACCGAAGCAGAATACATTGCCGCTAGATCATGTTGTGCTCAATTACTTTGGATGACCCAAACTCTTAAAGATGGATACATGTGAAACATCTTCCAATGCTTTGTGACAATGAGAGTGCGATTAAGATTGCTCACAATCCTGTGCAACATTCTTGAACTAAGCTTATTGAAGTTCTTCATCATTTCATTCGTGATCATGTTGCTAAAGGAGATATCAATATTAAGCATGTTCGTACCGACAAGCAATTGGCGGATATATTCACTGAACCGCTTGATGAAAAGATATTTTGCCGTTTGAGAGGTGAATTGACATCATTGATGACTCAAACTTGGAATAGAGATTCCATTTGGATACACGCAAGGCAGGAGATGACGATGAGGAGCAGCAGGATAATCAGATTCCTCATGATCAACCTGTTCAAGATCAAGAGTCTATGGTGATAGACAATTTGATGCAATCTGACTTTGAAGTGCAACTGCATGATCCTCCTCAACATTTGTTTGATGCTAATGCTTGGGCAATCGTCCCATACCAACCGCCAGCTATACAATATGACAGAATTGTTTCGGGTTCAGTCAAGCTTGTTTATGGGCTAGTTTTGCTGCCAGATATGGCATGGAAGAGGTCTTTTGAATATCTTATGCAGTTGTGCCCCACCTATTGTGTTGTCCAAGCGGAGTTGGGCCCTTTCTTTTGATGATGTTCAAGTCCTCACAAACATGTAGTGGAGGGAGGCCCAATTGACCAGCAAGCCTCGTCCTGTCGCTCATGCCCACTTCTCTAATTCAGTTGCAATTCTAGCCAGGCGCTCTGACCCTGACAGGACTCTGCCAGAACCCCTTGCAGACAGCCAAGCGCAGCTTGATGCTCCTCCTTCAACTGAGCCTGATGAAGTTTTTCCTTCTCGGTGCAATGTGACAGGAAGAAGAATCGGCGTCAGAAGATGCTTGCTCCAACACCTATAGTGGACAAATCAGTTTGAAGGTGCACTCGCGATTCAGCTAAGCGAGATGGCTACAAACCTATCTTCCAGGAATTCTAGCAGTAGCCTAGGAAGAAAAAACCAAAGTACAAGCCCATGACTGCATCACTTTTAGAGGAAGATCATGGTACAGAGGGCTCAAACAATGTGCCACCCCCAACTCCAATCAGGAAGATTCAAGAGGTTGGCCAGGATCTTGAGATCCCTGTTAATCAGCTCACTGTGGAGAAGCTTATTGCTAATCCCAATGATAACAATCCAGCCACAAGAGATGATTAGTTTCTATATGATCTTCTGGGTTTGGCAAGCCCAAAAATTAGCCATGTCATTTTGCTTTGAACTATTGGCTTGATATGATCTTTGTAATAATTTAGGTTGGGAACCTTTATGTGTTTTGTGTTTGACCTATCTGAGGTACTATTTATGTAGTGCTTCTTTGCTTTTTATCAGCTGTGGTTTATCATGAGTAATATCAATTGCAAGAGATGGAGTGTGCTGTGTTTGAATGTGGGGGGACTCAATTCTCCTGCTAGGAAATGTGATGTCAGGCAAAAAATTGATGAAAGCTAATGTGTGGTAGCATGTTTCTACGAAACCAAATGTGATAGCTTTGATATTAGAGAAATTAGGGCCTTTTGTCCTAAAGAGTTTGATACTTTTTCTTTCACACCAGTTGTGGGTGCATCAGGGGGAATCCTAGTGGTCTGGAATTCTACTATGTTATTTGGTATGTTGGTGGAAGTGCAACCTTTTGCTATTATTATCCACTTTACTTCCAGGCAGAATAATGAGTAATGGACACTAGTGACTGTCTATGGGCCCTGTCAAGGTGAGGCCAGGGATAATTTTGTGTCTTGGTTATATAATTTAAATATCCCAGTTGATGATAACTGGTTGATCATTGGGGATTTTAATTTTACCAGATATTCTGAAAATAGAAATCAGCCTGGGGGAGATATTAATGATATTTTTATCTTTAATGAGATCATTGGGCACCTTGGTTTACTTGGTCTAACATGCAAGATTCCCCCTTGTTAGAACAACTGGACTAGTTTTTCACATCCACCATTTGGATCACTATTTACCCTTTCACTGAGGCACTTCCTTTGGCTAGGACTACTTCTGATCATGTGCCATGTGTGGTTGTGATTAAAATCACAATGCCAAAGTGCAAGATTTTTAGGTTTGAGAACTATTGGGTTCAAATGGAGGTTTTTTTTTGAGTGTGTGCAAAAATCATGGAATAAACCATCTTATAAGACACATTTTTCAGCTATCATTGCTGACAAGCTCAAAACTCTTAGGCAAGACCTAAGAAAAATGGCAAACTGGTCTCTCTAAGATGAAATTGCTTATTGCTAAACGCAACAAGGTTATTGTTCTATTGGACAACTTGGAGGAAATCAGGCCAGTGTTTAGACAGGAGTTTAATTTTAGGATAATTATTGTTGAGCTTCATGTGGAGAAGTTGTTGCATCTATAGTACCTGTACTGGAAAAAGAGGTGAACTATTAGGTACATCAAAGTGGGGGAGGAAAACACTAAATTCTTTCATGCCATGGCCACTTGAAAGTTTTAGAAGGAATTCTATTGCTAGTTTGCAACAAACTGATGGCACTGTCATTTACGAACATTCAAAAATGGAAGGGATGATTTGGTCTGCTTTTAAAGGGAGAATGGGGGGTTTCAAGAGGTATTAATATGGGATTTGATCTCAGTTATCTATTAAAACATGTGCCTGGTTTAGATGATCTAACCAAGCCATTTACTGTGGAGGAAATGGACCTTGTAGTCTAGCATATGCCTATTGATAAAGCCCCTGGTCCTGATGGTTTCAATGGACTCTTATTTAAGAAATGTTGGCCCATCATTAGAAAGGAATTCTATGCTTTGCCTCAAGACTTTTATGATGGAAAAGCTAAGTTGGAAAATATTAATGGGTCTTTTATTACTCTCATACCTAAGAAGCTTTCACTTGAAGTTGTAAGTGACTACAGGCCAATATCTTTGACTAGTATGGGAATCAAGTTTCTGTGCAAGATGGCTGCCAACAGATTCCAGGAGTGGATCATGAAGTGCATTCACAAAAATCAGTATGTTTTTATTAAATCAAGGACCATTCAGGATTGAATTTTCTGGACTCTTGAGTATCTACACCAATGTCATCAGACTAAGAGACCCATATTAATCTTAAAACTTGATTTTGAGAAGGCCTTTGATTCCATTGAGCATTCTGCTATTTTTGAGATCATGAGTTATAAAGGTTTTAATGCTAAATGGACCAGCTAGGTAAAGGATTTGTTGACTTCTAGAACTTCTTCAGTTCTTTTGAATGGAGTGCCTCGAAAGCAATTTGTCTGTAAAAAGGTGTGAGGCAAGGAGATCTTGTCTCATCCCTACTCTTTGTCCTGGCTGCAGATTTATTGCAGTTTCTGGTTAATGATATGCATCAAAAGGGGGAGTTAAAATTGCCCATTCCTTTCCATGACAAAGATTACCCAATTGTGCAGTATGCGGATGACACATTGATAATTGTTCTAGTAGATGAGCATCAGTTATTGGCACTTAAGAGAATGTTGTTGGTATTTTCATAATCAATTGGCCTAGATGTTAATTATCATAAATCATCTATGGTTCTCATTAATGTCTAAGAGGAAGAAACTGAGAGGATAGCTTCAATTTTTGGTTGCCAGGTGGGGAAGATGCCCTTCACATACACTAGTACATTGAGGTGCTATACAAACGGGTTTTAACCCCTTTCCGCGATGACATTTGGAACCATCACCAAGTGAGTGAGTGTGATAGGGGGGGGGGGGTCCTTACCACACGACCCAAAAAACATCGAGGATAGGGAGCCACCCAAACGCTGCATCCTTGCAACTCATTTGTGCTCGCATTGCCATCGCAGTCGGTATTCTGTGGTGCTACATTTACGATGTGCGACCCATCACAAACGGTTCACAATTATAGAACGTGTATGATAAGTAGACAATCACACACATTTGCGTTTCCCAAACCGTATGCAATGACTAATCGAGAAGATTAGCTAATCGTCGCCGAGTATCGGACATGATTATGAGATGTCAGACTGTCATAACATCGTCGTACATGACAACTATCGCACACGCTATTCTGTGGTGCAACGTTTACGATGCATACCACATTAGAAACAATTCATGGTTGCAAATCATGTACAATAAGGCAACTATCACAAACGTTTAGTTTTTCCGCACCGTTTTTAATATTGTCTGACATCGCACACGCTTTGCAAACGGCAACTGTGTGCATCCTTGCACACGTTTCATCTCTGTGAACCGTGTCGGATTATGGTGTATATCGCAAACGTTTGTTCTTTACCAATCGTGTGTGCCGTAATGACCTGGAGAGTGTAATTTCACCGTAATTTAATTGCTGCTATTTAAAATTGTACCGGATTTGAATTTGAATGTATGTTATAGCTTTATTCCTATCCATCAGGTTCAAACAACCAATGCATTATTCGGTTCATAGGTACATATGTTCAAGAATTACATAAGAACCAAATAAAGAATGATGAACCACAATTGTATACTTGTACTATTAAAGACAGTAAAGAAAGAGGCGAAATACATTCTGGTTGCTGAACAAGGTGAAGCGGAATGCCCATATTGTGCCCTCCTCCATGCAGAAGGCACACATGACTCTAGTCCAACTCCTTGTGATGGACGAACGCCCATCCTTCACGGTCTTCATGAAAACGTCTACATAATCATCATGTTCTGGTAGAAATACTTTAACCTTTGCATGCCCACCAATCATGTAGTTTGAGAGGTAATCTTGAGTAAACTGCTTTGGGTACCACTGCAAAGGAAAAAGATTCAGACATTGTCATCTAACACAACTCATTATGGGCAGTAAAAAGAAGGCTGCAGAGTTCTTACTTACCATCCTGCAGTTTGCTGTTGTCTTGGATAAAGTGTAAACAAATAGTTTAATTGCCATCTTTTGACCCATTTTACTAACAACCTTTATCAGCTTCCTCACTTGATGCTGGTTCATCGATATCTCATTGCCCCATACACAGAAAGGGTCGAAGCACGAATCTTTAATTACCAATGACATATGTACCTAAAAGCACCAAGTTAATATATATTAGAAGCTAAACAACAATTGCACAATGATGTAGTACAACACTCTTTTATAATATCTTATAACATCCAATATAATCACATATTAGATGAATTAACATCTTATATTATGGATTGGAAGGAGTTTATTACATTTTTAGAAATTATCGGCTGATTAACTGCTGCTGTATATATGGGTTAGAGTTAGTTTAAGCTAGTTTGGGCTCAAATAGCCCTAAAGTATATCCAAACACGAGGGCTAGTTTGAGCTAGTTGCATCTAACCCACCAAAAAAACTATCCCACCCAAGAGGTGCTAATTGGAGCTAGTTCTCCTGGTGCATTTATTGTCAATCTAACCCTGTCATCCAAACACCTCTTTGGATGGAATAGTTCAGGGTTAGTCATGAGCTAGAAACTAACTCTAACCTCTAGCTAAGTTGAGTATCCAAACAGGGTTGTGTTGTTGTTGTTGCCGCTGCTGCTCTTCTACGTGTATCTAAACATCATCAGAACATTAAGGTAACACTCTTCCTTATCACTATGTAGCCTAGGATTGCATATTTAGACATTAAGTACAGTGCATGTTGCTGTGTAGCCTCAGATATATTGCATATGGCCCTAGTTAACCTAATGATAAATGGGTTACAGATATATTCAGTTAAAAGTCCAATTCACCGATTAGTCCCTTATCAGCCCCCGACCTATATGGTACCAGCTACCGATATCCTGAACAGTGAGTATATATAAGCCATGGGATCAAACTAACCTCGATGGAAAATAACATTCGTTCCCAAAATTGTCATTTGTAGCTACACCAAGAGGCATGTTAAGCACAACAGGCTAAACATCAACCAAATATATCCATGGCAAACAAAATAATCTCCAAAAGATATCTTTAGTGTGTAGGTTTAAGAATGCTAGTAAAGCAAAACAAGTGGAAATGTGTGTTAACTCCAACAGGCCTAACATTTAACAGCAAGCAAACATAGTCATTCAAACTGGTATTGTGTTGGTCTAAGTACACTGGTTATTGTTAAATAAAAATGGAAAGGCATGTTAACTACAAGATGCAGCAACCAAATGTAGTCATTCATAGTGGTATTGTTGCAACTGGTATTGATGAAATTGAACTGCATAGTTCATACTTGCACATATAGAACATCACGTTGTGAATAACTGCAATAAACAAGAGATACTATGAACAACCAAAGATATCATTTGAAACTAGACATAGGCTAACTACGAAGAGCCGAACAATCAAAGAACTTTAAAAGAGGCATATGCTAGCTATAACAGGCTTAATAACAAGCAAATATATGCATTCCTATCGGTATGTCTAAAACTGGATTGATGAAATGTACTGCATAGTAAATAATTGCACATACAGAGCATTACATCGTGAACAACTGAAATAAACAAGGCACACTACAAACAACCAAATATAGAAATTAAAACTACAAAAGGGACTCAGCGAGACAAATCATGAGCCCCCCTGTTAAAAGGCACGACAAAACAAATTATGGGTTTCCTCACTTGTCACAGATGGGCATGTTCCCGTGGGAAGAGCACATACCCTGGATGCGCTCCATGTTTTCGCAGATGGGATCCTTACCCTTGTAAGAGCATGGCTTTAGGGTGCCCTCCCTGATGTCGCAGACAGGCTCTTTCCCCTTGGAAGAGCAAATGGGCTCTTTCCCCTTGGAAGAGCCGGAGAGGGTGCCCTCCTCGTGGTCACCGTCGATGAGGACTGACTTGGAAGATGTGGATCCCAAGCCAGTGCCATAGAACATGTCCTTCAGAAATGACAAAAGGGGCTCAATGGCCATGTAGGATGGCAAATTCTTGACAGCGAGCCAGAGGATATCAGAGGCAGGGCCATGGATGAGATTAACGACGGTTGAACCCGAGGGGTTAGGGGTGGGCCACTTTGACATAGCCCGCGTAAGGCTGATCGGTGGGTAAGCTGAAAGGGCAGACCGGCAGATGTTGACAATGGAGACCTTGCTGCGGTGGCGGTGGCGACCATTCTAGGGTTTCGAGCGAGGGAGGTGTGTGTGTGTGTGTGGAGGGGTGTGTGTTTGAGGAAATGACACAACTACTAAAATTTTTACTCCGCCGGAGTTAAACACGGGAGTGAAATGCCAGGGCTGTTGAAAATTTGGATGATGGTGCATCGCACATGGTCCGTAAATAACAACCGTGTGTTATGAAACAGAAATACCCACGAGGCGGGTAGATATTTTTGAGGGATACAGGCAGGAGCGGGAACAAGAAACATCACACATGGTCGAAACATAATAACCATGTGTTATCAAATAGAAAAAAACTACAGGCGGGTAGATATTTTTGAGAGGAGAAGCCTCGTGGAGCCCAATGTACAATGCGGATGTGTGTGACAGGGGCACCTGCATGGCACACGGTTAGTGTGAGTGAACCGTGTCTGTTGCGTCATCCGACTTGTCTAATGTTCATAAATTTGGCGAAAAATGACGCAGGAGAGGGTCAGAACATGAACACACTTGCATGTAAACCAAATATATGTATGAAAAGGGTGGTTTGATGTTCAAATACCAAATGCAACTTCGATGTGGCACCTATCTCGCAAAGCGCACGGTATTGCTTGCCCCCCTCGTGTCGGCAGGAAGGATCCTAAGCTATCAATGCATGCCCCCCACGTAGGTTCACCAAGCAAAGTGCGAAGTAGCAGCCCCCCACACATACCCAGTTTTAGTCGGCGGGCCAGAGAGGCATCTCACCAAGATGGATCATAAAACGGACCAAGAATAATCCACCGTGGTCATACAACCTCTCTCTTGTTGTTGGTCAAAGTGATGGCTGTCCATGTGACCCCTGAGGTGGGATAGCTCGCCAATAATCACACAAGTAGCTAGTCCCCGAAGACAACCACTACCTGCATGTGGCCTGAACATATGTATAGAGAGGTGTGTTTGAATACACAATGGAACAACTTTGATGTGGCACTATGCTTTCGAACCAGAAATCCCCACACGGAGGAAGGGTTAGTTGACAATGCATATGTATGTCACACCACACTTCAAGTCGATGATGGGGATTCATGCATGCATGCGTGCATAGTATGTGCTCAAACTTAATTAGGTCTAAATCTCACCATGACCTATACTACGATAACATGAACCAAAGGAAGAATCCGCCATGGTAACCTATCTTGTTGTCGGTCAAGGTGATCATGGATGTCCACGAGGGCCCACGAATATATAGGCTTGCTGCCGATAACCACACAAGGGAGTGTACCGTTCGAAGACAACCACTACATGCATATGTATGGAGGTGATGCATGCATGCATGTTTGAATACCATTTCACAACATTGATGTGGCGCGTGCGTCAAAAATCGTACAGTCTCCACACAGAGAGAGATCGGTTCATGACGTGTTGTGGTACTAGCCACTTCGACTCGATTAGAGGGATTCATGCGTACACATGCATGTGTGTGCTCAAACTATATCATGTCATCTCAGAGCATGACCTATATATATACCGTATTACAAACAAAAAATAATCCCCTCCTAAGTCAAATTAACCTCTCTCGTTGTCAGGCAAAGTTGCGATGGACCAAGTGGGTCCACAGATGGAAAGCATCGATATTGCTGATAACCGCTTAAGTGGGTGCGGGAGGACAACCACCATCACTTTGCATGTGGGCCAAACATATGTTGAATACCCAAAATGCACAACTTTGATGTGGCACATGCCTCGAAAACTATAAAGTCCCCACACAGAGCAAGGTTCATGAAGCGTACTACATATGATGGCCCCTTCCCCCTCTTCGGCGCATACTATATGCTCCTACCGTAATACAACCCAAAAAGAATCCTCCTTGATGGTTAAATTAATTAACCTCTCCTGATGTAGGTCAAAGTGATGCATGCATCGATGATGGCCTCGTGGTCCCACAGATGGAAGCATCACACATGAGTGTCCTAGGATAACCACCGCCTGCATGCATGTGGCCCAAAGAGGTGTTGTGTGATGTTTGAATAGCCAATTTCACAACTTTGATGTGGCACGTGCCTCGGAAACCGAAAAGTCCCGACACTGAGTGAGGCGTACTTGTTCACGGACGCGTACGTATAGTATATATGCTAGTCCCCTCCCACCTCTTCGACGTGTACTATATACTCCCACCTCTTCGACGCGTACTATATACTCCCACCATCACACAAACAAAAAAGATTCTACCTTGCTGGTCAAATTAACCTCTCTGCCGGTTGTTCGTCAAAGTGATGGACGATAACCTCGCGGGCCCACGGAAAGTGTCACACACGAGTATCGAGTGTCGTGTAGGACAACCATCGACTGCATGTGGCCAAAACATATATGTATGAAAGGGTTGTGTAAAGTTTTAAATAACGAATTCACGACTCTGATGTGGCACCTGCCTCAAAAAACGGCCAACCCACATGGTGGCTCATGACTCGTAGTGTACTGCCAGCCACCCGCCACCCCCAGACGCGCGCGCGCGCGCACACACACACCGCGACTCCACCGCAACTACGATGCATGTTAAATTATCCCGCGATGAACATATGTTACCAAAGGAGGGACGTTCTAATTCTGAAAAAAAAACAGATATCATTAAGACGTTTTAGTACATTGATTGATTTTCTAGGGGTATAATGTGAAAAAAATCAAATTTGAGCTACATGCACACGTGACAGTGCACCTAAATGGATTGCAAAAACACATGTGTCTCACTGGGTGCATGTTTAATTACTCCCCGTGCAAGAAATTTCAAACATTGAGAATGTTGATTTTTGAATTCTAGTACATCCAAAACTTATTTGAAATTCATGAAACTTATTGTGTTGTCATATGGACACCAATACAAAGTGGCGTTGTACTTATTTGTCAAATTTGAGACCAGTTTTGATGTAATCTTTATCTTCTTACAAACGGGAGATTATTAATAGTTGGAACCAATATCCCAAACAAATTATTTATCTGAACTGTGAGCGTTAGACCAACAATGGATACGTGCCATGCTTTGGTTAAGGAATAAAACGGCATCATTAATCATCCAAATAAAAGAACAATATACGTGCCGCCATGCGACACGTGTGCCGTGCGAGCAGGCGTGAGTTGACGGGACGCATGTGAGCAGTCATCCATGTAGGCAGACCGGGAGGCGTGCGTGCAGGTGTGTGAATTGATGGGAGGAGTGCTCGTTGCATAGTGTCATCAGGAGGCGTGTGAGTAGCTGTGTGAAATGACGGTAGGCATGCCAGCAGTCCGGTGCGCAGACTCACCCGGAGGCAAGCCAGCAGTTTAACCGCCACCGCCTCTCTCCCACTACTCCATATTAATGGCGTGCCTGAGCGGCCGCACCCCCATCCTCGCCACACACACAATCCTCTCTCGCTGCTTGCATCCTCGACACCGCTCTCAGTCCTCAAAGTCATCAGTGTATGAGGATGCCGCTGAAGCGCCCCATCGGAGGGAGTGGCAACGCCGGGGCGACTGAAGCACCGGAGCACGACGTGGAGATAGATACAGAGGTTGCTGTCACCGCTGGCGAGGTATCACTGCACCCTGACGTCGTCGACGACGTCAAGCTTCCACAGCCGGAGGCGAAGGTCCACACCGACTCCGGTGACGACTCGGGCGACAACCTCGGCGACGACTCTGACGACCACTCCGGCGACGACTTCGATGACGAGGGACAACTGGTTAGTCATCTATACCCATTTATGTGTTAAATAGATCCTAGGGTTTCTTTGGTTAGTCCTGCCTCCCCCTTTTTGGAATAGAAATCCTATGGTTATGTTCTCCCAATCCATGAAATCTGAGTAAGTTTTGTTAGATCCGTGTAGTGTATTTATTGTTTGAATGGTACAAGTGATAAGTGATTAGTTGTTTCATGTGTGCAAATGATTTCTGCTAGTAATCTAACTTGGGTTAGTGTTCGTGCTAATAATTCCTAGCCAGGACTTGACAATTGATTTGGAATGACCTACATATATGTTTGTGCCATTATTTTCTTCAAGATTGGTCTATACATAGACGACTGTGCTTAAAAATTGAACCATAATCTCTGGATATGTATAAACAAATAGCCATAAATTTCTAATCCTACTTCACGACATGTAAACATTGATTTGATGCCAAATTTTGGCAACTGCCAAATGTTTGCTAGAAATTAGTTTGCAAACATTAATTTGACGCCACATGTTTTTTTATAATTTGTATAGGTGCTGTCTAACAGTGTGGATAACAAGGATGAAGATGGCCAGAGGAGGTACAAGAGGCAAATCCTAAGGGAGCTTTATGCGAGAATGCATAACATGCGTATTAGGACCTGAAACTGGGGCTATCGATACCCATTTTGCAACCAAAAGCTTCATGACGCGTATCAAAGTGTTCTGGCGCATGCAAGAGGATAGGTCGTTGGTTCCTTCGAGCACAAGTATTCTCGCAGGGTGGCGCACACTGCATACGCCAAGTACCTGGAGAAGCTTCAGGATCGTGCCGACAGATGAGATGAGATGTGCGTTCGAACTATGTATGACTATGTAGTGTCTTAATGACGGTTGAACTATGTACTTATGGTTGAACTATGCTTGTGTACGCTTATTATCTATGTCTGAGTATGTTTAATCTATGTTTACTTATGTCTAATGTGGGATATGGATGCAATCAGTTCGGTTGATGGAATCTACCTCCGTCCTCGTTTATTAGCCCCCTCTGCAATTTGTGTTAAATTTTGACCACAGATTTAACTGACAAAATGTTAGCAGGTCAGCAAAAATTATATTGGATGCGTATTTGTACATAGTGTTCAATGATATAATTTTTGGTGACATGCATAAACATTTGTTAGTTAAATATTTGGTCAAAATTTGGTACAAATAACAAAGGCGACCAATAAACCAGGACAAAGATAGTACGTCAATCACACATGCACTAAAAAAATACACTTCCATGATGATACGTGTTTGTCACAGTAGGTCGCGTTTTTTGTCATGCATGTACATCCATGACAAATTTATGACAGAATCAAGATAGTCATACCTATGCTGTCGTAGAAGTGTTCCATGACATTACCAAAATTATCATCACGGAAGTGTCCACTTCCATGACGATAAATCGCGCGTCACAGAAGTGCTTTCGTCAAGGGTGACCGACATGTGGCATCCACCGTAATGGAACGCCGTTAAGCTATCGGGTCGGGTTTTGGATCCGATAACCCGTTAACAGCCCCGACCAATGGGGATTTTCCACGTGTAAAATCATCATTGGCTGGAGGAAACACGTGTCGGCTCACCGTTGGGACAGATGTCATCCACTCATTGGACAAAAGGCGCCTATGATACGTCGACACGTGGCACGGCCCAACAGAGGCCCATTCCTGTGAAAAGGCCGGCCCATTTGACTTGGTCAAAAGGTGGCGGGCCGGCCCATGTAAAGCCTGTTAATGGCCTGTTCGCATATAGCCCATTTACAGCCCGCTAACCCAAGGCCCGTTACGCCCTATCCGAATTAGGCCCAGTAGCGTCATCTGGGCCACCCAATATGATTCCAGCCCGTTTTCACTTCTAGACCATGTATGGCCCATGACGTCTTTCGGCCCATATGAGGCCCTATGTAACTCTTGGCCTATTAACGGCCCGTGGTGAAACTGGCCCGTAATGAACAGTGTATTACTTTACACCCATTAATGGCCCGTGGTGAAACTGGCCCGTAATGAACAGTGTATCACTTTATACCTATTAAGGGCCCGTTATTCCGTTGGGCCGTTTCCAGCCCATGTTATCTTTCGGCCTTCTCAGAGCCCATTTATTCTTGGGCTCATTTCCAGCATTCATTTACTTACGGCCCGTTACTATGATTTTCTGCTTATGGGCCAAATTCAGCCCGTGGTTACATTCGGCCCATTTGTGGTCCCTTAACACGTTGGGACGTTTTCATAGCGTCATGAAATACGACCTATTAACGATGTCCCGTTATGGTCGGCCCATGAACGGACGATTCCAACTCTAGGCCGTTTACGGCCATAATGCGGCCTGTTATTAGCCCATGTTTGGCCAATCGATCATACTGCCCGTATAAGGCCCATTGATGATACGGCCCGTAGAAGGCCCATTGTTTCTGCGGCCCGTAGAAGGCCCATTGTTTCTACGGCCCATGGAAGGCCCACTGTTTATACAGCCCGTAGAAGGCCCACTGTTTCTACGGCCCGTAGGTGCAGTGTCACTATAGTAAATTTTAGCCCATGGTTATTGTGGCTTAGTTTTAAAAAATAGGTTATTGCATCCACTAGCAAACCACAGAAAAAGAACTGCACTGACTACAAGCAAACAAATAAACAAGACAACAAGGAAATAAATAAGCAAGCAACTTACACTAGGCTATCACGGCTATTACACATATTACATCCACTGGGCATCAAAGTTCACCACCAGCGCAAATATAGGGAACACAACAGCATATAAACACCACAGCAAAACAAGTTCAGAACTGAAACCACTTCAGAAGAGCTCAAGAAACAATATCCTGGGTACCCATAATGCTGGCAAGATGCTTAGCAAGCTTATTAACTTTCTCTTGTTTGGCGCTTAAGTCCTCCAGCGCCTGCTGTTGCACCAGAAAGTATGCATCTGAATTCTGCAGGGACCTCCTTAGTCCTTCGGCTTCCTGTCGCATAACATCTGATCGATGTCTTTCAACTTGAAGTTGAGACTCAAGAAGCCGAACTAATTCAGGCAACGAGTTCGAAGAGCTGGTGCCAACAGTGGTAGCCAGTAACTCAAACACTACATCAAGACATGACTTGGGGTTGTCTCAGTGTCCTCATTTTAGTTTTTATCAGCTTTCTTGGAGACCAACAGGGATGTCTCACTATCTTGAACCTTATCTACATTACTTCCTTTACCATTGCATAACAGGGTACTCTTCTCCAATATTTTATCCGCGTTCTAAAAGGGAAACAAACAAACACATCTCAGGTTTACAATGTAGTATATGAAACTTATTTTGGTAAACCAGTTCAGTAGTAAGGTGGACAGGATAACAACATGAAACAAACATATATCTATGAAGTATGGTCACTGTATGGTCTATATCATTCTAGTTTATGTTGCCAAATCAAGATAGATACAGTTCGAATCATATCTATTTAAGACAAAGCAGCATAGACAGAATATAAGTGTGGGAAACTACACAGCAATAACAACACTTGTAATGTGCATGGCATGAGAATATACCTGTTTATTCAATTGAAACTGAAATCAACATAGAGCAAGTTACAACAGCAAACAGCCAAACACGTTGGAGAAACAAGTTTAAAACATACCTGTTGCGCCATTGGAGTTTCAATTGCATCCTTCAAATTTGAAATTGGTTGGTATCAGTAAATACAGTGATGCAAGAGCAAAGTAGTATGAACCATAGCTACGGAACCTGACCTGAGAACAATTCTTCTTCTGCTTTAAGCGTTGACTTTGGGTTCAGAGTGGTGGTCCTCGTGATTTGGGCACTACAGTTGCCTTACTAACTGCTCGTGTTTGGGTGCTCTGTGGTGGAGACGGTGCTGTGTCAACGGGAACTGGGTGTCTATCTGCTGGGGTTGGGGTTAGAAGGGGTGTAGCTGGTTCTCTGTCCAAATGGGTAGGGGTACAATCTACATGAGTGTGGGTTATGTGTGGTGGGGATGATTCTTGGGCAAGTACAACCGTGGTTCTATCTGCATCGACAGGTAGCACGATCATTTCTAAAGACCATGTTTTTACTCCCATAGATACTGCCATCACTCCCGCCAATTGAAATGGCTGATAAACAAGAAAAGTAATTGAATGTACAAACATTGTAAGATAGACAGGTGCAATGGATAGTCCGGAAGAAAACAAGGCATGAAATAATTCACATTTATGTTGTCTAAGCAAACAGAATAGCAGGACATAATTTCACATATATGATGGCTAATTAAACAGGATAGCATGACACAATTTCACATGTATGATGGCTAACTAAACAAGATAGAATGACATACTTCAAAATATGATGACTATGTAAACAGGATGACATGATATAACTATACGATGTGTGTATTAAAGTGGTTGGCATGCCATAAATCACAAACATGCTGTCGATGTAAACATGATGACATGAGATAATTCACGGATAGAATGACATAATTTAAAATATGATGACTATGTAAACAGGATGAGATGATATAACTATATTATGTCTTTAGAAAATGGGTTGGCATGCCATAATTCAGATACATGCTGTCTATGTAAACATCATGGCATGACATAATTCAAATATATGATTTATATACTAAGGAAATGAGCAGAGGGCAATTGCATATATGATGTGTTAACTAAGGAGATGGCATTCAATATTGTGTATATGATGTAAAAAATAAGCATTGCAATACAACATATGCATTATATGAGTAATATAACCCTGCCAAGTTTGAGCATACACCTCAGGGGGATAATAGGACTGGTCATCTGCCTCTGAATCCTCCTCTGAAGAGCTATCTGTAACCAGCAAGATATCTGCTTCAGCAGGTAGCATTGTCTGCTCTGAAGACCTTGTTTTCACTCCAGATTTCTCCATCACCAATTCAAATGGCTGATGCACAGGAAGAGCAGTTGAATATACAAACATTGTCAACAAAAGCAATGAGAAATACAAAAAAAGGACGGCATGATATAATTCACATATATGACGCTTGCCTAAACAGCATGGCATTGCATAATTCACATACATAATGCCTTGCAACAAGATAACATTGCATAATTCACATATATAATGTCTTGCAACAAGATGGCATTGCATAATTCACATATATGGTAATTAGACACTAAACAGGTGGCATTCACACAAAGCATGTCTAAACTAAGCAAATGACATAGCAATGCAAGATACCATACGCACGATATGAGTAACATAACCCTGCCAAGTTAGGGCATGCACCTCAGGGGGGAAATATGACTGGTCATCTGTCTCTGAATCCTCCTCTGAGGAGCTATCGGTAACCAGCAAGACATGCGCTTCCTCAGATAGCATTGTCTGCTCTGAAGACCTTGTTTCCACTCCAGATTTTTCCATGACCGTGCCGAATGGCTGATGCACAAGAAGAGTAATTGAATGTACTAAAATTGTTGACAAATTTAACACATAATAAAAAAATGATGGCATGATATAATTCACATATAAGATGACTGGCTAACCAGGGTGGCATTGCAAAATTCACATATATGATGCCTGGCTAGACAAGATGGCATTGCATGATTCACATATACGATAAATAAACAAAATAGATGGCATTAACACAAAGCATGTCTAAACTAAGCAGATGACATCTTTAATGTATACAGTAAGCAATGCAAGGCACCATATGCATGATATTACCAACATCAGCATGCCAAGTTAGAGCGAAGACCTCATGGGGTACATAGGACTGGTCTTCTCCTTCTGAATCCCCCTCAGAACAGTTATCTTCCTCTTGATTATGATCCAAAATGGGTGGTGGGGGGGGGGCTGCCTTTGCGCCCACCATGGAACGACGTCTGCATGAAATTTTATTGCCACGCAAGGCTCGTCTCTTTTGCTCTACATGATCAGTTCCATTGTGTACAATAACTGGCATGCATAGGAATAAAACATAGTGAGATTATGTAAGGAGTGCATGCACAAATCCAGAGTGATGGTAGCAAACTGTGGATAGACCCAAAACCAACAATAGCAGGCAGAGAATAGCTTTAGTTAAAAAATACAGATAATGGCTCCTTTAATGTTTGTTTGCACCCAACATGAAACTCATAGTAGACACCGGAGATTAACCAGATAGTAGACAGATAGTACTGATTGCTGCCCCAATATGTACCCCACAACCATTTAAAAATTCAAGTTTCAGCATTAGTTTGGACCTGACTCGGAGTCTAATAGGTGAACACGACGATAATGTAGCATGTCATCATATTGAGCGACGCATAACGTAAGCAGACACAAAAGAGTGTGACCTCTCTTGCGGACCCGTGTAGTCCTCAAGGTCATCTGCTCAGTTGATGATGGTAATGCAGTTGTCGTGGCTGCCGGCGGTGGGGAAGAAGATCTGAGGCGGCGAAAGACAGTTTGGAGAGAAGATCCCTGCTGTGGTGAACCCTTCCATCGTTGGAGCAGCTGAGTTGGGGTGGAACACAGCGCCACAAGAGCAGGACAAACCAAACAAGGTTTTCTTTGACACATATCTGTAACAGAAGTAATTGAGTAAGGGCTTGTTTGAATTTGAGGATTCTAACAATGCAGGGATAGGAAATAGACAGGAATAGGATAGGAATGCACGTGCAAAATAGAGAATCTAAAAACACATGATTTTTGCCAATCTGGGTGTTTGATTCACAACAATTGGAAGATCACAGGATGCAAAAAAGCATGTTGAGATTAAGTCAAACCACAAGAAAATGTACGGTTATAATGCTATTATGCTACTATCTCTTAGTCTTGTGCTTGACGAATAGGAATATGAAAAGGAGGAGAAGTGGAAATTAGAATTCCTACGGTTTTTCTTTCAAGGAGACACTAAAGGAACAAATCCTACAGTTTTCCTTTGCACCAAATTCATGAAAAGTAGTACCATAGGAAACTTTCCAATTCCTATGTTTTTCATTCACTTTTCCTTTCAAGCACTGGCGATTCTAGTAGGCAGGTTTGAGCAAGGAAAATCCTACACTAAAAAAATGTTTTTGTGCTACTTCTATTACTTTGGACCCAGGCCACTGCCATACTAGCTCAACTCCCAGGCCCATCGACAAATGCACAACTCAAACATGCAGAGATAAATAATGATGGTGTTCAAGAGAGTCCATCACGGATAGCTAAGTTGCCTCGTACCTCACTGCTTGTCATATAGTAGGATAAAATAATTGTATTTCCCGTTACTACGAGTGCTCAGTGGACAATATATATAACATGTAGAGTAAAAAAGAGATGCAACAAGTGTACAACCTCTATGGCGAAGCCATGTCGATCTCAGCGTGATTGGGTTGGCCAGTGAGGATGCTCCGGCTGACTTTGCTGTCGGAGGAGGGGAAGAAGATCTTAGGCGTCTGGAGATGGAGCCTGAGGTACTGCTCCGCTGTGATGGAGGGTTTCATCGTTGGAGCAGCTCCGGAAAGTTGTACGACGCCGAGGCTGAAGCAGAACAAGAGAGACAACGAACAACGTTAACCTGAGTGGAATTCTAATAGCATCTCCAATACGTGACGTAAAATACATAACCACAAAGTGCTAGATGTAAAATACATCAGCCTCTCATCTCTGAACTTAACTGTCAAAACTGAACTTCACTGACAAAACTAAACTTAACTGTCGAAATTGAACCTAACTGTCCAAACTAAATTTTGCTGTCGAAACTGAATGCACTAGCAAGGTGAGGCTACATGTCGGTCGACTGACTTTTTCATCTCTAGTCAGTCGATTTTGCAGCCGTTGGATACGAAATCAAGGGCCTACAGTTCATCTTCAACCTCCATCCCCCTGAGCCGCCAGCCACCACCGGCCAAACAGCATCCCCCCGCCGCCCGCGGCCGGCGGTGCGCCGCCCCGCCCGCTCCGAAAACACTCCCCACCATCGGTCCGCCGCCGCCCCGGCCATCCCTCTAGCCCCCCCCCCGTGCCGAGCTTTTTCTCCGGCGATCCCCACGCCACCGCCCTGCCAACGCCCCGCCACCGCCAGCGACCACCGCCCCGCCACCGCCGGCGACCACCGTCCCCATCCTAAACCCTAAGATAGATAGTGGGGTACCTCTCTGGTGAGCCCCCCTCCCCCGCTGCGGCTGGTTCTTCCTTCAACCCGGCGAGCCCACCCCTTGGAAATCGACTGACCCAAAAGTCGATTCAGTCGACTGAAGTGTAGCCAAATCGGAGCAGCATCGCAAGTAAGAGCAAGAGCGAGAGCAAAAGCGCGAGCAAGAGCAATAGCAAGAGCAGACCAGGCAGGGGACCGAGAGAAAGAGTAGAGCAGCAGCGCGAGCGAGAGCTAAAGCAGCAGCAGCTCCTACTGATGTGGACGTGGCCGCTGAGGGAGCGACGCCGTGGAGGAAGTGGCTGGCGATGCCGCCGTGGATGGAGCCGCGCCGTGTCGGCTCGGGACCGAGCGCCGGCAGCACCGTGAGATTGAATCAAGAAGAAAATGTGGCGATTAGTGTACAACCTCTTTGGTGGCCGATTAGGCCGCAACTTCATCTGAGGAAACAGTGATGATGATGCTCTTCCGGTGGTGCAGGTGAAGACGGTGGTGTGGGAATGGAGGTGGCGCGAAAGACGAGGGGAACGTCGGGGTAGCTCCTTGGAGGTGGAGGACGGGGTGGCTGAACCGGCGGGACGATGAGATAGATGACGAATCCTCATCCATACGGTGGATGAGGGACGTCGAGGTGTTGCTGTGGACGACGTCGTCGGGGAAGAAGCTCCGGCTGGGTGGCGGACGGAGCAGGGTGTGGGGTTTCGTTGCGGGTTTTCGTGGCCTTGGTGTACGAATGGGTGGGCAGATGGGATGGCAGTGGGGAACCATGGCTTAGAGACGCGCTTGTCCGAAATGTGGGGTAAGTTACGAAAGCACCCCTCACCGATTTGAGGCGGTTCTTTCGGTTTAGGGGTACCATGGGCATTTCGCGTGTCGGGATTTCACAGGAGGTGGGAGTTTTCGCGCGCGTTGTAATTTTGGAATAGCAAGGCGCGGGTTGAGATGGAGGGAGTTGTCGGAGCACAACGAGACAAAGATATATCTTAAATATTTCGGGCTAACAAGGCGCGGGTTGAAGAGGCGGGAGTTTTGCAGCACGATAGACAGAGACGCTAGCTTCAATTTTTGGCATAACAAGGCGCGACTTGAAATTTCGGAAGAACAAGCTTAACGTGTACCCCAAAAAAAGATAATTTGCACCTCAACACGCACAACACACACACAAACACCATTTAGACTAGAGTAAGGTACACGTGCATTGCACGCATGAGATTTGGCAACCAAATTATGATTAAATACCACATTATAGCATGCAAGCTTTGAGTCATATATGCATGATGTAGATGTTCGTTTAATTCTTATAGTTCATTTCATTCAAAATCATCTAGTTTTTATAAGAAAGCTAATCTATTTTAAGATTCATGGAATTGTGCGTTGTAAGACATAAAGTAAAAACAAATAATGGCAAATCATGTAGAAAAACATTTGGGCAATTCTAATACGGAAGATTCTAGAACAAATAAGAAGTGCTTGTGTTTTGATGTTTGTGCATTATGCTTAAGTTCAACCATGGAGTCTTCTAGATTATACATGTGGCGAAATCTGGTGGAATCTATATGATATCCAACGGCCAATAGTGCTCAAATTTGCCATCTTTGGACCATCGGATTCACCTCATCCAACGACCATCTTTCAAAGTTAAAGTTACCTGCACACAATATAAAAATATATATAATATAATATATATATATATATAGGGGTATAAATATAGATATGTGATGCGAAAGCCGCCCATCATCTCCAATTACATGCACAGATGCGACATGGGCAAATGATGTCTGCCATCGGTATCTCAAATTCAAATCAGTCTGACCTTGTTCAATGTGTATACATTACAACATGCTCGTTTACAAAGCACACCGTGCAGATCTCCGTTATATTCATGCATGCATGGGTTTCAAACATCAGGATCTCTTATTCAAATATTTGAATTCAACTTTACATTGATTATGACCTCACCTATTCTTTTACACCCACACAGTAGTCTTCTCTTTATAATTGTACCACTAACTTTCTCTCGTGCATGCATGCACACACACTACCAGTCGGCGTTATCTATCGCATGCATGCAATCTTTTTCTTCAGGTCGGTCTCCCATGAAGGCACACACCCACACACCCCCCTCTCCCTCATACCGGGCATTCTTTATCTCTCACGCGTGCATGCGCAACGATCGATGTTCCTCTATGTATGTGTGTATATAGCTAGGTCTTTCATAGTTTTCCACACAAACCGATCAATCGATATATCCAGTGAGGTCTCACCCTCTTTCCCACATCCACATCGATCAATCTATACCTCTCCCACGTCCACATCAATCAATCTATACCTCTCTATATAGGATTAACATAAATAGCTAATACACCCACATTAATTATATATCCAACGTCCCCCTCTCATCATCCATGCCTTCCGCTTCATCTCTCAGATGCGTGCAAATGGCAAAGACAGGGGGCAGTAAGGGCCCTGCCCCCTCCCCTAACATCACTATATATTGAGGCTAATATGAATGTGATCATTAGACAATTGCTGCTAAAAAAGGTTTAATTTTATGAATTGACCCTCCTCGTAAAGGATTAGCAATGCTTGGCCCCCTAGCTCATTTATTTTTCATGGCTCCTCCACTGCGTGCAACAGCGCACGTGTTCGCCCCCTCTCTCTAAATATCGATCTCACACTTGTCCATTCCTTCATAGTCTCCCTCCACTCAGCCCCTCGCACCATCTTCTAGCCCCCCATCGGATTTTGCCACATGTACAATCTAGCAGACTCCATGGTTAAACTTAAGCATAATGCACAAACCTCAAAACAACAGTGGTTCTCTTTTGTTCTAGAATCTTCAGTATCATAACTGCCCAAACTTTTTTTCTAGTTGAATTGTCATTATTTGTTTTTACTTTGTGCTTTACAACGCACAATTCCATGAATCATAAAATAGATTAAGGGCTTCTTTGATTCAAAGGATTCTCAAAGGAATTTTGGAGGATTCTAATCATTAGGAATTTTTCCTATCTTGGTTGTTTGATTCGTAGGATTGTAAACCATAGGAATTTTTCCATATGATTCATTTGCACTAGATTTCATAGGAAACATCCCATCCACTCAAACCTCTTTGAAAGAATTCAGCTTTTTTCTATGCACAATCAAACACTCGTACAATCCTATAGGATTCAAGACGACATTCCACTATAATCCCATGGTTTTCCTATTCACGCGTTCTTAGCTTTTTTATAAAAACTAATTTGATTTTGAATGAGATGAACTATAAGAATCAAACGAAGGGCTACATCACGCATATATGACTAAGAGCTTACATGCTATAGTGTGGTATTTATTCATAATTAGGTTGCAAAATCTGATGCGTGCAACGCACGTGTAAATTACTAGTACTTAGAGTATGTGCAAAACACGTAAATTAGAATACAATGGCATGCTACACAGTGTCTCTCTTACAGTTCATGAAGCCACGTGGCACATATGGAGGCGTTGTCGCGACCTCCTTGCGTGGATTGATCACAGTGACGTGCTGCTGGTTCTAGAAGAATGTACTCGTCCTCCCTGAGCCATACTGGCGGTACATGCACGAAGCGAAGATGTGCACGCACGCCACACGCACTCATTCCCTCGCACGCACACGCAGGTACACGGGCGGACGCAATTTTGTACCAAGATCCACCCCATGTGATAATTTGACGCGTGTAAAGTCGTTCACTTCATTGATGGTCAATTAATACAGCGCATGCAAATTGAGTGGACGTGAGGGCGGAAGAAAGACATTATTACTCCACTGCGCGCATGCGAGTAGTTAAATCATGGGTTGCTAGTAGTACTTCCTTTGGTCTCCTTCTTATTTTGTGCCGATTTTTGACAGTAACATAATATTTACGCATTTGAGCAGTGTAGTCTACTTGAAATTTATGCTCCACTAAACTCATCGGGAGCCGTTTCGGGCCTCGAAACCAAAACCATCAATTAATCTTTACCTTGTTCCCATCACATTCGAAAGCCTGCTCACACCTACTAGTACTACGTACCAAACCTGAACGTGTTCCCACTATGCAGGTATTAGTACTACTAGTGCTAGTACTTAGGTTATAAAAAGGGGAACTACCTAACCGAAAATTACTCTACCTTTCCTCCTCATAAGTGCTTCTTCTTCGTCCGTCGTTGCCATGGCCGGTGAACAGAGCTCTAGGTCAAGAACTACTCGTAACAAGGGAGCGGCAACCAAGGCTGCGAAAAAAAGAGAGGGCTCGCCGCCACGCAGAGACCTCGAAAGATCTCTCACGGGCAGGCGATGGCTCCCAGGAGCGCCCTAGCAGCGGAGGCGAACATGCCGAGCCGGCGGAGCTGGAGTCGTTATCCCTCGACGGCATGCCCGATCAGCTCAATAAGCACCTCAATAAGTAGAAGGAGTTCATCCAAGGCTTGAAGGAGTTGCTGAAGGAGAGCCTCGACGACATGCCCGCTGAGCTCAATCAGCAGGGGGAGTTGACCGTCGGCTTGGTGATGTTGCTGAAGAAGAGAATTGCCTCAGAGAAGAAGGTGACCGGCGAAATCCTGCGACTTCGGGAGGACAAGGCGAAGCTCTGCCACGAGATCGACCTGTTGAAGGAGAAGAACACCGGCTGGAAGAAGCTGCATGGGAATAGTAGTTCCTTGATGAAGATGTTGCAGGCCCTCGTCATGGAACAGAAGGAGGAGTTGGCGAAGCTCCGCATTGAGAACCCGGCTGCTGTCAAGGTACATAATGCGGCCGTGGAACAGATGATGAAGGCTCGCATCGAGAAATCCCGCGTCATGGACAAAATGAAGAAGATGGTGTCGGGGGCCGCTCCTTTTTCCGCGGCCCCGGAGCACCTATGGGGCACGGGGGGCCCCTTTCTGGTTCGGCGAGGGGGCGGAGGCCGCGCGCAGAGTGGATCGAGGTCCCGGCGCGCGCCGGGGGGACGAGGAGATTTTTACCCAGCTTCGGAGCTCTCCGGAGAGATAAAACTCCTACTGCTGCTTTGTGTTTTTATTTGATCCTGCTCGAATGCGAGCGCACGGTGGTGTGGTGTGGTGTATGTGTGTCGGACGAACCCTAAGCCAGTGTCCCAAGATGAACCGGACCCGAACCATCGATGAACCGAACCCCTTCTACATGCGCATGGGCCTCCCTTTTATAGTCTAAAGGGGGCACCAACAGGTGGCAGCGTAAGAAGAGGGGGTAAAAAGGTAAAAACGCAGGTTGGTGTAATAGTGACCAATAGTGTCCCCTACCTAACTCTGACGGCAGGGGACAAGGGCATTTAATGCCCGTCCGGTCGCCCCAACAGTGCAGAGAAGCGACCGTCAAGTGAGCCACCGGTTGCCACGATGGCGTCTCTGTCAGCTCCGCTTGCCACCTCGCCCCGCATGGCTGCGTAGTGCCTCGCCACGTGCCTTTGGGATGGCCTTGTGATGACACGTCGCCGGATGTGCTCGGTTCGGTTGGCAATCTTGCAGCGGCAAGTGCCTTGCCGCGGCTCTTCTCTTGTCGTGCCGGCAAGCTTGCCGGCCGTCGGGCCTTGCCGGGGCGCCCGGGGCGCCGCGGCAAGTCTTCTGAAGGTGCCTTGGTCGGCCTTCCCGGCAAGCTCCTCTTGCCGGGGCCTTTGTTTTCTTCCCGGTAAGCTCTTCTTGCCGGGGCCTTGGTTGGCCTTCCCGGCAAGCTTCTCTTGCCGGGGCTTTAGCTTGAGTACTCTGTTCTTGAATGGCATCAAAGTAGCCGCGGAGGATCTTGGCGGACGCCCGGCAAGCCCTGCCGCGGGTTGCTGCGACTGCCCGTGCACAAGTTCGGGGTACTAAGGTACCCCCCTACTTTAGTACACCGACAGAAGCCCCCGGGCCTGGGCCATACACGGTGCCGAGCGTTGTTGGGCCAGGCCCAAAATAGTGCACGGGCACGCGTGGCCTGGGTCCACACAAGATCGAACTCCGGTTCCACCGCGCACGCTGACCCGCCCGAGATGCTGGAGTTACGCATGAGGGGCTGCGGGATCAGCGGCACTCGAGTTAGTGTCGTATCCCCAGCCCCCGGCGTGATGTACTTCGATCGAGGGTGGAAGACGTTCGCCCACATCCATAGCTTGACGGCGGGGTTTACCCTCCATTTTAAGTTAATGGAGGGCAACCTTCTCACCGTCAAGGTCTTCGGGGACTCCGGCATCCGGGCGAGATGCTGCGTGGACAGCTCCTCCGATAGCGAAGGTCCCTCCTCGAGCGAGAGTGACAAGGAGGGGAGCGATAGCGACGACGAGGACGGCGGGTCCGACTAGGCGTCGGACGCCGCCTCGCGCGCGCCATCGGCGACCCCATCATCCGGGTCGCCGGCCTTCTGAACTCCCCGGGGCCGTCTCCTTGGGCGGCTGGCGTAGGGAGGCGGCGGAAGAGGAAGAGGGGTGGCGGCAAGGCCGTCAAGTCGGAGTACGAGGGCGAGGTGCCCTCGACAGCGTGCTGACGTCCTGCCGCCCCGTCTTCGAGCTCTGCCTCCGGCGCCTCCGTCTCCGCCAAGCTCCTGGCCGGTCCCCGGGAAGTTCTCTTGGTGTCTTCTGGCACCCGTAGCTCGCCTAGGCGCTTCTTTTGCCCTCCCCGGCAAGCTTCTCTTGCCGGGGCCTCCTTGACCTACCTCCTGAAGAGAGAAACAGGAGAGGGATTATGGGCATCTTATCTTTTAATTTGTAAGCCTTCGGGCCTTAGCCGTATTTGAAGTTTGTAATCCTCTCTATCATGTTTTTCATCCTCCATGGACTTGCACTAAATTGGGATGTTTTTTAATGAAAAGAGGGGAAAGCTTGCCGGATTAAGTCCTTTACTTGATTGTGTGCCTTGTATGTTTTCACCCTACGCTTTTAGGGAACTTGCCAGCGCGGGCACCTTGCCGTGAGCGCCGAGTGCGGAACGTCGGCAACGGAACTGCAACCGACAGGAAACCTTGTCGCGGAGCTAGTCGCGGCTTACTTTAGTCGTTGAGCGGACTCAAAACGATAGTAAGGCAACTAGCTACGAGTTGGCTCTCTGCCGGCGGTGCCGCGATCGACAAGAAACCTTGTCATTGAGCTAGCCGCAGTTCACCTAAATTGTCGAGCGGACTCGAAACAACAGTCGTTGCGCGACTAACTACGAGCCGGTTCCTCCACGCACAGGTTCTTTTTGTACAAGGCATGATCGTTCAGAGATGCGGCCTCGCTTTCCCCAGCCCACAAGAGTATGCATGATGAGGGATGAAAAACTTATCTGGTATTACAGCCCCCGGCGACTCTGGCTTGCCGGGGGTGAATCTTGATATTTGCAGCTCCCGGCAACTTTGGCTCCGCCGGGACCTAGGTGCCGGTGCACCTTGCTCTGTCCTTGCTGCCAGCGTTGTAGCGCTAGGGGACCCTGACTTGCCGCGTAGGGATCTTGGCAATCGCAGCCCCCAGTGAAGTCGGCTTGCCGGGGCCTCTCCGCCAGTGCGCCCTTCTGGTTTTTCCTTGTCGCTGTTATTATAGTCACAAAAATAACTAAGACAGCGCTGTAATAAGTTACTATTTGCAATGTAACTTCAAGTTGGGCAATGCGACGCCATGTTTCTCCCTTTGTATGTTTACACTCTACGCTTCTAGGGAACCTGCCGGTGCTAACGCACTTGCTGAGTGCGGAACGTCAGCAGCCTGCTGGCGGTGTTGTACCCGGCAAGAAACCTCCTCGGGCCAGTTGCAGCGCACTTGCATTGTCGAGCGGACTCGAAAACAAAGCAAGGGCGCAACTTAACCATGAGTTAGCTCCTCTGCGCACAAGTTTCTCATACAAAGGGTGTCCCATGGCGAGGCTTGCTACGTTAAATCCTCGACTTCATTACATCCCTTGTACGTTTTTGCCCTACGCTTCTAGGGAACTTGCCGGTGCTAACACATTTGCTGAGTGCGGAACGTCAGCAGCCCGCTGGCGGTGTTGTACCCGGCAAGAAACCTTCTCGGGCCAGTTGCAGCGCGCTTGTATTGTTGAGCGGACTCGAAAACAAAGCAAGGGCGCAACTTAACCACGAGTTGGCTCCTCGGCGCACGGGTTTTTCGTACAAGGGACGAACGTTCGAGGAACATAACATAAGCGCTTAAAATTAAAAAAGAAAGAGATATGCACTCAAGCTCGGGTGACTTAGCTTTTCTGTCTTCCGCGGTCCGGCGAAGCCGCGCTCCTCCCTTGACTTCCTCCCTTGTACGTTTTCACCCCCCCGCGCTTTCAGGGAACCTGCCGGCGCAAACACACTTGCTGAGTGCGGGACATCAGCAGCCCGCTGGCGGTGTTGCTTCCGGCAGGAAGAATTCGTCGGGCTAGTTGCGGCGCGCTTTCGTCGTTGAGCGGACTCGAAACGGATCAAAGGCGCAACTTAGCCACGATTCGACCCTTCTGCGCACAGGTTCTTCGTACAAGGTACGGATTCTCAGGGAATACAATCCAAAAGCTTGAAACTGGACGCTTTCTTCACCCTACTGGCCGGTGAAGCTCGATGGTGCATCCTCGACAGTAGCGCGGCACTCCGGGGAGGCATGCTTGCCGGAGCAGGTACCAGAGCTGTTCTTGCCGGGCTTGGTCTTTGGCGGATCTGCCTTTGCTTTCTTGCTCTTGCTGGTGGAGCTCGATGGTGCGCTCTCGACGGCAGCGCAGCACTCCGGGGAGGTGCGCTTGCCGGAGTGGGCATCAGGGCTGCACTTGCCGGACTTGAGTTTCTCCTCCGGCGATCTTGGCCTTCGGGGCTGGGAGTGCACGGAGGTGGCCCCCCCAGTGGTCTTGTCGGTGTCGGCTCGCGCTTGGACGCCTTGCCGGGGCCTCGATGCGCTCGGTTGCCGGGGCTTGTCGCCGTTGGCGAAGGCGATGAGACTGTATATGGTCATCCTCCAGTCGTCGATCTTGTGCGGCACCGGAGGGTAGTCTAGGAGCAGCAGGGCTCGGGCCAGTGCTTCCTCTGCTGTCTTGGGTGGTGGCGGCGACGAGCGGCGCGAGGAGCGGGATGTGCTCGGGCTCCCAACTGGATTGGGAGGTGCAACACCCCGCCCTGGCGACCGTTCCTCGCTCGCGCCAGCATGCGGGAGTGCATGCTGACCTCGAGCGTCTCGTGACCCGCCAGCATGGCCTTGTTCCAACGCGAGCACGGTGCTAGGAGCACCGGGGCGTTGTCGACCTTGCACCTCCTGGGAAGGGTGCGGTGTCTGCATGGTCGCCGACGCTTGCGGGGCCTTGTTTTTGGATCTGGTGACGACGTGAGTCCCACCGTCGGCGCCCGCTCCTCCGCCGGCATCCACTCCACCGCCCGTTTGCTCCGGCGTTGGCGGCAGAATCGATGTAGACGGAGCGGCTACCTCCGAAGGCTTCTTCTTCGGTGGCATGTTGATGAAGGCGTTGATGTAGCGCGCGCGGAGACCGGATCGGATGCTCACGACCTCGACGCACCCCCTACCTGGCGCGCCAAAGATGTCGGGGGCCGCTCCTTTTTCCGCGGCCCCGGAGCACCTATGGGGCACGGGGGGCCCCTTTCTGGTTCGGCGAGGGGGCGGAGGCCGCGCGCAGAGCGGATCGAGGTCCCGGCGCGCGCCGGGGGGACGAGGAGATTTTTACCCAGCTTCGGAGCTCTCCGGAGAGATAAAACTCCTACTGCTGCTTTGTGTTTTTATTTGATCCTGCTCGAATGCGAGCGCACGGTGGTGTGGTGTGGTGTGTGTGTGTCGGACGAACCCTAATCCAGTGTTCCAAGATGAACCGGACCCAAACCGTCGATGAACCAAACCCCTTCTACGTGCACATGGGCCTCCCTTTTATAGTCTAAAGGGGGCACCAACAGGTGGCAGCGTAAGAAGAGGGGGTAAAAAGGTAAAAACGCAGGTTGGTGTAACAGTGACCAACAGTGTCCCCTACCTAACTCTGACGGCAGGGGACAAGGGCATTTAATGCCCGTCCGGTCGCCCCAACAGTGCAGAGAAGCGACCGTCAAGTGAGCCACCGGTTGCCACGATGGCGTCTCTATCAGCTCCGCTTGCCACCTCGCCCCGCATGGCTGCGTAGTGCCTCACCACGTGCCTTTGGGATGGCCTTGTGATGACACGTCGCCGGATGTGCTGGAGTTCGGTTGGCAATCTTGCAGCGGCAAGTGCCTTGCCGCGGCTCTTCTCTTGTCGTGCCGGCAAGCTTGCCGGCCGTCGGGCCTTGCCGGGGCGCGCGGGGCGCCGCGGCAAGTCTTCTGAAGGTGCCTTGGTCGGCCTTCCCGGCAAGCTCCTATTGCCGGGGCCTTTGTTTTCTTCCCGGTAAGCTCTTCTTGCCGGGGCCTTGGTTGGCCTTCCCAGCAAGCTTCTCTTGCCGGGGCTTTAGCTTGAGTACTCTGTTCTTGAATGGCATCAAAGTAGCCGCGGAGGATCTTGGCGGACGCCCGGCAAGCCCTGCTGCGGGTCGCTGCGACTGCCCGTGCACAAGTTCGGGGTACTAAGGTACCCCCCTACTTTAGTACACCGACAGATGGCGGAGGCGACGCGCAAGGAGATGGAGGTCGTGGAGGCGATGAAGAAGCAGTTACGACTCCACGGCGAATTAAATCATTTGGGGTGATAATCTTCCTTCTTCTTTTGCTGATGTGTTTCATCTTTTGCTTCGGGTGTTTCGCCGCACGTGTCATGTTCTCTGCAAGGCATGAATAGAACAATGGTTTTGTTTTTTGAGGGAACGAATAGAACAATGCTAACAATGAGATGACTAGCAAATTAGATCATTTTTTATCTCCATATGGCACTGGGCTGCTGTGTTTCGTGCTCCTCCGTCACAGTACTACTCCAGTGGAAAACTTGAGTATACCGCATGGTTCTTTGCTCCTCCTCGATCAGGTCGTCGGCGCATTTATACGAGCAGTCAAATCACAAGGCCCCGCCTTCCAGCAGTAATGAGCCGTCAAATCACAAAGGCCCTCGCCTCTCATGAAACCGACCAAGCTAGACTGCCCCGCCCTCTAGCCTTTTAAAAAATGTATACTTTTGTACAGCAGTAGTATCGATGGATTGCGCCATGGAGCAAAACTTGAAATTAAAAAAAAGGTGGTACATATAGAGAGCGCTTGTCGCCAAAATATGCATATAGTACTATTAAAAAGGCTAGTCACAATAATGGTGTCGGGCACAACCCACCCCTCAAATAAAACTAAGCACCCTGGAATTCTTTGACAAAACTAAGCACCCTGAAATTCTTTGACAACTAAACTGCTGGCTATATGATGTTGGCCATATATATTGTACGTATATAATGTGAATAAACAAGTGGTAGTACTATACCAACTAAAAGATGAAATGTAAGAAATACTAGTATGTACTTACTGAAGAGTTAAAGTAACAAGAAGAAACATAACATAGTTCTTTGGGGGCTCAGCACAACACACCCCTCAAATTAAATTAAGCACACCTGAAATTAAACTTTGCAACTATTCCGATAGACACTGCATTAGAACCACCATGAGCAACTACACTGCCACCTTACTCGGAGTCCTCGTCCACGTCCTCGACTTCGTCCTTGTCCCACTTCCTCTTGGCCGATACTTCTTTGCTTGAACCGCCAACTTGGCTGTTGCTCTTCATCCAACCCTTGTAGATATTGAAACAAAGGTAGCCATCCATTGCAGCGTACTGGATGTGGTCTATATCTAGTACATTCTGCTGCCATGCATGACGATGAAACGTGTAATGAGGTTTCTCCAGTTTGCGGTACGAAGGATGAACCATGGCTCCTGCCAGGGTCAGCATTGAGGGCTGACGAGAGGGCACCAGCCGATTCTTCTGGAGGTCGAAGGGGTTGCCTACAACGAGGCCTATCCCACGCAGGACTTCTTTGTCGTTCTTAAAGTCTACAATAACGAATTTGACTGTTTTGTCCTCGAGGAAGTTCTTAAAATCCTGGCACTCAACGTCGGCATGGCATATGTGGTAGACCAAGCAAACATTATGTACGCAAACCTAGATCATGGCGGGCTTCTGCCTCTCTTCGTCCTTTAGATCCTTCTCTCATCCCACGACTGTGGTGTACTCAACATCTAGCCTGGCGACCCACTCATCATGTGAGTCTTCAAACATGCGTCTGAAGCGAGAAAGGCATCCTTTCACCATCGCGGAAGAACGGGTGTAGATGACGTTGAACTCATCGTCGGTGATGGTTCTAACCTTGTACTCACCGGCGATCGGGGAGATTTGGGACGCCATGGATTTGGGAGGAGGGTTAGGATAAGTGGAACTGCCATAATGTGAATGGACGGGATGACTAGGAGCGAACCGCCGTAGTATTAAAGGACGTGCGGGGATGAGTAGGAGCGAACTGCCAGCGTGCGAACGGCAGGGTAGTGGCTTTCCATTCTCCCATGATACGGTTTCCGAGAGCCCTTGGATCGGAGATCGAACGGTTGCATGGCGTGATTCTAGACCAATGGGTGATTATCCTATGCTGGAGGGTTATTCTGCAAATTTTCAGCAACTTAGCATGCGACCGTTTCATCTCAGATCCAAGGCCTGCCAGCAGCCCGTATCATGGTCGCGCCTACCATGACCGTTGCGTCGCTCGCGCGGTCGCGCCCTTGGAGATTTAACACGGTGCATTAGGCTATCTAATGTTGGCATGTCATACATAGTCATCACTTAGTCACTCATACTACAACAAGGTTGGCTATAAGGTTGGCTATAACTGTATTATTTTTACTCCTCTCTATCCCTTTCTTCATACTCCCTCCGTCCCATAATATAAGAACGTTTTTGACACTAGTGTAGTGCCAAAAAAGTTCTTATATTAGGGGACACAGGGAGTACTAGTATTTATTGCATTTGCCAAGGAGTGACCTCTTCCAATGAAATGGTGTTGCTAAGTTTGGTTCATTTAATTAGTTATAGACTCAAAATTGTCTTTTCACGTAGGTACACGCGCTTAGCACCGTTTCTTCCTTGGGTCACCAAACTAGTCTCTCTCTTCTTGGTTAACTTGCTACATCAGACTTTATGCCTATGTGGCAAGCTTAAGCACCTGTAGGAGCAAGTAAGGTGCCTGTCCGTTGCACGGAAGAGTGAAATGCATTGATCAGGGTGTTGTTTATTTTGACAAAGGATGTGGGGGTCATCTCATGTGCAACCGGATCGACGTGTCAAGCACCAAATAACAGTGTAGAACAGCAGGGGGGACGCACCCCATTCGTACCGGCCCAGTGTTAGTAATGAGCAATGACACGTCAAATCACAATGCCGCACCTTCCCAGACGGACGAAGCAACCATTATTTCATACTTCGGTTCGACATCATCTCAAACCACATACTAGTATTGCTTCTGCCTCAAGAGGGACACGCGCATCGCCTTGGTACATCATGACACGTGGGACCACATGACAGGCCATGCTCCCCTGCCGATCGCTGGGTAAAATCACCTCATATTTTACTATACTTCCTCCGGATCGGTTTACTACATGGCATGCGCGTCGTTCTAGGTTGAGAATTTAACTGGCTATATATATATATGTGATGAACAGTACGCTAGCCTTTTAAAAAAAGTATACTTTTGTACAGTAGTACTCCACTATCGATGGATTGCGCCATGGAGCAAAAATTGAAATTTTAAAAAAAGGTGGTACATATAGGGAGCGCTCGTCGCCAAATTATGCATATAGTACATTTAAAAAAGCTAGTACGTGCTTAATTGGGGTGCTAAATTCTATTAAATAAATACTAGTACTAGTATGTACATACTGAGGAGTTAAAGTAACGAGAAGAAACATAACATAGTTCTGCTGGGGGCTCAGCACAACACACCCCTCAAATTAAACTAAGCACACTTGAAATTAAACTATGCAACTAATCCGGTAGACACTGCATTAGAAGTTTAGAACCGCCATGAGAAACGACACTGCCACCTTACTCGGAGTCCTCGTCCACGTCCTCGACTTCGTCCTTGTCCCTCTTCCTCTTGGCCGATACTTCTTTGCTTGAACCGCCAACTTGGCTATTGGTGTTCATCCAACCCTTGTAGATATTGAAACAAAGGTAGCCATCCATTGCAGCGTACTGGATGTGGTCTATATCTAGTACATTCTGCTGCCATGCATGACGATGAAACATGTAATGAGGTTTCTCCAGTTTGCGGTACGAAGGATGAACCATGGCTCCTGCCAGGGTCAGCATTGAGGGCTGACGAGAGGGCACCAGCCGATTCTTCTGGAGGTCGAAGGGGTTGCCTACAACGAGGCCTATCCGACGCAGGACTTCTTTGTCGTTCTTAAAGTCTACAGTAACAAATTAGACTGTGTTGTCCTCGAGGAAGTTCTTAAAATCCTGGCACTCAACGTCGGCATGGCATATGTGGTAGACCAAGCAAACATTATGTACGCAAACCTGGATCACGGCGGGCTTCTTCCTCTCTTCGTGCTTTAGATCCTTCTATCTCCCATGACTGTGGTGTACTCAACATCTAGCCCAGCGACGCACTCATCATGTGAGTTTTCGAACATGCGTCTGAAGCGAGAAAGGCATCCTTTCACCGTCGCGGAATTACAGGTGTAGATGACGTCGAACTCATCGCCGGTGATGGTTCTAACCTGGTACTCACTGCCGATCGGGGAGATTTGGGACGCCATGGATTTGGGAGGAGGGTTAGGATTAGTGGAAATGCCGTAATGTGAATGGACGGGACGACTAGGAGCGAACCGCCGTAGTACTAAAGGACGTGTGGGAAAGAGTAGGAGCGAACTGCCAGCGTGGGAACGGCAGGGTAGTGGCTTTCCATTCTCCTATGATACGGGCTTCCGAGAGCCCTTGGATCTGAGATCGAACGGTTGCATGGCATGATTCTAGACCTATGGGTGAATATCCTATCCTGGAGGGTTATTCTGCAAATTTTCAGCAACTTAGCATGCGACCGTTTGATCTCAGATCCAAGGGCTGCCAGCAGCCCGTATCATGGCCGCGCCTACCACGACCGTCGCGTCTCTCGCGCAGTCGCGCCCTTGGAGATTTAACATGGTGCGTTAGGCTATCTGATGTTGGCATGTCATACATAGTCATCACTTAGTCACTCATACTACAACAAGGTTGGCTATAAGGTTGGCTATACGTGTATTTTTTTACTCCTCTCTATCTCTTTCTTCGTACTCCCTCCGTCCCATAATATAAGAACGTTTTTGACACTAGCTAGTGTAGTGTCAAAAACGTTAGTGTCAAAAACGTTCTTATATTATGGGACACATGGAGTACTAGTGTTTATTGCATTTGCTAAGGAGTGACCTCTTCCAATGAAATGGTGTTGCTAAGTTTGCTTCATTTAATTAGCTATAGACTCAAAATTGTCTTTTCACCTAGGTATACGTGGTTAGCACCGTTTCTTCCTTGGGTCACCAAACTAGTCTCTCTCTTCTTGATTAACTTGCCACATCATACTTTATGCCTATGTGGCAAGCTTAAGCACCTGTAGGAGCAAGTAAGTACAGTAGTGCGTTTTACATGGCATTTTTGCCTATGTGGAGGAAAGAGAGGCAAGGAAAAAGTGGAGAAGTGGGCTCTCATGCAAGAGCCAGACTCTACTACTACATGGTGGAGCATTGGGAGAGGCACCTATATGGAGGTGGTCAGGAATCGGGAGACTCACGCCGGTCATAGCGCCGCAGTTAAAATGATAATGGCAAGTCAAATCACGGGGCCCCACCTGTCCAGCAGTAACTCTCTGTCTAATCACACAGCCCTACGTTTGCAGCAGCCTACTCCCTCGTCTTCTCGCGTCTCTGTTGAACCGACTAGGCGGAACTGTCCCGCCGCCTACCGGGAAGGAAAAGCCCCACCCTCGACTTTTAAATAGTATACAGTATACTAATTTTGTATCCATGGATTGCACCCGCGCCATGGAGCAAAGCGTCTAGAAAATGGCGGTACACATGTACGGAGTATACAGTATGCCCGTCACATTCGCGTAGCACCCCAGACGGTCGGTCGGTCTGGCACGCTGCTCTCCGAATGGAACACGCGTCATATTGCGTTCGCACACACATGTGGGACGGCAATTGAGAACCGACCATAGGCACACTCCCCGGCACTGCAAGTCAGTTGACTTAATAGAAGAGGGATACGAGCGATAGTACTAGAGAAGTGTTGTACTACGTTGGTGCCTGGACGATCCCTGCAAGACATGGAAGATCAGTTCATCCATGCATGTGACCAGACTCCAGCAGACACGCCTGGATTGGCTATCGTCTACATATCGTGCAGGCTGTGTTGTACATGGTTGTAGTTGTGGTGAGAAATCTAAAAAAAGGTTTCTTGTCATCTCGCAAAATTATGTGTCATGTGCTTCAGATCACTGCGAGGGTTAAACAGCAACAACTGAGTTGGGCGAGTCATTGGGGGCACATGCACGAACAGTGACTACTTGGCTGCCATCTAGGTCAAGCCAGCTATGTTAATTAGGACATCTATCGACGGACCCCTTTTCTATGAGTTTATCTTTAATTTGAGCTTTGTTCCTCGTCTAGTTTGTCCATCAGGATTCATGTTGTCTCCTTTGGGCAGTGAGGTTATGATTTCTTGTCATGTGGCATTTTTTCGTGTTATATGTTATAATCCGGCGCTTTAGATCAAAATGACGACAACTGCGCCTCCGGGCCACGTGCATGAAGACTTCTCGACAGTCATTGACAAGGTCAAGCCGGCTCTGGTAGACAAAAGAAAACTAAGTACTACTCCACTATATAGGCAGGAGTCTCCGCGCTTGCTTTCTAGTGTTGCTCTCTTCACACTGTCTTGGCCTCTCCAGATCTAAGCATGACACCAGTGGCCACACACTCTCTCTCTCTGCTCTCCGCTGGTCACAGATCCAGCCGGATCCTCTCCGCCGGGGAAGGTGAGAAGGTGCAACGTTCATGCGGTTGTCCTCGGCGACAGCTCTTACCTACTACTGGGCGCGTCCCGATCAGCCTGCCTTGCCATTCTCTCCCAAGAACCGCTAGCGAGGGAGGGCCTCCGACCCCTTCTTCCTCGCCGCCGTAGTGTGGGCAGATCCGGCCTCCCGCCGCCCACCTAGCAACATCCCGGCGACCATCAGGTATAACTTCCTTCGGAACCAGCCTTGCTCTACTTCCCGAGCTCCTGACGTCGCTGCATTTGTAACTTTTACTATTTCTCAGGCCCCCTCGTAGATAGGATCGATCGGTTGTTCGAAAACCACCTAATTTTTTTACGTTTAAGAGGTAAAACTAGTTCATGCACTCGAATCTAGTACTACTTGGTTCAAACAAGGAAGAAAGGGGGTGGGGGTGGGGGAGGATTTGTTACCTGAATCTAGGACTTGGTCGAAAGAGGAAATAATGGGGGCGAAAAGTAGCAGAGATTGGCTATCCAACTGGTCTCTAGGTCTAATAGGGAAATAAAGGGAAACGCAGTACAAACTCAATATAAACCCAATCTATTGGTTGAAAAAGGAAAGAAAGTGGGGACTGGGGGACAAGTCAATAGAGTAAGTCCAGCACTAGATTTGCTAGACTCACACAGTATAATGTGGCTACACCGAACAAATATGGGACCAACCCAGATATCATGTTCTGATGTTTGTTGCCCCGAGCCACTCTTACGTAATGCCACTGGTAAAATGTAGCAGTCACACTGTTAAAAGTGAGGACACGTTAAACCAATGTTGTTTTCAATGTAATGCCTCCAGTAATATGAATCAATGGCACTTCTTTACATGTCCTGCTAAAATTTCCCATTAAGATAAGTTGGTTCTTTTTGTTAGAAATGCAACTGTCCTAGTCCGCCTACTCTCCCGTGCCCAAAGTAATGTCGTATTTAACGGTTGTCATAGTTAATCGTAATGCCCACACTAATATCTAGCAATGCCACTGCTTTAGAAATTGCTATTGTCCTTGTAGGATTGCCATTCAGATAAGGAACATGCTTCTTTTCATTTGATGCATGTTTCATCACTTGTTAGTCACCCTCCTTTCCACCTTTTTTGTGCAAACAGAGATATACATTTCTTAGTTGAGCTGCACAAATGATATCCAAATTATAGTTGAGCATTCCAGGAGCTTCACAACCAACCTTGATGTTGCTCAATTTTATTGCAACTAATGAAGAAGAAGCTCTGTGGGTCTCGTTTTCTGATGGAAATGGAACCGGGGCTGGAGCCCTTTTCTTCAAAAAAATTGAAGAAGAAGCTGCTAGCTCACGGGACATTGCTTTATTTTAGGTGAACTGCACCAAAAGTTCCCATGAATTGAATCATCCATGTTGGTGACTGAAAGAGCCAGCTTCAGCATCCCAGTGTAAGCACCCCCGGCCTCCATCCTTGCGATGCACGGTACACCTCGTTTGCCACCTGCTCGACCCTAGTGTCACTGATAAAATGAAGTAATAATACAGTTAAAATAGAGCGAGTGTCATCTCTATCATTTCATTTCCAAAGTATATAAAGAAAGTGCTTCTCTTTGTTAAAGTATGTTTCATCAACTAGTCCCATTGTTAATGTTTAAGCGTTTCTGCAAACTGGGGTGCTTAATTTTAGTTGATATGTACAAAAATAGAGATTTGAATGTCTCAAGGTGCCTCCTTGTACTACTGCTGTACATTGATGTTCATCACTGGCAGAAGGTGTATCTGGGAGACTTGGGACGATGTCCAGTATGAGGCGTACCGTATGAGGCGTCGCAGGGCCCATCTCGCCCTCGCAGCATGGCATACTATGATACTATCGCAATATTTTCTTCTATTTATTTTTTGTGCTTCATCCACTAGTGCCACTATAATGTAATCACGCTTTTTCATTATCTGTGCAAACAGGGTTATTCAGCTGCATTTTGGTGGAACTGCACAAATGTACGTATGGAACCGGCATATATGTAGAGTGTGAGGTGTGCCAAGTAATAATTACCGACACCAACCATGCTGCATGCACGCATTGGCATCCACCACAACTAGTGGGATGTGTGGCGCTTTCTGTGGACGGATCTTTCTCGGCAGCAAATCCTCTAACCAAATACTAGTAGCTTATATTGGCAGTTTTCTAGGGAGTACTCTTTTCTGAAAGAAGCACCAATCTATTTTTCTTTATTTGTACACTGTGTCACAACTTTGACCCAAAGGTCCAGAGCTATTTTAGGGTGATTGGCGTAGTACTCGGAGACTAATTGTAAGCATGATTTTCATTAGTTGTCACACTGATTGTAAGCATGAGCAGGTGGAAGATTAGGTTAGTGCGAAGCTTACCTTAAACCCTACAGCCGCTGTTGAAATGAGGCGAGCATCGAGGGAACCATGGAGAACGTCGGGGAAGCGACGTCGCGCCATCCGGCCTCCTCTTGCGGTGGGAGAACGAATACGCCTGTGGCTCTGGCTGGCTCTGCACCCTCACGAACGGCACACTATACTCGATCGATTCGTTATCCTCTGGGTGCTCGACCTTCGACCTGTACGCCCACCACCTCCGCCTGACTGTCGCCTCGGGCAAATCTGTCTGCTCCATCGCCCATAGGAGATACTTGATGAACTCGGAGGACTGCGGTGTGACTGCCGCCGAGGAGTACATGTACATCACCGCCCTCATCACCGTCGTATCGCTCTTTCGCATACATTGCCACATGGCCCACACTATCCTCGAAATCTCCCAATCATTGTCAAACCAACTAAGGATCTCCTTCAACCTGGCTAACTTTGGCTGGTCACCGCCGGCGATCTGCCTGATTCGCTGCTGCATCCTCTCCATAGATGTCGTTCTGAGTGGTCCGGTGCTAGCTTTGGAAGATGGGAGGAGAGAGGGTGGTCCTGCAATAGAAAAGAGCGAGAGGAGAGGAGGTGGTTTTGGAATGGAGATGATGGAGAGGAGAGCAGGTGGTTTTGCAATGGAGAGAAGATCATAAGAGGGAGAGGCGAGACAGTGGTTTTGGAATGGAGATTATGGAGAGGAGAGGAGGTGGTTTTGGAATGGAGATGATGGAGAGGAGAGGAGGTGGTTTTGCAATGGAGAAGATCAGAAGAGGGAGAGGCGAGATGGTGGTTTTGGAATGGAGATGATGGAGAGGAGAGGCGGTGGTTTTGCAATGGAGAAGAGGGAGAGGAGCGTGCGGCAGCTATTTAGGATTGGGCGAGAGGGCCGGCGCGCTGTGACTGCATCAAAATGAAAATCAATTTACCCTTTAATTAAGAAAGCGACCCCACATTAACTAGTCTCCCTTTTATCCTGGGTCATAATTGACCATGATTTTCGCACATAAAATATATGTTATACGTTGCAAAAATAATATAATTTGAAAGTACATTCAGATACGAACCAAACGATACAATTTTTGGTGACATGCATTCACATTTTGCTTGTCACATACAGTACGTGGTCAAACTTTGACCCAAAATACACAAAATAAAAAAAAATACTTCCAAGACCAGCGCCGCTCTTCCGCTCTTCTCATGTTCGAATCTAAATCCACCGCCGCACCTCTCCTGTTCCAATCTAAATCTAGCACCGCTCCTCTAATCTTCCATTTCAAAACCACCGCCCCTCCTCTCCTGTTCCAGTCCAAAACCAGCATTGTTCCTCTCCCATTCTAATCCAAAACCAGCGCCGCTCCTCTCCTCTTCCATTCAAAAACCACCGCCGGCGAGTGAAGGTGCTGTGGAGAACTAGATCGATGGAGGAGTACAACCGATACATGAGGATCGCAGACGGTGACCCTGTGAAGCTAGCTAGGATGTTGGAGATACAGTCTTGGTTTGACAACAAGGACCAACTAGCGGCGACGGCGACATCCATGGCCAAATATCTGCAACAGAGCAAAAAGGCAGCGATACTCCCGAAGGGAGTCGCATCGGAGTACATAGAGCTGCTCCTCTGGGCCATGGAGCAAACAGATTCACCGAATCCGATCGTGAGGGAGCGGTGGTGGGAGTATCGATCCCAGATGGAGCATCCACCAGATATTGAAGGATCGAGCATCTACAGGGTGCCGTTTGTGAGGGTGTCCTGCCAGAGCAAGCCGGTGGAGTCTTCGTCGACTGAACCCAACTGCAAGAGGAGAAAAGCAGTTGGCCTGACGACGCTTCCTCGCCCTCGTCTCCCTCGCCGTTCACATCGTCTCACGGGGCAGCTGTTTGCCGCCGAGGAATAGGAGGGGACTGCCCCCCAGCCCAATAGTCGGGCAGGTTGTGAATTGTCAGGAGGATCTTAGGGTTGTCAATATTTGCAGGTTGTGAATTGTGTTTTGTGTTGTGTATTTTGAGAGTACTTTCAGATATGAATGTCTTTTGAATTTCAGATTTGCAATATTGAGCATATGGAGAATTTTATGAATTCTAGAGATCTATTTTTAGCACTTAAAAAAATGTAGTTTCATAGGAGTATAAAAGTGCAGACGAGAAGAAATTGCAAGTTTCAGTTTCAGATAAGAAACTGCAAGTTCAGTTTCAGATAAGAAACTACAACTTTCAGAAGCAGAGCATTTATATTAACACGGCCTTTTCAAATAGGGTTAACATCATGTTGGAAGTTTTATTCGTGGTCGAAAATGGAACTACCAGCCAGTTAACATCATGCTGATCAACATTCATGCATAGCACATCTTCATATGATGCACAGTCAAAATTCCCACACAATGTTGAGTGTGCGAAACACAAAGAAAACGAGGGACCGAGTTTTGGCAAGTGTTGGACGTGGTTTTGGGCTGCCCCGTCTATGCTTTCATTTTTAACATGCGCAGCCCACGACCTCGGGAGGGCCTGTTTGTATTTTCTTAGGTCTGTCATGTATCGACCGGCCTATGGACCTCCCATCCGAGGTATTATTTTTGGCAGCCAAATTTATGTATTTTTTTGAACAAAACACAGAGGTCTGTTCTATTTATCTATATAAGAATAGGAACACCAGGTACAACTTATGTTTCCCTTTTAACTACATTATATATATTTAAATTATTTTATATGTTATTATATATTATTTTTATTGTCATCATATATTTAACAGATACTTACATATGTAAGAAAACAATATCCCACATCTTATTAACTTATAAAAATAATTTCTTAACAAATAAAATCCTGGATTGTTTTGGCACGAAAATCCTAGTGATTGTGTAAAAAAGCTTGGTAAGGACGAATGTAATAATATCACTTATTATTTAAATATATTTATAACAAAATGCTCAACCCTTTTTTATTTTTTGATAACATTGCTAGCCCAACCCAACATTATAATTAGAATCAGCCCAGCAAAATCGTGTATCTAGATAAAGTGCAAATGGCCTGTAATTTTTTAGGAAATAAAATAAATGGGCCGCATGAAAGCTACATTAATTGTTCACCCAGCCCAGCTAATGGCTGTAATTCAATAAAAAAAGATGAAATTGACTGTAAATTCTACCACGCAAAAAAAAGACTGTAAATTCTGAAAAAATGGGTTGAATACGTGCCACATTTTTGGAGGCTGAAATGTGGGCCAATAGGTCGAAGCCAACGCAAGTCGTTGTAAATTTAGTCAACAAATGATTCTGACATGTTAGCCGTTGGATTTAAATCCAACGGCCGACATCCATCTTCAATCTCTCGTCTTCTTCCTCCAGCGCTGCCGGGACCACCTCCCGCCTCCTGCTGCTAGCAGCTCTGCTTAGCATGCTTCGCTATGAAGTGCTACTCCATCGTTGGCCAGGCCATCCCTCCAACCCTCCACACCTCCTGTTCTTCTCCACCGACTGCCGAACCACACCGCACTAGAACCAGTTAACCCTCGTACACCTCTCCGTCTGCGACTCTACTCCCGCGTCTTCCCGTCTCCGGCTCGTTGCTGTCTGGGGCCTCGCCGTCGTCCACCACCTTGGATGAGCTCGGCGCGGCATGGTCAACGTGGTCAACGAACGACACCATCGGAAGTAGACTGTGCGTGGAGAGGCTGACAGCTGGGTCCATGGCCGCACACAAGGAAATGCCTCCTTATTACGTGCAAAATAATGATTCCTCCACCTGACATCTAGGACCCACCGGAAGGGCCTCTGTATTACGTGAAAAAAACGTGCCCCCCGCTGACTTGTTGGACCCACCAACTGTCTTCGCACGCAAGGAAGTGCCTCCTTATTACGCACAAAAAAATGAATACTCCCCCTGCCAGCTGGAACCCAACATACTGGGAGGCTGACTTGTGGGCCTACCAAGTTGACGGGGACGGAGGGCTTTGTCAACTTAGTCAATATGAACGATTCTAGCTCCTTTTACCGTATGATGTTCATCCAACGGTTGTAGTGCTTCTTCAACCTCTGGTCTTCTTGCTCCAGCCGCCCAAGCCAGCGTCGGTCGTGCCGCGTGCTCCTACCTCCCGTGGCCGGCTGTGATGCCGCGGATGCCTCACCGCCCCCTACTACTCCCACCGTTGGCCAGGCCATCCCTCTACTCACCCACACCCCCTGTTAATCTACGGCGACAACAGCCTCACACCGCAGCCGAACCAGTGAACCCTCGTACTCCTCTTCGCGTGGGCATCCACTGCTGCGTCTTCCCCGGCTCCGAGTCGTCCCCTTCCTAGGCCTCGCCGTCGTCCACTGCCATGGTGCTCTCGGCGCGGCGTGTCAACGTGGTGAAGGAACGACTTCCATCGGACGTGGACTGTACGTGGAGAGGCTGACAGCTGGGTCCACGGCCGCAGCAAGGAAGTGCCTCCTTATTACGCGGAAAATAATGATTCCTCCACCTGACAGCGGGGACCCACCGGACGGGCCACCGTATTTCATAAAAAATAGTTTCCCCCTGACTGCTGGGACCCACCAGCTACATCTTTGCAGGCAAGGAAGTGCCTAACAGTCGGGACCCACCTGGTCGAAGCGTACGTAGCGTTGTCATCCTGGTCGTGAACGTGTACATACATACTGGTCGATGTAGAGGCGCGCACGTGTCGTAGTAGAGGCGCACACGTGTCATAGTAGAGGTGCGCACGTAGCATGTACACGTACGTACAGCGGCCAGGGTGCAAGAAAGAAAATACGGTCACGTATGTGTACATACGGGCGGGGTCTCGAACGCCTAGTCGCGCATACGTACGGCGAGGCTTGTGTTCATGGGGAGGCAACGGAATGCGTCGTGTTCATGGGGAGGCAACGAAATGCGTCGTGTTCATTGGGAGGCAACGAAATGCGTCGTGTTCATGGGGAGGCAACAGAATGCGTCGTGTTCATCGGGAGGCAACGGAACGCGTGGGAGCCAACCGGCTTGGATGGAACAGGCGATGGAAACGAGGCCTAGCGTACCGCAGAACGGAGGAAACGGACCTCCTACGGTCGAAACGGGGGTCCTGTTGATCGGGAGGGGTGTGGTGTACCACAAAACGGAGGAAATAGACCTCCTATGGTCGAAACAGAGGTCCTTTTGATCAGGAGGGGTGTGGCGTACAAAACGGACGAAACAGACTTGTGTTGGAGCGCTACGGTCGAAACGGGGGTCCTGTTCATCGAGAGGGGTGTGGCGTACCGCAAAACGGACGAAACGGACTTGTGTTGGAGCGCTACGGCTGAAACGGGGGGGGGGGGGGGGGGGGGGGCGTACCGCAAAACGGGACTCCACGGGATACTGTTCATCTCCACCGTCGACCTCCTCCAGCCTCCACCGCGTGCTACTCCACCGGCTACTGTTCAACCACCCCTCCACCGTCTATTGTTCATCCGGCCTCCACACCACGGGGTCCTGTTCAACCAACCCTCCACGGCCACCCCTCCACCTTCTACTGTTCATCCAGCCCTCCACACCACGGGTTCCTGTTCATCCAGAGGCAACGCCACCACTCACTGTTCATCCACCCCCCCCCCCCCCCCCCGCAACGCTCACTGTTCATCTCAGAGGCAGCATCGACCGGCTCAGTTAGCAGCAGTAGTGAAGGAATCGCTCCATTGGGTTCATTTAACAGCCATCGATCGATCGCTCGGGTTCAGTAACGCGTACCCTGCAGTGCAATCGCTCGGGTTCAGTTAGAGCTAACGCCTCGCACACACGTGCGTACGTACGAGAGAAACGCGCATTGCTCGGCCCCCGACCTCCCACCGTAACCGGCAACTCCCCAAAATTTTCCTCCCCCTCGCTTCTACCACGGTTTTTTCTGACATGGACAGCCCAAAGAATGTCATGCAGCTGCGTCTCCGGTCCGCCCAGGACGAAAAGCACATTTTCTGTCATGATTTTTTTTCATAGAAGTAGGAGCCCACCACATCTATGATGATACCGGGTTTTGTCACAATTATCGTCATAGAAGTGTCATATGTATGATAGGAAAAAAAATGTTCGGCCCAAAATGTCACGGATGTGTCTTTTTTTTGTAGTGATGGTTCCCAAAATTGGAACCGTGTATAATGACTTTCATTTTGCCTGTTACGTCAATCACACACGGTAGGCTCTAGCAAACCATTGCCTCCGAAGCTCTTTGTGGGACAGAAAACCCTCACCACCCAATTCAAAAAAGAAAAAAGAAAACCCTCACCATCTCCACGTCACAAATACCCTCACCCCGCCCGCCACCCCCTCCGATGCCCATTCACACCTGCATAAGCTCCTCCATGTCTATGCATGGCACCGCCTATCGCATCGGCAACCACTTAGCTCGACGCCTGCCGCCACCACCAGGCTGTCAGCAAACCCCACCACATTTCGCCACTTCCGCTTGCCGCCGCCTATTGACATTGAATTTCTCGATGCTGCTCGCGGTCAATCCAGCTCCGCCCGGTTGGGGAATCCATTGTACTAGGTTTTTTTCTCATGAAAAACAAGGTAACTAACTTAATGATATATTACCTCATCTCTTATGCCAGTTCATCTGCCTCCTTTAATCACCCGGCCGAAATCGCCGTGAATTCATTTCTATTCGAGCTGATTTGAGGGTTTTCTTTCATTCATAGAGTGTACAGTGCGCGAACACATCAGGACTTTGCGGCCTCTGGCAGACATCCATGGAGTTCCATCTCACCGTACGAGATGACTTGAGGATGCGCGCGGTATGTTCAATCTCACCCTAAATTGGTTGGCATGGCCTACTTTTCTGAACATATACTAAATATTGCTACATTTGGATAAAAGGTACCACATGCACCATATACGTCACAGGGGATTTTTTTTCCTCTTCTTTCTATATTAGGCAAATTAATGATGTATTGTTCTTTCAATTACTCTCATATTTCCATGACATCATAGAGTTTTGTCCTTTGATTTCAACTACTATACAGTTCTTTAAATTTGGGCCCATATTTGCATGTTACCATATTTTCTTGAACAATCCTACCATTTTCTATAGCGCGTCTCTTGCTATGCAGCAGAATCTGTAGTACACAATCTTTCCCTTTACATAAATCAAGACTGCAGGGATGTCATACTGAACACAAACCATGGATTTACAATCGTTGCTACTGTAAGACTTGATGAACGTGGTGACTCCTATTTTGGCACTAGCCTTTGGAAAGAAATTTCTAAGTTTTATGTACTGAAATCTGGCACTAAAATTGCACTACAAATAAAAGAGCCTGGTCATGAGATATATGCTAACTTCCTCGACGATATCATCCGTCCAGAATTTGTTCGAAGTAAGTTTTCTTTCAAGTATCTGCATGTTGACTTACCTAGCAATGTCAAATGAATTGTGTAGTATTTAAGCAACCAATTGTTATTCCATTTTCTTACTGTATTCCTACCTACTAACTTCTAGTTACCAATACACTTTTCTATTGCCCTGTTTTAACTAAATATTCCATGTACTCCCACTTCTATCATAAAGTGTTGTTGACAAAGGAGACTCCGGAGGTGGAGAACAGGGCTGCCAACTAGCGGAGGCGGGGCGAGCAAGAACCACAAGCGACTCCAGCAGGCCTAGACTTCATCAGCAGCCTCCTCGATGATATGTTGACAGTCATCATCTCCCTCCTCCCAATCAAATATGGGGCGCAGACAACCGTCCTTTCCTGGCCATGGTGCCCCCTATGGAACTCAACCCCTCTCGACCTCATTGACACCCATGAGCTCTACCATGGCTATCGCAAAAGCTTGGATGCGTTCTCCAAGATCCTCGGCAGTCACCCTGGCCCAACTAGAGGCCTTAGAATGGGCAAGTTCTATTCCAACGGCAAGGACCAAGCCAAGCTTGACCACTGGTTCCGATCCCCCGCCCTAGATCAGCTCTAGGAGCTCACTTTTGATGATGGGCATATGCGCTCACTGCCAACATCCGCTCTCTGCCTCGCACCCATGCTGCGCGCCGCCAAGTTTAGGAACTGCCATCCCCCACCTGAATGACGTGTCCGCTCTTATTCTACCACGACTGAAGCACCTTGAGCTCGTCGCTGTCTGCCTTCCAAATGGTGACATGGAGCGCCTGCTCCGTGGCTATACTGCACTCGAGTACCTTCGTCTTCAGGCAATCAATGGGTTGAGTAGCTTCCACATCACCTCCATGACTCTCTGGACTATTTATGCGTGTTGCTGGTGTGGCAAGAAGACATCACAAGATGTGTACCATGATATGGTCACTGAGGACACACCTTCACTTGAGAGATTACTTGTAGTTGATCAAGAAGGTCCAATAAGAATCAATGTCATTTCTGCGTTGAAATTGATAGCAATGGGCTACTCGTTTGACAAATACCCCGAACTTGTTATTGGATCCATACCCGTTTAGGTACAACAGACGCCTTCTACCTCTCCTTCTAGAAATTAAGATTATTTCTAATTTGAAGATATATGTTTGTTTTGTCATCCAGAAAATGATTCCGACAAGCTTGATCCCGAAACTGCGCACGGTGAAGGTCTTGGCACTAGAATCTATCGGCCCCAACCTGGATCATGTTGTAATTTTCCTGAGATGCTTTTCGTGCCTGGAGAAGCTATATATCGAGGTGATGTTCCTTTCCTATTAAATTTTAACCATAAGGGAGTCCAATTTGTGACAATTTTTCCAAGTTTACAATGACAATGTACTATGATTTCTGAAGGATTTTTTGGAGGATTTCAGTACATACATGTCCCCCCCCCAGGTATTGGTTGCCTGATCCATATGGTTACAATCCATAAGCATTTCTCCTTTGGATAGTTTTCTTATGGAACTTTTCATCCTCTCCAACCTCTTTTGAAGAAGGCTACATTTTTCTAGATTGTAATCAAATGCCCATGTTAATCATTTCAGATCAAAGGTGGCATGTTAGTGCTTTTCACAAATGCTGCAAACCAAATAGGCCTGTAGTAGTGTTCAAAACTGCATGTAGGTACTAACACGTTTTCTTCTTTTGCAGATAAGATTAGGCCCGGTGGTGGATAATGTGATACAATATAACAGTCACATCGAATGCCTAGATCTGTATCTCTCAGAAATTACTTTGAACTCCTACAGAGGGAGCTTACCGGAGATTATATTCGCCAAGTTCTTTGTTGTCGGACCAAGGGTGCTGAAGGTAATGAGGTTTGCCCTACATTTATTTCGCAAAAATGAATGGTTTATTGATCAGCGCCGGTGGCTGTGGCAGAATGGAATAGGATCCAAAAATGCTGAATTTCATTTTGGAACTTCAGATGACAGAGTAATCGGAAGTCATCGTGTCAACCCCATACGTGACCCCTTTGCAAAAATTATGAGGTTTCGAAACCAGACATAGAAGTGGTAATATTAGTTTGAACCTCTCTGATATCCATGTTCAGCGGATCAGCGCGAGCGTTTGTGGCTGATGAGCTTAATTTCATTTCTAATATCAGTTTAAACCTTGTAATCTTTGAATTTGAGCCATATAACTCTGGAATTTGAACCTTGTAATATTTCGAGCTTTTGTGGTACAATCGCTGAAATGGCATCATATGAGACTCGTATATTGGTAGCACTATTTTGACCTTAATATGCAATGGACTTTGATTTTATTAACCATTATCAAATCTATTTACCTTGTCGATCTCATAGCACACGATCTATATAGCTAACTCGATTGCAATCTTCGACATTATTGCACATAGTTGATTTCTTCAACCGTGCGCCCTGTAGAGCGCAGAATTAATTATCACACTCGAGTGTCCATCATCACCCTTCTGTGTAACTTTGACCTCATCACCCACGGGTAAACTTATGACCGAAGTCATTCCACACACTTCGTTTTTACAAAGCTTTTTGCGAATAAACACCCATGATTTGTCCCTCTTCTAGCCGATGTGTGGCCAAACTAGCGACCGGGAAGCTTGCATGGTAAACTGCGTGGTAGCGTAGGAACAGGCTCACCGACGATACATTTGGCGCCTCTTCGAGTCCACGCGTGGTCAAACGAAATGCGTGTTGTGTGGTGTTGTCAAGCGTGCACTGGAATCATCCGCTATGAATGTGGTGACAAGATGTGATGATTACAGGCCGGTCAGCCCTCATTTATTACAACAACCATTTAAACCTTGTGTCTCTTCAACCTTTCGATCGTGCCCCACCATTGCAAGAAGCACACCCACCACGACAAATTCTTAGAGGGTATCCTGCGTGGCTCCAATGGCGCTTCGAGCGGCTGCCAACGACGAGCAGCAGTTCACCATGCATGCCGTGGTGGACACCCACAGAAGGTTCACGAAGCTCTCGGTGGTGTACACCAACAACCCCATCTGGGTGGAGCACTCCATCCACATCATGGAGCTATTGCTTGTCGAGGAGAAGTACAAGGTGGTCGGGTTCGACCTCGAGTACACCTGCGCTCGTGCCGGGTCTCGTCCCAAGGTCGTCGTCGCCCAGATGTGCGTGTGCAACCACGTCCTAGTCTACCACTACTGCCTGGCCACAAGGCCTTGTGAGCATTTTGCCAGGTTTGTTAACAGCCCCCACTACATGTTCACTACGGTGGACATCACCAGCGATGTAAAGGTGCTCAAGAATTCGGGCATCGCCTGCCAGAATCTTGTCGACATCCAGGGCCAATACAAGATCTAGGGTAGCAACGAGCATGAGAAGGGCTCACTAGTTCACCTCGCCGAGCCCATCATCGACCTTACTACAAAGGCATGAAGGATTCCTGCAACAAGGACAAGCATGCCTAGCACTTGGCCTGGATGGAGAAACTCAACAAATCTCATGTCATGTACGTGTCCAAGGAGGCGTACACGAGCTACGACATGTACAGGCGGATCGTTCACATGAGGAAGTGTCTCCTTACCCAAGACGGTCAGGGATCCTGCCGGAAGGAAAGCAATGGCAAGCGTCGTCGCAACAATAAGTAGATGATTAGATCCTCGTTTCTCCTAGTTTTGTATGCATGTAATTGCTTACTTTGGTGTGTGGAAATGTTATGTGTGTGGTCACTTGTGTAATTATATGCTTAATTTCGTTTTGCAATGCTGTCTTTTTAAGTATATATGTTGACGCTCTATAAGCAGAGAAAATCACATCGCACATGGACTAAACTATGGAACCCATTCGTGATGATTTCATCAATCACTGACAATTGTATATCAGCAATCGTTTGCTCACAACACACATGACTTGTTAACAGGAATCGTCTGTGTTGTTATTGGTCTTCCCACACATTTCCGGTTACAGACCTGTTTGCCGCATATCACACACATCTTGTTAAGTTGAACCATTTCTGTTCTCTTGGCTCAATGCAAACAGTTCATCCGAGTGAACTGTATACCATATATCACACACACCTTCATCTTTCTGCCCGTTTCTGTTGTTCTGCCTCATCTCTAACAGTTTATCTGAGTGAACTGTATGATATATATCGCACACACCTTCATCTAGCTGCCCATTTATTTTGTTCTGCCTCATCGCAAATAGTTCACTGAACTGAACCGTATGTCCCTCATCGCACACACAACTAAAATCTGAACCTTGTTTGATGTATCCTTGATCGCAAACATTTTGCAGCTTTTTAACGGTTATTTTACATCACCGTTTGTGATTAATGTATCGCACACAGTTTTGTCAAACGGTCTCCGATCATAGTGACACATTAGCAGCATCCTGCAGTAGTGATACTTGGGCTTGCCTGTGGGAACTACAAGGCTTACTATGTCTGATCTGATGCCTCTAGTAAACTACATGGAGAGGGGAATGATTGCTAGTTCATCTTTCCTTGCTCAGGGTGGAAGATTGCAATATCTAAATTCTACATTATCATCTCTGCCAATTTTCTTCCTTTGTAGCTTGTTCATCCCACCTGGTATTTTGAAGCGACTACAGAGAATTCAGAGGCAATGTCTTTGGAGGAAGAACATGCAAGAGCCTGCCCCATTATTGGCTTCTTGGGATTTAATTTGCAGGCCCAAGAATAAAGGTGGTTTGGGAATTCTTGACCTTGGTTTTCAGAATGTGGCACTAATGTTGAAGCATGTTAGCAAGTTTCTTAATAAAGCAAATATTCCTTAGGTACAGCTTTTTGGAATTCATATTATCATGAGCTTGTGCCCCAAGGAACAGCCTCATGTGGATCTTTTTGGTGGAAGGACATAAGCAAACTACTGGATCAGTTTAGAGAGGTTTCTTGGGTTGAAATCAATAAAGGAGATACTACACTTTTTTGGCAGGATAAATGGAAGTTTGGTGATTCTGTTCTGCCTCTGCAACACAGATTCCCAAGGCTGTTTTCCTATGTTAAGGATACTTTGGTGTAGTGAAAGAAGGTTTAACTTACTATCATGGTTTCACTTGCCCCTTTCCGGGAAAGCCTACCAAGAGCTTCATCTTTACAAACTCTAATTCCGAATCACGAGAGATAGTCTGATTTGAAGGATGTTTGGTCCTGGCATGGCACTAGTAAACCTTTCACTCCCAAGCAGCTCTATACTTCTAGGTTTTTACACTATACTTTCAACCCTCTTCTGCTTTGGATTTGGAAGAGTTGCTGCACCATGAAAATAAAAGTTTTTTCTTGGATGCTCATTATGGATAGATTAAACACCAAGGATATGGTGGAAAGATTGCATTGGCATATTGATGATGGAGTTAATTGTGTGCTCTGCCCAACACACACAAGGGAAGACAGAGATCATCTATTCTTTAATTGCAACTTCAGTCAGAGGGTTTGGAACTACTTACAGGTTAACTGGTCTGCTGGGAATGAAATGGGCTAGATTGCCCTAAATGTTAAAAGGAACTTTGCAAAGCCATTTTTTGCTGAGGTGGTTTTCACAACTTGTTGGAATATTTGGTTCATCATGAATGGGAAAGTTTTCAGGCAAGAGAGGCCAAGTTTTAACAAATGGAGAGGGGCTTTTATCCATGACATGTATCTTATTTCTCATAGAATTAAGGTGAGGCATAAAGAGGATCTGGTTAGATGGGTCTCTTTCCTCCCCCCCATAAATGTTTTCTTCTTTTTGTAGTTTGTATTAGGTTAGTCTCCTCCCTTTACTCCTGGTTACTTCTGGTAACCTTTGTACATTTTGTAATTCCATTTTTTAATAAATAAGGTTGTAGGGGGTTTCCCTACAGTATCCAGTCAAAAAAATCTATGAGATTGCAAATCACTCACATCTTGAGCAATCTCTACATCACCAAATATCTGTGCTTTGGTTGTTGAAAGCAAGGAAGCATGAACTCACTCAACATATCCTTTGACTATTTAAATATATCAAATTTCAGATTGTCAATTTGGATACACAAGTGCTATTCCTTGCAAGACTAACCCATGTAGCAAGATGAATTTGAACTCCAAAGGATGCTTCCAACTCTTGATGGACTACATCAGCCTTGAGCATCCAACACAAGTTCAACTACATGATCAAGATCAACACCACAACCCAAGGTATATCATTCCATCTTAGAGAAGCTTTACTCGAAGTCATGAGTTAAAGCAACTCAACAAGATGTGAATGCATCTAAATTGCTTAAATGAAATATGGCAACCCCGTTTTGAGCTTAAACGATGAGTATGACCTACGATCAAGTGATCTCACTTGACTCCTAAGTCAATATACTCTAACATAGGTGACTTTGTCACCGACCACCTCTAGATGAAGTTCTCTAGTGTTCTTTTGAATATTGTATTTCCATTGCATGTTTTCTTGCTATTGTGTTTCCCTTATAAATTAAAAAAAACTTCATCTAGATCTCTTTTGATTTCTGTTTCATGTGTCTCTGTACCTAAGTTTAATTCATTGCACATCTTTATGAAAATTCCTTGAAAATCTTTATGAATTTTGATTTGCAAAGTGAGCTGAGTTGACAAATTTTCCTCTACATTGAACACAGTTCCACCGGTCCAAGCCCATCGGCCAGACCGAAACACAAGGTTTCCTTGTACACAGTTCATCGTTACAACTGACCCGGACTAACTCGGTCTCACCGATGAGCACCTTCAGTGGCTCTACTATCTCGGGGTTGATTGCTTGTATCTGCATTAGTATTTCCCCAAAGAGGAGAGGATGATGCAGCACAACAACTATAAGTATTTCCCTCAGTTATGAAACCAAGGTTATCAATCCAGTAGGAGAACCAAGCAACACTATGTAAACGGTACCTGCACACAAAGAACAAATACTTGCAACCCAACGTGTAAGAGGGGTTGCCAACCCCTCCTCGGTATTGAGATAGATTAAATTGTATGATATTTGATAAATAGATCCGACAACTTGACGAAACTTCTCACGGATCCACCCATACCATCCTGGCCCTTCTCCTTGTCCTGCTTCTTGTACTCAGCTTCCTGTTTCTCAACTAGCTGTTCAACTTGACGACACTCCTGGAGGTCATGACCCTTAGTACAGTTGATCTTGCAGTATGGCCCATCAGATTTACCGGCCTTCTCCCCTGCCGCAACAATCTAGCAACCAGCGCATGCTGCTACTTCCTTGGTGGTGCTTCTCATCTTGGTTTTCTTGGCAGGGCTGGACGATATGTCTCCAATATATCTATAATTTTTTATTGTTCCATGCTATTAAAGTATCATTCCTGGATGTTTTATACTCTTTTGCTAGCAACTTTATATCATTTTTTGGGACTAACCTATTGACATAGTGCTCAGTGCTAGTTGTTGTTTTCTGCTTATTTTTACTTTGTAGAATATCAATACCAAATGAAGTCCAAATGCCACGAAAGTTTTTGGAGATTTTTTTCTGGACAGAAGACACCCAAGGAGCCAAGGAAGTGCACAAAAGGAGGCCCATGAGCCTACTAGGCACCAGGGTGCACCCTGGTGGGTAGTGGAGCCCATGGGAGGCTTCTCCACCGACTATCATCTCTATAATTACTCTAAAATCCCAAAAACTCGAGACGACGAAACACAATTCGAGCCGCGGCAAGTTCCAAAACCACGAGATCCAATCTAGAGGCCTTTTCCGGCACTCTACCGGAGGGGTCAACGATCACAAAGGGGTTCTTCATCATCACCACAGACCTACGGGTCCATAGGCAGTAGCTAGATGGATTCTTCTCCCTTTTTGATCTTCAATACAATGTTCACCTCAATGTTCTTGGAGATCTATTTGATGTAATGACTTTTCGCAGTGTGTTTGTTGGAATCCGATGAATTGTGAGTTTATGGTTAGTTCTATCGATGAATATTATTTGCGTCTTTGTTGAACTCTCTTATGCATGATTGTTATAGCCTCATATTTCTTCTCTGAAACTTTGGTTTGGTTTGGCCAACTAGATTGATTTTTCCTGCCATGGGAAGAGGTGCTTTGTGATGTGTTCGATCATGCAGTGCTCAACCTCAGTGAAAGAAAGAGACATGATGTCACGCCCAATATGCGACCCTATCCAAAAGGAACTCGAAGGTCCCACCAAGGGTAGACCCGCATATTGGAACGCTTTTGCAAGGTGGATATCATTACATCAACATTACATAATAGATGGGGATACATACAAAAGGCATACAATGTCACATGAATACAACAATACAACATACAAGAACAACATCCGACTACGGATGGATCATAAATAGAAACTCAAACAATATCCTCCCTGCTAGCCCAGGCTGCCGACCTGGAACCTATCCCCTGATCGAAGAAGCAGAAGAAGAACTCAACGCAAGCAAGCATCGCTCTCGCGTCATGATCATCGGATAACCTGTACCTGCAACTGTTGTTGTAGTAACCTGTGAGCCACGAGGACTCAGCAATCCCATTACCATGGGTATCAAGACTAGCAAAGCTTAAAGGGAAAGGAAGGGGTAAAGTGGTGAGGTTGCAGCAGCGGCTAAGCATGATATGGTGGCTAACATACGCAAATGAGAGCGAGAAGAGAAAGAAAGGAACGGTCGTGAAGCTAGCATTGATCAAGAGGTGATCCTGAACACCTACTTACGTCAAACATAACACAGAAACCGTGTTCACTTCCCGGACTCCGCCGAGAAGAGACCATCATGGCTACACACTCGGTTGATGCGTTTTAATTCAGATCTGGTGTCAAGTTATCTACAACCGGACGTTAACAAATTCCCATCTGCCACATAACCGCGGGCACGGCTCTCGAAAGTTTAAACCCTGCAGGGGTGTCCCAACTTAGCCCATGACAAGCTCTCGCGATCAACGAAGGAATAGACCTTCTCCCAGGAAGACCCGATCAGTCTCGGAATCCCGGTTTACAAGACATTTCGACAATGGTAAAACAAGACCAGCAAGACCTCCCAGCGTGCCGACATCCTGATAGTAGCCGCGCGTATCTCGTCTCCGGCCACGACCGGATGAGCAGTACGTACAACTAGAACCAGCCCTCAAGTTTCCCCGAGGTGGCGCTGCAAGTGGCTCTAGTTTGGACCAACACTTAGACAAGCATTGGCCCGGGGGGCTGAATAAAGATGACCCTTGGGTTAATTACTCCCAAGGGAAAAATATAGGTGGTGGTGAGGCAAATGGTAAAACCAATGTTGGGCCTTGCTGGAGGAGTTTTATTCAAAGCGAACTGTCAGGGGGGTCCCATAAATCACCCGACCGCGTTAGGAACGCAAAATCTGGGAACATAACACCGGTATGACGGAAACTAGGGCGGCAAACATGGAACAAAACACCAGGCATAAGGCCGAGCCTTCCACCCTTTACCAAGTATATAGATGCATTAATAATATAAGAGATATTGTGATATCCCAACATAAAACCCTGTCCACCATGGAGAAATCTTCAACTTCACCTGCAACTAGCAACGCTATAAGAGGGGCTGAGCAAAGCGGTAACATAGCCAAGCAATGGTTTGCTAGGAAATGTGTCAAAGGTTAGAGGTTCATGGCAATATGGGATGGCTTGATAAACAGGTAATAGGTAGCGCAGCAATAGCGATAGAACGAAGCAACTAGCATAGCAATGATAGTAGTGAGATCCAGGGTAGCGGTCATCTTGCCTGAAATCCCGCTAGGAAGAAGAACGAGTCCATGAAGAAGATGAAGCCACAAAGACAAACCACACGTAGACGAACGAATCCTCACGATCGCAACGAAACGGGAACTATCGAGAAGAAGCACACAACATAGTAAACACACCACACATGAACAAGACATGATGCACAACAAGCATGATGCATGACAAAGCTACATGAATCTACTCATGGCAAGAGATGATGCAAACAAGACCAACACATCAAGGCAAGTTTAAATGAGGCCGGAAACAACATATAACAACTCCGGTAAGTCCTCATATGCAAATTTCGAAATTGGTCCAGAACTGAATATACCTTATGTTCAAGTTGTTAAACAGCAAGTTAAGATGCACCAAGATGATCTACACGAAATTCTAGTCAAGTTACATATAAAGTTCATTAGATTTCGAGCTACGGCCTAGAAGATATGAGCAAAACAAGTTAAGCATGGCATTGATGCAAAATGCACCCAAACATCAAGCAAACACCTCAAAACAAGGATACAACATGGTAATATGAAGCTACATGCAAAATCAAGCAAGTTTCATATAAAGCACACTCAAAACGGAGCAACGATGCAACACATACACTCTATACAAGTCATAGCAACAATCTGTCCATAACAGCAACTAGGCATCTTACAAGCATCAAAACAATATGCTACAGCACCCAAACATATTAACAAAAGGCATGGGCATGAAGTACACGTAAAGCACTACAAAACATGAACACTGAGCTATCTCCAGAAATCTCTAGAACATGCTCAAAAGGACATGGGAAGATTGCAAATAATAACAGTTTCAGACTTTGCAGAAATAACATCAGGTTGCAATGTTTAGAGCTATCAAACAACATGTTACAGGAACATATCATGGCAAACAAGGGCATGGCATGAATCTACTAATTGCATAGATCAAAAGACCCTTACTGACCATGAGCCAAAAAGGAACCGAAGATAAGATGGCACCCATGTAAACATGGCAAGTTATCTTACAGATTCAAACATGGAAGGAACAACAATAAGTAGGCATGTTGGTGAGCTTGAACCACTCACCACAGAGCAATACATGGCATGGCAAGGCAACCAACAGTAAGAAGGCATGTTTATGAAGCTAAGCATGGCAAGAACAAGTTCATAGGGTGCATGGATCACTAGGAAAACACATGGGAACAAGTGAACTTAAGGTTAACAGGTTGACAGCAACAATATCAAGAAACTTTAGAGCAAGATTACAACATGTTCCAGTAGGCTATAATTGCAACCAAGGGCATGAATGGATAGAGCATAACATGTAGATCAAAACATGTTTATAGAACATCTCCAGATTATGCATAGAATGATTAGTAGAAGCATGTTTACATAGCAACAAAATATAACAGAATCTGTCAGGAAAATAGCAACAGCAACTACACTACTTAGCAAGGTTGATGCACTCAGCACACAACTCACAAAAATACATGGTTGGCACCACTTGAAAGATGGCATGGCATAGATCAACATACATGTAGACATCAACATCATAGGATGCACACATCAATCATGGCAAAAATGATAAATGAGCAAGTTATAACAGTTTCAGCAGATTAACATCAACATGCACACCTCCAACAGCATTTCGGGCATCAAGATGAGCTCGAATGAAAATGATGCAATGGAATGAAATGAAGTACTCGTCGAGACGAACAATTTGACATATTACACGCACGAAACGGAGCTACGGATGCAGAGACGTGATGCGATGAACATGGCATGTTTATGCAAGAAAACTGGGACTTAGTGGATTTCGGGGCAACCTCCAGATTTGCACGGATTACGAGGCGGCGGCGCGAGCTCGCCGGAGAGGTCGCCGGAGATGACGGGGAGGCGGATCCGTGGCCGGGGAGAGCTCCTCCGGCCGGATCTCGCCGGATCCGGCACGGGGCGGCGAGGAGGCGCGGGGCCGGGGCTCCCGGAGCACGGTACGGAGGAGCGGAGCCGGCGGGCGGCCGGAGCGGCTCCGGCCGGCGAGGGAGCTGGCGGCGGCGGAGTCGAGAGACGGCGACGACCGGCGCCGGGACGCAACGGCGGCGGCGGCCGCGGCCAGGCGCGACAGCGCGCGGGGCAGAGCGGGGCTGCGACGGCGGGCGGTGGCCGGCGGCGGCGACGCGGCGCAGGCGGCGGCGCGGGCGAGGTGGACGAGCCCGGCGGCGGCGGCGGAGGCGGGCCCCGCGGGCCCGGCGTGGGCTCGCGGGCCGGCGGCGGTGGGGACGACGCAGAGGGCGACGTGGCGCGCTGCGATTGGGCGAGGGCGAGGGCGGACATGTCCGGGCGTGGGCGGACGTGTCCGGTGGCGGCGGGGGCGATTTGATCTAGGGTTTTGATCCGAAAAATGGAGGAGGAGGACGTTTTTATAGGTAGAGGGAGCTAGGAGAGTCCAAATGAGGAGCGGTTTTCGGCCACGCGATCGTGATCGAACGACCAAGAGCATGGAAGGGAGTTTTGTGGGTTTTGGGCCACTTTGGAAGGGGTGTTGGGCTGCAAACAAAAGAGGGCTTTGCGGTTACCCGGTTAACCGTTGGGGTACCAAACGACCTCCAAATGGCACGAAACTTGACAGGCGGTCTACCGGTGCTAAACCAAGGCCGCTTGGCAAACCTCGGGCCATTCCGAGAAAGTTTAACACCCACTCACAACGAGAGACAAAAGGGGGACGCCGGGGGACATAGGAGTGCCGGATTGCAAAACGGACAACGGGGAAAAGGCTCGGATGCATGAGACAAAAAAGTATGCAAAATGAAATGCACATGATGACATGATATGAAATGCATATGATGACATGGCAAAGTGCAACACGCAAGCAAATGACATGGCAACAACGACAAATAACTGGCAGACACCTGGCGCAACGAATCCGGGGCGTTACAACACTCCTCCACTAACAAGATATCTCGTCCCGAGATCTTAGGACCGAGACGGAAGGGAAAAGGGATGAGGTTAAGCAAGAACTCAAGAGAAGAAGCAAAGAATCGAGAGCACTCGAGAAGAAGAGAGGAACGACGAGAATGACGAGAAACACCACCAAAATTACTGAGATACTCCGGAAGAATGAAGAGCTGAAAAGGTTGAGCTGACGATGAAATGATTTGAAATCGATCTTGGAAAAGGCATGTAACTGATGGAATTCATTCTTACATCACACTTGAAAAGAATTTGAGAATAGCTCCGGGGGAATTGGAAGAGTCAGGTAAGATCCTGGGAAAAGACCTGTGGGTTAGGGCCCACTAAAGAAAACACCATTGGAAAGGATTGTTGAAGAGATAGATGATGCACCGGAACAATTGGAATATTTGAATGAGGTGACAACCTCGAATTAATTCGAACACAGACGAATCTCCTGAGATGTCTTGAACTCTGGAAGGATTGAATGGCGAGAGGCCAACAAGCAAGGAAAACACTTGAGCCGAGGGAAAAGAATATGATCAACACCGAATACTTGAATTGAATCCACCGGAAAAGAAAAAGAGATGAAGAATGACGAACGAGACGAGAATTCACCGGTTGAGATAATTGATGAAAGACTGAAGGGGTTCCGCACAAATGGAATTGATGCTCGAAAAAGACACAGACTCCGAGAAGAAGAGGGTGGGAGGGCAGAAAACAAAGAAACTTGGAAGGGGAAACCGACGAATATCTTGAAGAGAAAACACCAGTTGCAATCATTGAAGAAAGAAAGCAACGACTTCGCATGAGTAGGATGGATAGTCAATTACGGACTCCGGATTCGAGAAGAAGAAGGGAGGGCAGGTGGGAAAAACAAGGACAACTTCGGACAGGGAAACAACAACGATGTCGGAGGAAGAACTGAGGATTGAACTTGGCAAAGATGAAGAGGCTCGAGTCAACTTGACGAGAAATGCACCGGATGAAAGAGGATGGACAACTCATGAAACTAACCACGTGATCCTAAAGAAAAATTTGAATGGGAAGAGGAGTAATTCAAAACACCTACGTCAAGCTTCCTCACCAGAGCGACGAAGGGGCTGAGGGGTAAAAAGAATTCCTACTCTCTGATATAACTAGACTCCAAAATCAGTTTTCTTCTAGACTCAACAACGGCCAAACTACACGATCAATCAAGGGGGCTCCTAGGGTCGGTCGAGGCTCTGATACCAACTTGTCACGCCCAATATGCGACCCTATCCAAAAGGAACTCGAAGGTCCCACCAAGGGTAGACCCGCATATTGGAACACTTTTGCAAGGTGGATATCATTACATCAACATTACATAATAGATGGGGATACATACAAAAGGCATACAATGTCACATGAATACAACAATACAACATACAAGAACAACATCCGACTACGGATGGATCATAAATAGAAACTCAAACAATATCCACCCTGCTAGCCCAGGCTGCCGACCTAGAACCTATCCCCTGATCGAAGAAGCAGAAGAAGAACTCAACGCAAGCAAGCATCGCTCTCGCGTCATGATCATCGGATAACCTATACCTGCAACTGTTGGTGTAGTAACCTGTGAGCCACGAGGACTCAGCAATCCCATTACCATGGGTATCAAGACTAGCAAAGCTTAAAGGGAAAGGAAGGGGTAAAGTGGTGAGGTTGCAGCAGCGGCTAAGCATGATATGGTGGCTAACATACGCAAATGAGAGCGAGAAGAGAAACAAAGGAACGGTCATGAAGCTAGCAATGATCAAGAGGTGATCCTGAACACCTACTTACGTCAAACATAACGCAGAAACCGTGTTCACTTCCCGGACTCCGCCGAGAAGAGACCATCACGGTTACACACTCGGTTGATGCGTTTTAATTCGGATCTGGTGTCAAGTTATCTACAACCGGACATTAACAAATTCCCATCTGCTACATAACCGTGGGCACGGCTCTCGAAAGTTTAAACCCTGCAGGGGTGTCCCAACTTAGCCCATGACAAGCTCTCGCGATCAACGAAGGAATAGACCTTCTCCCATGAAGACCCGATCAGTCTCGGAATCCCGGTTTACAAGACATTTCGACAATGGTAAAACAAGACCAGCAAGACCTTCCGGCGTGCCGACATCCTGATAGTAGCCGCGCGTATCTTGTCTCCGACCACGACCGGATGAGCAGTACATACAACTAGAACCAGCCCTCAAGTTTCCCCGAGGTGGCGCTGCAAGTGGCTCTAGTTTGGACCAACACTTAGACAAGCATTGGCCCGGGGGGCTGAATAAAGATGACCCTTGGGTTAATTACTCCCAAGGGAAAAATATAGGTGGTGGTGAGGCAAATGGTAAAACCAATGTTGGGCCTTGCTGGAGGAGTTTTATTCAAAGCAAACTGTCAGGGAGGTCCCATAAATCACCTGACCGCGTTAGGAACGCAAAATCCAGGAACATAACACCGGTATGACAGAAACTAGGGCGGCAAGAGTGGAACAAAACACTAGGCATAAGGCCGAGCCTTCCACCCTTTACCAAGTATATAGATGCATTAATAATATAAGAGATATTGTGATATCCCAACATAAAACCCTGTCCACCATGGAGAAATCTTCAACTTCACCTGCAACTAGCAACGCTATAAGAGGGGCTGAGCAAAGTGGTAACATAGCCAAGCAATGGTTTGCTAGGAAATGTGTCAAAGGTTAGAGGTTCATGGCAATATGGGATGACTTGATAAACAGGTAATAGGTAGCACATCAATAGCGATAGAACGAAGCAACTAGCATAGCAATGATAGTAGTGAGATCCAGGGTAGCGGTCATCTTGCCTGAAATCCCGCTAGGAAGAAGAACGAGTCCATGAAGAAGATGAAGCCACGAAGACGAACCACACGTAGACGAACGAATCCTCACGATCGCAACGAAACGGGAACTATCGAGAAGAAGCACACAACATAGTAAACACACCACACATGAACAAGACATGATGAACAACAAGCATGATGCATGACAAAGCTACATGAAGCTACTCATGGCAAGAGATGATGCAAACAAGACCAACACATCAAGGCAAGTTTAAATGAGGCCGGAAACAACATATAACAACTCCGGTAAGTCCTCATATGCAAATTTCCAAATTGGTCCAGAACTGAATAAACCTTATGTTCAAGTTGTTAAACAGCAAGTTAAGATGCACCAAGATGATCTACACGAAATTCTAGTCAAGTTACATATAAAGTTCATTAGATTTGGAGCTACAGCCTAGAAGATATGAGCAAAACAAGTTAAGCATGGCATTGATGCAAAATGCACCCAAACATCAAGCAAACACCTCAAAACAATGATACAACATGGTAATATGAAGCTACATGCAAAATCAAGCAAGTTTCATATAAAGCACACTCAAAACGGAGCAACGGTGCAACACATACACTCTATACAAGTCATAGCAACAATCTGTCCATAACAGCAACTAGGCATCTTACAAGCATCAAAACAATATGCTACAGCACCCAAACATATTAACAAAAGGCATGGGCATGAAGTACACGTAAAGCACTACAAAACATGAACACTGAGCTATCTCCAGAAATCTCTAGAACATGCTCAAAAGGACATGGGAAGATTGCAAATAATAACAGTTTCAGACTTTGCAGAAATAACATCAGGTTGCAATGTTTAGAGCTATCAAACAACATGTTACAGGAACATATCATGGCAAACAAGGGCATGGCATGAATCTACTAATTGCATAGATCAAAAGACCCTTACTGACCATGAGCCAAAAAGGAACCGAAGATAAGATGGCACCCATGTAAACATGGCAAGTTATCTTACAGATTCAAACATGGAAGGAACAACAATAAGTAGGCATGTTGGTGAGCTTGAACCACTCACCACAGAGCAATACATGGCATGGCAAGGCAACCAACAGTAAGAAGGCATGTTTATGAAGCTAAGCATGGCAAGAACAAGTTCATAGGGTGCATGGATCACTAGGAAAACACATGGGAACAAGTGAACTTAAGGTTAACAGGTTGACAGCAACAATATCAAGCAACTTTAGAGCAAGATTACAACATGTTCCAGTAGGCTATAATTGCAACCAAGGGCATGAATGGATAGAGCATAACATGTAGATCAAAACATGTTTATAGAACATCTCTAGATTATGCATAGAATGATTAGTAGAAGCATGTTTACATAGCAACAAAATATAACAGAATCTGTCAGGAAAACAACAACAACAACTACTCTACTTAGCAAGCTTGATGCACTAAGCACACAACTCACAAAAATACATGGTTGGCACCACTGGAAAGATGGCATGGCATAGATCAACATACATGTAGACATCAACATCATAGGATGCACACATCAATCATGGCAAAAATGATAAATGAGCAAGTTATAACAGTTTCAGCAGATTAACATCAATATGCACACTTCCAACAGCATTTCGGGCATCAAGATGAGCTCAAATGAAAATGATGCAATGGAATGAAATGAATTACTCGTCGAGACGAACAATTTGACATATTACACGCACGAAACGGAGCTATGGATGAAGAGATGTGATGCGATGAACATGGCATGTTTATGCAAGAAAACTGGGACTTAGTGGATTTCGGGGCAACCTCCAGATTTGCACGAATTACGAGGCGGCAGCGCGAGCTCGCCGGAGAGGTCGCCGGAGATGACGGGGAGGCAGATCCGTGGCCGGGGAGAGCTCCTCCGGCCGGATCTCGCCCGATCCGGCGCGGGGCGGCGAGGAGGCGCGGGGCCGGGGCTCCCGGAGCGCGGGACGGAGGAGCGGAGCCGGCGGGCGGCCGGAGCGGCTCCGGCCGGCGAGGGAGCTGGCGGCGGCGGAGTCGAGAGACGGCGACAACCGGCACCGGGGCGCAACGGCGGCGGCGGCCGCGGCCAGGCGCGACAGCGCGCGGGGCAGAGCGGGGCTGCGACGGCGGGCGGCGGGCGGCGGCGGCGACGCGGCGCAGGCGGCGGCGCGAGCGAGGCGGACGAGCCCGGCGGCGGCGGCGGAGGCGGGCCCCGCGGGCCCGGCGCGGGCTCGCGGGCTGGCAGCGGCGGGGACGACGCAGAGGGCGACATGGCGCGCTGCGATTGGGCGAGGGCGAGGGCGGACATGTCCGGGCGCGGGCGGACGTGTCCGGTGGCGGCGGGGGCGATTTGATCTAGGGTTTTGATCCGAAAAATGGAGGAGGAGGACGTTTTTATAGGTAGAGGGAGCTAGGAGTGTCCAAATGAGTTGCGGTTTTCGGCCACGCGATCGTGATCGAACGACCAAGAGCATGGAGGGGAGTTTTGTGGGTTTTGGGCCACTTTGGAAGGGGTGTTGGGATGCAAACAAAAGAGGGCTTTGCGGTTACCCGGTTAACCGTTGGGGTACCAAACGACCTCCAAATGGCACGAAACTTGACAGGCGGTCTACCGGTGCTAAACCAAGGCTGCTTGGCAAACCTCGGGCCATTACGAGAAAGTTTAACACCCACTCACAACGAGAGACAAAAGGGGGACGCCGGGGGACATAGGAGTGCCGGATTGCAAAACGGACAACGGGGAAAAGGCTCGGATGCATGAGACGAACACGTATGCAAAATGAAATGCACATGATGACATGATATGAAATGCATATGATGACATGGCAAAGTGCAACACGCCAGCAAATGACATGGCAACAACGATGAATAACTGGCAGACACCTGGCGCAATGAATCCGGGGCGTTACACATGACACGCGTATATTATTGCCACTAAGGATAAAAAGATGGGTCTGTTATTCCTACATGAATAGATCTTGTCTACATCATGTCATTGTTCTTATTATATTACTTCGTTTTTCCATGAACTTAATACACTAGATGCATGCTGGATAGCGGTCGATGTGTGGAATAATAGTAGTAGATGCAGGCAGGAGTCAGTCTACTAATCTAGGGCATGATGCCTTGCTACCTCTTGAGCACTGCGTCGGTTTTCCCTTGAAGAGGAAAGGGTGATGCAGCAAAGTAGCGTAAGTATTTCCCTCAGTTCTGAGAACCAAAGTATCGATCCAGTAGGAGGCTCCATGCAAGTCCCTCGTACCTACACAAACAAGCAAGAACCTCGCAACCAACGCGATAAAGGGGTTGTCAATCCCTTCACGGTCACTTGCGAAGTGAGATCTGATAGAGATAATAAGATAAGATAAATATTTTTGGTATTTTTATGAATAGATTGGAAAGTAAAGATTGCAAAATAAAGTAGATCGGAAACTTATATGACGGAAAATAGACCCGGGGGCCATAGGTTTCACTAGCGGCTTCTCTCAAGATAGCATAAATATTACGATGGGTGAAAAAATTGCTGTCAAGCAATTGATAGAAAAGTGCATAGTTATGACAATATCTAGGCATTATCATGTATATAGGCATCACGTCCGCGACAAGTAGATCGAAACGATTCTGCATCTACTACTATTACTCCACACATCGACCACTATCCAGCATGCATCTAGAGTATTAAGTTCATAAGAACAGAGTAAACCCCGTCTTTTTATCCTCGATGGCAACAATACAATACGTACCTTGCTGCCCCCGCTGTCACTGGGAAAGGACACCGCAAGATTGAACCCAAAGCTAAGCACTTCTCCCATTAAAAGAAAGATCAATCTAGTAGGCCAAACCAAAATGATAATTCGAAGAGACTTGCAAAGATAAAAAATCATACATAAAAGAATTCAGAGGAGATTCAAATATTTCTCATAGATAAACTTGATCATAAACCCACAATTCATTGGATCTCGACAAACACACCGCAAAAAGAGTTACATCGAATAGATCTCCAAGAAGATCAAGGAGAACATTGTATTGAGATTCAAAGAGAGAGAAGAAGCCATCTAGCTAATAACTATGGACCCAATGGTCTGTGGTAAACTACTCAAAACTCATCGGAGAGGCTATGGTGTGGATGTAGAAGCCCTCCGTGATCGATTCCCCCTCCGGCGGAGCGCCGGAAAAAGCTCCAAGATGGGATCTCCCGGGTACAGAAGGTTGCGGCGGTGGAAATAGGGTTTCGTGGTGCTCCTAGATGTTTTCGGGGTACATAGATATATATCGGTCAGGGGAACCACGAGGGGCCCACGTAGGTGGGGGCGCGCCCACCCCCTAGGGCGCGCCCTGGACCCTCGTGGCCGCCTCGGTTACTTCCTGACGTCCACTCCAAGTCTCCTGGATTGCGTTTGTTCCAAAAATAACTCTCCTGAAGGTTTCATTCCGTTTGGACTCCGTTTGATATTCCTTTTCTGCGGAACAACGAAATAGGCAAGAAAACATCAATATGGGTTGGGCCTCCGATTAATAGGTTAGTCCCAAAAATGATATAAAAGTGTATAGTAAAGCCCATAAACATCCAAAACAGGTAATATAATAGTATGGAACAATCAAAAATTATAGATACGTTGGAGATGTATCAAGCATCCCCAAGCTTAATTCCTGCTCGTCCTCGAGTAGGTAAATGATAAAAACAGAATTTTTGATGTGGAATGCTACCTTGCATAATTCTCAATGTAATTTTCTTTATTGTGGCATGAATGTTCAGATCTAAATGGTTCAAGATAAAAGTTCATATTGACATAAGAGTAATAATACTTCAAGCATACTAACAAAGTAATCATGTCTTCTCAAAATAACATGGCCAAAGAAAGTTATCCCTACAAAATCATATAGTCTGGCTATGCTCTACCTTCATCACACAAAATATTTAAATCTTGCACAACCCTGGTTTTAGCCAAGCAATTGTTTCATACTTTAGTATTCTCAAACTTTCTCAATCTTCACGCAATACATGAGCATGAGCCATGGATATAGCACTATATGTGGAATAAGATGGTGGTTGTGGAGAAGACAAAAAAGGAGAAGTTAGTCTCACATCAACTAGGCGTATCAATGGGCTATGGAGATGCCCATTAATAGATATCAATGTGAGTGAGTAGGGATTGCCATGCAACGGATGCACTAGAGCTATAAGTGTATGAAAGCTCATCAAAAGAAACTAAGTGGGTGATACGACTCCGTCGTATCTATAATTTTTGATTGTTCCATGCCAATACTATTCACTTTCATATACTTTTTGGCAACTTTTTATATTATTTTTGGGACTAACTTATTGATCCAGTGCCCAGTGCCAGTTCCTGTCTGTTGCATGTTTTTTGTTTCGCAGAAACCCAATATCAAACGGAGTCCAAATGGGATGAAAACGGACGGAGATTTTTTTGGAATATTTATGATTTTTGGAAAGTAAAATCAACGCGAAACGGTGTCCGAGGTGGTCACGAGGTAGGGGGGCGCGCCCTAGCCCCCCCAGGAGCGCCCCTGACCCTCATGGTCCACTCGTAAGGTGGTTGATGCTCTTATTTTGGCGCAAGAAAGATAATTTTATGAGAAAGATCTGGGCGAAAGATTCACCCCAATCGGAGTTACGGATCTCCAGATATAAAGGAAACGGTGAAGGGGTAGAATCAGAGAACGCAGAAACAGAGAGATAGATCCAATCTCGGAGGGGCTCTCGCCCTTACCACGCCATGGGAGCCGAGGACCAAAGGGGAAACCCTTCTCCCATCTAGGGAGGAGGTCAAGGAAGAAGAAGAAGAAGGGGGGCCCTCTCCCCTTGCTTTCGGTGGCGTCGGAACGCCGCCGGGGGCCATCATCATCACCGCGATCCCCACCAACACCTCCGGCATCTTCACCAACATATCCATCACCTTACCCGTTCTATCTACAGCGGTCCACTCTCCCGCAACCCGCTGTACCCTCTACTTGAACAATGTGCTTTATGCTTCATATTATTATCCAATGATGTGTTGCCATCTTATGATGTCTGAGTAGATTTTCGTTGTCCTATCGGTGATTGATGAATTGCTATGATTGGTTTGAGTTGCATGTTTTATTATTGGTGTTGTCCAATGGTTCCCTCCGTGTCGTGCAAGCGTGAGGGATTCCCTCTGTAGGGTTTGCAATATGTTTATGATTTGCTTATGGTGGGTGGCATGAGTGACAGAAGCACAGACCCGACTAAGTAGGTTGTTTGCGTATGGGATAAAAGGGGACTTGATACTTTAATGCTATGGTTGGATTTTACCTTAATGAATCTTTAGTAGTTGCGTATGCTTGCTAGAGTCCCAATCATAGTCAATTGCTTAGGGACAATTCCACAACTCCTACCACCACTTTTCCACACTCGCTATATTTACTTTATTGTTCCTTATCTAAACAGCCCCTAGTTTATAATTACGTGTTCTTTACTTTGTTGCAAGCCTACCCAAAAACACCTACAAAGTACTTCTAGTTTCATACTTGTTCTAGGTAAAGCGAACGTCAAGCGTGCGTAGAGTCGTATCAGTGGCCGATAGGACTTGAGAGAGTATTTGTTCTACCTTTAGCTCCTCGTTGGGTTTGACACTCTTACTTATCGAAAGAGGCTACAACTATCCCGTATACTTGCGGGTCATCAGTGGGTGTGCATCCAACTTGCTCGCTCACGAAGACCTAGGGCAATTTGAGGAAGCCCATCATTGGAATATACAAGCCAAGTTCTATAATGAAAAATTCCCACTAGTATATGAAAGTGACAACATAGGAGACTCTCTATCATGAAGATCATGGTGCTACTTTGAAGCACAAGTGTGGAAAAGGATAGTAACATTGTCCCTTCTCTCTTTTTCTCTCATTTTTTATTTTGGTGGGCTTCTTTGGCCTCTTTTTTTTATTTGGGCTTCTTTGGCCTCTTTTATTTTTCATAAAGTCCGGAGTCTCATCCCGGCTTGTGGGAGAATCATAGTCTCCATCATCCTTTCCTCACTTGGGACAATGCCCTAATAATGAAGATTATCACACTTTTATTTACTTACAACTCAATACTTAGAACAAAATATGACTCTATGTGAATGCCTCCGGCGGTGTACCGGGATATGTAATGAATCAAGAGTGACATGTATGAAAGAATTATGAACGGTGGCTTTGCCACAAATACGATGTCAACTACATGATCATGCAAAAGCAATATGACAATGATGATCTGTGTCATAAATAATGGAACGGTGGAAAGTTGCATGGCAATATATCTAGGAATGGCTATGGAAATGCCATAATAGGTAGGTATGGTGGCTGTTTTGAGGAAGGTATATGGTGCGTGTATGGTACCGGCGAAAGTTGTGCGGCACAAGAGAAGCTAGCAATGGTGGAAGGGTGAGAGTGCATATAATCCATGGACTCAACATTAGTCATGAAGAACTCATATAATTGTTGCAAAAATCTACAATTTATCAAAACAAAGTACTACGCGCATGCTCCTAGGGGAAGGGTTGGTAGGAGTTAACCATCGCGCGACCCCGACCTCCACACGTAAGGAAGACAATCAATAAATAAATCATGCTCCAACTTCATCACATAACAGTTCACCATACGTGCATGCTTCGGGAATCACAAACTTTTAACACAAGTATTCCTCAAATTCGCAACTACCCAACTAGCATGACTCTAATATTACCATCCTTATATCTCAAAACAATCATCAAGCATCAAATTGATCATAGCGTTCAATGCACTCTATATGATAGTTTTAATTATACCCAACTTGGATGCCCATCATATTAGGACTAATTTTATAACCACAGAAAATACCATGCTATTCTAAAGGACTCTCAAAATAATATAAGTGAAGCATGAGAGATCAATAATTTCTACAAAATGAAACCACCTCCGTGCTCTAAAAAGATATAAGTGAAGCACTAGAGCAAAATTTGCTAGCTCAAAAGATATAAGTGAAGCACATAGAGTATTCTAATAAATTCCAAATCATGTGTGTCTCTCCCAAAAGGTGTGTACATCAAGGATGATTGTGGTAAACTAAAAAGCAAAGAATCATATCATACAAGATGCTCCAAGAAAAACACATATCATGTGGTGAATAAAAATATAGCTCCAAGTAAAGTTACCGATGGACGAAGGCGAAAGAGGGGATGCCTTCCGGGGCATCCCCAAGCTTAGGCTTTTGGTTGTCCTTGAATTTACCTTGGGGTGCCTTGGGCATCCCCAATCTTAGGCTCTTGCCACTCCTTATTCCATAGTCCATCGAATCTTTACCCAAAACTTGAAAACTTCACAACACAAAACTCAACAGAAAATCTCACGAGCTCCGTTAGTGCAAGAAAGCAAACCACCACTTTAAGGTACTGTAATGAACTCATTCTTTATTTATATTGGTGTCAAACCTACTGTATTCCAACTTCTCTATGGTTCATACCCCCCGATACTAGCCATAGATTCATCAAAATAAGCAAAGAACACACGAAAAACAGAATCTGTCAAAAACAGAACAGTCTGTAGAAATCTGTAACTTTTGAATACTCTGGAACTCTAAACATCCTACAAAAATAGGAAGTCCTAGGAAATTTTTCTATTAATCTACTTCAAAACTAATCAACTAAAAATCACTTTTCTGTGATTTATTAAAATTATTCGCGTGCGCACAATAGTTTCTTTTTTTCAGCAAGATCAAATTAACTATCACCCAAGATGATCCTATAGGTTCTACTTGAAAAAAACACTAATAAAAACATAAAACCACATCTAACCAGAGGCTAGATGAATTATTTATTACTAAACAGGAGCAAAAAGTAAGGAAAAAAATAAAATTGGGTTGCCTCCCAACAAGCGCTATCGTTTAACGCCCCTAGCTAGGCAGAAAAGCAAGAATAGATCTAAGTATTACCATCTTTGTATTCAATTCATAAGTGGCTCTCGTAATACATTCATAAGGTAATTTGATTTCTTTCTAGGAAATTGTTCCATGCCTTTCTTTAACGGAAATTGGAATCTAATATTTCCTTCCTTTATATCAATAATTGCACCAATCATTCTAAGGAAAGGTCTACCAAGAATAATAGGACATGAAAGATTGCAATCTATATCAAGAACGATAAAATCTACGGGCACATAATTACTATTTGCAACAATAAGAACATCATTAATCCTTCCCATAGGTTTCTTAATAGTGGAATCCGCAAGGTGCAAGTTTAAAGAACAATCATCAAATTCACGGAAACCTAGCACATCACATAAAGTTTTTGGAATCGTGGAAACACTAGCACCCAAATCACACAAAGCATAGCATTCATGATCTTTAATTTTAATTTTAATAGTAGGTTCCCACTCATCATAAAGTTTTCTAGGGATAGAAACTTCTAATTCAAGTTTTTCTTCATAAGATTGCACCAAAGCATCAATGATATGTTTGGTAAAAAGCTTTATTTTGACTATAAGCATGAGGAGAATTCAACATGGATTGCAACAAGGAAATAAAATCTACTAAAGAACAATTATCATAATTAAATTCCTTGAGATCCAAAATAGTAAGTTCATTGCTATGTAAAGTTTTGACCTCTCCAATCCCACTTTTACCAATTTTTGCATCAAGATCTAATAACTCCGAATCATTGGGACACCTTTTAACTAAAGTTGACTCATCTCCAGTCCCATGATTATGAAGATTCATATTGCAAAACAAAGATTTAATAGGAGACACATCAATCACTTTTAGATCTTCATCATTATTATCATGAAAACTAGAAGAACACGCTTTTACAAAGCAATCTTTCTTAGCACGCATCCTAGCAGTTCTTTCTTTGCACTCATGAATGGAAATTATCATAGCTTTGAGAGACTCATTGATATCATGCTTAGGTGGAATAGACCTAAGTTTCAAAGAATCAACATCAAGAGAAATTCTATCCACGTTCCTAGCCAACTCATCAATCTTAGGCAATTTTTCTTCAAGCAAAGCATTGAAATTCTTTTGAGAAATCAAAATTCTTTAACACTAACCTCAAAATCAGAGGGAATATTATTAAAATTTCCATAAGAGTTGTTGTAGGAATTACCATAATTATTAGAGAAATTACTAGGAAATGGCCTAGGATTAAAGTTTCCTCTATACACATTGTTACCAAAATTATTCCTACCAACAAAATTCACATCCATAGATTCATTATTATACTCTATCAAAGTAGACAAAGGCATATCATTAGGATCAATAGGAGCACTCTTATCAGCAAACAATTTCATAAGTTCATCCATCTTCCCACTCAAAACATTAATTTCTTCCATCGCATGAACTTTTTTACTAGTAGATCTTTCGGTGTGCCATTGAGAATAATTAACCATAATATTATCTAGGAGTTTAGTAGCTTCTCTAAAGTAATTTCCATAAAAGTGCCTCCCGCGGCCGAATCTAAAAGATTTCTAGAAGCAAAATTCAATCCGGCATAAAAAATTGTATGATCATCCATAAATTTAATCCATGTGTAGGGCAATTGCGAATCATTAATTTCATCCTCTCTCAAGATTGTGCAACATGCTCATGATCAAGTTGCTTAAAATTCATAATATCGTTTCTAAGAGAGATGATCTTAGCGGGAGGAAAATACTTAGAGACAAAAGCATCTTTGCACTTATTCCATGAATCAATACTATTTTTAGGCAAAGACAAAAACCAAGTTTTAGCACGATCTCTAAGTGAAAAAAGAAATAACTTCAAGTTAACAATATCATTATCCATGTCTTTATTTTTTTGCATATCACACAAATCAACAAAGTTGTTTAGATGAGTAGCGACATCTTCACTAGGAAGGCCAGAGAATTGATCTTTCATGACAAGGTTTAACAAAGTAGCATCAATTTCACATGATTCAGCATCGGTAAGAGGAGCAATCGGAGTGCTAAGGAAATCATTATTATTGGTATTGGAAAAGTCACACAATTTAGTATTATCTTGAGCCATCGTGACAAGCAATCAAACACACAAGCACACAAGAGGCAAGCGAAAAGAAGGCGAACGGGAAAGAGAGGGTGAATAAAATGACAAGGGTGAAGTGGGGGAGAGGAAAACGAGAGGCAAATGGCAAATAATGTAATGCGAGGGAGAAGAGTTTGTGATGGGTACTTGGTATGTCTTGACTTGAGCGAAGACCTCCCCGGCAACGGCGCCAGAAATCCTTCTTGCTACCTCTTAAGCACTGCGTTGGTTTTCCCTGGAAGAGGAAAGGGTGATGTAGCAAAGTAGCGTAAGTATTTCCCTCAGTTTTGAGAATCAAGGTATCAATCCAGTAGGAGGCTCCACGCAAGTCCCTCGTACCTACACAAACAAACAAGAACCTCGCAACCAACGCGATAAAGGGGTTGTCAATCCCTTCACGGCCACTTGCAAAAGTGAGATCTGATAAAGATAATAAGATAAGATGAATATTTTGGTATTTTATGATATAGACTGGAAAGTAAAGATTGCAAAATAAAGTAGATCGGAAACTTATATGATGGAAAATAGACCCAGGGGCCATAGGTTTCACTAGTGGCTTCTCTCAAGATAGCATAAGTATTTACGATGGGTGAACAAATTACTGTCAAGCAATTGATAGAAAAGTGCATAGTTATGAGAATACCTAGGCATGATCATGTATATAGGCATCACGTCCGCGACAAGTAGATCGAAACAATTTTGCATCTACTACTATTACTCCACACATCGACCGCTATCCAGCATGCATCTAGAGTATTAAGTTCATAAGAACAGAATAACGCATTAGGCAAGATGACATGATGTATAGGGATAAACTCAAGCAATATGATATAAACCCCATCTTTTTATCCTCGATGGCAACAATACAATACATGCCTTGCTGCCCCCGCTGTCACTGGGAAAGGACACCGCAAGATTGAACCCAAAGCTAAGCACTTCTCCCATTAAAAGAAAGATCACTCTAGTAGGCCAAACCAAACTGATAATTCGAAGAGACTTGCAAAGATAACAAATCATACATAAAAGAATTCAAAGGATAATTCGAAGAGACTTGCAAAGAGACTTGCAAAGAATGCAAAGATCACTCTAAAAAATATTTCTCATAGATAAACTTGATCATAAACCCACAATTCATCAGATCTCGAAAAACACACCGCAAAAAGAGTTACATCGAATAGATCTCCAAGAAGATCAAGGAGAACATTGTATTGAGATTCAAAGAGAGAGAAGAAGCCATCTAGCTAATAACTATGGACCCGAAGGTATGTGGTAAACTACTCACAACTCATCGGAGAGGCTATGGTGTTGATGTAAAAGCCCTCCATGATTGATTCCCCCTCCAGCAGAGTGCCGGAAAAGGCTCCAAGATGGGATCTCCCGGGTACAGAAGGTTGCGGTGGTGGAAATAGGGTTTCGTGGTGCTCTTGGATGTTTTCGTGGTACGTAGATATATATAGGCGAAGGAAGTCAGTCAGGGGAGCCTGGCCCCCTCGTTTACTTCTTGACATCCACTCCAAGTCTCCTGGATTGCGTTTGTTATAAAATAACTCTCCCGAAGGTTTCATTCCGTTTGGACTCCTTTTGATATTACTTTTCTACACAACATTGAACAAAAAAACAGCAATTTGGGTTGGGCCTCCGGTTAATAGGTTAGTCCCAAAAATGATATAAAAGTGTATAGTAAAGCCCATAAACATCCAAAGCAGGTAAAATAATAGCATGGAACAATCAAAAATTATAGATACGTTGGATACGTATCATGCCTATATACATGATCATTGCCTTGGATATCGTCATAATTATTTGCTTTTCTATCAATTGCCCAACAGTAATTTGTTTACCCACCGTATGCTATTTTCTCGAGAGAAGCCTCTAGTGAAATCTACGGCCCCGGGGACTATTTACTATCATATTATTTTCAGATCTATTTATTCAAAAATCGAAAAATACCTTGCTACACTTTTTCTTTACTTACTTTATTTTGTGTGTTTGCTAGATCTATTTATCCAACCTGATACAATTTAATCTATCTCAATACCGAGGAGGGATTGTGAATCCCTCTTACACGTTGGGTTGTAAGTTTTTGTGGTTTGTGTGCAGGTGTTGTTTACATAGTGTGGGTTGGTTCTTCTACTGGATTGATAACCTTGGTTTCATAACTGAGGGAAATACTTGTTGTGCTACATCATCCTCTCCTCTTCGGGGAATTACCAACGCAGATACAAGCAATCAGGGATAGAATCGTCGGATCCCTCTACAGCCATAAATGAATTGCCTTTGCGCTTTCTATTGCACCTTTGACCTTTCTTCTTCGGGGTGGCGGCATTGTGATCATCAGAATTGACTTCAATGCCAGCATCTTCCCCGGGAAGCCTTCTCCCCTCTTCAGCCCGTGCACGCATGTCCACCAACATGTAAAGCTCATTAATGGTCTTCGGCAACCGGATGTGCATCTTTTCTTGCATCTTGAGGTTGCGCACGCTCGTGTGGAACATGGCAATCATAGCTGCTGGGTGCACATCCGGGATGCTACAGTGTACATGACTGAACCTCTGAATGTACCTACCCAGATGTTCTCCTTCCTTTTGTGGGATCACTTGCAAGTTACTAGGCAAACCGGTGCCCTTCTGCCCTCTAGTGAAGGCACCAACAAATTCGTTGCATAGATCTGACCATGGGGAAATGGAGTTCTCCGGCAAGTTCATCATCCAAGCTCTCACATTGGGCCTGAGCGCCAATGGGAAATAGTTGGCTAGAATTTTCTCATCTCTTCCTCTGGTAGCCTGCACAGTAATTGTGTATATGCCTAGGAACTCTATCGGGTTTAGCTTGCGGTCGTACTTTTCCAGTACTTCAGGCTTGAACGCACGGACGGACGGCCAACGGTTGCCGCAACTCACGTGTGAAGGTTGGGCACCCAACCTCGTAAGGCAAGTACCCGCCAACAACAGGCGTTGGCTCATTGATGATTGGGCCATTGCGCTCATCTAACTGACGGATCACCTCCCGACATCGTTGAATGGTGGTGCGAGCATCTTCTGCTCGTCTTTCCAGCAGCACTTGCCGCTGGTCTTGCTGCGTCTGCGGATCTGAGGAGGCCATCAACACGTTGTCGAGCTGTGCATTCAGCTGGGTCTACTGTGAGTGTCTGTGCTACTGTTGGGATTGCTGTCGTGGAGGTGAATGCATCGTTGGTGCACCGCCTACCACACGACCGTCAGTTTGAGCTACAGGCGCAGTTGGCGGGTGCCGCGAGGGTTCCGCTAACTAGGATCTGTTTGCGTCAGCAAACTCGATCAAGCTCCGTATAGTGGCTCTCGACTCATCCATTTTGTCGGCTACTGGAGGGAAATTCAACAACATCTGATCTCACGCCATCGCTTCTGTTGCAGTTGAAGGCATGTTGGAGTGTGAAGAACGTGACATCGCTCAACTCCTAGCAGCAGGTTGGCGTGGCGGGAGTGGTGCCTGAAGATCTTGGACCTGATCGAGTGGCATCTTTCTGTGTGGGCGCTGTTGTGGAGGTACAACAACACCACTCAGCATCATATCGCGCCCATCTTATGAAGGACGTGATGTGTGTCTCGATGTCGTTCCCCTTGCCACCACCGCAGGGGTCGTTGTGGGAGAGTCGTAGCTCACGCCTGACCGGGCGGGATCGCTCTAGTGGTTGCGCTTGCCGGTGCGTTGAGGAGGCGCGAGCCGCTCGCCCGTGCCATTATTGTTGTCTCCGCCAGAGGGTCAAGGCAGATGTCTACCTCTAGTGTCTCCTCCGCCCATCTCCGCCATAGTGGGGACGATGACTGCACCTCTTGTGCCGGCCGTGCCCAGCGTGGCGTCCGCACTGTTCGCGGTAGCGGCGCCGTCTGCGCCGCCCACAGACGCATGTGGTGGGAGTTTGGACATTGATGGTTTAGACATCATGGAACCCCTCTTCTTGGTGCCATGAAAGGTGATGAAGATGGTGAACAAGATGCTGAACTCAATGAAGTTGATGCGCCGCTCGTCGCCTTGGTTCACAACCGTGTAGCCCCTGCCTGGTTCGCAAATATGTCGGCATGGGGAGCCGGCGATCTATGGGGTAAGGCTGCCCCTTTCAAGTTCGGCGAGGGGAATGCACCCGACACAAAGAGCAAGAACAATGAGGGGCACGGTCTTTACCAAGGTTCGGGCCATTGAGAAGCGTAAAACCCTACTCCTGCTTTGTTGTATTAATGGATGGAAGTGGGTGAAGGAAATATGCCCTAGAGGCAATAATAAAGTTGTTATTTTATATTTAATTATTCATGTTAGAACTGTATCGATTGGAAACTTAAATACATGTGTGAACACATAAAAAAATACCGTGTCCCTAGTATGCCTCTACTAGACTAGCTCATTGATCAAAGACGGCTAAGGTTTCCTAACCATGGACATGTGTTGTCATTTGATAATGGGATCACATCATTAGGAGAATGATGTGATGGACAAGACCCATCCGTTAGCTTAGCATAATGATCATTCAGTTTTATTGCTATTGCTTTCTTCATGTCAAATACATATTCCTTCGCTATGAGATTATACAACTCCCGGATACCGACCTTGTGTTCTATCAAACGTGACAACGTAACTGGGTGATCATAAAGATGCTCTACAGGTATCTCCGAAAGTGTTTGTTTAGTTGGCATAGATCAAGATTAGGATTTGTCACTCCGAGTATCGGAGAGGTATCTATGGGCCCTCCCGGTAATACACATAATAAGCTTGCAAGCAAATGACTAAGGAGTTAGTCATGAGGTGATGTATTACAGAATGAGTAAAAAGACTTGTCGGTAACGAGATTGAACTAGGTATGAAGATATCAATGATCGAATCTCGGGCAAGTAACATACTGACAGACAAAGGGAATTACATATGTTGTCATAACGGTTCAACCGATAAAGATCTTCGTAGAATATCTAGGAGCCAATGTGGGAATCCAGGTTCCACTATTGGTTATTGACCGGAGAGGTGTCTCAGTCATGTCTACATAGTTCTCAAACCCATAGGGTCCGCACGCTTAATGTTCGATGCTGATATAATATTATATGTGTTATGTGATTTGGTCACCGAATGTTTTTCGGAGTCCCGGATGAGATCACGGACGTGACGAGGAGTCTTTAAATGGTCGAGAGGTAAAGACTGATATATAGGACTATGATATTTGGACATCAGAAGTGTTTTGGGGGGGTGCCATGTATTTATCGGGTCACCGAAAGCGATTCCGGAGACCCCCGACAAAAGATATGGGCCTTATGGGCCAAGAGAGGGAACACACCAGCCACAAGGGGCTGGTGCGTCCCCCATAGCAGGCCGGCTTAAAAGTAGAAGGAAAGGGGGAGGGAAAGGAAAGTGTGGATTAGGATTCCCACTTCCTTCCCTCTCGATTATATATGGTAGGGGGGCGTGACTTGGGAGGGACTCCAAGTAGGATTCCTCCTACTTGGGCACCTCCTATGGCTGCTCCTCCCTCCCTCCCACCTATATATATGTGGGAGGGGGGCGCCTAGCACACCTTAGATCAATTGTTATCTGTGTGCGGCGCTCCTGTCCATTGTTTACACCCCCGGTCATATTTCGTAGTGCTTATCCGAAGCCCTGCGGAGATCACTTCACCATCACCGATGGAGTCCTAGATTAGGGGGTGTCTGGATAGCCGAACTATCATCATTGGCCGGACTCCAAGACTATGAAGATACAAGATTGAAGACTTCGTCTCGTGTCCGGATGGGACTTTCCATGGCGTGGAAGGCAAGCTTGGCAATTCAGATATGTAGATCTCCTACTGTTGTAACCGACTCTGTGTAGCCCTAGCCCTCTTCGGTGTCTATATAAGCCGGAGGGTTTTAGTCCATAGGACGAACAACAATCATACCATAGGCTAGCTTCTAGGGTTTAGCCTCCTTGATCTCATGGTAGATCCACTCTTGTACTACCCATATCATCAATATCAATCAAGCAGGAGTAGGGTTTTACCTCCATCGAGAGGGCCCGAACCTGGGTAAAAACATCGTGTCCCTTGTCTCCTATTACCATCCGCCAAGACGCACAGTTCGGGACCCCCTACCCGAGATCCGCCAGTTTTGACACCGACATTGGTGCTTTCATTGGGAGTTCCTCTGTGTCGTCGCCTATAGGCCCGATGGCTCCTTGGATCATCAATAACAACGCGGTCCAGGGTGAGACTTTTCTCCCCGGACAGATCTTCGTATTCGGTGGCTTTGCACTGCGGGCCAATTCGCTTGGCCATCTAGAGCAGATTGAAAGCTACGCCCATGACCATCAGGTCAGATTTGGAAGTTTGAACTATACGGCTGACATTCGCGGAGACTTGATCTTCGATGGATTCGAGCCACAGCCTAGCGCGCCGCACTGTCACGATGGGCATGATTTAGCTCTGCTGCCGGACAGTGCCCTGGAGGCCGCACATGAGTCTGCTCCGACCCTTAATTCAGAGCCGACTGCGCCGATCGAGGATGGGTGGCTAGACACCGCCTCGGGGGCTGCTACCTCTACGGCGATGGAGCCGAATACTGACCCTGTCCCTTGTGAAGCTCGTGACTCCGAGATGCTGGATTCCTCGTGACAGTGCGGCGCGCTAGGCTGTGGCTCGAATCCATCGAAGAGCCCTAGCCGGACTACAGTCAGGATGGTTGGGATGCGGACGATGAAGAAATTCAAAGCCCACCCACCACCCACTTCGTAGCCACTGTCGATGACCTAACCGACATGCTAGACTTCGACTCCGAAGACATCGACGGTATGGACAATGATGCCGGAGACGACCAAGAACCAGCGCCCACAGGGCACTGGAAAACCACCTCAACTCACGATGTATACATGGTGGATACACCAAAAGGAAGTGATAACAAGGAACAACGGGACGCGGCGACGGATAATTCCCCCGAAAAACAGCCAAAACGGCGACGCAAGCGCCACCCGAAGTCCCGCCTCGACAACAACAGCACCCATACAGACCCAGCTGTAGAGCAGGGCGAACCAGTAGACGACAAACATGCCACCAAGCAACCGTCCGAACAGGATGAATTGGCCGAGCAACCCATCGCCGGCGAAAACAACAGTCCAGACGATCTCACGCCGGAAACATCACCGGAGCACAAGAACCTCCACAAAAGGCTCGTCGCCACTGCAAGAAGTTTGAAGAAGCAGAAGCGGAAGCTCAAAACAGCGAAAGACGTACTTAGAATGAGATGGAGCAAAGTACTCAAGACCGCAGACAAATACGGCGATAGTCACCAAGCAAAGAGCTACCCAAAGCGCAGGTTGTTGCCCGAATTTGACGAGGAGGCCATAGAGCCCCCACAGTCAAAAAACAAAGAGGCCGCCTGGCCGGATAGACAACCAGATGATAGGCTAAGAGCGGTGTCGGTGTCAAAACCGGCGGATCTCGGGTAGGGGGTCCCGAACTGTGCGCCTAGGCAGATGGTAACAGGAGACAAGGCACACGATGTTTTACCCAGGTTCGGGCCCTCTTGATGGAGGTAAAACCCTACGTCCTGCTCGATTAATATTGATGATGTGTATTACAAGAGTGGATCTACCACGAGATCAAGGAGGCTAAACCCTAGAAGCTAGCCTATGGTATGATTGTTGTAATGGATGTTGTCCTACGGACTAAACCCTCCGGTTTATATAGACACCGGAGAGGGCTAGGGTTACAAAGAGTCGGTTACAATGGTAGGAGATCTACATATCCGTATCGCCAAGATTGCCTTCCATGCCAAGGAAAGTCCCATCCGGACACGGGACGGAGTCTTCAATCTTGTATCTTCTTAGTCTTGGAGTCCGGTGGACGATGATAGTCTGGCTGCCGAACACCCCCTAGTCCAGGACTCCCTCAGTAGCCCCCGAACCAGGCTTCAATGACGGTAAGTCCAGCGCGTATATAGTCTTCGGCGTTGCAAGGCGGGTTCTCCTTTTAAGTTCCATGTACCTGCCGAACAGTGTCCGGCTTCCTCATCAATGTTGTGCTTCTTGGCTTTCACGCCCAATAATGGCCTTCTTCCATGCGTCACACGAATGCGAGAAGCCAGGGTATCTTTTATGTTTTACCCCCTAGCTATGCAAATAATCTGCCTATAAGGGAGGCAAGAATCCAGATCCAAATCACACCATCTTCCTTCCGCGAGTACTCATCGGAGTGCCTCCGACCGAAAAATCCATTCCATCATGGACCGTCGATGCGGCTCCTCCTCTCGCGCTCCCAGCCCACTGCCAGGAGACTGGCGGAGATGTTCTGTCCCGCACAACGAGCTGGTGGCGCTCCAAGCAAAGGGATATCTCCCTCCGGCCTTCATGGTCTCGGTTCGAGCCGGGTTGGCTAACTACCAAGGTGGGAAGCAAGCGGAGGCTACCCCAAGTCCCAACAAAGGGGAGCGGGTATGCTTCGTCCCCTATCTGATAAGGGGACTCGGATTTCCTATACATCCGTTCCTCCGCAGGCTCCTGGAGTTCTACCGACTCCAGCTCCATCACCTTATGCCCGCCTCTATCCTACATATCGCGGGTTACGTAGCTCTTTGTGAGCTATTTCTGGGCATCGAGCCCCATTTTGCACTGTGGAAGAGGTTGTTCTGCCTCGTACCCCGTTCTCACGAGGGGTCCATATATTAAGTGGGCGGTGCTGAAATATGGCGCATTGCCGGGACCGGATATCCATCCGGAACCCCTAAGAAGGCGTCCGAAGACTGGCCTTCGGAATGGTTTTACATAGAAGACGCTCCGCTGCCGGACCCTGTTCGGATCGGCCTTCCAGAGTTCAATACTGCTCCTCTGAAGAAACGCCTTAGTTGGCGCCCGCAAAGCCCCCAACTGGAGGAAGACAAGAGCGTCCATTATCTGATGGGCCGAATAAGATTACTGGACCACTCCGGGTTGACCATGATTGGAGTCATGGCAACATGCATTACGCGGGTGGTGCAGCCACTGCAATATAGGGGCCACCCCATGTGGGATTTCAACAGGGAAGACGATGCCACCCGTCATGGCCGCAAAGGCGGATTCGGCCGAGGATCTGGTGAAGATCCTGTCCGTCCTGTACAAGGGGGAGAAGGAGGACTTTCTCCAGACGAACCCGTTGAATACAGATATGTAGATCTCCTACCATTGTAACTGACTCTGTGTAACCCTAGCCCTCTCCGGTATCTATATAAACCGGAGGGCCTTAGTCCGTAGGACAACATACACAACATACAATCATACCATAGGCTAGCTTCTAGGGTTTAGCCTCCTTGATCTCGTGGTAGATCTACTCTTGTACTACCCATATCATCAATATCAATCAAGCAGGAGTAGGGTTTTACCTCCATCGAGAGGGCCCGAACCTGGGTAAAAAACATCGTGTCCCTTGTCTCCTATTACCATCCGCCTAGACGCACAGTTCGGGACCCCCTACCCGAGATCCGCCAGTTTTGACACCGACATTGGTGCTTTCTTTGAGAGTTCCTCTGTGTCGTCACCGATAGAGCGGATGCCTCCACCCGTCTTCAAAGACGGTGTTTTCGCCGGAGGGGCCTTGGCCGCCGGCCAAACTATCCGGCTTGGTGGTTTTCTCATGACCGCCTGTCCGGCCGCCGCTTCGGCAATGACTTCTCAAGTCGTCGAAAGCAATCTTCGCGTCAGCCCTAAAGCTGCCGAACAGTTAGATCCAATAGAGCTCTCGTCTGTTAATGAGCTCTTGGATCGCATCGCCGCCCTGGGAGTCGCTACGGACTACAGCCAGATTGGGCTTAAAACCGATCTGAGAGAGATTAACTCTCCCCAGGCCACCCACCACGTCGCAGTGGTGGAAGAGCAATACGGCAACTCTTTGCCAGTGTGGAAAACAATTCATGTCCGGATTCCCGAACCCTCCATGCCGGATTCCCGCGGAGGGACGGACTTCGATCGAGCATTGAACTTAAAATCATGCATCGCCCTGGACTCGCTGGGTTGTCCCCAGCAAAACACACTTCCGAATTCGGAAACCCCTTGGCCTTTGAGCCTCAACATGGGCAGGGATCCGGATTTTATTCCGCCCACCCGCCCAGACATATGCGATCTATCGCTAATACGGCAAGAGCCTACAGAAACAGTACACCACTACTGGGCCAGATTCCTCCTGGTTATGGACAGGATAAAGGACTGCCGAGAGGAAAACGCAATATCAATCTTCCGCAATAACTGCACGGACAAGGGAATACTAAACGCCATTGATCGTCGCAAAATTACGCGCTTTACCGATCTGGCGTCCATTGTACGAAAGTACTGTGCGATGGAGAGTTTCCGGAAAACCGAAAATCAATTTTGGGATAATCCGGCCCCAAACCCAGTCCGCAGTAAAAGGGCGCCTTACACTTAGGCCCCAGATGCAAAAATGAAAAAACAAAAACCCAGTCAGGGAAATGGAACCGTACTGGAGGGATGGCTCAACGGACCCTGTAAGCTTCATAATACAGAGGGAGCCGTCCCAACACATAGCCTTCGAGCATGTTGGATATTACGGCAGGTGGCCAAAAGTGGCGAAGAGCTTCTAGCTCCGGGAAACCACTCCAACAATACCAGCACGGTATCAACAGTCTTCGAGACTTTCGCATCAAATAATATGCGAAAACGATCAATCCGCGAACTCGCCGAAGTCTACCAAGTAGCAACAGCAAACCCATGGAGCGACACAGCCATTACCTTCAATGGCAGTGACGAGCCCACATTCTGAACAACCAGAGCCCCAGCCGCACTGGTACTTAGTCCCATAGTGGACGGCTTTCGACTGACAGAAGTCCTCATGGACGGCGGCAGCGGACTAAACCTCATTTACGAGGAAACTCTGCGAAAAATGGCAATCGATTGGAGCCGTATTGAGCGAAGTAGCACAACCTTTAGAGGAATAATCCCTAGCCGGGAAGCACGCTGCACCGGAAAAATCACACTTGATGTGGTGTTCGGCTCTTCGGACAATTACAGATCCGAAGAAGTCACATTCCAGGTGGCCTCGTTCAGCAGTGGATATCACGCCATATTAGGACGAGAGGCATTCACAATTTTTCAAGCAATACCTCATTACGGGTACATGAAGCTTAAAATGCCTGGGCCCAGCGGAATAATCACTCTCGCTAGTGATCCGGACATAGCACTCCGCGCCGAAAATAAGACAGCCGCACTAGCCCTCGAGGCACTATCCGAAGCCTTAGCGGCAGAGGAACTCACCGCGCTGCGCTCTACGATGAACAGGGACAATGTGATACTCGATAAAAGATCCAAGTCCACCTTCTTCAAACCAGCAGACGAGATAATAAAATTCCAGGTCCATCCAACGGACCCAACAAAGACGGCCTCCATTGGGGCACAGTTGAACCCCGAAGTAGACGCCGCACTGCGCGAATTCCTTCGGGAAAATTGGGATATCTTCGCCTGGCATCCTTCAGACATGCCCGGAATCCCCCGCAGGTTGGCTGAACACATCCTCAACATCCTAAAAGGATTCAAGCCAGTCAAACAGGCTCTTCGACGATTTTCCGAGCCCAAAAGACAGGCAATGGGAGAAGAGCTAGCCAAACTATTGGAAGCCGAATTCATCAGAGATATCAAACATCCGGACTGGCTAGCAAATTTGGTGATGGTACCAAAGAAGGCTAAATCCTGACGCCTCTGTGTCGATTTTAAAGACCTCAATAAAGCTTGCCCAAAGGATCCCTTCCCTCTCCCCCGCATCGATCAAATCATCGATGCCACAGCAGGGCACGATTCGTTGTGCTTCCTGGACGCATACTCTGGCTATCATCAAATTAAGATGGCGGAAGCAGACCAAGCCGCAACGGCATTTATCACTCCATATGGACCATTCTGCTTCAACACGATGCCCTTCGGACTCAAAAACGCCGGCGCAACATATCAGCGCATGATTCAAACATGTCTGGCCACCCAGATAGGCAAAACAGTCGAGGCATACGTAGACGACGTAGTCGTCAAAACAAAACACGTCGAAACTTTAGTAGACGATTTGAGGCTCACATTCGACAACCTCAGAGCATATGACATCAAGCTGAATCCGGAAAAATGCGTTTTCGGCGTACCAGCCGGAAAGCTGCTGGGCTTCATCATATCCGGTAGAGGAATTGAAGCAAATCCGGCATAAATCCGAGCTCTGTCACAGTTGGATATTCCAAAAGACCTCAAACAAATACAAAAATTAACAGGATGCGTGGCAGCCTTAAGCCGCTTTATCTCCCGTTTAGGAGAAAAGGCGCTGCCCCTCTATCGCCTCCTCAGGCGCACCAAACACTTCGAGTGGACGGATGCTGCCACTGCCGGACTCGAAGAAATAAAGGCCATACTGGCAACAAATCCGGTCCTGGTTGCGCCCGCTCTTGGCGAACCAATGTTGTTATACATCGCAGCAACACATCAAGTTGTGAGCGCAGTCCTCGTCGTCGAACGAGCGACAGAAGGGCATAAATTCCCTCTTCAAAAACCAGTGTATTATGTATCCACTGTGTTAACCCCCTGCAAATCCCGTTACCCGCACTATCAGAAGATAGCATATGCGGTGTTCATGGCGTCTCGAAAGCTCCGGCACTACTTTCAAGAGTGCTCGATAACAGTGGCCTCTGAAGTACCACTCAATGACATTATAAATAACCGCGACGCAACGGGCAGGATAGCAAAATGGGCCATTGAGCTCTTACCATTCGACATCACTTACAAACCTCGACGAGCTATAAAGTCACAAGTTTTGGCTGACTTCATCGCCGAATGGACTGAAGCCGAACTCCCTAAAGAGTACGGCGCATACTCCAATTGGACTATGCATTTTGACGGCTCCAAAATGTTGGCCGGACTGGGGGCTGGCGTCGTACTGACGTCCCCACCAGAGATACAGTCCAGTATGTACTTCAAATAATGTACACGGACTCCAACAATGTAGCCGAATATGAGGCCCTGTTACATGGTCTCCGGATGGCGGTCTCCATGGGCACTAAACGCCTAGAGGTGCGCAGGGACTCAAACCTTGCAATATCCCAGATAAATGGATACTTCGATGCCAAGGATCCGAAAATGGCAGCATATCGTAACGTTGTCCTAAAAATGTCATCTCGGTTTGACGGACTAGAATTCCATCACATAGCCCGAGATAACAACCAAGCGGCCGACGTCCTGGCACACATCGGTGCAAAACGTGATGCTGTCCCTCCAAATATCTTCCTGGAACGGCTCTTCAAGCCATCCGTATTATGGGAAGAGGAGTCCGGTAGTGACAAACCGGAGAAAACTACACCAATTGGTGATTCGGCAGACGACATAACACCCTCCGCCCATGTCATAATGGCAGTAATTGCCGCGTGGACAAAACCTTTCCTAGCCTACTTACTTAGGCAGGAACTTCCCGAAGACCAAAATGAGGCCCGCTGCATAGTCCGGCGATCGAAGGCCTACAAGGTCCATGAGGGAGAACTTTATAAGAAAAGTACCACCGGAGTCCTTCAAAGGTGTATCTCCAAAGAAGAAGGGCGAAACCTCCTGGCTGAAATTCATGCCAGACTAGGCGGACACCATGCAGCAGCCCGGGCCCTTGTAGGAAAGGCATTCCGTACAGGATTTTATTGGCCGACGGCTCGGGCAGACGCACAGGACTTGGTCCAGCGATGCGTTGGTTGTCAGCTCTTTGCTAATCAGAGCCATATGCCACCCACCGCCCTCAAAACCATACCCATTACCTGGCCGTTCGCGGTCTGGGGGCTTGACATGGTTGGACCCCTTAACGGGGGAACCCATAAGAAAAAATACCTATTGGTCATGGTGGATAAATTCACCAAATGGATAGAGGCCAAACCGGTCAAAACGGCAGAGTCCGGACCAGTGATAGACTTTATATCAGGGGTGGTACACCGTTACGGAGTCCCCCACAGCATCATCACCAACAACGGCACAAACTTCACAGCCGACGAGGTTAAGTCTTGGTGCAAAAATATGGGCATCAAGCTCGACTATGCGTCAGTCTATCACCCAGAAACCAACGGTCAAGTGGAAAGAGCACATGGTCTAATAATGAGCGGCATTAAACCCAGACTAGTGAGGTCACTCACCAAATCCGACACACAATGGGTCGAGGAGCTCGACTCCGTACTCTGGGGGCTGCGGACAACGCCTAACCGTACTACCGGATTCACACCATTTTTTATGGTATACGGCGCAGAGGCAGTCTTGCCCTGTGACATTATTCATGAATCACCTCGAGTGCGCATGTATGAGGAAAGAGAGGCCGAGCTTGATCGGCAGGACAGCTTGGACACATTGGAGGAAGAACGTGACGTCGCGAAGGCTCGTTCCGCATTCTATCAGCAGCAAGCCCGAAGATATCAAAGCAGAGAAGTACGGGCCAAGACTTACAACGTTGGTGAACTAGTTCTACGCCTGCCGGACAAGAAAAAGGACAAGCTCAAGCCCAAATGGGAGGGTCCCTTCATCATCGATCAAGTACTGACCGGCGGAGCGTACCGTCTACGAAATGCGTAGGATCACCGACTCGAGCCGAATCCATGGAACGCAACCCGCCTCCGACGATTCTATGCCTAGCGCCGGACTAAGAGTTCGTCCCCTTCCCCCGTCCAAACTTTTACACTTCGGCTGTCTTTTGTTTCTCTTTTTTATCCTTCTCATTTAAAAGCCCTTTCGGGCCTATTTTTGCATTCTTTGCATACGCATGATGTGCCCTCCGCACTCATTATTCCTGGGGGCTTCTTTTACAGAAGCTCCATTATATGCATGATGTGCCATCCGCACTCATTATTCCTGGGGACTTCTTTTACAGAAGCTCAATTATACGGGTTTTATACCCATCACATGTGTCAAGCTTCCACATGTACCTTTTATTCGCCATTATATGCATCGATATGACTTAAGTTTTGGCCAAGCTAGGTTGCCTGGCTCCTGTGCTTACCCCTACGTTCCCGATTGTTCGGCTAGGAGGTAAAGGGAGCACCTCTGCGATTGTTACTGCCGGGTCAGTCGGATGTGTACCTCAGACTGGGTGAAGCCGAAAGCTAGCGTTCTTAAGGGAATATTCGGTCGGTGACTTAAAAGATGACTTTTTACCTATTTATCTATCTGCCCCCCAGATGTTTTACTGCTTTCTTTGCAGTCTGGACATGCACTTTAGGGCATGCCTCCCAGTGAAAGGAACCCTTAACAGAACTATTCTCCCTGGAAGATGTTTCTTACTAACCATGTAATATAACATAACTAGTTGGGCACTTGTCTGATAAAGCACTAATGACCCCTACGCCTGGTCTCCATGCATACCACGGTTGTTTCTTAACCAAAAAGGTATTCGGACACACTCCGGACTCTAGGGTCCCGAGGTCGAAGCGAAAAGGTCAGCAAAGACAAACGATCTACAATCCGGCTAGAAGGCATTTCACATGTCACTTTAAAGGATAACATACATTGTCAAGTTTATTGATTGTATTCCTCCTCAATCCCGTCTAACAGGCTGTCTAGTTTACAATCCTGTTGGGAAAATTTAGCAGCCAACTCTACTTGGCTATAAACTAAACTCACAGGGATCTCCTTCCCATCGGGCCCCACCGGTCCAACTTCGGCCATGTGGTTGGGATCCGCCTTCTTGTACCGCGTCTTCTCCATGGCCCAAGCCTCCCTCGCACCTTGACGGCAAGCCGAAATCTTCCACAAACGGAAGCGCTGCCGCACTCCCTGCAGCTTCTCCGCAAGCTCCCCGAGGCCCTCGGGTAGGGTGAGGGCTGGCCATAAAGCCTGAACGACGCCGCTCATTGCCTGCCGAACTCGTTCGAGTAGCTGCAACAGTTCGGGAAGTTGATCACCCATTGAGATGGGCATCTCCTCTGCAGGACGACCCGTGAGTATACCTACAAGACATATCATGTCAAAACGCTTCCTCGCCGAACTCTTCTTTTCAAAAGAGTTCGCTCAAGCACTTACTATAAATGATGCGACGAAGCCGCTGATTCTCCTTAACGGAGCCGGACAGCTCGGCATGTACGTCTTTCAGCTCTTCTCCGAGCTTGGCGTTGGCATCTTGGAGCTTGTTCCTTTCCTGCTGAACTCTATTCAGCACACTCTCGCCGGCCTTTAGCTGGCGTAGCAATGCTTGCCTGTCCGGATCTTGTCCGGCGGTACCTGCAAATGTCATTATTAGACTCGCACGCACGCTGCACAGCGCTTATTTTTATTAATAAAAATGTGTTACCAGGAGGGGTCTTTCCGCCTCCTCCTACGGCAGCAAGTGCGGCCTCAAGTTGGGCCTTGCAATCTTGCAGCTCCCGAGACAGCTGGGCGTTCTTCTCGTTAAGTGCCTGAAATTTATAATGATCCTTAAATCAGTTAGCATAACTAATTTAAGTCTCGGGGGCTACTGGTATATACAACCATTAAAATTCCCTTACCCGTATGTCTTTCACATACTGCTCCGTGGCTCTGGTAAAACCATTTTGAGCAGCACGGAGATGCGCGTCCCCTGCGTTAAAGGCATCCAATGCCTCAGGGGAAAAGCACGCTTCTTGAAATACTGTCCGGCGGCGCCTATGGTTCATGGCGCTCTCCACCTCAGACTTGGTGGCGGACAGTCTATCGGTATCCTCCGTTGGAGAAGGATCCGGCTCGCGTCTTGCGCTTGCCTCCCCCTCCAGGCCGGGCGCTGGGGCCTGGCCGGTGTTGGTCGGATTGGCAATTCCTGCGCTCGCAGTCCGGCGAGCGCTTTTTCTCCTACAAAACTCATGGGCACTTAGACGTTTCCTCGGAACGTTGCTCTAAGAATTCAAATACGAGCTGTACCTTTGCGGCGACATTTCCGTCCGCACTGCGCTCCTTTTCGGCCTGCTGGTTCGGACTGACCTCTGTTGGTCGGCCGCCGCGGGCTCGGCTTCCTGCCGTAAAGGCGCTTCCTGCAAAACACCATCGTTCGCGAAGGTCAGAAATGGGCAGGGATGGGATAATGGTGTCCGGACTTCGGTCGCGGTCACCTGGGAAGCCGGACTTAGTCCGGGGTAGTCCGCCGTAATGGCGACCAAAGCATTGTCTATGCTGAGCTGGTGATACACCCCGTCGATCAGCTCCACCTCGATATCCGGGTCCTCTTCGGAGGCCAGACCCAGGGATCCTTCTGGGTCCTCGGGTTGCGGAGCAGGACTTACCATGTCCTCCACAATCTGGCGTAGACCCTGCGCCGAAGACATAATGTAAGAAGCTTAAACTTCGAAAGCATGGGCTGGGCCCTTCAAGGTGTTCACTTACCCATCCTCTGGGGTTGATCATGGAAAACCCATTCAAAGGGTTCGTTCGAAGGAAATCCTCCTTCTCCCCCTTGTACAGGCTGGACAGGATCTTCGCCAGATCCTCGGTCGAATTCGGCCCTTTGCGGCCATGCCGGGTAGCATCGTCTTCCCCGTTGAAATCCCACATGGGGTGGCCTCTGTATTGCAGTGGTTGTACCCCTCGCTTGATGCATGTCGCCATGACTCCAATCATGGTCAAGCCGGAATGAGCCATTAATCTTATCCGGCCCATCAAGTAATGGACGCTCTTGTCTTCCTCCAATCGGGGGCTCCGCGGGCGCCAGCTGAGGCGTTTCTTCAAGGGAGCAGCACTAAACTCCAGGAGGCCGATCCGAACTGGGTCTTGCAGCGGAGCGTCCTCTATATAAAACCATTTCGAGGGCCAGTCTTCGGACGCCCTCTTGGGAGTGCCGGATAGGTATCCGGTCCCGGCGATGTGCCATATTTCGGCGCCACCCACTTGATATATGGACCCCTGGTAAGAACGGGGTACGAGGCAAAACAGCCTCTTCCACAATGCGAAATGGGGCTCAATGCCCAGGAATAGCTCGCAAAGAGCTACGTAGCCCGCGATATGCAGGACAGAGGCGGGCGTAAGGTGGTGGAGCTGGAGTCCGTAGAACTTCAGGAGCCCGCGGAGGAACGGATGTATTGGAAATCCTAGTCCCCTTGTCAGATAAGGGACAAAACATACTCGCTCCCCCTTATTGGGGCTGGGAGTGTCCTCCGCCTGTCTCCCACCTTGATAAGTAACCAGTCCGGCCCGGACTGGGATCATAATGGCCGGAGGGAGGAATCCCCCCATTTGGAGCTTCTCGAGCTCGTTGTGCGAAACAGAGCACCTCCTCCAACTCCCCGGCGATGGGCTGGGAGCGCGCGAAGATGAGCCGTGTTGACGATCCATGGTGGAATGGATTTTTAGGTCAAAGGCGCTTCGATGGAGTATTCGCGGGAGGAAGACGGTGTGGTTTGGATCTGGATTCTTGCCTCTTTTGTAGGCGGTCAACTCGCGCAATTAGGGGTGAAATGCAAAAAACACCCTGGCTTTTCGCATTCGTGCGACGCGTGGAAGAGGGCCATTATTTGGCGTAGAAGCCGAGGAACACAGTATTCAAGATGAAGCCGGACACTATTCGGCAGGTACATGGAATTTGAAGGGAGAACCCGCCTTGCAACGCCGAAGACTATAGACGTGCTGGACTTATCGTCATTGAAGCCTGGTTCGGGGGCTACTGAGGGAGTCCTGGACTAGGGGGTGTCCGGACAGCCGGACTATCAATGTCCGCTGGACTATCAAGACTACGAAGATACAAGATTGAAGACTCCGCCCCGTGTCCGTATGGGACTTTCCTTGGCGTGGAAGGCAAGCTTGGCAATACGGATATGTAGATCTCCTACCATTGTAACCGACTCTGTGTAACCCTAGCCCTCTCCGGTATCTATATAAACCGGAGGGCCTTAGTCCGTAGGACAACATACACAACATACAATCATACCATAGGCTAGCTTCTAGGGTTTAGCCTCCTTGATCTCGTGGTAGATCTACTCTTGTACTACCCATATCATCAATATCAATCAAGCAGGAGTAGGGTTTTACCTCCATCGAGAGGGCCCGAACCTGGGAAAAAAACATCGTGTCCCTTGTCGGTAACGAGATTGAACTAGGTATGAAGATATCAATGATCGAATCTCGGGCAAGTAACATACTAACAGACAAAGGGAATTACATATGTTGTCATAACGGTTCAACCGATAAAGATCTTCGTAGAATATCTAGGAGCCAATGTGGGAATCCAGGTTCCACTATTGGTTATTGACCGGAGAGGTGTCTCATTCATGTCTACATAGTTCTCAAACCCATAGGGTCCGCACGCTTAATGTTCGATGCTGATATAATATTATATGTGTTATGTGATTTGGTCACCGAATGTTTTTCGGAGTCCCGGATGAGATCACGGACGTGACGAGGAGTCTTTAAATGGTCGAGAGGTAAAGACTGATATATAGGACTATGATATTTGGACATCGGAAGTGTTTTGGGGGGGTGCCATGTATTTATCGGGTCACCGAAAGCGATTCCGGAGACTCCCGACAAAAGATATGGGCCTTATGGGCCAAGAGAGGGAACACACCAGCCACAAGGGGCTGGTGCGCCCCCCATAGCAGGCCGGCTTAAAAGTAGAAGGAAAGGGGGAGGGAAAGGAAAGTGTGGATTAGGATTCCCACTTCCTTCCCTCTCGATTATATATGGTAGGGGGGCGTGACTTGGGAGGGACTCCAAGTAGGATTCCTCCTACTTGGGCACCTCCTATGGCTGCTCCTCCCTCCCTCCCACCTATATATATGTGGGAGGGGGGCGCCTAGCACACCTCAGATCAATTGTTATCTGTGTGCGGCGCTCCCGTCCATTGTTTACACCCCCGGTCATATTTCGTAGTGCTTATCCGAAGCCCTGTGGAGATCACTTCACAATCACCGAGGGAGTCCTGGATTAGGGGGTGTCCGGATAGCCGAACTATCATCATTGGCCGGACTCCAAGACTACGAAGATACAAGATTGAAGACTCCGCCCCGTGTCCGTATGGGACTTTCCTTGGCGTGGAAGGCAAGCTTGGCAATACGGATATGTAGATCTCCTACCATTGTAACCGACTCTGTGTAACCCTAGCCCTCTCCGGTATCTATATAAACCGGAGGGCCTTAGTCCGTAGGACAACATACACAACATACAATCATACCATAGGCTAGCTTCTAGGGTTTAGCCTCCTTGATCTCGTGGTAGATCTACTCTTGTACTACCCATATCATCAATATCAATCAAGCAGGAGTAGGGTTTTACCTCCATCGAGAGGGCCCGAACCTGGGAAAAAAACATCGTGTCCCTTGTCTCCTGTTACCATCCGCCTAGACGCACAGTTCGGGACCCCCTACCCGAGATCCGCCGGTTTTGACACCGACACCCGCTGTAGGGTTTGCAATATGTTTATGATTTGCTTTTGGTGGGTGGCGTGAGTGACAGAAGCACAGACCCGAGTAAGTAGGTTGTTTGCATATGGGATAAAAGGGGACTTGATACTTTAATGCTATGGTTGGGTTTTACCTTAATGAATCTTTAGTAGTTGCGGATGCTTGCTAGAGTTCCAATCATAAGTGCATATGATCCAAGTAGAGAAAGTATGTTAGCTTATGCCTCTCCCTCAAATAGAATTGCAATAGTGATTACTGGTCTAGTAACATAGTCAATTGCTTAGGGACAATTCCACAACTCCTACCACCACTTTTCCACACTCGCTATATTTACTTTATTGTTCTTTATCTAAACAGCCCCTAGTTTATAATTATGTGTTCTTTACTTTCTTGCAAGCCTACCCAAAAACACCTACAAAGTACTTCTAGTTTCATACTTGTTCTAGGTAAAGCGAACGTCAAGCGTGCGTAGAGTCGTATCAGTGGCCGATAGGACTTGAGAGAGTATTTGTTCTACCTTTAGCTCCTCGTTGGGTTCGACACTCTTACTTATCGAAAGAGGCTACAACTATCCCGTATACTTGCGGGTCATCAGTGGGTGTGCATCCAACTTGCTCGCTCATGAAGACCTAGGGCAATTTGAGGAAGCCCATCATTGGAATATACAAGCCAAGTTCTATAATGAAAAATTCCCACTAGTATATGAAAGTGACAACATAGGAGACTCTCTATCATGAAGATCATGGTGCTACTTTGAAGCACAAGTGTGGAAAAGGATAGTAACATTGTCCCTTCTCTCTTTTTCTCTCATTTTTTTATTTTGGTGGGCTTCTTTGGCCTCTTTTTTTTATTTGGGCTTCTTTGGCCTCTTTTATTTTTCATAAAGTCCGGAGTCTCATCCCGGCTTGTGGGAGAATCATAGTCTCCATCATCCTTTCCTCACTTGGGACAATGCCCTAATAATGAAGATTATCACACTTTTATTTACTTACAACTCAATACTTAGAACAAAATATGACTCTATGTGAATGCCTCCGGCGGTGTACCGGGATATGTAATGAATCAAGAGTGACATGTATGAAAGAATTATGAATGGTGGCTTTGCCAAAAATACGATGTCAACTACATGTTCATGCAAAAGCAATATGACAATGATGATCTGTGTCATAAATAACGGAACGGTGGAAAGTTGCATGGCAATATATCTAGGAATGGCTATGGAAATGCCATAATAGGTAGGTATGGTGGCTGTTTTGAGGAAGGTATATGGTGCGTGTATGGTACCGGCGAAAGTTGTGCGGCACAAGAGAGGCTAGCAATGGTGGAAGGGTGAGAGTGCGTATAATCCATGGACTCAACATTAGTCATGAAGAACTCATATAATTGTTGCAAAAATCTACAATTTATCAAAACAAAGTACTACGCGCATGCTCCTAGGGGAAGGGTTGGTAGGAGTTAACCATCGCGCGACCCCGACCTCCACACGTAAGGAAGACAATCAATAAATAAATCATGCTCCAACTTCATCACATAACGGTTCACCATACGTGCATGCTACGGGAATCACAAACTTTTAACACAAGTATTCCTCAAATTCGCAACTACCCAACTAGCATGACTCTAATATTACCATCCTTATATCTCAAAACAATCATCAAGCATCAAATTGATCATAGCGTTCAATGCACTCTATATGATAGTTTTAATTATACCCAACTTGGATGCCCATCATATTAGGACTAATTTTATAACCAAAGAAAATACCATGCTATTCTAAAAGACTCTCAAAATAATATAAGTGAAGCATGAGAGATCAATAATTTCTACAAAATAAAACCACCTCCGTGCTCTAAAAAGATATAAGTGAAGCACTAGAGCAAAATTTGCTAGCTCAAAAGATATAAGTGAAGCACATAGAGTATTCTAATAAATTCCAAATCATGTGTGTCTCTCCCAAAAGGTGTGTACATCAAGGATTATTGTGGTAAACTAAAAAGCAAAGACTCATATCATACAAGATGCTCCAAGAAAAACACATATCATGTGGTGAATAAAAATATAGCTCCAAGTAAAGTTGCCGATGGACGAAGGCGAAAGAGGGGATGCCTTCCGGGGCATCCCCAAGCTTAGGCTTTTGGTTGTCCTTGAATTTACCTTGGGGTGCCTTGGGCATCCCCAATCTTAGGCTCTTGCCACTCCTTATTCCATAGTCCATCAAATCTTCACCCAAAACTTGAAAACTTCACAACACAAAACTCAACAGAAAATCTCACGAGCTCCGTTAGTGCAAGAAAGCAAACCACCACTTTAAGGTACTGTAATGAACTCATTCTTTATTTATATTGGTGTCAAACCTACTGTATTCCAACTTCTCTATGGTTCATACCCCCCCCCCCCGATACTAGCCATAGATTCATCAAAATAAGCAAAGAACACATGAAAAACAGAATCTGTCAAAAACAGAACGGTCTGTAGAAATCTGTAACTTTCGAATACTCTGGAACTCTAAACATCCTACAAAAATAGGAAGTCCTAGGAAATTTTTCTATTAATCTACTTCAAAAATAATCAACTAAAAATCACTTTTCTGTGATTTATTAAAATTATTCTCGTGCGCACAAAAGTTTCTGTTTTTCAGCAAGATCAAATTAACTATCACCCAAGATGATCCTATAGGTTCTACTTGAAAAAAACACTAATAAAAACATAAAACCACATCTAACCAGAGGCTAGATTAATTATTTATTACTAAACAGGAGCAAAAAGTAAGGAAAAAAATAAAATTGGGTTGCCTCCCAACAAGCGCTATCGTTTAACGCCCCTAGCTAGGCAGAAAAGCAAGAATAGATCTAAGTATTACCATCTTTGTATTCAATTCATAAGTGGCTCTCATAATACATTCATAAGGTAATTTGATTTCTTTCTAGGAAATTGTTCCATGCCTTTCTTTAACGGAAATTGGAATCTAATATTTCCTTCCTTTATATCAATAATTGCACGAATCGTTCTAAGGAAAGGTCTACCAAGAATAATAGGACATGAAAGATTGCAATCTATATCAAGAACGATAAAATCTACGAGCACATAATTACTATTTGCAACAATAAGAACATCATTAATCCTTCCCATAGGTTTCTTAATAGTGGAATCCGCAAGGTGCAAGTTTAAAGAACAATCATCAAATTCACGGAAACCTAGCACATCACATAAAGTTTTTGGAATCGTGGAAACACTAGCACCCAAATCACACAAAGCATAGCATTCATGATCTTTAATTTTAATTTTAATAGTAGGTTCCCACTCATCATAAAGTTTTCTAGGGATAGAAACTTCTAATTCAAGTTTTTCTTCATAAGATTGCACCAAAGCATCAATGATATGTTTGGTAAAAAGCTTTATTTTGACTATAAGCATGAGGAGAATTCAACATGGATTGCAACAAGGAAATAAAATCTACTAAAGAACAATTATCATAATTAAATTCCTTGAGATCCAAAATAGTAAGTTCATTTCTATGTAAAGTTTTGACCTCTCCAATCCCACTTTTACCAATTTTTGCATCAAGATCTAATAACACCGAATCATTGGGACACCTTTTAACTAAACTTGACTCATCTCCAGTCCCATGATTATGAAGATTCATATTGCAAAACAAAGATTTAATAGGAGACACATCAATCACTTTTAGATCTTCATCATTATTATCATGAAAACTAGAAGAACACGCTTTTACAAAGCAATCTTTCTTAGCACGCATCCTAGCAGTTCTTTCTTTGCACTCATGAATGGAAATTATCATAGCTTTGAGAGGCTCATTGATATCATGCTTAGGTGGAATAGACCTAAGTTTCAAAGAATCAACATCAAGAGAAATTCTATCCACGTTCCTAGCCAACTCATCAATCTTAGGCAATTTTTCTTCAAGCAAAGCATTGAAATTCTTTTGAGAAATCAAAATTCTTTAACACTAACCTCAAAATCAGAGGGAATATTATTAAAATTTCCATAAGAGTTGTTGTAGGAATTACCATAATTATTAGAGAAATTACTAGGAAATGGCCTAGGATTAAAGTTTCCTCTATACACGTTGTTACCAAAATTATTCCTACCAACAAAATTCACATCCATAGATTCATTATTATACTCTATCAAAGTAGACAAAGGCATATCATTAGGATCAATAGGAGCACTCTTATCAGCAAACAATTTCATAAGTTCATCCATCTTCCCACTCAAAACATTAATTTCTTCCATCGCATGAACTTTTTTACTAGTAGATCTTTCGGTGTGCCGTTGAGAATAATTAACCATAATATTATCTAGGAGTTTAGTAGCTTCTCTAAAGTGATTTCCATAAAAGTGCCTCCCACGGCCGAATCTAAAAGATTTCTAGAAGGAAAATTCAATCCGACATAAAAAATTGTATGATCATCCATAAATTTAATCCATGTGTAGGGCAATTGCGAATCATTAATTTCATCCTCTCTCAAGATTGTGCAACATGCTCATGATCGAGTTGCTTAAAATTCATAATATCGTTTCTAAGAGAGATGATCTTAGCGGGAGGAAAATACTTAGAGATAAAAGCATCTTTGCACTTATTCCATGAATCAATACTATTTTTAGGCAAAGACGAAAACCAAGTTTTAGCACGATCTCTAAGTGAAAAAAGAAATAACTTCAAGTTAACAATATCATTATCCATGTCTTTATTTTTTTTGCATATCAAACAAATCAACAAAGTTGTTTAGATGAGTAGCGACATCTTCACTAGGAAGGCCAGAGAATTGATCTTTCATGACAAGGTTTAACAAAGTAGCATCAATTTCACATGATTCAGCATCGGTAAGAGGAGCAATCGGAGTGCTAAGGAAATCATTATTATTGGTATTTGAAAAGTCACACAATTTAGTATTATCTTGAGCCATCGTGACAAGCAATCAAACACACAAGCACACAAGAGGCAAGCGAAAAGAAGGCGAACGGGAAAGAGAGGGTGAATAAAATGACAAGGGTGAAGTGGGGGAGAGGAAAACGAGAGGCAAATGGCAAATAATGTAATGCGAGGGAGAAGAGTTTGTGATGGGTACTTGGTATGTCTTGACTTGAGCGAAGACCTCCCCGGCAACAGCGCCAGAAATCCTTCTTGCTACCTCTTAAGCACTGCGTTGGTTTTCCCTGGAGGAGGAAAGGGTGATGCAGCAAAGTAGCGTAAGTATTTCCCTCAGTTTTGAGAATCAAGGTATCAATCCAATAGGAGGCTCCATGCAAGTCCCTCGTACCTACACAAACAAACAAGAACCTCGCAACCAACGCGATAAAGGGGTTGTCAATCCCTTCACGGCCACTTGCAAAAGTGAGATCTGATAAAGAAAATAAGATAAGATGAATATTTTGGTATTTTTATGATATAGACTGGAAAGTAAAGATTGCAAAATAAAGTAGATCGGAAACTTATATGATGGAAAATAGACCCAGGGGCCATAGGTTTCACTAGTGGCTTCTCTCAAGATAGCATAAGTATTACGATGGGTGAACAAATTACTGTCGAGCAATTGATAGAAAAGTGCATAGTTATGAGAATATCTAGGCATGATCATGTATATAGGCATCACGTCCGCGACAAGTAGATCGAAACGATTTTGCATCTACTACTATTACTCCACACATCGACCGCTATCCAGCATGCATCTAGAGTATTAAGTTCATAAGAACAGAGTAACGCATTAGGCAAGATGACATGATGTATAGGGATAAACTCAAGCAATATGATATAAACCCCATCTTTTTATCCTCGATGGCAACAATACAATACATGCCTTGCTGCCCCCGCTGTCACTGGGAAAGGACACCGCAAGATTGAACCCAAAGCTAAGCACTTCTCCCATTAAAAGAAAGATCACTCTAGTAGGCCAAACCAAACTGATAATTCGAAGAGACTTGCAAAGATAACAAATCATACATAAAAGAATTCAGAGGATAATTCGCAGAGACTTGCAAAGAGACTTGCAAAGAATGCAAAGATCACTCCAACAAATATTTCTCATAGATAAACTTGATCATAAACCCACAATTCATCGGATCTCGAAAAACAAACCGCAAAAAGAGTTACATCGAATAGATCTCCAAGAAGATCAAGGAGAACATTGTATTGAGATTCAAAGAGAGAGAAGAAGCCATCTAGCTAATAACTATGGACCCGAAGGTATGTGGTAAACTACTCACAACTCATCGGAGAGGCTATGGTGTTGATGTAAAAGCCCTCCGTGATTGATTCCCCCTCCAGCAGAGTGCCGGAAAAGGCTCCAAGATGGGATCTCCCTGGTACAGAAGGTTGCGGTGGTGGAAATAGGGTTTCGTGGTGCTCTTGGATGTTTTCGTGGTACGTAGTTTTATATAGGCGAAGGAAGTCAGTCAGGGGAGCCTGGCCCCCTCGTTTACTTCTTGACGTCCACTCCAAGTCTCCTGGATTGCGTTTGTTATAAAATAACTCTCCCGAAGGTTTCATTCCGTTTGGACTCCTTTTGATATTACTTTTCTACACAACATTGAACAAAAAAACAGCAATTTGGGTTGGGCCTCCGGTTAATAGGTTAGTCCCAAAAATGATATAAAAGTGTATAGTAAAGCCCATAAACATCCAAAGCAGGTAAAATAATAGCATGGAACAATCAAAAATTATAGATACGTTGGATACGTATCATGCCTATATACATGATCATTGCCTTGGATATCATCATAATTATTTGCTTTTCTATCAATTGCCCAACAGTAATTTGTTTACCCACTGTATGCTATTTTCTCGAGAGAAGCCTCTAGTGAAATCTACGGCCCCGGGGACTATTTCCTATCATATTATTTTCAGATCTATTTATTCAAAAATCGAAAAATACCTTGCTACACTTTTTCTTTACTTATTTTTTTGTGTGTGTTTGCTAGATCTATTTATCCAATCTGATACAATTTAATCTATCTCAATACCGAGGAGGGATTGTGAATCCCTCTTACGCGTTGGGTTGCAAGTTTTTGTGGTTTGTGTGCAGGTGTTGTTTACATAGTGTTGCTTGGTTCTTCTACTGGATTGATAACCTTGGTTTCATAACTGAGGGAAATACTTGTTGTGATGCATCATCCTCTCCTCTTCGGGGAATTACCAATGCAGATACAAGCAATCAGGCATAGAATCGTCGGATCCCTCTACAGCCATAAATGTATTGCCTTTGCGCTTTCTATTGCACCTTTGACCTTTCTTCTTCGGGGTGGCGGCATTGTGATCATCAGAATTGACTTCAATGCCAGCATCTTCCCCGGGAAGCCTTCTCCCCTCTTCAGCCCGTGCACGCATGTCCACCAACATGTAAAGCTCATTAATGGTCTTCGGCAACCGGATGTGCATCTTTTCTTGCATCTTGAGGTTGTGCACGCTCGTGTGGAACATGGCAATCATAGCTGCCGGGTGCACATCCGGGATGCTACAGTGTACATGACTGAACCTCTGAATGTACCTACCCAGATGTTCTCCTTCCTTTTGTGGGATCACTTGCAAGTTACTAGGCAACCCGGTGCCCTTCTGCCCTCTAGTGAAGGCACCAACACATTCGTTGCATAGATCTGACCATGGGGAAATGGAGTTCTCCGGCAAGTTCATCAGCCAAGCTCTCACATTGGGCCTGAGCGCCAATGGGAAATAGTTGGCTAGAATTTTCTCATCTCTTCCTCCGGTAGCCTGCACAGTAATTGTGTATATGCCTAGGAACTCTATCGGGTTTAGCTTGCGGTCGTACTTTTCCAGTACTTCAGGCTTGAACGCGCGGACGGACGGCCAACGGTTGCCGCAACTCACGTGTGAAGGTTGGGCACCCAACCTCGTAAGGCAAGTACCCGCCAACAACAGGCGTTGGCTCATTGATGATTGGGCCATTGCGCTCATCTAACTGACGGATCACCTCCCGACATCGTTGAATGGTGGTGCGAGCATCTTCTGCTCGCCTTTCCAGTAGCACTTGCCGCTGGTCTTGCTGCGTCTGCGGATCTGAGGAGGCCATCAACACGTTGTCGAGCTGTGCATTCAGCTGGGTCTACTGCGAGTGTCTGTGCTACTGTTGGGATTGCTGTCGTGGAGGTGAATGCATCGTTGGTGCACCGCCTACCACACGACCGTCAGTTTGAGCTACAGGCGCAGTTGGCGGGTGCCGCGAGGGTTCCGCCAACTGAGATCTGTTTGCGTCAGCAAACTCGATCAAGCTCCGTATAGTGGCTCTCGACTCATCCATTTTGTCGGCTACTGGAGGGAAATTCAACAACATCTGATCTCACGCCATCGCTTCTGTTGCAGTTGAAGGCATGTTGGAGTGTGAATAACGTGACATCGCTCAACTCCTAGCAGCAGGTTGGCGTGGCGGGAGTGGTGCCTGAAGATCTTGGACCTGATTGAGTGGCATCTTTCTGTGCGGGCGCTGTTGTGGAGGTACAACAACACCACTCAGCATCATATCGCGCCCATCTTATGAAGGATGTGATGTGTGTCTCGATGTCGTTCCCCTTGCCACCACTGCAGGGGTCGTTGTGGGACAGTCGCAGCTCACGCCTGACCGGGCGGGATCGTTCTAGTGGTTGCGCTTGCCGGTGCGTTGAGGCGGCGCGAGCCGCTCGCCCGTGCCATTATTGTTGTCTCCGCCAGAGGGTCAAGGCAGATGTCTACCTCTAGTGTCTCCTCTGCCCATCTCCGCCATAGTAGGGACGATGACTGCACCTCTTGTGCCGGCCGTGCCCAGCGTGGCGTCCGCACTGTTCGCGGTAGCGGTGCCGTCTGCACCGCCCATAGACGCATGTGGTGGGAGTTTGGACATTGATGGTTTAGACGTCATGGAATCCCTCTTCTTGGTGCCATGAAAGGTGATGAAGATGGTGAACAAGATGCTGAACTCGATGAAGTTGATGCGCCGCTCGTCGCCTTGGTTCACAACCGTGTAGCCCATGCCTGGTTCGCAAATATGTCGGCATGGGGAGCCGGCGATCTATGGGGTAAGGCTGCCCCTTTCAAGTTCGGCGAGGGGAATGCACCCGACACAAAGAGCAAGAACAATGAGGGGCACGGTCTTTACCAAGGTTCGGGCCATTGAGAAGCGTAAAACCCTACTCCTGCTTTGTTGTATTAATGGATGGAAGTGGGTGAAGGAAATATGCCCTAGAGGCAATAATAAAGTTGTTATTTTATATTTAATTATTCATGTTAGAACTGTATCGATTGGAAACTTAAATACATGTGTGAACACATAAAAAAATACCGTGTCCCTAGTATGCCTCTACTAGACTAGCTCATTGATCAAAGACGGCTAAGGTTTCCTAACCATGGACATGTGTTGTCATTTGATAACGGGATCACATCATTAGGAGAATGATGTGATGGACAAGACCCATCCGTTAGCTTAGCATAATGATCATTCAGTTTTATTGCTATTGCTTTCTTCATGTCAAATACATATTCCTTCGCTATGAGATTATACAACTCCCGGATACCGACCTTGTGTTCTATCAAACGTGACAACGTAACTGGGTGATCATAAAGATGCTCTACAGGTATCTCCGAAAGTGTTTGTTTAGTTGGCATAGATCAAGATTAGGATTTGTCACTCCGAGTATCGGAGAGGTATCTATGGGCCCTCCCGGTAATACACATAATAAGCTTGCAAGCAAATGACTAAGGAGTTAGTCATGAGGTGATGTATTACAGAACGAGTAAAAAGACTTGTCGGTAACGAGATTGAACTAGGTATGAAGATATCAATGATCGAATCTCGGGCAAGTAACATACTGACAGACAAAGGGAATTACATATGTTGTCATAACGGTTCAACCGATAAAGATCTTCGTAGAATATCTAGGAGCCAATGTGGGAATCCAGGTTCCACTATTGGTTATTGACCGGAGAGGTGTCTCATTCATGTCTACATAGTTCTCAAACCCATAGGGTCCGCACGCTTAATGTTCGATGCTGATATAATATTATATGTGTTATGTGATTTGGTCACCGAATGTTTTTCGGAGTCCCGGATGAGATCACGGACGTGACGAGGAGTCTTTAAATGGTCGAGAGGTAAAGACTGATATATAGGACTATGATATTTGGACATCGGAAGTGTTTTGGGGGGGTGCCATGTATTTATCGGGTCACCGAAAGCGATTCCGGAGACTCCCGACAAAAGATATGGGCCTTATGGGCCAAGAGAGGGAACACACCAGCCACAAGGGGCTGGTGCGCCCCCCATAGCAGGCCGGCTTAAAAGTAGAAGGAAAGGGGGAGGGAAAGGAAAGTGTGGATTAGGATTCCCACTTCCTTCCCTCTCGATTATATATGGTAGGGGGGGCGTGACTTGGGAGGGACTCCAAGTAGGATTCCTCCTACTTGGGCACCTCCTATGGCTGCTCCTCCCTCCCTCCCACCTATATATATGTGGGAGGGGGGCGCCTAGCACACCTCAGATCAATTGTTATCTGTGTGCGGCGCTCCCGTCCATTGTTTACACCCCCGGTCATATTTCGTAGTGCTTATCCGAAGCCCTGTGGAGATCACTTCACAATCACCGAGGGAGTCCTGGATTAGGGGGTGTCCGGATAGCCGAACTATCATCATTGGCCGGACTCCAAGACTACGAAGATACAAGATTGAAGACTCCGCCCCATGTCCGTATGGGACTTTCCTTGGCGTGGAAGGCAAGCTTGGCAATACGGATATGTAGATCTCCTACCATTGTAACCGACTCTGTGTAACCCTAGCCCTCTCCGGTATCTATATAAACCGGAGGGCCTTAGTCCGTAGGACAACATACACAACATACAATCATACCATAGGCTAGCTTCTAGGGTTTAGCCTCCTTGATCTCGTGGTAGATCTACTCTTGTAATACTCATATCATCAATATCAGTCAAGCAGGAGTAGGGTTTTACCTCCATCGAGAGGGCCCGAACCTGGGAAAAAAACATCGTGTCCCTTGTCTCCTGTTACCATCCGCCTAGACGCACAGTTCGGGACCCCCTACCCGAGATCCGCCGGTTTTGACACCGACACCCGCTGTAGGGTTTGCAATATGTTTATGATTTGCTTTTGGTGGGTGGCGTGAGTGACAGAAGCACAGACCCGAGTAAGTAGGTTGTTTGCATATGGGATAAAAGGGGACTTGATACTTTAATGCTATGGTTGGGTTTTACCTTAATGAATCTTTAGTAGTTGCGGATGCTTGCTAGAGTTCCAATCATAAGTGCATATGATCCAAGTAGAGAAAGTATGTTAGCTTATGCCTCTCCCTCAAATAGAATTGCAATAGTGATTACTGGTCTAGTAACATAGTCAATTGCTTAGGGACAATTCCACAACTCCTACCACCACTTTTCCACACTCGCTATATTTACTTTATTGTTCTTTATCTAAACAGCCCCTAGTTTATAATTATGTGTTCTTTACTTTCTTGCAAGCCTACCCAAAAACACCTACAAAGTACTTCTAGTTTCATACTTGTTCTAGGTAAAGCGAACGTCAAGCGTGCGTAGAGTCGTATCAGTGGCCGATAGGACTTGAGAGAGTATTTGTTCTACCTTTAGCTCCTCGTTGGGTTCGACACTCTTACTTATCGAAAGAGGCTACAACTATCCCGTATACTTGCGGGTCATCAGTGGGTGTGCATCCAACTTGCTCGCTCATGAAGACCTAGGGCAATTTGAGGAAGCCCATCATTGGAATATACAAGCCAAGTTCTATAATGAAAAATTCCCACTAGTATATGAAAGTGACAACATAGGAGACTCTCTATCATGAAGATCATGGTGCTACTTTGAAGCACAAGTGTGGAAAAGGATAGTAACATTGTCCCTTCTCTCTTTTTCTCTCATTTTTTTATTTTGGTGGGCTTCTTTGGCCTCTTTTTTTTATTTGGGCTTCTTTGGCCTCTTTTATTTTTCATAAAGTCCGGAGTCTCATCCCGGCTTGTGGGAGAATCATAGTCTCCATCATCCTTTCCTCACTTGGGACAATGCCCTAATAATGAAGATTATCACACTTTTATTTACTTACAACTCAATACTTAGAACAAAATATGACTCTATGTGAATGCCTCCGGCGGTGTACCGGGATATGTAATGAATCAAGAGTGACATGTATGAAAGAATTATGAATGGTGGCTTTGCCACAAATACGATGTCAACTACATGTTCATGCAAAAGCAATATGACAATGATGATCTGTGTCATAAATAACGGAACGGTGGAAAGTTGCATGGCAATATATCTAGGAATGGCTATGGAAATGCCATAATAGGTAGGTATGGTGGCTGTTTTGAGGAAGGTATATGGTGCGTGTATGGTACCGGCGAAAGTTGTGCGGCACAAGAGAGGCTAGCAATGGTGGAAGGGTGAGAGTGCGTATAATCCATGGACTCAACATTAGTCATGAAGAACTCATATAATTGTTGCAAAAATCTACAATTTATCAAAACAAAGTACTACGCGCATGCTCCTAGGGGAAGGGTTGGTAGGAGTTAACCATCGCGCGACCCCGACCTCCACACGTAAGGAAGACAATCAATAAATAAATCATGCTCCAACTTCATCACATAACGGTTCACCATACGTGCATGCTACGGGAATCACAAACTTTTAACACAAGTATTCCTCAAATTCGCAACTACCCAACTAGCATGACTCTAATATTACCATCCTTATATCTCAAAACAATCATCAAGCATCAAATTGATCATAGCGTTCAATGCACTCTATATGATAGTTTTAATTATACCCAACTTGGATGCCCATCATATTAGGACTAATTTTATAACCAAAGAAAATACCATGCTATTCTAAAAGACTCTCAAAATAATATAAGTGAAGCATGAGAGATCAATAATTTCTACAAAATAAAACCACCTCCGTGCTCTAAAAAGATATAAGTGAAGCACTAGAGCAAAATTTGCTAGCTCAAAAGATATAAGTGAAGCACATAGAGTATTCTAATAAATTCCAAATCATGTGTGTCTCTCCCAAAAGGTGTATACATCAAGGATTATTGTGGTAAACTAAAAAGCAAAGACTCATATCATACAAGATGCTCCAAGAAAAACACATATCATGTGGTGAATAAAAATATAGCTCCAAGTAAAGTTGCCGATGGACGAAGGCGAAAGAGGGGATGCCTTCCGGGGCATCCCCAAGCTTAGGCTTTTGGTTGTCCTTGAATTTACCTTGGGGTGCCTTGGGCATCCCCAATCTTAGGCTCTTGCCACTCCTTATTCCATAGTCCATCAAATCTTTACCCAAAACTTGAAAACTTCACAACACAAAACTCAACAGAAAATCTCACGAGCTCCGTTAGTGCAAGAAAGCAAACCACCACTTTAAGGTACTGTAATGAACTCATTCTTTATTTATATTGGTGTCAAACCTACTGTATTCCAACTTCTCTATGGTTCATACCCCCCCCCCCCCCGATACTAGCCATAGATTCATCAAAATAAGCAAAGAACACATGAAAAACAGAATCTGTCAAAAACAGAACGGTCTGTAGAAATCTGTAACTTTCGAATACTCTGGAACTCTAAACATCCTACAAAAATAGGAATTCCTAGGAAATTTTTCTATTAATCTACTTCAAAAATAATCAACTAAAAATCACTTTTCTGTGATTTATTAAAATTATTCTCGTGCGCACAAAAGTTTCTGTTTTTCAGCAAGATCAAATTAACTATCACCCAAGATGATCCTATAGGTTCTACTTGAAAAAAACACTAATAAAAACATAAAACCACATCTAACCAGAGGCTAGATTAATTATTTATTACTAAACAGGAGCAAAAAGTAAGGAAAAAAATAAAATTGGGTTGCCTCCCAACAAGCGCTATCGTTTAACGCCCCTAGCTAGGCAGAAAAGCAAGAATAGATCTAAGTATTACCATCTTTGTATTCAATTCATAAGTGGCTCTCATAATACATTCATAAGGTAATTTGATTTCTTTCTAGGAAATTGTTCCATGCCTTTCTTTAAAGGAAATTGGAATCTAATATTTCCTTCCTTTATATCAATAATTGCACGAATCGTTCTAAGGAAAGGTCTACCAAGAATAATAGGACATGAAAGATTGCAATCTATATCAAGAACGATAAAATCTACGGGCACATAATTACTATTTGCAACAATAAGAACATCATTAATCCTTCCCATAGGTTTCTTAATAGTGGAATCCGCAAGGTGCAAGTTTAAAGAACAATCATCAAATTCACGGAAACCTAGCACATCACATAAAGTTTTTGGAATCGTGGAAACACTAGCACCCAAATCACACAAAGCATAGCATTCATGATCTTTAATTTTAATTTTAATAGTAGGTTCCCACTCATCATAAAGTTTTCTAGGGATAGAAACTTCTAATTCAAGTTTTTCTTCATAAGATTGCACCAAAGCATCAATGATATGTTTGGTAAAAAGCTTTATTTTGACTATAAGCATGAGGAGAATTCAACATGGATTGCAACAAGGAAATAAAATCTACTAAAGAACAATTATCATAATTAAATTCCTTGAGATCCAAAATAGTAAGTTCATTTCTATGTAAAGTTTTGACCTCTCCAATCCCACTTTTACCAATTTTTGCATCAAGATCTAATAACTCCGAATCATTGGGACACCTTTTAACTAAACTTGACTCATCTCCAGTCCCATGATTATGAAGATTCATATTGCAAAACAAAGATTTAATAGGAGACACATCAATCACTTTTAGATCTTCATCATTATTATCATGAAAACTAGAAGAACACGCTTTTACAAAGCAATCTTTCTTAGCACGCATCCTAGCAGTTCTTTCTTTGCACTCATGAATGGAAATTATCATAGCTTTGAGAGACTCATTGATATCATGCTTAGGTGGAATAGACCTAAGTTTCAAAGAATCAACATCAAGAGAAATTCTATCCACGTTCCTAGCCAACTCATCAATCTTAGGCAATTTTTCTTCAAGCAAAGCATTGAAATTCTTTTGAGAAATCAAAATTCTTTAACACTAACCTCAAAATCAGAGGGAATATTATTAAAATTTCCATAAGAGTTGTTGTAGGAATTACCATAATTATTAGAGAAATTACTAGGAAATGGCCTAGGATTAAAGTTTCCTCTATACACGTTGTTACCAAAATTATTCCTACCAACAAAATTCACATCCATAGATTCATTATTATACTCTATCAAAGTAGACAAAGGCATATCATTAGGATCAATAGGAGCACTCTTATCAGCAAACAATTTCATAAGTTCATCCATCTTCCCACTCAAAACATTAATTTCTTCCATCGCATGAACTTTTTTACTAGTAGATCTTTCGGTGTGCCGTTGAGAATAATTAACCATAATATTATCTAGGAGTTTAGTAGCTTCTCTAAAGTGATTTCCATAAAAGTGCCTCCCACGGCCGAATCTAAAAGATTTCTAGAAGGAAAATTCAATCCGACATAAAAAATTGTATGATCATCCATAAATTTAATCCATGTGTAGGGCAATTGCGAATCATTAATTTCATCCTCTCTCAAGATTGTGCAACATGCTCATGATCGAGTTGCTTAAAATTCATAATATCGTTTCTAAGAGAGATGATCTTAGCGGGAGGAAAATACTTAGAGATAAAAGCATCTTTGCACTTATTCCATGAATCAATACTATTTTTAGGCAAAGACGAAAACCAAGTTTTAGCACGATCTCTAAGTGAAAAAAGAAATAACTTCAAGTTAACAATATCATTATCCATGTCTTTATTTTTTTTGCATATCAAACAAATCAACAAAGTTGTTTAGATGAGTAGCGACATCTTCACTAGGAAGGCCAGAGAATTGATCTTTCATGACAAGGTTTAACAAAGTAGCATCAATTTCACATGATTCAGCATCGGTAAGAGGAGCAATCGGAGTGCTAAGGAAATCATTATTATTGGTATTTGAAAAGTCACACAATTTAGTATTATCTTGAGCCATCGTGACAAGCAATCAAACACACAAGCACACAAGAGGCAAGCGAAAAGAAGGCGAACGGGAAAGAGAGGGTGAATAAAATGACAAGGGTGAAGTGGGGGAGAGGAAAACGAGAGGCAAATGGCAAATAATGTAATGCGAGGGAGAAGAGTTTGTGATGGGTACTTGGTATGTCTTGACTTGAGCGAAGACCTCCCCGGCAACGGCGCCAGAAATCCTTCTTGCTACCTCTTAAGCACTGCGTTGGTTTTCCCTGGAAGAGGAAAGGGTGATGCAGCAAAGTAGCGTAAGTATTTCCCTCAGTTTTGAGAATCAAGGTATCAATCCAATAGGAGGCTCCACGCAAGTCCCTCGTACCTACACAAACAAACAAGAACCTCGCAACCAACGCGATAAAGGGTTTGTCAATCCCTTCACGGCCACTTGCAAAAGTGAGATCTGATAAAGAAAATAAGATAAGATGAATATTTTGGTATTTTTATGATATAGACTGGAAAGTAAAGATTGCAAAATAAAGTAGATCGGAAACTTATATGATGGAAAATAGACCCAGGGGCCATAGGTTTCACTAGTGGCTTCTCTCAAGATAACATAAGTATTACGATGGGTGAACAAATTACTGTCGAGCAATTGATAGAAAAGTGCATAGTTATGAGAATATCTAGGCATGATCATGTATATAGGCATCACGTCCGCGACAAGTAGATCGAAACGATTTTGCATCTACTACTATTACTCCACACATCGACCGCTATCCAGCATGCATCTAGAGTATTAAGTTCATAAGAACAGAGAAACGCATTAGGCAAGATGACATGATGTATAGGGATAAACTCAAGCAATATGATATAAACCCCATCTTTTTATCCTCGATGGCAACAATACAATACATGCCTTGCTGCCCCCGCTGTCACTGGGAAAGGACACCGCAAGATTGAACCCAAAGCTAAGCACTTCTCCCATTAAAAGAAAGATCACTCTAGTAGGCCAAACCAAACTGATAATTCGAAGAGACTTGCAAAGATAACAAATCATACATAAAAGAATTCAGAGGATAATTCGCAGAGACTTGCAAAGAGACTTGCAAAGAATGCAAAGATCACTCCAACAAATATTTCTCATAGATAAACTTGATCATAAACCCACAATTCATCGGATCTCGAAAAACACACCGCAAAAAGAGTTACATCGAATAGATCTCCAAGAAGATCAAGGAGAACATTGTATTGAGATTCAAAGAGAGAGAAGAAGCCATCTAGCTAATAACTATGGACCCGAAGGTATGTGGTAAACTACTCACAACTCATCGGAGAGGCTATGGTGTTGATGTAAAAGCCCTCCGTGATTGATTCCCCCTCCAGCAGAGTGCTGGAAAAGGCTCCAAGATGGGATCTCCCTGGTACAGAAGGTTGCGGTGGTGGAAATAGGGTTTCGTGGTGCTCTTGGATGTTTTCGTGGTACGTAGTTATATATAGGCGAAGGAAGTCAGTCAGGGGAGCCTGGCCCCCTCGTTTACTTCTTGACGTCCACTCCAAGTCTCCTGGATTGCGTTTGTTATAAAATAACTCTCCCGAAGGTTTCATTCCGTTTGGACTCCTTTTGATATTACTTTTCTACACAACATTGAACAAAAAAACAGCAATTTGGGTTGGGCCTCCGGTTAATAGGTTAGTCCCAAAAATGATATAAAAGTGTATAGTAAAGCCCATAAACATCCAAAGCAGGTAAAATAATAGCATGGAACAATCAAAAATTATAGATACGTTGGATACGTATCATGCCTATATACATGATCATTGCCTTGGATATCATCATAATTATTTGCTTTTCTATCAATTGCCCAACAGTAATTTGTTTACCCACCGTATGCTATTTTCTCGAGAGAAGCCTCTAGTGAAATCTACGGCCCCGGGGACTATTTCCTATCATATTATTTTCAGATCTATTTATTCAAAAATCGAAAAATACCTTGCTACACTTTTTCTTTACTTATTTTTTTGTGTGTGTTTGCTAGATCTATTTATCCAATCTGATACAATTTAATCTATCTCAATACCGAGGAGGGATTGTGAATCCCTCTTACGCGTTGGGTTGCAAGTTTTTGTGGTTTGTGTGCAGGTGTTGTTTACATAGTGTTGCTTGGTTCTTCTACTGGATTGATAACCTTGGTTTCATAACTGAGGGAAATACTTGTTGTGATGCATCATCCTCTCCTCTTCGGGGAATTACCAATGCAGATACAAGCAATCAGGCATAGAATCGTCGGATCCCTCTACAGCCATAAATGTATTGCCTTTGCGCTTTCTATTGCACCTTTGACCTTTCTTCTTCGGGGTGGCGGCATTGTGATCATCAGAATTGACTTCAATGCCAGCATCTTCCCCGGGAAGCCTTCTCCCCTCTTCAGCCCGTGCACGCATGTCCACCAACATGTAAAGCTCATTAATGGTCTTCGGCAACTGGATGTGCATCTTTTCTTGCATCTTGAGGTTGTGCACGCTCGTGTGGAACATGGCAATCATAGCTGCCGGGTGCACATCCGGGATGCTACAGTGTACATGACTGAACCTCTGAATGTACCTACCCAGATGTTCTCCTTCCTTTTGTGGGATCACTTGCAAGTTACTAGGCAACCCGGTGCCCTTCTGCCCTCTAGTGAAGGCACCAACACATTCGTTGCATAGATCTGACCATGGGGAAATGGAGTTCTCTGGCAAGTTCATCAGCCAAGCTCTCACATTGGGCCTGAGCGCCAATGGGAAATAGTTGGCTAGAATTTTCTCATCTCTTCCTCCGGTAGCCTACACAGTAATTGTGTATATGCCTAGGAACTCTATCGGGTTTAGCTTGCGGTCGTACTTTTCCAGTACTTCAGGCTTGAACGCGCGGACGGACGGCCAACGGTTGCCGCAACTCACGTGTGAAGGTTGGGCACCCAACCTCGTAAGGCAAGTACCCGCCAACAACAGGCGTTGGCTCATTGATGATTGGGCCATTGCGCTCATCTAACTGACGGATCACCTCCCGACATCGTTGAATGGTGGTGCGAGCATCTTCTGCTCGCCTTTCCAGTAGCACTTGCCGCTGGTCTTGCTGCGTCTGCGGATCTGAGGAGGCCATCAACACGTTGTCAAGCTGTGCATTCAGCTGGGTCTACTGCGAGTGTCTGTGCTACTGTTGGGATTGCTGTCGTGGAGGTGAATGCATCGTTGGTGCACCGCCTACCACACGACCGTCAGTTTGAGCTACAGGCGCAGTTGGCGGGTGCCGCGAGGGTTCCGCCAACTGAGATCTGTTTGCGTCAGCAAACTCGATCAAGCTCCGTATAGTGGCTCTCGACTCATCCATTTTGTCGGCTACTGGAGGGAAATTCAACAACATCTGATCTCACGCCATCGCTTCTGTTGCAGTTGAAGGCATGTTGGAGTGTGAATAATGTGACATCGCTCAACTCCTAGCAGCAGGTTGGCGTGGCGGGAGTGGTGCCTGAAGATCTTGGACCTGATCGAGTGGCATCTTTCTGTGCGGACGCTGTTGTGGAGGTACAACAACACCACTCAGCATCATATCGCGCCCATCTTATGAAGGATGTGATGTGTGTCTCGATGTCGTTCCCCTTGCCACCACTGCAGGGGTCGTTGTGGGACAGTCGCAGCTCACGCCTGACCGGGCGGGATCGTTCTAGTGGTTGCGCTTGCCGGTGCGTTGAGGCGGCGCGAGCCGCTCGCCCGTGCCATTATTGTTGTCTCCGCCAGAGGGTCAAGGCAGATGTCTACCTCTAGCGTCTCCTCTGCCCATCTCCGCCATAGTAGGGACGATGACTGCACCTCTTGTGCCGGCCGTGCCCAGCGTGGCGTCCGCACTGTTCGCGGTAGCGGCGCCGTCTGCACCGCCCATAGACGCATGTGGTGGGAGTTTGGACATTGATGGTTTAGACGTCATGGAATCCCTCTTCTTGGTGCCATGAAAGGTGATGAAGATGGTGAACAAGATGCTGAACTCGATGAAGTTGATGCGCCGCTCGTCGCCTTGGTTCACAACCGTGTAGCCCATGCCTGGTTCGCAAATATGTCGGCATGGGGAGCCGGCGATCTATGGGGTAAGGCTGCCCCTTTCAAGTTCGGCGAGGGGAATGCACCCGACACAAAGAGCAAGAACAATGAGGGGCACGGTCTTTACCAAGGTTCGGGCCATTGAGAAGCGTAAAACCCTACTCCTTCTTTGTTGTATTAATGGATGGAAGTGGGTGAAGGAAATATTCCCTAGAGGCAATAATAAAGTTGTTATTTTATATTTAATTATTCATGTTAGAACTGTATCGATTGGAAACTTAAATACATGTGTGAACACATAAAAAAATACCGTGTCCCTAGTATGCCTCTACTAGACTAGCTCATTGATCAAAGACGGCTAAGGTTTCCTAACCATGGACATGTGTTGTCATTTGATAACGGGATCACATCATTAGGAGAATGATGTGATGGACAAGACCCATCCGTTAGCTTAGCATAATGATCATTCAATTTTATTGCTATTGCTTTCTTCATGTCAAATACATATTCCTTCGCTATGAGATTATACAACTCCCGGATACCGACCTTGTGTTCTATCAAACGTGACAACGTAACTGGGTGATCATAAAGATGCTCTACAGGTATCTCCGAAAGTGTTTGTTTAGTTGGCATAGATCAAGATTAGGATTTGTCACTCCGAGTATCGGAGAGGTATCTATGGGCCCTCCCGGTAATACACATAATAAGCTTGCAAGAAAATGACTAAGGAGTTAGTCATGAGGTGATGTATTACAGAACGAGTAAAAAGACTTGTCGGTAACGAGATTGAACTAGGTATGAAGATATCAATGATCGAATCTCGGGCAAGTAACATACTGACAGACAAAGGGAATTACATATGTTGTCATAACGGTTCAACCGATAAAGATCTTCGTAGAATATCTAGGAGCCAATGTGGGAATCCAGGTTCCACTATTGGTTATTGACCGGAGAGGTGTCTCATTCATGTCTACATAGTTCTCAAACCCATAGGGTCCGCACGCTTAATGTTCGATGCTGATATAATATTATATGTGTTATGTGATTTGGTCACCGAATGTTTTTCGGAGTCCCGGATGAGATCACGGACGTGACGAGGAGTCTTTAAATGGTCGAGAGGTAAAGACTGATATATAGGACTATGATATTTGGACATCGGAAGTGTTTTGGGGGGGTGCCACGTATTTATCGGGTCACCGAAAGCGATTCCGGAGACTCCCGACAAAAGATATGGGCCTTATGGGCCAAGAGAGGGAACACACCAGCCACAAGGGGCTGGTGCGCCCCCCATAGCAGGCCGGCTTAAAAGTAGAAGGAAAGGGGGAGGGAAAGGAAAGTGTGGATTAGGATTCCCACTTCCTTCCCTCTCGATTATATATGGTAGGGGGGCGTGACTTGGGAGGGACTCCAAGTAGGATTCCTCCTACTATGGCTGCTCCTCCCTCCCTCCCACCTATATATATGTGGGAGGGGGGCGCCTAGCACACCTCAGATCAATTGTTATCTGTGTGCGGCGCTCCCGTCCATTGTTTACACCCCCGGTCATATTTCGTAGTGCTTATCCGAAGCCCTGCGGAGATCACTTCACAATCACCGAGGGAGTCCTGGATTAGGGGGTGTCCGGATAGCCGAACTATCATCATTGGCCGGACTCCAAGACTATGAAGATACAAGATTGAAGACTTCGTCTCGTGTCCGGATGGGACTTTCCATGGCGTGGAAGGCAAGCTTGGCGATTCGGATATGTAGATCTCCTACTATTGTAACCGACTCTGTGTAGCCCTAGCCCTCTTCGGTGTCTATATAAGCCAGAGGGTTTTAGTCCATAGGACGAACAACAATCATACCATAGGCTAGCTTCTAGGGTTTAGCCTCCTTGATCTCATGGTAGATCCACTCTTGTACTACCCATATCATCAATATCAATCAAGCAGGAGTAGGGTTTTACCTCCATCGAGAGGGCCCGAACCTGGGTAAAAACATCGTGTCCCTTGTCTCCTGTTACCATCCACCTAGGCGCACAGTTCGGGACCCCCTACCCGAGATCCGCCGGTTTTGACACCGACATTGGTGCTTTCATTGGGAGTTCCTCTGTGTCGTCGCCTATAGGCCCGATGGCTCCTTGGATCATCAACAACAACGCGGTCCAGGGTGAGACTTTTCTCCCCGGACAGATCTTCGTATTCGGCGGCTTTGCACTGCGGGCCAATTCGCTTGGCCATCTGGAGCAGATTGAAAGCTACGCCCGTGACCATCAGGTCAGATTTGGAAGTTTGAACTATACGGCTGACATTCGCGGAGACTTGATCTTCGATGGATTCGAGCCACAGCCTAGCGCGCCGCACTGTCACGATGGGAATGATTTAGCTCCACTGCCGGACAGTGCCCTGGAGGCCGCACACGAGTCCGCTCCGACCCTTAATTCAGAGCCGACTGTGCCGATCGAGGATGGGTGGCTAGACACCGCCTCGGGGGCTGCTACCTCTACGGCGATGGAGCCGAATACTGACCCTGTCCCTTATGAAGCTCGTGACTGCGAGGTGCTGGATTCCTCGCCGAACTCCGAACCTCCCGCGCCCCTGCCAATCGAATCCAATTGGGCGCCGATCATGGAGTTCACCGCTGCGGACATCTTTCAGCACTCGCCTTTTGGCGACATCTTGAATTTGCTAAAGTATCTCTCGTTATCAGGAGAGCCCTAGCCAGACTAGAGTTAGGACGGTTGGGATGCGGACGATGAAGAAATTCAAAGACCACCCACCACCCACTTCGTAGCCACTGTCGACGACCTAACCGACATGCTAGACTTCGACTCCGAAGACATCGACGGTATGGACGTTGATGCCGGAGATGACCAAGAACCAGCGCCCACAGGGCACTGGAAAACCACCTCAACTCACGATGTATACATGGTGGATACACCAAAAGGAAGCGATAACAAGGAACAACGGGATGCGGCGACGGATAATTCCCCCGAAAAACAGCCAAAACGGCGACGCAAGCGCCACCCGAAGTCCCGCCTCGACAACAACAGCACCCATACAGACCCAGCCGTAGAGCAGGGCGAACCAGTAGACGACGAACATGCCACCAAGCAACTGTCTGAACAGGATGAATTGGACGAGCAACCCATCCCCGGCGAAAACAACAGTCTAGACAATCTCACCCCGGAAACATCACCGGAGCACAAGAACCTCCACAAAAGGCTCGTCACCACTGCAAGAAGTTTGAAGAAGCAGAAGCAGAAGCTCAAAACAGCGAAAGACATACTCAGAATGAGATGGAGCAAAGTACTCAAGACCGCAGACAAATACGGCGATAGTCACCAAGCAAAGAGCTACCCAAAGCGCAGGTTGTTGCCCGAATTTGACGAGGAGGCCATAGAGCCCCCACAGTCAAAAAACAAAGAGGCCGCCTGGCCGGATAGACAACCAGATGACAGGCTAAGAGCGGTGTCGGTGTCAAAACAGGCGGATCTCGGGTAGGGGGTCCCGAACTGTGCGTCTAGGCAGATGGTAACAGGAGACAAGGGACACGATGTTTTACCCAGGTTCGGGCCCTCTTGATGGAGGTAAAACCCTACGTCCTGCGCGATTAATATTGATGGTGTGTATTACAAGAGTGGATCTACCACGAGATCAAGGAGGCTAAACCCTAGAAGCTAGCCTATGGTATGACTGTTGTAATGGATGTTGTCCTACGGACTAAAACCCTCCGGTTTATATAGACACCAGAGAGGGCTAGGGTTACAAAGAGTCGGTTACAATGGTAGGAGATCTACATATCCGTATCGCCAAGCTTGCCTTCCACGCCAAGGAAAGTCCCATCCGGACACGGGATGGAGTCTTCAATCTTGTATCTTCTTAGTCTTGGAGTCCGGCGGACGATGATAGTCCGGCTGCCGGACACCCCCTAGTCCAGGACTCCCTCAGTAGCCCCCGAACCAGGCTTCAATGACGGTAAGTCCAGCGCGTATATAGTCTTCGGCGTTGCAAGGCGGGTTCTCCTTTTAAGTTCCATGTACCTGCCGAACAGTGTCCGCCTTCCTCATCAATGTTGTGCTTCTTGGCTTTCACGCCCAATAATGGCCTTCTTCCACACGTCACACGAATGCGAGAAGCCAGGGTATCTTTTATGTTTTACCCCCTAGCTATGCAAATAATCTACCTATAAGAGAGGCAAGAATCTAGATCCAAATCACACCATCTTCCTTCCGCGGGTACTCATCAGAGTGCCTCCGACCGAAAAATCCATTCCATCATGGACCGTCGACGCGGCTCCTCCTCTCGTGCTCCCAGCCCACTGCCAGGAGACTGGCGGAGATGTTCTGTCCCGCACAACGAGCTGGTGGCGCTCCAAGCAAAGGGATATCTCCCTTCGGCCTTCATGGTCCCGGTTCGAGCCGGGTTGGCCACCTACCAAGGTGGGAAGCAAGCGGAGGCTACCCCAAGTCCCAACAAAGGGGAGCGGGTATGCTTTGTCCCTTATCTGATAAGGGGACTCGGATTTCCTATACATCCGTTCCTCCGCGGGCTCCTGGAGTTCTACGGACTCCAGCTCCATCACCTTACGCCCGCCTCTATCCTACATATCGCGGGTTACGTAGCTCTTTGTGAGCTATTTCTAGGCATCGAGCCCCATTTTGCACTGTGGAAGAGGTTGTTCTGCCTCGTACCCCGTTCTCACAAGGGGTCCATATATCAAGTGGGCGGCGCCGAAATATGGCGCATTGCCGGGACCGGATATCCATCCGGAACCCCTAAGAAGGCGTCCGAAGACTGGCCTTCGGAATAGTTTTACATAGAAGACGCTCCGCTGCCGGACCCTGTTCGGATCGGCCTTCCGGAGTTCAGTACTGCTCCTCTGAAGAAACGCCTTAGTTGGCACCCGCAAAGCCCCCAACTGGAGGAAGACAAGAGCGTCCATTATCTGATGGGCCGAATAAGGTTACTAGACCACTCCGGGTTGACCATGATTGGAGTCATGGCAACATGCATTACGCGGGTGGTGCAGCCACTGCAATACAGGGGCCACCCCATGTGGGATTTCAACAGGGAAGACGATGCCACCCGTCATGGCCGCAAAGGACCGGATTCGGCCGAGGATCTAGTGAAGATCCTGTCCGTCCTGTACAAGGGGGAGAAGGAGGACTTTCTCCAGAAGAACCCGTTGAATGGGTTCTCCATGAATAACCCTCGGTGTTGGGTAAGCGAACACTTTAAAGGCCCGACCCATGCTTTCAAAGTTTAAGCTTCTTATATTATGTCTTCGACGCAGGAACTACGCCGGATTGTGGAGGACATGATAAGTCCATCTCCGCAACCCGAGGATCCAAAGAGATCCCAGGATCTGGCCTCCGAAGAGGATCCGGACATAAAGGTGGAGCTAATCGACGGGGTGTTCCACCAGCTCAGCATGGATAATGCTTTAGTCGCCATTACGGATGACTACCCCGGACTATATCCGGCTTCCCAGGTGATTGTGACCGAAGTCCCGACACCATTATTTCTTCCTCGCTCATTTCTGACCTTCGCATACGATGGTGTTTTGCAGGAAGCGCCTTCAGGGCGGGGAGCCGAGCCCGCGGCGGCTGACCAACAAAGGCCAGTCCGGACCAGTAGGCGGAAGAGGAGCGCGGTGCGGACTGAAACGTCGCCGCAAAGGTATAGCTCACAGTTCATTATTTGGAGCAACGTTCCTAGGAAGCGTTTGAGTGCTCATGGCTTTTGTAGGAGAAAAAGCGCCCGCCGGACTGTGGGCATGGAGGTTGCCAATCCAACCTCTACCAGCCAGGCTCCAGCACCTGGTCTGGAGGGGGAGGCGAGCGCAAGGCGCGAGCTGGACACTCCTCCAACGGAGGATGCCGACAGACTGTCTGCCACCAAGTCTGAGGTGGAGAGCGCCATGAACCATAGGCGCCGCCGGATAGTATTTCGTGACGCGTGCTTCTCCCGTGAGGCGTTGAATGCCTTTAACGCGGGGGACGCGCACCTCCGTGCTGCTCAAGATGGTTTTACCAGAGCCACGGAGCAGTATGTAAAAGACATACGGGTAAGAGAATTTAACAGTTATATATGCCAGTAGCCCCCGAGACTTAAAGTAGTTATGTTAACTGATTTAAGGATCATTTGAAACGCAGGATCTTACCGGGAAGAATACCCAACTGTCTCAGGAGCTGCAAGAGTGCAAGGCCCAACTTGAGGCCGCACTTGCTACCGCAGGAGGAAACACAGAGACCCCCCTGGTAACACATTTTTTTTAAAAAAAATATAAGCGCTGTGCGGCGTGCGCGCAAGTCTAATAATGACATTGCAGGTGCTGCCGGACAAGATCCGGACAGGCAAGAACTACTGCGCCAGCTGAAGGCCGGCGAGAGGGTACTGAATAGAGTGCAGCAGGAAAGGAACAAGCTCCAGGATGCCCACGCCCAGCTTGGAGAAGAGCTGAAAGGTGTTCGGGCCGAGCTGTCTGGCTCCGTTAAGGAGAATCAGCGGCTTCGTCGCGGCATCTATAGTAAGTGCTTAAGCGAACTCCTTTGAAAAGAAGAGTTCAGCGAGGAAGTCAATTGACAAAATATGTCTGTAGGTATACTCACAGGTCGCCCTGCAGAGGAGATGCCCATATCGACGGGTGATCAACTTCCCGAACTGTTGCAGCTGCTCGAACGAGTTCGGCAGGTGATGAGCGGCGCCGTTCAGGCTTTACGGCCGGCCCTTTCCCTTCCCGAAGGCCTTGGGGAGCTTACGGAGAAGCTTCAGGGAATGCGGCAGCGCTTCCGTTTATGGAAGATTTCGGCCTGCCGCCAAGGTGCCAGGGAGGCCTGGGCCATGGTGAAGACGAGGTACAAGAAGGCGGATCCCAACCATATGGCCGAGGTCAGACCTATGGGGCCCGACGGGAAGGAGATCCCTGTGAGTTTAGTATACGGCCAGGTAGAGTTGGCCGCTAAATTTTCCCAACGGGACTGTAAATTGGACAGCCTGTTAGATGGGATTGAGGAGGAATACAGTCAGTCAATGTGACAATGTATTCTAAAATGACATGTAAAATGCCTTCTAGCCGGATTGTAGATCATTTGTCGTTGCCGACCTTTTCGCTTCAACCTCGGGACCCTAGAGTCCAGAGTGTGTCCGAATACCTTCTCGGTTAAAAAACAACCGTGGCATGCATGGAGACCAGGCGTAGGGGTCATTAGTGCTTTATCAGACAAGTGCCCAACTAGTTATGTTATATTACATGGTTAGTAAGAAATATCTTCCAGGGAGAATAGTTCCGTTAAGGGTTCCTTTCCCTGGGAGGCATGCCCTAAAGTGCATGTCCGAACTACGAAAAGAGCAGAAAAACATCTGGGGGCAGATAAATAAGTAGGTAAAAAATCATCTTTCAAGTCACCGACCGAATATTCCCTTAAGAACGCTAGCTTTCGGCTTCACCCAGTCTGAGGTAAACATCCGGCTGACCCGGCAGTAACAATCGCAGAGGTGCTCCCTTTACCTCCTAGCCGAACAATCGGGAACGTAGGGGTAAGCACAGGAGCCAGGCAACCCAGCTTGGCCAAAACTTAAGTCATATCGATGCATATAATGGTGAATAAAAGGTACATGTGGATGCTTGACACATGTGCTGGGCATGAAGCCCTTATAATTAAGCTTCTGGTAAAGAAGCCCCCAGGTATAATGAGTGCGGATGGCACATCAAGTGAATGCGAACAATGCGCAAGTAGGCCTTTAAGGGCTTTTTAGAGAAAGTGTTGATAGAAGAAAGAGAAACAAAAGACAGCTACAATGTAAAAGTTTGGACGTGGGAAGGGGACGAACTCTTGGTCCGGCGCTAGGCATAGAATCTTCGGAGGCGGGCTGCGTTCCATGGGTTCGGCTCGAGCCGGTTGTCCGACGCATTTCGTAGATGGTACGCTCCGCCGGTCAGGACTTGATCGATGATGAAAGGGCCCTCCCATTTGGGCTTGAGTTTGTCCTTTTTCTTGTCCAGCAGGCGTAGAACTAGTTCGCCAACGTTATAAGTCTTGGCCCGTACTTCTCTGCTTTGATCTTCGAACCTGCTGCTGATAGAATGTGGAACGAGCCTTGGCAACATCGCGCTCTTCCTCCAATGCGTCCAAGCTGTCCTGCCGATCCAACTCGGCTTCTCTTTCTTCGTACATGCGCACTCGAGGTGAGTCATGAATGATGTCACAGGGCAGAACTGCCTCTGCGCCGTATACCATAAAGAATGGTGTGAATCCGGTAGTACGGTTGGGCGTTGTCCGCAGCCCCCAGAGTACAGAGTCTAGCTCCTCTACCCAGTGCGTGTCAGATTTCGTAAGTGACCGCACTAGTCTGGGTTTGATGCCGCTCATTATTAGACCGTTCGCTCGTTCCACTTGACTGTTGGTTTGAGGATGATAGACTGAGGCGTAATCGAGCTTAATGCCCATATTTTTGCACCATGATTTAACCTCGTCGGCCGTGAAGTTTGTGCCGTTATCGGTGATGATGCTGTGGGGGACACCATAACGGTGTACTACCCTGGAGATAAAGTCTATCACTGGTCCGGACTCTGCCATTTTTACTGGCTTGTCCTCTATCCATTTGGTGAATTTATCCACCATGACCAATAGGTACCTTTGCTTGTGGGTTCCCCCTTTAAGGGGTCCAACCATGTCAAGCCCCCAGACCGTGAACGGCCAGGTAATGGGTATAGTTTTGAGGGTGGTGGGTGGCATATGGCTCTGATTAGCAAAGAGCTGACAACCGACGCATCTTCGGACTAAATCCTGAGCATCTGCCCGGGCCGTCGGCCAATAAAATCCTGTACGGAATGCCTTTCCTACAAGGGCCCGAGCTACTGCATGGTGTCCGCCTAGTCCAGCATGAATTTCAGCCAGAAGGTTTCGCCCTTCCTCTTCGGAGATACACCCTTGAAGGACTCCGGTTGTGCTTTTCTTATAGAGTTCTCCCTCATGGACCTTGTAGGCTTTAGATCGCCGGATTATGCAGCGGGCCTCATTTTGGTCTTCGGGAAGTTCCTGCCTAAGCAAGTAGGCTAGGAATGGCTCTGTCCACGGGGTGATTACCGCCATTATGTCGTGGGCTGAAGGTGTTATTTCGTCGGCTAAATCGCCGGTTATGTCAGATTGCTCTGTGTCGGTTGGTGTGGCTGCTTCCGGTTTGTTATTTCCGGGCTCCTCTTCCCATAGTACGGATGGCTTAAACAGCCGTTCCAGGAAGATGTTTGGAGGGACAGCGTCACATTTTGCGCCGATGCGTGCTAATACATCAGCCGCTTGGTTATTATCCCTGGCTACGTGGTGGAATTCAAGTCCGTCAAACCGAGCTGACATTTTTAGGACAGCGTTACGATATGCTGCCATTTTCGGATCCTTGGCATCAAAGTCTCCATTTACTTGGGATATCGCAAGGTTTGAATCCCCGCGCACCTCTAGGCGTTGAATGCCCATGGAGATTACCATCCGGAGGCCATGTAAAAGGGCCTCGTATTCGGCTGCGTTGTTGGAGTCCATGTACATTATCTGAAGTACGTATTGGACTGTGTCCCCGGTTGGAGACGTCAATACGACGCCAGCCCCCAATCCGGCCAACATTTTAGAGCCGTCGAAGTGCATAGTCCAATTGGAGTATGCGTCGTACTCTTTAGGGAGTTCGGCTTCGGTCCATTCAGCGACAAAGTCAGCCAAAACTTGTGACTTTCTAGCTCGCCGAGGTTTGTAAGTTATATCGAATGGTAAGAGCTCAATGTCCCATTTTGCAATCCTGCCCGTCGCGTCGCGGTTGTTTATGATGTCGTTGAGGGGCACTTCGGAGGCCACTGTTATCGAACACTCTTGAAAGTAGTGTCGGAGCTTCCGGGATGCCATGAACAGCGCATACGCTATCTTTTGATAGTGCGGGTAATGGGACTTGCAGGGTGTTGACACAGTGGATACGTAGTACACTGGTTTTTGAAGAGGGAATTTATGCCCTTCTGTCTCTCGTTCGACGACGAGTACCGCGCTTACAACTTGATGTGTTGCCGCGATGTATAACAACATTGGTTCACCCAGGTTGGACGTAGCCAGGACTGGATTTGTTGCCAATATGGTTTTTATTTCTTCGAGTCCGGCAGTGGCAGCATCCGTCCACTCGAAGTGTTCGGTGCGCCTAAGGAGGCGATAGAGGGGCAATGCCTTTTCTCCTAAATGGGAGATAAAGCGGCTTAGGGCCGCCACACATCCAGTTAATATTTGTATTTGTTTGAGGTCTTTTGGAATATCTAGCTGAGACAGAGCTCGGATCTTGGCTGGATTTGCTTCAATTCCTCTACCGGATACAATGAAGCCCAGGAGCTTTCCGGCTGGTACGCCGAAAATGCATTTTTCCGGATTCAGCTTGATGTCGTATGCTCTGAGGTTGTCGAATGTGAGCCTCAAGTTGTCTACTAGAGTTTCGACGTGTTTGGTTTTGACGACTACGTCATCTACATATGCCTCTACTGTTTTGCCGATCTGGGTAGCCAGACATGTTTGAATCATGCGCTGATATGTTGCGCCGGCGTTTTTAAGTCCGAAGGGCATCGTGTTGAAGCAGAATGGTCCATATGGAGTGATGAATGCTGTTGCGGCTTGGTCTGCTTCCGCCATCTTGATTTGATGGTAGCCGGAGTATGCGTCGAGGAAGCACAGTGAATCGTGTCCTGCGGTAGCGTCGATTATCTGGTCGATGCGGGGGAGGGGGAAGGGATCCTTTGGGCAGGCCTTGTTGAGGTGTTTAAAGTCGACACATAGGCGCCAGGATTTGCCCTTCTTTGGTACCATTACCAGGTTTGCTAGACAATCCGGATGTTTGATATCTCTGATGAATCCGGCTTCCAATAGTTTGGCTAGCTCTTCTCCCATTGCATGTCTTTTAGGTTCGGAAAATCGTCGAAGAGCCTGTTTGACTGGCTTGAATCCTTTTAGGATGTTTAGGCTGTGTTCTGCCAATCTGCGTGGGATTCCGGGCATATCCGAAGGGTTCCAGGCGAAAATGTCCCAATTTTCCCGAAGGAATTGTCGCAGTGCGGCGTCTACATCAGGGTTCAACTGTGCCCCGATGGAAGCCGTCTTTGTCGGGTCCGTTGGATGGACCTGGAATTTTATTATTTCATCTGCTGGTTTAAAGGACGTGGACTTGGATCTCTTATCAAGTATCACATCATCCTTATTCACCGTAGAGCGCAGCGCGGTGAGTTCTTCTGCCGCTAGGGCTTCGGATAGTGCCTCCAGGGCTAATGCGGCTGTCTTGTTTTCGACGCGGAGTGCTATGTCCGGATCACTAACGAGAGTGATTATTACGCCGGGCCCAGGCATTTTGAGCTTCATGTACCCGTAATGGGGTACGGCTTGAAAAATTGTGAATGCCTCTCATCCTAATATAGCGTGATATCCACTGTTGAACGGGGCCACTTGGAACGTGACTTCTTCGGATTTGTAATTTTCCAGCGAGCCGAACACCACATCGAGTGTGATTTTTCCGGTGCAGCGCGCTTCCCGGCTAGGGATTATTCCTTTGAAGGTTGTGCTGCTTTGCTCAATGCGGCTCCAGTCTACTTCCATTTTTTGAAGAGTTTCCTCGTAGATGAGGTTTAGTCCGCTGCCGCCATCCATGAGGACCTTTGTAAGTCGAAAGCCGTCCACTATTGGACTAAGCACCAGTGCGGCTGGTGCTCGGGCTGTTCGGAATTTAGGTTCGTCGCTGGCGTTGAAGGTGATGGCTGTGTCGCTCCATGGATTTGTTGTTGCTACTTGGTAGACTTCGGCGAGGCCGCGGATTGTTCGCTTCCGCATATTATTTGATGCTAAAGACTGTTGATACCGTACCATGGATTTGTTGTTGCTACTTGGTAGACTTCGACTTGGTAGACTTCGAAGACTGTTGATACCGTACCGGTATTGTTGGAGTGGTTTTCCAAGGCTAGAAGCTCCTCACCACTTTTAGCCACCTGCCGTAATATCCAACATGCTCGAAGGCTATGTGTTGGGATGGCGCCCTCTGTACTGTGAATTTTACAGGGTCCGCTAAGCCATCCCTCCAGTACGGTTCCGTGCCCTCTATGGGGTTTTTGCTTTTTGGTTTTTATATCTGGGGCCTGAGTGTAATGCACCCTTTTGTTGCGGACTAGGGTTGTATTCGGGGCCGGATTGTCCCAAAACTGATTTTCGGTTTTCCGGAAACTCTCCATCGCATAGTACTTTCGTACTATGGACGTCAGGTCGGCGAAGCGTGTAATTTCACGACGGCTGATGGCGTTCAATATTCCCTTGTCCGTGCAATTATTGCAAAAAATTGAGATTGCGTTTTCCTCTCGGCAGTCCTTTATCCTGTCCATAACCAGGAGGAATCTGGCCCAGTAGTGATGTACTGTTTCAGCGGGCTCTTGCCATATTAGAGATAGATCGCATATGTCTGGGCGGGTGGGTGGAATAAAGTCTGGAACCCTACCCATCTCAAGGCTTGAAGGCCGTGAAGTTTCCAAATTTGGAAGCTTGGATTGCTGGACGTTGTCCAACGAGTCCGGTCTGATGCCTGACTTTAAGTTCAGTGCTTGACCGAAGTCCGTCCCTCCGCGGGAATCCGGCATGGAGGGTTCGGGAGCCCGGACATGACTAGTTTTCAATAAAGGAGAAGAGTCGCCGCATTGTTCCTCTACCACTGCGACGTGGTGGGTGACCTGGGGAGAATTAATCTCTCTTAGATCGGTTTTAAGCCCAATCTGATTGTAGTCCGTAGCGACTCCCAGGGCGGCGATGCGATCCAAGAGCTCGTTGATAGACGAGAGCTCTATTGGATCCAGCCGCTCGGCAAATTTCGAGCTGACGTGAAGATTTCTTTTGACGACTTGAGAAGTCATTGTCGGAGCGGTGGCCGGACAGGCGGTCATAAGAAAACCACCTAGCCGGATAGTTTGGCCGGCGGCCAAGGCCCCTTTGGCGAAAATACCGTCCTTGAAGACGGGTGGAGGCATCCTTCCTATCGGCGACGGCACAGAGGAACTCTCAATGAAAGCACCAATGTCGGTGTCAAAACCGGCGGATCTCGGGTAGGGGGTCCCGAACTGTGCGTCTTGGCGGATGGTAACAGGAGACAAGGGACACGATGTTTTACCCAGGTTCGGGCCCTCTTGATGGAGGTAAAACCCTACGTCCTGCTCGATTAATATTGATGATGTGTATTACAAGAGTGGATCTACCACGAGATCAAGGAGGCTAAACCCTAGAAGCTAGCCTATGGTATGATTGTTGTACTGGATGTTGTCCTACGGACTAAAACCCTCCGGTTTATATAGACACCGGAGAGGGCTAGGGTTACAAAGAGTCGGTTACAATGGTAGGAGATCTACATATCCGTATCGCCAAGCTTGCCTTCCACGCCAAGGAAAGTCCCATCCGAACACGGGACAGAGTCTTCAATCTTGTATCTTTGTAGTCTTGGAGTCCGGCGGACGATGATAGTCCGGCTGTCCGGACACCCCCTAGTCTAGGACTCCCTCAAGCGGCAAGCGGTGCCGCACACAAGCCGGCACACGATCCATATAAGGATCCTCGCAAAAAGGATGGCCTGGTCAGGTCCATCTATGGGCCAAGAAAGAAGGCTCCAGGAAGCAACACAACACGTCGAGTGTTTGAAAATAACGGCACACCTAAATACAGGGGCGCCACACACCCCCTATGTTTCACCGATGAGGTACTGGATCATGAATTTCCAGTAGGATTCAAGCCCGTAAACATTGAGGCATACGACGGAACAACAAACCCCGGAGTCTGGATTGAGGATTATATCCTACACATACATATGGCCAGAGGAGATGATCTCCATGCCATAAAATACCTACCCCTCAAGCTCAAAGGGCCAGCTCAGCATTGGCTCAAGAGCCTCCCAGAAAATACAATTGGAAGTCGGGAAGAGCTCGAGGATGCGTTTCGAGCAAATTTCCACGGGACCTATGTCCGCCCTCCAGATGTAGACGATCTAAGTCACATAACTCAACAGCCCGGAGAGTCAGCCCGCAAATTCTGGAACAGGTTCCTCACCAAAAGAACCAAATAGTCGACTATCCGGACGCCGAGGCCTTAGCAGCCTTCAAACATAACGTCCAAGACGAATGGCTCGCCAGACACCTAGGCCAAGAAAAGCCAAGGACAATGGCCGCGCTAACAAGCCTCAGGACCCGCTTTTGCGCGGGGGAAGACAACTGGCTGGCAAGATGCAGCACCAGCGACCCGAGTACATCCGAGGTCAAGGATGGAAATGGGAAACCACGGCGTAGAAAAGATCAGCGCCGGACTAAGGAAAATGGCCCAAAGAGCACGGCGGTCAACGCCAGGTTCAAAAGCTCTCGGCCGAATACCAAAACACTGCCTCTTAAGGACAACAGTGACGAGCTATCCAACCTAAACAAAATCTTGGACAGGATATGTCAAATCCACAGTACCCCCGGGAAGCCTGCAAACCATACCCACAGAGATTGTTGGGTCTTCAAGCAGTCCGGTCGACTTAACGCCGAACACAAGGGGCTCGACACACCAAGCGAAGACGATGACGAACCCCACAAGCAGAGCGCCGGAAAACAGAAGACTTTCCCACAAGAAGTCAAAACAGTGAATTCACTTCAAGTGATAACAAGGAAAAATAGTGCGGCACCCACTAAAATACGCGCCGCACGGTCTACCCCAGCGGAGTCCCGAAATTGGATGTCAAAACCAATTACTTTCGACCATCAGGATTACTCCAGAATTATTCGAAACGCAGGAGGGAGCGCTTTGATATTGGATCCTATAATCGATGGACTACAATTTACACAAGTCCTAATGGATGGCGGCAGTGATATAAACCTGCTATACCAGGACACAATCCGCAGAATGGGGATAGACCCTACCAAAATTCGCCATAGCAGCACTTCCTTTAAAGGAGTGACGCCAGGCCCTTATGCCAATTGTACGGGCTCCTTACTACTAGAAGTTGTGTTTGGTTCATCCGACAACTTCCATCACGAAAAGCTAATCTTCCATATCACCCCATTTAAAAGTATCCATCAAGCACTATTGGGACGCGAAGCTTTCGCCCGCTTTAACGCAATACCGCATTACGCGTCTCTTACACTTAAAATGCCCGGTCCACGCGGCATCATCTCATTAAAAGGTAACTCCGAGTGTTCCTCGACCACGGAAGAACGTGAGACTGCCTTGACAGCCACAGACTAATCCGGCCTTGCTGATCAAAGCCCCTAAAAACAGGTCATTCAGACCCCGGACACGGTTAGGCGATTCCGGCATAATAAACAAGGGGCTTCGTAGCCGCATACCCCTTTACAAGGGGCTGCACGCATGAACAATGAAAGCCAATAAAGCTCAACTTCATTCATCTTTTAGATCATATTCTGTTTTAAATACATTTTTTGCACGATATTTTTCCAAACTAAGTTCTTCTCTTTTACAGATGAACAGCATGCCACACCCGTCCAGGATACAGCACAACGGAGACATAGGCGCAAACGTGCAGCAAGGACCCGTTGCAAGGATTCTTTTCAGATTAAGACCCTGCGTAAACCTTTTTTACTGTCTCTTATTGATACACATCCCCCGGTTTCCTACCATAACCTAGGAGGAGGCTGGTGCCTTGGCATCGGCCGCGTCAGAAGAGTTTGCGCGTACCTGGACACTAGGGGCTTAGGGCATTATTCTGCCCGTTATCATAAAGACCGAATACCTCAGGGAGTGTTCGATGTCTCGAGTTAGGCCTTATCTGCATCAGCTCCGAATCATGTCTTTGGTCAAATGCTGGGTTTGCCCGGCTCCTGTGTTTTGCTGCCTTACGTTCCGCTCTATCGGCTAACGCGGCACCAGAAGAACTACTGCGATTGTGCCCCGGTTTGGCCGGGCGACCACCTCAGTAGAGAAAGCCGAAAACTGACTGTCATGATATAGCGAGAGACTGGTCAACCACTCAATCGACTACCAGAATGTCTAGAATTCCTCCGCTTTGACGAAGGACCATTTCCGGTCAGGCACACACGCGCCCCGAAATCGGAAGAGCGCGGTGCCCCTAGGGGCTATATCGTAGCCCCACCTTTGAACTCCTATGGCTAAGTGAAAGTGATAAAGCATTATAGTCCGGTTTCCTGGTTTGCTACGCTACCACCTCCTTCACAGGACGAAGACGTTGGATTAAGTGTGAAAATGCGCTTTTTTGCAAACACCCCCGCACCATGTGCGTGGGGGCTGAAGCCGAAGACTGCCATCTTTCAGGTTATATATACATATACATTAACGGCCGCACAGGAGATATCTCAATACTTGAACGCACAAGTATAAAAAGCCCTTATATCATAAATATGGTTTTACAAATCATACATGTCATTTGAACATAACGTTTTTCGAGCACTTCGACTCTACTAAACGAGTGCCCCACAGGACTTCCTCAAAATAGTGCTCGGTGGGTAATCGGCTTCTGTCCGAATCCCGGGACGCAACTTCGGTGGCATCCATCTCCGCCCAGTATGTTTTGACATGGGCGAGAGCCATCCGTGCACCCTCTATGCATGCCGACCGCTTCATCGCCTTGATAGGCGGCACCGCGTCAAGGAATTGCTGCACTAAGCCAAAATAACTCTTCGGCTTGGGCCTTTCTGGCCACAGATGAGCCATCACATCCTTCATGGCAAGTCCGGACAGCCTATTCAGCTCAGCCCACTCAGCCAACCGATCGGTTAACGGAAGGGGACGCCCCGGACTATGGAACTGAGACAAAAAAAGCTCTTCCATCTCGTGATCCTTTTGGCTTCGGAAGTGCACGACTATGTCCACCGCACTCGCCGCCAAATTCAGATAAGGATCCTCCGCACCCCACGACTGGCCCAACTGAGCATACTTCGGATCCGTGAACTTCCTACGCAGCAGAAAGGGCTTTCCAGCCGCAATATCTCCGGCCTGACGCAGCTCCTCCTTTATAGCCCGCATTGCAGAACGGGCATCCTTGTCTTCGGCGGTGGCCTTCTTCAGGTCCTCTTGCTCCGCTTGGCGTTCTCTTTCAAGAACCTCATAGCGGTCGGTAGCATCTTTCAGTTTTACGGCCATTCCGGCAATCTCCTCCCTGCTTCGGCAGTGAGCAGCCTTTTCGGCTTTTAGCTCCTCGGCTGCCTTCGAGGCAACCGCATCACTTTTTCTAGCTTGCTCCTTGGCTCGAGCAAGCTCTGCCCGAAGGTCCTCCATAGCAGCGGCGCCATCTGCATCAAGCATACATGTTGTAAGGTGTGGGCATCGGCTCCCTTACCGGGTGACCGCGGAGAAACCACCTACCTCGTGACTCGTCAAGTCGTTTATTGACCAGCGCGAAGTCCGCATCCGCAACGTCAAGTTGCCGCTTCAGTGAGGCAACTCTATCAGTCTGGATGGCCACTGAACATTCCGCCACCTGCATAGGAAAGGCGACATTTTATAACTGAGACTATGATCCTCGGCACGCTGTCGCTTTCGACAACATACCGAGTCTCAGGGGCTACTATCTATACAGGGCGCACTTTATGTGCAAAACTATCAAAAGGTATGTCATTTTTTGCGTACCTCAAACCCTGTCAGTAAACTTCTGACGGCCTCATGCAACCCGCTATCAGCGGATGAGATCCTTTCAATCACCGTACTCATTAATGTACGGTGATCTTCTGAGATAGACGCCCTCTCGAGCAGATCCTTCAGCTCCACCGGCCGTACACCAGTTGGTGCCGAACTCTCCAGCCCCGCCGGACTCGGGGAGACCCTCCGTGACGACACCTCAGGGTCGTCCGCCCCGCCTGATGGTGCGGCAGATGGAGGTGTTTTGCTCTCCATCATCTCCGGACGAAGGTCCCCCGAAGATGAGCTCTGCTGAGAAGGGCTGAGATCCGAACTACAAGGTAAGAACTTCGGTTATCCTCAGAAAAAAAAATAGGGATGTCCCTTATTACAAAACTCCCTTTTTCTACTTACGGCTCGCTGGAGGGCTGATTCCTTTGGGGAGACAGTGCAGCCGGGACTCCTCCCGGCACAGGACCTTCCGATGCAGATTTCTTCCCCCGCTTCGAGGCCTTAGCCTCCGGGTCTTCGGAAGCTGTCCTCTTCTCCCCCTGGAGGGAGGGATTCTTGATCCCCCCCTTATTGAGAGCCTCCTTAGAAGAGGCGGTAGCTTCCCTGTTCCCCCCTTCGCCCTCTTCCGAAGGCGCAACCTCCAACATCTTGACTAGCATGGGATCCGGCGTGCTCTCAGGGAGGGGGGCCGGACACCGTATCAGTTTTGCTTTCTCCACTCCTGTTCAAGGGATAGCTGGTTAAAAGGCAAATCCATGATAAATAAACGGACGGTACGTCCAGACACGGGACTACTTACTTGAGTATCCGGGCGATTGCAGCTTAGGCCGCCATCCTCGGTCAAGTCCGGACACATCTCTTGTTTTTTTTTGAAAGGTGAACGACAGTGGGAGAGGCTCCTACTGACTTTTGTATTACTCACAAAGAGACGGTTACATAGTTGTTACAAGGGGGGTATTAGAATGGCCCCCCAGCCGCATGAGCTATTTTGTATCTAACAGCACTAGTGATCCAAATTTACAATGTAGTTGGAAAGGAAAGGACGAATTTCCTCTTTGCAGTTATGAACCAGCAACTCTAGGAGGTACTTGAATCTGGCAAACCAAGCCCCGAGGGAGTGTTGCACCCCTCTGAAGAACAGTTTATACATCTCCACGGGTGTCATACCCATGAAGTGTTGAAGAGCTCGCGGTCCCTCCGGATTGAATTCCCACAGGCGGAGGGGGCGACGTTTGTAGGGCAGAAGACGCCGAATCAGCATAACCTGCGTCACTACGATCAGATTGATCTCCCTTTCCTAGAGGTCTCGAATGCGGCCCTGCAAAAGCGGCACGTCCTTGGACGGCCCCCAGTCAAGCCCTTTGTTGACCCACGACGCAAGCCGTTGTGGAGGGCCCGAGCGGAAGGCGGGCGGCACCACCTGCCTGGTGCCCCTAGGAGCGGTGATGTAGAACCACTCCTGCTGCCACAAGCCAAGCTCCTCTTGAAAGGAGCCCACGGGCCATGGAGCATCGGCCCTCTTGCTTATAACTGCCCCTCCGCACTCTGCCAGTCGCCCCTCGATCATCTTCGGCTCCACGTCGAAGGTCTTGAGCCACAATCCAAAGTGAGGGGTGGTGCGGAGGAAGGCTTCACAGACAACGATGAACGATGAGATATGGAGGATGGAGTCCGGAGCCAAGTCATGAAATTCCAGCCCATAGTAAAACATGAGCCCTCTCACGAAGGGATCCATCGGGAAGCCTAAACCCCGACGGAGGTGAGACATGAACATGACGCTCTCACCAGGCTCGGGAGTGGGAATGACTTGCCCTTGGGCGGGCAACCTATGTGAAATCTCGTAGGTTAGGTACCTGGCGTCTCTCAGTTTTAGCACGTCCTCTTCCGTGACGGAGGTGGACATCCACCGGCCCTGTAGGTCGGAGCCGGACATTGTCATAGTTCTGGAGCGCCCGAATTTGGAGCCTTGGGTGTTGGAACTCGAGGCGAGGGGCGGATTCGATTGAGGATTGAAGAAAAGGAACAGGCCTTGGTCTCATTATAAAGGGGGAGAATACCAAGAGCCGTCCCCGTGACCATTTGGGACTCGCCTTTGATGGAGGGGGCGTGGCGACGGGCGCGGTTGGGTTACCCACGTCCGTATTGATGAGAATCCCGGAATAAGGGGACACGATCTCTGCTTCGACAAGACGTGCCAAGGAAACCGCTTCGCTAAACGCGCTGAGGTGGAATAATAAAAACGATTCGAGTAAAGGCTTGGTTGCGGTGTGACGTCACACCACGAAATACGTCAGCAGATTGAACTTGTGTAAATAATATTCTCTCTACGGTGGTATGTGGAATTTATTTTGCAGAGCCGGACACTATCCTGGTGTTCACAATCTTCTATGAATTATTCGGAGGAGGAACCCGCCTTGCAATGCCGAAGACAATATGCGCGTCGGACTCGTCGTCATTGAAGCCTGGTTCAGGGGCTACTGAGGGAGTCCTGGATTAGGGGGTGTCCGGATAGCCGAACTATCATCATTGGCCGGACTCCAAGACTATGAAGATACAAGATTGAAGACTTCGTCTCGTGTCCGGATGGGACTTTCCTTGGCGTGGAAGGCAAGCTTGGCGATACGGATATGTAGATCTCCTACTATTGTAACCGACTCTGTGTAGCCCTAGCCCTCTTCGGTGTCTATATAAACCGGAGGGTTTTAGTCCATAGGACGAACAACAATCATACCATAGGCTAGCTTCTAGGGTTTAGCCTCCTTGATCTCGTGGTAGATCCACTCTTGTACTACCCATATCATCAATATCAATCAAGGAGGAGTAGGGTTTTACCTCCATCGAGAGGGCCCGAACCTGGGTAAAAACATCATGTCCCTTGTTTGCTGTTACCATCCGCCTAGACGCACAGTTCGGGCCCCCTACCCGAGATCCACCGGTTTTGACACCGACAATCACCGTCACCATGCCGTCATGCTGACGGAACTCACCTACTACCTCAACGTCTTGCTGGATCAAGAAGGCGAGGGACATCATCGAGCGGAATGTGTGCAGAACGCGGAGGTGTCGTGCATTCGGTACTTGATCGGTTGAAGCACGAAGAAGTTTGACTACATCAACCTCGTTGTGAAACGCTTCCACTTGCGGTCTACGAGGGTACGTAGACACACTCTCCCCCTTGTTGTATGCATCTCCATGGATAGATCATTACATGTGCGTAGAATTTTTTTTGTTTTCCATGTAACGATTCCCAATAGTGGTATCAGAGCCAGGTCTATGTGTAGCTGATATGCACGAGTAGAACACAAAGGAGTTGTGGGCGGTGATAGTCATATTGCTTACCACCAACATTTTATTTTGATTTGTTGGTATTGTGGGATGAAGCGGCCCGGACCAACCTTACATGTCCACGTGATGACCCACAAGTATACGGGATCTATCGTAGTCTGTTCGATAAGTAAGAGTGTCGAACCCAACGAGGAGCAGAAGGAAATGATAAGCGGTTTTCAGTAAGGTTTTCTCTGCAAGCACTTAAATAGTAGGTGATAGATAGTTTTGTGATAAGATAAATAGTAACGAGCAAAAAGTAAATAAAGTAAATAAAGTGCAGCAAGGTGGCCCAATCCTTTATGTAGCAAAGGATAAGCCTGGACAAATTCTAATAATGAAGAAGGAGCTCCCGAGGACACATTGGGAATTATCGTCAAGCTAGTTTTCATCCCGTTCATAAGATTCGCGTTCGGTACTTTGATAATTTGATATGTGGGTGGACCGATACTTGGGTACTGCCCTAACATGGAAAAGCATCCCACTGATTAACCCCTATTGCAAGCATCCGCAACTACAAAAAGGAGTATTAAGGTAAACCTAACCACAACATTAAACATATGGGTCCATATCAACCCCTAACGAAGCAACGCATAAACTAGGGTTTAAGCTTCTATCACTCTAGCAAACCATCATCTACTTATTACTTCCCTATGCCTTCCTCTAGGCCCAAATAATGGTGAAGTGTCATGTAGTCGACGTTCACATAACACCACTAGAGGAAAGACAACATACGTACATCTCATCAAAAAATCGAACGAATACCAAATTCACATGACTACCAATAGCAAGACTTCACCCATGTCCTCAGTAACAAATGTAACTACTCACAAAGCATATTCATGTTCATAATCAGAGGGGTAATAATATGCATAAAGGATCTGAACATATGATCTTCCACCAAGTAAACCAATTAGCATCAACTACAAGGAGTAATCAACACTACTAGCAAGCCACAGGTACCAATTTGTGGTTTTGATACAAGATTGGATACAAGAGATGAACTAGGGTTTTGAGAGGAGATGGTGCTGGTGAAGATGTTGATGGAGATTGACCCCCTCTCGATGAGAGGATCGTTGGTGATGACGTTGGTGATGATTTCCCCCTCTCGGAGGGAAGTGTCCCCGGCAAAACAGCTCTGCCAGAGCCCTATATTGATTCCGCCAAGGTTCCGCCTTGTGGCGGCGGAGTTTCGTCCTGTAAGCTTGCCCACGATTTTTCCCAGGACAAAACCCTTCATATAGCAGAAGATGGATGCCGGAGGCCCACCAGGGGGCCCAGGAGATAGGGGGCTGCGCCAAACAGGGGGGCACGCCCCCTGTCTCCTGCACAGGGTGTGGGCCCCCTGGCCTATTTCTTTCACTCATAAATTCTTATTAAATCCAAAAAGATGTTTCGTGGAGTTTCAGGACTTTTGGAGTTGTGCAGAATAGGTTTCCCACGTTTGCTCCTTTTCCAGCCAGAATTCCGGCTGCCGGCATTCCCCCTCTTCATGGTAAACCTTGTAAAATAAGAGAGAATAGCCATAAGTATTGACATATAATGTGTAATAACAGCCCATAATGCAATAAATATTGATATAAAAGCATGGTGCAAAATGGACATATCAACTCCCCCAAGCTTAGACCTCGCTAGTCCTCAAGCGGAAGCCGAAATCGAAAAATATGTCCACATGTTTAGAGATAGAGGTGTCGATAAAAATAAAATACGGACATGAGGGCATCATGATCATTCTAATAACAGAAACATATATGGATTTTATCATATGATTTCCTATGCTCAAGTAATAAGCAATTCACAATGTCAAGTATGGTTCAAAAACTTCATTGGGAACTAACAAACTATAATCTCAGTCATTGAAGCAATTGCAATTTATCATAACATCGGAAAGAGTCAATAATAGAGTTTTTCAACAAGCTCACATACTCAACTATCTCGTAGTCTCCCATAATTGTTAACACTCACGCAATACTTGTGGTTATAGAGTTTCAACCGGACACTGAGAAAGATAGGGGCTTATTGTGTTGCCTCCCAACGTATGCACCTTTAGGTGATGTCAACAATAATAGCCTATGCCAACTTACATCCAATTGGATATATGTATCATGATCTTTCAAACACGAGGAGCTTGCCAAAGGAAAAAAATGAAAAAGGGAAAGGTGAGGATCACCTTGACTCAAGCATAAAGTAAAAACATAAAGTAAAAGATAGGCCCTTCGCAGAAGGAAGCAGAGGTTGTCATGCGCGTTTAGGGTTGATGCATAAAGTCTTAATGCAAAAGAACGTCACTTTATATTGCCCCTTGTATGTGGACCTTTATTATGCAGTCTGTCGCTTTTATTACTTCCACAACAAGTTCGTACAAAGCTTATTTTCTCTGCACTAATAAGTCATACATATTTAGAGAGCAATTTTTATTGCTTGCACCGATGACAACTTACTTGAAGGATCTTACTCAATCCATAGGTAGGTATGGTGGACTCTCATGGCAAAAATGGGTTTAAGAATATTTGGAAGCACAAGTAGTATCTCTACTTCGTGCAAGGAATTTGGCTAGCATGAGGGGGAAAGGCAAGCTCAACATGTTTGGAAGGTCAATGACAATATACTTTAACTGAGATGTCGGAAAACATAAACCATTACGTTGTCTTCCTTGTCCAACGTCAACTCTTTTAGCATGTCATACTTAATGAGTGCTTCACAATAATAAAAGATGTCCAAGATAATATATTTATATGTGAACCCCTCTTTCCTTATCACTTCCTATTAATTGCAATGATGACCAAGGCTACGTTCATCAACTCTCAACAATTTTTATGCCTCATAGTTTCTGTGTGTGAAGTTATCACTATCCATAAGATCAATATGAACTCTTTTGTTCTTTCTACTTTCTCAAGATCATAGAAAAATAGAAAAGCCCTTGACTCAACACTAATCTTTATTATAGATAGCACACAGACTCGATTACATAAAGAGATCACAAAGCAAAACTCAAAACTACTTGATATCAAAACTTCGAACTACTAGATCAAGATACTACTAAAAGGATCGAACTAAATAAAGCGGTAAAAATAGGAGTGTGATGGTGATACGATACCGGGGCACCTCCCCCAAGATTGGCAGTTGCCAAGGGGAGTGCCCATACCCATGTGATTATTTCCTCGGAGGTGATGGAGATGGTAATGACGGTGGAGTTGTTGCATTTTTCTTCTCTAGCTTGTGTCTGAGGCTAAAATTTTCCTCCCTCAGATCCTCATTCTTGAGCTCAAGTTTCATTATCTTTTTGCATAGTTCTGCCTTGTTGTCCTGCAAAAAATGTGGTGGGATAGATTGGACCTTAGGGAGGCTTGACTTCTTAAACTCCACATGCATATCACCAGGTTGAGGTAGTGGATCGTCCTCTTCATCGGAGCTTGTCTCCTCCTTCCTCTTTGGATCATAGTCTTCTTCTTCCTCTATGGTCCAGCCATAATGTTCCACATCCCCATATACTTTTGGGTTTGTGATATAATCAGCCATGTGGCTCTCTCCCTCCGAATCTTGGGATGACATCTTGTTCCAAATCTGCAACAAGAACAGCTCGAAACAAAAACAGAGGATAATTGCGTGCTACCGTGGTCAAAACCTTCGGGAGTATATATAATGAATTTTTACCGACCAAAATACGTAGCATACAAGAAAACGGAGTTCGGGAGGCACACGAGGTGCCCACGAGACAGGGGGCGCCCTACAGGGGAGGGTGCGCAGCCTCCTCTCTCGTGGGAGCCTCGTGTCCCTTTCGGACTACTTCTTTCTTCCTAAAATTCTTAAATAATCCAAAACTGATAAAAAATTGCAATTAGAGTTGTTTTGGAGTCGGTTTACTTACCGTACCACGTACCTATGCCTTTTCGGGGTTTGGAACGTTCTGGAAAGTGTCTCTTATGTATTCCTCAGGGGTTATGGTTTCAATAATATTAGTTCCAACATTGATAGGATTACCTGAAATATAATGTTTAATTCTTTGACCGTTTACCACCCTCGGATTTGTGCCTTCGAAGTTGTTGATTTTTATAGCACCAGAACGATAAACCTCCTCGATAACGTAGGGACCTTCCCATTTTGAGAGAAGTTTTCCTGCAAAAAATCTTAAACGAGAGTTGAATAATAACACATAATCTCCTACATTAAACTCACGCTTTTGTATCCTCTTATCATGCCAGTGTTTGACTATTTCTTTGAAAAGCTTGGCATTCTCATAGGCTTGGGTTCTCCATTCATCAAGTGAGCTAATATCAAATAACCTTTTCTCACTGGCAAGTTTGAAGTCATAATTGAGCTCTTTAATAGCCAAATATGCTTTATGTTCAAGTTCAAGAGGTAAATGACATGCTTTTCCATAAACCATCTTATATGGAGACATACCCATATCATTTTTGTATGCAGTTCTATAGGCCCATAATGCATCATCAAGTTTTTTGGACCAATTCTTTCTAGATCTATTCACAGTCTTTTGCAAAATTAATTTGAGCTCTCTATTTCTCAAATCTACTTGACCACTAGACTGTGGGTGATAAGGAGATGCGATTCTATGATTGACATCATACTTAGCAAGCATCTTACGGAAAGCACCATGAATAAAGTGTGAACCACCATCAGTCATAAGATATCTAGGGACCCCAAACCTCGAAAAAATAACTTCTTTAAGCATTTTAATAGAAGTGTTATGATCAGCACTACTAGTTGGAATAGCTTCTACCCACTCAGTAACGTAATCAACAGCAACTAGAATATGTGTATAACCATTGGAGGCAGGAAAAGGTCCCATATAATCAAAGCCCCAAACATCAAACGGTTCAATAACAAGAGAATAATTCATAGGCATTTCTTGACGTCTACTAATGTTACCTATTCTTTGACATTCATCACAAGATAAGACAAACTTATGAGCATCTTTGAAAAGAGTAGGCCAATAAAAACCAGATTGTAGTACCTTGTGTGCAATTCTATCTCCCGCGTGGTGTCCTCCATAGGATTCAGAGTGACACTTGCGTAGGATTCGTTCCTGTTCATGCTCAGGCACATAACGTCTAATAATACCATCTACTCCTTCTTTATAAAGGTGCGGATCATCCCAGAAGTAATGTCTTAAATCATAAAAGAACTTTTTCTTTTGCTGGTATGTGAAACTAGGCGGTATATATTTAGCAACAATGTAATTATCATAGTCAGCATACCAAGGAGCAGTACGAGAAGCATTGACAACCTCTAATTGTTCATCAGGAAAACTATCATTAATAGGCAGTGGGTCATCAAGAACATTCTCTAACCTGGACAAGTTGTCTGCAACAGGGTTCTCAGCTCCCTTTCTATCAATAATATGAAAGTAAAATTCTTGGAGCAAGAGAACCCATCTAATGAGTCTAGGCTTAGCATCTTTCTTTTCCATAAGATATTTAATAGCAGCATGATCAGTGTGAATAGTAACTTTGGAATCAACAATATAAGGTCTAAACTTATCACATGCAAACACAACTGCTAAGAACTCTTTTTCAGTAGTAGCATAATTTCTCTGGGTAGTATCAAGAGTCTTACTAGCATACTGGATAACATTCAATTTATTATTGACTCTTTGCCCTAAAACAGCACCTACAGCATAATCACTAGCATCACACATAATTTCAAAAGGTAAATTCCAATCAGGTGGCTGAACAATAGGTGCAGTGATCAAAGATTTCTTGAGTGTTTCAAATGCTTCTACACAATCATCATCAAAGACAAAAGGAATATATTTTTGCAATAAATTAGTCAGAGGCGTAGAGATTTTAGAAAAGTCCTTAATGAACCTCCTATAAAAGCCGGCATGACCAAGGAAACTTCTTATACCTTTTATGTCCTTGGGACATGGCATCTTTTCAATAGCATCAACTTTGGCTTTATCAACTTCAATACCTCTCTTGGAGATTTTGTCTCCCAAGACAATGCCTTCATTAACCATAAAGTGACACTTTTTCCAATTCAGGACGAGACTAGTGTCTTCACATCTCTGCAAAACTCGATCAAGGTTGCTCAAACAATCATCAAAAGAGGATCCATAGACGGAGAAGTCATCCATGAATACCTCACAAATCTTTTCACAAAAATCAAAAAATATAGCCATCATGCATCTTTTAAAGGTAGCAGGTGCATTACATAAACCAAAAGGCATACGTCTATAAGCTAAAGTACCAAAAGGGGAAGTAAAAGTAGTTTTAGATTGATCCTGCGGACACGGGTATTTGAGAGAAGCCAGAATAACCATCTAGAAAGCAAAAATGTATGTGTTTGGATAGCCTTTCTAGCATTTGATCAATAAAAGGTAAAGGGTAATGATCTTTCTTAGTGGCTTTATTTAACTTACGGAAATCAATTACCATCCTATAACCTGTAACAATTCTTTGCGGGATCGATTCATCTTTATCATTAGGAACAACGGTAATACTTCCCTTTTTAGGGACACAATGGACAGGGCTTACCCATTCACTATTAGCAACGGGATAAATAATACCTTCCTCAAGGAGCTTTAGTATCTCCTTTCTTACCACTTCCTTCATTTTGGGATTTAATCGTCTTTGAGGATCTCTAACTGGTTTGGCATCTTTCTCCACTGAAATTTTGTGTTGACATAATGTGGGACTAATGCCCTTAAGATCATCCAGAGTGTATCCAATAGCAGCTCGGTGCTTCTTCAGAGTTTTCAATAATCTTTCTTCTTCTTTCTCTGAAAGGTTAGCACTAATAATAACAGGATATATTTCTTTTTCATCAAGATAAGCATACTTAAGATTATTAGGTAAAGGTTTGAGTTCAAACACGGGATCACCCTTGGATGGAGGGGGATCCCAAGAATTTCAATGGGAAGGTTATGTTTCAGCATAGATTCTTGTTTAAGGAACACTTCATCTATTTCTTCCCTTTCCTTCATAAACATATCGTTTTCATGGTCTAGCAAATATTGTTCTAACGGATCAGTTGGAGGAACAACAATGGAGCAAGACCAATAATTTCATCCTTACTTGGTGGTTCCCTTTCACGAGGTTGTCTACTAAACTTAGCGAAATTAAACTCATGAGACATACCATCTATGCCAACACTAACAATATTCTTTTCACAATTAATCTTAGCACTAGCAGTGTTCAAGAAGGGTCTACCAAAAATAATGGGACAAAAGTCATCTTGTGGGGAACCAAGAACAAGAAAATCAGTAGGGTATTTAATCTTCCCACACAAGACTTCAACATTTTTAACAATCCCAATATTTTTAATGGTGTCTGTCAGTGTCAAAACCGGCGGATCTCGGGTAGGGGGTCCCGTACTGTGCGTCTAGGCGGATGGTAACAGGAGACAAGGGACACGATGTTTTTACCCAGGTTCGGGCCCTCTCGGTGGAGGTAAAACCCTACTCCTGCTTGACTAATATTGATGATATGGGTAGTACAAGAGTAGATCTACCACGAGATCAAGGAGGCTAAACCCGAGAAGCTAGCCTATGGTATGATTGTTGTGTGTCCTACGGACTAAAACCCTCCGGTTTATATAGACACCGGAGAGGGCTAGGGTTACACAGAGTCGGTTACAATGGTAGGAGATCTACATATCCGTATCGCCAAGCTTGCCTTCCACGCCAAGGAAAGTCCCATCCGGACACGGGACGAAGTCTTCAATCTTGTATCTTCATAGTCTTGGAGTCCGGCCAATGATGATAGTTCGGCTATCCGGACACCCCCTAGTCCAGGACTCCCTCAGTAGCCCCTGAACCAGGCTTCAATGACGACGAGTCCGGCGCGCATATTGTCTTCGGCATTGCAAGGCGGGTTCCTCCTCCGAATAATCCATAGAAGATTTTGAACACCAGGATAGTGTCCGGCTCTGCAAAATAAATTCCACATACCACCATAGAGAGAATAATATTAACACAATTTCAATCTGCTGACGTATTTTGTGGCACGACGTCACGCCACAGCCAATCCTTTATTCGAATTATTTTTATTGTTCCACCTCAGCGCGTTTAGCGAAGCGGTTTCCTTGGCACGTCCTGTCAAAGCAGAGATCGTGTCCCCTTATTCCGGGATTCTCATCAATACGGATGTGGGTAACCCAACCGCGCCATTGATTGCGGCACTTGGGAGATAAGCGAGTTTTACTGGGCTGGTGGGGACACATAGTTTCGTCCGCTCATATATAAAGGGATAAGGATCCACCTTTTCACCTACGCCTTCTTCCTCCTTTGCTTATCCATCTCCGCGCACTCGATCTCCAACGCCCAGGTCCGCGCATCTCACCTCAACCTTCTCCAACCATGTCCGAAGCGGGAGGAAGTGCATGGCCTCCTCCGTCACGGAGGGGCACATCAAGAGGCTGCGCAAGGCCGGATACTTGTCCAGCGATATCGTGCACCGACTGCCCGACGAGGGGCAGCTCATCCCCACCCCCCAGGCCCCATGAGAGGGTGGTGTTCCTCCCCCATTTCCTCTGCGGACTGGGCTTCCCACTCCACCCATTTGTCCGGGGGCTCATGTTCTACTACGGCCTGGATTTCCATGACCTGGCCCCGAATTTCATCCTCAACATCTCGGCGTTCATCGTCGTGTGCGACGCCTTCCTCTGCGTCCAGCCCCACTTCGGCTTATGGCTGAAGACTTTTAATGTCAAGCCGAAGGTGGTGGGCGGCAGCCAAGCGGAGTGCGGAGGTGCCATGGTGGGCAAGATGCCCAACATTACATGGCTCGAGGGTGCCTTCATGGAAACCATCAAAGGGTGGCAATCGGGGTGGTTCTACATCACCAAGCCGCGTGACCCTGAATGGGCAGCGGCCCCTGAATTCAGATCTGGGATCCCCACATGGCTCACCTCCTGGAAAGAGAAGGGCCTGACGTGGGGTGATTCGGAGGAGCTGACCAGACTTCAATCCTGTGTCCAAACCCTGGTGAACAAGAAGCTCAAGCTTGTCAACGTAATCCAGGTCATGCTCATCCACCGGATTCTCCCGTGCCAACAGCGGGCTTTCAATTTGTGGGAGTTTGATCCAGCACGGCACCCAACCTTGAGTAGGCTCTTCGACACTACGTACAAAGATGCCTGGAGGGTGCTGTTCAAGGGCGCCGAGGCTCCCCCATCTGCTACCAAAGATCGCGGATTCATCTCGCAACGTCAAGCCCGTGAGGTAAGCCGTTTTATCCTTTACGGGATACTTGCTTTCCATAGTTTGACTCTATGTGGGATCTAAAACTCCCATTACCTTTGACAGGCTTGGCAGAAGACGTCCGGACAGGTTAACTGTCCGGCGCCCCTTCCAGAAGACCCAGCGGATGCCCGATTATCGGGACTGCTAGCCCCGGCGCCTTACGTGGTGCCGGAGAAGAAGGCCAAGAAGAAGGCCACGGGAACTCGACGGAGTTCCCGATGCCAGGTGTTATCGGACTCATCGTCCGATGACTCCGAGGCGGACTCCTCCCACGAAGACGAGGAGGAGAAGAAAGAGGCCTCTCCCGCAGCGGGGGGAGAGAAGAAGAGGAAGGCTTCTCCAACGGGGGAGGCCGAAGGGTCCAAGAAGGGAAGGACCCTTCGTTCGGACTGTTCCGCCAACGCCGACGACGGCGACGAGGAGTGGCCCTCAAGGGCCAGGCCCCTGGCGAGATCGTAAGTGTCCGGATCCCAGAATAACTTATGATTTTCCTTCCGCTGCATAGTGTCTTCTAATGCCGAACACCACCATATAGCCCGCCCAAGGATGATCTCCCCGCTTCATCGAGTGGGTCCCTAGGTTCGTCGGATGTGAATAGCGCTTCACTTCCGACTGCCTCCTCCCCTCGTGACGCAGACGACGCCGAAGTGGGGTCCCAGAAGGGGACCGGCCAGGAGGAGGAGGCCCCGGAGGTGCCGCAGGGCAACCTCCCGGACTTCGGGCTGGACTCCGCGCCGGAACCTTTGGTGGTTCCGGAGTCCGGCGGGCGGCCCCTTCATAAGAAGGGCGAGACAGCGACGCCGGTGTCCCCCGTCCAACCGGAGGCACCGGATAATTTGCTGGAGCCGCTTAACGGCGCTTCCATCGATGAGGAGCACCGCACTGTTATGAGTGTGGTGATTCAGAAAGTTCAGTCCGCCGAGAGCGGGCTGACCGAAGCCTGCAGCAACCTTCTAACAGGCTTTAAGGTAAGGGTTTCAAGATATGTAAAAATAGTATCGCATAGACAGTAGCCCCTGATGCTCGGTTCGGTGTTCGGAAAGAAAAGCCGAACTGAGGATCTAAAAAGATATACGCAGGAGTCTAACACAAATATGTCAATATGGGAATGCAAGCTGCACTCCTGACCTCTGCTGCACTGACTGCGGAGGTCAGTGCCTTGAAGGAGAGCCTCGAGCGGTCCGAGAGCGAGCTCGGCCGTGCCAAGAAGCAGCTCGAGGACAAGGAAGGTAAGTAACACCTCATTAAAGTTGTACCTTATAAAAAAGTATTTGGTTGCAAAAAATGATAGGAATAACGTGGGTATTGCAGGGGCTACAAACGAGGTGGCGACCCTGAAGGAGGCGGTGTCCGCGGCCGAACGTAATGCGGCCGCGGAGCGCGGCGAGCGAGAGAAGCTAGAGGCGCGGGTGGCGGAGGTGCGGCAAGAGCTCCAGGCTCTCGTGGAAAAACACGAGAGTTTGGAGCGTGACTCAAAGACTCGAGAGTCCGAGCTTGCGTCGGCTCTTGAGAGTGCCAAAGCCGCTAAGGCCGAGGCCCAAAAGGCCCTCCAGGAGATCGAGGCAGTGAAGAAGATAGCAGCGGGTAAGGCATTCTTCATGCAAAGCAAGCATGTAAAAGTGAATTACCTGTTACTTACCCGAATTCGGAGCTCTCCAGGAGCGTTCGCAGATCTGCCCCGTAGCGTGTCCGATGCTGCCGCATTCTACAGAGCCGAGGAGGGGAGCTCAACGGAAAAGGTGTTCTGGTCTCAGTATGCTGAGGCCGGACATCCGGTGCCCCTGAGCGACCAACTGAAGCAGCTGGTCGAGCTCCACAAGGTGGCCGAACAGGCCATGAAGGGCCTCATAGTTCGGCTGTGGCCCAAAGAAGCCATGCCTGGGAGCTACTTCGGTCTGGTGCGGCGGCTGGTGGACGCCTGTCCATTGGTTGACGTCATCAAGCACTCCGCCTGTATTGAAGGTGCCCGTCGGGCCCTTGCCCGTGCTAAGGTGCACTGGGGCAAGATGGACACCGAGAAGCTTGTGACGGACGCGCCACCGCCGGGCAAGGAGTATCGCACGCCCGAGATGTATTATAAGGGTGTCCTGAAGGGTGCCCGCATTATTACGGGCGAGTGCTCCAAAGATGTAATTTTTTAGTAGACTCGCATTTTGTTATCCTGTGCGCTGAAAACTTTGTTCATGTGCGCTAAGCAACGCTTGTTAATTTAAAATATTACCTTCTATGCGGCCGTTTATCAAATCTGAGAGATGGCAAGTCGTTGGCTTCGGCCCCCATGCCACGAGTGCTGGGGTGTTCGGGATAAACTTGAGTGCTCTTGTTCCCATTGTTGGGTCCTTCTAGGGAGGCGCTCAACACAACGAACGAGGCAACCGGACTTATAATGCTTGAACACTCTCACTTAGCCATAGAATTCTATAATTTTAAATTTCGGCGAAGCCCCTGGTATTCGGAAGGCCGAATTCGGGGTGCTATCCACGCCTGGGGCCGGACAAAGCCGGTTCCTCGCTCTAAGCGGCATAAGTCTTTAGGGACTCGAAAAGACCTCTCGAACAACGACCAGCTCTCGCCTTATCATGACGGTCAGTTTTAGCTTTCTCCACTGAGGTGCTCAACCCAGCTCAACTGGGGCACAATCGCAGTGGTTCTCCCAGCGCTACCTTAGCCGATATAACGGAACGTAAGGTACCAAAACATGGGAGCCGGGCAAACCCAACTATTGACCCAAGACATGATTCGGAGCCGATGCATATAATGCTATAAGTTCGGGGTGCCGCACTTGTGAAAGTGTTCGGACTTATCACACCATACTTTGGGGAACTTAAGCCCCTGGTGTATTTGGCTGTACCAAGGTGTACGGGTGCAACATGTCATAAGTGAACATATATAGAAAGGAATGCAATTATAGGCAAAAAGCGATGCATTGTTTATTTCAAAAGATACTGCAATAAAGGCAGAATGATACAAATAGTGCGATAAGCAAGGGGTGGGACTATTTAACATGTCCCCCTCCAGGGGTAGGCTGCGGAATGGTATGTAAAACAGGTATAATGCTCGTAATGGAGACCACCTGGATACTCGTCGTAGCCTTTCTGCTTCCCTGGCTGTTGCATCGTGAGTTCGGCAGGTCTACTGTCGTACAGGTCTTCTGGAAAACGGAGTCCTGAGGATAAGAAAAAGAAAAAAAAGAAAGGAAGAACGATAAATTCGGGAGCCCCTGGTGTGGTTGATCGCACTCTGGGCATGCCGTGGTCATGCCCCTCCCCCTGTGCCCATGGTATCTCCAGAGCGTAGTGATGTACGCGTGGCACTGGTCTCGCGATGTCGCGAGGGCTGGGGTTGGGGCTGCATTGCTACGCGTGCTCGGAACGTGCCAAGTAGTCATGTTGTAGGTTACTCCGGGCGCGCTTGACGTTGTCCGATCGCTTAACAGCCGGACTCGAGAATTGCCTTAAGAGGCTACTCTGCACTTCCGCTGTGAGAGCCGCTGTATGCTCCTCCGTTCGGAGAGAGCATTCGGTGTTTCCGTTGACCGTGATGACTCCTCGAGGGCCTGGCATCTTGAGCTTGAGGTATGCATAGTGCGGCACCGCATTGAACTTTGCAAATGCGGTTCGTCCGAGTAGTGCATGATAGCCGCTGTGGAACGGGACTATGTCGAAGATTAACTCCTCGCTTCGGAAGTTGTCCGGGGATCTGAAGACCACTTCAAGTGTAACTGAGCCTGTACAATTGGCCTCTACACCTGGTATGACGCCTTTGAAGGTCGTCTTTGTGGGTTTGATCCTTGAGGGATCTATGCCCATCTTGCGCACTGTATCCTGATAAAGCAGGTTCAGGCTGCTGCAGCCGTCCATCAGGACTCTAGTGAGGTGAAATCCATCGACGATTGGGTCTAAAACCAATGCGGCGAATCCGTCGTGGCAGATACTGGTGGGGTGGTCCCTTTGATTGAAAGTGATCATGCAGGAGGACCACGGATTGAACTTTGGGGCGACTGGGTCCATCGCGTATACGTCTCTGAGCGCACGCTTCCGCTCCCTTTTGGGTATATGGGTTGCGTATATCATGTTCACCGTCCGCACTTGTGGGGGGAATCCCTTCTGTCCTCTATTGCTCGGCGGCAGTGTCTCCTCCTCGTCATCGCTATGCAGCCCCTTGTCATTGCCTTCGGCGATTAACTTGCCTACCTGCTTGAACACCCAACAATCTCTGTTGGTGTGATTAGCTGGCTTTTCGGGGGTGCCGTGTATCTGGCACGAGCGATCGAGTATCCAGTCCAAATTGGACGGGCCTGGAGTAGTTCCTTTGAATGGCTTTTTCTGCTGACCGGGTTTAGAGCCTCTGAATCCAGCGTTGACTGCCGTATCTTCAGTATTATCGCCGTTACTGCGGCGTTTGTGCTTATTGCGACGCGACCTGCCATTGCTGTCTTTGGTATTCGAACTATCAGAGTTTTTGGTTAGGTTGTTACTGCGGGCTAGCCAGCTATCTTCTATCGCACAGAAGCGGGTCATGAGTGATGTGAGGGCTGCCATTGATTTCGGCTTTTCCTGTCCTAGGTGCTAGGCAAGCCATTCATCGCGGATGTTGTGTTTGAAGGCTGCAAGGGCCTCTGCATCCGGACAGTCGACGATTTGATTTTTCTTGGTTAAGAACTGTGTCCAGAATTGTCTGGACGATTCGTCTGGCTGCTGAATTATGTGGCTTAGGTCATCGACGTCTGGTGGTCGCACATATGTGCCTTGGAAGTTGTCGAGGAATGCGGCTTCCAGGTCCTCCCAACACCCAATTGATTCTGCTGGCAGGCTGTTGAGCCAATGCCGAGCTGGTCCTTTAAGCTTGAGTGGGAGGTATTTGATGGCGTGAAGATCATCACCGCGGGCCATGTGGATATGAAGGAGATAGTCTTCGATCCAAACCGTAGGATCTGTTGTGCCATCGTAGGATTCAATGTTCACGGGTTTGAACCCTTCGGGGATTTGATGATCCATTACTTCATCTGTGAAGCATAGTGGGTGTGCGGAGCCTCTGTATTGGGCTATATCATGACGCAGCTCGAACGAGCTTTGTCTAGTGTGTTCGGAGCGGCCGGGGTTGCTGTATCCGGCGTGATGGTTGTTGTCGCATATTGTAGGGTGCCCACGCGATCCGTAGATTGATCTCGTTTGCCTCGCCTTATCCTCCAATATATCTCGCAAGTCCGGCACATTCCCCCATGGCTTTGTACTTTTCGAGCGATGTCGGGGTGCGGTTTTAGTGGAGGGCCTAGAGGCCTCTCTGTCGCGGCCACGAGGTGGCCGGTCGGCCGTGTTGTGCACTGGCGATGTAGGTTTATGTGCTTCCTCCTCTAATCGGGGCAGCAGCTTGCGTTTGGGGTAACTTTTGGAGGGGCGTTCGAGTTCATACTCTTCGGCCGCAAGGACTTCAGTCCATCTGTCGGCTAGCAAGTCTTGGTCAGCTCTAAGCTGTTGCTGCTTTTTCTTGAGGCTGCTTGCCGTGGCCATAAGCCTGCATTTGAAACGCTCTTGTTCGATGGGATCCTCAGGCACGACAAATTCGTCGTCGTTGAAGCTTGCCTCGTCTTCAGAGGGAGGCATGTAATTATCGTCCTCTACCTCTTCGTCTGCCGCTCTCTCACGAGGGCTGGCTTCTCCGTCCTCCTGCGCTAAATCTTGCTGGAGGGGGTTGTCTTCGGCACTGTCCGGGGTGTTATTGTCTTCGGTGCCGGAATCTCCATTCTTGCTGTGGCGGGATTTGGAGCGGCGCCGCTGGCGCCGGCGCTTAGGCTGCTTTTTTGAGGGGTCATCCTCCGTTGTTCCATCGCCATTTCCATCCTTTGGGATGTCCACCATGTATATTTCGTATGACGAGGTGGCTTTCCATTGCCCAGTAGGCGCTGGTTCTTGGTCGTCTCCGGCATCGTCGTCCATACCGTCGATGTCTTCGGAGTCAAAATCTAGCATGTCGGTTAAGTCATCGACAGTGGCTACGAAGTGGGTGGTGGGTGGGTTTTGAATTTCTTCGTCGTCCGCATCCCAACCGTCCTGGCCATAATCCGGCCAAGGCTCTCCTAATAAAGAGAGACACTTTAGCGAATTCAGGATGTCGCCGAAAGGCGAGTGCTGAAAGAGGTCCGCAGCGGTGAACTCCATGATCGGCGCCCAATCGGATTCGATTGGCAGGGGCGCAGAAGGTTCGGGGTCCGGAGAGGAGTCCGGCACCTTGGAGTCACGAGCTTCATGAGGGAGAGGGTCGGTATTCGGCTCTATCGCCGTAGAGGTAGCAGCCCCTGAGGTGGTGTCTAACCACCCATCCTCGATTGGCGGCGTCGGCTCCGAGCTAAGGGTTGGAGCGGACTCTTGTGCGGCCTCCAGGGCACTGTCCGGCAGCAGAGCTAAATCATGCCCATCGTGACAGTGCGGCACGCCTGGCTGTGGCTCAAATCCGTTGAAGATCAAGTCTCCGCGGATGTCGGACGTATAGTTCAAACTTCCAAATCTGACCTGATGGCCAGGGGCATAGCTTTCGATCTGCTCCAGATGGCCAAGTGAATTGGCCCGCAGTGCGAAGCCGCCGAATACGAAGATCTGTCCGGGGAGAAAAGTCTCACCCTGGACCGCGTCGTTGTTGACGATCGAAGGAGCCATCGGGCCTATAGGTGACGACACAGAGGAACTCTCAATGAAAGCACCAATGTCGGTGTCAAAACCGACGGATCTTGGGTAGGGGGTCCCGAACTGTGCGTCTAGGCGGATGGTAACAGGGGACAAGGGACACGATGTTTTTACCCAGGTTCGGGCCCTCTCGGTGGAGGTAAAACCCTACTCCTGCTTGATTAATATTGATGATATGGATAGTACAAGAGTAGATCTACCACAAGATCAAGGAGGCTAAACCCTAGAAGCTAGCCTATGGTATGATTGTTGTGTGTCCTACGGACTAAAACCCTCCGGTTTATATAGACACGGAGAGGGCTAGGGTTACACAGAGTCGGTTACAATGGTAGGAGATCTACATATCCGTATCGCCAAGCTTGCCTTCCACGCCAAGGGAAGTCCCATCCGGACACGGGACGAAGTCTTCAATCTTGTATCTTCATAGTCTTGGAGTCCGGCCAATGATGATAGTTCGGCTATCCGGACACCCCCTAGTCCAGGACTCCCTCAGTGTCCCTATTAGCAAGCTTAATAGTAACATCAATGTCTTCTAATTTAACAGGTGCAATATCATTCATAATTTCTTTATAAAGATCATAAGGTATCGCACTAGCACTAGCACCCATATCACATAAACCATGATAACAATGATCCCTATTTTAACAGAAATAACAGGCGTGCCTACAACAAGTCTATGTGTCTTAGTATCGGGTCTAGCAATATTAGCAGTTTCACCCAAGAAAGAGATAACATGCCCATCTAAGTCCTCATCCAAGAGGTCATCAATCATAGCAACACCAGGTTCAACATTAATTTTCTCAGGAGGTGTATAAGTCCTAGTATTACTCTTACGAACAACAGTCGAAGCTTTAGCATGATCTTTTATCCTAACAGGAAAAGGAGGTTTTTCGACATAAGCAGTAGGAATAATAGGATCACTATATGTAATAGTCTTCTCTTCGATTGTAATAGGTGCAACTACTTTCACTTCAACAGGAGGATTATATTTAAACCACTTCTCTTTAGGGAGATCAACGTGAGTAGCAAAATTTTCACAAAAAGTAGCTACTATCTCAGAGTCAAGTCCATACTTAGAGCTAAATCCACAGAAAGCATCGGTATCCATAAAAGATTTAACACAATCGAACTTAGGTGTCATACCTGACTCCTTACCATCGTCGGAACCCCAATCTTCAGAGTTGCGTTTAATTCTTTCCAATAAGTCCCATTCGAAATCAATAGTCTTCAGTATATAGGAACCAACACAGGAAGTATCGAGCAAGTTGCGATTATCAAGAGAAAGCCGAGCATAAAAATTCTGAATAATCATTTCCCGAGAGAGCTCATGATTGGGGCATGAATATAACATTGACTTAAGCCTCCCCCAAGCTTGAGCGATGCTTTCTCCTTCATGAGGCCAGAAATTATATATTACGATCACGATGAACAAGATGCATAGGATAGAACTTCTGGTGAAATTCCAACTTCAATCGCTTATAATTCCAATATCTTGTATCATCACATAGCCTATACCATGTCATTGCATCTCCCTTCAAAGATAAAGGTAAGACCTTACTTTTGACAACATCATTAGAAATACCTGCAAGCTTAAATAATCCACAAACTTCATCCACAAAGATAAGGTGTAAGTCGAGATGCAATGTTCCGTCTCCTGCAAAAGGATTAGCTAGCAGTTTTTCTATCATACCCGAAGGAATCTCAAAGTGAATATTTTCATAAGGTTCAGTAGGTTGAGGAGCATCTCTTTGCTCTTCTGGTTGGGGTGAAGATACCCCAAACAAGCCTCTCAAAGGATTAGTTTCCATAGTGACAAGTAACAGAAAATTTTAGCACACTATATAAATGTTTCCTTACCAAGTTCCACTCACCAAAAGCGCTACACTCCCCAGCAACGGCGCCAGAAAAGAGTCTTGATGACCCACAAGTATAGGGGATCTATCGTAGTCCTTTCAATAAGTAAGAGTGTCGAACCCAATGAGGAGCAGAAGGAAATGATAAGCGGTTTTCAGTAAGGTTTTCTCTGCAAGCACTGAAATAGTAGGTGATAGATAGTTTTGTGATAAGATAAATAGTAACGAGCAAAAAGTAAATAAAGTAAATAAAGTGCAGCAAGGTGGCCCAATCCTTTATGTAGCAAAGTATAAGCTTGGACAAATTCTAATAATGAAGAAGGAGCTCCCGAGGACACATTGGGAATTATCGTCAAGCTAGTTTTCATCACGTTCATAAGATTCACGTTCGGTACTTTGATAATTTGATATGTGGGTGGACCGACACTTGGGTACTGCCCTAACATGGACAGGCATCCCACTTATGATTAACCCCTATTGCAAGCATCCGCAACTACAAAAAGGAGTATTAAGGTAAACCTAACCACAGCATTAAACATATGGGTCCATATCAACCCCTAACGAAGCAATGTATAAACTAGGGTTTAAGCTTCTGTCACTCTAGCAACCCATCATCTACTTATTACTTCCCTATGCCTTCCTCTAGGCCCAAATAATGGTGAAGTGTCATGTAGTCGACATTCACATAACACCACTAGAGGAAAGACAACATACATCTCATCAAAATATCGAACGAATACCAAATTCACATGACTACTAATAGCAAGACTTCACCCATGTACTCAGGAACAAACGTAACTACTCACAAAGCATATTCATGTTCATAATCAGAGGGGTAATAATATGCATAAAGGATCTGAACATATGATCTTCCACCAAGTAAACCAATTAGCATCAACTACAAGGAGTAATCAACACTACTAGCAACCCACAGGTACCAATTTGTGGTTTTGATACAAGATTGGATACAAGAGATGAACTAGGGTTTTGAGAGGAGATGGTGCTGGTGAAGATGTTGATGGAGATTGACCCCTCTCGATGAGAGGATCATTGGTGATGACGTTGGTGATGATTTCCCCCTCCCGGAGGGAAGTGTCCCCGGCAGAACTGCTCCGCCAGAGCCCTAGATTGATTCCGCCAAGGTTCCACCTCGTGGAGGCAGAGTTTCGTCCCGTAAGCTTGCCCGCGATTTTTTCCATGACAAAACCCTTCATATAGAAGAAGATGGACACCGGAGGCCCACCAGGGGGCCCAGGAGATAGGGGGCCGCGCCCTACAGGGGGGCGCGCCCCCTGTCTCCTGGACAGGGTGTGGGCCCCATGGCCTATTTCTTTCGCTCATAAATTCTTATTAAATCCAAAAAGATGTTTCGTGAAGTTTCAGGACTTTTGGAGTTGTGTAGAATAGGTTTCCAATGTTTGCTCCTTTCCCAGCCAGAATTACGGCTGTCGGCATTCCCCCTCTTCATGGTAAACCTTGTAAAATAAGAGAGAATAGCCATAAGTATTGAGATATAATGTGTAATAACAGCCCATAATGCAATAAATATTGATATAAAAGCATGATGCAAAATGGACGTATCACCATGCACATGAGACCAGTTCCACCGACAGACATGCAACTAGTTTTACATAAAGGTGGCTGGCGGGTGTCTGTTTCTCCTAATTTAGTTGAATCGAATTTTACTACGACCGGTCCTTGAAGAAGGTTAAAAAAATAAACTTGATGAAACACCATTGTGGTTTTTGCATAGGTAAGAATGGTTCTTGCTAGAAGCTCATAGCAGCCACGTAAAACTTGCAACAACAAAGTAGAGGACATCTAACTTGTTTTTGCAGGGCATGTTGTGATGTGATATGGTCAAGACATGATGTGATATACGTTATTGTATGAGATGATCATGCTTTGTAAATTATCAGCAACCGACAGGAGCTTTATGGTTGTCTCTTTATTGTATGAAATGCAAACGCCATGTAATTGCTTTACTTTATCACTACGTTAGCGATAGTTGTAGAAGCATAGTTGGCGTGACGACCTCGACGCAACGACGCTACGATGGAGATCAAGGTGTCAAGCCGATGACGATGGAGATCATGATGTTGCTTTGGAGATGGAGATCAAATGCACAAGATGATGATGGCCATATAATTTCACATATTTTGATTGCATGTGATGTTTATCTTTTATGCATATTATTTTGATTAGAATGGCAGTAGCATTATAAGATGATCCCTTCACTAAATTTCTAGATATAACTGTTCTCCCCAAGTATGCACCATTGCGAAAGTTCGTCGTTTCGAGACACCACGTGATGATTGGGTGTGATAGACTCTACGTTCACATACAATGGGTGTAAGACAGTTTTGCACATGCAGAATACTTGGGTTAAACTTGACGAGCCTAGCATGTACAGACATGGCCTCGGAACACTGGAGACCGAAAGGTTGAACATGAGTCATATAATAGATATGATCAACATAGAGATGTTCACCATTGATGACTACCCCATCTCACGTGATGATCGGACATGGGTCAGCTGGTATGGATCATGTATCACTTAGACAACTTGAGGGATGTTGATTTAAGTGGGAATTCATTAGTAATTTGATTAATTGAACTTACTTTATCATGAACTTAGTCCTGATAGTATTTGCAAATCTATGTTGTAGATCAATAGCTCACGATGTAGTTCCCGTATTTTTGATATGTTCCTAGAGAAAACTAAGTGGAAAGATGATAGTAGCAATGATGCGGACTGGGTCCGTGATCTGAGGATTTTCCTCATTGCTACATAAAAGAATTATGTCCTTGATTTACCACTAGGTGACAGACCTGTTGCAGGAGTAGATGCAGACGTTATGAACATTTTGCAAAGCTCGATATGATGACTACTTGATAGTTTAGTGCGCCATGCTTTACGGCTTAGAACCGGACCTTCAAAAATGTTTTGAATGCCACGGAGCATATGAGATGTTCCACGAGCTGAAATTGGTATTTCAGACTCATGCCCGTGTTGAGAGGTATGAGACCTCTGACAAGTACTTTGCCTACAAGATGGAGGAGAATAGCTCAGCCAATGGGCATGTGCTCAGAATGTATGGGTACTACAATCGCTTGAATCAAGTGGGAGTTAATCTTCCAAATGAGATAGTGATTGACAAAGTTTTGTAGTCACTATCACCAAGCTACTAGAACTTCAAGATGAACTATAATATGCAAGGGGTGACAAAAACGATTCCCGAGCTCCTCGCAATGCTGAAATCGACGAAGGTAGAAATCAAGGAAGAGCATCAAATGTTGATGGTTAACAAGACAACTAGTTTCAAGAAAAAGGGAAAGGTAAAGAAATGGAACTTCAAGAAGAATGGAAAGCAAGTTGCCACTCCTGTGAAGAACCCCAGAGCTGGACCTAAGCCTGAAAGTGAGTGCTTCTACTGCACAGGGAATGGTCACTGGAAACGGAACTGCCCCAAATACTTGGCGGATAAGAAGGATGGGAAAGTGAGGTATATTTGATATACATGTTATTGATGTGTACTTTACTAGTGTTCATAGTAACCCCTGGGTATTTGATACCAGTTCAGTTGCTAAGATTAGTAACTCGAAACAGGAGTTGTAGAGACTAGTTAAAAGCAAGGTGACGATGTGTGTTAGAAATGATTCCAAGGTTGAAATGATCACCATCGCACACTCCCTCTACCTTCGGGATTAGCGTTGAACCTAAATAAATGTTATTTGGTGTTTGCATTGAGCATGAATATGATTAGATCATGTTTATTGCAATACAATTATTCATTTAAGTCAGAGAATAATTGTTTTTCTGTTTACATGAATAAAACCTTCTATGGTCATACACCCAATGTAAATGGCTTCTTGAATCTCAATCGTAGTGATACACATATTCATAATATTGATGCCAAAAGATGTAAAGTTGATAATGATAGTGCAACATACTTGTGGCACTGCCATTTAGGTCATATTGGTGTAAAGCGCATGAAGAAACTCCATGTAGATGGACTTTTGGAATCACTTCATTGTGAATCATTTTATACTTGCGAACCATGCCTAATGGGCAGGATGACTAAAACTCCGTTCTCCGAAACAATGGAGCGAGCTAATGACTTATTGGAAATAATACATACCGATGTATGTGTTCTGATGAGTGTTGAAGCACGTGGTGGGTATCATTATTTTCTGACCTTCACGGATGATTTGAGTAGGTATGGGTATATCTACTTAATGAAACAATAGTCTGAAACATTTGAAAAGTTCAAAGAATTTTAGAGTGAAGTAGAGAATCATCGTAACAAGAAAATAAAGTTTCTACGATCTGATCGTGGAGGCGAATATTTGTGTTACGAGTTTGGCCTTCATTTAAAAATGTGGAATTGTTTCACAACTCACGCCACCAAGAACACCACAGTGTAATGGTGTGTCCGAACGTCGTAACCGTACTAGATATGGTGCGTTATATGATGTCTCTTACCGATTTACCACCATCATATTGGGGTTATGCATTAGAGACAGCCACATACACGTAAAATAGGGCACCATCTAAATCCGTTGAGATGACACCATATGAACTGTGGTTTGGCAAGAAACCTAAGATGTCGTTTCTTAAAGTTTGGGGTTGCGACACTTATGTCAAAAGGCTTCAGTTTGATAAGCTCGAACCCAAATTGGAGAAGTGCATCTTCATAGGATACCCTAAGAAAACAATTTGGTACACCTTTTACCACAGATCCGAAGGCAAGATCTTTGCTGCTATGAATGGGTCCTTTTTAGAGAAGGAGTTTCTCTTGAAAAAGTGAGTGGGAGGAAAGTAGAACTTGATGAGGTAGTTGTACCTTCTCTCAAATTGGAAAGTAGCACATCAGAGAAAACCGTTCTCGTGATGCCTACACCAACTAGAGAGGAAGCTAATGATGATGATCATGAAACTTCAGATCAAGTTACTACAGAACTTCGTAGGTCGATCAGAACATGATCCGCACCAGAGTGGTACGGTAAATCTGTCCTGGAAGTCATGTTACTCGACCAAGGTGAACCTATGAACTATGAAGAAGCTATGATGACCCAGATTCCGATAGATGGCTTGAGGCCATGAAATCTGAGATAGGATCCATGTATGAGAACAAAGTGTGGACTTTGGCGGACTTGCCCTATGATCGGCAAGCCATTGAGAATAAATGGATCTTCATGAAGAAGACTGACACTAATAGTAATGTCACTATCTACAAAGTTCAAGGGGTTGACTACTGATACGTCTCCAACATATCTATAGTTTTTTATTGTTCCATGCTATTATATTATCCATCTTGGATGTTTTATATGCATTTATATGCTATTTTATATGATTTTTGGGACTAACCTATTAACCTAGAGCCTAGTGCCAGTTTCTGTTTTCCCTTGTTTTTGAGTATCGCAGAAAAGGAATATCAAACGGAGTCCAATTGACCTGGAAATTTACGGAGATTATTTTGGACCAGAAGAAGCCCACGGAGCATCGGAGATGGACCAGAAGAGTCCCAAGGCCACCACGAAGGTGGAGGGCGCGCCCTACCCCCCTGTGGCGCCCCCTACCTCGTGGCTGCCTCGTGGACCCCCCTGACTTGTTCCTGACGCCAACACCTCTTATATATACCCAAACTTCTAGAAAAGAACCAAGATCAGGAGTTCCGCCGCCGCAAGGCTCTGTAGACACGAAAAACCAATTGGGACCCTGTTCCAGCGCCCTGCCGGAGGGGGGAATCATCACCGGTGGCCATCTTCATCATCCTGGCGCTCTCCATGACAAGGAGGGAGTAGTTCACCCTCGGGGCTGAGGGTATGTACCAGTAGCTATGTGTTTGATCTCTCTCTCTCGTGTTCTTGATTCGACACGATCTTGATGTATCGCGAGCTTTGCTATTATAGTTGGATCATATGATGTTTCTTCCCCTCTACCTTCTTGTAATGGATTGAGTTTTTCCTTTGAAGTTATCTAATTGGATTGAGTCTTTTAGGATTTGATAACACTTGATGTATGTCTTGCATGTGCTTATCTGTGGTGACAATGGGATATTCACGTGATCCACTTCATATATGTTTTGGTGATCAACTTGTGTGTTCAGTGACCTTGTGAACTTATGCATAGGGTTGGCACACGTTTTTATCTTGACTCTCGATAGAAACTTTGGGGCACTCTTTGAAGTTCTTTGTGTTGGTTTGAATAGATGAATCTGAGATTGTGTGATGCATATCATATAATCAAACCCGTGGATACTTGAGGTGACATTGGAGAATCTAGGTGACATTAGGGTTTTGGTTGATGTGTGTCTTAAGGTGTTATTTTACTATGAATTCTAGGGCTGTTTGTGACACTTATAGGAAAGAATAACTTTGAGGTGGTTTCGTACCCTACAATAATCTCTTCATTTGTTCTCCGCTATTAGTGACTTTGGAGTGACTCTTTTTTCATGTTGACAGATTGTTATATGATCTAATTATGTTATCATTGTTGAGAGAACTTGCACTAGTGAAAGTATGAACCCTAGGCCTTGTTTCGAAGCATTGCAATACCGTTTTTGCTCACTTTTACCACTTGCTACCTTGCTGTTTTTATAATTTCAGATTACAAAAACCTGTATCTACCATCCATATTGCACTTGTATCACCATCTCTTCGCCGAACTAGTGCACCTATACAATTTATCAATGTATTGGGTGTGTTGGGGACACAAGAGACTCTTTGCTATTTGGTTGCAGGGTTGTTTGAGAGAGACCATCTTCATCCTATGCCTCCCACGGATTGATAAACCTTAGGTTATCCACTTGAGGGAAATTTTCTACTGTCCTACAAACCTCTGCACTTGGAGGCCCAACAACGTCTACAAGAAGAAGGTTGTGTAGTAGACATCAACTACAATGAGACCTCCTCACCCGTAGCGATGCTTAAGTCTGTCTAAATCATGTTAGCAATTACCACATTTTATGATTATGAAATCTGGCAAATGGACGTCAAAATTGCATTCCTTAATTAAAGAAGAGTTGTATATGATGAAACCAGCAGGTTTTGTCGATCCTAAAGATGCTAACAAAGTGTGCATGCTCCAGCAATCCATCTATGGACTGGTGCAAGCATCTCGAAGTTGGAATATATGCTTTGGTGAGGTGATCAAAGCATATGGTTTTATACAGACTTACAGCGCTCCTACTTGGGCGCCTCCTATGGCTGCTCCTCCCTCCCTCCCACCTATATATATGTGGGAGGGGGGCGCCTAGCACACCCCAGATCAATTGTTATCTGTGTGCGGTGCTCCCCTCCACCGTTTACACCCCCGGTCATATTTTCGTAGTGCTTAGGTGAAGCCCTGTGGAGATCACTTCACCATCACTGTCACCATGTTGTCGTGCTAAAGAAACTCATCTACTACCTCGACATCTTGCTGGATCAAGAAGGCGAGGGACGTCACCGAGCTGAACGTGCGCAGAACACGGAGGTGACGTGCATTTGGTACTTGATTGGTTGAAGCACGAAGAAGTTCGACTACATCAACCGCGTTGTCAAACGCTTCCGCTTACGGTCTACAAGGGTACATAGACACACTCTCCCCCTCGTTGCTATGCATCTCCATGGATAGATCATTCTGTGTGCGTAGAATTTTTTTGTTTTCCATGCAACGATTCCCAACAGTGGGCACAAGTACACGGAGAGCTCTCCCCGACAAGGAGCAAGGAGAGGCTGCTACACAGGTACATATGTGTGGGGTTGTTATGGGTACGAACCCTTGTAATGGTTGCCCTGGCCCTCCTTTTATAGCTCAAGGGGTTACCATAGTGGCAAAAGGGTCATTACAAGGTGATTATATAGGAATACTGCTCTCATACCTAACTCTGCTAGCTAGGACAAAATGCATTAAATGCATCGCTAGGTGTCGTGAGGAGGGTGGATCTCGGCAAGGCTACTGCACTTCTTACCCAACCGCCTCTCTATTATGCTGACACGCCATTAGGACGGGTGTCAATAAAGGTAAATCCTCTTCCAGCGGAATGCCACGTGCCTGAAAAGCTCCACCAAACCATCTGCGGGCTCGACACCTCACTGATGGGTGACTACCTGCTCAGCGAGGTGGAGAGTTGGTGGTTAGTGAAGGCCTGTCGGGCCTTCGTCCTGCCGGTCCTGCCTTGCCGGTAAGGGCCAACTTCTAGTACTTCATCGCTGCAGCTTGTCTTGGTCTCCTTGATGCACCCCTTGATCTTGCGAAGAGTTGTTTCTTTCAGCTTGTGAAATCTTTGTTTGAAAATTTATCCTTGCCGGGGAAGCTGTTACTCGTCTGTGCATAAGTCAGGGTATTACGACTGTTGTTTAATACATTGACACCCTGCTTCCTCAATGAAGGGCCTACCTATTTACTTTTATTGTTGAGTCATCACCTTCTCAAACAAGCACCAGTCCTGAAAGCACTATTGTCATTCTCATGCATTATGTATAGTTAATGTTGTGTGCATCATGACTAGATCTCTTCTACCATGAATTACAATGTTTAGTCGCTACTTGAACTTTGGAGGTGCTCTGCATTTATGTTTTGCGGTCTCAGAAAGGGCTAGCGAGATACCATGTTGTCATATTATATCATGATTGTTTTGACAAAAGTGCTGGCATTTGAGATATTTTATTATTGCTTGCTAGTTGATTATGCCATTGATATGAGTAAATATAATTTTTAAGAGTTATCATTTACATGGTTAGTTGTGATCTTTGCTGAAGACCTGGGTATTATTTAAGCATCTATATTGATACAAGAACAAAGGAGTTTTTGAAAGTGTTTCTTTATCACTTTTAGTTTGTCAACTGAATTGCTTGAGGACAAGCAATGAGTTAAGCTTGGGGGAGTTGATACGTCTCCATCGTATCTACTTTTCCAAACACTTTTGCTCTTGTTTTGGACTCTAACTTGCATGATTTGAATGAAGCTAACCTAGACTGACACTATTTTTAGGAGAACTACCATGGTGTTATTTTTGTGCAGAAATAAAAGTTCTCTGAATTGGACGAAGCTTTTTGGAGACTTTTATGGAATATAAAAAATACGGGAGCCAAGACCCAAAGGAGGGGAGCAACCAATGGCCCACGAGCCACCAAGGCGCGCCCTGGTGCCTCATGAGGCCCATGTGGCTCCGGTGACCACAATCTCAAGCCTATAAATTCCTATTTCCCGAGAAAAAAAATAAGAGAGAAATGTTTCATCACGTTTTACGATACTGCCGCCACCTCCTGTTCTTCATTGGGAGGGCATATTTGGAGTCAGTTTGGGGATTCGGAGGGGGGATTCATCGCCATCGTCATCATCAACCATCCTCCATCACCAATTTCATGACACTCATCATTGGGAGTGAGTAATTTCTTTGTAGGCTTGCTGGACGATGATGGGTTGGATGAGATTTATCATGTACTGGAGTTAGTTTTGTTAGGGCTTGATCCCTAGTATCCAATACGTTTGGAGATTGATGTTGCTATGACTTTGCTATGCTTAATGCTTTTCACTAGGGCCTGAGTGCCATGATTTTAGATTTGAACCCTTTATGTTTTCATGGTTGTGTTCTTGATCCTACCATGCAAGTTGTAGGCACATATTACGTGTTATGATCCGCATACCCCAAGGTGACAATAATTGGGATTCTTTCCGGTGATTACCGTAATTTGAGGATTTCATGTTTTCACTATGTAATCTATCGCACACACCTTGATCTGGCTGACCGTTTCTGTTGTGTTGGGTAATCGCAAATAGTTCATCCGAGTGAACTGTATACGGTATATCACACACACCTTGATTTGGCTGATCGTTTCTATTGTTCTGGCTCATCGCAGACAGTTCATATGGATCAAATGTATGCCACCAAGTTTAATTAATTTAATTACTAGAATTCTAATTCTAGTAGTAATATATTTTTTCAGTACCAAAAACAATTAACTATAATAACTAAATAAACTATTCCAATGAAAAGATTGAAAGTTTTTGGTAGTTATAGAATTCTCCTATTGGACATGCAACTCTAATCTGAATCGTGATTGATGTCCCCAGCCTCACACACACAATTCGTCTTATTGGTGCAGTTTTATTACGATTCCGTTTGTGATTCATGCATCGCACACAGTATCGTCAAAGGGTCTCTGATTCATGTGTCGCGTTAGCAGCATCCTGTGAACCTCAAAGGGTGCACTAAATGCACTTATAGTTTCCCTTCAGTGACACCATCAGCTGATTTTCCAATTTGGCTCTAAAAGCTACAACCAAAACTTTGGTTTCCATGCTGGGTTGGGGTGGTGTGGGGTGTGGGTGGGGGCTCCGTTGTGTGCCTACCATTTTACACAAACTAATAGTTTTTGTCACATGATGCATTGAGGGTGCCACATCACCAGCACAGGGAATCATAGGGGAAATATTTGGCTATAGTCCCCAGTGATAAATACTTCGGCCATGACATTAAATATGCATATTGAAATTAATAATTACCAAATATACGGTGGGTAGGATGGGTAAGAGTAAGGGGATACCCTAGGATGCTATTAAAACCTCACCCCGAGGTCATGTCCTTTCCTTTCAAACACCCACCCTTTCCTCTCATCCTCTTCCACCCCCCTTCATTTAGAAATTGAGGTAGATCTATGCAGAGACACCACGTTGACGATGCTTCCATGGTCACTAATGCGTTCTCCATCAGGTTGGTGTGTAAGAGGGGCCTCATATCATCGTTTTAGTCATGTGCGTTCTATTTTCAGATCTTCTTTTGTGATCCATAGGGGTTATGTGGCGAGCACGAGGGCTGAGGCACCGGCGGAGGGGCAACATTCTTTGGGAATCATAGATCTGTCGCCTATGAAGTCTCTGACGTCCTTGTGGCGGGCAGACGAGCTTGCCTCCACCATGGCTGCTATTAATGCCGCGGCAGCACCGTCCTTGAGGAGGACACGGGGGAGGGAAAATCCACTACATATGAGATCCATATCTGACCTATGCTCCACGGGACCCCACTTGGAATTCCCCCCCACCGGTGATACCGAATGCAACAAGCAAACTGAGGCGGACGATGATGAGGCTCTCCACATGATCATGAGTCGGGTTAAGGAAGACAAGAAGAGAAAGAAAAGACTATGGGAGGCAGATGCGGCAACGACTGCCACACCGGAGGGCAGTAGAGGGCAAGCGCACAAGGGAAATTTCTCGGCAAGAAAGGTACGAGATCCACCAAATTCCATCCCAACCCTGTCTATCTTTCAGTATAATCATTCGTATGTTTTTAATGTGATTTTATTTTACTTTTAACCTACTTGAGATGGATGGTATAACTAGTCAAATTTGCATCTCCATAGGACGAAGAATTGGAGCATGCATATTGTGTATGGTGGGGGCATTAGTTGTAGCTTTACATGGTGGTCGTATCACCCTTGTAGAATGTTTTATGTAAGGATTGTAGGTACCCTGCCCAACTTAGTTGCTAATTTTGATCCATGTTTACTAATTCATGAAGAAGGTTATAGGGGTTGATAGTTGCTCGCATGTCCATGATGATTTTATGGTTAAAGTTGTATGAGCTTGTGTTATGCTCTAGTTAGGGTGATCATTGTGTTTTGTTTCTTGGGCATTAGCACAGTTTCTACCCTAATATTATTTGGTATGCGTATATATTGCAATTTCATGCTTAAATTGTCCAAAGTGATTGGTTAGGATCAGTCTGAGTGAGGAGTTGCATGATAGATTCATAAGAGAATCTATGAATATTTCACAGAACTTGTTGACTTCTATATTAGATGTTACTCATACACTTAACTAAGACTAAGAACCCATAAGCATAGACTATATTATGGTGTCCTATAAACCAACAATGGTTGTACTAGAGAGAGGCTGGCTGGTGCTACAACACCTTTACAATCTCCAAGCCCCTGGAAACAGAGCTCTCTAGTTGATCGTGTATGTGGTGAGCTTGTGGGACCGTGTTGTCAGCTGGCATATGTTGTTTACTAGCTTAGTTGCCCACCTACTAGTAATGTGCACATGCATGCAGGACCACACAATCAGCAAATGTACATTGTTCCTAGCTTAGTTGGCCCACTTGCCTACACTTACATTATCATCATCTGTATCACAAGTCACTGTGGGTCAGACGGGAGTGTATAGGGATGAACAGTGTCGTGGCAGTCGTGAATGTGGCTGAGGTGGCACTTCTCCTCTTGTACTTTTCTTTTCATCAAAATTTTCTTGCAGAAGGGGACTAGCCTAAAGAAATTCGTCCTTTTCCTTGCCCCACATGAAGATCATAGAAGGACATCATAAAAGCTAGCACAATAGAGAGATAATCCTTAACCAAATAAGTATGGCATCTATAGCTACAAGTCTTCCTTATCAACCACTACATCTCCTTGCTATCTTCTCTTCAAAATGTCCCCATGTTCTGTTTTGTATCCTTTTGGCATCAACAAGGATTCCCAAATTCAGCACAAATAAAAAGGATGCCCAAATATCTCATTGTCAAATCACTAGAAGCAAGTAACCATCTTTTATAGCCTAGTTTATCTCTAGCATTTCCAAAAAGGAAATTTTCACTTTTATGGAAATTAATTTATAATCCAACATTTGTTCAAAAGTAGAAAAGATGAATTTCAAGTTATGCACACTCATATAACCATCTTTTTATAAAAATATAGCATCATCCACATATTGTAGTATATTGACAACACCCTCAGTATATTCTACCGTAAGTCCTTTAATAATATTATTACCCGAGCATTTCTCATCAATAAAGCTAGGACATCAACAACCAAATTAAACAACTGGGGACATAAGTAATCTTCTCATATCAACCCTGTATTAAAGTAGAGACCTATACAATCATTCATGGTAATACCCACATGCCCTTCTCTCATAGTTCATATGACTCAATCACTCTTTACAATCTCCAACCTCCCAGTAAACAGAGGTCTCTACTTGATCATTATTGTGGTGAGTGTTTGGAACCACACTATCAACTGTTGTGCATTGTTTCCTAGCTGGGTTGGTCCATCTTCCAATAACACATGGCCTTGTTCAATATTTTCTACATTACGTGTCACTATGGGCAACAAGTGAATGAGAACGGGTGATTAGTCCCATGGCGGGCATGATTGTGGCTGAGGAAATGGTTTATCCTCTTGCCTTTTTCTTTTTATGAAAATTTTCCTTCCAAAGGAGACTAGCCTAAAAAATACTTCATTTTTCTATGTGCATAGGAAGATCATAGAAGAACAACATGAAAATTGTTGCGTTAGAGAGAAAAGATTGAACCAATACAACCTACCACCTATAGCTAAAGTTTTCTTTGCCAACTATTACATCGCTTTTTCTATCTTATCTTCAATATTTTTCCAATTTTTGTTTCATATCCTTTTGACATCAGCATAGATTCCCAGATCCACCGCACAGAAAAAGTATTCCCAAACTAGTATTGGCCAATCAACAACGGGGGAAGTAAAAATCTTTTATATTTCTTAGGTTTTCTCTAGCATGTTCAAAAATAAAAATAAAAATCACTTTTTATGGAAACTATTTTTAAAACAAACATTTGTTCAAAAGAACAAAGGATGAGTTTCTAGTTATGTGCACTCATATAATCTTCTTGTAATAAAAATATAGCATCCTCAATATATTGTAGCATACTAACACCACCCTCACTATGTTCTCCCATAACAACTTTAATAATATTAGTATCCCTAACATTTCATCAATAAAGCTAGGGATTAGCAGCCAAATCAAACAGCATGGGAGATAAGGAATTTCCTTTTCTAATACCTCACCATCTAAAAATATTACAGTAGAGACCTATACAATCATTCTTTTTAATCCCCACATGTATCCCTCTCATAATTTAGATGACCCAGTCACACCATTTAACAGAAAAAATAAATCATATTTTATAATTTTAAAACAAAAAGCCATTTTATTGTGGCGCAAGCTTGTTTAAAATCAATATTGAGGAAAATGACATTTTGTTTCATAGTATGAATGGTATTTTGAGTATCATGTAAAATTAATCCTCCTTCCATAATATCTCTCTCTTATACATAGGTGATGTAGGGGAAACCATAACACTAGAGAAGATATAAAACATTTCCTAAACATATGTAAGAAGTTTGAAGCTCACATTGAGCAAACATATAGATCTAAGATTTGAATTTGTTTTGCCTCTTTACATTTGGGGACCAAAGTAACAATGCCATAATTAAGGCCAGGTTGATCAAATTTCCCACGATAAAGTAGTTAAATAAAGCTTCCAAATCTCACATAATTAAATTCCAGTTTCCTTTATAGTGTTATTGAGGTAAACCATTAGGACTACGCCACTTATCATGTGTCATTCAATAATAACAATTTTAAGTTCATCCATTGAACAAACTCTAGTTAATGTACTAAGGTTTCTCTAGGCACATCTAGAGTTATATTTTTCTATCTGGATGACCAAAAGGTTTTCATAGTACTTAGTATTATAATCAAGGATTTATTCCCCTCCATCAATATGTCCTTCCTTAGATCAAGAGAAGTGATTATACTTTTTCTATGCCAACCATTTGCTTTAGCATGAAAATATCTGATGCTTCTACCACCTTCCAAATTCTCATTTTCTTTAGCTCTTTGAAGACATTAAATTTCATCTTCCTCTCTAACCAGTGATACATTTGTTCCCAATAATGGAAAAACATGATCTTGTCCAATTTTTAAAAATGGGTTCTTGTAAATTATTGCTCAAGTATAAAGCCTGCCATTCGACTTTGGTTCCATAAGGCAAGGTTCTTCTTAATTGCATAGAAATAAAGACCTAGTGTTTGGGTTACCATATTTATATTTTCAAGAAGCATTCCTGATAAATATCAAAAGCCCCAGCAACCATAAAGGGATCTTTACAGTCATGTAGGACTCTAGACAATTCTGCTAAGTAAGAAGCCTTGCCTTCTAACTGAGGATCTCCATAAACTTAACATATATCTCATATATAATCTTCATACGTAGTTAATTTTTATGTAATATGGGCCATCTTGAATATCTAATTCTTTAGCAGTGTCATTAATGCCTAGTAACATACCACTAGATGGATATTATGATAATAAAAATCTTAGCCAATGCAAATGTTGTGAAGGTTAGGTTTAGAAAATGTTTTCCCCATTGTTTCATTTAAGCATAGGAAATGAATGTGTTTATCTAATTTCTAAGAAATCTAATTTTGGCCTCGCCATAAAGTTCTCTAATATTCTAGAACATAAGTTCCATCTTTATTCGTTTTCTTAACAAGCCTTTTAAATGGAAACCACATATTTCAAATAACAATTGGTTGGTGATACAATTTTCCTATTGTTCCTATCCGTAAAAGCTTGTTTTATTTGTTCCCGATGAGTTTCTTCTCTACCCATGTTACTGTTCTCTCCATTAGGAAGTAATTCAACAAAACCATTTTCTCTAGTATTAATTTAAAATGACTTTGAATTTCGTGAGAAGGTACAATACAAGGTTTATTTACTTGCATCATCAGATCAAATCTAGTTTCTTTGAGTGAGTTGATAAGCTGATATTGTGTTCTACAATTTTATGGAGTATCCAAGAGTGATCCCAACATGGGATGCAATATGGTCTAAATTTGCATTAAAAGAATTTCTCAGATCAGGAACAATATCAACGCGAGTATCTACTTAAACCTTGATTCTGACACACATTCTCAGTTTCTCAACTGCACATTTTCCCAACATTAATTCTCCATGTAGCTATTGTTTTGACTTTTTTAGCAGAAGAATTAACAGACTCATGGTAATCTGAATCAATTTTCCCACTGCAATGATCAACTAAATCATCACTTTTCATTGGTTTAGTCTCACTGCCAAACCATTCAACATTAATTAATCCATTCAATAGAGCTCCTCGGAGCTTGCTGTAACAGCCACATTGTCCCTAAACTTACAACTCTATGAATTTCTTCATTGCTTCTGTTTGGTGGGACTTTTTCCCTCAAAAGCAGGTTGTGATGCATGTCTAGCAACACTTCCTTAGCTTGCCACAATTTGGGCTAAAGGTCTTCATTTACATTTGTACTAGAACTCTCCATGTCATCAGGTGTATTATTGGAGGAAATATTAACAATATTAGTTGTGTGTCCATATTTTAGCACATCTTCATACCATTTCAAGAACATGCTCCCCAACGGAAGCCATGTTTGCAAAACCTGACTTATTCCCCCGTTTTCTGCTCCATCGTCATGTTTAACAACTACCACTTTTTGCACATTAAGATATTTCACACTTGCCTATTCATATCATCTATTCCCCTGTACCATCATTGCTCCACCACTGACTCCACTTCAAATACAATGCCATACAAGAGTGAATATTTGGTAGTGATCTCAATAAATCCATGAATATTTTGAATATCTCTAACTCTCATTAGTAACCTAATAACTCCGTCATTTCCAATATGATCCATGTCAATCTATAATACTGGACCAAGGGATTATCACACTTCACATATGCCCATGAAGTGTCTCAGGGAACCTGGCATTCTACTCAGTTTTGCCAACATGTATGAAGTTTGTTGTTAGCTAGACACTCTCTAGTCTAGCTCGACACATATATCAATGGATAGTGCCTAACAAAATAATTGTCCAGATTTAGTCAGTTCAACTAATTTTTCCTTGTTGGGAAATCTCATCAAGAAGCAACTTAATCTTTGTGATTTTGATCTCCCCTCCAAGTCCAACTAAAAATTACATAGAAGCCTTGCAATAACTATGTCTCATTTGACTATCTAGATAATGATCATGTTTAATCAAACATTTATCGCTACACATACTCCAAGTGTCGTAACTGTCACACTTTCCAAGCAAAACGTAAATGAAGAAAGTGGAATTGTAACAATCAAGAACAGAAAAAATAATTAGACTCCCTCGTCAATTATTTGGATTGGAATTAGGATCCTCTACTCTAGTCGTCCTCTTCTATTTCGGGTAGTAGCTCAGCCCTTTCTTGGCCTTCCTCTATCGAATCTATTAGTAGTTGAACCTTTTAACATATGCCTTTATTTACTCGTTTATAGGCATCCCCTTCTCTTCAAGGAATTTTTGCGCCCGGTTCCTGATCAAGTGTTGGGAAAAAACAAGAATATGATGCTTTGTTTCGAAAATAAGAAAAAGCATATATTATAGAACTTTCCATTCCTTCATGATGATTTATTTGAAAATGGTATACATGTGGAAATGTGATGTTAGTTGTTCATTTTTAAATTTCATTTTTGTACTCGCAATTATATATGTATCTTAATAATGTTGCTCAATTTTGTAGGAAGCACTTGAAATCCAAATTTGCTTGATGAACTAGATACTCACCAATCAGAGAAAACCGAGTCTTTACAACATCGGAGAAAAGAGAGAGAAACTATATCTGGGAGAAGGAAGCATGGGAAGATGAATAATACTAAGAAGAAGAAGAAGAAGAAGAAGGTGGATACACAAAAATTTACTAACAATGGTAAACCTGACAAAGTGGGAAAACCAAGAGATTTGGGAAAAACTCCCCCTCGTCAGGGTATTCTAAAGTACATGAAGCACACATCTATGAAATTGGCCAAGGAGAAGCATGTCAATTCAGAAGGCAAGGAAGTAACAGAACACTGCCGCAATTCAATAAAGCGTGTCAAATTCTCAGAAAGAGATGTTGCACTTGGCGGTAAGATGCAAAGACATGAGCTGCCCAAACGAGGAACTCTCCGTAAGCTCCTCTTGGATGCTATGGCTTCTTCATCATCTTCATCATCATCTTCATCTATAGAAGAAGACAAATGCATGATGGACAATAGAAGTAGTTCTAATATGCCCAACGAAGCCTTCACTAAGACTACAGAAGCAAATAAGCATAGCGATCATGAGTACTCTATCAAGCCTACTAACAAAGAGATGTCTGCTATGATTGATCTAAATATTGCATTACTAGAACACACTGGTTTTGACTGCAGGTATGTTTCCAATTTAGAGATCCCAATATTGAGAATACATGTGATGAAACTTTAAATTATTATTTTTGTGACAAATGAAACTCTAAATCATGGTGTCCTTGATGCAGAGAAAACTGGAGCCAGCCACCCGCTATTGACTTAGAAAATGCAATGAATTCAAGTTCCATAGGCACATGTTTGCGTGATGAGGCAATCAAAGTTCCTAACATAGATGTGGTTGGTCCTCCATTGAGTTCAAGGGAACCCAGTGAGATTCCTCATGGTTCCGGTAATGTTTCAGTAAAAGATACTATGAATACGAGCTGCTTCTCCACCTATCTGAATCATGGTGGTTCTGAGTTGAACTTGCAAGAGGGTAGTCCTTCTGCACGACAAACAATTCGTTTGATGGGTAATGATCTTGTAGTTTGCAAGACCAGCGGTGAATCATTTGCTGAAACTGCACAGAAACACACAGGTAATTAACTTCCACCGATGAATATCTTAGGGAAAATGTCTCCTTACCACAAGAACATTATTGTTTCTCTTTACAAGCTCAAGATTTCCCTAGTTTTGCAGTAAATTTGACCAATACAACTCAAGATTCAACATATCATTCAAGCACAAGCCAATACCATTTTGGATACAAGACTCCACATGTTCTTAGTCACTTTGTTCTTGTAGCTAATGTTGGAGATCGATTTCCATATGAAAACAGGTACGAGGATTTTTCAAACTCATGGACCAATCATCATTTTCTATTGGGGAGTCCACCCCTTCCCAACCATGGTAGTGCAACATCCCATGAGAATATTCTACCCCCTTGGTGTTATTTCTCAGATCCTATATTTGTTCGGACCTAGGAGAAGAAAATTGCCTCGGGGAGGAAAGATTGATGATCACCTCCATGGTAGAGACGAAGAAGATTAAGGAGAGAGAGCAAGTGCTCATGCTCATGGATGCTTCAATACTGGATGAGACGTCAAAACAATATTGGGACCGAGCTCGTTGTGAGATCTTAGGAGCGCCAAAACAGTCATCAACCTTACCAAGATCAAATGTACTTGGGAACTGGATAGCAATGCGGGTGCTTGATCTATTCTCAATGTTGCCTCTGGTTTCTTTTAGATGAACTTTGCTTTATGTTATTTCTACCATATGAACTGCACTATTGCTTTTGGTACGACTTGTGAACTTGTGTGATTTGAATTTGATTTCACATATTCGTATTTGAAATTCTATTGAAATGTGTGCATTGAAACATAACATTTAATTAAATATCTTGTTGAGATGATGTGGGAATGAGCCCTACATATTTTTTCGGGAAGGAGGAATACCCCTGGCCTTCATCAAGCGATGCACACAACCATTTATTTAAATGAACAAAGTACCAAAGTACAAAAACAAAAGCAAATAAAAAACCAAGTAGCCACAACAGGGGAAAATAGGATGCACTGCCTAAACACCTATCCTATTGTTGGACTAACATCCAAACCGGTTGTATGTAGCCCATGCTATAGTCTCCCATTGGTTGCACTCAAAGGACATAACCTCCCTCGCTTCCCTAAACACCTATTCTATTGTTGGACTGACATCCAAACCGGTTGTATGTAGCCCGTGCTATAGTCTCTCATTGGTTGCACTCAAAGGCCATAACCTCCCTTGCTTCCGCAGGGTGTAGTAATGACCACGTACGGATCTATCCAAATGCCTAGTATATAACATGCAAAAAGTATACTATAAATTCAAACATCCATCGCCTATATAATGGAGCTTTTTTAGCACATAGGAATTTAGGTGTCTCAGAATTCGCCAACCCTCGGCATGCAAGAATTTTGGTAATATTGAAGGCGTAAAGGTCGCTCCTCAAACCCAAATCTCCACATCCCTCTCCAGTTTCAGTATGATCTCCCTCCTAGGAGAGCCGGTGCATCTTGTGCCCATCGTCTCCCCCAAAAACCAGCAGATCATCGTTGAGGTTTCATCAGAGGCCTTTGGTATAAGATCAAAACATCGACATCACATATGTGTGTGTGAATGGCTCGAGCCCTCGAAATGATGACCCAATTCACCAACTAATCGAGTAAGACATAGAAATTAATTTGCCCCAGGTGGAGGCAACCAAAAACTTGTGCCATGGCTCATATACATAGAATTGAAGAATACCCATTTTGAAGTTGCTTGCAAGTGACCAGTATGTATGATGCCTGAATGACTTTTTAGTAATGTAGTCAGATCTTCGTGTTGACAAGATGACACTTTGCACGATGTTGTGATCACTATTGAGCCACATATACAAGTGCCCCAACCACTGCTACTAGTTAACATAATAAGTAAGGTCCAAATGCAGCCGAGACATTCATAATAACCTTAATAATATATACAAGTGCACATATCTTGGACTCCCCCTTCGGACGGGTGCACTGCTCAAGGAGGATCTTCAAAGGCTGGTGGTTTTTGTGGCGAATCACTTGCTGACTTGGAAGTGTGGCCCCCTCTTTGAGGGAGGGAGGATCATCATGATCAAAGCAGTATCGACTGCCACTTCTGTATACCACATGTTATCTGTTGATCTGCCCCCATGAGTCATCGAAAGCATAGATAAGATTTGTTGTGATTTCTTATGGCGGGGCATGGAGGAAGATAGAGGAGGGTATTGTATAAGGGGGCATGGGACATGGTTTGTAGACCAACAAAGCTCGGTGGACTAGGGATTCACAACTTGCGACTGCTCAATGCTGCTCTACAAGTGCGATGGCTTTGGATGGCTAGGGTGGACAATCTTCATCCATGGCATGGACTGCCTGGCTCGATCTCTCCACTGGCAGACAACCTATTCCATGCCTCCTCTCTGTGCATGACTGGAGATGGCTGGACGACCTCTTTTTGGACTGACCGTTGGTTGGAGGGTTGCAAACCAAAGGACCTTGTGCCAGACCGCTTCGCCTCTGCTCTAGCGAGCAACCCGGGTTTCTCTGTTCATGATGCACTCAACAGGAATGTATGGACAAGGCACTTGAGAGGAGTTCTCTCGCTAGTTATGATCTACCAATTTTGCATCTTATTATGGGCGCGCATGGGCGGATCCGGGTAAACTTGTCCAACTCCCCGGACATATTCAGATGGATTTGGATGAGCTCGGGTGCCTAATCTGCATCCTCGGCCTATAGAGCCTCCTTCGAGGGGAAAAGAAGTCTTCCTGGAGCCATGCAGTTGTGGCATTCAAAGGCTTCACTTCGGGTAAATTTCTTTGGATAATTGGTTCTTCATAACAGGTGATGGATGGCAGACCATTTGCCATCTAGAGGCCACCCTCACCGGATGATGTGCACCCTCTGCGCACAGCACGATGAGTCCATTAACCATCTGCTCCAGTACCCCTACTCCAAAACGGTGTGGCATTCTGTTGCCCCAGAGCTCGACCTATCCTTTCCTATGTCGCAAGGAGACTCGACCATTGTAGAATGGTGGGATACAGTGCACAATTCAACGCCGTGCAAGCAGAGGAAGAAAGTGAACGCACTTCTAAACCATGTGATGTTCTCCATCTGGAAAGAGCGCAACAGCTGGACATTCGGCAAAAAAGCATCATTGGAAAGCCTGGTGGTCGCCAAAATACTGGAGCAATGGTGAACGTGGAAGCTAGCTTGGGAGCAGAGGAGTATAGGTAGAAATAGGGTGGGCGAGAGTGAAGGTTTGTTAACATTGGTGTGGTGGATGGTAGCGAAGCTTTGCTTGCTGCCATACTCTTCCTTGTATTGTGTTTATTTTTTCTCACAAATCTTAATGAATCAACACGCAAAGCTCATGTGTGTTCCCCCAAAAAAATACAAAGTCAACAACACAACTAGGGAGGAGATTACAAACCATGCATGGACATCATCTTTGTACTAGCTAGCTAGAAGACAATAATAATAGTAAGCAAAATAACAAGCACCACCTGAAGGGAGATCAAAATATTAATAACCGTCTCCTGAATTAACCTCCATCATATAACCTTAATAATAAAATTCTGATTCATACTACTTCCTACGATGGTGGGATGGCATGGTTTGAAACTTGTGAGAGCAAAGAATCCATAATGGTAGCCTTATATAGGGTCATCTCAAAGCTCGAAGATGCACTCATATACCAAAACAAACCATCTACTGTGAGAAGTCCATTGCATCCTCGCCATCACCCTCTCCCCCCGCTGATTTAGCGATGGAAGGTGGCTTCTTGCAAGAAGATCCCAGAAACATCGGCGCTCGCCGTTTCATATTATCCTTTTCCTTTGAGAACTGCACAGGAAAAGAAAAGATTTTGGTGTGAAAAATGAGTCCTTGCCCTTCTCTTTTAAAATAAAATCACAACTAACAAACCCATAAGGGTCTACAACAACAAATTCAGCCATGCATATTAAGAAAAAGAAATTTGTCAACACATGAATGAAATCTTGTTGTCACCAAGTTAAAGGCGTCGGTCGGTCGGTCGGTTTGCAAGTCATAAATGAAAATTGTACTACTTAATTAACCAACAGATCGATTGACCTCAAATGATAAAACTACATGGATCTCAAATGAATTTGAGCAACGCATATCGATCGACCGACGTATGTTATCATCAACGGCCGGGAGGCGATGGTACAGTACCTGCAGAAGCGGGCATGAGATAGCTGGAGATGGTAGTGGCCATGTAGGGGTTGGGTCTTTGCTTGTCGAAATCATGCACGTCCAGCAGCTTCTTCTGGTTGAGGTCAACAGCAATCACCTTTGATGTCTGGGTGTCTTCGCTGCTGGCAATGGTCAAGAGGTAGAGCACTCCATCACTGTGGGAGCTGAGGATGGGGTTGGAAACAAAGAGAGACTGGGGCAGATTGTAGCCGTGGATTTCTCGGGAATGGATCTCATGCTCCTGCTCGAAAAACAGGGCATCCAGACCCCCACTGAGCCCCTCCAAGGTCCAAGTGACCACCGTCCAGCCACTAGGCGTCTGTGAGAGCGGGTTGGGTTTGGCGTGGACCTGAAGGTCGACAAACCTGATGATGCCGGAGTCATTGGCTAGGGCGATGTCCCGAAAGAAGTATGCAATGTTTGTGGCAAGAGGGAGGCAATTTTCCGGCTGCCTCGGCTCTGGAAGGGGGAGATAACGGAGCGGGGTGCAGAGGGTGTCGTCGAGCACGTCGCAGAGTAGCATGCCACTCCAGAGGTCGACCCAGCCCATGATGCCACGGCAGGAGCCGGAGCCAGAGACGGAGCGGTCGACGGCGATGACCTTGCCGGGCACAAAGTCGTCAGGCGGTGGTGACTGTGGAGAGGCAGCGGGCGTGCGTCTCCACTGAGGGTCCTTGGAGTCATAGGTGCACAAGTAGTATCCAGAATGGCTAGGGTGGAAGTAGTCGTAGGTGAGTGCCGCGATCCTGTAGGCATCACAGGCATCATCCTTGGGGCGGGCTTGAGAATATGCAGGATCGGAGAGGCTGAGGACGGAAGTGGGCGGCGTGAAGGTGATACTTTGGGGGCGGGCAAGGGCGACGGCGGGGCTGAGGATGGGGGTGGGGGCGTCAAGGGGATTTTGTGGGCGGCGGTGGGGATGTTGCTGCTGTAACGCAGGACAGCAATACTGCCGGTAGAGAAGCAGTGAGTTCCCATAGCTGGCAACATGTCGGGTTGGATTTGAGGGAGGCAGGTGAGTTTCGGCGTCCCCGCCGGTGAAGCTGCTGCCTCGTAGAGGAAGTAGTCATAGTTATTGCTTTCGCCGTAGTAGGCAGGGTTGTAGCCGTGGCAGAGGGCGAGGAGGGCAAGGTTACCCTCCGTGGCGATCACCCAAGGCTCACGGACGAACAAGCGGGGGGTGCCTTGTTGTTCCCCGTGGTCGTCGTCGGTGAAGTTAGCGGAGCAGCAGAAGTAGGAGACGCGAGGCGGTGGCGCCAAGAACAGGCTGACATGCATCTCCACCTCCACCACCCCGTCGTCGTCCAGGTTCCTCTTGAACGTACAGCAGGCGGAAGTATGGTTTTTTTGGTGGTCTTTCTTGTGGACCATGTAGGCGGATTTGTCGAGGAGGGCTTCCCCCCAGTCCCAGCCGGCGGATGCAGTGAGGCTTTGTGGTAGCCTTTGAGCGACATGGTGGGTCTGGATCTCACGCAGACACAGGATATTTATTTAGATTTACTAGCAAAACAGCCCGTGCATTGCAACGGGAGAGAAAACATAACACACGCTCTTAACTCAACAACCATCACTCAAGACCACAATAGGTCCATCTCCTTTATTTTTGCGAGGCATCATATTTATGTTGCCGCTTATCCTCCTTCTCATCCTCGCCAGCGATGGCCTCAGTGTTCACACAAAACAACAAAAAATATGTGTTGAATATGGTTAATCCTAAGGCGTTCTCTCTCCCTCTCTTCTCCCTCTCCCTCTCTCCCCCTCTCTCTCTCTCTCTCGCTTTCTCTCACTCTCGCGATGAGAAATCTGTTGTTTTCCCCTGCGACATTTTTCAAAGGTATGCATGTGTAGTTATCGATGTTTTCTTTTCCCTATATGGTTATAGTGTTTATTTGCAATATGGATCGCCGCCGGTATGAAAAAAAGGGATCTTGCGCTATAAATTATAAGTTTGCTTCCATAACAATATTTTAAAAATATTTAACAGGTAAAATTAACATCATATTTAGATTCCACATATTTTTCTAATAAAATATCATATATAATATGTTAAAATCGAAGTTACGGTTTAAAAGATACAGATAACTTAGAAAATCATTTGGTTTAACTCAAATATATTCCAAAATAATATTTAAAAATATTTAATAGGTAAAAATAATCTCATATTCATATTCTACATATTTTTCTAATCAAATTTCATATATAACATGTTCAAATCGGAGTTACGGTTTAAAAGATATGGATGATTTTTAAAAGCATTTGTTTGACTTAAATATGATTCGCGCAGATGAATTACCTAAAACATCAGGGGGGTTTTCAAAAAATGTAAAATAACGGTTCGGGTGTGACTTAAATCCGGACGGCGGGTTGATTTCAAAAAAAGACAGGGACTTATATGTAAAATGCCATGACGGACGAAGGAAACCCAATTTACTTTATTATTAGGTAAAGATAAAGATACAGAGGGGGGAGAATTTGGAGGAGAATCAGGTCGTAGTCGGAGCCGGATTCATGGACAAACACGATCGAGTCGGAGAGGAAGAGTCCTCCGGGCAGACAGATGGCCCTGGAGCCCCACGACACGACACCATCTACCTTAATTTTTCGGAAATGTTAACGCCCACACGTGTGGGCGTTTGCACATCACCCACACGCCTCCATCACCACTCATTTTGCCACGTATGAATAGATGACATCAGCAGAAATTTTTTTGGTTTTCGGCTTAAAAATGTTGTATCTCCTAAATAAAAAAGCGAACTAAAAATCCGTTTTCACCATTAAATCCGTCTCGACAAGATCTTCAAAACTAGACCCCATGTTGATATGTTTCGACGAATTTTTTTTTTTTTGCCAGAAGTTGCCACAATGTTTACAGTGCAATTGTCATAGGGCTTAAACTAAAGTTGTCATGTGGCAATTTTAGTTTGTAGATCATGGCAATTTTAGTATTTTGATGATGGCAACTCCAGCACTTTGACCATGAAAATTATTTTTTGTATGAACCATGGCAATTTTACGTGCATGTATCATGGCAATTTTAGTTTATGGTTCATGGCAAGTCTAGTTTCTTAATTCCCCGTTTTATAAATGTCAAAATTTACTTTTAAATGTAGAAGAAAATAGTTGAAACATATCATGGCAACTTCAGTGTAAACATCATGGCAATTCATATGCAATAGACATGGCAACTTTTAATCTAAAAAAAATTTCATCAAAACATATCAACATGGGATCTAGTTTCGAAGATCTCATCGCGGGGGATTTAATGGTGAAAACGGATTTTCAATCGGATTTTTCGTTGAAGAGATAAAACATTTTAAAAACTGAAAATTCAAAAAGATTTCTGCATGCATGCATGCAATGACGTGGCAATCTGTTTACATTAAAGACGTGTGGTGCGTCTTCCTTTCTGCCACACGTGTGGCAGTTAGCGCGACCCTAATTTTTGCTACACCGAGAGGAGGTGGGGCCCATCCAACTTGTACACCGGTAGGAGCTGCGGCTTGCTGTCTTGGTGCTCCTTGTAGCGTTTCTGCATGAACGTAACCATATATCTTGGCACACACATGTTTGTATCCTGTGGGCTCTCGAAGTCGTTCTCATGCAGAGTCTTTCTTCTAGTCTACCAAATGGCCCAGCGTAGTCAACATGAGCACAAACTTCGCGTGAACACATCTGGCCATGGTGCAATCAACCGAGTGTTGGCATGGTACAATCCGCGGCTAGAATGTAGCATTTCCGTTCCTGGAAATGCATAGTTTATATAGGAGCCAGCACAATGAATCTTTGACAATAGTAGTCAAGATCCATTTGTAGGAAAGAGGTTGTTCAGAGAGAAGCCATTAGAATCAAAATCATGTGACAATAGGTAGCCAAGTAAGATCAGTAAGTAAAGATAGGCACTATAGGAAAACCAGTAAGATCAGTAAGATCAGTGAGAGTGGATTCCGACGAGATGAGATCCGGTGCGAAGGGTTGTCGCGACTAGCCCTGCCCGTCTCCGGCATGCTTCGTCGCCCGGGGCCACGGGGTTGGAAGCAGGGTGGAAGGCGGTAAGACGAGAGTCGTCGCCGCTAGCTAGCGCCGCTCGTCTCCGGCACGCTGCGCCGCCTGGGCCGTGGTCTTGGCTGGACGGAAGATTGGATACGACGCGACTAGCTCTGCTCGCCTCAGGAACGATGCGCCGCGCGGGTTGTGACCTTGAATGGTGCACCAAGGCCAGGCAGGTTCTAGCCAACCCGCTCCATGGGAGATGATGGACTGTAGTGCGTGCAGCCGGTGGCCGATATACCGTGGGAGGTCGTACTAGAATATGTGTGGTCGATGCAAACTCAACAGGCGGTGATTGATGATTCATTGCTTCGTCTACATTAAATATAAGCCTTTTTAGATATTTCAATATAAATGAATCTATACTCTTGAATATGTATATATAAAACCGCGTGTAATCCGTATTGAAATATCTAAAAAGATTATATTTAGAAACGAAGGGGGTGGTAGCTAACTGCTCTCAGGACTATATACGTAAGCACGCTATTACTAGTAGCTATGTACTACTTCCTTCGTCCCATAATGTAAGATCATTTTGCAAGCTGAACCTTGAAGCATGTGAGCTATCCACTCGTCTCTTCTTTTCAATCACAGTACAGGTGAAATCACAAATTGGTGAAAGGGCTATAGAGTAAATTTAGTGGCCAGCACCAAATTTAACTGGGAAAGTAAAGCACAGTTATACATCTATTGTATCAAAGGAATAGCCAGCAACTAATCAATATTCATACACAATATGTATCTTTATTTGAGCGTAAAACAATTGTGCATCTAACAGTGAAAGGAATGGTAGCATAAAGTATTACATTGCAAGGTAACTGTTTTATAGAGCAATCCTGAAAAACAAAAGTTTATACTGAGATATTTAAAGGGTCCCGATAAATGCCACACGTGTGGGCATTAAGGAATCTGCCCACACGTTCTATGTGGTGCCTAAGAGGACCAGCCCACACGCTTGTGTGTGGGCAAAACAACTAGCGCCCACACACCTCTTTTTCCCCTCCCGGTCCCTCTTACACGCGTGCGTGTGGGCGAAAATAGATAACGCCCACACGCCCGGTACGTCAGGCCTCGTACCTCGTGGTCCCGCACGCCCCACGTGACACTTTACCGCGCGCACGTAGTTGCCATGGGCCGGACCCATGTCTATGTTCGTTTAAGTGCAGTTGCCATGTTGCTGAACTACGGTTGCCATGTCTGCTCAACTGCAGTTGCCATCTCAGGTCAAAGTTCCAGATTGCCATTTTTTGGACAACTACAACTGTTGCCATGTGTGGTCTGGTCTACTGCAGTTGCCATGATTTCAAAACTTTAGGAGTTGCCACCTACTAACACTAGGCAGTTGCCATGTAGCACTGAAAAAATGGCATGGCAAAAAAACATGTTCGGATAAAAGAGAGAGTTGCCATGTGTTCACAAGCACGTTAGGGCAGTTGCCATGTAAAAAGAAAGAGTTGCCATCTGCTTACGTGCACGCTAGGGCAGTTTGCCATGTACCATGCAAAACATATGGCAACTGACATGTTCGGGCAAAAAAAAGAGAGTTGCCATCTGCTTGCAATCACACTAGGGTAGTTGCCATGTACACTGCAAAACGCATGGCAACTGGCAGCTTGGGTGTGGGAGAGGAGGCAGACGTGTGGGCGAGATGGCAAACGCCCACACACCAGCCCTTGCGTGACTGAAAACTGGTGTGTGGGTGAACTGTTAAACGCCACACACCGGTCCCTCCGTGTGGTAAAACGGATGTGTGGGCGAACTATGTCATACACCACACACACGCCTTGTCCTACGTGGCACAGAAAATCAGCTAGATTGTGCCAAGATTCGTGCATATAGTACTGGACGATGATGGATGCGTGTGGTTGAGATGGTCAACATTTTCGTATTTAAAATGTTTATCTTGTACTTTCTTCATCCGGAATTACTTGTCGCAGAAATGAATATAAGTGGTTGTATTAGAACTAAAAGTATGCCGTACACGACTTGATTGGCTACCCAAGACCTGAAAAAACAAAGAAATGATTTCTTGTGAGACATAAACTTGAATTGGGAGTATGACCTGTAATTGAACCATACATGCTCGGGGTTGTGTTTCTAGCCGCCTCTCCCACATTTGTGGTCTCGTGATCTACACAACATAAAAATTATTATATACTCCTTCCGTCCTGAATTATTTGTCATAGAAATGAAAAGGAATGTATGTCTAGATAAATCCATTTTCATGACAAGTAATACCGGACAAAAGAAGTAATAATTAGTTCATGGACATATTTGTCTATCTGGACGAAAAAATGCACGTGATTCAGAGTTGCCAACCTTAAGCATATTTGTCTATCTAGATAGAAGTTGGGTAATGATATAGCTAGTATTGAACCTAATAGGGCCATGAGTAATTTTTTTTCTTAGTTCAATCTTGAGAGTCAGGATTTGCCCTCCGATGCATACTGTGGGCAGCATCGTACGAGTGATTATAATGCAATTCTGAAGGATTAATTTGCATGTGTTTGAACCCAAGAAATGGGGCCATGGAAGATATGAAATGCGGGGAGCTATTTTCTGAAGGATTAATTATCGGGTCATAAATATTGAACTCTTTTTATTTGTTTTAACCTTATCTCCTCCTTATGATAAGAGTGTTGATAATCTGTATATTCCAGGCGCAACAAGGTACGTAGGGATGATGAAGTGCCATGAGCTCCTTCCATGGTGAAGAACATTGTAGATGTTGATCCACGGAGAGGGAAATTGCTATCGACCCTGATCTATTCTCTTGTGATCCAGGGATAGGGAAACAAACATTTCGGCCTGGTCGCAACCCACTCTTAACCTTTGGCTGGGCCTTAGATCACAACCCAATACCAGTACGAACAAATGACCGCTCGATCGAGAAAAGAACAGGGCGGCTGCCGTCGCCGACGAGAAAGAAAGGAAACCCTACCCTGTCGCCACTGTCGGGCGGCTGCCGCCCACGCTGTGCCCCGCCTGGCCGTCCCGTTATACTACTATGAAAAAGCTTACTAGTAGCGCGGGTTAAATAGCTAGTAGTACCGCGGGTGGCACCCCCGCTACTACTATTAATTTTAAAAACAAAAAAAATTCTCGATCCCATGCCTGCTATCAATGGCGGCAATGATTCGATCCAGCGACGACAGGGGCCGCCAATGGCGCGAATAGGTAGCGGCAGACCAGATCCGGCGGTGGTAACTAGAGAGAGACCAGATCCAGGGCAGAACAAGGCAGCGATGTGGGGCTCCTCTTCACGGCCAAGGCAGAGAGCTCCTGGTCATCCATGGTGAAGACCTGCACTGGGATGGACGTGGGAGGGCGAGTTAAACCAGAGGGGAGAGGGAGAAAGAGAAACAAGGGAGAGAGGAAGGATATGGAGGGAGCATCGGGGCTAGTCATCGATGGTGAGTGCTTCGGTGTGGTGGCATGAAGGTGAGGAGGAAGACCGAGCTCCTGGACGCCAGCGGCGTGAGGCTGCGGCCTCGTTGGGTGACATGGAGGAGGAGGCGCACATGGGCATGAGCGCCATGGGAGAGCCTATGGAGAGAGAGAGGAGGACAGGGGCGGGAGAGAGGAGGAGGGATTGGGAGGAGGATATGGGGATTTCAGGGCTGTTAAAAAACCATGTACTTAGTAGTAGCGTGAGTTTATAGCCCATGCTACTACTACCAACTTAGTAGTAGCACGGGTTTACAACCCTTGCCACTACTATGGCATTGTCCCGGGGGGAAGGGGGCGGTGGAGACCACTTAGTAGTAGCGCGGGTCTTTCTTGTGGACCATGTAGGCGGATTTGTCGAGGAGGGCTTCCCCCCAGTCCCAGCCGGCGGATGCAGTGAGGCTTTGTGGTAGCCTTTGAGCGACATGGTGGGTCTGGATCTCACGCAGACACAGGATATTTATTTAGATTTACTAGCAAAACAGCCCGTGCGTTGCAACGGGAGAGAAAACATAACACACGCTCTTAACTCAACAACCATCACTCAAGACCACAATAGGTCCATCTCCTTTATTTTTGCGAGGCATCATATTTATGTTGCCGCTTATCCTCCTTCTCATCCTCGCAAGCGATGGCCTCGGTGTTCACACAAAACAACAAAAAATATGTGTTGAATATGGTTAATCCTAAGGCGTTCTCTCTCCCTCTCTTCTCCCTCTCCCTCTCTCCCCCTCTCTCTCTCTCTCGCTTTCTCTCACTCTCGCGATGAGAAATCTGTTGTTTTCCCCTGCGACATTTTTCAGAGGTATGCATGTGTAGTTATCGATGTTTTCTTTTCCCTATATGGTTATAGTGGGGTGTTTATTTGCAATATGGATCGCCGCCGGTATGAAAAAAAGGGATCTTGCGCTATAAATTATAAGTTTGCTTCCATAACAATATTTTAAAAATATTTAACAGGTAAAATTAACATCATATTTAGATTCCACATATTTTTCTAATAAAATATCATATATAATATGTTAAAATCGAAGTTACGGTTTAAAAGATACAGATAACTTAGAAAATCATTTGGTTTAACTCAAATATATTCCAAAATAATATTTAAAAATATTTAATAGGTAAAAATAATCTCATATTCATATTCTACATATTTTTCTAATCAAATTTCATATATAACATGTTCAAATCGGAGTTACGGTTTAAAAGATATGGATGATTTTTAAAAGCATTTGTTTGACTTAAATATGATTCGCGCAGATGAATTACCTAAAACATCAGGGGGGTTTTCAAAAAATGTAAAATAACGGTTCGGGTGTGACTTAAATCCGGATGGCGGGTTGATTTCAAAAAAAGACAGGGACTTATATGTAAAATGCCATGACGGACGAAGGAAACCCAATTTACTTTATTATTAGTTAAAGATAAAGATACAGAGGGGGGAGAATTTGGAGGAGAATCAGGTCGTAGTCGGAGCCGGATTCATGGACAAACACGATCGAGTCGGAGAGGAAGAGTCCTCCGGGCAGACAGATGGCCCTGGAGCCCCACGACACGACACCATCTACCTTAATTTTTCGGAAATGTTAACGCCCACACGTGTGGGCGTTTGCACATCACCCACACGCCTCCATCACCACTCATTTTGCCACGTATGAATAGATGACATCAGCAGAAATTTTTTTGGTTTTCGGCTTAAAAATGTTGTATCTCCTAAATAAAAAAGCGAACTAAAAATCCGTTTTCACCATTAAATCCGTCTCGACAAGATCTTCAAAACTAGACCCCATGTTGATATGTTTCGACGAATTTTTTTTTTGCCAGAAGTTGCCACAATGTTTACAGTGCAATTGCCATAGGGCTTAAACTAAAGTTGTCATGTGGCAATTTTAGTTTGTAGATCATGGCAATTTTAGTATTTTGATGATGGCAACTCCAGCACTTTGACCATGAAAATTATTTTTTGTATGAACCATGGCAATTTTACGTGCATGTATCATGGCAATTTTAGTTTATGGTTCATGGCAAGTCTAGTTTCTTAATTCGCCGTTTTATAAATGTCAAAATTTACTTTTAAATGTAGAAGAAAATAGTTGAAACATATCATGGCAACTTCAGTGTAAACATCATGGCAATTCATATGCAATAGACATGGCAACTTTTAATCTAAAAAAATTTCATCAAAACATATCAACATGGGATCTAGTTTCGAAGATCTCATCGCGGGGGATTTAATGGTGAAAACGGATTTTCAATCGGATTTTTCGTTGAAGAGATAAAACATTTTAAAAACTGAAAATTCAAAAAGATTCCTGCATGCATGCATGCAATGACGTGGCAATCTGTTTACATTAAAGACGTGTGGTGCGTCTTCCTTCCTGCCACATGTGTGGCAGTTAGCGCGACCCTAATTTTTGCTACACCGAGAGGAGGTGGGGCCCATCCAACTTGTACACCGGTAGGAGCTGCGGCTTGCTGTCTTGGTGCTCCTTGTAGCGTTTCTGCATGAACGTAACCATATATCTTGGCACACACATGTTTGTATCCTGTGGGCTCTCGAAGTCGTTCTCATGCAGAGTCTTTCTTCTAGTCTACCAAATGGCCCAGCGTAGTCAACATGAGCACAAACTTCGCGTGAACACATCTGGCCATGGTGCAATCAACCGAGTGTTGGCATGGTACAATCCGCGGCTAGAATGTAGCATTTCCGTTCCTGGAAATGCATAGTTTATATAGGAGCCAGCACAATGAATCTTTGACAATAGTAGTCAAGATTCATTTGTAGGAAAGAGGTTGTTCAGAGAGAAGCCATTAGAATCAAAATCATGTGACAATAGGTAGCCAAGTAAGATCAGTAAGTAAAGATAGGCACTATAGGAAAACCAGTAAGATCAGTAAGATCAGTGAGAGTGGATTCCGACGAGATGAGATCCGGTGCGAAGGGTTGTCGCGACTAGCCCTGCCCGTCTCCGGCATGCTTCGTCGCCCGGGGCCACGGGGTTGGAAGCAGGGTGGAAGGCGGTAAGACGAGAGTCGTCGCCGCTAGCTAGCGCCGCTCGTCTCCGGCACGCTGCGCCGCCTGGGCCGTGGTCTTGGCTGGACGGAAGATTGGATACGACGCGACTAGCTCTGCTCGCCTCAGGAACGATGCGCCGCGCGGGTTGTGACCTTGAACGGTGCACCAAGGCCAGGCAGGTTCTAGCCAACCCGCTCCATGGGAGATGATGGACTGTAGTGCGTGCAGCCGGTGGCCGATATACCGTGGGAGGTCGTACTAGAATATGTGTGGTCGATGCAAACTCAACAGGCGGTGATTGATGATTCATTGCTTCGTCTACATTAAATATAAGCCTTTTTAGATATTTCAATATAAATGAATCTATACTCTTAAATATGTATATATAAAACCGCGTGTAATCCGTATTGAAATATCTAAAAAGATTATATTTAGAAACGAAGGGGGTGGTAGCTAACTGCTCTCAGGACTATATACGTAAGCACGCTATTACTAGTAGCTATGTACTACTTCTTTGGTCCCATAATGTAAGATCATTTTGCAAGCTGAACCTTGAAGCATGTGAGCTATCCACTCGTCTCTTCTTTTCAATCACAGTACAGGTGAAATCACAAATTGGTGAAAGGGCTATAGAGTTAATTTAGTGGCCAGCACCAAATTTAACTGGGAAAGTAAAGCACAGTTATACATCTATCGTATCAAAGGAATAGCCAGCAACTAATCAATATTCATACACAATATGTATCTTTATTTGAGCGTAAAACAATTGTGCATCTAACAGTGAAAGGAATGGTAGCATAAAGTATTACATTGCAAGGTAACTGTTTTATAGAGCAATCCTGAAAAACAAAAGTTTATACTGAGATATTTAAAGGGTCCCGATAAATGCCACACGTGTGGGCATTAAGGAATCTGCCCACACGTTCTATGTGGTGCCTAAGAGGACCAGCCCACACGCTTGTGTGTGGGCAAAACAACTAGCGCCCACACACCTCTTTTTCCCCTCCCGGTCCCTCTTACACGCGTGCGTGTGGGCGAAAATAGATAACGCCCACACGCCCGGTACGTCAGGCCTCGTACCTCGTGGTCCCGCACGCCCCACGTGACACTTTACCGCGCGCACGTAGTTGCCATGGGCCGGACCCATGTCTATGTTCGTTTAAGTGCAGTTGCCATGTCGCTGAACTACGGTTGCCATGTCTGCTCAACTGCAGTTGCCATCTCAGGTCAAAGTTCCAGATTGCCATTTTTTGGACAACTACAACTGTTGCCATGTGTGGTCTGGTCTACTGCAGTTGCCATGATTTCAAAACTTTAGGAGTTGCCACCTACTAACACTAGGCAGTTGCCATGTAGCACTGAAAAAATGGCATGGCAAAAAAACATGTTCGGATAAAAGAGAGAGTTGCCATGTGTTCACAAGCACGTTAGGGCAGTTGCCATGTAAAAAGAAAGAGTTGCCATCTGCTTACGTGCACGCTAGGGCAGTTTGCCATGTACCATGCAAAACATATGGCAACTGACATGTTCGGGCAAAAAAAAGAGAGTTGTCATCTGCTTGCAATCACACTAGGGTAGTTGCCATGTACACTGCAAAACGCATGGCAACTGGCAGCTTGGGTGTGGGAGAGGAGGCGGACGTGTGGGCGAGATGGCAAACGCCCACACACCAGCCCTTGCGTGACTGAAAACTGGTGTGTGGATGAACTGTTAAACGCCACACACCGGTCCCTCCGTGTGGTAAAACGGATGTGTGGGCGAACTATGTCATACACCACACACACGCCTTGTCCTACGTGGCACAGAAAATCAGCTAGATTGTGCCAAGATTCGTGCATATAGTACTGGACGATGATGGATGCGTGTGGTTGAGATGGTCAACATTTTCGTATTTAAAATGTTTATCTTGTACTTTCTTCATCCGGAATTACTTGTCGCAGAAATGAATATAAGTGGTTGTATTAGAACTAAAAGTATGTCGTACACGACTTGATTGGCTACCCAAGACCTGAAAAAACAAAGAAATGATTTCTTGTGAGACATAAACTTGAATTGGGAGTATGACCTGTAATTGAACCATACATGCTCGGGGTTGTGTTTCTAGCCGCCTCTCCCACATTTGTGGTCTCGTGATCTACACAACATAAAAATTATTATATACTCCTTCCGTCCTGAATTATTTGTCATAGAAATGAAAAGGAATGTATGTCTAGATAAATCCATTTTCATGACAAGTAATACCGGACAAAAGAAGTAATAATTAGTTCATGGACATATTTGTCTATCTGGACGAAAAAATGCACGTGATTCAGAGTTGCCAACCTTAAGCATATTTGTCTATCTAGATAGAAGTTGGGTAATGATATAGCTAGTATTGAACCTAATAGGGCCATGAGTAATTTTTTTTCTTAGTTCAATCTTGAGAGTCAGGATTTGCCCTCCGATGCATACTGTGGGCAGCATCGTACGAGTGATTATAATGCAATTCTGAAGGATTAATTTGCATGTGTTTGAACCCAAGAAATGGGGCCATGGAAGATATGAAATGCGGGGAGCTATTTTCTGAAGGATTAATTATCGGGTCATAAATATTGAACTCTTTTTATTTGTTTTAACCTTATCTCCTCCTTATGATAAGAGTGTTGATAATCTGTATATTCCAGGCGCAACAAGGTACGTAGGGATGATGAAGTGCCATGAGCTCCTTCCATGGTGAAGAACATTGTAGATGTTGATCCACGGAGAGGGAAATTTCTATCGACCCTGATCTATTCTCTTGTGATCCAGGGATAGGGAAACAAACATTTCGGCCTGGTCGCAACCCACTCTTAACCTTTGGCTGGGCCTTAGATCACAACCCAATACCAGTACGAACAAATGACCGCTCGATCGAGAAAAGAACAGGGCGGCTGCCGTCGCCGACGAGAAAGAAAGGAAACCCTACCCTGTCGCCACTGTCGGGCGGCTGCCGCCCACGCTGTGCCCCGCCTGGCCGTCCCGTTATACTACTATGAAAAAGCTTACTAGTAGCGCGGGTTAAATAGCTAGTAGTAGCGCGGGTGGCACCCCCGCTACTACTATTAATTTTAAAAACAAAAAAAATTCTCGATCCCATGCCTGCTATCAATGGCGGCAATGATTCGATCCAGCGACGACAGGGGCCGCCAATGGCGCGAATAGGTAGCGGCAGACCAGATCCGGCGGTGGTAACTGGAGAGAGACCAGATCTAGGGCAGAACAAGGCAGCGATGTGGGGCTCCTCTTCACGGCCAAGGCAGAGAGCTCCTGGTCATCCATGGTGAAGACCTGCACTGGGATGGACGTGGGAGGGCGAGTTAAACCAGAGGGGAGAGGGAGAAAGAGAAACAAGGGAGAGAGGAAGGATATGGAGGGAGCATCGGGGCTAGTCATCGATGGTGAGTGCTTCGGTGTGGTGGCATGAAGGTGAGGAGGAAGACCGAGCTCCTGGACGCCAGCGGCGTGAGGCTGCGGCCTCGTTGGGTGACATGGAGGAGGAGGCGCACATGGGCATGAGCGCCATGGGAGAGCCTATGGAGAGAGAGAGGAGGAGAGGGGCGGGAGAGAGGAGGAGGGATTGGGAGGAGGATATGGGGATTTCAGGGCTGTTAAAAAACCATGTACTTAGTAGTAGCGTGAGTTTATAGCCCATGCTACTACTACCAACTTAGTAGTAGCACGGGTTTACAACCCTTGCCACTACTATGGCATTGTCCCGGGGGGAAGGGGGCGGTGGAGACCACTTAGTAGTAGCGCGGGTTTATAGCCCCCGCGCTACTACTATCAACTAAGTAGTGGCGCGGGTTTATAACCCTCGCTACTACTATGGCAATGTCCCGGGGGGCACGGTGGAGATCACTTAGGAGCAGTGTGGGTTTATAGCCCGCGCTACTACTATCAACTTAGTAGTAGCACGGCCCATATACCCCCTCACTACAACTAAGCATCTATCTATAAGGTATTTCCTAATAGTGTTAGGGCGTTTGGCGTTTGCCCAGCCCAGTAGACCGACAATCTTCCCCTTCCAGCTCCTTCTCTATTTCTCCCCCAAGCAATTGCCCTGGCGGGGCGTTGACGTCGTTCGATGTTCCTCCAGTTAGGTCTCGAGGAGGAGCAACCCCAGCGGCATGCGCCCTTCGGCATCCTGCCTCAGCAGCAACAACAAAGGTAGCCCACATCTCGGACTCTCTCAATTCCCAAATCCCAATTTTCATGTTGTTGAAGTTGAAAAGAGATGCCTCTTAGGGTCAGGTCTTACCTTATTGTAAAAATAAGCCAGAAGCCCAAAAGCTCGTTTTGGGCTCATGGCTTAACTTATTCCTTCCGTTTACAATGAGAAAAGGCTAGGGGAGGGGGACATGGAGTTTCTTAGCCCGAGCTCACATGAGCTTGGGTGAACAGTAAAATTATTTTTTTAAAATTCAAAAGTTATGATTTTTTAGTGACCAATGTTTTCAACGCTTGCAAACATCGTGAAATGACATTCCTAGAAGCCGTGGCTAAATAATTTGATGCTCCCAAAATGTCATTTCCACCAGCATTTTGGAGTGATGATTTTATTTTCTTAACCCAAGCTCATTTGACTAGAAGAGTACTTTCAAGGGGACGTGTGCTTCCCCAAAAAATACAGGCCAGCACTCTGCGCCGGTGCGCTGGCCGAATTTTCGGCCGGTCTGGCCGCCGCTGTTCGATCTGGGCTCCAATAACCGTCAGATCTAGCATCTCATCCTTCTTTGATTTCATCTTCAACCTCCGTCCCCACAAGCCTCCGCACACGCGCCTTCGTCCTCCTGCCCCGCAAGCACCCGCGTCCTCTCCCTGTCGTCGCTTCTCGTCGCAGCACCCCACCCCCTCTCCCCTCGTCGTTCGCCACTCGTCACCGTCGACGCTCGTGCGTGCACAGACTTGTCCCCTCAGTTGAAGCTTTTTTAAACTCTGGTTGAAGATTTTTTTTCGCTTTAGTTGAAACTTTTTCCACTGCTTGAAGCTTTTTTTCATATCGATTGAAGCTTTTTCTATGGTTTGGAGCTCCCTCATTTGCCGGTTGAAGCTTTTACACACACCAGTTGAAGCTTTTTCTGTTATTGAAGTTTTTTTCCACATCCATTGAAGCTTTTTTTTCATGGGTTTGAAGCTTTCTTCCTGGCCGGTTGCAGCCCCGACGTCCACGCTTGCAACCTCGCCGTCGAAGAGCACAGCTCCCATGGCACATGTTGGCTATAGCCAGCCCTAGCATCAACATTTGCTGGTCGAAGCTTTTTTCAACGCTGGTTGAAGCTTCATGCGACACCGGATGTAACTCTTTTGTTGTGCAGTGGTTGGTTGCCGCATTTGCCATCGCTGATTGAAGCTTTTTTTTCACGTCGGTTGTAGCTTTCCAAACCGCCCGTTGCAACATCAGGGGGGTGTCTTCCTTGGTGCCCCTAGCTCGCCGTCTGCCTCGAGCTTGTAAGCCATGGCTGCCCTTCATGTGAGCTCGTAGGATGGTTCGAACATCCTGAATCGCGGGTTGCAGCTCTGGGGTAGTAGCCGATTTGGGGAAGACATGGCCGCTAGATGTAGGTGATGTTGTGGAGAGAGAGAGAGAGAGAGAGAAGAATTTGGTGCTCTGCGCGCTTGGGGAAGACAAGATCGTCGGGGCATATGATGACCAGCGCACAAAAAGAGAGAACATGGAGCTGAGTAGGTAGCCAGTCGTGCAGGGGAGCGACAAGAGAGATAAAGGGATAAGGTAGGGGATGGATGGGTGGACGGTAGCCGCAGTGTGAAAGGGATAAGGCACGGGATAGATTTTTATTTTTTGCGTGGGGCCACTGCTCGCTCGTTCGCGCGTGGGAGACGACCGGCGCAAGCTTCGGCCAGTCCGCCGGCTCGAAACGTTTACCAAAAACACTTAAAACCGAAATGTCAGAGCATCTCCAGCCCGTTCGGCCCCCCAGGTGAAAGAACATGCGGTGCCCCCATGTTTGGTTTTGGTAATTGATGACAATCTCTATGGATTAATGGTTACCTTGAGTTATATTTGAAGGTTTTGTCCATAGGCTTTTCTTGAAGTCCATGTGTTGGTTCCAAGGAGTTTATGAGTTAACCAAGGTGCTATTAAGGAATTATCCAAAGATTGGTCATGTGAGTGTTGAGCGTATTGCAAGCATGTCTTGAAGAAGAAGAAGATTGTGTGATCATTCATGTTTACCTTCAAGACATCATCCAAATTAAGAGAGTTGGAAAGATTCAAGGTTGATCAAGACTAAGTCAAGAGTGAATCAAGTTGATCAACTCACAAAGCGTAGAAGATGTACCGAGAGGGATCAAGTGATCCCATGGTATGGTAAGCATTGTCCATTGCACTTTGTGTACTAACCCATGGTCTATGTGAGAGTTCCATGTGGGGTTAGGTACGTGTCCATGGGCTTGCGTCAAGAGGAAGATATCATACAACCCATGGAAAGGATGACATCAAGTGGTGATCGTCATCAATATTGCCGTGTGCAAGTTCAAGTGGGGCGTCACGAAGAGATCAAGTGCTTGAATCTTTCCATCCATTGTGGTGTCAATGGACTTGTGAAGATGTGTCGAAGAGTGGCTCACCCATAGTGGACTATGGGGGAGCAATCATCTAGTCTTCATCGAGCCAACGCAATCAAGAAAGGTGGTCCAACTTGAGGGAGTCAAGATCGTCATCATCTAGCTCAAGTGGACCATGTGCAAGGCAAAGGTTTTACCCTTGATATTTTTCTATTTTACCTGTCTTGTGGTGGTAGTTGGGAGACCGGGCTATAGGATCGTTTGCCGTACTATCAAGGGGGGCTCTCAAGTTGGTGGCTTGATCGTATCGTTAGTAGAGAGCTCAAACCATTGCATCCTTCATGTTTCTTGGTTCTTGTTTAGTTCTCTTTGTGAGTCTTAGAGCTTATGGTCATCTTGATGACAAGCTTGAGTTCATCGAAAACGGAGTTCGCATGCGTCTTCTATGATGTTTTCGGTGTTGAAGGTTTTACCGGTCTTATCCAAGGAAGGGTTCTCACCTTTTTCTTATGGGCCTTTTCTATTTTGCTTCTTATTAATATTTCTTTCAAGATTGTGTTAGCCCTTGTCGCTAGCTTTCCAACAAACTTGGTTTCATCGAATTTGGAGTCCGTTTGCAATAGTTGTGGCAGTTTTGGTGTTCTGAAAAGGCTGCAGCGGTACTACCGCGAATTGGAGCGGATGTAATTTTTTACTACCGCTCCAGAATGGTACTACCGCGGCTCCTATAGCGGCCGCGGTAATACCGCTCCGGACCAAAAAACTCGTCCCAAGTCCTGCGGAGGTAGGTACAGAAGTATTTTTTTTGTACCGCAAGCAGTAGTACCGCGATCCCTAGCGGTAGTACCGTGAGGACGAGCGGTAGTACCGCTCTGTGCGGGTTGTGAGCATAACGGTTGGATTTTCCCCCACCTATAAAAGGGGGTCTTCTTCCCCATTGAACCTTATCCTTTGAGCTCGTGTTCTTCCCCCATTGTTGACCTTCTTCGAGCTTGCTAACTCTCAATCCCTCCATGGATTCTTGCTAGTTTTTGAGGGAAAAGAGAGAGGAGATCTAGATCCACATTTCCACCAATCACTTTCTCCTTTTTGTGAGGGGAACCCTTTGGATCTAGATCTTGGAGTTCTTCGTGTTCTTCTTTCGTTCTTCCTCTCATTTTCCTTCCTAGCATTAGTTGCTTTGGTGGGATTTGGGAGAGAAGGACTTGGGCACTTTGTGTGCCCTTGCCATTGCATTTGGTGCATCGGTTTGAGTTCTCCACGGTGATACGTGGAAGTGAAGTTTGAGAAGCTTATTACTCTTGGGTGCTTGGTGCCCTTGAGCTTGTTCCTCTTGGGTGCTTGGGCGCCCTAGACGGTTGGTGGTGTTCGGAGCTCAATCATTGTGGTGTAAAGCTCCGGGCAAGCGTCGGGGTCTTCAATTAGGTTGTGGAGATCGCCCCGAGCATTTTGACGGGTTCCGATGACCGCCCCCAAGGGTTGCCAAAGTGTACGGGTTCGGTGACTGCCCCCAAGGGTTGCCATTTGTACGGGTTCGGTGACCGCCCTCAAGGGTCCCTTAGTGGAATCACGGCATCTTGCATTGTGCGAGGGCGTGAGGAGATTATGGTGGCCCTAGTGGCTTCTTTGGGAGCATTGTGCCTCCACACCGCTCCAAACGGAGATTAGCATCCGCAAGGGTGTGAACTTCGAGATACATCGTCGTCTCCGCGTGCCTCGGTTATCTCTTACCCGAGCCCTTTACATATGCACTTTACTTTGTGATAGCCATATTGTTCTTTGTCATATATCTTGCTATCACATAGTTGCTTATCTTGCTTAGCACAAGTTGTTGGTGCACATAGGTGAGCCTAGTTGTTTTAGGTTTTGTGCTTGACAAATTAACCGTTAGGTTTATTCCGCATTTGTTCAAGCCTAAACCGTAATTATTTTAAAGCGCCTATTCACCCCCCCCCCCTCTAGGTGACATCCTCGATCTTTCAATTGGTATCAGAGCCTCGTCTCTCTTTTTAGGGCTTAACAGCCTAGAGAGTAAAGATGTCGACTAGGGGATTAGGATTCTCCGACACTCTTAGTTTCGATGGCACAAATTTTGATATTTGGGTAATTCGCATGCTTAATCTCTTTAGGGTCATGGACCAAATTTAGAGCGAATTGTAGATATGGGTTTTTCTCCTCCAAAGGATCCCCAAATATTATCTTTAGATGATGAGAAAAACTCTTATCTCAATGCTCAAGCTTCTAATGTGCTTTTCAATGCTTTGAGCAATGTAGTTATATTTCAACTCATGCTGTTCCGGGATGCTCATGAGTTGTGGACGAAGCTTCAAGATAGATATGGTGTGTCCAAGAATTGTAGGGATGATTGTTCTCCCTCCACCTCCGGCCGTATAGTCTTCTCAACTTCTTCTACTTCACCTATATGTGGTTTGCCACAAGGTAATGATATGGTGAGTAGTGTTGGTCATTGCAATGATGATAGTATGCTTATTGTGGATGATTCTTCATCACTATATTATTGCAATGCTCCATCTTTGGGCTTTAACACTTCGAGCACTCCAAATGTTTCACATGCTTGTGTTGATAGTCCTTGCATATCATGTAGAAATTGCTTGACTAAATCTCATGATGATATGCTTGCTATATCTTGTTGCCATGATAAAAATGGATGTATTTCCTCGAGTTGTTGTGCTAACAATGTAGAGGAAACCCAACACTCCATGGAACAAGATGTGGTCTTGAATGGTGCTTCAAGGGATCCTACATCATCATCTATTGCTTTTTGCCTTATGGCCAAGGCTTCAAAGGTATCTTCCACTTTGAATCCCAATATATCTTGTGATGATATTGATAATGGCAAGAGTGATGATGATGTCGATTATGATGAAGAGAATGATGATGTTGCCTCCTTAAAAATTAAGGGGGAAATGATTTTTAAAGCTCTTCTTAAGAATAAAATTGCTCGTTCCAACTTCATGGAAATAATGTCCATTGCCATTGATGGCAAGAAATACATTGAGGAGTTGGAATCTCATCTAGAGGAGCATGAGGTCACCATTGAGAAAATGGAAGCTCATGGGCGTGACTACGCAAATGAGATCGCGGAGCTATCTCAAGCTCTTGAACATGAACAAACCACCTCCGAATCTCTTGAGGAGACTTTTGCTTTAGAATTATCTAGAGTTAAGGAATCTCATGATAGAGCTCTTGAGGTGGCCAATGATTTCAAAACTAAAAATGCTAAGCTTGAAGTTTCTCATCCTAGACTCCTTGAGGATTTTGAGCACCTCCAAAATGGCTCAAGGGTCATCAAGGGTGAGCTCATCAAACTCACCGAGTCTCATGCCCAACTTGAAGCTTCTTATTTAAAAGAGCTTGCCAAGTTGTCCTCTCCTATTGTTGTAAATGATGATGCTTTTGCTACTAACTCTATTACTTGTGAAGCATCCATTTTGAAGGAGAATGTTGAGCTACGGGCTCAACTTGAGGTGCTATCTAGCAATTATGGGAAATTGGAAGAAAGTCATGAAAAGCTCTCAAGCTCTCATGATGATCTTCTAGTATCCCATAGTGTGCTAAAGATAGCTCATGAGGCCATGATTGCTAAGGTAACATCTAGTGAGCCTCATGTGGATACTAGCACTACTTCTAGTCAAAATAGTATATTGCCATGTGCTAGTCCTTGTAATTCATCTACTCACAATGTTGGTACATCTTGTGATGAATTGCTTTCCTTGCCTTGTTGCTCTAACAATGAAGCTTATACTTCCTCTAGTACTTGTGTTGAGACTAACCATGTAGAGGAAATCAAAGATCTCAAGGCCCAAGTCACTTCTTTGAAGAAAGACTTGGAAAAGTGTCATGAAGGAAAATTCACACTCAACAATATCTTGAGTGTGCAAAAATCCCCCAATGACAAAGGTGGACTTGGATTCAACTCCAACAAGAAGAATAAGTCCAAGATCAACAAGAAGAAGGGCCAAAAACAAGTCAAGAATTCGGCCAAGATTATTTGCTTCAAGTGCAAAATTGAAGGGCATCATGTTAGATCTTGCCCATTGAAGAAGAAGGCTATCAGTGACAAGCAACAAGGGAAGCGGCTACAAGTGCATTCTCATGCTCAACCTCAAGTTGAAGAAAGGCCTCTTCCCAAGAAGACTCAAGCTAATGCTTCTCAAGTTGAGAAATCAAGTGAGAAGAAAGTGAAGAGTAGACGTTGCTACTTATGTCGTGAGAAAGGTCACGTCGCTTCTTCATGCACTAGTGGTAGCTTATCCAACCCAATTATTATTGATGATATCTATTCTCTTGGGAAGGATAAGATTGGTAATGTGCTTGCCAAGTTTGTTGGTACTCAAAGTGGTGTCAAGAAAAGAACCATTTGGGTAGCCAAGCCTATTGTGACTAACCTCTTAGGACCCAACTTGATTGGGGACCAACAAGCTCAAACTTGATCAATAGGTGTTTTTGGAGGTCATTGGAGACTTGACTACATTATGAAGAATTAAGTGGACTTCATCTTTCTTGTTGTCTCAAGCCAAGTCAATTGGGTTGTCAAGTTTCTATCTTATATCCAATGTGCCTCCTTGCGGTAACTTGTACTTAAATTGTTTACATTGAAAGTTACTTGCCCCTTTGCATGTTTTGGTTTTGTTCCTTGCATGTGTTTGTATATGGTGTGCTTCCAACTTGCTTATCTTGAGCAATCAAGTATATGTGTGTTGGTTTGCACATCATGTACATGTGCGTCGTGCGTTGAGCCTTTTTGCTTGTTGTTTGTATCCTAGTTGGATCATGTGAGAGATTAATGGAACATCCCATTTTGTGGGAGTGATGTGCTTTGTGCACCTCACAATCCTATAAATGCGTGTACATGAGGAATACCATCTAGTATTGATATTACAAGATTATCTAGTCGCTTGGTGGTATATCTCTCATGAGAAATTCAAATTCTAAAAATTCCATTGATTATCTCTTGTTGGTTCCTCTTATTGCCTCTTGTTAAAGTTCTTTTTGGTATCACATTATGGGGGAGTAATATGTTATGTGCATATTACAAGCCTAGAAAATGTGTACATTTGAGATATTGTCACCTAGAAATGATATTGTAAATTATCTTGTTCCTAGGTGGCATGTTAGCTCTACAAGTGGCAATTTCCTTGTGTGTGTTGTGAAGATGATGTTGGATATCCTTGTTATCTACCACCGGGAATTATGTCCAAATACTTCTTGTCTTTTGACAATTGGTAGTCACTTATGTGTGGTAGAATTTATTGATCATCTTTATATTGGCTTTTGTTTTTATTTGCCTTTTCTCTTGCCAAGGTTTGTGTCAACTCCCTTTGTCTTACATACCACTTGTGGATCTTGTTAATTTCTTGTTCTTGTCTAGTGTTTTCTAGATATAGTGAAAGTGGTGATCCACCTTGTGCATTTCGTATTCAAAAGCAAATTCTCTATAGTGCACAACTCGTGGGGGAGCTATCCTATTTTCTTTAGAACACTCTTCTTGTGATCCTTATCAAGTGTGTGTGTTGGTGGAAGGCAAGCCGTTTTCCTTTGGTACCTTGTGCCATCATGAAACTTTGTTGAGAGCTTGGTTTGTTTGGAACCATCCTCTCTTTGGGAGTTTGACATCTTTAATTTAGTGTGTATCGATGGATATCTCATTCCTTGATGTATCTTTAATGATATCTTCCAAGTGATGATTTCTCCATTTGGTATCCTTTTCACTTGGCATTTCTTTGTCTTTTGGTTTCGGGTTTTGAAAGTCTTGAGCATGCATGTTTACTTCATGTATTTTATTTGGCTTGCTTTCTTTCTTTAACTCAATATATAGGGGAAACTCCACCTAGTCTCAATTTGGATGAGATGTGCATGAAATTCATTTTCATATCTATATGCACATATATATGTGGAGTTTGTCCTATGTATTGGTGTTTCTAACTATTTGGTCCCGATAAGTTTGGGTACTGCTTAGTTTGTGTTGTTCTTCTAGGAACATTTGGAGATGCATTGGATGCTCGGCTCACTCACAAGGAAGGTGTTGTCACCATGTGCATATTGGAGTCAAGCTAGGATGATCAATGAACTACTTTTTACCTTCAATTGGTATCTACTACATCCTTCCAATGCTATCTCGGTAACAAGTATCATCATCTACTACATGCACACATTATTGCATCAATCGTGTGTAGATTGTATCATGGCATGTTATTCTTTCTTTCTTGTGGTACTTGTTTCCTTTCTCAAAGCATCCCAACAATGATCTCTTGTTGCTAGTTGTGATGTCTTTGATGGTTGTGTGGTAGGAATTCATTTATATACAATAAGAACATATCTAGCCTTGGGCTATGCTTCCAAGCACATATCTTATTGGTATATGTATGACTTCCTTTTGGATATCTTGTTCCTTCGTGTTGTAACTATTTCGGGTGTACATCCTTCTTTGTAGATATATATCCTCATGATTTCGTCTACCTAGACCCTTATACACTTGAGAGAAATTACATCTCTAGATGATTTCCTTTCTTTCACGTCCACCTTGTCTTTCTTATGTTATTTCTTTGGTGGCTCTGTGAAAGCTTTTGCCTTGAGTGCGTGTCTTATCTCGTTGCATCTTGAGGCACTCTTGTGTGGTGAAGATTATTTTCCTCATGCTTGTCTTGACGAGGCTTTTTCCATCTTAATTGGTATCCCCTGTCTTGATGATGCTTATGTTTTCTATCTTCACCTTGGGTTGTCACAAGGGTTGGTTATTCATTTTGCATATTTAGTGTTCTTGTGAACCCATTTGCCTAGTTGTGTGTGAGAATGAAAGGCTTTGCATCGTGTGCCTCATTCTTTCAAGACTATGTTGATGCTTAATGCCCATCCTAATTTTAGTCTTCTCAAGTGCTTCGCCATGACTCACACACATCATTTTGGTTGAGCCTATTCTTAAGTTGCCTCTTTTACATGTTGCTCAACCATGTGTTTGTTGCAAGTGATAGGCTTAGTTTCCTTTATGCTCACTTGCACTTGTTGTATGTTTCTATTGATTTTGGGGGAGCTATGATCCTATTTTGTGCACTTTGTATTCAAATACAAAAATTCTTATGTGTGCACAAATCATGGGGAGCTTCTCTAGTTTCTTTAGAACACTCCTTCGCTCATACCATATTATCCTTCATTCATGTGGCTCATAGGATCTTTGGTCTAGTTGGTTCAATTGATATCCTTTGATTGCTTGCTTCAATTGGTATCTTTTGATTGCTCGATTTCTTGTTTCTCTCTTTGTTATGTCTTTGTGGCATATCATTCTTTTGCAATCTTTGGGCCTCAATATAGTTTGTTTTCCTCCAAGTATTTACCATTGGATATGTGTATTGCATTCCACTCTTTTTTGAGAGATACACAATTTATAGAGGAACACTCTTTATATTGGCCTTCTAAGCTTTTCACCCATTTTGGCAATCGATGCCAATGGGGGAGGAGTTTCAGAGAGTTTTGTGGAGAAGTCTTCAGAGTTTTCTCCTTGCTTTGGCTTTGGTCCTAAGCATTTGCATCTCATTCTCCTGCATCATTGGTTGTTGCATTGCATTGTGATGCATAACTCCTTGTATAAACTCTCTTGAAAGTGATTGTCATCAATTACCAAAATGGGGGAGATTGAAAGAACATGCGGTGCCCCCATGTTTGGTTTTGGTAATTGATGACAATCTCTATGGACTAATGGTTGCCTTGAGTTATATTTGAAGGTTTTGTCCATAGGCTTCTTGAAGTCCATGTGTTGGTTTCAAGGAGTTTATGAGTTAACCAAGGTACTATTAAGGAATTATCCAAAGATTGGTCATGTGAGTGTTGAGCTTATTGCAAGCATGTCTTGAAGAAGAAGATTGTGTGATCATTCATGTTTACCTTCAAGACATCATCCAAATTAAGAGAGTTGGAAAGATTCAAGGTTGATCAAGACTAAGTCAAGAGTGAATCAAGTTGATCAACTCACAAAGCGTAGAAGATGTACCGAGAGGGATCAATTGATCCCATGGTATGGTAAGCATTGTCTATTGCACTTTGTGTACTAACCCATGGTCTATGTGAGAGTTCCATGTGGGGTTAGGTATGTGTCCATGGGATTGCGTCAAGAGGAAGATATCATACAACCCATGGAAAGGATGACATCAAGTGGTGATCGTCATCAAGATTGCCGTGTGCAAGTTCAAGTGGAGCATCACGAAGAGATCAAGTGCTTGAATCTTGCCATCCATTGTGGTGTCAATGGACTTGTGAAGATGTGTTGAAGAGTGGCTCACCCATAGTGGACTATGGGGGAGCAATCATCTAGTCTTCATCGAGCCAACGCAATCAAGAAAGGTGGTCCAACTTGAGGGAGTCAAGATCGTCATCATCTAGCTCAAGTGGACCATGTGTAAGGCAAAGGTTTTGCCCTTGATATTTTTCTATTTTACCGGTCTCATGGTGGTAGTTGGGAGACCGGGCTATAGGACCATTTGCCGTACTATCAAGGGGGGCTCTCAAGTTGGTGGCTTGATCGTATCGTTAGTAGAGAGCTCAAACCATTGCATCCTTCATGTTTCTTGGTTCTTGTTTAGTTCTCTTCGTGAGTCTTAGAACTTATGGTCATCTTGATGACAAGCTTGAGTTCATCGAAAACGGAGTTCGCATGCGTCTTCTATGATGTTTTCGGTGTTGGAGGTTTTACCGATCTTATCCAAGGAAGGGTTCTCACCTTTTTCTTATGGGCCTTTTCTATTTTGCTTCTTATTGATATTTCTTTCAAGATTGTGTTAGCCCTTGTCGGTAGCTTTCCAACAAACATGGTCTCATCGAATTCAGAGTCCGTTTGCAAAAGTTGTGGCAGTTTTGGTGTTCTGAAAAGGCTCCAGCGGTACTACCGCGAATTGGAGCGGATGTAATTTTTTACTACCGCTCCAGAGCGGTACTACCGCGGCTCCTATAGCGGCCGCGGTAATACCGCTCCGGACCAAAAAACTCGTCCCAAGTCCTGCGGAGGTAGGTACGGAAGTATTTTTTTTGTACCGCAAGCAGTAGTACCGCGATCCCTAGCGGTAGTACCGTGAGGACGAGCGGTAGTACCGCTCTGTGCGGGTTGTGAGCATAACGGTTGGATTTTCCCCCACCTATAAAAGGGGGTCTTCTTCCCCATTGAACCTTATCCTTTGAGCTCGTGTTCTTCCCCCATTGTTGACCTTCTTCGAGCTTGCTAACTCTCAATCCCTCCATGGATTCTTGCTAGTTTTTGAGGGAAAAGAGAGAGGAGATCTAGATCCACATTTCCACCAATCACTTTCTCCTTTTTGTGAGGGGAACCCTTTGGATCTAGATCTTGGAGTTCTTCGTGTTCTTCTTTCGTTCTTCCTCTCATTTTCCTTCCTAGCATTAGTTGCTTTGGTGGGATTTGGGAGAGAAGGACTTGGGCACTCCGTGTGCCCTTGCCATTGCATTTGGTGCATCGGTTTGAGTTCTCCACGGTGATACGTGGAAGTGAAGTTTGAGAAGCTTATTACTCTTGGGTGCTTGGTGCCCTTGAGCTTGTTCCTCTTGTGTGCTTGGGCGCCCTAGACGGTTGGTGGTGTTCGGAGCTCAACCATTGTGGTGTAAAGCTCCGAGCAAGCATCGGGGTCTCCAATTAGGTTGTGGAGATCGCCCCGAGCATTTTGACGGGTTCCGGTGACCGCCCCCAAGGGTTGCCAAAGTGTACGGGTTCGGTGACCGCCCCCAAGGGTTGCCATTTGTAAGGGTTCAGTGACTGCCCTCAAGGGTCCCTTAGTGGAATCACGGCATCTTGCATTGTGCGAGGGAGTGAAGAGATTACGGTGGCCCTAGTAGCTTCTTGGGGAGCATTGTGCCTTCACACCGCTCCAAACGGAGATTAGCATCCGCAAGGGTGTGAACTTCGGGATACATCGTCGTCTCCGCGTGCCTCGGTTATCTCTTAACCGAGCCCTTTACTTATGCACTTTACTTTGTGATAGCCATATTGTTCTTTGTCATATATCTTGCTATCACATAGTTGCTTATCTTGCTTAGTATAAGTTGTTGGTGCAGATAGGTGAGCCTAGTTGTTTTAGGTTTTGTGCTTGGCAAATTAACCGTTAGGTTTATTCCGCATTTGTTCAAGCCTAAACCGTAATTATTTTAAAGCGCCTATTCACCCCCCCCCCTCTAGGCGACATCCTCGATCTTTCACCAGGACGTCGAAAAAACGTCGTCTGGGGCCGAGCCGGCGCGTACTATAGGCGTGGGGGTGATTGCGTTCCTAGTCGTCGCCCCGAACTCAGCGTAAACTAGGTGATTACATTCGAATTGGGCACAAACTAGGCGACTTTCATTCAAATTTGTACAAAGAAACAGAAAACAAATGAACTACCCCTAGCCCTACTACGCTGCGGCCGCCGCCCGCCTTCTACATGCCGAGGAGCCTGTAAAACCGGGTGTAGTTGCGCCGCCGTCGCCGTGCGTGCCGTCGCCATCGTCGTCCCTGCTGCACCCCTGACCAGGGTCGCCGACGCGTGGGGGGTTGGACGGCCCGGGCGCGTCCTCCTCGTCGCTGTCAAGGACGATGACGCCGCCCTTCTTGCGACCGCGGCGCCGGGCCTTGATCACCTCGTAGGCCCGGCGATGGTGAGCCACCTGCTCACGGACGTAGTCCTCCTTCGCCCACTTGAGGGCGGTCTCGTCGGCGGCGGCCATCACCGCGAACTCGGGGGGCAACTCCGGCTCGGTCTTCGGCCGGACTAGGCGGAGGGAGGAGCGAGGGAAGGGGCGGCCACCCTCGTTGATGACGAGGGCGCCGCTGCGGGTGCGTCGCCCAAGCGGTGTCTCCTGCGGCTCCGGCTTGACAGGGCGTAGCGCCGTCGACCCGGAGGAGAGCGAACCAGAGCCCGACGACGAGGAGGTCGCCAACCCCATTCGCCGCAACGTCCATGAGCTGCCACGACGGCGAGAGAAGGACGGGCGGGCCGGGTACTCGAGGCGTGGCGTGTTGCCGGTCTCTATGTAGTCGAGGACGGCATTGAGGGTGCGACCGGGCACGCCCCACCATTAGCGCCGCCCGTCGATGTTGTAGCGGCCGCGGGGGATGGTGCTGTTGGTGGAGGCGATCTGCTCTTCACGGCAGCGCTCGAAGAACACCGTCCACAGCGTGTGGCTGTCGGCGACGTACCTCGGCTCGTTCCGCTGCGCCTTCGGCAGCGACGAGCGGATGCGAGCGATCTCGGCTCGCCGTTCAGCCCCGGCGGCCACATGAGGCACCGGGACGCCGCCAGCGCTCAACTTCCACGTGTCCGGCACCCGCATGTCCGGGGGCGCCGGATAGTCGGCCTAGTAGAGGAGGCGCGCCTTGGGCTCGTGGAGATGGCGGCGGCCGAAACCGTTCGCTGCTGCCGCATCGCCGGGGTATCGCTCAGCCATTGCTCGTCGGCGGGGAAGAGGGGGGAGAGTTATTTCTGTGGCTAGTCGAGGCAAGAGAGAGAAGACGAGGTGTGGCGTTCACTGGCAGGGAGGTTGGCTTTTATAGCCGAAAACGGCCTGTGAGAAGCTGCATGCCGGACGAAGCGTGGCGGGAGCGGGCGGGACGCGCGTCGCGGCGCCTTCACTGCGCCGCCCGTGAGGCATCAATGGAGGCTGACCGGCGCGGCAGCCTTGGCATTGATTCCCGCGGAAACACTGAGGCGATGAGGACGACGAAGTGGCATGTCGCTGACTCGACGGGCCTACTCTCGTTCGCGCCAAATTTGGTTTCCCCGGCGCCCCAGACGACCCCAGCGCGCTGGGTTCTGCTTGAGTCCACCGCCGCTAGTTTAGATTCCTGAAACGTGTTTTGAGCGTCGGCGCTAAAAAACGGCCGGCCTGTCAGAGGCGCGGCTGGAGATGCTCTTCACTATTGTTGAATGCCACTGCCAGGCCCGCGGTCACATGACCCGATCCCCACGCCGAAGAATAAACACGCGAACCCCACCCTGCCCTCCGCAGCAAGCCTCCGCCGCCGCCGGTCCCCTTCTGCGCTGCTCCTCGCCGCGGCTCTCTCCGGCTAATCTGCATGGCCGGCGGGTAGTCCCCATCTCCCGCCCTGCTCCTCCTTATCGCGCGGCCCGCTCCCTGTCTCCAGCAGCAGCCGACGCCCCACTCCGGCGGCCGACTGCCTACTCCGGCCTAGACCCCACTCCGGCGGAAGGCCCCCCGTTTCCCCTCCCCACCTTCCAGGCCGTGGCCATGAGCTCGTCCGGTAAGGTGACGATCTTCTCTGATTCTTTGCAAAATTTTCAGACTTGCTATTAGGTGCTGCACTGCTGCTGGTAGTGTGCTTTGGCCTGGATGTGCTTTGATCTGGATGTAGTAGAGGTACCTCCGAGCATGAGCAGTAGTATAATTTTTGATCTGGATGTGCTTTGTCCTGATTTTGCAAAGTACTAGCACTGATGGTTGCTCCCTGGTTGCTGCTCTATTTTGTATGTGTAGTGTGGTCTGTTCAGTGTGGGTGATTGCCTTTATATTTGCATTACAACAAAGATTGATGTGTTTATCACATGCTGAAGTAGAAAGAAATGCATTTATCTCTTTTCTGTTGCTGCTGGCCTCAAACATATAGCCATTTGCCTGGATTGAAACATGACCTTCACTTCTATGGATATGTTTCGTTAGAGATTTTCAGCCCGTTAACTGATTATTACACCGTAACTTGGAAGCTTCACATGTGTTTGTTTCACATGGCCTGTAATCAGGTCCCATGTAATCCGTTTACATCATAGCTCATCGATACCGCCCACTCCCTAGCTGAATCAAAAACTGTTACTGGGTCGAGTGAGTCGCTCGCATTTAGGTGAAGATCCTGGATGCCTGGCAATTTACATGTGCAATTTTGATCTTTTTCATCCATCTGTTTTGGATTTGGATCCTTTACTTCCAATTCTCAAGGTAATGCAGAGTTGCTGTTCAGAAAAGATTTTTCCTAACTGTGTTCTAAACCGAACATTGCACTGTCTTGTATACCGTTACATTGCAAAACAAACATAGTTGAGTTTTTTCCATTACCATTGTATTCTGATTCAACTACCATTTTTGTTACGATTTCTTATGAGTTATGCAACATAGCTTGACTTTTGTTGCCTTGAAACTGGTTTTTCCCCCCTTAGTTTCTCGCCCGGGGCGTCAGCCAATCCTGGCTCCGCCACTGCGTCAAGGTGATGACGGACGAGCAGATGGAGGTGCTCCGGAAGCAGATCTCCATCTACGCCACAATCTGCGAGCAGCTCATCGAGATGCACCGTGCCCTCACTGCGCACCAGGACTCCATTGCAGGTATGCACACCAATACACCATCTACACACGCTTGACAGCTTGGTTTACTCTTTCCGTGTAAAGCGAGTAAAAGGCTCTCTCTCTCTCTCTCCCTCTTCTTTGAAGGACGCAGCGTTGTTTCTTTCTGAATAAAATCAAGGCTTTGTCGGATCTGTAAAAGTACTAGTAGTACTTTGTTATGAGCTGATGGAATAGGTAGTATGATGATTAGGATCTGTTTATCCATTTTACCAATTTCTTGGTGAGAATGCTACTTCTAGCTGTTTGCCAGTTCATGCATGAGCAAGCCCCACACATTGCTATTGCTGGTCAGTCTGTTGTTTTTGACTGGTGGTGAAAGTACGATTTGACTCTGTTCATGCTAGTAGATGCTTAGTTGTGGCTATGTACCATCCTTTGAGACTATCTGGTGTTGTTATAGATTGGTTGATGATTGTGATGGTAATGCGGGGGACCGGTGGTAAGATGTGGTTCATGGTGTATTAATTATGCAGGGTCTTGTTAATGTGTCTTTTTTTGTTTAGCATACTCATAACTCCTGAAGATAGGAATTGGCATCCTCTTGATGAATGTAACGAGACATTTGAGAGATTGTGTTATTAGTCCATTGAAAGCACTCCCTTATAAGCTTGACATGCAGGAATTTCATAGCATGTTACTTACCTAATTATCTTTCTACTGGGTCCAACACTAATTCTTATTCTGTCATTCCAATAATTTTACGACTTACATACGATTTGCACACTTGCCCATTTGGTACTGAAACATTAGTAATTTTTGAACCATCCTAGGATATATTTTTATGATAATTCACAAGTACCGCTGAAAGATTGTGCTTTTATGGCACTCCTGAAACACGGACCTATGGCAGGAGTTGTTTTAGACAAGCTCCCGAAATACAGTTTGCTGAGCCTCTGCACATTGTCAGTTTTTCTCTTGGTCTATTGTATTTTAGCATTTAGTTTATTTTCTTTGTGTAGTCAACTAAGATCTCTTTATTTCTTTCAGGTATGAGTCTTGGTAATGAAGGGGAGCCTTGGCGCAGTGGTAAAGCTGCTGCCTTGTGACCATGAGGTCATGGGTTCAAGTCCTGGAAACAGCCTCTTACAGAAATGTAGGGAAAGGCTGCGTACTATAGACCCAAAGTGGTCGGACCCTTCCCTGGACCCTGCGCAAGCGGGAGCTACATGCACCAGGTTGCCCTTTATGAGTCTTGGTAATCTGTACTGTGATCCTCTAATGGTTCATGGAGGCCAGAAGATCACAGCGAGGCAGCGATGGACACCAACCCAGATGCAGCTGCAGATCCTCGAGAGCATTTTCAACCAAGGAAATGGAACACCAAGCAAGCAGAAGATAAAGACATCACAGCGGAGCTCTCGCAGCATGGCCAGATCTCGGAGACCAACATCTACAACTGGTTCCAGAACAGACGTGCACGCTCGAAGCGGAAGCAAGCAGCTTCTTCTCTACCAAACAACGCCGAATCCGAAGCCGAGGGGGATGAGGAGTCCCCGACCGACAAGAAGCCTAGATCAGACGGGTCACAGCAGCAGAACATGGCTGTGAGAGCTCACAACCTCAAGAGGATCTCGGAGATGCACCGTCACTTCGACGCAGCAGAGCGTGGGTAGGTCCACGGTCCGATGATGTATGGGTCCAGCAACGACACCTCGAGATCGTCGGGCGGTCTGGGCTAGATGTCCTTTCTACGAGAACGTCATGTCGAGCAAACACCATATCTCAGTATAACTTCACTGAAAAACCTACAGAATTTGATCTGATATTGGTTGGTGTGTGCAGAAATTGACCAGTTCTGTACCGGACGGGCGAAAGGTTCGACATGTCTGGGTGACACGCGGTTTGGTCTGTCGCACTTTGACAACATATACCCCTGTGAAAAAGGCAGCATGCGTTGGTTATCACGGTCTTGTTGACCTCCTGAGAGTAATTTAGCTCAAGTGGAATTCGTTTGATTTTCTCGTGGAAATAGTTTGAGAAGCTGATATAGTATCATTTGCCCTTAGCCTATATATATGTTTATATTTTCCATCATGTTTACTAACCATACGGCAAAAAATGTGATTGCATATATCAGCTTCTTCCACATGGCAATTTTAATCATGATATAGTATCTTTTTTTTTTGAAGGACATGATATAGTATCTTTACTACTTCTTCCCATGGCAATTTTTATTTTATGATTGCATACATCGTAAATTGTTGTTTCATATACATCATGGAAAACACCTATATGAGTACATAACAGGCCGAAATTGTGTTGTACGTACACTGCATGGCAAAAACTCACTGCATAACTCATTTGTTTATTTTCCTGTTTTCTGTATATACATAATAATCTCCTGTTTTTTTGGGTACAATTTCTACTCTTTTAAAAAAAATCAACAAGTCCCTGGTTAATATTTTATCAAGCAAAATAATCAACTTCCTCCCGGAGGAGTCTTCCTCTCCGTCTCGTGTTTGTGCATGAATCCGATTCTCCTCCTTATTATCCCCCTCTAATCTAAATCGAAATAAATACCCTGTGTCGTCTGTGTGATATCCAGATCTACCATGTCGCTCAAAGGCTACCACGAAGCCTCACTGCATCCGCCGGCTGCGTACGATGCGGCGGCGGCGCCGGAGGAGTGGGAGTGGGACTGGGGGGAAGCCCTCCTCGACAGATCCGCCTACATGGTCCACAAGAAAGACCACCAGAAAAACCATACCTCCGCCTGCCATCGATTCCGGAGGAACCTGCACGGCAGGGAGGTGGAGATGGAGATGCAGGTGAGCCTGTTCATGGCGCCGCCGCCTCGCGTCTCCTACTTCCGCTGCTCCGCTAACCGCACCGACGACGACCACCACCACCACGGGGAACAAGAAGACGCTCCCCGCCTGTTCGTCCGCGAGCCTTGGATGATCGCCACGGCGGGCGACCTTGCCCTCCTCACCCTCTGCCACGGCCACAACCGTGCCTTCTACGGCGAAAACAGCAACTACGACTACTTCCTCTACCAGGCAGCAGCCTCGCCGGCGGGGTCGCCGGAGCTCACCCGGCTCCCGCGGCCCCAACCCGACATGCTGCCAGCTTTTGGAACTCGCTGCTTCCCTACCGGCAGTATTGGTGTCTTGCGTTACCACAGCAACAGCCCCAAGGATGATGCCTGTGATGCCTACAGGATCGCGGCGCTCGCCTACGACCCTTTCCACCCCGGCCATTCCGGATACTACCTGTGCACCTACGACTCCAAGGACCGTCGGTGGAGACGCACGCCCGCTGCCTCTCCACAGCCACCGCCGCCTGACGACTTTGTGTCCAGCAAGGTCATCACCATCCGCCGCTCCGGCTCCGGCTCCTGTTCCGGCATCATGGGCTGGGTCGACCTCTGGAGTGGCATGCTCCTCTGCGACGTGCTCGCTGCCGCCGCCGACACCCTCTGCACCCCGCTCCCGCTCCACTATCTCACCCTTCCAGAGCCGAGGCAGCTGCGAACTGAGCTCCCTCTTGCCACAGACATTGGATACCACTTTCGGGACATCGCCCTAGCCAATGACTCCGGCATCATCAGGTTCGTCGACCTTCAGGTCCACGCCGAACCCAGCCCGCGCTCGCAAACTCCTAGCGGCTGGACGGTGGTCACGTGGACCTTGGAGGGGCTCAATGGCGGTCTGGACGCCATGTTTTTCCGGCAGGAGCACGAGATCCATTCTCGAGATATCCACGGCTACAACCTGCCCCAGTCTCTCTTTGTTTCCAACCCCATCCTCAGCTCCCACAGTGATGGCGTCCTCTACCTCTTGACCAATGCCAGCAGCGAAAACACCAACACCAGGACGTCGAAGGTGATTGCTCTTGACCTCAACCAGAAGATGCTGCTGGGCGTGCAGGAATTCGACAAGCAAAGACCCAGCTCCTACATGACCACTAGCATCTCCAGCTATCTCATGCCAGCTGCTGCAGGTACTGCACCATCGCCTCCCCTCCCCGTTAATTAATTATAACATACGTCGGTCATCGACATGCATGCCTTGCTCAAATTCATCTGCGATCAATGTAGACCATGGCATGAGTCTAGTTTTATCATCTGAGGTCAATCGATCTGTTGGTTAATTAAGTAGTGCAAGTTCATATATCACTTGAAAACTGACCGACGCCTTTATCTTGGTGACAACAAGATCTTTTTCTTAACATGCAGGCATGGCTGTTCATTCAGCTAGAATTTGTCGTTGTAGACTCTTTTTTATCTGCTGGCTTTGTTAGTTGTGATTTTATTTTAATAAATGAGAAGGGCAAGGGTTTATTTCTCACAACAAAACCTGTTCTTTTTCTGTGCAGTTTCAAAGGAGAAGGAGAGTATGAAACGGCGTGCGCCAAAGTCTATGGGATCCGCTCGCAAGAAGCAGCCTGCCATCGCTAACCCAGCAGCGGTAGGAGGAAAGGGTGATGTCGGGGATGCAATGGACTTGTCACAGTAGGTGGTTTGTTTGGTGGTTTGTTTGGGTACGAGTGCCCTTTGAGATGACTACCATCATGGATTCTTTGCTCTCACAAGTTTCAAACCATGCCATCCACCATCGCAGGAAGTAGTATGAATCAGAATTTTATTTATTAAGTTTATGATGGAGGTTAATTTAGGAGATGATTATTTATATTTAGAGCTCCCTCCAGGTGCCTGTTAATTTGCTTACTATTATTATTGTGCTCTAGGTAGCTAGTACAAGATGATGTCCCTGCATGGTTTGTAATCCCCTCCGTACCTGCTTTGTTTGACTTTCTACTATTGTTAAGGTTATTATGAATGTCTCGACTGCGTTTTGACCTTACTTACTATGTTAACTAGTGTAGTAGTTGTTGGGGCACTTGTATATGTGGCTCGATAGTGATCTCTACACTGTGCAAAGTGTCAATCTTGTCGATATGAAGATCCGATTACGTTACCACAATGTCATTCACGCACCATATATACATACTGGATTACTGGTCACTTGCAAGCAACTTCAGAATGGGTCCTATACCTTCTTCAATTCTATGTACATGCAGCTGTGGCACAAGTATTGGGTTGCTGCCTCCACCTGGGGGCAAATTCGTTTCTCTGTCTTACTCAGTCGATTGATATGGGGTCACGATTTTAAGCGCTCAAGACAGTTGCATGTATGCGATGTTGATGCTTCCATCTTATACGATGATCTGCCGTTTTTTGGTCGAGATGATGAGCGCAAGATGCACTGGCTCTCCTGGGAGGGAGATCTTGCCGAAACCAGAGGGATGTGGAGATTTGGGTTTGAGGAGGGACCTTCACGCCTTCAATATTGCCAAAATGCACGCTGAGGCTTGGTGAATTCTATAGACCCTCGAAAATTCCTATGTGCTATCAAGCTCCATTATACCGGCGGTGAGTGCCAGAATTTATTGTATATTTTCTCTAAAAATGAATTAACAGAAATACCCGATGCGCCTTCATATATACGGAAAAGGGTGAAGTCTATTTTAAACCTTATACTCATAGAGCCCGTCGGAATTATCCCTCAAGTCCGAATCCCTGAAATCGATACCCTGACCTTTCAGAGCCCGGTCAATATCAACCATGCATTGATCCTAAACCTGTTTGTAGCATGAAAATAGGCAATCCTGACCGGGATTACTAGGTTCTCTCCCCGATTCAGGGTCCCTACATGTCATATTTTTCTTTCTCGCTGTTGTTTCTTCGAGCTGCCCGAGCGACTTTGCTTACCTCGTTGCAAGCACCTGCAGCAGCTAGCACTGCGGTGCGTAGCAAACTCCACGGTATACCCCAACGTTCCCCAGGTGTCTTTCCGCCGGTCGCCGGCAAGGGGTGCGCCGGTCCCATGTCACCTGCAGGTCGTGCCGCCGGCCGTGGCCGCATGTTGAAGACCCCGAAGCGACGCAGATCGATCAAAGCTAGAAGGCATGTAAATTTCTACTTACGTACGTGAGCTAGCTCAGAATACATTATACATTCACCTGCCTTCCTGCTTAAAGCCAGCTTCTACGTACGTGAAACTGTGAAAGTACGCTGTTAAAAGAAAAGCATCGGATGAGTCAGCTCCTTGTCTTGCCGTGGTCCGACGGCATGCCGGCGCCGGCTTCGCCTGCCGCCGGGAATACGCTAGCTAGCTAGACACGTCTCCAAGCAGTACCTGAGTACCTTGGTCCTTGGTCACCATGTTCATGGCGCGCTGCACCACGTAGTAGCCAGCGATGTGGTTGCCGAGGGGACTTGAGCACGCCGTCTAGCAAGCGGGGTCATGTGTCTGTTGTACGTGCACACAGCATCGTGCACGTCCTGCCGGCCATCGTTGTGCAGGAGCTCGCCGGCACACGGGTCCGCCGCGTCGACCTGGAAGCTCGCGCCGCGCTGCTCTACCATTTCCTGATCGTGCAAACACGGTTCCGCCAAGTCGACGTGAGCGCAGCCACCTCCACACCGTGCACGCCATCGCGTGCCGTCCTCCTAGCTCCCGTTCCTCCTCTGACGAGTGACGACTCGCCGCGCACCGGCGACATCGTGCTCTGCATGAAGGGCACCTCCATAGATTCCCCGCGTGGGCCATGCGAACCGGAAAACGCCCGCACCCGACGCCCTTCATCTGCAATGCCCAGCCTCTTGCTTCTCGGCACCGCGCTGATTTCAGAAGAGAGGATTGAGGATAGAAGATGAATATGACATGTGGGACAGAGATTTCAGTGAGAGCAGACTATGATCCCGGGTGGGATTGATATTTTCCCGGTGCGCCAAATTGGTCCAGGGTTGATGTTGACCGGGATTAGAAAGGTTAGGGTACAGATTTCAGGGATTTAGAGGTGGAGGTTCAACTCCGACGAGGTCTACGAGTTTAAGGTTTAAAACAGACTTTACCCTACGGAAAAAAACACAGAAGAGATGCAATGCAGATACGATGAATTTGTACAGTATGCTCGTTTGATGGCTATGTGCATCTTAGCTATTCTGAGGCGAGTGTCGCTCTTTATTTTTTGTATCCGCTCGATGCTACATTTTAGGTTAATAAAATCATCCTTTGTCGGAAAAATAGCACTAACAGAAGAGCCAGTACTACAAGACAAAGAGCTCACTTGCTCCAGGCCTCCCTTGTGTTAATTAACGTTGTCTCATTACTCGTGTGACGCGTGCGACTATTAAAAATTTTAAACCAGCAAATTACCTACTAACACAGCTTTCATGGTGCTTTTGGGCTACTATCATATCATATAGCGTCCAGCCAAAGCACAGCGGCGCTGGCTTCTAGCTGTAGGGGCGTTGAGTCAGATCTGTTTCTCCATTGAATTGAGTTGAAAACACGGTCATCTACCTAATGACAACGCAATTTCATTCTTTTAAGGAGTCCAATGATCCTTTAACTACAAACTGAGCCGGGTTTGATGCGCCATGTTCCTGCCCAACAGCTTTTAGCAAGGCGAGGAGGAGACAATGGAAGATAGGAGCCATGGCTTGGCGCTGGGGGTGAGCTTTCTCCTCCTCCTCATCGTCGCCGGCATCGCGCAGAGCGACAGAGAGAAGAACAAGACCACTATGGTGAGCCATCTCCCTGGCTTCCATGGCCCCCTTCCCTTCTCCATGGAAACAGGCTATGTGGAAGTGGACGACCGCAATGGCGTCCGCCTCTTCTACTACTTCGTTCAGTCGGAGACGAGCCCGGCGGAGGACCCCGTCTTGCTCTGGCTCACGGGCGGCCCGGGGTGCTCCGCCTTCTCCGGCCTTGCCTACGAGATCGGTAACTATTTGCTCAACCATTTTCCATTCTCATCATGCCCTGATTGATATGCTTAACCATTTTACTTATTGGTTGTTGCTATTGCAGGCCCTCTCAGCTTTCAGCCTGATTCCTACACCGATGGTCTGCCAGAGCTGGTGTACAGACAAGATTCTTGGACCAAGGCTAGTATCTTCTTTCAGCCACCCATCTAGTAGGACTTTATTCGATCACTAATTAATCATGTAAGTACAATTGCAGCTTCTAATTATGCTTCTGTCTAACCACCACTAGGTTGCCAATGTAATCTTTCTGGATTCCCCTGTTGGAGCTGGCTTTTCATACTCTGCAACAGACCAAGGGTACAAGTCCTGCGACACCAAAGCCGTTGACCAAACTGCCATCTTCCTTACCAAGGTCCGTCCAATCACATATTATTATCATCGTCTTATCACTCATAGTAATTAGCTTTGCTCTCCATCGTACGTGCTTATTATAATACTCCCTCCGTCCGGAAATATTTGTCATCAAAATGAATAAAAGGGGATGTATCTAGATGTATTTTAGTTCTAGATACACCCCTTTTTGTCCATTTTGATGACAAGTTTTTCCGGACGGAGGGAGTACTACTATTCTACACACCAATACTTCTGAAACTTCCCATCTTCAGACATTTCCTACTACTTTTACATGCTGTTTGGTGTGTAGAATTCATATTTATTTTATAGGTAATTATTCCGAATTCTTACGATCGTTGTTTTCTCCATGTGCAGTGGTATGAGGAGCATCCACAGTTCTTACTGAATCCACTTTTCATTGCCGGAGATTCGTATTCTGGCTTAATTGCGCCTCCGCTAACCTTTCAAGTTGCTAAGGGTATGCTTGTTTCTTAGTATTACAAATATTGCATTTTTCCTATAAAATTGAAAACTTTGGCATATAACATTTCTCTACTCAAATAACCCTTGACTTTACTGTTAAAACCTCAGTGTTCTGCTTCAAATTACCAATCCCGTGCCTCTTTTCCAGGTATAGAAATGGGCGACAAGCCACTTCTTAATCTGAAGGTCACACAACCTTTCTTTACTCTTGGAACAATTAACGCAGGTTATCTTTGTGTTGCCTTCTAAGAAGCTACTAACGTTCTAACATATATATCACTACAGGGTTATATCATAGGCAACCCAGTAACGGATCGCAAGTTCGATTCGCCAGCCATAGTTCCTTATGCCCATAGGATGGGCCTCATATCTGACGAACGATATGAGGTGGTAGAGGGGATCACATCCTTTCTTTCACACAGTATTGAGTTGAGCTATTTCATTCATTTGTGATGATTAAAAAAATTCTATGTGCTAAATTTCAGATATACAGGGAAAGTTGTGGTGCAGACACCGGTATGAACCGAAACATACAATGTAAAAATTGCCATGACGCGATAGATAAGGTACAATAATACCAGCAGAAAGGGAACTTTAAGAGCCTTTTGTCTCTATTATTAACGATGCTTCTTTTCAAAGTTGATTAACGATGCTTTTTATTCTGATTTGTAGTGTTTGAAGGGCATAAACATACATCACATCCTAGAACCCGAATGTTCTTCCGAACACAATGGAAATTCAGATAGCGGCAGGATGCTGCTTGACTACGGCAATGCAGAGCTTGGCTTGTCCGATATTTCTTCGGAGTGCAGAGTAAGTGGCCAAGAAACCTAGCTTAAATGGCTTAAGATTTTCTTCTTTGCTAATTAAATTGACCATGTTTATTTTGAACTTTATACAACATTGTTTGTGCCACCACTATATATATGACTACTGCATGCAGGAGAAAGGATACAGCATGTCCGGCATCTGGGCAAACAACAGGGCGGTGAGGGAGGCTCTGGGTGTTCACAAGGGAACTGTTCCTGTGTGGCTGAGGTGCAACCACGGCACGCCATACACCACCGACATCAGGAGCAGCGTGGAGTATCACCGGAGCCTGACCAGCAGAGGCTACCGGAGCCTGATCTACAGCGGCGACCACGACATGACGGTGCCTTTCATCGGCACCCAGGCGTGGATCCGCTCCCTCGGCTTCGCCGTCGTCGATGAGTGGAGGCCATGGTATGCCACCGGCCAAGTTGCTGGGTGAGTACGTTTGAGCCGCTACAAGTGAGATCCCGCTAGTAGTTTTCTCCCATCAGCTTGGGGAAACTTTTACGTTGTTGATTTGTGATGCCCTTGATTGAGCTGCATTTCATTTGTGTGCAGGTTTACAACGCTCTACGCCAACAATCTCACTTTTGCGACGATCAAGGTATGTATAAGGGACTAGCTAGTTTGTTTTTAAACCGAGGCAAAAGTTTTGCCCCATATATTAATTAGGAGAGAAGAATAGAGTTTATTAGGGCTACAACACACTCCACAGCGATACAAAGGCATTACTCTCCCGGCATGATTGACGCAGCTTCTTAGCCCCGGCAGCAACCCAAAGTGTCGCCTCCACTTAGATGAGGGCTAGAATTACAAATGGCGGTGCACTTTTTTGGCGGAACACCCATGCATTACGCTCATTACAGAGGGCCCAAGAGGTGAGCAAGGCAAGGGAGGCCAACGCCTTCCCGTTGGGAACATAGGAGTCGGAGAGCGCGATCCACCACTCTTTGGTGGATCCAAAATGATGTCAGACAGAGGTGTCGATGCTTTCGAGTTGCAACCATTCCTTGATTATGCCCCAAAGCCGAATGGAAAACCGACATCCGAAAATAAGGCGATCGACCGTTTCCTGCTCGCGCCTACAGAGGGGGACAAAGGCCACAGTTTGGTCATCCACGTTTGCCCAATCTGTCCGCTGTCCACATTCTATTTTGGGCGGCCAACTAAGCGAAGAACTTCACTTTGGGAGAGGGACTGGCTAGTTTGATGTATCGACTCTATTTGTTAATTTGCTACTCTATTTGTTTGTCATGCCAAGCAAGTGTTTCTTTGTTTGTCTGATTGATCAGGGTGGTGGTCACACTGCTCCAGAGTACAGGCCCAAGGAATGCTTGGCCATGGTCGACAAATGGCTCTCCGGTCGTCCTCTCTAACTCGTCTTCTCACGCGCATCACATCTGCTTCCTCTTGTTACGGACATAAGAATTTTGGATTCAGGAAGAATACTATTCTACTGTCTGTAACCTACTACTATTAAGTTTGTCAATGTATAGCGTGACATGGTATATATAACATTTGCATGTTTATCATCGTCAAGGCAATACAAGTGTGATGATCCAGCCTATGCATCGATTGATGCATGCAACTTTCTATTTTATTTATTTTAACGGAGATGCAAATATTTTTTGTTGAACACAGTACAGACACAGACGCTCATATATAAGTGCTTATAATTTTTTGGGAATTTATTAACAATTTTGGAAAAAAAATGTTCAGGTTTGTTAAATTTTCATACATAATTTGAAATTCCAAAATAGTTGAATTTTTTTAAGAAATGGTTGGGACATAAGAAAATGTTCATGTTGATTCATAATGACATAAATTGCAAGTAATAGAAGCATTCAAATTATAAAAAACTACATGCTCACGGAAGCACCTGTCCAGCACACTCCTGACTCCTCTCAACTGGTGTATTTTTGCACTATGGATAAATGACCACAACTTCTTGCAACAGCCTCGCACAGACATATGAGGCATCCATGTCAAGTTTGAACGACTTCCGACACCCGTTTACGAGTGCGACATGTTTGATCATTTATTAGCCTTTTTTTCACGGAGAAAACTCATGAAAATGAAAAAATTGTCAAAAGTCCAAATAAATTGGCATGATACCTGAATTGGTCAAAGAAGCTGGTGGAAAGAAATTAAGTCATTTGACGAATGTTGAAAAACAACGAGCTTTCAAATAGACCCTTCTAGCCTCTACCTGAACTGTCTCCGTTGGGCATGGTCTATTTGTGGACATTGTTAAAATGACCCCAACTTCTGCAAGCAGGTAGGCATGCCTATGGTAGGAATCCATGCCTGATTTCGATGACTTTTGACACATTATGCAAGTTACGACACATACGACCATTTATCGGCCATTTTTAACCGAGGAAAATCCAAAAAATGTAAAACTTGTCGAAAACTCAAACAACTTGGCGTGTGCCTTGAATTGGTCATACAAGGCCATGAAAAAAATATTGTGACCATTTAGGTACGTTGAGAAATGAGGTGCTCCCAAATGGACCCTTCAACCCGAACACTGTTCGTTGAACATGGTATTTTCTTGGAAATGTCAGAAGTGACCCCAACTTTCGCAAGTAGGTGGGCATGCCCATGTTAGGCATACATGCCTGGTTTGAATCACTTTCGACACAATATGCATATTGCAACATGTCTAGTAATTTGTCGCCTTTTTTCATTGAAAACTCCAGAAATGCAAAACTTATCAAAAGCCACAATAACTTGGCATGGTGCGTTGAATTGGTCATACAATGCCATGGGAAAAACTTGAGGTCATTTCAAGGATGTCGAGAAACAATGTGCTCTCAGACGGAGCCTTCTGGCCTACCCGGATACCCTTCGTTCAACATGGTCTATTTTTGTACGTACTTGAAATAATCTCAATTTTTTCCACCAGGTGAGCATATGCCCATGGTAGGCATCCACGTCAAATTTGAACGATTTCCGACACCGTATGCAAGTTGCGACTCGTCTGGCCATTTATGGGTATTTTTTGACCAAGAAAACTCTATAAAATGCAAAATTTGTCGAAATCAAAACAACTTGCCATGGTTTCTTGAATTGGTCATATAAGTCCATGGAAACAAATTGGGGCCATTTCATGGATGTCTGGAAACAATCGGCCTTCTGGCCTACGCGGACACCCTTCGTTGAACATGGTCTATTTTTGACATTTTTTAAATGACCCCAACTTTTGCAAGAAAATGGGCATGCCCATGGTAGATATCCATGCAAAGTTTGATCAAATTCATGCACTTTGCACGTTGCGACATGTTCGGTCATTTATTGACTTGTTTTTTCCCGAGGAAACTCCAGAAAATGCAAAATCCATCGAAAACCAAAACAACTTCACATGGTGCCTTGAATTGGTCATATAAGTACATGAAAAAATTGGATCATTTCAAGAATGTCGAGAAACAACGTGCTCACAAACGAAGCCTTCTGCCTACATGGGCACCCTCAGCTGAACATGACTTATTTTCTAAAAATTCTTGAAAATAACCCTAACTTTTTTAATAAGGTGGGCATGCCCATGGTAAGCATCCATGTCAGATTTGAACAAATTATGACACCGTCTGCAATCTGCGAGATGTCTTGCCATTTATCAACTTTTTTCCAAAAAAATCTGAAAAATTCAAATTTGTTAATGTTTCTTCAATAAACTTTTGATTTCTTTTTAAATGTTCGTATTCGAAATTTTGTTCGCTCTTTTTAAAAATATTCGTGTTTTGACATGCTGAGCAATTTTGGAAGACACAGTTCTTTTGAAATTTCTGTACAATTTTTTAAATGCAAATATTTAGATTTTTGAACGAAATTTGTAAAGGCAAACATTTTTTGAAATTTTGAGCAAATGTTTAAAAGCGCAAATTGGTTTGGGGACCTTCTAGAAGGTCCATGAATCAATTGTTTTTTGTGTTTTGTTTCTCTTTTCTATCACCTTTTTCTTCTTTTTTCTTTTAAAAATCGCAAAATTAAAAAAATTCAACATATTCAAAATTTACCCATTTTTTTTAAAAAAAATGAAAATTTCAAAAAAAAATCACAATTTCAAAAATTGTTTTTCTATTTCATAAATTGCAGAATTCTAAACGTGTTTATGCTTTTCGAAAAATGTTCGGAGTTTCCATATTTTCTTCACGTTTTTGAAAATTATTCACAATTTAATTAAATGTTTGTAGTTTCAAAATATTTCAATGTCTCAAAAGTGTTCGTGTTTACAAAATTTGTTTAAATTTTCCAAAATTCTTTGAAAATTTATTTTTTTTCTCATTTCCCAAATTTTGTTTAGAATTTTGAAATGTATTACCTTTTTAAAAGATGGTCCATGTTTAAAAAAATGTTTGCAATTTCAAAAAGCCTAGTGTTTCAAATTTTGCTCGTGTTTAAAAAATTGTTCGTAATCTGAACTTTTGTTCTCTTTTTTCACAATTTCAAAATGTGTTCCATTTGAGTAAAATTATGGCCCAAATAAAATTTTGAATCCATAACGCTAAATTTTCATTTAAGGATTGCTTATAAAACAAAATTTGAGCTCACAAAATACATGAGAGCTTTTGTAATATTTTGGGTTGTAAATGATTTCCATAAATCCCAAATTGTATTGGAACCCTAATGTTAAATTGGGAATTAAGTTGAACCCTAAAATAATTCACGCAATAAATTAATATCCCAAAATAGGGTAACATTTATTATAATTTGGAAGAAATGTAAATTTCCTAAGTTCCAAATATTATGATGAACCTCTGTAAATTTTCCCGAGATGTTTGGAGTGAATATGATTTTTAAAATTAATTAAAAAAATCAAATTGGAATAATTGCAATGTTCAAAACAAGGCTATAAATTTTATTAACATTTTTGGCAGGAAATCATTTTCCCTAAGTCATATATATTAAGTTGAGCATTTGGATTTTCCATGTAAGAGTTTTACGCAAGATCGCTTTTCGAATCAAACTCAATTCAAATGGAAAAAGAAAACCGAAAAGAAAAAGGAAAGAGGTAAAGTAAACAACCTAAACCTAGCCTACAGCCCAGCAAGCTGATCTAGCCCTACGAGCGCGCAGCATAATAGCGTGGCCCAAGTCAGCCGCCATTGTGCCATTAATTTCGTTGTTGCAGGATTGTGTGCTTTCTCATGTTCCGGACACCCATCGCTTGCTCAACGGTGCTGCCTTCTCCACCTGCGGCGCGTATGCTGCTCTCACGGATCAGCTTGCAGAGCCAATGCTTGCTGAAATTTGGGACTCAAAGGTGCCAAAAAAGGTTTATGAGTTTTGGTTGGCTGTTCTACCTTGACCGCCTCAACACAAGGCATAACTTGCACAAGAAAAACATCATGTACACCGAAGTTTGCCCAAGATGTAGCCACTTGGTTGAAGACCGCGACCATCTATTCTTTTCTAGCCCAGCAGCCCGAAGGATTTGGCGTGCAATTGGCATAAGCCCTATGGCCACACCTATTGGTGAGCTCTTCAACACAACTCTACCCGCACAGCTGCCGACTTCGGTTCGACCCTTCATGCTACTTCTCACCCTTTGGAATTTGGGATGCAAGAAACAAGAAAGTTTTCCAAGGGCTTGACATCGATTCTTCTGTTTCTGTTAGAGCTAGCCTACCATGGATGACTTGGTTATTCGGCCTCATCGGCTTAAGTCTGATACTTTAAAGGGCCACGCCGGCTTGTGGCGTGAGTTCCTCTCCTCACAACACTTGTGAACTATGTAACATTTGCTGACTTTGGAAATATATTCAGGTGGGGAAAGACTTGTTGGGGAACGTTGCAGAAAATTAAAATTTCCCTACGGCTTCACCAAGATCCATCTATGAGTTCATCTAAGCAACGAGTCATGGGAGAGAGTTTGCATCTACATACCACTTGTAGATCGCGTGCGGAAGCTTGCAAGGTGATGATGTAGTCGTACTCGAACGTGATTCAGATCACCGATGCCAAGTGCTGAACGGACAGCACCTCCGTGTTCAACACACGTACGGGACGAGCGACGTCTCCTCCTTCTTGATCCAGCAAGGGGGAAGGAGAGGTTGAGGAAGACAGCTCCACCGGCAGCACGACGGCGTGGTGATGGTGGAGAAGCAGTACTCCGACAGGGCTTCGCCGAGCACACAACGGAGGAGGAGAGGTGTTGGGGAGGGAGAAGGAGGCAACCAAAGGCCAAGGACTCAGGGTGTGAAGTCCCTCCTCTCCCCCACTATATATAGGAGGGCCAAGGGGGGGGTGGCCGGCCCTAGGAGATCCAATCTCCTAGGGGGGCGGCGGCCAAGGGGGGTTTCCCTCCCCCCCAAGGCACCTAGGAGGTGCCTTCCCCTCCTAGGACTCTTGCCCCCTTGAACCCTAGGCGCATGGGCCTATGTGGGGCTGGTGCCCTTGGCCCATGCAGGCCAAGGCGCACCCCCTACAGCCCATGTGGCCCCCCGGGGCAGGTGGCCCCACCCGGTGGGCCCCCGGGACCCCTCCGGTGGTCCCGGTACAATACCGATAACCCCGAAACTTGTCCCGATGCCCGAAACAGGACTTCCCATATATAAATCTTTACCTCCGGACCATTCCGGAACTCCTCGTGACGTCCGGGATCTCATCCGGGACTCCGAACATCATTCGGTAGTCACATACTTGACTTCCTACTAACCCTAGCGTCACCGAACCTTAAGTGTGTAGACCCTACGGGTTCGGGAGACACGCAGACATGACCGAGACGACTCTCGGGCAATAACCAACAGCGGGGTCTGGATATCCATGTTGGCTCCCACATGCTCCTCGATGATTTCATCGGTTGAACCACGATGTCGAGGATTCGATCAAACCCTGTATACAATTCCCTTTGTCAATCGGTACGTTACTTGCCCGAGACTCGATCGTCGGTATCCCAATACCTTGTTCAGTCTCGTTACCCGGCAAGTCACTTTACTCGTACCGTAATGCATGATCCCGTGGCCAACACCTTGGTCACATTGAGCTCATTATGATGATGCATTACCGAGTGGGCCCAGAGATACCTCTCCGTTATACGGAGTGACAAATCCCAGTCTCGATCCGTGTCAACCCAACAGATACTTTCGGAGATACCTGTAATGCACCTTTATAGTCACCCAGTTACGTTGTGACGTTTGATACACCCAAGGCACTCCTACGGTAACCGGGAGTTACACGATCTCATGGTCGAAGGAATAGATACTTGACATTGGCAAAGCTTCTAGCAAACGAACTATACGATCTTTTATGCTATGCTTATGATTGGGTCTTGTCCATCACATCATTCTCCTAATGATGTGATCCCGTTATCAACGACATCCTATGTCCATAGTCAGGAAACCATGACTATCTATTGATCATAACGAGCTAGTCAACTAGAGGCTCACTAGGGACTCATTGGGTCTAAGTGTTCACACGTGTATTACGATTTCCGGATAATACAGTTATAGCATGAACAAAAGACAATTATCATGAACATTGAAATATAATAATCCTTTTATTATTGCCTCTAGGGCATATTTCCAACAGTCTCCCACTTGCACTAGAGTCACCAATCTAGTTACATTGTGATGAATCGAACACCCATAGAGTTCTGGTGTTGATCATGTTTTGCACGCGAGAGAGGTTTAGTCAACGGATCTGCGACATTCAGATCCGTGTGCACTTTGCAAATCTCTATGTCTCCATCTTGAACATTTTCACGGATGGAGTTGAAACGACGCTTGATGTGCCTGGTCTTCTTGTGAAACCTGGGCTCCTTGGCAAGGGCAATAGCTCCAGTGTTGTCACAGAAGAGTTTGATCGGCCCCGACGCATTGGGTATGACTCCTAGGTCGGTGATGAACTCCTTCATCCAAATCGCTTCATGCGCTGCCTCCGAGGCTGCCATGTACTCCGCTTCACATGTAGATCCCGCCACGACGCTCTGCTTGCAGCTGCACCAGCTTACTGCTCCACCATTCAACATATACACGTATCCGGTTTGTGACTTAGAGTCATCCAGATCTGAGTCGAAGCTAGCGTCGACGTAACCCTTTACGACGAGCTCTTCATCTCCTCCATAAACGAGAAACATGTCCTTTGTCCTTTTCAGGTACTTCAGGATATTCTTGACCGCTGTCCAGTGTTCCTTGCCGGGGTTACTTTGGTATCTTGCAACCAAACTTACGGCAAGGTTTACATCGGGTCTGGTACACAGCATGGCATACATAATAGATCCTATGGCTGAAGCATAGGGGATGACACTCATCTCTTCTTTATCTTTTGCCGTGGTCGGTGACTGAGCCAAGCTCAATCTCACACCTTGTAACATAGGCAAGAACCCCTTCTTGGACTGATCCATTTTGAACCTCTTCAAAATCTTATCAAGGTATGTGCTTTGTGAAAGACCTATGAGGCGTCTCGATCTATCTCTATAGATCTTGATGCCTAATATATAAGCAGCTTCTCCAAGGTCCTTCATTGAAAAACACTTGTTCAAGTAGGCCTTAATGCTGTCCAGGAGTTTCGTATCATTTCCCATCAAGAGTATGTCATCTACATATAATAGGAGAAATGCTACAGAGCTCCCACTCACTTTCTTGTAAACGCAGGCTTCTCCATAAGTCTGCGTAAACCCAAACGCTTTGATCATCTCATCAAAGCGAATGTTCCAACTCCGAGATGCTTGCACCAGTCCATAAATGGATCGCTGGAGCTTGCATACTTTGTTAGCGTTCTGAGGAACGACAAAACCTTCCGGCTGCATCATATACAGCTCTTCCTTAAGATGTCCATTAAGGAATGCCGTTTTGACGTCCATCTGCCATATCTCATAATCATAGTATGCGGCAATTGCTAACATGATTCGGACGGACTTAAGCTTCGCCACGGGAGAGAATGTCTCGTCGTAGTCAATCCCTTGAACTTGTCGATAACCCTTAGCGACAAGTCGAGCTTTATAGATGGTAACATTACCATCCGCGTCCGTCTTCTTCTTAAAAATCCATTTATTTTCTATCGCTCGCCGATCATCGGGCAAGTCTGTCAAAGTCCATACTTTGTTTTCATACATGGATCCTATCTCGGATTTCATGGCCTCAAGCCATTTGTTGGAATCCGGGCCCGCCATTGCTTCTTCATAGTTCGAAGGTTCATTGTTGTCCAGCAACATGATTTCCATGACAGGGTTGCCGTACCACTCTGGTGCAGAACGTGTCCTTGTGGACCTTCGAAATTCAGTAGCAACTAGATCTGAAGTACCTTGATCATCATCAACATTTTCCTCTTCAGTTGGTGTGGGCATTACAGGAATGGTTTCCTGCGCTGCACCACTTTCCCGTTCGAGAGGTAGTACTTCATCGAGTTCTACTTTCCTCCCACTTACTTCTTTCGAGAGAAACTCTTTCTCCAGAAAGCATCCGTTCTTGGCAACAAAGATCTTGCCTTCGGATCTTAAGTAGAAGGTATACCCGACAGTTTCCTTAGGGTATCCTATGAATACGCATTTTTCCGACTTGGGTTCGAGCTTTTCAGGTTGAAGTTTCTTGACATAAGCATCGCATCCCCAAACTTTTAGAAACGACAGCTTAGGTTTCTTCCCAAACCATAATTCATACGGTGTCGTCTCAACGGATTTAGACGGTGCCCTATTTAAAGTGAATGTAGCTGTCTCTAGAGCGTATCCCCAAAATGATAGCGGTAAATCGGTAAGAGACATCATAGACCGCACCATATCCAATAGAGTGCGATTACGACGTTCGGACACACCGTTTCGCTGAGGTGTTCCAGGCGGCGTGAGTTGTGAACCGATTCCACATTTTCTTAAGTGTGTACCAAATTCGTGACTTAAGTATTCGCCCCCACGATCTGATCGTAGGAACTTTATCTTACGGTCATGTTGATTCTCTACCTCACTCTGAAATTCCTTGAACTTTTCAAAGGTCTCAGACTTGTGTTTCATTAAGTAGACATACCCATATCTACTCAAGTCGTCAGTGAGAGTGAGAACATAACGATATCCTCCGCGAGCCTCAACGCTCATTGGACCGCACACATCGGTATGTATGATTTCCAACAAGTTGGTTGCTCGCTCCATTGTTCCGGAGAACGGAGTCTTGGTCATTTTGCCTAAGAGGCAAGGTTCGCATGTGTCAAATGATTCATAATCAAGAGACTCTAAAAGTCCATCAGCATGGAGCTTCTTCATGCGCTTGACACCAATGTGACCAAGGCGGCAGTGCCACAAGTATGTGGGACTATCGTTATCAACTTTACATCTTTTGGCATCCACACTATGAACATGTGTAATATTACGCTCGAGATTCATCAAGAATAAACCATTGACCATCGGAGCATGACCATAAAACATATCTCTCATATAAATCGAACAACCATTATTCTCAGACTTAAATGAGTAGCCATCTCGTATTAAACGAGATCCAGATACAATGTTCATGCTCAAACTTGGCACTAAATAACAATTATTGAGGTTTAAAACTAATCCCGTAGGTAAATGTAGAGGCAGCGTGCCGACGGCGATCACATCGACCCTGGAGCCATTCCCGACGCGCATCGTCACCTCGTCCTTCGCCAGTCTCCGTTTATTCCGCAGCTCCTGCTGTGAGTTACATATGTGAGCAACGGCACCGGTATCAAATACCCAGGAGTTACTTCGAGTACTGGTAAGGTACACATCAATTACATGTATATCAAATATACCTTTGGTGTTGCCGGCCTTCTTATCCGCTAAGTATTTGGGGCAGTTCCGCTTCCAGTGCCCCTTCCCCTTGCAATAAAAGCACTCAGTCTCAGGCTTGGGTCCATTCTTTGACTTCTTCCCGGCAACAGGCTTACCGGGCGCGGCAACATCTTTGCCGTCCTTCTTGAAGTTCTTCTTACCCTTGCCCTTCTTGAACTTAGTGGTCTTATTGACCATCAACACTTGATGTTCTTTCTTGATTTCAGCCTCTGCTGACTTCAGCATCGAGAACACTTCAGGAATGGTCTTTACCATCCCCTGCATGTTGTAGTTCATCACAAAGCTCTTGTAGCTTGGTGGGAGCGACTGGAGGATTCTGTCAATGACCGCCTCATCTGGGAGGTTAATGTTCAACTGGGTCATACGTGCGTGCAACCCAGACATCTTCAGGATGTGTTCACTGACAGAACTGTTCTCCTCCATCTTACAACTGTAGAACTTGTCGGAGACATCATATCTCTCGACCCGGGCATGAGCTTGGAAAACTAGTTTCAGCTCTTCGAACATCTCATATGCTCCGTGATGCTCAAAACGCTTTTGGAGCCCCGGTTCTAAGCTGTAAAGCATGCCGCACTGAACGAGGGAGTAATCATCAGCACGAGTTTGCCAAGCGTTCATAACGTCTTGGTTCTCTGGGACGGGAGCGGCACCTAGCGGTCCTTCTAGGACATATTGCTTCCTGGCAGCTATGAGGATGATCCTCAGGTTTCGGACCCAGTCCGTATAGTTGCTGCCATCATCTTTCAGCTTGGTTTTCTCTAGGAACGCGTTGAAGTTCATGTTGACATGAGCGTTGGCCATTGATCTACAATACATATTTGCAAAGGTTTTAGACTAAGTTCATGATAATAAAGTTCTTAATCAAAATTATGAACTCCCACTTAGATTAGACATCCCTCTAGTCATCTAAGTGTTACACGATCCGAGTCGACTAGCCCGTGTCCGATCATCACGTGAGACGGACTAGTCATCGTCGGTGAACATCTTTATGTTGATCGTATCTTCCATACGACTCGTGTTCGACCTTTCGGTCTCCGTGTTCCGAGGCCATGTCTGCACATGCTAGGCTCGTCAAGTTAACCCTAAGTGTTTTCGCTGTGTAAAACTGTCTTACACCCGTTGTATGTGAACGTAAGGATCCATCACACCCGATCATCACGTGGTGCTTAGAAACGACGAACTGTAGCAACGGTGCACAGTTAGGGGAGAACACTTCTTGAAATTTTGTAAGGGATCATCTTATTTACTACCGTCGTCCTAAGTAAACAAGATGCATAAACATAATAAACATCACATGCAATTATATGGTTGTGACATGATATGGCCAATATCATCAAGCTCCATTGATCTCCATCTTCGGGGCTCCATGATCATCTTGTCACCGGCTTGACACCATGATCTCCATCATCATGATCTCCATCATCGTGTCTTCATGAAGTTGTCACGCCAACGACTACTTCTACTTCTATGACTAACGCGTTTAGTAATGAAGTAAAGTAGTTTACATGGCGTTCTTCAATGACACGCAGGTCATACAAAAAAAATAAAGACAACTCCTATGGCTCCTGCCGGTTGTCATACTCATCGACATGCAAGTCGTGAATCCTATTACAAGAACATGATCTCATACATCACAATTCAACATTCATCACAACTTCTGGCCATATCACATCACATGATCAATCGCTGCAAAAACAAGTTAGACGTTCTCTAGTTGTTGTTGCATCTTTTACGTGGCTGCGATTGGGTTCTAGCAAGAACGTTTTCTTACCTACGAATCACCACAACGTGATTTTGTCAACTTCTATTTACCCTTCATAAGGGCCTTGTTCATCGATTCCGCTCCAACTAAAGTGGGAGAGACAGACACCCGCCAGCCACCTTATGCAACTAGTGCATGTCAGTCGGTGGAACCGGTCTCACGTAAGCGTACGTGTAAGGTTGGTCCGGGCCGCTTCATCCCACAATACCGTTGAGCAAGAAAAGACTAGTAGAGGCAAGTAAGATGACAAGATCAACGCCCACAACAAATTGTGTTCTACTCGTGCATTAGAGAACTACGCATAGACCTAGCTCATGATGCCACTGTTGGGGAACGTTGCAGAAAATTAAAATTTCCCTACGGCTTCACCAAGATCCATCTATGAGTTCATCTAAGCAACGAGTCATGGGAGAGAGTTTGCATCTACATACCACTTGTAGATCGCGTGCGGAAGCTTGCAAGGTGATGATGTAGTCGTACTCGAACGTGATTCAGATCACCGATGCCAAGTGCTGAACGGACAGCACCTCCGTGTTCAACACACGTACGGGACGAGCGACGTCTCCTCCTTCTTGATCCAGCAAGGGGGAAGGAGAGGTTGAGGAAGACAGCTCCACCGGCAGCACGACGGCGTGGTGATGGTGGAGAAGCAGTACTCCGACAGGGCTTCGCCGAGCACACAACGGAGGAGGAGAGGTGTTGGGGAGGGAGAAGGAGGCAACCAAAGGCCAAGGACTCAGGGTGTGAAGTCCCTCCTCTCCCCCACTATATATAGGAGGGCCAAGGGGGGGGTGGCCGGCCCTAGGAGATCCAATCTCCTAGGGGGGCGGCGGCCAAGGGGGGTTTCCCTCCCCCCCAAGGCACCTAGGAGGTGCCTTCCCCTCCTAGGACTCTTGCCCCCTTGAACCCTAGGCGCATGGGCCTATGTGGGGCTGGTGCCCTTGGCCCATGCAGGCCAAGGCGCACCCCCTACAGCCCATGTGGCCCCCCGGGGCAGGTGGCCCCACCCGGTGGGCCCCCGGGACCCCTCCGGTGGTCCCGGTACAATACCGATAACCCCGAAACTTGTCCCGATGCCCGAAACAGGACTTCCCATATATAAATCTTTACCTCCGGACCATTCCGGAACTCCTCGTGACGTCCGGGATCTCATCCGGGACTCCGAACATCATTCGGTAGTCACATACTTGACTTCCTACTAACCCTAGCGTCACCGAACCTTAAGTGTGTAGACCCTACGGGTTCGGGAGACACGCAGACATGACCGAGACGACTCTCGGGCAATAACCAACAGCGGGGTCTGGATATCCATGTTGGCTCCCACATGCTCCTCGATGATTTCATCGGTTGAACCACGATGTCGAGGATTCGATCAAACCCTGTATACAATTCCCTTTGTCAATCGGTACGTTACTTGCCCGAGACTCGATCGTCGGTATCCCAATACCTTGTTCAGTCTCGTTACCCGGCAAGTCACTTTACTCGTACCGTAATGCATGATCCCGTGGCCAACACCTTGGTCACATTGAGCTCATTATGATGATGCATTACCGAGTGGGCCCAGAGATACCTCTCCGTTATACGGAGTGACAAATCCCAGTCTCGATCCGTGTCAACCCAACAGATACTTTCGGAGATACCTGTAATGCACCTTTATAGTCACCCAGTTACGTTGTGACGTTTGATACACCCAAGGCACTCCTACGGTAACCGGGAGTTACACGATCTCATGGTCGAAGGAATAGATACTTGACATTGGCAAAGCTTCTAGCAAACGAACTATACGATCTTTTATGCTATGCTTATGATTGGGTCTTGTCCATCACATCATTCTCCTAATGATGTGATCCCGTTATCAACGACATCCTATGTCCATAGTCAGGAAACCATGACTATCTATTGATCATAACGAGCTAGTCAACTAGAGGCTCACTAGGGACTCATTGGGTCTAAGTGTTCACACGTGTATTACGATTTCCGGATAATACAGTTATAGCATGAACAAAAGACAATTATCATGAACATTGAAATATAATAATCCTTTTATTATTGCCTCTAGGGCATATTTCCAACAAGACTCCCCCTCGATGACCATTTAACCATTTAAAACAAATTGAGCTTCCAGGTCGATTTGTACATCATCCCCCTCCCTTCCCTCCCCTCTCCTCCCCTGGGTCGCCCCCGCGCGGCGACCAGTGGGGAACCCTAGCGCCGACAAGTCCTCGGCTCTCTCTTCCACCTCTCCTGCCTGCTGCCGCCGGGGCGCGCCGCCGGGCAAAGCCCGGTTGGCGTCGGCGTCGGCGGGATATCTCCTCCCCGCAGCGGCCGGACCTGGCGCAGGTGGCGTTCGGTGGCAGTTGGCGGCGCTTTGGCGACGGGGCGCGCCGGTGAGGGCTCAGGGAGCGACGGCAGGAGCTGCTTCCCCTGGTGGTCGAGTGGGGGGCCGTTCGGGGCGCGCCTATGGTGGCCGTGGTCGATCTGTTTCAGATTTGATCGCCGATGCCTCGGGCGCGCGGGGATCTCGGGGCGGCGGCCTTGATCGGTGGCGCGCGGTGCGGCCTGCCTGGCAGGCGGCACCCGCGGGTGCAGATGGGGGGCCTTCCACGGCTGCGTGGGCGGCGTGGATGCGGCGGCGCTACGGCGGCTCCTCGATGGCCGCCCGGAGTTCCATGGGAGGCGTCGTCTCCGACTCGATCTACTCCGGTTCGTCCTGGCTACGGTAGCGACTACGGTCGACGCCAATACTGCCTGGACGGATCTGGCGGGTGGGCATGGATCCGGGGGAAACTCCAGGCCGGCGTGGCGGCCGCACCAAAGTCGATGCCCTCAGCGCCGATTACCTTCCTGGAGGCTTCGGTGTGGATCATACGCCCCCCCCTCTGCCATGAGCGCAGGCGAAACCCTCTGTTCCTCTGTTTGGGCGACGATGGCACTTTGGTGTCGTGTTCCTTCCTGAAGGCGTCGGCCGAGGACTGCTCAGGGTGGTGGAGTTGCTGGTAGTTCGGAGTCGACGCGAGATGGCATGTAGGTGGAGCGATGTGGCATCAACAGTATCATCGGCGGTGGGTCTCGGCGGCATGGCGCAGTGGAGTCTCGGCGTCCAATGCGCGGAGATGGACTCGCGCAGGAGGAGGAAGCTGTCTGGCGTCGTGGCGGCATCGACGGTAGCTAGACCGTGCAAGGTAGATGCAACAGTACATCTCTGAAGATGGATTGGTGGCAGGTGGCTGCGGCAGCCTCATATACCCGGCAGACGTCCTGGTGAGGAGTGCGCCGGACTGGTAGGTGCCCCATACCCGGCAGGCGTCCTGGTTGGGACCTCAGGTCTTAGATGTTTAGGTTTGGCTGCGATGTCTGTTTGGTATTAGGCCCAGACTATCAGTGCCCCTTCATCGATTGGATAGGTGTAGCGATAGTTGTTGCATAGACGGTGGCTTTAGTCTTGCTGTTGTATGACTTTGTAAGGTCTTGTGAGAATAATTAATAAAGTGGTCGTATGCATCGTCCAGATGCAGAGGTCGGGGTCATCCTCCTTTTTTAAAATAAAAAAAAGGTCGATTTGTACAACATGGCACGCTAGGTTAGTTGCGAGCAGTTGAAGTTGAATACGACGTACGGTGATCCAAGAAATAATAGGTATATGGCCGATGTAAGACTTGAGAAACACCCGATCGTACTTGATCATCACCGGTGTGGAGTACCTGTACAAGTGCACGTGCACGTTGAGCAGGCTAACAAATTCTTGTGTACTGTAAACTAACAGAAGAGCCAGTAGAGGACAAAGAGCTCACTGGCCATCTAGCAACCTAACACAGCTTTCATGGTGCTGTTGGGCTACTGTCATGTTGAGTCAGATCTGTCTCTCCATTATTGGATGGAATTGAAGAGAAGAGAAAGCGGCCATCTACCTACTGACGACGACAAATTCCTTCTTTTAGTAAAGAGACTAACGATCCTTTAACTACAACTAAAACTGAGCTGAGTTCCTCCTACCCAACAGCTTTCAGCTAGGCTATAGGTGGAGACAATGAAAAATACAAGGAGCCATGGCTTGGTTGCCTTGGCAATGGGAGTGAGCTTCCTCCTCCCCGCCGTCATCTCGCAGAGCGACAGAGAGGAGAACCAGACCGTGCAGGTGAGCCATCTCCCTGGCTTCCATGGCCCCCTTCCCTTCTCCCTGGAAACAGGGTATGTGCAAGTGGACGACAGCAATGGCGTCCGCCTCTTCTACTACTTCGTTCGGTCGGAGACGAACCCGGCGGAGGACCCCGTCTTGCTCTGGCTCACCGGCGGCCCGGGGTGCTCCGCCTTCTCCGGCCTTGTCTACGAGATCGGTACAGTAACCTTTTTTCTTAACCATTTTCTCCATGCCCATCATGGTGTGACTGATGCCCAGATATCGTAAAACTAACTATAACTTGTTGGCTATCCCGAAAAAAAACTAACTTGTTGGCTGTTTCTGTTGCAGGCCCTCTCAGCTTTCAGCCTGATTCCTACACCGGTGGTCTGCCAGAGCTGGTGTACAAACCGGATTCTTGGACCAAGGCTAGTATATATTGCTCTTATGCCAGCCACCAATTAATCATTTAAGCATAATCGCAGCTTCTAATTAATCATGCTTCTGTCCAATCACCACTAGGTTGCCAATGTGATCTTTCTGGATTCCCCCGTTGGAGCTGGCTTTTCATACTCTACAACGCACCAAGGGTACAAGTCATGCGACACCAAAGCCGTTGACCAAATTGTCATCTTCCTTACCAAGGTCCGTCCAGTCACCACTAGGTTGTCAGTCATAGTAGTAATTAGCTTTGCTTTACTCCAACGTACGTGCTTCTTATAATCCTACTGTTCTACACACCACCACTCCTGAAACTTCCCATCTTCAGACATTTCCTACTGTTTTACATGCTGTGCTGCATGCACACAATATTTTGAATTCATATTTATTTTATACTAGGTAATTATTCTGAATTCTTATGATCATTGTTTTCTCCATCTGTAGTGGTATGAGGAGCATCCACAGTTCTTACCGAATCCACTTTTCATTGCCGGAGATTCGTATTCTGGCTTAATTGTGCCACCACTAACCTTTCAAATTGCTAAGGGTACGTACAAACTTCTTTATTTTTGTTTCTTATTAGGATATACTGCATTCTCCCTATAAAATGGAAAACTTTGGCATGACATACAACATATCTCCACTCCAATATTGACTTTAGTGTTAAACCCTCGGTGCTCTGCTTCAAATTACCTATCACGTGCCTCTTTTCCAGGTATAGAAATGGGTGACAAGCCACTTCTTAATCTGAAGGTCGGACAACCTTTCTTTACTCTTTGAACAATTAACGAAGGTTATCTTTGTGTTGCCTTCTAAGTAGCTGCTAATGTTCCAACATATATATTGCTTCAGGGTTACATCATAGGCAACCCGTTAACGGATCGTAAGTTCGATTTGCCAGCCGGAGTCCCATATGCCCATAGGATGGGTCTCATATCTGACGAACAATATGAGGTGGTAGAGGGATCACATCCTTTATTTCACATAGTATTGAGTTGAGCCATTTCATTCATTTGTGATGATTAAAAAAAATCTATGTGCTAAATTTCAGATATACAGGGAAACTTGCGCTGCAGACACCGGTATGAACCGAAACATACAATGTAAAAATTGCCATGATGCGATAGATAAGGTACAATAACTCCAAAGTTAAGGGAACTGAAGGAAGCCCTTTTGTCTGAATTATTGATGATACTTTTTTTGCATGGTTTGATGATACTTTTTCTACCAAGTGTAGTGCTTGAAGGGCATAAACATACATCACATCCTAGAACCCAAATGCTCTTCTGAATACAATGGAAATTCAGATAGTGGAAGGACGCTGTCGGGCTATGGCAATGCAGAACTTGGCTTGTCTGATATTTCTTCGGAGTGCAGAGTTAGTGACCAAGAAATAGCTTCAGTTGCTTAAGATTGTGCTCTTTGCTAATTAAAAGGACCATATTTTAAAATGAACATATCTATAATTTCTGCATTCAGGAGAAAGGATATAGCATGTCCGGCATCTGGGCAAACAACAGGGCAGTGAGAGAGGCTCTGGGTGTTCACATGGGAACGGTTCCTTTGTGGCTGAGGTGCAACCACGGCATGCCATACACCATTGACATGAGGAGTAGCGTGGTGGAGTATCACCGGAGCGTGACCAGCAAAGGCTACTGGAGCTTGATCTACAGCGGCGACCACGACATGACCGTGCCTTTCATTGGCACCCAGGCGTGGATCCGCTCTCTGGGCTTCGGCGTCGTGGATGAGTGGAGGCCCTGGCATGTCAACGGCCAAGTTGCTGGGTAAGTTTAAGTGAGAGTTGTTCATTTTCTCCAATCAGCCTGGGGACAAGATCAAAGGAAACTTTTACCTTTTTGATGTATGGTGCGCTTGATTGAGCTACATTTCATTCGTTTTCGGTGCAGGTTTACAACGTTGTATGCAAATAACCTCACTTTTGCAACAGTCAAGGTACGCATAAGTGACTGGCTAGTTTGATGTATTGACTCTATTGTTAATTTTCTACTCTATTTGTTTGTCATGCCAAGCAAGTGTTTCTTTGTTTTTTCGTGTGATCAGGGTGGTGGTCACACTGCTCCAGAGTACATGCCCAAGGAATGCTTGGCCATGGTCGATAGATGGCTCTCCGGCCGGCCTCTCTAACCCGTCTTCTCGCACGCATCACATGTGCTTCCTCACGCACATAATGATTTTTTATTCGGGAAGAATACCATTCTACCACCGTAACCTACTACTATTAAGTTTGTGAATGTATAGGGCGGCATGGTATATATAACATTTGCATGTTCATCATCATCAAGGCAATACAAGTGTGATGATCCAGCCTATGCATCCATTGATGCATGCAACCTTCTATTATTGCATAGTTTCGAAAAATCCAACATCACAAAAGGGGTATAAAAGGAACAAAAGCTATCACAAGGTTGAAAACAACATAAGAGATGATTACATGATGCCTCATGCGTCATTGATCATATTAATGGGTTGTTAGCCCAATCTATTTAATATACCCCGAGCGATCATCTTTCACTGGTTGCATCCAGAGTTCATGGTCGCTCGGTACTTCTCTCACCAAACATAGGACCACATGCAAAGCCAGTTGGTTCCATTACCTTGCGCATGGAACTCCGCACAAAACGAGCCAACTCACACCTAAAGAATATATGGTGCGCATCCTCCAGCATTGCACACACTGAAAATGAACCATCGGAAGGGCCATTGCACTTGGCCATGTTAAGCTAGGATGGTTGTCACATCTAAGCGCCTCCAAAAAGCTAGAGTTCTCTGCCTCCCGCCGGCGCCGATCCGTCCCGTCTCCGGTGGCCTTAGGGCCATGGAGATGGAGTGGATCTCGGCCCTTACCGGTGGGAGGGCTCCGTTTTTAGATTATTTTTTTAAGATTTGTTAGGGTTTGTGTCCTGCTCAGGAAGGCGAGATGGTGGCGACTCCCTGAAGATGGAATAAAGGTCTTCTTGCCTAGCCCCCATACCGGTGATGCGTCTAGCATCATCGGTGGGCGTGTGGAGGTGTGTCTCTGCCAGATCTATCTTTGGTGGATTTGCTTGGATCTGTTCGTCGTTCGTCTTCGTTCGTGTGTCTTCAGGTTAGATCCTTTTGATCTACACTCTTCATCTGTGGCAGTTGTTGTTCTGGTGCGTTGGCTCTATGGGGCCTTAACACAACAACTTCCCGACTGTCGACTACAACAATGTTTGCCCAACTCCGGCGAGGGAGGGGCAATGACAGCGGCGCGCCTTCGGCTCGCTTCAGTGCTTGTAGTCGTCGCTAGATGGTCTACGGATCTTGATGTAATTTTTATTATTTCTAGTGTTCGTTGCACCACCATGATTGAAAATGAATAGATTGAAAGTTTTTTCTGAAAAAAAAAGCTAGGATGGTCGTCTTTTACGAAGCAATTGCCATAAGAAAACTTAACTTTGAGGGGAAGGGCAGTCTTCCAAAGGAATTTCACAATAGCCAGCCCCAGCCCAGCCAACAACTACGATAGACGGATTTAACCAAGATTTACGTGAGGATGAAAGGTGCCACGATACCTCATCAGACTCATCGGAGATTTGTGTACCTGCCACCATTACACAGAGAAGATCCTAATTGTTGGCTTCTGTTGGAAAGAAAGAGCACCTAATCAGCTTGGGAACAAGATTAAGGGAAACTTTTACCTTCTTGATGTATGTTGCCCTTGATTGAGCTACATTTCGTTCCTTTTTCTGTGCAGGTTTACAACGTTGTATGCTAATAACCTCACTTTTGCGACAGTCAAGGTACGCATAAAGTGACTGGCTAGTTTGATGTATTGACTCTATTGTTAATTTTCTACTCTATTTGTTTGTCATGCCAAACAAGTGTTTCTTTGTTTGTTTGTTTGTTTGATCAGGGTGGTGGTCAGAGTACAGGCCCAAGGAATGCTTGGCCATGGTCGATAGATGGCTCTCCGGTCGACCTGTCTAACTCGTCTTCTCGCGCGCATCACATGTGCTTCCTCACGATTTTGAAACAGACTGCGGTAAAGGTGGAGCTGGCGATGCGGGCAGCTCGGGCGACGCCCGTGGCGTCCACCGCGCCCCTGCCGCCGGTGACCGCCTCTGGTGGAGGGCGCGTAGGGGGACGGTTTTGGGCACTCGCCGACTCTGACGAAGACGACGAGGAGTGCTCCATCTCGCCGGAACTTTACTCACCGACGCCATCGTCGGTCATCTGTGAAGCGTTCGACCCAGGCTACTCGGAGGACGAAGTGGCTGCGATTGTTGATGGCGTTGTTCCTATCGACGATCCAGCGCGCCAAGGTTTGGGACCAGCGGACAAGATCGAGATCGTCAGGCGCATTATTCATCGACGAACGGCGGCAACGGCGGTCCGGCCGTGGAAGGGTCCGATTCCTAAGGTACTTTTACCAAAACTTACTTTGTCCGATTTCTTAACAGAGAGTCCTTGGAAAGTTGTGAAGAGGAAAAAAGATCGGCGATCGTCGGCGGCGCAGGCGCCGGCGCCGGCGGTCGACAGATCAGGCGAAATCATGGCAGATCGGGTCGCTCGTTTGAATTCCGTGATTTCAGCTTATGGGCCTGTCGTTGAGGGCCCAACCACTTGCGAACTGCTGGCCCAAGGGACTGAATTTCGGAATGGGCCGGGATTAGCTGGGTCTCCGACCCAGGCAAAACCGGTGGCCATCGAGGGGATCGGGCTGGCATCGGATCGGGTGTTTTCCCATGCACGTCCATCGCCTCCATACCGAATCGCTGCTAGGGTTCGCCGCCGCGGTGAAGTTGGTTTTCCTGCTGCCGTCGTTCGTAGAATCCGGCGGGAGAAGTCGTTTTGTCCTGCCGGTCGGGAGGTTGCCGGCGAGGTTGTCATGCCGCCCAAGGCACCGCCTCCGGCCTCTGGTCCGCCGCCGGCGAGGCCGCCCGCGAGGGCTGCGCAGGGTGGTTCTGCTGCGGGTGGGCAGTCTGCGGCTGCGGCTGCAGCGCCAACGCCGGCTGCGACGGCCCCGGCGAGGGCTGCTGGGGCCACAACTGTGGCGACGAATGCCACCAGAGCTGCCGCGTCGCCACCTCATGGGGCCGCGCATCCGCCGACGCAGCGGCCTTGGCCTCGTCAGATGGCGGCCGGCCGAGGAGGTGCAACCGCCGGTGCAGCCGGCCGTGGGACGGGCGCGTTTGCGGGGGACAGTCGCAACCCCCCTAGCGGGCAGTGGGGCGATGATGGCTACGATGCTTATGGACAGGGGCTTCATCGGGGTTCTTCGTCTACCGGTGGTGGGCGAGGTTATGCCTGGACTGATCATGGCAATGCTGGCCGTGGTTTTCAAGGGCCGCCGGGGAACTTCGTTGAGGGTGCGGTTGGCCCGACCCGATTCCGGGGCCGCTTTCGTGGTGGTCGTGGTGGCTACCGGCGCCCTCCGCGTAACCTACCTGGGGCCACGGTTCCAACTGATACTGAGATGTCCACTGATGTTGCGGCTCTTAACCAGGTTGTGGTGGAGACGGCTAGGGCTCTCGCCGATGTGGCGGTACCGATGACTGAGCAACCGGAGGAAACAGGGTCTGACAAAGGTTCAGAGAAGGCCGGAGGTGATAAGCTATCCAAGTGGGCGGCTAAGAAGAAAAAGCTTGTCTGTTTCCGGTGCGGGGAGACGGGTCACTTCATGGTCGATTGTTCTGCTGAGTTATGTGAGATTTGTCGGAAGCCTAATCATGTGGCGGCTGAGTGTCCGCTTCTCCTAGGCCCCAAACCGACACTTAATATTTATGGACTTTGCTGCTCGGAGTTGATGTTTTTTGAGTCTCCATACGTGCCTCCAGTGGCTCCGGTCGTTGAAACCTCCTTCCCTGGGGTGGTTAAGGTGGTCACCGGTCCTCTCACTGAAGCACAGATTATTCAGCAGTTAAGGGAGCTGGCACCGTGGAATTTCAAATGGTCTTTGCTGAAACTGTCGGACAACTCTTACAAAGTTGATTTCCCTTCTAAAGAGGATCAGAAGAGGATTCTTAAGTTTGGGATGAGTCGGGTGACAGGAACTAGCTTTGTGTTACAGTTCGACGAGTGGAAAAAGAAGGAGCCACAGGGCACTCCTCTCACACAGATTTGGGTTCGTTTTTCGGGGGCACCCTCAGAGCCCCTGGATGATTTCTTTGTCACATGGAGCTTGGGGTCTTTGCTTGGTAAGACAGAGCAGGTTGATATGCCCTTCACTCGTGCTCACGGGGTGGCCCGCTTGTTGGTTAGTGTGGCTAACATTCAGTTCTTGCCGGACGTTGTCAGATGGTGCCATGAGGGTATTGCTTATATGCTGAATGTTGAGTATGAGGACCCGGACTTGTTTCAGGATTTTGAGGAGGTGCTTCCCATGGATACCTCCGAGGGAGGAGGCGCTTCTGGAAACCAGGGTGATGATGCACCTAGTGAGGGTGACAGGAGTGCCAAGCCTGCGGATCCGTCTAAGCCAGCGGAGTCGGCTCAGGGGAAATCGCCGGTTTCAGCACCATCCACGATGCTTCAGCTGGGTTCTGTTGGGGCGTTCTCAGCGCCCCCTCGTCTTTGGAGTGATCGTGTTGATTTGGATGATCCGTCCGAGCATGAGCCTCCGGTGATCTCGGAGGCTGTGTGCGTTGATGGCCCGGGACGAGTAGATGTGACGGAGGTGTGCTCTTCTCCGTCGTCACCGGTGCCTCGGCAGGTGGTGACGACTCTCAGGGACGATGCGGTGGACTTGTATGGGAGTGCGGTCAGGACCTCCCCTACTTTGCCAGCACTTTCTTCGGCGGGACTCAAGGCTCGCGCACCTTCTGCTGCTTCCGAGGCGGCTGGTGCCCTGCTGCGAGGGTCGGCTGCGGGGGCGTCATCACCTCGTATGGTCGCCTGTGGGGCTGAGCAGGCCGTGCTCGGCTCACCGGCCCATGTTCTAGGTGGGCTGGGTGCTGCAACAGCAGCTTCGGCCCCCTCACCGGTGAGTGGCCAGGGCGCGGTTCCAGTGCCTGCTGCTGGAGGGTCGCCCGTGGACGGGCGGCCGGTGTCGCCACGGCGGTCTTCCTCACCTCTACCCGTGGCCCGAGACGCCGGTATGGGGGGATGGGCGGGCGGCCCGTCACCTTGCACGGCCTCTCGCGAGGAGGTCATCGCTTTTGGAGGTATCCCGGACTTTGCTGCCCAGGGGGGGCGGATCAGCGGGAGGCTGCAGGAGCAGCCGGACGTCGACGATATTCAGCTTCGGTGTGCATTGAGGGCTGCCAAGTTGCAGAACGTCGAGACCTCCACTGGTATGTCAGTTATTAAGTCAAATTCCATTTTGCATTTTTCTGATAATGAAATCATTCATAATGCAAATCAATTAGGAATTTCACTTGGTAATAATGATCTTCAAGTAGCCAAATCGATTAATGACATTCTTGATTTGGAAGCTGAGCGTGCGGTAGATATGATTCGTCACATAGCTGCGGTTAAACCTATGAATGATTCGGAGATTGATGCGCTTGGGGTGAGGGTTCTAGATGACATGTGTGCCGATCTTGACCCTGCTTGTTTAGACACAGAGGATGATTCCAATCCTCCGCAATCTCTTCACGTAGATGAGCCCTTAGTGGTTGATGCGGAGAAGGAGGGTGGAGATCTGACTTTTGGTCAAACTAAGCCTAAGCGGACATGGAAGCGAAAGGTTTATCCAGTGTCCGCAGTGCGTAGGAGTGCTAGAATCCGTACGGTCAAAAAATTTCATGATGACTTATGAAAGGTATTTTTTGGAATAGCAGAGGTCTTAGAGACTTGGCTAAAAGGAGGTTTCTAGCGGATGCGTCACTTGATTATAATTTAGATTTTATTGCTTTGTCCGAGACTGGAAGAAGCAACTTCACATCTCAGTTTCTTGCAAATCTGTCCGGGGGGGTAGACTTTGATTGGCATTGCCTCCCACCTCGAGGAAGATCTGGCGGGGTCTTACTTGGGGTTAAGTGTGATACGTTGGAAGTCCGGAGTGTAGTCATGGGCGAGTTTGCTGTTAAGTTTAGAGTTAGAACTAAGGCGGATGGGTTTGATTGGGCTTTGGTGGCAGTTTACGGAGCTGCTCAACCAGAGCTCAAACCAGATTTCTTGGCGGATCTGGTGCGCATCTGTGGTAATGAACAACTACCCCTACTAGTGGGCGGGGACTTCAACATTATCAGAAGGCAAGAGGACAAGAATAATGCTAACTTTGACGGTCGATGGCCGTTTATGTTCAATACGATTATCGAAAGTTTGGATCTCAGAGAGATCGAGCTCTCGGGGAGGAAGTTTACTTGGGTGAATTCTTTACCGGTTCCGACCTTTGAGAAGTTGGACCGCGTGTTAGCTAGTGTCGAGTGGGAACAGAAGTTTCCGTTGGTAACAGTGCAAGCTTTGACCCGAGGTGTCTCGGATCATATGCCGTTACTAGTCGACTCTGGGGCTCAAAATTTCGTGGGTAACAAGAACATTTTCTCGTTTGAACTTGCATGGTTTGAGCGAGAAGGGTTCCTCGAGATGGTAGCTAGAGAGTGGGCTAAGGACTCGGGTGGGAGGACGCCTATAGATAGGTGGCAATCCAAGATTCGTCATCTCCGACGGTTCCTTCGTGGATGGGCTAAACACACGCATGGGATTTATAGAGTGGAGAAGGAGAGGCTCCTTCTTCTTATTCAACATTTCGAAGCTAAAGCAGAAATCTCTATCTTGGAGTCCAATGAGTTGGAAATGAAGATAGATGCAGAGATGCAGCTTAAGAAGCTTCTTCGAGAAGAGGAATTGAAGTGGGCATTGCGAGCAAAGGTTCGCAAGATCGTAGAAGGCGAGGATAACACTCAATTCTTTCACTTGATCGCTAATGGGAAACATCGAAAAAAGATAATCTTTCAGCTAGAACAAGATGAGGGGACGATAGTTGGTCAAGACAATCTCAAAGAGTACATCACCAATTATTATAAGCAATTGTTTGGTTCCCCGATAGAAACTTTCGTGTCGATGGATGAGTCTAGGGTTGAGGATGTGCCTCAACTAGAGACTGCCGAGAATGAGCTATTGACCGCTCCGTTCTCGGAGAAAGAGGTGTTTGAGGCGATTACTCAGATGGAGAATAATAAAGCTCCAGGACCGGACGGGTTTCCGGCAGAGTTTTATAAGAGGTGCTGGCCTTTTATCCAGGGAGATTTGATGCCCTTGTTTCAAGAGCTTTTTCAAGGACAGCTTCAATTGTTTAAATTGAATTTTGGGACGATAACTCTACTTCCTAAGAAGACGGAGGCTGTTCGGATTGAGCAGTTTCGACCCATATGTCTGCTAAACGTGAGTTTTAAAATCTTCACCAAGGTAGGGACGAATAGGCTCACACAAATAGCTCATTCAGTAGTTCAGCCATCCCAAACTGCTTTCATGCCGGACAGAAACATCCTGGAAGGGGTTGTGGTTCTGCATGAAACGCCCCATGAGATTCACTCCAAAAAACTTGATGGTGTAGTTTTTAAAGTGGATTTTGAAAAAGCCTATGATAAAGTCAAGTGGCCTTTCCTTCAACAATCGTTGCGTATGAAAGGTTTTCACCCGGCATGGAGAACCCAGGTTGATTCCTTTACACAAAAAGGGAGTGTCGGGATAAAGGTGAATGATGACGTTGGTCACTATTTCCAAACACACAAGGGCCTGCGGCAAGGAGACCCTATGTCACCGATTCTGTTTAACATAGTAGCTGATATGCTCACTATTTTAATAGGTCGGGCAAAGGATGTGGGACAGGTAGGTGGCCTGGTGCCACATCTTGTTGAAGGCGGGCTGTCCATTCTTCAGTATGCTGATGATACAATCATTTTTATGGAGCATGACCTGGCGAAAGCAAGAAACATGAAACTGCTGCTTTGCTTATTTGAACAATTGTCTGGGCTTAAAATCAACTTCCACAAGAGCGAATTGTTTTGCTTTGGAAGAGCCAATGACGAGCGGGAATCATATCAACAATTGTTCGGATGTGAATTGGGTTCTTTACCGTTCTCGTACTTAGGTATACCCATTCATCATCGTAAGCTTTCTAATTTAGAGTGGAAATGTCTTGAGGATCGGTTTGAAAAGAAACTGAGCTGTTGGAAAGGAAAGCTCATGTCATACGGAGGTCGATTAATTTTGATTAATTCGGTCCTAACTAGTATGCCGATGTTTCTATTATCCTTTTTCATAGTTCCAGTCGGAGTTAGGAAAAGGTTAGATTTCTATCGATCTAGATTCTTTTGGCAAATTGATGAGCTTAAACGAAAGTATAGACTTGCGAAGTGGGACATCATCTGCAGACCTAAGGACCAGGGTGGCCTAGGTATAGAAAACCTGGAAGTCAAAAACATATGTCTACTTAGCAAGTGGCTTTTTAAGCTATCATCTGAGACGGAGGCCACTTGGGCTCAAATTTTGCGCAATAAGTACCTATATGCTAAAACTTTGGCCCAGGTGAATGTGAGGCCTTCAGACTCACCTTTCTGGAAGGGTTTGTTGAGAGTTAAGCAACTTTTTTTCAACAGATCTAAATTTATTGTTGGGAATGGCACAACGACGAGGTTTTGGGAGGATACGTGGCTTGGGGACACTCCACTAGCACTCCAATATCCTTCTTTGTATAACATTGTTCAACGTAGAGATGCTTATGTTGCTGATGTTTTACAATCCGTTCCCCTCAATATAAGTTTTAGACGGACGCTTGTTGGAAATCGTTGGGAAGCCTGGCTCCATCTTGTACGACGCCTAATGGATGTCCGGCTATCTCAACAGCCAGATCAGTTGCATTGGAAACTTACTAAGAACGAGATGTTCTCGGTTAAATCAATGTACCTGGATGTCATTAACTCTTCCGTCATCCCTACATCATTACATGTTTGGAAAGTTAAGGTACCCTTACGTATCAAAGTGTTTATGTGGTTTGTACATAAACATGTCATTTTGACAAAGGATAACCTTGCAAAACGTAATTGGGTGGGCTCGTCTCGGTGTAGTTTTTGTGACCATAACGAAACCATTAAGCACCTTTTTCTAGAGTGTCCTTTGGCTAAGATCCTATGGCGGTCGGTCCATATTGCGTTTAATATTAATCAGCCTACCTCGATTAGCATGTTATTTGGAACATGGCTTCACGGGGTAGATTCTGATATTGCAAGGCACATTCGGGTTGGCGTTTGTGCGCTTTTGTGGGCAATATGAAACTGCAGAAATGACTTAGTCTTTAACCGATCAACAAACTTTCACTTTTTGCAGGTCATCTTCAGGGCCACGGCGTTCATCCGTATGTGGTCGCTACTCACTCCGACGGAGGCCAGGGAGCGTTTGGTTACTGCGTCTACCCGATGGGAGATGGTAGCTCGGGATATTTTCAACCGGTTTGGATGGCGGTCATGTAATAGGATAGGCATGTAGTGCTCCTATTCGTTTTGCCAGCCGGTTGTGGCTTTGGGCCTTTATCCTTTTTTCAGCTTTTTATGATGATTGTAATAACTGGGAGACACCTTGATACTGGATTTTTTGATTTAATAATATGAGCCGTATGCATCATTCTTGATGCAGAGGCTGGGGTAATTCCCCTTTTCCAAAAAAAAACATGTGCTTCCTCACTCACATAAGGATTTTCGATTCGGGAAGAATACTATTCTACTGGCTGTAACCTACTACAATTAAGTTTGTCAATGTATAGCGTGACATGATATATATAACATTTGGAATTTATTTTTTAAATATTATTGTTATTTTAACAAAATCGGAAAATGTATGCCCTAATTCGATTTTATCAAGTCTAGCTTTTCAGTCCCCCTTAGGCCGAAAAGGCCTTTTTGGCATTGTTTGGACCGAAGATCGGCGGGCTGGGCTGAAGAGCTGTCTTCAGCGTTAATTGGGCCGACGAGCTGATCTTCGGCCGTGTGGTAGTCTGTAGACCGAAGAGGACTTCGATTTTGGAAAGTCCTATTTGACGTTAACTGCGTCAAACTGTCGGGGATTCGCACAGGCGACCCCCCCCCCCCCCCCCCGAGCGTGAGAACTGGGCCGGCCCACTATCCCATAGCGAGGCAGCCGGTTTTGGGAACCTTCCAGAATGTTTTCTAAACCGGCTTTTTGTTTTTAAACCGGTTTAGCGGTTTTCTTTTGTGATTGTTTTCTCTTTTCTTTTTTTGTTTTTCTGTTTCATTTCATTTTCCGGTTTCTTTTTCTTTGTTTCTTTTTTTATTTCTTTGTTTCCTTTTTTTGTTTCTTTTTCAGGTCCATATTATCTTGTTTGCCTTTTTTTTCAAAATCACAAATTTCAAACATGTTTAACATCTTCCAAAATTGTTCAGTATTTTTAACATTTTTTCAAAAATTAAAATGTTACATGCTTCCAAAAATTGTTCATGTTTTTAAAAAAGTTCAGAATTTTGAAATTTATTCATGTTTTTCAAAAAGTTTGACGTTCCAAATTCTTTTTAATGTTTTCCCAATATTGTTTGTGATTTAAAAATTTATTCATGTTTTAAAAAAACTTTAGAGTTTCAAAATAAAAACCAAGTTTACAAAAAAAATTAGTTAATATTTTGTTATCATTTTTCAAAATTTGTTCGCATGTGTAAAAAATGTTCGTAATTCCAAAATTTGTTTGTGATTTCAAAATTTGTTCGCGTTTTCAAAAGTTTAGAGTTTCAAAAAATATTCATGTTTACAAAATTATTCGTCAATTTTTTGTTCTGATTTTTCAAAATTTGTTCGCATGTTCAGAAATGTTTGTAATTCCAAAATTTGTTCACGTTGAACAAAATTGTTCGCATTTTCCAAAGTACTCATAATTACGAAATTTGTTCACATTTTCAAGAAAGGTCAAAGTATTAAAGAAATATCATGTTTCTCGAAAATTGTTCGCAAGTTTTAAATTTGTTCGTGTTTTCTTGAAAGTTCAGAGTCTCAAATTTTGTTCTCATTTGTTAAAATTTCAAAATGTGTTCCAAAATTTTGAGGTTTTTTCATGTTTTCTAAATTTTGCTCACAATGTTGAAAAATGTTCGTGTTTCAAAATGTATTCAGTTTTTTCAAAAATAAAAAGCGGGTTTGAAATTTTAAAAATCTTTCAAATCTATGGCTATTCCTAGTTCTTAAAGCACCGCGCTACCCAGTAGTCACGAATGCTTGGTTCGTGCATTGGTGTGCTGGTGCGTCTGATAGCATAAGGTTCTGTGTTCGACTCCCAGCTACAGCACTCATTATTGGAATTTTCAATACCCCTGTCCTGCTGTTGGGCCAGCCCAGGTAGCCATCTGTGTGTGCGTCCAGCTGCTATTTGCCGCAAAATGCGGCAGATAGGAGCTCCCTTCGATTTCGCTCAGGCGGAAGAGTGCCGCATAAGAGTGTAGGCGCTCGTAGTGTTCAATGCGCCTCGCTTGATTCTTTGGTAACACATGTGTGGGCAGTGGATGTGTACCGAGGAAGGACACACCGGCCAATGGCATGGGCTACTCCTTCCTTATAGGGTTTATCTCAATTTTTTCGTTTTTCCAATTTAAAGGGCCCATCTCCATCTCCTATTGAGATTCCAAGGCGCATCAAATGTTTGCATGCAATATTTAAAAAGGAACTCATCAATGCATGTAACTTTTCTACTCATCTAGTGGCCAAGCATGCATGCACTGCAATTAATCTAAATTAATGCATCATTTCAATTTGGATAGTTTTGTAAAGTACAAGATACATTCCTCCATTCACCAAGTGCCTTGATTGATGACATTTCAAATTTGAGCCTTATAAACCGGAAAGGAGGGGGTAGCAATCTAAACTAACTATAAATAGTTGAGTGACCATAAATCGTATTTTCAAAGTTTTAGCATCAAATTGAACATCGAGAGTAGTTCTATGACTCCTGTTGATATTACCTCGGGATTAATTGCATCTGTATTGAACATACTATCGTTTTAACCAATAACTATTTTTTTTGCTTAGAGCATCTCCAATAAAAATTATAGATGCAAAAATACCTAAGTTTTGCATCTCCGAGGCTCCAAAACCCCTCTGATGTAGATGCAAAAAAAAAGTCATCTCCGCATTCTGGAGATGTAAAATACAATACCTCACAGTGCAAATTTGCATCTCGGCCGGCTGGAGATGCGAAAAGGGCAGCCGCACGCCAACTGCCAACCGTCGCCGCCCCACGATTCGGCTACCATCCGGCGCTCGATTCGACTACGCAGCCGTCTCCGCTGTCGCCGCAGCCTTCGCCGAAATTTTTACATCTCCCGTTTTCACATATCTAAATTTGCATCTTCTATTGAAGATGCTCTTACAATCAAGCCATGATATTTATGAAATGTTTTTTAGCAACCTGAGGCAATCTTAATTATGCAGGAGGTGATTATTTATAATTGACAACGTAGTACTAGTGTGGTAAGGCGGCCACCACCTCCCTCATGGCGGGGGTCGACATGCTCACCTACTTGGTACGTGCCCATCTTGGTCCTGCGTTTGCCCTTTCTTCCTGCTCGCTTCAAGATCCATTCAAGTGATCAAGTGATAGCATAGCTTCTTTCTTCATTGACCAGGCGAGATTTCTCATTTCATATTATCATCTTGGAGAGTTTTTTTAGTGAAATTGAAAATTGGATATTTGGTTAATTCTTTAAGCAAATTTCATGCATTACCTCACCGCCAGTTATTTTTTCTGGTTCCGTCGATGACTAATTGTCGACGCTCGACAGGTAGTTAATCTCCAGTCGCTGGCAGATCACTCCTGTGGTAGTTAACCTTTATCCTCTTCTCCATTTTCGTGGAAGATTTATTTTTCTCGGTTCCTTTTTAACGGTGGCTGCAATTATTACGGTCCGCTATACTCGTTGACATGTTGGGCTCAGGAAAAGCAACGCCGAGGCTGCTTCAGCTGTATACTCCGTTCATCGTGGTTGCTGTAATTGCAGTTTTGCGTGGTCTCTGCTCATGCTCAGCCCCGTTAACTGCTACAACATCGGTTGCATCTTCAGCTCAGAAGAAGAAAGCCTAGATTGAGTTTGTGTTTGTCATATTTCAAGAAGAAAGTAATCATGTTTCACTCGATGTAAATGTACAAGTACTTGTTAAAGTACTGATGCATCTTTCCTTCCATTATTAAGCATTAGCACCGTAAAATATCACCCTCTGTCACGACGGCCACACGACGACGCCTGCAGCGACCTCGCACCACCACCATCAACAGCGCGAAGGGATGCCATGGTCCATTGAGGGCCCGCATGACAGTGTCTGATTTAGTGGGCCTGTCGGGCTCGGGCAACCACCAACGACTCATGCATGCACAACACCGTTGCAAGGATGTATTTGGTACATTAAAAAAAGGATGTGTGTTTTTTTTTTTACAAAAAGGATCGGAGTTATTATAAAAGTTCATGGGAAGTACAAAGCATCTCAAACACTGTAAAAATTCGATCAAGATTCCAAGACCATCGATGTGACTGCACAGCTCAAACATTGGATACAAAATGTAGGGACGGGATGGAACCCGAACGCCGCACACTTTGAATTTTGGCAAAATCACCTCATGTAAGTACAGAAATAGCCATAACGTTTCTCTAACATGTGCTGCCCCAAGCTTCAACGAACACGAACAGATAAGGCTATGGAGCTCTGGCGGCGGACGTCGCCATGCGCTACGCTGCGGCCTCATTGTGAACATGGGGAGGTAGGATGGAGGCATGAGTTAGTCAGACCGAGAAACACGTCCAACAACTTTGGAGTATAAGCTTTCCATTCTAAGATGGTTAGCTGCCTATCACAAATAGGGAGGCCCAGTTAGATGATAGGGAATGCGGCTTACAATTGAGAACAGTGGCCATGTACTCATCCTCATCCATTGACATCCCCATGGCAACCATCTCGCATTTGTGAAAGTTTATCTTGAGACTTGATATCGCCTCGAAGCAAAGCAACATCAGCTTAATTGGGCCGATGTTGTGTTGGTTCGGTTCAAATAGCAACACCATACCGTCCACATAGTGCAACTTCGATACCCCAGGTATAAGATGGGCCACAACACCCTTTATGCGACCCACCGCCTTAGCTTTGTCAAGCATGGTCGAAAGAGTGCCAGCGACGAAGTTAAAGAGGAGCGGGGACAGCGGGTCACCTTGCCGAAACCCTATTTTGTTTTGGAAGAAGTGACCAACATCGTCGTTAATCGAAATGATTGTCTGCCCTGAGACCAGCTGCAAAACACGATGAACCCAACCAGCCTCGAACGTCTTTCTTTTTTTCTGGAGAAACTTCCAATCTACTCCCTCCGTTCCATATAGTCTTTTTAGACATTTTAAATGGACTACAACATACGGATGTATATAAACATATTTTAGAGTATAGATTCACTCATTTTGCTCCGCATGTAGTCACTTGTTGAAATCTCTAGTAAGACTTATATTTGAAAATGGAGGAGCACTATTCATCATCTATCATGGGTTCACGGCAGTACATTTCAAAGAAAATCGATCGTAGGAGCAAAACAGTCCGCAAAGAAAATCCTCTCTACAGTTGCTGCTCCACTCCGCGTCCCTCTCTATCGTAATCTCAACGTCCACCTCCACCTCGCAGACACAGTTTCTTTCTGTCATCATACTCGTACGCCACATACAGAGCAGCTCCTCTGTAGAAAAACAGGAACAGAGTGGTCCTCCACGGCTCCGCTCCGCTCCCTCCGGCGGCACCACAACAAACCAATGGGCGCCGTCTCCGCGACGGCGGACGTCGTGGTGGCGCTCTTCTCGCTGATCATGGCGGTGGCGGCCCCGCTGTTCGACTCCCAGATCGTGCTCCCGCGCGGCCTCCACCCGGCGCCGCTCGTGGACATCCACCGCTGGTTCACCGTCGCGTTCGGCCACTACCTCGTCGCCGACCCGCCGCCTTTCTTCCTCGGCATCGTCTGGCTCGACCTCGCCTTCCTGTGGCCCGTCTGCGTCGCCAACCTCTACGGCATCCTCGCGCGCCGCCGCTGGTCGGCGGCCACCTCGCTCATGGCGGGCGTCTACATGCTCACCTACTTGGTACGTGCCCGTCTTCGCCCTGCGTTTGCCCCTTTCTTCTTGCTTGCTTCAAGATCCATTCGAGTGATCAAGTGATAGCTAGCTTCTTTCGTCGTTGACCAAGCGTGAAACATTTGATAATATTATCTTAGATTGCTGCGCTGTCCTGCTGGTGGAAATTTGTGGAGGAAGTTTTTTTAGTGAACTTGAGGATAGAGATTTGATAATTCAAAATTTCAAAAAATAAAAAATTCCTCGAGGAAATTTCTTCACCAATTATATTTTTTCGTTTGGTTCTGTCAACACTCGACAGGTAGTTAATCTCCAGTCGCCGGCCTATCACTCCTGTGGTACTTAACCTTTATCCTCTTCTCCGTTTTCATGGTTTTTTTTTTTTTTTTGCTCGCTTCGTTTCTAACGGTGATTGCAATTGTTTCAGTCCGCGATACTCGGCGACATGTTGGGCTCAGGGAAAACAACGCCGAGGCTGCTACAGCTGTATATTCCGTTCATCGTGGTTGCTGTAATTGCCGTTTTGCGTGGTCTCTGCTCATGCTCAGCGCCGTTAACTGCTGCAACATCGGCTGCATCTTCAGCTCAGAAGAAGAAAGCCTAGATTGAATTTGTGTTCGTCATATTATTATTTTTGACCCGCATGTTTCAAGAAGAAAATAGTCAAGTTCCACTCGATGTAAACGTATAAGTACTTGTTCAATGACCGATGTATCTTTTCTTCCATTATTAAGCATTAGCAGGACAAAGTGTCTCCTGAGGAGAATGCTAGATTAGAGGCCAAGTTCTCAGAAGAGGAGATTAAAAATGCTGTGTTTGGGTCATACTCAGATGGGGCCCCTGGTCCTGATGGGATACCCTTTATGTTCTATCAAAGCTCTTGGGAATTGGTTAAATATGATCTTATTGAGATGTTTAATGCTTGGTTTAATGGTAGACTGGACCTTTTTAGACTTAATTTTGCCATGATTACATTGATTCCTAAAGAGAATGAGGCTAAGACTATGAACAAATTTAGACCTATTAGTCTCCTTAATTGTGTGTGCAAGATTTTTACTAAGGTTCTTACTAATAGGCTTGCTGGGTTGATTGGTAGGTTGATTTCTAACTTCCAATCTGCCTTTGTGAGGGGGAGATATATTTTAGAGAGTGTGGTGTCTGCCCATGAAGTAGTGCATGCAGTGCATTCCACTGGTAGACAGGGTTTAGTGTTTAAAATAGACTATGAAAAGGCCTATGATAAAGTTAACCTGAATTTCCTTTATGAGATGTTGGCTCTGAGAGGATTTGGGTCTAAGTGGATTGGTTGGATTAAGAGTATTACTCAAGGAGGCTCTGTTGGAGTCAAATTAAATGGGGAGGAAAGTGACTTCTTCCTCACTGGTAAAGATTTGAGGCAGGGGGACCCTGTAGCTCTTTTACTTTTTAACTTGGTGGTAGATGTGTTCTCTAGGATGTTAATCAAAGGATCCCACTCAGGCTTGATTAGGGGCTTGTGCCCTGAGTTGGCTCCTGGGGGGGGGGGGAGGGGGGGGGGGGGGTCTTGTGTTTGCAATATGCTGATGACACATTATTGTTTCTAGAAAAGGATAGTAGAGTAGCCTTAAATCTTAAATGGATTCTTACCTGTTTTGAACAGGTGTCTGGTATGAGAATCAACTACCACAAGAGTGCTTTAGTTCCCATAAATGTTGCTCCACAGGAGTTGGATGAGTTTGTAGACATTTTCCAATGTGTGGTGGGATCCTTCCCTATCAAGTATCTAGGCATCCCATTACACTATGACAAATTAAGCAGGGAGGACCTGCAATACCTGATTGATAAGATTCTGGCAAGAATAGCAGGGTGGAGAGGAAAGCTGTTGTCATATTTAGGGAGGATTATTCTTATTAAAACCTGCTTAGCTAGCATCCCTATCTATCTCCTGTCTTTTTTCAAATTCCCTAAGTGGGCTCTTAATTTGATTAATTCCCATATGGCCAATTGTCTATGGAGTGACACTGATGGTGCTCATAAAATTCATTTGGCTAACTGGCCTTCCATTTGCATGAAAAAAGAGTTTGGGGGTATGGGGTTCCAAACCTCCAAGATATGAACCTCTGCCTGATTGGATCTTGGGTTAAGAGATACATTGCTGGAGAGGGTTCTTTGTGGAGGAGAATTGTAGGTAACAAATATAATACTAAAAGCCCCAACATCCTTTGCTGTAGAGATCCACACCCCTCCCAGTTTTGGAAAGGGTTGATGTGGGCATTGCAGGCTGTGAAAGTGGGGTACAAGTGGCAAGTGGGTGATGGTAGGTTGATTAGATTCTGGGAGGATACCTGGTATGGTAACACTCCCTTAGCTACCCAATACTGGGACTTGTATGTCTTGGTGAATGAAAAAAACAAAACCATTGCAGAGATCTGGGATGGCCAGGAGCTCAAATGCACCTTCAGGAGGACCTTCTCAGATGAGCTGATGTCACAATGGTTTGAATTGGTTGAAATTTTGTCACTGACTGTTTTCTCCCAGGAGGCTGACTCTTTGATCTGGAAATATGAGTCAAAAGGGGTTTATTCTTCTAGATCTCTGTATGCCATTGTGAATTTCAGGGGTGTGCAACCTGTTTACCTCCCTGCTGTTTGGAGTGTGAAAGTTCCACCCAGGGTGCAAGGCTACCTATGGCTCTTTTCACAGAATAAAATCATGACTTGTGATAATCTTAGGAAGAGAGGCATAGTGAAGCCATTGGAGTGTGTTTTTTGCAAGGAGATTGAATCTGTTCGTCATTTGCTTTTTGAATGTGTGGTAGCTAGGCTAGTTTGGGCTGAGGTTAATACTGTCTTCAACATTTCTGTGGTTGGTTTTGAATCTGTGGCTAAATACTGGCTGTGCGCCAAAAAATGCAAGCAACTAAATGTTGTGAGCTCTGCTGTACTGTGGGGATTCTGGAATTTTAGGAATTCTGTAGTGTTTAATAGGTGCTCTTGGATTTCTATGAAACAGGTTCTGGGGCTAGTTTACCGCTATCTGAGGGACTGGACCAAGCTGTTCTAAGATGTCCAAGGGGGGGGGGGGGGAATGCAAGAGTTTCAAGATCTGATCTGGAGAACCCTGAGAAATCCATTGATGCTAGAACCAGGCTGAGCTGCCGCAAGTGGTTTGAAGACCAAATCGTTGATGCTGGGCTCTGGAAAAAGGCAGTTGGAAATGCTGCACACGGAGGAAGGGCCACGCTGGAGTACCAACTACAGCACCCAGAGGAAGCCGACAGCATCCATGTGGTCAGCATCGGTGGGGAGGGGGGTCTCTCTATCTAGGTCAGCCTAGAGTGTGTTCGCCTCATGTTTGGAGTGGTTTGAGTGTAAGGTTGGTGGTCGAGAGTAAGTAATGTTGATGTCTGTTTGCAGAATGCTTCGGTAGTTTTTGTTTCAAAGTCTGTTTTGGGAGGTAGATCTCCTCCTGAGACTATTCTGGCTGTAGACTGTTCTCTGTATGGGTGTTTCGGGTCTGTAAGGTACTGCTATGCTATGGTTTCTTTCTATATGAAATGGAGCCGGGGGTGATCCCCTGTTTATCGAAAAAAAGTCATCCCCCGTCGCGACGGCCACATGACGCCTGCAGCTACCTCGCGTCACCACCATCAGCAGCGCGAAGCGATGCCATGGCGCATCGAGGGCCCGCATATGACAATGTCTGAAAGGGTGAGGCTGTCGGGCTCGGGCGTGCAGGCCACCAACGACTCATGCATGCACAACACCGTGGCAAGGATATGTTTGGTACATCTAAGAGAAAAGTATGCTTTTGGTCCCTCAAGTTTTCCAAAAGTATAGACTTGGTCCCTCAAGATTTTTGGTATACATTTGGTCCTTCAAGTCTCAAAACTAGATAAGTTTGGTCCAAAACCAGATTTAAAGCACGTTACCCGGTTTTATCATGTTTGATTGGTTTTGACCACGTTGACCAGGTTTTACTGATGAACAGTACATTAAAAAAAATTAAATTTTGTGGCAACCAAGATGCTTGGGTGCGTTAGGTACCTGAAATTTGTGTGTTGTTTTGACATTTGAGGAGTTCGTGGTCAAAAACAATTTTTGACTCACAAAAATAAGCCAAAGTTTGTTCTTTTTTGCTAGGGCTCCTTGGATGTTATTTGACCACAAAAATTTACACGCACCGAGCGCACCCAAGCATGTTGGTTGTCACAAAATTTTAGTTTTTTTTAATTTTGTTTGCTACTTTTTTGAATTTACCGTTCATCGATCAAACCTGGTCAACCCAGTCAAACATGGTCAAACCCGGTCAACATGCTCAAAATATAGTTTTGGACCAAACTTATCCAGTTTTGACACTTGAAGGACCAAACGTATTCCAAAAAATCTTAAGGGACCAATTCTATACTTTTAGGGAACTTGACGGACCAAAAACATAATTTTCTCTACATCTAAAAAAGGAGGACGTGTATTTTTTTAAAGGATTGGAATTATTGTAAAAGTTCACTGGATGTACAAAGCATCTCAAACATAAAAAAAAACTTGCATCAAGATTCCGAGACTACCGATGTGTTTGGTAGCATTATCAACCTAGTATATATGTTATCTTGAGAAAGGCGTTTTGGAGGCCGAGCTCCATGAAGGCCTTTATTTTTGAAAAATTCAAATTCAAATTTTTATGGTTCAAAAAATTCTGAAAAAATATGCATATATGTAAGGATGTAACTCACACGTGTGTAAAAATTCATGATGAAATACCTTGAGTTGTGATCTGTACAAAAAAGACAAATTCATGATCTAGGAGGATGAATGGTATCATGTGTCAAATAGCCCGAGATTTATCTTTTTTGCACAGCCCTCATTTCAATGTATTTTGAATTGAAAATTTAAACACATGTGTTTTATGCCTTCATGTATATCTGTAATTTTTTCAGAATTTTTTGAAATGTAAAAATATGAATTTCTATTCAAATTTGAATTTGGAGGCCTCACCGGAGCCCGAGCTCCAAAAGGGATTTCTGTGTTATCTCGCAAAAAAAAACCTAGTATATTTTATCTCGCAAAAAAACCTATTCAATCCGTTCGAAATTACTTGTTGCGGAAATGGATGTATCTAAAAAATACGTCTAGATACATCCATTTCCGAGACAAGTAATTCCGAACGGAGGAAATAGTATATATGTTCTCCTAGACATATTGGGCATAGAAATGTTACGTACATGCAACTGTTGTACCCCTTGGCTCTCATGTACGAGGGCACCCTAATCGCTGGGGTTTCTCGTGTCTATCTCGTCTTCTATGGTCTTAGGGCCATGAAAGCATGGTGGATCCCGGCTCTTGCCGGCGGGAGGGCTTCGTTTTCATATGGTTTTTTGAGTTCTGTTAGGGTTTCTGTCCTGCTTAGAGAGGCGAGGCGGCGGCGGCTCTCTGAAGATGGAATAAGGTCCTCCCTGCCTAGCCTTCGTCCTGGTGGTGTTTCTAGTATCATCGGAGGGCGTATGGAGGTTTATCTCCATTGGATCTCGCGGGATCCGGTCGACGTTTGTCTTCGATGGATCCACGTGGATCCGATCTTCGTTCGTTTGTATTCATGTGTCTACAGGTTGGATCCTTCTGATGTACACATCTCTTCATCAGCGGTGGTTGCTATCCTGGTGCGCTGGTCTATGGGGCTTTTGCATGACGACTCCCCAACGGTCTACTACAACAAGGTTTGCCCGGCTCTGATGAGGGAGGGGCAATGATGGCAGCCTGCCTTGGGCTCGTTCCAGTACTTGTAGTCGTTGCTAGGTGGTCTACGGACATGAATCTATTTTTTACTTCTGATGTTCTTTGTACTACCTTAACAATTGATGAATAGATTGAAAGTTTTCCTCGCAATAAATAAATAAAAATACATGCAACTGTTTAATAGCAGTGTATGCGTTGAGACAAGCCGAGCTGAGGTAAGGATGGCAATTTTACCCACGGGTACGGTTACCCGCATGGGCAGGGTATGAGCACACTTTTATACTCATGGGTAGTACCCATATCCTACCCGTTAAGTCATGGGTAGGGTATGGATATAATCTTGTACCCGCGGTTATACCCATACCCTGCTTGTTTATGAACTAATGTTAAGTTGCCGTCAGTTAGTTATTAATTTGTCCTCTGACTTGACTCCCATTGAATTAAGAGTATGTTGTGATTTCTAAATTTTGATATATGCCATTGACTCATCTGCCTGTTATTGAGCTGAGATAATTGATTTTTTTTTCTGTCAAATGTGCTATCAATGAGCGTAAAATTGTGAACAACTTGTATACTATTTGTTTTACCCACTGGGTACCCAATTGGTACGGGTACCCGTCAGGTATGGGTATGAGTGAACTTTCATACCCATGGGTACGTGTACGGATAGAATTTTATACCCACTGGCTATATAGGTATGGGTATGGTATTGCTCTACCATGCCCATACCCTACCTATTGTCATCCTTAAGCTGAGACATTTGTTTGGTAGCCCGTATGTGATTAGACATGCTAAACTAAAACTATGTTTGGTAGAATGTATCTTAGCAAGATGTGGTTACCTTTCTTTTAAGGTGGCGAGGACACCACGAGAGTGACAAATGGACAATTTTTTTTGCCAATCATGATAAATAAAAGGTGGGTTCATATTTTCACTATATACGTAAGTATATATAATGAAATTTCAACATGGGTGTATTTGGGCTAAACTCAACATAGTTGAGGATGCCATATGCAACTATCGAACAACAAAAAGTGGATCTAATAGGAAACATGCAGGCAACTGAACACGCTCTAAATGTGTGTAGGGCTACAAAAGTCTAAACGTGTAGACTAGGCTCGGCTTAACATATACTAAAATTTGAGCGATGTCAAACGAAGTGAATCTCAAGATCGAGTTGTAGAAAATTGCTCGTGCTTTGCTTATAACGATCTCGAGCCAGTTCTGAGCTAAATAAGAAGATTCTTTCAATAATACAAGTCACATTTTTAAGCAAGACATACCACAACACGACATAAGAACCCACTACAAATATAATCCAATCAAAACAATTATAATATAAATTATTTCAATCTAGTTTGACTTATTCTCTCTCAATTGAAGACGAGTATTTAATAGACTGATACTTAGTAGCAAGAGTTTGTGGATGAACTAACAAAAGAAGAAAATGAAGGTCTGTTTTCTTTCAAACTTTTGTCAAATATAAATGATATTACGAAAAAGGATTTCCCTCCGCTTTTATATTATAAAGCAACGAACCAAGCATCCAACATAACTGTACAGAGTACAATCAAGTCAAAGTCGCGCTGGAGGCACAACAAGACAAGCCCCAAACAAAGCTAAAAAAAGCTAATCCGGCTCGGGAGGTGGTGGTGGTGGTGGCGGAGGAGGCACAAATGCCGACGCCAAAGAACGAAGACCAGCTATGATGAAGTCGATGGGGTTCCGGTCTCTCCGCTTGTTAAGCGGTCTCCAAAGCTGTAAGAAGCCACACATTTTGTAGATCGCATTAGTCACACGGCAAAGAATCACGCGTTCAATGACTAGTTTATTACGGTTACACCAGAGGCTCCACGCGAGGGTACGCAAAGCCACCCACATGGGGGGCGACTAGGACTAGGGAGCCTAAGAACCTCCCCAAATAAGTCCGGGAGGTTGTCATGGCACCAATTGCCACCAACCACCTCCCGGAAGCAGCTCCATAGGAACTGCGCCGCAGGGCACCGAAAGAAGATGTGGTTGCAATCTTTCGGTACCAAACAAATGGGGCAGAGGCCATCCCCAGGGCCATTACGTTTGCAGACCTCCGTACCCGAAGGTAGGCGGCCGCGAACCCATTGCCAGAGGAATATGCGGATTTTCAAGGGGAGTTTGATTTCCCAAAGCACCGATAGTTCCACCGGGCCAAGCATGGGGATAATCGCCTGATATAAGGATCTAGTCGAGAATCTGCCACTTGACTCGAGATGCCAAGATAGCGAATCAGGTTCCAAGGAGGGAGGGTGGAGGGCAATACACGCAAGCAATTCATCCCATTGCACAAGTTCCACCACCCCGAAGGTACGGCGGAAGGTAATAGCGCCTAGGTCAGCTAAGGCCGCAGCCACAGAGAGCTATGGGCGGACGCCGATCGCGAACAGCGCATGAAAGCACTCCGCAAAGGGACGGGACCCTGCCCATCGATCTAGCCAGAACAGGGTGCCGGATCCGATACCTACTTTAATGGAGGTCCCAATGCGCAAAACCGACATCAGACGGATCACCGATGCCAGAATTGGGACCCACCAGTCCTAGGAGCGAATGCGAGTGGCTGCTTGCGAAGGTACTTCGCGCAGATAATCTCAAGCCACAGGCCGCCCTCAGCGGTTTGAATCTGCCAAAGCCATTTGGAGAGGAGGGCAATATTCATCCGCTTGGACGAAATAACCCCAAGGCCTCCTTGGTCTTTAGGTTTACAGATCTCAAACCACTTTACCATGTGGTATCTCTATTTATTGTTCTCTCCAGCCTAGAAGAATCTGGAGAGGAGTTTGGTGACCTCATGATGAAAGGATTCATGCAGACTATAGAATCCCATGACATACATCAATAGGATAATAAGGGAGGAGTTCATCAGAATCACTCGAGCGACTTTAGATAGCCATCTCCTCTGCCAGGGCTCCATCCTAGGCTGGAGCTTGGCGGTTATTGGACGAAAGTCCTTCTCTAGCAAACGTGTGTCACTAAGTGGCATGCCAAGGTAGGTGGTCGGGAATGTTCCCAAATGACAATTCAAGCGGTTGGCGATTCGCTGAGCTTCCGGCTGGGAGTAACCCAGGACCATCACCTCACTCTTGGCGAAGTTAATTGTGAGGCCCGACATTTCCTGGAAGCAAAGGAGGAGGAACTTGAGGTTCTGAATATCCTCATCGGATCCTTCCACCATCATAATGGTGTCGTTAGCATACTGGAGGTGGGTCAGACCTCCATTGGCCTCTAGATGGGGGAAAATCCCCCTAATATGGCCGGCGCGCTTGGCCAAGTCAAGGATCGAGGCGAGGGCATCAACCACAAGGTTGAATAGAAATGGGGATATCGGGTCTCCCTGTCGGACCCCTTGGCCCGTCAAGAAGTATGGTCCAACCTCCCCATTTATGTTTACCTCTATCTACCACTCGTGACCAACTGCATCACGCGAGCAACCCAATGGTGATCAAATCCATGTTTGAGCAACACTTCCCGAAGGAAGGACCAGTGGACGGTGTCATAAGCTTTATGGAAGTCAATCTTGAAGAACACCGCGCAGATGTGTTTGGTCTTAACCTCATGGATCACCTCATGAAGGGCGAGGATCCCGTCGAGAATATATCTGCCTTTCATGAAGGCCGATTGGTTCGGATGATGAATCTAAGGAGCGATTAAGGCCGCCCTAGTGGCATAACCTTTCGCCCAAATCCTAAATATCACATTAAGGACTATGATAGGGCAAAACTGCCTAATATCTGCCGCACCTGGTACCTTGGGGATCAGGGAGATGATCCCATAGTTAAGTCGGGACATGTCCAATGTTCCCCTAGAGAACTCACGGAATAGTTCAAGGATGATCTCCTTGACCATTGGCCAAAAAGCCTGAAAAAACGGACAAGTAATCCATGGGGGCCAGGTGCCAAGGCCGGATTCATGGCTTTGACAAAGGCCTCAACTTCCGCTGCATCAAATGGGGCGAGCAAGGCTGCATTTTCTTCCGGGGAGATCTGTTGTTCGGGTGACCAAATATGGTTAGCAAGGGCGACACCACTCCGAGGTCGCCCCTGAAATAGCGACTTATAAAAGTCGTCGACCACCAAGCGGATTGCCTGGGGGTCCTAGAACAGCTGCTCCCCTCCCATAAGAGGGGAATGGAGCAGCGTCGCCTATGGCCATTAGCGATGGCCTAGAAGTAAGCAGTGTTGGCGTCCCCAAAGAGCGCAGTTCATAGAGCCACGCTGACGCCAGAATTCCTCCTCCTTGGAGTAGATCTCCATGAGAGAGTCTTCCAAATTGTACCTATGAGCCCATTCCTTCGTGGAAATCCCGGCAGTGTCTGCACGGAGGTCCAGGGCCCGGATCTCCTCGAGGAGGGAGGCCTTCTGGACCCGAAGATCCCGCCCTATATTAGCACCCCCAACCTTTCATGAACTGCATGGAGCGATTGGACAGATGATGCCACTCGTCCAGGATCGACATCTGCCTATGGGGCTGGGCCCGCGCCGAGACCCAGTGAGCCTGGACGGCAGCCACAAAGCCTGGCTGCCAGAGCCAGAAAGCCTCTAAACAGAACCGCGGAGGTGGACGATGCCTCTCATCCCTAGATGACAAGAGAAGGGGGATGCTACCTCTTGAGCATGCGTTGGTTTTCCCATGAAGAGGAAAGGGTGATGTAGCAAAGTAGCGTAAGTATTTCCCTCAGTTTTTTAGAACCAAGGTATCAATCCGGTAGGAGGCTACACGCAAATCCCTCGTACCTGCAAAAACAAATAAGAACCTTGCAACCAACGCGATAAAGGGGTTGTAAATCCTTCACAGCCACTTGCAAAAGTGAGATCGGATAGAGATAATAAGATAAATATTTTTGGTATTTTTATGATATAGATTGGAAAGTAAAGATTGCAACATAAAATAGATCGGAAACTTATATGATGGAAAATAGATCCGGGGGGCATAGGTTTCACTAGTGGCTTCTCTCAAGATAGCATAAGTATTACGGTGGGTGAACAAATTACTGTCGAGCAATTGATAGAAAAGTGCATAGTTATGAGAATATCTAGGCATGATCATGTATATAGGCATCACGTCCGTGACAAGTAGATCGAAACGATTTTGCATCTACTACTATTACTCCACACATTGACCGCTATCCATCATGCATCTAGAGTATTAAGTTCATAAGAACAGAGTAACGCATTAGGTAAGATGACATGATGTAGAGGGATAAACTCAAGCAATATTATATAAACCCCATCTTTTTATCCTCGATGGAAACAATACAATATGTGCCTTGCTGCCCCTACTGTCACTAGGAAAGGACACCGCAAGATTAAACCCAAAGCTAAGCACTTCTCCCATTGCAAGAAAGATCAATCTAGTAGGCCAAAACAAACTGATAATTCAAAGAGACTTGCAAAGATAACAAATCATACATAAAAGAATTCAGAGGAGATTCAAATATTGTTCATAGTTAATCTTGATCATAAACCCACAATTCATCGGATCTCGACAAACACACCGCAAAAAGAATTACATCAAATAGATCTCCAAGAAGATCGAGGGGAACTTTTTATTGAGATCCAAAGAGAGAGAAGAAGCCATCTAGCTAATAACTATGGCCCAGAAGGTCTGTGGTAAACTACTCACACTTCATCGGAGATGCTATGGTGTTGATGTAGAAGCCCTCCGTGATCGATTCCCCCTCCGGTGAAGCGCCGGAAAAGGCCCCAAGATGGGATCTCACGGGTACAAAAGGTTGCGGCGGTGGAAATAGGGTTTCGTGGTGCTCCTGGATGTTTTCAGGGTATATGAGTACATATAGGTGAAAGAAGTCAGTCAGGGGAGCCACGAGGGGCCCACGAGGGTGGGGGGCACGCCTACTCCCTAGCCGCGCCCTCCTGCCTCGTGGCCTCCTCGTTTCTTTCTTGACGTCCACTCCAAGTCTCCCGGATTGCGTTTGTTCCAAAAATAACTCTCCCGAAGGTTTCATTCTGTTTGGACTCCGTTTGATATTCCTTTTTCGCGAAACACTAAAATAGGCAAAAAAATAGCAATTTGGACTGGGCCTCCGGTTAATAGGTTAGTCCCAAAAATAATATAAAAGTGTATAATAAAGCCCATTAAACATCCAAAGCGGATAATATAATAGCATAGAACAATCAAAAATTATAGATACATTGCAGACGTATCAAGCATCCCCAAGCTTAATTCATGCTCGTCCTCGAGTAGGTAAATGATAAAAACAGAATTTTTGATGTGGAATGCTACCTAGCATAATTCTCAATGTAATTTTCTTTATTGTGGCATGAATGTTCAGATCCAAAAGATTCAAGATAACAGTTTAATATTGACATAAAAATAGTAATACTTCAAGCATGCTAACCAACCAGTTTATGTCTTATCAAAATAACATAGCCAAAGAAAGCTTATCCCTACAAAATCGTATAATTTGGCCATGCTTCATTTTCGTCACACTAAATGCTCCCATCATACACAACCCCAGTTTCAGCCAAGCAATTGTTTCATAATTTTTAACGTGCTTCAGCTTTTTCAACCCTCACGCAATACATGAGCGTAAGCCATGGACATAGCACTATGGATGGAGTAGAGTATGATGATAGGGATTATGTGAGAAAACAAAAAAGGAGAAAGTCTCACATTGACGCTAGTATATGAAAGTGACAAAGTAATAAACTCTCTATCAGGAAAAAGGATAGTAACATTGTCCATTCTCTCTTTTTCTCTCATTTTTTTATTTGGGCTTCTTTGGCCTATTTTTTATTTGGGCTTCTTTGGCCTCTTTTATTTTTTATAAAGTCCGGAGACTCATCCTGACTTGTGGGGGAATCATTGCTTCCATCATCCTTTCCTCACGTGGGACACTGCTCTAATAATGGAAATCATCACACTTCTATTTATTTACAACTCAAGAATTACAACTAAATGCTTAGGACAAAATATGACTCTATGTGAATGCCTCTGGCGGTGTACCGGGATATGCAATGAATCAAGAGCGACATGTATGAAAGAATTATAAAGGTGGCTTTGCCACAAATATGATGTCAACTACATGATCATGCAAGGCAATATGACAATGATGGAGTGTGTCATAATAAACGGAACGTTGGAAAGTTGCATGGCAATATATCTCGGAACGGCTATAGAAATGCCATAATAGGTAGGTATGGTGGCTGTTTTGAGGAAGATATAAGGAAGTTTATGTGTGATAGAGTGTATTGTATCACGGGGTTTGGATGCACCGGCGAAGTTTGCACCAACTCTCAAGGTGAGAAACGGCAATGCACGGTACCGTAAAGGCTAGCAAATTGCGGAAGGGTAAGAGTGTGTATAATCCATGGACTCACATTAGTCATAAAGAACTCATATACTTATTGCAAAAGTTTATTAGCCCTCGAAGCAAAGTACTACTACGCATACTCCTAGGGTAAGGGTTGGTAAAAGTTAACCATCGCGCGATCCCGACCTCCACTCATAAGGAAGGCAATCAAAGAACACCCCATGCTTCAAATTTGTCACACAACGTTCACCATACGTGCATGCTACGGGACTTGCCAACTTTAACACAAGTATTTATCAATTTCATAATTATCCAACTAGCATGACTCTAACATTACCACCTTTATATCTCAAAACAATTATCAAGTATCAAATTTATTATAGTGTTCAATGCACTTTATATGATAGTTTTTATTATACCTATCTTGGATGCTCATCATTTTAAGACTAAAATTTTAACCAAAGCAAATTACCATCTTGTTCCAGAAGACTCTGAAAATAATATAAGTGAAGCATGAGAGATCAATAATTTCTATAAAATAAAACCACGGCCGTGCTCTAAAAAGATATAAGTGAAGCACTAGAGCAAAATTGCCTAACTCAAAAGATATAAGTGAAGCACATAGAGTATTCTAATAAATTCCAATTCATGTGTGTCCCTCCCAAAAGGTGTGTACAACAAGGATGATTGTGTTAAACTAAAAAGCAAAGACTCAAATAATACAATACACTCCAAGCAAAACACATATCATGTGGTGAATAAAAATATAGCATCAAGTAAAGTTACCGATGGACGAAGACGAAAGAGGGGATGCCTTCCGGGGCATCCCCAAGCTTAGGCTTTTGGTTGTCCTTGAATTTTACCTTGGAGTGCATTGGGCATCCCCAAGATTAGGCTCTTTCCACTATTTATTCCATAATCCATCAAATCTTTACCCAAAAACTTGAAAACTTCACAACACAAAACTCAACAGAAAATCTCATGAGCTCCGTTAGTGCAAGAAAACAAACCACCACTTTAAGTTACTATAATGAACTCATTCTTTATTTATATTGGTGTTAAACCTACTGTATTCCAACTTATCTATGGTTCATACCTCCGATACTAGCCATAGATTCATCAAAATAAGCAAACAACACATGAAAAACAGAATCTGTCAAAAACAGAACAGTCTGTAGCAATCTGTAACTCTTGAATACTTATGGAACCCCACAAATTCTAGCAAATTAGGAAGTTCTAGGTAATTTATCTATTAATCTTATTCAAAAATAATCAACTAAAAATCACGTTTCTGTGATTTATGAAAATTATTCTCGTGCGCAGAAAAGTTTCTGTTTTTCAGCAAGATCAAATTAACTAACACCGTAGGATATCCTAAAGGTTTTACTTGGCACAAACACTAATTAAAACACAAAACCACATCTAACAAGAGGGTACATGAATTATTTATTACTAAACAGGAACAAAAAGCAAAGAACAAAAATAAAATTGGGTTGCCTCCCAACAAGCGCTATCATTTAACGCCCCTAGCTAGGCATTGATATTTCGATGATGCTCACATGAAAGATAGCAATTGAAACATGAAGCGAGCATCATGTAGTATATGAAAATCACATCTAAGTCTAACATACTTACTATGCATAGGCATGTTATAGGCAAACAAATTATCATAGCAAGCAAAAACTAGCATATGCAAAGAAGAAGAAAGAGACGATAGCAATCTCAACATGAAGAGAGGTAATTTACTAACATGAATATTTCTACCACCATATTTTCCTCTCTCATAGTAATTACATATAGGATCATAATAAAATTCAACAATATAGCTATCACATAACATATTCTCAACACGATCCACATGCATGCAAAGTTTACACTCTTCCAAAATAGTGGGATTAACATTAACTAAAGTCATGACCTCTCCAGACCCACTTTTATCAAAAAAATCCATAAGATTGAACATTCTCCAAGTATGTGGGATCCAAAGTTGACACTCTTCCAAACCCACTTTCAATATTATTGCAAACACTATTATCAATCTCATATTCATCATGGGGCTTAAATAAATTTTCAAGATCATAGGAAGAATCACCCCAATCATGATCATTGAAACAAGTAGTAGACATAGAAAAACTAGCATCCCTAAGCTTAGGGTTTTGCATATTATTAGTACAACTGACATCAAGAGAATTTATAGTAACATCATTGCAATCATGCTTTTCATTGAAGGAACTACCAAGTATGGGTGCAATAGCAACGATCTCATGTTTAACATAAGGAACTATAGCAAATTCATCTTTATAAATATTGGCATCATGGCCACAAGAATAGCAAGCATCGTGTTCATCAAGGGATATTTCAATCAAATCATTGGAATCATTATCTATAGATTCATGCATATCATTATTTTCTTCCAAAGCAACAGTCATTCTCTCAATAAATTCTTTGAAATAGACATTATGAGCATAGTTTTCATAGCAATATTTAAGTATGTCAAAATTTTCAGATTCGTAGAGAGTAATATCATACTTTTCAATCAAAGAAGCAACTTCATAAGCACCCTTAAAAGCAAAAGATTCTTCAATTTGTTCGATATCATAGTAACTGTAAACACCCTTTGCATAAGAAGATAAGATTTCATTTTCATTAAACTCACATAGGTAGGGAAGGTGTCTTTTAGGGTTCTTAGAGCAACAAGTAAAATCATAAATTTCACAAAGATTCCAAGCATAAAACATCAATCTGTTTATTTGATCCCATAAGATTCTCCCTTTTTCAGACAAATGGTGACGCACAAAATGAGCATGCTCATCTAAAGATTTCCCATCAACTAGGCTAGTTGGGGTTTTAGCACGAGTGCATAAGGATCGAAGATGATCCAAGTAGAACACTTTAAGTAGATCTGTATCACTAGATTTTTAGCAAGCAAAGATGCAAGCAAATAGAAGGCACGTGGAAACACAAACAAAAAAAACATACGGAAAGAAGGCGAAGAAAAGGCAAAGGTGAATTGGGGGAGAGGAAAACAAGAGGCAAATGGTAAATAACGTAATGAGAGGGATAAGAGTTTGTGATGGGTACTTGGTATGACTTGACTTGCGCGTATACTCCCCTCAAAACGGAACCACGGAGGTGGACGAGGCCTCTCATCCCTAGACGACAAGAGAAGGGGGATGCTACCTCTTGAGCATGAGTTGGTTTTCCCTTGAAGAGCAAAGGGTGATGCAGCAAAGTAGCGTAAGTATTTTCCTCAGTTTTTGAGAACCAAGGTATCAATCCAGTAGGAGGCTACACGCAAATCCCTCATACCTGCACAAACACATAAGAACCTTGCAACCAATGCGATAAAGGGGTTGTCAATCCTTCACGGCCACTTGAAAAAGTGAGATCTGATAGAGATAATAAGATAAATATTTTTGGTATTTTTATGATATAGATTGGAAACTAAAGATTGCAAAATAAAATAGATCGGAAACTTATATGATGGAAAATAGACCCGGGGCCATAGGTTTCACTAGTGGCTTCTCTCAAGATAGCATAAGTATTACGGTGGGTGAACAAATTACTGTCAAGCAATTGATAGAAAAGTGCATAGTTATGAGAATATCTAGGCATGATCATGTATATAGGCATCACGTCCGCGACAAGTAGATCGAAATGATTCTGCATCTACTACTATTACTCCACACATCGACCGCTATCCAGAATGCACCTAGAGTATTAAGTTCATAAGAACAGAGTAACGCATTAGGCAAGATGACATGATGTACAGGGATAAACTCAAGAATATGATATAAACCCCATCTTTTTATCCTTGATGGCAACAATACAATACGTGCCTTGCTGCCCCTGCTGTCACTGGGAAAGGACACCGCAAGATTGAACCCAAAGTTAAGCACTTCTCCCATTGCAAGAAAGATCAATCTAGTAGGCCAAACCAAACTGATAATTCGAAGAGACTTGCAAAGATAACTCAATCATACATAAAAGAATTCAGAGAATATTCAAATATTTCTCATAGATAAACTTGATCATAAACCCACAATTCATTGGATCTCGATAAACAGACCGCAAAAAGAGTTTACATCGAATAGATCTCCACAAGAGAGGCGGAGAACATTGTATTGAGATCCAAAAGGAGAGAAGAAGCCATCTAGCTAATAACTATGGACCCAAATGTCTGTGGTAAACTACTCACAACTCATCGGAGGGGCTATGGTGTTGACGTAGAAGCCCTCCATGGTCGATTCCCCCTCCGGCGGAGTGCCAGAAAAGGCCCCAAGATGGGATCTCACGGGTACAGAAGGTTGCGGCGATGGAAATAGGGTTTCTGGTGCTCCTGGATGTTTTCAGGGTATATGAGTATATATAGGCGAAAGAAGTCGGTCAGGGGAGCCACAAGGGGCCCGTGAGGGTGGGGGCGCGCCTTCCTACCTCGTGGCCTCCTTGTTTCTTTCTTGAAGTCCAGTCCAAGTCTCCTGGATTGCGTTTGCTCCAAAAATAACTCTCCCGAAGGTATTATTCGGTATGGACTCCGTTTGATATTCCTTTTCTGCGAAACACTGAAATAGGCAAAAAAAATAGCAATTTGGACTGGGTCTCCGGTTAATAGGTTAGTCCCAAAAATAATATAAAAGTGTATAATAAAGCCCATTAAACATCCAAAACGGACATTATAATAGCATGGAACAATCAAAAATTATAGATACGTCGGAGACGTATCAAGGGACATGATCGAAGGCCAATGGGAACCGGAGTTCCCAGTCGGGGGAAACAAACACACGGTCCAACTCACTAAGGATCGGGGCAACCTGTCTATTGGTCCAGGTAAATCGTGCCCCAACCCTGTCCAGCTCAAGGAGACCCAGGTCCACAACCCAGTTGTTGAAGCGACGAATCTCCACATGGTCCACATGCGAGTTGCTCTTTTCCTCGGGAGAACGGAGGAGGTTGAAATCTCCCCCAACAACCACAGGGAGAGTCGCGGAGGAGATCTTGGTGTGGAGCTCGGCTAGGAAAGCGGCCGAGCGACTATGGTCGGTAGGTCCGTAAACCACAATGATCTCCCACTTGAAGTTCATATCACGCTCCCACACCTCTATGTTAACGAAGTGGGCTCCATGGTCCATGGATCCCACCTCAAAGGTCGCATCCTTCACCCCTAGAAGGATGCCACCAGAGTGACCCGTCACTCCACTAGATGACAACCAGTGCCATGCGAAAAGATGTCTGCTAAGGCGCTCAAGTTCTACGAGAGAGAACTCAGTGCGCATAGTTTCTTGGATCGCAACCACATCTATGGACTCATCGCGCATGTATTCAATGAGCTGCCTGCGGCGGCCATCATGACCGAAGCCCTGTGATACGTCTCCAATGTATCAATAATTTTTGATTGTTCCATGCTATTATATTACCCCTTTTGGATGTTTATGGGCTTTATTTTACACATTTATATCATTTTTGGGACTAACCTACTAACCGGAGGCCCAGCCCGTATTGCTGTTTTTTTGCCTATTTCAGTATTTCGAAGAAAAGGAATATCAAACGGAGTCCAAACGGAATGAAACCTTCGGGAGCATGATTTTTGGAACGAACGTGATCCGGAGAACTTGGAGTGCAAGTCAAGAAGCGAACGAGGCGGCCCGGAGATAGCAGGGCACGCCCACCCCTCCTGGGCGCGCCCCTGCCTCCTGGGCCCCTCAGGTAGCCACCGACGTACTCCTTCCTCCTATATATACCTACGTACCCCGAAAACATCCAGGGAGCCAACGAAAAACAATTTCCACCGCCGTAACCTTCTGTATCCGCGAGATCCCATCTTGGAGCCTTCGTCGGCGCTCTGCTGGAGGGGGAATCGACCATGGAGGGCTTCTACATCAACACCATAGCCTCTCCGATGAGCTGTGAGTAGTTTACCACAGACCTTCGGATCCATAGTTATTAGCTAGATGGCTTCTTCTCTCTTTTTGGATCTCAATACAATGTTCTCCCCCTCTCTTGTGGAGATCTATTCGATGTAAACTCTTTTTGCAGTGTGTTTGTCGAGATCCGATGAATTGTGGGTTTATGATCAAGTTTATCTATGATAAATATTTGAATCTCCTCTGAATTCTTTTATGTGTGATTAAGTTATCTTTGCAAGTCTCTTCGAATTATCAGTTTGGTTTGACCTACTAGATTGATCTTTCTTGCAATGGGAGAAGTGCTTAGCTTTGGGTTCAATCTTGCGGTGTCCTTTCCCAGTGACAGCAGGGGCAGCAAGGCACGTATTGTATTGTTGCCATCGAGGATAAAAAGATGGTGTTTATATCATATTGCATGAGTTTATCCCTCTACATCATGTCATTTTTCTTAATGCGTTACTCTGTTCTTTATGAACTTAATACTCTAGATGCATGCTGGATAGCAGTAGATGTGTGGAGTAGTAGTAGTAGATGCAGGTAGGAGTCGGTCTGCTTGTCGCGGACGTGATGCCTATATACATGATCATGCCTAGATAATCTCATAATTATTCGCTTTTCTATCAATTGCTCGACAGTAATTTGTTCACCCACCATAATACTTATGCTATCTTGAGAGAAGCCACTAGTGAAACCTATGGCCCCGGGTCTATCTTTTATCATATAAGCTTTCAATCTAATTTCATTTGCATCTTTACTTTTTGCATCTATATTATAAAATACCAAAAATATATCTCTATCAGATCTCACTTTCGCAAGTGGCCGTGAAGGGATTGACAACCCCTTTATTGCGTTGGTTGCGAGTTCTTTGTTTGTTTGTGTAGGTGCGTGGGACTTTTGAGGAGCCTCCTACTGGATTGATACCTTGGTTCTCAAAAACTGAGGGAAATACTTACGCTACTATTGCTGCATCACCCTTTCCTCTTCAAGGAAAACCAACGCAAGCTCAAGACGTAGCAAGAAGGATTTCTGGCGCCGTTGCCGGGGAGGTCTTCGCTCAAGTCAAGACATACCAAGTACCCATTACAAACTCATCTCCCTCGCATTTACATTATTTGTCATTTGCCTCTCGTTTTCCTCTCCCCCACTTCACCCTTGCCGTTTTATTTGCCCTCTCTTTCCCAATCATCTCCTCTCTTTCGCTTGCCTTTTGTTTGCTCGTCGTTATGTCTAGTTCCTTATCCGCTCCTATGTCTCCCGAGTTTGAAGTTCTTCACTTCAAGCAAAGGCAAGGTGAAAAATTAAAAGATGCTTGGTACAGGATGATGGAATCTTATCGCAAATGCACCCTAGAGGTGAACTTTGGAATTCTCCTTCGTAATTTTTATGTTGGGTTAAATATGATGCATCGACAACTCTTGGATTGCATTGCCAAGGGAAATTTTATTGAAATTGATACTAGTATTGCTCATGAAATTATAGAGGGAATAATGGGAACACTACCTCAAAAGGGAGGATCACATCCTACCCAAAAAGAAACACAAGTGTTTGGAAAGATTTGCGAAGTAACAAAAGTTTTACAAAAATCTCTTGAGCCTCTTAAAAGTGTTAGCGGAAATCTTCACCGCATGAATATGTTGATTACTCTTTGCAATAAGAGGTTGGATTCTTTAGATCTAAAAATTTCCGAGTACGAAGGGAAACGTAAAGAACCTCCCGGATTCGAGCATGACTCTGCTAAAAAACTGAAAATCAAAGATGGCACTACTTAGATCTATCTTCGCTTTTATGCCTAGCTAGGGGCGTTAAACGATAGCGCTAGTTGGGAGGCAACCCAATTTTTATTTGTGTTTTTTGTTTTTGTTTCTGTTTAGTAATAAATTTTGCATCTAACTTCTGTTTAGATGTGTTTTTATGTTTTAATTAGTGTTTGTGCCAAGTAGAACCTATAGGATAACCTATGATGATAGTTAATTTGATTCTGCTGAAAAACAGAAACTTTGCGCGCACGAAATTAGTTTTGTTAAATCACAGAAATGTGCTTTTGCGTTTATTCTTTTTGATGCTGATCAATATACAAATTTTACAGGACTTCCTATTTTGGTAGGATTTTTAGAGTTCCATAAGTTTGCGTTAGTTACAGATTGCTTCAGACTGTTCTGTTTTTGACAGATTCTGTTTTTCGTGTGTTGTTTGCTTATTTTGATACATCTATGACTAGTATTAAGTGGTATGAACCATAGAGAACTTGGAATACAGTAGGTTTAACACCAAAATAATTAAATAATGAGTTCATTACAGTAACTTATGTGGTGGTTTTGTTTTCCTTCACTAACGGAGCTTATAAGATTTCCTGTTGAGTTTTGTGTTGTGAAGTTTTCAAGTTTTGGGTAAAGCTTTGATGAACTATGGAATAAGGAGTGGCAAGAGCCTAAGCTTGGGGATGCCCATGGCACCCCCAGATATTCAAGAATAGCCAAAAGCCTAAGCTTGGGGATGCCCCGGGAAGGCATCCCCTCTTTCGTCTTCGTTCATTTGTAACTTCACTTGGAGCTATATTTTTATTCGCCACATGATATGTGTTTTGCTTGGAGCGTCGTGTATTATATTAGTCTTTTCTTTTTAGTCTACCACAATCATCCTTTTTGTACACACCTTTTGGGAGAAGCCTACTTGATTGAATTTGCTAGAATATGCTATGTGCTTCACTTATATCTTTTGAGCTTGATAGTTTTTGCTCTAGTGCTTCACTTATATCTTTTAGAGCATAGCGGTGGCTTAATTTTGTAGAAATTGCTAGTCTCTCATGCTTCACTTATATTATTTTGAGAATCTTTTAAAACAGAATGGTATTTGCTATGGTTACAAAATTGGTCCTAGAATGGTAGGCATCCAAGTTGGGTATAATAAAAACTGTCATAGGAAGTGAATTGGATGCTATGATCAATTTGATACTTGATAATTGTTTTGAGATATGGAGGTAGTGATATTAAAGTCATGCTAGTTGGGTGATTATGAATTTAAAGAATGCTTGTGTTGAAGTTAGCAAGTCCCCTAGCATGCACGTATGGTTAAAGTTGTGTAACAAATTTGAAACATGAAGTGTACCTGGCTTGTGCATCCTTATGAGTGGCGGTCGGGGATGAGCGATGGTCTTTTCCTACCAATCTATCCCTCTAGGAGCATGCGCGTAGTGCTTGATTTTTGATGACTTCTAAATTTTTGCAATAAGTATATGAGTTCTTTTGACTAATGTTGAGTCCATGGATTATACGCACTTTTACCTTTCCATCATTGCTAGCCTCTTTGGTACCGTGCATTGCCATTTCTCACCTTGAGAGTTGGTGCAAACTTCGCCGGTGCATCCAAACCCCGTGATACGATACACTCTATCACACATAAACCTCCTTATATCTTCCTCAAAACAGCCACCATACCTACCTATTATGGCATTTTCATAGCCATTCCGAGATATATTGGCATGCAACTTTCCACCGTTCCGTTCATCATCATCATGACATACTTTACTTTTGTCATATTGCCATTGCATGATCATGTAGTTGACATCGTATTTGTGGCAAAGCCACCATGCATAATTTTTTATACATGTCACTCTTGATTCATTGCACCATCCCAGTACACCGCCGGAGGCATTCATATAGAGTCATATCTTGTTCTAGTTTCTAGTTGTAATTCATATGTTGTAATCAATAAAATTGTGATGATCATCATTATTAGAGTGTTGCCCAAAAAAAGAAAGGCCAAAGAACAAAATAAAAAAATAAAAATAAAAGGGGCAATGTTACTATCTCTTTTTCCACACTTGTGCTTCAAAGTAGGACCTTGTTCTTCATGTAGTGAGTCTCATATAGTGTGCTTTAAAGTAGCACCATGTTTTTCATATAGTGAGTCTCATATGTTGTCACTTTCATATACTAGTGGGAATTTTTCATTATAGAACTTGGCTTGTATATTCCTACGATGGGCTTCCTCAAATGCCTTAGGTCTTTGTGAGCAAGCAAGTTGGATGCACACCCACTAGTTTTCTTCTGTTGAGCATTCATTTATAGCTCTAGTGCATCCGTTGCATGGCAATCTCTACTCCTCATGTTGACATCAATTGATGGGCATCTCCATAGCCCATTGATTATCCTCGTCAATGTGAGACTTTCTCCTTTTTGTCTTCTCCACACAATCCCCATCATCATAGTCTATTCCACCCATAGTGCTATATCCATGGCTCACGCTCATGTATTGCGTGAAGGTTGAAAAAGTTTGAGATTATTTAAGTACGAAACAATTGCTTGGCTTGTCATCGGGGGTGTAGAATTTGGGAACATCTTTGTGTGACGGAAATGAAGCATAGCCTAACTATATGATTTTGTAGGGATGAACTTTCTTTAGCCATGTTATTTTGAGAAGACATGATTACTTTGATTAGTATGCTTGAAGTGTTACTATTTCTTTTATCAATATGAACTTTTATTTTGAATCATTTGGATCTGAACATTCATGCCACAATAAATAAAATCACATTCAGAACTATGCTAGGTAGCATTCCACATCAAAAAATCTGTTTTTATTATTTACCTACTCGAGGACGAGCAGGAATTAAGCTTGGGGATGCTTGATACGTCTCCAACGTATCTATATTTTTTTATTGTTCCATGCTATTATATTACCCCTTTGGATGTTTATGGGCTTTATTTTACACATTTATATCATTTTTGGGACTAACCTACTAACCGAAGGCCCAGCCCGCATTGCTGTTTTTTTGCCTATTTCAGTATTTCGAAGAAAAGGAATATCAAACGGAGTCCAAACGGAATGAAACCTTCGAGAGCAAGATTTTTGGAACGAACGTGATCCGGAGAACTTGGAGTGCAAGTCAAGAAGCAAACGAGGCGACCAAGAGATAGCAGGGCGCGCCCACCCCTCCTGGGCGTGCCCCTGTCTCCTGGGCCCCTCAGGTGGCCACTAACATACTTCTTCCTCCTATATATACCTACGTACCCCGAAAACATCCAGGGAGCCAACGAAAAACAATTTCCACCATCGTAACCTTCTGTATCCGCGAGATCCCATCTTGGAGCCTTCGCCGGCACTCCGTCGGAGGGGGAATCAACCATGGAGGGCTTCTACATCAACACCATAGCCCCTCCGATGAGTTGTGAGTAGTTTACCACAGACCTTCGGGTCCATAGTTATTAGCTAGATGGCTTCTTCTCTCTTTTTGGATCTCAATACAATGTTCTCCCCCTCTCTTGTGGAGATCTATTCGATGTAAACTCTTTTTGCGGTGTGTTTGTCGAGATCCGATGAATTGTGGGTTTATGATCAAGTTTATCTATGAGAAATATTTGAATCTTCTCTGAATTCTTTTATGTATGATTGAGTTATCTTTGCAAGTCTCTTCGAATTATCAGTTCGGTTTGGCCTACTAGATTGATCTTTCTTGCCATGGGAGAAGTGCTTAGCTTTGGGTTCAATCTTGCGGCGTCCTTACCCAGTGACAGAAAGGGTTGCAAGGCACGTATTGGTTTCCATCGAGGATAAAAAGATGGAGTTTATATCATATGGCATGAGTTTATCCCTCTACATCATGTCATCTTTCTTAATGCGTTACTCTATTCTTATGAACTTAATACTCTAGATGCATGCTGGATAGCGGTCGATGTGTGGAGTAATAGTAGTAGATGCAGGCAGGAGTCGGTCTACTTGTCGCGGACGTGATGCCTATATACATGATCATGCCTAGATAATCTCATAATTATTCGCTTTTCTATCAATTGTTCGACAGTAATTTGTTCACCCACCGTAATACTTATGCTATCTTGAGATAAGCCACTAGTGAAACCTATGGCCCCCGGGTCTATCTTTTATCATATAAGCTTTAAATCTACTTTTATTTGCATCTTTACTTTTGCATCTATATTATAAAATACCAAAAATATATCTCTATCAGATCTCACTTTCGCAAGTGGCCCTGAAGGGATTGACAACCCCTTTATTGCGTTGGTTGCGAGTTCTTTGTTTGTTTGTGTAGGTGCATGGGACTTTTGAGGAGCCTCCTACTAGATTGATACCTTGGTTCTAAAAAAATGAGGGAAATACTTACGCTACTATTGCTGCATCACCCTTTCCTCTTCAAGGAAAACCAACGCAAGCTCAAGACGTAGCACCCTGCAGGTTCCAAAAAAGCGCGTGCATGAGCACTCGCCTAACGGGTCCTCCCGGGACCCTTCAGTAGTCGTAGCACTAAGGGCACAACACAACTAGGCAGTACGAGAGCGTGTCTGACCATGGATCTCACCCAGATTGTTTACAAGCCGGTCCCGACCCCTAGCATGGCGAGGCATAGGGGGAGGGACCTCGGCAGCTGTTGTCGCCTCGCGAGCCCTAGTGGCCGCGAGGTGGCCCTCCAGAACCTTCTTAGCCTGGAGGGACGCAAGCTACTCCAAAACCGGGCCCTTCTCGCCACGGAAGACTATAGCCGAATAGGCTGCGACCTTGGCCAGATGGCCGATGGCCAAGGGGGACACCAGCAAGGGCGGAAAAGGAGTTGTCGCAAATATCATCAAAATCAGAACATGGAGCCTGAGAGTTGGACGGACCTGTGTCAAGGTTGCGGATGGCCGCACGACGGGAGGCCTTCTCCATCACCGTCGGCAAAGCCCCGGTCAGCCCGGGAGTCGCCTCGAGCCGAGCACTCTTCCGGGCATACGATGCCGGAGTAGAGGCCGAGCGGTGGCAGACCCGGGAATTGGGAGGCATGGTCGACGTGGGAGGGAAAGCAGCTGCGAGGTCGGACTCCAGAAGCACCCACGCCGGAGGGTCCTCCCTGACGAGCATCAAAGATACCAGCTGTGGGGAGGACGGAGGCCGGACCTCAATGCTACCCCGACTATCTCTGCTCCCTTCCTCCTCGGATAGGGACATCAGTGGAGGGAGGAAGGGGAAGGGAGAGTGGTGCCCGGCGAAAGGGTGACAGCGTCGTCGAGCGTGGCTGCAATGTCCTCGGACTCGTCCCCCAAGCAGGAGTCGCGGGACCCCACCCCAGGGTAGGTGTCGAGGGGCCTGATCCCAGAGCAGTGTGCAGACAGGGGGAGGGAGGAGCTAGCAGGGGGATCGTCCTCAGGATCAGTCGAGTCGTCGTCGGAGGCCTCGGAGCGGGGTGAACGGCTGCGTGAGCAAGGGTGGGAGCCGTGTGGGCCAGCACCCCCACCAGACCCAACCACAGGGTCGGCACCCCCTCCGTCAGCCGGGCTGAGGGGATCGGCGGGAGTCCCACTCTCAACCGAGGTGCGTAAGTCGTACCCGACGTCGTTGAAGAACATCATGATCGTCGTCTTGAGCTTGGCGGGGTCTGGAGACTTGATCTACATACGCACAGCAGGGCCCTTGGGTAGAGAGGTGGCGTCGACCATCACAAACTTGCTAAACAAATGGGACAAGCCATAGAGGACCCCCTCGTCCCGAGCCGGTGGTGGGAGTGCACGGATCTACACCCACACCATGGACAGGGTGGCCACCGCAAGCGGGTCCACTGACGGGATGGAGATGCGGACTAATGTCTACTACACAACCTTCTTGTTGTAGATGTTGTTGGGCCTCCAAGTGCAGAGGTTTGTAGGACAGTAGCAAATTTCCCTCAAGTGGATGACGTAAGGTTTATCAATCTGTGGGAGGCGTAGGATGAAGATGGTCTCTCTCAAGCAACCCTGCAACCAAATAACAAAGAGTCTCTTGTGTCCCCAACACACCAAATACAATGGTAAATTGTATAGGTGCACTAGTTCGGCGAAGAGATGGTGATACAAGTGCAATATGGATGGTAGATATAGGTTTTTATAATCTGAAAATATAAAAAGAGCAAGGTAGCAAGTGGTAGAAGTGAGCGTAAACGGTATTGCAATGCTAGGAAACAAGGCCTAAGGTTCATACTTTCACTAGTGCAAATTCTCTCAACAATAATAACATAATTGGATCATATAACTATCCCTCAACATGCAACAAAGAGTCACTCCAAAGTCAGTAATAGCGGAGAACAAATGAAGAGATTATTGTAGGGTAGGAAATCACCTCAAAGTTATCCTTTCTGATCGATCTATTCAAGAGTCCGTAGTAGAATAACACGAAGCTATTCTTTTCGTTCGACCTATCATAGAGTTCGTACTAGAATAACACCTTAAGACAGAAATCAACCAAAACCCTAATGTCACCTAGATACTCCAATGTCACCTCAAGTATCCGTGGGCATGATTATACGATATGCATCACACAATCTCAGATTCATCTATTCAACCAACACAAAGTACTTCAAAGAGTGCCCCAAAGTTTCTACCGAGGAGTCAAGACAAAAACGTGTGCCAACCCCTATGCATAAGTTCACAAGGTCACTAAAACTGCAAGTTGATCACTAAAACATACATCAAGTAGATCACGTGAATATCCCATTGTCACCACAGATAAGCACATGCAAGACATACATCAAGTGTTCTCAAATCCGTAAAGACTCAATCTGATAAGATAACTTCAAAGGGAAAACTCAATCCATTACAAGAGAGTAGAGGGGGAGAAACATCATAATATCCAACTATAATAGCAAAGCTCGCGATACATCAAGATCGTGCCAAATCAAGAACACGAGAGAGAGAGAGAGAGAGAGAGAGATAGAGAGAGATCAAACACGTAGCTACTGGTACATACCCTCAGCCCCGAGGGTGAACTACTCCCTCCTCGTCATGGAGAGCGCCGGGATGATGAAGATGGCCACTAGTGATGGATTCCCCCTCCGGCAGGGTGCCGGAATGGGCTCCCGAGAGGTTTTTGGTGGCTACAGAGTCTTGCAGCGGCGGAACTCCAGATCTAGGTTATTTTTTGGAGGTTTCAGTATTTATAGAAATTTTTGGCATCGGGTACAAGTCAGGGAGGTCTCCGGGCTGTCCACGAGGCAGGGGGGTGCGCCCCCCACCCTCGTGGGCAGCCCGAGACTCTTCTGGCCCAACTCTTTCACTCCAGGGGCTTCTTTTGGTCCATAAAAAATCATCAAAAATTGGCACGTCAATTGGACTTTGTTTGATATTCCTTTTCTGTAAAACTCAAAAACAAGGAGAAAACAGAAACTAGCACTGGGCTCTAGGTTAATAGGTTAGTCCCAAAAATCATATAAAATGGCATATAAATGCATATAAAACATCCTGGATGGATAATATAATAGCATGAAACAATAAAAAATTATAGATACGTTGGAGACGTATCAAGCATCCCCAAGCTTAATTCCTTCTCGTCCTTGAGTAGGTAAATGATAAAAACGGAATTTTTGATGTGGAATGCTACCTAACATATTTATCAATGTAATCTTCTTTATTGTGGCATGAATGTTCAGATCCACAAGATTCAAGATAAAAGTTTAATATTAACATAAAAATAGGAATACTTCAAGCATACTAACAAAGTAATCATGTCTTATCAAAATAACATAGCCAAAGAAAGCTTATCCCTACAAAATCATATATTTTGGCCATGCTTCATTTTCGTCACACAAAATACTCCCATTATGCACAACCCCGATTTCAGCCAAGCAATTGGTTCATACTTTTTAACGCGCTTCAGCCTTTTCAACTCTCACGCAATATATGAGCGTAAGCCATGGATATAACACTATGGGTGGAGTAGAGTATGATGGTGGAGGTTGTGTGGAGAAGACAAAAAAGGAGAAAGTCTCACATTGACACGACTAATCAACGGGCTATGGAGATGCCCATCAATTGATGTCAATGCGAGGAGTAGGGATTGCCATGGAACGGATGCACTAGAGCTATAAATGTATGAAAGCTCAACAAAAGAAACTAAGTGGGTGTGCATCCAACTTGCCTGCTCACGAAGACCTAGGGCATTTTGAGGAAGCCCATCATTGGAATATACAAGCCTAGTTCTATAATGAAAAATTCCCACTAGTATATGAAAGTGACAACATAGGAGACTCTCTATCATGAAGATCATGGTGCTACTTTGAAGCACAAGTTTGGAAAAAGGATAGTAACATTATCCCTTCTCTCTTTTTCTCTCATTTTTTTTCTTTTTTTTCTTTTTTTATTTGGGCTTCTTTGGCCTCTTTTTTTTATCTGGGCTTCTTTGGCCTCTTTTATTTTTCATAAAGTCCGGAGTCTCATCCCGACTTGTGGGGTATCATTGTCTCCATCATCCTTTCCTCACTTGGGACAATGCTCTAATAATGGAAATCATCACACTTTTATTTATTTAAAACTCAAGAATTACAACTCAATACTTAGGATAAAATATGACTCTATGTGAATGCTTCCGACGGTGTACCGGGATATGCGATGAATCAAGAGCGACATGTATGAAAGAATTATAAAGGTGGCTTTGCCACAAATATGATGTCAACTACATGATCATGCAAGGCAATATGACAATGATGGAGCGTGTCATAATAAATGTAACGGTGGAAAGTTGCATGGCAATATATCTCGGAATGGCTATGGAAATGCCATAATAGGTAGGTATGGTGGCTGTTTTGAGGAAGATATAAGGAGGTTTATGTGTGATAGAGCGTATCGTATCATGGGGTTTGGATGCACCGGAGAAGTTTGCACCAACTCTCAAGGTGAGAAAGGGCAATGCATGGTACCGTAGAAGCTAGCAAATTGCGGAAGGGTAAGAGTGCGTATAATCCATGGACTCACATTAGTCATAAAGAACTCATATACTTATTGCAAAAGTTTATTATCCCTCGAAGCAAAGTACTACTACGCATGCTCATAGGGGAAGGGTTGGTAGGAGTTAACCATCGCGCGATCCCATCCTCCACTCATAAAGAAGGCAATCAAAGAACACCCCATGCTTCAAATTTGTCACACAACGTTCACCATACGTGCATGCTACGAGACTTGCCAACTTTAACACAAGTATTTCTCAATTTCATAATTACCCAACTAGCATGACTCTAACATTACCACCTTTATATCTCAAAACAATTATCAAGTATCAAACTTCTCATAGTATCGAATGCACTTTATATGAAAGTTTTTATTATATCCCTCTTGGATGCCCATCATATTAGGAATAAATTCATAACCAAAGAAAATTACCATGTTGTTCTAAAAGACTCTCAAAATAATATAAGTGAATCATGAGAGATCAATAATTTCTACAAAATAAAACCACCACCGTGCTCTAAAAAGGTATAAGTGAAGCACTAGAGCAAAAGACAAACTACTCCAAAAGATATAAGTGAAGATCAATGAGTAGTCAATTAATTGTGCAACTATGAAGACTCCCTAACATTTAAGAATTTCAGATCTTGGTACTTTATTCAAACAGTAAGTAAAACAAAATAAAATAAAATGCCGCTCCAAGCAAAACACATATCATGTGGTGAATAAAAATATAGCTCCAAGTAAAGTTACCGATGAACGAAGACGAAAGAGGGGATGCCTTCCGGGCCATCCCCAAGCTAAGGCTCTTGGTTGTCCTTGAATATTACCTTGGGGTTCCTTGGGCATCCCCAATATTAGGCTCTTTCCAATCCTTATTCCATAGTCCATCGAATCTTTACCCAAAACTTGAAAACTTCACAACACAAAACTCAACAGAAAACTCGTAAGCTCTGTTAATATAAGAAAATAAAACCACCACTTAGGTACTGTTGTGAACTCATTATAAATTAATATTGGTGTAATATCTACCATATTCCAACTTCTCTATGGTTTATACCCTCTGATACTACTCATAGATTCATCAAAATAAACAAACAACACATAGAAAACAGAATCTGTCAAAAACAGAACAGTCTGTAGTAATCTGTATCATTCGAATATTTCTGTAACTCCAAAAATTCTGAAATAAATTGGTGGATCTGAGGATTTGTATATTAATCATATGTAAAAACAATCAACCTAAAATCACTCTCCAGTAAAAAATGGCAGCTAATCTCGTGATCACAAAAGTTTCTGTCTTTTACAGCAAGATCGCAAAGACTTCACCCAAGTCTTCCCAAAGGTTCTACTTGGCACAAACCCTAATTAAAACATAAAACCACAGCTAAACAGAGGCTAGATGAATTATTTATTACTAAACAGGAGCAAAATGCAAAGAACAAAAATAAAATTGGGTTGCCTCCCAACAAGCGCTAACGTTTAACGCCCCTAGCTAGGCATGGTGATTTCAATGATGCTCACATAAAAGATAAAATTGAAACATAAAGAGAGCATCATGAAGAATATGACTAGCACATTTAAGTATAACCCAATTCCTATGCATAGGGATTTTGTGAGCAGACAACTTATGGGAACAATAATCAACTAGCATAGGAAGGCAAAACAAGCATAACTTCAAGATTTTAAGCACATAGAAAGGAAACTTGATATTATTGCAATTCCTACGAGCATATGTTCCTCCATCATAATAATTTTCAGTAGCATCATGAATGAATTCAACAATATAACCATCACATAAAGCATTGTTTTCATCATCTACAAGCATAGAATTTTTATTACTCTCCACATAAGCAAAATTCTTCTCATTCGGAACAGTGGGAGTATCATAAGAGACTCGAATACTATAAATTGTTTCCATATTAAAAGAGTAATGTTCAGAAAAAGGGTAATCATAATCATGACAAGTTTTATAAATATAATCATCACTATTTTTTATAGCATAAGTTTCATCACGATACTCATCACAAGTAGCAACTTTGTTCTCATCATAATCAATTGAAACCTCTTCCAAAATAGTGGATTCATCACTAAATAAAGTCATGACCTCTCCAAATCCAGTTTCATAAATATTATAAGATTCAACACCCTCCAAAATAGTGGGATCATTACTTCCTAAAGTTGACACTCTTCCAAACCCACTTTCATCAATATAACCATCATAAATAGGAGACATGCTATCATCATAATAAATTTGCACATCAAAACTTGGGAGGCTAAAAATATCATCTTCATTAAACATAGCATCCCCGAGCTTGGGACAAACATTAATTTCTGCAAATATATTCTCAAACATGTCATTCTCATCAAACATAGCATCCCCAAGCATGGGCCTTTTCCTATCATAAGCATAATCACTCTCATCATTAATAGTATGGATAGCACCAATAGTATAGCAATTATCATCATCGCAATGAGTAATAGGAGCAACATCATTTGGGTGGGATACCTTTCTACCCTTGCTTCTTCATCTTTTATTTTTCTTCTTCACATCATGTGTGGGTTTAACCCTCTTTTTTGAGCTCCTTATTAATGAGATTGGTTGAATAGAAAGCTCCTCCTCGTTACCTGATTCATCATAAGAAATAATAGGAGGATATTGGGAAGTCTCTTACCTTTCATTAATATTATCTTCATCTTCTATTTGCTTTCTTTTCTTTATGTAATTGGCAATATAAGGATTTTCAATGCAATTCACCGCACAATACATAAAAATTTCTTCTAGATCAAAATCAAGAACTTTATCAAGGACAAATTCTGGCATATCTTTAGTTATACATTTAATTTCTTCATATCCCAAAAGCAAACTAAGTTCATTATGATGTGCAAGGGAAATCAAGTCATCACAAATTTTGGATACGATACGATCATGAAACAATTTGCATTGGGGATTTAAATGATCACGTTCATTGCAAAGTTCACAAGGATGGGAAAGAAATTTTAAATTTTCAGCACAAGCATCAAGCCTTTCTTGCAACCATTTAGTTTCTAAATACTTATGCCTATTGCAAAATCTATCCTCTCTATTTGGTGTGTACTTGCATACTCTATGCACTCCACAAAAATTGACATGCTTATAAGAGACATTTTCATCATAACTAGTGCAATCGTCATTAGTACTATGGATATTCAAAGAGTTCATACTAACAACATTGCGATCATGCTCATCATTGAAAGATTTAGTGCCAAACATTCTAATGCATTCTTCCTCTAGCAATTGAGCACAATTATCAGAATCCTTATTTTCATGAAAGATATTAAAAAGATGAAGCATATGAGGCACCCTCAATTCCATTTTTTTGTCGTTTTCTTTTATAGACTAAACTAGTGATAAAACAAGAAACAAAAAGATTTGATTGCAAGATCTAAAGATATACCTTCAAGCACTCACCTCCCCGGCAACGGCGCCAGAAAAGAGCTTGATGTCTACTACACAACCTTCTTCTTGTAGATGTTGTTGGGCCTGCAAGTGCGGAGGTTTGTAGGACAGTAGCAAATTTCACTCAAGTGGTGACCTAAGGTTTATCAATCCATGGGAGGCGTAGGATGAAGATGGTCCCTCTCAAGCGACCCTCCAACCAAATAACAAAGAGTCTCTTGTGTCCCCAACACACCCAATACAATGGTAAATTGTATAGGTGCACTAGTTTGGCGAAGAGATGGTGATACAAGTGCAATATGGATGGTAGATATAGGTTTTTGTAATTTGAAAATATAAAAACAGCAAGGTAGCAAGTGGTAAAAGTGAGCATAAATGGTATTGCAATGCTAGGAAACAAGGCTAAGGTTCATACTTTCACTAGTGCAAGTTCTCTCAACAATAATAACATAATTGGATCATATAACTATCCCTCAACATGCAACAAAGAGTCACTCCAAAGTCACTAATAGCGGAGAACAAACGAAGAGATTATTGTAGGGTACGAAACCACCACAAAGTTATCCTTTCTGATCGATCTATTCAAGAGTCCGTAGTAAAATAACACGAAGCTATTCTTTTCGTTCGATCTATCATAGAGTTCGTACTAGAATAACACCTTAAGACACAAATCAACCAAAACCCTAATGTCACCTAGATACTCCAATGTCACCTCAAGTATCCGTGGGCATGATTATACGATATGCATCACACAATCTCAGATTCATCTATTGAACCAACACAAAGTACTTCAAAGAGTGCCCCAAAGTTTCTATCGAAGAGTCAAGATGAAAACGTGTGCCAACCCCTATGCATAAGTTCACAAGGTCACTGAACCCGCAAGTTGATCACCAAAACATACATCAAGTAGATCACGTGAATATCCCGTTATCACCACAGATAAGCACATGCAAGACATACATCAAGTGTTCTCAAATCCTTAAAGACTCAATCCTATAAGATAACTTCAAAGGGAGAACTCAATCCATTACAAGAGAGTAGATGATACGTCTCCAACGTATCTATAATTTTTGATTGTTCCATGCTATTATATTACCCATTTTGGATGTTTATGGGCTTTACTATACACTTTTATATCATTTTTGGGACTAACCTACTAACCGGAGGCCCAACCCAAATTGCTGGTTTTTTTTGCCTATTTTAGTGTTTCGAAGAAAAGGAATATCAAACGGAGTCGAAATGGAATGAAACCTTCAGGAGCGATCTTTTTAAAACAACGCAATCCAGGAGACTTGGAGTGGACGTCAAGAAGCAGCCAAGGCAGCCACGAGGGTGCAAGGCACGCCCTAGGGGGGTGGGCGCCCCCCACCCTCGTGGGCCCCTCGTGTCTCCACCGACCTACTTCTTCCTCCTATATATACTCTCGTACCCTGAAAACATCCAGGAGCACCACGAAACCCTATTTCCACCGCCACAACCTTGTGTACCCATGAGATCCCATCTTGGAGCCTTTTCCGGCGCTCCACTAGAAGGGGAATCAATCATGGAGGGCCTCTACATCATCTCCAAGGCCTCTCCTATGAGTTGTGAGTAGTTTACCACATACCTTTTGGTCCATACTTATTGGCTAGATGGCTTCTTCTCTCTCTTTGAATCTCAATACAAAGTTCTCCTTGATCTTCTTGGAGATCTATTTGATGTAACTCTTTTTGCGGTGTGTTTGTCGAGATCCGATGAATTGTGGATTTATGATCAAGTTTATCTATGAGAAATATTTGAATCTCCTCTGAATTTTTTTATCTATGATTGGTTATCTTTGCAAGTCTCTTCGAATTATTAGTTTGGTTTGGCCTACTAGATTGATCTTTCTTGCAATGGGAGAAGTGCTTAGCTTTGGGTTCAATCTTGCGGTATCCTTTCCCAGTGACAGCAGGGGCAGCAAGGCACGTATTGTATTGTTGCCATCGAGGATAAAAAGATGGGGTTTATATCATATTGCCTGAGTTTATCCCTCTACGTCATGTCATCTTGCCTAATGCGTTACTCTGTTCTTATGAACTTAATACTCTAGATGCATGCTGGATAGCGGTTGATGTGTGGAGTAATAGTAGTAGATGCAGAATCATTTCGGTCTACTTGTGGCGGACGTGATGCCTATATACATGATCATGCCTAGATAATCTCATAACTATGTGCTTTTCTATCAATTGCTCGACAATAATTTGTTTACCCACCGTAATGCTTATGCTATCTTGAGAGAAGCCACTAGTGAAACCTATGGCCCCCGGGTCTATCTTCTATCATATAAGTTTCCAATCTACTTTATTTTGCAATCTTTACTTTCCAATCTATATCATAGAAGTACCAAAAATATTTATCTTATCTTGTTATCTCTACCAGATCTCACTTTCGCTAGTGGCCGTGAAGGGATTGACAACCCCTTTATCGCGTTGGTTGCGAGGTTCTTGTTTGTTTGCGTAGGTACGAGGGACTTGCGTGGAGCCTCCTATTGGATTGATACCTTGGTTCTCAAAAACTGAGGGAAATACTTACGCTACTTTGCTGCATCACCCTTTCCTCTTCAAGGGAAAACCAACGCAGTGCTCAAGAGGTAGCAAGAAGGATTTCTGGCGACGTTGCCGGGAGGTCTTCGCACAAGTCAAGACATACCAAGTACCCATCACAAACTCATCTCCCTTGCATTTCATTATTTGCCATTTGCCTATCGTTTTCCTCTCCCCCACTTTACCCTTGCCGTTTTATTCGCCCTCTCTTTTCTGTTCGCCTCTTTTTCGCTTGACTCTTTTGTGCTTGTGTGTTGGATTGCTTGTCACGATGGCGAAAGATAATACTAAATTGTGTGACTTTTCCAATACCAACAATAATGATTTCCTTAGCACTCCGATTGCTTCTCTTAACGATGCTAAATCTTGTGAAATCAATGTTGCTTTGTTGAATCTTGTTATGAAAGATCAATTCTCTGGCCTTCCTAGTGAAGATGATGCTACTCATCTAAACAACTTTGTTGATTTGTGTGACATGCAAAAGAAGAAAGACATGGATAATGATATTGTTAAATTGAAGTTATTTCCGTTTCCACTTAGAGATCGTGCTAAAACTTGGTTTTCATCTTTGCCTAAAAATAGTTTGGTTCTTGGAATAAGTGCAAAGATGCTTTTATCTCTAAGTATTTTCCTCCCGCTAAGATCTTCTCTCTTAGAAATGACATTATGAATTTTAAGCAACTTTATCATGAACATGTTGCACAATCTTGGGAGAGGATGAAATTAATGATTCGCAATTGCCCTACTCATGGATTGAATTTATGGATGATCATACAAAAATTTTATGCCGGATTGAATTTTGCTTCTAGAAATCTTTTAGATTCATCCGCGGGAGGCACTTTTATGGAAATCACTTTAGGAGAAGCTACTAAACTCCTAGATAATATTATGATTAATTATTCTCAATGGCACACCGAAAGATCTACTAGTAAAAAGGTTCATGCGATAGAAGAGATTAATGTTTTGAGTGGAAAGATGGATGAACTTATGAAATTGTTTGCTAATAAGAGTGCTCCTATTGATCCTAATGATATGCATTTGTCTAATTTGATTGAGAATAATAACGAATCTATGGATGTGAATTTTGTTGGTAGGAATAATTTTGGTAACAACGCGTATAGAGGAAACTTTAATTCTAGGCCGTTCCCTAGTAATTCCTCTAATAATTATGGTAATTCCTACAACAACTCACATGGAAATTTTAATAAGATGCCCTCCGATTTTGAGAATAGTGTTAAATAATTTATGATCTCTCAAAAGAATTTCAATGCTTTGCTTGAAGAAAAATTACTTAAAGTTGATGAATTGGCTAGGAACGTGGATAGAATTTCTCTTGATGTTGATTCTTTGAAACTTAGATCTATTCCACCTAAGCATGATATCAATGAGTCTCTCAGAGCCATGAGAATTTCCATTGATGAGTGCAAATAAAGAACCGCTAGGATGCGTGCTAAGAAAGATTGCTTTGTAAAAGCGTGTTCTTCTAGTTTCCATGAAAATAATGATGAAGATCTAAAAGTAATTGATGTGTCCCCTATTAAATCTTTGTTTTGCAATATGAATCTTGATAATGATGGGACTGGAGATCAGTCAACTTTAGTTAAAAGGCGTCCCAATGATTCGGAGTTTTTAGATCTTGATGCTAAATTTGGTAAAAGTGGGATTGGAGAGGTCAAAACTTTACATAGCAATGAATCCACTATTTCGGATTTCAAGGAATTTAATTATGATAATTGTTCTTTAGTAGATTGTATTTCCTTGTTGCAATCCGTATTGAATTCTCCTCATGCTTATAGTCAAAATAAAGCTTTTACCAAACATATCATTGATGCTTTGATGCAATCTTATGAAGAAAAACTTGAATTGGAAGTTTCTATCCCAAGAAAACTTTATGATGACTGGGAACCTACTATTAAAATTAAAATTAAAGATTATGAATGCTATGCTTTGTGTGATTTGGGTGCTAGTGTTTCCACGATTTCAAAAACTTTATGTTATGTGCTAGGTTTCCGTGAATTTGATGATTGTTCTTTAAACTTGCACCTTGCGGATTCCACTATTAAGAAACCTATGGGAAGGATTAATGATATTCTTATTGTTGCAAATAGTAACTATGTTCCCATAGATTTTATCGTTCTTGACATAGATTGCAATCTTTCATGTCCTATTATTCTTGGTAGACCTTTCCTTAGAACGATTGGTGCAATTATTGATATGAAGGAAGGAAATATTAGATTACAATTTCCGTTAAGGAAAGGCATGGAACACTTTACTAGAAATATAATCAAATTTCCTTATGAATCTCTTATGCGAGCCACTTATGAGTTGAATACCAAAGATGGCAATACTTAGATCTATTCTCGCTTTTATGCCTAGCTAGGGGCGTTAAACGATAGCGCTTATTGGGAGACAACCCAATTTTATTTTTGTTCCTTGATTTTTGTTCCTGTTTAGTAATAAATAAATCATCTATCCTCTGTTTAGATGTGGTCTTATGTTTTAGTTAGTGTTTGTGCCAAGCAGAACCTATAGGATTATCTTGGGTGATAGTTAATTTGATCTTGCTGAAAAACAGAAACTTTTGCACGCACGACAATAATTTTAATAAATCACAGAAATGAGGTTTTTAGTTGATTCTTGTTGCAGTAGATCATTAGAAGAATTGCCTAGGACTTCCTATTTTGTTAGGATTTGTAGAGATCCATAAGTATTCGAAAGTTACAGATTGCTACAGACTGTTCTGTTTTTGACAGATTCTGTTTTTCGCGTGTTGTTTGCTTATTTTGATGAATCTATGGCTAGTATCGGGGGGTATGAACAATAGAGAAGTTGGAATACAGTAGTTTTAACACAATATAAATAAAGAACGAGTTCACTACAGTACCTTAAGTGGTGGTTTTTCTTTCTTGCACTAACAGAGCTTATGAGATTTCCTGTTGAGTTTTGTGTTGTGAAGTTTTCAAGTTTTGGGTAAAGATTTGATGGACTATGGAATAAGGAGTGGCAAGAGCCTAAGCTTGGGGATGCCCATGGCACCCCAAGATAATCCAAGGACAACCAAAATCCTAAGCTTGGGGATGCCCCGGAAGGAATCCCCCCTTTTGTCTTCGTTTATCGGTAACTTTACTTCAAGCTATATTTTTATTCACCACATGATATGTGTTTTGCTTGGAGCGTCTTGTATGATATGAGTCTTTGCTTTTTAGTTTACCACAATCATCCTTGCTGTACACACCTTTTGAGAGAGACACAACATGATTCGGAATTTATTAGAATACTTTATGTGCTTCACTTATATCTTTTGAGCTAGATAATTTTTGCTCTAGTGCTTCACTTATACCTTTTTAGAGCATGGTGGTTGTTTTATTTTGTAGAAATTATTGATATCTCATGCTTCACTTATATTATATTGAGATTCTTTTAGAACAGCATGGTATTTGCTATGGCTATAAAATTGGTCCTAGAATGATGGGCATCCACGTTGGGTATAATAAAAACTATCGTAGGAAGTGAATTGGATGCTATAATCAATTTGATGCTTGATAATTGTTTTAAGATGTGAAGGTGGTAATGTTAGAGTCATGCTAGTTGGGTAATTATGAAATTGAGAAATACTTGTGTTGAAGTTGGCAAGTCCCGTAGCATGCACTATGGTAAAAGTTGTGTAACAAATTTGTTGCATGGGGTGCTCTTTTGATTGCCTTCCTTATGAGTGGAGGACGGGATCGCGCGATGGTTAACTCCTACCAACCCTTCCCCTAGGAGCACGTGTAGTAGTACTTTGCTTCAAGGGCTAATAAAACATTTACAATAAGTATATTTGTTCTTTATGACTAATGTGAGTCCACGGATTATACGCACTCTTACCCTTCCATAAATGCTAGCCTCTACTGTCGGCGTTCTGGGAACGGGGGTCCCAAGACTTGCCTGCCTGCGGCCCACGGCGTGGCTCCACCAGTGGCCTAGTACGGCCCGTCTTCGTTAGCCAAACACTCAAGAACCTTGCGAGGGGCCAAGCCTTGCGAGGCGGACGACACAAGGCCTCCTCGGGAGCGGCCTCACCAGGCAGGCTCGCGAGGGGGAAGAGAGATCAAGGCAAGGGGTACCTCGTGAGATTCCCGTGATGCAAGCCGTGACGGCCAAGGCCAGGCGGGCGCCAGGCAGGCGCCAGCGCGCGCAGTGTCCTCGTTTCCCCTTTGGTGCTAAGGGGGCAAGCGTAGGCGCGGAGTACCGAGGCATCAGGCAAAGGTTTCCATATCGGTGCAACAAGACCAAGACCGGCAGGACGGCAGGACAGAGGTCATCGTGGAGCCCAAGACGGCGTCACCACCAGCACCTTTGATAGGCGAAGACCACCTTTAGTCAGGATAGCTTGTACTAGCTGTCCCCTTTCAAATTGGCCGTTGTTGGATCCCTTCCCGCTCAGTATTTGGGAAGAGGACCAGGGCCTCTATAAATAGGACTATCCACCATAGTAGGGACGGAAACGAACTCAGTTCATCCTCGCACCCACCAAGCACAAGAACACCTCTCCTCAGGAGGCTGTTCTTCCCTTGTACTGTTCATCATCAGCCCAAGAGGCAATCCACCACCACCACACTGGAGTAGGGTATTACACTACAACGGTGGCCCGAACCAGTATAAATCTTGTGTCTCTGGTGTTGTGAGTTCATCGAGCTAAGCTTAGAGATCGCGGCGAGGCTGAGGGCGAGATTCGGTAGGGGGAAATCTTCGTGTGCACCCTAGTGTCCGAACCTCAAGGGTTTTGCCGGAACCCTAAATCCAACATTTGGCGCGCCGGGTAGGGGTGCGCCGAAGTCTTCCTTCCGCTGATCCGTGTCCCATCGCTTCGTTGCATCCATGTCTGACGCCCACCGAGCCCGCGCTGAGCGCCGGGCCGCTCTCGCCGCATGCGTCGCCCGAATGGCTCCCCTCGGCGGGCCTGCCCGTCATTCTCCATCGCCTGCCGCCAACACCGCCACCGGCCCGGCTGGGAATGAGCAACAAGCATCCTCACTGCACCCCTCGGTGCGGCGGGACAGCCGCACCGCCACTCCGTCACTGACCCCAGCCGGTTCGTCATCCCATGCTCGTCGCGCCCCCATGAACGCGTAGGCCGTGCTGCTTATGGCGCGCGAGCTCCTGCGTTACCGCCCCATCGACGACCTCTATGAGGAATGGCTCGCTCACATCACCGAGCTCGTCAGCGCTGCAGGGGGCTCTCCCGCGCCATACCTCTCGTTGCCTCACCCTCCGCCAGGTACAGGCGACGTGGCTCATGGAGCGCCTCCACCACCTCTGCCCCAAGATGGTGCCCTGGTGCCAAGGCGCGGAGCCCCTAGGTGTGACCCATAGCGTCTAGCGCCCGCGCGAGAAGAAGGAAGCTGTCAAGAAATCCCTCGGCCTCAAGAAGGCGCCCCCGTGCTCCCTGCACCGGCACGACAAGACCGTGTACTGCCTATGGCAGCGGTACGCGGGTACCATCAAGAGCAAGCTCCGCGTCAGCAAAGGGCCCCAGTGACCATAGCAGGCTGTCGCGCCTTCACCCCCGAGCTGCGTAGCGTCACCTGGCCGGCCAAGTTCAAGCCGGACCTGCCTCCTTGCTATGACGGCACCCCCAACCCCGCGGAGTTCTTGCATCTCTACGAGATGAGCATCGAGGCGGCCAAAGGCGACGAGAAAGTCATGGCGAATTGGTTTCCCATGGCACTCAAGGACAGTGCCCGCTCGTGGCTGCTGAACCTTCCTCCCGGCTCGATCTCCTCCTGGGACGAAATGCGCAGCCGCTTCATCGCCAACTTCCAGGGCACTCGCGACCGCCCCCCGGCCGCGGGTGACCTACACCACATCAGGCAGCAACCCGGGGAGACCCTGTAGAAATACATCCAGCGCTTCAACAACGTCCGCCTCAAGATCCCCAAGGTGACGGACGAGCCCATCATCTCAGTGTTCTCTGATGGCGTCTGTCGGTGTCAAAACCGGCGGATCTCGGGTAGGGGGTCCCGAACTGTGCGTCTAGGCGGATGGTAACAGGAGACAAGGGACACGATGTTTTACCCAGGTTCGGGTCCTCCCGATGGAGGTAAAACCCTACGTCCTGCTTGATTAATATTGATGATATGGGTAGTACAAGAGTGGATCTACCATGAGATCAAGGAGGCTAAACCCTAAAGCTAGCCTATGGTATGATTGTTGTAATGTATGTTGTCCTACGGACTAAAGCCCTCCGGTTTATATAGACACCGGAGGAGGCTAGGGTTACACAGAGTCGGTTACAATGGTAGGAGATCTACATATCTGTATCGCCAAGCTTGCCTTCCACACCAAGGAAAGTCCCATCCGGACACGGGACGGAGTCTTCAATCTTGTATCTTCGTAGTCTTGGAGTCCGGCGGACGATGATAGTCCGGCTGTCCGGACACCCCCTAGTCCAGGACTCCCTCAGCGTCCGTGACGTCAAGATGAAGGAGGAGCTCACCATCTACGAGGAGTTGTGCACATCCCTGGACCTGTTCAACCTGGCGAAAAAGTGCGCAAGAGTTGAGGGACACCTCTCCCTCCTCGAGCTCCCAGCTGCTGACCCGGAAGAAAAGAAGACCAAGGCCAAGGACGTGAAGCGCAAGGGAGTGGCCGTGCTCGCGGCGGAACCAGACATGAAGCACGGCAGGGACCAGCCGGAGTCGTCCAAGGGCAGCTGACCGTTCTGCGCCTACCACAACCTCCACACCCACAACACCAACGATTGCCAGGAGCTTAGGGCCGTTCGAGAAGGACGCTTCGGTCGATGCCCCGAGCGCAACGACCGGGGCTACGGCCGAGGAGGATGACGTGGCGAAGGACGATGGGACGACCGTGGCCCTTGCTAGGAGTGGCGTGACCGACCTCGTGGCAATCGCTGGCAGGACCGGCCTCATGAGGCGCCTGGAGGGACCAGGCTCGCGAGGGCGCCTGGAGGGTTCAGCCTCGCGAGGACCGCCCCCAGGGGAACGCAGGCCTTCCTCCGCTGCCACTGCTGCCAAGAAGGAATGACGACCATCATCAGGACGAGGGGGCTGGGGGCTTCCAGGAGCCACGTGCTATCGCTTGCATCTTGGGCGGAGCTCAGGCCCCAGCCTCTCAGCGTATCTTCAAGCAGTTTGCTCGCGAGGTGAACGCAGTACTCCCCAGGCTCGAGGCCACGCGCCCGCTCAGGTGGTCCAAGTGCACCATCACCTACAGCTCGGCGGATCAACTCAAGTGCGCGACTACTGCTGGAGTTCTTCCAATGCTCTGTTCACCCGTCATCAGCAACGTGCAAGTGACCAAGACCCTCATCGATGGTGGCGCAAGGCTTAATGTCATGTCCGTTGAGATGTTCGACAACCTTCAAGTCCCATACGATCATCTCCAGCCTACCAAGCTCTTCTCAGGAGTTACCGATGGTTCCACCACCCCGATAGGGTAGGTCCGCCTCCCTGTCACCTTCGGACAGCATGACAACTACCGCACCGAGCTCATCGACTTCGACGTCGCCCACATCCACCTGCCGTACAACGCCGTCCTCGGGTTTCCAGCCCTGGCCAAGTTCATGGTAGTGACCCACCACGGCTACAACGTCCTCAAGATGCCAGGAAGCGGCGGAATCATCACGATCCCCTGCGAAGAGAGAGATGCGGTATGCTTCCTCGAGCGTGCTGCTACGTCTTGAGATTGCGTTGGTTTTCCTTGAAGAGGAAAGGGTGATGCAACAAAGTAGCGTAAGTATTTCCCTCAGTTTTTGAGAACCAAGGTATCAAACCAGTAAGAGGCTCCTCAGAAGTCCCACGCATCTACACAAACAAACAAGAACCTCGCAACCAACGCAATAAAGGGGTTGTCAATCCCTTCACGGCCACTTGCGAAAGTGAGATCTGATAGAGATAATATAATAAGAAAAATATTTTTTGTATTTTTATGATATAGATTGGAAAAGTAAAGATGCAAATAAAAGTAGATTGAAAACTTATATGATAAAAGATAGACCCGGGGGCCATAGGTTTCACTAGTGGCTTCTCTCAAGATAGCATAAGCACTACGGTGGGTGAACAAATTACTGTCGAGCAATTGATAGAAAATCGAATAATTATGAGATTATCTAGGCATGATCATGTATATAGGCATCACGTCCGCAACAAGTAGACCGACTCCTGCCTGCATCTACTACTATTACTCCACACATCGACCGCTATCCAGCATGCATCTAGAGTATTAAGTTCATAAAGAATAGAGTAACCCATTAAGAAAAATGACATGATGTAGAGGGATAAACTCACGCAATATGATATAAACACCATCTTTTTATCCTCGATGGCAACAATACAATACGTGCCTTGCTGCCCCTGCTATCACTGGAAAAGGACACCACAAGATTGAACCCAAAGCTAAGCACTTCTCCCATTGCAAGAAAGATCAATCTAGTAGGCCAAACCAAACTGATAATTCGAAGAGACTTGCAAAGATAACTTAATCACACATAAAAGAATTCAGAGGAGATTCAAATATTTCTCATTGATAGACTTGATCATAAACCCACAATTCATCGGATCTCGACAAACACACCGCAAAAAGAGTTACATCGAATGGATCTCCAAGAAGATCGAGGAGAACTTTGTATTGAGATTCAAAGAGAGAGAAGAAGCCATCTAGCTAATAACTATGGACCCGAAGGTCTGTGGTAAACTACTCACAACTCACTGGAAGGGCCTTGGAGATGATGTAGAGGCCCTCCATGGTCGATTCCCCCTCCTGCGGAGCGCTGGCGAAGGCTCCAAGATGGGATCTCGTGGATACAAAAGGTTACGACGGTGGAAATAGTTTTTCGTGGTGCTCCTCGATGGTTTCAGGGTACGTGGGTATATATAGGAGGAAGAAGTAGGTCGGTGGATGCTCGAGGGGCCCACGAGGGTGGGGGCGCGCCCACCTGTAGGGGGTGCGCCGGGCACCCTCGTGGCCGCCTCCTCTGTTGCTTGACGTCCACTCCAAGTCCCCTGGATCACGTTTGTTCCAAAAAGATCGCTTCCGAAGGTTTCATTCTGTTTGGACTCTGTTTGACATTCCTTTCCTTCGAAACACTAAAATAGGAAAAAAATAGCAATCCGGGCTGGGCCTCCGGTTAGTAGGTTAATCCCAAAAATGATATAAAAGTGTAAAGTAAAGCCCATAAACATCCAAAACGGGTAATATAATAGCATGGAACAATCAAAAAAATTATATACATTGGAGACGTATCAAGCATCCCCAGCTTAATTCCTGCTCGTCCTCGAGTAGGTAAATGATAAAAACATAATTTTTGATGTGGAATGCTACCTAGCATAATTTGTAATTTTCTTTATTGTGGCATGAATGTTCATATCCAAATGATTCAAAATAAAAGTTCATATTGACATAAGAAACAGTAGTACTTCAAGCATACTAATTAAGCAATCATGTCTTCTCAAAATAACATGGCTAAAGAAAGTTATCCCTACAAAATCATATAGTCTGGCTGTTGCTCTATCTTCATCACACAAAGTATTTAATCATGCACAACACCGATGACAAGCCAAGCAATTGTTTCATACTTTAATAATCTCAAACTTTTCCAACTTTCACGCAATACATGAGCGTGAGCCATGGACATAGCACTATATTTGGAATAGAATGCTGGTTGTGGAGAAGACAAAAAAGGAGAAGATAGTCTCACATCAACTAGGTGTATCAATGGGCTATGAAGATGCCCATTAATAGATATCAATGTGAGTGAGTAGGGATTGCCATGCAATGGATGCACTAGAGCTATAAATGTATGAAAGCTCAACAAAAGAAACTAAGTGGGGGTGCATCCAACTCGCTTGCTCATGAAGACCTAGGGCATTTTGGGGAAGCCCATCATTGGAATATATAAGCCAAGTTCTATAATGAAAAATTCCCACTAGTATATGAAAGTAACAACATAGGAGACTCTCTAACATGAAGATCATGGTGCTACTTTGAAGCACAAGTGTGGTAAAAAGGATAGTAGCATTGCCCCTTCTATCTTTTTCTATCATTTTTTTTATTTGGCCTTTTTTTTAAAGTCCGAAGTCTCATCCCGACTTGTGGGGGAATCATAGTCTCCATCATCCTTTCCTCACTGGGACAATGCTCTAATAATGAAGATCATCACACTTTTATTTACTTACAACTCAAGATTACAACTCGATACTTAGAGAAAGATATGACTCTATATGAATGCCTCCGCCGGCGTACCGGTATATGCAATGAATCAAGAGTGACATGTATGAAAATTATGAAGGTGACCTTGCCACAAATACGATGTCAACTACATGATCATGCAAAGAGCAATATGACAATGATGATGCGTGTCATATAAACGGAACGGTGGAAAGTTGCATGGCAATATATCTCGGAATGGCTATGGAAATGCCATAATAGGTAGGTATGGTGGCTGTTTTGAGGAAGGATATATGGTACCGGCGAAAGTTGCGCGGCACAAGAGAGGCTAGCAATGATGGAAGGGTGAGAGTGCGTATAATCCATGGACTCAACATTAATCATAAAGAACTCATATACTTGTTGCAAAAAATCTACAAGTCATTGAAAACAAAGTACTATGCGCATGCTCCTAGGGGGATCGATTGGTAGGAAAATACCATTGCTCGTCCCCGACCGCCACTCATAAGGAAGACAATCAATAAATAAAATTGTGCTCCAACTTCATCACAAAGCGGTTCACCATATGTGCATGCTATGGGAATCACAAACTTCAACACAAGTATTCTTTAAATTCATAATCACCCAACTAGCATGACTCTAACATTACCACCTCTATATCTCAAAACAATTATCAAGTATCAAATTGATCATAGCATCCAATTCACTTTCTATGATAGTTTTTATTATACCCAACTTGGATGCCCATCATTCTAGGACAAATTTTATAACCATAGCAAATACCATGCTGTTCTAAGAGACTCTCAAAATAATATAAGTGAAGCATGAGAGATCAATAATTTCTACAAAATCAATCCACCGCCATGCTCTAAAAGATATAAGTGAAGCACTAGAGAAAAACTATCTAGCTCAAAAGATATACGTGAAGCACATAGCATATTCTAATAAATTCTAATCAAGTGGGATTCTCCCAAAAGGTGGGTACAGCAAGGATGATTGTGGTAAACTAAAAATCAAAGCTAATATCATACAAGATGCTCCAAGCAAAACACATATCATGTGGCGAATAAAAATATAGCTCTAAGTAAAGTTACCGATAGACGAAGACGAAAGAGGGGATGCCTTCCGGGGCATCCCCAAGCTTAGGCTTTGGGTTATCCTTGAATATCTTGGGGTGCCATGGGCATCCCCAAGCTTAGGATCTTGCCACTCCTTATTCCATATTCCATCAAATCTTTACCCGAAACTTGAAAACTTCACAACCCAAAACTCAACAGGAAATCTCATAAGCTCCGGTAGTGCAACAAAGAAAAACTACCACATAAGGTACTATAATGAACTCATTATTTATTTATATTGGTGTTAAACCTACTGTATTACAACTTATCTATGGTTCATACCCTACATACTAGCCATAGATGCATCAAAATAAGCAAACAACACACGAAAAACAGAATCTGTCAAAAACAGAACAGTCTGTAGCAATCTGTAACTCTGGAATACTTATGGAACTCTAAAGATCCTACCAAAATAGGAAGTCCTGGTAAATTTGTCTATTGATCTACAGCAAAAAGACTAAACGCAAAATCACGTTTCTGGGAATTACTAAAATTATTTTCGTGCGCGCAAAGTTTCTGTTTTTCAGCAGGATCAAATTAACTATTACCATAGGTTATCCTATAGGTTCTACTTGGCACAAACACTAATTAAAACATAAAAACACATCTAAACAGAAGGTAGATAAATTTTTTGTTACTAAACATAAGCAAAAACAAAAAAACAAAAATAAAATTGGGTTGCCTCCCAACTAGCGCTATCGTTTAACACCCCTAGCTAGGCATAAAAGCGAGGATAGATCTAAGTAGTGCCATCTTTGGCACTCAATTCATAAGTAGCTCGCCTGATAGATTCGTAAGGTAATTTAAATTTATTTCTTGGAAAGTGCTCCATGCCTTTCCTTAATGTAAATTGGAATCTAATATTCCCTTCCTTCATATTAATAATTGCACCAGTCGTTCTAAGGAAAGGTCTACCAAGAATAATATGACATAAAAGATTGCAATCTATATCAAGAATGATAAAATCTACGGGCACATAATTCCTATTTGCAACAATAATAACATCATTGATCCTTCCCATAGGTTTCTTAATGTTGGAATCCGCAAGGTGCAAACTTAAAGAGCAATCATCAAAATCATGGAAACCTAGAATATCACATAAAGTTTTCAGAATCGTGGAAACACTAGCAACCAAATCACATAAACCATAACACTCATGATCTTTCTTTTTAATATTTATAGTAGGTTCCCACTCATCATAAAGTTTTCTAGGTATAGAAACTTCCAAGTTAAGGTTTTCATCATAAGATTGCATCAAGGCATCAACAATATGTTTGGTAAAAGCTTTATTTTGACTATAAGCATGATGAGAATTCAACACAGATTGCAACAAGGAAATACAATCTACTAAAGAACAATTATCATAATTAAATTCATTGAAATCCAAGATAGTGGGTTCAATGCTATTTAAAGTCTTGACCTCTCTAATCCCACTTTTACCAAATTTAGCATCAAGATCTAAAAACTCCGAATCATTGGGATGCCTTTTAACTAAAGTTGACTCATCTCCAGTCCCATCATTATTAAGATTCATATTGCAAAACAAAGATTTAATAGGGGACACATGAATAACTTTTAGGTCTTCATCATTATTTTCTCCTAACCCTTCTGGTTTGGCAGCCATCTTATTGACCAAGGTGGCCTGCTTATCAGAAATTTGGGCTATTGATTTTTCAAGACGAGTAATTTGAGAATTCAAACCATAAAATTCCTTGGACATATCATCAAGCTCTTTGTTCATATACTCCATAAAGCTTTTTTGTTCTTTAAGTTCTTTTCTAAAGAAACTATTATGCTCAAATTGTAAAGTCATAAAACTTCTGACGTTCAATTCAATCACTTCCAACCATCTAAGATGAAGGTCAAAGTTCTTAAGCAAAGCCATAAGAGCAACCAGGCACACAAGAAGACAAGAAAAAGAGAGAGGAGAAAGAGAGGGCGAATAAAACGGCAAGGGAGAAGTGGGGGAGAGGAAAACGAGAGGCAAATGGCAAATAATGTAATGCGAGGGAGATGAGTTTGTGATGGGTACTTGGTATGCCTTGACTTGAGCGAAGACCTCCCTGGCAACGGCGCCAGAAATCCTTCTTGCTATGTCTTGAACTTGCGTTGGTTTTCCTTGAAGAGGAAAGGGTGATGCAGCAAAGTAGCGTAAGTATTTCCCTCAGTTTTTGAGAACCAAGGTATCAATCCAGTAGGAGGCTCCTCAGAAGTCCCATGCACCTACACAAAAAACAAGAACCTCGCAACCAATGCAATAAAGGGGTTGTCAATCCCTTCACGGCCACTTGCAAAAGTGAGATCTGATAGAGATAATATAATAAGATAAATATTTTTGGTACTTTTATGATATAGATTGGAAAAGTAAAGATGCAAATAAAAGTAGATTGAAAACTTATATGATAAAAGATAGACCCGGGGGCCATAGGTTTCACTAGTGGCTTCTCTCAAGATAGCATAAGCATTACAGTGGGTGAACAAATTACTGTTGAGCAATTGATAGAAAAGCGAATAATTATGAGATTATCTAGGCATGATCATGTATATAGGCATCATGTCCGCGACAAGTAGACCGACTCCTGCCTGCATCTACTACTATTACTCCACAGATCGACCGCTATCCAGCATGCATCTAGAGTATTAAATTCATAAAGAACAGAGTAACGCGTTAAGAAAGATGACATGATGTAGAGGGATAAACTCATGCAATATGATATAAACCCCATCTTTTTATCTTCGATGGCAACAATACAATACGTGCCTTGCTGCCCCTGCTGTCACTGGGAAAGGACACCACGAGATTGAACCCAAAGCTAAGCACTTCTCCCAATGTAAGAAAGAGCAATCTAGTAGGCCAAACCAAACTGATAATTCGAAGAGACTTGCAAAGATAACTTAATCGCACATAAAAGAATTCAGAGGAGATTCAAATATTTTCTCGTATATAAACTTGATCATAAACCCACAATTCATCGGATCTCGACAAACACACCGCAAAAAGAGTTACATCAAATGGATCTCCAAGAAGATCAAGGAGAACTTTGTATTGAGATTCAAAGAGAGAGAAGAAGCCATCTAGCTAATAAATATGGACCCGAAGGTCTGTGATAAACTACTCACAACTCATCGGACGGGCCTTGGAGATGATGTAGAGGCCCTCCATGGTCGATTCCCCCTCTGGCGGAGCGCTGCCAAAGGCTCCAAGATGGGATCTCGCGGATACAGAAGGTTACGGTGGTGGAAATAGTTTTTCATGGTGATCCTCGATGGTTTCAGGGTACGTGGGTATATATAGGAGGAAGAAGTAGGTCGGTGGACGCTCGAGGGGCCCATGAGGGTGGGGGGCGCACCCACCTGTAGGGGACGCGTCGGGCACCCTCGTGGCCGCCTCCTTTGTTGCTTGACGTCCACTCCAAGTCCCCTGGATCACGTTTGTTCCAAAAAGATCGCTTCCAAAGGTTTCATTCCATTTGGACTCTGTTTGATATTCCTTTCCTTCGAAACACTGAAATAGGCAAAAAAAATAGTAATTTGGGCTGGGCCTCAGGTTAGTAGGTTAGTCCCAAAAATGATATAGAATTGGAAAGTAAAGCCCATAAACATCAAAAATGGGTAATATAATAGCATGGAACAATCAATTATAGATTCCTTGGAGACGTATCATCCAAGCCGTAGCAAAGACGTATCACGTGCCTTCCAAGCCGCAGCAATCGAGGACCCAGACAGCAAGGGTGAGAACCCTCCTGAGGCCATCCCCAAGAAGAAGAAGCAACCGCTCCGCACAAGGCCTCAGGAGGTCGGCACCTCGGGTGGTGCCGTGTCAGGATCAGCGCCTGTGCTTGGGGCACCTCCTTCCATCGCATAGGCAGCTCATGGGCTATCTTCTGGAGGGCCTCAGACCTCGCCAACATCACGATGGAGGAGCTCGGGCACCACTTGGAGGCGTGCTTTGCGGCACATTTCCCTCAGGAAGACACAAGGCGTGGAAAGCCCAACGTTCAGGAGTTCATCGCCAAGACCACTCAGGAGCTTCAGGAAGCGAGGGCCATGCGTGGCGACCGCCACTCGTCTGGCATGGCTCCCCATCCAGGCGAGGATGGTGGGCTGCGCGTCTGCATTAACGTCCCAGGGCTCAACCGAGCCGCATCTCAGGAGTGCTTCTGGCCTTCGCTTGTGGGACACTGCAAGGGTCCGCCGCACAGCTACGTTCGCATGCCTTTCGGCCCGACGAACGCGGCTGCCACCTACCAGCGTCACCTGCGGCGCATCTTGGCGGTTCAGGAGGCCAGGCACCATGCGATCCTAGCAGAGATGGAGACGGTCCTCAAGGAACCACCTGGACCCTCAGAGCCTCCTGAGGCTTAGGGCCCCGGTGGCTCGTGAGGGTCGGCCCCTTCACCGCGCATCTTCAGCTGCCCCAACACCCCCTCTACAATGGAAGCAGGTGAAATCTCCCAAGTTCATTTCAGCTTGGAGCGCCCTCAGGGCTGCATCATTCCCAGGTCGCGCGGGTCCGTCCCTACGGCATGTATCTCTTTTTATGTCTTTGGCTTACCTTGCTGGGGGCGCCCCTCAGGCTGCATCATCCCCAAGCCGCTTGGGTCTGACCCAGTGGCATGTATCCATTCTGCATTTACCTAAGCTGATTTGCCTTTCATGCCTAACCTACCTGTGATTATCACCTGCTTGATTGCCATCTCTACCACGGGAGCCGCTCATGCTGGCACGGCGCTTGCGCACGGGTCCGTCCCTGCAATGCTGACAAATTTGAGCGGTCGAGATCTGGCCCGCGGCAGCCCCGCGCGCGTCACCTCACCAGGCCCTCAGTGCCCTCACCCTTCTCTCAGAGCAACCAGTGGCCAGCCAGCAATCATAATGGCAACTCATGCCTTTCTCGTGCTGATTTGCAGGAACCTCATGAGGTCTACAGCGGGCGGTACCATGAGCTCCCTCTCTTTCCCATGCGATCCGCTTGCACGTTAAAAGGGGGGCTCTTGAGCATCGCGACTCAGGAGCTCCTACTGGCTCTCCAGCCCTCACCCCCTGGCCTTGACCACGACATCACGACCTGGCATACCAACGGCGGCTGAGCTCGCTCGAGGGCCGGGACCTGAGGACGTAGAGCACGAAGGAGAGTGCGGGGAAGAAGGGGGAGGCTCGCATGGGCCTAACCTAGCTGCACCACGGCTGCCGACGCACAAGTCTGGCGCAATGCAAGGGAACGACTCCAGATTACAGAGATAAGTTTCATGCTTGGAACAACTGATCGTTACGATGCAAAATTCTCACTTGATGCAGCCCTGTGACGGTAGTGTTGCCTTCCTTTCTTACCTCTCGGCGGCTGCTTGCGCGCTAAAGGGGACCTCCTGAGCATCGCGCCTCACGGGCTCTTACTGGACCTCGGGTCGCTCACCTCCTGGCCTTGACCGCGGCATCGCGACCTGGCATACCAGCGACGGTTGTAGCCTGCCTGGGGACCGGGACCTGTCAGCGTAGAGCGCCAAGTCGTCGCAAGGTTAGAAAGGGGGAACCAAGACGGGACAGGACAAGCACTCGCACGATTTCATAATAAGGATAACATCAACAAAAGACATCACAGACCCTTTACACGCCCCCGCGGGGTGTTTCTCGATTCCTCGCAGGGAACAAAAGAAAAGAACTTTGAGGAGCCCTAACTACACGCGCCTTCGTGGCCGACGCCATCATCAACAGTGAGCCATGGGAGACCGGCGCTAACCCCATCCAGATCAGCAGCGTCGATGGCCCGATGCTGCCGCCTTGCTCCGGGCGCGGCGAGAGCTCGGGGGTGCGTAGCTGTCGTCGCTCGTCTCCAGAGTCTCATAGAGTTCGGGGGAGTCGCCGGACTCCCAAGCGTTGCTGCTGCTGCCGGAGGAGCCGCTGGAGGAGCGGACGGCAGGCCCAGCCCCTGCCGCATTGATGTCCTGACTGCCCCCTCCGGGGCAGCACTCCAGGCGGCGGCCTTTTGCGTCGAGGACCTTGAAGGACAACATGGAGGCGCCATTGTATTAAAAATGGATCACGAGGGCGCCCCCTGTTCGGCAGACCCGGGTGACCTCGCCCCAGCCTCAGTTCATGAAGATCTTGCCCGAGGGAACGACTTCAACCTCCGCTTCGATCGGCGGGGCGCCACAATCAGCGTGTTGCAGCCAAAGCTCGAGAGCCCCCCTCGGCGGCATCTCGGTGGAGAAGACCAAAGGGAAGCAGATCCAGGTGCTTGGAGGCATCGCCTCTAGCAACACGAGCTTACAAGAGGAGTCCACGGCATGGACTCCAGGGGCGACGACGCGCGCCACCACAATGCGCTGACCGTGGCTGCGGTGCGGGCGGCGCCGCTCGCCGCCCCTTTCTCCGGAGCCCTCAGTTGGGGTGCACTGGGGTAGCGGGTACCCAGGAGGTGGCCGCTCGCACCAAGGCCTCATCATCTCCAGCCTCACGACCTCGCCACGGCGGTGGACCGACCTCTTCTTCGGCGGGAGCGGATCGGGTCCGTCCCGGGGAGCCTTACCCTTCTCTTCGGCCAAGAATCTACGGATCAACGCCATTGGTGTCAAGACTGGAGGTGGAGCAGGGGAGAAGAAGCAGGCGGAGCAGGAAGAGATGGGCGACGAGGGCTCTCACCCCTTCTCATTTATAGCCCAAGGGAGGCCAACCGTCGACCTCCACGATCGCAGGTAATGATAACACTTTTTGCATGCAGCAGGGACTCGTCAAGTCGGGCAGTTGCCGAGGCAGTGTTGGGAAGCGGAGATGCCCACGTCCAATCAGTCGCCACGCGTCGACCAAGGCCGCAGGCTGTTGGGGCCCGTGGTGCTCTGCACTTGCCCTTTGGCTTCGCCGCTAAGCCAAGTCCGAGTGCGCCTTGGGCCCAGGGGCTACTATCGGTGTTCTGGGAACGGGGGTCCCCAGACTTGCCTGCCTGCGGCCCATGGCGTGGCTCCACCAGTGGCCCAGTTCGGCCCGTCTTCGTCAGCCAAACACTCAAGACCCTCGCGAGGGGCCAAGCCTCGCGAGGCGGATGACACAAGGCCTCCTCAGGAGCGGCCTCACCAGGCAGGCTCGCGGGGGGCGGAGAGATCAAGGCCAGGGGCACCTCGTGAGGTTCCCGTAACGCAAGCCATGATGACCAAGGCAAGGCGGGCGCCAGGTGGGTGCCAGCGCGCGCAGTGTCCTCGTTTCACCTTTGGTGCTAAGGGGGCAAGCGCAGGCACGGAGTACCGAGGCATCAGGTAAAGGTTTCCATATCGGTGCAACAAGACCAAGACCAGTAGGACGGCAGGACAGAGGTCATCATGGAGCCCAAGACGGCGTCACCACCAGCACCTTTGACAGGCGAAGACCACCTTTAGTCAGGATAGCTTGTACTAGCTGTCCACTTTCAAATTGGCTGTTGTTGGATCCCTTCCCGCTCAATATTTGGGAAGAGGACCAGGGCCTCTATAAATAGGACTAGCCACCACAGTAGGGACGAAAACAAACTCAGTTCATCCTCGGACCCACCAAGCACAAGAACACCTCTCCTCAGGAGGCTGTTGTTCCCTTGTACTGTTCATCATCATCCGAAGAGGCAATCCACCACCACCACCCTGGAGTAGGGTATTACACCACAACGGTGGCCTGAACCAGTATAAATCTTGTGTCACTGGTGTTGTGAGTTCATCGAGCTAAGCTTAGAGATCGCGGCGAGGCTGAGGGCGAGATTCGGTAGGGGGAATCTTCGTGCGCACCCCAATGTTCGAACCTCAAGGGTTTTGCCTGAACCCTAAATCTGACATCTACGGTACCATGCATTGCCCTTTCTCACTTTGAGAGTTGGTGCAAAGTTCACCGGTGCATCCAAACCATGTGATATGATACGCTCTATCACACATAAACCTCCTTATATCTTCCTCAAAACAGCCGCCATACCTACCTATTATGGCATTTCCATAGCCATTCCGAGATATATGGCCATGCAACTTTCCACGGTTCCGTTTATTATGACATGTTCCATCATTGTCATATTGCTTTTGCATGATCATGTAGTTGACATCGTATTTGTGGCAAAGCCACCTTCATAATTCTTTCATACATGTCGCTCTTGATTCATTGCATATCCCGGTAAACTGCCGGAGGCATTCATATAGAGTCATATTTGTTGGGGAGCGTAGTAATTTCAAAAAAAAATTCCTACGCACACGCAAGATCATGGTGATGCATAGCAACGAGAGGGGAGAGTGTTGTCCACGTACCCTCGTAGACCGAAATCGGAAGCGTTAGCACAACACAGTTGATGTAGTCGTACGTCTTCACGATCCGACCGATCAAGTACCGAACGTACGGCACCTCCGAGTTCAGCACACGTTCAGCTCGATGACGTCCCACGAACTCCGATCCAGCAGAGCTTTGCGGGAGAGTTCCGTCAGCACGACAGCGTGATGACGGTGTTGATGATGCTACCAACGCAGGGCTTTGCCTAAGCTCTGCTACGATATTACCGAGGTGGAATATGGTGGAGGGGGGCACCGCACACGGCTAAGAGATCAATGATCAATTGTTGTGTCTAGAGGTGTCCCCCTGCCCCCGTATATAAAGGAGCAAGGGGGGAGGCGGCCGGCCAAGGAGGAGGGCGCGCCAAGGGGAGAGTCCTACTCCCACCGAGAGTAGGACTCCTCCTTTCCTTGTTGGAGTAGGAGAGGGGAAGGAAGGAAGAGAGGAGAGGAAGGAAAGGGGGGCGCCGCCCCCCTCCTTGTCCAATTCGTACTAGAGGGGGAGGGGCGCGGGGCTTGCCCTGGCCGCCCCTCATCTTCTCCACTAGGGCCCATGAGGCCCACTAAAACCCCCCGGGGGGTTCCGGTAACCCCCGGGTACTCCGGTATATGTCGAAACCTCCCGCACTTCCGGTGTCCGAACATAGTCATCCAATATATCGATCTTTACGTATCGACCATTTTGAGACTCCTCGTCATGTCCGTGATCATATCCGGGACTCCGAACTACCTTCGGTACATCGAAACACAAAAACTCATAATACCGACCGTCACCGAACTTTAAGCGTGCGGACCCTACGGGTTTGAGAACTATGTAGATATGACCGAGACACGTCTCTGGTCAATAACCAATAGCGGAACCTGGATGCTCATATTGGCTCCCACATATTCTATGAAGATCTTTATCGGTCAAACCGCATAACAACATACATTGTTCCCTTTGTCATCGGTATGTTACTTGACCGAGATTCAATCGTCGATATCTCAATACCTAGTTCAATCTCGTTACCGGGAAGTCTCTTTACTCGTTACATAATGCATCATCCCGCAACTAACTCATTAGCTACATTGCTTGCAAGGCTTATAGTGGTGTGCATTACCGAGAGGGCCCAGAGATACCTCTCCGACAATCAGAGTGACAAATCCTAATCTCGAAATACGTCAACTCAACAAGTACCTTCAGAGACACCTGTAGAGCACCTTTATAATCACCCAGTTACATTGTGACGTTTGGTAGCACACAAAGTGTTCCTCCGGTAAGCGGGAGTTACATAATCTCATAGATATAGGAACATGTATAAGTCATGAAGAAAGCAATAGCAACATACTAAACGATCAAGTGCTAAGCTAACGAAATGGGTCAAGTCAATCACATCATTCTTCTAATGATGTGATCCCATTGATCAAATGATAACTCATATCTATGATTACGAAACTCAACCATCTTTGATCTATGAGCTAGTCAAGTAGAGGCATACTAGTGACACTATGTTTGTCTATGTATTCACACATGTATTATGTTTCCGGTTAATACAATTCTAGCATGAATAATAAACATTTATCATGATATGAGGAAATAAATAATAACTTTATTGTTGCCTCTAGGGCATATTTCCTTCAATATCCCACTTGCACTAGAGTCAATAATCTAAATTACATAGTAATTATTCTAACACCCATGGAGCCTTGGTGTTGATCATGTTTTGCTCGTGGAAGAGGCTTAGTCAACGGGTATGCAACATTCAGATCCGTATGTATCCTGCAAATCTCTATGTCTCCCACCTAGACTTGGTCCCAGATGGAATTGAAGCGTATCTTGATGTGCTTGGTTCTCTTGTGAAATTTGGATTCCTTTGCCAAGGCAATTGCACCAGTATTGTCACAAAAGATTTTCATTGGACCCGATGCACTAGGTATGACACCTAGATCAAATATGAACTCCTCCATCCAAACTCCTTCATTTGCTGCTTCTGAGCAGCTATGTACTCTGCTTCATACGTAGATCCCGCCACGACGCTTTGTTTAGAACTGCACCAACTGACAGCTCCACCGTTCAATATAAATACATATCCGGTTTGCGATTTAGAATCATCCGGATCAGTGTCAAAGCTTGCATCGACGTAACCATTTACAACTAGCTCTTTTTCACCTCCATAAATTAGAAACATATCCTTAGTCATTTTCAGGTACTTCAGGATGTTCTTGACTGCTGTCCAGTGATCCACTCCTGGATTACTTTGGTACCTCCCTGCTAAGCTAATAGCAAGGCACACATCAGGTCTGGTACACAGCATTGCATACATGATAGAGCCTATGGCTGAAGTATAGGGAACATCTTTCATTTTTTCTCTATCTTCTGCAGTGATCGGGCATTGAGTTTGACTCAACTTCACACCTTGTATCACAGGCAAGAACCCTTTCTTTGCTTGATCCATTTTGAACTTTTTCAAAACTTTATCAAGGTATGTACTTTGTGAAAGTCCAACTAAGCGTCTTGATCTATCTCTATAGATCTTGATGCCCAATATATAAGCAGCTTCACCGAGGTCCTTCATTGAAAAACTTTTATTCAAGTATCCTTTTATGCTATCCAGAAATTCTATATCATTTCCAATCAACAATATGTCATCCACATATAATATTAGAAATGCTACAGAGCTCCCACTCACTTTCTTGTAAATACAGGCTTCTCCAAAAGTCTGTATAAAACCATATGCTTTGATCACACTATCAAAGTGTTTATTCCAACTCCGAGAGGCTTGCACCCGTCCATAAATGGATCCCTGGAGCTTGCACACTTTGTTAGCACCTTTTGGATCGACAAAACCTTCTGGTTGCATCATATACAACTCTTCTTCCAGAAATCCATTCAGGAATGCAGTTTTGACATCCATTTGCCAAATTTGATAATCATAAAATGCAACAATTTTAACATGATTCGGACAGACTTAAGCATCGCTACAAGTGAGAAAGTCTCATCGTAGTCAACCCCTTGAACTTGTCAAAGACCTTTTGCAACAAGTCGAGCTTTGTAGACAGTAACATTACCATCAGCATCAGTCTTCTTCTTTAAGATCCATTTATTCTCGATGGCTTGCTGATCATTGGGCAACTCAACCAAAGTCCACATTTTGTTCTCATACATGGATCCCATCTCAGATTTCGTAGCCTCAAGCCATTTTGCAGAATTTGGGCTCATCATCGCTTCCTCATAGTTCGTAGGTTCGCCATGGTCAAGTAACATGACCTCCAGAATAGGATTACCGTACCGCTCTGGTGCGAATCTTACTCTGGTTGACCTACGAGGTTCGGTAGTAACTTGATCTAAAGTTTCATGATCAATATCATTAGCTTCCTCACTAATTGGTGTAGGCGTCACAAGAACCGGTTTCTGTGATGAACTACTTTCCAATAAGGGAGAAGGTACAATTACCTCATCAAGTTCTACTTTCCTCCCACTCACTTCTTTCGAGAGAAACTCCTTCTCTAGAAAGGATCCATTTTTAGCAACGAATGTCTTGCCTTCGGATCTGTGATAGAAGGTGTACCCAACAGTTTCCTTTGGGTATCCTATGAAGACACATTTCTCCGATTTGGGTTCGCTCTTATCAGGTTGAAGCTTTTCACATAAGCATCACAGCCCCAAACTTTAAGAAACGACAACTTTGGTTTCTTGCCAAACCATAGTTCATAAGGCGGCATCTCAACGGATTTTGATGGTGCCCTATTTAACGTGAATGCAGCCGTCTCTAAAGCATAACCCGTGGTAAATCAGTAAGAGACATCATATATCGCACCATATCTAGTAAGGTACGATTACGACGTTCGGACACACCATTACGTTGTGGTGTTCCGGGTGGCGTGAGTTGCGAAACTATTCCGCATTGTTTCAAATGTAGACCAAACTCATAACTCAAATATTCTCCTCCATGATCAGATCATAGAAACTTTAGTTTCTTGTTACGATGATTTTCCACTTCACTCTAAAATTCTTTGAACTTTTAAAATGTTTCAGACTTATGTTTCATTAAGTAGATATACCCATATCTGCTCAAATCATCTGTGAAGGTGAGAAAATAATGATACCTGCTATGAGCCTCAATATTCATCGGACCACATACATCGGTATGTATGATTTCCAACAAATCTGTCGCTCGCTCCATAGTTCCGGAGAACGGCGTTTTAGTCATCTTGCCCATGAGGCATGGTTCGCAAGTACCAAGTGATTCATAATCAAGTGATTCCAAAAGTCCATCAGTATGGAGTTTCTTCATGCGCTTTACACCAATATGACCCAAACGGCAGTGCCACAAATAAGTTGCACTATCATTATCAACTCTGCATCTTTTGGCTTCAACATTATGAATATGTGTATCACTACTATCGAGATTCAAAAAAATAGACCACTCTTTAAGGGTGCATGACCATAAAAGATATTACTCATATAAATAGAACAACCATTATTCTCAGATTTAAATGAATAATCGTCTCGCATTAAACAAGATCCAGATATAATGTTCATGCTCAATGCTGGCACTGAATAACAATTATTCAGGTCTAAAACTAATCCCGAAGGTATATGTAGAGGTAGCGTGCCGACAGCGATCACATCGACTTTGGAACCATTTCCCACGCGCATCGTCACCTCGTCCTTAGCCAGTCTTCGCTTAATCCATAGTCCCTGTTTCGAGTTGCAAATATTAGAAACAGAACCAGTATCAAATACCAGGTGCTACTGCGAGCTCTAGTAAGGTACACATCAATAACATGTATATCACATATACCTTTGTTCACCTTGCCATCCTTCTTATTCGCCAAATACTTGGGGCAGTACCACTTCCAGTGACCAGTCTGCCTGTAGTAGAAGCACTCAGTCTCAGGCTTAGGTCCAGACTTGGGTTTCTTCTCTTGAGCAGCAACTTGTTTGTTGTTCTTCTTGAAGTTCCCCTTCTTCTTCCCTTTACCCTTTTTCTTGAAACTGGTGGTCTTGTTGACCATCAACACTTGATGCTCCTTTTTTATTTCTACCTCCGTAGCCTTTAGCATTGCGAAGAGCTTGGGAATTGTCTTGTTCATCCCTTGCATATTATAGTTCATCACGAAGCTCTTGTAGCTTGGTGGCAGTGATTGAAGAATTCTGTCAATGACACTATCATCCAGAAGATTATCTCCCAGTTGAATCAAGTGATTATACCCAGACATTTTGATTATATGTGCACTGACGGAACTATTCTCCTCCATCTTGCAGCTATAGAACTTATTGGAGACTCCATATCTCTCAATCCGGGCATTTGCTTTAAATATTAAGTTCAACTCCTGGAACATCTCATATGCTCCATGACGTTCAAAACGTTGTTGAAGTCTCGGTTCTAAGACTTAATGCATGGCACACTGAACTATCGAGTAGTCATCAGCTTTGCTCTGCCAGACGTTCTTAACGTCGTCAGTTGCATCTGCAGCAGGCCTGGCACCTAGCGGTGCTTCCAGGATGTAATTCTTCTGTGCAGCAATGAGGATAATCCTCAAGTTACAGACCCAGTCCGTGTAGTTGCTACCATCATCTTTCAACTTTGCTTTCTCAAGGAACGCATTAAAATTCAACGGAATAACAACACGGGCCATCTATCTACAACAACATAGACAAGCAAAACACTATCAGGTACTAAGTTCATTATAAATTCAAGTTCAATTAATCATATTACTTAAGAACTCCCACTTAGACATCTCTCTAATCATCTAAGTGATCACGTGATCCAAATCAACTAAACCATAACCGATCATCACGTGAAATGGAGTAGTTTTCAATGGTGAACATCACTATGTTGATTATATCTACTATATGATTCATGCTCGACCTTTCGGTCTCACTGTTCCGAGGCCATATCTGCATATGCTAGGCTCGTCAAGTTTAACCCGAGTATTCTGCGTGTGCAAAACTGGCTTGCACCCGTTGCAGATGGACGTAGAGCTTATCACACCCGATCATCACGTGGTGTCTTGGCACGACGAACTTTGGCAACGGTGCATACTCAGGGAGAACACTTTTACCTTGAAATTTAGTGAGAGATCATCTTATAATGCTACCATCAATCAAAGCAAAATAAGATGCATAAAGGATAAACATCACATGCAATCAGTATAAGTGATATGATATGGACATCATCATCTTGTGCTTGTGATCTCCATCTCCGAAGCACCGTCATGATCACCATTGTCACCGGTGCGACACCTTGATCTCCATCGAAGCATCATTGTCGTCTCGCCAACTATTGCTTCTATGACTATCGCTACCGCTTAGTGATAAAGTAAAGCAATTACAGGGCGATTGCATTGCATACAATAAAGCGACAACCATATGACTCCTGCCAGTTGCCGCTAACTCTGTTACAAAACATGATCGTCTCATACAATAAAGTTTAGCATCATGTCTTGACCATATCACATCACAACATGCCCTGCAAAAACAAGTTAGACATCCTCTACTTTGGTGTTGCAAGTTTTACATGGCTGCTACGGGCTGAGCAAGAACCATTCTTACCTATGCATCAAAACCACAACAATAGTTCGTCAAGTTAGTGATGTTTTCACCTTATCAAGTACCGGGCGTAGCCACACTCGGTTCAACTAAAGTTGGAGAAACTGACACCCGCCAGCCACCTATGTGCAAAGCACGTAGGTAGAACCAGTCTCGCGTAAGCATATGCGTAATGTCGGTCCGGGCCGCTTCATCCAACAATACCGCTGAACCAAAGTATGACATGCTAGTAAGCAGTATGACTTGTATCGCCCACAACTCACTTGTGTTCGACTCGTGCATATAACATCTATGCATAAAACCTGGCTCGGATGCCACTGTTGGGGAACGTAGTAATTTCAAAAAAATTCCTACACACACGCAAGATCATGGTGATGCATAGAAACAAGAGGGGAGACTGTTGTCCATGTACCCTTGTAGACCGAAAGCAGAAGCGTTCGCACAACGCGGTTGCTGTAGTCGTACGTCTTCACGATCCGACCGATCAAGTACCGAACGTACGGCACCTCCGAGTTTAGCACACGTTCAGCTCGATGGCATCCCATGAACTCCGATCCAGCAGAGCTTTGTGGGAGAGTTCCGTCAGCACGACGGCGTGATGACGGTGTTGATGATGCTACCAACGCAGGGCTTCGCCTAAGCACCGCTACAATATTACCGAGGTGGAATATGGTGGAGGGGGGCACCGCACATGGCTAAGAGATCAATGATCAATTCTTGTGTCTAGAGGTGCCCCCATGCCCCTGTATATAAAGGAGCAAGGGCCCAGAGATACCTCTCCGAGAATCAGAGTGACAAATCCTAATCTCGAAATACGTCAACACAACAAGTACCTTTGGAGACACCTGTAGAGCACCTTTAAAATCACCAAGTTACGTTGTGACATTTGGTTGCGCACAAAGTGTTCCTTCGGGAAGCGGGAGTTACATAATCTCATAGTTATAGGAACATGTATAAGTCATGAAGAAAGCAATAGCAACATACTAAACGATCAAGTGCTATGCTAACGAAATGGGTCAAGTCAATCACATCATTCTTCTAATGATGTGATCCCATTGATCAAATGATAACTCATATCTATGATTAGGAAACTCAACCATCTTTGATCAATGAGCTAGTCAAGTAGAGGCATACTAGTGACACTATGTTTGTCTATGTATTCACACATATATTTTATTCCCGGTTAATACAATTCTAGCATGAATAATAAACATTTATCATGATATGAGGAAATAAATAATAACTTTATTATTGCCTCTAGGGCATATTTCCTTCAATATTTTGTTCTAGTATCGAGTTGTAATCCATGAGTTGTAAATAAATAGAAGTGTGATGATCATCATTATTAGAGCATAGTCCCTTAATAAAAAAAAGGAAGGCCAAATAAAAAAGGGAAAGGCCAAATAAAAAAAGAGAAAGGCCAAATAAATAAATAAAAAGAAAGACCCCAAAAAAGGGGGGGACAATGTTACTATCTTTTTCCACACTTTTGCTTCAAAGTAGCACCATGTTCTTCATATAGAGAGTCTCCTATGTTGTCACTTTCATATAATAGTGGGAATTTTTCATTATAGAACTTGGCTTGTGTTGGGGATATTACCACTAGGCGTAAACCGGCCTACTTGGGCTGGGTTAACTTCATTAGTGGTATAAGCAGATGAAGGCCCAAGGCCTGTAGCCGGTTTAGAACCTGTAGCCGTAAACCGGCCTGATGTATAACTTGTATTGTAAGTTAGGAATAGAGAGATACCAACCGGGATACGAGTATGAACCGGTTGGGACTCTACGAACCGACGGGCGTCACCCGTGTATATAAGGGGACGACCCGGCGGTGGTTCAAGGACAGACAAAACACAACTCGAGCCTAGGCGAAGCTTGTTTTCTCCCTAGCCATCGAGACCACATCAATTCCATCACAACTAGACGTAGGCTTTTACCTTCATCGAAGGGGCCGAACTAGTATAAAACCCTCGTGTCTTTGTGTCCGCTTTAACCCCTTCAAGTAAACTCGTAGCGATGGCTCCACGACTAAGTCCTTTCACTAGGACATCTGCCGTGACAAATCCACGACAGTTGGCGCCCACCGTGGGGCTATCGCACGATGGTTTGACGATCTTGGAGGGCAAGCTCAAGGGACTCGAAGGCTATGTTGTGGGCCGGATGACCAAGAGTCGTCGCGGCAGGATCTACATCGACGAGGCAGGATGGGGTCCCGAGGCCGATTCGATCAAGTACGGGTACCGGGTCCCCTTTGGTGGCATACACGTTTTCATCGGCAAGATCGGTGAGCCTGGACCTGAGCCGGACGTCTGCACCGACCTCATCGAGACGGCTCAGCGTGCGAGATCTACCCAGGGTAAACTGGTCGTGAAGCGTGTCTTCGTTGGAGTCATCCACGGAGGAGGGCGTGAGGACGGATTAGAACACGGTAGCGAGACTGTCGTCTATTCCGGTGACGAGTCCTCAACCGGAGAGACCGAATCGCTATACCAGTTGCAAAACGATATGGTTAGGGGTTGTTCCGATGGCGACAGTATTCCAGACCCCCCAGGCCAGGTCAACCGGGTTGGAATATTCATGGCCGGCACACAGGCGGCGAATCACTCTTCGACCGCCGCAGCTATGCTCTCCGGATCAGCAGCGGCAGCGGCAGCAGGGGCAGGAGGCCTTGTGCGCCCGCCGGTTCAAGTTCTATCTGATCTGTTTGATGCACTAGCTGCGCTTATGGCAGAGGACAATCCGGCGGATCAGGAGGCCCATAATGCAGAGATTGCAAAGGTGAAAGAGCAGATCATGCAAGCCAAAGCGGATCTGGCAGCAGAAAAAGACAGGATGGCTGCAGAGCGGGCCGCTTTGGACGCCGAGGCCTACAAACTCATGCTTGACCAGAACGCATCACAGGAGGTTTTGAAGCAGAAGTACAGATCACGCCTGCCATTAGGGTTTGACCCCCGAAATCTCTTTCAGACTCCAGGAGCTGGACCTAGTAATCCGCCCCAGCACCTGGAGACAAACCGGATTGAAGCACCAGGACCAGGGGCGACGGTCCAACCTCGCCTGATGGAACCTCCTCAGAAGAACATTGTGGTTCCTCCGCCGGTCCAGACGCCCCCAGGTCATTATTCTAATCCGATGGACAACCTTGTTGCAGCCGCCGCGCGATTAGAGGCTATCCCAGTCGAAGGGGACTCTCCGCAAGCGGTAGAGACGCGCCGGGTTAAGGAGCTTCTCCGGACCGCGCTGATTCAGCAGGAAGCATATTCGTACAGCCGTGATCGGATTCACTCTATGCCCCATCCAAGCCGGAGCTATAGCAGGCGCATGGATGAACCGGCCATATCGAGCACTGCGCGAGGCCGAGAAGCGGCCCGTGGCAATAACCCGGCAGGTGGTGTCCGCGATGCTCAGGATGTGGTGGACCGGGCCCGGGCACGAAGGGAGGCCGAGTTAGCAGCACAGGATGATGCGGGTCAACTTACACCGGTTCGCCCTACCACCTTCACCGGACCAGGAGTCACATCCGCTTTGGGAGTGCCTTGTTTAATCCCCGCTTTACGCAATGTGCGCCTGCCCAAAGATTTCAAGGGTCCGCGCAAGGTGCCGAATTACACCGCTGATTTATCCCCCGAAGCGTGGGTAGAGAGTTATGAGATGGCCATGGAGATGCTAGACGTGGATGAGACCGCGTGTGCAAAATACTTCACCATGATGCTTGAAGGCACGGCTCGTACTTGGTTAAAGAGCCTACCGCCCAATTCTATCAGCTCATGGGCCCAGTTGCGGGCCCGGTTTATCCAGAATTTCAAGGATACATGTAAGCAGCCCAAGTCCATAGTAGACCTGGCGGCTTGTGTCTAGGAGGAAGGAGAATCAACGACCCATTGGGTGCGCCGTGTTTCGGAAATTTTGCACTTGTCTGACAGGATTAATGCTGACTCTGCGATCTTAACCCTGGAAGGCAACTGCCGGTTTGAGCCTTTAAAATTGAAATTAGGATGCATGAAGCGGTTCTGTAATGACATGGGAACCCTCATGGCCGCTTTAGTGAAGTATGCTGATTCGGACAGTACCAAGGATCCCGAGATTGATGATGATGAAGCAGTGAAGGGAAAGAAGAATAGCAACTCCAAGGGGCAACAGTACAAACCGGCGGGTCATGGAAACGGAGGCAAGCGCAAGGCGGATGGCAGCATGGACTTTGTGGCCAACACTAATGCACAGGACAGGGGGCAGCGGCGTAGAGGTAAAGCGGCAAATCGTAATGGGGCTCCCAATCCTAACGCAAGCCGTTTGAATTATTTGCTGAATCAGCCTTGCCCAAAGCACGGGACGAAGGAGTCGCCGGCTAACCACCTTTGGAAGGATTATTATATTATGCAGGAGTTTAAAAACTCTAATGCCTTCCGGTATGACCATGGGTCAGGTGGCGGTTCAGGATCCGGTTTCCATGGGCCGGGTCATGATGGAGCCTCCGGTTCAGGTCTCAATCAGGGCGGTCACAACAACTAGAATAATCAGCAGCAGCAGCAGTCGGGTTATCAGAGCCAGCCAAAGCAGTTGAACAATGGGCAATATCATGTTTTCACAACTAGCTTGGATAAGCGCGACCGAAAACTCCACAAGCGAGCAGTGAATTCTGTTGAACCGGCCTTACCACGTTACTTACGCTGGTCAGAGCAGCCTATCGTGTGGAGCAGAGAGGATCATCCACCCCGGGTGGATAATCCGGGTCAGCTAGCATTAGTGGTAGACCCTCAGGTGGGGGGTTATAAGTTCACCAAGGTACTTATGGATGGAGGAAGCAGTATTAACATACTATACTATGAGACATTCCGCCGCATGGGCCTAACAGACAAGGATCTCAGACCGTCTAATACGGTGTTCCATGGTGTAGTACCAGGCAAATCTGCATATCCTGTTGGTAAGATAGCCCTAGATGTGGCTTTTGGGGACGAGCATGATTCCCAGTCGGAAAAACTAACCTTTGAGGTGGTGAAGATCCGGAGCCCGTATCACGCCTTGTTTGGGCGGCCGGCTTATGCCAAGTTCATGGCGCGGCCTTGTTATATCTACTTGCAGCTCAAGATGCCGGGTTACAAGGGGACGATAACGGTTCATGGGAGCCTTAGGGTCGCTTTAGAATGTGAGGAAGGTGATGCGGCTTATGCAGAGTCGGTCTATGCCACAGAGGAGTTGAAGTTCTATAAGGACAATGTTGATCCGGCAGATATGACCCCTTTGAAGAAGCCAACTATAGAGCATGATTCGGATCTAAAGTTCAAATCGGCAGCTGAGACCAAGCTTGTTGACTTCGTGCCCGCGATTCGTCCAAGCAGTTCACTGTCAGTGCCAACCTGGATCCCAAATAGGAAAGCGCGCTCATCGAGTTCATCCGTGAGAATCGGGACTTCTTTGCATGGAAACCGTTCGACATGCCAGGTGTACCGAGGGAACTCGCTGAGCACACTCTTAATGTGGATCCTAAGTATAAACCGGTGAAACAATTCCTTCGCCGGTTTAACGAAGAAAGGCGCAAAGCCATTGGAGAGGAAGTGGCCAGGCTTTTAGTAGCTGGTTTTATCATTGAGGTGTTCCATCCAGAGTGGCTTGCTAATCCGGTGCTGGTTCTTAAGAAAAACGGCACTTGGCGCATGTGTGTGGATTACACGGATCTTCACAGGGCTTGTCCAGCTGATCCTTTTGCCCTCCCCCGCATTGACCAGATCATTGATGCCACAGCGGGTTGTGAGCGTTTGAGTTTTTTGGATGCATACTCTGGATATCATCAGATCAAAATGGCGGTTAAGGACCAGGAGAAGACAATGTTTATTACTCCCTTTGGAGCCTTCTGCTATGTATCTATGCCCTTCGGGCTCAAGAGTGCCCAAGCCACCTATCAACGGTGTGTGCAGAATTGCCTGCGTAAACAGATCGGCCGTAATGTGCATGCCTATGTGGATGACATTGTAGTAAAGTCAAGGCAGAAGGAGACGCTGGTGGATGATTTGAAGGAAACCTTTGACAACTTGCGCGTTTACAAGATGATGCTTAATCCGGCCAAGTGTGTCATTGGTGTTCTGGCAGGCAAGTTACTGGGTTTTCTGGTGTCTAACAGAGGAATTGAGGCTAATCCGGAGAAGATTACGGCTATTACCTCCCTGGCTAAACCGAAGTGTATTAATGATGTTCAGCGTTTGGCAGGCAGAATCGCCGCACTGAGCCGGTTTATCAGCTGCCTCGGAGAGAAGGCCATCCCGTTGTACCAAATGCTGAGGAAGACAGACAATTTTGTCTGGAGTCCGGCTGCTGATGAAGCATTTGAGGACTTAAAGCGGCAATTAGTCAATCCGCCTGTTCTTGCAGCTCCGGTTGACAAGGAGCCACTATTATTATATGTAGTAGCCAATGCTCGGGCAGTTAGCGTGGCTATTGTGGTGGAACGCAAGGAGGCAGGCAAGGAATATCCGGTTCAGCGGCTGGTTTATTATATCAGCGAGGTGCTTATTGAATCTAAGCAAAGGTATCCGCATTGGCAGAAGCTGGTCTACGGTGTTTTCATGGCCAGTCGGAAGTTGAAGCAGTATTTTCAAGGGCACCCCATCACAGTGGTCAGTTCAGCTCCCTTGGGTGATATCATACAGAACCGGGAGGCGACTGGCCGGATTGCCAAGTGGGCTATAAAGCTTGGGCCACACGGACTGAAGTATGTACCTCGGACGGCGGTAAAATCTCAAGCACTGGTTGATTTCATCAATGATTGGACGGAGCTACAAGCACCAGAGGAGAAGCCGGATCACACATATTGGACTATTCATTTTGATGGATCCAGGCAACTGGAAGGCTCGGGGGCTAGAGTCGTATTAACTTCCCCACGAGGTGATAAGTTTTGTTATGTTCTCCGCTTAATGTTCCCTTGTACTAATAATGCAGCTGAGTACGAAGCCTTGCTCCATGGTCTCCGGATGGCTAAAGATATGAACTTAAGCCGGGTTAAGTGCTTCGGTGACTCGGACCTCGTGGCTCAACAGGTGTCTGGCACTTGGGATTCTAGGGACCCGCTCATGGCTGCGTATCGTCAGGAAGTGGATAATATTGCGGGTTGTTTCAAGGGTTATCAAGTGGATCATGTGGACCATCGGAAGAATGAAGTGGCAGACACTTTAAGCCGGTTGGGTTCTCAGCGCAAACCGGTCCCGCCTAATGTCTTTCTGGACGTGTTGCACAACCCGTCAGTCCAGCTCCTAGGTGAAGCGGATTTGGCTATTCCTGATCCGGAGGCTCAATTGGTGGCAGCATTACATGCTATTCCAGATTGGACGGTTCCTTATCTTGCATACATGAACCGGGGGGAGTTGCCAGAAGATGAGATTCTAGCCAGGCAGATAGTCCGGCGATCCAAGTCTATGACGATTCTCAATGGTGAATTGCATCATTGCAGTGTATCAGGGGCGTTTCAACGTTGTGTTTCTCCTGAGGAAGGCTGTGAAATCTTAAGGGAAATCCATGAAGGGGATTGTGGACACCATGCCGGTTCAAAGTCTCTGGTGGCAAAGGCGTTTCGTCACGGGTTTTACTGGTTGACAGCGCATGCTGATGCGGAGGACTTGGTTAAACGGTGTGATGGATGTCAGAAATTTTCAAGGCGTGCTCATGTGCCGGCTCAAGAATTGAGGATGATTCCAATAACGTGGTCGTTTGCAACTTGGGGGATGGATATGGTCGGACCTTTTAAAAGATCCAAGGATAAGAAAACCCACCTTTTGGTGGCAGTTGACAAATTTACCAAGTGGGTTGAAGCGGAGCCTGTCAGCAAGTGTGATGCAGCAACAGCGGTGCAGTTCATCAAAAAGGTGATTTTCCGGTTTGGCTTTCCGCACAGTATCATTACTGACAATGGTACCAATTTATCCAAGGGTGCTATGAAGGAGTTCTGTGAACGTGAGCACATCCGACTTGACGTGTCGTCAGTGGCACACCCCCAGTCCAATGGACAGGCAGAACGAGCTAATCAAGAGATCTTGCGAGGCATCAAACCCCGGCTTATGGTCCCATTGCAAAGGACACCAGGGTGTTGGGTTGAAGAGCTGCCATCTGTGCTATGGAGTATCAATACTACGCCAAATCGATCCACAGGATACACACCATTTTTCATGGTCTACGGAGCAGAGGCAGTTCTCCCTAGTGATATCCGGCACGACTCGCCTCGTGTGGCAGCTTATGTTGAAGCGGACAATGAGACAGCACGGCAAGACGCTTTGGACCTATTGGACGAGGAGCGTGATCTAGCGGCTGCCCGTTCGGCGATTTACCAACAAGATCTTCGTCGCTATCACAGTCGCCGGGTTAGAACCAGAGCTTTTCAAGAAGGAGATTTGGTGCTTCGACTCATCCAAGACCAGACAGATATGCACAAGTTATCCCTACCTTGGGAGGGACCTTTCGTGGTCAGCAATAATCTGCACAACGGGTCGTACTATCTGATTGATATTCGAGAGCATCAAGACTCACACACATCAGAGGAGGAGACCAACCGGCCGTGGAACATAGCTCATCTTTGGCCTTACTACACTTGAGCCATCGGCTCTATCTATGTACATATCATGACAATGTATATATTATCTTTGATATAATAAAACCGAAGCCTCAGCTAAAGCGGGGTCTCTGTCTTTCTTATCATGCGTGGTTACATGGAGTGGCTCTGCTTCTAAAGCGGCTTCCGGTTTACCCCTTGACATTTTCTTTTTATATATCACTTGGGGCCTTGGTCGTATCCGAACCAACGCGACACCTTTTGATAGGCGACAGCCACCAGATCACTTGGGGACATGGTCAAGTCTGAACCAGTCACGCCTCTTGGTCGGCCTAAGGCCACAAAATCACTTGGGGGCTTGGTCGAACCCGAACCATTACCACGCCTCTTGATCTGGCATATATGCCACGAATCATTTGGGGACCTGGCTGACTTGAATCATTGTCACACCTATTGGGGGCTTGGTCCTGTCCGACCATGGTAACACCATCTGATCAGCTCAGTATAGCGTATTTTTGCAAACGGTTTTTCTCATTGCCTTTGCTTTCCATGTTATTTTCATGGCTTGTTTGTTCTTTGTTTTTGTTGGATTTCTTTATATCAACAAACACCTTTTTTCCGGTTCAGCTGATGGATTTGATTCCCCTTTAATCCGGAGACGTATGCCCAGTTTACCTTTTCCTGTTACCATCATGGAGTAACAAGGGGGCTTGTGTTGATTCAGTACGGTTTATATGGGAGCTTTTTCTCCCCCCTTGTTGACGGTACTGGTTTATAAAACCTCCGCTTCAAGCTTGGCTAAGCCAGCTTCATGCCAAGACATGGCAGGTATTTTGTATCACCTATTTGTTATATTACTGATACACATATCAAGATCACAAACCGGCTGGCGGTATAACCGCCACCGAAGTTCAAATTTTTCTGATTGCAGGAAATATGAATCGAGGTTTTTCGAACAAAAGCTTCAGTACTTATGCACGAAGGCATACTCAAGATAGAAGTATTAACTATCCTATTACAAGGCAACACGGTGCCCAAATAAGATCATTGTTCTTTTGGAAAGATGCCAAAGACAGCTATCCAAACCGGCTTCCGGTTCAAGCCTGCTCCTCATCATCCGCCGCTTCAGCTTCCTCGTCTCTACCCATTGGCTGGAAATCAACAGTGGTCCAGTCGATTCCCATTAAAGCTTGGAAAACAGCCTCTTCATGGATCAGGAAAGACGGTTTAATATCAGGAGCGTAAGTGTGCTTACGGATTGGAGGGATCAGATTCTCTGCTTCAAGAGTTGGGGCAGGCACTCGCTTGTTCTGGTCATTGTATTGTGCTTGATAATGCGTCAAGTCTGCCTCTTCAGCTAGCTGACAAGCCAGAGGGCGCACTGCACGGTTTATTGCCCTTAAATCCTCTTCGTTAAATTCAGAGCCATCTTCCTTCACGCTGGGATAGCCTTGAGCTGCTTCCACAGGGTCAAAATCTGGCACCCATGCCTTGGCCCGGATCAAGGCGTTAATAGCTCCGGTGCGAGCAGCGGATTTTTTCAGCTCCTTAATCTGGGCCGGAAGCATGGACAACCTGTTCAGAGTGTCCTGGATTAAAGAAGGTGCTGGGTTGTTATGGGAGGCTGTGGTGATGATCCGCTGGGCTCCGGTATATAATTGTTCTACTAAGGTGTAGGCAGCCTTCAGTTTCTTCCGCACATCGTTTCCTAAGTGCCCGATGCGTGTGCCTACAACAATATAGGGACGGTCTCAAACCGGATTTATACTACAGCAGGTTGAAATTATCACAGAAGTTCAAAGGAGCTTACCAAAGATCGCAGCGGTCATGGAGTGTATTTGCCGCTTTACGGCCGTAAGTTCATCCACCACCGGTTTAAGGGCGGCTTCAGCGTTTTCCGCTCTTTTGGTTAAAGCGGCCTTCTCAGTGGCCCAATCAGCCCGCTCTTTCTTGAAGCTTTCCTTCAGCTGTTCAGTGGTGCTCAAGGCGCTACTTAATTCTTCCTTGGCCTTGTCTGTTTCGGCCTGTTGGGTTTTCAAGACCTCTTGCAAATCGGCAATCCGGTCCTCCTTGATTCTCACCTCAGCCTGCATACAGACGGTATTTAGCTTTCAACAAGCGGTTCAAGAAATTGAAGTATCAACCACATAACAAAGTTATACGCCTAATACTTGGGGGCTAATGCACCTTCAATTTTTATATATATTACTAGATTGCAAAGTCCCAAGCTCAATACAAGTATTCAACTTGGCACTTGGGGGCTAATGGCTATTTGATCAAATTATGTTCCAAGGACAGTTTTCTATTGGAGCCCCGGTTTACTTATGCTACGTTAAACCGGCCCTTGGGGGCTATATTGATGGATTTCAAAGTGTTGAGGATCGTATTCAAGTCCCGGTTTGACTAAAGGTTGCAAACCGACCCTTGGGGGCTACGAGGATTGACACAATGGCAGAAAGTAAAGAAGTTACCTCAAATTTATCCCTCATCATCTTCACTAGACCAGCTTCACAGTCACGGCTAGTATAAAGCCGGTTTAAATAACCGGAATGAAGATCTTGGGCACTCAGAGCAGCATATGTTTCCAGTTCAACATCCCATTTTCCTTTGTTCACAGTGGAAAAATTCTCTTTTATGGTATGCTTGGTAAGAGTGACAGGATTCCCGGGTTCAAAGCGGCCTACACCGGTAATCACAACGTCATCATCTTTGGACTCGCCGGTTTGTGTTGGTGCGGCCGTTTTGTCAGCACGACTGTGGGATTTCTCAACCCGGATGGAGCTGGCAGGCGGGTCAGCAGAGGCTGAAGTGTTAATAGGCCTATCTTCGGGAATAGCATCATCTTGCAAAGGAGGATCATTGGGAATATCTTCAGGAGCAAATTCTTCAAGATCTGGCACTTTGTCATGTTCTGGGGCTACATCTTCTTCAGCCGCTTTATCCAGGCAGGCCTTCTTGCTTGGTTTTGGTTTGGCCCTGAAATAAAAACAACGAGTCAAGGAAAAGCATAAGCCATTACACAGTATACTGGAAGCATATGTTCAGTTTAGCTTACCCAACAACTATTTTCGAAGGTGGTAGCTGAGTGGCCGACGGTTCACCGGAAGATGAATGAGAAGTGACCGGATAATCGGAGTCGGATGGATTAAGAGGTTGACGGAAGAAACCCGCTTTAGGATTTAAATCAATAAAAAGGTCAGAGACCTCGGAGCGGCGTTTTCGAACCGGGCTGTTTGGTAAACCGGCAGAGGTAACTACCTGGCCACTATGCCGGGTTGTGCGGCGAGCTTCATGTTGCTGAGTCTTCATAATAAATTTGGGATCCAAGTAAGCAAGAGGATGAGAAAATTTAACTTTCCGGTTTGCCTGGCGAAATTTTGGCAAAGGCAAATTTTCTGAATCGGAAGAGAGAATAGATACCTCAACGAATCCCGCATTGCTGGCTTCAGCGTCATCCTGACAAGCATCATCATCAATAAGGCGTGTAAAAAGTAAGCCAAGTGAATCAAGTTCTACCTCAAGATCCGGGTTACCCACATCATCATCAATAGCTGGATCAGATGAAGAGGTGGTTTTTCTCTTATGAGCTGGTTTCTTGATAACCTTGGTCTTGGGCCGGGTTGACCGCCCTGCCTTCTCCGTTCTATCTTGTGGAAGCTTCTTGCTCCAAAACGGATTATCACCCTGGATCAGCAGTAATTAAATATCAGACAGATAAAGCAGTAACAGGTTCAACAATATAGCAATTAAAATCTTACCGCTGGCGGTTTGTTGGTGGTGCAGTAAGGAAGTAGACCGGTTTGAGCACAGAGGTGCTCCAGTTCATTCAACATCTTCTTTACCGAATCTGTGACTTCATCGTCGGAGAGTTGGATTTTAATGTGTCGGAGTGGGTCCTCGACACTACCAGTATACTTGCACATCAAATCGGGGCGCCGGCTCAGAGGCAGTATGCTCCATGATATCCAGCAGCGTGCAAGGTCTATTCCTGTTAAACCGTTGGCCATAAAGGCTCGGAGCTTGGATAGTTGCGGAGCATATTTAATTCTCTCCTTGGCGCTTAGTCTTTGTGGAAAAGGGTGAGTGTTGTGGAAAAGGGATTTTCATTCTCAGGGGAGGTATCCTTACAATAAAACCAAGTTGCATTCCACTCCTTGGGGTGAGTATGGAGTTTGACGTGGGGATAGGTGATCTCCTTCCTCTTCTGAATGGCCATACCGCCCAATTCAGTATTGGGACCGTCGGTGAATTCAGTACGACGGTTTAAATGGAAGAGGTCTCTGAACAACTCGACTGAAGGCTCCTCTTGAAGGTATACCTCAGAAAGTACTTGAAAATGGCATAGATTGGTGACGGAATTGGGGCCAATATCCTGTGGACGGAGCTGAAAGTTGGCTAACACATCTCTGTAAAACTTAGAACCGGGCGGTTTGAAGCCCCGGGCCAAGTGATCTGCAAAGACCACAACCTCTCCCTCTTGAGGCGTGGGAGGGCACTCATCTCCAGGAACCCTCCAGTGGATCGTGTCTTTGTCATCTAAAGCACCGATTAGGACTAGATCGTCCAACTGTGATTCTGTGACGCGAGAAGGAACCCAATTGCACTCATACACTTGTTTGTCCATGGCGAGATCTACAAGAAATACGTGATCCGGTTCAAGAACACGCTGGATAAAAGAAGGTGTTGACCTAAACTACGATAAACCGGAGGCAGTACTTATAAACCGGTATTCTACAATACGGCGTTATATGGATTCTGGCGGTTCAACCAAGGGACTAATGATATATACCGGTTTAGCAATTTTTTCTATGGTAAGTTAAACCGCCTGACCTAAGCATCGGAAGCAATTGAAGCTATGGATAACTAGGTATGCAGAAACAAGTTTCGCAAGATCTTATTACAGCCGCGGATCTACAGCGAGCTCACAAAAACAGAAAATATTTCGAAGAGTAAGGCAGAAACAGAAGTGAACTATTGAGCAGATATGTGCGGGAGATCTATGGGCTTAGATGAGAAACTACAGGCAGATGCGTAGAGATCACTACTAAACACAACAGAAGTTCACGGATTCATTCAAGGTCAGAGAACAGATATGAGCGCGCGATGAACACAGCATGAACATGGAACCCTAAGAACAGATCTAGGTCAAAAAGAGGAGAAAGCTTACCGGGAATGGAGAAGATGCGGAAAGATGCCGCAATGCTCTGGTACATTCAGGTCGATGCAGCGGCCCAAGACGAGGCAGAGGTCGACGGCGGTGGCGGAGCTCCAAGGCCAGCGACGCGAGGAAGACGAAGAAGAAAGGTCGAAGGGAAAGGAAAGAAATGACCCTTCGGTCTTATTTATAAGGCAACAGAGCTAGGTCAAGCGCGCGGATCCAGGAGCTATTGTTAAAAGAGGGCGTTATAAATGACAAATTTCATGATGACGTCATGCCGGTTTACAACAATCAAAAATGATGACGACATGGCGGTTTACCAATTACCAGAAGATGTCCAAGACACAAGATTTTGTGAAGGATTGACATGAACCAGTTCAAATCAATCTGGGGCCTAATGTTGGGGATATTACCACTAGGCGTAAACCGGCCTACTTGGGCCGGGTTAACTTCATTAGTGGTATAAGAAGATGAAGGCCCAAGGCCTGTAGCCGGTTTAGAACCTGTAGCCGTAAACCGGCCTGATGTATAACTTGTATTGTAAGTTAGGAATAGAGAGATACCAACCGGGATACGAGTATGAACCGGTTGGGACTCTATGAACCGACGGGCGTCACCCGTGTATATAAGGGGATGACCCGGCGGCGGTTCAAGGACAGACAAAACACAACTCGAGCCTAGGCGAAGCTTGTTTGCTCCCTAGCCATCGAGACCACATCAATTCCATCACAACTAGACGTAGGCTTTTACCTTCATCGAAGGGGCCGAACTAGTATAAAACCCTCGTGTCTTTGTGTCCGCTTTAACCCCTTCAAGTAAACTCGTAGCGATGGCTCCACGACTAAGTCCTTTCACTAGGACATCTGCCGTGACAAATCCACGACAGCTTGTATATTCCAACGATGGGCTTCCTCAAAGTGCCCTAGGTCTTCGTGAGCAAGCAAGTTGGATGCACACCCACGTAGTTTCTTTTGTTGAGCTTTCATACATTTATAGCTCTAGTGCATCTGTTGCATGGCAATCCCTACTCCTCATGTTGACATCAATTGATGGGCATCTCCATAGCCCGTTGATTAGCCTCGTCAATGTGAGACTTTCTCCTTTTTGTCTTCTCCACACAACCTCCATCATCATATTCTATTCCACCCATAGTGCTATATCCATGGCTCACGCTCATGCATTGCGTGAGAGTTGAAAAAAAAAGCTGAAGCGCATTAAAAAGTATGAACCAATTGCTTGGCTGAAACCGGGTTTATGCATGATGGGAGTATTTTGTGTGACAAAAATGAAACATAGCCTAACTATATGATTTTGTAGGGATAAGCTTTCTTTAGCCATGTTATTTCGAAAAGACATGATTGCTTTGTTAGTATGCTTGAAGTATTATTACTTTTATGTCAATATGGACTTTTATCTTGAATCATTTAGATCTGAACATTCATGCCACAACAAAGAAAATTACATTGAGAAATATGCTAGGTAGCATTCCACATCAAAAATTCTGTTTTTATCATTTACCTACTCGAGGACGAGAAGGAATTAAGCTTGGGGATGCTTGATACGTCTCCAACGTATCTATAATTTTTGATTGTTCCATGCTATTTATTGCCCGTTTTGGATGTTTATGGGCTTTACTATACACTTTATATCATTTTTGGGAATAACCTACTAACCGGAAGCCCAGCCCAAATTGCTGTTTTTTGCCTATTTCAGTGTTTCGAAGAAAAGGAGTATCAAACGGAGTCCAAACGGAATGAAACCTTCAGGAGCGATCTTTTTTGAACAAACGCAGTCCATGAGACTTAGAGTAGACGTCAAGAAGCAGCCGAGGCGGCCACGAGGGTCCAAGGCGCGCCCAAGGGGGGTGGGTGCGCCCCCCACCCTCGTCGGCCCCTCGTGGCTCCACTGACCTACCTCTTCCTCCTATATATACTCTCGTACCCTGAAAACATCCAGGAGCACCACGAAACCCTATTTTCACCGCCGCAACCTTCTGTAACCGTGAGATCCCATCTTGGAGCCTTTTCCGGCGCTTCGTCGGAGGGGGAATCAATCACGGAGGGCCTCTACATCATCTCCAAGGCCTCTCCTATGAGTTGTGAGTAGTTTACCATAGACCTTCGGGTCCATACTTATTAGCTAGATGGATTCTTCTCTCTCTTTGAATCTTAATACAAAGTTCTCCTCGATCTTTTTGGAGATCTATTTGATGTAACTCTTTTTGCGGTGTGTTTGTCGAGATCCGATGAATTGTGGGTTTATGATCAAGTTTATCTATGAGAAATATTTGAATCTCCTCTGAATTCTTTTACGTGTGATTAAGTTATCTTTGCAAGTCTCTTCGAATTATTAGTTTGGTTTGGCCTACTAGATTGATCTTTCTTGCAATGGGAGAAGTGCTTAGCCTTGGGTTCAATCTTGTGGTGTCCTTTCCCAGTGACAGCAGGGGCAGCAAGGCACGTGTTGTATTGTGTCCATCGAGGATAAAAAGATGGGTTTTATATCATATTGCTTGAGTTTATCCCTCTACATCATGTCATCTTGCCTAATGTGTTACTCTGTTCTTATGAACTTAATACTCTAGATGCGTGCTAGATAGCCGTTGATGTGTGGAGTAATAGTAGTAGATGTAGAATCGTTTTGGTCTACTTGTCGCGGACGTGATGCCTATATACATGATCATGCCTAGATAATCTCATAACTATGCACTTTTCTATCAATTGCTCGACAGTAATTTGTTCACCCACCATAATACTTATGCTATCTTGAGAGAAGCCACTAGTGAAACCTATGGCCCCGGGTCTATCTTCTATCATATAAGTTTCCAATCTACTTTATTTTGCAATCTTTACTTTCCAATCTATATCATAAGAATACCAAAAATATTTATCTTATCTTATTATCTCTATCAGATCTCACTTTCACAAGTGGTCGTGAAGGGATTGACAACCCCTTTATCGCGTTGGTTGCGAGGTTCTTGTTTGTTTGTGTAGGTACAAGGGACTTGCATGGAGCCTCCTACTAGATTGATACCTTGGTTCTAAAAAACTAAGGGAAATACTTACGCTACTTTGCTGCATCACCCTTTCCTCTTCAAGGGAAAACCAACGTAGTGCTCAAGAGGTAGCAGTAGAGGGGGAGAAACATCATAAGATCCAGCTATAATAGCAAAGCTCGCGATACATCAAGATCGTGTCGAATCAAGAACACGAGAGAGAGAGAGAGAGAGAGAGAGAGAGAGAGATCAAACACATAGCTACTGGTGCATACCCTCAGCCCCGAGGGTAAACTACTCCCTCCTCGTCATGGAGAGCGTCGGGATGATGAAGATGGCCACCGATGATGGATTCTCCCTCCGGCAGGGTGCCAGAACGGGCTCCCGAGAGGTTTTTGGTGGCTACAGAGGCTTGCGGCGGTGGAACTCCCGATCTAGGTTATTTTCTGGAGGTTTGAGTATTTATAAAAAAAATTGGCGTCGGGAACACGTCAGGTAGGTCTCCGGCTGTCCACGAGGCAGGGGGGCATGCCCCCCACCCTCGTGGGCAGCCCGAGACTCTTCTGGCCCAACTCTTTCACTCCAGGGGCTTCTTTTGGTCCATAAAAAATCATCAAAAATTGGCACATCAATTGGACTCCGTTTGATATTCCTTTTTCGTAAAACTCAAAAACATGGAGAAATAGAAACTGGCATTGGGCTCTAGGTTAATAGGTTAGTCCCAAAAATCTTATAAAATTAACATATACATGCATATAAAACATCCTAGATGGATAATATAATAGCATGGAATAATTAAAAATTATAGATACGTTGGCGACGTATCACGGATGGAGAGCTGGTTGAGGGCGAGCGTGAGCCTGGCGCTGTGAGTGACGTAGCGGAGACTGACCGGGTTGGGGAAGGTCGCAGTAAACTCCCGGTCTGAGATCGGGGTCACCTCCCAATCCTAGTCCGAGTTGAACATGTGGCAAAGCTCCTCAGAGATGATGGCTGGAGAAGCCGTCTTGCCATCCAAGACCGAAATGTGCGCGGTCATGGGTGGGGTAGCCCGGGCCTCGGGGATGTCCATTTGAAAGAAGACCATGTCGTTGAGCGCATACCCAAACAGCCCGAGCACACAGATGAGCTGGTGATCGGGGCAGAGTGCCACGGGGTGGTCCATCCGCTTGCAGCGAAAGCAAGCCGGAGGCTGAGTGCAGTCGCCTTGGCAATGGCCGGCGATCCCACAGTTGAAGCAGACAGCAGTCGCCGTCGGAGACGGCGCCGCAACCACCGTGGGGTTGGAGACCGAGGAAGCCGGGCCACCTGGATGAGCCTGAGCACCATGTGTCTTCTTCTTCTTGGCAAAAGCCCCCCGGCCATTACGGTTGTTGTTGTTGTTGGGACCGGCCGGAGGGAACTGTGGTTGCCGCCGTGGGAGGTCATAGAAACAGGGCAGAGACGCCGGCTCGCGCGCGGACTGGGCCGGGGAGTGCTACTTCTTGAGCTTGCGTTGGTTTTCCTGGAAGAGGAAAGGGTGATGCAGCAATAGTAGCGTAAGTATTTCCCTCAGTTTTTGAGAACCAAGGTATCAATCCAGTAGGAGGCTCCTCAAAAGTCCCACGCACCTACACAAACAAACAAAGAACTCACAACCAACGCAATAAAGGGGTTGTCAATCCCTTCACGGCCACTTGCGAAAGTGAGATCTGATAGAGATAGTATGATAAGATAAATATATTTTTGGTATTTTATGATATAGATTGGAAAAGTAAAGATGCAAATAAAAGTAGATTGAAAGCTTATATGATAAAAGATAGACCCGAGGGCCATAGTTTTCACTAGTGGCTTCTCTCAAGATAGCATAAGTATTACGGTGGGTGAACAAATTACTGTCGAGCAATTGATAGAAAAGCGAATAATTATGAGATTATCTAGGCATGATCATGTATATAGGCATCACGTCCGTGACAAGTAGACCGACTCCTGCCTGCATCTACTACTATTACTCCACACATCGACCGCTATCCAGCATGCATCTAGAGTATTAAGTTCATAAGAACAGAGTAATGCATTAAGAAAGATGACATGATGTAGAGGGATAAACTCATGCAATATGATATAAACCCCATCTTTTTATCCTCGATGGCAACAATACAATACGTGCCTTGCTGCCCCTGCTGTCACTGGGAAAGGACACCGCAAGATTGAACCCAAAGCTAAGCAGTTCTCCCATTGCAAGAAAGATCAATCTAGTATGCCAAACCAAACTGATAATTCGAAGAGACTTGCAAAGATAACTTAATGACACATAAAAGAATTCAGAGGAGATTCAAATATTTCACATAGATAAACTTGATCATAAACCCACAATTCATCGGATCTCGACAAACACACCGCAAAAAGAGTTACATCGAATAGATCTCCAAGAAGATCGAGGAGAACACGGTATTGAGATCCAAAAAGAGAGAAGAAGCCATCTAGCTAATAACTATGGACCCGAAGGTCTGTGGTAAACTACTCACAACTCATCAGAGGGGCTATGGTGTTGATGTAGAAGCCCTCCATGGTCGATTCTCCCTCCGGCGGAGCACCGGCGAAGGCTCCAAGATGGGATCTCGCGGATACAGAAGGTTACGGTGGTGGAAATAGTTTTTCGTGGTCGCCTTTGATGTTCTCGGGGTACATGGATATATATAGGAGGAAGAAGTAGGTCGGTGGACGCCCGAGGGGCCCACGAGATAGGGGGGCGCACCCAGTAGGGGTGGGCGCGCCCTCCACCCTCGTGTCCGCCTTGACTTGCACTCCAAGTCCTCTGGATCACGTTCGTTCCAAAAATCACGCTCCCAAAGGTTTCATTCCGTTTGGACTCCGTTTGATATTCCTTTTCTTTGAAACACTGAAATAGGCAAAAAAACAGCAATACGAGCTAGGCCTCCGGTTAGTAGGTTAGTCCCAAAAATGATATAAATGTGTAAAGTAAAGCCCATAAACATCCAAAACGGGTAATATAATAGCATGGAACAATCAAAAATTATAGATACGTTGGAGACGTATCAAGCATCCCCAAGCTTAATTCCTGCTCGTCCTCGAGTAGGTAAATGATAAAAACAGAATTTTTGATGTGGAATGCTACCTAGCATATTTCTCAATGTAATTTTCTTTATTGTCGCATGAATGTTCAGATCCAAATGATTCAAAATAAAAGTTCATATTGACATAAGAAATAGTAATACTTCAAGCATACTAATCAAAGCAATCATGTCTTCTCAAAATAACATGGCTAAAGAAAGTTCATCCCTACAAAAATCATATAGTTAGGCTATGCTTCATTTTCGTCACACAAAAATGCTCCCAAATTATACACCCCCGATGACAAGCCAAGCAATTGTTTCGTACTTAAGTAATCTCAAACTTTTTCAACTTTCATGCAATACATGAGCGTGAGCCATGGATATAGCACTATGGGTGGAATATAATATGATGATGGGGATTGTGTGGAGAAGACAAAAAAAAGAGAAAGTCTTACGTTGACGAGGATAATCAACGGGCTATGGAGATGCCCATCAATTGATGTCAACATGAGGAGTAGGGATTGCCATGCAATGGATGCACTAGAGCTATAAATGTATGAAAGCTCAACAAAAGAAACTAAGTGGGTGTGCATCAACTTGCTTGCTCACGAAGACCTAGGGCATTTTGAGGAAGCCCATTGTACGAATATACAAGCCAAGTTCTATAATGAAAAATTCCCACTAGTATATGAAAGTGACAACATATGAGACTCTCTATATGAAGAACATGGTGCTACTTTGAAGCACAAGTGAGGAAAAAGAGATAGTAACATTGCCCCCTTTTAATTTTTTTTCTTTTTTTCTTTTTTTGGGCCTTTCTTTTTTTCTTTTTGGCCTTTTTTTATTTGGGACAATGCTCTAATAATGATGATCATCACACTTTTATTGATTTACAACTCATGAATTACAACTCAAAACTAGAACAAGATATGACTCTATATGAATGCCTCCGGCGGTGTACCAGGATGGGCAATGAATCAAGAGTGACATGTATGAAAAATTATGCATGGTGGCTTTGCCACAAATACGATGTCAACTACATGATCATGCAAGGCAATATGACAATGATAATGTGTGTCATGATGATACACGGAACGGTGGAAAGTTGCATGGCAATATATCTCGAAATGGCTATGGAAATGCCATAAGAGGTAGGAATGGTGGCTGTTTTGAGGAAGATGTAAGGAGGTTTATGTGTGATAGAGCATATCATATCACGGGGTTTGGATGCACCAGCGAAGTTTGCACCAACTCTCAAGGTGAGAAAGGGCAATGCACGGTACCGAAGAGGCTAGCAATGATGGAAAGGTAAAAGTGCGTATAATCCATGGACTCAACATTAGTCAAAAGAACTCATATACTTATTGCAAAAATTTACAAGTCATCAAAAACCAAGCACTACGCGCATGCTCCTAGAGGGATAGATTGGTAGGAAAAGACCATCGCTCATCCCCGACCGCCACTCATAAAGATGCACAATCTAAGAACACCTCGTGTTTCAAATTTGTTACACAACTTTAACCATACGTGCATGCTATGGGACTTGCTAACTTCAACACAAGCATTCTTTAAATTCATAATCACCCAACTAGCATGACTTTAATATCACTACCTCGATATCTCAAAACAATTATCAATTATCAAATTGATCATAGCATCCAATTCACTTCCTATGATAGTTTTTATTATACCCAACTTGGATGTCTACCATTCTAGGAACAATTTTATAACCATAGCAAATATCATGCTGTTCTAAGAGACTCTCAAAATAATATAAGTGAAGCATGAGAGACTATAAATTTCTACAAAATTAAGCCACCGCCGTCCTCTAAAAGATATAAGTGAAGCACTAGAGCAAAAACTATCTAACTCAAAAGATATAAGTGAAGCACATAGAGTATTATAATAAATTCCAATCAAGTGGGCTTCTCCCAAAAGGTGTGTACAGCAAGTATGATTATGGAAAACTAAAAAGAAAATACTAATATCATACAAGACGCTCCAAGCAAAACACATATCATGTGGCGAATAAAAATATAGCTCCAAGTAAAGTTACCGGTAAACGAAGACGAAAGAGGGGACTCCTTCCGGGGGCATCCCCAAGCTTAGGCTTTTGGATATTCTTGAAAATCTTGGGGTGCCATGGGTATCCCCAAGCTTAGGCTCTTGCCACTCCTTATTCCATAGTCCATCAAATCTTTACCCAAAACTTGAAAACTTCACAACACAAAACTCAACAGAAAATCTCATAAGCTCCGTTAGTGAAAGAAAGCAAAACCACCACATAAGGTACTGTAATGAACTCATTATTTATTTAAATTGGTGTTAAACCTACTGTAGTTCTCTATGGTTCCTAGCCCTTAATACTAGCTATAGATGCATCAAAACAAGCAAACAACACACGAAAAACAGAATCTGTCAAAAAGAGAACAGTCTGTAGTAATCTGTAACCCTCAAATACTTCTGGAAATCTAAAAATCCTACCAAAATAGGAAGTCTTGGGCAATTTCTCTATTGATCTACAGAAAAAAGAATCAATGCAAAATCACGTTTCTGTGAATTAAAAAAACAAATTTCGTGCGTGCAAAGTTTCTGTTTTTCAGCAGAATCAAATTAACTATCACCATAGGTTATCCTATAGGTTCTACTTGGCACAAACACTAATTAAGACAAAAACACATCTAAACAGAAGGTAGATGCAAAATTTATTACTAAACAGAAACAAAAACAAAAAACACAAATAAAATTGGGTTGCCTCCCAACTAGCGCTATCGTTTAACGCCCCTAGCTAGGCATAAAATCGAGGATAGATCTAAGTAGTGCCATAATAATAAGATAGATCTTGAAAACTCATCTCATATTCTCTACGTTCAGCAGCAAGTTTTATTTGAGGCAACCAAAAGTAACCAAAAGGGCTAAATTTAATGGGACAAAAGTCCCCAAGATCAATCACAGGAGGAATGGGTTCCTCCTTTGGCCCTTCGTATTGCACAACTAATTCATCATTATAAGCATTCTTTTGGCAGAATTTTGTGAGCCTATACTCAAGAGAGTATCCTAGCTCATTATCTCGAAGAGAAAAATCATTATTAAGTTCGGAAATTCTATCAACTAGAACATTGGTAGGAACCTATTTTCTAAGGTTTTCATTGAAAGCAACATAGTCCAAAGATTGAAAACGCCTAATTTCCTCTTGATCGAAGAGGATCGCCTCTATGGGAGGACGACCGGCGTCCACCCTATAGTGCGCAAAGATTTCTTTGGCCTCTCTTATTATAAATCTAAACTCATGAGCCAAAAAGATAGTAACAACACGCTTAACAGAAGAATGCTCAATATTAGAAAATTCCAAAAAAATTCTTTGTATGCAAGGATGCATATGCATAAATTGTCTTTCAAGCTCAACTACAAGCATAGCGATGGCATCCGCAAGACTACTAGTTCTATGAAGAATAGAACCACCCATAGAAGGTAAAGCACTGGCACAAGTAAAGAAATCTTGAATAACACCTTTTCCAATAATGTTACCACTACCGATTCGAAACTTTCTAGTATGCAAGATAGGGGGTTCTTCAGCAGGAGCATCAGAATTTTCCATGTTATCATTATTGTCCATATCGACGATAATCTCCCCAATTTCAGACATAATGGCAAACAGAAGCGAGGAAGAAGAAGAGAGCAAGCGAAAGAGAGAGGAGATTGGGGAAGAGAGGGCGAATAAAACGGCAAGGGTGAAGTGGGGAGAGGAAAACGAGAGGCAAATGGCAAATAATGTAAATGCAAGGAAGATGAGTTTGTGATGGGTACTTGGTATGTCTTGACTTGAGCGAAGACCTCCCCGGCAACGGCGCCAGAAATCCTTCTTGCTACGTCTTGAGCTTGCTTTGGTTTTCCTTGAAGAGGAAAGGGTGATGCAGCAATAGTAGCGTAAGTATTTCCCTCAGTTTTTGAGAACCAAGGTATCAATCTAGTAGGAGGCTCCTCAAAAGTCCCACGCACCTACAGAAACAAACAAAGAACTCGCAACCAACGCAATAAAGGGGTTGTCAATCCCTTAATGGCCACTTGCGAAAGTGAGATCTGATAGAGATAGTATGAAAAGATAAATATATTTTTGGTATTTTATGATATAGATTGGAAAAGTAAAGATGCAAATAAAAGTAGATTGAAAGCTTATATGATAAAAAGATAGACCGGGGGGCCATAGGTTTCACTAGTGGCTTCTCTCAAGATAGCATAAGTATTATGGTGGGTGAACAAATTACTGTCGAGCAATTGGTAGAAAAGAAAATAATTATGAGATTATCTAGGCATGATCATGTATATAGGCATCACGTCCGTGACAAGTAGACCGACTCCTGCCTGCATCTACTACTATTACTCCACATATCGACCGCTATCCAGCATGCATCTAGAGTATTAAGTTCATAAGAACAGAGTAACGCATTAAGAAAGATGACATGATGTAGAGGGATAAACTCATGCAATATGATATAAACCCCATCTTTTTATCCTCGATGGCAACAATACAATATGTGCCTTGCTGCCCTTGCTGTCACTGGGAAAGGACACCGCAAGATTGAACGCAAAGCTAAGCACTTCTCCCATTGCAAGAAAGATCATTCTAGTAGGCTAAACCAAACTGATAATTCGAAGAGACTTGCAAAGATAACTTAATCACACATAAAAGAATTCAGAGGAGATTCAAATATTTCTCATAGATAAACTTGATCATAAACCCACAATTCAGTGAATCTCGACAAACACACCACAAAAAGAGTTACATCGAATAGATCTCCAAGAAGATTGAGGAGAACATGGTATTGAGATCCAAAAAGAGAGAAGAAGCCATTTAGCTAATAACTATGGACCCGAAGGTCTGTGGTAAACTACTCACAACTCATCGGAGGGGCTATGGTGTTGATGTAGAAGCCCTCCATGGTCGATTCCCCCTCCGGCGGAGCGCCGGCGAAGGCTCCAAGATGGGATCTCGCAGATACAGAAGGTTACGGTGGTGGAAATAGTTTTTGGTGGTCGCCTTTGATGTTCTCGGGGTACGTGGGTATATAGAGGAGGAAGAAGTAGGTCGGTGGACGCCCGAGGGGCCCACGAGATAGGGGGCATGCCCAGTAGGGGTGGGCGCGCCCTCCACCCTCGTGGCCGCCTCGACTGCTGCTTGACTTGCACTCCAAGTCCTCTGGATCACGTTTGTTCCAAAAATCACGCTCCTGAAGGTTTCATTCCGTTTGGACTCCGTTTGATATTCCTTTTCTTCGAAACTCTGAAATAGGCAAAAAAACAGCAATACGGGCTGGGCCTCCGGTTAGTAGGTTAGTCCGAAAAATGATATAAATGTGTAAAGTAAAGCCCATAAACATCCAAAACGAGTAATATAATAGCATGGAACAATTTAAAATTATAGATACGTTGGAGACGTACCAGGGAGCGGGAGTGTCGGACGGGCGACCGACGGTCGTGGTCACGCTCGCGGTCCCGGCCACGCCAAGGAGGTGAGAGGTCGCGGTCGCGAGACCAGCGCCACCCCAACCCAGCAGCCGAAGCCGAGGACTTGCCGCGGAGAATCTCCTCCCGGAGCTCGGACTCGTGGCGTGAGCATTCCGGGAGGGAAGGCGGTTGTCCGGGGGCGGCGGGGGGGTCACGGCCTGAGGCCCGGCGCTTGGGGCGGGGCGCACCATCACCAGCGTCACACACCATGGCGTCGGGGGAGCGGGAGGGAAGTATGTGTTGAGGAACGTGGTAATTTCGAAAATTTCCTACGCACACACAAGATCATGGTGATGCATAAAAACGAGAGGGGAGAGTGTTCTCGATGTACCCTCGTAGACCGAAAGTGGAAGTGTTATGACAACGCGGTTGATGTAGTCGTACGTCTTCATGATCGACCGATCTTAGTATGGCACCTCCGCGATCTGCACACGTTCAGCTCGGTGACGTCCCATGAACTCCGATCCAGTAGAGTGTCGAAGGAGAGTTTCGTCAGCACGACGGCGTGATGACGATGATGATGAAGCTACCGGCACAGGGCTTCGCCTAAGCGCTGCAATGATATGACCGAGGTCGATTATGGTGGAAGGGGCACCGCACACGGCTAAGAGACCAATGATCAACTTGTGTCTATGGGGTGCCCTCCTCCTCCGTATATAAAGGTGTGGAGGAGGGGGAGGGCTGGCCCTCTACAATGGTGCGCCATGGGGAGTCCTACTCCCATTGGGAGTAGGATTTCCCCCCTTCCAAGTAGTAGGAGTAGGAGAGAAGGAAGTGGAAGAGAGAAGAGAAGGAAGGAGGGGGCGGCCCCTCCCCCTAGTCCAATTCGGACTAGGCCTTGGGGGGGGGGGGGCCTGTCCCAGGAAGCCCCTCTCTCTTTTCCTTAAAGCCCAATTAGGCCCATATACTCCCCGGCGAATTCCCGTAACTCTCAGGTACATCGATAAGTACCCGAACCATTCAGAACCTTTCCGATGTCTGAATATAGCCTTCCAATATATCGATATTTACGTCTCGAACATTTCAAGACTCCTCGTCATGTCCCTGATCTTATCCAGGACTCGAACAACCTTCAGTACATCAAAACACATAAACTCATAATAACGATCGTCACCGAACATTAAGCGTGCGGACCCTACGGGTTCGAGAACTATGTAGACATGACCGAGACATGTCTCCGGCCAGTAACCAATAGCGGAACCTGGATGCTCATATTGGCTCCCACATTTTCTACGAAGATCTTTGTCGGAGTAATTGGCGACGGGTACCCCGAAGACAGCAAGACAATTATTCAAGACATCGGGGCTAGCAAAGCCCCTCAGTCCGACTGCTCGGCCGCTCCTGCCGGCTCCCTGTCCGACTGCCCTAACCGGCTGGCTGCCGGCTGCCGACTGCGCCAACCAGTCGGCTGCCGACTGCGCCAACCAGCTGGCTGCCGACTGCATCCCGACCCGACATCGACGAGACACCGACGAGACGGATGTACCCGAGCAGTATTCACGTGTCACCTCAGCCATCATGTATAGTGTCACTTGTCCCCTGGCACTATTTATGAAGTGACCCAGGGGACAAGCATGACACCCCACCATGCCATGCCCATGCCACCACTTAGCTTACTTCCTAAACTAGTCATGCCTATATATATGGGCACACATCCATCCATCCAGGATGGACTCACACACACACACACACCCACAAGCAAGCTAGCTAGCAAGAGAGCTAGCTAGCCATCCATCCATCTACACCCACGGGCAAGCATGCCCAAGCACATCCATACGGCCACCCGGCCATGGGCACAAATGCCCGAGATACAGCTCCAGGAGCACTCTGTACCAGATATACATGCCAGATATACTCAGACATGCAGGAGTAGGGGTGTTATCTCTCCGGAGAGCCCCAAACCTGGGTAAACTACCGCGTGTTATTCGCATACCCGCTCCCGGGCCTATCAGCAGCAGTCTTGCCCTCACACGAAGCCACCTTGTGGCATATGTCGTCTTGCACCCTCCCCCCCCCCCCCCCCCCCCCGCGTGAGAATACCACGACATTTGGCGCCCACCGTGGGGCGGTACTATGCTACCACGCTGCTGCTGGTTTAGCTGTCCGGGCGGGACCCTTTTTTCGCCATCTTCATCAACTCCGCCGCGACGTCGCCGCCTTCTCTTCGGCCGCGCACGAGGGCTCGACATCAACTCGCCCCCGGGGCGGCCTCGCGAGACGGCGCACCTTCGTTGGCGGCCTCGCCATCCTCGTCACCTCCGTCGCGTCGTTGTCGCTTCTCAGGCCGCGCTCGAGGGCTCGACATCGACACGCCTCCGGGGCGGCCGCACGGGACGGCGCGTCCGTCGTCGCCCTTGACACCTCTGAGCCTGCTCACGCTCGTCCCGCTCACTTGCATCTGCTTGCAAGCTAGCTAGATGCAAGTCAAGCATGGTCAAATACTACCCATACACAAGCCAGATATTGCCTATACACTATCCACCAGCCACTACAACATGAGTGTGTGAGGCTAGCAAGCAAACACCGTGGCAGCTCGATTGATTCTGTAGCTGGCTAGCTCTACGTGCGTATCTACGTGCTATCTCGCTTCTGCGTCACTGGCCGCGCGGTCTCCATGCGCGTGCGCTGCCCAGCGCTCGCCTCGCCGTCGCTGCTCTCTCTCCCAGCGCCTCACACGCGACTCTCGCCTGCGATGGAGCCACCCGTGGCTCCCTGCCCGCTACTGCTCTCCACCAACCGCGCTGCGTCCCAGTACTCGGCCGTCGCCGCTCCTCCAACTACGAGGGCCGGCTCCTGCTACGCCGCGCCTCACTCCGTCCTCCCGCGCAGGCCGGCTCCCGCTCAGCCTCCTGCGTTTGCCCGCGGCTCCGCCCCGTCCGGCTTCCGGGCTCCGCGCGTGGCTGCGTCCGCCTGGCCTCCGGCCCGTACGCACCAGCTCCCGCGCCTCAGCCGGCGCCACGTCCGGCTCCACGCGCTCCGCTGGCTCCGGCTGCGCGCCCCTCGCCCGTGCGGCGCCAAGGCCCCAGCGCTGACCGCCTCCTCCCCAGCGCGCTCTGCTTCGGCCTCCTGTGCCGAGCGCCCGCTCCACGCTCCCGCCGGCTCCCAACGCCAGCTACACCGCCTCCCGTGCGCCTTGGCCTTCATCGCCGGCACCCCACCCGTGGCTGCTCCGACCACCTCCGGCCGCGTGCTCCATGGCGCCTGCGCGGTCGCGTGCTGCTCCGCCCAAGCACCACTGCTGGGGCGTCGTCGCTCCTCCATGACCGCTACGGCCGCAGCCCCCAAGCGCGCGCCCGCGACGCCCGCCTGTCCACTGCTCCGCTCTGCGCCCGTGCCGACTGCACCGCGCCGTCCGCGTGGCCCGGCATCTGCCTCCTCCGCGCCCGTGCCGACTGCTCCACTTCGCGCCCGTGGCCGTCTGCTGGCTTCGGCTTTCCGCCTGTGTTGGCTGCGGCCGCATCCCAGCCCCGCCGCCTTCCGCAACCCGCCCGCCGTCTGCTCCGCTTTGCGCCCGTGCCGACTGCACCGCGCCGTCCGGGCGACCCGGCCTCCGCCTCCTCCGCGCCCATGTCGGCTGCTCGCTTGGGGCCGACTGAAAAAGTCAAAGGCCGGGTGTCAAGTGCCGGCTGACAGAAAAAAAAAGATGCGAGCCGTCTGCTCGTTTCCAGACGAGCGAGAAAAGTCCGTGGCCGGCTGCCCACCCGGCTGAAAAGAGAGAAAAAAAAGAAGTGGGAGAGACCGACTGGAAAAAAAAAGTGCAGGTCGGCTGCTCGCTTCAAGACGGCCTAAAGTGAGGAGCCGGCTGCTCAAGCATGGCTTCAAGAAGAAAAGATGCCGGCTGATGCAAAAAAAGAGGGAGGATCTGACTGCGCAGACTGCAGTCCAGCCGACTACTCTGGTTGACCGCCCGCGTCGCCGTTCGGCTGGCTGATTCGTCTGCCCGCTTCACTGCCTGGCCGCCCGACGAGCCGGTCCGGCTGAGCATAGTCGGCTGACGAGAAAAAAAAAGACAAAGTAGTTGTCGGGAGATCCGACCCGACTGCTCAGTAGTCGGCTCGAATCTCGGGGGCTACACCCAGTGGGTGCGCTGACGCGCCCCCACGAGAAAGAAGACAAAGTAGTTGCCAGGAGATCCGGCCCGACTGCTCAGCAGTCAGCCCGAATCTCGGGGGCTACATCCAGCGGGTGCGCTGACGCGCCCCCGCGAAAAAGAAGACAAAGTAGTTGCCGGGAGATCCGGCCCGACTGCTCAGCAGTCGGCCCGAATCTTGAGGGCTACACCCAGTGGGTGTGCTGACGCGCCCCCACGAAAGATTACAAGAAACAAAAACAAGAGACAAAAGAAGAGTTTTGTCTGGTTGCCAGCAGCCGGCAGAAAGAAAAAAGAAGAAAACGGGCGTTGCAAGACGCCTCGCCGCCTGGCCGGTCGAGCCTGACCGGCCGGGACCCCCCTTCGAGCACCCGGGGGCTCGAAGGCTACACCCAGCGGGTGCGCCGGCGCACTCCGCGAGCGCCGAGCCGCGTCGGCTGTCTTCGGCAAACTCCGTCTCGGCTACACGAAAATCAATGTGAGCTCCTCACCCGCATATTTTTGCATCACGCAAGCACGGATAATCCCGAGCGATGCTCGGGGGGCTATCTCCGCATTTTTATTTCAGTTGCATCAATGTTTGCCCCGGCGCCAGCCAGAGTTGGCCCGGGGGCTGGCCGCTTGGCCTGAGACGTTAGTTCCCGCAGACGGCTTAGTAGCGTGCGCAGTACCAAAGGCCCACTCTCAGTCACAGACCGCAGAGCGGCTGTCCAGCTGGCAAGAGTGAACGCTAGAGGCCACCCACGCAAAAAGCGTCTAGGAAGAGAAACGCTTCGGGCGATCCGACTGTTTTCTTTATGAGTATCTGCTCGGTTAAATCCGCTCCCAGAGTCCGATTACTGTACACTCCGCTTCGCGGCCCACTCTCAGCCATAGATCGCAGAGCGGCTGTCCGGCGAGCGAGAGCACAAGCCAAAAAGCGGAGGGAACACGAAAAAGATTAAGGGGGCCCGGACGAAACCAAGTCGGCACACTCCGCATAAAACTTGCAATGCTAAAAGCAATTATTTGATATATCTGCGTGGACTAACTTTGTCTTTTTCATGATCATTTCCATGAATACTCGCCAAAAAACCTCCGCCCAACTTTGCCAAGTTGCCCAGAGGCTTGGGGGCTACTATCGGAGTAATTGGCGACGGGTACCCCGAAGACGGCAAGACAATTATTCAAGACATCGGGGCTAGCAAAGCCCCTCAGTCCGACTGCTCGGCCGCTCCTGCCGGCTCCCTGTCCGACTGCCCTGACCGGCTGGCTGCCGGCTGCTGACTGCGCCAACCAGTCGGCTGCCGACTGCGCCAACCAGCCGGCTGCCGACTGCATCCCGACCCAACATCGACGATACACCGACGAGACGAATGTACCCGAGCACTATTCACGTGTCACCTCAGCCATCATGTATAGTGTCACTTGTCCCCTGGCACTATTTATGAAGTGACCCAGGGGACAAGCATGACACCCCACCATGCCATGCCCATGCCACCACTTAACTTACTTCCTAAGCTAGTCATGCCTATATATATGGGCACACATCCATCCATCCAGGATGGACTCACACACACACACCCACAAGCAAGCTAGCTAGCAAGAGAGCTAGCTAGCCATCCATCCATCTACTCCCACGGGCAAGCATGCCCAAGCACATCCATACGGCCACCCGGCCATGGGCACAAATGCCCGAGATACAGCTCTAGGAGCACTCTGTACCAGATATACATGCCAGATATACTCAGACATGCAGGAGTAGGGGTGTTATCTCTCCGGAGAGCCCCGAACCTGGGTAAACTACCGTGTGCTATTCGCATACCCGCTCCTAGGCCTATCAGCAGCAGTCTTGCCCTCACATGAAGCCACCTTGTGGCACATGTCGTCTTGCACCCCCCCCCCCACGTGAGAATACCACGACAATCTCTATCGGTCCAACCGCATAACAACATACGTTGTTCCCTTTGTCATCGATATGTTACTTGCCCGAGATTCGATCGTCGGTATCTCAATACCTAGTTCAATCCGGCAAGTCTCTTTACTCATTCCGTAAGGCATCATCTCGTAGCTAACTCATTAGTCACATTGCTTGCAAGGCTTATAGTGATGTGCATTACCGAGAGGGCCCAGAGATACCTCTCCGATACACGGAGTGAAAAATCCTAATCTCGATTTACGCCAACCCAACAAACACCTTCGGAGACACCAGTAGAGCATCTTTATAATCACTCAGTTATGTTGTGACGTTTGATAGCACAGTAAGTGTTCCTGTAACATTCCAAATTTTCAATTTGGAATGTTATACATTCGATCATCATTGCATATCATATTTTATTGGATTTTGGCTTGATCCTAGAAATTCTACGCAACTCAAGGACCCACAGAGAGAGTTGGGGATTTCGTTATTTTCATATTTGAGTTTTCTCAAATTTTGAAACGAGGATCATTTGATTTTAATTATTTTCTATTCATATATTTCTTTTATAAAAATAAAAGAGAGGGAATAAAATGACTTTCCCAAAATAAATAAATATTGGGGATTTAATATTAAAATCAAATGAGGTTTTATTCAGAGTTTTATCGCTATTTTAATTGAATTAGGAAAAATGTGCGTTTTTCAAAATTGCATTTTGGGCCTAAATAAATGTTCACTTCGTCCGCTAGATTTTTAGAGGACGGGGAAAATTTATTTCAAGATTTCTGGAGTCCGTTTAGTATTTCTTTTATTTGTTTTTTCACGCGGAATTATTTAACAAAACGAACCGACTCCGGGCCGTAACCGGCCAGGACTCCGCCCAGCCGGCTTATTATTAGCCACCGCCCCGAGCCCCGCAGCGCACCAGCCTACCCGCACCGAAACCCTAACCCAAAGCCGCGCCTGCCGCCGCCGCCGGTTGCCGCCGCCGCGCGCCGCCGCGCCGCCACCCGCCGGCGCCGCCGTCGGAGACCCGTCGCCGCCGCCCCGTTGCCCCGCCTCCGCCTCGCCGGACCCGCCGGAGGTAGCTGCCGCCGACGCGGTTTTCTATACGAAAACCGTTGATTTTTTAGAAACCCTGGTTTATTTTTTTTTAATAGATCGATTTTTTTAGTTTAGTTATTTAGCGAAGGCTCGTTCGTTCGTTCGTTTTAACGAACGATTTTCACCTTTTAGCCGCAGACAGCGAATGTTCGTTCGTTAGCCTGTTCGTTAGTTTTTCTTTTTCCAGGGTTTTCCGCGATTATTTTCGATTGTGATTTCTGCCTTGATTTTCGTTTTAGTTTATCTTTTCCCTCGTTTATCGGAATAAGGCGATTCAAGCGCCTAGAGTTTCGTCTCGAAACCCTATTTCCGTTTAACCAACTCAAACAAGTTTTTGCTACTGTAAAATTTGACTTAAGTCTAGATTAGTAAACATAGCTTGTTTCTTTCGCAGTTTGAGTTTCGTTGTTTCGTTTGATTTGATTTTTTTTGCAAACCGGAGTTCTTAAGTTGAACTTTCTGGTTAGATCTCTTATTTGAGTTTTACCCGTGTTTCTAGTTGAGTGCTTATTGTATGCTTGTTTGTTTGCGATAGAGTACCCGGAGGGCGAAGCGTGCTACTACGAGTCTCTAGGTTTCACGGATCATCAGCAAGGCAAGTAACACTTTGATCATATCTCTTTACTACCCAGTTTTATTGCATTAGATCAAACCTAAAACAATTGCATGATTAGGATCTGTTTAATATGTGGGTTTTGGGTAGTAGATGAGGTAGTACCTATTATCCTGTTTAGTTATCAAACATTTGGGAGTTACTTCTACGTTTGCTTATATTGCTATGCTATGCTAGTAGATGTGGATTGGGTGAGTGTTGTGAGTGTTGTTAATTAATGGTTAACTTAAGGTGGCTACTTTAATTCACATCTGGGTGGATTGAGGCACCTGGGGAACCCAGTGTTTCCTGTATTTTTGGAAATCCCGGGGTACCGTGTGATTCTCCTATGGACCGCCACCCAGGCTCAAAGGGATCATAAGATTATTCATGCTAGAAACTTCCGTGTGCAGCCACAAGCTATTATGGGCTCTAGCATAGTTGAGTACGTTGCAAGACCACTTTCAGTGGTGGGCTACCAGATGTAGGGGAAAGTAGGTATAACTGTCCACCCAGAGTAAAGAGTTATTCTTTCAGAAAGACTGTGTCTCGTTTCTCCGACCATGGATGTATTCGAGTCTTGTGGGGAAAAGTGCTCAAACCTCTACAGAGTGTACAAACTAATCATGGTTAGCCGTGTCCCCGGTTATGCACATTTTGAGTATCTAGTTCCTGGATTATCATGTTGATCTCATGTAGCGACCCGTCCTCAGACGGTCAAGTCTCTGTGCTTAAGTGTCATCCCTGGATCGGTATGCTGACACACACAGTACTCGAGGATTTATAACAGAGGTAAATCACATGTATAAAATAACGTAAATACTATTACCTCAATCCAAAATAGCGGAAGTAACAAGGTTGTGGATTCCCATCAACACCAACGGCAAAGTTGAGTATAGGAAATCGTAACCCTAACGTATCACTTACTCGTCGTAAGATCCTGGAACATGAGACGTTGCAGCCACAGAGGGTCAGTACATTGAATGTACTGGCAAATTCACACCATTGAGCAATGATGAATAAAGTCTATCACTACATGCATATATGGCTAGTGGAGGCTCTATGGTTGTAATGTTTTTGCGAAAAGCCAATTTTTCCCTACTGCAAAGGAATAAATTTATTTAACTATCATGGTGGTTGTTAAACATTGAGAATGGTTGACAGCATTCTCAATCCCAATTAAAAGTACTCATTAAAACCCAACAATGTTAATTAAAGTAACATGATGAGATTCACAGGAAAATCAAGTACTAGATACTCAAGATGTCCATAACCGGGGACACGGCTAATCATGATTAGTTTGTACACTCTGCAGAGGTTTGTGCACTTTTCCCACAAGACTCGATCGCCTCCGTTTGATTCCTCGCACTACATGATGTTTGAGAAACGGATGACCGAGACATAGTCTTTCGGAAGCACTAGCACCTTACATGTGGGTAGACCGGTACACCTACATTCCCCTACATCTGCTAGTCTACCCGTAAGAGTTCGCACAACTTAGTCAACTATGCCAAAGCCCATAATGCCTTGTGGCTGCACACGTAAGTTTCTAGTTTGAATAATCCCATGATCCCTTTGAGCCTGGGTGGCGGTCCGAAGAAATACAGACAAGTCCTGCTAGAAAACAGGTGCCTCAATCCACCCAGATGTGTGTTTAAGTTGCCACCTTAAATAAACCATTAATTCACAAACTCACATCTGTCATGGAAAATTCACTCACCCAATCCACGTCTACTTGCATAGCATGGCATAATAAGCAAACGTAGAAGTAACTCCCAAGGGTTTGATAATAAAACAGGTAATAGGTACTACCTCAACTAATTCCCATAACCCACAATTTAATTAGGTCCTAATCATGCAATGTTTGAGGATAGATCTAATGCATAAAAACTGGGTATGAGAAAAGGTATGATCAAAGTGTTACTTGCCTGCAATGTTGATGAAGATGATTCGCACTCAACTCCTGATAGTTCTACTCGTCACACTCCGGTCAATCTATCGTAAGCAAGCAATAGTAACCACACATAAGCAATCACTCAAAAGATCGGAAAGGACGAAGAGTACGATTCGGAAAACATCAAAACCAAGCAAATAACTCTTGCAACATAAAAAAATTCCTAACAGTACCAAAATTATGTGAATTTGGCCTTATCAGAAAGTTTAGATCAAGAGCTTCGATGTGCAAAAAGAATCAACTCAAACGGAGTTATAAAACTCAAGTTACAATCAAACGAAGTTTAAATACAAATCTGTTTGAAAATCAAATTTTAAACTTTCAAAAACATGTTTAAGTTATTCTATTGGATAGAGGGGATCATAACGAAGAAGTGGGCGTTGGTTTCGTTTAATTTGGACAAACGAGTATAAAGATGTGGTCGTTTGAAAAACAGGGGCTAATCTGTAAATAAAAATATTCACAAACGAGTCCCTGGCAGAAAAACTAATAAAAGAAAAAAAAATCCTATCGAACGAACGTTCGCTACATAGCCCTAAGTTCGCTACCGAATACTAACGGACGAACGTCCACTAATTAATCTAACTAAAATATAAAACCGACTTATAAAAGAAAAACCGGAGGAAAACTAAAGAAATAAACCAGACCGGGGAAGGTTTATACCGGTTCGGTAGATTAAACGGCGGCGGCGGCGGTTAACTCCGGCGAGACGGTGGCGGCGGCGGTTCGGATTCGGTCGGGGCGGCGACTCCGGTCGTCGAGGGCGGCAGCGTAGTAGTCGGGGAGGGGCGGCGCGGCGAGGCGAGGAGGATGGAGGCGGCAGCGGTGGTCAACGGTGACGGGACGGAGCGGGGCGGCGGTGGTGGATCTCGCCGCCGGCGGCGGGATGCGGCGCAAAGGCGGTGGTGCGGTGCGGCAGAGAGGAAAAAGGCGGCGGCGGCGGCGCGAACTTATATAGAGGGGCGAGGGGTTGCGTGGAGGAGGGGGCAAGGCGGCGCGGGCGTCCGGGCGGCGTACGGCGGCGGCGATGCCGGGCGGGCGGCGGAGTCCGGTCGGGAGGAGGAAGGCGGTGCGGGCGTGGGCTGTTGGGCCGCGGCCTGGCTCGGGCGCTGGGCCGGCCCAGTCGGCGAAGGGGGAAGATTTTGTTTTTTTATAAAAAAAATACATTTTACCAGGAAAAATTAAAAATAGAAAAATACCAAATAAATAGAAATATTATATAGGCATATAATATATCAAAATTTTCAGAAAAAGATTTTCTACAGCATGAACATTTTTCTAGAGTCAAATAAAATCCAGACAAATTTAAATAAAACAAAGAGTGCTACTGCCCTACTAAAATCCAGTAAAAATCATTTTAAAAATTCCAAAATTAATTCAAATTTATTTCTCTCAAATTTTCTGATGTAGGGAATAATGTTACCCTATTTTCCATATATTTTATTTTTGGAGAAAAATAATTTGAATAAAACTCAAATAACTCCAAATTGAAAATAAATTCAAAAGAGCTTTGAATTTAATTCTTTGAAACTCCCAACTCATATTTCAAATGTTTTGAAGAAGTCATTTTATCTTCGCTCGTGAAAATCATTGAGTTGCATAAAGTTTCTAGGTTGGAAAATATTTTCCAAATGAAATTCAAATATTTTCAACACCCCTTGTCATTTAAATAAATGGAAGAAGTCATGTCATCTTCTCTCCAGGGTTTTGTGTTTGAAAAGAATTTGAATTCATGAAGATCAGAAAAGAAAATGAAAGTTTGGGAAAGTCCTTTTATTCCATCTCATTTAACTTTCAAAAAGTTTTCGAATTTCACGTAATCAATCACACAACAATCAAACAATCAATCAAATCTATCTATTTAATATAACATTCCAAAATTTAGAATTTTGGGATGTTACAAACATACCACCCTTAAAATGAATCTCGTCCTCGAGATTCGGAGAGGCTAGCAAGAAATAGGTTAGGGTAGGGGTCTTCTCAAAATCCATCGATCATCTCCGGGGTCTCGGGTGCTACCACCCTTAGAAGCATGGTTATGGTTCCATTAAAACTCATATACTCCATCCTTATTGTTGACAGTGGCAGTCTTCTTAGATTTTCAGGATAATTCCTTCTCTGGGTTCTTCCGGTGGTGGCATAACCTTTTTCTCAATACTTTTGTCCTTTCATCTTGGTACGGTTATACCGAGACTGGGTCTTCTTAGCTGACAGGTCTGGCGCCAATACTGAACAGCTATCGATATCTCATGGTGGTCAAAAATTTATGGTTTCTCCTGCAGGAAATGGGTCTGGGCTGAACCTCACCGTATGACCTACGATTGGCAGCAACTGCCTTGTACAAGGGAAAAATTCTTATACCATTCTAATGTTCAAACAAGGTTTTGATCGTCATCTCTCTACTATAGGTAAGTCACTCAGATTTACCATCCCACATAGCAAGGCGAATAATAAGAGTAAGTCGGTATGGTGATCAATCCATCCCGCACCCAAATCATTATCTTGTATATGGTTTAGCAAATCTCGCATTCCAACACTCGGTAATCCTCACAAGCATTGCGGAATTTCTCTTGTCAACGAACCAAGTTCGGATAAATCCATGGATTCTGCAAGCCAAACAAACATCTATCGTTTCTTAACAACTCTCAGGTTTTGCGTAAACTCCTATAAGATCGTCGGTGGGTAAAGGCATATCCTCTTCCAAGGGTTTTCCTTCAGCAAGAATGTGCTTGCTTATTGGCAGGTCCTGGGGCTTGTGGGTTATGGCCCATCTCATCACTTGCAAACCTTGAACTCATCATCGAGCAACTGATCATTATTCCAACTTCCAACTTCCTAGCATTCTTAAATCCATCCAATGGTATTGTCTTCCTTCCTTCCTTCTGTTGGTAACAAACTAAAGGTGATTACTCCGATTCATCATGGAATTTCCATTGATCCATATTTCCAACATCATACCTCCTTTATATCCAATAGTAATTCATCTCTTCATCCTCGTGGGATGTCCCACATACCGAGATAACAACTTATACTTATGAAGTCCATACACCACTTCGTGGAACATCATTATCCTTTCCAGGGTCAAGCGTCCTTACAGGGGAATATTGGCCATCTCTGCATGGCACTTCTTCAACTGGGAAACGTGAAACACATCATGAACTCCTGACAGTCCTTCGTGTGACTCCAATTTGTTGGCCACTTCTCCCATACGCTCCAGAACTCGGTATGGTCCTACAAATCTTGGAGCTAACTTTCCCTTAACTCCAGATCATTTAACTCCTCGCAGCGGGGACACACGAAGACATGCTCTGTCTCCAATTTTATAGACTTCCTCCTTGCGTTTTTTTTAGTCTGCATAACTCTTCTGTCTGGACTGAGCAACATTCAGTCTATCTCGAATCAATTTAACATTCTCTTCTGACTCCTTGATCACATTTGTTCCAAACAACTGACGGTCTCCAACTTCATCCCACATCAACGGTGTCTGGCTCCTTCTCCATACAAAACTTCAAAAAGGGGCCATCTTCCAACTGGCTTGGTAACTGTTGTTGTATGAGAACTCTGCGTAAGGTAGATTATCATCCCTACTAGATCCATAATTTAGTGCACACGATCTCAACATGTCCTCCAGAATCTGATTGACTCGCTCGGTCTATCCATCTGTCTGCGGATGAAAGGCTGTACTGAACTCTAGCCTAGTACCCAAAGTGTGGTGCAGCTGATTCCAAAACTTTGAAGTAAACTGTGTTCCTCTATCTGATGCGATGGTCCTCGGAACTCCATGCAGACATACGATCCTGGTCAAATATCTTGGCCAACTTCGCACTTGTATAGGTGGTTTTCACTGGGATAAAGTGAGCCACTTTGGTTAAGCGAATCAACTACTACCCATATAGAGTCATATCCCGTTCGGGTTCTAGGAAATCCGGTAATGAAATCCATGCCAAGCTTATCCCACTTCCATTCGGGTATCGGCATAGGCTGTAGTAATCCTGCTGGCTTCTGATGCTCTGATTTTACTCTCTCTGGCATACATCACCTATGACTACATACTCCCCAATATCCTTCTTCATACCAGTCCACCAGAAACACTCCTTCAAGTCCAAATACATCTTGGTGTTTCCAGGGCGAATCGAGTATGGTGAGTCATGAGCCTCCTGAAGTATTAACTTCCTAATCTCTGCATTATTTGGAACATATACACGGTCCTCGAACCATAAGGTGTCGTGCTCATCCTTACAAAAACCTTTGACCTTTCTTTGCTCATCCTCTCTTTTACCTCAGCAATCTCTTTACCATCCTTCTGAGCTTCACAGATCTTTCCCAACAAGGTAGACTGAACTTCCATTGCTGCAATAAAACCTTCGGGAACAATCTCCAATCGAAGTTCCCTGAGATCCTCGACTAACTTCCTTTGGTAATTCCCCCGCTTATGAGGGTATTCGTCCTTGTTCTATTTATGGTTTTGTCCTATTTCTCCACAAAGCTTGTATGCACCTTCTCCATATCATTTCCATAAGGCTTCATCTTCTGGGACACAAACCGAGATTTTTGCAGAGTCAGCTTAAATTCTTTCCAAGTGGTTACTCCTTGCCATCCATTCATGGTTTGGTACATCCTCCACCAAGTAGCAGCACCTCCTTTAAAACACTGAAGAGCATGCTGGGTCATATCCTTTCTGACTACAGGGTTATTCTTCATGTGATCCTCCATGTTCTGAATCCATCGGTTCGTCTCCAATTGCCTCATCGGTCTAGATACTATGGGCTTATCTCCATTCATCCTCTATTGGGTCCATGGGTTTGGGTTGGGATAAGAGAGATCGAGAGGGATGCACACAGTACAAACAATAGTTTTGAAAAGACAGGTTTTATTGTGGCTGTCGGAAAAACATCAAACAAATGACAGCTCATAATCGTCGCATCTAACGTAGGTATAAAACAGGGGTTTGGTCTTCTAATGGTCTATAGATCTCAACGTCATCAAACTCTTCAAGTCTTGGTCATGTCTCCGATGGCTCCTTCTGATCATGCTTGTCCTTCTCAAGTTCTTTTGCCAAATCATCTATGTTGACGCGAAGTCTCTCATGACGTCCTTTAATATTTCTGGAGTTGTGTTCCAAAATTCTGGGTTTCAACCTCCTTGACATGAACCATGTCCTTCTATCCTTCAGCTCCTGACTAATCTCCGGTATCTCGAGGTCTTAGTCCTCTAGCTTGGCTACTTTCAGCTTCTAGTTGCTTCACGAACTGCTTCCTTGTCATATATGACTTCCTAAAGTCCATCTTAAAATCCTTGATGTAATACTTCAGATCCTGGCGATACACCAGCTAAGGTTAAAACTGCATCCTTTGCTGACAGATGCTCCATCAGTCTTCTACCATCAATCTTTCCATGCATCTGCATGCTTAACTCCACACGGTGACAATAGCAACAGAGAGCGATAACATCTTGGATATCCATATTTCTGCCCTGGTCATTGTCATGAACTTTTATTTCATAGTTGATATCCATTGCCTTAGGTTTTTCTTGGCAAAACTTTGAGTTCTAGTGCTCCATGTTCAGGTCTTTCTACAATACACCTTGATCTCGGTAGTGACAGCTTCCATAGTCTGTCAAGTTCCATAAGTGTAGCCTTCCTTGGTCATACCAAATCTGGAAATTCTTCATATTCTCCTACTCTTCGCAATCTTTATCTGTCATAGTTTCCATCATTATAATGCTCGGTAAAATCCTCTTCATTCTGAAGTGGTCTTAGTTGTCCGATATCTGGTCCTTCTTGGAGTGGTCTCATCAGTCGAATCTTCGAGGGGTCAAAAGGGGAAAAGGGGTATAGTCTCACTAAAAGGGAATTTTTGAATAAGCTCAGAAGAGAAGAGAGGTAAAAGATCCTTTTGAAAAGAAAGTTGTAGAGAAAAATCTTTCCTATGGGCTTGCCAGTTTCTAGGGTCACGTCCTACAGTCAACATGTGCTCTGATACCATCTTGTAGCGACCCGACCTCAGACGGTCAAGTCTCTATGCTTAAGTGTCATCCCTGGATCGGTATGCTGACACACACAGTACTTGAGGATTTATAACAGAGGTAAATCACATGTATAAAATAACGTAAATACTATTACCTCAATCCAAAATAGCGGAAGTAACAAGGTTGTGGATTCCCATCAACACCAACGGCAAAGTTGAGTATAGGAAATCGTAACCCTAACGTATCACTTACTCGTCGTAAGATCCTGCAACATGAGACGTTGCAGCCACAGAGGGTCAGTACATTGAATGTACTGGCAAATTCACACCATTGAGCAATGAGGAATAAAGTCTATCACTACATGCATATATGGCTAGTGGAGGCTCTATGGTTATAATGTTTTTGCGAAAAGCCAATTTTTCTCTACTGCAAAGGAATAAATTTATTTAACTATCATGGTGGTTGTTAAACATTGAGAATGGTTGACAGCATTCTCAATCCCAATTAAAAGTACTCATTAAAACCCAACAATGTTAATTAAAGTAACATGATGAGATTCACAGGAAAATCAAGTACTAGATACTCAAGATGTCCATAATCGGGGACACGGCTAATCATGATTAGTTTGTACACTCTGCAGAGGTTTGCGCACTTTTCCCACAAGACTCGATCGCCTCCGTTTGATTCCTCGCACTACATGATGTTTGAGAAATGGATGACCGAGACATAGTCTTTCGGAAGCACTAGCACCTTACATGTGGGTAGATCGGTACACCTACATTCCCCTACATCTGCTAGTCTACCCGTAAGAGTTCGCACAACTTAGTCAACTATGCCAGAGCCCATAATGGCTTGTGGCTGCACACGTAAGTTTCTAGTTTGAATAATCTCATGATCCCTTTGAGCCTGGGTGGCGGTCCGAAGAAATATAGGCAAGTCCTGCTAGAAAACAGGTGCCTCAATCCACCAAGATGTGTGTTTAAGTTGCCACCTTAAATAAACCGTTAATTCACGAACTCACATCTGTCATGGAAAATTCACTCACCCAATCCACGTCTACTTGCATAGCATGGCATAATAAGCAAACGTAGAAGTAACTCCCAAGGGTTTGATAATAAAACAGGTAATAGGTACTACCTCAACTAATTCCCATAACCCACAATTTAATTAGGTCCTAATCATGCAATGTTTGAGGATAGATCTAATGCATAAAAACTGGGTATGAGAAAAGGTATGATCAAAGTGTTACTTGCCTGCAATGTTGATAAAGATGATTCGCACACAACTCCTGATAGTTCTACTCGTCACACTCCGGTCAATCTATCGTGAGCAAGCAATAGTAACCACACATAAGCAATCACTCAAAAGATCGGAAAGGACGAAGAGTACGATTCGGAAAACATCAAAACCAAGAAAATAACTCTTGCAACATAAAACAATTCCTAACAGTACCAAAATTATGTGAATTTGGCCTTATCAGAAAGTTTAGATCAAGAGCTTCGATGTGCAAAAAGAATCAACTCAAACGGAGTTATAAAACTCAAGTTACAATCAAACGAAGTTTAAATACAAATCTGTTTGAAAATCAAATTTTAAACTTTCAAAAACATGTTTAAGTTATTTTACTGGATAGAGGGGATCATAACGAATAAGTGGGCATTGGTTTCGTTGAATTTGGATAAACGAGTATAAAGATGTGGTCGTTTGAAAAACAGGGGCTAATCGGTAAATAAAAATATTCACAAACGAGTCCCTGGAAGAAAAACTAATAAAAGAAAACATCCTATCGAACGAACGTTCGCTACAGAGCCCTACAGAACGGAATTGTTCACTACCGAATACTAATGGACGAACGTCCACTAATTAATCTAACTAAAATATAAAACCGACTTATAAAAGAAAAACCGGAGGAAAACTAAAGAAATAAACCGGACCGGGGAAGGTTTATACCGGTTCGGTAGATTAAACCGGCATCGGCGGCGGTTAACTCCGGCGAGACGGTGGCAGCGGCGGTGGTTCAGATTCGGCCGGGGCGGCGGCTCCGGTCGTCGAGGGCGGCAGCGAAGTAGTCGGGGAGGGGCGGCGCGGCGAGGCGAGGAGGATGGAGGCGGCGGCGGTGGTCAACGGTGACGGGACGGAGCGGGGCGGCAGTGGTGGATCTCGCCGCCGGCGGCGGGATGTGGCGCAAAGGCGGCGGTGCGGTGCAACAGAGAGGAAAAAGGCGGCGGCAGCGCGAACTTATATAGAGGGGCGAGGGGTTGCGTGGAGGAGGAGGCAAGGCGGCGCGGGCGTCCGGGCGGCGTACGGCGGCGGCGATGCCGTGCGGGCGGCGGAGTCCGGTCGAGAGGAGGAAGGCGGTGTGGACGCGGGCTGTTGGGCCGCGGCTTGGCTCGGGCGCTGGGCCGACCCAGTCGGCGAAGGGGGAAGATTTTTTTTTAAAAAAAAAATACATTTTACCATGAAAAATAAAAAATAGAAAAAGACCAAATAAAAAAATATTATATAGGCATATAATATATCAAAATTTTCAGAAAAAGATTTTCTACAGCATGAACATTTTTCTAGAGTCAAATAAAATCCACACAAATTTAGATAAAACAAAGAGTGCTACTGCCCTACTAAAATCCAGTAAAAATCATTTTAAAAATTCCAAAATTAATTCAAATTTATTTCTCTCCAATTTTCTGATGTAGGGAATAATGTTACCCTATTTTCCATATATTTTATTTTTGGAGAAAAATAATTTGAATAAAACTCAAATAACTCAAAATTGAAAATAAATTCAAAAGAGCTTTGAATTTAATTCTTTGAAACTCCCAACTCATATTTCAAATGTTTTGAAGAAGTCATTTTATCTTCGCTCGTGAAAATCATTGAGTTGCATAAAGTTTCTGGGTTGGAAAATATTTTCCAAATGAAATTCAAATATTTTCAACACCCCTTGTCATTTAAATAAATGGAAGAAGTCATGTCATCTTCTCTCCAGGGTTTTGTGTTTGAAAAGAATTTGAATTCATGAAGATCAGAAAAGAAAATGAAAGTTTGGGAAAGTCCTTTTATTCCCTCTCATTTAACTTTCAAAAAGTTTTCGCATTTCACGCAATCAATCACACAACAATCAAACAATCAATCAAATCTATCTATTTAATATAACATTCCAAAATTTACAATTTTGGGATGTTACATCTCATCATGTTACTTAATTTAATTTTGATTGGGTTTAAAGATGATGCTTAATTGGGATTGAGTTGGAGGAACCTTCTCAATGTTTAACAACCACCATGATAGTTAAATAAAATTTATTCCTTTGTTGTAGGAAAAAATTGGCTTTATGCAAAACTATAACCATAGAGCTTTCCACCAGCCATATATGCATGTAGTGATAGCATTATTCTGTTCATTACTCTCTATGTGTTACATTGCCAGCATATTCCATGTGCTGACCCGTTCCGGGCCGAAACATTCATGTTGCAGACTTTTCAGACAATGAGTAAGGTGCCTTAGGTCGTGATCTTTCACACAGTGATGCCGTTGGAGTTGATGGACTCACTTTATCTTCCAAGACTTTCGCTGTTGCCTTAAGCCATATTTATTGTAATAAGTTCTCTTTTGAGACATTCGATGTAATAAGTATGTGATTGCTACTCTGTTATAAATCCTTCAAGTACTGTGCGTGTCAGCATTGCCGATCCAGGCTTTTTCTCATTTCTGACTCCTCCCCTGGCCCATTAAGACTAGGGCGCCCCCTACAGCCCATGCTACTGTATTGGACGTGGTGGAACAATTTCCGGACCTCCGGACCCCTCCGAAATCCTCCGGAACCTTCTGGAAGCTTCCCGGTACAATACCGAAAAAACCCGAACTTTTTCCGAAACCCGAACAACAACTTTCCATGTATAAATCTTTACCTCCGGACCATTCCGGAACTCCTCGTGACGTCCGGGATCTCATCCGGGACTCCGAACAACATTCGGTAACCACATACAAACTTCCTTTATAACCCTAGCGTCATCGAACCTTAAGTGTGTAGACCCTACGGGTTCGGGAACCATGCAGACATGACCGAGACGTTCTCCAGTCAATAACCAACAGCGGGATCTGGATACCCATGTTGGCTCCCACATGTTCCACGATGATCTCATCGGATGAACCATGATGTCAAGGACTCAATCGATCCCGTATACAATTCCCTTTGTCTAGCGGTATAGTACTTGCCCGAGATTCGATCGTCGGTATACCGATACCTTGTTCAATCTCGTTACCGGCAAGTCTCTTTACTCGTTCCGTAACACATCATCCCGTGATCAACCCCTTTGTCACATTGTGAACATTATGATGATGTCCTACCGAGTGGGCCCAGAGATACCTCTCCATTTACCGGAGTGACAAATCCCAGTCTCGATTCGTGCCAACCCAAAAGACACTTTTAGAGATACCTGTAGTGCACCTTTATAGCCACCCAGTTACGTTGTGACGTTTGGTACACCCAAAGCATTCCTACGGTATCCTGGGGTTGCACAATCTCATGGTCTAAGGAAATGATACTTGACATTAGAAAAGCTTTAGCATACGAACTACGATCTTTGTGGTAGGCTTAGGATTGGGTCTTGTCCATCACATCATTCTTCTAATGATGTGATCCCATTATCAACGACATCCAATGTCCATGGTCAGGAAACTGTAACCATCTATTGATCAACGAGCTAGTCAACTAGAGGCTTACTAGGGACATGGTGTTGTCTATGTACCCACACATGTATATGAGTTTCCTATCAATACAATTATAGCATGGATAATAAACAATTATCATGAACAAGGAAATATAATAATAACTAATTTATTATTGCCTCTAGGGCATATTTCCAACAGTCTCCCACTTGCACTAGAGTCAATAATCTAGTTCACATCGCCATGTGATTAACACTCACAGGTCACATCGCCATGCGACCAACATCCAAAGAGTTTACTAGTGTCATTAAACTAGTTCACATCATCATGTGATTAAGACTCAATAAGTTCTGGGGTTTGATCATGTTTTGCTTGTGAGAGAGGTTTTAGTCAATGGGTCTGCAACATTCAGATCCGTATGTACTTCGCAAATCTCTAGGTCATATTGTAAATGCTGCTTCCACGCTCCACTTGGAGCTATTCCAAATGGTTGCTCCACTATACATATCCGGTTTGCTACTTAGAGTCATTCGGATAGGTGTTAAAGCTTGCATCGACGTAACCCTTTACGCCGAACTCTTTATCACCTCCATAATCGAGAAACATGTCCTTATTTACTCCAAGGACAATTTTTGACCGCTGTCCAATGATCCATTCCTGGATCATTCTTGTACCCCTTGACTGACTCATGGCAAGGCACACTTCCGGTGCGGTACACAGCATAGCATACTGTAGAGCCTACGTCTAAAGCATAGGGGACGACCTTCGTCCTTTCTCTCTTTTCTGCCGTGGTCGAGCTTTAAGTCTTAACTTCATACCTTACATCTCAGGCAAGAACTCCTTCTTTGACTGATCCATCTTGAACACCTTCAAGATCATGTTAAGGTATATGCTCATTTGAAAGTACCATTAAGCGTTTCTGATCTATCATTATAGATCTTGATGCTCAATGTTCAAGTAGCTTAATCCAGGTTTTCATTGAAAAACACTTTTCAAATAACCCTATATGCTTTCCAGAAATTCTACATCATTTCCAATCAACAATATGTCAATAACATATACTCATCAGAAATCCTATAGTGCTCCCACTCACTTCTTTGGAAATACAAGTTTATCATAAACTTTGTATAAACCCAAAATCTTTGATCATCAAAGCGCACATTCCAACTCCGAGATGCTTACTCCAGTCCTTAGAAGGATCGCTGGAGCCAGCATACCTTTTAGCATCCTTAGGATCGACAAAAACTTTTTGATTGTATCACATACAAGCTTTCCTTACAAAAACTGGTAAGGAAACTCGTTTTGACATCCATTTGCCTGATTTCATAAATGCAGCTAATGCTAACATGATTCCGACGGACTTAAGCGTCGCTACGGATGAAAAAATCTCATCGTAGTCAACTCCTTGAACTTGTGAAGAACTCTTCGCCACAAGTCGAGCTTCATGGACGGTGACATTACTGTCCACGTCCGTCTCCTTCTTAAAGATCCATTTATCTCAATGGCTTGCCGATCATCGGGCAAGTCCACCAAAGTCCATGCTTTGTTCTGATACATGGATCCTATCTCGGATTTCATGGCTTCTAACCATTTGTCAGAATTTGGGCCCACCATCGCTTCTCCATAGCTCGTAGGTTCATTGTTGTCTAGCAACATGACCTTCAAGACAGGATTACTGTACCACTCTGAAGTAGTACGCATCCTTGTCACCCTACGAGGTACGGTAGTGACTTGATCCAAAACTTCATGATCACTATCATAAGCTTCTACTTCAATTGGTGTAGGCGCCACAGGAACAACTTCTTGTGCCCTGCTACACACTTGTTGAAGTGACGGTTCAATAACCTCATCAAGTCTCTACCATGCTCCCACTCAACTTTCCGAGACAAACTTTTCCTCGAGAAAGGACCCGATTTAAGAAACTATCCCTATTGCTTTCGGATCTGAGTTAGGAGGTATACCCAACTTGTTTTGGGTGTCCTATGGAGATGCATTTTATCCGCTTTGAGTTCGGGCTTATCAACCTGAAACTTTTTCACATAAGCGTCACAGCCCCAAACTTTTAAGAAACGACAACTTAGGTTTCTCCAAACCATAGTTCAAAACGGTGTCGTCTCAACGGAATTACGTGGTGCCCTATTTAAGTGAGTGCGGTTGTCTCTAATGCCTAACCCATGAACAATATTGGTAATTTGATAAGAGACATCATGGTACGTACAATATCCAATAGGGTGCAACTATGATGTTCGGACACACCATCACACTTTGATGTTCCAGGCGGTATTAATTGTGAAACAATTTCCATAATGTCTTAATTGCGTGCCAAACCTTGTAACTCAGATACTCATCTCTATGATCATATCATAGACATTTTATCCTCTTGTCACGATGATCGTCAACTTCACTCTGAAATTACTTGAATCATTCAATAATTCAGACTTGTGTTTCATCAAGTAATATACCAAGTATCTACTCAAATCATCCGTGAAGTAAGAACATAGCGATATCCACTGCGTGCCTCAGCACTCATTGGACTGCACACATCAAAATGTATTACTTCCAACAAGTTGCTATCTTGTTCCATCTTACTGAAACCGAGGCTTTTCAGTCATCTTGCCCATGTGGTATTGTTTGCATATCTCAAGTGATTCAAAATCAAGTGAGTCCAAACAATCCATCTTGAATGGAGTTTCTTCATGCGTATACACCAATAGACATGGTTCGCATATCTCAAACTTTTCAAAAACGAGTGAGTCCAAAGATCCATCAACATGGAGCTTCTTCATGCGTTTTATACCATTATGACTTACATGGCAGTGCCACAAGTAAGTGGTACTATCATTACTATCTTATATCTTTTGGCATGAAAATGTGTATCACTACGATCGAGATTCAATAAACCATTCCTTTAGGTGCAAGACCGTTGAAGGTATTATTCAAATAAATAGAGTAACCATTATTCTCCTTAAATGAATAACCGTATTGCGATAGACATAATCCAATCATGTCTATGCTCAACGCAAACACCAAATGACAATTATTCAGGTTTAATACTAATCTTGATGTTAGAGGGAGCGTGCGATGTTTGATCATATCAAACTTGGAAACACTTCCAACACTTATCGTCAGCTCACCTTCAGCTAGTCTCCGTTTATTCCATAGCTTTTATTTTGAGTTACTAACACTTGGCAATCGAACCGGTATCCAATACCCTGGTGCTACTAGGAGTACTACTAAAGTACACATTAACATAATGTATATCCAATATACTTCTATCGACCTTGCCATCCTTCTCATCTACCAAGTATCTAGGGTAATCCTGCTCCAATGGTTGTTCCCCTTATTACAGAAGCACTTAGTCTTGGGTTTGGGTTCAACCTTGGGTTTCTTCACTAGAGCAGCAACTGATTTGCCGTTTCATGAAGTATCCCTTCTTGCCCTTCTTGAAACTAGTGGTTTCACCAACCATCAACAATTGATGCTCCTTCTTGATTTCTACTTTCGCGGTGTCAAACATCGCGAATACCTCAAGGATCATCATATCTATCCCTGATATGTTATAGTTCATCACGAAGCTCTAGCAGCTTGGTGGCAATGACTTTGGAGAAACATCACTATCTCATCTAGAAGATCAACTCCCACTCGATTCAAGTGATTGTTGCACTCAGACAATCTGAGCACAAGCTCAATGATTGAGCTTTTCTCCCTTAGTTTGCCGGCTAAGAAAATCGTCGGAGGTCTTATACCTCTTGACGTGGGCACGATCCTGAAATCCCAATTTCAGCCCTCGAAACATCTCATATGTTCCACGACGTTTCGAAAACGTCTTTGGTGCCTCAACTCTAAACCGTTTAACTGAACTATCACGTAGTTATCAAAATGTGTATGTCTGATGTTCGCAACATCCACAGACGATGTTTGGGGTTCAGCACACTGAGCGGTGCATTAAGGACATAAGCTTTCTATTGTCCGCATAATCGCTACTGGCAACTTTCAACTATATTTTCTCTAGGAACATATCTAAACAGTGGAACTAAAGCGCGAGCTTACGACATAATTTGCAAAGATCTTTTGACTATGTTCAGGATAATTAAGTTCATCTTATGAACTCCCACTCAGATAGACATCCCTCTAGTCATCTAAGTGATTACATGATCCGAGTCAACTAGGCCGTGTCCGATCATCACGTGAGACGGACTAGTCATCATCGGTGAACATCTTCATGTTGATCGTATCTACTATACGACTCATGCTCGACCTTTTGGTCTCTTGTGTTCTGAGGCCATGTCTGTACATGCTAGGCTCGTCAAGTCAACCTAAGTGTTTCGCGTGTGTAAATCTGGCTTACACCCGTTGTATGTGAACGTAAGAATCTATCACACCCGATCATCACGTGGTGCTTCGAAACGACGAACTTTCGCAATGGTGCACAGTTAGGGGGGGCACTTTCTTGAAATTTTAATGAGGGATCATCTTATTTACTACCGTCGTTCTAAGCAAATAAGATGTATAAACATGATAAACATCACATGCAATCAAATAGTGACATGATATGGCCAATATCATATTGCTCCTTTTGATCTCCATCTTCGGGGCTCCATGATCATCATCGTCACCGGCATGACACCATGATCTCCATCATCATGATCTCCATCATCGTGTCTCCATGAAGTTGTCTCGCCAACTTATTACTTCTACTACTATGGCTACCGGTTAGCAATAAAGTAAAGTAATTACATGGCGTTGTTCAATGACACGCATGTCATACAATAAATTAAGACAACTCCTATGGCTCCTGCCGGTTGTCATACTCATCGACATGCAAGTCGTGATTCCTATTACAAGAACATGATCAATCTCATACATCACATATCATTCACCACATTCTTCTTGGCCATATCACATCACATAGCATACCCTGCAAAAACAAGTTAGACGTCCTCTAATTGTTGTTTGCATGTTTTACGTGGCTGCTATGGGTTTCTAGCAAGAACGTTTCTTACCTACGCAAAAACCACAACGTGATATGTCAATTGCTATTTACCCTTCATAAGGACCCTTTTCATCGAATCCATTCTGACTAAAGTGGGAGAGACTAGCACCCGCTAGCCACCTTATGCAACTAGTGCATGCCAGTCGGTGGAACATGTCTCATGTAAGTGTACGTGTAAGGTCGGTCCGGGCCACTTCATCCCACAATGCCGCCGAATCAAGATTGGACTAGTAACGGTAAGCATATTGAACAAAATCAATGCCCACAACTACTTTGTGTTCTACTCGTGCAAAGAATCTACGCAATAGACCTAGCTCATGATGCCACTGTTGGGGAACGTAGCAGAAATTCAAAAGTTTTCCTACGTGTCACCAAGATCTATCTATGGAGAAACCAGCAACGAGGGGAAGGAGAGTGCATCTACATACCCTTGTAGATCGCTAAGCGGAAGCGTTCAAGAGAACGGGGTTGAAGGAGTCGTACTCGTCGTGATCCAAATCACCAGACATCCTAGTGCCGAACGGACGGCACCTCCGCGTTCAACACACATACATCCCGGTGACGTCTCCCATGCCTTGATCCAGCAAGGAGAGAGGGAGAGGTTGAGGAAGACTCCATCCAGCAGCAGCACAACGGCGTGGTGGTGGTGGAGGAGCGTGGCAATCCTGCAGGGCTTCGCCAAGCACCGCGGGAGAGGAGGAGTACTTGGGAGAGGGGAGGGCTGCGCCAGAACTTGTGGTGCGGCTGCCCTCCCACCCCCCACATATATATAGGGGCAAGGGAGAGGGGGGCCGGCCCCCTCAGATCTAATATGAGGAGGGGCGGCGGCCAAGGGGGGAGGAGTGCCTCCCAAGTCAAGTGGAGGCCCTCCCCCCTTAGGGTTTTCCCTCTCCCATGCGCATGGGCCTTGGGGGGGCTGGTGCCCCTGGCCCATTAAGGCTAGGGCGCCCCCTACAGCCCATGCTACTATATTGGACGTGGTGGAACAATTTCCGGACCTCCGGACCCCTCCGAAATCCTCCGGAACCTTCTGGAAGCTTCCCGGTACAATACCGAAAAAACCCAAACTTTTTCCGGAACCCGAACAACAACTTTCCATGTATAAATCTTGACCTCCGGACCATTCTGGAACTCCTCGTGATGTCCGGGTTCTCATCCGGGACTCCGAACAACATTCGGTAACCACATACAAACTTCCTTTATAACCCTAGCGTCATCGAACCTTAAGTGTGTAGACCCTACGGGTTCGGGAACCATGCAGACATGACCGAGACGTTCTCCAGTCAATAACCAACAGCGGGATCTGGATACCCATGTTGGCTCCCACATGTTCCACGATGATCTCATCGGATGAACCACGATGTCAAGGACTCAATCGATCCCGTATACAATTCCCTTTGTCTAGCGGTATAGTACTTGCCCGAGATTCGATCGTCGGTATACCGATGCCTTGTTCAATCTCGTTACCGGCAAGCTCTTTACTCGTTCCGTAACACATCATCCCGTGATCAACCCCTTGGTCACATTGTGCACATTATGATGATGTCCTATCGAGTGGGCCTAGAGATACCTCTCCGTTTACTGGAGTGAAAAATCCCAGTCTCGATTCGTGCCAACCCAAAAGACACTTTCAGAGATACATGTAGTGCACCTTTATAGCCACCCAGTTACGTTGTGACATTTGGTACACCTAAAGCATTCCTACGGTATCCTGGAGTTGCACAATCTCATGGTCTAAGGAAATGATACTTGACATTAGAAAAGCTTTAGCATACGAACTACGATCTTTGTGCTAGGCTTAGGATTGGGTCTTGTCCATCACATCATTCTCCTAATTATGTGATCCCGTTATCAACGACATCCAATGTCCATGGTCAGGAAACTGTAACCATCTATTGATCAACGAGCTAGTCAACTAGAGGCTTACTAGGGACATGGTGTTGTCTATGTACCCACACATGTATCTGAGTTTCCTATCAATACAATTATAGCATGGATAATAAACGATTATCTTAAACAAGGAAATATAATAATAACTAATTTATTATTGCCTCTAGGGCATATTTCCAACAAAGATACGCCTTTTGGATGCCACTTGAAGGAAGTTACTAGATACCAGAACATTGGAATACCAAGCTTCACCGGGACCTACATCGAGACTTTACCAGAAGAGGAGCGTTGGATGATTCGAGTCCAAGTTCCAGGAAGGACGTTCATGCCAGTCACTAAGCCCATAGAGTTTTCCTTTGATGCACCACCCTGGAGTCTAGGAAAGAGCATGGCAGCCCACATCACCATGGGATGCATTGGAGAAGTTTACCACAAGGATCTCAAGGATACTATCTACCAGATTTGTGGGCGTCGAGACTAGCAATGAGAGATGATCAGTACCAGGAAGGATAGATCTATTGCAGCTTTCATCCAGGAGTTAAACCAGCACATTCATCGCCAGGAGAACCAGATGTGTGCAGGCATGATAGATCTGAAGAAAGCAATGACCAGGATCACGGAGCTGGAGGAAGAACTCAAGTCCACAAGCGATGGATATGAGGAGGAAATCAAAACATTATTGGAGAAGAATGACAACCTGATAAAGAAAATCGGAGTATTCATGGGAGACCCCGCGCCAAGAGGAGAAGACAACGATTCTACCTGTCCGGAGAACTACATCATCATCGACGACACCGATTCAGACCCTAACGATAGTGATGATGACTATGTTGATGAAGCTGGAGCAGATATCATGGAGTCTTCGACCAATCAAATTTTCTAGTCGACCACCATATCAGTAGTAGTATTCCCCCATGTATATAGCATAGTCCGAGCACTTTTGTAATGATAGTTAGATTGATGTACGCCCTTGTGTGAATTGATTGAAGTGATATGATTGTGTTTATCTCATGTGCATATGGGTAGGTGTTTTTCTCTCTAGACCTCATTCTATTCTATATTCTCATCTTTTCTCAACCCTCAGATGCCTCCGAGACGCGACAAGGGATTTGCTTTCCCACCATAGCTCACTCAGTTGATCCAGCAGCAGAATGCATTGATGCAGATACTAGTCCAGAACCAGAATCAGGGGAACAACAACAACAACAACCCACCACCACCACCACCAGTTGACCACTTAGCCCGTTTCTTAAGGCTAAATCCGCCGGTGTTCTCCAGTAGCACCGAGCCGATAGTTGCAGATGATTGGCTCCACAAGATTGGAAGGGAGTTGACCACTGCAGGATGCATAGATGTGGAGAGGGTGCATTTTGCCGCACATCAGCTTGATGGACCCACAGCATCATGGTGGGAGAATTCCACAGCCACGTACCCCATCGACACTGTCACATGGGACCAGTTTCAGCAGGCTTTCCGTACTGCCCATGTTTCAGCAGGAGCTATGGCCATGAAGAAGCGTGAGTTCCACAACTTGCGCCAAGGAGGATGTACAGTTGGCCAGTATGTGGATGGTTTTAGTAAGTTAGCACATTATGCCCCAGATGATGTTGCTACGGATGCAGCTAAGCAGGAGAAGTTTCTGGAAGGACTGAATGATGAGCTGAGCATGCAGTTGATGGTGGCAACCTTCAAAAACTACCAGGAGTTGGTAGATAGAGCTCTCATGATTGAAGCGAAGCAGCAGCAGATTGATAACTGTAAGATGAAGTATGGACAAGGGAAGTACAATTCTGGAGCTCAGCAGAAGCCTCGTTTTACCCGAACTCAGGAGGACCGTTTCAGCATAACCATGGAGGTCACAATCACAATGGAGGAAGTTCGCACAACCATAATGGGCCCAAGAATGGCAATGGGAATGGAGGAAGCAACAGTCAGAACCGTACCAACCCATCAACACCAGCCAAGAGGGATCTAAGCCACATTACCTATTTCAAGTGCCAGAAGACTAGACATTTTGCCACTGAATGTCCTGAAGCAAAGAATCGAAATGGCAATGGAAGCTCTGCGAAGAAGCCCAGCCCTTTCAATAGGGGATAGGTGAACCACGTTAACGTGGAGGAGGTAGAAGCCCAGCCAGATGCAGTAATTGGTAAGTTTTTAGTTAAGTCATTTACTGCAATCATTCTTTTTAAAAGTGGTGCATCGCATTCATACATATCAAGGGGATTTGTGGATAAGTATAAACTGCCCACCAAAGTTCTTAGAACACCTATGTTAGTAAGCTCACCTGGAGCGGAGTATATGGCAAGTCAAGGATGTATTTAGATGCCATTGACCATAGGGAGGCATGTTTTCCCCTCAGACCTGATAATTATGGAGTTGCAAGGTTTGGATGTAATTTAGGGTATGGATTGGCTATCGATGTATGGAGGAAACATTGATTGCGCCAGTAAGTCGATTTTACTCACCACCCTAGAAGGAAGAAGGATCAAGTATGTATCTCGGCATGAGCCGAAGAGGACTCAAGTGAATTCCTTATCAGGAGTTGTACAGGAGGAGGTACCAGTGGTGAATGATTTCCCTGATGTATTTCCAGAAGAGTTGCCAGGCATGCCACTGGATAGAGACATTGAGTTTTTGATTGAGATTTTGCCAGGCACAGGGCCAATATCTAAGAGACCGTACAGGATGCCCGCAGAGGATTTGGAGGAAATTAAGAAACAGATTAAGGAGTTACTAGATAAAGGTTATATTCGCCCAAGTTCGTCACCTTGGGGATCACCCATGCTTCTCGTGGAGAAGAAGGATGGATTGTTGAGAATGGTTGTTGATTATCGAGGATTGAATGAAGTAACGATCAAGAACAAGTACCCAGTGCTGATGATCAACGATTTGTTTGACCAGTTGCAAGAAGCTAAAGTATTTACCAAGATTGATCTACGATCAGGATACCACCAGCTAAAGATTCGAGAGCAGGATATACCTAAGACAGCTTTTACGACAAGGTACGGGCTATATGAGTATACCGTTATGTCATTTGGTCCGACTAACGCACCTGCCTATTTCATGAACATGATGAACAAGGTGTTTATGGAATTTTTGGATAAGTTCATCGTAGTGTTCATTGATGATATTCTGGTCTACTCGAAGAATGAAGAGGAGCATAAGGAGCATTTGCGTTTGGTACTTGGATAGCTCCGAGAACATTAGCTATATGCCAAGTTCAACAAGTGTGAGTTTTGGTTAAAGGAAGTTGGATTCCTCGGACATGTTATATCCGGAGAAGGAATAGCAGTAGACCCCACCAAAGTTGTCACTGTGACAAATTGGGAAGCACCCACGTTAGTTGGAGAGATCCGGAGTTTTCCTGAACTCGCAGGATACTACCGGAGGTTCATGGAGAATTTCTCGAAAATTGCAAAACCCATGACGGAATTGTTGAAGAAGGACACCAAATTCAAATGGACTGAGGAATGTGAGGCCAGCTTTCAGGAGTTGAAGAAATGTTTGGTTATGTCACCAGTGTTGATCCTGCCAGATCAGCGCAAGGATTATGAAGTATATTGCGATGCTTCCCGTCGAGGACTTGGAGCAGTGCTTATGCAGGAGGGAAGAGTTGTTTCTTATGCCTCACGACATCTTAAGCCCCATGAGTTGAATTATGCTACACATGATTTGGAGTTAGCAGCCGTAGTGCACGCGTTGAAGACATGGAGACATTTTCTCATCGGAAACCATTGTGAGGTGCACACGAATCATAAGAGTTTGAAGTATATCTTCACGCAGAAGGAGCTGAATCTCAGGCAAAGGAGATGGTTGGAACTCATCAAGGATTATGACATGAGGTTGCACTATCATCCTGGGAAGGCTAACGTAGTAGCCGATGCGTTGGGCCGCAAGAGTCATGTCAACACACTCATGACCGGAGAGTTACCCAAGGAGTTAGCAGAGTATCTTCGTGAGCTATGTTTGGAGATAGTTCTGAGAGGCTATGTTGCAGCATTGGAGATTCAGTCTACCTTGATGGATAAGATCAGAGAAGCTCAGAAGGTGGACAAGGAGATCGCCGAGATAAAGCAAAGGATGAGCAAAGGAAAAGCTAAGGGATTTCATGAGGATGAGCACGATACCTTATGGTTTGAGGACCGCGTATATGTGCCTAATGATCCAGAGATCAGGAAGTTGATTTTGCAAGAAGCCCATGATTCGCCGTATTCGATTCACCCAGGAAAATACCAAGATGTATCTGGATTTGAAGGATAGTTTCTGGTGGACCGGAATGAAGAAGGATATTACGGAGTATGTAGCAGTTTGTGATGTATGTCAGAGAGTGAAGGCAGAGCATCAGAAGCTAGCAGGTTTGCTACAGCCATTGTCGATACCCGAATGGAAGTGGGATAAGCTAGGCATGGATTTTATCACGGGATTGCCTAGAACCCGCTTAGGCTATGACTCGATATGGGTTGTAGTCGATCATTTGACGAAGGTAGCTCATTTCATCCCATTGAAGACCACTACACCAGTACTAAGTTGGCAAAGATATACATGACCAGGATAGTATGTCTGCATGGAGTTCCGAGGACCATTGTATCAGATAGAGGAACCCAGTTTACCTCAAAGTTCTGGAATTAGTTGCACGAAACTTTGGGTACCAGGCTAGAGTTCAGTACAGCCTTCCATCCACAGACAGATGGACAGACCGAGAGAGTCAATCAGATTCTGGAGGACATGTTGAGAGCTTGTGCGTTAGACTATGGATCTAGTTGGGACGACAATTTGCTATATGCAGAGTTATCTTACAACAACAATTATCAATCCAATTTGAAGATGGCCCCTTTCGAAGCTTTGTACGGAAGGAGATGCAGGACACCGTTGCTATGGGATGAAGTTGGAGACTGTCAGTTGTTTGGACTAGATTTGATTAAAGAGTCTGAAGGTAAGGTTAAGCTAATTCACGATAGGCTCAAGGTAGCCCAGTCCAAGCAGAAGAGCTATGCGGATTCTAAATGCAAGGAGACAGTTTATGAAGTCAGAGACAGAGTTTATCTTCGAGTGTCCCCACTCCGAGGAGTGAAGCATTTTGGAGTTAAAGGAAAGTTAGCACCACGATTTGTGGGACCATACAAGGTTTTGGAACGTATGGGAGAAGTTGCTTACAAGTTGGAATTGCCCGAAGGATTGTCAGGAGTTCATGATGTGTTCCACGTTTCCCAGTTGAAGAAGTGCCACGCAGAGATGGCCGATATGTCTCTGAGAGATACAGTGCCACTGGAAGCGATTCAGTTGGATAGCGATTTGACCTACGAGGAGAAACCAGTCAAGATTCTCGAGTTTGCCAACCGAGTCACACGCAGCAAGGTTATCAAGTTCTGCAAAGTTCAGTGGAGCCACCATACCGAGGATGAAGCCACCTGGGAGCGAGAGGAAGACCTACGGAAGGACCACCCTCACCTATTTTCTAGCCAACCCAAATCTCGAGGGCGAGATTCATCTTAAGGGGGGTAGGTTTGTAACATCTCAAATTTTCAATTTGGAATGTTATACGTTAGATCATCATTGCATATCATATTTTATTGCATTTTGGCTTGATCCTAGAAATTCTACGCAACTCAAGGACCCATGGAGAGAGTTGGGGATTTCGTTATTTTCATATTTGAGTTTTCTCAAATTTTGAAATGAGGATCATTTGATTTTAATTATTTTTCTTCGTATATTTCTTTTATAAAAATAAAAGAGAGGGAATAAATGACTTTCCCAAAATAAAGAAATATTGGGGATTTAATATTAAAATCAAATAAGGCTTTATTCGGAGTTTTATCGCTATTCTAATTGAATTAGGAAAAATGTGCGTTTTTCAAAATTGCATTTTGGGCCTAAATAAATGTTCACTTTGTTCGTTAGATTTTTAGAGGACGGGGAAAATTTATTTCAGGATTTTTGGAGTCTGTTTAGTATTTCTTTTATTTGTTTTTCCGCGCAGAATTATTTAAAAAAATGAACCGACTCCGGGTCGTAACCGGCTAGGACTCCGCCCAGCCGGCTTCTTATAAGCCGCCGCCCTGAGCACCGCAGCCCACCAGCCCACCCGCGCCAAAACCCAAACCCTAAGCTGTGACCGCCGCCGCCACCCGCCGACGCCGCTGGCTCGTCGTCGACCGCCGCCGCCGGAGCCCCGTTGCCCCGCCGCCGCCTCACCGGACCCGCCGGAGGTAGCTGCCGCCGCCGCGGTTTTCTATACGAAAACCGTCGATTTTTTTAGAAACCCTGGTTTATTTTTTTAATAGATCGATTTTATTTTTCCCGGTTTAGTTATTTAGCGAACGCCCGTTCGTTCGTTCGTTTTAACGAACGATTTTCACCGTTTAGCCGCACACAGCTAACGTTCGTTTGTTTGCCTGTTAGTCAGTTTTTCTTTTTCCAGGGTTTTCTGCGATTATTTTTGATCGCGATTTCTGCCCTGATTTTCGTTGCTTCATTTGATTTGATTCTTTTTGCAAACCAGAGTTCTTAAGTTGAACTTTTTGGTTAGATCTCTTATTTGAGTTTTACCCGTGTTTCTAGTTGAGTGCTTATTGTATGCTTGTTTGTTTGCGATAGAGTACCCGGAGTGCGAAGCGTGCTACTACGAGTCTCTAGGTTTCACGGAACATCAGCAAGGCAAGTAACACTTTGATCATATCTCTTTACTACCCAATTTTATTGCATTAGATCAATCCTCAAACAATTGCATGACTAGGATCTGTTTAATATGTGGGTTTTGGGTAGTAGATGAGGTAGTACCTATTGTCCTGTTTAGTTATCAAACATTTGGGAGTTACTTCTACGTTTGCTTATATTGCTATGCTATGCTAGTAGACGTGGATTGGGTGAGTGTATCCATGACAGATGTGAGTGTTGTCAATTAATGGTTAACTTAAGGTGGCTACTTTAATTCACATCTGGGTGGGTTGAGCCACCTGGGGAACCCAGTGTTGCCTGTATTTTTGGAAATCCCGGGGTATCGTGTGATTCTCCTATGGACCGCCACCCAGGCTCAAAGGGATCATAAGATTATTCATGCTAGAAACTTCTGTGTGCGTCCACAAGCTATTATGGGCTCTAGCATAGTTGAGTACGTTGCAAGACCGCTTTCAGTGGTGGGCTAGCAGATGTAGGGGAAAGTAGGTGTAACTGTCCACCCAGAGTAAAGAGTTATTGTTTCAGAAAGACTGTGTCTCGTTTCTCCGACCATGGATGTATTCGAGTCTTGTGGGGAAAAGTGCGCAAACCTCTAGAGAGTGTACAAGCTAATCATGGTTAGCCGTGTCCCCGGTTATGGACATTTTGAGTATCTAGTTCCTGGATTATCATGTTGATCTCATCATGTTACTTAATTTAATTTTGATTGGGTTTAAAGATGATGCTTAATTGGGATTGAGTTGGAGGAACCTTCTCAATGTTTAACAACCACCATGATAGTTAAATAAAATTTATTCCTTTGTTGTAGGGAAAAATTGGCTTTATGCAAAACTGTAACCATAGAGCTTTCCACCAGCCATATATGCATGTAGTGATAGCATTATTCTGTTCATTACTCTCTATGTGTTACATTGCCAGCATATTCCATGTGCTGACCCGTTCCGGGCTGAAACGTTCATGTTGCAGACTTTTCAGACAACGAGTAAGGTGCCTTAGGTCGTGATCTTTCACTCAGTGATGCCGTTGGAGTTGATGGACTCACTTTATCTTCCAAGACTTCCGATGTTATCGTTTTTAGATGGCCTTAAGCCATATTTATTTTAATAAGTTCTCTTTTGAGACATTCGATGTAATAAGTGTGTGATTGCTACTCTGTTATAAATCTTCAAGTACTATGCGTGTCAGCATTACCGATCCAGGGATGACACTGATGCACAGATATCAGACTGTTTGAGGTCTGGTCGCTACAGTTCCTCCTGTATCCGGAGTTGCATAATCTCATAGTCAAAGGAATATGTATAAGTCATGAAGAAAGCAACAACAATAAAACTTAACGATCATTTATGCTAAGCTAACAAATGGGTCTTGTCCATCACATCATTCTCCTAATGATGTGATCCCACTCATCAAATAACAACACATGTCTATGGTTAGGAAACATAACCATCTTTGATAAACGAGCTAGTCAAGTAGAGGCATACTAGGGATACTTTGTTTTGTCTATGTATTCACACATGTACTAAGTTTCCGGTTAATACAATTCTAGCATGAATAATAAACATTTATCATGAAATAAGGAAATAAATAATAACTTTATTATTGCCTCTAGGGCATATTTCCTTCAGTCTCCCACTTGCACTAGAGTCAATAATCTAGTTCACATTGTCATGTGATTTGACACCAATTGTTCACATCTTTATGTGATTAGTTCACATCGCCATGTGACTAACACCCACAGGGTTTACTAGAGCCAATAATCTAGTTCACATCGCAATGTGATTAACACCCAAATAGTACTAAGGTGTGATCATGTTTTTCTCGTGAGAGAAGTTTAGTCAACGGGTCTGTCACATTTAGAGCCGTATGTATTTTGCAAATATTCTATGTCTACAATGCTCTGCACGGAGCTACTTTAGCTAATTGCTCCCACTTTCAATATGTATCCAGATTGAGACTTAGAGTCATCTGGATTGGTGTAAAAGCTTGCATCGACGTAACTTTTTATGACGAGCTCTTTTATCACCTCCATAATCGAGAATTATTTCCTTAGTCCTCACTAAGGATAATCTTGATCGCTGTCCAGTGATCTACTCCTAGATCAGAATTGTACTCCCTTGCCAAACTCAGGGCAGGGTACACAATAGGTCTGATACACAACACAACATACTTTATAGAACCTATGACTGTGGCATAGGGAATGACTTTCATTCTCTTTCTATTTTCTACCGTGGTCGGGCTTTGAGTCTTACTCAACTTTATACCTTGTAATACAGGCAAAAACCCTTTCTTTGACTAATCCATTTTGAACTTCTTCAAAACTTTACCAAGGTATGTTCTTTGTGAAAGTCCAATTAAGCGTCTTGATCTATCTATAGATCTTGATGCCCAATATGTAAGTAGCTTCACCGAGGTCTTTCATTGAAAAACTCTTATTCAAGTATCCCTTTATGCTATCCAGAAATTCTATATTATTTCCAATCAACAACATGTCATCCACATATAATATTAAAAATGCTATAGAGCTCCCACTCACTTTCTTGTAAATACAGGCTTCACTGCAAGTCTGTATAAAACTATATGCTTTGATCAATTCATTAAGTCGTATATTCCAACTCTGAGATGCTTGCACCAGTCCATAGATGGATCGCTAGAGCTTGCACTCCTTGTTAGTACCTTTAGGATTGACAAAACCTTCTAGTTGCATCATATACAATTCTTCTTTAAGAAATATCCATTTAAGGAATGTAGTTTTGACATCCATTTGCCAGATTTCATAAAATATGGCAACTACTAACATGATTTGGACGGATTTAAGCATCGCTACAATTGAGAAAATCTCATTGTAGTCAACACCTTGAACTTGTCGAATACCTTTTTGCGACAAGTCGAGCTTTGTAGATAGTAACACTACTATCAGTATCCGTCTTCCTCTTGAAGATCCATTTATTTAATATGGCTTGCCGGTCATCGGGCAAGTCCACCAAAGTCCACACTTTGTTCTCATACATGGATCCCATCTCAGATTTCATGGCCTCAAGCCATTTCACGGAATCTGGGCTCATCATCGCTTCCTCATAGTTCGTAGGTTCATCATGGTCTAGTAACATGACTTCCAGAATAGGATTACCGAACACTCTGGTGCGGAACGTACTCTGGAAGACCTACGAGGTTCTATAGTAACTTGATCTGAAGTTTCATGATCATCATCATTAGCTTCCTCACTAATTGGTGTAGGAATCACTGGAACTGATTTCTGTGATGAACTACTTTCCAGTTCGGGAGAAGGTACAGTTACCTCATCAAGCTCTACTTTCCTCCCACTCACTTCTTTCGAGAGAAACTCCTTCTCTAGAAAGGGTCCATTCTTAGCAACGATCTTGCCTTCGGATCTGTGATAGAAGGTGTACCCAACAGTTTCCTTTGCGTATCCTATGAAGACACATTTCTCCGATTTGGGTTCAAGCTTATCAGGTTGAAGCTTTTTCACATCAGCATCACAGCCCCAAATTTTAAGAAACGACAACTTTGGTTTCTTGCTAAACCACAGTTCATAAGGCGTCATCTCAACGGATTTCGATGGTGCCCTATTTAATGTGAATGCGGCTATCTCTAATGTATAACCCCAAAACGACAGTGGTAAATTGGTAAGATACATCATAGCTCGCACCATATCCAATAAAGTGCGGTTACGATGTTCGGACACACCATTACGCTGTGGTGTTCCATGTGGCGTGAGCTGTGAAACAATTCCACATTGTTTTAAATGAAGGCCAAACTCGTAACTCAAATATTCTCCTCTATGATTAGACCGTAGAAACTTTATTTTCTTGTTACGATGATTCTCCACTTCACTCTGAAATTCTTTGAACTTTTCAAATGTTTTAGAGTTGTGTTTCATTAAGTAGAAATACCCATATCAGCTCAAATCATCTATGAAGGTCAAAAAATAACGACACCCGCCATGAGCCTCAATACTCATTGGACCGCATACATCAGTATGTATTATTTCCAATAAGTCAGTAGCTCGTTCCATTGTTCTAGAGAACGGAGTTTTAGTCATCTTGCCCATAAGGCACGGTTCGCAAGCATCAAGTGATTCCAAAAGTCCATGTTTTTGGAGTTTCTTCATGCGCTTTACACTGATATGACCCAAACGGCAGTGCCACAAATATGTTGCACTATCATTATCAACTTTGCATCTTTTGGCATCAATATTATGAATATGTGTATCACTATGATCAAGATTCAATAAACCATTAACATTGGGTGTATGACCATAGAAGGTTTTATTCATGTAAACAGAATAACAATTTATTCTCTGTCTTAGATGAATAATCGTATCGCAATAAACATGATCTAATCATATTTATGCTCAACGCAAACACCAAATAACATTTATTTAGGTTCAACACTAATCTCGAAAGTATAGGGAATGTGCAATGATGATCATATCAATCTTGGAACCACTTCCAACACACATCGTCACTTCACCCTCAACTAGTCTCTATTTATTCTATAACTCCTATTTTGAGTTACTAATCTTAGCAATCGAACAAGTATCAAATACCCAGGGGCTACTATAAACACTAGTAAGGTACACATCAATAACCTGTATATCAAATATACCCTTGTTCACTTTTGCCATCCTTCTTATCCACCAAATATTCAGGGCATTTCCGCTTCCAGTGTCCATTTCCTTTGCAGTAGAATCACTCAGTTTCAGGCTTTGGTACAGCTTTGGGCTTCTTCACGGGAGTGACAACTTGCTTGCCATTTTACTTATAGTTCCCTTTCTTTCCCTTTTCCCATTTCTTGAAACTAGTGGTCTTGTCAATCATCAACACTTTATGCTCTTTCTTGATTTTACCTTCATCGATTTCAACATCACGAAGAGCTTGGGAATCGTTTTCGTCATCCCTTGCATACTATAGTCCATCACAAAGTTCCAGTAACTTGGTGATGGTGACTAGAGAACTTTATCAATAACTATCTTATCTGGAAGATTAACTCCCAATTGACTCAAGTGATTGTAGTACCCAGACATTCTAAGCACATGCTCACTAGCTGAGCAATTATCCTCCATCTTTTAGGCAAAGTACTTGTCAGAAGTCTCATACCTCTTGACATGGACATGAGTCTGAAATACCAATTTCAGCTCTTGGAACATCTCATATGCCATGTGATGTTTCAAAAAACATTTTTGAAGTCCCGGTTCTAAGCCGTAAAGCATGGTGCACTAAACTATCAAGTAGTCATCATATTGAGCTAGCCAAACGTTCATAACGTCTACAGCTGCTCCTACAATAGGTCTGTCACCTAGCGGTGCATCAAGGACATAATTCTTCTATGCAACAATGAGGATATACCTCAGATCACGGACCTAGTCCGCATCATTGCTACTATCATCTTTCAACTTAATTTTCTCTAGGAACATATAAAAAACACAGAGAAGCTATAACGCGAGCTATTGATCTACAACATAATTTGCAAAATACTATCTGGACTAAGTTCATGATAAATTAAAGTTTAATTAATCATATTACTTAAGAACTCCCACTTAGATAGACATCCCTCTAATCATCTAAGTGATCACATGATCCAAATCAACTAAACCATGTCCGATCATCACGTGAGATGGAGTAGTTTTCAATGGTGAACATCACTATGTTGATCATATCTACTATATGATTCACGCTCGACCTTTCGGTCTAAAGTGTTCCGAGGACATATCTGCATATTCTAGGCTCATCAAGTTTAACCTGAGTATTCTGCGTGTGCAAAACTGGCTTGCATCCATTGTATGTGAACGTAGAGCTTATCACACCCGATCATCACGTGGTGTCTCGGAACAACAAACTGTAGCAACGGTGCATACTCAGGTAGAACACTTATACCTTGAAATTTAGTAAGGGATCATCTTATAATGCTACCGACGTTCTAAGCAAAATAAGACGCATAAAGGATAAACATCACCTGCAATCAAAATATGTGACATGATATGGCCATCATAATCTTGTGCTCATGATCTCCATCACCTAAGCATCGTCATGATCTCCATCCTCACCGGTGCGACACCTTGATCTCCATCTTAGCATCGTTGCCGTCTCGCCAACTATTGTTACTACGAACATCGCTACCGCTTAGTGATAAAGTAAAACAATTACATGGTGATTGCATTGCATACAATAACGCGACAACCATATGGCTCCTGCCAGTTACCGATAACTTTGTTACAAAACATGACCATCTCATACAACAATTTATATCACATCATGCTTGACCATATCACATCACAGCAAGCCCTGCAAAAACAAGTTAGACGTCCTCTACTTTGTTGTTGCAAGTTTTACGTGGCTGCTACAGGCTTCTAGCAAGAACCGTTCTTACCTACGCATCAAAACCACAACGATTTTTCGTTAAGTGTGTTGTTTTAACCTTCAACAAGGACCGGGCGTAGCCACACTCGATTCAACTAAAGTTGGAGAAACATACACTCACCATCCACCTATGTGTGAAGCACGTCAGTAGAACCAGTCTCGCGTAAGTGTACGCGTAATGTCGGTCTAAGCTGCTTCATCCAACAATACCGCCAAATCAAAGTATGACATGCTGGTAAGCAATATGACTATTATCGCCCACAACTCTTTGTGTTCTACTCGTGCATATAACATCTACGCATAGACCTGGCTCGGATGCCATTGTTGGGGAACGCGGTAATTTCAAAGTTTCCTACGCACACGCAAGATCATGGTGATGCATAGCAACGAGAGGGGAGAGTGTTGTCCATGTACCCTCGTAGACCGAAAGCAGAAGCATTATGACAACGCGGTTGATGTAGCTGTATGTCTTCACGATCGATCGATCTTAGTACCGAACGTACGACACCTCTGCGATCTGCACACGTTCAGCTCGGTGACGTCCCACGAACTCCGATCCAGCAAAATGTCGAAGGAGAGTTTCATCAGCACGACTGCGTGATGACGGTGATGATGAAGCTACCGGCATAGGGCTTTGCCTAAGCGCTGCAAAGATATGACCGAGGTGGATTATGGTGGAGGGGGGAACCGCACACGGCTAAGAGATCAATGATCAACTTGTCTCTATGGGGTGCCCCCTCCTCCGTATATAAAGGAGTGGAGGAGGGGGAGGGCCGGCCCTCTACTATGGCGTGCCCTGGGGAGTCCTACTCCCACCGGGAGTAGGATTCCCCCCTTCTAAGTAGTAGGAGTAGGAGCGAAGGAAGGGGAAGAGAGAAGAGAAGGAAGGAGGGGGCGCCGCCCCTCCCCCTAGTCTAATTCGGACTAGGCCTTGGGGGGTGCACGGCCTGCCCCAGGAAGCCCCTCTCTCTTTCCCTTAAAGCCCAATAAGGCCCATATACTCCCCGGCAAATTCCCGTAACTCTCCGATACTCCGATAAGTATCTGAACCATTCAGAACCTTTCCGATGTCCGAATATAGCCTTCCAATATATCAATCTTTATGTCTCGAACATTTCAAGACTCCTCGTCATGTCCCTGATCTCATCCGGGACTCCGAACAACTTTCGGTACATCAAAACAAATAAACTCATAATACCGATCGTCACTGAACTTTAAGCGTGCGGACCCTACAGGTTCGAGAACTATGTAGACATGACCGAGACATGTCTCCGGCCAATAACCAATAGCAGAACCTTGATGCTCATATTGGCTCCCATATTTTCTACAAAGATCTTTATCGGTTAAACCTCATAACATCATACGTTGTTCCCTTTGTCATCGGTATGTTACTTGCCCGAGATTCGATCGTCGGTATCTCAATACCTAGTTCAATATCATTACCGGCAAGTCTCTTTACTCGTTTCGTAATGCATCATCTCGTAACTAACTCATTAGTCACATTGCTTGCAAGGCTTATAGTGATGTGCCTTACCGAGAGGGCCCAGAGATACCCATCCAAAACACGGAGTGACAAATCCTAATCTCGATTTACGCCAACCCAACAAACACCTTCGGAGACACCTGTAGAGCATCTTTATAATCAGCTAGTTACGTTGTGACGTTTGATAGCACACTAAGTGTTCCTCCGGTATCCGGGAGTTGCATAATCTCATAGTCAAAGGAATATGTATAAGTCATGAAGAAAGCAACAACAAAACTTAACGATCATTTATGCTAAGCTAACATATGGGTCTTGTCCATCACATCATTCTCCTAATGATGTGATCACGTTCATCAAATGACAACACCTATCTATGGTTATGAAACATAACCATCTTTGATAAACGAGCTAGTCAAGTAGAGGCATACTAGGGACACTTTGTTTTATCTATGTATTCACACATGTACTAAGTTTCTGGTTAATACAATTCTAGCATGAATAATAAACATTTATCATGAAATAAGGAAATAAATAATAACTTTATTATTGCCTCTAGGGCATATTTCTTTCAGTATGGGATCAGCGAGGGGAGAGGATGCGGTCTATGGCGGCGCAGCGGGGAGGAGAATCGACGGAGATAGGGCACGCGTTGGCATAGACCCTAAATGGGCGTGGCCAGGTCCGCACCCGGTCTGGGCCGGCCCAGGTGGATCAGAGAGAGGCCCACTGTCACAGGCCTCCCCAGCCAAAGGCCCAGCGTGGCCTGAGCGCTCCCCCGTCCCGGCTGGCCCAGCCGGCCAAGATGGCCTAACCCACCCGACGTGGGGGGGAGGGGGCTAGGGCAAGCTGCTGGCCGCCCGCCGCCGCCACCCGAAGATCGGACGTCGCCGACATCACCAGCCGAAGAGGCCGGAATTTGGGCGCATACGCAGGCCGAGGGGACGCCGCCGACATCGATGGAAGCAGCGTCGGGACCTCCACAGCACGCATCGGAGAGGCTGGCCGCCACGACCTTGCTGCATGTCCCAAATCCACCCTTTTGGCCACCCCCCAAGACCTAGCTCGGGCCCCTGCATGCCGGCGACCAGCGGCCGCTGGCGGAGGGGAAGGTGGTGCGAGGCGGGCCAGGGGCTGCGTCCGCGTCCGCAGAGGAACGGGAGGAGAGGTGATGGCAGGGACAGAGATGAAGGTCGCGGGGGACACACCGGAGACGGCCTTGGCCTTGGCCAACCGATCACCGAAGGGGCGGAGTCGCCAGGGGAGGCTAGCCGCGGCGGTCGCGGCGTCCTCCTCCGCCGCCCAGTCCGCCCAACACACCCGCCCTGCAGGCACCGGCGCGGGAGCCGGCACCAGGGCAGGTCACGGGGAGGGGGGAGGAGATGGGGAAATAAGGAGGGGAACGGGACCAGGAAGGGGCGGCGAGCCGGCGGGGCCGGGCGGCGGCAAGCAGCAGCAAGCGGAGAGGAGGTGGCGGGGCGGACGCTGGCGACGGAGGGAGTGTAACATCCCAAATTTTCAATTTGAAATGCTATACATTAGATCATCATTGCATAACATATCTTATTGCATTTTGGCTTCATTCTAGAAATTCCATGCAACTCAAGGACCCACGGAGAGAGTTGGGAATTTCGTTATTTTCTTAATTGAGTTTTTCTCAAATTTTGAAAAGATGATCATTTGGTTTAGATTATTTTTCTTTCCTAATATTTCTAAATTAAAAATATATGAGAGGAGATAAAATGACTTCTCCAAAATAAATGAAATATTAGAGGAAAAATATTAAAATCAAATAAACGTTTTAATTTGGATTTCATTGCAATTTTATTTGAATTAGAAAAATTGCACGTTTTCAAAATTCGCATTTTTAGGCCAAGAAAATGTTCATCTCGTTCTAAATATTTTATTTAGATGGTGAAAATTTGTTTTCGCATTTTTAGATTTTTATTTATTTTTCTAGGATTTATTTTTGGTGGAATCTTATTTAGAAAAAACTGTTCGCGCGCCCGACTGGGCCGAAGGCCCGGCCGAGCCAGGCCAAGCCCGCGCCGCTGCCGCCTCCCCGCGGGAGGGAGTCCTCGCCGCCGCTGAAGCCGAGTCCGGCCGGGCATGATTCCCGAGGCCGACCCCGACCTGGCGCCCCCTTCCCCAATCTAGTGCCCACCCTCTTAAATAGCCGCCGCCGACCTCCACCACCACCCGAGCCGCACCGCCAGCCTCGCCGCCTAGCGCCGCCGCTCGTCGCTGCTGCCGCCCAGCGCTGCCGCCGCCGCCCCTCCCCGCTAGTGTCGCCGCCGCCGTGAACCGCTGTTGCCCCGCAGTACCCCGCCTCGCCGGAGACGCCGCCGGAGCCGCCGGTCCCGATCCGATCCGCTGCCGGTTTTTTCCGGTTTAGGTAAAAACTGAACGGTTTTTATTTAAACCCTAGTTTCATTTTTTTATTAGATCGGTTTTATTTTTTTCGGTTTAGTCTAAATAGCGGACGTTCGTCCGTATGTTCATTTTAACGAACGTGTTCACTCGTTAGCCGCAGACAGCGAACGTTTGATCGTTAGCATGTTCGTCAGTTTTTCTTTTCAGGGATTTTCCGCAATTATTTTCGATCGCGATTTCTGCCCTGATTTTCGTTTTAGTTTATCTTTTCGCTCGTTTCTCGGAATCAGGCGATTCACGCGCCTAGAGTTTCGTCTCAAAGCCGTCTTTCTGTTTAACCAATTTAAACAAGTTTTTACTACTGTAAAATTTGACTTAAGTCCAGATTAGTAAACGAAGCTTGTTTCTTTCGTAGTTTGAGTTTCGTTGCTTCGTTTGATTTGATTCTTTTTGCAAACAGGAGTTCTTAAGTTGAACTTTCTGGTTAGATCTCTTATTTGAGTTTTATCTGTGCTTCTAGTTGAGTGCTTATTGTATGCTTGTTTGTTTGTGATAGAGTACCCGGAGTGCGAAGCGTGCTACTACGAGTCTCTAGGTTACACGGATCATCAGCAAGGCAAGTAACACGTTGATCATACCTCTTTATTACCCAGTTTTATTGCATTACATCAATCCTCAAACAATTGCATGGTTAGGATCTGATTAGCATGTGGGTTTTGGGAAGTAGATGAGGTGGTACATATTGTCTTGTTTATTATCAAACCTTTGGGAGTTACTTCTACATTGCTTATATTGCTATGCTATGCTTGTAGACGTGGATTGAGTGAGTGTATCCATGACAGATGTGAGTATTGTCATTTAATGATTAACTTAAGGTGGCTACTCTAATACACATCTGGGTGGATTGAGGCACCTGGGGAACCCAGTGTTGCCTGTTTTTTGGAAATCCCGGGGTACCGTGTGATTCTCCTATGGACCGCCACCCAGGCTCAAAGGGATCATAAGATTATTCATACTAGAAACTTCCGTGTGCAGCCACAAGCTATTATGGGCTCTAGCATAGTTGAGTAAGTTGCAAGACCTCTTTCAGTGGTGGGATAGCAGATGTAGGGGAAAGTAGGTGTAACTGTCCACCCAGAGTAAAGAGTTATTATTTCAGAAAGACTGTGTCTTGAATCTCCGACCATGGATGTATTCGAGTCTTGCGGGGAAAAGTGCACAAACCTCTACAGAGTGTACAGAGTAATCATGGTTAGTCGTGTCCCCGGTTATGGACATCTTGAGTATCTGGTTCTTGGATTATCCTGTGGATCTCATCACTCTTAATATAATTTGATTGGGGTTTAATGATTATGCTTAATTGGGATTGAGTTGGGTGAACCTTCACAATATTTAACAACGACCATGATAGTTATATAAAATTTATTCCTTTGTTGTTGGGAAAATTTGGCTTTATGCAAAATTGTAACCATTATAGCTTTCTACTAGCCATATATGCATGTAGTGATAGCATTATTTTGTTCATTACTCTCTTGTGTTACATTGCTAGCATATTACATGTGCTGACCCATTTCGGGCTGCACCATTCATGTTGCAGACTTTTTAGACGACGAGTAAGGTGCCTTAGGTCGTGATCTTTCACTCAGTGATGACGTTGGAGTTGATGGACTCACTTTATCTTCCAAGCCTTCCGCTGTTATCGTATTTAGATGGCCTTAAGCCATATTTATTGTAATAAGTTCTCTTTTGAGACATTCGATGTAATAAGTGTGTGATTGCTACTCTGTTATAAATCCTTCAAGTATTGTGTGTGTTAGCATTACCGATCTAGGGATTACACTGATGCATAGAGATCAGACTGTTTGAGGTCCGATCGCTACAAGATGGTATCAGAGCACACGCTGACTATAGGACACGACCACTAAGCTAAAGCCCTAGATCACTACTCTTTTCTCATTTCTGACTCCTCTCCCTTTTCTACTCTTTAGGATGGCGGATGCAAGGAACAAGTTCGTGCAACCGGATGAAGATACACCTTTTGGACGCCACTTGAAGGAAGTTACTAGATACGTGAACATCGGAATACCAAGTTTCACTGGGACCTACATCGCCACTTTACCAGAAGAGGAGCGTTGGATGATTCGAGTTCAAGTTCTAGGAAGGACGTTCATGCCAGTCACTGAGCCCATAGAGTTTTCCCTTGATGCACCAACCTGGAGTCTAGGAAAGAGCATGGCAGCCCACATCACCATGGGACGCATTGGAGAAGTTTACCACAAGGATCTCAAGGATACTATCTACCAAATTTGTGGGCGCCGAGATGAGCAATGGGAGATGATCAGCACCAGGAAGGATAGATCTATTGCAGCTTTCATCCAGGAGTTAAACCAGCACATTCATCGCCAGGAGAACCAGATGTGCGCATGCATGATAGATCTGAAGAAGGCAATGACCAGGATCACCGAACTGGAAGAAGAACTCAAGACTACACGCGATGGATATGAGGAGGAAATGATGATACTCATGGAGAAGAATGACGATCTGAAGAAGAAGCTAGGAATATTCATGGGAGACCTCGCGCCAGGAGGAGAAGACGATGATTCCACTTGTCCGGAGAACTACATCATCATCGATGACACCGACTCGGACCCCGACGATAGCGATGATGAATTTGTTGATGAAGCTGGAGCGGATATCATGGAGTCTTCCACTGATCAATTTTTCTAGTCGACCAGCATAACAGTAGTAGTATTCCCCCATGTATATATAGTATAGTCCGAGCACTTTTGTAAAGATAGTTAGACCGTTGTATGCCCTTGTTTGAATTGATTGAAGTGATATGATTGTGCTTGTCTCATGTGCATATGGGTAGTGTTTTCCCTCTAGATCTATTTCTATTCCATTTTCTCATCTTTTCTAAACCCATCAGATGCCTGAGACGCGACAATGGATTTGCTTTCCCACCGGAGCTCACTTAGTTGATCCAGTAGCAGAATTCATTGATGCAGATACTAGTCCAGAATCAGAATCAGGGGAACAACAACAGCAACCCACCACCACCACCACATGTTGATCACTTAGCCCGTTTCTTGAGCCTGAATCCGCCGGTGTTCTCTAGTAGCATCGAGCTGATAGTTGCAGATGATTGGCTCCGCAAGATTGGAAGGGGGAGTTGACCACTGCAGGATGCATAGATGTAGAGAGAGTGTGATTTGCCGCACATCAGCTTGATGGACCCGCAGCATCATGGTGGGAGAATTTCAGAGGCACTTACCCCATCGACACGGTCACATCGGACCAGTTTCAGCAGGCCTTTCACACTACCTATGTTTCAGCAGGAGCAATGGCCATGAAGAAGCGTGAGTTTCGCAACTTGCACCAGGGAGGATGCACAGTAGGCCAGTATGTGGATGATTTTAGTAAGTTAGCACGTTATGCCCCAGATGATGTTGCTACGGATGCAGCTAAGCATGAGAAGTTTCTGGAAGGACTGGATGATGAGCTGAGCATGCAGTTGATGGTGGCAACCTTCAACAACTACCAGGAGTTGGTAGATAGAGCTCTCATGATTGAAGGGAAGCAGCAGCAGATTGACAACCGCAAGAGGAAGTATGGACAAGGGAAGTACAATTCTGGAGCCCAGCAGAGGCCTCGTTTTACCCCGAACTCGGGAGGACCTTTTCAGCATAACCATGGAGGTCACAATCACAATGGAGGGACTTCGCACAACCACAGTGGCCCCAAGAATGGGAATGGTAATGGAGGAAGCAATGGCCAAAATCATTCCAACCCAGCAACGCCCGCCAAGAAGGATCTAAGTCACATTACTTGCTACAAGTGCCAGAAGACTGGACATTATGCCAATGAATGTCCTGAAGCTAAGAATGGAAATGGCAATGGAAGCTCTGGGAAGAAGCCTAACCCTTTCAACAGGGGACAAGTGAACCACGTTAACGTGGAGGAGGTTGAAGCACAGCCGGATGCAGTAATAGGTAAGTTTTTGGTTAAGTCATTTACTGCAATCGTACTTTTTGATACTGGTGCATCGCATTCATACATATCAAGGGGATTTGTGGATAAGTATAAACTACCCACCAAAGTTCTTAGAGCACCTATGTTAGTAAGCTCGCCAAGAGTGGAGTATATGGCAAGCCAATGATGTTTACAGATGCCATTGACCATAGGTAGGCATGTATTCCCCTCAGACCTGATAATTTTGAAGTCGCAAGGTTTGGATGTGATTTTGGGTATGTATTGGCTATCAATGTATGGAGGAAACATCGATTGTGCCAGTAAGTCGATTATGCTCACCACCCCAGAAGGAAGGAGAATTAAGTATGTATCCCGGCATGTGCCGAAGAGGACTCAAGTGAATTCCTTATCAGGAGTTGTACAGGAGGAAGTACCAGTGGTGAAGGATTTCCCTGATGTATTTCTAGAAGATTTGCCAGGCATGCCACCGGATAGAGACATTGAGTTTTTGATTGAGCTTTTGCCAGGCACAGGGCCAATATCTAAGAGACCGTACAGGATTTCCGTAAAGGATTTGGAGGAAATTAAGAAGCGGATTAAGGAGTTACTGGATAAAGGCTATATTCGCCCAAGTTCGTCACCTTGGGGATCACCAGTGCTTCTAGTGGAGAAGAAGGATAGAAAGAAGGATAGATCGTTGAGGATGGTTGTTGATTATCGAGGGTTGAATGAAGTATCGATCAAGAACAAGTACCCACTGCCGATGATCAATGATCTGTTTGACCAGTTGCAAGGAGCTAAAGTATTTTCCAAGATCGATCTGCGATCAGGATACCACCAGCTGAAGATTCGAGAGCAGGATATACCTAAGACAGCTTTTACCACGAGGTACAGGCTATATGAGTATACCGTTATGTCATTTAGTCTGACTAACGCACCTGCCTATTTCATGAACATGATGAACAAGGTGTTTATGGAGTTTTTGGATAAGTTTGTCGTGGTGTTCATTGATGACATTTAGTCTACTCGAAGAATGAAGAGGAGCATAAGGAGCATTTGCATTTGGTACTTGGGAAGCTCAGAGAACATCAATTATATGCCAAGTTCAGCAAGTGTGAGTTTTGGTTGAAGGAAGTTGGATTCCTCGGACACGTTATATCCGGAGAAGGAATAGCAGTAGACCCCACCAAGGTTGTCACTGTGACAAATTAGGAAGCACCCACGTCAGTTGGAGAGATCTGGAGTTTTCTTGGACTCGCAGGATACTACCGGAGGTTCATTGAGAATTTCTCTAAGATTGCAAAGCCTATGATGGAGTTGTTGAAGAAGGACACCAAGTTCAAATGGACTGAGGAATGTGAGGCCAGTTTTCAGGAGTTGAAGAAACGTTTGGTTATAGCCCCAGTGTTGATTCTGCCAGATCAACGCAAGGATTATCAAGTGTATTGCGACGCTTCTCGTCGAGGACTTGGAGAAGTGCTTATGTAGGAGGGAAGAGTTGTTTCTTATGCCTCACGACAACTTAAACCCCATGAGTTGAATTATGCTACACACGATTTGGAGTTAGCAGCCGTAGTGCATGCTTTGAAGACATGGAGACATTTTCTCATTGGAAACCATTGTGAGGTGTACACGGATCACAAGAGTTTGAAGTATATCTTCACGCAGAAGGAGTTGAATCTCAGGCAAAGGAGATGGTTGGAGCTCATTAAGGATTATGATATGAAGTTGCATTATCATCCCGGCAAGGGTAACATAGTAGCCGATGCGTTGAGCCGCAAGAGCCATGTCAACACACTCATGACCGGAGAGTTACCCCCGGAGTTAGCAAAGGATCTTCGTGAGCTATGTTTGGAAATAGTTCCGAGAGGTTATGTAGAAGCATTGGAAATTCAGTCTACTTTGATGGACAAGATCAGGGAAGCTCAGAAGATGGACAAGGAGATCACCGAGATAAAGGAAAGGATGAGCAAAGGAAAGGCTAAAGGATTTCGTGAGGATGAACACGATACCTTATGGTTTGAGGACCACGTATATGTGCCTAATGATCCGGAGATCAGGAAGTTGATTCTGCAGGAGGCCCATGATTCATCGTATTCGATGCTCCCAGGAAATACCAAGATGTATCTGGATTTGAAGGATAGTTTCTGGTGGACCGGAATGAAAAAGGATATTGCGGAGTATGTAGCAGTTTGTGATGTATGTCAGAGAGTGAAGGCAAAACATCAGAAGCCAGCAGGATTGCTACAGCCATTGCCAATACTCGAATGGAAGTGGGATAAGCTAGGCATGGATTTTATCACGGGATTGCCCAGGACTCACTCAGGCTATGACTCGATATGGGTTGTAGTCGGTCGTTTGACGAAAGTAGCTCATTTCATCCTAGTGAAGACCACTTACACCAGTGCTAAGTTGGCAAAGATATACATGACCAGGATCGTATGTCTGCATGGAGTTCCGAGGACCATTGTATCAGAAAGAGGAACCCAGTTTACCTCAAAGTTCTGGAATTAGTTGCACGAAACTTTGGGTACCATGCTAGAGTTCAGTACAGCCTTTCATCCACAGACAGATGGACAGACCGAGAGAGTCAATCAGATTTTGGAGGACATGTTGAGAGCTTGTGCGCTAGATTATGGATCTAGTTGGGACAACAATTTGCCATATGCAAGGTTCTCTTACAACAACAGCTATCAAGCCAGTTTGAAGATGGCCCCTTTCGAAGCTTTGTACGGAAGGAGGCGCAGGACACCATTGTTATGGGATGAAGTTGGAGACCGTGAGTTGTTTGGACCAGATTTGATCAAATAGTCTGAAGAAAAGGTTAAGTTGATTCGCGATAGACTCAAGGTAGCCTAGTCCAGGCAGAAGAGCTATGCGGATTCTAAACGCAAGGAGACAGTTTACAAAGTCAGAAACAAATTTTATCTTCGGGTGCCCCCACTTCGAGGAGTTAAGCGTTTTGGAGTTAAGGGAAAGTTAACACCATGTTTTGTGGGACCATACAAAGTTTTGGAGCATGTGGGAGAAGTTGCTTACAAGCTGGAATTGCCAGAAGGATTGTCAGGAGTTTACGATGTGTTCCACGTTTCTCAGTTGAAGAGGTGCCACGCAGAGATGGCTGATATTCCTCTAAGAGATACCGTGCCATTGGAAGCGATTCAGTTGGATAGCGATTTGACCTACGAGGAGAAACCAGTGAAGATTCTCGAGTTTGCCAACCAAGTCACACGCAGCAAGGTTATCAAGTTCTGCAAAGTTCAGTGGAGCCACCATACCGAGGATGAAGCTGATACGTCTTGATACGTCCATTTTGCATCATGCTTTTATATCAATATTTATTGCATTATGGGCTGTTATTACACATTATATCTCATACTTATGGCTATTCTCTCTTATTTTACAAGGTTTACCATGATAAGGGGGAATGCCGGCAGCTGGAATTCTGGCTGGAAAAGGAGCAAATATTGGAAACCTATTCTGCACAGCTCCAAAAATCCTGAAACTCCACGGAAGTCATTTTTGGAATTAATAAGAATTATTGAGCGAAGAAAACACAAGAGGGGGCCCACACCCTGGCCAGGAGAGTGGGGGTGTGCCCACCCCTACTAGGCGCGCCCCCTGTCTCCTGGGGCCCCTGGTGGCCCTCCGGTGCCCATCTTCTGCTATATGAATGCTTTTACCCTGGAAAAAATCATAAGCAAGCTTACGGGACGAAACTACGCTGCCATGAGGCGGAACCAATCTAGGGCTCCAGCGGAGCTGTTCTGCCGGGGAAACTTCCCTCCGGGAGGGTGAAATCATCACCATTGTCATCACCAATGATCCTCTCATCGGGAGGGGGTCAATCTCCATAAACATCTTCACCAGCACCATCTCCTCTCAAAACCCTAGTTCATCTCTTGTATCCAATCTTGTATGAAAACCACAAATTGGTACCTGTGGGTTGCTAGTAGTGTTGATTACTCCTTGTAGTTGATGCTAATTGGTTTACTTGGTGGAAGATCATATGTTCAGATCCTTAATGCATATTAATACTCCTCTGATTATGAACATGAATATGCTTTGTGAGTAGTTACGTTTGTTCTTGAGGACATGGGTGAAGTCTTGCTATTAGTAGTCATGTGAATTTGGTATTCGTTCGATATTTAGATGAGATGTATCTTGTCTCTTCTCTAGTGGTGTTATGTGAACGTCGACTACATGACACTTCACCATTATTTGGGCCTAGAGGAAGGCATTGGGAAGAAATAAGTAGATGATGGGTTGCTAGAGTGACAGAAGCTTAAACCCTAGTTTATGCGTTGCTTCGTAAGGGGATGATTTGGATCCATATGCCTAATGTTGTGGTTAGGTTTACTTAATACTTCTTTCGTAGTTGCGGATGCTTGTAATAGGGGTTAATCATAAGTGGGATGCTTGTCCAAGTAAGGGAAGTACCCAAGCACCGGTCCACCCACATATCAAATTATCAAAGTACCGAACGCGAATCATATGAGCGTGATGAAAACTAGCTTGACGATAATTCCCATGTGTCCTCGGGAGCGCTTTTATCATTATAAGAAATTGTCCAGGCTTGTCCTTTTCTACAAAAAGGATTGGGCCACCTTGTTGCACTTTATTTACTTTCATTGCTTGTTACCCGTTACAAATTATCTTATTACAAAACTATTTGTTACCTACAATTTTAGTGCTTGCAGAGAATACCTTACACCGCTTGTCATTTCCTTCTGATCCTCGTTGGGTTCGACACTCTTACTTATCGAAAGGACTACGATAGATCCCCTATACTTTTGGGTCATCAAGACTCTTGTCTGGCGCCGTTGCCGGGGAGTGAAGCGCCTTTGGTGAGTGGAACTTGGTAAGGAAACATTTATATAGTGTGCTGAAATTTTCTGTCACTTGTTACTATGGAAACTAATCCTTTGAGGGGCTTGTTTGGGGTATCTTCACCCCGACCGGACGAGCAAAGAGTTGCACCTCAACCTACTGAACCTACTGAAAATATTTACTTTGAGATTCCTTCTGGTATGATAGAAAAACTGCTAGCTAATCCCCTTGCAGGAGATGGAACATTGCATCCCGATTTACACCTTATCTTTGTGGATGAAGTTTGTGGATTATTTAAGCTTGTAGGTATTCCCGATGACGTTGTCAAAAGGAAGGTCTTCCCTTTACTCATGAGTTTAATTTTGCTAAGTTTCGTAGACAACCCCGTGATAAAGAATCACCTAGTAAGGATGAGATTATTGGTCTTGCTTCTATTGTCGTGCCTCCTACTGATCCGTTAGAACAATATTTGCTAGACCATGGAAATGATATGTTTATGAATGAAAGAAGGGAAATAGATGAAGTGTTCCTTCAACAGGGTTCTATTCCGAAACACAACTTACCTGTTGAAATCCTAGGGGATCCTCCTCCACCCAAGGGTGATCCCGTGTTTGAGCTCAAAACCTTACCCGATAATCTTAAGTATGCTTATCTTGATGAAAAGAAAATATATCCTATTATTATTAGTGCTAACCTTTCAGAGCAAGAAGAAGAAAGATTATTGAAAACTCTGAAGAAGCACCGCGCTGCTATTGGATATACTCTGGATGATCTTAAAGGCATCAGTCCCACTCTATGCCAACACAAAATTAAAGTGGAGGAAGATGCCAAACCAGTTAGAGATCCTCAACGATGATTAAATCCTAAGATGAAGGAAGTGGTAAGAAAGGAGATACTAAAGCTCCTTGAGGCAGGTATAATTTATCCCGTTGCTGATAGTGAATGAGTAAGTCCTGTCCGTTGCATTACTAAAAAGGGAGGTATTACTGTCGTTCCTAATGATAAAGATGAATTGATCCCGTAAAGAATTATTACAGGTTATAGGATGGTAATTGGTTTCCGAAAATTAAATAAAGCTACTACGAAAGATCATTACCCTTTACCTTTTATTGATCAAATGCTAGAAAGATCATCCAAACATACACATTTCTGCTTTCTAGATGGTTATTCTGGTTTCTCTCAAATACCTGTGTCAGTGAAAGATCAATCAAAAACTACTTTTACTTGCCCTTTCGGTATTTTTGCTTATAGACGTATGCCTTTTGGTTTATGTAATGCACCTGCTACCTTTCAAAGATGTATGATGGCTATATTCTCTGACTTTTGTGAAAAGATTTGTGAGGTATTCATGGATGGTTTCTCCGTTTATGGATCCTCTTTTGATGATTGCTTGAGCAACCTTGATCGAGTTTTGCAGAGATGTGAAGACACTAGTCTCGTCTTGAATTGGGAAAAGTGCCACTTGATGGTTAATGAAGGCATTGTCTTGGGGCATAAGATTTCAGAGAGAGGTATTGAGGTGGATAAAGCTAAAGTTGATGCCATTGAAAAGATGTCATGCCCCAAGGACATAAGAGGTATAAGAAGTTTCCTTGGTCATGCCGGTTTTTATAGGAGGTTCGTTAAGGACTTTTCTAAAATCTCTAGGCCTCTGACTAATTTATTGCAAAAATATATTCCTTTGTCTTTGATGATGATTGTGTAGAAGCATTTGAAATACTTAAGAAAGCTTTGATCACTGCACCTATTGTTCAGCCACCTGATTGGAATTTACCCTTTGAAATTATGTGTGATGCTAGTGATTATGCTGTAGGTGCTGTTCTAGGGCAAAGAGTCGATAAGAAATTGAATGTTAGTAAAACTCTTGATACTGCCCAGAGAAATTATGCTACTACTGAAAAAGAATTCTTAGCAGTCATATTTGCATTTGATAAGTTTAGACCTTATATTGTTGATTCCAAAGTTACTATCCACACTGATCATGCTGCTATTAAATATCTTATGGAAAAGAAAGATGCTAAGCCTAGACTTATTAGATGGGTTCTCTTGCTCCAAGAATTTGATTTACATATTATTGATAGAAAAGGAGTTGAGAACCCCATTGCAGACAACTTGTCTAGGTTAGAGAATGTTCTTGATGACCCACTACCTATTGATGATAGCTTTCCTGATGAACAATTAGCGGTCGTTAATGCTTCTCGTACTGCTCCCTAGTATGTTGATTATGCTAATTATATTCTTGCTAAATTTATACCACCTAGTTTCACATACCAGCAAAAGAAAAAGTTCTTTTATGATTTAAGACATTACTTCTGGGATGACCCACACCTTTATAAAGAAGGAGTAGATGGTGTTATTAGACGTTGTGTACCTGAGCATGAACAGGAACAGATCCTATGCAAGTGTCGCTCTAAATCATATGGAGGACATCATGCTGGAGATAGAACTGCACATAAGGTATTACAATCCGGTTTTTATTGGCCTACTCTCTTCAAAGATGCTCATAAGTTTGTCTTATCTTGTGATGAATGTCAAATAATTGGTAATATTAGTAGACGTCAAGAAATGCCTATGAATTATTCTCTTGTTATTGAACAATTCGATGTTTGGGGCTTTGATTATATGGGAACTTTTCCTGCCTCTAATGGATATACACATATTTTAGTTGTTGTTGATTACGTTACTAAGTGGGTAGAAGCTATCCAACTAGTAGTGCTGATCATAACACCTCTATTAAGATGCTTAAAGAAGTTATTTTTCCGAGGTTTGGAGTCCCTAGATATCTTATGAATGATGGTGGTTCACATTTTATTCATGGTGCTTTCCATAAGATGCTTGCTAAGTACGATGTTAATCATAGAATTACATCTCCTTATCACCCGCAGTCTAGTGGTCAAGTAGAGTTGAGCAACAGAGAGCTCAAATTAATTTTGCAAAAGACTGTGAATATATCTAGAAAGAATTGGTCCAATAAACTTGATGATGCATTATGGGCCTATAGAACTGCATATAAAAATCCTATGGGTATGTCTTCGTATAAGATGGTTTATGGAAAAGCATGTCACTTACCTCTTGAACTTGAACATAAAGCATATTGGGCTATTAAAGAGCTCAACTATGACTTCAAACTTGCCGGTGAGAAGAGGTTATTTGATATTAGCTCACTTGATGAATGGAGAACTCAAGCCTATGAGAATGCCAAGCTATTCAAAGAAAAAGTCAAACGCTGGCATGACAAAAGGGTACAAAAGCGAGAATTTAACGTAGGTGATTATGTGTTATTATTCAACTCTCGTTTAAGATTTTTTGCAGGAAAACTTCTCTCTAAATGGGAAGGCCTTATGTTATCGAGGAGGTCTATCGTTCCGGTGCCATAAAAATCAACAACTTCGAAGGCACAAGTCCGAGGGTGGTGAACGGTCAAAGAATCAAACATTATATCTCAGGTAATCCTATCAATGTTGAAACTAATATTATTGAAACCATAACCCCGGAGGAATACATAAGGGACACTTTCCAAAATGTTTCAGACTCTGAAAAGGAATAGGTATGTGATACGGTAAGTAAACCGACTTCAAAACAATTCTAATGGCATTTTTTATCTGTTTTGGAATATTTAGGAATTTTGGGAAGAAAGAAGTAATCCGGGAAGGACACGAGGCCTCCACGAGGGTGGAGGGCGCGCCCACCCTTCCTGGGCGCGCCCCCTGTCTCGTGGTCACCTTGTGTACCTCCCGGACTCCATTTTCTTGCACGTTACGTATTTTGGTCGGTAAAATTCATGATATAACCTCCCGAAGGTTTTGACCATTGTATCACGCAATTATCCTCTGTTTTCATTTCGAGCTATTTTTGTTGCAGATTTAGAGCAAGATGTCTTCTCAAGAGTCAGTCGGGGAGAGTTGGGTGTCACACCCGACACCAGGTCCAGGAGCAAATAGCGATGCTTATCACTTTGGGCCATCAACGGAGGATGAGATGGAGGCCGACTTGAAAAGGATAGATGCCATGGAGGAAGATCAAGAAGTTACCTCTCGCCTCCAAGCAGGATTCATGATGGGGGAACTACATAGCTCAGCTATTCCAAATTCGGTCATCCCTTCCAATGTTAAATTTCTTTCTTATGAAAACATGAAAAAGAGCGTCACTTGTTCTCCAGAAGCTATGCAGCATCCTTGGGTAAAGGGAGCTTTAGCCATTACTGGCAAGCTCCAAAAAGAAATTATGGACCTCAAACAACAAGTCAATAAGCTCGAGGAGGAGAATCGTATCCTGAGGGGCATCATCGCCAAGAAGATCACAACACCAACTATGAACAAGGAGACATAATTACATGGGTATGGGCACTCCCCTTGGCAATTGCCAAGCTTGGGGGAGGTGCACCGGTATCGTATCACCATCACACTCCTATCTTTACCGTTTTATTTAGTTCGATCCTTTTAGTAGTATCTTGATCTAGTAGATTGAAGTTTTGATATCAAGTAGTTTTGAGTTTTGCTTTGTGATCTCTTTATGTAATCGAGTCCGTGAGCTATCTATAATAAAGATTAGTGTTGAGTCAAGGGCTTTGCTATCTTGCCATGATCTTGAGAAAGTAGAAAGAATAAAAAGTAATAAAAGAGTTCATATTGATCTTGTGGATAGTAACGACTTCACACATAAAAAGTATGAGGCATAAAAGTTGTTGAGAGTTGAAAAACATAGTTTTGGTCATTGTTGCAATTAATAGGAAGTAATAAGGAAAGAGAGGTTTTCACATACAAATATACTATCTTGGACATCTTTTATGATTGTGAGCACTCATTAAGTATGACATGCTAAAAGAGTTGATGTTGGACAAGGAAGACAACGTAATGGTTTATGTTTTCTCACATCTCAGTTAAAGTATATTGTCATTGATCTTCCCAACATGTTGAGCTTGCATTTCCCCCTCATGCTAGCCACAATTCCTTGCACCAAGTAGAGATACTACTTGTGCTTCCAAATATCCTTACACCCAGTTTTGCATGAGAGTCCACCATACCTACCTATGGATTGAGTAAGATCCTTCAAGTAAGTTGTCGTGTTGCAAGCAATAAAAATTGCTCTCTAGATATGTATGACTTATTAGTGCATAGAAAATAATCTTTATACGATCTTGTTATGGAAGCAATAAAAGTGACGGACTGCATAATAAAGGTCCATATACAAGTGGCAATATAAAGTGACGTTCTTTTGCATTAAGATTTTGTGCATCCAACCCTAAAAGCACATGACAACCTCTGCTTCCCTCTGTGAAGGGCCTATCTTTTACTTTATGTTTTTACTTTATGTTTTTACTTTATGCTTGAGTCAAGGTGATCTTCACCTTTCCCTTTTTCATTTTATCCTTTGGCAAGCTCCTCGTGTTTGAAAGATCTTGATATATATATCCAATTGGATGTAAGTTAGCATGAATTATTATTGTTGACATCACCCAAAGGTGAATACGTTGGGAGGAAACACAATAAGCCCCTATCTTTCTCAGTGTCCGGTTGAAACTCCATAACCACAAGTATTGTGTGGGTGTTAGCAATTGTAGAAGACTATATGATAGTTGAGTACGCGGACTTGCTGAAAAGCTCTATTCTTGACTCTTTCTGATGTTATGATAAATTACAATTGCTTCAATGACTAAGATTATAGTTTGTTAGTTCCCAATGAAGTTTCTGAACCATACTTGACATTGTGAATTCATTGTTACTTGAGCATAAGAAATCATATGACAAAATCTATATATGTTACTGTTATAAGAATGATCATGATGCCCTCATGTCCGTATTTTATTTTTATCGACACCTCTCTCTCTAAACATGTGGACATATTTATCGAATTCGGCTTCCGCTTGAGGACAAGCGAGGTCTAAGCTTGGGGGAGTTGACACGTCCATTTTGCATCATGCTTTCATATCAATATTTATTGCATTATGGGCTGTTATCAGGGGGGGAGCCAGGATTTAAACATAGGGGGGCCAAGCAAAGTTGGATAAAAAATACCGCATCATTGCTAGAGTATAGACATGTGGTAGTTACATTTGAGTTAGTTATATAATTTCAGTGATTTTCAATAACATAAAGTATATTAACAATTTCATTAGAAGACAATTCAGTTGTGAATTTCTTTCGAAGCAAGTTTTCATGCAATGCTCAAGCAAGTCCTCTCTCGTTTTACTTTGAAAACATGCCCTCGGCAATTAAGCTGAAATAATATTTCTGGTGTTTGGCGACCCTTTTCTCTTGATAAATATAAATCATAAAAATGACATAACAAATCACATAATTAAAAGAATTTAAAATTTGATGCACAAATTTGATAGGTATAAGGTGAGAACTGATCGAGATGAGCAAGCAGTTGTTAGTTGTGCTAACCTTGGCTAGTTGGCCGGAGAATTAACGAGCTCATGATCACGCCGACGTTGCCTCTGATCTAATTCGGAATTGATCGCCAAAATTTGCAGGAAAAGCGTGAAGTGGCAAGGATGTACGGCAGAGCCAATTTCCTTGATCGTTTGTTCAGTTGCTAAATTGTGCCGATCCAATATCTTAATGCAATCACCGTGATTAATAGAGTGATACACTATTTTATAGACAACACTAACGCATCATACTAGGATAGTAGGATTTTAATTCATAATAACCGATAGCTACAAGTACGTACTAGTACCTTTCTCTATCTGATCTTCGTTTCTCCCGGTAAAAATATGATCGAATGAAGCCTCCTCTTCCTGCCTTACTCCTTAGACACTGGAAAAACAGCGGACAAAGGTGACATATCAACGCAGCCGATAGGGTAGGGGCGGTGGCATGGTGAGCGCCTTACCTGAGCGGGAGTGGCAGCAGCAGCGGCAGCCGGGCAGCCGGCGGCTGGGCGGCAGCTGCAAACAACGCCCTAGACCCTAGTGTGAGGACACGATCAAAGAATCGATCGCATGGGGCAAATAAAGGCCATAACCACATGACAATGACAGGGCTATTGGGCTTCAGTCTAGGAAAGTTATTATATTAGTACATATATGGGCTAATTTCCCTAAAAAATCTTATATGGGCTAATGATGTGATTATCTCCGGCCAATTAGCACATGTACAGTTATACTACTGCCTGTTAGAAATCATTGGGGGGACGAGCGATTGGCAGGGATCTAGCCCCTGCTCGCCCCCCTTGTCTCCGCCCCTGGTTGTTATTACACATTATATCTCATACTTATGGCTATTCTCTCTTATTTTACAAGGTTTACCATGAAGAGGGGGAATGCCGGCAGCTGGAATTCTGGCTGGAAAAGGAGCAAATATTGGAAACCTATTCTGCACAGCTCCAAAAATCCTGAAACTCCACGGAAGTCATTTTTGGAATTAATAAGAATTATTGAGCGAAGAAAACACCAGAGGGGGCCCACACCCTGGCCAGGAGGGTGGGGGCGCGCCCACCCCTGGTGGCCCTTCGGTGCCCATCTTCTGCTATATCAAGGCTTTTACCCTGGAAAAAAATCATAAGCAAGCTTACGGGACAAAACTCTGCCGCCACAAGGCAGAACCTTGGCAGAACCAACCTAGGGCTCCGGCGAAGCTGTTCTGGGAGGGGGAAATCATCACCATCGTCATCACCAATGATCCTCTCATTGGGAGGGGGTCAATCTCCATCAACATCTTCACCAGCACCATCTCCTCTCAAAACCCTAGTTCATCTCTTATATCCAATCTTGTATCAAAACCACAAATTGGTACCTGTGGGTTGCTAGTAGTGTTGATTACTCCTTGTAGTTGATGCTAATTGGTTTACTTGGTGGAAGATCATATGTTCAGATCCTTAGTGCATATTAATACTCCTCTAATTATGAACATGAATATGCTTTGTGAGTAGTTACGTTTGTTCCTGGGGACATGGGTGAAGTCTTGCTATTAGTAGTCATGTGAATTTGGTATTCGTTCGATATTTTGATGAGATGTATGTTGTCTTTTCCTCTAGTGGTGTTATGTGAACGTCGACTACATGACACTTCACCATTATTTGGGCCTAGAGGAAGGCATGGGGAAGTTATAAGTAGATGATGGGTTGCTAGAGTGACAGAAGCTTAAACCCTAGTTTATGCATTGCTTCGTAAGGGGCTGATTTGGATCCATATGCCTAATGTTGTGGTTAGGTTTACCTTAATACTTCTTTTGTAGTTGCGGATGCTTGCAATAGGGGTTAATCATAAGTGGGATGCTTGTCCAAGTAAGGACAGTACCCAAGCACCGGTCCACCCACATATCAACTTATCAAAGTACCGAACGCGAATCATATGAGCGTGATGAAAACTAGCTTGACGATAATTCCCATCTGTACTCGGGAGCGCTTTTCTCATTATATGAAATTTTCCAGGCTTGTCCTTTGCTACAAAAAGGATTGGGCCACCTTGCTGCACTTTATTTACTTTCATTGCTTGTTACCCGTTACAAATTATCTTATTACAAAACTATCTGTTACCTACAATTTCAGTGCTTGCAGAGAATACCTTACTGAAAACCGCTTGTCATTTCCTTCTGCTCCTCGTTGGGTTCGATACTCTTACTTATCGAAAGGACTACAATAGATCCCCTATACTTGTGGGTCATCACGTCTCAAACGTATCTACTTTTCCAAACACTTTTGCCCTTGTTTTGGACTCTAACTTGCATGATTTGAATGAAACTAACCCGGATTGACATTGTTTTCAGTAGAACTGCCATGGTGTTGTTTATTGTGCAGAAAACAGAAGTTCTCGGAATGACCTGAAAATCCACGGAGATAACTTTTGGAAAATATAAAAAATATTGGTGAAAGAATCAAGGCCAGGGGGCCCACACCCTGTCCACGAGGGTGGGGGGCGCGCCCCCTCCCCCTGGGCGCCCCCCTGTCTCGTGGGCCCTGATGCTCCACTGACCTCAACTCCAACTCTATATATTTCGTTTCACGGAGAAAAAACAGAGAGAAAGTTTCATCGTGTTTTACAATACGGAGCCGCCGCCAAGCCCTAATATCTCTCGGGAGGGCTGATCTGGAGTCCGTTCGGGGCTCTGGAGAGCGGGATTCATCGTCGTCGTCATCATGAACCATCCTCCATCACCAATTTTATGATGCTCACTGCAGTGCGTGAGTAATTCCATCGTAGGCTTGCTGGACAGTGATGGGTTGGATGAGATTTACCATGTAATCAAGTTAGTTTTGCTAGGGTTTGATCCCTAGTATCCACTATGTTCTGAGATTGATGTTGCTATGGCTTTGCTATGCTTAATGCTTGTCACTAGGGCCCGAGTGCCATGATTTCAGATTTGAACCTATTATGTTTTCATGAATATATGTGAGTTCTTGATCCTATCTTGCAAGTCTATAGTCACCTATTATGTGTTATGATCCGACAACCCCAAAGTGACAATAATCGGGATACTTCTCGGTGATGAACGTAGTTTGAGGAGTTCATGTATTCACTATGTGTTAATGCTTTGGTCTGGTACTCTATTAAAAGGAGGCCTTAATATCCCTTAGTTTCCACTAGGACCCCGCTACCACAGGAGGGTAGGACAAAAGATGTCATGCAAGTTCTTTTCCATAAGCACGTATGACTATATTCGGAATACATGCCTACATTACATTGATGAACTGGAGCTAGTTTTGTGTCACCCTATGTTATAACTATTACAAAACTGCTATCTTTACTTTTGCCACTGTTACCATTACTATCATACTACTTTGCTACTAAATACTTTGCTGCAGATACTAAGTTATCCAGGTGTGGTTGAATTGACAACTCAACTGCTAATACTTGAGAATATTCTTTGGCTCCCCTTGTGTCGAATCAATAAATTTGGGTTGAATACTCTACCCTCGAAAACTGTTGCGATCCCCTATACTTGTGGGTTATCAAGACTATTTTCTGGCGCCGTTGCCGGGGAGCATAGCTCTATTGTTTTAGTCACTTGGGATTTATATCTGCTGATCACTATTAAGAACTTGAAAGATGCAAGAACTAAGATTTTTCCCTCAACTACGAGGGGAGGTAAGGAACTGCCATCTAGCACTGCACTAGATTCTCCTTCTGTTATGAGTAAGCTTGCGACACCTAAACCTGCTACTGCTATGAATTCTGATATGTCGCATGTTATTGATGATGCCACTTCTACTATGCATGATACTTACGATGAAACTACTTCTGTACTTGATACTACCTTGCCATTAGGTGAATTCCTAGATGAAGAACTTGCTAGGGTTAGAGAGAATGAAATTATAGAAGATGAAATTATTGATGATAGTGATGATGAAGGTTCTCCCCCTAAGTATGAATTGCCTGTTGTTCCTGAGGGTTATGTTATGGATGAAGAAACTACTAGAGATCTTTTTGCTTGCAATGATAGATCTGATCTTAAGAAGTTACTGGCTAAACTTAAACAGAAAACTCTAAATGCTAGAATGAAATATGACCCTGCTTTTGCTACTTCACCTATCTTTGTTACTTATAAGGATTATGAATTCTCTGTTGATCCTGAGATAATTACTTTGGTTGAATCTGATCCTTTTTATGGCTATGAATTTGAAACTGTTGTGGCACATCTTACCAAGTTAAATGATATAGCCACCCTGTTTACTAATGATGAGAAGTCCCGCTATTACTATATCCTTCAGATATTTCCGTTCTCATTAAAGGGTGATGCTAAAACTTGGTTTAATTCTCTTGATCCTGGTTGTGTGCGTAGTCCCCAGGATATGATTTATTACTTCTTTGCTAAATATTTCCCTGCTCATAAGAAACAAGCTGCCTTGCGGGAAATATATAATTTTGTGCAAATCGAAGAAGAGAGTCTCCCACAAGCTTGGGGGAGGCTTCTCCGATTACTTAATGCTTTGCATGATCATCCTCTTAAGAAAAATGAAATACTTGATATCTTTTATAATGGACTAACCGATGCTTCCAAGGACCACTTGGATAGTTGTGCTGGTTGTGTTTTCAGGGAAAGAAGAGTCGACCAAGCTGAATTGTTATTGAATAATATGTTGACTAATGAAAATAATTGGACTCTTCCTGAGCCAATTCCTGAGCCAATTGAGCCAACTCCTGAGCCTGCTCCTGAACCTATTCCTAAACCAACTCCGAAGAAGAGGGGTGTTCTATTTCTCAGTCCTGAAGATATGCAAGAGGCAAAGAAATCTATGAAAGAAAAAGGTATTAAAGCTGAAGATGTTAAGAATTTACCCCCTATTGAAGAAATACATGGTCTTAATATACCGCCTGTCGAAGAAACACATTGTCTTGATAACCCGACACAGGTAGTAAAGGTAAATTCTCTCTATAGATATGATAAAGTTGAAATCCCGTCTACTAAATTTCATAGAGAATGCTTAGATGAATTTGATGAATTTATGGCTAGACAAGAAAGTTTTAATGCTTATGTTGGTAGAGAATTAAAGAATAATGCTTTCGAGATTGGATGCTTGAGTGATTATATGGCTAGAGTTAAAGGTGAACTTAAACTCATTAGCAAATATGCTTCTATGACCACTCAAGCGGAGCAAGTACTTAAAGCTCAAAGTGATTTGCTCGATGAAATAAATAATAAACATGATTTTGCTGTTAGAGTGGCTACTAGAACTGGTAGAATGACTCAGGAACCTTTGTATCCTGAAGGCCACCCTAAGAGAATTGAGAAAGATTCTCACTGAAATAATGTAGATGCACCTAGTCCTTCTAAAAATAAGAAAAAGGAAAATGATAGGACTTTGCATGCTTCTAGCGAACCTGTTGTAGACACACCTGAGAATCCCAATGATATTTCTATTTCTGATGCTGAAACACAATCAGGTGATGAACATGAACCTAGTGATAATGTTAATAATAGTGTTCATGTTGATGCTCAACCTAGCAATAATAATGATGTAGAGATTGAACCTGCTGTTGATCTTGATAACCCACAATCAAAGAATCAACGTTATGATAAGAGATATTTTGTTGCAAGGAAGCACAGTAGAGAAAAAGAACCATGGGTTCAGAAACCCATGCCTTTTCCTCCTTAACCATCCAAGACAAAGGATAATGAGGATTTTGAGCGCTTTGCTGAAATGATTAGACCTATCTTCTTACGTATGCGCTTAACTGATATGCTTAAAGTAAATCCTTATGCTAAATATATGAAGGATATCATTACAAATAAAAGAAAGATACCTGAAGCTGAAATTTCCACCATGCTTGCTAATTATACTTTTAAAGGTGGAATACCAAAGAAACTTGGAGATCCAGGAGTACCAACTATACCATGCTCCATTAAAAGAAATTATGTTAAAATTTCTTTATGTGATCTTGGAGCCAGTGTTAGTGTTATGCCTCTCTCTTTATATCGTAGACTTGAATTGGATAAGTTGACACCTACTGAAATATCTTTGCAAATGGCTGATAAATCAACTGCTATACCTGTCGGTATTGAAAGTGCGTTATATCGACTAGAGGGGGGTGAATAGGCGGTTTTTATGAATTCTTCATTGAGGAATTTGCCGGTGAGCAAATTCCTTAGCAAAGAACTACTAGCAGCGGAATAAGTACTCAGAAGTAAGCATGGTCATCATGATGAAATGAAGACTAGCACAGAGTACAGAAAGCGTAATCACAGGATACAAGATGAAGACAAACAGACTGAAGAAATTGAACTGAGGAAATTGAGAAAGTCTTCAGTCAAAGTCTTCAAACACATATATGAACAACATTCAACACAGTAATGAGGAAATGGAAGGGTTGAGGAAATAGAACCAGTTAGTTGGTGAAGACAATGATTTGGTAAACCAGTTCCAACTGCTGTCTCAGTTGTACGTCTTGTTGGAGCGGCTGAGTATTTAAACTTGAGGACACGCAGTCCCGGACACCCAGTCACTGAGCCGCAACTCAGGACACCCAGTCCTCACCGTATTATCCTTGAACTAAGACCACGCAGGCCTCGTCCAATCACTCGTGGTAAGTCTTCAGGTGACTTCCAAACCTTCACCGACTTGGTCACTCGGCGATCCACAATTCCTCTTGGATGCTCTAGACCTTGACGCCTAACCGTCTGGAAGAAGCACAGTCTTCAAAGGTAACAAGCGTCGGATCCACGCAGGATCAATTTCTTCAGTGATGCTCAATCACTTTGGGTTTGTGGGGGTTTGGTTTTGGGATTTTCCTCACTTGATGATTTTCGCTCAAAGTCCTCGGAGGATGGGTTGCTCTCAAATGACAAGTGTCAAGTTCTCTCGGAGCAGCCAACCAACTAATGGTTGTAGGGGGCGGCTATTTATAGCCTAGGGAGCAGCCCGACATGATAGGACATAAATGCCCTTCAATGATATGACCGTTAGGTGGATAGGATATTTTGGGACAGCTGGCGCGCAGCACAGCAACGGTCGGAAATTTGACTCTCAAATTCCTCAGGGCTATCATGTTCCTCACTGTGTAGGCAATTCGCACTGGCGAATTCCTAACTCCTCAGTCAGAGCAAAGTCCTCAGTGACCAGAAGAACTGCGTCTCTGTCACTAAAGAAATTGACTGAACCGTATGAGATTTCCAATGGCTACACTCGAAGGGATTGGTAGGTGTAGGATTTTGAGTTGAGCATCACATGGAAATTTTTCCTTAGTATTTCCTCGACCCCCTTTAACAGTACGGTGTTTCCTATGACTCAAGAAAGAGAAAATGAAACTACGAAAACAAAAGTCTTCACGCTTCATGTTCCTCAAATGAATACCAAGTCTTCAAGGTCATACCAATTTCTTCACTTTCAAAGTCTTCAGAAAGTCTTCAGAATATCAAAGTCTTCAGTCGAAGAACTTCATTTTTAGGGGTCGACTTTCTTTGTAAATATCAAACTCCTCATAGACTTATAGACCTGTGTACACTCGCAAATGTATTAGTCCCTTAACCTATAAGTCTTCAATACACCAAAATCACTAAGGGGCACTAGATGCACTTACAGGTACTTGTGAGGATGTGCCTGTTGTGGTTGCAAACATTACTATTTTAACGGACTTTGTTATTCTTGATATTCCTGAGGATGATAGTATGTCGATTATCCTTGGTAGACCCTTTTTGAATACTGTAGGGGCTGTTATTGATTGCAACAAAGGCAATGTCACTTTTTATGTTAATGGTAATGAGCATACTGTGACGCTCGGATAATTAGACTACAGTAATCCCCTGCTAATGATGCCACGTCACCTTGATTACTGTTGATAATCTCGCGTTAGTTCAAAACCGATTCAAATTCAAATTGAATTAAAAGCAAACATGAAAAGTTTTCAAACTTTAAAACTAAAATGTTCAAGTTGTAGAAAATAAATCATAAATAGTATTGATGCAGAAACCACATTTTTGTAAAGTCTTTAGATGCACTAAGGTAATTAAAACAGCAGAAAAACATTTAATTTAATACCTTTTTCAAATTAATAAAATATTAAGCTATTTTATTTAGCTGTCCAAATTAATGTGGAAGTGTTGTATTCCTAAATACTAATTTAGATGTTGAAATTAAATTTTACAAAAACAAAAATAAAATAATTATTAAAAGAAACAGAAAAGAAAATTATGAAAAGATAAAAAGAAAGCAAACAAAAATAAAAAAAGAAAGAACCAGCAGCCCCCGGCCCAACTGGGCCATGTCCCAGCCAGGCCGGCCCACCACGGCGCCCTACTAGGCCACCCGACCCCCTGGTCAAACCCTAACCCCATTCCACTCCCCACTCGCCCCCACGTCTCTCTCTCGTTCCCCCCGTTTTGGATCTGGATCAGGCGCCCCTCACCTCACCTCCCCGCTCGACGGCGCCTCTCATCGCGCCGACCGCGTCGCCCCCAGATCGCCGTCGCCTACCGTCGCCATTGCCTCCTCGCCCTCCTCTCCCTTGCGCGACACCACGTGAAGCCGTGGCCACGCCTCATCGTCGCCCCGACGCTGCCGCCCGAGGACCTCGCCGGAGCTCCCTCGCCAGTCTGCTTCCTCCTCCTTGCCGGCCTGCCTCCACTTCGTCCGCATCGTCCCCGACGACCTCCTCGCCCTCCCGCTGCCCCGTCCCTACAAATCCCAGTGAGGCCACGGCCTCCGCCCTCCTCCTTCCCCTGTCCCCGCGCCGCCCGCTCCTCCCTCGGTGCGCCACCACGCGCACACACGCCCGCGTGCCGGAGCTCACGCTCTGGGCAGCACGCGCTCACCTCACGCCCGCTCCGGCGCCGCTCGGCACTCCTCCCGTCCATCCCGCTGGTCCCGTGCTTCTCCGGCCACCTTCGGCGCCAGCGCCCATCCGTGCATCGCCCCAGCGCCCCAGTGCTCCCGCTGCCCCGCCGCGCCTCGCCGACCCCTCCTGCCCCCGTCGCCAATGGCCCCGGCCTCGCATCGCTAACGAGCGGGCTGTGGCTACGCCCGCATGCCCATCCCTAATGCCCGCTAGCGACCAAACCCGCCAAGGCCCCTGGGGCCTATGACAGATGGGGCCCACGCCCTTAAAATGATTTTAAAAAACGATAAAATTAATAATAATGAATATAAATTTAATTAATTAATTACCTAAATTAATCTTGTTTAATTAACGTAATTAATTAACTAACATAACTAATCTGTTAATTAAACAAATTAATTTGGTTAATTAGTTAACAGAGTATGACATGCAGGACCCACATGTCAGTTTGACTTAGTCAATCCCTGTCGACTGCTGATGTCAACATGACATCATGCTGATGTCATTAATCCAATTTCGAATTAAATTAAATGATTAATTAAATTCCAGAAATTAGTAAATCTTTAGAAAATCATATCTTTTAATCCGTAACTCAGATTAAATTATTTTCAACATGAAAGTTGCTCAGAACGACGAGACCAATCCGGATATGCAGCCCGTTCGTCCGCCACACATCCCTAACATATCGAACACGCAACTTTCCTCCTCCGGATCACTTGTCCGAAAACGCGAAACACCGGGGATACTTTCCCGGATGTTTCTCCCTTTCGCCGGTATCACCTACTACCGTGTTAGGGCACACCTAACCCCGCTCATTGTCATGTCATGTGTCGTCATGCTTATGTTTGCATTATATTTACTGTTTCTTCCCCCTCTTCTCTCCGGTAGACTACGAGTACGACGCTGCTGCTGCCTAGTTCGACTACGGTGTTGACGACCCCTCCTTCTTGCCAGAGCAACCAGGCAAACCCCCCCCCCTTGATCACCAGATATCGCCTATTCTTCTCTATACTGCTTGCATTAGAGTAGTGTAGCATGTTACTGTTCGGTTACTCCTATTCTATTGCATAGCCTATCATTGTTGCTACAGTCATTGATACCTTACCCGCAATCCTAAATGCTTAGTATAAGATGCTAGTTTATCATCATTGGCCCTACATTCTTGTCAGTCTGCCTTGCTATACTATCGGGCCGTGATCACTTGGGAGGTGATCACGGGTATATACTATACATATATACATACTATACAGATGGTGACTAAAGTCGGGTTGGCTCGTTGAGTACCCGCAAGTGATTCCGATGTGGGGGCTGAAAGGACAGGTGGCTCCATCCCGGTAGAGATGGGTCTGGGTTCCCGACGGCCCCCGACTGTTACTATGTGGCGGAGCGATAGGGCAGGTTGAGACCACCTAGGAGAGAGGTGGGCCTGGCCCTGGTCGGCGTCTGCGGTTACTTCAAAATAACACGCTTAACGAGATCTTGGTACTTGATCTGAGTCTGGCCACTGGCCTATACGCACTAACCAACTACGCGGGAAAGATATGGGCACTCGACGTCGTGGTATCAGCCGAAGCCTTCTTGACGTCAGCGACGGAGCGGCGCGCGCCGAGTTGGACTGGGTAACGCAACTTCCTTTGTAATGGAGGTTGCTAGGTCTGCTTCCGACCGCCCTCGCAACATGCAGGTGTGCAATGGGCGATGGGCCCAGACCCCTGCGCCCATAGGATTTAGACCGGCGTGCTGACCTCTCTGTTGTGCCTAGGTGGGGCTGCGACGTGTTGATCTTCCGAGGCCGGGCATGACCCAGGAAAGTGTGTCCGGCCAAATGGGATCGAGCGTGTTGGGTTATGTGGTGCACCCCTGCAGGGAAGTTTATCTATTCGAATAGCCGTGTCCCTCGGTAAAAGGACGAACCAGAATTGTACCTTGACCTTATGACAACTAGAACCAGATACTTAATAAAACACACCCAGACAAGTTCCACAGACAACCCGGTGATCGCTTTTCCACAGGGCGACGAGTGAAGGATCGCCGGGTAGGATTATGCTATGCGATGCTACTTGGAGGACTTCAATCTACTCTCTTCTACATGCGGCAAGACAGAGGCTGCCAGAAGCGTAGTCTTCGACAGGACTAGCTATCCCCCTCTTATTCTGGCATTCTGCAGTTCAGTCCACCGATATGGCCCTTTACACTTATACCCATGCATATGTAGTGTAGATCCTTGCTTGCGAGTACTTTGGATGAGTACTCACCGTTGCTTTTCTCCCTCTTTTCCCCCTTTCCCTTCTACCTGGTTGTCGCAACCAGATGCCGGAGCTCATTAGCCAGACGCCACCGTCGATGATGACTCTTACTACACTGGAGGTGCCTACTACTACGTGCAGGCCGCTGACGATGACCAGGAGTAGTTTAGGAGGATCCCAGGCAGGAGGCTTGTGCCTCTTTTGATCTGTATCCCAGTTTGTGCTAGCCATCTTATGGCAACTTGTTTAACTTATGTCTGTACTCAGATATTGTTGCTTCCGCTGACTCGTCTATGATCGAGCACTTGTATTCGAGCCCTCGAGGCCCCTGGCTTGTATTATGATGCTTGTATGACTTATTTTATTTGTAGAGTTGTGTTGTGATATCTTCCCGTGAGTCCCTGATCTTGATCGTACACATTTGCATGCATGATTAGTGTACGATTGAATCGGGGGCGTCACAAGCATACGTTACACTTTCCGAGGAAACAACCTCAAGTTCAAAGCATCAATTCTATTGGAAAAATTCCAACTATCATTATTGGCGGTTTTGAATTTCCTCTTCCTACTATCAAGAAAAAGTATGATATTCTTATTGTTGGAGATGTTCATATCCCCGTTGAGGTAACCTAGTGTTATTCAAAATTTCTCCAGTTCCATGTTATTCAGAATGAGTTTGTTAGCAAGACTTGATCAACCTTGTTAGTGGATTCCTTTTGATGATCATGAGATGGATGAAACTAGAAGGCACAACCTTCTGTACCCTCTTTTTACTTTCGGTTATTTAGAATAAATAAAGCAAAAATAGTATTATCTGTCTGTTTTCTGAATTATCCATGCAATAAAGAATATCCTGAAAATAAAAGTGCTCCAAATGCCCTGCAAATTTAGTATGATTTTTTATGGAATATTTGAGGATTTTAGGCACTGAGAACACAGAAGGGGGGCAAGCACCTGGCCATGAGGGCGGAGGGCGCGCCCACTCCCTCTGGGCGCGCCCCCCTGTCTCGTGGGCCCATGATGGCCCCCCTCCACTTATTCCTGCACCCACACACTCCATCTTCCTCCCAAAAAAATCCCCATTCAGCTCAAGCACGAGTTCTAGCTCATTTTGCTGCGATTTTCGATCTCCTTGCTCAAAGCTCCATTCATAAAACTGCTTTGGGAGATTGTTGCTTGGTATGTGACTCCTCCATTGGTCCAATTAGTTTTTGTTCTAGTGCTTTATTCATTGCAAATTTTTACTGCATAGGTGACCCTGTGTCTTGAGCTTGCATGTCAAATTTATGAGGTCCCAAGTAATTCTAATGCATGATATAGGCTCTAGGCACTTGTGGGAGTAGTTTCTATCAATCTTGTTTAGTTTGATTCACTTTTATTTTGAAGTTACTAAAAATTTCAGAAATTTTCAGAAAATGATGAGAAGATTATTGAGGGGCTCTTCTAGCCAAAACCTCCAAGGATAAGCAAGCTAAGGAGAAAGAAAAGGCCAAGTATAATCTTCCTCGCGTAGCGGAAGTACGGCCATGTGAATGGCCTTGTGATAATTTCTTGAGAGCAGACGGGATTTATGAAGACTTTTATTCTTTGGTTGAAAATGCGGGCCTCATCGACTTCCTCCGCGACCGGATCGAACAGTATCTCTTACTCACCAATACCTTCGTGAAAAACTTTTACTATTATCCTAAGAATTCACCTCCTTCAGTATTTTTTCATTTATATGATGAGACTAAGGAAATGTCATTACGTAATTTTTGCGCGGTTTGTAGAATACCTTTTGAGGGCAGCTTAGATGAACCACATCATAAAGATGTGGATGGTTTTGTTGACACTATTACTGTAGGGGATTCGAAGAAGGGTTCTGATGCGAGAATCACTAGCATACACTTCCCTGTTTTACGCTACTTTGCCATATTTGCTAGTCGATGCTTAATTGGTCGTGGAAATAGTGGAAACTTCAGTGTTCCTGATATTATTATTCTGCTCCATGCCTTATTCGGTGATAACACTTTTAGTATGGGTGTCATTATTGCTAAACGGTTAAGCTTGAACCGTACAAAGGGCCCCATCTTTGGAGGTATCTATGCTACACGCCTTGCTAAACATTTTGAGATACCTATTAGGCATGATGAGAAAGAGGAGACACTGCTGCCTCTTACCTTTTTAGATTACAGGAGCATGGTAGCACATGAGTTTACTATTGACAATGATGATAAGATGCTCCTGTAAAACCTGAGATTTAATAAGAAACACAATGAGATTATTACCCTGCCTGTGCCTTCTTTGTTTGATTTAACTGCAGGTCATTACCTTGTCTTGCCGAAGGATGTGTACGCGCATCGAGGCCAGACATCAGCTCTAGAGCCTGAGCCAAAACCACCACTAGACCCTTATCGTTCATCCTGTTATCAGTGGGATCCGGAGGAGATCGCCAGCCAGTGGTATCCAGATGACACTCCTCAGTACACCGGGGAGAGTAGCCGCGATCCTTGGCATTAGACCAACTTAGGCCAAAAGCCTAAGCTTGGGGGAGTACGTATTTCTCACCGACTTTACATTCATGTTCACACACTATTCTAGTTGTCGGTGCTTATACTCTTTCATTGTATTATCCATGCTAGTTTAATTTCTTTTTCTAGCTTTCTTCTTGTGTGTTTGATAAACCTTAAGAAAACCAAAAAAATTAGTTAGTTTAATTTCCATGCTTGTCGTAGTATTTAAAATGAAAATCCAAAAAGATTTCTCATTCTTCTTTTGCTTGTTGGGAGCTTTTCCGTGTAAATAGTTTTATTTCTTTTCTTTCCTTTGGGGTCGAGAGGAGAAGACCATAATGAAAATGTTTAGTGGCTCTCATATGCATGATTGTTGATTTAACTTAGAGCCCATATTACCTTGTCTTCTCTCTTGAATTAAATGCTTGCAGATTCCAGCTTAGTCCAATGCACGTGCACTATTATTATTATACACACCATTCGGTCGTGCAAGTGAAAGGCAATAATGACGATATATGATGGACTGATTGAGATGAGAAAAGCTGGTATGAACTCGACCTCTTTTGTTTTTGTAAATATGATGAGTTCATCATTCCTGATTTAGCCTATTATGAATAAACATGTTTGCAATGACATTTAGAGATTATAGTTGCTTATGACATGCTTAGTTAGCTAGGAGCTTATAATGATTTACACTACTAGGGAAAAGGCTAGCAGCAGCGCGGGTTTTCAAGCTAGCAGCAGCGCGGGTGGCCGCGCTACTAATAAGGCGCTACAGCTAACTCATAGTAGTAGCGCGGCCCCAACCCGCGCTACTACTGTTGACGATATCAGCAGCGCTTTTTGCGAACGCGCTACTATTAACTAGCTGTAGCGATTTCTTCATCCCTCGCTACTGCTATATCTTTCATCATTTTCCCACTGCCCCATTCCCTTTCAGTTCTCCTTTCACTTTCAGTTCTCCTTTCAGATACTAGATACTAGGTACTGCTAGTAGATATCAAATTCATAAACCATTACTAGGTACGGTAGTACTCCCTTCGTTCCAAATTACTCGTCGTGGTTTTAGTTCAAACCACGACGAGTAATTTGGAACGAAGGGAGTACTAAGATAACAATTTCATGCATAGCCAACATGCATCCTCAAGCAGTACATGGTCATATCAACGGCCATCATCATATGTAGTTCTAGATGATATCGATGACGATCATCATATGTAGTTCTAGATGATATAGCCACACACACATATGTAGTTCTAGATGATATAGCCACACACACATATATGTAGTTCTAGATGATATAGCCACACACGCATATGTAGTTCTAGATGATATCGAAGACAATCATCATCCTCAAGCCTGGGCGGTTGGTGTTCCTGATAGTAATTAGGATGGCCTGTCCAACACGAAGATTCTTGCCATCGAGGAATTTCTTCCACCCAACCGAGCTTAAGTGTGTGCGACCGTCCGTGTCCATGCGGTAAGTACAGGTTGTGACGGAGCCCCTTGCAGTAAGGCATAGTCCAGCCGAGCCTTCTTCATCAGGCTCAATACCATAACTCACAGATATGCTCTTTGCCAATTTCTAAATAAGAAAAACATATCAATTAATAAGCATGTGATCGAACTCTACACTAAAACATATATATCATCGACTAGATTCCACACAACATACCATATCATTGGACTGTACACTAAGTAATTCACACTATTAATTTGCATTTGTAAGTATAACATACCATATCATGTCGATCAACCATGGTATTTGTCAAGCGGGTCATGAATGGCACCCCGACAAAGTCAGCACGTGGCGGAATTATGTCCCACAGGTTGGACACCTCCTCCTCACTCAGCCTTGTTCTTTGAGCTACGATGGCTTCATGAAGTGAGTCCTCATCATCTTCATCGAGTGGGTCCTCATTATCTTCATCATCTTCGTCATCTTCATCATCTTCCACCAGGTTGAGATAAATGACAACTAGCTTGGGTCTTTCTGCTCGAAAGTTGAAGCTGATCAACTCACCACCAGTAAGATGCATGTGAGCGACGAAACGGGCCCATCCATCTCCTCCAATCTGCGACATATTGCGTCCTTTCTCGACCTCCATAGTGTACGGCCCCCCAGGAGCCTCAAATGTCACAGTGTCTCCTGTCAGCTTGTTCAATTTCAACCTCACATTGCATGGGACGATCTGTGTAAAATAAGCAAAATGACACAATGCAGTAATGCCAACACTAAAAATAAAATAGTTATTACATTTCATCTAATTTCTTACCGCCGCATGACGAAAACTCGGCTGGAAGTAGATGCAGAACAGCTTGCCAGTTGCAAGGCTGCTGGCGCATCTTGACTTGCACAGTTGACATAGTGGTGGTGGTGGTGGAGCCATTCTTCCTAAAGCAATATGAGCAAAGGATTACTAAATCAACTAAATCAAAATGTTCCTAAGTCAACTAAATCAACTAGCCTACTAAATCAACTAAATCAAAATGTTCTAAGTCAACTAAATCAACTAACCTACTAAGTTAACTAAATCAAAATGTTCTAAGTCAACTAAATCAACTAGCCTACTAAATCAACTAAATCAAAATGTTCTAAGTCAACTAAATTAACTAAATGAATTAGCCTACTAAATCAACTAAATCAAAATGTTCTAAGTCAACTAAATCAACTAGCCTACTAAATCAACTAAATCAAAATGTTCTAAGTCAACTAAATCAACTAGCCTACTAAGTCAACTAAATTATATCAACTAAATCAAAATGTTGCATATGAGTAGGAGGGAGAAGGAGGGCGACTCGAGGAGGGAGAAGAGAGTAGGATGGAGGAGGAAGGCGGAGCGAGGAGGGGCCGGCCGGCGCGGCCAGTTGAGGGAGGACGAAGGAGGAAGGCGGAGCGAGGAGGGGCCGGCCGGCGCGGCCAGTTGAGGGAGGACGGAGGAGGAAGGCGGAGCGAGGAGGGGCCGGCCAGCGGCGAGTGGAGAGGGAGGACGGAGGAGGAGGCCGGTTCCGAGTCCAACAAGGAGGAGGAGGTGACGGCGCGCGGCGCAGACGGAGGAGGGGCGACGGGGACGCGCGGCGCAGACGGAGGAGAGGGGCGACGGGGGCGCGTGGCGCAGATTTTGAGTGGCTATGTGTGAGTGGATCCGAAGGGAGGAGATGAGGGAGATGGATGGCTTAGCAGTAGCGCACTTCAGCAAAACATGCTACTGCTAAGCTACCTAGCAGCAGCGCTTTTCACAGTAAAGCGCTACTGCTATGTGTCAGCATGCAAAAATACACATTGATCATCAATGATCTTTTTGTGTACAATCTGATTTGACAATATGAGTCCTCACCGGTTTAGGAACAGGTGAAGACTCATATTGCAGCCACAAATTCTACACATAGAGTTCAATGAAGATCAAGTGCTTGTCAAAGTGTGAGAAGTAACATATTTAAGGTGGTAGAAACTCTCTTCACGGAGCGAGGTGGGACTAAATTTTTTAGGAAACTTAACAGTAGCGCTTATCTGGGAAATGCGCTACTACTATGCTACGTAGCAGTAGCGCGCGTCATTTTAACGCGTTGCTGCTATAACTAGCCTCGCGGCGGCCTCGTAGGAATTATAGCAGCAGCGCGTCTTTGGGTGGACGCGCTACTGCTATATTTGTCTCAGCAGCGTGTTTCAACGGTCCGCGCTACTGCTAGTTAGCAGCAGCGAGTTATTTTGAAGCGCGCTGCTGATAAGATTCTGTGTATAGGCTTTTCCCTAGTAGTGTTACCTTGCATGCCAACATGCTATTAAAATGGTTGTGATGTGGTATGATAGGATGGTATACTCCTTTGAATGATTCGAGTGACTTAACTTGGCATATGTTCACGCATGTAGTTGAAACAAAATCAACATAGCCTTCACGATATTTATGTTCATGGTGGATTATATCCTACTCATGCTTGCACTCAGTGTTAATTAATTTTAATGCATGTTCATGACTGTTGTCGCTCTCTCAGTTGGTCGCTTTCCAGTCTTTTGCTAGCCTTCACCTGTACTAAGCGGGAATACTGCTTGTGCATCCAAACTCTATAAACTCCAAAGTTATTCCATATGAGTCCACCATACCTTCCTATATGCGGTATCTACCTGCCGTTCCAAGTAAATTTGTATGTGCCAAACTCCAAACCTTCAAATGAAATTCTATTTTTTATGCTATAGCAGCTCATGTTTCAACTAGGGTTGTCTGTATCTTCCATGCTAGGTGGGTTATTCTCAAGGGGAGTGGACTCCGCTCCTCATTCACGAGAAAATGGCTGGTATCCGGGATGCCCATTCCCATGATCAAAAAGATCAAAGCAAATCAAATTAATTAAAACAAAACTTCCCCAGGACTGTTGTTGGTATGGACGGTACCCCGTTGTTTTGGATGGCCCTAGAGTGTGCTTGTTGGTGGTGGGGGAGTATAAACTTTACCATTCTGTTTGGGAACCTCCTATAATGTGTGTAGCATGGAAGATATCGCCATCCCATAGTTGTTGCATTGACAGTGAAAGTATGCCGCTCAAAATGTTATTCATCTCTATGTTAAAATCGAGCTCTGACACCTCTACAAATCCCTGCCCTCTGCGAAGGGCATATCTATTTATTTTTATGTTGAGTCATCACCCTCTTATTAAAAAGCACCCACTGGAGAGCACACTGTCATTTGCATTTATTACTATTAGTTTATATTGGGTATGACTTGACTGGATCTCTTTTACCATGAATTACAATGTTTAGTCAGTCCTTGATCTTTAAAGGTGCTCTGCATTTATGTTTTGCGGTCTTAGAAAGGGCTAGCAAGATACCATCTTGTTATATCATATTATGATTGTTTTGAGAAAGTGTTGTCATCCGAGATTTATTATTATTGCTCGCTAGTTGATTATGCCATTGGTATGAGTAAATATGAGGCCCAAGTGTTATTGTGAATATGGTTAGTTCATAATCTTTGCTGAAAACTTGAATGCTGGCTTTACATATTTACAACAACAAGAGCAAACAGAGTTTGTAAAAGTTTTTCTTTATCACTTTCAGTTTATCAACTGAATTGCTTGAGGACAAGCAAAGATTTAAGCTTGGGGGAGTTGATACGTCTCCAACGTATCTACTTTTCCAAACACTTTTGCCCTTGTTTTGGACTCTAACTTGCATGATTTGAATGAAACTAACACGGACTGACGCTGTTTTCAGCAGAACTACCATGGTGTTGTTTATTATGCAGAAAACAAAAGTTCTCGGAATGACTTGAAAATCCACGGAGATAACTTTTGGAAAATATAAAAAATATTGGCGAAAGAATCAAGGCCAGGGGGCCCACACCCTGTCCATGAGGGTGGGGGTGCGCCCCCTCCCCCTGGGCCCGCCCCCTGTCTCGTGGGGCCCCTGATGCTCCACCGACCTCAACTCCAACTCTATGTATTCCGTTTCACGGAGAAAAAAATCAGAGAGAAAGTTTCATCGCGTTTTAAGATATGGAGCCGCCGCCAAGCCCTAATCTCTCTTGGGAGGGCTGATCTAGAGTCCGTTCGGGGCTCTGGAAAGGGGGATTCGTCGTCGTCGTCATCATCAGCCATCCTCCATCACCAATTTCATGATGCTCACCGCCGTGCGTGAGTAATTCCATCGTAGGCTTGCTGGACTGTGATGGGTTGGATGAGATTTACCATGTAATCAAGTTAGTTTTGTTAGGGTTTGATCCCTAGTATCCACTATGTTCTGAGACTGATGTTGCTATGACTTTGCTATGCTTAATGCTTGTAACTAGGGCCCGAGTACCATGTTTTCATATTTGAACCTATTATGTTTTCATGAATATATGTGAGTTCTTGATCCTATCTTGCAAGTCTATGGTCACCTATTATGTGTTATGATTCGACAACCCCGAAGTGACAATAATCGGGATACTTCTCGGTGATGACCTTAGTTTGAGGAGTTCATGTATTCACTATGTGTTAATGCTTTGGTCCGGTACTCTATTAAAAGGAGGCCTTAATATCCCTTAGTTTCCACTAGGACCCCGCTGCCACGGGAGGGTAGGACAAAAGATGTCATGCAAGTTCTTTTCCATACGTATGACTATATTCGGAATACATGCCTACATTACATTGATGAACTGGAGCTAGTTCTGTGTCACCCTATGTAATAACTATTACATGAGGAATCGCATCCGACATAATTATCCATCATTGATCCAATGCCTACGAGCTTATCACATAGTGTGCTTTGCTTATTTACTTTTCTGTTGCTACTGTTACAACTATTACAAAACCGCTATCTTTACTTTTGCCACTGTTACCATTACTATCATACTACTTTGCTACTAAATACTTTGCTGCAGATACTAAGTTATCCAGGTGTGGTTGAATTGACAACTCAATTGCTAATACTTGAGAATATTCTTTGGCTCCCCTTGTGTCGAATCAATAAATTTGGGTTGAATACTCTACCCTCGAAAACTGTTGCGATCCCCTATACTTGTGGGTTATCAGAAGCCACCTGGGAGCGAGAGGAAGACCTACGGAAGGACCACCCTCACCTATTTTCTAGCCAACCCGAATCTCCAGGGCGAGATTCATCTTAAGGGGGGTAGGTTTGTAACATCCCAAATTTTCAATTTGGAATGTTATACATTAGATCATCATTGCATAACATATCTTATTGCATTTTGGCTTCATTCTAGAAATTCCATGCAACTCAAGGACCCACAGAGAGAGTTGGGGATTTCGTTATTTTCATAATTGAGTTTTTCCCAAATTTTGAAAAGACGATCATTTGGTTTTGATTATTTTTCTTTCCTAATATTTCTAAAATAAAAATATATGATAGGAGATAAAATGACTTCTCCAAAATAAATGAAATATTAGAGGAAAAATATTAAAATCAAATAAATGTTTTTATTCAGATTTTATTGCAATTTTATTTGAATTAGAAAAATTGCACGTCTTCAAAATTTGCATTTTTAGGCCAAGAAAATGTGCATCTTGTTCTAAATATTTTATTTAGACGGTGAAAATTTGTTTTGGCATTTTTAGATTTTTATTTATTTTTCTAGGATTTATTTTTGGTGGAATCTTATTTAAAAAAACTGTTCGCGCGCCCGATTGAGCCGAAGGCCCAGCCGAGCCGGGCCAAGCCCGCGCCGCCGCCGCCTCCCCATGGAAGGGGGTCCTCGCCGCCGCCGAAGCCGAGTCCAGTCGGGACACGCCTCCCGAGGCCGACCCCGACCCGGCGCCTGCTACGTCTTGAGCTTGCGTTGGTTTTCCTTGAAGAGGAAAGGGTGATGCAGCAATAGTAGCATAAGTATTTCCCTCAGTTTTTGAGAACCAAGGTATCAATCCAATAGGAGGCTCCTCAAAAGTCCCACGCACCTACACAAACAAACAAAGAACTCGCAACCAACGCAATAAAGGGGTTCTCAATCCCTTCACGGCCACTTGCGAAAGTGAGATCTGATAGAGATAGTATGATAAGATAAATATATTTTTGGTATTTTATAATATAGATGCAAAAAGTAAAGATGCAAATAAAAGTAGATTGAAAGCTTATATGATAAAAGATAGACCCGGGGGCCATAGGTTTCACTAGTGGCTTCTCTCATGATAGCATAAGTATTACGGTGGGTGAACATACTGTCGAGCAATTGATAGAAAAGCGAATAATTATGAGTTTATCTAGGCATGATCATGTATATAGGCATCACGTCCGCGACAAGTAGACCGACTCCTGCCTACATCTACTACTATTACTCCACACATCGACCGCTATCCAGCATGCATCTAGAGTATTAAGTTCATAAGAACAGAGTAACGCATTAAGAAAGATGACATGATATAGAGGGATAAACTCATGCAATATGATATAAACCCCATCTTTTTATCCTCGATGGCAACAATACAATACGTGCCTTGCAACCCTTTCTGTCACTGGGTAAGGACACCACAAGATTGAACCCAAAGCTAAGCACTTCTCCCATGGCAAGAAAGATCAATCTAGTAGGCCAAACCAAACTGATAATTCGAAGAGACTTGCAAAGATAACTCAATCATACATAAAAGAATTTAGAGAAGATTCAAATATTTCTCATAGATAAACTTGATCATAAACCCACAATTCATCGGATCTCGACAAACACACCACAAAAAAAGTTTACATCGAATAGATCTCCACAAGAGAGGGGGAGAACATTGTATTGAGATCTAAAAAGAGAGAAGAAGTCATCTAGCTAATAACTATGGACCCGAAGGTCTGTGGTAAACTACTCACAACTCATCGGAGGGGCTATGGTGTTGATGTAGAAGCCCTCCATGGTCGATTCCCCCTCCGGCGGAGCGCCAGCGAAGGCTCCAAGATGGGATCTCGCTGATACAGAAGGTTACGGCGGTGGAAATTGTTTTTCGTTGGCTCTCTGGATGTTTTCGGGATACGTAGGTATACATAGGAGGAAGAAGTACGTCGGTGGCCGCTTGTGGGGCCCAGGAGACAGGGGCGTGCCCAGGAGGGGTGGGCGCGCCCTCCTATCTCCGGGCCGCCTCGTTTGCTTCTTGACTTGCACTCCAAGTTCTCCGGATCACGTTCATTCCAAAAATCACGCTCCTGAAGGTTTCATTCCGTTTGATATTCCTTTTCTTCGAAATACTGAAATAGGCAAAAAAAATAGCAATACGAGTTGGGCCTCCGGTTAGTAGGTTAGTCCCAAAAATGATATAAATGTGTAAAATAAAGCCCATAAACATCCAAAAGGGGTAATATAATAGCATGGAACAATAAAAAATTATAGATACGTTGGAGACATATCAAGCATCCCCAAGCTTAATTCCTGCTCGCCCTCGAGTAGGTAAATGATAAAAACATAATTTTTGATGTGGAATGCTACCTAGCATAATTCTCAATGTAATTTTCTTTATTGTGGCATGAATGTTCAGATCCAAATGATTCAAAAAAAAGGTTCATATTGATAAAATAAATAGTAACACTTCAAGCATACTAATCAAAGTAATCATGTCTTCTCAAAATAACATGGCTAAAGAAAGTTCATCCCTACAAAATCATATAGTTAGGCTATGCTTCATTTTCGTCACACAAAGATGTTCCCAAATTCTACACCCCCGATGACAAGCCAAGCAAGTACTTAAATAATCTCAAACTTTTTCAACCTTCACGCAATACATGAGCGTGAGCCATGGATATAGCACTATGGGTGGAATAGAATATGATGATGGGGATTGTGTGGAGAAGACAAAAAGGAGAAAGTCTCACATTGATGAGGATAATCAATGGGCTATGGAGATGCCCATCAATTGATGTTAACATGAGGAGTAGGGATTGCCATGCAACGGATGCGCTAGAGCTATAAATGAATGCTCAACAAAAGAAAACTAGTGGGTGTGCATCCAACTTGCTTGCTCACGAAGACCTAGGGCATTTGAGGAAGCCCATCGTAGGAATATACAAGCCAAGTTCTATAATAAAAAATTCCCACTAGTATATGAAAGTGACAACATATAGACTCACTACACGAAAAACATGGTGCTACTTTGAAGCACACTATATGAGACTCACTACATGAAGAACAAGGTGCTACTTTGAAGCACAAGTGTGGAAAAAGAGATAGTAACATTGCCCCTTTTTTCTTTTTTCTTTTTTTCTTTGGCCTTTTTTTGGGCAATGCTCTAATAATGATGATCATCACACTTTTATTGATTACAACATATGAATTACAACTCAAAACTAGAACAAGATATGACTCTGTATGAATGCCTCCGGCGGTGTACCAGGATGGTGCAATGAATCAAGAGTGACATGTATAAAAAATTATGCATGGTGGCTTTGCCACAAATACGATGTCAACTACATGATCATGCAATGGCAATATGACAAAAGTAAAGTATGTCATGATGATGATGAATGGAACGGTGGAAAGTTGCATGGCAATATATCTCGGAATGGCTATGAAAATGCCATAATAGGTAGGTATGGTGGCTGTTTTGAGGAAGATATAAGGAGGTTTATGTGTGATAGAGTGTATCATATCACGGGGTTTGGATGCACCGGCGAAGTTTGCACCAACTCTCAAGGTGAGAAAGGGTAATGCACGGTACAAAAGAGGCTAGCAATGATGGAAAGGTAAAAGTGCGTATAATCCATGGACTCAACATTAGTCAAAAGAACTCATATACTTATTGAAAAATTTTAGAAGTCATCAAAAATCAAGCACTATGCGCATGCTCCTAGAGGGATAGATTGGTAGTAAAAGACCATCGCTCGTCCCCGACCGCCACTCATAAGGATGCACAAGCCAGGTACACTTCATGTTTCAAATTTGTTACACAACTTTAACCATACGTGCATGCTAGGGGACTTGCTAACTTCAACACAAGCATTCTTTAAATTCATAATCACCCAACTAGCATGACTTTAATATCACTACCTCCATATCTCAAAACAATTATCAAGTATCGAAATGATCATAGCATCCAATTCACTTCCTATGACAGTTTTTATTATACCCAACTTGGATGCCTACCATTCTAGGACCAATTTATAACCATAGCAAATATCATGCTGTTCTAAGAGACTCTCAAAATAATATAAGTGAAGCATGAGAGACTAGCAATTTCTACAAAATTAAGCCATCTCCATGCTCTAAAAGATATAAGTGAAGCACTAGAGCAAAAACTATCAAGCTCAAAAGATATAAGTGAAGCACATAGCATACTCTAGCAGATTCAATCAAGTAGTCTTCTCCCAAAAGGTGTGTACAGCAAGGATGATTGTGGTAGAATAAAAAGCAAAGACTAATATAATACACGACGCTCCAAGCAAAACACATATCATGTGGCGAATAAAAATATAGCTCCAAGTAAAGTTACCAATGAACGAAGACGAACGAGGGGATACCTTCCCGGGGCATCCCCAAGCTTAGGATTTTGGCTATCCTTGAATATCTTGGGGTGCCATGGGCATCCCCAAGCTTAGGATCTTGCCACTCCTTATTCCATAGTCCATCAAAGCTTTACCCAAAACTTGAAAACTTCACAACACAAAACTCAACGGGAAATCTTGTAAGTTCCATTAGTGAAAGAAAACAAAACAACCACATAAGGTACTGTAATGAACTCATTCTTTAATTATTTTGGTGTTAAACCTACTGTATTCCAAGTTCTCTATGGTTCATACCACTTAATACTAGCCATAGATGCATCAAAATAAGCAAACAACACACGAAAAACAGAATCTATCAAATACAGAACAGTCTGAAGCAATCTGTGACTAACGCAAACTTCTGGAAATCTAAAAATCCTACCAAAATAGGAAGTCCTGGAAATTTTGTCTATTGATCAGCAGCAAAAAGAATCAACGCAAAAGCACATTTCTGTGATTTAACAAAACTAATTTTGTGTGCGCAAAGTTTCTGTTTTCCAGCAGAATCAAATTAACTATCATCATAGGTTATCCTATAGGTTCTACTTGGCACAAACACTAATTAAAACATAAAAACACATCCAAACAGAAGGTAGATGCAAACTTTATTACTAAACAGAAACAAAAACAAAAAACACAAATAAAATTGGGTTGCCTCCCAACTAGCGCTATCGTTTAACGCCCCTAGCTAGGCATAAAAGCGAAGATAGATCTTGAAAACTCATATCACATTCTCTACGTTCGGCAGCAAGTTTTCTTTGAGGCAAGCAAAAGTAATCAAAAGGGCTAAATTTAGCGGGACAAAAGTCCCCAAGATCAATCTCAGGAGGAACGGGTTCCTCCTTAGGCCCTTCATAATGCACAACTAATTCATCACTAAAAGCATTCTTTTGGCAAAATCTCGTGAGCCTATACTCAAGAGAGTATCCTAGCTCATTATTTCGAAGAGCAAAATCATTATTAAGTTCAGAAATTCTATCAACCAAGACATTGGTAGGAACCTTTTTTCTATGGTTTTTATTAAAAGCAACATAGTCCGAAGATTGAAAACGCCTAATTTCCTCTTGATCAAAGAGGACCGCTTCTATGGGAGGACGACCGGCGTCCACCCTATAGTGCGCAAAGATTTCTTTGGCCTCTCTTATTATAAATCTAAACTCATGAGCCAAAAATATAGTAACAGCGCGTTTCACAGAAGAATGCTCAATATTGAAAAATTCTAGAAAAATTATTTGTATGCAAGGATGCATATGCATAAATTGTCTTTCAAGTTCAACTACAAGCATAGCGATAGCATCCGCAAGACTACTAGTTCTATGAAGAATAGAACCACCCATGGAAGGTAAAGCACCGACACAAGTAAAGAAATCTTGAATAACACATTTTCCAATAATGTTACCACTACCGATTCGAAACTTTTTAGTATGCAAGATAGGGGGTTCTTCAGTCGGAGCCTCAGAATTTTCCATGTTATTATTATTGCCATTTCGACGATAATCTCCCCAATTTCAGACATAACGACAAACAAAAGCAAGGAGGAAGAAAGTGAGAGAAAGAGAGAGGAGAAGATTGGGAAAGAGAAGGCAAATAAAACGGCAAGGGTGAAGTGGGGGAGAGGAAAACGAGAGGCAAATGACAAATAATGTAAACGCGAGGGAGATGAGTTTGTGATGGGTACTTGGTATGTCTTGACTTGAGCGAAGACCTCCCCGGCAACGGTGCCAGAAATCCTTCTTGCTACGTCTTGAGCTTGCGTTGGTTTTCCTTGAAGAGGAAAGGGTGATGCAGCAATAGTAGCATAAGTATTTCCCTCGGTTTTTGAGAACCAATGTATCAATCCAGTAGGAGGCTCCTCAAAAGTCCCACGCACCTACACAAACAAAGAACTCGCAACCAACGCAATAAAGGGGTTGTCAATCCCTTCACGGCCACTTGCGAAAGTGAGATCTGATAGAGACAGTATGATAAGATAAATATATTTTTGGTATTTTATAATATAGATGCAAAAAGTAAAGATGCAAATAAAAGTAGATTGAAAGCTTATATGATAAAAGATAGACCTGGGGGCCATAGGTCTCACTAGTGGCTTCTCTCAAGATAGCATAAGTATTACGGTGGGTGAACAAATTACTGTCAAGCAATTGATAGAAAAGCGAATAATTATGAGATTATCTAGGCATGATCATGTATATAGGCATCACGTCCGCGACAAGTAGACCGACTCCTGCCTGCATCTACTACTATTACTCCACACATCGACCGCTATCCAGCATGCATCTAGAGTATTAAGTTCATAAGAACAGAGTAACTCATTAAGAAAGATGACATGATGTAGAGGGATAAACTCATGCAATATGATATAAACCCCATCTTTTTATCCTCGATGGCAACAATACAATATGTGCCTTGCAACCCTTTCTGTCATTGGGTAAGGACACCGCAAGATTGAAACCAAAGCTAAGCACTTCTCCCATGGCAAGAAAGATCAATCTAGTAGGCCAAATCAAACTGATAATTCGAAGAGACTTGCAAAGATAACTCAATCATACATAAAAGAATTCAGAGAAGATTCAAATATTTCTCATAGATAAACTTGATCATAAACCCACAATTCATCGGATCTGGACAAACACACCGCAAAAAGAGTTTACATCGAATAGATCTCCACAAGAGAGGGGGAGAACATTGTATTGAGATCCAAAAAGAGAGAAGAAGCCATCTAGCTAATAACTATGGACCCAAAGGTCTGTGGTAAACTACTCACAACTCATCGGAGGGGCTATGGTGTTGATGTAGAAGCCCTCCGTGGTCGATTCCCCCTCCGGCAGAGCGCCGGCGAAGGCTCCAAGATGGGATCTCGCGGATACAGAAGGTTATGGTGGTGGAAATTGTTTTTCGTTGGCTCTCTGGATGTTTTCGGGGTACGTAGGTATATATAGGAGGAAGAAGTACGTCGGTGGCCGCCTGTGGGGCCCCGGAGACAGGGGGCATGCCCAGGAGGGGTGGGCGCGCCCTCCTATCTCCTGGCCGCCTCGTTTTCTTCTTGACTTGCACTCCAAGTTCTCCGGATCACGTTCGTTCCAAAAATCACGCTCCCGAAGGTTTCATTCCGTTTGGACTCCATTTGATATTCCTTTTCTTCTAAATACTGAAATAGGCAAAAAAAACAACAATACAGGCTGGGCCTCCGGTTAGTAGGTTAGTCCCAAAAATGATATAAATGTGTAAAATAAAGCCCATAAACATCCAAAAGGGGTAATATAATAGCATGGAACAATAAAAAACTATAGATACGTTGGAGACGTATCAGCGCCCCCTTCCCCAAGCTAGCGCTGCCCCCCTCTTAAATAGCCGCCGTCGCCGACCTCCACCACCACCCGAGCCGCACCGCCAGCCCCGCCGCTCGCCGCCGCCGCCTAGCGCCGCCGCCGCGAACCGCCGTCGCTCCGCAACGCCTCACCTCGCCGGAGACGCCGCCGAAGCCGCCGGTCCCGATCCGATCCGCCGCCAGTTTTTTTCCGGTTTAGGTAAAAATCGACCGGTTTTTATTTAAACCCTAGTTTCGTTTTTTATTAGACCGATTTTATTTTTTTCGGTTTAGTCTCAATAGCGGACGTCCGTGCGTACGTTCGTTTTAACGAACGGTGTTCACTCGTTAGCCGCAGACAGCGAACGTTCGATCGTTAGCCTGTTCGTCAGTTTTTTTTTTCCAGGGATTTTCCGCGATTATTTTCAATCACGATTTCTGCCCTGATTTTCGTTTTAGTTTATCTTTTCGCTCGTTTATCGGAATCAGGCGATTCAAGCGCCTAGAGTTTCGTCTCGAAGCCCTCTTTCTGTTTAACCAACTTAAACAAGTTTTTACTACTGTAAAATTTGACTTAAGTCCAGATTAGTAAACGAAGCTTGTTTCTTTCGCAGTTTGAGTTTTGTTGCTTCATTTGATTTTTATTCTTTTTGCAAACCGGAGTTCTTAAGTTGAACTTTCTGGTTAGATCTCTTATTTGATTTTTACTCGTGCTTCTAGTTGAGTGCTTATTGTATGCTTGTTTGTTTGTGATAGAGTAACCGGAGTGCGAAGCGTGCTACTACGATCTCTAGATTACACGGATCATCAGCAAGGCAAGTAACACGTTGATCATACCCCTTTACTACCCATTTTTATTGCATTAGATCGATCCTCAAACAATTGCATAGTTAGGATCTGATTAACATGTGGGTTTTGGGAAGTAGATGAGGTAGTACCTATTGTCCTGTTTATTATCAAACCTTTGGAAGTTACTTATACGTTGCTTATATTGCTATGCTATGCTTGTAGACGTGGATTGAATGATTGTATCTATGACAGATGTGAGTATTGTTATTTAATGGTTAACTTAAGGTGGCTACTCTAATACACATCTGGGTGGATTGAGGCACCTGGGGAACCCAGTGTTGCCTGTTTTTTTGGAAATCCCGGGGTACCGTGTGATTCTCCTATGGATCGCCACCCAGGCTCAAAGGGATCATAAGATTATTCATGCTAGAAACTTCCGTGTGCAGCCACAAGCTATTATGGGCTCTAGCATAGTTGAGTAAGTTGCAAGACTTCTTTCAGTGGTGGTCTAGCAGATGTAGGGGAAAGTAGGTGTAACTGTCCACCCAGAGTAAAGAGTTATTGTTTCAGAAAGACTGTGTCTCGAATCTCTGACCATGGATGTATTCGAGTCTTGTGCGGAAAAGTGCGCAAACCTCTGCAGAGTGTACAAACTAATCATGGTTAGCTGTGTCCCCGGTTATGGACATCTTGAGTATCCGGTTCTTGGATTATCCCGTGGATCTCATCACTCTTAATATAATTTGATTGGGTTCAATGATGATGCTTAATTGGGATTGAGTTGGGTAAACCTTCTCAATATTTAACGACCACCATGATATTTAAATAAAATTTATTCCTTTGTTATAGGGAAAAATTGGCTTTATGCAAAACTGTAACCATTATAGCTTTCCACCAGCCATGTATGCATGTAGTGATAGCATTATTCTGTTCATTACTCTCTTATGTTACATTGCCATCATATTCCATGTGCTGACCCGTTTCGGGCTGCAACGTTCATGTTGCAGACTTTTCAGACGACGAGTAAGGTGCCTTAGGTCGTGATCTTTCACTCAGTGATGCCGTTGGAGTTGATGGACTCACTTTATCTTTCAAGCCTTCCGCTGTTATCGTATTTAGATGGCCTTAAGCCATATTTATTGTAATAAGTTCTCTTTTGAGACATTCGATGTAATAAGTGTGTGATTGCTACTCTGTTATAAATCCTTCAAGTACTGTGCGTGTCAGCATTACCGATCAGGGGATGACACTGATGCACAGAGATCAGATTATTTGAGGTCTGGTCGCTACAGGGAGCCAGCCCAATCGCCATTGCGGGAGCCCCGTCTTACATGACCTTTACCATAAACGATATTGAACACACGGCTGACCACATAGCATTGCCCTAAATTTTCTTCATGCTTAAGTAAGCTTCCATGCTTGCTAGTAGATAAAAGAGAGAAAGATTACACAATTTTCATATTTTCCGTTAATATGTATTAGGATTATTTAATATAATTATATTCTATCCATCTTCAAGTTAAATCGCGTGTGCCAGTGTTAGCTCAAGATCAGCCCGTTTTTCGATCAAGTTATATAAAGCAACCATATTCAACTAATTTTTTTCAAGTCGATCACGAGTCGAATCCAAATAAGAATCGATCTGGAGCGACCGACGAGCCTCGAGCTTTTTTTTACAGCCCTAAATGCACGTGAGGGTCACACATGAGCACCTTTATTATATCTTCCTAGGCATTTCATTCATAGGGCCGGCTTGTAGGTTAGTTTCTCATCAAATTGCCGACCAATCTAGTTTTTTTCCTCCTTTCCCAGAATTTGGCACATGTAAAACGGAGAAGTACAATAACCCGGAGAAACGAGTTAATTCCGGATGTGGTTCGAAGACCAAACGGGAGCGCAACACGGAGAAGCTCTTTAAGATTCGCGCCAGCACGATAAGCGCCCGCCCACCCGCCCAAAATCCCCTGTTCTGTTCCGACGCCGGTGGCCCAGCTCGTCTCCGAGGCGATTTCGCGCAGCGGGACGCCGCGATTCCGATCACCGCCGACGCCGCCGCGCTCGCCGGAGAGCCATGTCTCGGTCCATGAGCCTCAACATGAGGTCGGCCTCGCGCCGCGACCTGCCGCCTCCCCAGAAGGTGAGGGATCCCCCCGCCCCGCCTCCCCGTTCCCCGCCCCCCTCTGCTTCCGCCCGCACTCGCGCGCGCCCGCGTCTGTGTGTGCGTGCGCGCATTGGGACGAGAGCGTGCGGGCGTGTTGGGCGATTCGCGGGTCGGATCTCGGTTTGCGGCGCCGCAACTGCGCCGTGGAGGAGTTGCCTCCCGTTGTATAATTTTTGTTCAAATTAGGGTTCAAGCAGCGAATCCGTGTTCAGTTTCTCGGTTACACGAGATGTTGAAATTAGTTCGGTGGAATCGCTTGGCTGTATAGGGCCGGCTTGTAGGTAGTTTATCATCAATTTTCGTAATCATGCGTTGTGTTTTTCAGACAATTGAAAGGTTTGAGAAGATGGTGGAAGGGGGAAGTTACTACGAGGCCCAACAAATGTACAAGTCTACCAGTGCAAGGTATCCAATTTAACGGAAGCAGCGGTAGCTGGCTCCCTTCAGGCCTTCAGCCTTTCACTATTTAAAGTTTCAACCATATTGCACATTCTTGTACTTGCATATTATTATTAACATATTTCAACAGAAACCAGCCATTACCTTTTCACGTTAATTTAATTAGATCAACTATATGAGTTCAGTGTGAGACATCATTGGATTAACTATACTCGTTCAGTGTGAGACATCATTGTTGTGCTTAGTTTGTGTGTAACTATGGCAAACTGGCAACAGATGCAACATCTTAAAATAAGCTCATGCCAGGACGTACTTGAAGAAAATCAAAGTAAATCAATGACCAGGATCTTTGCATGTGGATATAATCCTAATATGAATACCAGAGTTATGTTCGAGATGACAATGGCCATTGTTATTCACACAGAATGTGCATGTATGTTTTAGGCTGAGTGCAAAATGAGTATTCCACAGAGTAATCACATAACTGTAGCTTCAGGATAAACAAAATTAGTTTCGTGCTTGTGTCTGTTGATCAAGGACCGAACATCAGGTCGCTGTTTTGACTTATTTTTTGGTCATTACATGCAGATACATTACTTGTCAAAAGTATTCGGAAGGCTTGGACATCCTTCAGTCAGGAGCTACAATCCAGTTGAAGCATGGACAGGTTAACTCTTTGCCTTATTGGCTTCTGCCGAGTTAAAAGTTGTTGTCCAAAGATGTTTATTAATTCATCTTTTCCTGTATGATATTACCCAACTGCACACATTCCCTTTTCGAATCCAGAGGCTATACAACGAGCAAAAAAAACCTGAAAGCTGTCTTGGTTATTTTAAGGCATGGATTTTCTCCCTCCATAGCATTTCTCTGTAGTAATAGGGTAGAGCCATGAGGAACCAATCAATAGTGCCCCCCCCCCCCCCCCCCCCCCCCCCCCCCGCCCTTTTTCTTTTTTGCTGCTGGATGTACGTGTGTGCATGTGTGTGTGCTGGGGGGGGGTGCTAGGTTAATATTCTAGTATGTTGTACTTGTAGTCTATAAAATATTTAAATTGACTAATGTACTACTAAATATTTCTTTTCTTTCTTATTGGTCAAAGAGCTCGACTTTACTTTAGTGGTTACCAATTTCAGATAACTTGCGGTGCTGAACTCGCTGTGCTGTTCGTGGACACTCTTGTCAAAGGGCAATTTCCTTATAATGAAGAAACTTTTGGTAAGTTTATTGTTTTACATTTGATTTTTGGGACATATTTGCAGTGCATTTTTTGTAATCCTCCTATCGTGTCAATAGTGTCACTAGTTTGCATTCAGAAAATAATATTTCTTCCTTTTTGTGTCTACTAAATCAGCCGAGTGAAGCATTCTCTCTCTTTTTCTTTTGTATTTTTTAAATGCTGTCATGTTGTAAACTTGGGCATTAGATGTCACTTCAGTGATGTTAACTCTATTGCATCAACTACAGATCGTGTCAGAAAGATATACGAGGCGTTCCCCAGGATAAATATGCCACATTTCCTTGGAGATGATTATGACGATGATGGGCAGAAATTATCCGAAGCTATTTCTGCTGCAAGAGTGCGTTCTGAAGGTTGTTCATCATTTCTAAGAGGAGCTCTCAGGTAAGGTATATTGATTTCAATAAATCCAAGTAAATCACAAGTGCTGTCCTTCCAAGCATCAAACTTCATCCAAACCAGTAGTGTTAATCAGTGGAAATATATCCAGTAGTCTAATGCATCAAATTGTTGAACAGTACTGATAACTTGACCTGCAGTTATGAATTCTGGTTTTGAGCATTAGTGACTAATGGGCATGATAGGAACATGCATCGTTCTGAACATCTGGTTCCTCTTGATTTCCTCTCAGCGCGTCCAAAACTCTGCATGCCGATTGCCATGAGACATATTTATTTTGTTTACTATGTTACCAGGGGAGGTGTTTTTCTTCTCCCTTTTCTGGCTGTTATGCACTAATAATGTATCATCCTGCTATTAAGGTGGTCTGCTGAGTTTGGGACATCAAGAAACGGATCTCCTGATCTGCATGTTATGTTGGGTGAATACATTTATTCGGAATCACCAGAAACGGTACTGTCCATGATTCTGTGTCTTACTGTGAATATCTTCTGCTCTTTACATTCCTGAATCGCAAAATTTGAGTAATTTGCATGTCAACCAAGTCATGCCTAGGAAAGATCGTATTAATCCTCTTCACTAGGCCATTTATTTGCTCTTAGATGATGTATGTTCCTCTAGTCCTAGATGGTGCATGCATGCAGTAAATTGATATCTAGAAAGCAAGTGAAAGAGCATTGTAGAGCTACGATTTTTATTTGTCATCGATGCTGTTAATATTTTTACTACTTCGGTAATTATGCTTACAGTTTAACCTGGAGTGACCTTGACTGCAGGACATGACTAAAGTATCAAGTCATTTTGTGCGCGGTAACGATCCTAAAAAATTTGCTTCTATGCTGGTAAACTTTATGGGCAAGGTAATTATTGTTCTAAGCAGTAGGTATTACAAATGATGCTTGGTAATTACTGAATTCTGTTTGAATTATATATATTTGTTTCTTTGAGAGAGAGCAAAAGTTTACCCTACCAAAATATTTCCAACGTCTTTCACATACATAGTGATTTTATTACTTCTTATGTACAATAAGGTAGAAGGGGAGCCTTGGCGCAGTGGTAAAGCTGCTGCCTTGTGACCATGAGGTCATGGGTTCAAGTCCTGGAAACAGCCTCTTACAGGAATGTAGGGAAAGGCTGCGTACTATAGACCCAAAGTGGTCGGACCCTTCCCTGGACCCTGCGCAAGCGGGAGCTACATGCACCAGGTTGCCCTTTTTTTTTTTATGTACAATAAGGTCACTTTCAAGCTATCGCCTGAGTTTTTTATCCACGTCATTCTCCAAAACCGTTTAACTTGAATCCTCTTTTTCCAATACCATGAATATATCCCCTGGTTTGTTTTACATGTTTTTTTGACTGTTGCAGCATCTATGTGAAATAGTTCATTTCATTGTCGTTCACATGGATGCCATGTGTGTGGGGGCCCATCTATCGGTCTCCAAGGTCACCCACCCTCTGTTTAGATTGCTAAGGAGAAACACAAGTGAATCTGTCAGAGAGACATTGTAACTGCACAACATTTTTAGGGCCAGTTCTGTTGCTGGCTTCTAGAATAAGCTGGAATAAGCTGCCCCCTAACCAGCTTATTCTAGAAGCCCAACCAAATTTATTTTTTTAGAAACCTATTAATTAAGACTTGATTAGTAGGCTTCTAAAAATATATTTTTGGTTGGCCTTCTAGAATAAGCTGGGTAGGGGGCAGCTTATTCTAGAAGCCCAAAAAAGGCCACCAAAAGAACTAGCCCTTAATGTTTACCTGCTTGCTGGTGTCCATCTAAGCGTGAAACGGAGGTCAAAGCAACCGAACCAACAAATGGGGTTTACATGACATAGAAAGATATAGGATCCAAATTAAACAGTTTTGGAGAATCGGTTTGAAAATCAGACTGAGGATTGAAAAACTGATGGTTTCCTAAATGCTGCTTAGTATAATTAGCAATTGCTCGATATGATTAGTAAATCCATGTTGTCCACAACAATTTGCTCTGTACAATGGGTTTACTAATGTATGGGTTGTAGGCCATTCTTCGTCAAAATATGAAAATATGGAAACAGAACACAAGCACAAGCTTGTTAAATCACTCAGTCTTATACCCCAATCTGTTTGTGGGTTGGATCTGTGTTCATTATTCATGCCCAACTTTTGTTAGGTGTTAAATGGATTCATATATGCTGTTGACATTTTGTAATATAGAATCATATTGATCTTTTTTCTTCCTTTCTGTACAGTGCTACCCTGGTGAAGATGATACTGCAATTGCACGCAGTGTCCTAATGTAAGATTTCATTCCTTTCTTTCTTGTTTGCTCTGGTAATGTTATGTGCTAGGGACTAATGTAGGGTAGAATAGGTGGGTTTGGTTGGGATAGAGGAGAAGCAATTGGTAGATGGAACAAGAGGAAGGGTGAAACAATTGAGATAGCGGTTGGTAGATGGAGATGTGTGAGAGAGGTTTGGTTTAATGTTTGCTTATAATTGAAAAAAGGGATGCAGCAGCCCATTATATAGATGGGTCTCGCCCAAGCAATTTGTAACGTCCCTTCCAAAAAAAATGTCAATGAATCTATAGTTCAATACAAATACCAAGCTAGTAATATCTTCAGTTTGCCTACAAGACAATCTTTCTCTTTATTTGGAACCATGACCCATAGTCATGACATGAGAGATCATCCCTTGTAAGTTGTATGAGAGGAAAGTCTGATACCATTGAAAAGGGCCGCACTTCGTACTGTAGAAACCGATGTGAAGGAATTGTGTAATGTTTGTTTCATTTACAGCGATAGATACACATCAGTTAGCAGTGTGCTAGGATGCGTGCAATATGATATACTGCCTCAACACAATATCCTCCATGTGATCACACTGAAATGCATACAGAAGAACACTTTAACACTGTAAAGTAAATATCGTCTCATTGTTGGGATAGAATTTTACTGGGATTTTGGGGATGGAGATGCCGGGTTTTCTAATATGTTGTTCTTTCTTAAAGGTATCTATCACTAGGGAATCTCAGAGACGCAAATTTACTTATGGATGGGATGAAGGAGCAGCTAAAATCTGCTGACTTGGAACTTCCAAAAACAGATTTAATTGAGTTTATCAAGTATCTTCTTCAAACGTGAGTCTCTCATATTTTTGGCTTGCATTGTATTTCGGGTGTCCTTTCCATGTCTGCTCTGGCCCAGAATACGATTAATCCGGCATGGGCTACATGAGCTCCAAGTAGTTTACCGGACAAATTGATAAGTCTGGCATTCCCAGCCCACCAAGCAAAGCCGGTGGTTTCTTGGTCACGACCAGCTAAAACGAAAGTTCCATTAAAGAGCGTTTCCACGTGGTAGAACCTCCTCAGGGAATATAAGATTTTCATGAGGCTGATCCTGAGCTGCCATCCACGCACGAATACCCTCGTTTAAAAGAATATTTTTGGTGTAGAAAGTCTGTTCCCATACACCACATGCAAATTTTGTGAAATAATGCTGCAGTTTGCATGATAGTTCTCAGACGTCAGTTACACATGTTTTTATAGTTCTATCGCTAGAAAGATAAAATTACTGCCTGTAGGTGTTACGAATGCTCCTGCCTTACCAATATATTCAAATGCCCATGTCAGAAATGACTGATATCATATTTTGACAGTTTCTCATGTACTTGATTTGTAACCATATGTAAATGAAGATCAACTTTCTTTTCTTATCTTATACATGAAATAACAAACTATTTTGTCATTCTTTTCTTTTGTTATGGCCTTATGGGCATTACTAACTAGATGTTGTTTACAGGCTTGAAAGAGATGCTTACCCTCTTTTTAGGACATTTCGACAAAAGTACAGGACAAGTACAGATCGAGACAGTGTATTTGAGGAGGTATGGCCCACTATTGAAATTTTGTAGCTCTATAACAGGAGTCCTATTTATCAAAAAATTATATATATTGTTATGAAACAATGTGAATCCGTGAAAGATGTTTAGATAATTTGGAAATCGCTGTGAGACATGTTCAACATAACATATCTCCACAAACTTTTGGCCTTGTTTACCAGCTTTCCATCTGGAAATCCATGAATTTCTCACAAAGGACCACTTGTTAATAAAAAAGGGCGGGAAACCCGATGTTGTGTTGTTGCTTAATGTTGGAGACCACCTGTTCTTACAAAAATAAAGAATGCAAACATAAATAGACCTCATGATGTTACACTTCCTCATCATTTTATGGTGTACGCTTTGCAGTTATTGGATGAAATAGCTGCAAAATTTTATGGTGTACGGCAACAGAATCCTCTGGAGGGACTTTTTGGTGAAATGTTCAAGGTAAACACTTTCTTTTATGGACTTCATGGTGGTCGCTATATTGAATTGCTTCCTTTTAAAGTCTGCCAAGTTAGCTGGGTTTTGCTCTAACCAGTTCCATGTGCTATTTTATTTATATTGATATATAGATAAACTTCCTCATCACTGCTCATATTCTATATTTGTGCAGGTGTAATTGACGAGAAACGAACTTGATCATCATGTCCTTGCCTTCAATGCAATGATTGGTTTTCAGCTAAAAAAAGGCATCCATTGACCAAAATAATACATTTGTGGGAGATCAACAGTGGGTCACCCAGGAAAAACGTACAGGAAGTGCTTTGTTGGAGCTTCATCAGTCATAGTCAACGGAGTTAGTACATTTGACATCAAACTACATGAAGATGCGCCACTGATCTGTTGTAAAATCGTTCTATTGGTTTTGATGTTTTTCTTTTCTTCTCCTAAAGGTTTTGATGCTTTCCAGCAGTGTAACAGATATTGTAAGATGATATGGCATTTTGTTATCTTTTTTTCCTCATTCTGTGCTAAATTTGTTTTGATGGTTTAAGCAAAGATATCAGGTGGTATAATTCCACTTTTCGAAAACCATGGCAGTCTTGCATTAAACCAGTTTATTTTCTTTCAGTCACTCGGGTTTGTAAACATGAGGTATACTGAAAATGCAAAGGTGAACATGGGTGCGCGTGCACCCATGTGAATAGTAAATTCATAAAAAATACTAGGAAAAATTGAAAAATTCTGAAATTTTGCGGTATGAACCTTAGTCGAGTGTGAAGTTTCATGATGTATTGACACCCATGGTATTCTTAGTGAAGAAAATACAAATACAACCATACTATTAATTAAACAGTGTTTTTAATATAACTTTGATTAGCTTCGATTTTGTCATTTTTGCCATAGATTACCACGGATGTGATTTCTTCATGAAACTTCATATGCGAGTATACAGGTTGACTATGTATATTAAAATTCAGATTTTTTTTTAATTTTTTCTAGCATTTTTCAAATTTAATATTCATAAAAAGTGCGCGCACACCCATGTTCACCAAATCCGCGTCCTGAGGTATACAGGCTTTATTTGTTGACTGCATATTTTAGGAAATTCAGAAAGAAGGAGAACATTGAGAATTTTAAAAATTGAGCATAATGAATGACTACATTAGAGCACCTCCAGTAGATGTAAAAATAACAGATTTTTACATCTCCAAGGCACAAAAATGCCGCTCAAATACATGATGTAGATGCAATTTTTTTACTCCAGATTTGTCCGTGATGTAAAATAGAGCACCAAATGATTCAAAACCTTTGCGCCGAGCGCGTGCCGCTGCCAGACCCCATGAACGCCTCCTCAGGCAACGCCTGCTTCAGTGCGCCTCACAATGGGGAATGGATCCTCTAACATCTTGAAGGGATGTCACGAAGCTACAGTGCAAAACGAAGAAGGGATGTCAGGGTACTGTTCATACAAAATAAAATCTGAAATTAATTTTATTGCACCATAATTTTGTTTGTATGTAATTTTTATAAATGTATACAGTAGATTTGTAATTTGCAAATTAATTCAAATCATTTTAGGCTTAATCATATGGATGTGAAGAAGGGATGTCAGGGTACTGTAGCTTCCCTGACATCCCTTCGTGATGTTAGAGGATCTCGTTCCCTCACAATGGCCACCTCCACGGTGATGTAAATTTTACTTCATCTGTTGGAGTTGGAGAATTTTTGGTGATGTAAATTTTACATCATTCATTGGAGTTGAATGTTTCGGTAATGTAAATCTATATTTTGATAATGTAAATTTTAGTCGAATTATAATTTAGTGATGTTTTTTACATCATCTGTTGAATATGCTCTTAGCAATTTTTGCCACCAAGTACATTATAGTCCGTCGATCCAAGAGTAAGGACGTCCCTAGGGTTCCTAGCCGCCGCCGGCCCGCCGCCACTACTGCCGGCCCTCCGCTGCGGCCTGCCCAGCCAGCCGAAGCCTCCGCTGCCCCGCCTCCGGTACAGGAGCACAGCAGCGCCTCCTCCCCTGGAGCAGCCGCTCCCGCCCGGCAACTCCGCCGCCCGGAGCTACGCCGGCGACCAGTCCATAGGCAGGTAGCCACCTCTCCTTCCTCCTTCTTCCCTCATCCCCACCTCCCTCCCTCCCTCCGTCCTTCCTCTTGCATCCTCTACTTGTTCAAATGTTCTCCCTGATTTCTGTATTGGATGAGTACTGGCTTTAGATTGCATATTGTGAGAATATAATGATGACTATTTCTTCATGAGTACTTGCTGCATGGTTTTGACAGAGCATGTTCAAGTTTACATGTGAAAGGATTTTAGTTGATAGGTTTTTTGTTTGAGGTAAAGTTGATAGGTGTTTTTGATAATGCTTGCTGGAGCAAATCTTTACAAATTCTAGTTTGATTTTTTTTCTCTCTGCATTTTAGGCTCTAATTCGCCCTTTTGATTGATGGCAGACAAACGCTGCATTTCCTAGATGAAGCACATATTCAAGATCATCGCGGTGCTGGCGGCGATCTCGGCCGTCTGGGTTGCGCTCCTTGAAACCTCGACAGTTCCTCGCAGTTATACTTGGCTGGCGAGTGCCATTAATTTTTCGCTTGCAAATTTATTGCAGTTAAGACACTGTCTTTCGATTAAGATGGTTGCTTGTGACTTCTGTTGTTGTAGCTTCCCATCTACTTGGTAGTGGCGCTTGGATGCTACGGCCTTTTCATGGTTGGGTATGGGCTGATGTTCTTTCCCACTTGTCCTCGAGAAGCCATACTACTACAGCAGGTAGTGGATGTAGTCCTAGCAGCCTAATTATCTCTCTCTTTTTTTTGTCTATGCAGTCTCATTGCCATGTTGAGAATTAATAATCGCTAGAATATACATCCTAGGTATTTTCAGCTTAATATACACTTGTGCATTATATATTATACATTCTTTTCTTTTGGTTTTCTGCTGGCATAATGAGATTCAAGGTATTATGCAGAAGGCACCATAAGTTTGTTTGTCCCTTATGTGTATGATTATATGGCTTTTCATAATGGCCACTACAAATAAAACCAAGCCACCTGATTTTGAAACTTTAAATTTTCTGTATAATTACATCTTTGCTTTGCTCCCATTTCTAATTATTTGTGCTCGACCTACTATGCAGGATATTGTGGAGGCAAAGGAATTCTTATCCAAAAGGGGTGTTGATGTGGGCTCCGACTGAGGTCAATTCCAGTGTTTAATTTTTTATGACCAGTTTGAAGCTTCCTGGATACCATAGCTAGAAAAAGGTTATGCCATTTCACTATGTTTATATATTGTTACTAACACAGTTTTGGTGAGTGGCGTGTTACACTACATTTGAGGTGGATGGCTTGTCACGATACTACTTGTGTCAGAAAACATTGCGAGAACAACTAATGAATGGTTCGTTAACAAGGCCATCAGTGTTCATGATATGTTTGCTCTGTAACCATCCAGATTTCATCACTGAATGCGTATCAGTTTGTGCTCTGCAGTATCACCTTTGGTGATGCTTTGAATTGCTAGCTCTTTTGATGGTTCAGTTCTAGTATGTCTAAGTTTCTGTGCAGTGCAGATTTCTTTCATTTGGCAACTCTGGAACTTCTCAAATTCAGCAAAGTGTTGTCTCATTGGCACTTTGAAGTTTGAACTCCTCATGATTAACAAAAGATCATTGTACCTTCGCTGATACCATTATTGCTCCATGTTCACAAAACAATTGTAGAATGGACTGTGCAGTGAACCTGTTTCAACTCATAATGCTATTATATACACATGTTCAGTCACATGCCAATTTGACAGCAGCCGGTCGCCTGCTACCTCGAGCTAGCTGCTTCCGGCAAGGGGCTTGTTTGAGGCTGGTCCATCATCTTCTCCGGCACTGGGAACTCGCTCTGCCGTGCGGTTCTCTGTCGCTGCCTCCTCGTCTGTTGAACCTCCCTGGAGCCCCTGCTCGCAGTAGTTCTCAGTGGTCAGTTGTAAAGCTTACACGCGCCTTGGGCCGTAGCATGTGCATATATCAATATATGTTGTGTGTTTCGTATACCTGGCCCTTGGCGTCTGTTGCTTAAACATGCATGCTCCTCTGTTCTGTTCCTGGTTTGGCATGTCAAAAGTTTTAAAAAATTATAGTGGAGTTTGTTGTTGAATTTTTGGGTCCTATTGGCGCCTTCTATGTGAGGTTGAGGTTTACCTAATGCTAGTGATTCTCCAAAAAAAAAAACACTGTTTTTCTTTTCTTTCAGAAGTACCCATTGCTGACATTTTGTGGACAGTTTTGAGAGCATCATCGGACAATCTCGCAGTTAACAAACATGTTAGCAGTTTAAAAGAAAAAGACCTGTTACCAGACTGGAGTCAAAAAACGTCTTACATTATGGGACAGAGGGAGTAACTCGCATGGTAGACATAATAGCTAACTGAACATATAAAACAGTTTCTCATTTAGAGATATTTCGAAGTTTCATGGATGAACAAAACATGCTCCCTGTAGATAATCCAGTTCCTGCTAACTTAGTACTGAAGAGAGTGCTTTCCATACCTTCTATTGTTAACACTGACCTGATCATTATGAACATGTACCAACCAAGTGCCTTGGCTCTTGGTTGCTGTGAGGTGTTCCCGTTCGTTGTGCTGAAATTACCATGGAAGCAGCACAAGTGGGAGCATCATTACCATCGATTGGAAGTGTGCTTTTGATCTCTGTCAGTAGGTGCTAGTTACAGTTTCTTATTCGAGTTGTTCATATCATCATCACCGCATCAAAAATTGACTTTATTTAACTTGTGACCTGTCGTCAAGCCTTTTTAGCTAGCCATCATTCCTTCGCTTCACTCTGACCCCAGGGCAACTAGTCTCAAACTATTCAAAGCCAACCACAAGGATACGGGACCACTACAGTTGCCTGATTTTTTTTCAGTTTTGCTTAACATCATGTACCTATTTTCTCTCTCTGACTGTTCAGTTGATTTTGGGCGAGACCAAAGGCGGCGACAATGTGAGGAGCGGCAACAATGAGCATCGACCTGGCGAGGCCGAGCCAAGACCTCGCCGGAGACGGAGACGACACTGTGAGCAATAGTGAGTTGCAGAATCACGCAAAGGCAAGGAAGCAGGTTGACAATGCATTGAGGTTGTCGGCGTTGCTGAAGATCGAGGGACTTAGAGGGATGGCTGCGAGGAAGCAGGTTGACAATGCATTGAGGTTGTCCCAGTCATCGCTCCCCCCCCCCGCCCCCCCGCGGTTCTTCAGTGCCAGCGATGATCCCCCCAACCCAACCCAAATCGTCAAGCCTCCAACTTGCTCCCCGTCTCCCACTCGTTATCGGCTCAAAGTTTTTTTTTCCGGTCGTAGCAAAACCGGAAGATAGTCACAGTAGGTGATGCTTCCTATTACCCGGGAATTGGGCGTGTCATCCGTCTGCCTTACTTTGTCACTTAATTAAGCGCATTATCAATCACAAGGATCAAAATGACACACAAATGTGTAGCTAGATCGAAAATTGTCTTGCAAAGGTTTGGGTTTTTCTTCAGAATTCAGGGGACAAAACATGTTGCTATACGCAACAACAACTTTATTAGTCCAACTCAAGGCAAAATGTTACGTACAACAATTGTATACACCATATTGCAACACATATAAGCAGCAATTACAACACTAAAAACCATGGAGGCCTCCTTGCTATGCGTCGTGGCCATGACCATTGCACGCGCCTGCCGTTGGCAAAGGAGGCTGCGACGACGGCGCGTCGATCTCCCTGAGCACGGCGACCACATGCAGCATATTGGGCCGCTTCGACGGGAAGTCGTCCACGCACTGCAGCGCCATCTCCAGGAACCTCATCATCTCCGTCTCCTCGTCGCCGGCCGCGGCCGCGACGAGCTCCGGGTCCACGACCTCCTTCCCGGCGCCCTCCCTGACCTTCATCTTCACCCAGCCGACGAGGTTGGTGTCGCCGAAGTCCTCCTTGTCGGTGGGCCGCCGCCCGGTGAGCAGCTCCAGCAGCACCACGCCGAGGGAGTAGACGTCGCCCTTGGCGGTGCACCGGAAGCTCTGGTAGTACTCCGGCGGCACGTACCCGGGGGTCCCGGCGAGGGTGCTGACGCTGAGGTGCGTGTCGAGCGCGCTGATGAGCCTGGCCATGCCGAAGTCGGCGACGCGGGCCTCCATCCTGCCGTCGAGGAGCACGTTGCTGGACTTCATGTCGCGGTGGATGATGTGCGGGATGCAGTTGTGGTGCAGGAAGCACAGCCCCTTGGCCGCCCCGCGCGCCACCGTCTTCCTCTTTTCCCACGTCAGCGCCGGCGCGCCGTCGGCCGGGAGGTGGAGCATGTCCTCCAGGCTGCCGTGGGTCATGTACTCGTACACCAGCAGCCGCTCCTCGCCGATCTTGCAGTAGCCGAGCAGGGGCACCAGGTTCCGGTGCTTGATCTTGCCCAGCGTCTCCATCTCCGCCATGAACTCGCGGTCCCCCTGGTGGCTCAGCGGGATCAGCTTCTTGATGGCGACCGTGGAGCCGTCCTTGAGCGTCGCCTTGAACACCTCGCCGAACCCGCCGGAGCCGATCAGGCTGGCGGCCGAGAAGCCGTTGGTGGCCTCGATCAGCTGCGTGAATGTGATCTTCCGGAGCTGCCGCTGGAAGGTGGCCACGTTGATGCTCAGCGCCTCCTTCTCCGCCTTGCCCAGCTTCCACGTCGTCGCCGTCCGCGTCCCGTCCTGCAGGCTGCTCAGCATCCGCGCCTCCCGCACCTCCCGCCGCCGCACGCGCACCGCCACCGCCCAGATCGACACCGCGCACGCCAGCCCGGCGGTGACCATCACGGCCAGGAGCACGGCGTTCGCCCACGCCGCCCTCGGCAGAGGCCACCTACTGCTACTACTTTCAGCTGCCGCGCCGGAGGAGGCCGCGATGCTCGCCCTGGGGAGCCGGTCGCTGCACGGCACCAGCGGCATGCCGCAGAGGCCAGGGTTGTTGGCGTACTGGCTCGCCGGCAGCGTGCTGAGCTGCCCGCGCTGCGGGATCTCGCCTGCGAGGTCGTTGTCGGAGACGTCGATCTGCACGAGGAAGGAGAGGTTGGAGAAGGAGTCCGGGATGCTGCCCTGCAGCCGGTTGTGCGACACGTCGAACACGCCGAGGTCGTGGAGGCGGCCGAGCGACGCCGGGATCTCGCCGCTGAGGTTGTTCCTCGCCAGGTCGAGCACCTGGAGCAGCACCATGTCGCCCAGCTCCTCCGGGATGGCGCCTACGAGGCTGTTGTACGAGAGGTCCAGGTACTCCAGCGTCTGGTACCGCGTCCACCCGCTCACCGCCGCGCCGGAGTAGAGCCGCGTGAAGTCGCAGCTCCTGAGGGTGGGCACCTGCAGCAGCCGCTCCGGCCGGATGCCCGCGAACTCCAGCAGCCCACCCACGCCCTTGCACGCGTTCCCAGCGTTGCGGACGAACGCCAGCGTGTTGCCGGACAGGATGCCGCTCAGCGGCGTCGCCCCGAGCTGCCGGCCGAGGCGGTGCGGGATCACGCCGGTGAGCCTGTTGCTATTGAGGTCCAGCCACATCAGGCTGCTGCAGTTGCCGAGCTCCTTGGGGATGTCGCCCACGAGGCTATTGTTCGCCAGCTGTAGCACGGCGAGCCGGGACAGCCGGCCGAACTCCGGCCTGATCGTGCCGCTGATCCGGTTGCTCGTCAGCGAAATCCACTCGAGGCCGGTGCAGTTAAAGAGCTCGACGGGGATGTCGCCGCCGATGAAGTTGTTGTTGAGGATGAGCGTGCGGAGGCTCCGGCATTGCCCGAGCTCCGCGGGGATCTGGCCTTCTAGCTGGTTGAGCCACGTCACGAGCTGCTCCAGGGCACGGAGCATGCCGAGCTCCGGCGGGATCGGGCCGCGCAGGTAGTTGATGCTGAAGTCGATCACCCGAAGGCGCGAGCAGTTGGCCAGACCCGGAGGGATCGCGCCGGTGAGGAGGTTGTCCGGCATCCGGAGCTCCTCCAGCGCCGCGCCGCCCCTGCAGAGCTCGGCGGGCAGCGCACCGGCGATCTTGTTGCTGCTGAGGTCGGCGACCCTGAGGCTGTTGCAGGCAGAGATGGTGCTCGGGAGCGATCCCGAGATGAAGTTGTTGCTGAGAAGTAGGATCTCCAACTTCGTGAGGTTCCCGAGCACCGCGGCCGGGATCGAGCCGGAGATGTTGTTGTTGGCCGCGTCGAGCAGCTGGAGCGCGCGGCACGACGACAGGGACTCCGGGATAGAGCCGGAGATGTTGTTGCTCGAGACTCTGAGGATCTGCAGCGACGAGCACGCGGCCAGGCTGCGTGGGATGGCGCCGGTGAGGCGGTTCCCCGAGACGTCGAGCACCTCGAGGCCAGCGACGTCGCCGATCGACTCCGGGATCGCGCCGGCGAGGGCGTTGTAGGATACGTTGAGCGTCTTGAGGCCGGCGCAGCGGGAGAAGGACGGCGGGATCGTGCCGGTGAAACGGTTGGCGGAGAGGTCGAGCAGGACCAGCGTGTCGGGGAACGACGCGCCGGAGACGTCCCCGGACATGTTGTTCCCGGCGACGTCGAACACCTGAATCGTGCTCGGCGGAGACAGTAGGTTAAGAGGGAGAGCGCCGGTGAGGTTGTTCCGCGCGAGGCGGACGTCGGTGAGGTTGGGGTAGTAGTGCGCCAGCTGCATGTCGGCGGGGAGGCTGCCGGCGAGGCCGCCGTCGGAGAGGTCGAGCGTCAGCAGCGCACGGGGGAGCATGGGAATGTCCCCAGCGGCGTCGGCGCGGAGCTGGGCGTTGCCGGAGAGGTTGAGGTGGCGCAGCGTGTCAATGGAAGCGAGCGCTGCAAACGAAGAGCGCCCGGAGAGGCCGCAACCGGCGAGGTTGAGCCCCTCCACCCGCCCCTCGCCGTCGCACGTCACCCCGTACCACCTGCACCACGTGCCATTACCACTACCACCACCGCCGGGCGACCCTTGCTGCTGCCATTGCCAAGACGAGAGCACGCTCCTAGGGTCCTTGTGGACGGACGCCTTGAAGCGGAGGAGCGCCCCCGCGTCGTCGCCGGTTCCCGCGGACACGGTCGTCGTCGTGTACGTCGACGAGAGGAGGAGGAAGACGACGAGGAGGAGCATGCGATCCATCGCCACTGGCATGGCTGGCACGGGGACGCCGATGAGGAATGTCATTGACTCATGGTCTCCCTCACGTTGGATGGTCTGTGCTTAGTAGCACGAAAGGTGTTTGAGGAAAGGAAAGAGAGCGTGCGCCATTGTGGCTTTTGGAGGTAAAAAGCTCGATAAAGATGGCTTTTGTTGTGTGTGTAGGAGTATTAGAAACATCATCGGTCGGTTAACCCACGGTGTGTGTGCGTGTCTTAAGGCTTTTGCTAATATTGTGTTGATGATGATAGGATTCGCTTTACCTCTGGATCAACCATGGGGAATCATGTGTGCACGAGGGAAAAGGAAGGCATGCACGTGAGTAAGTGGAGGGGAATCATGGCACACGAAGTCAGGAACACATTGATCTTATGAATGGAAATTGCACCGAGCTCAGCAGCAGTCCCTACAACCGGTCATCCAACGCTAGCACTCAAATTTCCCCTAAAATACAACATCTTCAATGTAAACTATGTTAGAACCGAGAGTATATCCATGCGCGGAGGGGGGGGGGGGGGGGGGGGGGGTATGGGTAGATTCAAAAAATTTGTGAAAGTTTGAACCAAACCCAAACACAACAGCGGAATAAACTGAGTATGTCAAACACTGAAGACAAATAGCCAGAACTGGACTTAACGAGAGATAAAGAGAGCGAGCTAAACAAATCTCTTGAGGAAATATATTAATCGTTCGAGAATAATAGTTCACAATCTTAATGATCACAATGGTCATATTGTATGCTAGGAGATAAAACAACATGAGAGAGCAACCAATATGAGTTGAGATGCTAGCGAACTAAACAGCGGAAGGATGAAGACAGAAACAGAGATAGCGATTGAGGGAAAAAGAAGAGAAACAGAACAAGGCACAAAGTGAATGTGAACTATTGCGAGATGTTACTCAGAGTATAGCTAAGAGCATCTCCAGCAGGCGCGCAATGCGTGGCGCGTTAAAAAAGCGTTTACGACGCCTCCATAGCCAGTTTTTGCGCGCCGCGGAGCGCCGGCTGCAGTGGCCGCCACAAAAAATTGCGCGCGCGCGTCGCTCCAGCAGACGCGCTAAACTACAGCGCGCGCGCGCCGCTCCAGCAGACGCGCTAAACTACAGCGCGCGCGAGCAGCCGACGCTTGCCATATGTTCAGTTTGGAGACAATATGATGATATTTCAAACATCAAAACAAGACATGGCATAGTTTAAATCACCCAAACAAGTTCACGACATATCATAGTTCAAAATCATGCCCACATCATCATTCAAACAAGTTCAAAATCATCCAACCAAGTTCATGACACAAAAGTTCACACAAACAAATGGCACATCAACAATCATGTCTCATCCTCATCTTCGTCCTCCTCTTCCTCCGATTCTTCATCATCATCTTCGTCCTCCTCTTCGTCCAACTCTTCCTCCCCGTCTTCATTGTGTCGCGTCGCATCATCATGGGGAGCTCGGAAGGTGGCAAGATCTCCAACGACATCATGCGAAGGTATGTGAGGCACACCGGAGGACATGCGTCCACCCATGTCACCCGGAGGTTCTCCCATGCCTCCCATGAGAGACGCAAAACTCATGCCTCCCATGGTAGCTCCGAAGCCACCCATGCCTCACATGCCCCCCCCCCATGGTAGCTCTGAAGCCACCCATCCCTCCCATGCCGCCCATGGTAGCCCTGAAGCCACCCGTGCCACCCATGCCACCAGTCCCGCTCATGCCACCCATGCCACCCATGCCACCAGTCCCGCTCATGCCACCCATGCCGCCCATGCCACCCATGCCTCCCATGGCCATGGCTCTTTTTTGGACCAAGACTTCTTCACGATCAAGATTGACGTACTCCTTTTGCTTCTCACCGAGGGTGGACGTGTCCATGAAGAACGAGTGTTTCTCCCATTCCAACAATCTAGTTCGCTCCTTCATGGCCAATTTCTTCTCCTCCAATGCCACCTTCCTCTCCTCGGCCGCCACCCTCCTCTCCTCGGCTGCCGCATCTTGATTCCTTGCCATCTTCCTCACCTCGTTCACTTCCTTTCTTGCGTTCACAATAGCTTCCATAGCATTTTTTAGCCCGTCATCACCTTTCCTCTTCTTCTTTTCTTTTCCATCTTTCTTGCATACATTTGGTCTTCTTGGCTTGGAGTACGCAACCGAGTTTAGTGTAGGGCTTCTCTTGCCGTCATCACTTGATGCCTCCTCCTCATCATCATCCAAATCAATAGTTCGCTTGCGTTTGTTGCTCTCCTCATCATTGACACCATCACGAGGCTTCCATTTCTCATCATCCTTCAACGCATCATAGCAATGAGGCAAGGTAAATGGTCTCCCTTTCTTGATCTTCCCTTTCTTGGTCTTCTTCTCCTCTCCTTGAAATAAGTTTTGTGCAATAGTGAGCTGTTGGGAAATGTTGCATGGAAAACAAAAAAATTCTACGCACATGCAAGATCTATCAAGGAGATGCATAGAAACGAGAGGGGGAGAGTGTGTCTACGTACCATCGTAGACCATAAGCGGAAGCATTTGAGAGCGCGGTTGATGTAGTCGAACTTTCTTCGTGATCTAACCGATCTAGTACCGAACGTACGGCACCTCCGCGTTCAGCACACGTTCAGACCGGTGACGTTCTTCGCCTTCTTAATCTAGCAAGACAGCGAGGTAGTAGATGAGTTCCGTCAGCATGACGATGTGGTGACGGTGACGGTGAAGTGATCTCCGCAGGGCTTCGCCTAAGCACTACGAAAATATGACCGGGGGTGTAAACGGTGGAGGGGGACGCCGCGACTAACAATTGATCTGGTGTGTGCTAGGCGCCCCCTTCCCACATATATATAGGTGAGACGGGGAGGGCAGGCAGCCTGGCGCACCACATAGGTGGCCGTCCGGCCCTAGGACTCATGCCCTGGCCGCGCCCCCCCTGCGATGTTTGGACAAGGGGGAAGGAAAGAGGGGGGGGGGGGGAGGGAAGGAAGGGGGAGTCCTACTCCACACTTTCCTTTCCCTTCCCCTCTTTCCTTCTCCTCCTAGGCCGGCCTGCTATGGGGGGCGCACCAGCTCCTTGTGGCTGGTGCATTCCCTCTCTTGACCCATAAGGCCCATAAATTTTGCCGGGGGTGCCCGGAACCCCTTCCGGTGACCCGATAAGTACCCGATTACCATCGTCCTATATATCAATCTTTACCTCTCGACCATTTCGAGACTCCTCGTCATGTCTGTGATCTCATCCGGGACTCCGAACAACATTCGGTGACCAAATCACATTACTCATATAACACTATATCGTCAACGAACGTTAAGCGTGCGGACCCTATGGGTTCAAGAACTATGTAGACATGATTGAGACACCTCTCCGGTCAATAACCAATAGCGGAACCTGGATGCCCATATTGGCTCCTACATATTCTACGAAGATCTTTATCGGTCGAACCGTTATGACAACATACGTAATTCCTTTTGTCCATCGGTATGTTACTTGCCCGAGATTCGATCGTCGGTATCTTCATACCTAGTTCAATATCGTTACCGGCAAGTCTCTTTACTCGTTCCGTAATACATCACCCCGTGACTAACTCCTTAGTTGTTTGCTTGCAAGCTTATGATGTGTATTACCGAGAGGGCCCAGAGATACCTCTCCGATACTCGGAGTGAGATATCCTAATCTCGATCTATGCCAACTCAACAAACACCTTCAGAGATATCTGTTGAGCATCTTTATGATCACCCAGTTACGTTGTGACGTTTGATAGCACACAAGGTATTCCTCCGGTATTCGGGAGTTGCATAATCTCATAGTCGAAGGAATATGTATTTGACATGAAGAAAGCTATAGCAATAAAACGGAACGATCGATATGCTAAGCTAATGGGTGGGTCTAGTCCATCACATCATTCTCCTAATGATGTGATGCCGTTATCAAATGACAACACATGTCTATGATTAGGAAACCTTAACCATCTTTGATCAACGAGCTAGTCTAGTAGAGGCTTACTAGGAACACAGTATTTGTTTATGTATTCACACATGTATTTAAGTTTCTGAATTCTAGCATGAATAATAAACCTTTATCATGAATAAGGAAATATAAAATAACAACTTTATTATTGCCTCTAGGGCATATTTCCTTCAGTCTCCCACTTGCACTAGAGTCAATAATCTAGTTCACATCGTCATGGGGTTAACACCCACAGTTCACATCGCCATGTGACCAACACCCAAAGAGTGTACTAGAGTCAATAATCTAGTTCACATCGCCATGTGATTAACACCCAAAGAGTACTAAGGTGTGATCATGTTATGCTTGTGAGAGAAGTTTAGTCAACGTGTCTGTTACATTCAGATCCGTATGTTTGCAAATTTCTATGTCTACAATGCTATGCATGGAGCTACTCTAGCTAATTGCTCCTACTTTCAATACGTATCCAGATTGAGACTCAAAGTCATCTGGATCGGTGTCAAAGCTTGCATCGGCGTAACCCTTTACGATGAATTCTTTATTACCTCCATAACCGAGAAACATTTCCTTGGTCCTCTTTAAGGCACCTAAGGATAATTTTGACCGCTGTCTAGTGATCAACTCCTGGATCACTATTGTATCTCCTTCCCAAACACATGGCAAGGCACACAACAGGTCTAGTACACAGCATATCATACTTTATAGAACCTATGGCCGAGGCATAGGGAATGACTTTCATTCAATGTTGAGGATATCGCTTATCGTTATCGTCTCGGTCAGCTAGGGATTAGAGATTAGTCGGAAATCGGCCGATTAATCGATTTTATCGGTCGACTAATAATCGGACATTTTTTTTGCAAATCTTAGGTTCCCAACACTAAAATATGCTATATTCAACACCAAAAAAATATTGGACAGAAGTGTTACCTTGATTCCTAGCCTTTTAATCCTCGTATAATGGAAAAAAAATAGAACAACATTATATAGTGCGTAACGAGGTCCACAAAACATAAATAAACATAGTTCTTACAAACATAGTGCTATGAATAGGTCTGATTTATCGGTAGATTCCCAATAAATCGCTTGTCAAAGCGATAAATCGGTCCAAAAGATAAACGGTGAAGATAAGGCATAATCTTATCGGTCATCCCCAGATTAGTGATAAATCGAAAGATTAATCGCTGAATCGGAAGATTTTTTGAACAGTGCTTTCATTCTCTTTCTATTTTTGCGGTTGTCGGGTTTTGAGTCTTACTCAACTTCACACCTTACAATACAGGCTAGAACTCCTTATTTGACTGATCCATTCTGAACTCCTTCAAAATCTTGTCAAGGTATGTACTCACTGAAAATCTTATCAAGCGTCTTGATCTATCTCTATAGATCTTGATGCCTAATATGTAGGCAGCTTCACCGAGGTATTTCATTGAAAAATTCTTATTCAAATATCTGTTTATGCTATCCAGAAATTCTATATCATTTCCAATCAACAATATGTCATCCACATATAATATAAAAAATGTTGCAGAGCTCCCACTCACTTTCTTGTAAATACAAGCTTCACCATAAGTCTGTATAAAACCATATGCTTTGATCGCCTCATCAAAGTGTTTATTCCAACTCCGAGATGCTTGCACCAGTCCATAGATGGATCGCTGGAGCTTGCACACTTTGTTAGCACCTTTAGGATCGACAAAACCTTCTGGTTGCATCATATACAACTCTTCTTTAAGAAATCCATTAAGGAATGCAATTTTGATGTCCATTTGCCAAATTTCATAATTATAAAATGCGGCAATTGCTAACATGATTCAGAGTGACTTAAGCATCGCTATGGGTGAGAAGGTCTCATCGCAGTCAATCCCTTGAACTTGTCGAAAACTTTTCGCGACAAGTCGAGCTTTGTAGATGGTGACATTACCATCAACGTCTGTCTTCCTCTTGAAGATTCATTTATTCTTAATGGCTTGCCGATCATCGGGCAAGTCCACCAAAGTCCACAATTTGTTCTCATACATGGATCCTATCTCAGATGTCATGGCCTCAAGCCATTTCGGAATCTGGGCTCATCATAGCTTCTTCATAGTTCGTAGGTTTGCGATGGTCTAATAACATGACTTCCAGGACAGTATTACCGTACCACTGTGGTGCGGAACATGCTCTGTTCGACCTACGAAGTCCAGTAGTAACTTATCTGAAGTTTCATGATCATCATCATTAGCTTCCTCTCTAGTTGGTGTAGGCATCACGGGAATGGATTTCTCCGATGTGCTACTCTCCAAATTGAGAGAAGGTACAATTACACATCAAGTTATACTTTCCTCCCACTCACTTCTTTTGAGAGAAACTCCTTCTCTAGAAAGGTTCCATTCTTGGCAACAAAGATCTTGCCTTCGGATTTGTGGTAGAAGGTGTACCCAATTGTTTCCTTAGAGTATCCTATGAAGATGCACTTCTCTGATTTGGGTTCGAGCTTATCAGGCTGAAGCCTTTTGACATAAGTGTTGCAACTCCAAACTTAAAAAAAATAGCTTAGGTTTCTTGCCAAACCATAGTTCATACGGTGTCGTCTCAACGGATTTAGACGGTGCCCTGTTTAATGTGAATGCGGCAGTCTCTAATGCATAACCCCAAAATGATAAAGGCAAATCGGTAAGAGACATCATAGAACGCACCATATCTAATAAAGTACAGTTATGACGTTCGGACATACCATTACGCTGTGGTGTTCGAGGTGGCGTGAGTTGTGAAACAATTCCACACTGTTTTAAATGAAGGCCAAACTCGTAACTCAAATATTTGCCTCCGCGATCAGATTGTGGAAACTTTATTTTCTTGTTACCATGATTCTCCACTTTACTCCGAAATTCTTTGAACTTTTCAAATGTTTCAGACTTGTGTATCATCAAGTAGATATACCCATATCTACTCAAATCACCTGTGAAGGTTAGAAAATAATGATACCCGCCGCATGCCCCAACACTCATCGGACCGCATACATCGGTATGTATTATTTCCAATAAGTCATTAGCTCGCTCCATTATTTCGGAGAACGGAGTTTTAATCATATTACCCATGAGGCATGGTACGCAAGTATCAAATGATTCATAATCAAGTGATTCCAAAATTCCATCCGCATGGAGTTTCTTCATGCGCTTTACACCAATATGACCTAAACGGCAATGCGACAAGTATGTTGCAATATCATTATCAACTTTGCATCTTTTGGCATAAATTATTATGAATATGTGTATCACTATGATCGAGATTCAATAAACCATTCACATTGGGTGTATGACCATAGAAGGTTTTATTCATGTAAACAAAACAACAATTATTCTCTAACTTAAATGAATAATCATACTAATCCTGAAGGTAGAGGAAGTCTGCAATGGTGATCATATCAATGTTGGAATCATTTCCAACACACAAACCTATCACTTAACTAGTCTTTGTTTATTCTGCAACTCCTGTTTCGAGTTACTAATCTTAGCAACTGAATCGGTATTGAATAACCAGGTGCTACTACGAACACTAGTAAGGTACACATCAATAACATGTATATCAAATATACTTTTGTTCACTTTGCCATCCTTCTTATCCGCCAAGTATTTGGGGTAGTTCCGCTTCCAGTGACCATTTCCTTTCCAGTAGAAGCACTCAGTTTCAGGCTTGGGTATAGCTTTGGGCTTCTTCATGGGAGTGACAACTTGCTTGCCATTCTTCTTGAAGTTCCCTTTCTTTCCCTCGCCCCTTTTCTTGAAAGTAGTGGTCTTGTTAACCATCAACACTTGATGCCCTTTCTTGATTTCTACCTTCGCCGATTTCAACATCGTGAAGAGCTCGGGAATCGTTTTCGTCATCCCTTGCATATTATAGTTCAACACGAAGTTCTAGTAGCTTGGTGATAGTGACTAGAGAACTCTGTCAATCACTATCTTATCTGGAAGATTAACTCCCACTTGATTCAAGCAATTGTAGTACCTAGACATTCTGAGCACATGCTCACTGGCTGAGCTATTCTCCTCCATATTGTGGGCAAAGTCTGAAATACCAATTTTCAGCTCTTGGAACATCTCATATGCTTCGTGGTGTTCAAAACGTTTTTGAAGTCCCGGTTCTAAGCCGTAAAGCATGGAGCACTAACTATCAAGTAGTCATCATATCGAGCTTGCCAAACGTTCATAACGTCTGCATCTGCTCCTGCAACAGGTCTGTCACCTAGCGGTGCATCAAGGACACAATTCTTCTGTGCAGCAATGAGGATAATCCTCAGATAACAGACCCATTCTGCATCATTGCTACTATCATCTTTCAACTTAGTTTTCTCTAGGAACATATCAAAAAATAGGGGAGCTAAATTGCGAGCTATTGATCTACAACATAGATATTTAAAACTATAAGACTAAGTTCATGAAAAATTTAAGTTCAATTAATCAAATTACTAATGAACTCCCACTTAAATTAACATCCCTCAAGTTATCTAAGTGATACATGATCCAAATCAACTAACCCATGTACGATCATCATGTGAGATGGGGTAGTCATCAATGGTGAACATCTCTATGTTGATCATGTTGGGGAACGTTGCAGAAAATTAAATTTTTCCTACGGCTTCACCAAGATCCATCTATGAGTTCATCTAAGCAACGAGTCATGGGAGAGAGCTTGCATCTACATACCACTTGTAGATCGCGTGCGGAAGCTTGCAAGGTGATGATGGAGTCGTACTCGAACGTGATTCAGATCACCGATGCCAAGTGCTGAACGGACAGCACCTCCGTGTTCAACACACGTACGGGACGAGCGACGTCTCCTCCTTCTTGATCCAGCAAGGGGGAAGGAGAGGTTGAGGAAGACAGCTCCACCGGCAGCACGACGGCGTGGTGATGGTGGAGAAGCAGTACTCCGACAGGGCTTCGCCGAGCACACAACGAAGGAGGAGAGGTGTTGGGGAGGGAGAAGGAGGCAACCAAAGGCCAAGGACTCAGGGTATGAAGTCCCTCCTCTCCCCCACTATATATAGGAGGGCCAAGGGGGGGGGTGGCCGGCCCTAGGAGATCCAATCTCCTAGGGGGGCGGCGGCCAAGGGGGGTTTCCCTCCCCCCCAAGGCACCTAGGAGGTGCCTTCCCCTCCTAGGACTCTTGCCCCCTTGAACCCTAGGCGCATGGGCCTATGTGGGGCTGGTGCCCTTGGCCCATGCAGGCCAAGGCGCACCCCCTACAGCCCATGTGGCCCCCCGGGGCAGGTGGCCCCACCCGGTGGGCCCCCGGGACCCCTCCGGTGGTCCCGGTACAATACCGATAACCCCGAAACTTGTCCCGATGCCCGAAACAGGACTTCCCATATATGAATCTTTACCTCCGGACCATTCCGGAACTCCTCGTGACGTCCGGGATCTCATCCGGGACTCCGAACATCATTCGGTAGTCACATACTTGACTTCCTACTAACCCTAGCGTCACCGAACCTTAAGTGTGTAGACCCTACGGGTTCGGGAGACACGCAGACATGACCGAGACGACTCTCGGGCAATAACCAACAGCGGGGTCTGGATATCCATGTTGGCTCCCACATGCTCCTCGATGATTTCATCGGTTGAACCACGATGTCGAGGATTCGATCAAACCCTGTATACAATTCCCTTTGTCAATCGGTACGTTACTTGCCCGAGACTCGATCGTCGGTATCCCAATACCTTGTTCAGTCTCGTTACCCGGCAAGTCACTTTACTCGTACCGTAATGCATGATCCCGTGGCCAACACCTTGGTCACATTGAGCTCATTATGATGATGCATTACCGAGTGGGCCCAGAGATACCTCTCCGTTATACGGAGTGACAAATCCCAGTCTCGATCCGTGTCAACCCAACAGATACTTTCGGAGATACCTGTAATGCACCTTTATAGTCACCCAGTTACGTTGTGACGTTTGATACACCCAAGGCACTCCTACGGTAACCGGGAGTTACACGATCTCATGGTCGAAGGAATAGATACTTGACATTGGCAAAGCTTCTAGCAAACGAACTATACGATCTTTTATGCTATGCTTATGATTGGGTCTTGTCCATCACATCATTCTCCTAATGATGTGATCCCGTTATCAACGACATCCTATGTCCATAGTCAGGAAACCATGACTATCTATTGATCATAACGAGCTAGTCAACTAGAGGCTCACTAGGGACTCATTGGGTCTAAGTGTTCACACGTGTATTACGATTTCCGGATAATACAGTTATAGCATGAACAAAAGACAATTATCATGAACATTGAAATATAATAATCCTTTTATTATTGCCTCTAGGGCATATTTCCAACAGTCTCCCACTTGCACTAGAGTCACCAATCTAGTTACATTGTGATGAATCGAACACCCATAGAGTTCTGGTGTTGATCATGTTTTGCACGCGAGAGAGGTTTAGTCAACGGATCTGCGACATTCAGATCCGTGTGCACTTTGCAAATCTCTATGTCTCCATCTTGAACATTTTCACGGATGGAGTTGAAACGACGCTTGATGTGCCTGGTCTTCTTGTGAAACCTGGGCTCCTTGGCAAGGGCAATAGCTCCAGTGTTGTCACAGAAGAGTTTGATCGGCCCCGACGCATTGGGTATGACTCCTAGGTCGGTGATGAACTCCTTCATCCAAATCGCTTCATGCGCTGCCTCTGAGGCTGCCATGTACTCCGCTTCACATGTAGATCCCGCCACGACGCTCTGCTTGCAGCTGCACCAGCTTACTGCTCCACCATTCAACATATACACGTATCCGGTTTGTGACTTAGAGTCATCCAGATCTGAGTCGAAGCTAGCGTCGACGTAACCCTTTACGACGAGCTCTTCATCTCCTCCATAAACGAGAAACATGTCCTTTGTCCTTTTCAGGTACTTCAGGATATTCTTGACCGCTGTCCAGTGTTCCTTGCCGGGGTTACTTTGGTATCTTGCAACCAAACTTACGGCAAGGTTTACATCGGGTCTGGTACACAGCATGGCATACATAATAGACCCTATGGCTGAAGCATAGGGGATGACACTCATCTCTTCTTTATCTTTTGCCGTGGTCGGTGACTGAGCCAAGCTCAATCTCACACCTTGTAACATAGGCAAGAACCCCTTCTTGGACTGATCCATTTTGAACCTCTTCAAAATCTTATCAAGGTATGTGCTTTGTGAAAGACCTATGAGGCGTCTCGATCTATCTCTATAGATCTTGATGCCTAATATATAAGCAGCTTCTCCAAGGTCCTTCATTGAAAAACACTTGTTCAAGTAGGCCTTAATGCTGTCCAGGAGTTTCGTATCATTTCCCATCAAGAGTATGTCATCTACATATAATAGGAGAAATGCTACAGAGCTCCCACTCACTTTCTTGTAAACGCAGGCTTCTCCATAAGTCTGCGTAAACCCAAACGCTTTGATCATCTCATCAAAGCGAATGTTCCAACTCCGAGATGCTTGCACCAGTCCATAAATGGATCGCTGGAGCTTGCATACTTTGTTAGCGTTCTGAGGAACGACAAAACCTTCCGGCTGCATCATATACAGCTCTTCCTTAAGATGTCCATTAAGGAATGCCGTTTTGACGTCCATCTGCCATATCTCATAATCATAGTATGCGGCAATTGCTAACATGATTCGGACGGACTTAAGCTTCGCCACGGGAGAGAATGTCTCGTCGTAGTCAATCCCTTGAACTTGTCGATAACCCTTAGCGACAAGTCGAGCTTTATAGATGGTAACATTACCATCCGCGTCCGTCTTCTTCTTAAAAATCCATTTATTTTCTATCGCTCGCCGATCATCGGGCAAGTCTGTCAAAGTCCATACTTTGTTTTCATACATGGATCCTATCTCGGATTTCATGGCCTCAAGCCATTTGTTGGAATCCGGGCCCGCCATTGCTTCTTCATAGTTCGAAGGTTCATTGTTGTCCAGCAACATGATTTCCATGACAGGGTTGCCGTACCACTCTGGTGCAGAACGTGTCCTTGTGGACCTTCGAAATTCAGTAGCAACTAGATCTGAAGTACCTTGATCATCATCAACATTTTCCTCTTCAGTTGGTGTGGGCATTACAGGAATGGTTTCCTGCGCTGCACCACTTTCCCGTTCGAGAGGTAGTACTTCATCGAGTTCTACTTTCCTCCCACTTACTTCTTTCGAGAGAAACTCTTTCTCCAGAAAGCATCCGTTCTTGGCAACAAAGATCTTGCCTTCGGATCTTAAGTAGAAGGTATACCCGACAGTTTCCTTAGGGTATCCTATGAATACGCATTTTTCCGACTTGGGTTCGAGCTTTTCAGGTTGAAGTTTCTTGACATAAGCATCGCATCCCCAAACTTTTAGAAACGACAGCTTAGGTTTCTTCCCAAACCATAATTCATACGGTGTCGTCTCAACGGATTTAGACGGTGCCCTATTTAAAGTGAATGTAGCTGTCTCTAGAGCGTATCCCCAAAATGATAGCGGTAAATCGGTAAGAGACATCATAGACCGCACCATATCCAATAGAGTGCGATTACGACGTTCGGACACACCGTTTCGCTGAGGTGTTCCAGGCGGCGTGAGTTGTGAAACGATTCCACATTTTCTTAAGTGTGTACCAAATTCGTGACTTAAGTATTCGCCCCCACGATCTGATCGTAGGAACTTTATCTTACGGTCACGTTGATTCTCTACCTCACTCTGAAATTCCTTGAACTTTTCAAAGGTCTCAGACTTGTGTTTCATTAAGTAGACATACCCATATCTACTCAAGTCATCAGTGAGAGTGAGAACATAACGATATCCTCCGCGAGCCTCAACGCTCATTGGACCGCACACATCGGTATGTATGATTTCCAACAAGTTGGTTGCTCGCTCCATTGTTCCGGAGAACGGAGTCTTGGTCATTTTGCCTAAGAGGCAAGGTTCGCATGTGTCAAATGATTCATAATCAAGAGACTCTAAAAGTCCATCAGCATGGAGCTTCTTCATGCGCTTGACACCAATGTGACCAAGGCGGCAGTGCCACAAGTATGTGGGACTATCGTTATCAACTTTACATCTTTTGGCATCCACACTATGAACATGTGTAATATTACGCTCGAGATTCATCAAGAATAAACCATTGACCATCGGAGCATGACCATAAAACATATCTCTCATATAAATCGAACAACCATTATTCTCAGACTTAAATGAGTAGCCATCTCGTATTAAACGAGATCCAGATACAATGTTCATGCTCAAACTTGGCACTAAATAACAATTATTGAGGTTTAAAACTAATCCCGTAGGTAAATGTAGAGGCAGCGTGCCGACGGCGATCACATCGACCCTGGAGCCATTCCCGACGCGCATCGTCACCTCGTCCTTCGCCAGTCTCCGTTTATTCCGCAGCTCCTGCTGTGAGTTACATATGTGAGCAACGGCACCGGTATCAAATACCCAGGAGTTACTTCGAGTACTGGTAAGGTACACATCAATTACATGTATATCAAATATACCTTTGGTGTTGCCGGCCTTCTTATCCGCTAAGTATTTGGGGCAGTTCCGCTTCCAGTGCCCCTTCCCCTTGCAATAAAAGCACTCAGTCTCAGGCTTGGGTCCATTCTTTGACTTCTTCCCGGCAACAGGCTTACCGGGCGCGGCAACATCTTTGCCGTCCTTCTTGAAGTTCTTCTTACCCTTGCCCTTCTTGAACTTAGTGGTCTTATTGACCATCAACACTTGATGTTCTTTCTTGATTTCAGCCTCTGCTGACTTCAGCATCGAGAACACTTCAGGAATGGTCTTTACCATCCCCTGCATGTTGTAGTTCATCACAAAGCTCTTGTAGCTTGGTGGGAGCGACTGGAGGATTCTGTCAATGACCGCCTCATCTGGGAGGTTAATGTTCAACTGGGTCATACGTGCGTGCAACCCAGACATCTTCAGGATGTGTTCACTGACAGAACTGTTCTCCTCCATCTTACAACTGTAGAACTTGTCGGAGACATCATATCTCTCGACCCGGGCATGAGCTTGGAAAACTAGTTTCAGCTCTTCGAACATCTCATATGCTCCGTGATGCTCAAAACGCTTTTGGAGCCCCGGTTCTAAGCTGTAAAGCATGCCGCACTGAACGAGGGAGTAATCATCAGCACGAGTTTGCCAAGCGTTCATAACGTCTTGGTTCTCTGGGACGGGAGCGGCACCTAGCGGTCCTTCTAGGACATATTGCTTCCTGGCAGCTATGAGGATGATCCTCAGGTTTCGGACCCAGTCCGTATAGTTGCTGCCATCATCTTTCAGCTTGGTTTTCTCTAGGAACGCGTTGAAGTTCATGTTGACATGAGCGTTGGCCATTGATCTACAATACATATTTGCAAAGGTTTTAGACTAAGTTCATGATAATAAAGTTCTTAATCAAAATTATGAACTCCCACTTAGATTAGACATCCCTCTAGTCATCTAAGTGTTACACGATCCGAGTCGACTAGCCCGTGTCCGATCATCACGTGAGACGGACTAGTCATCGTCGGTGAACATCTTTATGTTGATCGTATCTTCCATACGACTCGTGTTCGACCTTTCGGTCTCCGTGTTCCGAGGCCATGTCTGCACATGCTAGGCTCGTCAAGTTAACCCTAAGTGTTTTCGCTGTGTAAAACTGTCTTACACCCGTTGTATGTGAACGTAAGGATCCATCACACCCGATCATCACGTGGTGCTTAGAAACGACGAACTGTAGCAACGGTGCACAGTTAGGGGAGAACACTTCTTGAAATTTTGTAAGGGATCATCTTATTTACTACCGTCGTCCTAAGTAAACAAGATGCATAAACATAATAAACATCACATGCAATTATATGGTTGTGACATGATATGGCCAATATCATCAAGCTCCATTGATCTCCATCTTCGGGGCTCCATGATCATCTTGTCACCGGCTTGACACCATGATCTCCATCATCATGATCTCCATCATCGTGTCTTCATGAAGTTGTCACGCCAACGACTACTTCTACTTCTATGACTAACGCGTTTAGTAATGAAGTAAAGTAGTTTACATGGCGTTCTTCAATGACACGCAGGTCATACAAAAAAAAATAAAGACAACTCCTATGGCTCCTGCCGGTTGTCATACTCATCGACATGCAAGTCGTGAATCCTATTACAAGAACATGATCTCATACATCACAATTCAACATTCATCACAACTTCTGGCCATATCACATCACATGATCAATCGCTGCAAAAACAAGTTAGACGTTCTCTAGTTGTTGTTGCATCTTTTACGTGGCTGCGATTGGGTTCTAGCAAGAAAGTTTTCTTACCTACGAATCACCACAACGTGATTTTGTCAACTTCTATTTACCCTTCATAAGGGCCTTGTTCATCGATTCCGCTCCAACTAAAGTGGGAGAGACAGACACCCGCCAGCCACCTTATGCAACTAGTGCATGTCAGTCGGTGGAACCGGTCTCACGTAAGCGTACGTGTAAGGTTGGTCCGGGCCGCTTCATCCCACAATACCGTTGAGCAAGAAAAGACTAGTAGAGGCAAGTAAGATGACAAGATCAACGCCCACAACAAATTGTGTTCTACTCGTGCATTAGAGAACTACGCATAGACCTAGCTCATGATTCCACTGTTGGGGAACGTTGCAGAAAATTAAATTTTTCCTACGGCTTCACCAAGATCCATCTATGAGTTCATCTAAGCAACGAGTCATGGGAGAGAGCTTGCATCTACATACCACTTGTAGATCGCGTGCGGAAGCTTGCAAGGTGATGATGGAGTCGTACTCGAACGTGATTCAGATCACCGATGCCAAGTGCTGAACGGACAGCACCTCCGTGTTCAACACACGTACGGGACGAGCGACGTCTCCTCCTTCTTGATCCAGCAAGGGGGAAGGAGAGGTTGAGGAAGACAGCTCCACCGGCAGCACGACGGCGTGGTGATGGTGGAGAAGCAGTACTCCGACAGGGCTTCGCCGAGCACACAACGAAGGAGGAGAGGTGTTGGGGAGGGAGAAGGAGGCAACCAAAGGCCAAGGACTCAGGGTATGAAGTCCCTCCTCTCCCCCACTATATATAGGAGGGCCAAGGGGGGGGGGTGGCCGGCCCTAGGAGATCCAATCTCCTAGGGGGGCGGCGGCCAAGGGGGGTTTCCCTCCCCCCCAAGGCACCTAGGAGGTGCCTTCCCCTCCTAGGACTCTTGCCCCCTTGAACCCTAGGCGCATGGGCCTATGTGGGGCTGGTGCCCTTGGCCCATGCAGGCCAAGGCGCACCCCCTACAGCCCATGTGGCCCCCCGGGGCAGGTGGCCCCACCCGGTGGGCCCCCGGGACCCCTCCGGTGGTCCCGGTACAATACCGATAACCCCGAAACTTGTCCCGATGCCCGAAACAGGACTTCCCATATATGAATCTTTACCTCCGGACCATTCCGGAACTCCTCGTGACGTCCGGGATCTCATCCGGGACTCCGAACATCATTCGGTAGTCACATACTTGACTTCCTACTAACCCTAGCGTCACCGAACCTTAAGTGTGTAGACCCTACGGGTTCGGGAGACACGCAGACATGACCGAGACGACTCTCGGGCAATAACCAACAGCGGGGTCTGGATATCCATGTTGGCTCCCACATGCTCCTCGATGATTTCATCGGTTGAACCACGATGTCGAGGATTCGATCAAACCCTGTATACAATTCCCTTTGTCAATCGGTACGTTACTTGCCCGAGACTCGATCGTCGGTATCCCAATACCTTGTTCAGTCTCGTTACCCGGCAAGTCACTTTACTCGTACCGTAATGCATGATCCCGTGGCCAACACCTTGGTCACATTGAGCTCATTATGATGATGCATTACCGAGTGGGCCCAGAGATACCTCTCCGTTATACGGAGTGACAAATCCCAGTCTCGATCCGTGTCAACCCAACAGATACTTTCGGAGATACCTGTAATGCACCTTTATAGTCACCCAGTTACGTTGTGACGTTTGATACACCCAAGGCACTCCTACGGTAACCGGGAGTTACACGATCTCATGGTCGAAGGAATAGATACTTGACATTGGCAAAGCTTCTAGCAAACGAACTATACGATCTTTTATGCTATGCTTATGATTGGGTCTTGTCCATCACATCATTCTCCTAATGATGTGATCCCGTTATCAACGACATCCTATGTCCATAGTCAGGAAACCATGACTATCTATTGATCATAACGAGCTAGTCAACTAGAGGCTCACTAGGGACTCATTGGGTCTAAGTGTTCACACGTGTATTACGATTTCCGGATAATACAGTTATAGCATGAACAAAAGACAATTATCATGAACATTGAAATATAATAATCCTTTTATTATTGCCTCTAGGGCATATTTCCAACAGATCATATCTACTATATGACTCACGTTCGAACTTTCGGTCTCCAGTGTTTCGAGACCATGTCTGTACATGCCAGGCTCGTCAAGTTTAACCCAAGTATTCTGCATGTGCAAAACTGTCTTACACCCGTTGTATGTGAATGTAGAGTCTATCATACCCGATCATCACGTGGTGCTTCGAAACGACAAACTTTGGCAACGATGCATACTCGGGGAGAACACTTTTATCTTGAAATTTAGTGAAGGGATCATCTTATAATGCTACCCCTGTACTAAGCAAAATAAGATGCATAAAGGATAAGCATCACATGCAATCAAAATATGTGACATGATATGGCCATCATCATCTTGTGCTTTTAATCTCCATCTCCAAAGCATCGTCATGACCTCCATCGTCACCGACTTGACACCTTGATCTCCATCGTAGCGTCGTTGCATCGAGGTTGACACGCCAACTATTGCTAATGCATAGTGATAAAGCAAAGGAATTACATGGTGCTTGCATTTCATAAAATAAAGAGACAACTCTAAGGCTCCTGCCGGTTGTCGAATTTACAAAACATGATCATCTCATACATCAACATATATCACATCATATCTTGACCATATCACATCACAACATGCCCTGCAAAGACAAGTTAGACGTCCTCTACTTTGTTGTTGCAAGTTTTACGTGCCTGCTATGAGTTTCTAGCAAGAACTGTTCTTACCTATGGCAAAAACCACAATAGTGATTTATCAAGTTTGCTGTTTTAACCTTCTTCAAGGATCGGCCGTAGTCAAATTCGATTCAACTAAAGTAGGAGAAACAGACACCCGCCAGCCACCTTTATGCAAAACTAGTTGCATGTCTGTCGATGGAACCGGTCTCATGTGCGTGGACATGTAAGGTTGGTCCGGGCCGCTTCATCCAACAATACCGCCGAATCAAAGGAAGACGTTGGTGGTAAGAAGTATGACTATCACCGCCCACAACTCTTTGTGTTCTACTCGTGCATATCATCTACGCATAGACCTGGCTCGGATGCCACTATTGGGAAATGTTGCATGGAAAACAAAACAATTTCTAAGCACATGCAAGATCTATCAAGAAGATGCATAGCAACGAGAGGGGGAGAGTGTGTCTACGTACCCTCGTAGACCGTAAGCGGAAGCATTTGACAACGTGGTTGACGTAGTTGAACTTTCTTCACGATCCAACCGATCTAGTACCGAACGTACGAGACCTTCGCGTTCAGCACACGTTCAGATCAGTGACGTCCTTCGCCTTCTTGATCCAGCAAGACCGCGAGGTAGTAGATGAGTTCCGTCAGCACGACGGTGTGGTGACGGTGACGGTGAAGTAATCTCCGCAGGGCTTCGCCTAAGAACTACGAAAATATGACCGGGGGTGTAAACGGTGGAGGGGGGAGGGGGCGTCGCACACGACTAACAATTGATCTGATGTGTGCTAGGCGCCCCCTTACCACACATATATAGGTGGGAGTGGGAGCGGAGGCAGCCTGGCGCACCACATAGGTGACCGGCCGGCCCTCGGGCTCCTGTCCTGGCCGCGCCACCTGCCATGTTTGGACAAGGGGGAAGGAAAGAGGGGCGGGGGGGGGGGGGGGGGGGGAGAGGGAGGGAAGGGGGAATCCTACTCCACACTTTCCTTTCCCTTCCCCTCTTTCCTTCTCCTCCTAGGCTAGCCTGCTATGGGGGGCGCACCAGCCCCTTGTGGATGGTGCATTCTGTTGGGGAACGTAATAATTTCAAAAAATTTCCTACGCACACGCAAGATCATGGTGATGCATAGCAACGAGAGGGGAGAGTGTTGTCCATGTACCCTCGTAGACCGAAAGCGGAATCGTTATGACAATGCGCTTGATGTATTCGTACGTCTTCACGATCCGACCGATCCAAGTACCAAACACACGACACCTATGCATTCAGCACACGTTCAGCTCGGTGACGTCCCACGAACTCACGATCTAGCAGAGCCTCGAGGGAGAGTTCCGTTAGCACGACGGCGTGATGACGATGATGATGATGCTACCGACGCAGGGCTTCGCCTAAGCACCACTACGATATGACCGAGGTGGATTATGGTGGAGGGGGGCACCGCACACGGCTAAAAGATCAACTGATCAACTTGTGTGTCTATGGGGTGCCCCCTTCCCCCGTATATAAAGGAGTGGAGGAGGGGGAGGGGCCGGCCCTCTTAGGCGCGCCCCAAGGGGAGTCCTACTCCCATCGAGAGTAGGACTCCAACCCTTCCAAGAGTAGGAGTAGGAGAGAGGGGGAAGGAAAGGTGGGCGCCGCCCCCTCCTTGTCCAATTCGTACTAGAGGGGGAGGGGGGTGGGGCGCGGCCTGCCCTGGCCTCCACTCCTCTTCTCCACTAAGGCCCAATAGGCCCATTACACTCCCCGGGGGGTTCCGGTAACCCCCCGGTACTCCGGTATTTGTCCGAACTTGCCCGGAACCATTCTGAAGTCCAAACATAGTCATCCAATATATCGATCTTTATGTCTCGACCATTTTGAGACTTCTCGTCATGTCCGTGATCATATCCGGGACTTCGAACTACCTTCGGTACATCAAAACACATGAACTCATATTACTGATCGTCACCAAACGTTAAGCGTGCGGACCCTACGGGTTCGAGAACTATGTAGACATGACCGAGACTCGTTTCCGGTCAATAACCAATAGCGGAACCTGGATGCTCATATTGGCTCCTACATATTCTACGAAAATCTTTATCAGTCAAACCGCATAACAACATACGTTGTTCCCTTTGTCATCGGTATGTTACTTGCCCGAGATTCGATCGTCGGTATCTCAATACCTAGTTCAATCTCGTTACCGACAAGTGTCTTTACTCATTCCGTAATACATCATCCCGCAACTAACTCATTAGTTGCATTGCTTGCAAGGCTTATATTGATGTGCATTACCGAGAGGGCCCAGAGATACGTCTCCGACAATCGGAGTGACAAATCCTAATCTCCATATATGCCAACTCAACAAGTACCATCGGAGACACCTGTAGAGCACCTTTATAATCACCCAGTTACGTTGTGACGTTTGGTAGCACACAAAGTGTTCCTCCGGTATTTGGGAGTTGCATAATCTCATAGTCATAGGAACATGTATAAGTCATGAAGAAAGCAATAGCAATATACTAAATGATCGAATGCTAAGCTAACGGAATGGGTCAAGTCAATCACATCATTCTCTAATGATGTGATCCCGTTAATCAAATGACAACTCATGTCTATGGCAAGGAAACTTAACCATCTTTGATTCAACGAGCTAGTCAAGTAGAGGCATACTAGTGACACTCTGTTTGTCTATGTATTCACACATGTACGAAGTTTCCGGTTAATACAATTCTAACATGAATACTAAACATTTATCATGATGAAAGGAAATATAAATAACAACTTTATTATTGCCTCTATGGCATATTTCCTTCAGCCTCCCACTTGCACTAGAGTCAATAATCTAGATTACACAGTAATGATTCTAACACCCATGGAGTCTTGGTGCTGATTATGTTTTGCTCGTGAGAGAGGCTTAGTCAACGGGTCTACAACATTCAGATCCGTATGATTCTTGCAAATCTCTTTGTCTCCCTCCTTGACTTGATCGCGGATGGAATTGAAGCGTCTCTTGATGTGCTTGGTTCTCTTGTGAAATCTGGATTCCTTTGCCAAGGAAATTGCACTAGTATTGTCACAAAAGATTTTCATTGGACCCGATGCACTAGATATGACAGCTAGATCGGATATGTACTCCTTCATCCAGACTCCTTCATTTGCTGCTTCCGAAGCAGCTATGTACTTCGCTTCACATGTAGATCCCGCCACGACGCTTTGCTTAGAACTGCACCAACTGACAGCTCCACCGTTCAATATAAATATGTATCCGGTTTGTGACTTAGAGTCATCCGGATCAGTGTCAAAGCTTGCATCGACGTAACCATTTACGACGAGCTCTTTGTCACCTCCATAAACGAGAAACATATCCTTAGTCCTTTTCAGGTATTTCAGGATGTTCTTGACCGCTTACCAGTGATTCACTCCTGGATTACTTTGGTGCCTCCCTGCTAAGCTAATAGCAAGGCACACATCAGGTCTGGTACACAACATTGCATACATGATAGAACATATGGCTGAAGCATAGGGAACATCTTTCATTTTCTCTCTATCTTCTGCAGTGGTCGGGCATTGAGTCTGACTCAACTTCACACCTTGTAACACAGGCAAGAACCCTTTCTTTGCTTGATCCATTTTGAACTTCTTCAAAACTTTATCAAGGTATGGTATGTGCTTTGTGAAAGTCCAATTAAGCGTCTTGATCTATCTCTATAGATCTTGATGCCCAATATATAAGCAGCTTCACTGAGATCTTTCATTGAAAAACTCTTGTTCAAGTATCCTTTTATGCTATCCAGAAATTCTATATCATTTCCAATCAATAATATGTCATCCACATATAATATTAGAAATGCTACAGAGCTCCCACTCACTTTCTTGTAAATACATGCTTCTCCAAAAGTCTGTATAAAACCATATGCTTTCATCACATTATCAAAATGTTTATTCCAACTCCGAGATGCTTGCACCAGTCCATAGATGGATCGCTGGAGCTTGCACACTTTGTTAGCATCCTTTGGATCGATAAAACCTTCAGGTTGCATCATATACAACTCTTCTTCCAGAAATCCATTCAGGAATGTAGTCTTTACATCCATTTGCCAAATTTCATAATCATAAAATGCGGCAATTGCTAACATGATTCGGACGGACTTAAGCATCTCTACGTGTGAGAAGGTCTCATCGTAGTCAACTCCTTGAACTTGTCGAAAACCTTTTGCAACAAGTCGAGCTTTGTAGACAGTAACATTACCGTCAGTGTCAGTCTTCTTCTTGAAGATCCATTTATTCTCGATGGCTTGCCGATTATCGGGCAAGTCAACCAAAGTCCACACTTTGTTCTCATACATGGATCCCATCTTAGATTTCATGGCCTCAAGCCATTTTGCGGAATCTGGGCTCATCATCGCTTCCTTATAGTTCGTAGGTTCGTCATGGTCAAGTAACATGACCTCCAGAACAGGATTACGATACCACTCTGGTGCGGATCTTACTCTGGTTGACCTACGAGGTTCGGTAGTAACTTGATATGAAGTTACATGATCATCATCATTAGCTTCCTCACTGATTGGTGTAGGAGTCACAGGAACAGTTTTCTGTGATGAACTACTTTCCAATAAGGGAGCAGGTACAGTTACCTCATCAAGTTCTACTTTCCTCCCACTCACTTCTTTCGAGAGAAACTCCTTCTCTAGAAAGGATCCATTCTTAGCATCGAAAGTCTTGCCTTCAGATTTGTGATAGAAGGTGTACCCAACAGTCTCCTTTGGGTATCCTATGAAGACACATTTCTCCGATTTGGGTTCGAGCTTATCAGGTTGAAGCTTTTCCACATAAGCATCGCAGCCCCAAACTTTAAGAAATGACAACTTTGGTTTCTTGCCAAACCACAGTTCATAAGGCGTCATCTCAACGGATTTAGATGTTGCCCTATTTAACGTGAATGTAGCCATCTCTAAAGCATAACCCCAAAACGATAGCGGTAAATCAGTAAGAGACATCATAGATCGCACCATATCTAGTAAAGTATGATTACGACGTTCGGACACACCATTACGCTGTGGTGTTCCGGGTGGCGTGAGTTGCGAAACTATTCCGCATTGTTTCAAATGAAGGCCAAACTCGTAACTCAAATAATCTCCTCCACGATCAGATCATAGAAACTTTATTTTCTTGTTACGATGATTTTCCACTTCACTCTGAAATTCTTTGAACTTTTCAAATGTTTCAGACTTATGTTTCATCAAGTAGATATACCCATATCTACTCAAATCATCTGTGAAGGTGAGAAAATAATGATACCCGCCGCGAGCCTCAACATTCATCGGACCACATACATCAGTATGTATGATTTCCAACAAATCTGTTGCTCGCTCCATTGTTCCGGAGAACGGCATTTTAGTCATCTTGCCCATGAGGCATGGTTCGCAAGTACCAAGTGATTCATAATCAAGTGATTCCAAAAGTCCATCAGAATGGAGTTTCTTCATGCGCTTTACACCAATATGACCTAGACAGCAGTGCCACAAATAAGTTGCACTATCATTATCAACTCTGCATCTTTTGGCTTCAATATTATGAATATGTGTATCACTACTATCGAGATTCAAAAAGAATAGGCCACTCTTCAAGTGTGCATGACCATAAGAGATATTACTCATATAAATAGAACAACCATTATTCTCTGATTTAAATGAATAACCGTCTCGCATCAAACAAGATCCAGATATAATGTTCATGCTTAACGCTGGCACCAAATAACAATTATTCAGGTCTAAAACTAATCTCGAAGGTAGATGTAGAGGTAGCGTGTCGAACGCGATCACATTGACTTTGGAACCATTTCCCACACGCATCGTCACCTCGTCCTTAGCCAATCTTCGCTTAATCCGTAGTCCTTGTTTCGAGTTGCAAATATTAGCCACAGAACCAGTATCAAATACCCAGGCACTACTGCGAGCATTAGTAAGGTACACATCAATAACATGTATATCAAATATACCTTTGTTCACCTTGCCATCCTTCTTATCCGCCAAATACTTGGGGCAGTTCCCCTTCCAGTGACCAGTCCCTTTGCAGTAGAAGCACTTAGTCTCAGGCTTAGGTCCAGACTTGGGCTTCTTCACTTGAGCAGCAACTTGCTTGCCGTTCTTCTTGAAGTTCCCCTTCTTCCCTTTACCCTTTTTCTTGAAACTGGTGGTCTTGTTAACCATCAACACTTGATGCTCCTTCTTGATTTCTACCTCCACGGCCTTTAGCATCGCGGAGAGCTCGGGAATTGTCTTATCCATCCCTTGCATATTATAGTTCATCACGAAGCTCTTGTAGCTTGGTGGCAGTGATTGAAGAATTCTGTCAATGACACTATCATCCAGAAGATTAACTCCCAATTGAATCAAGTGATTGTTATACCCAGACATTTTGAGTATATGCTCACTAACAGAACTATTCTCCTCCATCTTGGAGGTGTAGAACTTATTGGAGACTTCATATCTCTCAATCCGGGCATTTGCTTGAAATATTAACTTCAACTCCTGGAACATCTCATATGTTCCATGACGTCCAAAACGTCATTGAAGTCCCCGTTCTAAGCCATAAAGCATGGCACACTGAACTATCGAGTAGTCATCAGCTTTGCTCTGCCAGACGTTCATAACATCTGGCGTTGCTCATGCAGCAGGTTTGGCACATAGCGGTGCTTCCATGATGTAACTCTTCTGTGCAGCAATGAGGATAATCCTCAAGTTATGGACCCAGTCCGTGTAATTGCTACCATCATTTTTCAACTTTGCTTTCTCAAGGAACGCATTAAAGTTCAACGGAACAACATCACGAGCCATCTATCTACAACAACATAGACATGCAAAATACTATCAGGTACTAAGTTCATGATAAATTAAAGTTCAATTAATCAAATTACTTAAGAACACCCACTTAGATAGACATCTCTCTAATCATCTAAGTGATCACGTGATCCATATCAACTAAATCGATCATGTCCGATCATCACGTGAGATGGAGTAGTTTTCAATGGTGAACATCACTATGTTGATCATATCTACTATATGATTCATGCTCGACCTTTCGGTAGCAGTGTTCCGAGGCCATATCTGCATATGCTAGGCTCGTCAAGTTTAACCCGAGTATTCTGCGTGTGCAAAACTGGCTTGCACCCGCTGTATGTGAACTTAGAGCTTATCACACTTGATCATCACGTGGTGTCTTGGCACGACGAACTTTTGCAACGGTGCATACTCAGGAGAACACTTATACCTTGAAATTTAGTGAGAGATCATCTTATAATGCTACCGTCGATCTAAGCAAAATAAGATGCATAAAAGATAAACATCAAATGCAACCAATATAAGTGATATGATATGGCCATCATCATCTTGTGCCTTTGATCTCCATCTCCAAAGCACCGTCATGATCACCATCGTCACCGGCACGACACCTTGATCTCCATCATAGCATCGTTGTTGTCTCGCCAACTATTGCTTCTACGGCTATCGCTACCGCTTAGTGATAAAGTAAAGCAATTACATGGCGATTGCATTTCATACAATAAAGCGACAACCATATGGCTCCTGCCAGTTGCCGATAACTCTGTTACAAAACATGATCATCTCATACAATAATATTTAGCATCATGTCTTGACCATATCACATCACAACATGCCCTGCAAAAACAAGTTAGACGTCCTCTACTTTGTTGTTGCAATTTTTACGTGGCTGCTACGAGCTGAGCAAGAATCGTTCTTACCTACGCATCAAAACCACAATGATATTTCGTCAAGTATGTGCTGTTTTAACCTTCAAAAGGACCGGGCGTAGCCACACTCGATTCAACTAAAGTTGGAGAAACTAACACCCGCCAGCCACCTGTGTGCGAAGCACGTCAGTAGAACCAGTCTCGCGTAAGCGTACGTGTAATTCGGTCCGGGCCGCTTCATCCAACAATACCGCGGAATCGAAGTATGACATGCTGGTAAGTGATACATCTCCAACGTATCTACTTTTCCAAACACTTTTGCCCTTGTTTTGGACTCTAACTTGCATGATTTGAATGAAACTAACCTGGACTGACGCTGTTTTCAGCAGAACTGCCATGATGTTGTTTTATGTGTAGAAAAGAAAAGTTCTCGGAATGTCCTGAAAATCCAGGGAGACACTTTTTGAAATTAATAAGAATTTCTGGGCGAAAGAAATACACCAGGGGGCCCAGGGCCTGTCCGCGAGACAGGGGGCGCCCCCCTGTAGGGCGCCCCCCTATCTCGTGGGCCCCCTGAACCTCCACCGACCTCAACTCCAACTCCATATATTCACGTTCGGGGAGAAAAAAATCAGAGAAAGTTTCATCGCGTTTTACGACATGGAGCCGCCGCCAAGCCCTAATCTCTCTCGGGAGGGCTGATCTGGAGTCCGTTCGGGGCTCCGGAGAGGGGGATTCATCGCCGTCGTCATCATCAACCATCCTCCATCACCAATTTCATGATGCTCATCACCGTGCGTGAGTAATTCCATCGTAGGCTTGCTAGACGGTGATGGGTTGGATGAGATTTACCATGTAATCAAGTTAGTTTTGTTAGGGTTTGATCCCTAGTATCCACTATGTTCTGAGATTGATGTTGCTATGACTTTGCTATGCTTAATGCTTGTCACTAGGGCCCGAGTGCCATGATTTCAGATCTGAACCTATTATGTTTTCATGAATATATGTGTGTTCTTGATCCTATCTTGCAAGTCTATAGTCACCTATTATGTGTTATGATCCGACAACCCCGAAGTGACAATAATCGGGATACTTCTCGGTGATGACCGTAGTTTTAGGAGTTCATGTATTCACTATGTGCTAATGCTTTGTTCCGGTTCTCTATTAAAAGGAGGCCTTAATATCCCTTAGTTTCCATTAGGACCCCGCTGCCACGGGAGGGTAGGACAAAAGATGTCATGCAAGTTCTTTTCCATAAGCACGTATGACTATTTACGGAATACATGCCTACATTACATTGATGAATTGGAGCTAGTTCTATATCACCCTATGTTATAGCTATTACATGAGGAATCACATCCGGCATAATTATCCATCACTGATCCATTGCCTACAAGCTTTTCATATATTGTTCTTCGCTTATTTACTTTTCCGTTGCTACTGTTACAACTACTACAAAAACCCAAAAACTATTATCTTTACTTTTGCCACCGTTACCTTTATTATCATACCACTTTTGCTACTAAATACTTTGCTGCAGATACTAAGTTATCCAGGTGTGGTTGAATTGACAACTCAACTGCTAATACTCAAGAATATTCTTTGGCTCCCCTTGTGTCGAATCAATAAATTTGGGTTGAATACTTTACCCTCGAAAGCTGTTGCGATCCCCTACACTTGTGGGTTATCAGTAAGCAGTATGACTTGTATCGCCCACAACTCACTTGTGTTCTACTCGTGCATATAAAATCTACGCATAAACCCAGCTCGGATGCCACTGTTGGGGAACGTAGTAATTTCAAAAAATTTCCTACGCACACGCAAGATCATGGTGATGCATAGCAACGAGAGGGGAGAGTGTTTTCCACGTACCCTCATAGACTGAAAGCGGAAGCGTTATGACAACGCGGTTGATGTAGTCGTACGTCTTCACGATCCAACCGATCCAAGTACAGAACACACGGCACCTCCGAGCTCAGCACACGTTCAGCTCGGTGACGTCCCACGAACTCACAATCCAGCAGAGCTTCGAGGGAGAGTTCCATCAGCACGATGGCGTGATAAATATGATGATGCTCCCGACGCAGGGCTTCGCCTAAGGACCGCTACAATATGACCGAGGTGGATTATGGTGGAGGGGGCACCGCACACGACTAAAAGATCAATTGATCAACTTGTGTGTCTATGTGGTGCCCCCTTCCCCCGTATATAAAGGAGTGGAGGAGGGGGAGGGGCCGGCCCTCCTAGGCGCACCCCAAGGGGAGTCCTACTCCCATCGGGAGTAGGACGCCAACCCTTCCAAGAGTAGGAGTAGGAGAGAGGGAAGGAGGAGAGAGTGGGAAGGAAAGGGGCCGCCGCCCCCCTCCTTGTCCAATTCGGACTAGAGGGGGAGGGGGCGCGCGGCCTGCCCTGGCCACCCCTCCTCTTCTCCACTAAGGCCCAATAGGCCCATTACACTCCCCGGGGGGTTTTGGTAACCCCCCCAGGTACTTCGGTATTTGTCCGAACTTGTCCGGAACCCTTCCGAAGTCCAAACATAGTCATCCAATATATCGATCTTTATCTCTCGACCATTTCGAGACTCCTCGTCATGTTCGTGAGCATATCCTGGACTCCGAACTACCTTCGGTACATCAAAACACATAAACTCATATTACCGATCATCACGAACGTTAAGCGTGTGGACCCTACGGGTTCGAGAACTATGTAGACATGACCAAGACTCGTTTCCAGTCAATAACCAATAGCGGAACCTGGATGCTCATATTGGCTCCTACATATTCTATGAAGATCTTTATCGGTCAAACCGCATAACAACATACGTTGTTCCCTTTGTCATCGGTATGTTACTTTCCCGAGATTCGATCGTCGGTATCTCAATACCTAGTTCAATCTCATTACCCGCAAGTGTCTTTACTTGTTCCATAATACATCATCCCGCAACTAACTCATTAGTTGCATTGCTTGCAAGGCTTATAGTGATGTGCATTACCGAGAGGGCCCAGAGATACCTCTCTGACAATCAGAGTGACAAATCCTAATCTCGATCTATGCCAACTCAACAAGTACCATCGGATACACCTGTAGAGCACCTTTATAATCACCCAGTTATGTTGTGACGTTTGGTAGCACACAAAGTGTTCCTCCGGTATTCGGGAGTTGCATAATCTCATAGTCATAGGAACATGTATAAGTCATGAAGAAAGCAATAGCAATATACTAAACGATCGAATTCTAAGCTAACGGAATGGGTCAAGCCAATCACATCCTTCTCTAATGATGTGATCCTGTTAATCAAATGACAACTCATGTCTATGGCCAGGAAACTTAACCATCTTTGATTCAACGAGCTAGTCAAGTAGAGGCATACTAGTGACACTCTGTTTGTCTACTAGAAGAACGCCCGTGCATTGCAACGGGGCCACATTAACTTTAAGAGTTCAATATTACGACATTGGCGACCTTTTTTACCATCAAATCCTCACACGCACACACTCTCTCCCCTCCCTCTTCCTCCCTCTCTCTCCCTCTCTCTCCCTCTCTCTCCAACACACACACACACATAGCCTATTCTCCCCGCCAATAAGACTTACTCAATTGGCAATAATGTGTGGACTTGTGGTGAGCTTGACTGAACTAATGGATAGTGTGATATATTCCCCAATCATTTAACAATGAAATTTCAGAAATGGGAAGATTATGTAACACCTCAAGTCGTTAGCTACAGTGACCTCCCCCTAATGATGCCATGTCATCAGGCTTGCTAAGCCAAACTGCCACTTGATAAAATCAAAGCCCAATTCAAATTTAAAATAAAGTCAAATAAATTATTTCGTCAAATAGTAAAACTAAAATGTTCACCATATTCTATAAATTCCATTGATCTTTGACATATTGAGCCCAACATTATTTGACCCAAAAATTAAATCTTGTCAAATTAATAAGAGGTCCAACAGTAGTTAAAATAACCAATTAAATATAAACCTAATTTTATGTATTTCCTTTTGGCCCCAAACTTTTTGTGCCACCTAAAAATATTGTGCTCGAATTGTGTGCATAGTTTCACAATTAACAAAATCCATTTAGTTGATATAAGAATAAATAGAAAACGGTGTTAAAAAGGAAAAATGGATTAGAATACATTAAAAACCAAAAGGATGATGAAAAAGGGGATTCCCCCTACCCCCTGGCCTTGCCACCGAACTGGCCTAGTGGTCCAGTCCCCGCACGGTCGTCTTCTCCTGTTCCCCGAGCCCGTCTCTACAGAGCCGGGCTCCCGCCCGACCACCTCGCCGGCATCGAAGGGGAATGGATAAGGGCGATGCCCTGCCTCCCCTGCCCCCATGGTCTCACTCCTCCTCGACACCCCCTCCCAGATCCACTTCTCCTCCTCGCTCGCTCGATCCCGGTGATCTGGATGAAGTCAGATGCCACAGCCACCATGACCGACCCTGTCCAGACGGCCACTGCCCTCCCTGCTGGCTAGGAGCTTGTCGAGGAGCTCCGAATGCCTCCGCTACTTCGTCTGCGCCAACGAGATCAAGTCCAGCACCCCAGATCGACGTCGTTGCTGTCTTCCTCAACCTTCGGCTACCACGACATTGTCGTTCGATCCGCGCCGCCCCGAGCTCCCCTGTCTTCCCCTAGGGTGCCATTGACACTGTCGTGATCTCCTCTTGCCTTTCCCTAGTTTTCCCTCTCGTTTTCTCTCATTAGGTATTTTGCCGTTCCCAGAACCGCCGTCCGCCATGGCCATTGCAGGGGTAGCCACTGAGCTCCTCTAATTGACCCCGTGGCACATGTCCGCTCCTATGCGCGCCCATGCCCGAGCCTTTAGCTCTTCTTCCGCACCCGCGGGGCCACTCCCTCTCTGGCTCTCCATGCCCACGCACGTGCCACACCGCGTCCGTCGCGCCCGCCGTTGCCATCACGCTCGCCACAGCCACCGCACCACTGTGCTACGCGCGACGCACACCCTGGCCGCGTGTCACACTCTCGCTGGCTGCACTCGCCCTGTCTGCTGCCGCCTATCCCTTCGCTCACCCCACTGTCGCGCCCCTTCCTCGCGCCGCCTCCTGTCGCGGCCATCTTCTGCTGGCCGCCCACTCAGCCACGCCGGCCGCATCTCTGCCCTCCACCGTCAGCCGCTCGCCTCGCCTGCTGCATGCTTCTTCCTGCTGCTATGTGTGCTCTACCACTGGTACGCTATTGCGCCATGCCCTCGACACCGCCGTGGACAAACGTGGCAGAGGGATTGTCAATGGAATACGAGGAGGAGGTGGCGGAGAAGGTGTGGAGAGGCAAGAGGTCTAGGGTGGCGTCAGCTGGCTGTGGTGGAGGTGATTATGCGAGAAGGAGCCGGAGCGGAAGGAGAGGTCACAATTGGAAAGAATCGCAAAAAAAATCATAACCCGGAGATCTCATTCCAAAAAATGCTAATATCGATGGAGGGGTGATTTCCTTCAATAGGTGGAAAACATAGGAAATATTGGATGCACTACAAAAACATACACTTCCGTGATGATACGTGTTTGTCACAGTAGGTCGCGTTTTTTGTCATGCATGTACATCCATGACAAATTTATGACAGAATCAAGAGTCATACCTGTGCTATCGTAGAAGTGTTCCATGACATTACCAAAATTATCATCATGGAAGTGTCCACTTCCATGACGATAAATCGCGCGTCACATAAGTGCTTTCGTCAAGGGTGACCGACACGTGGCATCCACCGTAACGGAACACCGTTAAGCTATCGGGTCAGGTTTTAGATCCGATAACCCGTTAACAGCCCCGACCAATGGGGATTTTCCACATGTAAAATCATCATTGGCTGAAGGGGACACATGTCAGGTCCGCGTTGGCACAGGTGTCACTCATCCAATGGGCGAGACGCGCCTATGATATGTTGACATGTGGACCGGCCCATCAAGTTTAAATGTGCCGGCCCAACCATAGGCCCACAAGATTTTGCGGACCATAATGGGCCGGCCCAGCTAAAGGCCCACGAGATTTTGCGGACCATAATGGGCTGGCCCAGCTAAAGGCCCACAAGATTTTGCGGGCCATAATGGCCCGACCCAGGTAAAGGACCACAAGATTTTTGTGTGCCATAATGGGCCGGCCCAGGTAAAGGCCCACAAGATTCTTGCGGATCATAATGGGCCGGTCCAACTAAAGGCCCACGAGATTTTGCCGACATTAATGGGCCGGCCCAGCTGTAGGCCCACAAGATTTTGAGGACCCTAGTAGGCCGGCCCATTAACTAGCTGTCATGTTTTGGGCCAAATGCCAGCCCATATTTGATCCGGTCCATTAATGGCCTGCCATGTTCCGGGCCTAATAATGGCCCACATGAGATCCGGCCCGTTAAAAGCCTACCACGTTCTGGGCCAAATTACGGCCCAGATCAGGTCCAGCCCTTTAAGAGGCTTTGGGCTCAATTATGGCCCATATCAGATTCGACCCGTCAACTGGACGCTATGCTTTTGGGCCCACTTGCTAAAGGCCCATGAGGGAGTCCTGGACTAGGGGGTGTCCGGATAGCCGGACTATCATCATCAGCCGGACTCCAAGACTATGAAGATACAAGATTGAAGACTTCGTCCCGTGTCCGGATGGGACTTTCCTTGGCGTGGAAGGCAAGCTTGGCAATACGGATATGTAGATCTCCTACCATTGTAACCGACTCTGTGTAACCCTAGCCCTCTCCGGTGTCTATATAAACCGGAGGGTTTTAGTCCATAGGACAACAATCACAACAACAATCATACCATAGGCTAGCTTCTAGGGTTTAGCCTCCTTGATCTCGTGGTAGATCCACTCTTGTACTACCCATATCATCAATATTAATCAAGTAGGAGTAGGGTTTTACCTCCATCAAGAGGGCCCGAACCTGGGTAAAAACATCGTGCCCCTTGTCTCCTGTTACCATCCGCCTAGACGCACAGTTCGGGACCCCCTACCCGAGATCCGCCGGTTTTGACACCGACATTGGTGCTTTCATTGAGAGTTCCTCTGTGTCGTCACCGATAGGCTTGATGGCTCCTTCGATCATCAACAACGACGCAGTCCAGGGTGAGACTTTTCTCCCCGGACAGATCTTCGTGTTCGGCAGCTTTGCACTGCGGGCCAATTCGCTTGGCCATCTGGTGTAGATCGAAAGCTACGCCCCTGGCCATCAAGTCAGATTTGGAAGCTTAAACTTCACGACTGACTTCCGCGGAGACTTGATCTTCGATGGATTCGAGCCACAGCCGAGCGCGCCGCACTGTCTCGATGGGCATGATTTAGCTCTGCTGCCGGACAGTGCCCTGGAAGCCGCACATGAGTCCGCTATGATCCTTAGTTCAGAGCCGACCGCGCAGATCGAGTATGGGTGGCTAGACACCGCCTCGGGGGCTGCAACCTCTACGGCGATGGAGCCGAATACTGACCTTGTCCCTTGCGACGCTCATGACCCCGAGGTGCCGGACTCCTCGCCGGACTCCGAACCTCCTGCGCCTCCTCCAATCGAATCCGATTGGGTGCCGATCATGGAGTTCACCGCCACGGACATCTTTCAACACTCACCTTTTGGCGACATTCTGAATTCGCTAAGGTATCTCTCGCTATCAGGAGAGCCCTGGCCGAATTGCAGTCAGGAGGATTGGGATGCGGACGACGAAAAAATTCAAAGCCCACCCACCACCCACTTTGTAGCCACTGTCGATGATCTAACCGACATGCTAGACTACGACTCCGAAGACATCGACGGTATGGACGACGATGCCGGAGACGAACAAGAACTAGCGCCTACGGGGTACTAGAAGACCACCTCGTCATACAACATATACATGGTGGACATCCTAAAGGATGGGAATGGCGAAAAAGCAGCGGAGGCAGATTCCTCCAAGAAACAGCCAAAGCGCCGGCGTCAACGGCGCCGCTCTAAATCCCGCCACAGCAAGAATGGAGATTCCGGCACCGGGGATAATAACACCCTAGAGAGTGCCGAAGACAACCCCCTCCAGCAAGATTCAGCACAGGAGGACGGAGAAGCCAGCCCTCATGAGAGAGCAGCAGACGAAGAGGTAGAGGATGATAATTACATGCCTCCCTCCGGAGACGAGGCAAGCCTCGACGACAACGAATTCGTCGTGCCCGAGGATCCCGTCGAACAAGAGCGTTTCAAATGCAGGCTTATGGCCATGGCGAACAGCCTAAAGAAAAAGCAGCAACAACTTAGATCTGATCAAGACCTGCTAGCCGACAGATGGACTGAAGTCCTTGCGGCCGAAGAGTATGAACTCGAACGCCCCTCCAAAAGCTACCCCAAACACAAGTTGCTCCCCGGATTAGAGGAGGAGGCATATAAACCTGCATCACCAGAGCACAACATGGCTGACCGACCACCTCGTGGCTGCGACAGAGAGGCCTTTAGGCCCTCCATCAGAACCGTACCCCGGCATCGCTCGAAAAGCACAAGGCCACAGGGGAACGCTCCGGACTTGCAAGATATATTGGAGGATAAGGCAAGACAATCAAGATCGATCTACGGATCGCGTGGGCGCCCCACGGCACGCGATGACAACCGTCACGCCAGACACAGCAAGTCTGGTCGGGCCGAACACAGTAGACAAAGCTCGTTTGAGATACGTCGTGATACAGCCCAATATAGAGGCGCCGCACACCCACTATGCTTCACAGATGAAGTAATGGAGCATCAAATCCCCGGAGGGTTTAAACCCATGAACATTGAATCCTACGATGGCACAACAGACCCCGCGGTGTGGATCGAAGACTATCTCCTTCATATCCACATGGCCCGCAGTGACGATCTCCACGCCATCAAATATCTCCCACTCAAGCTTAAAGGACCAGCTCGGCATTGGCTTAACAGCTTGCCAGCAGAATCAATTGGGTGTTGGGAAGACCTGGAAGCCGCATTCCTTGACAACTTCCAGGGCACATATGTGCGACCACCAGACGCCGATGACCTAAGCCGCATAATTCAGCAGCCAGACGAATCGGCCAGACAGTTCTGGACACGGTTCTTAACAAAGAAAAATCAAATCGTCGACTGTCAGGATGCAGAGGCCCTTGCAGCCTCCAAACGTAACATCCGCGATGAGTGGCTGGCCCGGCACCTAGGACAGGAAAAGCCGAAATCCATGGCAGCCCTCACATCACTCATGACCTGCTTCTGCGCGGGAGAGGACAGCTGGCTAGCCCGCAGTAACAACCTCAGCAAAAATTCTGGCAGTCCAGATACCAAGGACCGCAATGGCACGTCGCGTCGAAACAAAAACAAACGCCGCGTTAACGGTGATAACACTGAGGATACGACAGTCAACGCTGGATTCAGAGGCTCTAAACCTGGTCAGCGGAAAAAGCCATTCAAAAGAACTACTCCAGGCCCGTCAAATTTGGACCGAATACGCGACCGCTCTTGCCAGATACACGGCACCCCTGAAAAGCCAGCTAATCACACCAACAGGGATTGTTGGGTATTTAAGCAGGCAGGCAAGTTAATTGCCGAAAACAATGACAAGGGGCTGCATAGCGATGACGAGGAAGAGACCCGGCCGCCGAACAATAGAGGACAGAAAGGTTTCCCCCCACAAGTGCGGACGGTGAACATGATATATGCAACTCACATACCCAAGAGGGAGCGGAAGCGTGCACTCAGGGACGTATATGCAATGGAGCCAGTCGCCCCCAAAGTTCAACCCATGGTCCTCCTGCCCGATCACTTTTGATCGAAGGGACCACCCCACCAGTATCCGCCATGGTGGATTCGCCGCATTGGTTTTAGACCCAATCATCGATGGATTTCACCTCACTAGAGTCCTGATGGACGGCGGCAACAGCCTGGACCTGCTTTATCAGGATACAGTGCGCAAGATGGGCATAGACCCCTCAAGGATTAAACCCACAAAGACGACATTCAAAGGCGTCATACCAGGTGTAGAGGCCAATTGTACAGGCTCGGTTACACTGGAAGTGGTCTTCGGATCCCCGGATAACTTCCGAAGAGAGGAGTTAATCTTCGATATAGTCCTGTTCCGCAGCGGCTATCATGCTCTGCTCGGACGAACCGCGTTTGCAAAGTTCAACGCGGTGCCGCACTACGCATACCTCAAGCTCAAGATGCCAGGCCCTCGAGGAGTCATCAGGGTCAACGGAAACACTGAACGCTCCCTCCGAACGGAGGAACACACAGCGGCTCTCGCGGCAGAAGTACAAAGCAGCCTCTTAAGGCAATTTTCGAGTCCGGCCGTTAAGTGACCGGACACGGCTAAACGCGCCCGGAGTAACCTACAACAAGACCACCTGGCACGTTCTGAGCACGCGTAGCAATGCGGCCCCAACCCCAGCCCTTGCATAATTGCAAGACTAGTCCTTCGCGTACATCATTACGCTCTGGAGATACCATGGGCATAGGGGGAGGGGCACGACCATGACAGGCCCAGAGTGCGGCTCAACCACACCAAGGGCTCCTAAGTGTGTCGCTCTTTTTATTTTTTTATTTTTTCTTACCCACAGGACTCCGTTCACCAGAGGCCCTGTCCGGCAGTCGACCTGCCGAACTCACGATGCAAGAGCCAGGGAAGGAGAAAGGCTACGACGAACACTCAGGTGGTCTCCATTACGAGCATTAAATCTGTTTAATACACCATTCCACAGCCTACCCCTGGAGGGGGACATGTTTAATAGTCCAATCCCTTGCTTACCGCACTATTTGTACCGTTCCGCATTCATAGCAGTATTTCTGGAATAAACAATGCATCGCTTTTTGCTTATAATTGCATTTCTTTCTTATATATGTTCATTTATGACATGTTGCATCCGTACACTTCGGTACGGCTAAATACACCAGGGGCTTAAGTTCCCCACATTATGGTGTGACAAGTCCGAACACTTTCACAAGTGCGGCACCCCGAACTTATAGCATTATATGCATTGGCTCTGAATCATGTCTTGGGTCAATAGTTGGGTTTGCCCGGCTCCCATGTTTTGGTACCTTACGTTCCGTTGTATCGGCTAAGGTAGCACTGGGAGAACCACTGCGATTGCGCCCCGGTTGAGCTGGGCGAGCGCCTCAGTGGGGAAAGCTAAAACTGACCGTCATGAAAAGGCGAGAGCTGGTCGCTGTTCGAGAGGTTTTTTCGAGTCCCTAAAGACTTATGCCGCTTAGAGCGAGGAACCGGCTCCGTCTGGCCCAGGCATGGATAGCGCCCCGAACTCAGTCTTCCGAACACTAGGGGCTTCGCCGAAATTTAAAATTATAGAATTCTATGGCTAAGTGAGAGTGTTCAAGCATTATAAGTCCGGTTGCCTCATTCGTTGTGTTGAGCGCCTCCCTAGATGTACCCAAACATGGGAACAAGAGCGCTCAAGTTTATCCCGAACACCCCAGCACTAGTGGCATGGGGGCTGAAGCCGACGACTTGCCATCTCTCAGATTTGATAAAACGGCCGCACAGAAGGTAATATTTTAAATTAACAAGCGTTGCTTAGCGCATATGAACAAAGTTTTCAGCGCACAGGATAACAAAATGCGAGTCTACTCAAATATTACATCTTTGGAGCACTCACCCGCAATCACGCGGGCACCCTTCAGGACACTCTTATAATACATTTCGGGCGTACGATACTCCTTGCCCGCCGGCGGCGCGTCTGTCAGAAGCTTCTCAGCGTCCATCCTGCCCCAGTGCACTTTTGCACGGGCAAGGGCCCGACGGGCACCTTCAATGCAGGCGGAGTGCTTGACGACTTTAACCCAGGGACACGCGTCCACCAGCCGCCGCACCAGGCCGAAGTAGCTCCTAGGCATGGCCTCCTTGGGCCACAGCCGAACTATGAGGCCCTTCATGGCCTGTTCAGCTACCTTGTGGAGCTCGACCAGCTGCTTCAGTTGGTCACTAAGGGGCACCGGATGTCCGGCCTCAGCATACTGAGACCAGAAGACCTTCTCCATAGAGCTCCCCTCCTCAGCCCGGTAGAAAGCGGCAGCATCTGACACGCTGCAGGGCAGATCCGCGAACGCTCCTGGAGAGCTCCGAATTTGGGTAAGTAATAGGTAATTCACATTCACATGCTTGCTTTGCATGAAAATGCCTTACCCGCTGCTATTTTCTTCAAATCCTCGATCTCCTGGAGGGCCTTGTGGGCTTCGGCCTTAGCGGCTTTGGCGCTCTCAAGAGCCGATGCAAGCTTGGACTCTCGAGTCTTTGAGTCACGCTCCAAACTCTCATGTTCTTCCATGAGAGCATGGAGCTCTTGCTGCACCTCCGCCACCCGCGCCTCCCGCTTCTCCCGCTCGGCTTGCTCTGCGGCTGCATTGCGTTCGGCCGCAGACACCGCCTCCTTCAGGGTCGCCACCTCGTTCGTGGCCCCTGTAATACCCATGTTATCCTTGTTATTTCTCTTGCAACCAAATCCTTTTCTGTAAGGTACAAATTTAATATGGTGTTACTCACCTTCCTTGTCCTCGAGCTGCTTCTTGGCACGGCCGAGCTCGCTCTCGGACCGCTCGAGGTTCTGCCTCAATGCATCGACCTCCACAGTCAGTGCGGCAGAGGTCAGCAGCGCAGCCTGCAATCCCATATTGACATATTTTTTAGAACTCCTGCGTATATCTTTTTAGATCCTCAGTCTGGCTTTTCTATCCGAACACCGAACCGAGCATTAGGGGCTACTGTCTATGCGGTATTATATTACATATCTTAAAATTCTCACCTCAAAGCATATTAGAAGGCTGCTGCAGGCTTCGGTCAACCCGCTCTTGGCGAGCTGAACCTTTTGAATCACGGCACTCATGATAGTGCGGTGTTCTTCGTCGATGGAAGCGCCGTTGAGCGCCTCCAGCAAGTTATCCGGCACCTCTGGTTGGACAGAGGCCGCCGGCATCACAGTCTTACCCTTCTTACGAAGGGGCCGCTCGCCGGACTCCGGAACCACTGCAGGTTCCGGTGGAGAGACCGGGAGGTTGCCTTGCGGCACCTCCGGGGCCTCCTCCTCCTGGCGGGTCCCTTCTTGGGATCCCACCTCGGCGTTGTCAGCATCACGGGGAGTTGGGGCAGTCGGGAGGGAATCCATATCCGACGTGTCTAAGGACCCGCTGGACGAAGCGGGAGGATCGTCCTTGGCCGGACTACAGGTTGTATGTGGCATTAGAAAGACACCGTGTGGCGAAATGAAAAATTATAAACTATCTAGGAGTCCGGATACTTACGATCTTGCCAGGGGCTTGGCCCTTGAAGGCCACTCCTCGTTTCCATCGCCAACGTCGGTGGAACAGTACGGGGGAAGGGTCCTTCCCTTCTTGGACCCTTCGGCCTCCCTCGCTGGGGAGGCCTTCCTCTTCTTCTCTCCCCCCGCTGGGGGAGAGGCTTCTTTCTCCTCCTCCTCATCCTCAGGGGAGGAGTCCGCCTCGGAGTCATCGGACGACGAGTCCGATACCACCTGACGCCGGGAACTCCTTCGGGTTCCCGTGGCCTTCTTCTTGGCCTTCTTCTCCGGCACCACGTAAAGTGCCGGGACCAGCAGCCCCGTCAAACAGGTTCTCGCTGGGTCTTCTGGAAGGGGAGCCGGACAGTTAACCTGTCCGGACGTCTTCTGCCAGTCCTGTTAAAGGCATTGGGAATTTAGATCCCACATAGAGTCAAACTATGAAAGAAATGAGTGTCCCATAAAGGATAACATAGCTTACCTCGCCGGCCGGGCGCTACGTACTGAACCCGCGATCTTCGGTTGCGGATGCGGGGGCTTCTCCGCCCTTGAACAGCACCCTCCAGGCGGCTTCGTACATCGTGTCGAAGAGCCCGCTCAGGGTCCGGTGCTGTGCCGGATCAAACTCCCACAAATTGAAGGCCCGTTGCTGGCAGGGGAGAATCCGGCGGACGAGCATGACCTGGATCACATTAACAAGCTTAAGCTTCTTGTTCACCAGGGTCTGGAGACAGGACTGGAGTCCGGTCAGTTCCTCCGAACTACCCCATAGCAAGCCCTTCTCTTTCCAAGAGGTGAGCTGCATGGGGATACCAGATCTGAATTCGGGGGCCGCTGCCCATTTAGGGTCACGCGGCTCGGTGATATAGAACCACCCCGATTGCCACCCTTTGATGGATTCCACGAAGGCACCCTCAAGACAGATTACGTTGGGCATTTTGCCAACCATGGCGCCTCCGCACTCCGCTTGGCTGCCTTTCACCACCTTCGGCTTGACATTGAAGGTCTTTAGCCACAAGCCGAAGTGGGGTTGGATGCAGAGGAAGGCCTCGCACACGACGATAAACGCCGAGATGTTGAGGATGAAGTTTGGCGCTAGATCGTGGAAGTCCAGGCCGTAGTAGTACATGAGCCCCCGGACGAAGGGGTGAAGTGGGAAGCCCAGTCCGCGGAGGAAGTGGGGAACAAATACGACCCTCTCATGGGGCCTGGGGGTGGGGATGAGCTGCCCCTCGTCGGGCAGCCGGTGCGCGATGTCGCTGGACAGGTATCCGGCGCCGCGCAGCTTCTCGATGTACCCCTCCGTAACGGAGGAGGCATCCACTTGCCTCCCACCTCGGACATGGCTGGAGAAGGTTGAGGTGAGATGTGCGGACTTGGGCGCTGGAGCTCGAGTGCGCGGAGATGGATAAGCAAAGGAGGAAGAAGGCGTAGGTCAAAAAGGTGGATCCTTATCCCCTTATATATGGGCGGACGAAGACTATGCGTCCCCACCGGCCTGGTAAAACTCGCTTATCTCCCAAGCGCCACAATCAAGGGCGCAGTTGGGTTACCCACGTCTGTATTGATGGGAATCCCGGAATAAGGGGAACACGATCTCTGCTTCGAAAAGACGTGCCAAGGAAACCGCTTCGCTAAACGCACTGAGGTGGTATAATAAAAATGATTCAAGTAAAGGCTTGGTAGTGGTGTGACGTCACGCCACAAAATACGTCAGCAGATTGAACTTGTGTAAATATTATTCTCTCTACGGTGGTATGTGGAATTTATTTTATAGAGCCGGACACTATCCTGGTGTTCACGATCTTCTATGAATTATTCGGAGGAGGAACCCGCCTTGCAATGCCGAAGACAATATGCGCGCCGGACTCGTCGTCATTGAAGCCTAGTTCAGGGGCTACTGAGGGAGTCCTGGACTAGGGGGTGTCCGGATAGCCGGACTATCATCATCGCTTGGACTCCAAGACTATGAAGATACAAGATTGAAGACTTCGTCCCGTGTCCGGATGGGACTTTCCTTGGCGTGGAAGGCAAGCTTGGCAATACGGATATGTAGATCTCCTACCATTGTAACCGACTCCGTGTAACCCTAGCCCTCTCCGGTGTCTATATAAACCGGAGGGTTTTAGTCCGTAGGACAACAATCACAACAACAATCATACCATAGGCTAGCTTCTAGGGTTTAGCCTCCTTGATCTCGTGGTAGATCCACTCTGTACTACCCATATCATCAATATTAATCAAGTAGGAGTAGGGTTTTACCTCCATCAAGAGGGCCCGAACCTGGGTAAAAACATCGTGCCCGTTGTCTCCTGTTACCATCCGCCTAGACGCACAGTTCGGGACCCCCTACCCGAGATCCGCCGGTTTTGACACCGACAACCCACTTAGTAATTCGGCCTGATATTAGTTTCGGCCTGTTAAGGGCCCGTTTAACATTTTGGCCCTATATTAATTTCGGCCTGTTAAAAGCCTGTCATATAGTTGGGCCTAACTATGGCCCGGTTTGCATCCGGCTGCTCGCAGCCGATATCTGATTGGGCCAAACAAGGACCGAGACAATTTTGGCCTGTTAAAAGCCCGTGATTTGATTCGCACAATCATGGGCCAGGGTCCATTTCGGGCTGCTGCCGGCTCGTGAGCTGTTCGGCACGTTTCAGGCCCAACCTACATCGTGATTGCATGACGGCCCGATTATGTACCGTAATTTTACGGTTTGGCCGGTTTACTACGAAGACAAGATATATATATATATATATATATATATATATATATATATATATATATATATATATATATATATATATATATACATACAGTAAAGTAACTACAGCATCGTGAATAAGAAAAAACCTAGACTATACAATAAAGAAATTATGGCATATTACATCCACTGGGCATCAAAGTTCGCCACTATGATAATAAAGCACAAGCAGACAGCAGATTACATACACTGGGCATCAAAGATTGCCACCAGTGCAAATAAACACGCCGACAAAATAATATACAAAACCGACAACACTTCAATAGAGTTCAAGAAAGGTTAGCCCTGTTGGGGAGCTACAGCGCAAGCAGCTGAGCAAGATGATGAGACTACGCTTGTTCAACACTTATATCTTCCTCACTCTGAAAGATAAACAAGCAGACAGATGACAGGTTTTTCACACAAAAGTATCAGTGTTGACAATTCATCACATTTCTTACTGACGAATAAAGTGACACAATTTAAAATTGCATTAACACAATATGGTATTGTTCAGGTCAAGACATGGCAGGAAATGACATTGTGAAGGAGTTGGCTGCTTCACGACACCACTGGATTACAGATCAAGAACTCATAAGTATCAATGGTTAGTGTGCTGTCAATTTATCCCATTTCAGATTGGCAAATAAAGAGACGGTTTAAATAATAGTAGAATGATATGACATTGTTCATAGTCAAGACATTGCAGAACATGACATTGTGCTGTAGTGGGTGGGTTCACCACACCACTGGATTACGGATGAAGAACAGAAGCATACATGGAGTGCAAAAGAAGATCACTTGCTCTGTATAGTTTAATTTACATGGTATGAAGAAGGAACTTGGTTGTACAACTGAAAACTTAAATTGAGAAGGACAAACTTTTGTTTATGAACTACATAATAAACTTTAAACATGCAATTTGATGCAAACACCAAAAATGAACAGCTGTTGCAGTCATGCCTAACCAAATATATACAACAACGTTTGAAGGCTTGAGAAGGACAAACTTACATTATTGGTGAAGACAGGCTCTATAAAGGCCTTGTCCATGCTGATGGGGGGGGGGGGCAATTCAAGAAGTTTACCATAGAATCTTCTTCATAAGCATTGCCTTTATTCTACATTCTGTTAAGAGTAAGAGCATGGTTAATAATATAGCTAGCTGCTGGCTATAAGCCAGTGCCATGTCATCTACAGCCTATCTTACAACCAACATGTACAATAGTAGATCAAAAGAGTGTACTACTTTTTTTATTATATGGCCCACTTTTCATTCTCACTAAATGCCTAGGAGCACGTGCTAGAGCTGGCTCTTCACGAAGAGCCCGCTTACCTTCTCTCTCTTCTTCTCTTTCCTCCAACTAAGCAGAAATATACTAGTTTATTCCTTATAGCCTGCTGACTCAGCTCTATTGTACTTGCTCTAGATATAGATGTGATAATATACAAAAAGATGGATAATATTTAAGATAAGATGAAGAGTGATGCTACATAACCAAGTAGCTATAAATGTAAGTGCAGTGATACAGGCAAAAGGTACAGCCAAGAGCAATGCACAACTAAACTTCTTCAGTACCAACCTTATGGTAAGAGTAAATATAGATCTGATGTGTAGAAAATGGAGGGCAAAGGAAAATAAGCTGCAGAGTGATGGTACATGAACAACTGCCTGTCATTATAAGCACACTGATAAAGGACAGCATGTACTTACAAGAACAATGCAGAGCTAAAAAAACATTGGCATTGTATATATTCTACACTAATGTAACCATTCATACAGATCAGATAATTTGGAGCAAACAATTGATAAGAAAGCTATCATGCATACTGCTGTCACATAATGAACCAGGTATGTATGCAAGTACAGTGACACAGGACAACAGGTACTAACAAGAGCAAAGCAGCGGGCAGCATATTTGCGATATCCTGTCATTCTTTTCAAACCGGAATTCTTCTTCGAGCAAATTTCCTGCAAAAAAGATCCATAAGGCACATGCGGAAAAGTAGAAGTTCAAATTGTCATGTGATTTCATAGACAGTACCTCATCCTGGGAACGAGACCAGTGCATAACAAGGTTTTTCCATTCAATGTCTTCTAAATTTAGCACATGAGACTTCACCGGAAATTTGTTTATAGACTTGCCATCAAAGTGTGATTTCCTCAGGTACGGCTGGTGCTATGGCAAATGAAATCGATATACCTTTTGCTGTAATGCAGGTCCTATGTGGTGGGGCTAGTGGTGTGGCCAGTGAAGTATGGGTACAGTCTGCTGGAGTCGGTCCTACGTTTTGTGTCACTGGTTGTACAACCAATATAAGTGGGGTGCTGTCTGATTTCTCCGGCACCACCATGTTTTTCAAGGACTTTGCTGGTGCTCCTTTAGGTTCGGCAATCACCCTCTTCCTTTTTGATGTCTGATGCACAAGAACAACATTTGAGTGAAAAAACATGGTATGATGACAGATGGAATATGTATTGATAATGGATGGCATGGCATCTCGATATATATGATGAGTAAACTTAGCAGATGGCGGTGCAACAAAGTAGAAGAAATGCAAGACAACATATGCAAGATACCCGCAATCAATAAAACCTTGCCAAATTAGAACAGGCACCTTGATGGGTGAACAGGACAGGCCATCTGCCTTTGACTCCTTGAGGTTAGAATAGCCATTAGGATCATATTCTGAACAAGAATCAACAGGTGGGGAGCGTATGAGTTTCATTGCATATAGAATGACACTCAATGCCTTGGTGCCAATTTTGTAAGTCATTGCAGTGTTTAGCTTCAAGAGTGCACTGCTGCTAGTGCGACACAAAGCAGCTACACAGATCATAGTGTAGATATAACAGGGAGAAACGTAAGCATCAGAGTAAAATCAGCAAAGTGGAACTTGCTAGAATATATGTGCTAGTACTGCCGGTACGGTTAGAAAGGCTTCAGATACCAGTTCTCTTCAATTGAAGGTGCAGTACTGTTAATATCAGTGTAACTCTCAAAGGTGACACAGCTCCCCGCATTTCCCTGCTATTCTTATAGGATTCAAGTGGGCAGGTCACTACAAATCCTATTCCTATGTTTACAAAATCCTATGAATCAAAGAGGCTCAAAGTGTCCATCACAACCGACCGCATAGACCTCTACACTGCAAATGTCCCTGCTCATCTTCAGTACAAGGAACATACTGTACTACTATCATACTCCCTCCGTTCCAAAATATAAATCTTGGTAGAGATTTCCACTAGGGATCACCTACAGATGTATCCAGATACATTTTAGAGTGTAGATTCACTCATTTTTCTCCATATGTAGTCCATGGTGGAATCTATACAAAGACTTGTATTTAGGAACGGAGAGAGTACATATTAAAGAAGAACGGAAGAGGAATATGGTAAAGAAGAGCAAGCAGATTTTGGATAATAAAATGTTGGTTGCTGTTAGAGTACGTAATGGGCCTAATGGGCCCATTAGTCTTAGGATTAATTAGAGATAAGGGTCGCTTGCTTAGGGGTCAAGTAAACCTTGCTTGGGAGTCAAGTAAACCTCTCTATATAAAGAGAGGAGATGTATCAATCTAATCAAGCAAGAATTAAGAAGGAAATCCCTTCCCTCTTGCCCGGCCGTGGGCAAAAAGGCCCACAGCCGGCCCTCTCGCGCCCTCCTTCTAGCAGCACCATAACAATTTGGTATCAGCTAGCTTTGGTTCGATTATGTCTTCACTGCCGCCAAGCCCGTCTCTTCCGCTGCTGGTCACCTTGTCGCCTCCGGCGACCACCACGACCGTCACCCTGCTCCTGCCCGCGCCGGGATCCTCTGCCGTGCCTGCCCCCACCGTCCTCATCTGGGAGGAGGTGTCCGGGGTGCTGCGGGACCTAGCCCAGGCGGTCCAGGAGATCCACCTGTTCTTGGTCGGGTCCTACGGGCCGCACCTGGTTGCACCGCCCATCGTCGCCCCCGCGCCGCCGTGGCTGCCGTGGCAGCCGCCGTACCAGGCGGCCTTCGCCGCGCTCGCCAGGCCGCTACAGCAGCCGCTGCAGTCGCCATCCATCGCCACCACTGCCCAGCCCTGGCTGCAGTGGCAGCCGCCGCTCCTGGCGGCCTCCGCCGCGCCCGGCGCTCCGCCGCAGCAGCCGCAGCCGCTGCCCGGCGCGACAGCGCAGCAGCCGCGGCAGCAGCCACCGCCGGTCAGCTCCACCGCCCAGTATGGGATGCCCTATGACGGGAGTGCGACGACCTCGTTCCCATCAGCGCCGCCGCCATCCCAGGGCGTCCACATCCAACAGATCAAGTCCCTGCCGTCGCCGTCACCGCTTCCATCTTGGATCGCTACCCGCCACGTATCAGTGGCGGTGAGGCTGCAGGCTGCTGCGCGCGGCCTCCTAGCGCATCAGCGTGTGCGGGAGATGCGTGGTCTGCAGCTACCGCTCCTCCAAGTTGCCCTTCACTGTGCAAAGGACCTCAATCTCGTCCGCTGCGTCGGGGATCTTGGGCATGCAGTTTCCCCCACGGGCGGCTGGCATGCTGTTTTCCCCGCGGGCAGCAACCTCAAAGTCTGCGACATCGGCGGTTGGGGGGGCGCACCCCTCCTCGTCATTCTCCATTGCAAGCCCTCCACTCTTCCATGTGCGGTGCAGACCAACAACCATACACATGCACTCCTTTTGTCCAGGTGGTGTCCATGGGATCCAGGTGGCTGTACACGTGCACGTCCAAAATAAAGCGTCCTAGTCTATTTCAGATTGAGAATAATAAAACAAGCTGAGATGTAAAAGGCTTGTTTTTAGGTGTTAGGTTTGTGTTGCGTCGAGTCATGGTTATAAGTTGGTTAGGCTGCAGCTCGAGGACAAGCTGCATGTCCAGGTGGGGTGTAGTGTTAGAGTACGTAATGGGTCTAATGGGCCCATTAGTCTTAGGATTAATTAGAGATAAGGGTCGCTTGCTTAGGGGTCAAGTAAACGTTGCTTGGGAGTCAAGTAAACCTCTCTATATAAAGAGAGGAGATGTATCAATCTAATCAAGCAAGAATTAAGAAGGAAATCCCTTCCCTCTTGCCCGGCCGTGGGCAAAAAGGCCCCCGGCCAGCCCTCTCGCGCCCTCCTTCTAGCAGCACCATAACAGTTGCACAGTGCCCACACATGATGAACCAGAGAGCATTAAGAATGCAACTCCCAGCTGTCTCTAGACCATTTCAGGTGGTTGGATGAAGATCCTATGTCTCCTAACCCTTCTTCTTCCTCGTCTCTGATTCTTCCCATACAGAACACCGCACGGGCCGCCGGCCGGACCACCGCCCCCACCGCCTGTGTTCCTCTGCCACCCCCACCCCACTCCCGCCCCAACCCCCCACCCGCGTCGAGTTTTCTTCGTTCGGCGAGGCCCCACAACCACCCGAGCCCCTTCGTTCGCACCGGCGAACTCCGGCGAGCTCTGAAAAATTAACTGACCCAATTTTTAAATTTATTCTACTGTGATTTAACTAGTGTGGAATATAAAAGGGGAAAACCATAAAAATTGGGAGTATAGTGTTGAGTGTGCCATGGCGGATCTGAAGGTGCAAACCAAACAAAGGCAACTTCACAACCAAGACAAGAAATCAAAGTAAAGCAGTGGCGATCTATTTTCTTGCTGCGATAAATAAGTTGAGCAGATACGAAAGAGTACCGCCTCTGGTGTGGCGCCGTGTACGCATCTGCTGAGAATTTGATGGTGCTGCAGTAGCGATGGCTGTCGACAGCGTGGAAGCACATCTAGGAGGGTAGATGGTGGTGGCGGGGCATGGTGGACGAGACGGTCGTAGGAGCGGCGCCGGCAAGGTGGACGACGGCGGGGATGAAGAGAGAGGACGGGATGTAAGGATCCCGGTCCGAAGCCGTGGATGAGAGAGGTCGATCTCTTGTAATGGTCGGCGGTGTCGGGGTATCAGCTCCGACATGGTGGAGGAGGACGGTGGTGGATGGGGTGGCGGACGGCGGCGAATTGAGGAGGGTGGGGTGGAGAAGGTGTTTTGGCGCCCACGGAGTACGGATGGGGAAAAAGGAGGTAGAGAGGAAGGGGAGAACCATGTATTCAGGGCGCGCTTGTCTCAAATGCGAGGAAATTTACAAACTTAGCCCCCGTTTCAAATTTCTACTACATCACAGCAATATTAGTCGGTTGGGGATAGGACGGTAATCTTGCATACAACGAATATTTGCCGATGAGAGTTTGTTTTTGGTGCCCACCGTGTATGAATATGAATCGGGGAGGGAGTCGATTTCGGCTGAGGACACACTGTGTTTTGGCGCCCACCATGTATGAATCCGGGTGAGAGGCGGTTATGTCACGTTTGGGTGAAATTACAAACCTACCCCTACCGAAACCTATAGAAATCCAGCAGATAGGCTTTGCATGTGTCGGGTGGTAGGTGCGACATATGCCAACGGATGGCTTATCATTGTGGGAGCCAATAAGACATCGCCGGTGCCTGGAAACGAGATGAGGCGAAGACATGCACGCCGGCGAATCTTACCCAGGTTCGGGGCTCTCCGTGGAGATAACACCCCTAATCCTGCTCTGCGGGGTCTCCGCATGATCACTACATCAACAAGTGGCTACAAGAGGCTCCTTGAGCTGTTTGGCGAGAGGAGGAAGAAAGGGCAAGGCTAGCTCTCTTCTCCTCTCAAAGTTGTGTCTAAAACTATCAAAGTCGAACCCTTTGCATGGGTTCCCTAGGGGGTTTATATAGGCCTACCCCCAGGGGTACAATGGTAATCCGGCTGGGCGCGGGCCCAGCCGTCAGTGTCTACATTCGCCGGCTTCTCCGCCGACTGATGGGGCCCGCTGACTGGTGGGTCCTGCCGACTGCCGGCCTCTTGGTCGACAGGTAGGTCCCACAGCTTGGGGATCTTGTCGGGGGGCTGGTTACTGTTGCCTCACTCTTGATGGCGAGGGCTTTGTCGAGGTAAGCATGGCTATAGTGCCGCCGCCTGGTGGGCTCTCACTGTAGCCTTACCTCGTCTTGTCTCCTTAATGGAGCGCATACTTTGAGGGAGGGAGCGAGCTGGCTGGTGAGAGCCGGCTACGTCCTAGGCCGACTAGGGGAAGCGTGGCCGCCTTCGGGTAACTTTGTGACCGAAGGGGCCCGCCGCCCGCGGGCCGTACTGACAGCCTGTCGTGGGTGACGTCATGGTCAGCATGGCAACAGTGCCGAGCCGGACGGGTCATGGCTGTCCCGTACGGTGTACTGTAGCCATGCGTATTCCAGGATTCGGGGGTGGCAGGCTTCACTGTTGCCATGCCCCGTCCCATCTCCGTTATGTGGGTGCAGACTTTGAGGGCACGATCTTGGCCGCCTGTTGGGGGCCGGCTTCTTGGAGTCGATCATGTCGTGGCTAGCTTCTTGGAGTCGGCCCTCTCGCGGCTTTATTTATGGGGATTCTAGGGCCGGGCCGCCTTCCGGTAGTCGGCTTGTGGGGTAGCCGGCCGGGGGAAGGCGGCCCCGTGTCTTGGGTGCTTGAAGGCTTGATCGTCCTATTATTTTTTGAAGAGCCAGGGGAGCCGGCTAGGCTACCCGTGGTCATTTACTCCGACAGTAGTCCCCGAAGCTGGTTGTTCTTCGTGGCTGAGAGGGGAACGAGAAGCTCAATCAGCTTCCTATCCCGAAGAGCCAGCAGCTAGGAGCCGGCTTCACTTATGCATGCCGTCTCGGCGAAGTTTCTTCGAAATCTGAAGGCGGGAACCAGCTAGCGTGGTAGCCAGGCTGCAGGCTTGCCGCCCGCCGCCTGCGCGCCATGTGGCACCCTTCGACTGGAAGGGCCTGCCAGCCCATGCGCGTGACGGGACGCCGCTGCAGACTGGGGCCCGCCACTTCCACGCCTCGGCCCGAGCGCGGATCTTTTGTGGCCCAGGAGACGACGGCGGAGTCGGCAGAGACGCAGGCCGACGCAGCGGCCAAGGCTCAGGCGGAGGCTGCGGCCGCAGAGAGGGTGGCGGAGGCCCTGCGTAGCCAGCCTCCACAACTCGTCATCCCCCTCCGCACCGTGGCCCCCGATATCCCGGTGCCCCCGCCAGAGGAAGCCGGCCGCGACCAGCCGGTGATGGAGAGGGAGGGGGCGACACAGTCGTCCCGGAGGGAGAGGCAGTACCACCACCACCGGCCGGGACGGGCCAAGGCGGCCAGCCTGAGGCGGCGCCCGAGCAGCCGGCTGGAGGCGAGCCGACTGTGAGGGCGGATCTTGTGGTCTTGTCGCCGACTCGTCGGCGCGCAGGGAAGGCGACTTCAGAGCCGGACCCGCAGAGGGCCGCGGGCTCCAGCTCATTGTCCCATGACCTGGAGACGGCCAGCGTCAGCTCGCCAGGGTGGACGCCGGGCGGAGGGACGACCGTGCTGAATGTGGCAGCGCAGGACATCCGGACCCGGCTTCAGTCCCAGGCCGCCGCGCTAAAGCAGTACACCCAAGAGTTTCTTGCAACGCGGTCGGCCATTCGGGTGAGTCTTCGCTCTTGATTTCTTCCGTGGGGGCACGTCAGCGCACCCACTGGGTGTAGTCCCCGAGTTCCGAGTCGGCTGCTGAGCAGGCGACTTGGAACTTCTTAGAACTTTGATTAATGACTTGTTCTTATTCGCACCTTTGTCCTGTTTGCAGGACTATCACAACCTCCATGCTGCTACCTTCAACTCCCAGGCCCGGGAGATGAATCAGAAGGCCGCCGATCTGACGGAGAGCCGGAGTAAGTGTTTCATTTTTATCTCATGTGGGGCGCGTCAGCGCACCCACTGGGTGTAGTCCCCGAGATTCGGGCCGACTGCTGAGCAGTCGGGTCGAATCTTTCCTGATGACTTCTTCCTTATTTTCTTCTTCTTCATGTCTGCAGGGGCCAACGCCGACTTGAGGGAGCAGCTAGGCGGGGCCCAGACCGCCCTTCGCGCCAAGGAGGCCGAGTGCAACGCCTTGGCTCAGGAACGTGATCGCTTGGCCAAGAAGCTGGCCGACCAGGAGGAGAGCCACAAGGCGGCCCCGAAGATGGCGCTGGACAGCGAGGCCGCCCTCAAAGCCGAGTATGAGACCGAGGCGGCGAGCTGGGCCGAGGCGAGGCAGGCGCTGAGCGAGGGTTACGGCCGGATTGAAGACTTGATTGACGGTAGGCCGCCTTCTTCTTCGCTCCTTTTCTCTCCCCCTTCACCTGGTCTGTCTTCTGATTTGTTTTACTTCTTTCTTCTTTGTGCAGAATACTTCCCCGGTTACTCCGTCGCCGCCAACCAAGCCATCGAAGCTCACCGTGAGGCCCGGTGGCAGGCTGGGGTTGAGATCGCACCGGACGCCAACCAGTCGCATGAGGAGCAGCTTCTGGCGATCCAAGCCCGCCTCCAGCCGGCCTACCGCATGCTCCGCCGTCTTCAGCGTGCCGGGGCGCAGGTGCTGGCCGCCCTCTGGCCCGGCGAGGTGATTCCCCGCACCCCCATCCGGACTGCCGACTGGCTGGAGGTAGCAGTCGGCCGCTTCGAGGCCTGGAAGGCTTCTGCAGCTGGTCTGGCGCTCGACGGGCGCTAGAGTTCGTCCAGGCTTGGTATCCTGGGCTGAGTTTGGACTAGCTGCACACCTGGCGGCAGGAGGCTGACGAGGAGCTGGAGGCGGTGCGGCCGGCTATCATCCAGCGCGCCTCGGCGATTGCCGACTTCACCGATACCAGCACCTTTGCTCCTGAGGTAAACGAAGACGGTGTCGCTTAGCCGGAGGAGTGGTTCGGGCTGAACCCGGCAGATGGTGAAGACTTGGCGGAGGAGATAGACTCCAGCGACGAGGGCGAAGAGGAAGAGGAGGAGGATAGCGAAGACATTGTGCCGGATGGTGGAGCAACCAGCCAGCCTCAGCGTGATCGTGATTCCAGCAACGAGGCGCGCAGCAGGTGACGATCAGGCCGAGACTCGCCAGCCAGCCACTCCTCCAGCCAACACTGCCGTCTCCACCAACCTGCGCAGCTCCCCTGTTGCTCCCTTGGCCTGACTCGCCGTCCTTGCTTTCCTGCCCGTTACTCTTTGAACAATTTTTATTAATTTTGTGCAGTTCCACCCACTGGTGGTGTATTCAAACTTTGTTGAATGCTGGCCTTTCGAAGGTATTTTGTGTAAATATGATTATGCACGTGCTTGTCTTCCATTCATACTTGCTTTTCATCTTTTGGCTGTTTTCCTTTGCCGCCCTCCCTTGGTCGCCGCCTTCCCAGCCGGACAGCTGCTCTGCAGTCTGTGGCCGGGTAAGGGCTTGGCCGTCTGGGAGGACAAGTACTTGAGCTTTCTTATATTGTAGCAAAGTAAAAAGGGAAGCCGGCTGCTCTGACAGCCGGTTGGCGGGGGGGGGGGGGGGGGGGAGCTGGCTTGTGTTATGTAAGTTCGTTAGTCCTTAGCCGTTTTTCGTGTGGGCATCCTTTCCTGCCTTTGGCTCTTGCCAATCGGAGAGTCGATTCTTCGAGCTGCGACTTTCAACAAGAGAGGGCTTGGGTGCCGGCACACTACTTGTCTGACTGTAGGTAGAACTTAAATATAACCCAAGGCGGCAAGTCCCCGGGCCGACTGATCGAACCCGGTGCCGGACAAGAAAACGAATGTAATAACATAACCATGGGCATGATACTCATCATTCATAGATCAAAGAGGGTAGTCCCCGAGTACTCCTCGGGGGGCCCGTTGTCTCGTACTTAATACAAAAGGTAGTGTGGTACATACTGCATTTTAACTGTAAAATCTTCGGAGGAGATTGGCGTTCCATGGTTGTTCCGACTCTTTGCCGGAATCATCCCTCTTGCGCGCCTTCGGCTTCTGCGCGTCGATCAGGTAGTAGGAGTCGTTGCCTAAAGCCCAGCTGATGACGAATGTGCCTTCCCAAGGGGCCGAGAGCTTGTGCTGGCCGGCTGTTCGCTGGATCAGCCGGAGCACAAGATCACCCTCTTGGAAGGATCTTGGCTTGACCTTCCGGCTGTGGTAACGGCGTAGACCCTGCTGGTAGATGGCGGACTGGCTGAGGGCTAACAGCCAGCCTCTTCCAGCAGGTCGACGCCATCTTCTCGCACTTCCTTGGCCTCCGCCTCCGTGTACATGGTGACCCGAGGTGAGTCGAACTCAATGTCAGTTGGGATGACAGCCTCGGCACCACACTACTAGGAAAAGGGCTATAGATAGGACTGATTCTAATGGCGCACCAGGTAGAGAGTGCGCCACTACTATATACTAATGGCGCACTGTTTGTAGGTGCGCCATTAGTGTGGAAGACACTAATGGCGCACCAGTCTCACGGTGCGCCACTACTATTGATTTTTTCCCCATTTTTCCATACAAACTAATGGCGCATGATGACAAAGTGCGCCATTACTAGTTAGAACTAGTAATGGCGCACGGCCAAGACAGTGCGCCATTAGTATATATTTTTTTTACTTTTTTGCAAACCTACTAATGGCGCACCGTACCACAGTGCGCCATTAGTAGTTTAAACTACTAATGACGCACTTTTCCACAGTGCGCCATTAGTATACATATGTTTTTTTACTTTTCTGCAAAAAGTACTAATGGCGCACCACCTTCAGGTGCGCCATTAGTAACCAGGGTTACTAATGACGCATTATGTGCTGGTGCGCCATTAGTAACCTGGGACCAACAAGATATTTTGGACAGCCCACCTACCCACTCACTTTCCCCACTTCATTCTCTCCACCTCCTCCTCCAAGCTTGTCTCGGCTGCCTCCTCCTCCTCACCTCATTTCCACCATAGATTCATCAAAATTAAGTGGTGAAATTACCTTTTTGGATAGGTAAGTAAGGGGAAAGCTATCTTCATGATGTAGATCTACTTTTTTTCTCCCTAGCTCGCTCCAACAACGTGCACATGCACTTTTTGTGGCCTAGCTAGATCTATGTATGTTTGTGGTGTTGCATGTGTTTATGGTGTTGCATATATGTTTGTGTTTGAAGGTACCGGTATTTGAAATGCGATAGTTGCCAATATTTTGCCGGATGTTTTGATTCATTTCCGTTTCGGCGAGAATTTTGGCACTATGCATTCTTTTTGGTCCTATTTTTAGGGAAGGTCATGCCAAATTTTTTCTCGGTTCTAAAATATCGTTTTGCTCTACCCCGCAGGCGACCATGGTCCGCATGATGACTGAAGGCATCGTGAATAGGTTTTTGAGCTCTGCGAAGGCCGAGATGCTTCAAAAAAACGAGACGGAGATAAGATGTCCGTGTCGAAGATGCAAGCAGAAGAGCCTTATTGCGGACCCGGATTCCGGGCAGGTGCGGGACCACCTGCTCTTGCGTGGTTTCATGGATGGCTATCGGTGGCAGGGTGATGAAGATGACTATGAAGTCGTCCATGGGGGCCTGGCAAGAAATGAGGAAGGGCAACAAGACAAGTACCACCGCGGCGAGGGCGGGCGAGAAGACGAAGAATCTCCAGGACATGATCACGACGGTCGACGGTGTCCTGGACTAGGGGGTACTCACCACGTCGTCTCCTGATCAGGTGGATTGGGCCGAGGATCCCCATGGCCGTATACTCATGGGCCAGTCCGAACAGTTGCCGCATACAAGGAAGATTCCACAAGACTTGGCGATCAAGACAAGGACTCCTCCCCCACCGGCGTATCCGGCTAGGACTCTTGTTATCCTAGGCCTCTGGTGCATTATATAAACCGAGGCCAGGCTAGTCGATAGAGATATACAACACAACCATTACAACAATCATACCATAGGCTAGCTTCTAGGGTTTCGCCTCTCTGATCTCGTGGTAGATCAACTCTTGTACTATCCATATCATCAATATCAATCAAGCAGGACGTAGGGTTTTACCTCCATCAAGCGGGCCCGAACCTGGGTAAAACATCGTGTCCCTTGTCTCCTGTTACCATTGATCCTAAGACGCACTGCTTGGGACCCCCTACCCGAGATCCGCCGGTTTTGACACCGACATTGGTGCTTTCATTGAGAGTTCCGCTGTGTGATCGGCGAAAGGATCAATGGCTCGACCGCAGGTCAACTGTGACTTTGGCATCTTCGTCACCAGCTCGACTGGTCACCTTGGTTCGACCAAGAATTGCGCCCCGTGTTCGGATCACCATGTTCGGACGAGGGCCTTCATCAAACATCAACTCCGATCTCTATCAAGATCACGGAGGAATCATCCATGGAGCTCGAGGCTCAACGTCAACATTGCCCTTAAGCGACCGTGCTGTTTTTCTGGACAGCGAACTTGTATCTGCTGCCACCACCTCCTCGAGTATCGCTTTGACGATCACTTTGGTGGAATTGTGCGGAATTGAGTATACAACAACCCTGGAAAATTTCATCGAGTTCCGATGGAGGAATCTCTCGCAATCCACGATATACCGGAGCCCTGTCAATTCTGGACCGGAATTTGGATGTGTTTAGGGCGTGGTGTCCTTCTTCTAGCTCGGACGTCCTTTGGAAGATCCAACCGTTGATCGGCTGCGAAATTCCTGTATCTACCACCTCTCAAAATTTCAGCTCAATCCGACCGTCCAAACTCCGGGAAACTTTCGATTAGTGCATCACTTTTCGGATCTGTTTTCTGCGCGAGAACTAATCCGACCCGAATTCATCTTCTTTATGAACGGGATCTCGGACATCCTTTTTGAAGGAAATTTTCATACGGGGTGTTGTGTTTTATTCTCAAACACATCCCAGTAGTATTAAAAGTATTCTTGCAATACGAACTTCACCGTCGCGCCGGTGTCAAACCAGCCCGACAACATCACTCCACGGCGGCCGACCTGCGTTAGACACGTCGTCGCTTTGTTGAGCCGAGCTCAATTTCTTCGGATCATCATCTCAGCCAGCCGAACAATAGTTCGACATCGCGAAGGATAAAGCGTCATCAACATCGTCGCCCCACGGATTACACGGAGCGGGCACACCTGCATCGACCACGTCACGGCCCGCATCGCTGGACCGGGGGCTTCATCATCTCTTCATCAACCTACTCTGGAGACTTCAGCGTCGCTGGCCGACCAGCTCCGTCACGTTAGCTGGACCGAGGGCTTTGCCTCGGCGAGCCAACCTTTGCCAGCATCGCCATGCCGTTGCTTTGTCGCCCATCAGGCGATAGGTGTGCGGATCGAGTCCCAATTTTGGGAATCACCTTTCTTCGGATTGCTACAACAAATAAGCCAGGTGCTATTAATCCTAGTATTTTTTGCTTGTTAGGGTTCATTTTTCCCAATGAATTATTACTCTGGTTTGTCCGTCATATGTACGCAGGTCTATCAAATGGTGGCCGCATTAACGATGGTCGCATGGTGGTTCGGTCAGTTTCCGTACATAGTCCGGCGAACGCCGCATCCGGAACTCGAACCGACCTGTGAATTCAGGCATTCCCATGCCTTTACCGCATCACGCCGCCGCCCTGCATCAGCATTGACTTCGGCGCCAGGCCATATTTCTTTTATTACTCACTTTGCATAAATTTTTTGTTATGCAATTTTTTTTTATTTTTACTATTATCTCCGGTTTGCACTATTTTTTGTGCACAGGAAAATGATCCAGCCGGACTACATCCTTTGGCGTCACCTCGGCTGGACGGGGAGCTTCGTCAACACTTCATTACCCCATGCCGGGGACTTCAGCATCACCCTGCCGTCCTGCATTGACCGTGCTATGTCACCACTTCGGAGTGCCGAGCTCTTTGCTCCGCCACCTCGGGACCGGCTCTGGGATGGAACCTTGTCCCGCTTCAAGCTCGGACCGCGTCATCAATACCGAACACATTAACCAGCTAAGTTGTCTTCATGCTCAAAGTTTTAAATTTTTAACTTGTGTTCGGCTCGGCCAAGCACTATACTTTTTTGGAAAAAAAGTTGCTTGTAAAAATTTCCTTGTCCAAACTTTGTTTGTGACGCGCAAATTCAAATACCCCGTTTACTTGGGGGCTTCCTTCATGAAGCTTTTTCCTCTTGCATATGGTTATACTTGTACGGCTTTGTTCCTTGTTCGTGTATTACGCCACAATATGCACCATATTGACTTAAGCGATTTGCAAGCTGGGTTGCCTGGCTCCTGTGCTTACCCCTACGTTCCCGATTGTTCGGCTAGGGAGTAAAGGGAGCACCTCTGCGATTATCACGATCGGGTCAACCGAGCTGGACCTCAGACTGGGTGAAGCCAAAAGCTAGCGCTCTTATTGTTTTCAATCATGGTCGGCACACAACGGAACTCATGAGTACAAAAAATCTATTGCACAAGTCTCATAATAACAATGAGCACCGAAGAAAGGTATCGGTGGGGGTACTATTTTCTTCGAAGATGCTTCTTACTCTTCGCAGTAATATAGCATAAGTTCCCTGAGCGCGCTTTGTCTGTTACAGCCTTATGGCCTGATTGCCTGGTTATTGGAAACACCGTCGGTATTCTCGACAGATGGAGTACATAACACTTTTCGGTCCTTGACCGAAGAGGGAGAAGCCGACGGTCGGTTAAGACGCGTTTAAAGTTCGGTTGAACATAGATATGATATAAGTACTTCGGTACATGCAATCATTCTTTTACCCAAGTCACTTGGGGGCTCTTAAATTTATATGAGCCGTTTTATGATAAGTGTTTTTCTTCTTAGTCGTTGCAAAGTTATTATTATTATTTATCACTCCTTTTTTCGACACAAGTGTGCAGTCACTAGCCGGGGAGCCTAACTTCTCTCTCAAAGCCGCTAGAGTTTAGTTTGCTAAACTGGCCTAGTAAGAAGTACTCCGCCTTCAGGATAGGAGGTTGAAGCTGTAGGCTGACCCGCTTGAGGTTTTGAGATAGGATGTGTCATGTTAAAGCACGGTAGAAGCACCTTTTTTTTCTAAAGTCCAATTTTCGGATTGGCACTGAACACTTGATCTAGTTCGGACATTAACCTTTTGAATAAGTTTTTTGGCTTTTCGAGCCGATGGCACTTCTAAACTATTTGTGTGTTTTCAGCACAAGTCTCGCAGTGCAACGCCGGACACCTTTAGAGATTCGGCAAAAACATTCTCGGATATTGCTATATGTGCATCGGCTTCGAATTGTGTCTTCGGTCAATAGTTGGGTTGCCCGGCTCCTGCGCTTGCCTCCTATATTCCACTTTGTTCGGCTAGGTGTGCAAAGGAAGAACCACTGCGATTGTGCTTCCAGCTCACATGGTTAAGCACCTCAGTGGAGAAAGCCGAAAACTGACTGTCACAATAAGCGTAAACTGGTCGGCGATCCGATGACGGCGTCAAACGATGGGCCATTCATAACAATGGCCGAAGTGTTTACGGCTTGACCTCGACTATCGCCGAACACTACCAGTGGCTATTAACTGGCCTCCCAAACTAAATCCTCGATATTTTGCTCTTACATTGGAGCTGAGGTTTCATGATCATGCTTAGCATGACAACCCAAAGAAAGGAACCGATAGCGGGACTATTTTCTTTGGAAGACATTTCTTCTGTTAAACAGTAGTATAACATGTCTCTCCGCGTACCTCTGTTTATAGAACCGTATGGCCAGATTGCCTTGTTTGTTGTAAATCTTTGCCCCCATAAAGGCTTTATAAAGTAGGACAAACACTCCTCGGCTATTGGCCGAGGAGGTGGAAGCCGATGGTCGGTCAACAAAGTTTTGTACAATGCGGATCTGAGCATTAATGACGTAAAGTACTTGGATACATAGAGTCATTACACATAATTTGTGATTTTACTATGGATATCGATCCTTAATTCGGCCTCCCGTGTCCGCATTAAGGCTAGGGGGCTACTGGGCTTCGGGCTTATTATTTACAAATATTAAAGGGGCACATCGATCCCCTGATCTGGTGTTGCCACCTGACCAGTGTCTCAGGGGCTATTGCATTGCTTGTCCAATGCAGAAAATTTTATGTGCAATATAGTTTCCGAGGAGATTTTGATCCTCAGGTTGGTCGGCCGCACCAAACCTGAGTCTCGAGGACTGAGCACGCCGCTTTTAGTGTCCTGAAGTATTCTGCCGAGCTAGGACTTGATCCTCAGGCTGATTTTGCAAATCGACCTGAGTCTCAGCGGCTACTGGGATCAGCGGTCTTATGTCATCCTTCATGTGCATCTCGGGTTTTAGACCGATACCCACCTTGAGGGCTACTGGCTACATATCTCGGCAGAGAATAAATTGCACCAATAAAAAATGATGACAAAATTCGGCCCACATTCGGGGTGGTGCACCACCTCGGAAGCAGTCCGGCATAAAGCTCGGGCGCTAGTGGCTGGCTCCACAGAGGGCATTTCCGGCATTAAGCTCGGCTAAACTCCTTCAAACTTCTTTGAACCAAGGTGATTTACGACACCTCGGATACAGTCCGGCGTTGGAGCTCGGATACATAGTCCGGCGTTGGAGCCCAGATACCGTCTGGCGTTGGAGCCCGGATACCGTCCGGCGTTGGAGCTCAGATACATAGTCCAGCGTTAGAGCTGGGAAGCAGTCCGGCATTGGTGCTTGGCTGCAAAAGACACCTCGAATGCAGTCTGGCGTTGGAGCTCGGACGCAAGAGGACGTTGCCGCCCGGGAATAACTTCAAACCCGAGGTATGGCATAAAAATAACAAGGCATTGATTAAGGCCGGAAACTTAAAGGGGCTCCTCGGATACCCGATGTGTAAACTCATCAAAAGCATTTCGGCGATCCTCAAGATCGAAGATGAGAAGATTTGTTGAACCAGTTTTCAAGACCGACGACCGAAGAACAGTTCAGAATAATCGAGGAGCGTCCCCAACTTGAAGACCGGTTCAGGGGGCTACTGACGGTGTCCTGGACTAGTGGGTACTCACCACGTCGTCTCCCGATCAGGTGGATTGGGCCGAGGATCCCCATGGCCGTATACTCATGGGCCAGTCCGGACAGTTGCCGCATACAAGGAAGATTCCACAAGACTTGGCGATCAAGACAAGGACTCCTCCCCCACCGGCGTATCCGGCTAGGACTCTTGTTATCCTAGGCCTCTGGTGCATTATATAAACCGAGGCCAGGCTAGTCGATAGAGATATACAACACAACCATTACAACAATCATACCATAGGCTAGCTTCCAGGGTTTAGCCTCTCTGATCTCGTGGTAGATCAACTCTTGTACTATCCATATCATCAATATCAATCAAGCAGGACGTAGGGTTTTACCTCCATCAAGAGGGCCCGAACCTGGGTAAAACATCGTGTCCCTTGTCTCCTGTTACCATTGATCCTAAGATGCACTGCTTGGGACCCCCTACCCGAGATCCGCCGGTTTTGACACCGACAACGGTGATGCTGTACATAGTCATCATGTAGAAGATGTCGTAAATGATGATGGGGAAGATCAAGACGAAGGGCATGATCATGAAGATGAAGATGCCGGAGCAGACGACGATGGAGGCTGGGTGTAGGACCCTCATATTCAAGAGCTGCTTCTCAAGCAGACGGATAACGCAAGAGCTGACGCCCGAGAGAAAGCCAAGCTGGCTCAACTGGAGATAGACGCGGTTACTCCATTATATGAAGGATGCAGGCCCGAGGATACCCGCCTGAAAGTAACGCTCATGGCTCTGGAGATGAAGGTAAAACACAAATTGACCGACGCATGCTTCGACGAGAACATGTCATTCTGGCACGAACGTCTTCCCAAGGGGAACAAGTGCCCGACCAGTTTCGAGGAGGCGAATAAAATCGTGGCTCCTCTGGATTTATTGCACGTGAAATACCATGTGTGCATGAACAATTGCATCATTTATCGGGACGAGCACGCGGAGTCTACCATATGTCCGGTGTGCGGCGTCACTCGATACAAGAAGAGGAAGAAAGCTCCTTGAAAATCGGTGTGGTACTTTCCGATCACTCCTCGTCTGCAGTGGTATTTCGCGGACCCTAAGGTAGCAAAGCTCCTACGTTGGCACGCGGATAGGGAGGAGAAGAAGCGGGAAGATGACGGAAATGATCCAGAGATAAATAAAAAAGACAAGATGCTGAGTCACCCTAAGGATGCGAGCCAGTGGCAGGCGTTGAACTTCGAATACCCAGAATTTGGGAAGGATCCAAGGAACATCGTGCTGGGCGCGAGCACTGATGGCGTCAATCCGTTTGGCAGCCAGAGAAGCACACATAGCACCTGGCCTGTGTTTGTGTGGATGTACAATCTTCCCCCTGGTTGTGCATGAAGAGGAAGTACATTCACATGAGTATGCTAATTGAAGGGCCAAAACAACCAGGGAACAACATCAATCTGTATCTGGGGCTGCTGAAGGAGGAGCTAGACACGCTGTGGAAAACGCCAGCCAATACGTGGGACACCGCAGAGAAAGAATATTTCCCTATGAGAGCTGCACTGCTCACGACGGTGCACGACTATCTCAGTTACGGATATCTCGCGGGGCAGGTAGTCCACGGATTTTCTGGATGCGTAAGGTGCATGGATGACACAATGTATCTCCAGCTAGATAGAGATCCCGGGTCTTCGAAAACCGTGTTCATGGGACATCGAAGGTGGCTTCGCGACGATGACCCATGGAGGAAACGCAAGGATATGTTCGATGGTGAAACCGAACCTCGAAAACGCCTGTGTACGAGGAGCGGCGAGGAAATAGACGAGCTGTTGAAAAATTGGAAAGACTGCCCACTGCCGGGAAAGAAGCAAAAGGCGCCAGAGCCGGGAAAGAAGCGAAAGGCGCCAGAGCCGCTGCTGAAGGTATGGAAAACGAGGTCTGTTTTCTGGGACTTGCCGTACTGGAAGATCCACCGTGTGCCTCACAGCCTTGATGTCATGCATATCACGAAGAACGTGTGCGAGAGTCTGCTTGGTACCCTGCTCAACATGCCAGAGAGGACCAAAGATGGGCCGAAAGCAAGGGCAGACTTGAAATCAATGGGCATCAGGCAGGAGCTTCACGCTAATGATGATGATGATGATGATGATGAGGCAAAGTAGGACACAGAAAGTCGATGCAAAGGCAAAAAGGCCAAGAAGACCGGAAATGACTACCCTCCCGCGTGCTTCACTCTAAGTCAGGAGGAGATCGAGCAGTTTTTCACCTGCCTCCTAGGAGTAAAACTTCCTTACGGTTACGCGGGGAAGATAAGCAGATACCTAGACCCAGCGAAGCAGAAGTTCAGCAGGATGAAGTCTCACGACTGTCACGTGCTGATGACGCAGATACTTCCAGTTGCAATCCGTGGGATCATGGACGCGCACGTCCGTGAAACGCTATTTGGCCTATGCAACTTTTTCGACGTCATCTCTCGGAAGTTGATTGGCGTGAGCAACTCAGAAGGCTACATGAATGAGATCGTGGTGATACTATGCGAGCTTGAGATGTACTTCCCGCCCGCATTCTTCGACGTTATGGTGCATCTGCTGGTCCATATCATGGAGGATATCATCCAACTCGGGCCGACGTTCCTGCACAGCATGATGCCGTTCGAAAGGATGAATGGTGTCATCAAAGGATACATTCGGAACATGTCACGTCCAGAGGGAAGTATAGCCAGGGGCTTTCTGACCGAAGAGTGCATCTCCTACTGCACGAATTATCTAGGCATCGAGAACCCCGTTGGTCTGCCCATCAACAGGCACCTCGGCAGGCTCGCTGGATGGGGTCACCGTGAGGGTCGCCGCGAATGCATGTCGACTTCGAGGGTCGACTCGCCGACTTTGAAAGAGCAAACCTAGTCGCGCTACAACACATAGACGTGGTCGATCCTTGGGTGGTAGAGCACAAAACCTTTATTGAGAAGACGTACAATGACCGAGGCCAACAGAGGACGAACGGAGATATACTCAAATAGCACAACTCATGTTTAACGCGTTGGTTCAAGCAGAAGCTTCTGTCGTACCCTTTACATGAAGATTCTTCCGCGGAAGAACAACTCATATTCGCCTTGTCACAGGGCGCCGAGCACAACCTGATGACCTATGAGGCGTACGATATCAATGGCTACACATTCTACACCGAGGACAAGGACATGAAGAGCGATGGTTATCAGAACTCTGGGGTAACGATGGAATCCTACACCGGTAAGGACAAGGACAGATACTACGGAAGGATCGAGGAGATCTGGGAGCTGAGCTACGCTGGAGAGAAGGTGTCGATGTTCTGTGTCAGATGGGCCAAGAGCGTCCTAAAAGAAGACTGATATTTCACCACCATGGTTATACCCGAAGCCAAATCCAAGACCGCGGGCGCAAACGTCACCGCGAAAAATGAGCCATGGGTACTGGCTTCCCAAGTGGACCAATGCTTCTTCATTACCGACCCGCCAAAGCCCAGTCATGTTGTTGTGAGGAGAGGCAAAAGGAAGATCATCGGAATGGATGGAGTAGCCAATGAGCAAGACTTCGACAAGTACAGCGACCCGAAGATCGAACATGACGACGACGACGAAGTAGCAGCACACACCACAAGAAGAAGCAGGACCACCCTACCTAAAGGACGTCCGTTCCACAGAAGAACTCCATTTGCGAAAAAGAAGGGCAAGAAGATTGTGAACAGATAGCTAGCTAAGATCGATTGTATTTAAATCGTAGTCTTCATTTCTCGATTGTATTTCATGGGCACTTTTTGATACCATGAATATTTTTAAATTTCATGGGCACTTTTTGAATTCATGAGGACACTTGATCTCGATCCCCCTCCATCTCGATCTCGATTCCCCCTCCATCTCGATCTCGATCCCTGCACCCTCCCCCGCTCCACCACCGCCGCCGATGATATTTTCAAGTAAGAAATTTGAACATATTTTTTAAAAAATTATTACTGTTTTTATAAAAAAATATTACTGCTATGATTTAAACAAGTTTGAACATATTTAAACACAAATAAATATAAAAAACAACATTTAAAATGCATAAAAAAATATTGGGGAGCCTGGGAATCGAACCCAGGACATCCTGGTGTGTGTGCTGCGTGCTGACCAGTCGGGCTAGTGGGTGGGTTCTGTTGTAGATAGGGTTAGGTTGTAGATAGGGCTAGTGGGCTAGATTAAAACAAAATTCTAATGGCGCACCGAGCGCTGGTGCGCCATTAGAATAGTCGTACTTATGGCGCACGAGATGGTGGTGCGCCATTAGAAAGCTTCCCCCACACTAAATCCCCAATCTCTCTAATCTCTCCCGCTGCCCCCCATGTTCGCCGTCCCCCCTCACTGTCCCCCTCCCCCCGCCTGCGCCCTCCACGTGCTCGCCGTCCTCCCTCACCGTCCTCCCTCACCGTCCCCCCTCCTCGAGCCGAGCGCCACCTCCCTCACCGTCCCCCCTCCGCCCGCGCCCGCGCCCTCGCTGTACCCCTCCCCCGCAGCCCCGCCTGCGTCAACCTCCCTCCCGAGCGCGACAGCTAGGGTTCCTAGCCGCCGCCACCGCTGCCGGCCCGCCACCGCGGCGCGCCCAGCCAGCCGAACCCTCTGCTGCCCCGCCTCCACCGCCTCCTCCTCGACATGCCGCCTCCTCGACGCGCCACCTCCTCCTCGACGCGCCGCCTCCTCGACACGCTGCCGCCCGCTGCCTCCTCGACACCGGCGTCCTCCTACGGCAGCCTACCGTTATCCCACAGGTGATTCCTCACCTCTCCCCCTTCCCCTCCTTCCCCCTACGGCAGCCTGCAAGCTTGTAAATTTCAAGCTCCTGGGTATGTTTCTCTTAAGAAATTTATAGAAGATTATATGGGATGTTTTAGCTAGAGTTCATCAAACAGTTGGGTGTTTGGGTCAATGATTTTTCACTCCATGATCTGATTGCAAGGTGAAACATACCATTAGTTTTGTGTTCGGTTTGGCTGGTATGTAATGATAAAGCTAGGAACCAAATGTCAGCCTTGTTGTGGCTTCAGGTGTGCTCGCAATAAAATGTACCACTCCCTCCGATCGAAAATAAGTGTACATGTTGACTCATTTTTTTGAATGAATTTGTGGTAACCTGAACTGGGTTCTGTCAGATATAAAAAGCAGACAGTTCTAAAAAAAAGTAGATAACTGTTCCCTTATATTATATAAAAAGCAGATAATTCTCAAAAAAACCTAGAAGTAAGTCTCCTCATGGTTTTACTGGATCATTGAATTATCCCCGAGAGCGAAAGGGCAAAAAGCTCTCTAGCTGATTGATTATGCATGTTCTGTTATAGCTATTTCAGAAAATTGATGTCATCCTCTATTAGCAATGTTGCAATAAGGCAACATATATATCATTAGTAAGGTTAAAAGGAAGTGATCCATCTGCAACTGGTGTTTATTAGTCTTTTTGAGTGAGTTATCTGCATCTGCTCCTTGTGGTGGTGGTTGTTTAGGTGGGCAGTAAGAAACCATGCTTGATTTGGGGGACTGAACTTATGCTTATGTATGCCATCAGAAGCAATTCGAAATCATTATTCTCTCTTTTCCTTGCAGGTTTGGGCAACTTCAGTTGGTTGATCTTGAATCCATTGGGCCTTCACTTAGAGCTGGTACTCATCCATGTAACTCTTCACATTTCCATATAGGATTGTTGCCTATCACTTACTAGTGTGCTAGTGCCCCTTAGCCTTGTAGTGTTTAACTAACAAAATTAGGCATTTGCTTCAGGATTGCCTCAGCTCTGTTTTATGCCATTGTGCAGTTCATAATATTATATCCACTTTTTATTAGACAAGTTTATTATAACAGTATGCATGTGCTCTTGAATCTTGATATGTATGTGTTCGGTAGTACCACACTTAACAATAGTCACAGTCCATACTTTATACCCTTTTTTCTCTCTGTACCTAGATTCTCTGACTGCAAGGCGACTTTTTAAGTAATCTTGAATTAATGTATGATATAGGGAACATACCTGAAATTGAAGGATTAGAGAAGAACAAAAATGATCTCATGAATTATTTCTGTTTGCAATAACTAATTTTAAATATTAATATGTAGCAGAACAAGACAGTGAGCAATCCAAGTTGTGAGAGAAAATATCTATTTTCTTTCTTCTTTGACTAATTAATATCATTCAGAGTAGATGATGCAAGCAATCAACATTCAGTTTTGACCATAACAGTACACTTGCTCAGAGTTTAAGCATGTGTAGTGTACAATTATTGATGATTTTTGTCCATGATTAGCAATAGTTTCTTTCACTAATTTTCAGTTAACAGCAATCCATGATTTTTTTCCAGCTAAAACTATTGATGATTTTTTGTTGGGTGACCTATTAGATCTAGAATGGAAGCTCACATAAGTTGAGCTGATTTTTGTCCATATGAAAGCAGAGGACCATATGGTCTGTGGCCTTTTCATCCATATGAAAGTAGAGGCACATTGTGGTGCTAGTTTGCTGGGTTTTGTCTCCGACCATCGTGTCGTGATGAATTTGCAGGTACCCCGAGAGGCCCTTGAGTTTGCCGGAATGTTGATTAACTTCCGTTCCGGCAAATTCGGGTACTCCATATGTCCTATTTTCAGCAAAGGTCATGCTGAAATTTTCCGTGAATTTTAGCATGACTTTGCTAAAAATAGGACATATGGGGTACTTGCGACTAATGCATGGGCCGGGGTATCTTAGTACTTAATTAAGTAGGATCAACTGCCCCTTTATTCTTGCTGCATTAAACCATAGGTGGCAATAGAGCCGAGTGATTAGGCCCAACTTAGAATTCTCCTTAGCATCGATAAACCCTAGATGATAAACCCAACATAGGTGGCAATAGAGCCAAGTGATTAGTGCCAAGTGATTAGGCCCAACCTAGGGTGCCTCGGCATCGACAAACCCTAAATGATGAAAGCTTAGGCTTTTAGGGTGCCTCGGTGTCGACAAACCCTAAATGATGAGACCATGATCTTGTTCCTTGACAATAACCAACTTTTTGACCAAACTTTTTTCCTATTTAGAGCGAAACATGGCCCACAACGATGAGGCCGGTGGTTCGGGCGGCAAGCAATTCTGGGAGCTGTCCCAGGAGATGGAGGAACAACCTCACCGCTATGAGGACGCCGCGGAAGACACCGATCCTGATTACACAACCCCTAGTGGCGTCGGGGATGACACCACTGATGGTGCCGCCGAGGATGCCACCACTGATGATGGCGGCGCACACACAGATGGCAGCCAATCGAAGAAGCAAAGGAAGGACCAGCATCCGAATGCGCTCTGCACCGTCAAGAAGGAATTCACTCAAGTGGACTCCGACGGGAATCCAACGGAGCCCAAACATATAGTCAAGGGGTACTCGGTTCAGCTCGGGTGCATTCTCCGGAGCACCGTCTCGATCAACACCGAGAACCTGAGGCATCCTGACCGAGGGAATTTGCGCAACCTCCTCTTCACGAAGCTGCACGAACGATACAAGTTCCCCGCCGAATTTGAAAACACATGCCTCTCAGGGAATAAAGTGAACAGTGCCGCCCTCACGAAGATGAGCACGTCCCTGTCTACTTGGAGAAGCGTGGTGAAGAAAATGATTGATAAAGGTGATAGTTATGAGAAGATCAAGGCGAAATATCCTTTGATGAGCGAAGATGAGTACAAGGAGTTCAAGATCAAGTGCTCGACCAGTGCAATCTCCGAATCAAGTCAGTGGGGGAAAGAAATGCGGGAGTTGAACTTAGGGGAACACAAAATCGGTCCCGGCGTTTATAGAGTGGCGGAGCCTATATGGGACAAGGAGGACGCGGAGTGTGCCGAGCAAGGCCTACCGCCCCGCTTCGAGAAATCCAGTGGTAACAAGCAGACCAGGAACTATGTCAGGGCCCGATACAAGGAGGACCCGATAACAAAGGAGCTTACCACGGATCCGAGGACCAGGGCGCTTGAGCTTCTTCTGGTAAGGAATACACCCCCGCATAATTAGCTCCATATGGTTGCACTCTAATTAATCCCCAATATTTCTAAATGGTTCACGTTCCTTTCGCAGGAAACTGAAAGCAGTAGCGCGGGGTCGTCTCAGAGCTCCCCTTTCGACACCCCTTTAAATAGGGCGTTGAACATAATGAAAAGCAAGGATAAGCTCAGTAAGCCGATGTCAGCTGGTCGTGTGGCCGGCAAAGGCTTGTCCACAAAATGGGGGTCATACTATACCACTGGTATGCGGAAGGAGAAAAAGGCCAGCTCTTAAAGCCAGACGCGCAAGGTTGAAGCACTCAAGGCACAAGTGGCGCGGATTCCGGAGCTTGTCCAAGAGCAAGTGGAACAACAATTGGGAACGAAGGTCAACGCCATGGTGCCTACGTTGATTCATGGGCTGACGACGTGGATTGCGGGCGGCCAACAGGGGCCTCCCCCGGTTCCCAGCTTCACGGCCAGCAACTCGCACAGCGTGCAGGCGGCGCCATTGGTGTCTCCGGCGGCGGCGCCATTGGTGTCTCCGGCGGAGGCGGTATTCGTGTCTCCGGCGCCGGAACGGGTATTGGAGCTTAATGCACCCGGGTTTACGCCGGCCGGCACCTCACCAGCAAGCGCCCCCTTCGTCAGTTGCACGCCCGCCGTTGGCGGTGCCTCGACATTAGCCGAGCTCGACGACATCACGGTAACTAAGCCTCTCGGCCAATGACTTCATCTCCTTGCCTTTGACTGGGCATCCATGACGCCCTGTACATGTTTTTGCAGGGCACCGCCGATGTTCCTTGCACTCTTCTGCACTTCGTGGGCGCCGAGTTGGTCGATGTCGCCAAGGGTAGAATCGTTCAACCGGGAAACCGCATGTTCCACGGTAATCGGATGCCAACCACAGTGTATAGGGTTGAAGTGGTTCGGGTGCTGCAAGGCTGCGACGAGCTGTTACCTCCGGTTTGACCCGCTGGGGCCGACAAAGAAGATGAGATGACCCTCAGCGCCTGCGTAAACTGGCCGCTGCTTTAGCTGAAGAGCCAGATTCGTTTGGGGGCGGGGGACACCACCCCACAGACCAGACCGCCAGTCGTGCCGGCGCCAAGCCATGGCAAGAACACCGCAATGCTACCGGACCTGCCGGACATCCCTATGTCGGACATCCCTATGGCACAGGATCCGGACAGCCCTATGGCACAGGATCCGGATGACGACGACAACGACAAGGACGATGGTACATTTACCAAAGTCGATAAGTACTTTGCCGAACATGGGTACCCTGACGAGTTCTGCGGGCCTCTTTCTCAAGAACCCAACCAAGACGACCGCAATCTAGCTGGTACGGCGGAGAAATCCAATTGCAATAGGCGTCGTCTGGTGTTCAGTTCTCAGGAGACGCCTCCAGCTCCCGCCTTCACCGAGCCTCAGATAGCTGAGGTGCGAAATATTATCAGCCCCAACACGCTCAAGAAGGCGGTCTGTGAGCAGAACTCGGTCCCATTACAGGAGATCAAGAAGAAGGGATGGAAACGAAAGACTAACAAGGGCGTCGGTGCGAGCCAGCCGGCACCGAGTTCGATCCGTGCTTAGGACGGGCCACCTTCACCTAAGGATATCTCGAGGAGGGTGCATGTGGCGGGTAGGGCGATGCTACCGCCAAATATGCTGAATGCTGCAACCGGTGCTATGCGGGGTCTGCACGACAGTGTTCTTTCTTTGGAGAAGCGGCATCTTAGAGAGAAGGATGTGGCATACCCGGTTTTCGTGGCCAAGGTGCCAGAGGGCAAGGGCTTTGTGGATGGCGACATCGGGGGTACGATCGTCCTGCGGTTTGATGACATCTTTGCTATGTTTAAACTTCATCCGCTGCACTACACCTTCGTTCGGCTGTTTTCGCTGAGTATGGAGATGCGGATCATTAGAGACAAGACCCCGGACATTGTGATAGTCGACACCTTCTACATGCGTGCCAAGCACTTGAGCAGCGTTGGGGGCCGCCAAGTTGCGAGTTCACACCTCGAAGGCGTCATTCTGGCAAACCCAGATAAGGATAACTTCCTTGTGGCTTACATTCCCGAGTAAGTCATCCCTTAACCGCCCCATAACATATGACTTCTTAGATTTCGATCGTTCTTTTTTTTTCTAACATTTCGTGTTCTGTGCATTGACAGACATTGCACACTCATCCTCTTAAGCCCGAAATATTCCATGGCCACGTATTTCTACCCGAACCGTAACTCCAAGATAGACTACACAAATGTCAAGAAAGTTCTTGATGATGTTCTCCCCGGCTACGCCAAATCTGGAGGCACCTTCACCAGGACTGTTCGTAAGTACGGCAAGCACATGTTCTCACACAATACGAAGTTCTGCTGCGTCAATCAGCCGCCTGGAGGTCAGAAGGATGCCTACTACGCCCTCCATCACATGCGGGCGATCGTAAGGGACCATCATCAACTTCTGCTACCAGATAATCTCAAAGATTGGGCCGCGAACTTGTCGGCAATCCAGGACGCGGACCTCAGACCACAATTCTTTCGCATCCAGTCGGACTTTGCGGACATCATCCATCAAGATGTCCTTCATACGTCGGGGCAGTTCTTCCTCAGATATCAACTGTCCAACAATGAGATAGATGGAATGCTACAAATGCAGGGTGACAACGACCGCGATTTCATGACCATCGCGACAGACGGCGGCTTCATCCACGCTCCTGTCCGATGAGTCGAGTCGAAAGTAGTGATGTGTAGTTCTGAAACATTGATTGGCTCATGTTGTAATTAAACTTAAATGAATTCGTATGTCTCTTTGGTTTGGACAGTCGTTCAACTTAGATGTAATCGATGCTATTTATTAGTAGGACCATGAATCGTGCTATTAATGTCTTGCTTTTCTCTTCCGATCCTTTTGTTGCATACTTACATATTTCTTATGTATTGTCTGTTGTTTGGCTTGTGCATAGAGATTCCATCGTATGTCGTGTACAAGGGTAAGGTTCCCGGAGTCTACGACGACTGGGAGGAGTGTCGGAGACAGGTTCACCGTTTCAGCGGTAACAGTTACAAAGGGTACACCACTAGGGCGGAGGCCGAATCTAGATACGCCCGCTATCTAGCGGGAGAGGGGAGGGAGCATTGGAGGAACCAGATGAATACCAGTTTGATCGCGATGATGCTCATCGTGATGACCACAACTCTCTTCTATGTGATGGTAGTTTAGATGGTCGATATCCACTTGTAATGTGAAGACAAACTCGCTACTCGCGGTCTCGAGACTTGTAATGTTCTATATTTGTTCGGTCTTTTGAATTCAGAGACTAATATGATGATTTGTATTCAGAGACTAATCTTCTATTGTATTCGATGAATCTGCTGTTGTTGTGTGGTGTTGTCTAAATTCTGTCCAATAATATATTTTGTAACCCGTGAAAATATCAGAAAAGAAAAAAGTCCCTAATATTCATACTAGTGGCGCAGCACACAAGACACTAATGGCGCACTGAGATAATCACACTAATGGCGCATCACCCACTGGTGCGCCATTAGTATGCCAAAGCACATGGGTACATATGGCCCCCTGGGAGGAATTCTAATGGCGCACTGTTGGCAATACTAATGGCGCACTAGGTTGTGCGCCATTAGAACACCAGATACTAATGGCGCACCAGTGGTGCACCATTAGAATTTAATTCTAATGGCGTGATGCTAGTGGCGCACCAGTAGTGCGCCATTAGAAGGCAAAACTGGTGCGCCACTAGCATGCCTTTTCCTAGTAGTGCCATATACAAGGAAGAAAGGGGTGAAGCTGGTTGACTTGTTCGGGGTAGTGCGCAAGCTCCAGAGGACGGCTGGCAGCTCGTCGAGCCAACTGCCGGCCGAACGCTCCAGTGGCACGACTAGTCGGGGCTTGATGCCAGAGAGGATGAGGCCGTTTGCTCGCTCGACTTGGCGGTTTGACTGCGGATGGGCAACAGACGCTAAGTCCAGTTGGATGCCCTGAGTCGCGCAGAAACGTGCCAGTGCTCCTTTGGCAAAATTTGTGCCATTGTCGGTGATGATGCTGTGTGGTATGCCATATCAAGTTGTAATATCTACAATGAATGTCACGGCAGTCGGCCCATTCAGCTTCTTGATTGGCTTTGCTTCGATCCACTTGCTAAATTTGTCCACGGCGACAAGCAGATGTGTCATGCCGCCACGCATTGTCTTGAATGGGCCCACCATGTCCAATCCCCAGACGGCAAAGGGCCAAGTGAGGGGAATGGTCTTGAGTGCAGAAGCCGGCAGGTGTTGCTTGGAGCCGAAAACTTGGCACCCTTTGCAGTGTTTAACTAATTCCTTGGCGTCATCCAAAGCAGTCGGCCAGAAGAATCCATGACGGAAAGCTTTGGCGACGAGTGATCTCGAGGCTGCGTGGTGGCCGCATTCGCCTTGGTGGATGTCCTTGAGGATTGCTATGCCCTTCTCTGGCTCGACGCAGCGCTGGAAGACTCCAGTGACACTGCACCTAACGAGCTCTCGGTTCATTATTGTGTATGCTCCGTCTCGGCGTTGGACTTGTCTTGCCGAGATCTCGTCAGTCGACAGCTCTCTATTTACTAGGAAGTTGAGGATGGGCTGGGCCCATGATGGAGCTGTGACTTCTTCTACTATTAAAACGGCTACTGTGACCCGGGCGGGTGGGCTGGGTGGGGAAGAGTTGGAGTCGGCCATCACCTGTTGTGTCGATCCAGTCCCCGGGCCGACTGTAGTAGTCCCCGAGCCGGCTGTAGTAGTCCCCGGCCCGGGTTCTGAAGTCCCCGGGCCGGGTACGACTACAGTAGTCCCCGAGCCGCCTGTCAAAGTCCCCGAGCCGCCTGCTTGGCTCCCCAAGCCGGATCCGACTGTGTTGGGGTCAGGCGGCACGAAGATGGAATCAGACTCTCGAGACGGCTTGACAGATGGCTTGAGGAGGCGTGAGACGCCGGTTGGTATAGCTTGTCGGGTGGAGCCTATTCGTGCCAGGGCATCTGCTTGCTCGTTGTCGGCCCGTGGCACATGGAGGAACTCGCATCCTTCAAAATATCCGCTGAGCTGCCGAACGAGGAAGCGGTAGCTCGCCATGTTTGCGTCCTTGGCATCCCAGTCGCCAGATGATTGCTGGATTACCAAGTCCGAGTCCCCATAGCACAGGATCCGGCGGATGCCGAGTTCTTTGGCTAGCCGGAGCCCATGTATGCGTCCCTCGTTCTCGGCCATGTTGTTGGAGGCGGCAAAATGGATTTGCAGTGTGTATTTGAGCTTGTCGCCTTTGGGAGAGGTGAGGACGATGCCGTCTCCCAAGCCAGTGCACATCTTGGATCCATCGAAGTGCATCCGCCAATGAGTGGAGTCGGGGGCAGGCGGCAGGTACTGGGTCTCGGCCCAGTCGACGAGGAAGTCGGCCAATAATGCCTGGGACTTGATGGCGGTGCGAGGTTGGTAGAAGAGCGTGTAAGGAGCTAGCGCAATGGCCCATTTTGCCACCCGGCCGGATGCATCCCGGCTGCCTATGATCTCGGCGAGCGGGGCAATGCATACGACCGTGATGGGGTGCTCTTGAAAGTAGGGCTTGAGCTTTTTGGCGGCGAAGTACACACCATAGCACATCTTCTGATAATGTGGGTAGTTCTGCTTCGAGGTGGACAACACTTCACTCAGATAATATACTGGTCTTTGGACTAACTGAGCTCGGCCTTCTTCTGGGCGCTGAACCACAATGACGGTGCTGACCACCCGGCTAGTGGTGGCAATGTGTCACGACCGGTTTTCCGGGTATAAATTTCCAGAAAAGACCGTCGTGCTCATCAGCCCCGGGATTTACTGTTAGCTGATGAGGCTCCAACTTGATACAGAAATTCCAAGCAAAATACAAAATATGCAGTACAAGACCATTCTGGCCTGTGAGTACAACAAATGGTTTCTAGTGGTTGATGGCGGAAGCGGTTTGTGGATCATCAGTGTCTATGGGACTCCAATTCCCACAGGAACAGCTGACCAGGTTAACTCCTATCTCCGCGAGGCTGCTATCTCCGTTCCTTAGGTTCCGGGGCTGTCATCGCGTCGCTCCTCTCCGTGCAAGAAAATCTGGCCAAGACAATAACCAGGGACAAGCCAGTGAGTACTTTGAATGTACTCGCAAACATTATGAATACATGTATAATATAACAATGATGTGCTGAAAATATTTTATGCTCATGACGTCAGTCACAAAAGATAAATGAAACTCTGATGCGTGCAAGCAAGTTATATATAAAAATGCAATAACATAGTAGTATTAAAATTTATGAAATAACTAACAAGCAATGCCACAGTCGGGCGTCTTAGCGACACCACATAAAGGGCTTTAAAAGAAATGCCACAGTCGGGCGTCTTAGCGACACCACATAAAGGGCTTTAAAAGAAAATGCCACAGTCGGGCATCTGAGCGACACCACATAAAGGGCTTTAAAATAAATGCCACAGTTGGGCGTCTGAGCGACACCACATAAAGGGTTTTAAAAGAAATGCCACAGTCGGGCGTTTGAGCGACACCACATAAAGGGCTTTAAAAGAAATGCCATAGTCAGGCGTTTGAGCGACACCACATAAAGGGCTTTAAAAAAACAATCATAGTGAATATCCCGGAGGTAGAACCATCCCAGAGATACTCGATAATAACAATAATATCACGGGTTAGTCAACAATAATAATAATAATAATTATCACAAGTCATAAGTGGTAATTCCATTTCTGGTTAACAGTTTCACCTCCGAAGACCGACACTAAGACCGACACTTGACCCATCCCAGACTGTAATCCTTAACCATGGACACGGCTATTCGAATAGGTTTAATCTCTGCAGAGGGTGTACTCTTTACCCACGAGTAACGGATTTCTTTAGTCCATCGGGACTAATTTCGTCTACGGTCTTTTTGTTGAAAACACACCTAACTTGCACACACCAGCTTAACTAACCGGTGTCTGGAATCACCCACGACACCTGTCAAGCAAAACTCTAAGTGGGGAGGCTACAACCTCGCGTAGCATGGGATCAAATTTATACTGCGCGCTCTAAGGGGTGCCCCCCTCTCGGTCCCAACCGGAAACACCCATGCCCCCGGACCAGGTGGCCTGCCTACCAGCTACAACCGGTATCTTCCACCCTGGCCTCTGTGTACGGTGTGTGCTAGAAAGAGGTTGACAACTTACTGAACCGTACTCTACTTGCTGTAGAGACGAGTGGTAGTACGAAACAAGTATGGGGGTTACTGGAACAAGACTCGATCCACGGTCGACTCAGGAGGTTTAAGTATTCCCTGCATGATTAGCATAACAAATATAACTCAACCAACAGAGTCACCGCTCATATCACCTTACCATGCCATACCAGACATAACCGTCCCGACGGAGACCGGCGACAAACTCATGCCTACCCAAGGCAGAGGTTTTCCCGGGTTCCTGCCGGTATGCATGCAAGGCACATGAGGGTGATTATCGTCACAAGTGTGTTCATTTCCAACAGCATGGAAATCACTAACATGCACTCATGCATATGATCATACCACATGAAATAACAAGTCCTTCGAAATGCGGTGGTGTTATAAATGTATCAACGATCACACCAAAAATATTATGCCGGGATTCAGAATGCTTGCCTTCAGGTCACGGGAAGGCAGGGTGCATTTCAAACTCTTGAAATATTTCTCCTCTCTTCAAAAATCCTATTTTAGCAATATAAATGGATTAACACACAAAATAAAAACAGCACAAAAAGTTGTTCTGAATTTTTTTTCAAATAAATCTGAAAATAAACTAGACAATATTTGAGAGAGGTAGGAAAAAGAATTAATTCATTTGGAGTTTTAATTAAAAAGATATAGCCAGTCAAAGATTTGGTCAAAATCTGTTTTTAATAAAAACAGAAAAAGAAAACGTTTCAAATGAGATTACGCTTTTGGGCAGAGGAGGCGTACTTGAGGGTTTACGCCTCCACTTATCCAGCGTGGAGCGCGGGGGGAGTCACTGACAGTGGGTCCAGGGGGCGCACTAGTCAGGTTTGACTAGTCTCCTCCCTCTCCTCTTCCTCTGCCCGAGCAGAGGTGCGGCTCCGGCGTTCGTCGCCGGCGAACGGCGGTTCCTCGCGGGGAGCTGAGGGCGGGGATGGATCCGCGGATCAGCGGAGGTCCTCCCGGTGGTCGTAGGGTCGTCGGAGGTGGAGGAAATCGCCGGCGGCGAGCTTCGCGGCGGCCGGTGGCTTTAGGAGCAAAGTGATTTTGTGGCGGCGATGGCTCCCGATCAAAATCAAGTAGGGGAAAAGGCTCACGGGAGGATGTGGGGGTTCCTGGTGGAGAGAGTGGAGAGGGGGAGGCTCTGGTGACGCCGGAACGGCCGGGACCATGGCGGTGGCTGTGGTTGCCGGAGCTGGGGAAGGAGGCCTTCCTGGGTTGATTGGCGGTCACAGAAGCATTATGGGAGCACGCTGAGGCTGCCTCGCGAACGCAACGTGCTCGGATGCCTCCTTTTATAGAGCAACAAGGTCGGTTCAGTGGCGGCCGCGGATGAGCTCGTCGGCGACCGTCTTTCTGTAGCCGCAGGGCGTCGTGGCGGCGACGAGGGCTTGCGGACAAGGCTGCGGATGAGCTTGAGCTGTTCAAGGGGGCAGGTGGCGAGCCGGGGTGGCTTGGGCAGCGCCGACCGCGGCAGAGGCGCGCTGCGGTCGCCGGTGTGCCGCCAAAAAGTTCTGTCAGCGGCGCTGTAGGCTGCCAGGGTGGCTTGGCTGGTTCCTGCGAGCGGATGAGGTCGGGGGGTGCGGCTCTGTAGGCGAGCAAGGGCCGGGGCGCGACGCGGCGACCCGAACGCACACACGTGCAAAACGCGCGCTCTGGGCGCGCCCAGAGCATGCACGCCAAGCGTTCAGCGAAATGCTAGAGCATGCTAGGCGGCTAGGGTGGAGCTAGGGATTAGCAGGTCTAGGCTAGTGTCCCCTAGGAGATTAGTGGACATGTTGGTTTGCCCAGAGGTGCAAGGTCACAATGCAAAGACAAAATCATGTCAAAACTGGCCATGCACACCAGGTGTTTGACAAAATGCTAATGGCATCTAGGCAACTCTTGGGGTAGCCCAAATCTTCAGATCAAAGTCTCTTTAGAAGCATGAGATGGTGGTAAGGTTAGTTGGCCGAATTTAGAAACTTCTCAGTGCAAAACTTTGAGAAAGCCAAATCTGGTCAGAAAGAAAAGTATATGGTTTCATGGACTAAAACTACTCCAATGGGTTTACTCTCTTGGAATTAGGGGTTTGGTAAGGTGTAGTACAAGCAGGAGAAAGCTCATGGGTAAAGGGGCAAGTTAGAAGATGGTTGCAGTACAAATCATCAAGTTATACCAGAATGCAAAAGAGGATGATTCACTCAAATTTTTCAAAGAACATAAATGGGTTTTTGCACAAAGTGGAATAATATGCTCCTACTGACCTCCCCTAATTTTGGTAGAAGTTTTAAAGAAATATTTAAATAGGTTGTAGTGTAAAATTGCCCACTGGACCAGATTTGGAAACTTGGTGTAGAACTCAAAATATCCAATGAATGAAATATCTTTTTGCATAAAAGTGATTTAAAAGTATCACATGACATCTCCAAATTTTGGTGGGATTTTTAGATAAATACATCAAATGGTTGTAGTTCAAAAAGAGCTCCAAATTTTAAAACAAGTCATTTAATGAATAAAGCTCAGGGTGAAATAATTTAATAAATAAATCTACTGATTGAGAGATGTTTTTAAATGAGAGGGAAAATAAGTCCAATATGTTTTGGAAGGATCCACTTGGGAAAAACTCCTTAATATTAAAAGAAAAGTTTTGAAATCAACAGATATATTCTTGCAGGCAAAATATTTAAACTCTTGGCAAAATTTTAATAACTAAAACCTGGTTAAATTTTTGGGGTGTTACACAATGTAAAGGAGCATGGGCTCTTTCTCAGTCGGTGCCGCCAAGACAGGCGGCGTGGACAGCATCTTCTTCAGCTTGTGGAAAGCTTGGTCTGCTTGGTCATTCCACTTGAAGTGAGTGGATTTCTTCATGAGTCGGTAGAGGGGGAGAGCCTTTTCTCTGAGCCGGCTGATGAAACGGTTGAGGGAGGCCAAGCATCTGGTAAACTTTTGGACGTCTCACAGCTTGGTAGGAATCTCCATTCTCTCTATGGCCTTGATCTTCACCGGGTTGCATTCGATGCCGCGTTCGGAGACTAGGAAGCCTAGGAGCTGGCCGGCTGGTACTCCAAACACGCATTTCTCGGGGTTGAGCTTGATCTGAAATCGGCGCAAGTTTTCAAAGGTCTCTCTGAGGTCTTCCAGCAGGGTGCCGCGCTTCTCCGTCTTTGCCACAATATCGTCTACATAGACGTGGGCATTTCTGCCGAGTTGCTTAAGGAGGCATTTCTGCATGCAATGCTAAAACGTGGCACCGGCATTTCTCAAGCCGAATGTCATAGTCAGGTAGCAGAAAGCTTTGAATGGTGTGATGAAGGCGGTCTTCAGGCGGTCAGCTGGGTCAAATTTTATCTGGTGGTAGCCTGAGTAAGCATCCAAGAAACTCGACAGCTTGCATCAGGCTGTGGAGTTTATCACTTGATCAATCCTTGGTAGAGCAAAAGGATCTTTGGGGCAGGCTTTGTTGAGGCTGGTGTAGTCAATGCACATGCGCCATTGTTTGTTCTTCTTCAACACCAGGATCGGGTTGGCAAGCCACTTAGGGAAGAACACCTCCATAATGAAGCCGGCTGCCAGAAGACGGGCTATTTCTTCTCCGACTACTCTTCCCTTCTCTTCTGACAGGTGACACAGGGGCTGCTTGACCTGCTTGGTGTCTGATCGGACATGTAGCTTGTGCTCGGCGAAATCCGTCGGAACACCCGGCATGTCTTTGGGAGACCATGCGAAGATGTCCCGATTCTCACGGAGGAAATCGACGAGCTCGCTTTCCTATTTGCTGTCTAGGCCTGTGCCCACGACAGCGTGCCTCTCCGGGTGCTCCGGGTCCAGAGGTATCTTCTTTGTTTCCTTGGCCGGCTGGAAAGAACATTGAGCCTCATCTTCCTTGGGGTCGGGGGACAAGGCCGGCTGCTTGCCGGCCATGGCCACGACTCGGTCCAGCATCTTCTTCTCTTCGGCAATCACAAGGGACTCGGCCAGCCGGCTGCTAGCTACGGCACACTCAGAGGACTTCTTGTAGTCTCCGGCTATGGTGATGATGCCCTTGGAACTCGGCATCTTCATCTTGAGGTAGGCGTAGTGGGGCACGTCCATGAACTTGGCCAGAGCAGGCCGGCCAAGCAATGCGTGGTAAGGGTTCTCCAGATCCACTACTTCAAACCATATTGCTTCTCGACGGAAATGATCTTTGTCTCCAAAGAGAACATCTATCCTGATCTTGCCGATTGGTGAGCAGGACAGGCTGGGTACGATTCTGTGGAGCATAGTCCGACTCGGCATGAGTTGCTTTGTCTTGATATTCAGCTTCTCCATGGTGTCACGGTACAATATGTTGATGCTGCTCCCGCCATCTATCAATACGCGGGAGAATCGGGCAGCTTTCCTTTCCGTCACAAGGGTGGCGTCCAAAACCAATGCATAGGAGCCGGGAGACGGCATAACCTCTGGGTGATCGGCCCGGCTCCAACTGATAGGCTTCTCTGACCAGTGCATAAACGCGGGGTTGTTGGAGGTGACCGCGTTGACTTCTTGGTGTTGTCGGCGCCGGCTGCGCCGGTCTTCAGGCTGGCTCGTAAAGACGACGTAGGCGGCATGCTCATCGGGGAACTCATCTTGAACAGCTCCGACTGCTAGCCGAGCGGCCGACTGCTGAGGAGCCGGAGGCGGCTGACCAGCAGGCGGAGGCGGCACCAGTCCTTCACCCTTGGAGATTCGTGTGAGCCAATGGCATTTCCGAGTGGTGTGGTTGGAGGCCTTCGCGCCGCTGTGGAACTTGCAGGGGCATCAAGGGCTTGCTCGTAGGAGAAAGCCGGCTACCAAGCCGGCCTGCCGCCCTTCTGCTTCTTGGGCGCGGGCCGCCCTTCGGGTTGTTCGTCTTCGACTGTGGCCCCTTGCCGACTGGTGGAAGTCGGCATAGGAGCCTTGCGCTTGTTGTCATTCTGGTACGGGCGTCGGTTGGAGTCTCCAGTCGGCGTCTTGGGAGCTGGAGAAAGCACCTTCCTGGAGGCATCTACTCGGAGCTCGGTCTTCATTGAGGAGTCGGCTGTGGCGTACTTGTCTGCAATGACTAGCAGCTCGTCGAGGGTAGTCGGCTCGTCGCAGAAGAGTCGGTGCTTGAGGAGGGTGCCTTCTCGGCAACCGGCGGTGAAGTACTCTATGGCCTGAACCTCGTGCACCCCCTCGCAGGAGTTGCGGAGCTCGGCCCAACGCGTGAGGTAGTCGCGAGTTGATTTATTGGGCCCTTGAACGCACAAGGAGTGCTGTCGGGGCTTGAGAGCCCGCTTGTAGGTACTGGTGAAGTTGCGAATGAAGGCTTCAGTGAAGTCTAGCCACCTGTTGATGCTGTAAGGCTTGAGACTATTGAGCCAGGTGCACGCCGTGCCTTGGAGCATCAGGGGGACATATTTCACGGCAATGCGCTTGTTGCCGTTTGCTATGCGAACTGCGGTGGAGTAGTCGATCAACCAATCTTCCAGCTTCACGGAGCCGTTTACTTGGGCGTGTCTCTTGGGAGCAAGAACCCTTTGGGGAAGGGCTCGTCGCGGATGCGGGGGCCGAAGCAAGGCGGGCCGACATCATCATCTTCTTCTAACGCCAGGGAACGCGCTAGGCGGTCGATCCGGTGGCGGGCATCGTTTTCGCCGACTCCTTCGCGACAACCTAGTTGGCCGCTGAGAGTCAGATGCGTGAAAGGCGGCGCGGTGGGGTATCTCTCCCCACAAGGTGGAGGAGGAGGTGGATTGCCTCGTCGCTCCACAGCTCGAGGGCGGCCTTCTGCGTCGCGCTCGATGGTGATTCGAGTCCGACTGCGACTAGCAGCCGGCTCCTTTTCTTGCCTTGTGCGGGCTCCGCCCGCAGTCGGCGTACGTGATGTTGCACCGTGCTCTCGTTGTGGGGGTAGCTTTCTGCGCGGACGCCGGCTTCGTGCCGCTTTGCAGCCGCGTCGATCAGCTGCTGGATGCGTCTGGTCAAGTAGGGGAGCTCGTCGCCCCCCACTCCACTCAGCTCGTCTACGACCGACTGGGCAGCGCGTAGGTTCTCGAGAGGCGTGGCGTAGACTGGGCGTTCTGCTCCCAGCATGTCGACGATGGCCGCGCCGCGTTTCTGGACGATGCTGGCCCGGCTTGGCCCATCGAGAGGCGGCGTGCCAAAGGCGGCGCTCGACTTCGCGCTGGTGAGCCTCAGTGAGGCATCTCATGGTGGCTAGCTTCTGGCCCTCCGCAATGAGGGCAAGGCGGGGCGTGCCTCCAGCGCCTCGGCGTCAGCATCGGCCGGGATGGGAGTGGACAGGTCATGCAGTGCCGCTTGCAGGGCGTCGTGGGCGTTCTTGCCAGAGGTGACACCGTGGCTGATGACCAGCACCTCGGTGCGGCTCGAGGGAGAGGATCATCGAAGACCACCACGTTGGTGCGGAAAGCGTCGAGTGATGCCGTGTCGGGGTCGACAAGCATCGGGTCGATGGAACCAACCGACTCCAAATCCACAGTAGGCTCGCCGGAGACGTGGAGTTAGTCGAGGAAGCCGACGAGGCAGATCTCGGGGCAGCCGGTGCCCGCGTCGGATGCGGGCTCGTCGGAGATGCGAGCCTCGCCAAGAAGAACGGCGAGGCAGCTCGCCGCGCAGGCGTCGTCGACACCTTGCAGTGTGTCGGGGCAAGTGCCATCGGGCGTGTCGGGCTGGCTACGCTCGCGGGGGAGGAAAAGGGTTCCCGTCCAGAACAGGTCTCCGGACGACGGTGCACCTTGCCCCACGGTGGGCGCCAAATGTCGGGTGGTAGGTGCGACATATGCCAACAGATGGCTTATCATTGTGGGAGCCAATAAGACATCATCGGTGCCTGCAAACGGGATGAGGCGAAGACATGCACGCCGGCGAATCTTACCCAGGTTCGGGGCTCTCCGTGGAGATAACACCCCTAATCCTGCTCTGCGGGGTCTCCGCATGATCACTAGATCAACAAGTGGCTATAAGAGGCTCCTTGAGCTATTTGGTGAGAGGAGGAAGAAAGGGCAAGGTTAGCTCTCTTCTCCTCTCAAAGTTGTGTCCAAAACTATCAAAGTCCAACCCTTTGCATGGGTGCCCTAGGAGGTTTATATAGGCCTACCCCCAGGGGTACAATGGTAATCCGGCTAGGCGCGGGCCCAGCCGTCAGTGTCTACATTTGCCGGCTTCTCCGCCGACTGATGGGGACCGCCGACTGGTGGGTCCCGCCGGCTGCCGGCCTCCTGGTCGATAGGTAGGTCCCACCGCTTGGGGGTCTTGTCGGGGGGCTGGTTACTGTTGCGTGACTCTTGATGACGAGGGCTTTGTCGAGGTAAGCATGGCTACAGTGCCGCCGCCTGGCGGGCTCTCACTGTAGCCTTACCTCGTCTTGTCTCCTTAATGGAGCGCATACTTTGAGGGAGGGAGCGAGCCTGCTGGTGAGAGCCGGCTACGTCCCAGGCCGACTAGGGGAAGTGTGGCCGCCTTCGGGTATCTCTCTGACAGAAGGGGCCCGCCGCCTGTGGGCCGTACTGACAGCCTGTTGTGGGTGACGTCATGGTCAGCATGGCAACAGTGCCGCGCTGGACGGGTCATGGCTGTCCCGTACGGCGTACTGTAGCGATGCATATTCCGGGATTCGGGGGTGGCAGGCTTCACTGTTGCCACGCCCCGTCCCATCTCCGTTATGTGGGTGCAGACTTTGAGGGCACGATCTTGGCCGCCTATGAGGGGCCGGCTTCTTGGAGTCAGTCATGTCGTGGCCGGCTTCTTGGAGTCGGCCCTCTCGCGGCTTTCTTTATGGGGATTCTAGGGCCGGGCCGCCTTCCGGTAGTCGGCTTGTGGGGTAGCCGGTCGGGGGAAGGCGGCCCCGTGTCTTGGGTGCTTGAAGGCTTGATCAGCCTATTATTTTTTGAAGAGCCAGGGGGAGCCGGCTAGGCTACCCGTGGTCATTTACTCCGGCAGCATGGCAGGGATAGGCAGTAGTAATTTCCATCTCGCAGATTTTGGTTTCGGGCGGTTACTGCGACTTTCCCCGCTTCGTTCAAATTTTTGCAGAGTGCACGTTTACCGTGCCAACTCAATTCTAATCCCGTTTGTATTATAATTTTTTTCGGGCGGGATCCATTTTCAATTGGAATTACATTCTATATACATCATTTTTTACATATACTTTCAAAAGCACAACAAAGAATTCTGCTCCTTTATATGTATAATATGATTTACAAATACAACAATCTCAAATTCTTAAGGTTGAATTCGAAAAAATTTAACCAAATTATGTTCTACTAAAATGTATGGATCAGTAATATCTACATGTTAAATAACTCAGATGTGCGTGAATTCATATGAGTATGCATGTTTGATAGATCAATTTTGGTTCGAGTATAGATTACATGTATCATCATCTCGAATTCAAATATTTGAATCCCTTTTTTGTTCACTCCTTTCATGCCCATCTCTCTCACATGCATGCTCCTTCAGGTAGCTATCACTCTCTTTTCTCCAGCTCACCCGCACGCTCACTTCATGTTTCTCAGGTATCACTCGGTACCTAAGCTTTCTTTTTCAACGCCACACACACAGTCTCCACTCGTCTTTCACTTTGTCTTTCTCTCTATGGGATTCTCTCACACACCCTATATGTCTCTACATATGACTCATACCACTAAAATTACTCTCTCTCTCCCTCTCTCTCTCTCTCTCTCTCTCTCTCCTGTAGACACAACATTTGTTGCGGTCTCCTTTTCGTCTCCATCCCAGACTGACATTATTCATTTGTTTACCGATCAGACAACCCCGACTACCGTCTCCTCTCTTTCTCTCTCACAGACACACACACAACTCCTGCTTCCACTCCCCTTCCCGACTACCGTCTCTCTCTCACACACACAAAAGTGTTGCTTTCGCACCCCGACTCGTATTTCTCTCACAAACATTTATCGACTAGATAGCCTCTAGATAGGTGTATACACCCGCACACTCGTGCTTCCACTATCGCATACATGTCTCTCTCCCGCTCCTTGTATCTATGTAGATTTTTCTTCCCTTCTTGAGACACGCCCTCTCGATCGTGCACACACACACACTATCGCCTCATTTTAAGCTGATACCTATCGCACACACACTCCTTGTGTCTGTCACACATGCACTCCGTCCTCCTCCACTCTCCCTCTCTCTCACACACACATGGGCTTTTTGCAACAACTAGCAAGATGCCCATGCGTTGCACGGAACATCAAGATGCATTTGTATGATTAGTTTATCTTGTGGGGGAAAAGGATGAACGAGGGAAGGCCTTATTTGCAAATGTGGAGAGGGGTGTGGGTATCTTTTTGCAAAATTGCCATAGTTTCCTTCCTATCAGTCATATATAGATCGGACGGCCTATATTGCAGGATGGCAGGCACATGATCATCACCGACAATGCTTTTTATAAGAGTAGGGATAAAAATAGAGTTGGTGATGATGCTGGGCCTGCCATCTTGTACTGTAGGTCGTCCGATTTATATCTGACGGATAGGAAGGAAAATATGGCAATTTACCCGCACTCTTCACCACATTTGCAGATAAGGCCTTCCCTCGTTCATCCTTTTCTCCCACAAGATCTTGATGTTCTGTGCAACTGTGACGCCCCCGATTCAATCATACACTAATCATGCACGCAAACGTGTACGATCAAGATCAGGGACTCACGGGAAGATATCACAACACAACTCTAAAAACATAAATAAGTCATACAAGCAACATATTACAAGCCAGGGGCCTCGAGGGCTTGAATACAAGTGCTCGATCATAGACGAGTCAACGGAAGCAACAATATCTGAGTACAGACATAAGTAAACAAGTTTGCCTTAAGAAGGCTAGCACAAACTGGGATACAGATCGAAAGAGGTGTAGGCCTCCTGCCTGGGATCCTCCTAAACTACTCCTGGTCATCGTCAGCAGCCTGCACGTAGTAGTAGGCACCTCCAGTGTAGTAGTCGTCATCGACGGTGGCATCTGGCTCCTGGGCTCCAAAGTCTGGTTGCAGCATCCGGGAAGAAGAGGAAAACGGGGGAAAAGAGGGAGCAAAGAAACCGTGAGTACTCATCCAAAGTACTCGCAAGCAAGGAGCTACACTACATATGCATGAGTATATGTGTAAGGAGGCCATATCAGTGGACTGAACTGCAGAATGCCAGAATAAGAGGGGGATAGCTAGTCCTATCGAAGACTGCGCTTCTGGCAGCCTCCGTCTTGCAGCATGTAGAAGAGAGTAGATTGAAGTCCTCCAAGTAGCATCGCATAGCATAATCCTACCCGGCGATCCTCCCCTCGACGCCCTGTGGAAAAGCGATCACCGGGTTGTCTGTGGAACTTGTCTGGGTGTGTTTTATTAAGTATCCAGTTCTAGTTGTCATAAGGTCAAGGTACAACTCCGGGTCGTCCTTTTACCGAGGGACACGGCAATTCGAATAGATAAACTTCCCTGCAGGGGTGCACCACATAACCCAACACGCTCGATCCCATTTGGCCGGACACACTTTCCTGGGTCATGCCCGGCCTCGGAAGATCAACACATCGCAGCCCCACCTAGGCACAACAGAGAGGTCAGCACGCCGGTCTAAATCCTATGCGCACAGGGGTCTGGGCCCATCGGCCATTGCACACCTGCGCGTTGCAACGGCGGCCGAAAGCAGACCTAGCCTCCCTAATACAAGAGCAGGCATTCCAGTCCAATCCGACGCGCGCCGCTCCGTCGCTGATGTCAAGAAGGCTTCGGCTGATACCACGACGTCGAGTGCCCATATCTTTCCCACGTAGTTGGTTAGTGCGTATAGGCCAGTGGCCAGACTCAGATCAAATACCAAGATCCCGTTAAGCGTGTTATTATGAAGCAGACGCGAACGTCGACCAGGGCCAGGCCCACCTCTCGCCTAGGTGGTCTCAACCTGCCCTGTCGCTCTGCCACAAAGATCCACATAGAGGGCCGTCGGGACAAAGGTCCTTTCAGCCCCCAATCCGTGAATCACTCACGGGTACTCCTCGAGCCGACCCAACTTTAGTCACCATCTGTAGTATGTATATATGTGTAGTATATACCCGTGATCACCTCCCGAGTGATCACGGCCCAATAGTATAGCAAGGCAGACTGACAAGAATGTATGGCCAATGATGATAAACTAGCATCCTATACTAAGCATTTAGGATTGCGGGTATGGTATCAATGACTGTAGCAACAATGACAGGCTATGCAACAGAATAGGAGTAACCGAACAGTAACATGCTACACTACTCTAATGCAAGCAGTATAGAGAAGAATAAGCGATATCTGGTGATCAAGGGGGGGGGGGGGGCTTGCCTGGTTGCTCTAGCAAGAAGGAAGGGTCGTCAACTCCGTAGTCGAACTGGGTAGTAGCAACGTCGGTCTCGTAGTCTACCAGAGAGAAGAGGGGGAAGAAACAATGAATAACATGCACACAGATGCATATCGATGCATGACATGACAAGTAACGATGCTAGGTGTGCCCAATCGCGGTAGTAGGTGATACCGACGAAGGGAGAAAACATCCGGGAAAGTATTCCCGGTGTTTCACGTTTTCGGACAGACGAACCGGAGGGGGTAAGTTGTGTGTTTGCTATGCTAGGGATGTGTGGCGGACGAACGGGCTGCTTATCCGGATTCGTCTCGTCGTTCTGAGCAACTTTCATGTAGAAAGTATTTTCATCCGAGTTACGGATTATTTTATATGATTTTCTAAAGATTTAATCATTTTCTGATTTTAATTATTCATTTAAATCCAACATTATCCAGAACAGTGCATGATGACGCAGGCATGACATCACAATGATGTCAGCAAGTCAACTGGTTGGTTGACCAGTCAAACCAGACAGGTGGGTCCAGTGGGACCCACATGTCATTGACAGGGCACTAACAGGGGGGTTTAGACTAATTAATTGGGTTAATTAGCAGGAGGGGCCCAGTAATCAGTGAGAGATTAGGTTTTAATTAATTAATTTAACTAATTAGCAGATTATCTATTTGTTTTTATTCGTTTTATGGCATGGGGCCCGCATGTCAGTGGCAGTAGCTGCCACGTCAGCGTAGTTGACTTCGGTCAACGTGGCCAGTTAGGGCCCCCAGGCCCACACGTAGTGACCCAGGGGTGGGCCCCGGTGTGCCAGCTCAGCGGAGCCGCCGGAGTAGCTCCGGCGAGCTTGTGCGCAGCGGCCGAACGCCAGCGAGCGTCGGGATTCTCCAACGCTGCACCAAATCGGGCACGACCAGGCTCTCTGGAACGGCGTCTTTGCGCCGCGTCCGGTGGAGGGGAGCACGACGGCGGGGGTGGTCGGAATGGTCGCCGGCGAGGCAAAATGCGGCGGCGGTGCACGGGAGGCTGCGGGATTTGGCTACAGGCCACCAAAATTAACGTGGGGGGTTGTGTTCGAACGGGGAGTCAATGCCGCGTCTATTAGGACCGGTGGCGTGGCCGGAGGTGGCCGGAGACGAGCAACACGACGTCCCCGGCGGCGGGGCGTTTCGGGCGAGTAACGGCAATGGCGATGCGGCGCGCTATTGGGAAAACAGAAGGACGGGGCAAGGCCTACGTGCACCTGCGAGCACAACAGCTCAAGCCCGGGACCAAATGGTCACCGGACGGCTGTCGGCGACGAGCGCGAGCGGCGACGTGCTCGGGCAAGTTGGGGGCAGCGCGTTCAACTAGCGAACCCTGACGAGAGAGAGAGGGGAGGGAGCGGGGCTCACCGAGCGGCGCACACGGTGGCCCTTGGTGGTTTAATAGCTGTAGGGGCGCGGTCAGAGTCGGTGAAGAACGGCGGCAGAGCTTGTCGGAGCAGAGGTGGAAGACAGCGGTGTCGGGGGCATTGCGGTGGCTCCGGTCTCCAACGGGTTGCACCAGTCGAAGCAGCGGACGACGGCGGCCCTTGGAGACACCATGGGGTGGTGAGGTGGGCACGGTGGCCATGGCTAGGCAGGAGCCATGGCGGCGGTGGCGCTCGGATGCAGAGGGGAAGGAGAGGGCAAGGTGGATCTGGAGGGGAGTGGGAGAGGCGCAGGAACCGAGGCGAGAGTGGGGGCGAGTGGGAGGCGGGATCGAGGAGGCGGGGCGTGGCGGCCTTATCCTCGCCTCGTTGCCGACGAGAGGGTGAGGCGGGGACGCGCCCCTGTTTCGACCCGGGTCGGGGGAACAGGGAAGGGAGGCGGCAGGGGGAGGCGGGCCGGGCCGGCTGGGCCGGTCGGCTGGGTTAGCTGGGCCGTCTGGTCCAAGAGAGGGGGGTTCATTTCCTTTTGTTTTATTTTCACTTTTTCTTTTTATTTATTTTCTTTTCTGTTTTATTTCATTTTAAAGTATTTAGGCATTTTCTAAAAATGTGTTTACTTCACCATAATTACCTATGCAATATTTGGCACCCCCCAAACATTTTTGTTTTGACTTTTGAAAACTTTGGGTGTTTGTCACTAATTCATTTTTGAATTTGCAATGTTTTTGAACTACCACTTAATTAGCAACAGTAATATAGATGGCATGGCATTTGTTTAATGGGGATTACTGTAGCATGATTATCCGGGCGTTACAAATCTCCTCCACTACAAGAAATCTCGTCCCAAGATTTAGGTGGTAGAAGGAAATAGTGCGGGGTATTCTTCGGCAGACGATCATCACGTTCCCAAGTGGCTTCATCTTCAAAATGGTGTGACCACTGAACTTTGAGGAACTTGATCGCCTTCTGACGTGTGCGGCATTCAGCTTGGTCGAGAATGCAAACCGAATGCTCTTTATAGGGGAGGTCCTGTTGCAATTCGAGCACTGCATGATCCACTCCTCGGATTGGGTCCTTGAAGCAACGGCGGAGCTGTGATACGTGGAACACATCGTGAACCTGAGAAAGGTTCGGCGGAAGTTCCAGTTGATATGCCACTTTTCCACGCCTTTCCAGAATAGTGAATGGACCAATATAGCGAGGAGCTAGCTTGCCCTTGATCCCGAAGCAGTGAGCACCCTTCATTGGTGTAACTCGAAGATAAGCCTTTTTGCCAGGTTGATAGACCATGTCCTTATGATGACGGTCATACTAACTCTTTTGACGTGACTGAGCAGTCTTGAGATTCTTGCGAATAATGTGGACTTGTTCTTCGGCATGTTGGATAATATCCGGACCGAAGAGTGGACGTTTCCCAGTTTCTGACCAATTCAGAGGCGTTCGACAATTTCGTCCATATAACACTTTGAAGGGGGCCATCTTTAGACTAGCTTGATAGCTATTATTATAAGTGAACTCGGCATATGGGAGAGATTCCTCCCATTTCTTGCCGAAGGAAATAGCACAAGCTCGAAGCTTGTCTTTGAGAACTTGGTTGACACGTTCAACTTGCCCTTGCGACTGAGGATGAAAAGCAGTGCTGAAAGACAGATGAGTCCCCATAGCTTCTTGGAAACTTGCCTAGAATCTTGAAGTGAATAAACTGCCTCGGTCTAAACTGATTACCAATGGAATACCGTGAAGCGAGACAATTCTGGACATGTAGAGGTTTTCCAGCTGACTAGCAGTGATCGTTTCCTTGACAGCCAGAAAATGTGCAACTTTAGAAAGCCGGTCAATGACGACAAGAATAGCATCATTACCTTTCTGCGATTTGGGGAATCCAGTGAGAAGTCCATTTCAACATGGTCCCATTTCCATTCAAGAATAGAGATAGGTTGCAGAGTTCCAGCAGGCCTTTGATGCTCTGCTTTGATACGACGACAAACGTCACACTCAGCAACATAACAAGCAATATCTTGCTTCATATTAGACCACCAGAATCTTTGATGAATGTCCTGGTACATCTTGGTGCTACCGGGATGAATAGACAAAGGTGTATCATGAGCTTCTTTCATAACCCTTGGAGTCAGATTCAGGTTTTCCCTCTTACTTGGTACCACTAGGTGACCTTTGAATAATAAGGTGCCTGCGTCATCAACAGTGAAGAATGAGGGCTTTCCTTCTGCGAGATAACGTTTAATCCTCTCGACTTCATCGTCACATTTCTGTATCCATTTGATGGTGTCCACAAGATCTGGTCTAGCAACTATGGTACTGAGAGAACCACGGGAAACAACGTGGAGGTTCATCTTGCGAAACTCCGGAGGAGGGGGAGCGAGTGCACCAGGAGGAACAATATGGAGGTTCAGCTTTCTGAATTCTTCAACAAGCAAGGGCTGAACTTTGTGAACCTGGAGGTGGTTGCAGTAAGACTTGCGGCTCAAGGCATCAGCCATTACATTAGCCTTTCCTGGGGTATACGAAATACCCAGGTTAAAATCTGCAACAATCTCCATCCATTTCTGCTGACGGAGGTTCAGATCTGGTTGAGTAAACAGATACTTCAGACTTTGGTGGTCGGTGAAGATCTCGCAACGATTACCGAGAAGGTAATGTCGCCACTGTTTCAGTGCATGGATAACAGCAGCAAGCTCGAGGTCGTGAACTGGATAGTTCTCTTCGTGAGGGCGCAATTGACGAGAGGCATAAGCAATCACTTTGCGCTCTTGCATTAGGACAGCGCCTAGGCCTTGACGTGAAGCATAACAATAAATGACGAAGTCCTTCTTAGTATCTGGAGGAGCAAGCACTGGGGCAGAGGTCAACTTGTCTTTGAGCGCCTGGAAACTTTCCTGACACTTTTCTGCCCACTCAAACTTGACGCCCTTATGAAGCAGGTTAGTCAGAGGTCTAGCAATCTTGGAGAAGTTCCCGACGAATCGACGGCAATAGCTGGCGAGTCCGAGAAAACTTCTGACTTGCTTGACATTCTTCGGAGGAATCCAATCGAGAATAGACTGAACTCGTTCAGGGTTGACGGCGATACCATCCTTAGAGATGACATGCCCAAGATAGGTTACTTCGGGAAGCCAGAATTCACACTTGGAGAACTTGGCATAGAGTTGATGCTCTCTAAGCTTTTCCAGAACAAGACAAAGATGTTCAACATGTTCTTCTTCATTCTTGGAATATACAAGGATATCATCCAGATAAACCACGACAAATTTGTCGAGGTATTCCATAAAGATATAGTTCATCAGACGAGAGAAGGTGGCTGGAGCATTGGTTAATCCAAAAGACATGACGGTGTACTCGTATGATCCATAGCGAGTCACAAACGCGGTCTTCAGGATATCTTCTTCACGAACACGGATCTGGTGGTAACCCAACCTCAAATCGAGTTTAGAGAACACTGACGAACCAGCCAGTTGATCATATAGATCATTGATCCGAGGAAGAGGATATTTGTTCTGAATGGTAGCCTGGTTAATAGGGCGGTAGTCTTGGACCAATCGCTTTGTCCCATCCTTCTTCTTGACAAAGAGAGAAGGTGCTCCCCAAGGAGAGCAACTTGGGCGAATGAAACCACTTCGAAGAGATTTGTCGATTTCCTCCTTAAGCTCAATGAGTTAATGCGGCGGCATCTTGTAAGGTCGTTTGGCTATAGGAGTGGTGCCTGGTTTTAAGTCAACGATGAATTCAACAGCTCTAGCAGGGGGAATCCCTGGAAGTTCTTCAGGAAAGACATCTTGGAATTCACGAACGATAGGAATGTTTTCAATGCCCTCGAGGGGTGCAGCGTTCAATGTGTTCAAGGCATAAAGCCTGGCCTTGGCATTCTGAACCAGATGAGCATTGTAGCTAATTATTTCATTAGAAGGGTGTAGCAGATGGATGGTCTTAGTGGCGCAAACTATAGAAGCAGTATGCACTTTTAACCAATTCATTCCCAGAATGAGATCAATGCTACAGGACTTCAGTACGATGGGAGAGACAAGGAATTCTAGTCCTTCGATTTCAACGGGGACGTTGTTGCAAATCATGGAGGTTCGACATTGGCCCGCAGGGGTGTGTACTAATAGCGAAGCGTTCATGTCTTCGCTTTTAATGCCATGCATGAATGCAAAATCTTCTGACATGAATGAATGCGATGCTCCTGTATCAAATAAAACGGATGCTGGTACTGAATTTACGAGGAGTGTACCCATCACAGTAGCAGGCTGGTCTTGAGCTTCGTTCAGATCAACGTGGTTGGCATGAACACGGACATAAGACTTGGCATTGTTGTTGCGGGGCTGGTTGTTACCACGACCAGCTGTTGGAAGGGCTAGTTGATTCTGGTTCTGGTTGCATTCCCTAGCACGGTGTCCTGGCTAACCACACCTGAAGCACAGACCATTATTGGGAGTGGGAGCAGGAGCTCGGGGTGGTGGAGCTGGAAGCCTTGGCTGCCTAGATGGTGGAGGAGGCAGACGAGGTGCAGCATAGGTCTGCCTTGGGGCAGGTGCATGTGGACGGTACATGCTGTTCGGGATCCATATCTTACGCTTCTGCGAGGGCGGGCCCGAAGATGAGCCCGTGTCACGGTTGCGCCTGTGAGAGCTCTGGTGTTCCTGCAGACCAGTCTCGACATTGATGGCCTTGTTCACCAAGGTGGCGAAATCGGCAAAGTCATGCACTAGAAGTGCGAGCTTGATGTAAGCTTGAAGGCCGTCACGGAACTTCTCCTGTCTGCGTGCATCAGTTGCAATGTCTTCTTCAGCATAGCGGGACAAGTCCAGAAACTCCCACTGATAAGCCTCCACAGTTTTTTTACCCTGGGTGTGGTTGCGGAACTCACGCTTCTTCCTATCCATGATCCCCTGAGGAATGAAGTGGGCACGAAAGGCAGCTTGAAAGTCTGGCCAGGTGATGATTGTCCCAACTGGCAGAGTACGCCTGTGGCTGTCCCACCATTGAGCTGCGGGTCCCTTCAGAAAGAAGGAAGCAAAGGTGACATAGCGGGCAGGGGCTACATCAGCAGACTCCATTTCATAGGTGATGTCACGGAGCCAGTCATCAGCATCTAGCGGCTGAGTTGAGCTGCGGTACACGGTTGGGTTGAGGCGCATGAAATCCTGCAGAGTCACTTGGGCTGGCTGCTAGTTCATATTGGGGCGAGGGAACTGAGCCATCATATTCCCCATGAACTGGCGATTCATCTCGAGCTGTTGGACCATACCAGCCATGTACTCTGGCGGTGGTGGGGCGTTGTCGCCACGACCATGACCAGCTGGTCTAACCATCCTGCTAATATATAACAGGGGTAGTTCAGCATTGAGAAATTTGCATAGACAAGAATCATTCATGATGAAACATGCATAATGAAAGGAGCACGACAGATACTACATAGTAGTCGGCATAACTTACAAAAGTGGTCGGCCATAGAGTTCAATACACAGAGTTCAGTACACAGAGTTCAGTACATAGACTAAGTCATCATAGGCGGCACGCAGGCTCGCGGCGAATGCATCTAATACTAATAAGCAAGACTACATCAGTCCCAGGAGGTACTATGGAGGTAGTCGTAGCCTGACAACTGGTAGTGAGGCAACAGATAGTCCACGTCAGCGGCCTGGGGGCCGCAGATACTCTAGTGTAGAACCCGATGCTCAGGTGGCAGAAGAGGACCAAGTGCGGGAGAGTAGCCTCCCACCTTTGGCCAACCGACACCGTCGGGCATCACAGTCCTAGCTGGGTAGATCGCAGAACGCGGCAGCTGTCTAGATAGAACAAAGGGGTGCAACAGTGTTAGAGCCGTGTAAAGGTGCTGATAAGTGGTGTTCAACTCGTGGCGAAGAGCTCAGTTAGCTCATCCCAACCCATCAGCATGCAGAACCAGGCTCTGATGGTGGAAGGGCTCTCGGGTGACGGTGGAGTAGGCAACAGTGTAGTATCCCTCCTCACCAATGTCGGATGCGATAGCAATGTGCCTGAAAGGGGAAGTGTCCAACGCCCGATACTCTCCATGAAGACATGTCAGAGCAGCATAGGCAGCATCGTGAACTGCCATCTCGATGGTCACTCCAACTCCATGAGCGGTGTGCAGCACGTTAGTGGAGTCATACTCTCGAGAGTAGAGGTGGACGATGGCACGGTACTGCTCCTGGTTAAAGTCCTGGTACTCCTCATAGACGGTGTACTCAAGGTGCCAGCAATAACCTAGATAGGTCATGATCTCAGCTAGCATAGCCGGTGACCTTGAGGCACCAATGGCCGCCGTGTGGCGCATGACCTGCCTCGTGGGTTCCATCTGAAAACAAAGATGTTTCAATGGAGTCAAATGACAATGCGGGTACTATTCAAAATACTATCCTACAGAATAACTATGGCTTATCCAACTTTGGGGTGAACGTGGTAACGGGATCCTAATGTTAGAGTTAGTAAATTCGTTTAACCCGAGTAGGAGAGAGCTCAGAGCCCCAGAGTAAAGGTCGAGGAGTAAAAGATCCTAATACCACCCAATGGCGACGTGGGCCCGTAAGGCACAAGCCAAGTTAGCAAAAGTTTTGAAGTGACTAGACTCGACTTCGGCCAAGGAGTGTGGAAGGGGGATTCCTACAGGCAGTCGGCTCTGATACCAACTTGTGACGCCCCCGATTCAATCGTACTAATAATGCACGCAAACGTGTACGATCAAGATACGGGACTCACGGGAAGATATCACAACACAACTCTAAAAACATAAATAAGTCATACAAGCAACATATTAGAAGCCAGGGGCCTCGAGGGCTCGAATACAAGTGCTCGATCATAGACGAGTCAGCGGAAGCAACAATATCTGAGTACAGACATAAGTAAACAAGTTTGCCTTAAGAAGGCTAGCACAAACTGGGATACAGATCGAAAGAGGTGTAGGCCTCCTACCTGGGATCCTCCTAAACTACTCCTAGTCGTCGTCAGCAGCCTGCACGTAGTAGTAGGCACCTCCAGTGTAGTAGTCGTCGTCGACGGTGGCATCTGGCTCCTGGGCTCCAAAGTCTGGTTGCGGCATCCGGGAAGAAGAGGAAAACGGGGGAAAAGAGGGAGCAAAGCAACCGTGAGTACTCATCCAAAGTACTCGCAAGCAAGGAGCTACACTAAAAATGCATGAGTATATGTGTAAGGAGGCCATATCAGTGGACTGAACTGCAGAATGCCAGAATAAGAGGGGGATAGCTAGTCCTATCGAAGACTACGCTTCTGGCAACCTCCGTCTTGCAGCATGTAGAAGAGAGTAGATTGAAGTCCTCCAAGTAGCATCGCACAGCATAATCCTACCCGGCGATCCTCCCCTCATCGCCTTGTGGAAAAGCAATCACCGGGTTGTCTATGGAACTTGTCAGGGTGTGTTTTATTAAGTATCCGGTTCTAGTTGTCATAAGGTCAAGATACAACTCCGGGTCATCCTTTTACCGAGGGACACGGCTATTCGAATAGATAAACTACCCTGCAGGGGTGCACCACATAACCCAACACGCTTGATCCCATTTGGCCGGACACACTTTCCTGGGTCATGCCCAGCCTCAGAAGATCAACACGTCGCAGCCCCACCTAGGCACAACAGAGAGGTCAGCACGCCGGTCTAAATCCTATGCGCGCAGGGGTCTGGGCCCATCGCCCATTGCACACCTGCATGTTGAGAGGGCGACCGAAAGCAGACCTAACCTCCCTAATACAAGAGCAGACATTCCAGTACAATCCGGCGCGCGCCGCTCCATCGCTGACGTCAAGAAGGCTTCGGCTGATACCACGACGTCGAGTGCCCATATCTTTCCCGCGTAGTTGGTTAGTGCGTATAGGCCAGTGGCCAGACTCAGATCAAATACCAAGATCTCGTTAAGCGTGTTATTATGAAGCAACCGCGAATGTCGACCAGGGACAGGCCCACCTCTCGTCTAGGTGGTCTCAACCTGCCCTGTCGCTCCGCCACAAAGATCCTCACAAAGGGCCGTTGGGACAACGGTCCTTTCAGCCCCCAATCCGTGAATCACTCGCGGGTACTCCTCGAGCCGACCCAACTTTAGTCACCATCTGTAGTATGTATATATGTGTAGTATATACCCGTGATCACCTCCCGAGTGATCACGGCCCAATAGTATCAATGACTGTAGCATCCTATACTAAGCATTTACGATTGCGGGTATGGTATCAATGACTGTAGCAACAATGACAAGCTATGCAACAGAATAGGAGTAACCGAACAGTAACATGCTACACTACTCTAATGCAAGCAGTATAGAGAAGAATAGGCGATATCTGGTGATCAGGGGGGGGGCTTGCCTGGTTGCTCTGGCAGAAGGAGGGGTCGTCAACTCCATAGTCGAACTGGGCAGCAGCAACGTCGGTCTCGTAGTCTACCGGAGAGAAGAGGGGAAGAAACAATGAATAACATGCAAACAGATGCATATCGATGCATGACATGACAAGTAACGATGCTAGGTGTGCCCAATCGCGGTAGTAGGTGATACCGACGAAGGGGGAAAACATCCAGGAAAGTATTCCCGGTGTTTCACGTTTTCAGACAAATGAATCGGAGGGGGAAAGTTGCGTGTTTTCTATGCTAGGGGTGTGTGGCGTATGAACGGGCTGCGTATCCGGATTCGTCTCGTCGTTCTGAGCAACTTTCATGTAGAAAGTATTTTCATCCGAGTTACGGATTATTTTATATGATTTTCTAAAGATTTAATCATTTTCTGATTTTAATTATTTATATCCAACATTATCCAGAACAGTGCATGATGACGCAGGCATGACATCACAGTGAAGTCAGCAGGTCTACTGGTCGGTTGACCAGTCAAACCAGATAGGTGGGTCCAGTGGGACCCACATGTCATTGACAGGGCACTAACAGGGGGGTTTTGGACTAATTAATTGGGTTAATTAGCAGGTGGGGCCCAGTAATTAGTGAGAGATTAGGTTTTAATTAATTAATTTAATTAATCAGCAGATTATCTATTTGTTTTTATTCGTTTTATGGCATGGGGCCCGCATGTCAGTGGCAGTAGCTGCCATGTCAGCGTAGTTGACTTTGGTCAACATGGCCAGTTGGGGCCCCCAGGCCCACAGGCAGTGACCCAGGGGTAGGCCCCGGTGTGCCAGCTCAGCGGAGCCGCCGAAGTAGCTCCGGCGAGCTTGTGCGCAGTGGCCGAACGCCGGCGTGCGTCGGAATTCTCCTATGCGGCACCAAATCGGGCACGGCCAGGCTCTCTGGAACGGCCTCTTCGCGCCGCGTCCGATGGAGGGAGGCATGACAACGGGGGTGGCCACAATGGTCGCCGGCGAGGCAAAACGCAGCGGCGGCGCACGGGAGGCTGCGGGATTTGGCTACAGGCCACCAAAATAGACGCGGGGGGTTGCGCTCGAACGGGGAGTCGATGCCGCGTCTACTAGGATCGGCCGGAGGTGGCCGGAGACGAGCAGCACGACGTCGCCGGCGGCGGGGCGTTTCGGGCGAGTAACGGCAACGGCGATGCGGCGAGCTATTGGGAAAACAGAAGGACGGGGTGAGGCCTACGTGCACCTGCGAGCACAACGGCTCGAGCCCGGGACCAAATGGTCACCGGACGGCTGCCGGCAACGAGCGTGGGCGGCGACGAGCGCGGGCGGCGACGTGCTCGGGCAAGTTGGGGGCGGCGCGTTCAACTAGCGAACACCGACGAGAGAGAGAGGGGAGGGAGCGGGGCTCACCGAGCGGCGCACACGGTGGCCCTTGGGGGTTTAGTAGTTACAGGGGCGCGGTCGGAGTCGGTGAAGAACGGCGGCCGAGCTTGTCGGAGCAGAGGAGGAAGACGGCGGCGTCGGGGGCGTTGCGTTGGCTCCGGTCTCCAACAGGTTGCACCAGTCGAAGTAGCGGACAACGGCGGCCCTTGGAGACACCGTGGGGCGGCGAGGTGGGCACGGTGGCCGTGGCTAGGCAGGAGCCACGGCGGCGGTGGCCGTCGGATGCGAAGGGGAAGGAGAGGGCGAGGTGGATCTAGAGGGGAGTGGGAGAGGCGCAGGAACCGAGGCGAGAGTGGGGGCGAGTGGGAGGCGGGATCGAGGAGGCGGGGCATGGCGGCCTTATCCTCGCCTCGTCGCCGACGAGAGGGTGCGGCGGGGATGCGCCCCTGTTCCGACCCGGGTCGGGGGAACGGGGAAGGGAGGCGGCAGGGGGAGGCAGGCCGGGCCGGCTGGGTTAGCTGGGCCGTCTAGTCCAAGAGAGGGGGGGTTCGTTTCCTTTTGTTTTATTTTCACCTTTTCTTTTTATTTATTTTCTTTTCTGTTTTATTTCATTTTAAAGTATTTAGGCATTTTCGAAAAATGTGTTTACTTCACCATAATTACCTATGCAATATTTGGCACCCCCCGAACATATTTGTTTTGACTTTTGAAAACTTTGGGTGTTTGTCACTAATTCATTTTTGAATTTGCAATGTTTTTGAACTACCACTTAATTAGCAACAGTTATATAGATGACATGGCATTTGTTTAACGGGGATTACTGTAGCATGATTATCCGGGTGTTACAGCAACGCACGGGCGTCTTGCTAGTAAGAGTAGAAATTAGACATATAACACTTCTCGAATCTTGAAACCAACAACATTCCTCCCTTATCTCATCAAAACCGCCAAAGGAATATATTTTGAGTGAAACATAACATATTTTTAGTGATATACGTATTTCAAAACTAGACTTTTTTTCTATCAAATAGGTGAATATGTATTAATCTACTTTGATCGTGTGGCAACACATTGGCACATTGCTAGTAGTTATTATAATTTTTTGGACACCAGACAAACGGTGGAGTACATATACAAAGAGAAGAGGCGCACGCACGCAGTTGGCCTCTCGCTGTCTCGCACACATGAGTGTTATGTAAAGGCGATTGAGGGAGTCCTGGACTAGGGGGTATCCGGACAGCCGGACTATCATCGTCCGCCGGACTCCAAGACTACGAAGATACAAGATTGAAGACTCCGTCCCGTGTCCGGATGGGACTTTCCTTGGCGTGGAAGGCAAGCTTGGCGATACGGATATGTAGATCTCCTACCATTGTAACCGACTCTGTGTAAACCTAGCCTCCTCCGGTGTCTATATAAACCGGAGGGCATTAGTCCGTAGGACAACATACATTACAACAATCATACCATAGGCTAGCTCTAGGGTTTAGCCTCCTTGATCTCATGGTAGATCCACTCTTGTACTACCCATATCATCAATATTAATCAAGCAGGACATAGGGTTTTACCTCCATCGAGAGGGCCCGAACCTGGGTAAAACATCGTGTCCCTCGTCTCCGGTTACCATCCGCCTAGACGCACAGTTCGGGACCCCCTACCCGAGATCCGCCGGTTTTGACACCGACATTGGTGCTTTCATTGAGAGTTCCTCTGTGTCGTCACCGATAGGCTTGATGGCATCTTCAACTAACAACGCTGTCCAGGGTGAGACTTTTCTCCCCGGACAGATCTTCGTATTCGGCGGCTTCGCACTACGGGCTAATTCGCTTGGCCATCTGGAGCAGATCGAAAGCTACACCCCTGGCCTTCAGGTCAGATTCTGAAGCCTAAACTTCACGGCCGATGTCCACGGAGACTTGATCTTCGACGGACCCGAGCCACAGCCAAGCGCGCCGCACTGTTGCGATGGGCATGATCTAGCTGTGCCGCCGAACAGTGCCTTGGTGGCCGCACACGAATCCGCTCCGGCCATTAGTCCGGAGCTGATTGCCCGGATAGAGGATCGGTGGATAGACACCGCCTCGGGGGCTTCAACTTCCACGGCGATGGAGCCGAACACAGATCTTGTCCCTCACAAAACTCGTGATTCCGAGGTGCCGGACTCCTTGCCGGACTCCGAACCTCCCACGCCTCTACCAACCAAATCGGATTGGGCGCCGGTTATGGAATTCACCGCCGCGGACATCTTCCAATACTCGCCTTTTGGCGACATCCTGAATTCACTAAAGCACCTCCCATTATCAGGAGAGCCCTGGCCGGACTATGGCCAGGATGGTTGGGGTACGGACGACGAAGAAATTCCGAACCCACCCACCACCCACTTTGTAGCCACTGTCGACGATCTAACCGACATGCTAGACTACGACTCCGACGACATCGACACTATGGACGACGATGCCGGAGACGAACAGGAACCAGCGCCTACAGGGCACTGGAAGACCACCTCGTCATACGACATATATATGGTGGACACCCCAAAAGACGGGGACGGCGAAGAAGCAGCGGAGGCGGACTCTTTAAAGAAGTAGCCCAAGCGCCGGCGTCAGCGGCGCCGCTCTAAATCCCGCCACAGCAAGAATGGAGATTCCGGCACAGGAGATAATAATACCCCAGAGAGTGCCGAAGACAATCCCCTCCAGCAAGACTCAGCGCAGGAGGATGCAGAAGCAAGCCCTCACGAGAGGGCGGCAGACGAAGAGGTTGAGGATCATAACTATATGCCTCCCTCCGAAGACGAAGCAAGCCTCAACGATGACGAATTCATCGTACCCGAGGATCCCGTCGAACAAGAGCGTTTCAAGTGCAGGCTTGTCGCCACAGCAAACATCCTGAAGAAAAAGCAGCAACAGCTTCAAGCTGATCAGGACCTGCTGGCCGATCGATGGACCGAGGTCCTCGCGGCCGAAGAGTATAAACTCGAACGCCCCTCCAAAAGCTACCCAAGACGCAAGCTGCTCCCCCGATTAGAGGAGGAAGCATACATACCTCCATCACCAACGCACGATATGGCTGACCGACCACCCCGTGGGCGTGACAGAGAGGCATCCAGGCCCCCAGCCAAGACCGTACCCCGGCATCGCTCCAAAAGTACGAAGCCAAGAGGGAACGCGCCGGACTTGCAAGATATATTGGAGGACAAAGCAAGACAATCCAGATCCATCTACGGATCACGTGGGCGCCCCACGACCCACGACGAATACCGTCGCGCCAGATACAATAACCCCGGCCGGGCCGAGCACAACAGACAGCGCTCTCTCGAGCTGCGTCGCGATATTGCTCAATACAGAGGCGCCGCACACCCGCTATGCTTCACTAACGAAGTAATGGATCATCAAATCCCTGTAGGGTTTAAACCCGTAAACATCGAATCCTACGATGGCACAACAGACCCTGCGGTTTGGATAGAAGATTATCTTCTCCACATCCATATGGCCCGCGGCGACGATCTCCATGCCATCAAGTATCTACCACTCAAGCTTAAAGGACCAGCTTGGCATTGGCTAAATAGCTTGCCCGCAGAGTCAATTGGGTGCTGGGAAGACCTGGAAGCTGCATTCCTCGACAACTTCCAGGGCACGTATGTGTGACCCCCAGATGCCGATGACCTAAGCCACATTATTCAGCAGCCAGACGAATCGGCCAGACAATTCTGGACACGGTTCTTGACAAAGAAAAACCAGTAAAAATTCTGGCAGTCCGGATACTAAGGACAACAACGGCAGGTCACGTCGAAACAAAAACAAACGCCGCATTAACGGCGACGACAAAGGGGATACGACAGTCAACGCCGGATTCCGAGGCTCTAAACCCAGTCAACGGAAGAAGTCATTCAAAAGAACCACTCCGGGCCCGTCCAATTTGGACTGAATACTCGACTGCTTATGCCAGATACATGGCACCCCTGAAAAACCAGCCAATCACACTAATAGAGATTGCTGGGTGTTCAAGCAGGCTGGCAAGTCCATTGCCGAAAACAATGACAAGGGGCTAAACAGCGACGACGAGGAAGAGAACCGACCGCCGAACAATAGAGGACAGAAGGGTTTTCCCCTACAAGTGCGGATGGTGAATATGATATACGCGACCCATATACCCAAGAGGGAGAGGAAACACGCACTAAGGGACGTCTATGCGATGGAGCCAGTCGCCCTGAAGTTCAATCCATGGTCCTCTTGTCCGATCACTTTCGATCGAAGAGACCATCCGACCAGCATACACCATGGCGGATTCGCCGCATTGGTTTTAGACCCAATCGTCGATGGATTTCACCTCACGAGAGTCCTGATGGACGGCGGCAGTAGCCTGAACCTGCTTTATCAGGATACAATGCGCAAAATGGGCATAGACCCCTCAAGGATTAAACCTACAAAGACAACCTTTAAAGGTGTCATACCAGGAGTGGAAGCCAACTGTACAGGCTCAGTCACACTGGAAGTGGTCTTCGGATCCCCGGATAATTTCCAGAGCGAAGAGTTAACCTTCGACATAGTCCCGTTTCGCAGCGGCTATCACGCTCTGCTCGGACAAACCGCGTTTGCAAAATTCAACGCGGTGCTGCATTATGCATACCTAAAGCTCAAGATGTCAGGCCCTCGTGGAGTCATCACGGTCAATGGGAATACGGAACGCTCCCTCCGAACGGAGGAACATACAACGGCTCTTGCGGCAGAAGTACATAGTAGCCTCTTAAGGCAATTCTCCAGTCCGGCCGTTAAACAGCCGGATACAGTAAAACACGCCTGAAGCAATACCAACCAAGACCACCTGGCGCGATCAGAGCATGCGTAGCAATGCGGCCCCAACCCTCGCCCGCGCATGATCGCAATAATAACACTCCGCGTACATCATTACGCTTTGGAGATACCATGGGCACAGGGGAGGGGGCACGATCGCAACGGACCCAGAGTGCGGTTCGACCACACCGAGGGCTCGCAAGTGTGCCCCCCCTTTTTTTTATTTTTTATTTTCCTTCTTTTATGTACACAGGACTCCGTTAACCAGAAGCCCTGTCTGGCGGCGAACCTGCCGAACTCACGATGCAACAGTCAGGGACTAAAGAAGGCTGTGACGAACACTCAGGTGGTCTCAATTACGAGCATTAAATTCGATTATATACACCAAGTCCGCAGCTCACCCCTGGAGGGGGACATGTTTACTTAGTCCAAATCCCTTGCTTACCGCACTATTTGTATCAGTCCGCTCTCCTAGCAGACTTTTTTCATAAATAATGCAGCACCTTTTTGATTGCAATTGCATTACCTTTTATATATATATGCTCATTATATGACATCTTGCGCCCGTATATTCTGGTACGGCCTAATACGCCAGGGGCTTATGTTCCCCACTCTATGGTGTGATAAGTCCGAACACTTTCATAAGTGCGGCACCCCGAACTTATAGCATTATATGAATCGGCTCCGAATCACGTCTTGGGTCAATAGTTGGGTTTGCCCGGCTCCCACGTTTTGGTGCCTTACGTTCCGTTCTGTCGGCTAAGGTGGCACTGGGAGAACCACTGCGATTGCGCCCCGGTTGAGCCGGGCGAGCGCCTCAGTGGAGAAAGCTAAAACTGACCGGCATGATAAGGCGAGAGACTGGTCGCTGTTCGAGAGTTTTTTTCGGGTCCTTAAAGACTCACGCCGCTTCGAGCGAAGTTCCGGACAATGTCCGACGAAGGCGTGGATAGCGCCCCGGATTCGGTCTTCCGAATACCAGGGGCTTCGCCAAAATTTAAAATTATAGAATTCGATGGCTAAGTGAGAGTGTTCAAGCATTATAAGTCCGGTTGCCTTGTTCGTTGTGTTGAGCGCCTCCCTCGATGGACCCAACAATGGGAACAAGAGTGCTCAAGTTTATCCCGAACACCCCAGCACTCGTGGCTTGGGGGCTGAAGCCAACGACTTGCCATCTCTCAGATTTTATAAACGGCCGCACAGAAGGTAATATTTTAAATTAAAAAAGCATTGCTCAAAGCGCACATGAACAAAGTTTCAGCGCACAGGATAATACATAGCAAATTCACTCAAAGATTACATTTCTGGGGCACTCATCCGCAATATCGCGGGCTCCCTTCAGGACAGTTTTATAATGCATTTCGGGCGTACGATAATCCTTGCCCGGTGGCGGTGGGTCCGTGAGAAGCTTCTCCGCATCCAACCTGCCCCAATGCACCTTTGTGTGGGCGAGGGCCCGGCGAGCGCCTTCAATACAGGCGGAGCGCTTGATGACATCCACCCAGGGGCATGCATCCACCAGCCGCCGCACGAGGCCAAAGTAGCTCCCAGGCATGACCTGTTCAGGCCACAGCCGGACTATAAGGCCCTTCATGGCCTCCTCAGCTACCTTGTGGAGTTCGACCAGCTGCTTCAGCTGGTCGCTTGGGGGCACCGGATGGCCGGCCTCAGCGTACTGAGACCAGAAGACCTTCTCCGCCGAGCTCCCCTCCTCGCCACGATAGAATGCGGTGGCATCAGACGCACTATGCGGCAGATCTGCAAACGCCCCTGGAGAGCTCCGAATGCGGGTAAGTGTCAGGTAGTTTACATTAACATGCCTGCTTTGCATGAAAAATGCCTTACCCGCCGCTATCTTCTTTATATCTTCAACCTCCTGAAGGGCCCTATGGGCCTCGGCCTTGGCGGACTTGGCACTTTCGAGAGCCGAGGCAAGCTCGGACTCTCGAGTCTTGGAGTCACGCTCCAAACTCTCATGCTTTTCCATGAGAGCCTGGAGCTCTTGCCGAACTTCCGCCACCCGTGCCTCCTACTTTTCTCGCTCTGCCCTTTCCGCGACCGCACTGCGTTCGGCCGCGGACACAGCCTCCTTCAGGGCTGCCACCTTGTTAGTGGCCCATGCAATACACATATTATCCTTGTTAACTTTATTGCAACCAAAACCCTTTTCTGTAAGGTAACCATTCAAAGTGGTGTGACTCACCTTCTTTGTCCTCGAGCTGCTTATTGGCATGGCCGAGCTCTTGCTCGGACCGCTCGAGATCCTTTTTCAACACATCGACCTCCGCCGATAGTGCGGCAGAGGTCAGCAGCGCAGCCTGCAAACCCATATTGACATATGTTAAGCAACCCTGCGCATATCTTGTTAGATCCTCAGTCCAGCTTTTCTTTCCGAACACCAAACTGAGCATCAGGGGCTACTGTCTATACGGTATTACATTACATAATTTTAACTTCTTACCTCAAAGCCTGTTAGAATGCTGCTGCAGGCTTCGGTCAGCCCGCTTTTGGCGAGCTGAACCTTTTGAATCACCGCACTCATGATAGTGCGGTGTTCTTCCTCGATGGGAGCGCCTTTAAGCGCCTCCAACAAGTTATCCGGCGCCTCCGGTTGGACGGAGGCCGCCGGTGTCACGGTCTTGCCCTTCTTTCGAAGGGGCCGCTTGCCGGACTCTGGAACCACTGCGGGTTCCGATGTAGAGTCCGGCGCAAAGTCCGGGAGGCTGCCTGATGGCGCCTCCGGAGCCTCCTCCTGATGGGGCCCTCTCTGGGATCCCACCTCGGCGTCCTCGTCGGCGCGTGGGGTAGAGGCAGTCGGAAGTGAATCCACATCCGACGGGGCCAAGGACCTGCTTGATGAAGCGGGGAGATCATCATCAGCCGGACTACGGACAGAATGCGGTGTTAGAAGGACACTACGTGACATAAAAGATATTGCATATCAAGGATCCGGATACTTACGATCTCGCCGGACGCCTGGCCCTTGGAGGCCACTCATCCTCACCGATGGTGGTATTGGCGAAACTGTCCGGGGGAATAGTTCTCCCCCTCTTGGACCCTTCGGCCTCCCTATTGGGGAAGCCTTCCTCTTATTCTCTCCCTCTTCTGGGAGAGAATCCTCCTCCTCCTCCTCCTCGTCTTCGGGGGAGGAGTCCGCCTCGTCGTCGGACACCTGATTGCGGGAACTCTTTCGAGTCCCCGCGGCCACCTTCTTGGCCTTCTTCTCCGGCACCACATGCGGTGCCGGAACCAGCAGCCCTGCTAAACGGGCGTCCACTGGGTCTTCTGGCATGGGAGCCGGGCTGATAAGCAGCTTGGCCTTCTCCATCCATTCCTGTCAAAGGAAAAGACAGAATGAAACCCCTCTAGAATCAATTTCATTACCACAAGTGTCCCGTAAAGGGGTTGAATCACTTAGCTCGTCAGCCGGATGCTGCGAGCGAAATCCGCGATCTTCTGTCACGGATGCGGGGGATTTGGCGCCCTTAAACAGCACCCTCCAGGCGCCTTCGTATGTCGTATCGAAGAGCCCGCTTAGCGCCTGGTGCTGTTCCGGATTAAACTCCCACAGGTTGAATGCCCGTTCTTGGCATGGGAGGATCCGGCGGATGAGCATGACTTGGACCACGTCGACGAGCCTGAGCTTACCGCTCACCAGCTTTTGGATGCAGGTTCGGAGTCCCGTCAGCTCCTTCGGATTGCCCCACAACATGCCCTTCTCTTTCCAGGAGGTGAGCTGCGTGGGGATGCCAGATCTAAACTCGGGGGCCGCCGCCCATGTGGGCTTGCGCGGCTCGGTGATGTAGAACCACCCCGATTGCCACCCCTTGACGGAGTCCACAAAGGCCCCTTCGAGCCAAAGGAGGTTGGGTAATTTACCCAACATGGCGCCTCCGCATTCCGCTTGCGTGCCCTTCACAACCTTCGGCTTGACGTTGAAGGTCTTGAGCCACAGGCCGAAGTGGGGCCGGATGCAGAGGAAGGCCTCGCACATGACGATGAACGCCGAGATGTTGAGGATGAAGTTTGGCGCCAGATCATGGAAATCCAGGCCGTAATAGAACATGAGCCCCCGGACGAATGGATGGAGCAGAAAGCCCAGTCCGCGGAGGAAGTGGGGAAGGAAGACGACCCTCTCGTGAGGCCCAGGGGTAGGGACGAGCTGCCCCTCGTCGGGCAGCCGATGCGCGATATCGCCAGAAAGATATCCGGCGCTGCGCAGTTTGGTGATGTGCTCCTCCTTAACGGTGGAGGCCAGCCACTTGCCTCCCGCTCCGGACATATTCGGAGAAGGTCGAGGCGAGATGCGCGAGCTTGGGCGTTGGAGCTTGAGTACGCGGGGATGGATAAGCAAAGGAGGAAGAAGGCATAGGTGAGAAGGTAAATCCTTATCCCTTATATATAGGAGGACGAAAACTATGCGTCCCGCTGGCCTGGTAAAACTCGCTTATCTCCCAAGCGCCACCATCAATGGCGCGGTTGGGTTACCCACGTCCGTATTGATGAGAATCCCGGAATATGGGGAACACGATCTCTGCTTCGACAAGACGTGCCAAGGAAACCGCTTCGCTAAACGTGCTGAGGTGGTATAGTAAAAAACGATGGCTTGGTAGCGGTGTGATGTCACGCCGCATAATACGTCAGCAGATTGGACTGGTGTACATTTTATTCTCTCTACGGTGTAATGTGGAATTTATTTTGCAGAGCCGGACACTATCCTGGTGTTCATGATCTTCTCTGGATTATTCAAGGGAGGAACCCACCTTGCAATGCCGAACATTATGCGTGCCGGACTTATCGTCATTGAAGCCTGGTTCAGGGGCTACTGAGGGAGTCCTGGACTAGGGGGTATCCGGACAGCCGGACTATCATCGTCCGCCGGACTCCAAGACTACGAAGATACAAGATTGAAGACTCCGTCCCGTGTCCGGATGGGACTTTCCTTGGCGTGGAAGGCAAGCTTGGCGATACGGATATGTAGATCTCCTACCATTGTAACCGACTCTGTGTAACCCTAGCCTCCTCCGGTGTCTATATAAACCGGAGGGCATTAGTCCGTAGGACAACATACATTACAACAATCATACCATAGGCTAGCTCTAGGGTTTAGCCTCCTTGATCTCGTGGTAGATCCACTCTTGTACTACCCATATCATCAATATTAATCAAGCAGAACGTAGGGTTTTACCTCCATCAAGAGGGCCCGAACCTGGGTAAAACATTGTGTCCCTCGTCTCCTGTTACCATCTGCCTAGACGCACAGTTCGGGACCCCCTACCCGAGATCCGCCGGTTTTGACACCGACAACGACATTAACGAATAAACCCTAAAACCCTAGGTGCACGATTGCTGCATTCACGGGTACCGGGTACGTGGTGGAGCACCTTTGTAGGAATAGTCAGCTCGCGTGATAATTTGATCCATAGGAGTTGATGGTCGGGACCACAGGTGAACGACTTGGAGCGCGGTGGCTCGCCAGTTGCCACAGATCGAGTAGCCACGTTTAAAATATCGTTGTTTAGCGGGGTTAAGAGTTCCGATTTTCAATGGCGCGTTATAAGTAGTAAGTAGTTTTTAGAACGATTGGTATGGAGCGAAAATGGAATTCATAGTACTACGTACCTCCTTGGCATACGGTTGTATGGGTTTATGTTGCGAGATGTTGAACCTGGTAGTTCTAGGGCAAATACTATGGTTTAGATTTAGATGCTGGTTTTCAGTAATGAAAATCGGAAGGGAAACCCTTCTTTGATTAAAAAAACTACTACCTCCATTCTGGTTTACTAGTCCCCATCGTACTTTGGGTCAAAGTTTGTCCACGAATTTTACTTGTAAAATGTGAATGGAAAACGAGATTTTGTTATACCCAAACAAAAAAGGACTGGAGGGAGTGATGGCTCTGACACGGCGCGCCGGCCAAGAGGGCCGCACTCGCTGCAGGCCCGGCTGAGCAAGCCTCCTCGCCACGTGCAACCAGCTTAAGACTGCCCCGCCTGCCTTCATTGAATCCGTGCGTGTGCCGGCAACACATCCTTCCGCGAGCCGGCAGGCATTTTAGAACACAAAAAATGACTAAAATATAATTAATTTACACATGGTCTTGACTTGTTGTGCTCGCACTGGTAGCAGGAACTAGTAGAGGTTTTTCTTTATTTATAACTCTCCTCACATTTTTCTGGCTTTGAAGTGAATCATGGTTGTGGACATTGTGTATGAATGTGCAGATATCTGTGAACATGAGTTTGATGTGGAAGTTGAACTTGGAATGTCGGGCTTGCGCGTGAACTATACCATGTCCAATACTTCGTCTGTTATTGTTTGGAAAGTAATTGCTGTTATTACATGACCCGAAAAAAAACATTTTGTGCCACATCAGTAGATGCACGGACATCACAACAGGCATGCTGATTGGATAAACATTTGAACCTAGCTATTATGAAGGAAATTTTGTATTGACAACAGTTTTAGATAGCAGGAGACGCCTAGTCTGCTCTGCCTCTGCTAGCTTATTTCTGGCTTCTTCCATCTCTTCTTTGGCTTGGGTGAAGAGAGCATCTGATTGCTCTTTTCGCTTCTTCAGGAACTCAGCTACATTCTCAAGGGCTGCTGCACGCTTTCTTTCAGCCTTTACTAATGCCACGAGGACACGAACAGCTGACGACTCCACCTGGCTTGTGTGTAATCCAACATCATATGGGAATTTGCACCTTGTGTCTAATCCAGCATCATTAGGGAACTGGCACCTTGTGTGTAATCCAGCCTCATTTTGGAAACATGATCTCGAGGTTGACCATACTTCCCTCCTCGCGGGAACTGCATCCTGACATGAAGTTACTTCTTTTTTAGATCAATACTCAGAGCAACCTGGATCCATTTAGTAGAAGCCAGATAAATAGAACTCGGAGAAGTGAATTCAAAAGGAAAAAAATATAAAAACAGACTACAAGGTGAGAACACCCACTTCCTACATCAAGCTAAAAACGAAAGCATCAGGACGATTAAGACTCTTCTTATTACACATCGAAGAACACCCACGCTTAAGAGAAACAGAAACTACAACATATACACATCGAAGAACACGAGGCTAAACGGAAGTAATTGAAAGGGTGTTACTTACCAAAGCTCGTATTACAGGTTCGGTGCAGCTCCTCTTTAACTTGCCACCCTCCTTGAAGATGTCCCGAATATCCCATGTTTGGTCTTCATTGCTCCTCTGCATGTTCGCACTCGTGGTTTTAAAATCTCAACATGGCAAGAAATATATACTACTAGTAATACTCGTGCATCTTGTGGGTAACATTAAAGCACTCGTCTGCCATGTTAGAGCATCTCCAACAGAATTGCAATAGGCGGCACTTTAAAAAAGCGTTTACAGTGCTAAGATCAAGAAGTAGAGACTAGAGAGTAGAGGATATTTCTCAGCATAGATAGATAAAAAAGGATAATTCAACTACTCCTCGTTATCTGACTCCTCCTCGGTGATGTCCTCCTCCGACGTCTGACTATAGGCGTGAAGATACCGATAGTCGTCGGATTCCTAGGGCGACGCTGCTCCTAGCCTCATGTTGAATTGAGCGTCCGCTTTTCGCCTACGCTTGTCCTCGCGATAGGTGGCTTGCTCCGCCCTCCTCTTATCCCTCTCCGCCTTCCTTTGCGCGTAGAACTCGCGCTCATTGAAGATGTCCTGCAGGAAGTGTTGGCGCCACAGCGCCATGGCTTCCTCGTCCATCTCGGTGATGCCGAGGCAGTGCTCCCGCCTCCGGTTGTCGCGACGATCCTCGTCGGTGCTAAGCCGCGGCAGAGGCGCGAGCTCTTGCGCCCGCTCCCGCATCGGCACATTGGGGAAGTTCAATGTTCTATAAGGCCACCGGAGGCGCCACGCCGCCGCGTCGTACGCGTGGGCAGCCTCGTTGGCGGTGTCGAAATTGCCGAGGCCGAGGCGCATCCCGTGAAACCGGTTCTCGGCGGAGAAGCCGCCGAAGGGGCGCGCGCGGACGCCGCGGTATCCCCAAGTTTCTCGGTGACGCGGCGGCGGCGAGGCGAAAGAGCGGGGAGAGAGCGGTGGCGAGGCACAGAGCGGGGAGAGAGCGGTGGCAAGGCACAGAGCGGTGGGAGGGCGTTGGATTTTATAAAGCGCACAGGACGCCGCGCGCCAAAACTAGCACACGCCCGGCCGCTTTTCCCCCCGCGTGCGCGATCCTTTCCCGACGTCTCTGCTATCTCTACTCTCTTCTCTACTGTTATATTTATTTTATATTAAATATTTAATATTCATCTCTACTTCTCTACTGTCTACTTTTTTTTCTCTATACTTTTTTTTCTTGCAATATAGGTCGTCCAATTTATATCTAACAGATAGGAAGGAAACAAATGGGAATTTTGCAAAAATATACCCATACCCCTCTCCAGATTTGCAAATAAGGCCTTCCCTCGTTCATCCTTTTCTCCCACAAGATAAACTACTCATACAAATGCATCTTGATGCGTGCAACGCATGGGCATCTTGCTAGTTCTAAAAACCTTTCCATCATTTGCCACACTACTGGTTGCAGATGAAAAACCTACCCAAGCACAGCGCGATACAGGAGCGACGCACAATTAGAAGGTGATATTCTGTTGGACAATGGAGGCTATAACCAATTACTTTTACGAGAACAATAGCACTCAGCAAATTTGAAGCGTAGGCATGAACAAAATTGGAACTGCACATGTGCTGCTAAGTGATTCAATACACACATTACCAATCGAGGAGGAGAACGATGGTCGCGGCGGCCTCTGTGAGTCATGGTCGGCAACGGGAGTCAGTTCATTGTCCACGACGGTGGTACTTCTGCGCTTGGCGTCGGCTTCCGGGAAGCAGATCCGAGACCGTGGAAGATGATGCCGGGGAAGAGGCTCCGTGTACGACGACAACGGTGGACCGGCTCCAGTGCGGCGTACGAGGTCGTCGATGAGGCAGATGCGCTGTGGTGGACGAGTGCACCGATGTAAAGGGGAGGAGCAGGAAGGCTGCAGTGCTATGGAGAAGTCTATTTTGCGATGGGGGTAGAAAATGGGGAGTATTCAGGTGTACTACTCTGGGTGCCGGGGTGGGGTTGGCTGGGTAGGGTGAACCTGAAGTTACGAAAACAGCCCCCTACCAAGCGTCATCCGTAGGCCTGCTCCGAAGGCTATGATGGTAACTTCCCACAGCTCGAATCAGGGTCGCGGGAGATTTTCCTGCCAACCTCAAAATTTTGTGACACTGGACTCCCCGTGTGGCGTGTTGAGTGATTCGGCTAAGCAACTAGCGAGTAGTAGTAGTAAACTCTGCATATTAGGTTTGACCGAAGTCAAACTTCCTAAAAGTTTGACCAAGTTTATAGGAAAAATATAAACATTTACCATAACAAATATGTATGATGTGAAAGTACATTCAATAATGAATCTAATGGTATTTATTTGTTATTGTATATGTTAATATTTTTTGGTATAAGCTTTTCGAGAGTTTACAAAACTTGACTTTGACCAATGCTAATACGCGGACTTAAATAAAAACGGAGGGAGTACACATTTGTTTTCTTAGTTTGTGGTGAACTAATCATTTGTTGAAATTGTGAAATAAATATATTAGGCTATTGATTTCGAATGTAATGGTCTATACAATTCAATAGTTATAATCATTGTCAAATCCCAAGATGTATACAAGGTCTATAGTACTTCACAACATGCTCAAACTCACATAATCCTAGCCAAATGAGAATCTAAATGCATTTCATAGTTATTACTTTGTAGGATGCAACAAAAACAACCATAACTCTACATCATCCATTATAGAAGCAACATTTTGACATATCCCAATGTGTGAATGAAACATGCAGAGAGAGCTTTTAAAGATGGAGGAGATAGGGCGGGAAAGATTGTATGTATGTGGACGAGAGAGTAGGAGACTAACCTAACGAGAGAGAGAGAGAGAGAGAGAGAGAGAGAGAGAGAGAGGAAGAAGTTAGGTCTGTGAGAAAGATGGAGACATGTAATATACGTGAGATGCGTGTGCATCCGGATTCTGTATACGTGGAAGGAGAAGAGACAACATGTTTGATGAGAGAGCTAGAAAAAAATGGACGAGAGGGGAAGGATCTCGTGGGTTGAGGGATTGACAATTTTGTGCAGGGGAGAGAGGGATTGGTAATTTTGTGCAAGAGAGAGAGAGAGGGGGTGGGGGGAGGAGTCAGTCAGCCGTCGTCATATCACCCTGCTTCCAAATGACCCCACATTCTCTAGCGCGGTGTGGTCTCCGTCTTCAATCTGCTCGATGCCCTCTTTGAAGATTGAGGTGTTGTGCATGTTGGGTTGCAAAGAAGCACAAGCGAGAGTGGTCACCGTATAACCTTGGATGGGGATGAATTGTGTGCTCGGGGGAGGGTGTGTGTGTGTGTGTGTGTTGTGCTGCGTGTGTGTGTGTGTGTCAGATATTGAGAGACAACAAACCTAAGGAGAGAAATGGGTATTCACGAAGAGATTGTGCGGGCCTTGAGGTGGGCAGGGGCCGGGTGAGGGTGTCAAAATGTGCGCGTTGATGCATGTGTTGCATGCGATCGTGCGAGGGATGGACGAATCGAGAGAGATGGTTGTTGTGTTACGGATGCTCCTCCCTCTCTCTCTCTCTCTCTCACACACACACACACACAAGTAAACTAGAAGACCGTTCTCTCATGTATACACAATGTATCGGCATTTGTCTATGTCTCACTCATGCATGATCATTTGCACATTCACACCTCTCTATTTCTGTATCACACGCACATCGTCTCCACATTGCCCTTCCGCCACAACACACATATGGACACATACACACGTTCTCTCTCAGTCACACACACAAAATCAGTATTAAAAAAAACTAGGGCGCACCTAAAACGTCCAAATCCAAATAAACACGAACTGGAGCTAAATTCAAATATATGAAATATTGCAGCGTCAAGAACTTTCCCAGGAAAAAAAGTTGAGTAATATTCGAGGATTGTTTTCACACACACAAAAAGGTTCGGTGGATGTCCTTCGAGCGCGACACGGTGACACGCCGTTCGATCGACCGCGCGGCCGCGGTTCACGCGCTTGCATAGGATTCCGTATCGTGGTTGTGGTACTAACTAATAAAAGCGCTGCCTAAGTCTAATGTTTACGTGTACTAGTACGGTTTTCTTTTAAGTTTGACCAACCTTATATAAAACTAAAGTAAGCTCCCACACGCGGACTCATCAATATGTCGCCGCCGCCGTTGTGCATGCCGGCGCCCGCCTGCTCCGGCCAACAATTTCTCGCCCATCACCGCCGTGTCGCCGCCATCCCTGTTCCATGAAGCCGAAGGCTCGCCCTCTCACGTCGTCTGCAGTCCCTCCTCGTGATGCCTCCGCGCTGCCAAGCACGCGAGCAGCTGGTGGAGCCGCGTCTATGCACGCAGCATACAAAGAGGAGGACGAGCGCGTGCTCCAGCATGCCGGCGAGGAGGAACTAGCGTGTCATTGTCGTCTCCGCCCGCGCGGAGGAGGCGCGCATGGTGGCTGTCGCGGCGGAAGCCGGTCGCGCGCGCGTCGAGCCCGCAAACCGTGTGCGGATGCGGAATCTACCTTCGAGACCTTGAATGCCACGTGGATCCTGCAATCTGAAGGAGCAATTTGGGTCAGTCGACTCATGTGAGCCGTTTGATGCAACATGGATGGCTAGAAGGGCTTCTTCCACCTCTTCTGTCGTCTTATTCCTTCGCTCCGTCGAACTTCTTTCACAAATTGACTGAGCCAAATTATACTACTAGTAGGAACGAATTAAGTACAGTAGGAATACGAAGATACGAGCAGTAGTACCAACTGCAAGAAGAACAGTAGTAAGACATAGTACTAGTACTATTGTACATACTAAAGAGTTCAAATAACGAGAAAGAACATAAACATAGTGCTGCTGGGCCTCAGCACAACACACCCTTGAAAATAAACTAAGCAACTAGTCTGCTTGACACTGCAGTAGAACCAGCATGAGCGACAGCACTGCCACCTACTCGGAGTCTGAGTCCACGTCCTCGACTTTGTCCTCGTCCCTCTTCCTCTTCCTCTTTGCCGACGCTTCTTTGCTTGAACCAGACACTGGGCTCTGCTTCTTCATCCAACCCTTGTAGATATTTAAACAAAGGTAGGCATCCATTGTTGCATACATGATGTGATCTTCCTCTAATGTCTTCGACTCCCATGCATGATGAAACTCGTGATGAGGTTTCTTCAATTTAGCGTACGAAGGATCAATCATGGCTGCTGCCAGGGTCAGCATTGAAGGTTGAGAGGAGGACACCAGGCTTGCCTTCTGGAGATCGAAGGGCTGGCCTACAACAAAACCTATCTGACGCAGGACATCCCTGTCGTTCTTAAAGTCTACAGTAACAAATGTCGCTCTTTTGTCCTTGAGGAAGTTCTTAAAATCCTGGCACTCAACGTTGGCATGGCATATGTGGTAGACCAAGCAAAGGTTATGTACGCAAACCTGGATCACGACTGGCTTCTTCCTCTCTTCGTCCTTTAGATCCTTCTCTCGTCCCAGGACTATGGTGTACTCAACATCTAGCCCAGCGACCCACTCATCCGTTGAACTGTTGAACATGCGTAGGAAGCGAGCAAGCCATGCTTTCACCATCGCGGATCCACATGTGTAGATGATGATGAACTGATTGTCGGTGATGGCTCTAACCTGGTACTCAGCGGCGACCATGGAGATTTGGGAGGCGATGGATTTTGGAGGAGGGTTAGGAGAAGTTGAACTGTTGTACCCTGCAAAAAAAGATGGGAGCAAACTAATGTGAAAGGACGGGACGACTAGGAGCGAACTGTTGTAAGGTAGAAGACGGGGACGAGTAGGGCATGCGAACGGCGTGGGGTTGCTGGCTTGCCCGGTGGATAAACGGCTGCAATCCCCCAAAGAGTTCTCGAAAACTATGCGGGACCCACTAGATGTCATGTCTACTAGACCCATATCGTAGGCCTGACGGTATAGCTTCTGCCTGTTTGCACGCCATGCCGGCGCGTGGATGTAACTTCACTTAATTCCATCAACCGTCGCGCCTCCCACGACCTTCGCCTCCCTCGCGCGGTCGCGCCCCTTGAGACTTCGACCGACTATAAATGAGCACTTTTTTTGCCTACTCCGCATGCATGATACTCCCTCCGGTCCTTTTTACTCCTGTCAACCGTTTGCAAAGTGTTTGACCAAATTTATACTTTTTTTGAACACCACCTTATATTAATTAACCAGCCACACTAGTACACTCATTCGATACAATATTCACTACACAGGGCGGTACATTATTTACAAGAATACCATCTAATCTATTGTCAAAGCTATACTTAGCGATTAAGTGTGCCACCTTATATTTTGGACAGCCACACCTACCCACTCACTTTCCCCACTTCATTCCCTCCACCTCCTTCTCCAAGCTTTCGGCTGCCTCCTCCTCCTCACCTCATTTGCACAATAGATTCATCAAAATTAAGTGGTCAAATTACCTTTTTTTTGATACGTAAGTAAGGGGAAAGCTATCTTCATGATGTAGTCTACATTTTTTTCTCCCTAGCTCGCTCCAACAACGTGCACATGCACTTTTTGTGGCCTAGCTAGATTTATGTATGTTTGTGGTGTTGCATGTGTTTGTGGTGTTGCATATATGTTTGTGTTTGCAGGTACCGGTATTTGAAATGCGATAGTTGCCAATATTTTGCCGGAATGTTGATTCATTTCCGTTTCGGCGAGAATTTTGGCACTATGCATTCTTTTTGGTCCTATTTTTAGGGAAGGTCATGCCAAATTTTTTCTTGGTTCTAAAATATCGTTTTGCTCTACCCCGCAGGTGACCATGGTCCGCACGATGACCGAAGGCATCGTGAATAGGTTTTTGAGCTCCGCAAAGGCCGAGATGCTTCAAAAGAACAAGACAGAGATAAGATGTCCGTGTCGAAGATGCAAGCTGAAGAGCCTTATTGCGGACCCGGATTCCGGGCAGGTGCGGGACCACCTGCTCTTGCGTGGTTTCATGGATGGCTATCGGTGGCAAGGTGATGAAGATGACTATGAAGTCGTCCATGGGGGTCGGGCAAGAAATGAGGAAGGGCAACAAGACAACCACCGCGGCGAGGGCGGGCGACAAGACGAAGAATCTCCAGGACATGATCACGACGGTGATGCTATACACAGTCATCATGTAGAAGATGTCGTACATGATGATGAGGAAGATCAAGACGAAGGGCATGATCATGAAGATGAAGATGCCGGAGTAGACGACGATGGAGGCTGGGTGCAGGACCCTCATATTCAAGAGCTGCTTCTCAAGCAGACGGATAATGCAAGAGCTGCCGCCTGAGAGAAAGCCAAGCTGGATCAACTGGAGATAGACGTGGTTACTCCATTGTATGAAGGATGCAGGCCCGAGCATACCCGCCTGAAAGTAATGCTCATGGCTCTGGAGATGAAGGTAAAACACAAAATGACCGATGCATGCTTTGACGAGAACATGTCATTCTGGCACGAACGTCTTCCCAAGGGGAACAAGTGCCCGACCAGTTTCGAGGAGGCGAAGAAAATCGTGTGTCCTCTGGATTTACCACACGTGAAATACCATGTGTGCATGAACAATTGCATCATTTATCGGGACGAGCACGCGGAGTCTACCATATGTCCGGTGTGCAGCGTCACTCGATACAAGAAGAGGAAGAAAGCTCCTCGAAAACTGGTGTGGTACTTTCTGATCACTCCTCGTCTGCAACGGTATTTCGCGGACCCTAAGGTAGCAAAGCTCCTGCATTGGCACGCGGATAGGGAGGAGAAGAAGCAGGAAGATGACGGAAATGATCCGGAGATAAATAAAAAAGACAAGATGCTGAGTCACCCTAAGGATGCGAGCCAGTGGCAAGCATTGAACTTCGAATACCCAGAATTTGGGAAGGATCCAAGGAACATCATGCTGGGCGCGAGCACCGATGGAGTCAATCCGTTTGGCAGCCAGAGAAGCACACATAGCACCTGGCCTGTGTTTGTGTGGATGTACAACCTTCCCCCCGGTTGTGCATGAAGAGGAAGTACATTCACATGAGTATGCTAATTGAAGGGCCAAAACAACTAGGGAACAACGCAATCTGAATCTGGGGCTGCTGAAAGAGGAGCTAGACACGCTGTGGAAAACGCCAGCCAATATGTGGGACGCTGCAGAGAAAGAATATTTCCCTATGAGAGCCGCACAGCTCACGACGGTGCACGACTATCTCGGTTACGGATATCTCGTGGGGCAGGTAGTCCACGGATTTTCTGGATGCGTAAGGTGCATGGATGACACAATGTATCGCCAGCTAGATAGAGATCCCGGGTGTTCGAAAACCGTGTTCATGGGACATCGAAGGTGGCTTCGCGACGATGACTGAGGGAGTCCTGGACTAGGGGGTATCCGGACAGTCGGACTATCATCGTCCGCCGGACTCCAAGACTACGAAGATACAAGATTGAAGACTCCGTCCCGTGTCCGGATGGGACTTTCCTTGGCGTGGAAGGCAAGCTTGGCGATACGGATATGTAGATCTCCTACCATTGTAACCGACTCTGTGTAACCCTAGCCTCCTCCGGTGTCTATATAAACCGGAGGGCATTAGTCCGTAGGACAACATACATTACAACAATCATACCATAGGCTAGCTCTAGGGTTTAGCCTCCTTGATCTCGTGGTAGATCCACTCTTGTACTACCCATATCATCAATATTAATCAAGCAAGACGTAGGGTTTTACCTCCATCGAGAGGGCCCAAACCTGGGTAAAACATCGTGTCCCTCGTCTCCTGTTACCATCCGCCTAGACGCACAGTTCGGGACCCCCTACCCGAGATCCGCCGGTTTTGACACCGACATTGGTGCTTTCATTGAGAGTTCCTGTGTGTCATCACCAATAGGCTTGATGGCATCTTCAACCATCAACGCTGTCCAGGGTGAGACTTTTCTCCCCGGACAGATCTTCGTATTCGGCGCCTTCGCACTGCGGGCTAATTTGCTTGGCCATCTGGAGCAGATCGAAAGCTACGCCCCTAGCCGTCAGGTCAGATTCAGAAGCCTAAACTTCACGCCCGATGTCCACAGAGACTTGATCTTCGACGGACCCGAGCCACAGCCAAGCGCGCCGCACTGTTGCGATGGGCATGATCTAGCTCTGCCGCCGAACAGTGCCTTGGTGGCCGCACACGAATCCGCTCCGGCCATTAGTCCGGAGCCGATTGCCCGGATAGAGGATCGGTGGATAGACACCGCCTCAGGGGCTTCAACTTCCACGGCGATGGAGCCGAACACAGATCTTGTCCCTCGCAAAACTCGTGATTCCGAGGTGTCGGACTCCTTGCCGGACTCCGAACCTCCCACGCCCCTACCAATCAAATCGGATTGGGCGCCGGTTATGGAATTCACCACCGCGGACATCTTCCAATACTCGCCTTTTGGCGATATCCTGAATTCACTAAAGCATCTCTCGTTATCAGGAGAGCCCTGGCCGGACTATGGCCAGGATGGTTGGGATGCGGACGACGAAGAAATTAAGAGCCCACCCACCACCCACTTTGTAGCCATTGTCGACGATCTAACCGACATGCTAGACTACGACTCCGAGGACATCGACACTATGGACGACGATGCCGGAGACGAACAGGAACCAGCGCCTACAGGGCACTGGAAGACCACCTCGTCATACGACATATATATGGTGGACACCCCAAAAGACGGGGACGGCAAAGAAGCAGCGGAGGCGGACTCTTTAAAGAAGCAGCCCAAGCGCCGGCGTCAGCGGCGCCGCTCTAAATCCCGCCACAGCAAGAATGGAGATTCCGGCACAGGAGATAATAATACCCTAGAGAGTGCCGAAGACAATCCCCTCCAGCAAGACTCAGCGCAGGAGGATGCAGAAGCAAGCCCTCACGAGAGGGCGGTAGACGAAGAGGTTGAGGATCATAACTATATGCCTCCCTCCAAAGACGAAGCAAGCCTCAACGATGACGAATTCGTCGTACCTAAGGATCCCGTCGAACAAGAGCGTTTCAAGCGCAGGCTTATCGCCACAGCAAACAGCCTAAAGAAAAAGCAGCAACAGCTTCAAGCTGATCAGGACCTGTTGGCCGATCGATGGACCGAGGTCCTCGCGGCCGAAGAGTATAAACTCGAACGCCCCTCCAAAAGCTACCCAAGACGCAAGCTGCTCCCCCGATTAGAGGAGGAAGCAGACATACCTCCATCACCAGCGCACGATATGGCTGACCGACCACCCCGTGGTCGTGACAGAGAGGCATCCAGGCCCCCAGCCAAGACCGTACCACGGCATCGCTCCAAAAGTACGAAGCCAAGAGGGAACGCGCCGGAATTGCGAGACATATTGGAGGACAAAGCAAGGCAATCCAGATCCATCTACGGATCACGTGGGCGCCCCACGACCCCTGACGAATACCGTCGCGCCGGATACAATAACCCCGGCCGGGCCGAGCACAGCAGACAGGGCTCTCTCGAGCTGCGTCGCGATATTGCTCAATACAGAGGCGCCGCACACCCGCTATGCTTCACTGACGAAGTAATGGATCATCAAATCCCTGAAGGGTTTAAACCCGTAAACATCGAATCATACGATGGCACAACAGACCCCGCGGTTTGGATAGAAGATTATCTTCTCCACATCCATATGGCCCGCGGCGACGATCTCCACGCCATCAAGTATCTCCCACTCAAGCTTATAGGACCAGCTCGGCATTGGCTTAACAGCTTGCCCGCAGAGTCAATTGGGTGTTGGGAAGACCTGGAGGCCGCATTCCTTGATAACTTCCAAGGCACGTATGTGCGACCACCAGACGCCGATGACCTAAGCTACATCATTCAGCAGCCAGACGAATCGGCCAGACAATTCTGGACACGGTTCTTGACGAAGAAAAATCAAATCGTCGACTGTCCGAATGCAGAGGCCCTTGCAGCCTTCAAGCATAACATCCGGGACGAATGGCTAGCCCGGCACCTGGGGCAGGAAAAGCCGAAATCCATGGCAGCCCTCACATCGTTAATGACCTGCTTTTGCGCGGGAGAGGACAGCTGGCTAGCTCACAGCAACAATCTCCGTAAAAATTCTGGCAGTCCGGATACTAAGGACAACAACGGCAGGTCACGTCGAAACAAAAACAAACGCCGCATTAACGGCGACGACAAGAAGGATACGGCAGTCAACGCCGGATTCCGAGGCTCTAAACCTGGTCAACGGAAGAAGCCATTCAAAAGAACCACTCCGGGTCCGTCCAATTTAGACCGAATACTCGACCGCTTATGCCAGATACATGGCACCTCTGAAAAGCCAGCTAACCACACTAATAGAGATTGTTGGGTGTTCAAGTAGGCCGGCAAGTTAATTGCCGAAAACAATGAGAAGGGGCTAACCAGCGACGACGAGGAAGAGACCCGACCGCCGAACAATAGAGGACAGAAGGGTTTTCCCCCACAAGTGCGGACGGTGAATATGATATACGCGACCCATATACCCAAGAGGGAGAGGAAACGCGCACTAAGGGACGTCTATGCGATGGAGCCAGTCGCCCCGAAGTTCAATCCATGGTCCTCTTGTCCGATCACTTTCGATCGAAGAGACCATCCGACCAGCATACGCCATGGCGGATTCGCCGCATTGGTTTTAGACCCAATCGTTGATGGATTTCACCTCACGAGAGTCCTGATGGACGGCGGCAGTAGCCTGAACCTGCTTTATCAGGATACAGTGCGCAAAATGGGCATAGACCCCTCAAGGATTAAACCTACAAAGACAACCTTTAAAGGTGTCATACCAGGAGTGGAAGCCAACTGTACAGGCTCAGTCACACTGGAAGTGGTCTTCGGATCCCCGGATAATTTCCGGAGCGAAGAGTTAATCTTCGACATAGTCCCGTTTCGCAGCGGCTATCACGCTCTGCTCGGACGAACCGCGTTTGCAAAATTCAACGCGGTGCCGCATTATGCATACCTAAAGCTCAAGATGCCAGGCCCTCGTGGAGTCATCATGGTCAATGGGAATACGGAACGCTCCTCCGAACGGAGGAACATACAGCTGCTCTCGCGGCAGAAGTACAGAGTAGCCTCTTAAGGCAATTCTCCAGTCCGGCCGTTAAACAGCCGGATATAGCAAAACGCGCCCGAAGCAATACCAACCAAGACCACCTGGCACGATCAGAGCATGCGTAGCAATGCGGCCCCAACCCTCGCCCGCGCATGATCGCAATAATAACACTTTGGGTACATCATTACGCTTTGGAGATACCATGGGCACAGGGGAGGGGGCACGATCGCAATGGACCCAGAGTGCGGTTCGACCACACCGGGGGCTCGCAAGTGTGCCCCCCTTTTTTATTTTTTATTTTCCTTCTTTTATGTACACAGGACTCCGTTAACCAGAAGCCCTGTCCGGCGGCGAACCTGCCGAACTCATGATGCAAAGTCAGGGACTAAAGAAGGCTGCGGCGAACACTCAGGTGGTCTCAATTACGAGCATTAAATTCGATTATATACACCAAGTCCGCAGCTCACCCCTGGAGGGGGACATGTTTACTTAGTCCAAATCCCTTGCTTACCGCACTATTTGTATCAGTCCACTCTCCTAGCAGACTTTCTTTCATAAATAATGCAGCACCTTTTTGATTGCAATTGCATTACCTTTTATATATATATGCTCATTATATGACATCTTGCGCCCGTATATTTTGGTACGGCCTAATATGCCAGGGGCTTATATTCCCCACTCTATGGTGTGATAAGTCCGAACACTTTCATAAGTGCGGCACCCCGAACTTATAGCACTATATGAATCGGCTCCGAATCATGTCTTCGGTCAATAGTTGGGTTTGCCCGGCTCCCACGTTTTGGTGCCTTACGTTCCGTTCTGTCGGCTAAGGTGGCACTGGGAGAACCACTGCGATTGCGCCCCGGTTGAGCCGGGCGAGCGCCTCAGTGGAGAAAGCTAAAACTGACCGGCATGATAAGGCGAGAGACTGGTCGCTGTTCGAGAGGTTTTTTCGGGTCCTTAAAGACTCACGCCGCTTCGAGCGAAGTTCCGGAAAATGTCCGACGAAGGCGTGGATAGCGCCCCGGATTCGGTCTTCCGAATACCAGGGGCTTCGCCGAAATTTAAAATTATAGAATTCTATGGCTAAGTGAGAGTGTTCAAGCATTATAAGTCCGGTTGCCTTGTTCGTTGTGTTGAGCGCCTCCCTCGATGGACCCAACAATGGGAACAAGAGTGCTCAAGTTTATCCCGAACACCCCAGCACTCGTGGCTTGGGGGCTGAAGCCAACGACTTGCCATCTCTCAGATTTTATAAACGGCCGCACAGAAGGTAATATTTTAAATTAAAAAAGCATTGCTCAAAGCGCACATGAACAAAGTTTCCGTGCACAGGATAATACATAGCTCTTTCTGCTCCGCGGCCGCACTGCGTTCGGCCGCGGACACAGCCTCCTTCAGGGCTGCCACCTCGTTCGTGGCCCCTGCAATACCCATATTATCCTTGTTAATTTTATTGCAACCAAAATCCTTTTCTGTAAGGTAACCATTCAAAGTGGTGTCACTCACCTTCTTTGTCCTCGAGCTGCTTCTTGGCATGGCCGAGCTCTTGCTCGGACCGCTCGAGATCCTTTTTCAACACGTCGACCTCCGCCGATAGTGCGGCAGAGGTCAGCAGTGCAGCCTGCAAACCCATATTGACATATGTTAAGCAACCCTGCGCATATCTTTGTAGATCCTCAGTCCGGCTTTTCTTTCCGAACACCGAACTGAGCATCAGGGGCTACTGTCTATGCGGTATTAAATTACATAATTTTAACTTCTTACCTCAAAGCCTGTTAGAAGGCTGCTGCAGGCTTCGGTCAGCCCGCTTTTGGCGAGCTGAACCTTTCGAATCACCGCACTCATGATAGTGCGGTGTTCTTCCTCGATGGAAGCGCCTTTAAGCGCCTCCAGCAAGTTATCCGGCGCCTCCGGTTGGACGGAGGCCGCCAGTGTCACGGTCTTGCCCTTCTTTCGAAGGGGCCGCTTGCCGGACTCTGGAACCACTGCGGGTTCCGATGTAGAGTCCGGCGCAAAGTCCGGGAGGCTGCCTGACGGCGCCTCCGGAGCCTCCTCCTGATGGGTCCTTCTCTGGGATCCCACCTCGGCGTCCTCGTCGGCACGTGGGGTAGAGGCAGTCGGAAGTGAATCCACATCCGACGGGGCCAACGACCCGCTCGATGAGTCGGGGAGATCGTCATCGGCCGGACTACGGACAGAATGCGGCATTAAAGACACTACGCGACACGAAAGAAATTGCGTATAAAGGATCCGGATACTTACGATCTTGCTGGACGCCTGGCCCTTGGAGGCCACTCATCCTCGCCAACGGTGGGGTTGGCGAAACTGTCCGGGGGGATAGTCCTCCCCCTCTTGGACCCTTCGGCCTCCCCTATTGGGGAAGCCTTCCTCTTCTTCTCTCCCTCCTCCGGGAGAGAGTACTCCTCCTCCTCCCTGTCTTCAGGGGAGGAGTACGCCACGTCGTCAGACGCCTGATTGCGGGAACTCTTTCGAGTCCCCGCGGCCACCTTCTTGGCCTTCTTCTCCGGCACCACGTGCGGTGCCGGAACCAGCAGCCCTGCTAAACGGGCGTCCACTGGGTCTTCTGGCATGGGAGCCGGGCTGATAAGCTGCTTGGCCTTCTCCATCCACTCCTGTCAAAGGAAAGGAAAGAATGAAACCCTCTTATAATCAATTCGATTACTACAAAGTGTCCCGTAATGGGGTTGAATCACTTACCTCGTCAGTCGGATGCTGCGAGCTGAATCCGCGATCTTCCGTCGCGGATGCGGGGGCTTCAGCGCCCTTAAACAGCACCCTCCAGGCGCCTTCGTATGTCGTATCGAAGCGCCCGCTCAGCGCCTGGTGCTGTTCCGGATTGAACTCCCACAGATTGAATGTCCGTTCTTGGCATGGGAGAATCCGGCGGATGAGCATGACTTGGACCACGTCGACGAGCCTGAGCTTATTGCTCACCAGCTTCTGGATGCAGGCTCGGAGTCCCGTCACCTCCTTCGGATCGCCTCACAGCAAGCCCTTCTCTTTCCAGGAGGTGAGCTGCGTGGGGACGCCAGATCTAAACTCAGGGGCCGCCGCCCATATGGGCTTGCGCGGCTCGGTGATGTAGAACCACCCCGATTGCCACCCCTTGACAGAGTCCACGAAGGCCCCTTCGAGCCAAAGAAAATTGGGTAATTTACCCAACATGGCGCCTCCGCATTCCGCTTGCGTGCCCTTCACAAACTTCGGCTTGACATTGAAGGTCTTGAGCCACAGGCCAAAGTGGGGCCGGATGCAGAGGAAGGCCTCGCACACGACGATGAACGCCGAGATGTTGAGGATGAAGTTCGGCGCCAGATCGTGGAAATCCAGGCCGTAATAGAACATGAGCCCCCGGACGAATGGATGGAGCGGAAAGCCTAGTCCGTGGAGGAAGTGGGGAAGGAAGATGACCCTCTCGTGAGGCCCAGGGGTAGGGACGAGCTGCCCCTCGTCGGGCAGCCGATGCGCGATATCGCCGGAAAGATATCCGGCGCTGCGCAGTTTGGTGATGTGCTCCTCCTTAATGGTGGAGGCCAACCACTTGCCTCCCGCTCCGGACATATTCGGAGAAGGTCGAGGCGAGATGCGCGAGCTTGGGCGTTGGAGCTTGAGTACGCAGAGACGGATAAGCAAAGGAGGAAGAAGGCGTAGGTGAGAAGGTAAATCCTTATCCCTTATATATAGGCGGACGAAAACTATGCGTACCGCTGGCCTGATAAAACTCGCTTTTCTCCCAAGCGCCACCATCAATGGCGCGGTTGGGTTACCCACGTCCATATTGATGAGAATCCCGGAATAAGGGGAACACGATCTCTGCTTCGACAAGACGTGCCAAGGAAACCGCTTTGCTAAACGTGCTGAGGTGGTATAGTAAAAAACGATGGCTTGGTAGCGGTGTGATGTCACGCCGCATAATACGTCAGCAGATTGGACTGGTGTACATTTTATTCTCTCTACGGTGGAATGTGGAATTTATTTTGCAGAGCCGGACACTATCCTGGTGTTCATGATCTTCTCTGGATTATTCAAGGGAGGAACCCGCCTTGCAATGCCGAACATTATGCGCGCCGGACTTATCGTCATTGAAGCCTGGTTCAGGGGCTACTGAGGGAGTCCTGGACTAGGGGGTATCCGGACAGCCGGACTATCATCGTCCGCCGGACTCCGAGACTACGAAGATACAAAATTGAAGACTCCGTCCCGTGTCCGGATGGGACTTTCCTTGCCGTGGAAGGCAAGCTTGGCGATACGGATATGTAGATCTCCTACCATTGTAACCGACTATGTGTAACCCTAGCCTCCTCCGGTGTCTATATAAACCGGAGGGCATTAGTCCGTAGGACAACACACATTACAACAATCATACCATAGGCTAGCTCTAGGGTTTAGCCTCCTTGATCTCGTGGTGGATTGTCATGCCCTCGATGCGGCTATATCTCCCACGTGTCGAAGCACGACTTAGAGGCATAACCGCATTGAAAGCAATGTCGCAAGTGAGGTAATCTTCACGCAACCCATGTAATACATAAGGGAAAGAGATACATAGTTGGCTTACAATCGCCACTTCACACAATACATGAGTAAAGCATTACATCATACAGATACAATCAAGGTCCGACTACGGAACCAAAATAAAAGAAGAACCCCAAATGCGACAAAGGTCCCCGATCGACCCCAACTGGGCTCCACTACTGATCACTAGAACGAAACAACACAAAGGGCAAGTTCTTCATCGAGCTCCTCCTTGAGCTCGGATGCGTCACCTGCACGGTTTCATCGGCACCTGCAAACTGGTTTTGGAAGTATCTGGTGAGCCACGAGGACTCAGCAATCCCATTACCATGGGTATCAAGACTAGCAAAGCTTAATGGGAAAGGAATGGGTAAAATGGTGAGGTTGCAGCAGCGGCTAAGCATGATATGGTGGCTAACATACGCAAATGAGAGCGTGAAGAGAAACAAAGGAACGGTCGTGAAGCTAGCAATGATCAAGAGGTGATCCTGAACACCTACTTACGTCAAACATAACCCAGAAACCGTGTTCACTTCCCGGACTCCGCCGAGAAGAGATCATCACGGCTACACACTCGGTTGATGCGTTTTAATTCGGATCTGGTGTCAAGTTATCTACAACCGGACATTAACAAATTCCCATCTGCCACATAACCGCGGGCACGGCTCTCGAAAGTTTATACCCTGCAGGGGTGTCCCAACTTAGCCCATGACAAGCTCTCGCGATCAACGAAGGAATAGACCTTCTCCCAGGAAGACCCGATCAGTCTCAGAATCCCGGTTTACAAGACATTTCGACAATGGTAAAACAAGACCAGCAAAGCCGCCCGATGCACCGACAATCCCGATAGGAGCTGCACATATCTCGTTCTTAGGGCAACACCGGATGAGACATCCTACGAGTAAAACCAGACCTCGAGTTGCCCCGATGGGGCCCCGCAGTCTACTCGGTTCGAACCAGCACTTAGACAAGCACTGGCCCGGGGGGGGGGCTAAAATAAAGATGACCCTCGGGTTGGCCGACCCAAGGGAAGGGTATAGGTGGTGGTGAGGCAAATGGTAAAACCAAGGTTGGGCCTTGCTGGACAAGTTTTATTCAAAGCGAACTGTCAGGGGGGTCCCATAAATCACCCGACCACGTTAGGAACGCAAAATCCGGGAACATAACACCGGTATGACGGAAACTAGGGCGGCAAGAGTGGAACAAAACACCAGGCATAAGGCCGAGCCTTCCACCCTTTACCAAGTATATAGATGCATTAAATAATATAAGAGATATTGTGATATCCCAACATAACCCTGTCCACCATTGAGAAATCTTCAACTTCACCTGCAGCTAGCAATGCTATAAGAGGGGCTAAGCAAAGCGGTAACATAGCCAAGCAACGGTTTGCTAGGAAGGTGTCAAAGGTTACAGGTTCATGGCAATTTGGGAGGCATGGTAAACAAGTGATAGGTAGCGCAGCATAGCGATAGAACAAGGCAACTAGCATAGCAATGATAGTAGTGAGATCCAAGGTGACGGTCATCTTGCCTGAAATCCCGCTAGGAAGAAGAACGAGTCCATGAAGAAGACAAACGGACGCAGTCGAATGAATCCTCACGAACGCAACATTACCGGAACTAAGAAGCAACACCGGAAATAAGCAAACAACATGGTAAACACACAATCATAAATATGGCATGATGCACAATCAAGTATGATGCATGTCCGGTTTAATGAGGCATGGCATGGCAAAGTGCAACACAGAATACTACAAGTTAAGTGGAGCTCAATATGCAACGAGTTGCATATTGACGAAACACCACATCCGAGTTATTTAGTTCGCTCTCGTTTAGGTACACAACAATGTTAAATGTTGTTAAACATGTCAAGGGGTGTAACAAAAGTAAACTAAATATTTAGGCAAGTTTAAATGAGGCCGGAACAACAAACAACATTTCCGGAAAAACCTCATATGCAATTTATGAATTTGCTACTGTTCTGACCTAAAAAATATTTTAAAGTTGTTAAACAGGAAAATAAAGTGGACCATGTTAAACTAGGCATTTTTCCACCCCATTTACATATAAAGTTTATTAAATTCGGAGTTACGGTTAAATAGTTATGAAATAAAGCATTTTAACATGGCATTTATGCAAAATTAAACAAACAGCAAGTTTAAACATATTTAACATGGATGAAAGTTGGAAATTGTGAAACTAGATGAAAAACTAAGCATTTTTCATATATAAATCATTTTAAACCGATGCACAGTTGTGGTGTTATTAAATGCATGAAGTATGAGGGTTTTTCTGTAAAACTGTTAATTCACTGGATAATGGACAAAATCGCAGGCAAGGAAAAAAACACTAGGCCGAATCTGGCTGGCCCAACAACGAAAAAAAACGGGAGGGCGCTGGAGGTGGCCTCACCATGGGCTTCGGCCCGGCCCGGCTGGAGGAGAGGCCTGGCAGGCCGCGAAGGGGCGCGCTGGGCCTGGAGGCGCGGTCAACGGGGCGAGCGGCTCGAGCGAGCTGGCTCTGTTCGTTCTGAAGGACAGAAGCAGCAACAACAGGTAAGGCAGGGGCAGCAGCGCGATGCAGCGGCTCCGGCGTGGCGGCCTCGGCGGGGACCGGCCTGAACGGGACGGATTCGGCAGCCAGGCGGCAGAGCAGAGGGGATCCGGGTCCAGATCGGGGCCGGGACACGAACTAGACGGGCGGCTATGGTGCTGCAAGGACATGGCGGGGGAACACATTCAGAGAAGATACAGAGGGAGGAAAATAAATAGAAGGAGAGGAGAAGGGGGTGCACGCGGAGGAGGAGCTCACCGGCGGCTTGGCTGGCGCAGTGCCACGCGGGAAGGAGGGCGCCGGATCCATCGGACCGAGACGAGGCAAGGGGCGCCATGGATGTGGTCGATGTTGTTCTTTCCTGTTCAACAGGGAAGGGGAGAGCAGGGGAGGTCAGAGAGGGCAAGAGAGAGAGAGAGAGACGGGAACGCACGACGGCGGGGTCTCACCGGCGAGGTCCGGCGTGGGACGGTGCGGACGGGAGGCCATGTGGACGGGGAGTGGCTGGGCTGTGGCCGGCGGAAGGCGGACTTGGCGAGAGGAGGTCGAGGCAGAGGCGCGGGAGAGCAGCGGGGTCTGCGTGCGGCGGTGTGGCGAAGCAGAGCCCGACGGGGGGGGGGGGGGGTCTCCACGGCAGAAGGCGAGGCCGGAGGGGAGGCAGATGCCCGGGAGGACGAGGATCAGGGAGGCGGGAGGCTTCGGGCGCCGGGCATCCACGAGCTCGGGTCGATTTGGATCGGGAGGATCCCGAGGGCGAAGGGAGTTGGTCGGGGCTGCGGCCAGAGGAGGTTGGTCGGGCACGGAAATGGAGGCGGTGGTTGGATTGGGTGGAGATGGATCCCGAGGTGGGAGGAGGCTGTAGGTGGCGGCGGCTAGGAGGGACAAAGGAGTGGATTTCTAGGGTTTGACAAAATGGACTAGGGTGGACTATATATATAGCAAGTGGATTTTTGGGTAGGGGTATTTGGTCCCTCCGATCAAGATCGAACGGTCAAGAAAAACACACTAGGAGAGTCCAAATAAGAAAACAAAGATGATTTGAAGATGTTAGGGGATGATCAGAATCCAACGGTAACGACAGAACGGGTCAAGTTCGGGATAGGTTTCAGATGCGCGCGCGAGGGGGCTGCGAGTTGGCAAGAGAGGTTAGGTGGTCACGGTCAAGAGGGAAGCAAAACCCGGTTGGTCTGGAACGGTCAGCGCGGGCAAGGCGATCCGAGGGAAGGTGATGAAGGCAAAAGGGAGAAACGACAACGATGAACGAATGCAAGTTTTAAGAAAACGATGCCGATGCAATGCGAATGATGACATGAGACGAGATGCATAACAAGAACAAAATGCAAAACAACAGACAAAAACCCAACCACAGAGGAAAAAAATATATCACATCTCCGGAAAAGGCAAGAGTCGGAGTTATGAATATGGAAAGTTGTATCCGGGGCGTTACAACACTCCACCACTACGAGAGGATCTCGTCCCGAGATCTAGGATGGCACCAGAGGGAAACGGAAGAGGAAGATGTAAAACATAGTTGCTTCTTTGACAAACGAGTGAAACCCAAGAACCTTCAGAGGTTGAACAAAATGAAAGAAAGAAAACAACGAAGATGAACAAAGTTGAAAGCACTCTGTTAGAAAAGAGGAACATGGGATACGACAAGAACTAAGAGGTTTAGTGATAAGATAGATATTGAAACCACTCCGGTTAAAACTAGATAGAGAAGGAGTAAGATTGATATAATTTGGGCAGCACTCCGACTGTAAATGGAAGGAATTGAACATGAACTTGACAAGATGAGAGGATACTTGATGAAATCAACAACACACTGCATCCGGAATTGAAAGAATGGCACAAGGGGTAAGAAACATTTCAGACCGCACTCCGGTTGAGAAGGGAGGCAAAACTTGATAAGATGAAAGAGCTTGAATGAGTACACAACACTGCAGTTAACTGGATAAGCATGAAAAGAACATGATCCTCACAAAACGAGGTGATGAGTGAAGAGAGCAACATCACCATGCCTCCCGAAGAAAGAATAGAAGATAGATCATTGGAATAACAGAATGGAGAAGAAAATGCCAACTTCTGCCACAAATGAGCTTGGAAAGCATCCTTGCGAAGAAGAATTGAACGGAGTTGTTGCAAAATCAACAACGAAAAGCACAAGCTTGTTGTGGGCTTATGGCAAACATCACAAAACTATGAGGTGACAACCGGCCACTAATGGAAACCATTGATTTGATTGAGAGCACCAAAAAGATGACAAACTTCTTCACCGAGAGGATAGGAGAAAAACTCGGATCATTGATAGCACCATAATTAGCAACATTCCTTCGGGAAGGCCTTTAGGGAAATCTTTACCAAGATAACTCCAACGAAGAGATTGATGGATTTAAAATATCTCATTCTTGATAACATGTGAATCACGAAACATGAATGGAAATTATCAAGAATGATATAACATCACCTCAAAAGATAAGGTAGAAAGAATTGCACTTCGAAATGCAAGAAGAAGAACACTTGAACTCCTCAAAACAAAACATGTGTTGAGCACCATGTTTAATTTTGAGTATACCTTGGCTGATCTTAACTTCGAGAGAAATCTTGATGAACAAAAGAAGAATGAAAGGAATCCTTGACGAACTATCATGTAGAGCCTCCATGAAGAACTCCGGGAATAAAAAGATGATAAAAAGAAAGAGAAGTTGAAAACACAAGGTGAATCCTTGCAATGATTTAGATGGAGCTTCGCGATGAGATAATTGAGAGAGCTTGGAACTCCGAAAAGAAAGATGAAGCCTCTCGAACCGAGAATTACTTCATCATGAACAATCTTCGGAAGAAAAGAATTCAATCACCTCGAGGAAATAAGAATAAGATTTATTGTATGCTTATCCTTCATCAAATTAAATTGATGGCAAGCAATGGATTTTGCATATTACTTATTCTCGTAGAAAGGATTAAGAGAGATATAGTGCAAATTTCAGAAGGTATTGATGGAACCACCGGTGGGATTTGGGGACAACGAATATTTGATATGATAACAAAGGAAGTGAAATCTTGAACGAACCACCGTAAGAATTGAAAATGAAAGTAGCAAAGGCACAATTCACCGGGAAGAATTGGAAAACGAATGAAGATACTTGAGGGGATTTAGATACATGAGAACGAAGAGATCATGAACTGATTAGAGGGTATTTGAACGATGCACCGATAAGATTTGGAGAATGATAGCTACACGCTGAGAATGAAGAATTATGACATGATGGCCTTCGGAGGAAAGAAATGGAAACAACTCATGAAATGCTCCGGATGGTAAGAAAAGAGTTGTCTCAATCGAAAGCAATTATGAGAGGATGGCATCAAGCTAGGACCATGAATATTCAAGAGAATGGACCAAGATTTAAGAGAAATCCTTCTTCGGTCTTCAAATGATGAGAATGACAACGAGAAACACCACCAAGAATTATTGAGGCACACCGGAAGAATCAAAAGCGAAGAGGTTGAGCCAACTATGAAAAGAATTTGAAAGATCTTGGAGAAAAGCATTTGACTGATGATAACTCATTCTTACGTCAAACTTGGAGAAGATTTTAGGATAGCTCTGGGAAAATAGAAGAGTCAGGTAAGATCCTGGGAAAAGACCTGTGGGTTAGGGCCCACTCAAAAGAACACCGTTGAAAAGATTTCAAAGAGATGTTGCACCGGTTGAATTAAATGACTTGAATGAGATACCAATCTCGAAAGAGCTTGAACGAATGCAGAGTGGAAACACGAATCTTCGAGATATCTTGAGCACTCCGGAATAACAAATAGTGAGAAGTAGAATGATAATGAGGTGCACCGGTATGAGAAGACATTGAAATGAGGAAAAAGGTATGATCAACAAAACTTGACTTGAATCCACCGGAGAAGAAAAAGGAATGAGGAATGACGAACTAGTAGAGCATCTTCTTGAGAACCATCGGGTAAGAACATTGATGGAAAAGAATGGAGAAACTTCACAAAATAAAAGGATACTTGGTAAAGAAATCTTAGTCCTTGAGGAAAAAGGGTGGGTGGGCGGGAAAAAACAAAGGCAACTTGGAGACGCATGAAACAAACACCGTTGAGAAGAAATGATAATTGGTCTTGCTGTTGTTGAAGTGATTGGATCCACTTGAAGAGAAACATGCCGGTTGAAAAGGATAGACATGACAATCTCGATTGTCGAGAAGGATTGGTATTCACATCGGAGTATGAGAACACCATTTCGGAAAGGTATGGAATCAACACTTGACATTGAAGCAACTCGAATACCACAACTCAAAACAAAAACAAAGGACTGGCTTGCAGAATAAGCCGGAACAAACATATGATAGATATTTCGTCCGAAGTTTTCGTGGTGGGGCCTACAGGGCTCGATCGTACAGCACCATCATGAACAAGGCAGTGCACATGACATACGAAGCATCCCCGAGTCGGCATAGCCAAGGACTCTTTAAGACACAACGAGACCACTGTAAAACCAACCGTGAATAGGCGGACCACTAGACGTCGAACCCCAATTTCATATCATACATCCGTCGGAAAGATATCCTAAGAGCTACTTGAATTCCCACCTAAGAAACTCCCGAAATTCTCCGGTTATGCAATCAGGTGTTGGGGATACAGGGGAAGCATAATATCTCACCCAAAACTAGCAAATCCTACATCCAGCTATATCCATCCTTCAACACATAACCAAGAAACCTTTGGAAATCGTCTACCTCAACCTTCGAAAAGCATCCGTTATACGAGTCATGGCAATACTCCCGTACTCACCTCAGTACTGGGTTATCGGGGTTATCTCACCAACAACTGCATAAAAGAGATTTTCGATGTCGGCGTACTAAACTCGGGTATTCCAGAACTGCAACGATAAAATTATGACAACAACACCTCAGAGCTCAACTCCCCGGGACACTTCCACTAAACCCCTGACAGGAGGCACCAAGACAATGTTCTATCATAAAACCATCGGAACGATTCCAAGATACCCGCGTGATCCTAAAATTTTTTTAGTGAAATTTGAGAAGAGAAGAGTCAAAACTCTACGTCAGAATGCCTTACCAGAGCGATGAAGAGACTGGGGAGTAAAAATAATTCCTAACTCTCCGATATATATAATCCTAAATGACTCAAAACATTTTTCTAGACACAACTCGGCCGCTAAAAACGATCAAGCAGTAGGGCTCCTAAGGTCGGGGAAGGCTCTGATACCAACTTGTCACGCCCTCGATGCGGCTATATCTCCCACGTGTCGAAGCGCGACTTAGAGGCATAACCGCATTGAAAGCAATGTCGCAAGTGAGGTAATCTTCACGCAACCCATGTAATACATAAGGGAAAGAGATACATAGTTGGCTTACAATTGCCACTTCACACAATACATGAGTAAAGCATTACATCATACAGATACAATCAAGGTCCGACTACGGAACCAAAATAAAAGAAGAACCCCAAATGCGACAACGGTCCCCGATCGACCCCAACTGGGCTCCACTACTGATCACTAGAACGAAACAACACAAAGGGCAAGTTCTTCATCGAGCTCCTCCTTGAGCTCGGATGCGTCACCTGCACGGTTTCATCGGCACCTGCAAACTGGTTTTGGAAGTATCTGGTGAGCCACGAGGACTCAGCAATCCCATTACCATGGGTATCAAGACTAGCAAAGCTTAATGGGAAAGGAATGGGTAAAATGGTGAGGTTGCAGCAGCGGCTAAGCATGATATGGTGGCTAACATACGCAAATGAGAGCGAGAAGAGAAACAAAGGAACGGTCGTGAAGCTAGCAATGATCAAGAGGTGATCCTGAACACCTACTTACGTCAAACATAACCCAGAAACCGTGTTCACTTCCCGGACTCCGCCGAGAAGAGACCATCACGGCTACACACTCGGTTGATGCGTTTTAATTCGGATCTGGTGTCAAGTTATCTACAACCGGACATTAACAAATTCCCATCTGCCACATAACCGCGGGCACGGCTCTCGAAAGTTTATACCCTGCAGGGGTGTCCCAACTTAGCCCATGACAAGCTCTCGCGATCAACGAAGGAATAGACCTTCTCCCAGGAAGAACCGATCAGTCTCGGAATCCCGGTTTACAAGACATTTCGACAATGGCAAAACAAGACCAGCAAAGCCGCCCGATGCGCCGACAATCCCGATAGGAGCTGCACATATCTCGTTCTCAGGGCAACACCGGATGAGACATCCTACGAGTAAAACCAGACCTCGAGTTGCCCCGAGGGGGCCCCGCAGTCTACTCGGTTCGAACCAGCACTTAGACAAGCACTGGCCCGGGGGGGCTAAAATAAATATGACCCTCGGGTTGGCCGACCCAAGGGAAGGGTATAGGTGGTGGTGAGGCAAATGGTAAAACCAAGGTTGGGCCTTGCTGGACAAGTTTTATTCAAAGCGAACTGTCAGGGGGGTCCCATAAATCACCCGACCGCGTTAGGAACGCAAAATCTGGGAACATAACACCGGTATGACGGAAACTAGGGCGGCAAGAGTGGAACAAAACACCAGGCATAAGGCCGAGCCTTCCACCCTTTACCAAGTATATAGATGCATTAAATAATATAAGAGATATTGTGATATCCCAACATAACCCTGTCCACCATTGAGAAATCTTCAACTTCACCTGCAGCTAGCAATGCTATAAGAGGGGCTAAGCAAAGCGGTAACATAGCCAAGCAACGGTTTGCTAGGAAGGTGTCAAAGGTTACAGGTTCATGGCAATTTGGGAGGCATGGTAAACAAGTGATAGGTAGCGCAGCATAGCGATAGAACAAGGCAACTAGCATAGCAATGATAGTAGTGAGATCCAAGGTGACGGTCATCTTGCCTGAAATCCCGCAAGGAAGAAGAACGAGTCCATGAAGAAGATAAACGGACGCAGTCGAACGAATCCTCACGAACGCAATGTTACCGGAACTAAGAAGCAACACCGGAAAGAAGCAAACAACATGGTAAACACACAATCATAAATATGGCATGATGCACAATCAAGTATGATGCATGTCCGGTTTAATGAGGCATGGCATGGCAAAGTGCAACACACAATACTACAAGTTAAGTGGAGCTCAATATGCAATGAGTTGCATATTGACGAAACACCACATCCGAGTTATTTAGTTCGCTCTCGTTTAGGTACACAACAATGTTAAATGTTGTTAAACATGTCAAGGGGTGTAACAAAAGTAAACTAAATATTTAGGCAAGTTTAAATGAGGCCGGAACAACAAACAACATTTCCGGAAAAACCTCATATGCAATTTATGAATTTGCTACTGTTCTGACCTAAAACATATTTTAAAGTTGTTAAACAGGAAAATAAAGTGGACCATGTTAAACTAGGCATTTTTCCACCCCATTTACATATAAAGTTTATTAAATTCGGAGTTACGGTTAAATAGTTATGAAATAAAGCATTTTAACATGGCATTTATGCAAAATTAAACAAACAGCAAGTTTAAACATATTTAACATGGATGAAAGTTGGAAATTGTGAAACTAGATGAAAAACTAAGCATTTTTCATATATAAATCATTTTAAACCGATGCACAGTTCTAGTGTTATTAAATGCATGAAGTATGAGGGTTTTTCTGTAAAACTGTTAATTCACTAGATAATGGACAAAATCGCAGGCAAGGAAAAAAACACGAGGCCGAATCTGGCTGGCCCAACAATGAAAAAAAAATGGGAGGCGCTGGAGGTGGCCTCACCATGGGCTTCGGCCCGGCTGGAGGAGAGGCCTGGCAGGCCGCGAAGGGGCGCGCTGGGCCTGGAGGCGCGGTCAACGGGGCGAGCGACTCGAGCGAGCTGGCTCTGTTCGTTCTGAAGGACATAAGCAGCAACAACAGGTAAGGCAGGGGCAGCAGCGCAATGCAGCGGCTCCGGCGGGGCGGCCTCGGCGGGGACCGGCCGGAACGGGACGGATTCGGCAGCCAGGCGGCAGAGCAGAGGGGATCCGGGTCCAGATCGGGGCCGGGACACGAACTAGACGGGCGGCTATGGTGCTGCAAGGACATGGCGGGGGAACACATTCAGAGAAGATACAGAGGGAGGAAAAGAAATAGAAGGAGAGGAGAAGGGGGTGCGCGCGGCGGAGGAGCTCACCGGCGGCTTGGCTGGCGCAGTGCCACGCGGGAAGGAGGGCGCCGGATCCATCGGACCGGGACGAGGCAAGGGGCGCCATGGATGTGGTCGATGCTGTTCTTTCCTGTTCAACAGGGAAGGGGAGAGCAGGGGAGGTCAGAGAGGGCAAGAGAGAGAGAGACGGGGACGCACGACGGCGGGGTCTCACCGGCGAGGTCCGGCGTGGGACGGTGCGGACGGGAGGCCATGTGGACGGGGAGTGGCTGGGCTGTGGCCGGCGGAAGGCGGACTTGGCGAGAGGAGGTCGAGGCAGAGGCGCGGGAGAGCAGCGGGGTCTGCGTGCGGCGGTGTGGCGAAGCAGAGCCCGACGGGGGGGGGGGGGTCTCCACGGCAGAAGGCGAGGCCGGAGGGGAGGCAGATGCCCGGGAGGACGAGGATCAGGGAGGCGGGAGGCTTCGGGCGCCGGGCATCCACGAGCTCGGGTTGATTTGGATCGGGAGGATCCCGAGGGCGAAGGGAGTTGGTCGGGGCTGCGGCCAAAGGAGGTTGGTCAGGCACGGAAATGCAGGCGGTGGTTGGATTGGGTGGAGATGGATCCCGAGGTGGGAGGAGGCTGTAGGTGGCGGCGGCTAGGGGGGACAAAGGAGATGATTTCTAGGGTTTGACAAAATGGACTAGGGTGGACTATATATATAGCAAGTGGATTTTTGGGTAGGGGTATTTGGTCCCTCCGATCAAGATCGAACGGTCAAGAAAAACACACTAGGAGAGTCTAAATAAGAAAACGAAGCTGATTTGAAGATGTTAGGGGATGATCCGAATCCAACGATAACGACAGAACGGGTCAGGTTCGGGACAGGTTTCAGATGCGCGCGCGAGGGGGCTGCGAGTTGGCAAGAGAGGTTAGGTGGTCACGGTCAAGAGGGAAGCAAAACCCGGTTGGTCTGGAACGGTCAGCGCGGGCAAGGCGATCCGAGGGAATGTGATGAAGGCAAAAGGGAGAAACGACAACGACGAACGAATGCAAGTTTTAAGAAAACGATGCCGATGCAATGCGAATGATGACATGAGACGAGATGCATAACAAGAACAAAATGCAAAACAACAGACAAAAACCCAACCACGGAGGAAAAAAAATATATATCACATCTCCGGGAAAGGCAAGAGTCGGAGTTATGAATATGGAAAGTTGTATCCGGGGCGTTACATAGATCCACTCTTGTACTACCCATATCATCAATATTAATCAAGCAGGACGTAGGGTTTTACCTCCATCGAGAGGGCCCGAACCTGGGTAAAACATCGTGTCCCTCGTCTCCTGTTACCATCCGCCTAGACGCACAGTTCGGGACCCCCTACCCGAGATCCGCCGGTTTTGACACCGACAATGACCCGTGGAGGAAACGCAAGGATCTGTTCGATGGTGAAACCGAACCCCGAAAACGCCCGCGTACGAGGAGCAGTGAGGAAATAGACGAGCTGTTGAAAAATTGGAAAGATTGCCCACTGCCGGGAAAGAAGCAAAAGGCGCCAGAGCCGGGAAAGAAGCGAAAGACGCCAGAGCCGCTGCTGAAGGTATGGAAAACGAGGTCTGTTTTCTGGGACTTGCCGTACTGGAAGATCCACCGTGTGCCTCACAGCCTTGATGCCATGCATATCACGAAGAACATGTGCGAGAGTCTGCTTGGTACCCTGCTCAATATGCCAGAGAGGACCAAAGATGGGCCGAAAGCAAGGGCAGACTTGAAATCAATGGGCAACAGGCAGGAGCTTCACGCTAATGATGATGATGATGATGATGATGATGATGATGATGATGATGAGGCGAAGTAGGACACAGAAACTCGTCACAAAGGCAAAAGGCCAAGAAGACCAAAAATGACTACCCTCCCGCGTGCTTCACTCTAAGTCAAGAGGAGATCGAGCAGTTTTTCACCTGCCTCGTAGGAGTAAAACTTCCTTACGGTTACGCGGGGAAGATAAGTAGATACCTAGACCCAGCGAAGCAGAAGTTCTGTGGGATGAAGTCTCACGACTATCACGTGCTGATGACGCAGATACTTCCAGTTGCAATCCGTGGGATCATGGACGCGCACGTCCGTGAAATGCTATTTGGCCTATGCAACTTTTTCGACGTCATCTCTTGGAAGTCGATTGGCGTGAGGCAACTCAGAAGGCTACAGGAAGAGATCGTGGTGATACTATGCAAGCTTGAGATGTACTTCCCGCCCGCATTCTTCGACGTTATGGTGCATCTGCTGGTCCATATCGTGGAGGATATCATCCAACTTGGGCCGACGTTCCTGCACAGGATGATGCCGTTCGAAAGGATGAATGGTGTCATCAAAGGATACATTCGCAACATGTCACGTCCACAGGGAAGTATAGCCAGGGGCTTTCTGACCGAAGAGTGCATCTCCTACTGCACGAATTATCTAGGCATCGAGAACCCCATTGGTCTGCCCGTCAGCAGGCACCTCGGTAGGCTCGCTGGATGGGGTCACCATGAGGGTCGCCGCGAAATGCATGTCGACTTCGAGGGTCAACTCACCGACTTTGAAAGAGCAAACCTAGTCGCGCTACAACACATAGACGTGGTCGATCCTTGGGTGGTAGAACACAAAACCTTTACTGAGAAGACGTACAATGACCGAGGCCAACAGAGGACGGACGGAGATATAATCAAAGAGCACAACTCATGTTTCACGCGTAGGTTCAAGCAGAAGCTTCTGTCGTACTCTTTACATGATGATTCTTCCGTGGAAGAACAACTCATATTCGCCTTGTCACAGGGTGCCGAGCACAACCTGATGACCTATGAGGCGTACGATATCAATGGCTACACATTCTACACCGAGAACAAGGACATGAAGAGCGATGGTTATCAGAACTCCGGAGTAATGATGGAATCCTACACCGGTAACGACAAGGACAGATACTACGGAAGGATCGAGGACATCTGGGAGCTGAGCTACGCTGGAGAGAAGGTCCCGATGTTCCGTGTCAGATGGGACAAGAGCGTCCTAAAAGAAGACCGGTATTTCACCACCATGGTTATACCCGAAGCCAAATCCAAGACCACGGGCGCAAAAGTCACCGCGAAAAATGAGCCATGGTACTGGCTTCCCAGGTGGACCAATGCTTCTTGATTACCGACCCGTCAAAGCCCAGTCGTGTTGTCCTGAGGAGAGGCAAAAGGAAGATCAGCCGAATGGATGGAGTAGCCAATGAGCAAGACTTCGATAAGTACGGCAACCCAAAGATCGAACATGACAACGACGATAAAGTAGCACCACACACCACAAGAAGAAGCAGGACCACCCTACCTAAAGGACGTCCGTTCCACAGAAGAACTTCATTTGCGAAAAAGAAGGGCAAGAAGATTGTGAACAGATAGCTAGCTAAGATCGATTGTATTTAAATCGTAGTCTTCATTTCTCGATTGTATTTCATGGGCACTTTTTGATATCATGAATATTTTTAAATTTCATGGGCACTTTTTGAATTCATGAGGACACTCGATCTCGATCCCCCTCCATCTCGATCTCGATTCTCCCTCCATCTCGATCTCGATCCCCCTCCATCTCGATCCCACCCGCACCCTCCCCTGCTAGCTCCACCGCCGCCGACGACCCACCACAACCCTCCCCCACTCCAGCGCCGCCGACGAGCACCCGGCCCCCCGCACCCTCCCCCGCTCCACCGCCGCCAACGGGCACCCCCCCCCCCCCCGCACCCTCCCCCGCTCCACCGCCGCCGCCGATGATATTTTCAAGTAACAAATTTGAACATATTTTTTAAAAAATTATTACTGTTTTTATAAAAAATATTACTGTTATGATTTAAACAAGTTTGAACATATTTAAACACAAATAAATATCAAACAGCATTTAAAATGCATAAAAGAAATATTGGGGAGCCTGGGAATCGAACCCAGGACCTCCTGGTGTGTCTGTTGTGTGCTGACCAGTCGGGCTAGTGGGCGGGTTCTGATGTGGATTGGGTTAGGTGGAATATAACCTGAGTGCTCGAACTGTAAAAAAACATTCTAATGGCGCACCTCTGCGGGGTGCGCCATTAGTAAGCTTCCCCCCAGTCCACCTATTCCCCTCCCTCGCTAGATCCCCCCACTCGACCTAACTTTGCCCCCTCCGTCCCAACCGTACGCCGCCGCCGCGCCTGCACGCCCCCGTGCTTGCCGTCCCCAGCTGTGCTCGCTGCCCCCGCCGCACCCGAGCGCCGCCTCCCTCGCCGTCCCCCCTCCGCCCGCGCCCGCGCCCTCGACATCCTCCCTCCCAAGCCTCGAGGGCACCCGCGTGGAACGGATCGGGCGAGACACAGAGACAGGCGAGTGGAGGAGCCCGCCGCGTGTCACCGGAGCTTCAACGCCTAGCCGCTGCCGGAGCTTCAACGCCGACGTCTTCCTCCATTCCTCCATCCCCTCCCCAGGTGATTCCTCCCTTCTCCTCCACCCCTCCCCTGCAAACCCTAGCGCCGCCCCTGTGATTTTGCCGCACCACTATCCGCCATGGACGGGCCTTGCTCCGCGCGCGGCTGCACCGTGCTGCCCACTGCCTGACCTCGCCTCCGGCTGTCACCGGCCACACCAGACCGCGCTCACCCCGCCCCTATCCATTCCCTAGTCGCGAGGTCGCACCCTGGCCTGCAGCCGTCTGCTTCGGGTGCGGCCGCCCGCGCCGCCGTTCAGCATGATCCTGAGGCACTCGAGGGCCGTCATCGATGAGATGGTGATGATGATACAATCAATCATCTCAACTCACCACTGATTGTCGCACAGCTTAATTGTAGTTCTGATCCGTTAATCCACCCAATTCATTCATATTTGCATTCCTTCATTCATTTGTAAATTGTACATCATAGTTAACCTCGACTCAGGTTTAGTTTGACAGCAATGTTTAGTGTAACCATCATCATCATGTTGTAAAAAGACAGTTCATTTCATTTTATTTGTAAATAAATGCAAATTGTAACAGATTGTTGTACAGATGGGGCCCTCATTTGCCTTATCTATGAATAACAATTCATGTTCATTTCTGGGTTTCTTGCTCTTGTTCTGTTTGAGTGGTTAGATCAGGCTATTAACATGAATTAAACTAAACAGGAATTTTATGTTGTTGCTGCTAAAGATGAGTAGTTGTAGGAAGATGATGCATAGTAGTTTTATTTTGTTGTAGTAGTTGTTGGATGTTATTGTAGTTGAAGTTGCAGGAGTAGATAATGGAGTACTGCCAATTTACTGTTAGTAAAGATGTTGAACACACAACTGTTGTTTACTCTAGTGATAGGAGTAGTAGTGGTGGCCATCTAGTTGGACTACTACTGCTAGGACTTGCTCCAGATTTTAGGATTTCTTTTCTTTTAGGATTTATTTTCTTCTAGGACTAGGTTTTTATTATTTTTCTGTTGTGATTGTTTTCTGAGCTCTTTCTTTTTCATTTCCTACTATCCTTATCCTAATTATCTTAAATTGTTATGATGTGTGTAACAGGATTAGATCTTGGATTTGCTAGTGAACTTTGGGATTTTCTTAGCCAGCTTGGTGACTCCATATTTTTCACTATTTCAGCAAGTCTTTTGTAAGCATTAAACTTTCAGCACTACATTTTTATCTTATGTGTACATCTGTTTGCTTCCAATTGCTATATATGTATTGTTGTTACTAAAAATGATGAAGCTCCTGTCAATTGCTATACATATATATGTGTATGATGATCCTCCTTTCCTGCAGTATTACAGCACTTGCAGTAGTATGGCACTTGCAGTAGTGGTGCCTACGCAAGATACAGTTCAGATTTCATTAGTTTCATAAATTTGTATGACCACAGATTTGTAAAGTTTCAGAGATTTGTATGACCAAAGATACAGTTCAGATTTGATTAGTTCCATAAATTTGTATGACCAAATATATATTTCAGATTTGTATAGTTTCAGAGATTTGTATGACCAAAGATACAGTTCAGATTGGAATTGTTTCAGAAATTGGTATGACCAAAGATGCTATTGTATATAAATGGGCTGCTGTAGAACTACTCTTCATATTTACAGTGCTGTTGTAGTGAAATATGCTGAATTTTCTTCTCTGATTGTTGCTCAAAGAAATTTAGCAAAAAATGGGGTCCTGGGAGACGCCGTTGCTGCTTAAGGCCCTTGAGAGGCCCTTCGTGTCGTGATGATTTTGCAGGTACCCTGAGAGGCCCTTGAGTTTGCCGGAATGTCGATTAACTTCCGTTTTGGCAAATTTGGGTACTCCATATGTCCTATTTTCAGCAAAGGCCATGCTGAAATTTTCCGTGAATTTTAGCATGACTTTGCTAAAAATCGGACATATGATGTACTTGCTAGTAATGCATGGGCCGGGGTATCTTAGTACTTAATTAAGTAGGATCAACTGCCCCTTTATTCTTGCTGCATTAAACCATAGGTGGCAATAGAGCCAAGTGATTAGGCCCAACTTAGAATTCTCCTCAGCATCGATAAACCCTAGATGATAAACCCAACATAGGTGGCAATAGAGCCAACTGATTAGTGCCAAGTGATTAGGCCCAACCTAGGGTGCCTCGGCATCGATAAACCCTAAATGATGAAAACTTAACTTAGCATTTAGGGTGCCTTGGCGTCGACAAACCCTAAATGATGAAACCTTGGCTTTTAGGGTGCCTCGGTGTCGATGAGAACCTAAATGATGTACGCTTAGGCTTTTAGGGTGCCTCGGCGTCGACAAACCCTAAATGATAAAAGCTTAGCTTTTAGGATGCCTCGGTGTCGACAAACCCTAAATGATGAGACCATGATCTTGTTCCTTGACAATAACCAACTTTTTGACCAAACTTATTTCCTATTTAGAGAGAAACATGGCCCACAACGATGAGGCCGGCGGTTCGGGCGGCAAGCAATTCTGGGAGCTGTCCCAGGAGTTGGAGGAACAACCTCACCGCTATGAGGACGCCGCGGAAGACACCGATCCTGACTACACAACCCCTAGTGGCTTCAGGGATGACACCATTGATGGTGCCGCCGAGGATGCCACCACTGATGATGGCAGCGCACACACAGATGGCAGCCAACCGAAGAGGCAACGGAAGGACCGGCGCCCGAGCGCGCTCGGCACCGTCAGGGAGGAATTTACTAAAGTGGACTCCGATGGGAATCCGACGGCGCCCAAACAAGTAGTCAAGGGGTACTCGGTTCAGCTCGGGTGCATTCTCCGGAGAACCGTCTCGATCAACACCGAGAACCTAAGGCATAAGGACCACGGGAATTTGCGCAGCCTCCTCTTCACGAAGCTGCACGAACGATACAAGTTCTCCGCTGAGTTTGCAAACACACGCCTCTCAGGGAATAAAGTGAACAGTATCGCCCTCACGAGGATGAGCACGGCCCTGTCTACTTGGAGAAGCACGATGAAGGCAATGATTGACAAAGGTGGTAGTTATGACAAGATCAAGGCAAAATATCCTTTGATGAGCAAAGATGAGTACAAGGAGTTCAAGATCAAGTGCGAGAGCAGCGCAACCTCCGAATCAAGTCAGTGGGGGAAAGAAATGCGGAAGTTGAACTTAGGGGTCCACCAACTCGGTCCCGGCAGTCACAGAGTGGCGGAATCTATATGGGACAAGGAGGACGCGGAGCGTGCCGAGCAAGGCCTACCGCTCCGCTTCGAGAAATACCGTGACAAGCAGACCAGGAACTTTCTCAGGGCCCGGTACAAGGAGGACCCGGAAACAAAGGAGCTTACCACGGATTCGAAGATCAGGGCACTCGAGCTTGTTCTGGTAAGGAATACACCCCCGCGTAATTATCTCCATATGATTGCATTCTAATTAATCCCCAATATTTCTAAATGGTTCACGTTCCTTCCGCAGGACACTGAAAGCAGTAGCGTGGGGTCGTCTCAGAGCTCCCCTTTCAACACCCTTTTAAATAGGGCATTGAACGTAATGAAAAACAAGGATAAGCTTAGTAAGCCGACGTCAGCTGGTCGTGTGGCCGGCAAAGTCTTGTCCACAAAATGGTCGTCATACTATACCGCTGGTGGGCGAAAGGAGAAAAAGACCAGCTTGGAAAGCCAGTCGCGCGAGGTTGAAGCACTCAAGGCACAAGTGGCGCGGATTCCGGAGCTCGTACAAGAGCAAGTGGAACAACAACAGGGAACGAAGCTCAACACCATGGTGCCTACGTTGATTCATGGGCTGACGACGTGGATTGCGGGCGGCCAACAAGGGCCTCCCCCGGTTCCCAGCTTCACGGCCAGCAACTCGCACAGCGCGCAGGCGGCACCATTGGTGTCTCCAGCGGCGCCACTGGTGTCTCCGGCGGCGCCATTGGTGTCTCCGGCGGAGGCGGTATTCGTGTCTCCGGCGCCGGCACGGGCATTGGAGCTTAATGCACCCGGGTGTACGCCGGCCGGCACCTCGCCAGCAAGCGCCCCCTCCGTCAGTTGCACACCCGCCGTTGGCGGTGCCTCGACATTAGCCGAGCTCGACGGCATCACGGTAACTAAGCCTCTCGGCCGATGACTTCATCTCCTTGCCTTTGACTGGGCATCCCTGACGCCCTACATGTTTTCGCAGGGCACCGCCAACGTTCCTTGCACTCTTCTGCACTTCGTGGGCGGCGAGTTGGTCGATGTCGCCAAGGGCAGAATCGTTCAACCGGGCAACCCCATGTTCCACGGTAATCCGATGCCACCCATAGTGTATAGGGTTGAAGTGGTTCGGGTGCTGCTAGGCTGCGACGAGCTGTTACCTCCGATTCGACCCGCTGGGGCCAACGAAGAAGATGAGATGACCCTCAGCGCCTGCGTAAACTAGCCCCTGCTTTGGCTGAAGAGCCAGATTCGTTTGGGGGCAGGGGACACCACCCCACAGACGAGACCGCCAGTCGTGCCGGCGCCAAGCCATGGCAAGAACGCCCCAACGCTACCGGACCTGCCGGACATCCCTATGCCGGACATCCCTATGGCACAGGATCTGAACAGCCCTATGGCATAGGATCCAGACGACGACGACAACGACGACGGTACATTTACCAAAGTCGATAAGTACTTTGCCGAACATGGGTACGTTGTCGAGTTCTGCGGGCCTCTTTCTCAAGAACCCAACCAAGACGACCGCAATCTAGCTGGTACGGCGGAGAAATCCAATTGCAACAGGCATCATATGGCGTTCAGTTCTCAGGAGACGCCTCCGGCTCCCGCCTTCACCGAGCCTCAGATAGCTGAGGTGTGAAATATTATCAGCCCTAACACGCTCAAGCAGGTGGTCTGTGAGCAGAACTCGGTCCCATTACAGGAGATCAAGAAGAAGGGACGGAAACGAAAGACTAACAAGGGCGCCGCTGCGAGCCAGCCAGCACCGATTTCGATCCGTGCTCAGGACGGGCCACCTTCACCTAAGGATATCTCGAGGAGGGTGCATGTGGCGGGTAGGGCGATGCTACCGCCAAATATGCTCAATGCTGCAACCGGTGCTATGCGGAGTCTGCACGACAGTGTTCTTTCTTTGGAGAAGTGGCGTCTCAGAGAGAATGATGTGGCATACCCGGTTTTCGTGGCCAAGGTGCCAGAGGGCAAGGGCTTCGTGGATGGCGACATCGGGGGTACGATCGTCCTGCGGTTTGATGACATCTTTGCTATGTTTAACCTTCATCCGCTGCACTACACCTTCGTTCGGCTGTTTTCGCTGAGTATGGAGATGCGGATCATTAGAGACAAGACCTCGGACATCGTGATAGTTGACCCCTTCTACATGCGTACCAAGCACTTGAGCAGCGCTGGGGACCGCCAAGTTGCAAGTTCACACCTCGAAGGCGTCATTCTGGCAAACCCAGATAAGGATAACTTCCTTGTGGCTTACTTTCCCGAGTAAGTCATCCCTTAACCGCCCCGTAACATATGATTTCTTAGATTTCGATCGTTCTTTTTTTTTCTAACATTCCGTGTTCTGTGCAGTGACACACATTGCACACTCATCCTCTTAAGCCCGAAATATTCCATGGCCACGTATTTCGACCCGAACCGTAACTCCAAGATAGACTACACAAATGTCAAGAAAGTTCTTGATAATGTTCTCCCCGGCTACGCCAAATTTGGAGGCACCTTCACTAGGGCAGTTCGTAAGTACGGCAAGCACATGTTCTCACACAATACGAAGTTCTGCTGCGTCAAGCAGCCGCCTGGCGGTCAGAAGGATGCCTACTACGCCCTCCATCACATGCGGGCGATTGTAAGGGACCATCATCACCTTCTGCTACCAGATAATCTCAAAGATTGGGCCGCGACCTTGTTGGCAATCCAGGACGCGGACCTCAGACAAGAATTCTTTCACATCCAGTCGGAGTTTGCGAACATCATCCATCAAGATGTCCTTCATACCTCGGGGCAGTTCTTCCTCAGATATCAATAGTCCAACAATGAGATAGATGGAATGCTACAAATGCAGGGCGACAATGACCGTGATTTCATGACCATCATGACAGACGGCGTCCACGCTCATGTCCGATGAGTCGAGTCAAAAGTAGTGATGTGTAGTTCTGAAACATTGATTGGCTCATGTTGTAATTAAACTTTAATGAATTCGTATGTCTCTTTGGTTTGGACAGTCGTTCAACTTAGATGTAATCGATGCTATTTATTAGTAGGACCATGAATCGTGCTATTAATGTCTTGCTTTTCTCTTCCGATCCTTTTGTTGCATACTTACATATTGCTTATGTATTGTCTGTTGTTTGGCTTGTGCATAGAGATGTCGTCGTATGTCGTGTACAAGGGTAAGGTTCTCGGAGTCTACGACGACTGGGAGGAGTGTCGGAGACAGGTTCACCGTTTCAGCGGTAACAGTTACAAAGGGTACACCACTAGGGCGGAGGCCGAATCTAGATACGCCCGCTATCTAGCGGGAGAGAGGAGGGAGCGTTGGAGGAACCGGATGAAGATCAGTTTGATCGTGATGATGCTCATCGTGATGACCGCAGCTCTCTTCTATGTGATGGTAGTTTAGATGATCGATATCGACTTGTAATGTGAAGACAAACTCGATACTCGCGGTCTTGAGACTTTTAATGTTTTATCTTTGTTCGGTCTTTTGAATTCGGAGACTAATATGATGAATTGTATTCGGAGGCTAATCTTCTATTGTATTCGATGAATCTGCTGTTGCTGTGTGCTGCTGTCTATATTCTGTCCAATAATATATTTTATAACCTGTGCAAAAATCAGAAAAGTAAAAAAAAACAAATATTCATACTAATGGCGCATCACCACAAGGTGCGCCATTAGTATGCTAAAGGATACTAATGGCGCATCACGACAGAGTGCGCCATTAGTATGACAAAGCACATGGTTACGTATGGCCCCCTGGGAGGCATACTAATGGCGCATGGTGTTACATACTAATGGCGCACTGCGTGGTGCGCCATTAGTGTACCAGATACTAATGGCGCACCAGTGGTGCGCCATTAGTAAAAAATACTAGTGGCGTGATACTAATGGCGCATCGGTAGTGCGCCATTAGTAGGCAAAACCGGTGCGCCATTAGTAGGCCTTTTCCTAGTAGTGCATATGGTGCACGCAATTATGGGAATCATGCAAAGTATGGAATGCATCAAAATCTCCTAATATGTATGAGGAAACTATGGGGGTCTCCTCATGAGCATTAATGGAAACATCACATGGAGAATATTGACAACATCCAAAACAATGCATATCCGAAGCAATGTGTTCCTGGCATGGCATAGTAGATGAATTGTGCAAATCATGTAAAGGAAGCATGGCAATATCATCGCATGAAAAACAAAAGCCAATGACCATCATCTCGTCATCTATGCCATAAGTGCAAATGGGATTTATTTTAATGGGGCATGCATGTTAGGGAACGTAGTAATTTCAAAAAAATTCCTAAGCACACGCAAGATCATGGTGTTGCATAGAAACGAGAGGGAGAGTGTGTCCACGTACCCTCGTAGACCAAAAGCGGAAGCGTTAACACAACGCGGTTGATGTAGTCATACGTCTTCATGGCCCGACCGATCAAGCACCAAAACTACGGCACCTCCGAGTTCTTGCACACGTTCAGCTTGATGACGTCCTTCGTACTCCGATCCAGCAGAGTGTCAAGGGAGAGTTCCGTCGGCACGACGGCGTGGTTACGATGATGATGTTCTACCATCGCAGGGCTTCACCTAAGCACCGCTATGATATTATCGAGGAGGACTATGGTGGAGGGGGGCACCGCACACGGCTAAGAGATCAATGATCAATTGTTGTGTCTATGGGGTGCCCCCTCCCCCGTATATAAAGGAGTGGAGGAGGGGGCCGGCCAAGGGGGGTGGCGCGCCCTAGGGGGGGAGTCCAACTCCCACCGGGAGTAGGACTCCCCCCTTTCCTATTAGGAGAGGGAGAGGGAAGGAAGAGGAAGGAGGGAGGAAGGAAAGGGGGGACGGCCCCCCTCCCAATTCGGATTGGGCTTGGGGGGGAGCACGCCCCTCCCTTGCTCCTTTCCCCTCCTTTCCACTAAGGCCCAATAAGGCCCATATACCTCCCGGGGGGTTCCGATAACCTCCTGAAGCTCCGGTATTGTCCCAATCTCACCCAGAACCTTTCCGGTGTCCAAATATAGTCGTCCAATATATCTATATTCATGTCTCGGCCATTTTGAGACTCCTCGTCATGTCCGTGATCACATCCGTGACTCCGAACAACCTTCGGTACATCAAAACACATAAACTCATAATATAACTATCATCTTACTTTAAGCGTGCGGACCCTACGGGTTCGAGAACTATGTAGACATGACCGAGACACGTCTCCGGTCAATAACTAATAGCGGAACCTGGATGCTCATATTGGCTCCTACACATTCTATGAAGATCTTTATCGGTCAAACCGCATAACAACATACGTTGTTCCCTTTGTCATCGGTATGTTACTTGCCCGAGATTCGATCGTCGGTATCTCAATACCTAGTTCAATCTCATTACCGGCAAGTCTCTTTACTCGTTACATAATGCATCATCTCGTAACTAACTCATTAGCTACATTGCTTTCAAGGCTTATAGTGATGTGCATTACCGAGAGGGCCCAGAGATACCTCTCCGACAATCGGAGTGACAAATCCTAATCTCGAAATACGTCAACTCAACAAGTACCTTCGAAGACACGTGTAGAGCACCTTTATAATCACCCAATTACGTTGTGACGTTTGGTAGCACACAAAGTGTTCCTCCGGTAAACGGGAGTTACATAATCTCATAGTCATAGGAACATGTATAAGTCATGAAGAAAGCAATAGCAACATACAAAACGATCAAGTGCTAAGCTAACGAAATGTGTAGTGGAATTAACACGACAGTTGTCCTAGTGCGAGGACTTAGTCGTGAGGCCAACGCATCTATGTAGTAGCTTGAGAGGGGTTGATCGGAATCGAGAGACGCAACACAAGACAAGGGTTTAGACAGCTTCGGGCCCCGGGAAACATCATCCGGTAAAAACCCTACATGTTATTTGTGGCTAGGTCTCATGATCATCACGAGGGAGTCGCCGTAAATCGGCTCTCCTTTAGATGTGTCTAGCCCTAAAGATTGTTTCTTCTTGCTTGTCCCCCTTTGAGGAGCCCTGTCCCTCCTTATATATGATGAAGGGGCGGGTTACATGCGGAGTCCAACTCGGAATTTAACTTAAACTATTTTGACTTCCCTTCTTGGACTTCTTAATGTCTGCCGGTTTAACATTGTCTGCCGGTTTAACATTGTCTGTCGGTTTAATATTGTCTGCCGGTTTACCGTCTGTCTTATACCTCTTACTTGACTCTCGGCCGGTTTACCGTCTGTCTTAGCCATCTGTCTTGACTCTCCGCCGGTTTACCACCAGCCGGTTTACCGTCTGTCTTAGCCATCTGTCTTGACACTCCGCCGGTTTACCATCAGCCGGTTTACCGTTCCAGCCGGGTCATACCGCGGGGTATATCCCCGACATTAGCCCCCAGTTTAATTTGGATTTATCCATGTTAAACTGATCCTGATCATCCTTAAGTCCTTGTCACTTCCTTCTTCTAGAAAATCCGGTTTAATAGGCCAGCTTCATAATCAATTTGCTGACATTGGTTTGTCACAGAGAAATATTGTGAAGAATAACTTCTTTGACTTAGCTCCCAATGACTTTAAAAAAATAATGGTCCTTGAAATCCTCCTCTGATCTTCAGCCGGTTTAAGAATGTAGAACTTGCCGGTTTAAGAATGTAGAACTTGCCGGTTTATAAATATTGATAGCACCGGGTCATACTTATAATTAACATCCAGCTTGAAAATATACCTCTTATATGACTATCACTTGTAGCCCTCAAGTCTTAAGAAGGTAGCATAGCAACAGCTTAAGACTTGCTTCAATATAAATATGACAATCTTGAAGAAATCCAGTTTGTTCATCTCAATCACTAGTCAGAATTGAGTATTCCACATATGTAGCCCCCAAGTGTCGGGTTGTCATGCTTGCAGCAACCTGGAACTTGTAATTGCCTGATGCTCATAAAAACTTCAACCAGTGTAGCCCCCAAGGGTCGGGTCATTATGCAATAATAAGCAGGGACTTTGTAAATATAATTATGTAAAACCTTGAACAGCAACGGTGTAGCCCCCAAAGGCCGGCTAAGTAAGATAATATTGAGCTGGGACTTGATATATACTTCAACAAAAATAACATCATACAATATAATCCCCATCATGGGGCTTGAATCCATGTCCACAAGGTTAAGAGCCTTGTGCTTTACCAACTGAGCAGTGGACAATGTAATGGATAAAAAACTTTGTACCTTGAATTGTTGACAGAAGCAATTGGTAGCCCCCAAGGGCCGGCTCATTATGATGTGAGGAGTCGGGTCTTCAATAAGGTGAGCAAACAATGACTTTGCATTAGCCCCCAAGTGTCATGGTGCATGCTTGCAGCGACATGAGACTTGTGTATTTGATGTAATCTCAACTTAAATAATGTAGTCCCCAAGTGTCGGGTTGTAAGCCTGCAGCAACTCGGGACTACTTCCTCCATTGTAGAATAAATCATATCCATTGATAATATGATAGCCATTGCGCAAAAGCGACTTTGGAAATCTTAATCATAATACTGGTTATTGATAACCATAATAAAAATCCAGCCATGTTGGCTATTAAAGATTTGAATAATATAATCCAATGATTTATAAGCGCATGATTCCAATGGCGCAATCCAAATATATACTGGCGACTTATAGTCCAAAGCCAGGCTGGGGCAATAAACACCGGATTATAAATGATTATGTACTGACAACTTGTAGTTGAAAGTCGAGCCGGGTTAATGAACACCGGGTTAATTTGATGACTGATAGTCATGCCGGGTCAATAGACACCGGTTCAACATAAAATTTATCAAAAGAGAAAAATCTTGACAAAGGCAAATAAAACCGTGTAGTCGAGGCTTTTTGAGGGCTGCCAGGCCCAAATTCGAGGCTTTTTGTGGGCTGCCAGGCTGCTGAGTTGAACCATTTAATAAAGCCTTTTAAGATGGACCTCCAACTAACCAATCACCGTTTTAACTTTGACAAGTGCAGGGTCTCAATGAGAGTAACTGTCAAACGTTCGGAGGGCCGTGCGAGGATGACCTGGATAGGAGTGTCTTACTTAATGAAGGCAGGTTAACTCGGGGTTTTAGGTAAATATACCAGGCTTTCAAGCCGTGGGTCGATATCCAGCTACAAGGGTCCATTCAAACTCCTTGGTATTTGACACAAGGAGCCCCCAAGTAACATGATGAGCTGTGCTCATTGGGTGCCTATGTTTGAGCTGTGCATAGCATCTAGACTCTCTTTGGCCCCTTGGGTGTGAAGCTCCCAAGCTATATTGTGGCGTGATAGCCGGATTAATGGACAGAACTCCGCTTTGTCAGCTGAAGCCCCCATGTAACCAATAATATGATAAGCCAATAAGGCCGAATACCCATGTTTGAACCGCGCGTCATGGCAACAAGTCCTCTTTGGTAACCTTTAACTTTTCTGAGAACTCGAACTTGCGAGAGATTAATTCTTTTTGAGTCGGAATTTTGAACCAGACATTGACAGCTTCAGAGATTTGTGGGAGATAGATTTCCCCTTGAACCGGATTGTAAACCGGATATTTGAGAGCTTCAACGCTTTATGAGAGAGAGATGTCTCTTGAACCGGATATTGAACCGGAATCCTTTTTGATGACCCGGAACTTCTTCATTGAGCCGGGATTTTGTCATATAATTTTTGAGTCGGAAATTCTCTGACAGCCTTTTAAATTTTCATCAATATAGCAATAGCCTCCGGGACCGGGTTATCTTTCCCTTCAACATCCTGGGGCACTTGAATTTGCTGAAACTGGCCAGACTTGATCATAACAGAAGGTATATATCATTGGTGTTGACAACGCGATATAAATCCACAGAAGGTTGAGGTAATGGCGGCGGGTTATAAATGATCCTATTGGAATTGTGTCAGTAACCCGGCCATTGGGTCATCCACGCTGATTGTTTGAAATTATCCAAACTGTAGTGGCAACGATTTGTACTCCAATTCACTGATCCATCCGGTTTGTTGATAACTTGTGCGACCGGGTATAACCTTCATGTATTGATGGAAATCAGTCTGCAAGGGTAGCGACTTTAAGCGCTTCTGTTGAGCGAAACAGCACGGATAAATGTTAATGCAAAACAACGATGTCATGCACTCCGTATCCGCGGTATAACTCCATTGTTAGCAATGAATAACTGTCCTGATACATTTGAATGACAGATGAACTTGTTGTCTCCACCGCAAACATGGAACCGTTGTCCTGTGTATAAAAAGATTAAAAGGAGAATAATTGTTCTCGAAGAAATTTAACATGCATTGATAATATAAATAAAATGGATAGCACCTGGCATTTCCCTGGGACGTCGAACCAGTCATATATACTGTTGGTGAGACGCAGAAGCTGCAGCAGCTCAGAACAGACCCACTGAGTCTTTCTTTTTTCTTTTCTTTTTCAAACCGGCCCCCACTTTCTTTTTACACGGGCCAGTGACCCGGCGTGGAATCAGAATCACACATGCGTTGTGGTGAAAAAGAGCCGCAACAGAGGCTTCTGAGACCGACGGCGTTGACTCGAAGGTGGAGGCTAGCAGGAGCAACCCGGCACCCGCCGGAACGGTGCGGGCTGTGGCCATGGCGATCCAGAGGTGTGGGGCGGTCCTTGACAGCTGCACGACGCGGGGCGATTCTCCGGCCGAGGCGGACAGCAGAGGCGAGGCCGAATGGGGGCAGCCTTGGGCGAGGCGCAACGGTGGTTTGATTCGCCCGCAGCGGCGATTTGGCGAAGTAGACCAGTGAGCCGGTGGTGGGTCGACGGCCAAGGAGGCCGAGACCGCGGAGGCGTCCCGGCGGGCGAGTCGTAGCGATAGCTGCGATGATGGAGGTAACTCGGCGGGCTGCAGACCATGACGGCGGGTCGCCCTTGCCCGACAGCGTGAGGCCGTGGCGGGTTGACGACGATGAGGCCGACGGGGCTCTGGCCTGGTCACTCCTCTGGCGAGGGTGGAGCACAGGGGTCCGGCGGGCGTCGGTCCATGGCGAGGCGGCAGCACGACGGAGGAGGCTGGAGGTGGAGCAGCAGCGGCGACAGGCAGGCGCGGCCATGGGATCGATCACGGGCGTCCTCATGGTGGCGCTGGATGTATGCGTGTGCGCGGCGGTTTAATACACAGGCAGTTTCGGAGTCAGAGCAGAGGCGAAGACCTCGGTGGCCACGGCGGTTTGAGGCAGTGGAGGCGAAGGCCGCGGCGAGTCACGGCGGTTTAAGGCAGCGGAGTGTGCAGTAATTTGGCAAGGCGGTGATGGCGGCTCAGGGGCCGGTCTAAGGCGTCCTCAGCAGGAGTAGCTGTACCGGGCATCTCAAAGCGGAGGCGACTCACGGGCGTGGCGGTTTGAGCAGCGAGATAAGAGCAACCGGCGCGCGGACGGGTCAGAGCAGGTACGTCCGAGCGGATGGCGACTCAGCCCCAGCGGCGTGGTGCGGTCGCAGGTGAAGAGACTCAAGGCCAAGGCGGGTCACTTGGCAATTATAACCCGGACGGCCGCAGGGGCTGCGGTAAGGCCAGGTCGACTTGATCCGGCGGCGGTTCAACACCGGGACTGCGGCTTCACGGAAGCGGAAGCGACTCGGGCATGGGAGAGAAGACTCGGCGCGGGGCCGTGCTTGAAGCGAATCCGAAAAAGGTAATCCGGCGGCAGGGTCGGGCGACTTGGCAGAGGCAGGTCGAGCGGTGAAGCAGAGACCAGCCCGGGCCCCGGGGTCGCGAGTGGGCGGGCGTCGGAGTACAGCCGCTAGCGGGCACCAGAGGGTCCACAGCAAAGGCGAGCCGGGCGGCTCGTCGGCCACGGAGGAGTGGCGAAGGCAAGGCGCTTGACCACGGTGGCAGAGGCGACTCGGCAACAGGCGGCTCGGTCCGTGGCAGCAAGTCACGGGAGCAAGGGGACGAGGCCGCGGCGGCAGCGGCCGGCGGTAGGAACGGTGGCTCGAGGCCAAGGCAAACAGCGGCTTGGCGATGGTGTGACGATGAGAAGGCGCACCGGCGGCTCACAGCCAGGGCAGCTAGCTCGGAGGCAAAACACGGCAAAGGCAAAACGCAGCACAGGTCCGAGTCTTTCTTGGGGTAGCTTAGTTTGACTGATCCACATTCAAGTCTTCCGAATCACAGTGGCTTAAAAACCATCTCAGGGTTGCTCATGTGATGTCGTACTCAAGTAGTACTTTCCAAATCACGTACATAGTAATTCCTTGTTAAATAGTACTCCAATCTGGCAGATTGCTTCTTTTCCTTTTGACTGTTTCGACTTGTACTGCGAAAACTAGGTTCTTTCTTTCAGAGGAGGCAAACGGGAAACGAGGCAACTCAGCAGCGGTAGACGTGGGCTACAGCTGCGGAAGTGAACCACGGCGGTCTTGAACCGACAGAGGCAAGCTCCCAAATGCGTCGTGAGGCAGAGGCGGGTCCGCGGCGACTCAGCGGAAGCCACGCGGGGTGGCACAGTAGGCCAGGCGCTACGCAAGCAGCGATAGCAGAATGCAGGTCGTGGTCGATTTGACCGATCCACATCCAGATCGCCACTGTTTCCTTTCTTTCTTTTCTTTATCTGATCCGGCTCGTACTGCTCACTGGCTGAGTTACCCAAGGACTAGCAGCACTTGTAGCCTTCCATAAGAGCATCTCCAACGGCCGCGCGAAACGACGCGCGCGCGCGGTAAACGCAGCCTTTAGCGCGCGCGGGGCGTTTTGCCGCGCTCCAGCGGCAGCGGAAAAATCACGCGCGCGGGAACCGCTTGCGCGCGCGCGAAAAGCGCCAGCTCGCGGGCCATATTTTGCGCACCGCTTCCGGCGCGCCTATAAAATGCGGCGCGCGCCACGCGCCTCTCTCGCACCTTCTCTTCTCCTCTTCCTCTTTCTGCCACGCGCCCCGCCACCGACACGCCTCCGCCGCTCCAGCGCCCCGCCACCGACGCGCGTCCGCCGCTCCAGCGCCCCGCCACCGACGTGCCGCCATGCCGCCGCGCCGCCGAGGAGCGTCCGGCTACCGCGGCGTCCGCCTGCGCCCCACCGGCGTCTACACCGCGGAGATACGCTCCGGCGGACTCCGGCTCGGCCTCGGCACGTACGAGACGGCGCGCCAGGCCGCCCGCGCGTACGACGCGGCGGCATGGCGCCTAGGCCGGCCGCGCGGCCAGATGAATTTTCAAGATGTGTACACGCTCCAGCAAGCTCTCGACCTCGCCCCTCTGCCTCGTCTGCACACAACGGAAGACCGTGCGGAGGACGCCGAGCGGCAACGCCGCCTCCTCGTCGCTCAGGAGGACGAGAGGTTCATGGCGGAGTGGCGCTAGCGCCACCCGGAGGACATCGCCTACGAGCAGGCCTACTGGGCAAGGCGCCGCGCGGAGGACACGCAAAGGCGCCGCGAGAAGCGGTTCGAAAGGCGTCAGCGAAAGGCGTTGGCGAATGCGCAGTCCGACATCGTTGTAGCAGTTGGGCAGTCGTTCTTCACGTCGGACGATGATCGGTGGCTGGACATCTGGCTAGACACCTTGGACGACACCGCCGAGGATGATAGCGATGATAGCGACGTAGAGTACTTTCTATCTAGTTGCGCCGTAGTTTATCTATGCTTTCGAACTATCTATCTAGTTGCACCGATGTAAAATACCTTTGTATCATTTTTATTTTATGCAATCTATCTAGTTTTTATTTTATCTATGCGTTCGAAAATTTAAAAAAAATGTTTTGTGCCCGCTGCATTTTTGCGCGCTGCTGGAGCGGCGCGCGCGCGCTGCATTTTAGCGCGGCTGCTGGAGCGGGCGCAGCGCGCCGTGCCAAACCAGGCGCAGCGCGCACGCTAACAGGTTTCTTGCGCGCAGCGCTATAGCGCGGCTATTGGAGATGCTCTAAGGGCATGTACAATGGTGTCATATGGATACATATGCCCCATGACAAAAAATAATTTAAGGCACTTACATTTATTTGTTCTCCCCAATGCAAGCTACAGCTAGTGGGCCTTATTAAGAAATAGAAAATAAAAACTCTAGTACACATGCATCTCTACTTTTCACTCTAACCTTTTCAGCTTTTGTCACCGGACCACACTTTTTCTCTTCAAGCACCCGCCTCCTGGAGAGGATCCCGCTTCTTTGTCCGAACCTACTTTACGTCATATCCGATCCTACATGGCATGCGAGGCATCACCTTGAGGCTATGCATTGTACATGCCCTAATAATTGATCAATCTGTTGATGCCCTCGGGACTCGCAACGCATATGGATAGCAGCAACATGGTGGATCGGACAGAAGCTTGATGTATAGTAATCGGACCCGGCCGCTGATTCTGCAAATCCCTGATGGCTTCGGCGTACTGTTGTAGTGTGCGAGTGTAACCCTAACTTCTTGTGAACTTGGACAAATCTTGTATCTGTCGCTCTGACTGTTCACCATCGAGACGTTTGTCAATTCTTCCGCGTCAGATCTTCTCCGTTCAGTGAATCACGAGCTTCTCGATCCTAGAAGAGATCCCTCCAAAAACTCATCACCACCGTGCGCGAGCCCCACGGTGGGCGCCAACTGTCGTGGAATTAACACGTTAGTTGTCCTAGTGCGAGGACTTAGTCGTGAGGCCAACGCATCTATGTAGTAGCTTGAGAGGGGTTGATCGAAATCGAGAGACGCAACACAAGACAAGGGTTTAGACAGCTTCGGGCCCCGGGAAACATCATCCGGTAAAAACCCTACATGCTATTTGTGGCTAGGTCTCATTATCATCACGAGGGAGTCGCCGTAAATCGGCTCTCCTCTAGATGTGTCTAGCCCTAGAGATTGTTTCTTCTTGCTTGTCCCCCTTTGAGGAGCCCTGCCCCTCCTTATATATGTTGAAGGGGCGGGTTACATGCGGAGTCCAACTCGGACTTTAACTTAAACTATTTTGACTTCCCTTCTTGGACTTCTTAACGTCTGCCGGTTTAACATTGTCTGCCGGTTTAACATTGTCTCCGGTTTAACATTAGCCGGTTTATCGTCTGTCTTATACCTCTTACTTGACTCTCCGCCGGTTTACCACCAGCCGGTTTACCGTCTGTCTTAGCCATCTGTCTTGACTCTCCGCCGGCTTACCACCAGCCGGTTTACCATCTGTCTTAGCCATCTGTCTTGACTCTCCGCCGGTTTACAATCAGCCGGTTTACCGTTCCAGCCGGGTCATACCGCGGGGTATATCCCCGACAGAATGGTTCATGTCAATCACATCATTCTCCTAATGATGTGATCTCGTTAATCAAATGACAACTCATGTCTATAGTTAGGAAACTTAACCATCTTTGATTTACGAGCTAGTCAAGTAGAGGCATACTAGTGACACTATGTTTGTCTATGTATTCACACATGTATTATGTTTCCGGGAAATACAATTCTAGCATGAATAATAAACATTTATCATGATATGAGGAAATAAATAATAACTTTATTATTGCCTCTAGGGCATATTTCCTTTAGTCTCCCACTTGCACTAGAGTCAATAATCTAGATTACACAGTAATGATTCTAACACCCATGGAGCCTTGGTGCTGATCATGTTTTGCTCGTGGAAGAGGCTTAGTCAATGGGTCTGCAACATTCAGATCTGTATGTATCTTGCAAATCTCTATGTCTCCCACCTGGACTTGGTCCCGGATGGAGTTGAAGCGTCTCTTGATGTGCTTGGTTCTCTTGTGAAATCTGGATTCCTTTGCCAAGGCAATTGCACCAGTATTATCACAAAAGATTTTCATTGTACCCGATGCACTAGGTACAACACCTAGATTGGATATGAACTCCTTCATCCAGCCTCCTTCATTTGTTGCTTCTGAAGCAGCTATGTACTCCGCTTCACATGTAGATCCCGCTACGACGCTTTGTTTAGAACTGCACCAACTGATAGCTCCATCGTTCAATATAAACACGTATCCGGTTTGCGATTTAGAATCGTCCGGCTCAGTGTCAAAGCTTGCATTGACGTAACCATTTACGACTAGCTCTTTGTCACCTCCATAAACGAGAAACATATCCTTAGTCCTTTTCAGGTATTTCAGGATGTTCTTGACCGTTGTCCAGTGGTCCACTCCTGGATTACTTTGGTACCTCCCTGCTAAACTAATAGCAAGACACACATCAGGTATGGTACACAACATTGCATACATGATAGAGCCTATGGCTGAAGCATAGGGAACTTCTTTCATTTTCTCTCTATCTTCTGCAGTGGTCGGGCATTGAGTCTGACTCAATTTCACACCTTATATTACAGGCAAGAACCCTTTCTTTGCTTGATCCATTTTGAATTTTTTTCAAAACTTTATCAAGGTATGTACTTTGTGAAAGTCCAATTAAGCATCTTGATCTATCTCTATAGATCTTGATGCCCAATATGTAAGCAGCTTCACCGAGGTCTTTCATTGAAAAACTTTTATTCAAGTATCATTTTATGCTATCCAGAAATTCTATATCATTTCCAATCAATGATATGTCGTCCACATATAATATTAGAAATGCTACGGAGCTCCCACTCACTTTCTTGTAAATACAGGCTTCTCCAAAAGTCTGTATAAAACCATATGCTTTGATCACACTATCAAAACGTTTATTCCAACTCTGAGAGGCTTGCACTAGACCATAAATGGATCGCTGGAGCTTGCACACTTTGCTAGCATCCTTTGGATCAACAAAACCTTCTGGTTGCATCATATACAACTCTTCTTCCAGGAATCCATTCAGGAATGCAGTTTTGACATCCATTTGCCAAATTTCATAATCATAAAATGCAGCAATTGCTAACATGATTCAGACAGACTTAAGCATCGCTACAGGTGAGAAAGTCTCATCGTAGTCAACCCCTTGAACTTGTCGAAAACCTTTTGCAACAAGTCGAGCTTTGTAGACAGTAACATTACCATCAGCGTCAGTCTTCTTCTTGAAGATCCATTTATTCTCGATGGCTTGCCGATCATCGGGCAAGTCAACCAAAGTCCACACTTTGTTCTCATACATGGATCCCATCTCAGATTTCATGGCCTCAAGCCATTTTGCGGAATCTGGGCTCATCATCGTTGCCTCATAGTTTGTAGGTTCGCCATGGTCAAGTAACATGACCTCCAGAATAGGATTACCGTACCACTCTAGTGCGGATCTTACTTTGGTTGACCTACGAGGTTCTGTAGTAACTTGATCTGAAGTTTCATGATCAACGTCACTAGCTTCCTCACTTATTGGTGTAGTCGTCACAGGAACCGGTTTCTGTGATGAACTATTTTCCGACAAGGGAGCAGGTACAGTTACCTCATCAAGTTATACTTTCCTCCCACTCACTTCTTTCGAGAGAAACTTCTTCTCTAGAAAGGATCCATTCTTGGCAACAAATGTCTTGCCTTCGGATCTGTGATAGAAGGTGTACCCAACAGTTTCCTTTGGGTATCCTATGAAGACATATTTCTCCGATTTGGTTTCGAGCTTATCAGGTTGAAGCTTTTTCACATAAGCATCGCAGCCCCAAACTTTAAGAAACGACAACTTTGGTTTCTTGCCAAACCATAGTTCATAAGGCGTCGTCTCAATAGATTTTGATGGTGCCCTATTTAACGTGAATGCAGTCGTCTCTAAAGCATAACCCCAAAACGGTAGCGGTAAATCAGTAAGAGACATCATAGATCGCACCATATCTAGTAAAGTACGATTACGACGTTCAGACACACCATTACGCTGTGGTGTTCCGGGTGGTGTGAGTTGTGAAACTATTCCGCATTGCTTCAAATGTAAACCAAACTCGTAACTCAAATATTCTCCTCCACGATCAGATCATAGAAACTTTATTTTCTTGTTACGATGATTTTCAACTTCACTCTGAAATTCTTTGAACTTTTCAAATGTTTCAGACTTATGTTTCATCAAGTAGATATACCCATGCATATCTGCTCAAATCATCTGTGAAGGTGAGAAAGTAATGATATCCGCCGCGAGCCTCAATATTCATTGGACCACATACATCAGTATGTATGATTTCCAACAAATCAGTTGCTCGCTCCATAGTTCCGGAGAACGGCGTTTTAGTCATCTTGCCCATGAGGCATGGTTCGCAAGTACCAAGTGATTCATAATCAAGTGATTACAAAAGTCCATCAGAATGGAGTTTCTTCATGCGCTTTACACCAATATGACCTAAACGGCAGTGCCACAAATAAGTTGCACTATCATTATCAACTCTGCATCTTTTGGGTTCAACATTATGAATATGTGTATCACTACTATCGAGATTCATCAAAAATAGACCACTCTTTATGGGTGCATGACCATAAAAGATATTACTCATATAAATAGAACAACCATTATTCTCAGATTTAAATGAATAACCGTCTCGCATCAAACAAGATCCAGATATAATGTTCATGCTCAACGCTGGCACCAAATAACAATTATTTAGGTCTAAAACTAATCCCGAAGGTAGATGTAGAGGTAGCGTGCCGACGCGATAACATCGACTTTGGAACCATTTCCCACACGCATCGTCACCTCGTCCTTAGCCAGTGTCCGCTTAATCCGTAGTCCATGTTTCGAGTTGCAAATATTAGCAACAGAACCAGTATCAAATACCCAGGTGCTACTGCAAGCTCTGGTAAGGTACACATCAATAACATGTATATCACATGTACCTTTGTTCACCTTGCCATCCTTCTTATCTGCCAAATACTTGGGGCAGTTCCGCTTCCAGTGACCAGTCTGCTTGCAGTAGAAGCACTCAATCTCAGGCTTAGGTCCAGACTTGGGTTTCTTCTCTTGAGCAGCAACTTGTTTGCTGTTCTTCTTGAAGTTCCCCTTGTTTTTCCCTTTGCCCTTCTTCTTGAAACTGGTGGTCTTATTGACCATCAACACTTGATGCTCCTTTTTGATTTCTACCTCCGCAGCCTTTAGCATTGCGAAGAGCTCAGGAATTGTCTTTTCCATCCCTTGCATATTATAGTTCATCATGAAGCTCTTGTAGCTTGGTGGCAGTGATTGGAGAATTCTGTCAATGACGCTATCATCCGGAAGATTAACTCCCAGTTGAATCAAGTGATTGTTATACCCAGACATTCTGAGTATATGCTCACTGACAGAACTATTCTCCTCCATCTTGCAGCTGTAGAACTTATTGGAGACTTCATATCTCTCAATCCGGGCATTTGCCTGAAATATTAACTTCAACTCCTGGAACATCTCATATGCTCCATGACGTTCAAAATGTCGTTGAAGTCCCGGTTCTAAGCCGTAAAGCATGGCACACTGAACTATCGAGTAGTCATCAGCTTTGCTCTGCCAGATGTTCATAACATCTGGTGTTGCTCCTGCAGCAGGTTTGGCACCTAGCGGTGCTTCCAGGACGTAATTCTTCTGTGCAGCAATGAGGATAATTCTCAAGTTACGGACCCAGTCCGTGTAATTGCTACCATCATCTTTCAACTTTGCTTTCTCAAGGAACGCATTAAAATTCAACGGAACAACAGCACGAGCCATCTATCTACAACAAACATAGACAAGCAAAATACTATCAGGTACTAAGTTCATGATAAATTTAAGTTCAATTAATCATATTACTTAAGAACTCCCACTTAGATAGACATCCCTCTAATCATCTAAGTGATCACGTGATCCAAATCAACTAAAACATAACCGATCATCACGTGAAATGGAGTAGTTTTCAATGGTGAACATCACTATGTTGATCATATCTACAATATGATTCACGCTCGACCTTTCGGTCTCAGTGTTCCAAGGCCATATCTGCATATGCTAGGCTCGTCAAGTTTAACCTGAGTATTCTGCGTGTGCAAAACTGGCTTGCACCCATTGTAGATGGACGTAGAGCTTATCACACCCGATCATCACGTGGTGTCTGGGCCCGACGAACTTTGGCAATGGTGCATACTCAGGAAGAACACTTTTACCTTGAAATTTAGTGAGAGATCATCTTATAATGCTACCGTCAATCAAAGCAAGATAAGATGCATAAAAGATAAACATCACATGCAATCAATATAAGTGATATGATATGGCCATCATCATCTTGTGCTTGTGATCTCCATCTCCGAAGCACCATCATGATCACCATCGTCACCAGCGCGACACCTTGCACTACAAAAAAAAAACACATCCGTAACATTTTGGGCCGAACCATTTTTTTTCTGTCATACATATGACACTTCTATGACGATAATTGTGACAAAACCCGGTATCATCATAGATGTGGTGGGCTCCTACTGCTATGACAAAAATCATGACAGAAAATGGGCTTTTTGTCCTGGGCGGGCCGGAGACGCAGCTGCATGACATTCTTTGGGTCGTCCATGACGGAAAAAAACGTGGTAGAAGTGAGGGGGAGGAAAATTTCGGGGAGTTGCCGGTTACGGTGGGAGGTCGGGGGCGGAGCGATGCGCGTTTCTCTCGTACGTACGCGCGTGTGTGCGAGGCGTTGGCTCTAACTGAACCCGAGCGAGGCGTTGGGCTCTAACTGAACCCAAGCGATTGCACTGCAGGCTACGCGTTACTGAACCCGAGCGATCGATCGATGGCTATTAACTGAACCTGATGGAGCGATTCCTTCGCTACTGCTGCTAACTGAAGCTGATCGATGCTGCCTCTGGGATGAACAGTGAGCGTTGCGGGGGGGGGGGGGTGGATGAACAGTGAGCGGTGGCGTTGCCTCGATGAACAGGAACCCGTGGTGTGGAGGGCTGGATGAACAGTAGACGGTGGAGGGGTGGCCGTGGAGGGGTGGTTGAATAGGACCCCATGGTGTGGAGGGCTGGATGAACAGTAGACGGTGGAGGGGTGCCCGTGGAGGGGTGGTTGAACAGTAGCCGGTGGAGTAGCGCACGGTGGAGGCTGGATGAACAGGAGCCCGTGGAGGCTGGAGGAGGTTGACGGTAGCCTGTGGAGGCTGGAGGAGGTCGACGGTGGAGATGAACAGTATCCCGTGGAGTCCCGTTTTGCGGTACACCACACCCCTCCCCCCTGTTTCGACCGTAGCGCTCCAACACAAGTCCGTTTCGTCCGTTTTGCGGTACGCCACGCCCCTCCCGATCAACAGGACCCCCGTTTCGACCGTAGGAGGTTCATTTCCTCCGTTTTGCGGTACGCCACACCCCTCCCGATCAACAGGACCCCCGTTTCGACCGTAGGAGGTCCGTTTCTTCCGTTTTACAGTACACCACACCCCTCCCGATCAACAGGACCCCGTTTCGACCATAGGAGGTCCGTTTCCTCCGTTCTGCGGTACGCCAGGCCTCGTTTCCATCGCCTATTCCATCCAAGCCGGTTGGCTCCCACGCGTTCCGTTGCCTCCCGATGAACACAACGCATTCCGTTGCCTCCCCATGAACACGACGCATTCCGTTGCCTCCCCATGAACATGACGCATTCCGTTGCCTCCCCATGAACACGACGCATTTCGTTGCCTCCCCATGAACACGACGCATTCTGTTGCCTCCCCATGAACACGAGCCCTCGTCGTACGTATGCGCGACTAGGCGTTCGAGACCCTGCCCGTATGTACACATACGTGGCCATATTTTCTTTCTTGCACCCTGGCCGCTGTACGTACGTGTACATGCTACGTGCGCGCCTCTACTACGACACGTACGCGCCTCTACTACGACACGTGCACGCCTCTACATCGACCAGTATATATGTACGTACAAGTTCGCGACCAGAATGACAACGCTACGTACGCTTCGACCAGGTGGGTCCCGTCTGTCAGGCAGTTCCTTGCGTGCGAAAATATAGATGGTGGGTCCCAACAGTCAGAGGGGCGAATCATTTTTTTTTGCCCGGACGCACTTCCTTTGCGTGTGAAGATGTAGCTGGTGGGCCCAGCAGTCAGGGGGGGCGAATCGTTTTTTTGCCCGGACGCACTTCCTTGCGTGCGAAGGTGTAGCTGGTGGGTCCCAGCAGTCAGGGGGGAAACGTTTTTTTTCGCGAAACATGGTGGCCCGTTCGGTGGGTCCCCGCTGTCAGGTGGAGGAATAATTATTTTGCGCGTAATAAGGAGGCACTTCCTTGCTGCGGCCGTGGACCCAGCTGTCAGCCTCTCCACGTACAATCCACGTCCGATAGAAGCCGTTCCTTGACCACGTTAACCACGCCGCGCCGAGAGCACCAGGGCGGTGGACGACGGCGAGGTCTAGGAAGGGGACGACGCGGAGCCGGGGAAGACGCGGGGAGGAGGGAGCAGGCAGTCCCGCTGGCGCTTGTTTGAGCGGCTGGAGCAGGAAGAGCAGAGATTGGAGAAGCGCGAGGGCCGTTGGATGGCCATCCAACAGTCACTTCTTGTGCGTCAACCTCTTTTTTTAGGAAAGCCTCAAATCTGTGGAAAACAGCATACAGCCCATCTGCCATTATTTCTAATAATTTACAGCCCATTTGCTAATTCTTAAGGTTTTGTTTGGAGCCCATATTCTTTTTTAGCATTACAGCCCATATTGTGGCCACGGTTAAAAATTATACGAAATTTTGCATATTTCGGTGCGGTCCGAACTGTTTTTAATCCCGGAATTTCGACTCACATTCAAACTGATTTTAAAAATTAAATGTATATCAATATAAAATCCAACAAATTCTCCATGCATAAAAATTAATGTAATTTAAAATCTCGAAATGAAAAAAAAAGATATTTGAAACTAATTGCCGGTTTGATGTGTTTTAAAAATGTACAACCCGTTTCTCATTACTGATAGGCCATTTTCTCGGCCAGCCGAATGAAGCTCTCCTCGTCTTGAAAGATTTGCAGCCCAACAGGCCTGACAAAGCGACTTACTTGGCAAATCACAAAAAAACTGGGTTGTGGCCTTGGACCCAGCTGTCAGCCTCTCCACGTACAGTACTCTTCCGATGGAAGTCGGTCATTGACCACATTGACCACGCCGCGCCGAGAGCACTAAGGCGGTGAACGACGGCGAGGCCTAGGAAGGGGATGACGAGGAGCCGGGGAAGACGCGGCAGTGGATGCCCACGCGGAGAGAAGTACGAGGGTTCACTTGTTCGGTTGCGGCGTGAGGCTGTTGTCGCCGCAGAATAACAGGGGGTGTGGGTGAGTAGAGGGATACCCTGGGCCAGCGGTGGGAGTAGTAGGGGGCGGTGAGGCCTCCGCGGCATCACAGCCGGCCACGAGAGGCAGGAGCACGCGGCACGACCGACGCTGCTTTGGGCGGCTGGAGCAAGAAGACCAGAGGTTGAAGAAGCACTATGGCCGTTGGATGGACATCGTACGGTCACTGGAGCTAGAATCGTTCATATTAACTAAGTTGACAAAGCCCTCCGTCCTCGTCAACTTAGTAGGCCCACAAGTCAGCCACCCACTATGGTGGGTCCTAGCTAGCAGGGGGTATTCATTTTTTGGTGTGTAATAAGGAGGCACTTCCTTGCGTGCGAAGATATAGCTGGTGGGTCCGACCTGTCAGTGGGGGGGCGTTTTTTCGCAAAATACAGAAGCCCTTCCCACGTACAGTGCACGTACAGTGCATAATAAGGAGGAAGTTTCCTTGCGTGCGACCATGGACCTCGTGGGTCCCAGCCGTCAGGCTCTCCACGTATAGTCCTCTTCCGATGACTCTCGTATGTTGACCACGCCGCGCCGAGCGCACCGAGGCGATGGACGACGGCAAGGCCCCAGACTGGAACGACCCGGAGATGGGGAAGACGCGGCAGTGGAGTCGCAGACAGAGAGGAGTGGGAAACTTGACTGGTTCGGGTGCGGGGTGGGCCTACACTCGGCAGAGAATAACAGGAGGTGCGGAGTGGAGGGATGGCCTGGCCGTCGGCGGGGTAGCGTTTCGCTGAGGAGCGCAAAACAACGCCGCTGGACGCCAAAGGCTGGAGCAGGCGGTTCCGGCTGCGCTGGGGGAAGAAGACGAGAGATTGAAGAAGAATGCCGGCCGTTGGATGTAAATCCAACGCCTTCTTAGGCTTCGACCTACTGGCCCACATGTCAGCCAGTCCATTTGTTTTTTAGTCCATTTGGTGGGCTGGGTGAAACAATGATGTAGCATCTATGCAGCCCGTTTAAATCCCATTTGCATTTTCTCGAAATCCGCGAACTTGCTGGGCTGGGTGAAAATATCATGTTGGGCTAGACGGAGAAATGTTATAAAAACATAAACACATGATTGCACGTCAGTAAAATCTTTGCAAGCTTATGTACGCAATCACTAGGAGTTAACTTGACAAGTTATATATAAACAATTATTATTATTATTTTGTAAGAACTTTCAACTTACGAAATAAGATATCATTTTAATTTGATGAGTTAATAGTACGTGGGGTATTATTATTTTTTAGGCTAGACGTGGGACAGTTGAGTTGGTTCTAGGGGAAAGTACTGGAAGAAAACTCAGTTTACATCGAAAAAGAAAGTGGGAGAAAATTCAGAGACCTGCTGGGTCCACCTGAGGAGAGGAATATGTTGGGAGGAAGGAGATTCAAAGCACGGCAGCCGAGTGAACTAGTTTTTTTTTACGGACAAGTGAACTAGTTTACATACAATAGCAAATAGCCACTAAAAAACCAATCAGGTTAATGGGTTCTTAAAAGAAATATTTCGGACAAAACAGATAATTACGACACATAGGCTAATGCATGAAACACTCAGATGATAAAGGTGCTTATAAACAGATAAAATACAACATCTAGACCTTCCTGGCACGCTTGATCATGACGCTGCGGCTGTCCATGTACTCGTCGGTTACGGGAAGCAGACATGCCCTCATGTCCAAGATCTGTCTGTACATGTCGTAGCATGCGTATGCGTCCTTGGCCGCGTAGGTTATGTAGGCTAGATTCAAAGGTACCTCCCACGTGTTCAGGTCATCTTCTTTCATGTTGGCATATCAGGGGTCGATGATGGTCTCAGCGAGGTCAACCACGGAGTCCTTCTCCTGCCCGTTGCTGATGATCTTGTATTGCTTCTGGATGTCGACAAGCTTGTTGCACCAGATGGCCGAATCATCGCGTTCTTCCTTCTCTCCATCGTAGCGAAGGTGCAGTCGGCGCTGCCGATGAAATGGGCGAATGCTCCAGAACCTGGTGCAGCCATAGGACTGAGGCGAGGCAGAGCTTCACCGAGTACATATCGTTGGTGTACATCACATTCAACTTGGTGCAGCCATAGGACTGAACGGTGAACTAACTCCTTGTTGAAGTCCATATCCAGCAGGCTCACCCCTCGGATCGCCATTGGAGTCTCTTCGAGTGAACAAGTGTGTAGGCGGTGGCAGCAGTGCGTTTTTCAGCTCTTGGGGAACTGGATTCAACAGTAAGCTGAGTGTGTACAGGCGACAACAGTTACTACCCCTCCCTCGTCCGCTGCACGCCCGACAGAAGATGCACCCTCGGCGCATTCAAACGCCTCCATTAAGAAACCTACTCCGGCCACACGTCGGTTCACGAGCGGGTCTGTATTGGTACTGTAATAACAGGATTTAGTGGTCACTTTACTTAAATTTAATTAGCTTTACTAGTAGAAATTTACACATAAAACAAGCAATGCATTGGCTTGTTCTATTAGTGCCACGGTATCAACATGCACAACAATTAGAATTATTATTCTCAGGACGCACACGATCAGCACATTTGTCGCACTTTCACAAAGATAATACTACCAAGTTTGAATTGTTTGTTATGGTTGCTGTCCTCTGCATCATCATACCGTGTTTCCCAGCTTGCAAGATTCAGAACCAACAAATAAGATCCAAATATTAAGTACAACAAAGATGCCTACACATCTCGTTGATTCCCAGCTTGCAAGATTCAGAACCAACAAATAAGATCCAAATAATAAGTACAACAAAGATGCCTACACGTCTCATTGATTCCCAGCTTGCAAGATTCAGAACCAACAAATAAGATTCAAATAATAAGTACAACAAAGATGCCTACACATCTCACTGATTCCCGGCTTGCAAGATTCAGAACCAACCCATTAGAGCCTTTTGATAAAGTGAATATCGGGATTAAATCTATCTTGGCTAGCCATGTCATACAATTGAAGAACTTGGCGAATGCTCTTGACCGTCACAACATCTGTAGTAGAGTATTCCTGTTTGTGCAGCATGTTTGCATAGCACAAACAAGGAGACAGGAGAGCATGATTTCGCTTTAGTTGAACCATTTTGTGCAGTTCCACCAAAATTGAGAGATGTTGCTCTTGACCGTCGCAACATCTATAGTAGAGTATTCTTGCTTGCACAGCATGTTTGCATAAGCACAACCAAGGAGACAGGAGAGCATGCTTTCACTTTAGTTTAACCATTTTGTGCAGTTCCACCAAAATTGAGAGATGTTGCCCATGTGACATTTTAGTTGAGCTGCACAAGACACTCATTCCAAAAAAAGTGTTTTGTGCAGTTCACCAAAAGGTCACAATAGCAACAAGGTGAAATGGATATCCCTATCTGCACAAAATGATAGAAAGTAAATAGTTGCTGGTCAATAAGAATATACGAAACATATACAAAATGAAAAGAAGCATCTTAATTATGTTCATGGTAATCACGTAAGGACAGTAGAAATTTTAAAACGTCAGCGGTGCTTCATGTTACCAGAAGCATTACGATCAACAATGAGATTCCTCAGACATGGGATTACTTTAATGGTGGCATTGCTTGTTTACCAGACACAGTAAATCAACAGCAGCTAAAGAGTTGGTTTAAGGGCATGGGACCGTGGGGACACCAGGACACTCAGCAGCGTAAAGGAGCAACTTACTTATCATACTGGGCAAAACAGCAGGAGTGCCATTTGTAACACAGTTTAATTGCATCTTATCACTGGAGGCATTAGATTAACAATAACACTGGTTAGACATGTCCCTAAGGTAACAGTGTGATTGCTTCATTTTACATGCGCCCTTAGAGCAAAAGGTTGGTTTACCCACAAAAAAACAGCCAAAGGTTGGTATAAGGACATGCGACAGTGGATGCATCAGCACAATGTACCTACAAGGAGGCATAAAGTGGTGATGCCGAGCTTGTTCACGGTATGTGAGGGCAACAAACCTAATCCTGGAGACCTTTTACTATGTGAGGGCAGCAAATCTAATCCTGGAGGCCTTTTACTATCTGAGGGCAGCAAATCTAATCCTGGAGGCCTTTTACTATGTGAGGGCAGCAAATCTAATCCTGAGACCTTTTACTATGTGAGGGCAGCAAATCTAATCCTGAGACCTTTTACTATGTGAGGGCAGCAAATCTAATCCTGGAGACCTTTTACTATGTGATGGCAGCAAATCTAATCCTGGACATACTCTGTTGACTTGTCCACCAGCCGCCACTTTCTATCCTTTTTTCAACCAATAATAGATCTGTTCCTTATCCAGTTTGTACTGTGTTTTCCCATTATTTCCCTTTTCAACCACGAGACCGGTTGGGTATCCGGTCTCTACTACTTTCATCATATCATTTCCTCCTTGAATCAAGTCCTAGATTCATGCTACAACTTTCCCCCTTTCTTCGTTGTTTGAACAAAGCCCTAGATTCGAATGCATGAAGTAGCTTTACCTCTAATAATACTAAAAATTTAGGTGGCTTTGGAAGAGCTGATGGGAGTAGGAAAAAGATGCGCATGCAGACACGTGGGGAGCTGGGGCAGTAGAGCAAGGCCGCTTTCGATGAACTTATACCTGAGGGTCGCCGAGATGTCGGCGGCGGCAGGTCGGATCTGCGGACAATACGACAGGGAGGAAGAAGAGTCAGAGGACCTCCCGAGTCGGTGTTGTGTCAGAGAGAACGACACGGGCAGAGGATCGGGCCCCTCCGGTAGCTGTGGGTTTCCTCCCTCGACGGTGATGACCGCGTGAACGATGCACCTTTTAGTCCTCTACACACACCGGCCGAAGGGATCCGGCCGGATCTGTGACCAGCGGTGAGCAGAGAGAAAATGTCGCTACCGCTGTCTTGTTTATATCTGGAGAGGATGAGAGAATGAAGAGAGCAACCCTAGTAAAGCAAGCGCTCAGGCCCCTGCATCCATATATAGTGGAGTGATTATCTTTTTTCTCTCCATAACAAGCGTTTCAATTTGTGTACATGGCATTAAAGAAAAGAAACTCTCTATTTAAGGTGACTACTCTACGACTCCTACTTACTACTACTACAATACTACCTCTGTCCTGGTTTATAGGTCCCTTTTATAGTTTGTGCCAAATTTTGACTAAATATTTAACTAACAAAATGTTAATGCATGTCAAGAAAAATTATCTCATTGGATTCATATTTGAACATAGTTTTGAAAAATATAATGTTTGGTGACATGCGTGAACATTTTCTTAGTTTAATCTATGGTCAAAATTTGGCACGAAATACAATGGGGACCAATAAACCCGGACAGAGGTAGTATTGTTCACTTGTGCTCCCCGCCCCTCCATTCATTGAACAACCCCACGGGTGAATAAACATACAGTAAGTACTGTATTTATATAGAACGAACAAGCTCGAACTATTTTCGCGTAGTTAAAAGTTGAGGGCGGGGCTTTTCGGGTAGGCGGTTTGACAGAGAGGCGAGGAGGGTGGGCGAGTGGGGCTGTGCGATTTGACGGCGCGTTACTGCTGGAAAGACTTGTGATATGACCACTCACTATAGTCATGAATTACTGGCGCTCTGACCGGGGTGATGCCCCCCTTCCGTTCCGCGCTCTAATCTGGTGCATGACACGTCGACCCGGATGCTGGCTCTCCCACATGTCGGAGTAGTAAGAAGGAGCAAAGAATGATGCGGTATATACTAGTACTATACTACTCCCTCCGTTCCTAAATATAAGTCTTTGGAGAGATTTCACTATGGACCACATACGGAGAAAAATGAGTGAATCTACACATAAAATGCATCTATATACATCTGTATATGGTCCACAGTGAAATATCTACGAAGACTTATATTAGGAACGGAGGGAGTACTACTCAGGTCGGAGGAGTGCGAACCACGGCAGCCTAGTGAACCAGCCGCGCGAACCACGGTAGCCCAGTGAACCAGCAGTAGAAAACAATAATGTGGTGATATGGCCATAAAAAACAATGTGCTACGGTCCACACTGTAGCATGTATAGTAACACTCCTCTTTTGCATTCACATCGTGCTGGCTCTAGTCTGCTTCTCCAATTAATTCCCTCTACATGTAATTGAGGATGCATCATTGACCGCTCAACGTCTCGGGAACCGCTACCCTCTTCCTCCTTGGCATTAAAGCACCTATGGACCCGTCGACGACGAGGTGCCTATGGTGACTTCGTAAATTTCAAGATGATAGTGCCGTGCGTGTGTGCGTTCATAGGGGTGAGTGTATGCGCGTGTATATGAGCGCTTGCGTCTGTACTGTGTTAAAAAAACGTAAATGAATGTCAAAAAGAGACTAGTCAGTACTCAATATTGTGCACCTCGAAGAGGAAAATGATAGAGAACTAGTACGTATTTATTTACGGTGCAGATTCACTCATTTTGCTCTATATGTACTCCGTCTCGGTGTAGTCTAGTCACTTGTTGAAATCTCTAGAAGGGCAAATACTCCTTTCTGGTTTACAGGGCTATACTAGCAAGTAGTTGTACGTACTAGTACAATAGTGGGCTCACATAGCAATTTTGTCTCATGCAAGAGCCTGGCTATATGCGTGCTCCAATGTTCGCAACTGCAGCGTTCGGTTTGCGCTTGGCTCTTCGCCTCTTCGAGAAGACGAACAATGATGTTACTACTACTGCTTCTACAGTGTCGAATCCACTGCTGCATGTCCGTCCACCGCGAGCGGGGAGGATAGCTTGTTGTGGAAGTACTACTACTAAGCAAAAGTATGTCCTTGTTTGCGAGCAAACACGCGCATGGGCGAGGGAGAAGGCGTCTAGTAAAATCAAGCTTCTCCTCGTTCTACGAGTTGACGCGACACATCATAGCACTGGCCCCACATGCTTGCCTCTAAACTTGGCTGAAAGACCCGCAGTGTATAATATATTTGCTGCAACCTCTAACATTTACCCACCAAAAATTAAAATATATGTGGCCGTATGCATCGTTCTGATGCAGAGGCCGGGGAGTCCCTCCTTTTCGAAAAAAAACAAATTAAAATATATATTCCTGTCTTTACCAGAGGAGCGTGCGAACTACAATCACCAGGGTGACAGGTAGGGCCAGAAGACTATTTTCATTTAAAAAAAAACTTCGAGACGGCCACATAGCATGGAGCCGACCCCAACGATTTTAAGCTTACAGGCACGGTACACGCTATCTAGACTACTCTACACATGAAACTGCCACACGAGCGTCCGGACTGCGCTTGGCTCTTCGCCTCTTCGGGAAGTCGAACAATGATGGTGTACTACTGCACTGGAGGAGTACTACAGTACGCTTCTTGCCATTTGGCACCGATTGAACTGCTGCATGTCCACCGCGTGCGGGAAGGAGAGCGTGTAGCGAAAGCTTCTCCTAGTCTTGCCAGCCACCACGCTCATGGGCAAGGGAGGGACGCTCCTGTCTTTGCATGTATGACAGGTGGGCTCGACAGGTGTGTGGCCAACCTGTCATACAGCCAAAGGCAGGTGCAGTTAAGTCCGCGAGGGAGAGGATAATCAAACTTCTCGTTGATGTACGAGTTGACGCGACACATCAAAGCACTGCACTCGATATATTTCAATAATTTGCGTTTACCGATGCATTAATTACAACGCATGCATGCATGCCGTGACTCTTCTTTTGATAGTACTTGCATGTGTTGATTTAATGCACCTTGAAGGATTGTTGTGCACGAGGAGGGCGAGATCATGCAGACCGAACAGGAACAGGACCTGACGATGGAGCTCTCTAAGGTCTCGATGGACCTCACCGTGCTCCACTGCCCCTTGTGCCTCCGCCCCTTGACGCCTCCAGTGTATGAGGTTCGAATACACCTCGTCCATTCGGCTGATTGAGCAAGGTCCAGGTTTCTTGATTGATGTGCTGTTGGATTGATTTCTACAGTGCAAGGGAGGGCACTTGTCCTGCGCGGACTGCCGCATCAAGCGCCCCGAGAACCAGCGGCAGTGCCAGAAGTGCGAGCGCGGCGGTGGCTTCGACGTGTTGAACACGGCGGTGGACTCTGTCCTTTCGTTGGTGAGGGTGGAGTGCCCGCACGAAGGTTGTGGGCTCTACGTCACTTACCACAAGCTCGCCGATCACCAGAGCGTGTGTCCGCTCGCGCCCTGCAAAATGCCCCGTGCCTGTCTGTGGCTATGAAGGCCCGCCGCCGGCGCTCTACCACCACATCAGCACCGCACATCCCATGCCCGTGCACAGGATCCAGTACGGCAAGGTGCTCCAGCTGCAAGTGCCACTGTCGGAGCCACGGCTCTTGCTGTTCACGGAGGAGGACCGCCGCGCGTTTTTCTTGGTCGGCGGCGTGCTCGACATCGGCGCGCCTATCGCCATGTCGGTCGTCTGCATCAGAGCGGGGCGTCCCCACTGCCGCACTACTTGGCCAAGATGTGGGCGAACGACCCGCTAGGGGAGCCCAAAGGCACGACTGACGCCGTCAAGGTGGAAATGGAGGTGACAAGCAGCAAGGATCCCAGCGACGTCAACGTGCAGGAGCTGACCTTCTTGACAGTTCCGCCCAAGCTGCTGGCCGGGGCTAAGCTTGTGTCCCTCCACATTCAGATTGACAAGCTCACGTCCTAAATGTTTCGATAGTGCCTTCTGTTTATCTTAGTAATATGCTAATATAGGTATTACCTTGGTCTACTTTAGCTTAAGAAATGGTGGGTTTTAGTGGCGCTGCAGCAATTACATCGACATCAGATCAGTAATTTCCAACAGTCGAACGGATATTTTGTGTCTGTTGGATATAAAGTTCCTTTGGGTAAGAGTACTACTTGTCATCAAAATGGATAAAAGGAGATGTATGTAGACGTATTTTAGTTCTAGACACGTCCCTTTTTATCCATTTTTGATGACAAGCACTCCCTCCGTTCCACAATAGACATGCCTTCCATTTGTCAAAATATAGATGTATCTAGACATGTTTTAGTATATAGGTACATCCATGATAGAGCCAATCGGATGGTTGAGAACACTACAATTCGTAGCTACAGATGCGTGTGTGACTCCCAGATGCAGAGGACAGGGGTCATCATCCTCCTTTTCGAGAAAAAACAGATGCGTGTGTGAGAGGACAAGTGCGTGCGTGCACCTCTTCTCTTCCTGTAAAATGTACTACTAAACTCAGAGTACAAGTTTTTGAGCTTGCGTCTCGTCACATTCCAAATTACTCCACGCTATATTGAATTGCAAACCTGTTCACACCGATCACAACCTAAACGGTTTCCCACTTAGGAGCGTATTAGTACCACGCTAGTATATTGAATTCTAAACCTGTTCACACCGATCACAACCTAAACGGTTTCCCACTTAGGAGCGTATTAGTACTTGGTTATAAATACTAGTATGCCAAGATGACTGCACATTCCTCCTCAACTCCTCATCCACAAAAACAAAAAGTCATTCAGCATCCTTCCCTTGCGTCTACCATGGCCAGCGTGAGTTCTGGGTCGATAGATTGCTACCAGGGAGAGGCGAGCATGGAAGCGGAAGCATGAGAGATGTCCCGCCTAGTTGCGAGAGCAGCCGACATGTCCCGCTGCGCGGAAGTAGCAGCACAGAGGTCCGGCGCACCGCTGAAGCAGCACAGAGGTCCCGCCGCGCCGTTGATGCAGCAGACTCGTCCGGCCGCGCCGCAAAAGCAGCAGAGATGTCCCGCCGCGCCACGAATGCAGCAGAGATGTCCCGCCGTGCCGCGGCGGCCTGGGAAAATTTCTCGCGGGCAGGCGACGACTGTTACAGGCGCATGCATGCGATCGTCCATAGCCAAATGGACGAGGTTGCAGGACGACATGAAAGCCTCGTTTGAACAGGCTACCGGCATCATCCGGCAACTAAGGGAGGGCAATGAGAGGCTCCGGGCCGAGCGCGACCTGCTAAGGGAGAAGATCGTCCGAAGTGCAGACCAGCAGGAGCACACCAGTGCCTTGTTGAAGAGGACCGACGTCATCGTCAAGAAACTTATGGACGAGAATGACATGCTCCACAACGAGCGCCAAAGGCTGGTGGAGGAATCTATGGATGTTCTCAAGCAGCGTCTTGAGGACAAGAAAGAGCTCATCGCCGCTCGCCGAGGAGACTAGTTCCCGCAGCCTGCAGCAACGCATCAAGAAAGTAGAGATCAGCGAGCCAGATCCTTGTCTTCCTTCTTCTTTTGCCCTTGTGTATTTTGGGCGTAGCCGCATGTGGCTTTTTTAATTATCTTTCTAATTATGTAAGACAATTAATCGTCCTTATCTTTCTGTGGAAGATCAATGTTGCGAGGCTGGAATGAAGAAAACTCTTGCTATGGCGACCCTGGCGTTGCTGTTCTTCTAGTTGCTGCTAGGCTTCCTTCAGTTTCCTGGTTTCTTTTGATGTAATAATCGGTTTAGGATGTCGATTGTGTCGTCGGTTGTGAAATGTTGGGTTCTAGCGCGGATATTTCTTGCTGGTTACAGATAGTTCCTCAGAGGAGGATTCAGAGAGAGATGACCAGTCGTATTCCCCCCCCCCCCCCCGAGGTGCATGCTCTAACTTGGCTGGGTTATATTGCTCATATCATACATATGGTGTCTTGCATTGCCATGCCATCTGCTTAGATTAGACATGCTTTGTGTGAATGCCTCCTGTTTGCTTTCTATATTAGATATGTGAATTATGCAATGCCATGTTTTTCAGCCAGTTATCATATATGTGAATTATGCACCGCCATGGAGCCAGGCATCATATATGTGAATTATCTTATGCCATCTTTTTTTCACTACGTATTCCATTTGTCGACAATCTGTGTATATTGAACTACTCTTCATGTGTATCAGCCATTTGAGCCGGTTATGGAAAAAATCTGGAGTGAAAACAAGGTCTTCAGAGCAGGCAATGGTACCTGTTGAAGCATATATCTCGATGGTTACAGGGAGCTCCTCAGAGGAGGATTCAGAGACAGATGACCAGTCCTATATCCCACCTGAGGTGTATGCTCTAAGTTGCAATGTTTATATTTCTCATATGATGCATATGGTGTATTGCATTGCTTAGTTTAGACATCATATGCACAATATTGCATTCTATCTGCTTAGTTTAGAGATCATACATGCGAGTGCCAGCTGCTTAGTATATGAATCAATTATGTCAATTATATCATGCCATCCTGTATACTTAGATAACATGTATGTGAATCATTTCGTCCCAACCTAAAGACATCATATAGTTTTGTCATGTCATCCTGTTTAGGTACTCATCATATGTTGAATTATGCCATTATATCCTGTTAAGTTATCCATCATATATCTGAAACTGTGTCATGCTATCCTGTTTAGTTAGGCATCATATATGTTAAATTGTGTCATGCTGTCATGTTTGGTTAGACAACATATATGTGAATTACCACATCTGTCTATTATACAATGTCTGTACGTTCAATTTCTTTTCTTGTTTATCAGCCATTTGAATTGGAGGGGGTGATGGCAGTATCTAAGGGAGCAAAAACCCGTTCTTCACAAAAGACAGTGCTACCCGTCGATGCAGATAGAACCATGGTTGTACTGGCCCACAAACTAGCCCCACCACACATAATCGAGACTCTTCCAGATTGCACACTTACACCGTTGGGCAGAGAACCAGCTACAACCCATCTAACCGCAACCCCAGCAGATAGTAACCCACTTATAGTTGACAAAGCACCATGTCCACCACGGAGTACCCCCACACGAGCAGTTTGTAAAGCTACTGCAGTGCCCAAAGCACGAAGACCACCACAGCTAACCCAAACTCCACATTTAAAGCAGAAGAGCAACTGTTCTCAGGTTAGATTCCGTAGCTATGGTCCATACTCCTTTGCTGTTGCATCACTGTATTTACTCATACCAACTACTTTCGAATTTGAAGGATCCAATTGAAACTCCAATGGCGCAACAGGTATGTTTTAAACCTATTTCTTTAACTGGATTGCTGTTCTAACTTCTTGCTCTATATTGATTTTGGTTTAAGTTGTATAAACAGTTATGTTCTCATGTGATGCACATTACAAGTGCTGCCAATGCTGTGTAGTTTCTTACACTTATATTCTGTCTATGCTGCTGTGTCTTAAAAATATATGAGTTGAACTGTGTCTCTATCTTGATTAGGGAACATAAACTAGAATGATATGGACAATACAGTGACCATAGTACATAGATATATGCTTGTTTCATGTTGTTATCATGTCCACCTTACTACTGAACCGGTTTACCAAAATGAGTTTGGTATACTACAAGCTAAACTTGTGATGTGTCTGCTTATTTCTCTTGTAGTATGCAAATAGAATATTGGAGAAGAGCACCCCACTATGCAATGGTAGAGAAAGTAATGCAGATAAGGTTCAAGATAGTGAGACAACCATGTTGGTCTCCAAGAAAGGTGATAAAAACGATCTTGTAGACAGTGAGAAAACCCCACAGTCCTGCGTTGATGTAGTGTTCGAGTTACTGGCCAGTACTGCTGGCACAAGTTCTTCGAACTCGCTGCCTGAATCACTGCGGCTTCTTCAGTCTCAGCTACAAGCTAAAACGCATCAGTCATCTGTGCTGCGGCAAGAAGCCGAAGGACTGAGGAAGTCCCTGTAGAATTCAGATGTGTACTTTCTTGTGCAACAGCAAGCGATGGAGGATTTAAGCGCCGAACAAAAGAAAGTTAATAAGCTTGCTAAGCAACTTGCCAGCATTATGGGTACCCAGGATATTGTTTCTTGAACTCTTCTGAAGTGGTTTCAATTCTGGACTTGTTTTGCTGCGGCGTTTATATGCTGCTGTGTTCCCTATATTTGCACTGGTGGTGAACTTTGATGCCCAGTGGATGTAATATGTGTAATAGCCGTGATAGCCTAGCATAAGTTGCTTGCTTATTTATTTCCTTGTTGTCTTGCTTATTTGTTTGCTTGTAGTCAGTGCAGTTCTTTTTCCGCGGTTTGCTAGTGGCTGCAATAACCTATTTTTTAAAACTAGGCCACAATAACCATGGGCTAATATTTACTGTAGTGACACTGGGCCTCCTACGGGCCGTAGAAACAGTGGGCCTTCTACGGGCCGTAGAAACAGTAGGCCTTCTACGGGCCGTAGAAACATTGGGCCTTCTACGGTCCGTAGAAACAATGGGCCTTCTATGGGCCCTATCATCAATGGGCCTTATACGGGCCATATGATCGATTGGCCAAATATGGGCCAATAACAGGCCGCATTATGGCCGTAAACGGGCTAGAGTTGGAATTGTCCGTTCATGGGCCGACCATAACGGGCCATCGTTAATAGGTTGTATTTGATGACGCTATGAAAACGGCCCAATGTATTAACGGACCACAAACGGGCCGACTGTAACCATGGGCTGAATTTGGCCCACAAGCAGAAAATTACAGTAACGGGCCGTAAGTAAACGAATGCTCGAAATGAGCCCAAGAATAAATGGGCTCTGAGAAGGCTGAAAGATAACATGGGCTGGAAATGGCCCAACTGAATAACGGGCCATTAATGGGTATAAAGTGATACACTATTTATTACGGGCCAGTTTCACCATGGGCCATTAATGGGTCTAAAGTGATACATTGTTCATTGCGGGCCAGTTTCACCACGCGTCGTTAATAGGCCAAGAGTTACATAGGGCCTCATATGGGCTGAAAGACGTCATGGGCCAAAAGTGAAAACGGGCTGGAATCATATTGGATGGCCCAGATGACGCTACTGGGCCTAATTTGGGTAGGGCATAACGGGCCTTGGGTTAGCGGGCTGTAAATGGGCTATATGCGTACAAGCCGTTAACAGACTTTCCATGGGCCGGCCCGTCACCTTTTGACCAAGTCAAACGGGTCGGCCTTTTCACAGGAATGGGCCTCTGTTGGGCCGGGTCACGTGTCGACGTATCATAGGTGCCTTCTGTCCAATGAGTGGATGACACCTGTCCCAACGGTGAGTCGACACGTGTCTCCTCCAGCCAATGATGATTTTACACGTGGAAAATCCCCATTGGTTGGGGCTTTTAACGGGTTATCAGATCCAAAACCCGACCCGATAGCTTAACGACGTTCCATTACGGTGGATGCCACGTGTCGGTCACCCTTGACGAAAGCACTTCTGTGACGCGCGATTTATCGTCATGGAAGTGGACACTCCCGTGATGATAATTTTGGTAATGTCATGGAACACTTCTACGACATCACAGGTATGACTATCTTAATTCTGTCATAAATTCGTCATGGATGTACATGCATGACAAAAAACGCGACCTACTGTGACAAACATGTATCATCACGGAAGTGTATTTTTTTTGTAGTATTGATCTCCATCGTAGCATCGTTGTCGTCTCGCCAACTATTGCTTCTACGACTATCTCTGCCGCTTAGTGATAAAGTAAAGCAATTACAGGGCGATTGCATTGCGTACAATAAAGTGATAACCATATGGCTCCTGCCAGTTGCCGATAACTCGGTTACAAAACATGATCATCTCATACAATAAAATATAGCATCACGTCTTGACCTTATCACATCACAACATGCCCTGCAAAAACAAGTTAGACGTCCTCTACTTTGTTGTTGCAAGTTTTACATGGCTGCTACGGGCTGAGCAAGAACCGTTCTTACCTACGCATCAAAACCACAACAATAGTTCATCAAGTTAGTGTTGTTTTAACCTTCTCAAGGACCGGGTGTAGCCACACTCGGGTCAACTATAGTTGGAGAAACTGACACCCGCCAGCCTCCTGTGTGCAAAACACGTCGGTAGAACCAGTCTCACGTAAGCGTACGCGTAATGTTGATCCGGGCCGCTTCATCCAACAATACTGCCGAACCAAAGTATGACATGCTGGTAAGCAGTATGACTTGTATCGCCCACAACTCACGTGTGTTCTACTCGTGCATATAACATCAACGCATAAAACCTAGGCTCGGATACCACTGTTGGGGAACATAGTAATTTCAAAAAATTCCTACGCACACGCAAGATCATGGAGATGCATAGCAACGAGAGGGGAGAGTGTGTCCACGTACCCTCGTAGACCGAAAGTGGAAGCGTTAGCAAAACGCGGTTGATGTAGTCGTACGTCTTAATGGTCCGACCGATCAAGCACCAAAACTATGGCACCTCCGAGTTCTTGCACACGTTCAGCTCGATGACGTCCTTCGTACTACGATCCAGCAGAGTGTCGAGGGAGAGTTCCGTCAGCACGACGGCGTTGTGACGATAATGATGTTCTACCATCGCAGGGCTTTGCCTAAGCATCGCTACGATATTATCGAGGAGGACTATGGTGGAGGGGGGTTGATACGTCTCCAACGTATCTATATTTTTTGATTGTTCCATGCTATTATATTACCCCTTTTGGATGTTTGTGGGCTTTATTTTACACATTTATATCATTTTTGGGACTAACCTACTAACGGGAGGCCCAGCACGTATTGCTGTTTGTTTGCCTATTTCAGTATTTCAAAGAAAAGGAATATCAAACGGAGTCCAAACGGAATGAAACCTTCGGGAGCGTGATTTTTGGAACGAACGTGATCCAGAGGACTTGGAGTGCAAGTCAAGAAGCAGCCGAGGCCTCCACGAGATAGGAGGGCGCCCCCCTATAGGGCGCTCCCCCCTCTCTCGTGGGCCCCTCGGGCGACCACCAACGTACTTCTTCCTCCTATATAAGCTTACGTACCCCGAAAACATCCAGGGAGCCAACGAAACACAATTTCCACCGCCGTAACCTTTTGTATCCGCGAGATCTCATCTTGGAGCCTTCGCCGGCACTCTGCCGGAGGGGGGATCGACCACGGAGGGCTTCTACATCAACACCATAGCCCCTCCGATGAGTTGTGAGTAGTTTATCACAGACCTACGGGTCCATAGTTATTTGCTAGATGGCTTCTTGTCTCTTTTTAGATCTCAATACAATGTTCTCCTCCTCTCTTGTGGAGATCTAGTCGATGTAAACTCTTTTTGCGGTGTGTTTGTCGAGATCCGATGAATTGTGGGTTTATGATCAAGTTTATCTATGAATAATATTTGAATCTTCTCTGAATTCTTTTATGTATGATTGAGTTATCTTTGCAAGTCTCTTTGAATTATCAGTTTGGTTTGGCCTACTAGATTGATCTTTCTTGCCATGGGAGAAGTGCTTAGCTTTGGGTTCAATCTTGTGGTGTCCTCTCTCAGTGATAGCAGGGGCGGCAAGGCACGTATTGTATTGTTGCCATTGAGGATAAAAAGATGGGGTTTATATCATATTACTTGAGTTTATCCCTCTACATCATGTCATCTTGCTTAAGGCGTTACTCTGTTCTTACAGACTTAATACTCTAGATGCAGGCAGGAGTCGGTCGATGTGTGGAGTAATAGTAGTAGATGCAGGCAGGAGTCAGTCTACTTGTTGCGGACATGATGCCTATATACATGATCATGCCTAGATAATCTCATAACTATTCGCTTTTCTATCAATTGCTCGACAGTAATTTGTTCACCCACCGTAATACTTATGCTATCTTGAGAGAAGCCTCTAGTGAAACCTATGGCCCTCGGGTCTATCTCTTATCATATTTGCTTCCAATCTACTTTTATTTGCATCTTTACTTTTTGCATCTATATTATAAAATACCAAAAATATATTTATCTTATCATACTATCTCTATTAGATCTCACTTTCGCAAGTGGCCGTGAAGGGATTGACAACCCCTTTATTGCGTTGGTTGCGAGTTCTTTGTTTTTTTGTGTAGGTGCGTGGGACTTTTGAGGAGCCTCCTACTGGGTTGATACCTTGGTTCTCAAAAACTGAGGGAAATACTTACGCTACTATTGCTACATCACCCTTTCCTCTTCAAGGAAAACCAATGCAATCTCAAGACGTAGCAAGAAGGATTTCTGGCGCCGTTGCCGGGAAGGTCTTTGCTCAAGTCAAGACATACCAAGTACCCATCACAAACCCATCTCCGTCGCATTTATATTATTTGCCATTTGCTTCTCGTTTTCCTCTCCCCCACTTCACCTTTGCCGTTTTATTCGCCCTCTCTTTCCCAATCTCCTCCTCTCTTTTGCTTGCTCTTTGTTTGCTTGTCATTATGTCTAGTTCCTTATCCGCTCCTATGTCTCCCGAGTTTGAAGTTCTTCACTTCAAGCACAGGCAAGGAGAAAACTTAAAAGATGCTTGGTATAGGATGATGGAATCTTATCGCAAGTGCACCCTAGAGGTGAACTTTAGAATTCTCCTTCGCAATTTTTATGTTGGGTTAAATATGACGCATAGACAACTCTTGGATTGCATTGCCAAGGGAAACTTTATTGAAATTGATCCCAGTATCGCACATGAAATTATAGAGGGAATAGTGGGAACACTACCTCAAAAGGGAGGACCACATCCTACCCAAGAAGAAACCCAAGTGTTTGGAAAGATTTGCGAAGTAACAAAATTTTTACAAAAGTCTCTTGAGCCTCTTAAAAGTGTTAGCGGAAATCTTCACCGCATGAATATGTTGATTACTCTTTGCAATAAGAGGTTGGATTCTTTAGATCTAAACATTTCTGAGTATGAAGGGAAGCGGAAAGAACCTCCCGGGTTCGAGCAAGACTCCGCTAAAAAACTGAAAATTAAAGATGGTACTACTTAGATCTATCTTCACTTTTATGCCTAGCTAGGGGCGTTAAACGATAGCACTAGTTGGGAGGCAACCCAATTTTCTTTATGTTTTTTGTTTTTGTTCCTGTTTAGTAATAAATCTTGCATCTACCCTCCGTTTAGATGTGTTTTATCTTTTAATTAGTGTTTGTGCCAAGTAGAACCTATAGGATAACCTATGATGATAGTTGATTTGATTCTGCTGAAAAACAGAAACTTTGCACGCACGAATTTCGTTTTGTTAAATGACAGAAACGTGATTTTGCGTTGATTATTTTTTATGCTGACAATAAACAAATTTTCCAGGACTTCCTATTTTGGTAGGATTTTTAGAGTTCAGAAGCTTGCGTTAGTTACAGATTCCTATAGACTGTTCTGTTTTTGACAGATTCTGTTTTTCATGTGTTGTTTGCTTATTTCAATGCATCTATGGCTAGTAAAATAGTTTATAAACCATAGAGAAGTTGGATTATAGTAGGTTTAACACCAAAATAAATAAATAATGACTTCATTACAGTACCTTATGTGGTGTTTTTTTTTCTTTCACTAACGGAGCTTATAAGATTTCCTGTTGAGTTTTGTGTTGTGAAGTTTTCAAGTTTTGGGTAAAGCTTTTATGGACTATGGAATAAGGAGTGGCAAGAGACTAAGCTTGGGGATGCCCAAGGCACCCCAAGATATTCCAGAATAGCCAAAAGCCTAAGCTTGGGGATGCCCCGGGAAGGCATCCCCTCTTTCGTCTTCGTTCATTGGTAACTTTACTTGGAGCTATATTTTTATTCGCCAATATGTGTTTTGCTTGGAGCGTCGTGTATTAAATTAGTCTTTGCTTTTTAGTTTGCCACAATCATCTTTGCTGTAAACACCTTTTGGGAGAATCCTATTTGATTAGAATTGCTAGAATACTCTATGTGCTTCACTTATATCTTTTGAGCTTGATAGTTTTTGCTCTAGTGCTTCACTTATATCTTTAGAGCACGGTGGTGACTTAATTTTGAAGAAATTGCTAGTCTCGCATGCTTCACTTATATTATTTTGAGAGTCTTTTAGAACAGCATGGTATTTTCTATGGTTATAAAATTGGTCCTAGAATGGTAGGCATCCAAGTTGGGTATAATAAAAACTATCATAGGAAGTGAATTGGATACTATGATCAATTTGATACTTGATAATTGTTTTGAGATAGGGAGGTAGTGATATTAAAGTCATGCTAGTTGGGTGATTATGAATTTAAAGAATGCTTGTGTTGAAGTTAGCAGGTCCCGTAGCATGCACGTATGGTTAAAGTTGTGTAACAAATTTGAAACATGAAGTGTACCTGGCTTGTGCATCCTTAAGAGTGGCGGTCAGGGACGACCGATGGGCTTTTCCTACCAATCTATCCCCCTAGGAGCATGCGTGTAGTACTTGATTTTTGATGACTTCTAAATTTTTGCAATAAGTATATGAGTTCTTTTGACTAATGTTGAGTCCATGGATTATACACACTTTTACCTTTCCGCCATTGCTAGCCTCTTCGGTACCGTGCATTGCCCTTTCTCACCTTGAGAGTTGGTGCAAACTTCGCCGGTGCATCCAAACCCCGTGATACAATACGCTCTATCACACATAAACCTCCTTATATCTTCCTCAAAACAGCCACCATACCTACCTATTATGGTATTTCCATATCCATTCTGAGATATATTGCCATGCAACTTTCCACCGTTCCGTTCATCATCATCATGACATACATTACTTTTGTCATATTGCCATTGCATGATCATGTAGTTGACATCGTATTTGTGGCAAAGCCACCATGCATTATTTTTTATACATGTCACTCTTGATTCATTGCACCATCCCGGTACACCGTCGGAGGCATTCATATAGAGTCATATCTTGTTCTAGTTTCAAGTTGTAGTTCATATGTTGTAATCAATGAAAGTGTGATGATCATCATTATTAGAGCATTGCCCAAAGAAAAAAAGAAAAAGAAAAAAAGGCCAAAAAGAAAAAAAGAAAGGCCCAAAAAATGAAAAAAAGAAATAAATAAAAAGGGTGATGTTACTATCTCTTTTTCCACACTTGTGCTTCAAAGTAGAACTTTGTTCTTCATGTAGTGAGTCTCATATATTGTGCTTCAAAGTAGCACCATGTTTTTCATATAGTGAGTCTCATAAGTTGTCTTTTTCATACTAGTGGGAATTTTTCATTATAGAACTCGGCTTGTATATTCCAATCATGGGCTTCCTCAAAATGCCCTAGGTCTTCGCGAGCAAGCAAGTTGGATGCACACCCACTAATTTTCTTTTGTTGAGCATTCATTTATAGCTCTAGTGCATCTGTTGCATGGCAATCCCTGCTCCTCATGTTGACATCAATTGATGGGCATCTCCATGGCCGGTTGATTATCCTCATCAATGTGAGACTTTCTCCTTTTTTGTCTTCTCCACACAATCCCCATCATCATATTCTATTCCACCCATAATGCTATATCCATGGCTTACGCTCATGTATTGCGTGAAGGTTGAAAAAGTTTGAGATTATTTAATTATGAAACAATTGCTTGGCTTGCCATCGGGGGTATAGAAGTTGGGAACATCTTTGTGTGACGAAAATGAAGCATAGCCTAACTATATGATTTTGTAGGGATGAACTTTCTTTTGCCATGTTATTTTGAGAAGACATGATTACTTTGATTAGTATGCTTGAAGTGTTACTATTTATTTTATCAATATGAACTTTTATTTTTAATCATTTGGATCTGAACATTCATGCCACAATAAAGAAAATTACATTGAGAATTATGCTAGGTAGCATTCCACATCAAAAATTTCTTTTTTATCATTTACCTACTCGAGGACGAGCAGGAATTAAGCTTGGGGATGCTTGATACGTTTCTAACGTATCTATATTTTTTGATTGTTCCATGCTATTATATTGCCCCTTTTGGATGTTTATGGGCTTTATTTTACACATTTATATCATTTTTGAGACTAACCTACTAACCGGAGGCCCAGCCCGTATTGATGTTTTTTTTGCCTATTTCAGTATTTCGAAGAAAAGGAATATCAAACGGAGTCCAAACGGAATGAAACCTTCGGGAGCGTGATTTTTGGAACGAACGTGATCCAGAGGACTTGGAGTGCAAGTCAAGAAGCAGCCGAGGCCTCCACAAGATAGGAGGGCGCCCCCCTATAGGGCGCTCCCCCCGTCTCGTGGGCCCCTCGGGCGACCACCGACGTACTTCTTTCTCCTATATAAGCCTACGTACCCTAAAAACATCCAGGGAGCCAACAAAACACAATTTCCACCGCTGTAACCTTCTGTATCCGTGAGATCTCATCTTGGAGCCTTTGCCGGCACTCTGCCGGAGGGGGAATCGGCCACGGAGGGCTTCTACATCAACACCATAGCCCCTCCGATGAGTTGTGAGTAGTTTACCACAGACCTACGGGTCCATAGTTATTAGCTAGATGGCTTCTTGTCTCTTTTTAGATCTCAATACAATGTTCTCCCCCTCTCTTGTGGAGATCTATTCGATGTAAACTCTTTTTGCGGTGTGTTTGTCGAGATCCGATGAATTGTGGGTTTATGATCAAGTTTATCTATGAATAATATTTGAATCTTCTCTGAATTCTTTTATGTATCTTTGCAAGTCTCTTTGAATTATCAGTTCGGTTTGGCCTACTAGATTGATCTTTCTTGCCATGGGAGAAGTGCTTAGCTTTGGGTTCAATCTTGTGGTGTCCTCTCTCAGTGACAGCAGGGGCAGCAAGGCACGTATTGTATTGTTGCCATCGAGGATAAAAAGATGGGGTTTATATCATATTACTTGAGTTTATCCCTCTACATCATGTCATCTTGCTTAAGGCGTTACTCTGTTCTTATGAACTTAATACTCTAGATGCAGGCATGTGTCGGTCGATGTGTGGAGTAATAGTAGTAGATGCAGGCAGGAGTTGGTCTAGTTGTTGCGGACGTGATGCTATATACATGATCATGCCTAGATAATCTCATAACTATTCGCTTTTCTATCAATTGCTCGACAGTAATTTGTTCACCCACCGTAATACTTATGCTATCTTGAGAGAAGCCTCTAGTGAAACCTATGGCCCTCGGGTCTATCTCTTATCATATTTGCTTCCAATCTACTTTTATTTGCATCTATATTATAAAATACCAAAAATATATTTATCTTATCATACTATCTCTATTATATCTCACTTTCGCAAGTGGTCATGAAGGGATTGACAACCCCTTTATTGCGTTGGATGCGAGTTCTTTGTTTGTTTGTGTAGGTGCGTGGGACTTTTGAGGGGCCTCCTACCGGATTGATACCTTGGTTCTCAAAAACTGAGGGAAATACTTACGCTACTATTGCTGCATCACCCTTTCCTCTTCAAGGAAAACCAACGCAAGCTCAAGACGTAGCAGGGGCACCGCACACGGCTAAGAGATCAATGATCAATTGTTGTGTCTATGGGGTGCCCCCCTCCCCCGTATATAAAGGAGTGGAGGAGGGGGTCCGCCAAGGGGGTGGCACGCCCTAGGGGGGGAGTCCAACTCCCACCGGGAGTAGGACTCCCCCCTTTCCTATTAGGAGAGGGAGAGGGAAGGAAGAGGAAGGAGGGAGGAAGGAAAGGGGGCGCCGGCCCCCCTCCCAATTTGGATTGGGCTTGGGGGGGGGGCGCCCCCTCCCTTGCTCCTTTCCCCTCCTTTCCACCAAGGCCCAATAATTCCCATATACCTCCTGGGGGGTTCCGATAACCTCCCGGAGCTCCGGTATTGTCCCAATCTCACCCGGAACCTTTCCGATGTCCAAATATAGTCGTCCAATATATTGATCTTCATGTCTCGACCATTTTGAGACTCCTCGTCATGTCCGTGATCACATCCGGGACTCTGAACAACCTTCGGTACATCAAAACACATAAACTCATAATATAACTGTCATCTTACTTTAAGTGTGCGGACCCTACGGGTTCGAGAACTATGTAGACATGACCGAGACACGTTTCCGGTCAATAACCAATAGCGGAACCTGGATGCTCATATTGGCTGCTACATATTCTACGAAGATCTTTATCGGTCAAACCGCATAACAACATACGTTGTTCCCTTTGTCATCGGTATGTTACTTGCCCGAGATTCGATCGTCGGTCTCTCAATACTTAGTTCAATCTCGTTACCAGCAAGTCTCTTTACTCGCTGTAATGCATCATCTCGTAACTAACTCATTAGCTACATTGCTTGCAAGGCTTATAGTGATGTGCATTACCGTGAGGGCCCAGAGATACCTCTCCGACAGTCGGAGTGACAAATCCTAATCTCAAAATATGTCAACTCAACAAGTACCTTCGGAGACACCTGTAGAGCACCTTTAGAATCACCCAGTTACGTTGTGACGTTTGGTAGCACACAAAGTGTTCCTCCAGTAAACGGAAGTTACATAATCTCATAGTCATAGGAACATGTATAAGTCATGAAGAAAGCAATAGCAACATACTAAATGATCAAGTGCTAAGCTAACGGAATGGGTCATGTCAATCACATCATTCTCCTATTGATGTGATCTCGTTAATCAAATGACAACTCATGTCTATGGTTAGGAAACTTAACCATCTTTGATTTACGAGCTAGTCAAGTAGAGGCATACTAGTGACACTATGTTTGTCTATGTATTCACACATGTATTATGTTTCCGGGTAATACAATTCTAGCATGTATAATAAACATTTATCATGATATGAGGAAATAAATAATAACTTTATTGTTGCCTCTAGGGCATATTTCCTTCAATGCATAGTTACTATGTTGAGATTGAAATGATGCAATATTGGAGATCTCACTCATCGTATATGACAAGTTTAATGGGTTGTTGAACATGATGTGACCAAAAGAATTTTCACATGATATCCTATGGAGCATAGCATCACAACTAGGCAATTCAACATGCTCATCACCATATTCATCATAAATGGGTGGCAGATGAAAGCATGTAGAAGACATAGTATGTGGTGAATCCATAAGGTGATCAACATCATGCAAGCAATCATTGTCAAGAGAGTCCACTAGTGGGACAAGTGAAGCACCATCACCTATGGTACCTTTAGAGCGTTGCTCATGTGTTGTATGTGAGGTGTCGAATATCCACTCGTTGTCATTTTCATCTTGATGGAACCATGTGGGGGTACATCTTAGTCCACCATGGAAATCGTCGTCTCCATTGGAGGTATGGACCCGTCGAGGATAGGCACGTCGTCATGTAGGAGACTTAACACCAAAAGGGAAAACACACTTGAAGTAGAGGGTAAGTCGTTAGAAATCATAGTGGCCTCAAATGTCGTGTCAACTACCACACACACTAAGTGTTTTGGCTCACTCACTCCCTCAAGGATGCTCTCACTCATATGGTTGGTGGAGTCACTTAAATGGCTCTCAACCTCACATAGGATGTGTGGCATGCTCTCATGTGTGGGGCTAGTGGTGATCACACTCATCCTCTCGTAGGAAATGATCTCAATGTCACATATGGTGGAGTCACTCGTGTCACTCATCTGGTGGTGGCTCTCCTCACATGGCAATTGGGTCATCTCTTCATATGTGGCTGTCGGAGAGGTGTAGGTGCAAATGTCTCCATGCTCAACTCCTATCGCCGCCATGGTTGAAGGAATAGTCCCATGCTCAACCTCCTCATCCATAACGCCTCCAAAGATTAATGCCGTAGGAAGTGGCAAAACATCACTCTCCTCCGAGACCAAAGATAATGTCTCATGTGCGCTCGCGTCGCTTGACTCGGAGTATGAGTCCAATATGGGCGTCATCTTCATGTTGTTGAAGAGGTTCGTGCTCGTCGTCGTGGTCGAAGGGGATGGCCCTTGCTCGACCTTATTATCACCATCTTGTTGTTGGAGACCCATATGATGTGTCACCTTGTAGCTCGTCTCCATGACCGAAGGGAATTTCCCATGCTCGGCCATCTTCCTTGAGGGGCTTCCGAAGATGGAAGTGTCTCCCTCGCTTGTAGGTGGTCGCCTTGTTGTTGAAGCTATCGATGTAGGCAAACTCGTGGGAAGTAGGCGAAGATGTCGTACGTCCAAAGGCGAAGATGCCTTGATAGCACTTGGCGAAGATGCTGAAGTGCTGGTGGTAGCCGTAGCTCCGTCTTGGTGGTGCTCCTCTCGCGGTCTTCTCTTTTGCTCATGAATCTTGGACTTGGCGTGAAGTAGGACTTGTTGGGACTTGTGCATTTGCGCTTGACGAGCATCTTCATGATGATGGGGTTGTTGTCGTACTTGAGCTCGTAGTAGATGTCGTTCGTCGTCGTCGTGCACATGATGCTTGGAGGTGACTTGCCCTTCATGATGATGTGGATCACGAACGTGATGGTGGTCGTCATGTAGATGTGGACGTGGACGAATTGCGCTTGCGTCGCATGGGTGCTCCGAAGATGGTCAACTTGCTTGTCGCCATCTTGAAGATGATGAAGGGGAAGAACGGTTGACCAACAAGGTCCAGATCTCCTCCATCCTTGCATCTTGCTCCTCCTTTTGTGCGGAAAGCTTGTTGTCGATGTATTGCCTTTTCCTTGCTTCGGAGTGATGAATGTCGATGTAGAGGTTCTCGATGTGCTCTCGCAAGGTAGAATGTGTGCCTTGCATCTATTGTTGTAGACCGAAGATGGACACATTGGTGATGTGGGTGTTCGCGTCGTCGTTGTTTTCAAAGACCAGAGATGAAATGCCTTGCCTATCCATCACAATACTCGAGAAAATATGAGTGGAAGAAAGGAGAGAACTATACCAAATGTACCTTGACCAATGTTGAGAATGGATCAATGATCACTCAATGATGTAACAAGGAAATAGCATAATTGGTACCGATCTCGTTGATTTCTCACATCTACACAAGTAAAGCTTATGGTGGAGCTTGGTGAGGATAGTGGCACAAAATTTTGATGTAAAATGTTAGCAAGAGTCAATAATGTTGAAAGAGATTCACAAATTTGCAAGTGAAACAAGTAGACCAAAAGCAATATGTGGCACACGGAAACACACACACAGATAGATAAATGGGGTTGTGCAACAAAGGAATGAGCACAAAATGTGGAATCCACGGAAAACGCTCGTGTTGCACAACTCAAGAGAGACGCTAGCACGATTTCTCAATAGGCGGATACGACACTTGCGCACAACCTATGATATGCAAAATATATCAAGTTCTATCCCAAGTATGCTATATATGTATGATGTTCCCGGTGTTTCTCTCAAGATGATCCAAGATGATCGGATATGACAATCTTATATGCAATGTGGTATGATGCTATCGCTATTGCTTACAAGCTCTTTGTTCACTCTTTTTTTCTTTTGCTTAAAAGCTTATTCTCTTTTTTTATGGCCACAATGCGAAATGCACAAACCAAGATAGCAATTGTGTATATGCGGGAACAATCTTTGTGACACAAGAGATGATATGATACCAAGATGATACCAATATGATATGGTATGTATGCAATGGAATGGATGATCACTAATGTGCACAAGTAACGTTGCCGACAATACTCAATGGCTAGTCTCGATAGGAAAGTGACACAAAATGGGCTAGGGGTTATCAATGCAATGGCAAGGGGAATATACAATGTTTCATCGAGGTTACTGTCAATGTCGATGACGACCTCGTGGCGATGATGAGTGGCGGTGCCCTCGATGCCGAACCGTTCCTAATTAGCCGAAACACCTTAGGAAACGAAAAAACCGCGAACTCAAAATCTCAAATGTCAAATGTCAAATGGTGGTAGCGGAAAGCGGTGGTGGTGTAGCCGAAGCTCAATGGTATTGCGGAGATGCAATGATGGGTTTTGGAGTAGGTAATGCAAAAATGGAGGGTTATTGGGTTATGCGAGTCGATGTTGAAGTGACCGTCCCTAAGTAGCCGAAACACCTTAGGAGACACAAGCCACAACTCAAACAAGATCAAACAAAATTGGGTTAAGTTGGGGTGGCAGAAGTGTATGGTGGACAGCCTATGCGAAAATGGTGGTGGTGGTTGATGAAGAAGCAACCGTCCCTAAGTAGCTGAAACACCTTAGGAGACTCAAATCACAACTCAAGCAACCACTAATGCTATGGTGAACAAAATGGGTTAGGTTGTGGGAGGCTATGGTGGTTATGCGGATGATGTGGTGGAAGCCCTAGGCAAAGATGCCAAAATTCATAAAATTTGATGGAGTCAAATGATGTTGGTGGTATTTTTGTGGGATGGGGATGTCAATAGCTTCAAAACAAGCTAAAGAACGTCAAAATAGAAATTCGGATGAATTAGTTATGGCCGAAACAAGAATCGGACGAAGTTGATATCTACAGGTGTCGGACGTCCGGAAATGGATGGATGTCCAGTCGTCGGACGTCCGGTCGGGCTCGGAAATCCGCTAATTTTGTTCTGTGGCACCGGTCGTCCAGAAGTGTCGGATGTCCGGTGGTTCGGGAGGCTCCAGACGTCCGGTAAAGTGGCGCTCGTACGGTTGGTCTGGGTCAACGCGAATTGCGAGTTTTGGGACGCAATTTTGGGCAGAAATTGGGGATTTTGGGCTCAAAATTGATGAGATTTAGTGGATAAAAAGTGGAAAAACTTGGGGAGATGCTAGATCCACTTGAAACCAAGCAAATCCATGGATCAAAATCAACAAAACATCATCAAACCAACAAATCACAAAAAAATAGGACTATTTTTGGTGAGGATTTTCGAAATTTAGGACGAAATCAAACAAAAGAAGGCTAGAAAACGAGGGGAGGGACTCCAAATACGTGATCAACGTGGCTCATGATACCAAGATGATGTAGGGTAGAACCCTAGTTTCCCGATCTTTCACGATTGGAGGGGATCCTAAGAAGAACACGAAGAACACGAGGGGAAACACGAGGGAAATCACGAGGGGAAATGAGAGAAAACACTCAAATAGACAAGAAGCGATCACACATGTGCTAGATCCTCGAAACACAAAGAGATTCACGGTCCAAATCCAACAAAGGACGATACAAGTGGTAACTAGTTCATCTCCGTGAGGACGTCTTGAGGGGTCTTCCCATGAAGGGGTCTTGAATCCAAGGTGGATCTTCTCCGAAGAGGGAGCGGTCTCTCCCGATGGAGTAGATCCGGATGGATGAGCAAAGTTCTATCTCAAATGAGCTAATCTTTTACTAACCCTAGCTAGGAGGAGGTGGAGGAGTATATATAGTCTAGGGCCACGAAGGGGTAAGTGGAAGAGAGTTACAAGGCCCAAGGCCCGCGGATGCACACAACCATGCATCGGACGTCCGGAGGCTCACGAGGGACCGGTCGTCTGGTGCGCATCAGAATTCCGACGTTTCTTCTCTGGTGTGGTGGCACTGGATATCCTGAGACGTTCGGGCGTCCGATCGCTGGAATGTGTCAGACGTCCAATACTTGTCGGTCGTCCGGCCGCTGTAGCTTCCGTCGGCTGGCCCTTCTAGCTGGCTGAGTGTCTAGGAGTCGAACGTCCGGCGTCGGACGGTGGCTGAAGCTTCCGAGCAGCTCCTTGTCTTGCTCCGCTTCCTCGCCTTCTCGTCCGATGCTTCTAGCTACTTCATGGTCTTCCTCTTGGTTCCTGGTCATGCATAGCACATATGTTTGAGGTAGTAGCCATGTCTCGCATGTGGAAAGTGACGGTTCGGAGAGGAGCGAGTTCACCTTGTGTCCAATGGCATATGTTCGAGGTTTCGTCATACGTCCTCTTGGGGCTTGGAGAGTAGTCGGAGTGTACATGGAGATGAACATAGAATGCTCCACATCAGGATAGCCTTATGCCCAATTAATGTTTTTAAAAGTGGCTAGGTTCCTACCAAAGGCTAGCTAGGTTTCTACTGGTTGCATTTGGCTTTCACTCTTCCTAAGGAAACATCAAGCAATTCAAATTCAATCACAAGCAATCCTAGGCAATCATGGGTATTTCCTAGCAAAATTTTAATTCTCTGTGAATTTTTCAATATACCAGATTTGGGAAAAATCTGGAATGTGGCACGGACGAAACAAGGAAACCCTAAATCGCCTTCGAAAGCGTCTAAGCCGAAGCCAAATGCAAACCGTCACCTACATGGGACGGAAGAGTACCACCTACACTAGGGAGGGCAATCCCTATGTTTAGGCCGTGTGTTTTGTGTTGCGGTGGATTATGATAATCAAGCTTTTTCAGATGGTTTTTACCTATTTTTCTCTTTGGGCCAACCTACTTTTTCTACCCTAGTTATCACAACATACTACAAAACAAGTTTAGCATTTTGCTCAAAATGTGTTTTTAGCACAACACACTTCAGCAAACACAAACCAATATTAAATTAATCGTGTCATTTATTAGAGTTATGACTATCCCGACATAATTTTACTCCAAATCAATTTCTAGAGCTTTTCTTGGGGATCGCCCACGCCAAGGGATGGTTCTCAGGGTCGAGATGGGATATCATTGCGAAATTAGGTTAATCTACATTAGTTCAATGTTCATTACTGTTGGTGTTCGTGTGATTACATTAAGATCCCTTGCTTAGATCAGTCAGATAAATTAGGGAACGTGCCTCTTGGTATAGGTTACGTATTTGTGAAAGACGCTAACGAGAAGCCGTTTGCGTGCGACAAAATAATACATGACCCTCGATCCTCGAATCGTCTCCGACCGCCGCAACGCAGAACTCCCAATGGGCCTCCTCCCCGTCGGCGATGGCGACGGCAAGGAAGCGCGCGCTGTCGGGGCAGCGTTCTCGGAGCTGATACCGGCCCTGTACCCGGAGCTGTTCGAGGCCGCAGCGGCTTCCGGTGGTACACGCGGGTGCAGGCGGCGACCATCCCGCTGTGCAGTCGCACAAGGACTTGTCCGTCGACGTCGCCACCTGCTCCGCCAAGACCCTCGGCTTCTTCGTCCCCGTCGTCGAGATGCTCTGCCGCCTCTCAAACACCACCAGGTCACCTCACTGCTCAGTGCCCTCTTCCTGTCACTTTCTCTTGTTTTGCTTATGAGATCCATGTAGTAGTTCAATCCTGAAACGAATTTCTGTAGGTTCTTGGCATCATCGTCTCTGCGACGAGAGAATTGTCTTTGCAGATATACAATGTGGCGCAGCCCTTCTTGGCGACACTGAAGGGCGTGTCGTCCATTCTACTGGTTGGTGGATTGGACATTATTACATTAAGGTTGAGCTCAAGAAAGTGCAGGAAGAGAGCGCAAAAATACTGGTGGGCACTCCCGGAAGCTGTTCAACATAATGGAGCGCCTGGACACCCTGGAGTACAAGTATCTTGAGGTTGGTTTGGGGAACAATGGAACTGTGTTTGATTGTTTTTTTGCTTTGGCACAAGTGTCACATTTGTTGATGTTATTTTGGTTTGTGTGTGCCTTGGAAGCAGATTTTGATCCTGGATGAGGCTGATAAGCTCTTGGATACAGCTTTCAGAAGCAGGTTATGTCAGGCACAAGAGGCAACGCGGTGTAGCTGTTACGGAAATATCGTTTCAGTTAACGGACGGCCACGATGGATCCCCTGCGCGGGACTGATATCCACCGTTGGATTTACTTTACCAGCTGTTGCTGTAGCTTTTCACCTATAACAGTCGGGATGTGGCTGGGATCGACTATCACTTTTCCCCAATTCTGAATCATGGGCTAGAACCCTAACACTCGAGCTCCATATACTCGCAATATACCTTCGATTTCGGCCAGAATTAGCCCTTCTCTTGCCGATAATTAGCACCAACTAGTCCATCGAACGTCTCCGGTCTGACAAATTGGTATCATGAGCCATAGTTCTTCGGCGGAAGCGCTCTGCTGGTGAATTTCTTCACCCGGCGGCGGCTCCCACCCTTGTCCCACCCTTTTTCGAGAGCGGCGAGGCGAAATTGGTGGCGGGGTCCGGTGTGGTGGCGCAGGCGGCGGTGAAATTCGGGCATAGATCGGCCGAGCAGAAGCGGTTGTTCGGACATCTTGTTCGTTCGGTAAAAATTCCGTGTTCTAAGCTCCGATCCGTGTGCCAGGGAGGCGAGATTGTCGGCGGCGGCAGGATCTGCGGTATTGGGGAGGGTTGCTGAGAATTCAGTGGTAAAATTCCGTACCCATACCTCAGATCAAGGCGATGGGACGCTCCAAGGTAATCGATGACACTGATCTGCAGGAATTTTTGGCCATGCGCGATGAATTTGGTGTCCTACAAAAGGACAGCAGTCAGTTACAGACTCAGGTGTCAAAGATCCAAACAGAGGTCCAAACAATTGGGTCTAAGCAAGGAGAGATTTCTGCTACTGTAGGCGATGTGGAAAAGGTGGTACTGGATTTGGGTAAACAACTATCAGTAATCAGTAATGTTCTTCAAACCTTGGTGAAAACAACGCAATCAACACAACAAGCAGATCGCCCTTCCAGTTCTCAGGAAGTGCCCAAATCTCATACACTGAACCAGGATCGCTCGCAAGAACAAGAGGCACGAGTGGAGCAGTTACGGAAACAACTAGCAGCAGAGAAAGAAAAGTCTAAGCAATTAGAAGACATTCAGTTACAAAATCTGCCACCAATCAGAGTGAATAGAGCTGAAGGACCTCCGGGATCTGCAACGCAGGGACGACTGGAACAACATAGTGCAGTGGGCATTCCGGCAACAGCAAGACAGCAAGTCCACACCCCTGCATTCAACCAGTTCTATCAGCAGAACAGAGAAAGGTAGATGTGGCAGGGTTATCACAGAAGTTATGAACAGGACATGCAAGCACAGTTCATGAGAGCATTGACTAAAGGCCCTAAAATGGAGTTTCCCAAATTCTCAGGAGTGGATCCAGTGGGGTGGATCAGACAATGCAACAGATATTTTTAGATGGCTGCTGCTCCAGAAGAGTATAAAGTATCATTAGCTCAACTATATATGGTGGATGAAGCTGATGTTTGGTTAAGAAGATCTGGGCTGCTCAAGAAACAACTGTCCTGGAAACAATTTGGGGCAGAGATAGTGAAGAGGTTCTCAGAACAAGGATCCTATGATCTAACCGAAAAATTCACTTCTTTGAAACAAGCAAACAGTACAGTGTCTGCATATACAAAGCAATTTGAGGACCCGATGGCAGAAGTCATGGAGGAAAACCCTGACTTAGGACAAACTTGGTTCATAAGGTGCTATGTAAATGGTCTCAGGGATGGAATTAAATTTCAGTTGAGACCACTGAGACCTCAATCTTTGACTGATGCATACTGTTTAGCTAAAGAAGTAGAACCCAATCATCCACCTATCAGTGCAATTCCCAAGAAAATGGCCAGTACATTTGTCAATTATTATCAGAAGAATACTGGTGCCTTTCAGAACAAAACCAGCAGCAACACTGTGCCTGTGCAACAGAATACTCCAGCAAAACAAATAGAGAATAACTCCAACACATTCACAAAACTACGCAAAGTGGGGGAATGTTGGAGATGTGGAGACAAATGGACACATGGTCATAGGTGCAAGTTAATTCCCAATGTTCACTTGTTACAACCAGAGAGTATGGAGCAAGAGGTGTTGGAAGAAGAAGTGTTGCAGCAGGAACAGGAAGAAATTCCAGAAGAAGGGGACCAGGCAATGTTCATTACTGCTCATGCATTGGGCCAGCAGATAGCAATACCTACACCAACTGTAGTTGTTCACATAAATGGCAAAAGAGCAACTGCTTTACTGGATTCAGGCAGCAGTGCTTCATTTATAAGTCAAGAATTTGCTGTGAAAGCTAATTGTCACTTACTGCCAGTGAAACCCGGACTTATTGCAGTAGCTGGAGGTGGCAAATTAACTTCCAAAGCTGTGGTGCCCAACTGTAAATTCCAGCTGGCCAAACACTCATTGCAGTATAATTTCAGAGTGTTACCTTTGCATGGATATGATATAATCCTGGGATATGACTGGTTTACCCTAATGAGCCCAGCAACTTTTAATATACCAGATAACACTTTCAGTTTTTTGCTGCAAGGGAAAACAACAGTTACTGCAGCAATCTTTAACACACCAGAAAAGGTTCAGGAAGTACCAGCTGAGAAGATGAGCAAATTACTGGAAAAAGGAGCTGAGGCCTTCTTACTGCAGGTGCATAACATCATTCTACAAGCTCCTGTGGGTTTTCAAACTCCCCCTCAAGTGCAGAAACTGTTATTAAAATATGCAGATCTCTTTGAAGAACCCAGATCCTTGCCTCCACATAGGGAGTGTGATCACACAATCCCTCTCATGCCTGGTACTGAACCTCCTCATTCCAGGCCATACAGAGTGCCTATGCATCAGAAGAAAGAGATGGAGGAACAGATCAAGAAATTATTGGCAGCACATTTCATCAGACATAGTCAAAGCCCCTATGCTGCTCCTGTGATCTTATAGTAAGGAAGAAAGGACAGTTCAAATGGACGAATGCACATATCGCAGCATTCTCTCAGCTGCAGCAAGCACTGATAACTGCACCAGTTCTTGCTCTTCCTAATTTCTCCTTGCCTTTCACTCTGGAAACTGATGCCTCTGGCAAAGGGATTGGAGCAGTGTTGATGCAGCAGGGAAGGCCTCTTGCATACTATAGTTCCTCCTTGTGTTCAAGAAACCAAGCTCTCTCCACTTACGAAAAGGAAGCCTTGGCCATACTGGAAGCCCTTAAAAGATGGAGGCACTATTTGCTTGGAAATGAGCTTCTAATTAAAACTGATCAGCAATCCCTCAAATTTATTACTGATCAGAAAATAACTGAAGGTGTGCAGCATAAATTGATGATGAAATTACTGGAATTCAACTTTAAAATTCAGTACAAGAAGGGCATTACAAACAAGGTTGCTGATGCATTGTCAAGAATTCTTCCCTCCTGCAGAGCAATATCCATAGCCACTCCTGTATGGGCACAAGAACTGATAGAAGGATATCACAAAGACCCAATTTCTAAAGGAATATTGGAAAAATTGTTGTTACACCCTGAAAGCTGCCTGCCTGATTACACCATCACATCTGGTATCATCAGATACAAAGGAAGAATATTGGTTGGAAATTTTTCTAACTTAAGAAACAGATTGATCACTGCTCTGCACAGTTCTCCAATTGGGGGCCACTCTGGAACAAGGGCAACTTATCATAGAATTAAGAATATTTTCTACTGGCCTGGTATGAAAGCAGCTGTGGAAACATTCATTGCAGCTTGCCCCATTTGTCAAAGAGCCAAGCATGAAAATTGTTTGCAGCCTGGGTTGTTAGACCCCTTACCCATAGCTGACATGGCATGGCAGCACATCACCATGGACTTCATAGAAGGGCTGCCAAATTCTGAAGGGAAGGAGGTAATACTGGTGGTAGTGGATAGATTCACTAAGTATGCACATTTCATACCATTACCACACCCTTATAATGTGATGAGTGTAGCTCAAGCATTTATGGATAATATCATTAGATTGCATGGACCTCCCAAGCTCATTATATCAGACAGGGACAGGATCTTCACTAGCAAGTTATGGAAAGACATCTTTGCTGCTATGAAAAGTGAGTTGAGATACAGTACTTCCTACCATCCACAAACAGATGGGCAAACAGAGAGAGTTAACCAATGTGTGGAAACATACCTCAGATGTATGACCACCACTCAGCCCAAGAAATGGTGTTCCTGGTTACCTTTAGCCGAGTTTTGGTACAACACTACCTATCACACTGCTTTGAAAATGTCCCCTTTCCAGGCCTTGTATGGTTTTCCTCCACCCATGATATCTGAACTAGCCATTCCTGGCCCTGAAGACGAGGAGGCTCAGAATTTCTTGGCTGCTAAACAGGATATGTTGGAACAATTAAAAGAAAACTTGCAACAAGCTCAGAACAGGATGAAGAAGTATGCTGACTTAAAGAGGAGTGAAAGAGTTTTTGAAGTGGGAGATATGGTGTATTTAAAGATGGCACCATACAGATTAGCAGCTTTTGGATTTAGAGGAGCACTGAAACTACAAAACAAGTACTATGGCCCTTTTCTGATCACGCAAAAAATTGGCAAGTTAGCTTACAAATTGCAATTTCCTGCACATGTGCAGATTCATCCAGTTTTCCATGTCAGTCAGTTGAAAAAGCACATTGGTGCTAAATCCATTCCCAGTCCAAACCTACCTATGGTAGCAGCTGATGGTACAATCAAAACAGGACCTGCAGCAGTGCTTCAAGTCAGACAAATACCGAGGCACAATCTGCCGGTTGTTCAGTGGTTCATTCAATGGGAAAATCTCTCTCCAGAAGAGGCAACATGGGAGGATGCGGATTTCATCAAGTATACATTTCCAGCCTTTTTCCGAGCAGTCACTGAAGAGTGGCGTGCAAACCAACAAGCGTCGTGAGGACACGTCGTCTCTTTAGGAGGGAGCAATGTCAGGCACAAGAGGCAACGCGGTGTAGCTGTTACGGAAATATCGTTTCAGTTAACGGACGGCCACGATGGATCCCCTGCGCGGGACTGATATCCACCGTTGGATTTACTTTACCAGCTGTTGCTGTAGCTTTTCACCTATAACAGCCGGGATGTGGCTGGGATCGACTATCACTTTTCCTCAATTCTGAATCATGGGCTAGAACCCTAACACTCAAGCTCCATATACTCGCAATATACCTTCGATTTCGGCCAGAATTAGCCCTTCTCTTGCCGATAATTAGCACCAACTAGTCCATAGAACGTCTCGGGTCTGACAGGTTACCCCAATTATTTCAAAGTTGCCAAAGCTGAGGAGAACTGGCCTTTTTCGGCTACCCGGACAGAAGCTGTTGAGGAATCCTGTGAGCGTCCAGGTTAAGACGGAGGCGAAGGATGCTGCTCAGCAAGATCTTGATCCATCCAAGACCGCTGGGGCTCCAGTTAGAGGTATGGCGAGATGTTTTTGTACAGCAGTTGGCTGTTTATTGAAGCCTGCCACTGTCACTTTGGCTGATTGCAATAGACCTATTATGTTTTATTGTTTATCATGATTTTGTGAATATCAATTTCATTTGAATCACAGCCTTGTTTCTGTGGAGTATATGATATGTGAATCATCAAAGAAGTCATCACAGCTTGTTGATTTCCTTGTCCACAAGAACGGAAAGGAAATCATGGTGTAAGTACATGACGTGTGGAAATTTCTGTTTGTCAGCATCTTTGTTATGTGTGTAGCATTGTATTAATTTGTGCACCTCGGTCTTGCTCAAATGCAGCTATTTTGCTACATGTGCCTGTGTAGATCATTAGACTCTTGTTCTTCCAAGGCTGAACTTACTTAAAGGTTATACTCTTGTTCTTCCAAGGCTGAACTTACTTAAAGGTTATCCAGTAATACCTTAGTCATGGAAAGGTGGAACAGGTTTTAGCAAACTATGTGACTTGTTGTACTATCGAATGGCCAGATATTGGGGCTTTACAACGACACACTCCATAGTATTTATATGCATTGATCGCCACCATGTATTTGTTGGCATGTACGACCCTCATGAAAAAGCTCTAGCGTCATTTTCTGCTCTTTGAGTGGCCTTTTAGTCCGCACTGATGTTGCAGCAAGGGGTCGTGACATACCACATGTTGATCTAATCGTGCAGGTTACATTACAGTGTTATTGTCTTGCCCTTCTAAATTGTTTCTGTACTTTTGTTCATCAATTGATAAAAATTTCTATATTCTGTTTTCCAGTACGACCCACCTCAGATCCCAATGTTTTTCATACGTAAAGCAGAGCGTACTGCTCGCTATGATCAAGAGGGAGATGCTATCGTATTTCTTTTACCAACGGTAATGTAATCTATGTTGAGCTCGTTTTTTTTAATAATTACAAGTTAGTAGTGAAAGGGTTTATTGGTCTATGCAGCAATTATGTATGTATGTTGGTTGTCTTGTTGAAAGTTAAATATTTAAGCTTACATTTTCTGCAGGAGGATACTTACATTGAATTCTTAAAGCTTGGGGGTGTTCCTCTCAAAGGGAGTGTTCCACGGCTATTGTAGATATTGTGCCACAGGTTGGTTTGTTTTGTGTCATTCTTGGTAATTTAGGTTCCCTACTTGAGCCGAGATACCACTTGAATATCATTTTGTCTGACTACGGACTACTGTCTTTACCTTTCTGCTACAGGTAGAGCAGCTGCATTAGAAGATCGTAATATCATGGAAAAGGAGATTCGAGCTTTTTGTCTTATTTGTTCGATCATACAAGGAGTGTCACTGCTCGTACATTTTCAGGTGGAAAGGACTTGAAATTGGAAAAAGCTGGCCATACCTACTCCATGCCAAAAGTGAAGCACAATTCTCTTTCACTAAAGGGATTTATTCCACTTGGCAATGTCAAATTTTCACAAATCAAGTTCAAGCAAGTACTGTGTCCATGAATACAGCATTGCATTGTCCCAGCTGACCCATTTTCCTTATAAAAGAGTACCACCTCCTGAAGAAGCTGGAGCATGGAGGGACGAAGACAAATACTAGAAGCTCTCTGGGGTTGAAGGCTCCGACGGCTGTCAAGGAACAAAGGGAAGGAGAGGTCAGCAAAGGGGCAGAAGAAACTCAAGTAGAGAGGAGGAAAGGCAAGGGGCAGGAAATTAGAAGGGAAGAGTAGACTGAAGAGCAAGAAGAGATGAAAATGTATACTATGCACACTAAGCAGGGAAGAAGAGATGAAAATGTATACTATGCACACTAGGCAGGGAAGAAGAGATGAAAATGTATACTATGCACACTAGGCAGGGATTTGGCTAGTTTAGTTCGTTTTTTTTTTGGGTCCCTGGTAAATTTTGCTGGAGAGGAAACAGGTTTTGTGCAATGCAGCTTTGCATAGTTTGGCGGAGACAAAAATAACATGTTTACATGAAAATGAAATACTGGTGTAGCAATTATATAGTATTTCTCGGCGACAATATGTATACTAGAGTAAAAAATCTAGCATTGCTCCCCCGCGTCGCTCCCGTGCGAGCGACTCGGGCGGACCACCAAACCCTAGCGCCGCCACCACAAATTTTGCCTCCACCCTCTCCGCCGCCGCTGGAGGACGCCGGCGGGCGATGCCGCGCGGCTGACGGCGGCGGCGGGGATCCTTTCTCGCGACTACGGGCGGCACTCGGGCACGGCGGGTGCTACTCGGCGGTCATGTGCGTCGGCCCGTGAACTGCAGCCCAGATCCGCTGGCTGCCGCTTCCTCGCCGACGTCCTGAGGCTCGGCGCGCGGGCGCCGTGCTGCGAGCTGGTGGTGGAGTGTCTCCTGCGCGCGCGCACAAGCTCTCGGATGCTGCTCTCCACGGTCTGCCCCATGGCTTCCCCTGCTCTGCTTCGCTCCTGTGGCGCTCTGAAGCAACCGGTGGGCGCAGCGCCGTGCTGCGCGCTCCGGTGGGCGTCCAGGTCGCGAGGCCGTGCCATCCGCGCACGGATCCGTGCTGGCACGCGGGGTTGTCTCTGGGTTGCATCCCGGCGGAGCCGCCGTCCCCTGCGGTGGTCGGCTGGACGGGGTGGTGGCTGCGCCGAGGAGTTGGTGGTGGTGCGGTGCGGTGCGCCTGATCCCAGATGCGCCGGGGCAGGCTGGATCCTCTCGAATCTGCCCTCAGGCGTGGCGTCGAGTCAGGGGGGCTGCGGGGCGAGGTGGGACTGGAGCGGCCGGCGCGTCGGCTCCAGATCTGACAGTGGTCGCAGTTTGCCGAGGTTCCCGTCCCCGATATGTCCATCTTCGAGGAGGTCGGTCGTGGGATGCTGCTCAACGGCTTGGTTGGCGCTGCCGGCAGTGTTGGTGGATGTGTGGCTTGCTTCTGGCTTGGGGCTGCCGGTCGTGATGGCGGACGGCCCGGGGACCGTCTCGGGTCCTGTGCGGCGGTGCTCTGGGAGAAATCCCTGCTCACCCCTTGGGTGAGCTGACCACGACAGCGCCAACCCGACGTCGTATACCTTCCTAGAGGCGTGGTCTCCGAGCTCTTCCGCGTGGATCTGCTTCGGCGTGGTTCAGGCCTCTTGCTGTAGGGATGTGCTCAAACTCCGGGTGAGAACCTTGCATCGACTATGTCGATGTCGGCGGCAGCGGCGTCTATGGACGTCGTCTTCCTCGCAGGAGGTGCCGCTGTGGAGCTCCAGCACCTACGGCACTTGCTTTGTGGTCTCCGGGTGAAAACCTGAGATCTGGCTCGCCGGATCGGATGATGGTGTTGTGTCTTCGACAACACTGCCTCCTTGGAGGCGTCATCTTGGAGGCCCAACGACGGCTCCGGTTGCTGTGCGTGGTGGTGGATGGTGCGGCCAGCTTAGGGCCGACGGTGGTGTGTTTCTTCTTGATTGTTTCTCTTCGGCTGTCCTTCGCGTGATCTCCGTCCTGTTGCTGTGCATGCTCAAAACCCTCCCATGGTTGCCATTGTGCCGCGGCGAGCTTCGGGCTCTTGGTGTTGTCTTGGTTCACCTTTGCTCAAATGACAACGCAATGATGCCTCCCCAACCTGCTAATCGTTTCGACCGCCTGTGGTGGATCTCCCAGTCAAGGTTCGTGTTAAGGTTTGGCACTCGTTGATTATGGTTGATCCTCAGTTGTGCCGTGGGGCTCGGTATGCACGCCGGTGCGGTGCGTTAGGTTGTTTGCAGAGTCTTGGTATTGTGATCCCTTGACAGCACCCCACATCTACTTGTGTCTCTCGTGGTGTTAGTCTTTTTGCTGCCAGCTAGGTTGATGTCATGCCTTCTCTGGGTGGCAATTTTTTCTCATCTTCTGTAACCTTGTTACCTGTACGGTTTTCGGCCCGGTTTCCCTCATAAACGGGGTCAACTTGTTTAGGTTTTTGATCCGGTTTTCCTTATAAACTGGATCAGCCAAAGCTTAAGGGGTGACTCTTGGCTTTGGCAGCTTTTTGAGCAATATATTCAGGTGGGGATTCTCTCCCCCCCGGTGACCGTTCAAAAAAAATATGTATACTATGCATATTTTTACTTGCCATCCACCGTGTTTATCAATGTTGAAAAGATTGTCTATTAGTTGATTGAACAATCACGGACGTTCATTGAAATGAAACTAACTTCTGTTCGACATGTAATAAGAGGTACAAATGTCTGAATTATTTGCGTAAAAAGTGAGAATTAGACCAAGAGGCTTCCAAGCTCTAGTTTGCCACACCTCAATCAAGTTTGATCAAGTATTATCCCTCCTCAACTAAGGCAAGAATTCTATGTGGATGCCTCTACGGGAAAACACGGATACTTGGAAAATGTAGAAAAATGCTCACCAAAAATTCACTGGAAATGCCTACGCAGAACGGCGGGCGGGGACGGCGGGTGAGCGCGTGCGCGTCTCATCTGAAGTCGGATCTCCCGCACTTCGTCGGCGAGCTCCTCGTAACGCTTGATCGCCTTCTTCTGCTCCGCGTCGAACCTGGCGCACGCCAGCTTTCCGGCCTGGCCATCCCTGGTCACACGAGCCTCTCCGGTGACCTGCCGCTTCTGCTCGGCAAGCCGCTCCACCGTAGCAGCCTTGCACAGCATCTGATCGTACAAGTTGATGATGTGAGCCCGCTGCTCCTCCGCCTCGGCCTGCTCCTCTGCTACGATCTCCTGACCCAGCTCGGCGGGGAGCGCGACGTCCTGCTCCAAGCGCCTCTCGCCCGCGACGAACCCCGCGGCGCCACCGGCCACCCAGCTCGGCGGGGAGCGCGACGTCCTGCTCCAAGCGCCTCTCGCCCGCGACGAACCCCGCGGCGCCACCCAGCTCGGCGGGTAGCGCGACGTCCTGCTCCAAGCGCCTCTCGCCCGCGACGAACCCCGCGGCGCCACCCAGCAGTCCCAGCTCGGCGGGGAGCGCGCCCTCGAGCTCCTCCTCTGGCACGGGTGCGGGTGCTGGTGCTGCGAGACGCGCCACCGCGCCGTCGACGACCTGTAGGTCCGCCGCGGCATCGTGGTCGGCATCGGCTGGAGGCGGAGCGGGACGCGGACGAGCCGCCGACGCCTGAGAAGCAGGGCGGTGACGATCTTCTAGTTCGCTGGCCCGCGGAAGGCGGTCCCAGCAGCCGGAAGACCGCGTCCGCTGATGTAACCCAGGAGTGTTGCCCCTCAGGACGGGGACCCGCGCGCCTGCGGCCGCGTGCCAACCACGGACCCTCGGAACCCAGACCTCGAGCGGGGGAGGGGGTGCGGGGCGAGCGCGCCGAGAGAAGCGAGGAGCAGCGCGTGGAGGCTGCGGCCGCGGAGAGGAAGCAGGGGAAGCGTGGCGGCGAGGGCTGGGCCGACGAGCCCCTGCTCTGAACGTACCCGGGGGGTGAGCGGTGGCGAGGCGGCGAGGTAGAAGAGGCGGGACGGGTGCCGCGTGGTGTCCAGCAAACCGCACAGGCTGCGGCGGTCGGAGTGGGGAGATGCGGCGAGGACCTCGCTCGAAGGCCATGCGTGGCGGGGAGGTGTGCGCAGCTCGCGCTCGCGCGGCCGCGGGTGGTGGCGCGAAGAGGGGAGGGGTCCGCGCTCGCGCAGAGGCGGGGGGCGGAGGGTGGCGACGGCGTGGTCGCGCGCGGTGGGGCCGAAATCACTGTTTTGACCTTGTCAGGGTTATTAGTCGCAAAATGAACCCGATGTGAAAGTATTTCACGTTTTGACCTTTTTAGCAACGCCAGGGACCGCGGCGTTTCTGGTGAACATTGAAACGCTGACCGAGCTAGCGTTTCTTCCCTGGCCCACTGCCAGGCCGAGTTGGCGTTGCTTGCTGACCTGGCGGGATTGAAACGCCGAGCCAGCTAGCGTTTCTAGAAACGCCAGCACCAGTGGAATTTCTGGTGCAGATATTTTAGGTGGCCGTGGGACTTGCACCCACCACTCACTCCTCACTCTCTTCTCCCCCATTGGCCTATCCCGAGCTCTTGGCCTTTTCCCCCTTTGTTTCCCTCACTTAGCCCCTCTCAAATCCTTGCAAATCGATTGGGTTGGTCCGTGGATCCGGTGTCATTTTGGTTCGTTGAGGTAACCTCCTTCATCTCACAAATTTTGATTGGTTGGATTTGCCCATTTGGATTGATTTGGTCTTGTTGTTCCTAACCCTAGTTTTGAACATGGATATGTAATGTGTTGTTCCTAACCCTAGTATTGTTGTTCCAATGGTGTGTTGCATTGTGATGTTGTTGAGCATACCTTATTGTTTGGTTTATGACTAATGTTAAGATTTAGGGTTAGGGTTATGCCTAATGTTAAGATTTATGGTTAGGGTTAGTGGTTTTGTTAGAAATGTGGTATATTTAGCATTGTACATTTTTAACCTTATGTTCTCCTTTTTTAGATGGACAAGATTGTGAATATTCATTATGTTGACAAAGAGGCATTCATGAATGTGGATATTGTTGACAAGCATGAGGAAGTATTGATATTTCTTGAGACTCCTAGTTATGAAGAGGTTGTGGAAGAAACACGGAGAAGATTAAAGTGGGTGGATGCAAGTGACCAAGTTGAATTAGTAGGAAGATATGATGTTGGGTCGGCACACAAGTGTCGAATGAAGACAATGCCTATCAAGTCCAATTTGCATTGGGTTGCATATAAGGAGGTTGTTGCATCCTCGGCAGTCAAGTCACTCGAAGTATTTGCAAGTAAGGTGGTGAAGGCTCCTCTCTTTCGTCTTGACTTGAACCAAACCTTAGTAGATGATGTGAGCCCGGTTAGTAGTGTTCCGCCTATTGTTGAGCATAAAGTTGAAGTTGAAGCCAATGAGTATCCCCAATATGAGTTCGGAGGTAGTGCACCGATGAAAGATGATGGTGATGACTCCGACGAAGAGTATGAGAGGCATCACAACATTGTTGGTGACGTAGAGGCCGAAGTAAGGCATCAGGACATGGATCCTGACATTATCTATCAGCGTGCTTGTGTGGATGACTCGGATGATGAAGGCCCGGTGAATGAGTTGGACGAGGATGGCTTCACTGAGAAAGAAGCAGAGTGGTACACAAAATTCACCGGTAGGGATCACAAAGTTCCCTTGTTTTGTGATGTTAGCCTTGCAGATAAGGCTATAGTTGACGGTGGCATGAGCAAGACAATTGAGGCTAGACAGTTCCCAAGTAGTACACCCGATGCGATTTCGATGTCGTACGTGAGGAAAGGTTTGATTTCGAGCACATGCTAGAATTCAAGATGTGGTTGTGTGAGTATGTTGTCAAACACCACAGGCCTTTCATAGTTGTTCATTCGGACTGCAACAAGCGATACACCGTGAAATGTGAGGTAGAAAGATGCAAATGGAAAGTGAATGGAAGACTCACGAAAGATGGTTGGTGGAAGATAACTAGTTGCGAAGCCACTCACCAATGCACACCGCCGGCCGTAGAAGCACGGAAGACACACCGTCAACTAACCTCGGAATTCATTGGTTATAAATACCAGAAACATATAGCCGAGGATCCCACCATTAAAGTGAAGTTGTTGATGAGTTGGATTGAAGATAAGTTCGGATATAAGGTCAAGTATGGGAAGACATGGAAGGCCAAGCAAGTCGCTCTCAGAATGTTGTACGGTGGATGGGAAGAGGCTTACAACAGGCTACCCAGGTTGCTGGGAGCGATGTCTTATAGAAACCCAGGAATGTACCATTATGTCCAAGATATTGAAGGAGTATTCCGTCGTGCCTTTTGGACGTTTGGCCCATGCATTGCAGCTTTTGAGCATTGTCGACCGGTTCTGTCTATAGATGGGACATTCTTGACAGGGAAATACAAGGGAACACTCATGATAGCAATGGCACATGACGCTAACAATCAGGTGTTGCCTGTGGCATTTGCTTTGGTCTCCGTGGAGAACCAAGACAACTGGGAATGGTTCATGAGACTTGTTAGGAGCACGGTCATTCCTCCGAACCGGGAGGTATGCATCATATCCGATCGTCACCAAGGCATATTGGCGGCCGTGGATATTCATATTCCAGGGCATGCGAGGCTTCACCACCGATGGTGTCTGAGGCACTTCGTTGCAAACTTTTACAGAGCTTGCAAAAACAAGGATCTGTGCAAGGATCTTAACTCCGCATGTGTAGCCTTCTCCATTAAGTCATTCACGACACGCTTGAACAAAATCTATGAGAAGGCAAACAAAGGTGGAAAAGATTTCTTAGAAAGGAATATTGATGAGAGACACAAGTGGTCACGGGCATGTGACGAAGGAGGCATGAGATATGGTGACATGACAAGCAATCTTGTTGAGTGCTTCAACTTTGTCTTGAAGGGTGCCCGTTAGTTGTCGGTGACGGCAATAGCGGAATATACCTTTACAAGCTAAATGAGTATTTTTTGAAGCACTCCGATGAAATCGACAAGTTGATTGCTGATAGTGAGAAGCCTCCCAATGAAATATATCCGAAGAAGGTTGCCGAGTGGCTGGAGTTTCAGAGAGACAAGTCAGCCATCCAGCGAGTCACTTGTTCCGATAATGTAGAAATGAAATACCAAGTGGATGAGCCAGGTGGGACAACTAGAGATGGACAATCATATGGTGCTCGCTCATTTAAGGTGGCTCTTAGGACAAGACATTGCAGTTGTGAGCGGCCTAGTAAGTACCACTGGCCATGCTCACACATGATGTCGGCGGCCCGCATCAGGAACGTGGATATCTCTGATGGAGTAGTTGTAAGGTTGCATGAATTCAACCTGCAAACTCATAAGTTAACATGGGCATCAAGATTTCAGCCTTTTCTGGACGCATCGCAGTGGCCAGAGTATCACGGTCCTAACATTAGGCCTGATCCGGATATGATGGTACAACCCAAGGGTAGAAGGAGAACAAAGCGATACAGGAATGATATGGATGACCTCATGAGCACCAGAGAGTTTGGTAGTGGACATTTCATGGAGCCACGTGATAGGAACCAATGCGGTGGTTGCAATGAAATGACACACAACAAAAGGACTTGCAAAACAAACAAAACTTCAAAAGGGCACAATGCTTCTTCAAGTGGTGGCCTTGGTGGTGGCCAAGGTTCCGGTGGTGGCCTTGGTGGTGGCCAAGGTTCCGGTGGTGGCCTTGGTGGTGGCCAAGGTTCCGGTGGTGGCCGAGGTTCCGGTGGTGGCTTTGGTGGTGGCCAAGGTTCCGGTGGTGGCCTTGGTGGTGGCCAAGGTTCCGGTGGTGGTCTTGGTGGTGGCCTTGGTGGTGGCCAAGGTTCCGGTGGTGGCCGAGGTTCCGGTGGTGGCTTTGGTGGTGGCCAAGGTTCCGGTGGTGGTCGTGGTCGAGGACGAGTTACCGATGATGGTGCTCGTGGTAGGGGTAGAAGTTCCGGTGGTGGCCGAGGATCCAGGGGTGGTCGTGGTAGAGGAAGAGTTACCGGTGATGGTGCTCGTGGTAGGGGTAGAGGTTCAGGTGATGGTAAAGGAGGTTTCATGGGTAGAGGCCGTGGTAATGCTAGAGGAATGTTTGGATACCTAGATGGACCATTTCCGTACGTGGCTACACTTCATAATTATTTTCATGTTTCCCAATATTATTTTCATGTTGTTTTTGTCCTTACTAACTAATGTTTTGCAAATTTTCATAGATATGGCGGCTTCTCAACCCAACAAGGCAACAATGAAGGGGCTTGAGGATGGCTCATCTCATAAGGAAAAGGGAGGAGGAGGAAGAAGAAGGAAAAGGGGCCTTGCTCTACAGAATAGATCTATGATGTGAACTGTGCCATGCTTTGTGTACTCTAAATTGTTTTGGACTCCTCTATGTGTACTCCTTTATGTGATGAACAATGTCATGTCACAATTGCTTTGGCCTCCTCTATGTGTACTCCTTTATGTGATGAACAATGTCATGTCACAATTGCTTTGGCCTCCTCTATGTGTACTCCTTTATGTCACAATTACTTTATGTGGTGTCAAAATTTGTTTGAAGTTTGTCTTTGACTTCATATGCAGATGGAAACGCCAAACCTTGGGGCGCTACAATTCACTTTGGCAACGCCTGTGACGTTGGCGTTTCAGACCTACATAGAAACGCCCTATTTGGCTTGGCGTTCCTTTAGTACAGAGGCTTCCTGGGGCTTCTTCACGAAACGTTGCTATGTACACTTGCAACGCCAGGGGTGGCTGGCATTTCTGGTCTACATTGCAACGCCAATGGTTGTGGCGTTCCTTTAGTACAGAAGCTTCCTGGGACACACAGAGGAAACGTTGCCGTTCACAGAAGAAACGCCAGGGGTGGCTGGCGTTTCCTAGACACACAGAAACGCCAAGGCAGCTAGCGTTTCTCACCTTGTGTGCATAGCTCTGCCCGCCATTTGTTCCCGCCAACTCTTTCCCGCCATGTGTTCCCGCCAACTCTTTCCCGCCATCTGTTCCCGCCCCAAGCTCCACATAGTCCGGATCCGCATCGTAGTCTGTCTCCTCCTCTTCATCTTCCTGTTCATCAATCCGTGCTCGGCTGGAAGAAGGACGTGCTCGGCTGGAAGAAGGACGTGCTTGGCTCGAAGATGGACGAGCGGAAGAAAGAACATCCATTGTATACTGAGCACGTGCACGCACATCCGTTGATGAACCGCCATGGCAAGAGAGTAAAGCGGCTAGTGTTCGGCAATGATTCACAACCTTCTGCAGAGGTAAATGATTGGCATGTAAATATGCAAAAATAGTTGACATGATATAAAATATATGTTCATATTAAAAAGGCCTCTAACCTGTAGAGTACTCCTAATGAGACCGTCTGTTTCTCTACCAGGTGCGCGGCCAAGCACCACATTGCTCTCATTGATACATCTCCATAGCTCCGTGCCCTGAATAACACTTAAGTGACACACCACTCATGAAGAAATGCAACATGTTCAAAAAAGAGACAAAAAGGCATACCACTCGGTCATGCAGAGGGCCATAATCTAGGTGCGCTCCAATGGTCTCCCTAATAGAGTTGTTGAATGCACCATCAGCAGCCTCACTTGGCATTAGTTCCAAGCAATCGGCACGAGTCCAAGCACCCTTAAGGATAACTCTGTACTCTTTGCGAAGCCACTCCAAATGCCTTAAATATGCCCCCTCATCGTTGTCAGGTGTGTGATCATCTTCAACTCGGGCATTCCTCTGAGCATTCCACATGTCCACCCACATAAGATGGTGATCCTCCCAATTAATGACACTCTTGTTGTGTTGCCGGCTCGTCCTACAAAGCATGAGAAGTATAGGTATCAATTTCATTTTTCAGTGGTTACACATTGAACATCATATGGTACAAAAACTCTCACCTATGTAGCACCACACTTGTCTCAACATAATCCGGCGGGGTGCGTTGTTGTACTCCAAATTGCTTCGAAACACGATGTGGAAGATGCCACTCCACCGCAAAAAAGCATATCATGGGGCAACGCACACGCCAAAGATGTTGGTCACGAAAGCACATATTGCTCAAAGGGAACTGCCTAAGTACCATGTACGGCCTCCAATTAACCTACATCACAACATGTCACTAGCTCATGCACAACAACAAAAAATCTGAATTGATAGCAAGGCATTTGATAATTACCTGGTTGTAAGTAAGCATGTCAAGCTCGCTTATGTATGCCTTGTACCGCCCCATGGCTGCAATACTAGACACTTGGACATTAGCCCACGTGTATGCGATAGTGGGATACCGCTCCTCATCCCCGTCAAAAGGCCACTCCCAAGGTTCTTCTGGGGCAATGGTCAAGTTACGGCCCACAGGGATACGCTCCCACATCCAAATCTGTAGGGCCCAAACAAAACCACCAAGACAAGATTTCGGCTTACTCCTCATGCATGCTCCGTCCAACTGCACATTTTTATACACATTAAACAATGACATGCAAAAAACTCTTTCATATAATGAAAATTCATCAAATTAGCATTACCTGACGGTACAAGAAGGCTAGTGCCGCCGACCCCCAACTCCACTTAACATCCCAGTTACGAAGAGGGTTCAAGAACATCCACGAGGTTGTGTCTCCCGTGCTGTCAGGAAACACCACTTGGGTCAAAAGATTCCATAAGTAAGCCCTGGCGTACCTCTCCACAACAGCCGGACTGGCATTCTCTGGGCACTCGTAAAAATGTTCTTGTAGCCACGAGAACAAAACACCAGATGGCCTAGGATCCTTCTTTATTTCATGAATCCACGGGGGAGGTCCAACACCAACCAAACCTGCAACCCTTTGTCGCCACCCCTCGGACTTCACCTTCCCGATAAGAGCTCTGCCCTCGATCGAAAGACCGGAGATCATCGCAATATCCTCCAAAGTGACGGTCATCTCACCAAGAGCAAGGTGAAAAGAGTGCGTCTCCGGCCTCCAATGGTCCGTAAGGGCGGTAATGGCCGTCGAGTTCAGCCATGGTGGTGTGCCTTTAAAGTTGAGCACAAACTGGAGAAGATCCATTCTTCTAAAATATGGCTCGTAGCGACGGTCATACACAAGTGACTCACGTGGGTTGTGGCCTCTCAACCGTAGTACTGGAGGAACCTACGAAAATCACACGCACAATTTATATACTTCTCTAAACTACTCACAATATACTCACAATGTGAGAATCGACAATGTAGATACATAATTACCTCCCCTCTTTCCACAAGCACAGCACGATGCTTCTCCTCGTAATAATCATCAAGGCCGGGATATTTATCCGGCTCAAACATCCTACAAAATAAGGTACATGGATTTGTTATGATATATGCTTAAAATTATGACCACATCATATACAAAATTATGTGAGAACTACTACAAATTATCCCTAAGATATAAATCACGAACCACATTACCAACAACAATTCTTTTCAACCTATTTTATCCTAAAGAATCTATCACAACTAATTATTAACAAATGATAGGTTCAACCTATTCCTAAATAATGGGCTCTCTCTAAATCCAATACTATACAAATTAACTAAGAATACTTCAACAGTATATCCCCAAAATATTCATCAAACAAATCAATAATAACTCATCTTAGGGTTCCACCATGTTTGAAATAATGCATCTACAATAGCCAATCTTGACTGAAAATAAATGGAGGATTGGGAAGAGAATACCTCAAGCAACTCGGGGGTGCTTCGATCTACTCGTTTTGATGGCCAATATAGCAGATCTGGGGAGGATTTGGTGAAGAAGAGAGAAGGGGCGGCCGCTAGTTCGTCGTCCAGAGAAGAACGGCCGGGGCGATAGAGTGGACTCTGGGGGTTAGGCCCCCGCGGCCCGCGGCGCATAACTTAATCCAGTCCAGAAACGCCAGGGTCGTTGGCGTTTCATATGTGCCACGTCAGCGAAAACGGCGGTTTCGGACTAACTGTGGGCCAGGGTAGAAACGCTGGCTACCACAGCGTTTCTTTGTTGGCGTGAAACGCTAGCTTGGTCGGCGTTTCTGTGTTAACCCGAAACACCGCGGCCTCTGGCGTTGCTAAAAGGGTCAAATCGTGAAATACTTTCACGTCGGGTTCAGTTTTCGACTAAAATCTGTGACAAGGTCAAAATAGTGAATTCGGCCGCGCGGTGGCGGGTGGCTGCCCTGCGCGGAACGTCCATGGCTGCCGGTCGAAGCCGCGGTTGGTTGGGGAGAAGTCGGTTTTAGAATGGAGAATATTTTTTTTACGGGGAAACATTTGGAGCTTTATTCAACAATAGAAGCCCCTGCAGAATCTGCGAGGAGGCTAGTAACAATGATGCCAGGGGCAGAGTCAAACCAACATTCTGTTACATCCAGTGTGCTTGCATGTCTAGCACATAGGTGAGCAGGGTAGTTGGCTATCCTCGAAATATATTGAATACAAAAAGACTTAAAACTAGTAGAGAGCTCCAAAATTTCGGCTAAGATGGGCGCCACGACGGTCCTGTCATCATGACGCGAGTTCCAGAGATTGACGACCTCCAAGCAGTCGGATTCCATCATGACTTTCTCGTAGCCCCTGAGCTTGGCAAATATGACACCGTCCCGGATTGCTAGGGTTTCAGAGATAAGGGGGTCGGTAATCCCCTGATAAGGTTTACATCATGCAGCTCTAAAAGTGGAGTGGGATCGAGCAACTCCTCCCACCCCTCCTCTTCGAGCTTCCAATGCAACACTGCCGTCAGTGTTAATCTTGATCTCCCCCTCCTCGGGTGGCGGCCATCCATGGCCCGGAAGCAACCGAGCTTGCGTTGTTGGTAGATCAAGCAAAGCAAGAGTATCTCTGGTCATTTTCATGGACTGAACTGGGTCAGTAGCACCTTTATCATGAGTTAGATTATTGCGTGACGTCCAGATAGCCCACATGATCGTCACCAGCTTGGCTCGATCGGACTCAGAGAACTTGGGATCACAAGTGATATCCTTTGACTGTTGGGGAACGTTGCAGAAAATTAAAATTTTTCCTACGGTTTCACCAAGATCCATGTATGAGTTCATCTAAGCAACGAGTCAAGGGAGTGAGTTTGCATCTACATACCACTTGTAGATCACGTGCGGAAGCTTGCAAGGGGATGGTGATGATGGAGTCGTACTCGACGTGATTCAGATTACCGATGTCCAAGTGCTGAACGGACAGCACCTCCACGTTCAACACACATACGGGACGGGAGACGTCTCCTCCTTCTTGATCCAGCAAGGGGGAAGGAGAGGTTTATGATGATCCAGCAGCACGACGGCGTGGTGGTGGATGCAGCAGAACTCCAGCAGGGCTTCGCCAAGCGTCTACGGGAGGAGGACGAGGTGTAGCAGGGGGAGGGAGGCACCAAGGCAATGGGTGCGGCTGCCCTCCCCCCTGCCCTCCTTTATATAGGACCCTAAGGGGGGGCGCCGGCCCTGGGAGATCCAATCTCCCAAGGGGGCGGCGGCCAAGGGGGGAGGAGTGCCCCCCAAGGCATGTGGTGCACCCCCCACCCTAGGGTTTCAACCCTAGGCGTAGGGGGTGGGCCTAGGGGGGCGCACCAGCCCACTATGGGCTGGCTCCCCTCCCATGTCAGCCCATGGGGCCCTCCGGGATGGGTGGCCCCACCCGGTGACCCCCGGGACCCTTCCGGTGGTCCCGGTACAATACCGGGTGACCCCGAAACTTTCCCGATGGCCGAAATACCACTTCCTATATATTATTATTTACCTCCGGACCATTCCGAAACTCCTCGTGATGTCCGGGATCTCATCCGGGACTCCGAACAACATTCGGTATGCTGCATACTCATATTCATACAACCCTAGCGTCACCGAACCTTAAGTGTGTAGACCCTACGGGTTCGGGAGACACGCAGACATGATCGAGACGACTGTCGGGCAATAACCAACAGCGGGATCTAGATACCCATGTTGGCTCCCACATGCTCCTTGATGATTTCATCGGTTGAACCACGATGTCGAGGATTCGATCAAATCCCGTATACAATTCCCTTTGTCAATCTGTACGTTACTTACCCGAGACTCGATCATCGGTATCCCAATACCTTGTTCAGTCTCGTTACCGGCAAGTCACTTTACTCGTACCGTAATGCATGATCCCGTGGCCAACACCTTGGTCACCTTGAGCTCATTATGATGATGCATTACCGAGTGGGCCCAGAGATACCTCTCCGTCATACGGAGTGACAAATCCCAGTCTCGATCCGTGTCAACCCAATAGACACTTTCGGAGATACCTGTAGTGCACCTTTATAGTCACCCAGTTACGTTGTGACGTTTGATACACCCAAAGCACTCCTACGGTATCCAGGAGTTACACGATCTCATGGTCGAAGGAAGAGATACTTGACATTGGCAAAGCTCTAGCAAACGAACTACACGATCTTTGTGCTATGCTTAGGATTGGGTCTTGTCCATCACATCATTCTCCTAATGATGTGATCCCGTTATCAACGACATCCAATGTCCATAGCCAGGAAACCATGACTATCTGTTGATCACAACGAGCTAGTCAACTAGAGGCTCACTAGGGACATATTGTGGTCTATGTATTCACACGTGTATTATGATTTCCGGATAATACAGTTATAGCATGAATAAAAGACAATTATCATAAACAATGAAATATAATAATACTTTTATTATTGCCTCTAGGGCATATTTCCAACAGTCTCCCACTTGCACTAGAGTCACCAATCTAGTTACATTGTGATGAATCGAACACCCATAGAGTTCTGGTGTTGATCATGTTTTGCTCGCGAGAGAGGTTTAGTCAACGGATCTGCGACATTCAGATCCGTATGTACTTTGCAAATTTCTATGTCTCCATCTTGAACATTTTCACGGATGGAGTTGAAACGATGCTTGATGTGCCTGGTCTTCTTGTGAAACCTGGGCTCCTTGGCAAGGGCAATAGCTCCAGTGTTGTCACAGAAGAGTTTGACTGGCCCCGACGCATTGGGTATGACACCTAGGTCGGTGATGAACTCCTTCACCCAAATCGCTTCATGCGCTGCCTCCGAGGCTGCCATGTACTCCGCTTCACACGTAGATCCCGCCACGACGCTCTGCTTGCAGCTGCACCAGCTTACTGCTCCACCATTCAACATATACACGTATCCGGTTTGTGACTTAGAGTCATCCAGATCTGAGTCGAAGCTAGCGTCGACGTAACCCTTTACGACGAGCTCTTCGTCTCCTCCATAAACGAGAAACATGTCCTTTGTCCTTTTCAGGTATTTCAGGATATTCTTGACCGCTGTCCAGTGTTCCTTGCCGGGATTACTTTGGTATCTTGCTACCAAACTTACGGCAAGGTTTACATCAGGTCTGGTACACAGCATGGCATACATAATAGATCCTATGGCTGAAGCATAGGGGATGACACTCATCTCTTCTTTATCTTTTGCCGTGGTCGGTGACTGAGCCGAGCTCAATCTCACACCTTGTAACATAGGCAAGAACCCTTTCTTGGAATGATCCATTTTGAACCTTTTCAAAATCTTATCAAGGTATGTGCTTTGTGAAAGACCTATGAGGCGTCTTGATCTATCTCTATAGATCTTGATGCCTAATATATAAGCAGCTTCTCCAAGGTCCTTCATTGAAAAACATTTGTTCAAGTAGGCCTTAATGCTGTCCAGAAGTTCTATATTATTTCCCATCAAGAGTATGTCATCTACATATAATATGAGAAATGCTACAGAGCTCCCACTCACTTTCTTGTAAACGCAGGCTTCTCCATAAGTCTGCATAAACCCAAACGCTTTGATCATCTCATCAAAGCGAATGTTCCAACTCCGAGATGCTTGCACCAGTCCATAAATGGATCGCTGGAGCTTGCATACTTTGTTAGCGTTCTTAGGATCGACAAAGCCTTCCGGCTGCATCATATACAGCTCTTCCTTAAGATGTCCGTTAAGGAATGCCGCTTTGACGTCCATCTACCATATCTCATAATCATAGTATGCGGCAATTGCTAACATGATTCGGACGGACTTCAGCTTCGCTACGGGAGAGAATGTCTCGTCGTAGTCAATCCCTTGAACTTGTCGATAACCCTTAGCGACAAGTCGAGCTTTATGAATAGTAACATTACCATCCGCGTCCGTCTTCTTCTTAAAAATCCATTTGTTTTCTATCGCTCGCCGATCATCGGGCAAGTCTGTCAAAGTCCATACTTTGTTTTCATACATGGATTCTATCTCGGATTTCATGGCTTCAAGCCATTTGTTGGAATCTAGGCCCGTCATCGCTTCTTCATAGTTCGAAGGTTCACCGTTGTCTAACAACAGGATTTCCAGGACAGGGTTGCCGTACCACTCTGGTGCGGAACGTGTCCTTGTGGACCTACGAAGTTCAGTAGCAACTTGATCCGAAGTACCTTGATCATCATCATTGTTTTCCTCTTCGGTTGGTGTGGGCATCACAGGAACATTTTCCTGAGCTGCACCACTTTCCCGTTCGAGAGGTAGTACTTCATCGAGTTCTACTTTCCTCCCACTTACTTCTTTCGAGAGAAACTCTTTTTCTAGAAAGCATCTGTTCTTGGCAACAAAGATTTTGCCCTCGGATCTTAAGTAGAAGGTATACCCGACAGTTTCCTTAGGATATCCTATGAAGACGCATTTTTCCGACTTGGGTTCGAGCTTTTCAGGTTGAAGTTTCTTGACATAAGCATCGCATCCCCAAACTTTTAGAAACGACAGCTTAGGTTACTTCCCAAACCATAATTCATACGGTGTCGTCTCAACGGATTTAGACGGTGCCCTACTTAAAGTGAATGTAGCTGTCTCTAGAGCGTATCCCCAAAATGATAGCGGTAAATCGGTAAGAGACATCATAGACCGCACCATATCCAATAGAGTGCGATTACGACGTTCGGACACACCATTACGCTGAGGTGTTCCAGGCGGCGTGAGTTGTGAAACGATTCCATATTTCCTTAAGTGTGTGCCAAATTCGTGACTTAAGTATTCTCCTCCACGATCCGATCGTAGAAACTTTATCTTTCGGTCACGTTGATTCTCTACCTCATTCTGAAATTCCTTGAACTTTTCAAAGGTCTCAGACTTGTGTTTCATTAAGTAGACATACCCATATCTACTCAAGTCATCAGTGAGAGTGAGAACATAACGATATCCTCCGCAAGCCTCAACGATCATTGGACCGCACACATCGGTATGTATGATTTCCAACAAGTTGGTTGCTCGCTCCATTGTTCCGGAGAACGGAGTCTTGGTCATTTTGCCCATGAGGCATGGTTTGCATGTGTCAAACGATTCATAATCAAGAGACTCTAAAAGTCCATCAGCATGGAGCTTCTTCATGCGCTTGACACCAATGTGACCAAGGCGGCAGTGCCACAAGTATGTGGGACTATCGTTATCAACTTTACATCTTTTGGCATCCACACTATAAACATGTGTAATATTACGCTCGAGATTCATTAAGAATAAACCATTGACCATCGGAGCATGACCATAAAACATATCTCTCATATAAATCGAACAACCATTATTCTCGGACTTAAATGAGTAGCCATCTCGTATTAAACGAGATCTAGATACAATGTTCATGCTCAAACTTGGCACCAAATAACAATTATTAAGGTTCAAAACTAATCCCGTAGGTAAATGTAGAGGCAGCGTGCCGACGGCGATCACATCGACTCTGGAACCATTCCCGACGCGCATCGTCACCTCGTCCTTCGCCAGTCTCCGTTTATTCCGCAGCTCCTGCTGTGAGTTACAAATATGAGCAACGGCACCGGTATCAAATACCCAGGAGTTACTACGAGTACTGGTAAGGTACACATCAATTACATGTATATCAAATATACCTTTGGTGTTGCCGGCCTTCTTATCCGCTAAGTATTTGGGGCAGTTCCGCTTCCAGTGACCCTTCCCCTTGCAACAAAAGCACTCAGTCTCAGGCTTGGGTCCATTCTTTGACTTCTTCCCGGTAACTGGCTTACCGGGCGCGGCAACATCCTTGCCGTCCTTCTTGAAGTTCTTCTTGCCCTTGCCTTTCTTGAACTTAGTGGTCTTATTGACCATCAACACTTGATGTTCTTTCTTGATTTCAGCCTCTGCTGACTTCAGCATCGAGAACACTTCAGGAATGGTCTTCACCATCCCCTGCATGTTGTAGTTCATCACAAAGCTCTTGTAGCTTGGTGGGAGCGACTGGAGGATTCTGTCAATGACCGCCTCATCCGGGAGGTTAATGTTCAGCTGGGTCATACGGTTGTGCAACCCAGACATCTTTAGGATGTGCTCACTGACAGAACTGTTCTCCTCCATCTTACAACTGTAGAACTTGTCGGAGACATCATATCTCTCGACCCGGGCATGAGCTTGAAAAACTAGTTTCAGCTCTTCAAACATCTCATATGCTCCGTGATGCTCAAAACGATTTTGGAGCCCCGGTTCTAAGCTGTAAAGCATGCCGCACTGAACGAGGGAGTAATCATCAGCACGAGTTTGCCAAGCATTCATAATGTCTTGGTTCTCTGGGACGGGAGCGTCACCTAGCGGTCCATCTAGGACATATTGCTTCCTGGCAGCTATGAGGATGATCCTCAGGTTCCGGACCCAGTCCGTATAGTTGCTGCCATCATCTTTCAGCTTGGTTTTCTCTAGGAACGCGTTGAAGTTCATGTTGACATGAGCGTTGGCCATTTGATCTACAAGACATATTTGCAAAGGTTTTAGACTAAGTTCATGATAATTAAGTTCTAATCAAATTATGAACTCCCACTCAGATTAGACATCCCTCTAGTCATCTAAGTGTTTACACGATCCGAGTCGACTAGCCCGTGTCCGATCATCACGTGAGACGGACTAGTCATCATCGGTGAACATCTTCATGTTGATCGTATCTTCCATATGATTCGTGTTCGACCTTTCGGTCTCCGTGTTCCGAGGCCATGTCTGTACATGCTAGGCTCGTCAAGTTAACCCTAAGTGTTTTTGCTGTGTAAAACTGTCTTACACCCGTTGTATGTGAACGTAAGAATCCATCACACCCGATCATCACGTGGTGCTTAGAAGCGACGAACTGTAGCAACGGTGCACAGTTAGGGGAGAACACTTCTTGAAATTTTTGTAAGGGATCATCTTATTTACTACCGTCGTCCTAAGTAAACAAGATGCATAAACATAATAAACATCACATGCAATTATATAGTTGTGACATGATATGGCCAATATCATATAGCTCCATTGATCTCCATCTTCGGGGCTCCATGATCATCTTGTCACCGGCTTGACACCATGATCTCCATCATCATGATCTTCATGAAGTCGTCACTCCAACGACTACTTCTACTTCTATGGCTAACGCGTTTAGCAATAAAGTAAAGTAGTTTACATGGCGTTCTTCAATGACACGCAGGTCATACAAAAAATAAAGACAACTCCTATGGCTCCTGCCGGTTGTCATACTCATCGACATGCAAGTCGTGAATCCTATTACAAGAACATGATCTCATACATCACAATTCATCATTCATCACAACTTCTGGCCATATCACATCACATGATCAATCGCTGCAAAAACAAGTTAGACGTCCTCTAATTGTTGTTGCATCTTTTACGTGGCTGCAATTGGGTTCCAGCAAGAACGTTTTCTTACCTAAGAATAACCACAACGTGATTTTGTCAACTTCTATTTACCCTTCATAAGGACCCTTTTCATCGATTCCGCTCCAACTAAAGTGGGAGAGACAGACACCCGCCAGCCACCTTATGCAACTAGTGCATGTCAATCGGTGGAACCGGTCTCACGTAAGCGTACGTGTAAGGTTGGTCCGGGCCGCTTCATCCCACAATACCGCTGAAGCAAGAAAAGACTAGTAGTGGCAAGCAAGTTAACTAGATCCACGCCCACAACAAAATTGTGTTCTACTCATGCATTAGAGAACTACGCATAGACCTAGCTCATGATGCCACTGTTGGGGAACGTTGCAGAAAATTAAAATTTTTCCTACGGTTTCACCAAGATCCATCTATGAGTTCATCTAAGAAACGAGTCAAGGGAGTGAGTTTGCATCTACATACCACTTGTAGATCACGTGCGGAAGCTTGCAAGGGGATGGTGATGATGGAGTCGTACTCGACGTGATTCAGATTACCGATGTCCAAGTGCTGAACGGACAGCACCTCCGCGTTCAACACACGTACGGGACGGGAGACGTCTCCTCCTTCTTGATCCAGCAAGGGGGAAGGAGAGGTTGATGATGATCTAGCAGCACGACGGCGTGGTGGTGGATGCAGCAGAACTCCAGCAGGGCTTCGCCAAGCGTCTATGGGAGGAGGACGAGGTGTAGCAGGGGGAGGGAGGCGCCAAGGCAATGGGTGTGGCTGCCCTCCCCCCTGCCCTCCTTTATATAGGACCCCAAGGGGGGGCGCCGGCCCTGGGAGATCCAATCTCCCAAGGGGGCGGCGGCCAAGGGGGGAGGAGTGCCCCCCAAGGCATGTGGTGCGCCCCCCCCCCCCCACCCTAGGGTTTCAACCCTAGGCGCAGGGGTGGGCCTAGGGGGGCGCACCAGCCCACTATGGGCTGGCTCCCCTCCCACGTCAGCCCATGGGGCCCTCCGGGATGGGTGGCCCCACCCGGTGGACCCCCGGGACCCTTCCGGTGGTCCCGGTACAATACCGGGTGACCCCGAAACTTTCCCGATGGCCGAAATACCACTTCGTATATATTATTCATTACCTCCGGACCATTCCGAAACTCCTCGTGACGTCCGGGATCTCATCCGGGACTCCGAACAACATTCGGTATGCGGCATACTCATATTCATACAACCCTAGCGTCACCGAACCTTAAGTGTGTAGACCCTACTGTAACGCCCTCGATGCGGCTATATCTCCCACGTGTCGAAGCATGACTTAGAGGCATAACCGCATTGAAAGCAATGTCGCAAGTGAGGTAATCTTCACACAACCCATGTAATACATAAGGGAAAGAGATACATAGTTGGCTTACAATCGCCACTTCACACAATTACATGAATAAAGCATTACATCGATCATCCAGATACAATCAAGGTCCGACTGCGGAACCAAAATAAAAGAAGAACCCCAAATGCGACAAAGGTCCCCGATCGACCCCAACTGGGCTCCACTACTGATCTACTAGAACGAAACAACACAAAGGGCAAGATCTTCATCGAGCTCCTCCTTGAGCTTGGTTGCGTCACCTGCTCGGTAACATCGGCACCTGCAAACTGGTTTTGGAAGTATCTGTGAGCCACGGGGACTCAGCAATCTCGCACCCACGAGATCAAGACTATTTAAGCTTATAGGAAGGATGGAGTAATGAGGTGGAGCTGCAGCAAGCGACTAGCATATATGGTGGCTAACATACGCAAAAGAGAGCGAGAAGAGAAGCAAGGCACGGTCGTGAAGCTAGTAGCGATCAAGAAGTGATCCTAGAGCAACCTACGTCAAACATAACTCCAACACCGTGTTCACTTCCCGGACTCCGCCGAGAAGAGACCATCACGGTTACACACGCGGTTGATGTATTTTAATTAAGGTCAACTTCGGGTTTTCTACAACCGGACATTAACAAATTCCCATCTGCCACATAACCGCGGGCGCGGCTCTCGAAAGTTTATACCCTGCAGGGGTGTCCCAACTTAGCCCATGACAAGCTCTCGCGATCAACGAAGGAATAGATGTAACGCCCTCGATGCGGCTATATCTCCCACGTGTCGAAGCACGACTTAGAGGCATAACCGCATTGAAAGCAATGTCGCAAGTGAGGTAATCTTCACACAACCCATGAAATACATAAGGGAAAGAGATACATAGTTGGCTTACAATCGCCACTTCACACAATTACATGAATAAAGCATTATATCATCCAGATACAATCAAGGTCCGACTACGGAACCAAAATAAAAGAAGAACCCCAAATGCGACAAAGGTCCCCAATCGACCCCAACTGGGCTCCACTACTGATCAACTAGGACGAAACAACACAAAGGGCAAGATCTTCATCGAGGAGAAAGGAGGAGAGCGGGGTCGAGCGTTGCGGCGCTAGAGGGAGGACGAGGGAGAGATGGAGACCGATGGGAGTGAGGAGGAGGTCGGGCTAGGGTTTAGGAGGGGCGGCTGGGCCTTAGAGGTCGGCCCGGGTAGGGAAGAAAATGGCCAGAGGCCTGGCTGGAATCTCTTCTCTCTCTCTCTTCCTTTTTCCAATTAAAACAACACAGAAAAAGAGGAAGAAGAGAAAGAGAAGTTAGGGGTGGAATCTGGGCATGGGGATAATTTTCACGGACTCGTAAAAATGTGAGGAGTTTAAATAAAATGGCAAGAGGATTTTTGGAGAACAATAGATTTGCACATGTTGAATTTAATGCAACATGTTTGAATTTTGAAACCCATTCGAAAGGACTCTAAATGGGCTGAGATTTTTAGAGGAGCCTTGATAAAATAGAGAGAAATATTGACAAGGTTTGGAGGTCAAACTCGAAGAGGAATAGACATGGAAAAAGTTTTGCACGTGTGTTATGGGTGATTCCTAAATGGAATATTTAATATAGCTCCCTAATATTGGGAGGATATGTTATAAAGAGAATCACCACGTGAATTCCCTCGATTTAAATGGATCAAAGATCCATGCCATTTATTTAGTTGAGTTTTTTAAAATTAATGAAATGATGGCATGATGACATGATGCAATGCAAAAGATGACATGATGCAATGCAACAAGCAAATAAAACACACGACGAAACTCGAAGTAGCTGGAAGTCTTCTGGAGCATCGGTCTCGGGGCGTTACAATAGACCTTCACCCGAGACACTCCGATCAGACTCGGTCTCCCGGTACATCAAGACATTTCAACAATGGTAAAACAAGACCAGCAAAGCCGCCCGAATGTGCCGACAAATCCTGATAGGAGCTGCACATATCTCGTACTCAGGGCACACCGGATGAACACTACGTACGGCAACCGAAGATACCCTAAGTTGCCTCAGGGCGGCACCGCAAGTGGCTCTAATTTGGACCAGCACTCGGAGGAGCACTGGCCCGGGGGTTAAAATAAAGATGACCCTTGAGTCTGCAGAACCCAAGGGAAAAAGGCTTAGGTAGGCAAATGGTAAAACCAAGGTTGGGCCTTGCTGGAGGAGTTTTATTCAAAGCGAACTGTCAAGGGGGTCCCATAAATCACCCGACCGCGTAAGGAAGGCAAAATCCGGGAACATAACACCGGTATGACGGAAACTAGGGCGGCAAGAGTGGAACAAAACACCAGGCATAAGGCCGAGCCTTCCACCCTTTACCAAGTATATAGATGCATTAATTAAATAAGATATATTGTGATATCCCAACAAGTAAACATGTTCCAACAAGGAACAACATCTCCATGTTCCAACAAGGAACAAACTTCATCTTCACCTGCAACTAACAACGCTATAAGAGGGGCTGAGCAAAGCGGTAACATAGCCAATCAACGGTTTGCTAGGACATGGTGGGTTAGAGGTTTGACATGGCAATTTAGGAGGCTGACAAGCAAATGGTAGGCATCGTAGCATTGGCATAGCAAAAGAGCGAGCAAACTAGCATAGCAAAGATAGTAGTGATTTCGAGGGTATGATCATCTTGCCTGAGATCCCGCTAGGAAGAAGAACGAATCCATGAAGAAGACAAACGGACGAAGTCGAACGGATCCTCACAACTCCGGAACGAAACCGAAGCTAACGAGAGAAGTAAACCGGAAAGAAACAAACAACAAGAAACAAACAACATGGTAAACACACAAGCTTAACATGTCATGATGCACAAACAAGTATGATGCATGTCCGGTTAAATGAGGCATGGCATGGCAATATGCACAAACAACACTACAAGTTAAGTGGAGCTCAATATGCAATGAGTTGCATATTGACAGAACACCACATCAATTATTTAGTTCTCTCTCGTTTATGATGCTCAACAATTATTAAACGTTAATTAACATGGCAAGAGGTGGAGCATAATTAAACTACACCATCTAAACAATTTAAATGGGGCCGGATATAAAAAACAACAAATCCGGTAAATCCCCACATGCATTTAGCAATTTAATGCAACAAGAAGTTTAAACATTTTAAAAGTTATTATCATGATGCGGATGACATATACAAGTTATATGCAATTTTTATAAAAATGTTGACATGAGCATGTTATGAAGCATTTGGTCACCATGGCGGAACAACACGGGTGCCACGGCAACGAATCCGAAAATGATGCCACGGCAACATATCGGTTCCGGTAGCTCACGGAGATACCGGTGCAAAAGGAAATGGGCGTGAGCGTGTCATGCAAGGATGGTGGGGTGATCCCGGATATCGGGTGTCCCACAGGTTAGGGGCATGGAAACGAGTGACAATTCGGACACGGTGAAAACGGTGCATCTCATACATGCAAGGGCATCTCATCGCGGTCGTCTCGGGTTATACCTTTGAAGCGTGCGTTCTCGGGCAGAACGAGTTCGGTACGGTGTAGAGGAAGTAGACGTTCTCGTAGCGGTCGTAGAGGAAGTAGTTGTTCACGTGTCGTCGTGGGAAGTAGTCGTACACATGCCGTAGTGGAAGTAGTGGTTCACGGCGACGGTAGTGGTAGTAGTTGTTCATGTCCCGTAGATGATTCGGGGTCCACGGGGTCTTCGAGGGTCGACGGTAGTCGTACACGGCAACCATAGTTGAACTTGTAGGGCCGACGATGTCGTGGTACTTGGTGCAAAAGGAGGCGTGCGGATGCGTGCACGGATGGTAGTCCAACAATTGTCGGAAAGGGACTTGACGCAACAAAAGTCTTCGGTGCCACGGTACTTGTCCATGTAGACGAACTTTCGAACAAGAACTTGGCGCATCCAAAATGAGCAAGGCAAAAACCCTCGTTTAGCAGTGCTCGAACTTGACTAAATCCACGAACGGGTCTTGGCGTGCTAAGGCTGCTGGTAGCCTGAGCGAGCGACACAGAGGAGGGCTCGAAGGGAAGCAGGAGCAGTGGCATGGAGCTTGACGGCGGGGACTTGAAGCGATCGAGGAGGCAGGGTACTCCGGGCTCCTGGTGGAGCTCCTGGTGGTCGCCACCAGCGGAGGAGGCGGCAAGGGGCGTGTGGGTGAGGAGCAACACGGCAGCAGTGGGGCAAGCACAGAGGAGGCAGAGGCGCGCTGGAGGTGGTGGTCCTCGCGGGTGCTAGGCGGCCGGTGCTGGGGCTCCAACGAACTCCGGCCAAACGGAGGGGACGAGCGGCGCGGGGCTCCTGCTGGGCGCAGAGGACGACGGATGCAGGCGCAGGTGCTCGAGGAGCTCCTCTCCTCGAGCGCTCGGGCGACGGGGACTGATGGCGCCGGTGGAGATGCAGGTGTGGAGCCACCGGAGTTGGACGAGGAGGCGGGATGGCGCGGCAGCGGCCTGGTTCTGCGGTGGCTGGCAGCGGATGCAGGCGACGAGGAGGAGGCCGAGGGGACGGGACGAGGGCGCGTGGAAGGAGGTCGCGGTGGCGGGCATCGCAGGAGGGGCGTTGGGGCGGCGCTCGCCAGGGCGGCGATGGCGAGGAGGGGAAGAAGGCGCGGCGGCGTCCATGGCCTCGGCGAGGAGGTCGGGCGAAGTGGGGCTTCGGCTGTGGGGCGCTGCGGGATGAAGAGGGAGCGAGGAGAAGGGAGAAGACAAGCGAGAGGAGGGGGAATCGCGCGCTGGCGGCGCTGGGGGATGGACGAGGGGGAGATGCAGGGGGTCGGGCTAGGTTACAGACCTGGCCAAACGGGCCTAGGGTTTAGGTAGGCTGCGGTTGGGCCTTGGGACAACCAGTGCAGCTGCTGGGATCCTTCTTTCCTCTCTACTCTTTTATTTTCCAAAACAGAAAATTCCAAAGAGGAAAAGAAGAGGAAAGGAAGTGTTTGGGATAGCATTTACGCATGGGCCCGGACTCGCAAAAATATGCTCGTTCCAAGAAAAATAGAAAGGCCATGATTGAAAGATTTAAATTCAAACTCATTTGAATTTAATTCAAATGGGTTTGAACTAGGATTTGATAAAAGGAAGGTCCAAAAATGTTCGGATTTTTGGTGGAGCTCCGAAAAATGATGACTGAATAAATGGCAAAGTTTGAAGACCAAGAATTAAGACAACAAAGGCATTGGGATTATGCAGTTGTGTTATGGTGAATTCCAAAAATGGAATATTTACTATAGCTCTCTAAATATCGAGAGGATATGTTTTAAAGAGAATCACCATGTGAATTCCCTCGATTTAAATGGATCAAAGATCCATGCCATTTATTTAGTTGAGTTGCAAAAGATTTATGAGATGATGGCATGATGACATGATGCAATGCAAGGCACAAATTAAACACACGGCGAAACCCGAAATAGCTGGAAGTCTTCTGGAGCGTCGGTCTCGGGGCGTTACAACACTCCACCACTACAAGAGGATCTCGTCCTGAGATCTAGCATGGCACCGGAGGGAAAACGGAAGAGAACAAGAAAGGTAAAACTAAGTTGCTTCTTCGACAAAAGAGTGAAACCAAAGAACCTTGAGAGGTTGAGCAATTTAAAAGAAAGAGTACAACAGAGATGAACGAGATTGCAAACAATCCGTTAGAAAAAAGGAACAAGGAACATTACGAGGACTTGAAGGTTGAAAGACATGGAAATAAGAGCTTCACGAACAAAAAGAATATGACCACATTGGTATAATGAGATAGCCAATGAACAAGAATGGCAGAATTTGGACAGCACTCCGGTAGAAAAGAGAAGAAAACTTGATGAGATGAAAAGATATTGAAGAGATGATACAACACTCCGGTTAAATGGATAAGCATGAAAAGAACTCGATCCTCAATTCGAGAAGAGGAGTGAAGAGAGCAACATCACAATGCCTCCGTAACGAAAGAATAGAAGTTAGATCGTTGGGATAAAGGGACGGAGAAGAAAATGACATCTTTGGCCACAAAAGAGCTTGGAAAGCACCCTTGCAAAGAAGAATTGAACGGAGTTGTTGGAAAATCAACAACGAGAAGCACAAGCTTGTTGTGGGCTTATGGAAAACATCTCGAGACTATGAGGTGACAACCGGCCACTAATGGAAACCATTGACTTGATTGAGAGCACCAAAGAGATGAAAAACTTCTTCATCGAGAAGATAGGAGAAAACTCGGATCATTGATAGCACCATAAATAGCAACAATCCTTACAGAAAGCTTTAGGTGAAATATAACCCAAGATAACTCCAATGAAGATATTGATGGATTTAAATACCTCATTCTAGACAACAAGTGAATCATGAAGCACGAGGAGAAATTGCCAAGAGTGACATAACACCATCTCAAGAGATAAGGTAGAAAGAATTGCACTTCGGAATGCAAGAAGAAGAATACTTGAACGCCTCAAAACAAAACATGTGTTGAGCCCCATGTTTAATTTTGATTAAAGCTTGGCGGGTCATAAGTTCGAGAGAAATCTTGAAGAACAACTGGAGAATGAAAAGAATCCTTGACGAAGCACCATGTAGAGCCTCCATGAAGAACTCCGGTAAACAAAAGGGTGATAGAAAGAAAGAGAAGTTGAAAACACAAGGTGAAGCCTTGCAATGATTTAGATGGATCTTCGTGATGATGAGAGCTTGGAACTCCGGGAAAAGAAAAGATGAAACAACTGAAACCGAGAATTTATTCATCATGAACAAACTCCGAAAGAAGGAATTAATCACTTGGATGAAACAAGAACAAGAATTATGTTATGCATATCCTTCACCAATTTAAATTGATGACAAGCAACGGATTTGGCATACTACTTATTCTCGTAGAAAGGATTAAAAGAGATATAGCGTAAACTTGAGAAGGTCTTCAACGAACCACTAGTAGGATTTGGAAAGAACGAATGAATTGATATGATAACAAAGAAAGAGAACTCTTGAACGAACCACCGTAAGAATTGAAAATGATCGAAGTAGGGGTGCATCACCGGTAAGAATTAGCAAATGAACGAAGGTGCTTGAGACAAACTAGATACATGAGAACAAAGAGATCAAGAACTGATTAGAGGATATTTGAACGATTCACCGGTAAGATTTGGAGAACGATAGCTACACGCTGAGAATGAAGAATTATGACATGATGGCCTTTGGAGGAAAGAAATAGAAATAACTCATGAAATGCTCCGAATGGTAAGAAAAGAATTGTCACAATCAAAAACAATTATGAGCATGGCATCAAGCTTGAACTATGCATCTTGAAGAGAATAGAGCAAGATTAAAGAGAAACTCTTCTTCGGTCTTCAAATGATGAGAATGACAACGAGAAACACCACCAAGAATTATTGAGGCACACCGGAAGAATCAAAAGCGAAGAGGTTGAGCCAACTATGAACAGAATTTGAAAGATCTTGGAGAAAAGCATTTGACTGATGATAACTCATTCTTACGTCAAACTTGGAGAAGAATTTAGGATAGCTCTGGGAAAATAGAAGAGTCAGGTAAGATCCTGGGAAAAGACCTATGGGTTAGGGCCTACTCAAAAGAACACCGTTGAAAAGATTTAAAAGAGATGTTGCACCGGTTGAATTAAATGACTTGAATGAGATACCAATCTCGAAAGAGCTTGAACGAATGCAGAGTGGAAACACGAATGTTCGAGATATCTTGAGCACTCCGGAATAACAAATAGCGAGAAGTAGAATGATAATGAGGTGCACCGGAATGAGAAGACATTGAAATGAGGAAAAAGGTATGATCAACAAAACTTGACTTGAATCCACCGGAGAAGAGAAAGGAATGAGGAATGACGAACTAGTAGAACATCTTCTTGAGAACCACCAGGTAAGAACATTGACGGAAAAGAATGGAGAAACTTCACAAAAATAAAAGGATACTTGGTAAAGAAATCTTAGTCCTTGAGGAAAAAGGGTGGGTGGGCGGGAAAAAACAAAGGCAAATTGGAGACGGATGAAACAAACACCGTTGAGAAGAAATGATAATTGGTCTTGCTGATGTTGAAGTGATCGGATCCACTTGAAGAGAAACACACCGGTTGAAAAGGATTGACATGACAATCTCGATTGTCGAGAAGGATTGGTATTCACATCGGAGTATGAGAACACCATTTCGGAAAGGTATGGAATCAACACTTGACATTGAAGCAACTCGAATACCACAACTCAAAACAAAAACAAAGGACTGGCTTGCAGAATAAGCCGGAACAAACATATGATAGAGATTTCGTCCGAAGTTTTCGTGGTGGGGCCTACACGGGCTCGATCGTACAGCACCATCATGTACAAGGCAGTGCACATGACATACGAAGCGTCCCCGAGTCGGCATAGCCAAGGACTCTTTAAGACACAACGAGACCACTGTAAAACCAACCGTGAATAGGCGGACCACTAGACGTCGAACCCCAATTTCATATCATACATCCGTCGGAAAGATATCCTAAGAGCTACTTGAATTCCCACCTATGAAACTCCCGAAATTTTCCGGTTATGCAATCAGGTGTTGGGGATACAGGGGAAGCATAATATCTCACCCAAAACTAGCAAATCCTACATCCAGCTGTATCCATCCTTCAACACATAACCAAGAAACCTTCGGAAATCGTCTACCTCAACCTTCGAAAAGCATCCGTTATACGAGTCATGGCAATACTCCCGTACTCACCTCAGTACTGGGTTATCGGGGTTATCTCACCAACAACTGCATAAAAGAGATTTTCGATGTCGGCGTACTAAACTCAGGTATTCCAGAACTGCAACGATAAAATTATGACGACAACACCTCAGAGCTCAACTCCCCGGGACACTTCCACTAAACCCCTGACAGGAGGCACCAAGACAATGTTCTCATCATAAAACCATCGGAACGATTCCAAGATACCCGCGTGATCCTAAAATTTTTTTTAGTGAAATTTGAGAAGAGAAAAGTCAAAACTCTACGTCAGGATGCCTTACCAGAGCGATGAAGAGACTGGGGAGTAAAAAGAATTCCTAACTCTCCGATATATATAATCCTAAATGACTCAAAACATTTTTCTAGACACAACTCGGCCGCTAAAAACGATCAAGCAGTGGGGCTCCTAAGGTCGGGGAAGGCTCTGATTACCAACTTGTAACGCCCTCGATGCGGCTATATCTCTCACGTGTCGAAGCACGACTTAGAGGCATAACCGCATTGAAAGCAATGTCGCAAGTGAGGTAATCTTCACACAACCCATGTAATACATAAGGGAAAGAGATACATAGTTGGCTTACAATCGCCACTTCACACAATTACATGAATAAAGCATTACATCATCCAGATACAATCAAGGTCCGACTGCGGAACCAAAATAAAAGAAGAACCCCAAATGCGACAAAGGTCCCCGATCGACCCCAACTGGGCTCCACTAGTGATCTACTAGAACGAAACAACACAAAGGGCAAGATCTTCATCGAGCTCCTCCTTGAGCTTGGTTGCGTCACCTGCTCGGTAACATCGGCACCTGCAAACTGGTTTTGGAAGTATCTGTGAGCCACGGGGACTCAGCAATCTCACACCCGCGAGATCAAGACTATTTAAGCTTATAGGAAGGATGGAGTAATGAGGTGGAGCTGCAGCAAGCGACTAGCATATATGGTGGCTAACATACGCAAAAGAGAGCGAGAAGAGAAGCAAGGCACGGTCGTGAAGCTAGTAGCGATCAAGAAGTGATCCTAGAGCAACCTACGTCAAACATAACTCCAACACCGTGTTCACTTCCCGGACTCCGCCGAGAAGAGACCATCACGGTTACACACGCGGTTGATGTATTTTAATTAAGGTCAACTTTGGGTTTTCTACAACCGGACATTAACAAATTCCCATCTGCCACATAACCGCGGGCACGGCTCTCGAAAGTTTATACCCTGCAGGGGTGTCCCAACTTAGCCCATGACAAGCTCTCGCGATCAACGAAGGAATAGACCTTCACCCGAGACACTCCGATCAGACTCGGTATCCCGGTACATCAAGACATTTCGACAATGGTAAAACAAGACCAGCAAAGCCGCCCGAATGTGCCGACAAATCCTGATAGGAGCTACACATATCTCGTTCTCAGGGCACACCGGATGAACACTACGTACGGCAACCGAAGATACCCCAAGTTGCCTCGGGGCGGCACCGCAAGTGGCTCTAATTTGGACCAGCACTCGAAGGAGCACTGGCCCGGGGGTTAAAATAAAGATGACCCTTGAGTCAGCAGAACCCAAGGAAAAAAGGCTTAGGTAGGCAAATGGTAAAACCAAGGTTGGGCCTTGCTGGAGGAGTTTTATTCAAAGCGAACTGTCAAGGGGGTCCCATAAATCACCCGACCGCGTAAGGAAGGCAAAATCCGGGAACATAACACCGGTATGACGGAAACTAGGGCGGCAAGAGTGGAACAAAACACCAGGCATAAGGCCGAGCCTTCCACCCTTTACCAAGTATATAGATGCATTAATTAAATAAGATATATTGTGATATCCCAACAAGTAAACATGTTCCAACAAGGAACAACATCTCCATGTTCCAACAAGGAACAAACTTCATCTTCACCTGCAACTAACAACGCTATAAGAGGGGCTGAGCAAAGCGGTAACATAGCCAATCAACGGTTTGCTAGGACATGGTGGGTTAGAGGTTTGACATGGCAATTTGGGAGGCTGACAAGCAAATGGTAGGCATCATAGCATTGGCATAGCAAAAGAGCGAGCAAACTAGCATAGCAAAGATAGTAGTGATTTCGAGGGTATGATCATCTTGCCTGAGATCCCGCTAGGAAGAAGAACGAATCCATGAAGAAGACAAACGGACGAAGTCGAACGGATCCTCACAACTCCGGAACGAAACCGAAGCTAACGAGAGAAGTAAACCAGAAAGAAACAAACAACATGGTAAACACACAAGCATAAACATGTCATGATGCACAAACAAGTATGATGCATGTCCGGTTAAATGAGGCATGGCATGGCAATATGCACAAACAACACTACAAGTTAAGTGGAGCTCAATATGCAACGAGTTGCATATTGACGGAACACCACATCAATTATTTAGTTCTCTCTCGTTTATGATACTCAACAATTATTAAACGTTAATTAACATGGCAAGAGGTGGAGCATAATTAAACTACACCATCTAAACAATTTAAATGGGGCCGGATATAAAAAACAACAAATCCGGTAAATCCCCACATGCATTTAGCAATTTAATGCAACAAGAAGTTTAAACATTTTAAAAGTTATTATCATGATGCGGATGACATATACAAGTTATATGCAATTTTTATAAAAATGTTGACATGAGCATGTTATGAAGCATTTGGTCACCATGGCGGAACAACACGGCTGCCACGGCAATGAATCCGAAAATGATGCCACGGCAACATATCGGTTCCGGTAGCTCACAGAGATACCGGTGCAAAAGGAAATGGGCGTGAGTGTGTCATGCAAGGATGGTGGGGTGATCCCGGATATCGGGTGTCCCATAGGTTAGGGGCATGGAAACGAGTGACAATTCGGACACGGTGAAAACGGTGCATCTCATACATGCAAGGGCATCTCATCGCGGTCGTCTCGGGTTATACCTTCGAAGCGTGCGTTCTCGGGCAGAATGAGTTCGGTACGGTGTAGAGGAAGTAGACGTTCTCGTAGCGGTCGTAGAGGAAGTAGTTGTTCACGTGTCGTCGTGGGAAGTAGTCGTACACATGCCGTAGTGGAAGTAGTGGTTCACGGCGACGGTAGTGATAGTAGTTGTTCATGTCCCGTAGATGATTCGGGGTCCACGGGGTCTTCGAGGGTCGACGGTAGTCGTACACGGCAACCATAGTTGAACTTGTAGGGCCGACGATGTCGTGGTACTTGGTGCAAAAGGAGGCGTGCGGATGCGTGCACGGATGGTAGTCCAACAATTGTCGGAGAGGGACTTGACGCAACAAAAGTCTTCGGTGCCACGGTACTTGTCCATGTAGACGAACTTTCGAACAGGAACTTGGCGCATCCAAAATGAGCAAGGCAAAAACCCTCGTTTAGCGGTGCTCGAACTTGACTAAATCCACGAACGGGTCTTGGCGTGCTAAGGCTGCTGGTAGCCTGAGCGAGCGACACAGAGGAGGGCTCGAAGGGAAGCAGGAGCAGTGGCATGGAGCTTGACGGCGGGGACTTGAAGCGATCGAGGAGGCAGGGTACTCCGGGCTCCTGGTGGAGCTCCTGGTGGTCGCCACCAGCGGAGGAGGCGGCAAGGGGCGTGCGGGTGAGGAGCAACACGGCAGCAGTGGGGCAAGCACAGAGGAGGCAGAGGCGCGCTGGAGGTGGTGGTCCTCGCGGGTGCAAGGCGGCCGGTGCTGGGGCTCCAACGAACTCCGGCCAAACGGAGGGGACGAGCGGCGCGGGGCTCCTGCTGGGCGCAGAGGACGAAGGATGCAGGCGCAGGTGCTCGAGGAGCTCCTCTCCTCGAGCGCTCGGGCGACGGGGACTGATGGCGCCGGTGGAGATGCAGGTGTGGAGCCACCGGAGTTGGACGAGGAGGCGGGATGGCGCGGCAGCGGCCTGGTTCTGCGGTGGCTGGCGGCGGATGCAGGCGACGAGGAGGAGGCCGAGGGGACGGGACGAGGGCGCGTGGAAGGAGGCCGCGGTGGCGGGCATCGCAGGAGGGGCGTTGGGGCGGCGCTCGCCAGGGCGGCGATGGCGAGGAGGGGAAGAAGGCGCGGCGGCGTCCATGGCCTCGGCGAGGAGGTCGGGCGAAGTGGGGCTTCGGCTGTGGGGCGCTGCGGGATGAAGAGGGAGCGAGGAGAAGGGAGAAGACGAGCGAGAGGAGGGGGAATCGCGCGCTGGCGGCGCTGGGGGATGGACGAGGGGGAGATGCAGGGGGTCGGGCTAGGTTACAGACCTGGCCAAACAGGCCTAGGGTTTAGGTAGGCTGCGGTTGGGCCTTGGGCCAACCAGTGCAGCTGCTGGGATCCTTCTCTCCTCTCTACTCTTTTATTTTCCAAAACAGAAAATACCAAAGAGGAAAAGAAGAGGAAAGGAAGTGTTTGGGATAGCATTTACGCATGGGGGTAATTTTCCTGGACTCGCAAAAATATGCTCGTTCCAAGAAAAATAGAAAGGCCATGATTGAAAGATTTAAATTCAAACTCATTTGAATTTAATTCAAATGGGTTTGAACTAGGATTTGATAAAAGGAAGGTCCAAAAATGTTCAGATTTTTGGTGGAGCTCCGAAAAATGATGACTGAATAAATGGCAAAGGTTGGAGACCAAGAATTAAGACAACAAAGGCATTGGGATTATGCAGTTGTGTTATGGTGAATTCCAAAAATGGAATATTTACTATAGCTCTCTAAATATCGAGAGGATATGTTTTAAAGAGAATCACCATGTGAATTCCCTCGATTTAAATGGATCAAAGATCCATGCCATTTATTTAGTTGAATTGCAAAAGATTTATGAGATGATGGCATGATGACATGATGCAATGTAAAAATAAAAAGGGCAGGCACAAATGAAACACACGGCGAAACCCGGAATAGCTGGAAGTCTTCTGGAGCGCCGGTCTCGGGGCGTTACACCTACGGGTTCGGGAGACACGCAGACATGACCGAGCCGACTCCCGGGCAATAACCAACAGCGGGATCTGGATACCCATGTTGGCTCCCACATGCTCCTCGATGATTTCATCGGTTGAACCACGATGTCGAGGATTCGATCAAATCCCGTATACAATTCCCTTTGTCAATCGGTACATTACTTACCCGAGACTCGATCGTCGATATCCCAATACCTTGTTCAGTCTCGTTACCGGCAAGTCACTTTACTCGTACCGTAATGCATGATCCCGTGGCCAACACCTTGGTCACCTTGAGCTCATTATGATGATGCATTACCGAGTGGGCCCAGAGATACCTCTTCGTCATACGGAGTGACAAATCCCAGTCTCGATCCGTGTCAACCCAATAGACACTTTCGAAGATACATGTAGTGCACCTTTATAGTCACCCAGTTACGTTGTGACGTTTGATACACCCAAAGCACTCCTACGGTATCCAGGAGTTACACGATCTCATGGTCGAAGGAAGAGATACTTGACATTGGCAAAGCTCTAGCAAACGAACTACACGATCTTTGTGCTATGCTTAGGATTGGGTCTTGTCCATCACATCATTCTCCTAATGATGTGATCCCGTTATCAACGACATCCAATGTCCATAGCCAGGAAACCATGACTATCTATTGATCACAACGAGCTAGTCAACTAGAGGCTCACTAGGGACATATTGTGGTCTATGTATTCACACGTGTATTATGATTTCCGGATAATACAATTATAGCATGAATAAAAGATAATTATCATAAACAATGAAATATAATAATACTTTTATTATTTCCTCTAGGGCATATTTCCAACATTGACCATGTAAGAGGGTGTAGACCGGGTCGTTTTACCCCAAGCCAGGCCGGGGCTTGAGTCCAAAACCCTCTCGCATGGGAGCAGTTCAACAAAGCATGCATCATGTCCTCATCTTCATGCTGACATATTTTGCACTTGCTCACTGTTGCAATATGTCGATACTTTAGTGTTGATTCTACTGGCAAGATACCTCGTAAAACCCTCCACCAAAACACTCTCACTTTTGGCAGAACCTTCAATTTCCATAATGTGGTCCATAGCTGTTTTTCTGTCGTTGATACTTCGACTACCGTCCCTTCCTCTAGAGCCAGTTGCTCGTTCTGAGTCATGAGAGCATGGTAAGCTGATTTGACAGTATATGAACCTGACTTTTCAAAAGCCCATGCTAGGATATCATCACCACCACCAGTCCTTATTGGGATATTCAGGATGGCGTCTGCATCGGGTGGTATGAAGTTGTCTCTGATCACCTGGTCTTTCCAGAGCCAGGTTTCAGAATCGATAAGATCAGACACATGATGTAACTGCGCATTACCAATATGAGCAACAGGACTCATTCTTCTGGTATCGGGGATCCATTTGTCCTCCCAGATAGAAACGGTCGTGCCACTTCCAATGCGCTCAATCAAGCCCGATTTCAGAGCTTCTCTGCCCGCGATTATCGCCCGCCACACGGCCGATGAGTACTTAGGTGCGGTGGCTTGCATGAAATCGCAGGAATGAAAGTATCTACCTTTTAAGACCCGTGAGCACAGAGAGTTGGGATTCGTCATCAGGCGCCCCCCGTGCTTGCCAAGCAGTGCTAGGTTAAAGAGCTGCAGGTCCTTGAATCCCATCCCTCCTTTAACTTTTGGTGCAACCAGTGAGTCCCAAGATAACCAATGTAAAGACCGGCGATCTAGGCTACTGCTCCACCAATATTTGGCCATGAGCGAGGCTAGCTTCTCACACACTTTTTTTGTTAGCTGGAAGCAGTACATACTATACGTGGGAATTGACTGAGCTACTGCTTTGATTCTGACTTCCCTTCCAGCGCATGAAATAAGTCTCTCAACTCCACCCTGGAGTTTTGACCGGATCCTCTCCCCGATGTGGTCGAAAGTACCTCCAGTAATTCGACCAACAGCCGTAGGAAGGCCGAGATAGCGTTCACCAAAAGCTTCCACTGAAATCTGCAGCGTTTGCTTTAGTAAAAGTCTTGTAGGATCAGAAGTGTTAGGACTAAAAAATATTGCACTTTTTTCTTTGTTCACTGCTTGACCCGAACACTTGCTATATATACGGAGAATATCATTCAGACGATGAGCACTCTGCACCTTGGCTTGCAGAAAGATTAGACTATCGTCCGCAAATAGCAAGTGGTTGATCCAAGGACATCTATAGCTGACCCGAATGCCTCTGTCAATATAAGTCCCTCCATAGAAGTTCAGCAATGAAGTGAGACCCTCGGCGCACAGCAAAAACAAGTAAGGTGAGACGGGGTCACCCTGACGGAACCCCCTGGAGGGAGAGAAGAAAGGTTGAAGCTCGCCATTAACTCGAACAGCAAACCGCACTAAAGTAACGCACTTCATGATGAGACAAACAAAAGCCAATCCAAACCCCAACTTGAGCATAATCGCTTCGAGATAGTGCCACTCGACGCGATCATAAGCTTTCATCATATCTAACTTGATAGCACAAGCAGCATTTCCTCCCTTCTTCCTTCTTTTCATGGCATGCACGCTTTCATACGCGACTAAAACATTGTCTGTAATCAAGCGCCCCGGGACAAAAGCGCTCTGCTCCGCTCCAATAATATCATCCAAGAACTCTCTCAGCCTATTAGTAATAGCTTTGGCAGCGATTTTATACAAGACTGAGCATAGAGAGCTCGGGCGATATTGGGAAATCTTTTGTAGGAAACGTACCTTGGGTATTAGGGTGATGGAGGTGTCATTCATACTCACTGGTAGTTCGCCACCATTCAAGAAGTCAAGCACCGCTGGAATTATGTCATCCTTAAGAAGATTCTAGTGTCGCTGAAAAAACCCCGCTGTGAAACCATCAACTCCCGGGGCTTTTGACGGAGCCATTTGAAACAAAGCTTTTTTAACCTCTTCCGCCGTGTATGGTTTTTGCAACTCATGATTCATCGTGGCCGTAACTCTGCTAGGAACAAAATCGAGCAGATCTTCCATCTGCCAAAAACCTTGAGATGTGTATAAATTCTCGAAGAAACTTTGAACCTCTTCACGGTCCTCCTCGGGGCTGGAGCACATAGAGCCATCCGAGCGTTCCAGTTTCTCGATCCGGTTCATGCGCTTGCGCTCAGACATCTGGGCGTGGAAATATCCCGTGTTCCTGTCTCCTTCGCGTAGCCATGGTACTCTGGACCTCTGTCGAGACCAGATCTCTTCTTGGTGCAATGCAGTCCTCAGTTTTTTGACGATTGCTTTCTCCTCCTCAGTTGGCCCGCTGCCCACAGAACGACTCCGCAGCTCAGTTAGCTTTGCACGTAACTTACGTATTTTGCGCGCAAGACAACCAAACTCCCTTTTATCCCAAGCTGATAGTTGAGATTGTAGACAGTTCAGGGCCTTCACTACGCCTCCCAGGCCGTGACGACCCGACCCCTTCTGCCAGGAGTCTAGGATGAGCTGGTCATAATCTGCATGTGTCTGCCACATGTCCTCATATCGACAGGGTTTAGGCCCTCGATGTACGATGGAAGTAAGATTTTTCCTAAGATCTGCAAGGACAAAACAGTGATCTGACTCCGCAGCGACAATGTGCCTTACTTTGATGTTTGCAAATAGGTCTGTAAGTGTTGTGTTGCCAAAGGCTCTGTCTAGTCGGGCTTTGACGTTAGAACGTCTCGCCTGCCTATTATCCCATGTATATTCCATGCCTGACCAGCCCAAGTCAACCAGCGCACACTCATCCATTAACTCCCGGAACGCTTTCATCTGCCACTCAGGTCTTGGTGAGAGAGAGAAGTGTTCCGAGCCGAATAAAGTTTCGTTGAAATCCCCGATGCACATCCAAGCTTCATGCTGGATAGCAAACAATGTTCTCATGAATCTCCAACTGTGGCATCTATCTTCCACGCGTGGAGCTCCATAGAATCCAGTAACACGCCACTTTTTGGACGTGTCATTCTTCCGCTGCACCATAATATCTATATGGGCAGAACTGTAATTTTTGAGCTCAACATCGAGCTCAGCAGACTAGAACAAACCTAGTCCTCCACTGAGTCCAACGCTGCTCACCACAACACATCCTGCAAAAACAAGGGAGTTCTGAAGATTCTCCACTCGCTTGGCTAAAATTTTGGTCTCCATAAGAAATAAGAGACCGGGTCCTTCCTGCTTCACAATGTTGCGAAGCTCCCGAACTGCTTCGGGGTTCCCAAGCCCCCGGCAGTTCCAGCTGAGGCAACTCATGATTCCTGGCGGGGCTGCTCTGCAGCCACCACCGAACACTCTGAATTTTGGGAGTTAGTGGGAGTCAGTTTCTTATTTTTGGCCTCTGGCTCCCTCTCTGACTCCTTCTCATCACCATCCGAACGCATCTCACCTGCTTTAAAAACCACCACAGCATTTGTGGTGTCAGTGATCTGTGGCACCTGCGTTTGATCATTCGGAGGCAAAGTAATCTGACGATAAACTTGCTTTGTTCCATGAGGCCCCCCTTTCTCTTGTTCCTCTGATCAAGCTTCTTTTTAGGCGAGTTGACCTCTGGACTAGGATCAGCTCTAGCGTTTGTGGCACGCGTATCTTTAGTGCTGCTTTGGCTCGACTGTTGCTCCTTAGACGAGCTATCATTAGACCCACCTTTTCTCTTCTCCTCTGGCGCTCTCAGACTTGATTTAAAAGGTAGCTCACCATTTTCATCACGCGAGCCAGGGGTCGGACAATGAAGGTCAGAATGTCCCAACCGCCCGCATGAGAAACAGAAGTTTGGTACATGTTCATACTAAATATCGTACCAGTCTCTTCCACCTCTAGCTGCAGAATCAATTAAAATCCACCTGCGAAGAGGTTTCCTTACATTGATGGTAACCCTAGCTCTTAGGTACCCACCAACAGGGTCAAATTGCACTAAGGATGCGTTCTTATCAATTTGTTTGGCCACTTTTGTTCCCCTTGCATCGTTCCACAAATTGAAAGGCAGATTTGGGACCCTGACCCAGATCTAAAGCTTCTCAAACTGCAGCTCAGATGGCCGCATACACTCTTTGAATTCCGTGAGAACAACTGCATTCTTACTTATGTGCCACGGCGATCCCTCCCACACGCGATCGCGGTCACGTTGGGACTCAAACTCTGCTATGAACATGTTCTCACCCGCCGGACGGAACACCAACCCTCTAGGGTTTCCCCATGCCGGGCGCAACGCGTTGGCGATCGTCTGGATGTGCAGTAAGTTCCAGTGCAAAACCTTGTCTGCGATCGCCCAAAACTGCCTTGACCCGCTATCATCGTCGTCCAAAACCAATGGTGTTGCCTCCTCTTCGGTGAGATCTAACTTGCCCATGGCCTCCTCCATGCGAGCCCTCTCTGCTCGAGCTGAGAGAGCACCCTTGTCCCGTAAGGAGCTCGGTGTCGTGGCCATCCGAGCCCGATGCAGTGCTGCCCGCCGACGCTAGCGATCGGCGGCCGCCGTGGATTCCACGCGAAACCCTAATCGCCTCCCAAGGGGGCTCCTAGTTTTCCTGGGGAAAAAGTAAGTCTTTATTTTAGAATGGAGAATGGACAGCTTCTCTTATACTGCATCAGCGAGTGGCCAGCCTCCATGTCACACTTGATACACCTGATACAAGTGTATCGGTGGACATGTAACAGGTGAGGAGAGTAATTGGGCCAGAAGAAAGTAGGATGGAGCCCGTAGATGTAATGGGCCATGTGTGGCCTGGAGTGGGGGTACTTAACCCATCGTGTATCACTAGACTGGATTTGCAACGAGAGAATACTAGACTCTGTTCCCATCTCCTTCGTCTTCCTTCCTCCTGCACTCCTCACCTAACCCCTCTTTTCCCCTCCGTGCGATCGATCCCCTTTCCCTAGGGTTCATCGGTCGTCACAATTGGTAATCAGAGCCAACAATTGTCCCCAATTTTTTTTTGCGCCGCGGCATCCTCAACTCCTTTGATCGATCGGTAACATCCACCGCCGTCGGTGGGAATTCACTCCGGTGAGATCCCACAAAATCCACAGCGGGGTTCGATCTGTTCGGGGCGGGTACCACGGCGCCGTCCAAGCCTTCCGTCCAGACCCGGCAACTCTTCACTGCCATGGGGGAACAAACAGCAAACCTCACCGCCCTGATGGAGAAGCTTCTCTCGCGATTCGAGGAGGATAAGGCAGAGGCAGAAAAATGCGCTGAGGCGCAAACCCAATTCAATCAGCAGGTGTCTCAGGAGCTGCAGAGTCTGTTGAAACAGATCGGGATCACTCAATCCGAGATCGATGACGTGCGGCAGTTGGCATCTCCCTCGGCCTCGGCCGCTCTGTCCGCCAAATCCGGCATCGACAACCCCTCCACCACCGTGTTGCACACACCGTCGCCCAAGGAAGGACCGCATCAACCCGCACCACCACCACCACCGGGGCTCCGTGCACCCCCATCTCCGGGTGCGTTGCCCATGCCGCACGCGCTCACCGGAGGACCGCAGCGTGCGTGACTGGTCTACGAGGGGCTGCCCCTGCTTCCCAGGCCAGAACCACTGGCCGTTCCGCCCACGCCCGCCCACGTGCAACAGCCACAGGAGGATCACGACATCAGACCGCCTAAACATCAGTTTCCTCGCTTCGACGGGAGGGTCCACGCCTCTGGCTTGATCGCTGTTTAGCTTATTTCGAGCTCTATCGCATGCCAGAGCAAAATTGGGTGGCCACCGCAGCGCTCTATGTCGAGGGTCATGCCGCGCTCTGGCTCCGAGCGTTTCGGCAGCAGCATCCAGTTCTTCATTGGGATATGTTCAGACGTGCTCTGGAGGAGGAGTTTGGACCAGAGGAGTTCGAATCCATGCTGCACAACCTCTTGAAGTCGAGGCAGACCGGCAGTGTGGTGGACTACATGCAGCAATTCGAAGTTTACATGTACAACTTGCTGGCACTGGATGCAACCCTCAGCCCAAAAATTTTTGTTACTTAGTTCTTATTAGGCCTGAAGGATGAGCACCGAGCAGCAGTACGCATTCAAGCACCCAATAGCATCATGAGGGCCACAGTTTTTGCAAGGATTCAGGAAGAAGAGCTTGAAAATTAGCGTTCCAAGTCGCGACCGGCGCATACGGGCAGATCATCACCACTGCCCTATACGGCACCACCGCCAGGAAGACCACCACCAGCACCATCCACAGGGCCTGCGGTGCCTCTGACTCGACCGATGGCAGCAGCCAAACCAGCTACAGATGACTTTGGCAGAGAGCGACAGTTACGCGATTACAGACGCCAACATGGCCTTTGTTTTCGCTGTGGGGAGAAGTACTCTAGGGAACACCAATGCAAGCGCTCAGCCCAGTTATTGACAATTGAGGTAGGGGAGTATGGGGAAGTTCTCTCCGATGACGCGGTGCGCGCCCTGGAATTATTGGATGAGCCGGCGGCCACAGAATCAGCCTGCTGCTTACTGTCAGCCAACGTAGTGGAAGGCACCGAATCCGCGGAAATGATCAGACTTCGCGTAACCGTTGGCGATTAGACCATGTTGTTGCTGGTTGATTCCGGGATACACACAGTTTCGTCAATGCCTCCTTTGCCAAACGCATCACGGCAGCGACCAAGCCCATACCTACAGTAGCTGTCAGAGTGGCTAACAGACAACAGCTATAGTGCACTGAAATGGTTCCTCAGCTTCAGTGGACAGCACAAGGACACAAGTTCAGTTCAGACATGCGTGTCCTGCAACTTGGGGTCTATGACGCAGTCCTTGGGATGGATTGGCTGGCCCAACATAGCCCGATGCAGTGTGATTGGAACCTCAAGACAATTCAGTTTGATTGCGAAGGAACACTGGTGCATCTCACCGGTGTCCGATCAGACAAAACACCAGCTATCACATCCCTAGATGCAGCTCAATTATGGAAAATGCATGAAGCGAACGAGATCTGGGGTGCTGCTTTGGTGGACATGCAGGCCCTGTATTCCCACAATACAGAGGATCCTATTGTCCTTATAATCCAACAAGTGTTGACAGAATTCAGAGATGTCTTTGAGGAGCCTACCACACTTCCCCCACATAGGCAATATGATCACGCCATCAATTTGGAACCCAGAGCAGTCCCCGTCAACTGCCGACCCTACCGCTACTCGCCGCTGCAGAAAGATGAGATAAAACGGCAAGTTTCAGAGATGCTCCGCCAAGCCCTGATCACCCACAGCATGAGCCCGTTTGCAGCTTCGGTGCTGCTGGTAAAGAAGAAAGACGGCACTTGGAGGTTTTGTGTGGATTACCGTCGACTCAACACTATCACTATAAAGAACAAATTTCCCCTGCCAATCATTGACGAGCTCTTGGACGAACTCGCAGGCGCTGCATTCTTTTCCAAGATTGATTTACGAGCTGGGTATCATCAAATACGAATGAGAGAAGGTGATGAAGAGAAGACTGCTTTCAAAACACATCACGGGCACTTCCAATTCAGAGTCATGCCTTTTGGAGTCACGAACGGACCACCAACATTCCAGTGCTTGATAAACTCCATCTTCTATGGTCCGAATCGTAAGTTTGTCATTACGTTCCTTGATGACATTCTTGTGTTCAGTTGCTCTCTGCAGGAACATGTTGAGCACCTTCGCACTGTCTTCTCCATTCTCCGCCAACATCAACTATATGCCAAAGAGTCCAAGTGTTCCTTTGCTCAGCCTCGCATTGAATACTTGGGTCACGTGATCTCCAAGGAAGGTGTGGCCACCGATCCCAGCAAGACGAGTGCGATGTGCGAGTGGCCTACTCTAGCAAATGCCACTGAGCTGCGCGGATTCCTTGGGCTCACGAGCTATTATCGCAAATTCGTTCCCCGTTATGGAATCATCGCCAAGCCACTGACACAACTTCTCACCAAGAAAGGATTCACGTGGTCAGCTCAAGCACAAGCGGCATTCGACTTGCTCAAGGATGCCATGGTCAACACCCCCGTTCTTGCTCTGCCGGACTTCTCACGCCCCTTCTCCATCAAGACCGACGCGTGCGACACCGGCGTGGGAGCCGTGCTGGTCCAGGGTGGCCACCCCGTGGCCTATCTCAGCAAGGCGTTGGGGATGCGCAATCAGCGCCTCTCCATCTATGAGAAGGAGTTTCTCGCTGTCATCATGGCCGTCGAGAAGTGGCGACATTACCTCCAACACGCTCCATTTTTCACCGTCACCGACCACAAGAGCTTATGCAGCCTCGGCGACCAACAGTTGGACACAGAGCTGCAGCGTAAAGCCATGTCAAAGCTAGTCGGACTCCAGTTCTCCTTCAAGTACCGGCGTGGAGTCGAAAATGGCGCAGCGGATGCGCTCTCGCGCGTCGGCCATCTCCTCGCTCTCGACGCTCTGTCAACGTGCCAACCGCAATGGTTACAGGAAGTGGCCAATTACTACGAGACAGATGCAGATGCCCAAGATCTTCTCCAACGATTGGCCCTCTACAGTCCGGACGAGCAGGGGTATGAGCTCCGTCAAGGCATCATCCGCTTCCACAACAAGCTCTGGATTGGCGCCAATTCGGCCCTGCAAGCCAAGCTCATCACCGCCTTCCACGCCAGCGTGGTGGGGGGCCACTCGGGCACGACAACCACATATCAGCGTGTCAAGAAACATTTCGCCTGGCGTGGCCTCAAGCAAGCCATGGAGGAGTTCGTGCGGCAGTGCGAGGTGTGCCAACATGCCAAGCACGAGCACATCAAGAAGCCAGGCTTGCTTCAGCCGCTGCCCATGCCCACGGAGCCGTGTCACGACCTAACCATGGACTTCATCGAGGGATTGCCGGCGTCTGAGGGCTACGAGGTCATCATGGTTGTCGTCGACCGCTTCACCAAGTACGCACATTTCGTGCCTCTCCGCCATCCCTTCACAGCTGCAACGGTGGAATGTGCCTTCTAGGACAATATCATCAAGCTCCACGGCGTTCCTCACTCCATCGTCTCCGACCGGGACTGTATCGTCACCAGCAACATGTGGCGTGCCATTTTGGATGCTGCTGGCACCAAACTGAGCTACTCCACGGCGTACCACCCACAAACCGACGGCCAAAGCGAGCGTGTGAACCAGTGTCTGGAGATGTACCTGCATGCGCCGTCCATGATACACCATCCAAGTGGCGCAAGTGGCTCTCGACAGCGGAATTGTGGTACAATACTACCTATCATTCCTCGCTGAATACCTCACCCTTTCAGGCACTGTATGGGAAGGAACCCAATTTTGGAGGACTGCCAACGCTCGCCGCACAATTGCCAGCAAAAACGAGCTCAGAGCTGGACTAGGCCACGCATGTAGACGCCCGCCGGGCACAGCTCGCGCGCCCAGAATTGTGTCAAACAGAAGGCAAATAAGCACAGGACGGAGCGCTCATTCGCGGAAGGTGATCAAGTGCTACTCATGCTTCAGCCGTACGCAGTCTACGGTGGCTAATCGCCCCTGCCCCAAGCTCGCCTACAAGTTCTTTGGACCGTTCACTGTCCTGCAACGCATTGGCGCCATGGCATACAAGCTCCAACTGCCGGCCAACAGCCGGATCCACCCAGTTTTCCACGTGTCACAGCTGAAGCCTTTCGCGCCGGACTACTCGCCGGTCTTCTCCAAGTTGCCTCACGCGCCAGACCTCACCGTGGCTCCCCTCCAACCCGTGGCCATCCTGGATAGACGGATGGTCAAGAAAGGCAACATCTCGATGGTTCAGGTGCGCGTTCAATGGTCATCTCTTTCTCTAGCGTCAGCAACCTGGGAGGACTACAACGTGCTGCGCCTTCGCTATTCTACGACACCTTGCTGGAAGGATGACGCTGCCGCTCAAGGCGGGGCAACTGTCACACCTGATACACCTGATACAAGTGTATCGGTGGACATGTAATAGGTGAGGAGAGTAATTGGGCCAGAAGCAAGTAGGCTGGAGCCCGTAGATGTAATGGGCCGTGTGTGGCCTGGAGTGGGGGTACTTAACCCATTGTGTATCACTGGACTGGATATGCAACGAGAGAATACTAGACTCTGTTCCCATCTCCTTCGTCTTCCTCCCTCCTGCTCTCCTCACCTAACCCCTCTTTTCCCCTCCGTGCGATCGATCCCCTTTCCCTAGGGTTCATCGATCGTCACACTCCAGCGACTGCGAGGTGGAGGCTGGACGCGCGGGTGCCGCACCGGATTGGTCGCGAGGTGAAGCAACCGACCCGGTCGCGAGCCAGATTGGACGCGCTGCACAGGGCCAGCTGCGCCACACCGGGCCCGACGCGCCGCGCAACAGCAAGGAGAGGCTCGCCATACTCTGCCTGCTCCGTGAGCGCGGCGCGCGGCGCGCCGAGGGGACTTCTCTGTGGCAGGGGAAGAAATAAAGGAAGAAGGAGAGGGCGGAATTGGCCTATGGCAACTGGGGCTATAGTCCCAGGCGTGGCCCAACTAGTGCTATTTGGTCCAGAAGAAAGATTTCAGAATTTTAGATTTTAAGAGGCCCAGCCCCAGGCCTCAGCCGCTCAGCCCATGTATCTTCTCAGGCTCGCAGGCCAACTAACTCTGCATTGCCAAGCAGCAGGCTCGCCATACTCTGCTGGTGCTGCAAGAAAAAAAACATGTCCACATTCGATCGTTGGTCAGTTGCGCTTCCAAAGTACTCGATCGACCGACGATTCGATTGATGATCAGACAACACATAGTTGCCTTGTTCCGTGTGCCGCCCCAGGTGTTTCCCCTCGACGGCTCGACAGACCTGCGGATGGCCTGGTCGCTTCGTTGGAGCAGCGCCCTCCAAGTCCAACCTTCTGGTTCCTTTTATGGAAAAGAAAAGGCCTACTCTCGCGGCATCAAAGCGCACAAATGTTTCACCCCTACAAGGCCCCAATTCCTTGCCTCCCGCTTGATGTTGTCTACTAGAGCAGTAGGCATAGCTGACTTACTACAAAAAACTCGAGAGTTTTGCTCGTTCCGTATCTCCCATGTGATGAGCATGAGAAGTGATGAAATGGCCTTCCTCCTATGTCCACGTGTAAGAACCGTTGCCGCCCACCAGGCTTGGACCATGTGAATGCCTCCCCAGTCTGCAATGTTTAGTTCAGGCACATCGAGCCAAGCTTTGACAGCCGTCCAGATTCTGAGGGAAAACGTCTTGTTCTTCTCCAGTGCCGGCTAGACTGGTAATTTCTACTTTGGTGTATCGTCTATCTTTTTGCTTTTTTTAGCAAAAGAGAGGCTTTCCCTTTCCGACTTCATATAAAGAAACCAAGGTCTAGTAGTAGCAAGATCCAGACATTACAAGCATCGAAAGGGGTTCAGCTTACATCCCAGCACTGGAAGTCTATAAGCAGTTACAGGCTAAGCATAAAGTAAAAGACAACAGGCTAAGGTAGAAGCGAAAGAGCACATCCGGCCAGCAAGGTGAAGTGAAAGTCCGCAAGGATTTTTCTTCTTCTTTTGGGATCGGTCGTGGTTGCTGTCAGTTTTCCAGCCTCAGAACCCCTAGACACCATCCCTGCGACGACCTGAAGATCTCACTTGCCACCCGCTCGACCACCTTTGCTCCCAGCTGCAAGATTCTTCCCTCTGGGTCCTTGATCTGCAAGATAGACCAGTCCAATATCCAATTGCATATTAGTTTTACCACGCCCAAAGGGTCATTAATTATTTTTTCTTTTCAAAACTCGCATCATTACGACATCTCCAAATAGTCCATAGAACAGCAGAAACCCCAACAAGCATCAATCCCCTATCTCACTTGGCAAAGGTTCGAGCCCATCTGCCAAAACAATCATCTAGGGTGACAGGTGTCGAAAGAAATCCCATTGAGCATCTAAGTAAATTCCAAACATATCTGGCCACCGAACATGAGAAGAGAAGGTGGTCTATTGTCTCATCACACCCACAGAAAATGCAAATCCTCTTTTCAAAAGATTGTTTTTTTAGAACAATTTTTTATTCATTAACCAGAGAAATACCTTAATTTTGGCAGGCACCTTGACCTTCGAAAGAAATTTTTGAGGGAAACCAATTTCATTTTTAATCAGAGCGTGATACAAGGATTTAACAGAGAACTCTCTGTTTGCACTCAGCATCCACAGAGACCTATCTCTGCCCCCATGTACATCCACCTCTTCACATCTAGTCTTGAGGTTTTCCCACAGGTCAGCTACCTCTGCATTCATCGATCTTCTAAAAGAAAACATCACCCATCCTTTAGTAAGCATGTCAGCCACCGAAATATTGTGATTCATGTTGATGAAGTATAGGTTTGGGTAAGCCTCTTTAAGTGGTTTATCCCCTACCCACCAATCTTTCCAGAATCTAGTATTTTTGCCATCACCAATTTTTTTCTTTATGTACTTATAATAGATCTCTCTGATCCCAAGTATGCTGCAGCAGAACTGGGAATCTCCAGGTTTATGTTTGATCCCAGAAATGCATTTTTCTTGGATATATTTTCTCCACAATATATCTTACCATAGTCCAGAATCATTTTCAATTTTCCACAACCACTTGGCCAATAAAGCTTTATTAAAGCAATCCACATTTATAACCCCCAACCCCCCCCCCCCCTCTGTGATTTTGGTAAGCAACAAGTTTTCCAATTCACCAGGTGATATTTCTTCTTATGTTCTTCAGCTTGCCAGACTAGTCTGGCTTTGAAGAAGTCTACCTTTTTTCCTTACCCCAGCCAGAAGCGGATAGAAAGACATCATGAAAATGGGTATATTAGTTAGACATGATTGGACCATAATAATTCTCCCAGCTATATTCAGTAGCCTCCCTTGCCAACAAGCACACCTCCTTTCTATCTTTTCAGTAACATTTTCCCACATTTTATTCCTAATCGTTTTGTCAGAAACAGGCAGTCCTAGGTATTTTTAAAGGAAATATGCCCTAGAGGCAATAATAAAGTTGTTATTTTATATTTCCTTATATCATGATAAATGTTTATTATTCATGCTAGAATTGTATTAAACGGAAACTTGATACATGTGTGGATACATAGACAAAACACAGTGCCCCTAGAAAGCCTATACTAGACTAGCTCGTTAATCAAAGATGGTTAAGTTTCCGAACCATAGACAAGTGTTGTCATTTGATGAATCCGGGACTCCGAACAACATTCGATCACCAAATCACATAACTCATATAATACAAAATCGTCATCGAACGTTAAGTGTGCGGACCCTACGGGTTCGAGAACTATGTAGACATGACCGAGACTCCTCTTCGGTCAATAACCAATAGCGGAACCTGGATGCTCATATTGGTTACCACATATTCTACGAAGATCTTTATCGGTCGTATCATAATGACAACATACGTTATTCCCTTTCTCATCGGTATGTTACTTGTCCGAGATTCAATCGTCGGTATCTTCATACCTAGTTCAATCTCATTACCAACAAGACTCTTTACTCGTTCTGTAATACATCATCCCGCAACTAACTCATTAGTCACATTGCTTGCAAGGCTTATTATGATGTGTATTACCGAGAGGGCCCAGAGATACCTCTTCGATACTCGGGGTGACAAATCCTAATCTCGACCTATGCCAGCCCAACAAACACCTTCAAAGATACCTGTAGAGCATCTTTATGGTCACCTAGTTACGTTGTGACGTTTGATAGCACACAAGGTTTTCCTCCGGTATCCGGGAGTTACATAATCTCACACTACTAGGAAAAGGGCTATAGATGGAATTGACACTAATGGCGCACCAGACATGTGGTGCGCCATTAGTATATACTAATGGCGCACCACCTTCTGATGCGCCATTAGTGTTGAAATTACTAATGGCGCACCCTGCCCACGGTGCGCCATTAGTACCAATTTTTTTTTTGAACTAGTGCGCCTGTCCAAACATACTAATGGCGCATCCGCTGGTGGTGCGCCATTACTAGTTGTAACTAGTAATGGCGCACCAGCCAGAGGGTGCGCCACTAAAGTTATTTTTTTTATTATTGTTTTTATTCCTTTTTTTTGCAAAAGTACTAATGGCGCACTCACACGCGGTGCGCCATTACTAGTTCAAACTAGTAATGGCGCACCGTGGCAGAGTGCGCCATTAGTATGTTTTTTTTGCAAAACTACTAATGGCGCACCACCTGGGGGTGCGCCATTAGTAACCTGGATTACTAATGGCACATTTGTTGCTGGTGCGCCATTAGTAAGTGGGCAGCAACAGGATATTTTGGACAGCCTCTCCTCCCACACTCACTTTCTCCCCACTTCATTCTCTCCACCGCCTCCTCCTTGTCTCGGGTGCCTCCTCTTTTTCACCTCATTTCCACCATAGATTCATTCAAATTAAGTGGTTAAGTTACCTTGTTTTGCTAGGTAAGTAAGGGGAGAGCTATATTTATGTTGTTCTCCCTACAACAATGTGCACATGCACTTTTTATGGCCTAGCTAGATCTATGTATGTTCGTGGTGTTGCATATGTTTGTGGTGTTGCATATGTGTTTGTGTTTGGAGGTGTACCGGTATTTGAAATGCGATAGTTGCCAATATTTTGCCGGAATGTTGATTCATTTCCGTTTCGGCGAGAATTTTGGCATTAAGCATTCTTTTTGGTCCTATTTTTAGGGAAAGTCATGCCAAATTTTTTCTTGGTTCTAAAATATCGTTTTGCTCTACCCCGCAGGTGACCATGGTTCGCACGATGACCGAAGGCATTGTGAATAGGTTTTTGAGGTCCGCGAAGGCCAAGATGCTTCAAAAGAACGAGACGGAGATAAGATGTCCGTGTCAAAGATGCAAGCTGAATAGCCTTATTGCGGACCCGGATTCCGGGCAGGTGCGGGACCACCTGCTCTTGCGTGGTTTCATGGATGGCTATCGGTGGCAAGGTGATGAAGATGACTACGAAGTCGTCCATGGGGGCCGGGCAAGAAATGAGGAAGGGCAGCAAGACAACCACCGCGGCTCGGGGGGGGGGGCGAGAAGACGAAGAATCCCCAGGAGATGATCACGACGGTGATGTTGTACAGAGTCATCATGTAGAAGATGCAGGACATGATGATGATGCCGGCGGAGCAGACGACGCTGGACCATCGATGGGCTGGGTGCAGGACCCTCATATTCAAGAGCTGCTTCTCAAGCAGACGGATAACGCAAGAGCTGCCGCCCGAGAGAAAGCCAAGATGGATCAACTTGAGTTAGACGCGGTTACTCCATTGTATGAAGGATGCAGGCCCGAGGATACCCGCCTGAAAGTAACACTCATGGCTCTGGAGATGAAGGTAAAACACAAAATGACCGACGCATGCTTCGACGAGAACATGTCATTCTGGCACGAACGTCTTCCCAAGGGGAACAAGTGCCCGACCAGTTTGGAGGAGGCGAAGAAAATCGTGTGTCCTCTGGATTTACCGCACGTGAAATACCATGTGTGCATGAACAATTGCATCATTTATCGGGACAAGCACGCGGAGTCTACCATATGTCCGGTGTGCGGTGTCACTCGATACAAGAAGAGGAAGAAAGCTCCTCGAAAAGTGGTGTGGTACTTTCCGATCACTCCTCGTCTGCAGCGGTATTTCGCGAACCCTAAGGTAGCAAAGCTCCTGCGTTTCCACGCGGATAGGGAGGAGAAGAAGCAAGAAGATGATGCAAATGACCCGGAGATAGATAAAAAAGACAAGATGCTGAGTCACCCTAAGGATGCGAGCCAGTGGCAAGCGTTGAAATTCGAATACCTAGAATTTGGGAACGATCCAAGGAACATCGTGCTGGGCGCGAGCACCGATGGAGTCAATCCGTTTGGCAGCCATAGAAGCACACATAGCACCTGGCCTGTGTTTGTGTGGATGTACAACCTTCCCCCCTGGTTGTGCATGAAGAGGAAGTACATTCACATGAGTATGCTAATTGAAGGGCCGAAACAACCAGGGAACGACATCAATCTGTATCTGGGGCTGCTGAAAGAGGAGCTTGACACGCTGTGGAAAACGCCCGCCAATACGTGGGACGCCGCAGAGAAAGAATATTTCCCTATGAGAGCCGCACTGCTCACGACGGTGCACGACTATCTCGGTTACGGATATCTTGCGGGGCAGGTAGTCCACGGATTTTCTGGATGCGTAAGGTGCATGGATGACACAACGTATCGCCAGCTAGATAGAGATCCCGGGTCTTCGAAAACCGTGTTCATGGGACATCAAAGGTGGCTTCGCGACGATGACCCGTGGAGGAAACGCAAGGATCTGTTCGATGGTGAAACCGAACCCCGAAAACGCCCGTGTACGAGTAGCGGCGAGGAAATAGACAAGCTGTTGAAAAATTGGAAAGACTGCCCACTGCCGGGAAAGAAGCAAAAGGCGCCAGAGCCGGGAAAGAAGCGAAAGGTGCCAGAGCCGCTGCTGAAGGTATGGAAAACGAGGTCTGTTTTCTGGGACTTGCCGTACTGGAAGATCCACCGTGTGCCTCACAGCCTTGATGTCATGCATATCACGAAGAACGTGTGCGAGAGTCTGCTTGGTACCCTGCTCAATATGCCAGAGAGGACCAAAGATGGGCCGACAGCAAGGGCAGACTTGAAATCAATGGGCATCAGGCAGGAGCTTCACGCTATATATGATGATGATGATGATGATGATGATGATGATGAGGCGAAGCAGGACACAGAAAGTCATCGCAAAGGCAAAAAGGCCAAGAAGACCGGAAATGACTACCCTCCCGCGTGCTTCACTCTAAGTCAGGAGGAGATCGAGCAGTTTTTCACCTGCCTCCTAGGAGTAAAACTTCCTTACGGTTACGCGGGGAAGATAAGCAGATATCTAGACCCAGCGAAGCAGAAGTTCAGCGGGATGAAGTCTCACGACTGTCACGTGCTGATGACGCAGATACTTCCAGTTGCAATCTGTGGGATCATGGACGCGCACGTCCGTGAAATGCTATTTGGCCTATGCAACTTCTTCGACGTCATCTCTCGGAAGTCGATTGGCGTGAGGCAACTCGGAAGGCTACAGGAAGAGATCGTGGTGATACTATGCGAGCTTGAGATGTACTTTCCGCCCGCATTCTTCGATGTTATGGTGCATCTGCTGGTCCATATAGTGGAGGATATCATCCAACTCGGGCCAACGTTCCTGCACAACATGATGCCGTTCGAAAGGATGAATGGTGTCATCAAAGGATACGTTCGCAACATGTCACGTCTAGAAGGAAGCATAGCCAGGGGCTTTCTGACCGAAGAGTGCATCTCCTACTGCACGAATTATCTAGGCATCGAGAACCCCGTTGGTCTGCCCGTCAACAGGCACCTCGGCAGGCTCGCTGGATGGGGTCACCGTGAGGGTCGCCGCGAAATGCATGTCGACTTCGAGGGTCGACTCGCCGACTTTGAAAGAGCAAACCTAGTCGCGCTACAACACATAGACGTGGTCGATCCTTGGGTGGTAGAGCACAAAACCTTTATTAAGAAGACGTACAATGACCGAGGCCAACAGAGGACGGACGGAGATATACTCAAAGAGCACAACTCATGTTTCACGCGTTGGTTCAAGCAGAAGCTTCTGTCGTACCCTTTACATGAGGATTCTTCCGCGGAAGAACAACTCATATTCGCCTTGTCACAGGGCGCCGAGCACAACCTGATGACCTATGAGGCGTACGATATCAACGGCTCCACATTCTACACCGAGGCCAAGGACATGAAGAGCGATGGTTATCAGAACTCTGGGGTAACGATGGAATCCTACACCGGTAACGACAAGGACAGATACTACGGAAGGATCGAGGAGATCTGGGAGCTGAGCTACGCTGGAGAGAAGGTCCCGATGTTCCGTGTCAGATGGGCCAAGAACGTCATAAAAGAAGACCGGTATTTCACCACCATGGTTATACCCGAAGCCAAATCCAAGACCGCGGGCGCAAATGTCACCGCGAAAAATGAGCCATGGGTACTGGCTTCCCAAGTGGACCAATGCTTCTTCATTACCGACCCGCCAAAGCCCAGTCGTGTTGTCGTGAGGAGAGGCAAAAGGAAGATCATCGGAATGGATGGAGTAGCCAATGAGCAAGACTTCGACAAGTACGGCGACCCGAGGATCGAACATGACGACGATGATGAAGTAGCAGCATACACCACAAGAAGAAGCAGGACCACCCTACCTAAAGGACGTCCGTTCCACAGAAGAACTCCATTTGCGAAAAAGAAGGGCAAGAAGATTGTGAACAGATAGCTAGCTAAGATCGATTGTATTTAAATCGTAGCCTTCATTTCTCGATTGTATTTCATGGGTACTTTTTGAACTATCATGAATATTTTTAAATTTCATGGACACTCGATCTCGATCCCCCTCCATCTCGATCGCTATCCCACCTCGCCAGATCCGGCCCCCCTCGCCACCGAGCACCCCCCCAGTCCACCGGCCGCCGCCGCCGACCCCCCGCACCCTCGATTCCCCTACTCAACCGCCGCCGCCGACCCCCCGCACCCCGCGCACCCTCCCCCGCTCCACCGGCATTACTGTTTGATGATATTTTTTAAAAAATTATTACTGTCTTATAAAAAAATATTACTGTTATGATTTAAACAAGTTTGAACATATTTAAACACAAATAAGTATCAAACAGCTTTTTAAATGCTAAAAAAAATTGTGGAGCCTGGAGTCGAACCCAGTCGAGCTAGTAGAGGGGACTTGATGTGGATCAGTTCTGGTGGTACATAACCTGTTGGCTCGAGTTGAAATAAAAAAATACTAATGGCACACCACAGTGAGGTGCGCCATTAGTATGGATGTACTTATGGCGCACCGAGGGGTGGTGCGCCATTAGTATTGTGCCCGATCCCTTCCCTCTCCCCCTTCGCCCGATCCCCCTTCCCTCTCCCCCTCGCCAGTTCCCTCTCCCTCGATCCACCGCCGCCGCCGCCGCTGCCCTGACCCACTGCGCCGCAGCCGCCCACGCGCCCCCGCCGCCTCCCTCTCCCCTTCCTCCCCCTCGAGCCCGCGCCATCCGCCCAAACCTAACCCGACACCGTCCGCCGCGCCCGCTCCACCGCCGCCGCCCTGCCTCTTCGCCCTCTCCCTCCCTCGCCCTCTCCTCGCCTTCCCTCTCCCTCGCCCTCTCCCCGTCTTCCCTCGCCCTCGCCCTCTCCCTCCCTCACCCTCTCCTCTCCCCCAGAGCCCAGAAAGCCTCGCCGCCGTCGCACCGTCCCGACACCGTCCGTCGCCCCGCCTCCCTCGACGCCACCGTCGCCCCGCCGCCCCAGCGCCGCCCCGACACCACCGTCGCCCCGCCGCCCTCGACGCCGCCCCGACGCCACCGTCGCCCCGCCGCCCCAGCGCCGCCCCGACACCACCGTCGCCCCGCCGCCCTCGACGCCGCCCCGACACCACCGTCGCCCCGCCGCCCTCGACGCCGCCCCGACACCAACGTCGCCCCGCCGCCCCGACACCACCGTCCGTCGCCCCGCCGCCCCGCCGCCCCTCTCGCAGCAAGGTATGCGGCTGGTTCGTCCCCTGTCATGGTTCTCTCTTCGTTTATTTTCCTGAAATCTCTGCTGTTCATTGGCCGATGATGTCTTACAAGTAAAATATCTGGCAAACTTGTGCTGTAAACTGTACATTGCTGAGGCTGTGGGCAACCTGTTCTTCTCTTTGCCGTACTAGTGCTTTTGTTCATTGGCCGATGATGTCTCTATTGGTTTACGTCCCCGGCAAATTAGGTACCCGCGAACCATTTATAGGCCCAACATTCTTACTCTCAATGACCACAATGTGCTTATTTTGTTAGGATTGTGCATTTGCGTGATTTGTGCAGTGCTTATTTGTTGGCACCTCACCAGCTTTCAAATTCAGCATTTGTAACACAGTTCAATTTGATCTAAGGGCCTATCTTATCTCATTTCCAACATGTAATAAACTTCCCCTGAGGCCATAGATGAGAATACTTCTTTCAGTACATTTTGCTGATTTCTCACTGTTGAATACTTCATTTTTGTTTGCCTTTGGCCAAAGATGCATTCAGTTCTTTCTGCCCTTAGCGGTTTGATTCAAGTTTGTCGGGTTCTGTTAACTAAAAAGGTTCAGATTCAGAAACATTGTTGGACTACTAGGAAGTTGGACTACTAGGAACATGTTTAGGTTCAGGTTCTGTTAACTAAAAAAGTTCAGGTTCTGTTAACTAAAAAAGTTCAGATTCAGAAACCTGTAATTTCTACTTTTATGCCTCTGTTACTCCAGTCAAAATTTTATGTTTGATGCCCATGGTAGTTGAGCTCTCACCTCACCTCACGCAGCATGCATGATGCCACAATGTCTAGTACGTACTGCCAAGCAACTGGCAAATAATTATAGCTTAGAATAAATAAATCTGATGTAAGATAAGCATGGCATGAGCTTTAATTAAATAGCATAATACACGTTGGTAGTCCATCTCTCTCAAAAAAATACATGTTGGTAGCAGAAAAAAATACATGTTGGTAGCAGAAAATTTTTTGAGCCCTTATTAGCTACTCACACTATTTGCCCCGCGGTTTCTCTGTCATGGCTACCAAGTGATTGACGGTGGGCTAGAAAAATAAAACCACCAAACTATCAGTAAAAGATGTGAACCAACATCTTTCATTGTTATGCATATCAAACACCAAGGGTTATTTTCACTTAAAGTTTTAGAATGGGTGCATTACAATTCAGTCTGATATCTAATAAGACACTCTGGGCTGATATAATTATGGAACAGAACCAACCATGATAAATAAAAGGTGATGTTGTCTATGCATTACCAAAAATATATCTTTATGAACAAATAAATTGGTACCAACAGCAATGCCATCTTACTGTAGAATTAGAATACATGGACATGATCAGCTCAGCTCCCAAACTGCCATTCATCACATCAATTTCCCCTTATGTAACTCCAGTCAAAATTTTATGTTGGTCTACCTAGTAGATGCCCATGGTTTGATTTTATGTTTGTTCCTATCAATACAAATGCTGAGCTATGTTCCATTTTTACTGTTCTTTGTGATAGTTTTTGCAACTTTACTTCCCATCTTAAGGCAAGCCCCATTTTTACTGTTCTTTGTTAGCAGAGCTGCTTGTTTCTAAGAACTTTGATACTATTTGGATCAAAGTTAAATGAGCACATAGATGACAAAAAAAAGTTCAGATTGTAAAATGTTCATTTTGCTGCTAGTGCCCATTTTGAGTAATTGCTTAGAGGGATGATCATGTGTGAGCTGGTGGAGTGACTTGTTTTCTACATAAAGCTCTTTAGTCAGGCTGGTTTTCGTGAAATACACATGAAGCTTCACCAGCTCCTGTGGGTGTGGGATCCATGTGACATGTGACATTGCATCCATGTCCACCTGGGATAATGATTTTGCAGGTACCCCGAGAGGCCCTTGAGTTTGCTGGAATGTCGATTAACTTCCGTTCCAGCAAATTCGGGTACTCCATATGTCCTATTTTCAGCAAAGGTCATGCTGAAATTTTCCGTGAATTTTAGCATGACTTTGCTAAAAATAGGACATATGGGGTACTTGTGACTAATGCATGGGCCGGGGTATCATAGTAGTTAATTAAGTAGGATCAAGTGCCCCGGCGTACTTCTGACTAATGCATGGCTTTTAGGGTGCCTCGGTGTCGATAAAAACCGAAATGATGAAAGCTTAGGCTTTTAGGGTGCCTCGGTGTCGAAAAACCCTCAATGATAAAAGCTTAGATTTTAGGATGCCTCGGTGTCGACAAACCCTAAATGATGAGACCATGATCTTGTTCCTTGACAATAACCAACTTTTTGACCAAACTTTGTTTCTATTTAGAGAGAAACATGGCCCACAACGATGAGGCCGGGGGTTCGGGCGGCAAGGCATTCTGGGAGCTGTCCCAGGAGATGGAGGAACAACCTCACTTGTATGAGGCCGCCGCCTTCCCCACCGATCCTGAGACCACTGATGGTGCCGCCGAGGATGACCACACTGATGCCACCACTGATGGTGCCGCCGAGGATGCCACCACTGATGATGGCGGCGCCCGCACGGATGGCAGCCAACCGAAGAGGCAACGGAAGGACCGACGCCCGATCGTGCTCCTCGCCCTCAAGGAGGAAGTTACTGAAGTGGACTCCAACGGGTATCCAACGGCGCCCGAACGAATAGTCAAGGGGTACTCGCTTCAGCTTGGGTGCATTGTCCGGAGCACCGTCTCGATCAACACCGAGAACCTGAGGCATCCTGACCGAGGGAATTTGCACCACCTCCTCTTCACGAAGCTGCACGAACGATACAAGTTACCCGCTGAATTTGCAAACACAAGCCTCAAAGGGAATAAAGTGAACAATGCTGCCCTCACGAAGATGAGCAAGGCCCTGTCTACTTGGAAAAGCAATGTGAAGAAAATGATCGATAAAGGTGAGAGTTATCAGAAGATCAAGGAGAAAAATCCTTCGATCATCGAAGATGACTACAACAACTTCAAGATCAATTGCTCGAGCACCGCAAGCTCCCAATCAAGTGAGTGGGGGAAACAAATGCGGGAGCTGAACATAGGGGAACACACACTCAGTCCCGGTGGTTACAGAGTGGCGGAGCCTATATGGGACAAGGAGGAGGCGGACCGTGCCGAGCAAGGCCTACCGCCCCTCTTCGAGAAATACAGCGGTAACAAGCAGACCAGGAACTTTGTTAGGGCCCGGTACAAGAAGGACCCGAAAACAAAGGAGCTTACCATGGATCCGAAGACCAAGTAGCTTGAGCTTGTTCTGGTAAGGAATACACCCCCATGTAATTAGCTCCCTATTGTTGCATTCTAATTAATGAAGCCAAATTTCTAAATGGTTCACATTCCTTCCGCAGGCGACTGAAAGCAGTAGCGCGGGGTCGACTAAGAGCAACCCTTGGGACACCACTCTAAATAGGGCGTTGAATGTAATGAAGAAGAAGGATAAGCTCAGTAAGCCGACGTCAGCTGGTCGTGTGGCCGGCAAAGGCTTGTCCACAAAATGGGGGTCATACTATACCGCTGGTGTGCGGAAGGAGAAAAAGACCAGCTCGGAAAGCCAGGCGCGAGAGGTTCAAGAACTCAAGGAACAGGTGGCGCGGATTCCGGAGATTGTCCAAGAGCAAGTGGAACAACGACTCGGAGCGACGATCACCGCCATTGTGCCTACCTTGATCTCGGGGTTGAGTGCGTGGATTCCGGGCGGCCAACAGGGGCCGCCCCCGATTCCTAGCTTCACGGCCAGCAACTCGCATAATGCGATGGCGGGGCCATTGGTGCCTCCGGCGGAGGCGGCATTGGTGTCTCCGACGCCGGCACGGGAACTTAATGCACCCGAGTGTACGCCGGTCGGCACCTCTGCAGCAAGCGGCCCCTCCATCAACTACACGCCCGCCGTTGGCGGTGCGTCGACATTAGCCGAGCTCGACGCCATCATCACGGTAACTAATTAAGCCTCTCTCGGCTGAGGACTTCATCTCTTTGCCTTTGACTGGGCATCCCTGACGCCCTACATGTTTTCGCAGGGCGCCGCCGACGTTCCGTGCACTCTCCTCCACTTCGTGAACAACGAGTTGGTCGATGTCGCCAAGGGCAAAATCGTTCAACCGGGCAACCCCTTGTTCCACGGTACGCAGATGCCACCCAACTTATTTAGGGTTCAACTGGTTCGGGTGCTGCCAGGCTGTGACGACTTGTTACCTCCGATTCGACCCGTCGGGGCCGACGATGAAGACGTGATGACCCTCAGCACCTGCCTGAGCTGGCCCCTGGTTTGGCCGAAGAGCCAGATTCGTTTGGGGGCGGGGGACACCACCCCAAAGACAACACCGCCAGTCGTGCCGGCGCCAAGTCGGCCCCATGGCAAGACCGCCGTAACGGTGTCGGACATCCCTATGCCACTGGATCCAAACATGCATATGGCACAGGATCAGAATGACGACGACGACGACGATGATACATTTGGCAACGTCGATCAGTACTTTGCCGATCATGGGTACGATGGCGACTTCATGGGGCCTCCTTCTCAAGAACCAAACCCAACAAAAGACGTGTGCGATCTAGCTGGTACCACGGAGAAGCCAAGTTGCAATAGGCGCCGTCTGGCGTTCAGCTCTCAGGAGACGCCTCCAGCTGCCGACTTCACCGAGCCTCAGATAGGCGAGGTGCGAAATATTATCAGCCCCAACACACTCAAGAAGGCGGTCTGTGAGCAGAACTCGGTCCCATTACAAGAGAAGAAGAAGGCACGCAAAAGAAAGACTAAGAAGGGTGCGAGCCAGCCGGCACCGAGTACGATCCGTGCTCAGGACGGGCCACCTTCACCGCAGGATATCTCGAGGAGGGTGCATGTGGCGGGTAGGGCGATGCTACCGACAAATATGCTCAATGCTGCAACCGGTGCTATGCGGAGTCTGCATGACAGTGTTCTTGCTTTGGAGAAGCGGCGTCTCAGAGAGAAGGATGTGGCATACCCGGTTTTCGCGGCCAAGGTGCCAGAGGGCAAGGGCTTTGTGGATAACTCCATCGGGCGTACGATCGTCCTGCGTTTTGATGACATCCATGCTATGTTGAACCTTCATCCGCTGCACTACACCTTCGTTCGGCTATTTTCGCTGAGTATGGAGATGCGGATCATTCGCGACAAGACCCCGAACATCGTGATAGTCGACCCCTTCTACATGCGTGCCAAGATCTTGGGCAGCGCTGGGGACCGGCAAGTCGCAAGTTCTTACCTCGAAGGCGTCATTCTGGCAAACCAAGATAAGGATAACTTCCTTGTGCCTTACTTTCCCGAGTAAGTCCTCCCCTCAACCGGCCCGTAACATATGAATTCTTACATTTCGATCGTTTTTCTTTTAACATTCTGTGTTTTCTGCAGTGACACACGTTGCACGCTCATCCTCCTAAGCCCCAAATATTCCATGGCCACGTATTTTGACCCGGACCGTCAGTCGAACGTAGACTACACAAATGTCAAGAAGGTTCTTGATGATGTTCTCCCCGGCTACGCCAAATCTGGAGGCACCTTCACCAGGCCTAATCGTAAGTACGGCAAGCATGTGTTCTCCCACAATACGATGTTCTGCTGCGTCAAGCAGCCGCCTGGCGGTCAGAAGGGTGCCTACTACGCCATCCATCACATGCGGGCGATCGTACGGGACCATCATCAACTTCTGCTACCGAGTAAACTCAAAGATTGGGCAAAGAGCGTGTCGGCAATCCAGGACGCGGACCTCCGACAAGAATTCTTTCACATCCAGTCAGAGTTTGCGGAAATCATCCATCAAGATGTCCTTCATACCTCGGGGCAGTTCTACCTCAACAATCAACCGTCCAACAGTGACATCGACACAATGCTACAAATGCAGGCTGACAACGACCGTTATTTCATGACTCCCACGATAGACGGCGGCTTCATCCACGCTCCGGTCCCTTGAGTCGAGTCGAAAGCAGTGATGCTGTGTCTAGTTCTGAAACATCAATTGGCTCATGTTGTAATTAAACTTTAATGAACTTGTAGTATGTCTCTTTGGTTTCGAGAGTCGTTCAACTTAGATGTAATCGATGCTATTAATGTCTTGCTTTTCTCTTCCGATCATTCTGTTGCATACTTATATATTGCTTATGTATTGTCTGTGAATTGGTACTAACGTTTCGTTTGGCTAGTGCATAGCGATGCCGACGTATGTCGTGTACAAGGGTAAGGTTCCCGGAGTCTACGATGACTGGGAGGAGTGTTGGAGACAGGTTCACCGATTCAGCGGTAACAGTTACAAAGGGTACACCACTAGGGCCGAGGCCGAATCTAGATACGCCCGCTATCTAGCGGGAGAGGGGAGGGAGCGTTGGAGGAACCGGATGAAGACGAGTTTCATCATGATGATGCTCATCGTGATGACCGCAGCTCTCTTCTATGTGATGGTAGTTTAGATGATCGATATCGACTTGTAATGTGAAGACAAACTCGCTACTCGCGGTCTCGAGACTTGTAATATAATGTTCTATCTTTGTTCGGTCTTTTTAATTCGGAGACTAATATGATGAATTGTATTCGGAGACTAATATGATGAATTGTATTCAAAGACTAATCTTCTATTGTATTCGATGAATCTGTTGTTGATGTGTGCTGTCTATATTTTGTCAAATTATACATTTTGTAACCTGTGCAAAAAACAGAAAATAAAAAATAAAAAAACCTAATATTCATACTAATGGCGCATCACATGACAGTGCGCCATTAGTATGATAGTGCATACTAATGGCGCATCACTGGGCAGTGCGCCATTAGTATGCCGCGGTTACTAATGGCGCATCCAGCGGTGGTGCGCCATTAGTATGCCAAAGCACCTGGGTATACATGGCCCCTGGGAGGCATACTAATGGCGCACCCTTGCCTATACTAATGGCGCACGCGCGGTGCGCCATTAGTATACCAGATACTAATGGCGCACCAGGTGGTGTGCCATTAGTAAAAATTACTAATGGTGTGCTATTAATGGCGCACCACAGATGCGCCATTAATGGCCATTTTAGGTGCGCCATTAGTAGGGGTTTTTCTAGTAGTGTCACAGTCAAAGGAATATGTATATGACATGAAGAAAGCAATAGAAATAAAATGTAACGATCATTATGCTAAGCTAACGGATGGGTCTTGTCCATCACATCATTCTCCTAATGATGTAAGGAGTCTCGAAGTGTTCTAGAGGTAAAGATTGATAGATAGGACGATGGTATTCGGACAACGAAAGTGTTCCGGGGATACCGAGTACATATCAGGTCACCAGAAGGGGTTCCGGGCATCCCCCCGGCAACTACATGGGCCTAAGGGCCAAGAGTGGGATAGACCGGTCCATAAAGGGCTGGTGCGCCCCATGTAGGCCGAAATAGGGGGGAGGGGAGGAGAGAGGAGAAGAGAGAAAGGAAGGGGAGGGATTCGGCCTCCCCCTTCCTTCTCTTCCCCCTCCTCCTTCCTTCCCCCTCCGAGAATTATGGTAAGGGGGGGCGAACAGGATTAGGGCCCCTAGTAGGATTCCACCTACTTAGGCGCCCCCTTGGCTACCCCCTCTCCCTCCCACCTATATATATGAGGGGGAAGGCGCCTAGAACACACAACAACATCTGTTAGCCGTGTGCGGTGCCTCCCTCCACAGTTTACGCCTTCGGTCATATTCATGTAGTGCTTAGGAAAAGCCCTGCATGGGTCACTTCACCATCACCGTCACCACGCCATCGTGCTGACGGAACTAAACTTTTCTAGATCAAGAGTTCAAGGGACGTCATCGAGCTGAACGTGTGCATAACTCGGAGGTGCCGTGCGTTTGGTGCTTGATCTGTCGGAACGAGAAGAAGTTCGACTACATTAACTGCATTGTCAAACGCTTCTGCTTTCGGTCTACGAGGGTACGGGTACACACTCTCCCCCTCTCATTGCTATGCATCTCCTAGATAGATCTTGCGTGAGCGTAGGAATTTTTTTGAAATTGCATGCTACGTTTCCCAACAATTTCAGAGGCATTTCTCCCATGGCACAAGTGAATATTTCCCGATACAAGTCAGTTTTATCCACAGCCTTTCCAAACAGATATATATCACTTTTATGGAAATTAATGCTTAGTTCCGACATCTGTTCAAAGGCGGTTAAGATAAATTTTAAATTTCTAGCACTCTCCTCATCATCTTGCAAGAGGAAAATAGTATCATCAGCATATTGCAACATATTAACCCCAGTTTCATAAGTTTCAATAAGTACCCCCTTCACAAAGCCCTCTCTTCTGGCATTGTCTATAATAATAGCCAGAGCGTCTACTGCTAGATCAAATATGAGTGGAGACAAGGAATCTCCCTGTCTCACACATTGTAAGTTTTGAAATATGGACCATGTTGGTCATTGACCTTAACTCCAACATCCCCCCCCCCCATCATGGTTTGCATAATCCAGTCACACCATCGGTGAGGGAATTTTTTGAGTTTTAGCATTTTATAAACAAACAGCCACTTGATTTTATCATATGCTTTTTCAAAATCTACTTTAAAAAGGAGAGCATTCTGTTTTTTAGTATGTATGGTATTCAGAGCTTCATGTAAAATAATCAGACCTTCCATGATGTATCTACCTTTGATAAAAGCACTCTGGACAGGAGAGATAATTGGATTTACTACCTTGCTAAGTCTATTCATCAGCACTTTAGTAATAATTTTGAAACTAACATTGAGTAGACAAATTGGTCTAAATTTTTGTATCTATCTAGCATCCTTGGTTTTTGGTACCAAAGTGATGACTCCATAATTGGTTCTAGATCACACACATAGCATATAGCTAGTTCATCGTACATGCCATCAGACTAACAAAAGTTGGCATGTTTAAATACTAGAGCCATGAAGAAAGTTCACCCATGACTACCCTTGCCCTTGTCATCTTCGTCGTTAGCGGTCGGAGATGCAAAATGGATCAAGCCAAATTTGCTCACTACCGGAGCTGTCCAATCCGTCATTGGCCTCCCCTTCCTCCTCTTTGTGATAGTCTAGCGAGGGCACGAACATCTCGGGTTTGGTCATTTCCGAGGGCACGCGCTATCTGATATTGCCACTAATCTAGGATGCAGACTCAGAGGGCATCCTCGGTCCTGTCCGACGTGGCGTGCAATTCTACCTCCGTTGTTTATTGCGCCCTCTCCCTTGCCCGTTGGGAACGCCTCCTCGGTGCATCCACTGTTGGGCAATCTATCAATGTTGAATTCAAACTCAAATCCCGACGTCATGGGGATGAGGCTGCACTGCAAGGGTTGCGCCGCTAGCATAGGCCCATCCGTCGCGGTCACACTCCTCGGGAACCCGACACAGGCAAATCCAAGCGTTGCTTGCGCGGATGCAATGGATTCTCGTCGAAGCAACTCGGTTTGCAGTGCTTAGGTGGATTCCTCCCGGGAGCGGTGGTGAGTCAGGAGGACGACAAACTCATCCTCGTCCCCGCATGGGAGACACCCCAGTCGATGTATTCAGAGTTGTCGGAATCAGATCCGATGCCCGCATACCGGAGGGGTTGGAGATCGCCGGAGGGAGGGGCGTGAAGCGAGGCAAACTTGAAGTGGAGTGAAGTGGAAATTGGCTAGGGTTTTGCCCGAATGTGGATGAGCATCAGCGTGGACCGGCGTTTGCCGAAAGCAATGTGACGGACGTGCCCGAACGCGTTCTTGGTCTCCCTATATCTGTTCTAGATATGGATAGCATATGAAGGTGCCGGTCAGCCCGGACTTATAGAGTTGATATGAGCGATGCGGCTAGGTTGCGATTTCTTTATCGGTCAATTACCGAGCCGTTCTGGATGCAGTAATTAAAAACCTGCCTACAGATCGTGCTCCAGGTCCAGACAGTTTCACCGGTCTTTTTCTAAAGAAATGTTGGTCTATTTTGAAGGATGATTTTATGAAGCTGGTCTAGGAGTTTTATGATGGGAAATGCAATTTAGAATATCTTAATACATCTCTTATCATTCTCATACCCAAGAAGCTGAGCCCAGAATATGTTGGTGATTTTCGGCCTATATCATTGACCAATACATGTTTGAAGTTTTTAACTAAACTTTTGGCTAATCACCTCCAGGGAGTGAATCTACGATGTATTCATCGCAACCTATACGGTTTTCTTCGTTGCTGATCCATTCAAGACTGCCTAGCATGGTGCTTTGAATATATTCACCAATGCAAAGCTTCCAAAAGGCCTATCATACTTCTCAAGCTTGATTTCACGAAAGCATTTGACACCATCGAGCACGAAGTGATCCTCAGAATCTTTACAATGCAAGGGTTTTGATAGCCGTTGGACAGGTTGGATTAAGAGCATTTTATCCACGGGCTCCTCTTCAGTTCTCTTAAATGGCGTGCCAGGCAATCATTTTGTCTGCCGAACGGGTGTATGTCAAGGAGACCCGTTATCTCCGCTGTGTTTTGTGATTGCAGTTGATTTGCTACAATCGGTGGTTAATGAAATGTGCTCCAGGAACATTCTCACCTTACCAATCCCAACAAATTCAAATGACTATCCGGTTGTCCAGTACGCGGACGATACTCTCATTGTACTCCCCGCGATTGACAGCCAGCTCATTGCTTTCAAGGAGATGTTGGATATCTTTGCTATTTCAACTGGGCTGCGGGTCAACTTCAGTAAGTCCTCTCTGATCCTGATCAATATGAGTGATGAAGAAGGCAATCGAGTTGCGAGATTGCTTGGGTGCGAAGTTGGTTCCATGCCATTCACATACCTAGGGCTGCCCATGGGAACATCTAGGCCAACGATCTATGATCTAATGCTAATGGTGGATCACATTGAGAGACGATTATCTGTGTCTTCATGCTTGCTGAATCAAGGGAGCCGTCTCCGACTTTTGCAGTCTGTCCTAAGTTCTATGCCAATATACTTTTTGTGTACACGCTCTCTACCTCAGGGCATTTTGAAGCAAATTGAGAGAATCATGCGACAGTGTTTGTGGAGAGGGAACACGGATACCCCACGCCAATCATTGGCGGCTTGGGACCTGGTCTGCCAGCCCAACAAACTGGGAGGTCTCGGTGTTCTCAACTTAAGTGTACAAAATGAAGCCTTGTTGATCAAGCATCTCTTCAAGTTTTTGAATAAGAAGGATGTGCCCTGGGTCACACTCATTTGGGACACGTATTATGCCTCATCGCCGCCACAAGTCACCCAGAGCTGTTGTTCTTTCTGGTGGAGGGATGTTTTGAAGCTACATGATAGTTTTTGCAAGTTGGTTGTGCCACAAGTGCGTGTTGGTGATGTTGGAAATATGCCCTAGAGGCAATAATAAATTAGTTATTATTATATTTCCTTGTTCATGATAATCGTTTATTATCCATGCTATAATTGTATTGATAGGAAACTCAGATACATGTGTGGATACATAGACAACACCATGTCCCTAGTAAGCCTCTAGTTGACTAGCTCGTTGATCAATAGATGGTTACGGTTTCCTGACCATGGACATTGGATGTCATTGATGACGGGATCACATCATTAGGAGAATGATGTGATGGACAAGACCCAATCCTAAGCCTAGCACAGAGATCGTGTAGTTCGTATGGTAAAGCTTTTCTAATGTCAAGTATCTTTTCCTTAGACCATGAGATTGTGGAACTCCCGGATACCGTAGGAATGCTTTGGGTGTACCAAACGTCACAACGTAACTGGGTGACTATAAAGGTGCACTACAGGTATCTCCGAAAGTGTCTGTTGGGTTGGCACGAATCGAGACTGGGATTTGTCACTCCGTGTGACAGAGAGGTATCTCTGGGCCCACTCAGTAGGACATCATCATAATGTGCACAATGTGATCAAAGAGTTGATCGCGGGATGATGTGTTACGGAACGAGTAAAGAGACTTGCCGGTAACAAGATTGAACAAGGTATCGGTATACCGACGATCGAATCTCGGGCAAGTATAATACCGCTAGACAAAGGGAATTGTATACGGGATTGATTGAGTCCTTGACATCGTGGTTCATCCGATGAGAACATCGTGGAACATGTGGGAGCCAACATGGGTATCCAGATCCCGCTGTTGGTTATTGACCGGAGAACGTCTCGGTCATGTCTGCATGGTTCCCGAACCCGTAGGGTCTACACACTTAAGGTTCGATGACGCTAGGGTTATAAATGAAGTTTGTATGTGGTTACCGAATGTTGTTCGGAGTCCCGGATGAGATTCCGGACGTCACGAGGAGTTCTGGAATGGTCCGGAGGTAAAGATTTATACATGGGAAGTCCTGTTTTGGTCACCGGAAAAGTTTCGGGTTTTATCGGTAACGTACCGGGACCACCGGGAGGGTCCCGGGAGTCCACCAAGTGGGGCCACCATCCCCGGAGGGCTGCATGGGCCAAGTGTGGGAGGGGACCAATCCCAGGTGGGCTGGTGCGCCCCCCCCCCCCCACAAGGCCCAAGGCGCAGGGAAGAGTGGAAGGGGGCAAACCCTAGGGCAGATGGGCCCTAAGGCCCACCCCAGGTGCGCCTCCCCTCTCTCCCCTTCTGACCGCCACCCAGATGGGATCTGGGGGCTGCCGCCACCCCTGGGGAGGGAACCCTAGAGGGGGCGCAGCCCCCTCCCCTCCCCCTATATATACTTGAGGGTCTTGGGGCTGCCAACAGATGAGTTCGACCTCTCCCTGGCGCAGCCCTACCTCTCTCCCTTCTCCTCTCCCGCGGTGCTTGGCGAAGCCCTGCAGGATTGCCACGCTCCTCCATCACCACCACGCCGTTGTGCTGCTGCTAGATGGAGTCTTCCTCAACCTCCCCCTCTCTCCTTGCTGGATCAAGGCATGGGAGACGTCACCGGGCTGTACGTGTGTTGAACGCGGAGGTGCCGTCCGTTCGGCACTAGGATCTCCGGTGATTTGGATCACGACGAGTACGACTCCTTCAACCCCGTTCTCTTGAACGCTTTCGCTTAGCGATCTACAAGGGTATGTAGATGCACTCTCCTTCCCCTCGTTGTTGGTTTCTCCATAGATAGATCTTGGTGACACGTAGGAAAATTTTGAATTTCTGCTACGTTCCCCAACAGTGGCATCATGAGCTAGGTCTATTGCGTAGATTCTTTGCACGAGTAGAACACAAAGTAGTTGTGGGCATTGATTTTGTTCAATATGCTTACCGTTACTAGTCCAATCTTGTTTCGACGGTATTGTGGGATGAAGCGGCCCGGACCGACCTTACACGTACACTTACATGAGACATGTTCCACCGATTGACATGCACTTGGTGCATAAGGTGGCTAGCGGGTGCCAGTCTCTCCCACTTTAGTTGAAACGGATTCGATGAAAAGGGTCCTTATGAAGGGTAAATAGCAATTGGCATATAACGTTGTGGTTTTGCGTAGGTGAGAAACGTTCTTGCTAGAAACCCATAGCAGCCACGTAAAACATGCAAACAACAATTAGAGGACGTCTAACATGTTTTTGCAGGGTATGCTATGTGATGTGATATGGCCAAGAAGAATGTGATGAATGATATGTGATGTATGAGATTGATCATGTTCTTGTAATAGGAATCACGACTTGCATGTCGATGAGTATGACAACCGGCAGGAGCCATAGGAGTTGTCTTTATTTATTGTATGACCTGCGTGTCATTGAACAACGCCATGTAATTACTTTACTTTATTGCTAACCGGTAGCCATAGTAGTAGAAGTAATAAGTTGGCGAGACAACTTCATGAAGACACGATGATGGAGATCATGATGATGGAGATCATGGTGTCATGCCGGTGATGATGATGATCATGGAGCCCCGAAGATGGAGATCAAAAGGAGCAAAATGATATTGGCCATATCATGTCACTATTTGATTGCATGTGATGTTTATCATGTTTATGCATCTTATTTGCTTAGAACGACGGTAGTAAGTAAGATGATTCCCCATTAAAATTTCAAGAAAGTGTTCCCCCTAACTGTGCGCCGTTGCAAAAGTTCGTCGTTTCGAAGCACCACGTGATGAACGGGTGTGATAGATTCTTACGTTCACATACAACGGGTGTAAGCCAGATTTACACACACAAAACACTTAGGTTGACTTGACGAGCCTAACATGTACAAACATGGCCTCGGAACACAAGAGACCGAAAGGTCGAGCATGAGTCGTATAGTAGATACGATCAACATGAAGATGTTCACCGATGATGACTAGTCCGTCTCACGTGATGATCGGACACGGCCTAGTTGACTCGGATCATGTAATCACTTAGATGACTAGAGGGATGTCTATCTGAGTGGGAGTTTCATAAGATGAACTTAATTTTCCTGAACATAGTCAAAAGATCTTTGCAAATTATGTCGTAAGCTCGCGCTTTAGTTCCACTGTTTAGATATGTTCCTAGAGAAAATATAGTTGAAAGTTGACAGTAGCGATTATGCGGACAATAGAAAGCTTATGTCCTTAATGCACCGCTCAGTGTGCTGAACCCCAAACGTCGTCTGTGGATGTTGTGACCATCGGACATATACGTTTTGATAACTACGTGATAGTTCAGTTAAACGGTTTAGAGTTGAGGCACCAAATACGTTTTCGAAACATCGTGGAACATATGAGATGTTTCGAGGGCTGAAATTGGGATTTCAGGCTCGTGCCCACGTCAAGAGGTATGAGACCTCCGAGATTTTCTTAGCCTGCAAACTAAGGGAGAAAAGCTCAATCGTTGAGCTTGTGCTCAGATTGTCTGAGTGCGACAATCACTTGAATCGAGTGGGAGTTGATCTTCCAAAAATAGTGATGTTTCTCCAAAGTCATTGCCACCAAGCTGGTAGAGCTTTGTGATGAACTATAACATATCAGGGATAGATATGATGATCCTTGAGGTATTCGCGATGTTTGACACCGCGAAAGTAGAAATCAAGAAGGAGCAGCAATTGTTGATGGTTGGTGAAACCACTAGTTTCAAGAAGGGCAAGGGCAAGAAGGGATACTTCATGAAACGGCAAATCAGCTGCTGCTCTAGTGAAGAAACTCAAGGTTGAACCCAAACCCGAGACTAAGTGCTTCTATAATAAGGGGAACAACCACTGGAGCAGAATTACCCTAGATACTTGGTAGATGAGAAGGCTGGCAAGGTCGATAGAAGTATATTGGATATACATTATGTTAATGTGTAATTTACTACTACTTCTAGTAGCACCAGGGTATTAAGATACCGGTTCGGTTGCTAAGTGTTAGTAACTCGAAATAAAAGAGCTACGGAATAAACGGGGACTAGCTAAAGGTGAGCTGACAATATGTGTTGGAAGTGTTTCCAAGTTTGATGTGATCAAACATCGCACGCTCCCTCTACCATCAAGATTAGTATTAAACCTGAATAATTGTCATTTGGTGTTTGCGTTGAGCATAGACATGATTGGATTATGTCTATCGCAATACGGTTATTCATTTAAGGAGAATAATGGTTACTCTATTTATTTGAATATTACCTTCAATGGTCTTGCACCTAAAGGAATGGTTTATTGAGTCTCGATCGTAGTGATACACATTTTCATGCCAAAAGATATAAGATAGTAATGATGGTACCACTTACTTGTGGCACTGCCATGTAAGTCATATTGGTATAAAACGCATGAAGAAGCTCCATGTTGATGGATCTTTGGACTCACTCGTTTTTGAAAAGTTTGAGACATGCAAACCATGTCTATTGGTGTATACGCATGAAGAAACTCCATGCAGATGGATCATTTGGACTCACTTGATTTTGAATCACTTGAGATATGCAAATCATACCACATGGGAAAGATGACTAAAAAGCCTTGTTTTTCATTAAAATGGAACAAGATAGCAACTTGTTGGAAGTAAACACATTTTGATGTGTGCAGTCCAATGAGTGCTGAGGCATGCAGTGAATATCGTTATGTTCTTACTTCACAGATGATTCGAGTAGATGTTGAGTATATTTACTTGATGAAACACAAGTCTGAATTATTGAATGGTTCAAGTAATTTCAGAGTGAAGTTGAAGATCATCGTGACAAGAGGATAAAATGTCTATGATATAATCATAGAGATGAGTATCTGAGTTACGAGCTTTGGCACGGAATTAAGACATTGTGGAAATGGCTTCACAATTAATACCGCCTGGAACACCATAGTGTGATGGTGTGTCCGAACATCATAGTTGCACCCTATTGGATATGGTGTGTACCATGATGTCTCTTATCGAATTACCACTATCGTTCATGGGTTAGACATTAGAGACAACCGCACTCACTTTAAATGGGGCACCACATAACTCCGTTGAGATGACACCGTATGAACTATGGTTTGGAGAAATCTAAGCTGTCGTTTCTTAAAAGTTTGGGGCTGCGACGCTTATGTGAAAAAGTTTCAGGTTGATAAGCTCGAACCCAAAGCGGATAAAATGCATCTTCATAGGACACCCAAAACAGTTGGGTATACCTCCTAATTCAGATCCGAAAGCAATAGGGATTGTTTCTTGAATCGGGTCCTTTCTCGAGGAAAAGTTTGTCTCGAGAATTGAGTGGGAGGATGGTGGAGACTTGATATGGTTATTGAACCATCACTACAACTAGTGTGTAGCAGGGCACAGGAAGTTGTTCCTGTGGCACCTACACCAATTGAAGTAGAAGCTTATGACAGTGATCATGAAACTTCGGATCAAGTCACTAACGTACCTCGTAGGGTGACAAGGATGCGTACTACTTCAGAGTGGTACAGTAATCCTGTCTTGAAGGTCATGTTGCTAGACAACAATGAACCTATGAGCTATGGAGAAGCAATGGTGGGCCCAAATTCCAACAAATGGTTAGAAGCCATGAAATCCGAGATAGGATCCATGTATCAGAACAAAGCATGGACTTTGGTGGACTTGCCCGATGATCGGCAAGACATTGAGATAAATGGATCTTTAAGAAAAAGACAAACATGGATGGTAATGTCACCATCTATGAAGCTCGACTTGTGGCGAAGAGTTTTTGACAAGTTCAAGGAGTTGACTACGATGAGATTTTCTCATCCGTAGCGATGCTTAAGTCCGTCGGAATCATGTTAGCATTAGCTGCATTTATGAAATCTAGCAGATGGATGTCAAAACGAGTTTCCTTACCAGTTTTCGTAGGGAAAGGTTGTATGTGATACAATCAGAAAGGTTTTGTCGATCCTAAGGATGCTAAAAGGTATGCTAGCTCCAGCGATCCTTCTAAGGACTGGAGCAAGCATCTCGGAGTTGGAATGTACGCTTTGATGAGATGATCAAAGATTTTGGATTTATACAAAGTTTATGAGAAACTTGTATTTCCAAAGAAGTGAGTGGGAGCACTATAGAATTTCTGATGAGTATATGTTGTTGATCAGAAATGATGTAGAATTTCTAAAAAGCATATAGGGTTATTTGAAAAGTATTTTTCAAGGGAAAACCTGGATTAAGCTACTTGAACATTGAGCATCAAGATCTATGAGCATAGATCAAAACCGCTTAATGGTACTTTCAAAATGAGCACATACCTTGACATGATCTTGAAGGTGTTCAAGATGGATCAGTCAAAGAAGGAGTTCTTGCCTGAGTTGTAAGGTATGGAGTTAAGACTTAAAGCTTGACCACGGCAGAAAAGATAGAAAGGACGAAGGTCGTCCCCTATGCTTTAGACGTAGGCTCTACAGTAAGCTATGCTGTGTACCGCACCGGAAGTGTGCCTTGCCATGAGTCAGTCAAGGGGTACAAGAATGATCCAGGAATGGATCATTGGACAGTGGTCAAAAATTGTCCTTGGAGTAAATAAGGACATGTTTCTTGATTATGGAAGTGATAAAGAGTTCAGCATAAAGGGTTACGTCGATGCAAGCTTTAACACCTGTCCGAATGACTCTGAGTAGCAAACCGGATACGTATAGTGGAGCAACCATTTGGAATAGCTCCAAGTGGAGCGTGAAAGCAGCATTTACAATATGACCTAGAGATTTGCGAAGTACATACGGATCTGAATGTTGCAGACCCGTTGACTAAAACTTCTCTCATAAGCAAAACATGATCAAACTCCAGAACTCATTGAGTCTTAATCACATGATGATGTGAACTAGTCTAATGACACTAGTAAACTCTTTGGATGTTGGTCACATGGCGATGTGACGTGTGAGTGTTAATCACATGATGATGTGAACTAGATTATTGACTCTAGTGCAAGTGGGAGACTGTTGGAAATATGCCCTAGAGGCAATAATAAATTAGTTATTATTATATTTCCTTGTTCATGATAATCGTTTATTATCCATGCTATAATTGTATTGATAGGAAACTCAGATACATGTGTGGATACATAGACAACGCCATGTCCCTAGTAAGCCTCTAGTTGACTAGCTCGTTGATCAATAGATGGTTACGGTTTCCTGACCATGGACATTGGATGTCATTGATGACGGGATCACATCATTAGGAGAATGATGTGATGGACAAGACCCAATCCTAAGCCTAGCACAGAGATCGTGTAGTTCGTATGCTAAAGCTTTTCTAATGTCAAGTATCTTTTCCTTAGACCATGAGATTGTGCAACTCCCGGATACCGTAGGAATGCTTTGGGTGTACCAAACGTCACAACGTAACTGGGTGACTATAAAGGTGCACTACAGGTATCTCCGAAAGTGTCTGTTGGGTTGGCACGAATCGAGACTGGGATTTGTCACTCCGTGTGACAGAGAGGTATCTCTGGGCCCACTCAGTAGGACATCATCATAATGTGCACAATGTGATCAAAGAGTTGATTGCGGGATGATGTGTTACGGAACGAGTAAAGAGACTTGCCAGTAACGAGATTGAACAAGGTATCGGTATACCGACGATCGAATCTCGGGCAAGTATAATACCGCTAGACAAAGGGAATTGTATACGGGATTGATTGAGTCCTTGACATCGTGGTTCATCCGATGAGATCATCGTGGAACATGTGGGAGCCAACATGGGTATCCAGATCCCGCTGTTGGTTATTGACCGGAGAACATCTCGGTCATGTCTGCATGGTTCCCGAACCCGTAGGGTCTACACACTTAAGGTTCGATGACGCTAGGGTTATAAAGGAAGTTTGTATGTGGTTACTGAATGTTGTTCGGAGTCCCGGATGAGATCCCGGGCGTCACGAGGAGTTCCGGAATGGTCCGGAGGTAAAGATTTATATATGGGAAGTCATGTTTTGGTCACCGGAAAAGTTTCGGGTTTTATCGGTAACGTACCAAGACCACCGGGAGGGTCCCGGGGGTCCACCAAGTGGGGCCACCATCCCCAGAGGGCTGCATGGGCCAAGTGTGGGAGGGGACCAGCCCCAAGTGGGCTGGTGCGCCCCCCCCCCCCCCCCACAAGGCCCAAGGTGCAGGGAAGAGTGGGAGGTGGCAAACCCTAGGGCAGATGGGCCCTAAGGCCCACCCCAGGTGCGCCTCCCCTCTCTCCCCTTCTGGCCACCACCCAGATGGGATCTGGGGGCTGCCGCCACCCCTGGGGAGGGAACCCTAGAGGGGGCGCAGCCCCCTCCCCTCCCCCTATATATACTTGAGGGTCTTGGGGCTGCCAACAGATGAGTTCGACCTCTCCCTGGCGCAGCCCTACCTCTCTCCCTTCTCCTCTCCCGCGGTGCTTGGCGAAGCCCTGCAGGATTGCCACGCTCCTCCATCACCACCACGCCGTTGTGCTGCTGCTGGATGGAGTCTTCCTCAACCTCTCCCTCTCTCCTTGCTGGATCAAGGCATGGGAGACATCACCGGGCTGTACGTGTGTTGAACGCGGAGGTGCCATCCGTTCGGCACTAGGATCTCCGGTGATTTGGATCACGACGAGTACGACTCCTTAAACCCCGTTCTCTTGAATGCTTCCTCTTAGCGATCTACAAGGGTATGTAGATGCACTCTCCTTCCCCTCGTTGCTGGTTTCTCCATAGATAGATCTTGCTGGCACGTAGGAAAATTTTGAATTTCTGCTATGTTCCCCAACAGGTGATACGGTAGTCTTCTGGCTGGATCATTGGCAGCATGGAAATAATGTTGTCCTCATGCATCGTCGGTTCCCAAGGCTTCATTCATATGTGATTGATGATACGATCACCATTAAAGAACTTATGGAGCTGCCTGGCCTAATCGACAACTTCCACCTGCCCCTGTCGGCTGAAGCTCTTCAGGAATTCACCCAACTCCAATCTTTGCTGCCGCTAATCAATCTTCAAGAGGAAGAGAAGGACATTTGGAAATGGCCATCCAAGTCTGGAGAATATCAGTCAAGGATTTACTATGTGTCTTGCTTCTCACATGTTGTGGTTGATCCCATATTTAAGTGGATATGGAGATGTTCATGCACTCTCAAATTCAATGTTTTTGGCTGGCTCCTTTTGATGGATAGGCTAAACACTAGAGACATGATGCAGCGACGTCATTGGAATATCCAAGATGACACATGTGTAATTTGTAATTCTGCCTACCATGAGGACCGTGCCCACCTTTTCTTTGCATGCAACTTCAGTCAAAGGGTCTGGAATTACCTTGGCATTTCATGGATTCTTCAACCAAACCAGACTACCTATGAGATGGCTTTATTTGCTAGGAAGGATTTTGGTTTCCCATTTTTCACAGAGGTAGTCTTCACTGCCACATGGAATATTTGGACTCAAAGGAATGGGAAGATCTTCAGAAATGAGCTGCCTTCCTTTAGACCTTGGAGGAGAAATTTTGTCCATGGCATTTCTCTTTTAGCTCATAGAATCAAATGTAAATATAGGAATAGCCTAACCTCCTGGATAGCTGCCCTTCCTTAGTTTCTCTTTGTAAGTATCCTCTTTGTTGTTTTCTTCTTGTAATTTGTAACCTTGTAACTTCTCTGGTTCTTTTTAATAAAAAACTGTGAGGCTGTTGCCTTGCAGTATATAGTCAAAAAAAATTACCGAGCCGTTCGCCCGGACGTGGACGTATAGAGGCAATAGGGGATGCTCTTAGAACTTCAACTTTGTAGTCACAAAATTCTCGCAGAAAAGAAAAGGAAATATTTGTAGTTACAAACAATCCAACCTAGAAATTTTACTTAAACAATCCAACCTAGAAATTTACTTGAACAAATACGTATAGAAGAACGCCAAAAGAGTACAATTAATAACCGGAAAGGTTAAATATTTGATGTCAGGTTTTTAAACATGGGAAATGAATGAGTTTTTTTTTGACAATTTATATTTGCAGGAGGATGGTAAATTTAGTTTGCAAGCACCGTAATTTCCTGACAAAAATAAATCTAAAACAAATTTGTCATGATCGATGACTAAACTTGTCATCCTCGACGAACATTACGTGCCTTGAAAAACGTTCGTTTTGCCATGCTTAAAACCCTAAATTCGTTGGATATCCAGGTTCAACAATGCGGCAGGGCTCCGCCACGGGGCTCATCTAAGTAGTTTTTTTCTTCGCCGGGAGAATCTGGTTACATCAAGTTACTACGAGCTAGCTCACGCAGTGTTGCGGCGCGCTCGTCTTCCAACTCCTTGATAAGACGCTCGACGCGGTTGTCGAGAGCGTCGTCCATGGCTTTACGTCCCCACGAATCCGTAGGATCACCGCGTAAGCAGGGTCTTCCCAGTAGTTGCCCTTGTACCGCTTGTCGATGAACACTGGGTCAACCTCATCCTCGGATCGCTCGTAGGATCGCTTCGCCCCCGCCGCCGGTGCATATGCAGCGACGGCCTTCCAGTTGTTGTCATCGCACTTGTACCGCTTCTCCATCACGGCCGCGTCGAGCTTGCCGTCCGACCGCTCGTGGCCTCTCTTCAGCCCAACCCATACTGGCTCGCATGCATCTGCAGAGTGGTAGTCCATGGCTTCCCCAAGCAAACGATGGTGTGCGTACGTGCTTAAGGTTGTTTTAGCTCTGATGATGACGCCGAGCTCGGTCTTCCGTTTGGAGCATATACGAACCCGCGCCACGCGCTTAATCCCGTTCCGATTCGAACTGGGCCAGCTTGGGCCTTGCAGTCCGTCCCCGACTGTGTTTTCCTTTTGACTCCTCCTCCCTTCTCTGACACGTGGGGCCCCACTGCCATGGGCTTCACACTGTATTTTTTTGTGATATTTTTACAGTACAAATCTGACAGCCAGGTCTCATGTCTCTCTGACAGGTGGGCCGCCATTGTCATGGGCTTCACACTGTACTTTTTTGGTGATATTTTTATAGTACATATCCGACAGCCAGGCTTCACGAAACAGGTCACCAACTTCATGGTGTGTTCGTGGCTTTTCTAGGAACATCCATATTTTACTGATTAAGCAACAAAGTCATATAAAATCTCCATAATACACTTCAGAGCATAATGAAAAGTACATGATTGACTGAACACCTACAGGACTTGGCTAAAACTTAGCCCTCAACGGTCTGTTTCGACTCAGCTTAAGACCGGACATGTGTCTTCGTTATGAAAAAAAAGACTTAGCTAAAACAAGAACTACTCCCTCCGTCCGGAAATCCTTGTCATCAAAATGAATAAAAAGTGATGCATCTAGATGTTTTTTAGTTCTAGATACATTCATTTTTGTCCATTTTGATGACAAGTTTTTTCGGACGGAGGGAGTACTACATTAAGGTCTTGATGAGCGTGCTTGGAAGAAATCTAACATCTAACATATAAAGCCTCAAGAAGTGCTAGACACAACCAATGCCTCGAGCGCACGGTATCACGGGAGGGAGAAAAGACCACCACACCGCGCCGCGCGTGGGGGTGCAGCGCATATAAAGCCTCAAGAAGTGCTAGGCACAACCAATGCCTCGAGCGCACGGTATCACGGGAGGGAGAAAAGACCACCACACCGCGCCGCGCGTGGGGGTGCAGCGCACTACGCGAAGGAAAAAAACCACCGCGCTGTGGTGAGCCCCGCGCCCGTCCGCTTTCTCCTCCATCCCCCTCGTCTCCAACCCTAAAATCTTTTCCCCCTACATCCGCTCATCCCCTCCACTCCCTCGACAACGGTGGCGGCGGCCCCCTCTGGTGGCGGAGGAGGGGGGAGATGGTGGCGTGGCGGCGACCTTCCCCCCTCGTCATCCTGGATCCCACCGACCCCAAGGCGTGCGGGCGCGGCGGTGACCTGCAAGGGAAGGGCGACGCTCGAATCGATCCAGCGCCATGGATCGGTCCCTGCGGGAGAAAGAGAAAATGAGGGAGAGAGAAGGAAGGAGAGGAAGGAGAAATAGAGAGGAAAGAGGAGAGGGAGGTGCAGCGTTGACTGACGGCTCGCGCGGTGGTGCGGCAGACGGCGGCCTCAGCGGGTGTGCGACAACACCACGCAGCTCCTGTGCCGCGCAACCCTCTCCTCGCAGGCTCAACAGGAGGTTCCCAAGCCAGCTCGGGCCGCTGCTATCTCTTCCTCGCCGCCCAACAGGTCGCCGTGCTGGGGGAGCAGGGTAGCATCGGGTCCACAGGCTGGGGTGGAGGCCTTCCCAACTTGGACTGCGCGTCCTCCTCTTCACCGCGTCATCGCCCTGGCCAGCTGAGCACCAACCCGACGGCTCCAGCATCCGATGCCAACACAACGAGGTGAGCTTCACCAAATACTCTCTCTCTCTCTGTGTGTGTGTCTCTCTCTCTCTATCTGTCTCTACCTATCTCTTCATGCGGCCTCCTCCCTCTCTGTAATCTTTCGAGATTGATTTTGTTTCCAGGTATACTCCAATCAAACATGTGAATATTTACCAGAGTGCTTCAAGATCGATCTGATGATCCACTACCGCTTTGCTTTTGGGACTAATTTGGATGGGAATGGTGATTTCATGGTTGATTATGATTACTTGGTTCTTGCTCTTGGAGTTACTGTGAATACATTCAACACTCCTGGTATGATGGAGCATTGCCACTTTCTGAAGGTAAAATCCTGATTGGCATTGTGTGTCTCTTTACTGTTCTGCTATTTTTCATGTTTCAATCCTGAGATGTAAGTTACAGTTTAATTTCATGCAAACTCTTGAGATATATGGTATTTGTACCGTGCAGTATTAGTCATATCTTGTGCTTACAGCCTCACATTGTAAATGTCAGGTAGTGGAGGATTCCCAAAAGATTCGAAAGAGTGTGATAGACTGCTTTGAAAAGGCGTCACTTCCTAACCTCGGTGAAGAGGAGAAAAGGAAGATCCTTCACTTTGTGATTATCGGTGGTGGACCTACTGGGGTTGAATTTGCCGTGGAGTTGCATGATTTTCTTGTCGAAGATCTGGTGAAGCTATATCCTGCAATTGAAGAAAACTCTCAACTCCTACTTGCGCTCCGCCTCTTCCTCCTTTCCATCGCTCAATAGGAGGCAGCTCATCTGGCCGTGCAGCGGACCGCGTCCTCAGCGGGTCGGTGATGGCGGTTGCAGCTGGTGCACGATGGCGATTCCAACGAAAACAGGAATCTGCAACTTGTTAGACTTCTTTGCAACCCCAACAAGGCCCTCGTCTGCTTTGTCTACATATATGCATGATTTCTATGATTGGAATCAGATAGCACTAACTATGTGTCAGACTGCTAATATTTATTTGCTTGATGATCCTTGAAGCGCACTCTACGCTCATACATGATCCCACATATTCTAGGTATAATGATACTATCTTTAGTGTTCTGTTCACGGGAATTTGACAAGTCACTGCTTAAGATTTCTTAACTTTTGTACAGATGCTTTCTTGAGGTTTTGGCTAAAAATCTGTGGTGTACGTCACTCATCAGGTTGAGTTTTTACCAGTTGCTGATCTTATTATTCTGGTTATATTGTCATGAATAAAAAAAGTAGTGCACTTATTTTTGAGGAATCTTCATGCATATTTGTTGCATCCTTACAAAGTAATTGTACTTTAGGTAACTATGACGGGCTAATGCCTTAAGCTGGGACATACAACAAAATACTTATTTTATGGGAGGAGTTTATGGAACTGGGTAGTGCTCATCAGGATGCTCTTGCAGCAATTGACACAATCGATGTGGCTAATGGAGCCAGTGAGTAACCTTGCCACCCTTCAGTATGGTCAGTTTTATTATATACTACAATTTCTGTATGCAAGAGTGACCTTCTATTGTTCTAAATGCAGTGTTCCGTTTAAAAAGAAATTCCATACGCAGATTTAATGTGTACGATTGAACTATCTTTAGTTTATTAAGGTACTCTTTCTAATATTTTACTGTAATAGCAGGTTTTAGCCAATATTTAGTATTGAGGTGTTGATGACAGCAAACACTATCCTGCTTGTTTGTTTTCTAGACGTGTTTCTATATGCTTTTCGGTTGTTAGTTGTGATACTTTTTATTGTCTTTCGAAATTAAGATGTGCTTTGTATATGTGATGATACTATATACTTTCTATAGTTATTGAACTATATATCATTTTTTTATTTATGCTTATGGAGTGCTTAGTTAATCGCTTGCAAGTAGATTTTATAGATACCAATAGAAATAATAACTTGGGATTTATTTCTGTTCAACCTCTGTGATCTAGATGAGCAAAGCAACAACTTTGGCTTTATTTCTTTGTGATGTAGATGAGCAAAACAGTAACTTGGATTTTAATTATGTTCTCTATGATGTAGATTAGCAAGATTTCTAACCAACAAAGTAATTTATTTTAGTATGGTTTTGTCACTATGATTGGTAATATGAAGTTTATTTATTCTAGGTTCCTATCTTTAGACAGTCACATCCACGTTCGTACTTTTAGAATAGTTGTTGCAACGGGGAAGAGCATTTCTGCAATAGCAAGATATCAGGACCCAATGGGCATAGGCCGAACCAACCACCATCACTATTGCTTCAGGATTAGATAGCTAACTTCCACTCATAGGTGAGTTTGCTTACTCTACTTTCAGTGTACTGTGCAGATATGTTGGTTAGAAATTTTGCTATGTGTCTGTCAAGTTGATTAGATATGAAAAATATGCTCTATAATACCCACATAATACTTGTTTAAATTGGCTTTTCCCTGGTTCATCAGTGCACACATGAAACCGGTAATAAGAAGAGAATCACCTGATTTTTTAATTGTCTATTTTAGTAAGCATGTTCATAATATTAGGATAGTTTAATTTGAGAACAATTGGCTGGAGGAATGATGTAATTTGATACTCTGTTATGTTGATCTCCAGAGAAATTTGGTTTTTGGTTTTTCATTGATGTACGTTAATCTGTTGTGAATCTTGTTTGCTTGCACCAATTATGTGTAACAATTAGAGGGGAACTTTTGGAACTCATACATTCTATTTCAGTTAATGTTCAAAGCAACTTTCCTGTGTGAATCTGATAATCTCACTAAAACCTGTGTTTCATTGTGTATATTCAGCCTGTCAAGTCAAGTTTCAGACTGATCATGTATCCCCTTGATATTCACTGGATGGAATCCCTTGTTTTACTCAAACTGAACCTTCTACAAACATCGGAAAAGCAACAGTAATAAAGATGGACAGAAATTCCAAAAATAAGGTTAGTTCTTTTTTGTTCCGTATCATTCTCTTTACCGTTCCTTTTGGTACTATACTCCAAAAAAGAGGCAATCGGAAATATTTAGGTCCACTAAAAAGTAATTCTAGAGCTCGCAGAGTTCTCATTTTCCAGATTTGCAGTAGTATTCGCTTTTGGTTTACATGATATTGGTTGTATCTCCCTGACAACTTCTCTTCGGTTGGTGTAGGTGTTTTTTATGGATGTAGCTGGTTGCGATGAAGCTAAACAAGAAATAATGCTATCACTTATTACCTTTGTCCTTCAAATTTGAGTATAGGCCTGCGCAATAATGAATATTTGTGTCTCATTGCTCCAGCATGGTCAATAAAGATATGTTGACCCAGGAAATGTGGGTTTATCATAGGTCCTACTGTATGCATTGATATATGAAATATGACATTTCCGGTTATATGCTATCACTTATTGCCTCTGTCCTTTGCATTGAGTATAGGCCTGTGAAATAATGGTGTATTTGTGTGTTGATTCGTTTGTTTTCCTTCATGTTCTGGTTCTAAGGTACCAGGACAAACCCAGAGTTATTTGTAAAAAGTGCTTTCCAATGTACCAATATTTTGTATCCTTTCTAATGCTTAAAAAAGAGGCGAATAATTCTTTTAGAATATGTAATATCCGACATGTGTAACACACCTTAAGAGACTACTAAGTTATCCTGTATAATTGGCACGCCCTACTTTTATAGTAATAAATATATCATGTGCTGCTCCATACAGGTGATACATTGCATTTACCATAGTATTTGATTACATATGATAACATAAAATCTGTTTTTTCCTTAGCGGTTCGGCACACTTAGTGCATAGAAACAGAGTACAGGCAAATTGATTAGATGCATTAGTTAAGAACACTGATTTTTTTGGAAAGCTTCATCATGACATCGATATTGGTTTCGCCTTACTGCCACTCAGAGGTTGGATGGAGCATCGAGGATTTTAGGCTTGGGGTGGCCACGTGTTGCAGGAAAGCAGGAAGAGTTGGATGTGTTCTGTAGAGACCAGGTGATCAATGTCGTTGCCGCCAGGTACCTGAAGTACAACACTTCTAAATTTGGTCATTTATTTATCCTCATAGCTGGTTCCCTTGATACTTTTTCTTAGAAACATGATCAAAGATACAAAAAGTAATACTTCTGAAGCAGAAGTGGCAGTATAGTGTGCATGCCGTATTGACCTGTTCATGCCAATGGCAGAAGTATCTGATTCATCCGACCTAATTCAAGTTAACTTGAGTGCAGCAGTAGATAAACATTCACTTATAAATTCTACTCCAAATGGACAGTAATAGTAGTACATGGGCAGTGTAAAATGTGTTTTTGTTAGTTCAGTGAAAATTAGAGATCAACCTAATGGTACTTCATTTTTATTCTAATCTGCCAAATGCTATTAAGGAAATGAAGTTTCTTCCTCGATCAAGTTATCAGTCGTTGGTTCACTCTTGCCCTTTGCGCTGGATGAGACGGGGAGGAGGAGGAGGAGGAGGAGAGTGTGGGGGCATCTGGAGAGGAGCGAGGGCGAGAAGTAGCAAGAGATTCCTTAATAGCATTTGGCAGATTAGAATAAAAATGAAGTACCATCAGGTTGATCTCTAATTTTTACTGAACTAACAAAAACACATTTGCTCCACATTTCCCTTTGCGCTGTCAGTGAAAATGTTATACGTCTTAGCTACCTCTGCTCGCTTTCGATGTTCAGTTCACTACTTTACTGCTCTTTCCTTAATTTTGAGAGGATAAAGGAGAGGGAGCTACAACGGCAGGAGAAGAATGCAATGAGGTGCGGTCTTCTGTTCGATGCCAAGGGCCTGTCCGGCAGTGATTTCCTCGGTGAGTACTCCACTACACGCCTTCCGTCGAATCCAGAGAAGAACATTTATCACCACCACCATGCATGTTCTTGGCTTGGCTTGGGATTCGTCTGCTAATGGAGATTGATCTGATTTTACCTGTACTTGCAGGGATGATCTACATGATATAACAAAAGGATTTTATATGCGTTTGTGTGCTTTAGAAAAGGTTACTGCTACATTCAACTTTTCACTAGAAATGATTCGTATATCCTGAAGATGTTGCTAGCATCTTGAAGGATTACTTATATTTGCTCCCTAATTTCCTAGATTATACGAAGTGAGTTGGATCATCCAGGGTTGGCGAAACTGATATTCAAATTTGTTTTGTTCTTTAGACCAGACATTAGCCCTTTCTCTCTATTTAACATATTTGAAGTTCTCATGTTACATTATAGTAAATATTCAATTCACTTCTATTTTGTAGACAGGTCATTAGCCTTTTCTCTCTATTTAACACATTTCAAGTTCTCATGTTACATCAAAAGTACGCTGGTTAGGATGTTTGCAACATATGCCGTGTGTTGTAATCTTTGTCCACTGTACATGCACAGATTAAATACTTTCATTAGTACTTTTACATATTTCAAGTTCTCATTGTTCAGTTTGTTGGTTTAATAGAGAATGTTCCTGATCCTTACTTTCATAGGTACATTTAGAAGTCACAATAGAGAAGGTTCGTAGCCTTGGCTCCAAAGCTTCAAGCTCTTATAGAAATTAGAACTGAGGGCCTTTTAAAATGAGTCCTGCATAATAGTGTTGTTCAGTAGGATGCAGAATTTTTGTTTGTCTGATCGGCTATCCTTGGTGCTGATTTACGTACTGATTTCATCATCATATGACTACAATAAAGAAGTTGTGTGTATAAATATTTCTAACTGCTGATACTTTGCATCAGTGATTTCAATTCTGTTGGCCCTCCTTAACATTGCTTGGGAATGTGAGGCTTAAAAGTTTCAACCCTATGCAATGTGCTTCTCGGGTGTGGGTTTGTGTCTGACTAATTAATGCTTCTGTTAATACTGATATGCCCTTGTACATTATATGGGTATTGCATCGCTTGTACTTATAGTAAGTGGAAATTTTTTTCATATCTTTCAAGATGTCCCCGAATAATGTTAATGTACACTCTTTCAATACATGGCTTACCCTTGGCCTTTGCGCCATTGGCGCAACTGGTCATCTAGTAGAGCTAACAATGAGAAGAGCAATCTCAGACCTCGGAATAGAGCCGATGCACAAGAGAAAAGCAATCAGTAGCGAAGATCGCATCCGGAAGTTGTTCTTCTTGTGGAAGATAGACTGCACGATGAAACGCAAGTACTTTAACCATTTCAGGTCTAGAGCTCCGGTAATGGGTTCAGTGCAAGTGCAATGCATTTAGCCACGCCAGTTGCGAGGGGCTGACAGACGCGGATTTTCTCTCGGACCCCCTCACGACGTGTGGATCTCTCCCAGGCAAATGCTCGATGACGTGTGGATCTCTCCCAGGCAAATGCTCGACGCATGTGGATCTCTTCTCCTGGGAAATTACACAGATCGGGAAAAATGTTAAGGGGATGAGCGACTTTTTCTTAAAGACGGTACTGACGTAGATGTTCATAAACACATGCATACTCTCACCTGTATAAAGGCACACACTACACGCACAAGTCAGCACAAGTGTCTCGCTATTGACGGAGTGTCGCCTTCCACTAAAGAATAATCCACCTTTATTTGGCACCAAAGCTGTAAATATAGGGTTTGATCCATGTTGGAGAGAGGTTACTCGACACTAATAGTAGCGTCAAGACCAAGATCTCCATGGGGACGGTTTTCCTCTCGGGAATGCTGCCCCACAGCCAGCCTCCCAGCAAGCTCCCTAAGTCTCGCGGATAGGCACGGGTGACGAGACGCGTTGTTGGGAGCAGATGCACGTCCCATCAGACGTCTTTATTGGCTTTGCGTATGCCACTGTTGCATGGTCCGACAAGTGGCACGCATGCGATGAAAAACGTGCATGGTGCCAGCAAGCGGGCAACTTGGGCTCTAAGGGAGGTCATACATGCCCGTCAGCTGGCCCTGTGCTATGGCTGGCTACCACAGGTCTAGGCTATCGTATCCCCTGAGCAGTCTCATCAGCGCAGCCACAAATCCTTTATGGACTGAGGGTATTATTGTCCACCTAACCATCCAACTACATGTTGGTTCTCTAGGAGACGAGCAACGAAATACTGTAGTGGTTTACGTAAGCAAATATGATCTTATTTTTTTAACAAAGGATTAATTTTATTGATTCAATATGAAGCATCAAAAAGATACAAACACAATAAGCATATACCCGACCTCTGCATATCCACGATACACATAGTCAACACCAACACGCACAAATAAAAACATGTCGACAAATAGTAAGTCACGTCAGAAGTGGATAGAAATCCATAAAAATACTACTTCCTCCGTTCCTAAATATTTGTCTTTCTAGAGATTTCAACAAATGACTACATACGAAGGAAAATGAGTGAATCTACACTCTAAAATATATCTATATATATCCGTATGTAGTAGTCCATTTGAAATCTCTAAAAAGACAAATATTTAGAAACGGAAGGAGTATCTGTTGGAAACATGAGCAATTTACTAAATGATTTTATTAACAGAAATACTAGATAAAGCATGACTAATATAGTAGAACAAGTCATGCGTCCTGACAGAGAGAAGGTAAATAGCATCTGCATATATGAACTTGAGCTAAACACATCTAGAACAGACACTAGATGAAGTTGCATATATGAAGTAGAACCTAACATATGTAGGACAGAGACCAGAGCAAAGAACTGTGGCAGGACTTCTAACAGAAAGAGGAAGAACATGTACGGGACAGCAGCAGCAGAAGCACTGGACTTGGGGTCGACATCCTCTCCAGCCATGTCGTTGATGAGGTTGTCGACGCCGGGGAAGAAGACGTCGTCGGGGAAGTAGTAGTCGGAGTCTGTGATGAAGAAGTCAGTAGTCGCGCGGAGCGTTCCCCAAAAACCTTATCACCCTTCTCCCGTACGGGACTCAAAGAGGTACAGTTTTGGAGGCCCCGACTCGCGGTGCACGCCGCAAGCCGGGATGAGGAAGACAACAGCAGCTCAGAGCTTGGAACCGATGGCGAGAGGAAGGAGAAGTTTCGGTGCGTCTCTCTGAGAGGAGCGACCTCCCTTTTATAGGGGCAAGAGAAGGAGGCGAGAGACTGTGCCGGGAGCTGAAGGGAACGCGGGAGACGAAACGAACAGGCAGCAGCCGAAGGGTGCAGCGTTCGTATTCAATATCCACTACAACAAAAACTTCCAGCTCCCGAGTGACCTTTCGTATACCCGTAGTGCGTGGCAAAAATTTAGATATCGGTTCGGCTTATTCCCGCAACCCGAGGCGCGGCGCGGCCCGTCGTGACGTGGCGTGGCGTGGTGTGGCGAGGCGGGCGGCGGAGGAGGAGCGCGGGTGGATATCCCTCTTGTTCTCATGTTCATACAAGTGGGGAAAGAATCTCCCTTATAAGGAGGTCCAACTCCCACTAAAGTAGCAATGTGGGACTAAACTTTAGTAGTATCCCTTGCCTTGCACAAATGGGCTAAGTGGGCCTCTAGGATTAATTTAGGAATTTCTGAAATAATTATTGGGCTATCCCAAAAATAGACTAAATTTCAGCAATCCTCCACCAGATCCCAGAGGCACACAGAAATTTGCTTTTGGTTCCAAAACATTGTTTTATATACCGGTATTGCAGTGGAGACTGTTAAGTTGAACTTCCACCTAGAACTCTATGCCACACTAGTAGGCAACTTGAACAGTGGACTGGGGCCTTGAACTGCAAGTTTTCTGCGAATCTAGCTTCACACAAAGCCTTGACCGATACTAGGCTACCGTGGGTCTTCCCCGTGGGTGGAGCTTATGCGTCATACTCCGTGACCTTTCATGAGTTTACTAGAGAGAACCCTACTCTCATAGATTGCGACGTTTGACAATCAGACTCATATAGGTGTGTTCTTCAAAAGATGTTCTACAGGAAAACATCTCTGCTTAAATGAGCCACTTAGAACACATTAAGATATACATCAACCTGCCATGCAGATTTAGGAGAGTATTGCATCTTCATGGAGTGGTATTGTTAACAGTAAGGATACTCTCCTCTCAGTTGACCAACAGCTTGTCTTCCACATCTAATTCACGGGATCTCCGATCAGATAGACTAGGTTACCACTGTGAACAACTCATATTGTGGGTCTCATACCCATCTCCCTCGATGCATTATCTATCACATTACGTGATAGACCCTTAGTAAAAGGATCTGTCAGATTTTTAGACGTTTGGATATAATCCAATGCAATAACTCCAGAGTTTTTCATTTTCCTGACAGACTTTAACCTTCTCTGAACGTGTCTTGATGACTTCATATTATCCTTTGAGCTGCTCACTTTCGTGATCACAGTTTGATTATCGCAGTTCATAAGGACACCCGGTACAGGTTTCCCAACAATCGGTAATGAAGGAAATATGCCCTAAAGGCAATAATGAAGTTATTATTTATTTCCTTATATCATGATAAATGTTTATTATTCATGCTAGAATTGTATTAACTGACATAATACATGTGTGAATACATAGACAAACAGAGTGTCACTAGTATGCCTCTACTTGACTAGCTCATTAATCGAAGATGGTTATGTTTCCTAACCATAGACATGAGTTTTCATTTGATTAACGGGATCACATCATTAGGAGAATGATGTGATTGAGTTGACCCATTCCGTTAGCTTAGTACCCGATCGTTTAGTATGTTGCTATTGCTTTCTTCATGACTTATACATGTTCCTATGACTATGAGATTATGCAACTCCCGTTTACCAGAAGAACACTTTGTGTGCTACCAAACATCACAACGTAACTGGGTGATTATAAAGGTGCTCTACAGGTGTCTCCGAAGGTATTTGTTGGGTTGGCATATTTCAAGATTAGGATTTGTCACTCCGATTGTCGGAGAGGTATCTCTGGGCCCTCTCGGTAATGCACATCACTTAAGCCTTGCAAGCATTGCAACCAATGAGTTAGTTGCGGGATGATGTATTACGGAACGAGTAAAGATACTTTCCGGTAACGAGATTGAACTAGGTATTGAGATACCGACGATCGAATCTCGGGCAAGTAACATACCGATGACAAAGGGAACAACGTATGTTGTTATGCGGTCTGACCGATAAAGATCTTCGTAGAATATGTGGGACCCAATATGAGCATCCAGGTTCCGCTATTGGTTATTGACCGGAGACGTGTCTCAGTCATGTCTACATAGTTCTCAAACCCGTAGGGTCCGCACGCTTAACGTCACGATGACAGTTATATTATGAGTTTATATGTTTTGATGTACTGAAGGTTGTTCGGAGTCCCGGATGTGATCACGGACATGACGAGGAGTCTCAAAATGGTCGAGACATGAAGATTGATATATTGGAAGCCTATGTTTGGATATCGGAAGTGTTCCGTGTGAAATCGGGATTTTACCGGAGTACCGGGAGGTTACCGGAACCCCCCGGGAACTTAATGGGCCTTAGTGGTCCTTGGTGGAAGAGAGGAGAGGCAGCCAGGGCAGGGCCACGCGCCCCTTCCCCCTAGTCCGAATAGTATAAGGAGAGGGGGGCGGCGCCCCCTTTCCTTCCTCCCCTCCACCTCTTCCCCCTCTCTCTCCTAGTCCAACATGGAAAAGGGGGGAGTCCTACTCCCGGTAGGAGTAGGACTCCTCCTGGCGCGCCTCCTCCGTGGCCGGACGCACCTTCCCCTTGCTCCTTTATATACGGGGGCAGGGGGCACCCCATAGACACAACAATTGATCAAGTTGATCTTTTAGCCGTGTGCGGTGCCCCCCTCCACCATAGTCCACCTCGATAATACTGTTGCGGTGCTTAGGCGAAGCCCTGAATCGGTAGAACATCAACATCATCACCACGCCGTCATGCTGACAAAACTCTCCCTCAACGCTCGGCTGGATCGGAGTTCGAGGGACGTCATCGGGCTGAATGTGTGCTGAACTCGGAGGTGCCGTGGATTCGGTAGTTGATCGGTCGGATCGTGAAGACGTATGACTATATCAACCGCATTGTGCTAACACTTCCGCTTTCGGTCTACGAGGGTACGTGGACACACTCTCCCCTCTCATTGCTATGCATCACCATGATCTTGCGTGTGCGTAGGAATTTTTTTGAAATTACTACGTTCCCCAACAGTGGCATCCGAGCATGGTTTTATGCGTAGATGTCATATGCATGAGTAGAACACAAGTGAGTTGTGGGCGATATAAGTCATACTTCTTACCAGCATGTCATACTTTGGTTCGGCGGTATTGTTGGATGAAGCGGTCCGGACCGACATTACGCGTACGCTTACGCGAGACTGGTTCTACTGACGTGCTTTGCACACAGGTGGCTGGCGGCTGTCGGTTTCTCCTAGTTTAGTTGAACCGAGTGTGGCTACGCCCGGTCCTTGCGAAGGTTAAAACAGCACCAACTTGACAAACTATCGTTGTGGTTTTGTTGCGTAGGTAAGAACGGTTCTTGCTAAGCCCGTAGCAGCCACGTAAAATTTGCAACAACAAACTAGAGGACGTCTAACTTGTTTTTGCAGGGCATGTTGTGATGTGATATGGTCAAGACATGATGCGAAATTTTATTGTATGAGATGATCATGTTTTGTAACTGAGTTATCGGCAACTGGCAGGAGCCATATGGTTGTCGCTTTATTGTATGCAATGCAATCGCCCTGTAATACTTTACTTTATCACTAAGCGGTAGCGATAGTCGTAGAAGCATAAGATTGGCAAGATGACAATGGTGCTACGATGGAGATCAAGGTGTCATGCCGGTGACGATGGTGATCATGACAGTGCTTCGGAGATGGAGATCACAAGCACAAGATGATGATGGCCATATCATATCACTTATATTGATTGCATGTGATGTTTATCTTTTATGCATCTTATCTTGCTTTGATTGACGGTATCATTATAAGATGATCCCTCACTAAATTATCAAAGTATAAGTGTTCTCCCTGAGTATGCACCGTTGCGAAAGTTCTTCGTGCGGAGACACCACGTGATGATCAGGTGTGATAGGCTCTACGTTCAAATACAACGGGTGCAAAACAGTTGCACATGCGGAATACTCAGGTTAAACTTGACGAGCCTAGCATATAACAGATATGGCCTCGGAACACGGAGACCGAAAGGTCGAGCATGAATCATATAGTAGATATGGTCAACATTGTGATGTTCACCATTGAAACTACTCCATCTCACGTGATGATCGGACATGGTTTAGTTGATTTGGATCACGTGATCATTTAGAGGATTAGAGGGATGTCTATCTAAGTGGGAGTCTTAAATAATATGATTAATTGAACTTAAATTTATCATGAACTTAGTACCAGATAGTATCTTGCTTGTCTATGTTTGATTGTAGATAGATGGCCCGTGCTGTTGTTCCATTGAATTTTAATGCGTTCCTTGAGAAAGCAAAGTTGAAAGATGATGGTAGCAATTACACGGACTGGGTTCATGACTTGAGGATTATCCTCATTGCTGCATAGAAGAATTCCGTCCTGGAAGCACCGCTGGGTGCCAGGCCTGCTGCTGATGCAACTGACGACATTAAGAACGTTTGGCAGAGCAAAGCTGATGACTACTCGATAGTTCAATGTGCCATGCTTTACGACTTAGAACCGGGACTTCAACGAAGTATTGAACGTCATGGGGCATATGAGATGTTCCAGTAGTTGAAGTTAATATTTCAAGCAAATGCCCGGATTAAGAGTATGAAGTCTCCAATCAGTTCTATAGCTGCAAGATGGAGGAGAATAGTTCTGTCAGTGAGCATATACTCAAGATGTTTGGCTATTGTAATCACTTGATTCAACTGGGAGTTAATCTTCCGGATGATAGCGTCATTAACAGAATTCTCCAATCACTGTCACCAAGCTACAAGAGCTTCGTGATGAACTATAATATGCAAGGGATGGATAAGACGATTCCCGAGCTCTTCGCAATGCTAAAGGCTGCGAAAGTAGAAATCAAGAAGGAGCATCAAGTGTTGATGGTCAATAAGACCACTAGTTTCAAGAAAAAGGGCAAAGGGAAGAAAAAGGGGAACTTCAAGAAAAACAGCAAGCAAGTTGCTGCTCAGGAGAAGAAACCCAAGTCTGGACCTAAGCCTGAAACAGAGTGCTTCTACTGCAAGCAGACTGGTCACTGGAAGCGGAACTGCCCCAAGTATTTGGCGGATAAGAAGGATGGCAAGGTGAACAAAGGTATATGTGATATACATGTTATTCATGTGTACCTTACTAATGCTCGCAGTAGCACCTGGGTATTTGATACTGGTTCTTTTGCTAATATTTGCAACTCGAAATAGGGGCTACGGATTAAGCGAAGATTGGCTAAGGACGAGGTGACGATGCGCGTGGGAAATGGTTCCAAAGTCGATGTGATCGCGGTCGGCACGCTACCTCTACATCTACCTTCGGGATTAGTATTAGACCTAAATAATTGTTATTTGGTGCCAGCGTTGAGCACGAACATTATATCTGGATCTTGTTTGATGCGAGACGATTATTCATTTAAATCAGAGAATAATGGTTGTTCTATTTATATGAGTAATATCTTTTATGGTCATGCACCCTTGAAGAGTGGTCTATTCTTATTGAATCTCGATAGTAGTGATACACATATTCATAATGTTGAAGCCAAAAGATGCAGAGTTGATAATGATACTGCAACTTATTTGTGGCACTGCCGTTTGGGTCATATCGGTGTAAAGTGCATGAAGAAACTCCATACTGATGGACTTTTGGAACCACTTGATTATGAATCACTTGGTACTTGCGAACCGTGCCTCATGGGCAAGATGACTAAAACGCCGTTCTCCGGAACTAAGGAGAGAGCAACAGATTTGTTGGAAATCATACATACAGATGTATGTGGTCCGATGAATATTGAGGCTCGTGGCGGATATCGTTATTTTATCACCTTCACAGATGATTTGAGCAGATATGGGTATATCTACTTAATGAAACATAAGTCTGAAACATTTGAAAAGTTCAAAGAATTTCAGAGTGAAGTTGAAAATCATCATAACAAGAAAATAAAATTTCTACGATCGGATCGTGGAGGAGAATATTTGAGTTATGAGTTTGGTCTACATTTGAAACAATGTGGAATAGTTTCGCAACTCACGCCACCCGGAACACTACAACGTAATGGTGTGTCCGAACATCGTAATCGTACTTTACTAGATATGGTGCGATCTATGATGTCTCTTATTGAGTTACCGCTATCGTTTTGGGGTTATGCTTTAGAGACGGCCGCATTCACGTTAAATAGGGAACCATTGAAATCCGTTGAGACGACGCCTTATGAACTGTGGTTTGGCAAGAAACCAAAGTTGTCGTTTCTGAAAGTTTGGGGCTGCGATGCTTATGTGAAAAAGCTTCAACCTTATAAGCTCGAACCCAAATCGGAGAAATGTGTCTTCATAGGATACCCAAAGGAGACTGTTGGGTACACCTTCTATCACAGATCCGAAGGCAAGACTTTTGTTGCTAAATTCGGAGTTTTTCTAGAGAAGGAGTTTCTCTCGAAAGAAGTGAGTGGGAGGAAAGTAGAAGTTGATGAGGTAACTGTACCTGCTCCTCTATTGGAAAGTAGTTCATCGCAGAAATCGGTTCCTGCGACACCTACACCAAATAGTAAGGAAGTTAATGATGATGATCATGAAACTTCAGATCAAGTTGCTACTGAACCTCATAGATCAACCAGAGTAAGATCCGCACCAGAGTGGTACGGTAATCCTGTTCTGGAAGTCATGCTACTAGATCATGATGAACCTACGAACTATGAAGAAGAGACGGTGAGCCCAGATTCCACAAAATGGCTTGAAGCCATGAAATCTGAGATGGGATCCATGTATGAGAACAAAGTGTGGACTTTGGTTGACTTGCCCGATGATCGGCAAGCAATTGAGAATAAATGGATCTTTAAGAAGAAGACTGACGCTGACGGTAATGTTACTGTCTACAAAGCTCGACTTGTTGCAAAAGGTTTTCGACAAGTTCAAGGGATTGACTACGATGAGACCTTCTCACCCGTAGCGATGCTTAAGTCTGTCCGAATCATGTTAGCAATTGCCGCATTTTATGATTATGAAATATGGCAGATGGATGTCAAAACTGCATTCCTGAATGGGTTTCTGGAGGAAGAGTTGTATATGATGCAACCGGAAGGTTTTGTCAATCCAAAGGGAGCTAACAAAGTGTGCAAGCTCCAGCGATCCATCTATGGACTGGTGCAAGCCTCTCGGAGTTGGAATAAACGCTTTGATAGTGTGATCAAAGCATTTGGTTTTATACAGACTTTTGGAGAAGCCTGTATTTACAAGAAAGTGAGTGGGAGCTCTGTAGCATTTCTGATATTATATGTGGATGACATATTACCGATTGGAAATGACATAGAATTTCTGGATAGCATAAAGGGATACTTGAATAAGAGTTTTTCAATGAAAGACCTCGGTGAAGCTGCTTACATATTGGGCATTAAGATCTATAGAGATAGATCAAAACACTTAATTGGACTTTCACAAAGTACATACCTTGACAAAGTTTTGAAGAAGTTCAAAATGGATCAAGCAAAGAAAGGGTTCTTGCCTGTGTTACAAGGTGTGACGTTGAGTAAGACTCAATGCCCGACCACTGGAGAAGATAGAGAAAAAATAAAAGATGTTCCCTATGCTTCAGCCATAGGCTCTATCATGTATGCAATGTTGTGTACCAGACCTGATGTGTGCCTTGCTATAAGTCTAGCAGGGAGGTACCAAAGTAATCCAGGAGTGGATCACTGGACAACGGTCAAGAACATCCTGAAGTACCTGAAAAGGACTAAGGATATGTTTCTCGTGTATGGAGGTGACAAAGAGCTCATCGTAAATGGTTACGTCGATGCAAGCTTTGACACTGATCCGGACGATTCTAAATCGCAAACCGGATACGTGTTTACATTAAACGGTGGAGCTGTCAGTTGGTGCAGTTCTAAACAAAGCGTCGTGGCGGGATCTACGTGTGAAGCGGAATACATAGCTGCTTCAGAAGCAGCAAATGAAGGAGTCTGGATCAAGGAGTTCATATCCGATCTAGGTGTCATACCTAGTGCATCGGGTCCAATGAAAATCTTTTGTGACAATACTGGAGCAACAGCCTTGGCGAAGGAATCCAGATTTCAGAAGAGAACCAAAGCACATCAAGAGACGCTTCAATTGCATCCGGGATCTAGTCCAGGTGGGAGACATAGAAATTTGCAAGATACATACGGATCTGAATGTTGTAGACCCATTGACTAAGCCTCTTCCACGAGCAAAACATGATCAGCACCAAGGCTCCATGGGTGTTAGAATCATTACTGTGTAATCTAGATTATTGACTCTAGTGCAAGTGGGAGACTGAAGGAAATATGCCCTAGAGGCAATAATAAAGTTATTATTTATTTTCTTATATCATGATAAATGTTTATTATTCATGCTAGAATTGTATTAACCGGAAACATAATACATGTGTGAATACATAGACAAACAGAGTGTCACTAGTATGCCTCTACTTGACTAGCTCGTTAATCGAAGATGGTTATGTTTCCTAACCATAGACATGAGTTGTTATTTGATTAACGGGATCACATCATTAGGAGAATGATGTGATTGACTTGACCCATTCCGTTAGCTTAGCACCCGATCGTTTAGTATGTTGCTATTGCTTTCTTCATGACTTATACATGTTCCTATGACTATGAGATTATGCAACTCCCGTTTACCGGAGGAACACTTTGTATGCTACCAAACGTCACAACGTAACTGGGTGATTACAAAGGTGCTCTACAGGTGTCTCCGAAGGTATTTGTTGGGTTGGTGTATTTCGAGATTAGGATTTGTCACTCCGATTGTCGGAGAGGTATCTCTGGGCCCTCTCGGTAATGCACATCACTTAAGCCTTGCAAGCATTGCAACTAATGAGTTAGTTGCGGGATGATGTATTACGGAACGAGTAAAGAGACTTGTCGGTAACGAGATTGAACTAGGTATTGAGATACCGATGATCGAATCTCGGGCAAGTAACATACCGATGACAAAGGGAACAACGTATGTTGTTATCCGGACTGACCGATAAAGATCTTTGTAGAATATGTGGGAGCCAATATGAGCATCCAGGTTCCGCTATTGGTTATTGACCAGAGACGTGTCTCGGTCATGTCTACATAGTTCTCGAACCCGTAGGGTCCGCACGCTTAACGTTACGATGACAGTTATATTATGAGTTTATATGTTTTGATGTACCGAAGGTTGTTTGGAGTCCCGGATGTGATCACAGACATAACGAGGAGTCTCGAAATGGTTGAGACATGAAGATTTATATATTGGAAGCCTATGTTTGGATATCGGAAGTGTTCCGGGTGAAATCGGGATTTTACCGGAGTACCGGGAGGTTACCGGAATCCCCCGGGAACTTAATGGGCCTTAGTGGGCCTTGGTGGAAGAGAGGAGAGGCGGCCAGGGCAGGGCCGCGTGCCCCTCCCCCCTAGTCCGAATAGGACAAGGAGAGGGGGCGGCGCCCCCCCTTTCCTTCCTCCCCTCCACCTCTTCCCCCTCTCTCTCCTAGTCCAACATGGAAAAGGGGGAGTCCTACTCCCGGTAGGAGTAGGACTCCTCCTGGCGCGCCTCCTCCCTGGCCGGCCGCACCTCCCCCTTGCTCCTTTATATACGGGGGCAGGGGGCACCCCATAGACACAACAATTGATCAAGTTGATCTTTTAGCCGTGTGCGGTGCCCCCCTCCACCATAGTCCACTTCGATAATACTGTTGCGGTGCTTAGGCGAAGCCCTGCGTCGGTAGAACATCAACATCCTCACCACGCCGTCGTGCTGACGAAACTCTCCCTCAACACTCGGCTGGATCGGAGTTCGAGGGACATCATCGGGCTGAACGTGTGCTGAACTCGGAGGTGCCGTGCGTTCGGTACTTGATCGGTCGGATCGTGAAGACGTACGACTACATCAACCGCGTTGTGCTAACGCTTCCGCTTTCGGTCTACGATGGTACGTGGACACACTCTCCCCTCTCGTTGCTATGCATCACCATGATCTTGAGTGTGTGTAGGATTTTTTTTTGAAATTACTACATTCCCCAACAGGTAAGTCATTCAAGAGCCGACGAAGCCAATCTGCTTCAACCGTAGCTATATCTAGTGTTGTGAGTTCTGCTTCCATTGTTGACCTCGTTAAGATGGTGTGCTTGCAAGACTTCCAAGAAACAGCGCCACCTTCATGAGTGAATACATATCCGCTCGTGGCCTTTATCTCATCAGCATCTGAGATCCAGTTTGAGTCACTATACCCTTCAAGCACCTTTGGGTGCCCAGTGTAGTGAATTCCATAATTTGCAGTGCCTTTCAAATAACCCAAAACTCTCTCTAGAGCTTTCCAATGCACATCTCCTGGTTTTGAGACAAACCGACTCAGTTTGCTAACAGCAAAAGAGATGTCAGATCTTGTAGCACTGGCTAAGTACATAAGTGAGCCAATAATCTGAGAATACTTCAATTGATCTCTAGCAATTCTTTGATTCTTTCGAAGTAACACACTCGCACCATATGGTGTTGGAGAGGGCTTGCAGTCACTATAGCCAAAGCGACTCAAGATCTTTTCCACATAGTGAGATTGAAGCAATGTAATCCCACCATCATCGTCTCTCAACAACTTGATGTTCAGAATGACATCAACCACTCCTAAATCCTTCATCTCAAAACAACGAGATAGGAAATCCTTGACCTCCTTGATAATATTCAGATTTGTTCCGAAAATCAGTATGTCGTCAACATACAAGCAAAGGATAACTCCCTCGCCCCCACCATGGCGATAGTACACACATTTGTCAGCTTCGTTCACAACAAAGCCTGCAGCTGTTAAAGTTCTTTCAAACTTCTCATGCCACTGTTTGGGTGTTTGCTTGAGTCCATACAAACACTTCAGAAACTTGCACACTTTCCCTTCCTGACCATCTATTACAAACCCATCTGGTTGTTCCATATAAATTTCCTCGTCCAACTCTCCATTTAGGAAAGCAGTCTTAACATCCATTTGATGAACGAGAAGACTATGTGAGGCAGCTAGTGAAAGTAGAACTCGAATACTGGTCAGTCGAGCCACAGGTGAGTAAGTACCAAAGAAGTCTTCACCTTCCTTTTGGGTATAACCCTTAGCCACGAGCCGTGCCTTGGACTTTTCAATAGTACCATCATGCCTAAGCTTCTTCTTGAATACCCATTTGCATCCTATAGGTTTGCACCCATAAGGACGATCAGTTATCTCCCAAGTTTCATTCGCCAAGATGGAATCCATCTCGCTACGAACCGCTTCCTTCAAGTAGTCAGCATCTTCAGATGCATAGGCCTCTGAAATAGAACTGGGAGTGTCATCTATGAGATACACAAGAAAATCATCACCAAAGGACTTTGCAGTCCTCTGTCTCTTGCTCCTAGTAGGAACTTCGTTGTTCTCCTCCACAGGACTTTCAAAGTGCTCCATCGAAATTGCAGGTTCGGTAATTGTAACTGGTTCCTGATTCGATGAACTAGACATCTCCTGATTAGATGAGGTAGCCATATCCTTCATGGGAAAGATATCTTCAAAGAAAGTCGCATCATTCGACTCCATGATCGTACCGACATGCATGCCAGGTACCTCAGATTTTACAACCAAGAATCTATAGCCAATGCTATGAAAAGCATATCCCAGGAAAATACAATCCATAGTCTTTGGTCCAAGCTTCCGCTTCTTTGGAATTAGAACATTGACTTTCGCCAAACAACCCCATGTTCGTAGATAAAAGAGTTTTAACCTTTTCTTCTCCCATTCCTCGAATGGAGTTATCTCTTTGTTCTTTGTGGGAACTCGGTTTAGGACATGACATGCCGTCAATATCGCCTCCCCCACCATGCCTTGGAGAGACCCGATGTGTCTAACATGGGGTTAACCAAATCAGTTAGAGTACAGTTCTTTCTTTCGGCCACCCCATTTGACTGAGGTGAATAGGGAGGCGTCCTCTCATGGATTATACCATGTTCCGCACAAAAAGCATCAAATTCATTGGAAAAATACTCTCCACAACGGTGGGACCTAAGCGCCTCTTGATTTTTTGATCAAGTTGATTTTCCACTTCAGCTTTATAGATCTTGAAAAAGTTCAAAGCCTCATCCTTAGATTTCAGAAGATATACACGGCAGTATCTAGTGGAGTCGTCAATTAATGTCATGAAATATTTATTTCCACCTTTTGTCAAAACACCATTCATTTCACATAGATCTGAATGTATGAGTTCTAGTGGTGCAAGATTTCTCGTTTCTGCAGTCACATGAGACTTACGAGGTTGCTTAGCTTGCACACACACTTGACACTTGGATCCCTTGACAGTGGTGAAACTAGGGATTAAGTTCAACTTTGCTAGTCGCAACATGCAACAAAAGTTAACATGACAAAGACGTGAATGACACACATTTGATTCACTATTCTTACAAATATGCTTAACAACATTATTGCAAACGTCTGATAAGGATAAACGATACAGGCCTCCTGATTCATAGCCTTTACCAACGAAGGTTCCATACTTGGATATTACAAATTTATTCGACTCAAAGACAAGCTTGTAGCCATCTCTACACAGAAGAGATCCGCTAACAAGATTTTTATTGATGGAGGGGACATAATGCATGTTCTTCAGCCGCACGATCTTCCCCGAAGTAAACTTCAGATCGACCGTGCCAACACCACAAACAAAAGCACTTGAACTGTTACCCATCAGTACGGTTGAAGTCCCTGCGGTCTGATAAGACGAAAACATGGAAATATCACCTCATACATGCACATTACCACCCGTGTCAATCAACCAATCAGGAGAATGACATACTAAAAGAATAGTGGGAAATATACCATACCCAGCATCCTTCATGTCAATGTCTCCAATGACAACATTAGCGGTCTTGCCGCCTTTCCCAGGATGACGCTTGTCATAGCGATTAGGGCAACTAGGAGCCCAATGATCAGGATCCCCACACACATGACAGACACCTTTCTTCTTGTCATTCTTCTTCTTGAATTTCTTGTGCTGGATAGCCTTGTTCTTCCCATCAAACTTTGCTTTACCATCAAACTTGCCCTTGTTCTTGAACTTGTGGGGCTGGAGGTTCTTCTTCTGCACCACATTGGCACTAGATCCTCCCTCAATACCTCGAGCACGTGTGTCATTTGCTCTCGCCTTTTCTTTCACATCAAGAGTGCCAATGAGATCCGGGACAGAAAACTCCTGTCTCTTATGCTTCAGTAAGGTAGCAAAGTTCCTCCACGAAGGAGGAAGCTTAGTGATGATACCTCCGGCAACAAACTTGTCCGGTAGCATACAACTGAAGTGCTCAAGTTCTCTAGCAAATGACTATATCTCATGAGCTTGCTCAACCACGGAGCGCTCTTCAGTCATCCTGTAATAATAGAATTGCTCCATGATGTACAGCTCAGTGCCAGCATTCGAGACCCCAAACTTGGCCTCGAGTGCATTCCACATATCTTTTCCATTATCAGTTGGCGCATAAGCATCAACTATGTTCTCACCAAGAACACTCAAGAGAGCAGCCTTAAACAGAGTATCCATTTTCTGAAAAGCTTGTGCCTGTTGAGCATCAAGCTCTCCTTCAGGTTTGCCAAGAGTGGCGTCATAGCAACTCATGGTTTGAAACCATAAGACTGCTCTCACGCGCCACCTCTTATAGTGGATACCCTCAAACATAAGAGGTCTCATGGAATCAGCAAAACCGCTTGGGGTAAATTGCCTATAATAAGGTTTTTGGATTGTTGGAAATATGAGCAATTTACCAAATGATTTTATTAATAGAAATACTAGATAAAGCATGAATAATATAGTAGAAATAAAACAAGTCATGCGTCCTGACAGAGAGAAGGTAAATAGCATCTGCATATATGAACTTGAGCTAAACACATCTAGAACAGACACTAGATGAAGTTGCATATATGAAATAGAACTAACATATGTAGGACAGAAACTAGAGCAAAGAACTGTGGCAGGACTTCTAACAAAAAGAGGAAGAACACGTACGGGACAGCAGCAGCAGAAGCACTGGACTTGGGGTCGACATCCTCTCCAGCCATGTCGTTGATGAGGTTGTCGACGCCGGGGAAGTAGTCGTCGTCGGGGAAGTAGTCGTCGGAGTCCGTGATGAAGAAGTCAGTAGTCGCGCGGAGCGCTTCCCAAAAACCTTATCACCCTTCTCTCGTACAGGACTCAAAGAGGTGCGGTTTCGGAGGCCTACTGTCATGACTCGCGGTGCACGCCGCAAGCCGGGATGAGGAACACAACAGCAGCTCAGAGCTTGGAACCGGTGGCGAGAGGAAGGAGAAGTTCTGGTGCGTCTCTCTGAGTGGAGCCACCTTTTATAGGCGCAAGAGAAGGAGGCGAGAGGCTGCGCCAGGAGCTGAAGGGAACGCGGGAGACGAAACGAATAGGCAGCAGCCGAAGGGTGCAACGTTCGTATTCAATATCCACTACAGCAAAAACTTCCAGCTCCCGAGTGATCTTTCGTATACCCGTAGTGCGTGGCAAAAATTTAGATATCGGCTCATTCTCGCAACCCGTGGCGCGGCGCATCGTGGCGAGGCGGAGGAGCGCGCATGGATATCCCTCTTTTTCTCATGCTCATACAAGTGGGAAAAGAACCTCCCTTATAAGGAGGTTCAACTCTGACTAAACTAGCAATGTGAGACTAAACTTTAGTAGTATCCCTTGCCTTGCACAAATAAGCTAAGTGGGCCTTTAAAATTTATTTAAGAATTTTTGAAATAGTTATTAGGCTGTCTCAAAAATAGACTAAATTCCAGCAGTACCTTACGGAAGAACGCCAAAAGAGTAAAATTAATAAGCCGACGGGTGACCGTGCTCAGACGCGGGGGCTAATCTAGTTACATCACGTTCGTACGCGCTAGCTCACGCAGCCTGCCGGCGCGCTGCTCGGCGCACTCCTTCAGCATGCGCTCGACCTCGTTGTCGAAAGCATCGTCCATGGTTTTCTTTCTCCCGCGGCGCTTCACCATCAGCGCGTAAGCAGGGTCCTCCCAGTAGTTGCCCTTGTACGGTTGTACCGCTTGTCGATGAACACTGGGTCAATCTCGTCCTCGGATCGCTGGTAGGCTCGCTTCAAACCCGCCGTCTGAGCATACGCAGCGACGGCCTTCCAACTACTGTCGTCGCACTTGTGCCGCCTCTCTTCAGCCCAACCCATGCTGGCTGGCTTGTACCTGCATAGTAGTATTCCATCGCTTCACCAAGCAAACGACGGTGTGCCGTGTGCGTATAGGTTCCGACGATAATTAGCTAGGTTTTGGGTATCTTTGAGGCCGCCCCCGGCCTGGCATTATATGGGAACCGGCCACGCCTTGAAACCTCCCTTTTTCTTAATCCCGGTCCGAATCGACTTGGGCAAGTTTTTTTTTTTTGAGTTTCGGCAACCTTTATTAAACAATAATCATATCAGTTACAAGGAAGGGGAGTAAGAAATCAGGAGGTTTATCTCGCCACTCTCCAGAAAAATTTCCTCTGTAACTAGCCCGAGCAAGCCCATGCGCTGCCGTATTACCTTCCCGAGCACAATGAATAATAGTCGCCCTGCCGAACGCAGTCAATAACTTTCGACAGTCATCAGTAACAACCGCCGCTGAAGCACGGTAATCTGACGGGTCAAGAATAGCTTGGACAATCTCTAGTGAGTCAGACTCTACTACCAGAGTTGAAATGCCCAGATTGTCAGCTAGACGTAAGCCATGTAGTAGTGCAAGAGCCTCCATGGATGGTGCATCCATAGCATGCTATTTATAATAACAACATCCTGCAATAAAAGCGCCCGTACAATCCCGAATTACTGCTCCCGTTGCTCCTGATCCCTCATCAGAATGGTAACTTGCATCCACATTAAGCTTTAAGACCCCCCTAGCAGGCCTCTCCCACCTCATTTTTCTGTCCTTTACCCCTAGTTTCATAGCGAGGGCATTAGCAACGATGCCCCGTATACTCATTGCTGTACGGACCGGGGTGCCACACTTCTCGTCGTGGCTAATTTTCCGGCGATCCCACCAAAGGTACCAAGCTGCTACCATAATCATCTCAACTCCATTTGCAATCGGGATCCTTGCTTCTCCCTCGAGGTCCGAACAGAGTAGCTTTTCTAAAATAACTGAACCTGACCTCTCTTGTGCTACAGCATTTTCAATGGTAGGTTTCAAACCGAGTTCCTCCCACACCTTCTTGGATCTGTCACATGTAAACAACATATGGCGGAGATCCTCAGGGGTAGTTCGACAAACTGGGCATATTACAGGGGACTTCATATGACGATCTGTTAATGTGCAGTAGCACGGAACGATCCCATGTAACACCCGCCAGTTGAACACATGTACTTTAGGAGGGACAGTTCTTCCCCAAAGCGACTTCCACACAGGGTGTGGATCAATTCTGCCTCCTCCCGAGTCCAACCGAGCTCGTGTCCTATATTCATTTTTCCATGTAATATGATACGCTGTGCGGACAGTAAAGCAACCTGACTTCGAAAAATGCCATGAGATGAAGTCTGATTGTCCATGAGATGACAGCGGAATTTGCAATATCCTCTCTGCATCAACCGGCCAGAAGTTTTCACGCACGAGCTGCTCATCCCAATTTCCAGAAATTGGATCAATCAAGTCCTGGACTTTCTGTAACAAACATAGCCCCCTAGGGGTCATTACCTTGCGGTCATGGCTTGTGGGTATCCACTGGTCAGGCCAAATATCAATTGAAGCACCATTCCCTGGTCGCCAGATCGCCCCTAGCTTGAAGGTTTTCATACCCGCCATAATACTCTGCCAAGTATATGATGAACCTTTTTTCAAAGATGCATTCATCAAGTCCCCATCCGGATAATATTTCGCCCGTAGTACTTGGGCGCATAGAGAGTCTGGATCGGATAGTAGCCTCCAACACTGCTTCGCTAGCATAGCTTTGTTAAAACAATGTAAATCACGAAAGCCCATACCTCCCTCTTTCTTAGGAATGCACATCTTCCACCACGCCTTCCAGTGGATCTTCTTTTTTTCTTGCGTGTCACCCCACCAATATCTAGCAATAGCATCACAGATAGCCTTACAAATATTCTTCGGGATGTTAAAGACTGACATGGCATAAACCGGGATAGCCTGTGTCACCGCCTTCAAAAGAGTTTCTTTCCCACTGATTGATAACATTTTTGAGATCCACCCATTAATAAGTGCACAAACTCTATCAACTAGATGTTGAAAACTGTCACTTCGGCCAATTCCAACTTTTGACGGTAACCCCAAGTACTTATCCGAAATCGCCTCTGAGACAATGTTAAGTTGTGAACAGATATCCGCTCGCACTTCCACTGAAGTATTGGGACTGAAGAACACACTAGATTTTGCATCGCTAACCAGTTGTCCTGAGCTAGCACAGTACATGTTTAGAGCATTTGAGAGTGACGTGGCATTCAACGTATCCGCCCTCATCAGAATAAGGGAATCATCAGCAAATAACAAGTGTGAAACTGATGGTGCACTACGGCACACCCTAATCCCTTGGATACCACCGATCAACTCTTCGTGCGCTAATAGACTGGATAACCCTTCAGCACAGATTAAGAATAAATAAGGAGACAAGGGGTCTCCTTGCCTGAGCCCCCTTGTAGGAGTGAATGCCTCTGTTTCATCTCCATTAAACCACACTCTGTAATTAACAGAAGTAACACAAGCCATAATCATCTCCACCCATGAACTATGGAAGCCCAATCTGATCATCATATCTCGGAGAAAATTCCATTCGACGCGATCATAGGCCTTATGCATATCGAGCTTCACCGCACACAAGCCACTCTTTCCTTGTCTCTTTTTCTTGATCGCGTGGAAACACTCATAAGCCACTAAGACATTATCTGTAATCAATCTCCCCGGCACAAAGGCACTTTGGGTCGGAGAGATAATATCTGGTAATAAAGCTTTCAATCTATTAGATAGCACTTTAGAGATTACCTTATAGACGACGTTACAAAGACTTATTGGCCTGAACTGGGAAATAAGCTCAGGGCAATCAACTTTCGGTATCAACACCACTGCTGTATCATTCCACCCCTCAGGTATAACACAGCTATTGAGGGCAAGTTTATGTCTCCGACCAAGCAAGAGTTTGAGACCCCCTTTTTTTGGAAACGGAAAAGAGTTTGAGATCTCCTATAGCGCCCGTTGAAGAGTCCGCTCACAAGCCGCAACAACGGACCGGCCCACTAAACGTCCCTTCGCTCCCTTCAGCACGCTCGCTCACTCGTTGATTTTTTTAGCTAGTTATTTGCGACGCGGGTTCCTATATGGCGCATAGGGCGCCGCCGAGCGACCTGGCGCTTACCCCCCTGGCGCTCAGGGCGTTCGTATGGGCCGGACCATATCCTGTTTCATATTTTTTTTTCTTGAGTTCTCCTTTTTTTTCTTTTTTTCTTTTCTGTTTCCCTTGTTATTTTTATTTTTTATTTTCTTTCCAAACTCGTGAACATTTTTTTTGTACCAAAATAAAAAATGTTCGTCAACGTGTAAAAATGCTCAATGATTCATAAAATGTACACAAAATTCCTTTTTTATTCATCGTATTGAAAAAATGTTCATCAAAATTCAAAATTTGTCTATCAAATTCAAAAAAATTCATAAAATTCAAAATTTGTTCAACAAATTCAAAATTTGTTCACCACTGTTTTAAAAAATTCTTCAAAACATTCAAAATTTGTTCTTTTAAATTTTTCTTTTCTTTCCAAATTCTGAACACTTTTTTGTATAAATTTTAGAAAAATGTTTGTCAATGTGTAAAAATGCTCATTGATTCAAAAAATGTTCATAAATTTCCTTTTTCGTTCATTTGATTGAAAAAATGTTCATCAAATTTCAAAATTTGTTCATCAAATTCAAAAAAAAATCATCAATTTGAAAAAATGTTCACGAAATTAAAATTTTGTTCATCGATTTCAAAATGTGTTCATCGAATTCAAAATTTGTTCATCCATTTTTACAAAAGACTGTGATAACTGGCAACCGTGTGCCAGATTGCAAAAATCACCACACCCCCTCGTATCATACGAAACCCATCCCATCCCGATTGCAAAAATCACAGCAGTCCCTCGTGTCGTACGAAGCCCATCACTCTCGATTTTCTAGGCCATCCTAATCACCCCCTCCCCCGGCACGAACCCCTCCCTTCTCCCGATTTCCAGGCAACCCAGATCTCCCGCTGGGGGTGGGCTCGTCGCGATTCGGCACAACAGTTTGAAAAAAGCGAAAAAATGCAATATGAGGGGAATCGAACCCACAACCTCCCACAATTAATTTAGCAACAACAACCAACTGGGCTACACCACATCATGTGATTTCTTTCAACTTGCACACTACTTGTACCTTCCTGAGATGAGATCGAATGAAACTGAAAATTCATACATTACGGTCTTATTTTCACATAAGTTACCGGAGGATGTTTTTCAACAACTTTTCCTTTTTGCTGTGAAGATATCGCGGTGTTTGTACATAAGTTGTCAGGTATGCTATTTGTATATTACCATGTTGTTTTGATATAAGTTACCGGGTTATGGTTTTTCAACAACTTTTTCCCATTTTAGTCAATGTTATCGTGGTGTTTGTACGTAAGTTATTGGGTATGCGGTTGATATATTACCATGGTATTTTCGCATGTTATCGGGGGATGCTTTTCAACCCCCTAGTCAAGTTACCACAGTATTTGTACATAAGGTATGGGGTATGTGGTTTGTATATTACCGTCACATAAGTTATCGGGGGTATATGTTTCAACAATTTTTTTCTCTCCTTAGTAAAAGTTACCGTGGTGCTCCTATGTAAGTTATCGAGTAGTATGTGGTTCGTATATTACTGAGCTATTTTCACGTGAGTTATCGAAGGCGGGGGAGGGAGGAGATGTTTTTTAGCAACTTTTTTACCTCGTTGGCCAAAGTTAACATTTGTATGTAAATTAATGAGTATGCGGTTCGTTTATTACCGTGCTATGTTCACATAAGTGACTGGGGGTATATTTTCAACAAGTTGTTTCCCTCCTCGGCCTAAGTTACCGTGGTGTTTGTACGTAAGTTATCGGGTCTGCGGTGCTTAAAATATCATGCTATTTACACAAAAGTTATGGGGTATGTTTCATCAACCTTTTTTCCATGGGTTGAAAAGTTACCATGGTGTTTGGACATAAATTATCAGCTATGTGGTGTGTATATTACCATGCTATGTACACATCAGTTACTGGTGGTACGTTTTTAGCAATTTTTTTGCTCGTGTCCAAATTACCACGATGTTTTCACCTAAGTTATCGGGTCTGCGATGTGTATGTTATCATACTATTTACACAGAAGTTATCAAGGATACATTTTCAACAAAAATTTTTAACACCAAGTTATCAGATCTGCGGTGTGTATGTTACCATACTATTTACTCAGAAATCAATGGGGTTCTTTTCAATAATTTTCTTCCCAGTTGTTAAAGTTACCATGGTGTTTTCACTTAAGTTATCAGGTTCTCAAATCGACCACCGCGAGCTCCTCTCCAACTCCGGCGACTCGAATCCCGGCCGTTTTCCCCTTTGATTTGATTTGAAGGCACCGGCGAATCCATTCCATGAATCTCTCCTCTCTCTTTTCTTCTCGTTAACTGCACTGGCGAATCAAGCTCACAAGGGGGTGCAAGTCAATCCTGATCTCTCTCATCCTTCCTTTTCTTACCAAGCCACGCCGGCGAGCGCAGATCGAGTCGGCGGCGACAAGGACGCAAGGGGAGCCGGGACCATGTGTTGGGCGGCAGGAGCAGCCCCTGACCTGCATGACTGCAAGAGGAGGAGCGGCCGACCTCGTGAGCTCGCCTCTACCGGCCTCTACGTCCGGCGTTCCGTCGGTGCCACCGATTGATTGCTGTCACGGTTGGAATTGGGAGTACACCTGTGACGCCCGGATAATTAAGCTACAGTGATCCCACACTAATGGTGCCACGTCACCACGGCTACTGCTGCTAATCTATCGTTAGATCAAAACTGGTCCAAAATTCAAATTCAAAGTTTGGTAAATAATAAAAGTTTTCAAACATTAAAATAAAAATGTTTGGTTTGTACTAAATATTACATAGGTAAATATGGTGTAGTAAACACATTTTTATAAAATGCATAAATATTTTAAATTGAATTAAAACAAAAAAGGGAAATAAATAAAAGAAAAAGGAAAAACAAATCTAACCAGAAAACAAAAGAAAAAAACAACAAAAAAATAAAAATAAGAAAGCCTCCTGCCCTCTAGGCCTCGGCCCACCCGAGCTGGCCTAGTGGCCCACTCCTCCTCCTCGGTCAACTCTCTCCTCCCCTGTTCCCCAGACCCGAGACGAGCGCCCGTTCCCACCGGACCACCTCGCCGGCTCCGTCGCTACAGCGCGCCGCGGAGGGGATAAGGCCGCCACGAGCGCGCCTCGGGACGCCTCCCCTCCCACTCGCTCCTCCCCTTCTCCACCTCGCTCGCTCCGCCTGCCTCACCTCGCCGAGCGCAGTCAGGGCCTCGCCGCCGTAGGAGCCGCGGCCACCGTCCTCCGCACGCCTCGAGACCCTGCTCAGAAGACGCGCCGTCGTCCGCTACTTCCTCTACGCCCAGGAATGCGAGCCGGGGAGCACTCCATCGTCGGATCGCCTTCGTCTTCCTCCCCGACACCGACAAACTCCGTCGCCCCGATTCACCACCCTCCTGCGCTGCTAAGCCCGTCGCCGGCCACCGTGTGCCTCACTGTAAGCCCCGCACCTTTTCCCCCTCTCCTCGTTGCCCCGTGCGCCGTAGCCACATCCCCTGCTCGAGGCCGACGCCGCCGTCCGCCATGGCCGACGAGCACGTCGCTGCCGTGCCACTTAGCCTCGTCTGAGGATGCGTGTGTGCTTTAGGAGCTGCGTAGATGCCGCCTACCACCTCCATTTGGTCGATTCGTGGACATTTTTCTCAGGCTTGTCATGTCTGAGCCGCCGCCGTCGCGAGCGTTCACCGCTGCCGTTGACCCTGTGCATCCCCGTGTCCCCAGTCACCTTAGCTCGATGCGCGGCTTCGTCCGCATCCCTCGCCACGCCCCGGCTCGTGTCGCCCTCTCTGCCCGCGCGCCCTCGCGCCCACGGCCGCGCGCCTGCGCGCCTCGCCGTGCGACCACCGAGCTCCGTCACCGCCGTGCCGATGTTCTGCTCCTCACCGACCCCCGCTCGCGCAGTTGCCCCCGGTTGACGCGCCACACCTAGCCCGATCGAATGCGCCTGCCCGCGCAGCGAACGGCTGCCGGAATGCGCCGGCCGGAGTTCCTCCCCCGTCGCGCTGGAGTTAGCCGCCGACGTGACCGGATTAATAAGCACTAACCCAGCCCTTATTCCCCAATGACAGCCGGGCCCTGCACGTTTAATTTTTTTTGCTAATAAAAACGTTTTTATTAAATAAACAACTGACAAGTGGGGCCCGTGTTTTACTGTTCAATTGGATAAGATCCGCTGAGTCAGCATGCTGACTCAGCATCGGGGCCCACCAGTCAGCCTCTGGTTGACTAGTCTGTTGACCCCGTCAACAGGGCCCACCAGTCAGCCCTTGTGTGTGCTGGCTGGGTACAATTCTGGGTGCACATAGCAATTTTGTCTATTTATTTTCGAGTTAATAGGGATTTCAGAAAATGTTTTAAACTTTGAAAATTCATAGAAATTAAACCGTAAATTAGATGAAAATGTTTTCTATATGAAAGTTGCTCAGAAAAATCCGGCGAACCCGGATACGCAGCCCGTTCGTCCACCACACACCCCTAACATATCAAACTCGCAACTTTCCCCCTCCGGCTCCTCTGCCCGAAAACGCGAAACACCGGGGATACTTTTCCGGTTGTTTCCCCCCTTCACCGATATCACCTCCTACCGCGTTAGGGCACCTCTAGCACCGATACTTGTCATGTCATGCATCGCTATGCATCTGTTTGCTTAAATACTTATTGTTTCTTCCCCCTCTTCTCGCTCTAGACACCGAGACCGACGCCGCTGCTACCCAGTACGACTACGGAGTTGACGACCCCTCTCTCTTGCCAGAGCAACCAGGCAAGCCCCCCCCCCCCCCTTGATCACCAGATATCGCCTACTCTCCTCTATACTACTTGCATTAGAGTAGTGTAGCATGTTACTGCTTTCCGTTATACCTATCCTGATGCATAGCCTGTCCTTGTTAATACTGTTGTTACCTTTACTTGCAATCCTACATGCCTAGTATAGGATGCTAGTTTTCCATCAGTGGCCCTACATTCTTGTCCGTCTGCTGTGCTATACTATCGGGCCGTGATCACTCGGGAGGTGATCACGGGTATATACTACATACTTTATACATGATACATGTGGTGATTAAAGTCGGGTCGGCTCGAGGAGTACCCGCGAGTGATTCACGGATTGGGGGCTGAAAGGACCTTTGTCCCGACGGCCCTCTGGATGGAACTTTGTGGCGGAGCGACAGGGCAGGTTGAGACTACCTGGGTGAGAGGTGGGCCTGGCCCTGGTCGGCGTTCACGGATACTTAACACGCTTAACGAGATCTGGGTATTTGATCTGAGTCTGGCCATTTGGTCTATACACACTAACCATCTACGCGGGAATAGTTATGGGTATCCCGGCGTCGTGGTATCAGCCGAAGCCTTCGTGACGTCAGCGACTGAGCGACGCGCGCCAGATTGGACCGCGTGACGTGACTTCCGTTGTACTAGAGGTTGCTAGGTCTGCTTCCGGCCGCCCTCGCAACGTGCAGGTGTGCTAAGGGCGATGGGCCCAGACCCCTGTGCGCATAGGTTTAGACCGGCGTGCTGACCTCTCTGTTGTGCCTAGGTGGGGCTGCGACGTGTTGATTTTCCGCGGCCGGGCATGACCCAGAAAAGTGTTGGGGAACGTAGCAGAAATTCAAAAAATTTCCTACGTGTCACCAAGATCTATCTATGGAGAAACCAGCAACGAGGGGAATGAGAGTGCATCTACATACCCTTGTAGATCGCTAAGCGGAAGCGTTCAAGAGAACGGGGTTGAAGGAGTCGTACTCGTCGTGATCCAAATCACCGGAGATCCTAGTGCCGAACGGACGGCACCTCCGCGTTCAACACACGTACAGCCCGGTGACGTCTCCCGTGCCTTGATCCAGCAAGGAGAGAGGGAGAGGTTGAGGAAGACTCCATCCAGCAGCAGCACAACGGCGTGGTGGTGATGGAGGAGCGTGGTAGTCCAGCAGGGCTTCGCCAAGCACCGCGAGATCTGAGGAGAAGGGAGAGAGGTATGGCTGCGCCAACAGGAGAAGAAACTCATGTGTTGGGCTGCTCCTATGCCTCACTATATATAGGGGGAGAGGGGGCTGCGCCCCCACCTAGGTTTCCACCCCTAGGGGGCGGCGGCCAGCCCTCAGATCCCATCTGGGTGGCGGCCAGAGGGGGAGAGAGGGGGAGGCGCACCCAGGGTGGGCCTTAGGGCCCATCTGCCCTAGGGTTTGCCCCCCTTCCCCACTTCCTGCGCCTTGGGCCCCTTGTGGGGGGCGCACCAGCCCACCTGGGGCTGGTTCCCTCCCACACATGGCCCATGCAGCCCTCCGGGGTAGGTGGCCCCACTTGGTGGACCCCCGGGACCCTCCCCGTGGTCCCGGTACGTTACCGATAAAACCCGAAACCTTTCCGGTGACCAAAACAGGACTTCCCATATATAAATCTTTACCTCCGGACCATTCCGGAACTCCTCGTGACATCCGGGATCTCATTCGGGACTCCGAACAACATTCGGTAACCACATACAAGCTTCCTTTATAACCCTAGCGTCATCGAACCTTAAGTGTGTAGACCCTACGGGTTCGGGAGACATGTAGACATGACCGAGACGTTCTCCGGTCAATAACCAACAGCGGGATCTGGATACCCCTGTTGGCTCCCACATGTTCCACGATGATCTCATCGGATGAACCACGATGTCAAGGACTCAGTCGATCCTGTATACAATTCCCTTTGTCTAGCGGTATTTTACTTGCCCGAGATTCGATCGTCGGTATACCGATACCTTGTTCAATCTCGTTACCGGCAAGTCTCTTTACTCGTTCCGCAACACATCATCCCGTGATCAACCCCTTGGTCACACTGTGCACATTATGATGATGTCCTACCGAGTGGGCCCAGAGATACCTCTCCATTTGCACGGAGTGACAAATCCCAGTCTCGATCCGTGTCAACCCAACAGACACTTTCGGAGATACCTGTAGTGCACCTTTATAGTCACCCAGTTACGTTGTGACGTTTGATACACCCAAAGCACTCCTACGGTATCCGGGAGTTACACGATCTCATGGTCTAAGGAAGAGATACTTGACATTGGAAAAGCTCTAGCAAACGAACTACACGATCTTTGTGCTATGCTTAGGATTGGGTCTTGTCCATCACATCATTCTCCTAATGATGTGATCCCGTTATCAACGACCTCCAATGTCCATAGCTAGGAAACCATGACTATCTGTTGATCTCAACGAGCTAGTCAACTAGAGGCTCACTAGGGACATATTGTGGTCTATGTATTCACACGTGTATTACGATTTCCGGATAATACAGTTATAGCATGAATAAAAGACAATTATCATGAACAAGGAAATATAATAATAATACTTTTATTATTGCCTCTAGGGCATATTTCCAACAGTCTTCCACTTGCACTAGAGTCAATAATCTAGTTCACATCGCCATGTGATTAACACTCACAGGTCACATCGCCATGTGACCAACATCATCAAATGAGTTCTGGGGTTTGATCATGTTTTGCTTGTGAGAGAGGTTTTAGTCAACGGGTCTGAACCTTTCAGATCCGTGTGTGCTTTGCAAATTTCTAGGTCATATTGTAAATGCTACTTCCACGCTCCACTTGGAGCTATTCCAAATGGTTGCTCCACTATATGTATCCGGTTTGCTACTCAGAGTCACTCGGATAGGTGCTAAAGCTTGCATCGACGTAACCCTTTACGCCGAACTCTTTATCACCTCCATAATCGAGAAACATGTCCTTATTTACTTCAAGGACAATTTTGACCGCTGTCCAATGATCCATTCCTAGATCATTCTTGTACCCCTTGACTGACTCATGGCAAGGCACACTTCCGGTGCGGTACACAGCATAGCATACTATAGAGCCTACGTCTGAAACATAGGGGACGACCTTCGTCCTTTCTCTCTATTCTGCCGTGGTCGAGCTTTTAAGTCTTAACTTCATACCTTACATCTCAGGCAAGAACTCCTTCTTTGACTGATCCATCTTGAATACCTTCAAGATCATGTCAAGGTATATGCTCATTTGAAAGTACCATTAAGTGTTTTGATCTATCCTTATAGATCTTGATGCTCAATGTTCAAGCAGCTTAATCTAGGTTTTCTATTGAAAAACACTTTCCAATAGCCCTATATGCTTTCCAGAAATTCTACATCATTTCTGATCAACAATATGTCAATAACATATACTCATCAGAAATTCTATAGTGCTCCCACTCACTTCTTTGGAAATACAAGTTTCTCATAAACTTTTGTATAAACCCAAAATCTTTGACCATCTCATCAAAACGCACATTCCAACTCCGAGATGCTTACTCCAGTCCATGGAAGGATCGCTGGAGCTAGCATACCTTTTAGCATCCTTAGGATCGACAAAACTTTTCTTATTGTATCGCATACAACCTTTCCTTATGAAGACTGGTAAGGAAACTCGTTTTGACATCCATCTGCCAGATTTCATAAATGCAGCTAATGCTAACATGATTCCGACGGACTTAAGCATCGCTACGGATGAGAAAATCTCATCGTAGTCAACTCTTTGAACTTGTGAAAAACTCTTCGCCACAAGTCGAGCTTCATAGATGGTGACATTACAATCCACGTCCGTCTTCTTCTTAAAGATCCATTTATCTTAATGGCTTGCCGATCATCGGGCAAGTCCACCAAAGTCCATGCTTTGTTCTGATACATGGATCCTACCTCGGATTTCATGGCTTCTAACCATTTGTCGGAATTTGGGCCCACCATCGCTTCTCCATAGCTCGTAGGTTCATTGTTGTCTAGCAACATGACCTTCAAGATAGGATTACTGTACCACTCTGAAGCAGTACGCATCCTTGTCACCCTACGAGGTACGGTAGTGACTTGATCCGAAGTTTCATGATCACTATCATAAGCTTCTATTTCAATTGGTGTAGGTGCCACAGGAACAACTTCCTGTGCCCTGCTACACACTAGTTGTAGTGACGGTTCAATAACCATATCAAGTTTCCACCATCCTCCCACTCAACTTTTCGAGACAAACTTTTCCTCGAGAAAGGACCCGATTCAAGAAACAATCCCTATTGCTTTCGGATCTGAATTAGGAGGTATACCCAACTGTTTTGGGTGTCCTATGAAGATGCATTTTATCCGCTTTGGGTTCGATCTTATCAACCTGAAACTTTTTCACATAAGCGTCGCAGCCCCAAACCTTTAAGAAATGACAACTTAGGTTTCTTTAAACCATAGTTCATACGGTGTCATCTCAACGGAATTACGTGGTGCCCTATTTAAAGTGAATGTGGTTATCTCTAATGCCTAACCCATAAACTATAGTGGTAATTCGATAAGAGACATCATGGTACGCACCATATCCAATAGGGTGCAACTATGATGTTCGGACACACCATCAAACTATGGTGTTCCAGGCGGTATTAATTGTGAAACAATTTCCACAATGTCTTAATTGTGTGCCAAAGCTCGTAACTCAGATACTCATCTCTATGATCATATCATAGACATTTCATCCTCTTGTCACGATGATCTTCAACTTCACTCTGAAATTACTTGAACCATTCAATAATTCAGACTTGTGTTTCATCAAGTAAATATACTCTACATCTACTCGAATCATCTGTGAAGTAAGAACATAACGATATTCACTGCATGCCTCAGCACTCATTGGACTGCACACATCAAAAAGTGTTACTTCCAACAAGTTGCTATCTTGTTCCATTTTACTGAAAAACGAGGCTTTTAGTCATCTTGCCCATGTGGTATGATTTGCATATCTCAAGTGATTCAAAATCAAGTGAGTCCAAACGATCCATCTGCATGGAGTTTCTTCATGCGTACATACCAATAGACATGGTTTGCATGTCTCAAACTTTTCAAAAACGAGTGAGTCCAAAGATCCATCAACATGGAGCTTCTTCATGCGTTTTACACCAATATGACTTACATGGCAGTGCCACAAGTAAGTGGTACTATCATTACTATCTTATATCCTTTTTGGCATGAAAATGTGTATCACTACGATCGAGATTCAATAAATCATTCCTTTAGGTGCAAGACCATTGAAGGTATTATTCAAATAAATAGAGTAACCATTATTCTCCTTAAATGAATAACCGTATTGCGATAGACATAATCCAATCATGTCTATGCTCAACGCAAACACCAAATTTCGATGGTAGAGTGAGCGGGCGATGCTTGATCACATCAACCTTGGAAACACTTCCAACACATATCGTCAGCTCACCTTTAGCTAGTCTCCGTTTATTCCGTAGCTTTTATTTCGAGTTACTAACACTTAGCAACCGAACCGGTATCTAATACCCTGGTGCTACTAGAAGTACTAGTAAAGTACACATTAACATAATGTATATCCAATATACTTCTATCGACCTTGCCAGCCTTCTCATCTACCAAGTATCTAGGGTAATTCCGCTCCAGTGGCTATTCCCCTTATTACAGAAGCACTTAGTCTCGGGTTTGGGTTCAACCTTGGGTTTCTTCACTAGAGCAGCAGCTGATTTGCCGTTTCATGAAGTATCCCTTCTTGCCCTTGCCCTTCTTGAAACTAGTGGTTTCACCAACCATCAACAATTGATGCTCCTTCTTGATTTCTACTTTCGCAGTGTCAAACATCACGAATACCTCAAGGATCATCATATCTATCCCTGATATGTTATAGTTCATCACGAAGCTCTAGCAGCTTGGTGGCAATGACTTTGGAGAAACGTCACTATCTCATCTGGAAGATTAACTCCCACTCGATTCAAGTGATTGTTGCACTCAGACAATCTGAGCACAAGCTCAACGATTGAGCTTTTCTCCCTTAGTTTGCAGGCTAAGAAAATTGTCGGAGGTCTCATACCTCTTGACGTGGGCACGAGCCTGAAATCTCAATTTCAGCCCTCGAAACATCTCATATGTTCCGCGATGTTTCGAAAAACATCTTTGGTGCCTTAATTCTAAACTGTTTATTCCGAACTATCACGTAGTTATCAAAACGTGTATGTCCGATGTTCGCAACATCCACAAACGACGTTTGGGGTTCAACACACTGAGCGGTGCATTAAGGACATGAGCTTTCTACTGTCCGCATAATCGCTACTGTCAACTTTCAACTATATTTTCTCTAGGAACATATCTAAATAGTGGAACTAAAGCGCGATCTTACAACATAATTTGCAAAGATCTTTTGACTATGTTCAGGATAATTAAGTTCATCTTATGAACTCCCACTCAGATAGACATCCCTCTGGTCATCTAAGTGATTACATGATCCAAGTCAACTAGGCCGTGTCCAATCATCACGTGAGACGGACTAGTCATCATCGGTGAACATCTTCATGTTGATCGTATCTACTATACGACTCATGCTCGACCTTTCGGTCTCCGTGTTCCGAGGCCATGTCTGTACATGCTAGGCTCGTCAAGTTAACCCTAAGTGTTTTCGCTGTGTAAAACTGTCTTACACCCGTTGTATGTGAACGTAAGAATCCATCACACCCGATCATCACGTGGTGCTTAGAAGCGACGAACTGTAGCAACGGTGCACAGTTAGGGGAGAACACTTCTTGAAATTTTGTAAGGGATCATCTTATTTACTACCGTCGTCCTAAGTAAACAAGATGCATAAACATGATAAACATCACATGCAATCAAATAGTGACATGATATGGCCAATATCATTTTGCTCCTTTTGATCTCCATCTTCGGGGCTCCATGATTATCATCGTCACCGGCATGACACCATGATCTCCATCATCATGATCTCCATCATCGTGTCTTCATGAAGTTGTCTCGCCAACTATTACTTCTACTACTATGGCTACCGGTTAGCAATAAAGTAAAGTAATTACATGGCGTTGTTCAATGACACGCAGGTCATACAATAAATCAAGACAACTCCTATGGCTCCTGCCGGTTGTCATACTCATCGACATGCAAGTCGTGATTCCTATTACAAGAACATGATCAATCTCATATATCCCATATCATTCATCACATTCTTCTTGGCCATATCACATCACATAGCATACCCTGCAAAAACAAGTTAGATGTCCTCTAATTGTTGTTTGCATGTTTTACGTGGCTGCTATGGGTTTCTAGCAAGAACGTTTCTTACCTACGCAAAACCACAACGTGATATGCCAATTGCTATTTACCCTTCATAAGGACCCTTTTCATCGAATCCGTTTCGACTAAAGTGGGAGAGACTGGCACCCGCTAGCCACCTTATGCATGAAGTGCATGTCAATCGGTGGAACCTGTCTCACGTAAGAGTACGTGTAAGGTCGGTCCGGGCCGCTTCATCCCACAATACCGTCGAAACAAGATTGGACTAGTAACGGTAAGCATATTGAACAACATCAACGACCACAACTACTTTGTGTTCTACTCGTGCAAAGAATCTATGCAATAGACCTAGCTCATGATGCCACTGTTGGGGAACGTAGCAGAAATTCAAAAATTTTCCTACGTGTCACCAAGATCTATCTATGGAGAAACCAGCAACGAGGGGAAGGAGAGTGCATCTACATACCCTTGTAGATCGCTAAGCGGAATCGTTTAAGAGAACGGGGTTGAAAGTCGTACTCGTCGTGATCCAAATCACCGGAGATCCTAGTGCCGAACGGACGGCACCTCCGCGTTCAACACACGTACAGCCCGGTGACGTCTCCCGCGCCTTGATCCAGCAAGGAGAGAGGGAGAGGTTGAGGAAGACTCCATCCAGCAGCAGCACAACGGCGTGGTGGTGATGGAGGAGCGTGGTAGTCCAGCAGGGCTTCGCCAAGCACCGCGAGATCTGAGGAGAAGGGAGAGAGGTATGGCTGCGCCAACAGGAGAAGAAACTCATGTGTTGGGCTGCTCCTATGCCTCACTATATATAGGGGGAGAGGGGGCTGCGCCCCCACCTAGGTTTCCACCCCTAGGGGGCGGCGGCCAGCCCTCAGATCCCATCTGGGTGGCGGCCAGAGGGGGAGAGAGGGGGAGGCGCACCCAGGGTGGGCCTTAGGGCCCATCTGCCCTAGGGTTTGCCCCCCTTCCCCACTTCCTGTGCCTTGGGCCCCTTGTGGGGGGCGCACCAGCCCACCTGGGGCTGGTTCCCTCCCACACATGGCCCATGCAGCCCTCCGGGGTAGGTGGCCCCACTTGGTGGACCCCCGGGACCCTCCCGGTGGTCCCGGTACGTTACCGATAAAACCCAAAACCTTTCCGGTGACCAAAACAAGACTTCCCATATATAAATCTTTACCTCCGGACCATTCCGGAACTCCTCGTGACGTCCGAGATCTCATCCGGGACTCCGAACAACATTCGGTAACCACATACAAGCTTCCTTTATAACCCTAGCGTCATCGAACCTTAAGTGTGTAGACCCTACGGGTTCGGGAGACATGTAGACATGACCGAGACGTTCTCCGGTCAATAACCAACAGCGGGATCTGTATACCCATGTTGGCTCCCACATGTTCCACGATGATCTCATCGGATGAACCACGATGTCAAGGACTCAGTCGATCCCGTATACAATTCCCTTTGTCTAGCGGTATTTTACTTGCCCGAGATTCGATCATCGGTATACCGATACCTTGTTCAATCTCGTTACCGGCAAGTCTCTTTACTCGTTCCGCAACACATCATCCCGTGATCAACCCCTTGGTCACACTGTGCACATTATGATGATGTCCTACCGAGTGGGCCCAGAGATACCTCTCCGTTTGCACGGAGTGACAAATCCCAGTCTCGATCCGTGTCAACCCAACAGACACTTTCGGAGATACCTGTAGTGCACCTTTATAGTCACCCAGTTACATTGTGACGTTTGATACACCCAAAGCACTCCTACGGTATCCGGGAGTTACACGATCTCATGGTCTAAGGAAGAGATACTTGACATTGGAAAAGCTCTAGCAAACGAACTACACGATCTTTGTGCTATGCTTAGGATTGGGTCTTGTCCATCACATCATTCTTCTAATGATGTGATCCCGTTATCAACGACATCCATTGTCCATAGCCAGGAAACCATGACTATCTGTTGATCTCAACGAGCTAGTCAACTAGAGGCTCACTAGGGACATATTGTGGTCTATGTATTCACACGTGTATTACGATTTCCGGATAATACAGTTATAGCATGAATAAAAGACAATTATCATGAACAAGGAAATATAATAATAATACTTTTATTATTGCCTCTAGGGCATATTTCCAACAAAAAGTGTGTCCGGCCAAATGGGATCAAGCGTGTTGGGTTATGTGGTGTACCCCTGCAGGGAAGTTTAATCTATTCGAATAGCCGTGTCCCTCTGTAAAAGGACAACCCATAGTTGTACCTTGACCTTATGACAACTAGAACCGGATACTTAATAAAATACACCCTTCCAAGTGCCAGATACAACCCGGTGGTCGCTCTCTATCAGGGTTACGATGAGGGGATCGCCAGGTAGGATTATGTTATACGATGCTAGTTGGAGGACTTCAGTCTACTCTCTTCTATATGCTGAAAGACGGAGGCTGCCAGAAGCGTAGTCTTCGCCAGGATTAGCTATCCCCCTCTTATTCTGGCATTCTACAGTTCAGTCCACTAATATGGCCCTTTACACATATATCCATGCATATGTAGTGTAGCTCCTTGCTTGCGAGTACTTTGGATGAGTACTCACGGTTGCTTTTCTCCCTCTTTTCCCCCTTTCCCTTCTACCTAGTTGCCGCAACCAGATGTCGAAGCCCAGGAGCCAGACGCCACCGTCGACGACGACTCCTACTACCCCGGAGGTGCCTACTACTACGTGCAGGCCGCTGACGACGACCAGGAGTAGTTAGGAGGATCCCAGGCAGGAGGCCTGCGCCTCTTTCAATCTGTATCCCAGTTTGTGCTAGCCTTCTTAAGACAAACTTGTTTAACTTATGTCTGTACTCAGATATTGTTGCTTCCGCTGACTCGTCTATGATCGAGCACCTGTATTCGAGCCCTCGAGGCCCCTGGCTTGTATTATGATGCTTGTATGACTTATTTTATTTTTAGAGTTGTGTTGTGATATCTTCCCGTGAGTCCATGATCTTGATCGTACACGTTTGCGTGTATGATTAGTGTACGATTGAATCGGGGGCGTCACAAATTGGTATCAGAGCCGACTGCCTGTAGGAATCCCCCTTCCACACTCCTTGGCCGAAGTCGAGTCTAGTCGATGAAAACTGTTTTACTAACATGGTTGTGCGGCCCATGGGCCCACGTCGCCTTTTGGGTGGTGTTAGGATCTTTTACTCCTCGATCTTTACTCCGGGACTCTGAACTCTCTCCTATTCGGGTTAAATGAAGTTTACTAAATCTAACATTAGGATCTCGTTATCACTTTCACCCGGAGAGCCCCTTATTACTGATGATCGTCTGCTGCACCAGAAGACCCTAAAGATACTCTCCGCGGTTAACCCGAGAACTTGTGTTCATCGCGTTTGCAATTCCCCTTCCACCGCAAACCCTTATGGATAACTACTTGCAGTTGTTATTCTTACATTCATCCCCAATTGGTCTTGTTATTACAAGATACCCTGAAAAATTCGTCGTTGTTTCGATAATCCTTTGAGCTTACTGCATTGCTGTTCTTTGTCACCTGAATACCCCTACGGTTAATTCTCGCACTTATCGAGTATCCGCTCATCCCCCAGTTGATCATGTGTTACACAAAAGTCTTCGAAATACCATTCGATATTCCGAAAATCCTCAGCAACCTATTGCTCTGGAATTTCTTGTTGGCTTTCATTATGATTAATCCCATAAGTATAGTAATCATATTGGCATCCTTTGTCACCATCATTTTTGAGTCCGTTGATTCAATACGTTGTGAATGTTCACAATCATCGGTTGATCCTTTTAAATTGTCTTTCCGGCTCAGATTTCATTTTGAACATGAGCTGGATCTCGACCAATCAAAGTACCATCGATGGTATCCCTAAGCCTACTCAACTTATCCATCCTTAAATCAGAGCGGTTGCTTCTGATCCCTTGATTTGAAAATCATAATCCCTTTGTTATTTAAACGTTGAATTATTCAGATGTTCTATAAACCGATGCATTTGCATTCTTTCTTCCTCTGATTGGGTATCGATACTCACATCAGCTCCATTGTGGTTCGCCATATCCACTCTTGGATTATTATCCGACAGTGTCCTTCATAATTAATCACCTTGTGAGTTCTTTCCCCTAATACATAATGCCTTTGGTACATTGTATCCTCTGCTTGACCAACCATGCTCTGCTTTCGAGCTAGTGGTATTTACTATTGAAGGTTGTGGTATATGTTTCCACGATACCCTGACGGGTTGAACCTATGCCTTCCTTTATATGTGTGAACTCGGGAGTTTTCACGAGTCATACTCATCTGGTATTTCACCAGGTAAAACTTTCGACACTAATGCCTTTATCAAAGCGAGAAGTGAATGGAAGGTTATACATTGAAGAAGTGGGAGTCGGCCTTGAACCTTGCGTTCATGCCCATGGACACGATGTATAACTTATCATGGAAGCTGCTCGTAAAAATAATTACCCCTTGTTATAAGTTCATCTTGTATCCATGGTTCGATCCTTTATGATCGTGGGTTCCGACCATGATTGTTCTCCTCTGATTCTATTTCTCGGACAAGTTAAAATACTTGCCTTCTGCAGATCAGTACGCCTTCCCAACCTCTATTTTGTTCTACCTTCGAGTATTACCCCCTGGTATCTCGAGGATATCAACCCATTGCACTTCATCTTATGAATTTCTGATGAAGTAGTACGTTTCCCCATCACAGTCACTCCACGGGTTATGGGTTGTCGTCAACCGAGAACCCCGATTTGTGAATCGAATCAACACTGAGATTCGGTACCCCCAGTACTTTGTGGTTGAGAAGTTTAATACTCCATCCCGTCACTCCTAGCCTGATCAGCTACATCATTATCGTGCTAATTTTAACTGTGCTACCGGGTCCTTAATTCCGGAGCACAACATTCGAAGATTGAGCTAAGCTTACGTCGGTTTCCTTGTCTTATCGTTCCATCTTGAACAACAAACTTGCTCTCGGGTCTATGTCCTACTCATGGTTCCAACAACCTTTCGCTTCATCATTCGTTTGACTTGATGTCATCGTCGATCGATTACATCTTCGTGAAATCTCTCGACAAATGTGTCATGATCATCATCTACATTCTGATGCTCTTCCAGGATATCAATTGAATTAATGATGAGAAATACCATCCTTGCCCTTGATGATTTGTGTTGTCATCGGCCTCTTTATTGCGTTCCCTCCAACAAAAACTTGTTTGTGTTCTGTGTTATTGTTGGGGCACGTAGTAATTTCAAAAAATTTCCTATGCACACGCAAGATCATGGTGATGCATAGCAACGAGAGGGGAGAGTGTTGTCTACGTACCCTCGTAGACCGAAAGCGGAAGCGTTATAACAACGCGGTTGATGTAGTCGTACGTCTTCACGGTCCGACCGATCAAGCACCGAAACTACGGCACCTCCGAGTTCTAGCACACGTTCAGCTCGATGACGATCCCCGGACTCCGATCCAGCAAAGTGTCGGGGATGAGTTCCGTCAGCACGACGGCGTGGTGATGATCTTGATGTTCTACCGTCGCAGGGCTTTGCCTAAGCACCGCTACAATACTATCGAGGAGGACTATGGTAGAGGGGGCACCGCACACGGCTAAGAGATCCAAGGGATCAATTGTTGTTGTGTCTAGAGGTGCCCCCCTGCCCCCGTATATAAAGGAGCAAGGGGGGAGGGGCGGCCGGCCTAGAAGGGGCGCGCCAAGGGGAGTCCTACTCCCACCGGGAGTAGGACTCCCTCCTTCCTTGTTGGAGTAGGAGAAGGGGGAAAGAGGGGCAGAGGAGGAAGGAAAAGGGGGCCGCACCCCTTGTCCAATTCGGACCAGAGAGGGGCTGCGCGCCTCCTTCCTTTCGGCCTCTCTCCTCTATTCCCGTATGGCCCAATAAGGCCCACATACTCCCCGGCGAATTCCCGTAAGTCTCTGGTACTCCAAAAAATACCCGAATCACTTGGAACCTTTCCGAACTCCGAATATAGTCGTCCAATATATCGATCTTTACGTCTCGACCATTTCGAGACTCCTCGTCATGTCCCCGATCTCATCAGGGACTCCGAACTCCTTCGGTACATCAAAACTCATAAACTCATAATATAACTGTCATCGAAACCTTAAGCTTGCGGACCCTACGGGTTCGAGAACAATGTAGACATGACCTAGAACTATTCTCGGTCAATAACCAATAGCGGAACCTGGATGCTCATATTGGCTCCCACATATTCTACGAAGATCTTTATCGGTCAAACCGCATAACATCATACGTTGTTCCCTTTGTCATCGGTATGTTACTTGCCCGAGATTCGATCGTCGGTATCCAATACCTAGTTCAATCTTGTTACCAGCAAGTCTCTTTACTCGTTCCGTAATACATCATCTCGCAACTAACTCATTAGTTGCATTGCTTGCAAGGCTTATGTGATGTGCATTACCGAGAGGGCCCAGAGATACCTCTCCGACATTCGGAGTGACAAATCCTAATCTCGAAATATGCCAACCCAACAAGTACCTTCGGAGACACCTGTAGAGCACCTTTATAATCACCCAGTTATGTTGTGACGTTTGGTAGCACACAAAGTGTTCCTCCGGTAAACGGGAGTTGCATAATCTCATAGTCATAGGAACATGTATAAGTCATGAAGAAAGCAATAGCAACATACTAAACGATCGGGTGCTAAGCTAACTGAATGGGTCATGTCAATCACATCATTCTCCTAATGATGTGATCCCGTTAATCAAATGACAACTCATGTCTATGGCTAGGAAACATAACCATCTTTGATTAACGAGCTAGTCAAGTAGAGGCATACTAGTGACACTCTGTTTGTCTATGTATTCACACATGTATCATGTTTCCGATTAATACAATTCTAGCATGAATAATAAACAATCATCATGAAATAAGGAAATAAATAATAACTTTATTATTGCCTCTAGGGCATATTTCCTTCAGTCTCCCACTTGCACTAGAGTCAATAATCTAGATCACATCACTATGTGATTAACATCGATAGTTCACATCATCATGTGATTAACACCCATAGTTCACATCGCCATGTGACCAACACCCAAAGGGTTTACTAGATTCAGTAATCTAGTTCACATCGCTATGTGATTAACACCAAAGAATACTAAGGTGTGATCATGTTTTGCTTGTGAGAGAATCTTAGTCAACGGGTCTTTCACATTCAGATCCGTTATGTATTTTGCAATTTTCTATGTCTACAATGCTCTGCACGGAGCTACTCTAGCTAATTGCTCCCACTTTCAATATGTATCTAGATCGAGACTTAGAGTCATCCAGATCGGTGTCAAAACTTGCATCGACGTAACCCTTTACGACGAACCTTTTGTCACTTCCATAATCGAGAAACATATCCTTATTCCACTAAGGATAATTTTGACCACTGTCCAGTGATCTACTCCTAGATCACTATTGTATTCCCATGCCAAAGTCAGTGTAGGGTATACAATAGATCTGGTACACAGCATGGCATACTTTATAGAACCTATGGCCAAGGCATAGGGAATGACTTTCATTCTCTTTCTATCTTCTGCCGTGGTCGGGTTTTGAGTCTTACTCAATTTCACACCTTGTAACACAGGCAAGAACTCTTTCTTTGACTGTTCCATTTTGAACTACTTCAAAATCTTGTCAAGGTATGTACTCATTGAAAAAACTTATCAAGCGTCTTGATCTATCTCTATAGATCTTGATGCTCAATATGTAAGCAGCTTCACCGAGGTCTTTCTTTGAAAAACTCCTTTCAAACACTCCTTTATGCTTTGCAGAATAATTCTACATTATTTCCAATCTACAATATGTCATTCACATATACTTATCAGAAATGCTGTAGTGCTCCCACTCACTTTCTAGTAAATACAGGCTTCATTGCAAGTCTGTATAAAACTATATGCTTTGATCAACTTATCAAAGCGTATATTCCAACTCCGAGATGCTTGCACCAGTCCATAGATGGATCGCTGGAGCTTTTGTATTTTGTCAGCACCTTTAGGATTGACAAAACCTTCTGGTTGCATCATATACAACTCTTCTTTAAATCCATTAAGGAATGTAGTTTTGTTTATCCATTTGCCAGATTTCATAAAAATGCGGCAATTGCTAACATGATTTGGACAGACTTAAGCATCGCTACGAGTGAGAAAATTTCATCGTAGTCAACACCTTGAACTTTGTCAAAAACCTTTTTCGACAAGTCTAGCTTTGTAGATAGTAACACTACTATCAGCATATGTCTTCCTCTTGAAGATCCATTTATTCTTAATGACTCACCGATCATCGGGCAAGTCAATCAAAGTCCATACTTTGTTCTCATACATGGATCCTACCTCAGATTTCATGGCCTCAAGCCATTTCGTGGAATCTGGGCTCACCATCGCTTCTTCATAGTTCGTAGGTTCGTCATGGTCTAGTAACATAACTTCCAGAACAGGATTACCGTACCAGTCTGGTGCGGATCTTACTCTGCTTGACCTACGAGGTTCAGTAACAACTTGATCTGAAGTTTCATGATCATCATCATTAACTTCCTCACTAATTGGTGTAGACATCACTGGAACTGATTTCTGTGATGAACTATTTTCCAATTCGGGAGAAGGTACAATTACCTTATCAAGTTCCACTTTCCTCCCACTCACTTCTTTCGAGAGAAACTCCTTCTCTAGAAAGGATCCATTTTTAGCAACGAATATCTTGCCTTTGGATCTGTGATAGAAGGTGTACCCAATAGTTTCCTTTGGGTATTCTATGAAGACGCACTTCTCCGATTTGGGTTTGAGCTTAGCGGGTGAAACTTTTTCACATAAGCATCGTAACCCCAAACTTTAAGAAACGACAACTTGAGTTTCTTGCCAAACCACAGTTCATAAGGTGTCATCTCAATGGATTTAGATGGTGCCCTATTTAACGTGAATGCGGCTGTCTCTAATGCATAACCCCAAAACGGTATTAGTAAATCGGTAAGAGACATCATTGATCTCACCATATCAAATAAAGTGCGGTTACAACGTTCGGACACACCATAACGTTGTGGTGTTCCAGGTGGCGTGAGCTGTGAAACTATTCCACATTGTTTTAATTGAAGACCAAACTCATAACTCAAATATTCATCTCCACGATCAGATCGCAGAAACTTTATTTTCTTGTTACGATGATTTTCCACTTCACTCTGAAATTCTTTGAACCTTTCAACTATTTCAGACTTATGTTTCATCAAGTAGATATACTCATATTTGCTCAAAACATCTATGAAGATCAGAAAATAATGATACCCGCTGCGAGCCTCAACATTCATCGGACCACATACATCTGTATATATGATTTCCAACAAATCTGTTGCTCTCTCCATAGTACCGGAGAACGGCGTTTTAGTCATCTTGCCTATGAGGCACGGTTCGCAAGCATCAAGTGATTCATAATCAAGTGATTCCAAAATCCCATCAGCATGGAGTTTCTTCATGCACTTTACGCCAATATGACATAAACGGCAGTGCCATAAATAAGTTGCACTATCATTATTAACTTTGCATCTTTTGGCTTCAATATTATGAATATGTGTATTACTACGATCGAGATCCAATGAACTATTTTCATTGGGTGTGTAACCATACAAGGTTTTATTCATGTAAACAGAACAACAATTTATTCTCTTACTTAAATGAATAACCGTATTGCAATAAACATGATCAAATCATATTCATGCTCAATATAAACACCAAATAACACTTATTTAGGTTTAACACTAATCCCGAAAGTATAGGGAGTGTGTGATGATCATATTAATCTTGGAACTACTTCCAACTTTCATCGTCACTTCACCCTTAATTAGTCTCTATTCATTTTGCAACTCCCGTTTCGAGTTACTAATCTTAGCAACTGAACTAGTATCAAATACTGAGGGTTGCTATAAACACTAGTAAAGTACACATCAATAACGTGTATATCAAATATACTTTTGTTCACTTTTCCATCCTTCTTATCCGCCAAATATTTGGGGTAGTTCCGCTTCCAGTGACCAATCCCTTTGCAGTAGAAGCACTTAGTCTCAGGCTTAGGACCAGACTTGGGTTTCTTCACCTGAGCAGCAACTTGCTTGTCGTTCTTCTTGAAGTTCCCCTTCTTCCTTTTGCCTTTTTCTTGAAACTAGTGGTCTTGTCTACCATCAACACTTGATGTTTTTCTTGATTTTTACCTTCGTCGATTTTAGCATCACGAAGAGCTTGGGAATCGTTTCCGTTATCCCTTGCATATTATAGTTCATCACGAAGTTCTACTAACTTGATGATGGTGACTAGAGAATTCTGTCAATCACTATTTTATCTGGAAGATTAACTCCCACTTGATTCAAGCGATTGTAGTACCCAGACAATCTGAGCACATGCTCACTAGTTGAGCGATTCTCCTCCATCTTTTAGCTATAGAACTTGTTGGAGACTTCATATCTCTCAACTCGGGTATTTGCTTGAAATATTAACTTCAACTCCTGGAACATCTCATATGGTCCATGACGTTCAAAACGTCTTTGAAGTCCCGATTCTAAGCCGTTAAGCATGGTGCACTAAACTATCAAGTAGTCATCATATTGAGCTAGCCAAACCTTCATAACGTCTGCATCTACTCCTGCAATAGGTCTGTCACCTAGCGGTGCATCAAGGACATAATTCTTCTGTGCAGCAATGAGGATAAACCTCAGATCACGGATCCAATCCGCATCATTGCTACTAACATCTTTCAACACAATTTTCTCTAGGAACATATCAAAATAAACATATAAAAGCAACAACGCGAGCTGTTGATCTACAACATAGATATGCTAATACTACCAGGACTAAGTCCATGATAAATTAAAGTTCAATTAATCATATTACTTAAGAACTCCCACTTAGACAGACATCTCTCTAGTCATCTAAGTGATCACGTGATCCAAATCAACTAAACCATAACCGATCATCACGTGAGATGGAGTAGTTTTCAATGGTGAACATCACTATGTTGATCATATCTACTATATGATTCACGCTCGACCTTTCGGTCTCCGTGTTCCGAGGCCATATCTGCATATGCTAGGCTCATCAAGTTTAACCTGAGTATTCTGCGTATGCAAAACTGGCTTGCACCCGTTGTAGATGGACGTAGAGCTTATCACACCCGATCATCACGTGGTGTCTGGGCACGACGAACTTTGGCAACGGTGCATACTCAGGGAGAACACTTCTTGATAATTTAGTGAGAGATCATCTTATAAAGCTACCGTCGAACTAAGCAAAATAAGATGTATAAAAGATAAACATCACATGCAATCAAAATATCTGACATGATATGGCCATGATCATCTTGCGCCTTTGATCTCCATCTCCAAAATACTGTCATGATCTCTATCATCACCGACACGACACCATGATCTTCATCATCTTGATCTATATCGATGTGTCGTCACATGGTCGTCTCGCTAACTATTGCTATCGCATAGCCATAAAGTAAAGCAATTATTTGGCACTTGCATCTTATGCAACAAAGAAACAACCATAGGGCTTCTGCCAGTTGCCGATAACTTCAACAAAACATGATCATCTCATACAACAACTTATATCTCATCACGTCTTGACCATATCACATCACAACATGCCCTGCAAAAACAAGTTAGACGTCCTCTACTTTGTTGTTGGAAGTTTTACGTGGCTGCTATGGGCTGAGCAAGAACCGTTCTTACCTACGCATCAAAACCACAACGATAGTTCGTCAAGTTAGTGTTGTTTTAACCTTCGCAAGGACCGGGCGTAGCCACACTCGGTTCAACTAAAGTTGGAGAAACTGACACCCGCCAGCCACCTGTGTGCAAAGCACGTCGGTAGAACCAGTCTCGCGTAAGCGTACGCTAATGTCGGTCCGGGCCGCTTCATCCAACAATACCGCCGAAACAAAGTATGACATGCTGGTAAGCAGTATGACTTGTATCGCCCACAACTCACTTGTGTTCTACTCGTGCATATAACATCAACGCATAAAACCTAGGCTCGGATGCCACTGTTGGGGAACGTAGTAATTTCAAAAAAATTCCTACGCACACGCAAGATCATGGTGATGCATAGCAACGAGAGGGGAGAGTGTTGTCTACGTACCCTCGTAGACCGAAAGCGGAAGCGTTATAACAACGCGGTTGATGTAGTCGTACGTCTTCACGGTCCGACCGATCAAGCACCAAAACTACGGCACCTCCGAGTTCTAGCACACGTTCAGCTCGATGACGATCCCCGGACTCCGATCCAGCAAAGTGTCGGGGATGAGTTCCGTCAGCACGACGGCGTGGTGATGATCTTGATGTTCTACCGTCGCAGGGCTTTGCCTAAGCACCGCTACAATACTATCGAGGAGGACTATGGTAGAGGGGGCACCGCACACGGCTAAGAGATCCAAGGGATCAATTGTTGTTGTGTCTAGAGGTGCCCCCCTGCCCCCGTATATAAAGGATCAAGGGGGGAGGGGCGGCCGGCCTAGAAGGGGCGCGCCAAGGGGAGTCCTACTCCCACCGGGAGTAGGACTCCCTCCTTCCTTGTTGGAGTAGGAGAAGGGGGAAAGAGGGGCAGAGGAGGAAGGAAAAGGGGGCCGCACCCCTTGTCCAATTCGGACCAGAGGGGGGCTGCGCGCCTCCTTCCTTTCGGCCTCTCTCCTCTATTCCCGTATGGCCCAATAAGGCCCACATACTCCCCGGCGAATTCCCGTAAGTCTCTCGTACTCCAAAAAATACCCGAATCACTCGGAACCTTTCCGAACTCCGAATATAGTCGTCCAATATATCGATCTTTACGTCTCGACCATTTCGAGACTCCTCGTCATGTCCCCGATCTCATCAGGGACTCCGAACTCCTTCGGTACATCAAAACTCATAAACTCATAATATAACTGTCATCGAAACCTTAAGCTTGCGGACCCTACGGGTTCGAGAACAATGTAGACATGACCTAGAACTATTCTCGGTCAATAACCAATAGCGGAACCTGGATGCTCATATTGGCTCCCACATATTCTACGAAGATCTTTATCGGTCAAACCGCATAACATCATACGTTGTTCCCTTTGTCATCGGTATGTTACTTGCCCGAGATTCGATCGTCGGTATCCAATACCTAGTTCAATCTTGTTACCGGCAAGTCTCTTTACTCGTTCCGTAATACATCATATCGCAACTAACTCATTAGTTGCATTGCTTGCAAGGCTTATGTGATGTGCATTACCGAGAGGGCCCAGAGATACCTCTCCGACATTCGGAGTGACAAATCCTAATCTCGAAATATGCCAACCCAACAAGTACCTTCGGAGACACCTGTAGAGCACCTTTATAATCACCCAGTTATGTTGTGACGTTTGGTAGCACACAAAGTGTTCCTCCGGTAAACGGGAGTTGCATAATCTCATAGTCATAGGAACATGTATAAGTCATGAAGAAAGCAATAGCAACATACTAAACGATCGGGTGCTAAGCTAACTGAATGGGTCATGTCAATCACATCATTCTCCTAATGATGTGATCCCGTTAATCAAATGACAACTCATGTCTATGGCTAGGAAACATAACCATCTTTGATTAACGAGCTAGTCAAGTAGAGGCATACTAGTGACACTCTGTTTGTCTATGTATTCACACATGTATCATGTTTCCGATTAATACAATTCTAGGATGAATAATAAACAATTATCATGAAATAAGGAAATAAATAATAACTTTATTATTGCCTCTAGGGCATATTTCCTTCAGTTATACCTCGAGTTCCTTGCTATCTAGCATTTGTTCTTCTTTACCATGGAGTATTACCACCTTTTACGTCAAGAATGTCGTGAGGATTACTCCACCTCTTAAGAATTTTTGGTATGGTGATACTTCTCACCCTCACCATTCTTTCTTGGTACCCGTGTTGTTTCTAACCGGAATACCGACAATTGAACTATGATGTGTGAATTCAAAACTTCTAGCAACCCTATTGCTTTGAAGTGAATGGTCGAGTTTCATTCTAATTCTTTTGTTCGTCAAGTCACCATTCTAACATTGATCGTGCAACCCAACCCATATTCGGGTGCACCTTTCAACCAATGTTTAATTGAGTATGTTTCCTCGAGCATACATCATTATACCATTTGATCTGACAAATGGTATCTCCTTGTTCACATAATTATGGAAATCCATCTTGTCAGAAATCTCGATGGATTATCGCCGAGCCCATCAGCCACCTCCTCCTCCTCTCCTTGGTTTGATGATGAACTATTGTTTCAGGAACCCACGCCCATAGTTCATTTCCTGAGAATCTTGAAATGTCATTTCGTCTATTTGTGTTGCACCTTTTCTTCTCGGACATCCTGAGTCTGAGGTATCATGACACCAATCGGATCTGAATCTCGGTCAGATATGATGGTTGGGACAACTTTCCAAGAGTTATGTTGTTGGCCCTTTGATGACCTGGTAACAGGATGTCATGCCTAGCACCCCCCCCCCCGGCTGGAGGACCTATCATTATGGTTTATTTGCAAGGATAACCATTCTTCCTGGAGGAAATTGTAAGACCTATGTTATAAGCTGTTCCTGATGGATCCATTGAGTATCTAAAAACCGACCTTTGTTTGAAGACCATGTCAATGCTATCTTGAAGCATGTCCGTGGTACTCCAATTTTCAACAAGAACATTTGAAGCACAATGCTAAATTTTCTTTATCAATTATCCAAACACCGTTGTATGGGTAATGTCATGAAATTTCTCTCCCCTACCTAAGGAGTTTTCTACATAATATCCTGTCATGGATATCATGCTCTGCTTGTCCTTGGGAAGGATATACCCCTGAAATATGTGTTTAAACACATTTTTCCTTTCCATTGTTCTGTTTAACCTGATGATCACATTTGCCTTTCGATTGATTTGTTTAATCTTCCTTGTGACCCATATGATCTAAGCAGTAATATTCTTCTGCTTATGTAAACACCTCGGTGTACAATCATGTCGGTAAGACCCTGTTACCACTGTTGATGACATTCCGGTAGCCACCGATGGAGAACTTTGCCTATTGGTCCGCCTCGTTCAACGAGCAGGAAAATGGTTCTCTTCGTCCCTCGCCCTTGGTACCGATGTTGTTGCCGACATAAATGACAGGCCATCCTCTGACATGCCTTGCTTACATGATCACACAAGACGTCTCAGCCCTTCCTACTTTTAACCCACATGGTGGGCCCATAACCCACAGTTCCACAGGATCGAAACCTGACTCTCCTGTTCAACCCTGTTTCTAATGGTTATTCCTCAGGCTTGGCTTCGTATTTAATTCACGTGCCACCTTCCTAGTGCTCTATTCTGGTATCAGACGCAATACTTACTCTCGCTACTTTGAACCCCTTTCTCACTCTGGTCCAGACTTCGAGCAACTATGTATCCGCTTGAAACTTCTTATTGTACCTTTGTACCTTACACTCGATGTATTTTATATGTTCAACTCGAGAGATAATCTTATGCTCATTCATGGGCTAGCCCCAGATTGTTTCCCTCCTAAGCATTCTGTCGTAGTTGAGCTGCCCCTTACCTATTCGTAAGTACATTAGAGTTTCCGAAGAAAAGGATGACGATTTCATCACAACTACCTAAAGCAGAGGAATAAAGACTTCAACGTAATGGATCGACCTCTTCGATAAGAAAAACCAAGATCGAGAAGACCCGTTAGAATTTCGTAACCAGAATTTTCCCCTTAGACCCCCTCTTAAATCTCGGGACGAGATTTCTTGTAGTGGAGGAGAATTGTGACGCCCGAATAATTAAGCTACAGTGATCCCACGCTAATGGTGCCACGTCACCACGGTTACTGCTGCTAATCTATTGTTAGATCAAAACCGGTCCAAAATTCAAATTCAAAGTTTGGTAAATAATAAAAGTTTTCAAACATTAAAATAAAAATGTTTGGTTTGTACTAAATATTACATAGGTAAATATGGTGTAGTAAACACATTTTTATAAAATGCATAAATATTTTAAATTGAATTAAAACAGAAAAGGGAAATAAATAAAAGAAAAAGGAAAAACAAATCTAACCAGAAAACAAAAGAAAAAAACAACAAAAAAATAAAAATAAGAAAGCCTCCTGCCCTCTAGGCCTCGGCCCACCCTAGCTGGCCTAGTGGCCCACTCCTCCCCGGTCAACTCTCTCCTCCCCTGTTCCCCAGACCCGAGACGAGCGCCCGTTCCCACCGGACCACCTCGCCGGCTCCGTCGCTACAGCGCGTCGCGGAGGGGATAAGGCCGCCACGAGCGCGCCTCGGGACGCCTCCCCTCCACTCGCTCCTCCCCCTCACCACCTCGCTCGCTCCGCCTGCCTCACCTCGCCGAGCGCAGTCAGGGCCTCGCCGCCGTAGGAGCCGCGGCCACCGTCCTCCGCACGCCTCGAGACCCTGCTCAGAAGACGCGCCGCCGTCCGCTACTTCCTCTACGCCCAGGAACGCGAGCCGGGGAGCACTCCGTCGTCGGATCGCCTTCGTCTTCCTCCCCGACACCGACAAACTCCGTCGCCCCGATTCACCGCCCTCCTGCGCTGCTAAGCCCATCGCCGGCCACCGTGTGCCTCACTGTGAGCCCCGCACCTTTTTCCCCTCTCCTCGTTGCCCCGTGCGCCGTAGCCACTTCCCCTGCTCGAGGCCGACGCCGCCGTCCGCCATGGCCGACGAGCACGTCGCTGCCGTGCCACTTAGCCTCGTCTGAGGATGCGTGCGTGCTTTAGGAGCTGCGTAGATGCCGCCTACCACCTCCATTTGGTCGATTCGTGGACATTTTTCTCAGGCTTGTCATGTCTGAGCCGCCGCCGTCGCGAGCGTTCGCCGCTGCCGTTGACCCTGTGCATCCCTGTGTCCCCAGTCACCTTAGCTCGATGCGCGGCTTCGTCCGCATCCCTCGCCACGCCCCGGCTCGTGTCGCCCTCTCTGCCCGCGCGCCCTCGCACCCACGGCCGCGCGCCTGCGCGCCTCCCCGTGCGACCACCGAGCTCCGTCGCCGCCGTGCCGATGTTCTGCTCCTCACCGACCTTCCCCGCTCGCGCAGTTGCCCCCGGTTGACGCGCCACACCTAGCCCGATCGAACGCGCCTGCCCGTGCAGCGAACGGCTGCCGGAATGCGCCGGCCGGAGTTCCTCCCCCGTCGCGCTGGAGTTAGCCGCCGACGTGGCCGGATTAATAAGCACTAACCCAGCCCTTATTCCCCAATGACAGCCGGGCCCTGCACGTTTAATTTTTTTTGCTAATAAAAACGTTTTTATTAAATAAACAACTGACAAGTGGGGCCCATGTTTTACTGTTCAATTGGATAAGATCCGCTGAGTCAGCATGCTGACTCAGCACCGGGGCCCACCAGTCAGCCTCTGGTTGACTAGTCTGTTGACCCCGTCAACAGGGCCCACCAGTTAGCCCTTGTGTGTGCTGGCTGGGTACAATTTTGGGTGCACATAGCAATTTTGTCTATTTATTTTTGAGTTAATAGGGATTTCAGAAAATGTTTAAAACTTTGAAAATTCATAGAAATTAAACCGTAAATTAGATGAAAATGTTTTCTATATGAAAGTTGCTTAGAAAAATCCGGCGAACCCGGATACGCAGCCCGTTCGTCCACCACACACCCCTAACATATCAAACTCGCAACTTTCCCCCTCCGGCTCCTCTGCCCGAAAACGCGAAACACCGGGGATACTTTCCCGGTTGTTTCCCCCCTTCACCGGTATCACCTCCTACCGCGTTAGGGCACCCCTAGCACTGATACTTGTCATGTCATGCATCGCTATGCATCTGTTTGCTTAAATACTTATTGTTTCTTCCCCCTCTTCTCGCTCTAGACACCGAGACCGACGCCGCTGCTACCCAGTACGACTACGGAGTTGACGACCCCTCTCTCTTGCCAGAGCAACCAGGCAAGCCCCCCCCCCCTTGATCACCAGATATCACCTACTCTCCTCTATACTGCTTGCATTAGAGTAGTGTAGCATGTTACTGCTTTCCGTTATACCTATCCTGATGCATAGCCTGTCCTTGTTACTACTGTTGTTACCTTTACCTGCAATCCTACATGCCTAGTATAGGATGCTAGTTTTCCATCAGTGGCCCTACATTCTTGTCCGTCTGCTGTGCTATACTATCGGGCCGTGATCACTCGGGAGGTGATCACGGGTATATACTACATACTTTATACATGATACATGTGGTGATTAAAGTCGGGTCGGCTCGAGGAGTACCCGCGAGTGATTCACGAATTGGGGGCTGAAAGAACCTTTGTCCCGACGGCCCTCTGGATGGAACTTTGTGGCGGAGCGACAGGGCAGGTTGAGACTACCTGGGTGAGAGGTGGGCCTGGCCCTGGTCGGCGTTCGCGGATACTTAACACGCTTAACGAGATCTAGGTATTTGATCTGAGTCTGGCCATTTGGTCTATACGCACTAACCATCTACGCGGGAATAGTTATGGGTATCCCGGCGTCGTGGTATCAGCCGAAGCCTTCGTGACGTCAGCGACTGAGCGACGCGCGCCAGATTGGACCGCGTGACGTGACTTCCGTTGTATTGGAGGTTGCTAGGCCTGCTTCCGGCCGCCCTCGCAACGTGCAGGTGTGCTAAGGGCGATGGGCCCAGACCCCTGTGCGCATAGGTTTAGACCGGCGTGCTGACCTCTCTGTTGTGCCTAGGTGGGGCTACGGCGTGTTGATCTTCCGCGGCCGGGCATGACCCAGAAAAGTGTGTCCGGCCAAATGGGATCAAGCGTGTTGGGTTATGTGGTGCACCCCTGCAGGGAAGTTTAATCTATTCGAATAGCCGTGTCCCTTGGTAAAAGGACGACCCGGAGTTGTACCTTGACCTTATGACAACTAGAACCGGATACTTAATAAAACACACCCTTCCAAGTGCCAGATACAACCCGGTGGTCGCTCTCTATCAGGGTTACGATGAGGGGATCGCCGGGTAGGATTATGCTATACGATGCTACTTGGAGGACTTCAGTCTACTCTCTTCTATATGCTAAAAGACGGAGGCTGCCAGAAGCGTAGTCTTCGCCAGGATTAGCTATCCCCCTCTTATTCTGGCATTCTGCAGTTCAGTCCACTAATATGGCCCTTTACACATATATCCATGCATATGTAGTGTAGCTCCTTACTTGCGAGTACTTTGGATGAGTACTCACGGTTGCTTTTCTCCCTCTTTTCCCCCTTTCCCTTCTACCTGGTTGCCGCAACCAGATGTTGAAGCCTAGGAGCCAGACGCCACCGACGGCGACTACTCCAGTTTGTGCTAGCCTTCTTAAGGCAAACTTGTTTAACTTATGTCTGTACTCAGATATTGTTGCTTCCGCTGACTCGTCTATGATCGAGCACTTGTATTCGAGCCCTCGAGGCCCCTGGCTTGTATTATGATGCTTGTATGACTTATTTTATTTTTAGAGTTGTGTTGTGATATCTTCCCGTGAGTCCCTGATCTTGATCGTACACGTTTGCGTGTATGATTAGTGTACGATTGAATCGGGGGCGTCACAACCCCATCCTCCTCCGAGACTCGTCGTCGAAAGGTGCATGTGCTGCTGCACGTACGCACACTCGCCGGCGTCCAGGGCGGCAGCGCACACAGGCGAGCACCGGCGGAGCTCCCATGGCGCTGTGGTAGGACGATGAGGAGGCGTCTGGGTCGTGCGGCGCGGCACGGAGCCCGACACCTTGCGCAGCAGCAGCGACGCCATGGCTTGCCGTCGGACGGGCGGCGACGGCGGCGGGAGGGGAGGGCGGCGACCACTATATGTGAGCCGCGACGCGACATCGCCTGAAGGAGAGGACGAGCGCGGGGAAGGAGTGGAAGAACCGAAAAAAGTGGATCATGCTGCGATGCCGATCGAAGGGACACCGAGTGGTGTGGCAGTTTTGCAATCTGGCACAGAGTTGCCAAATACATATTTCGTTTACAAAAACAAATCTTGAATACAAATTTTGTTCATCAATTTTAAAAAAATGTTAATAGTATTCAAATTTGTTCATCAAATATTACAAAAATGTTCGTCACTATTAAAAAATGCTCATATAAATTTGTTCGTCAAAATAAAGAAATTTTCATTAAAATTCAAAAAATGTTTGTTATTTTGAAATCACGAAAACTTGTTTCATAAAATTCGCTTTTGTTGAAATTTGGAACTTTTCTAAATTACGAATTATTTTGAAGAAAAACGAAAAGCAAGAATAGTAATAAAAAACGAATTAAAAAAACTGGGGCGTTCTGCCCTGCTCATGGGCCGGCCTACTAGGGGCGCAAGGGAGCAGAGTGCGCGCTGGCATGTTCGCCAGCGCGTCATGCGCCATATAGGAGCACCCATTTGCGACGGCTGGTCGGCTGTCCAGGTAGAAAAACGGACGGTCTTTGTTTATGATTGCAATATTTTAAGGTTTTGTTAATTTATGTTGAGAATTTCCATAATGCGTGACTTTAAAAAAATTCAACAAATTCCAAAATTTGTATGTGAATTCAAAAAAAGTTCACATGTTAAACAAAATGCTATACAAAAATTGCTCGTGAATATTAAAAAAATCTTTATGTAAAAAAGGTCCCTATTGAGCGACGGCTGATCCTATTTGATGTCAAATCACTAATTAAGGAGTATTCTTTCCAAAGATTACTTTCACCTTCCAGGTTGTGAGAAGTGTCATGTTGCATGTTCGCCACTTGTCATAACCTAAGAATTTTCCCTTTTTTCTAGATTTGTTTATTCAAAACATTTTATCTCTTAAAGCTTGCGTTCAAATCTCGAACCATTTTCATCGTTGGATTTACCTCGTGTCGGGTCTTCAAAAGTAGATCACATGTCGATAGATTTTGACGAACCTTTTACAAAAAAACAACCAAACAAAAAAACCACACAGGGAGCAATTTTTTTTCCTTTCCGAGAGTCACGTCCATGCCTCTCGCGGAAGCAAATCCGTCGCTCTCTCGGAAGCAAATTTGTGCCTCTCACAGAAGGAAAAAACAAAGAAAACATGTTTGTTTTGTTTCCGAGAGGTATGCTCGCGGAAGCAAACCATGCCTCTCGTGAAAGCAAAAAACCGTGCCTCCACGGAAGCAAAAAAAAAATGCATTTTTCCGCTTCCGAGAGGTACGGCTGTGCCTCTCACGGAAGCAAAAATAAAAAGGCGTTTTTTTGTTTTCGAGAGGCATGGTCGTGCCTCTCGCGAAAGCAAAACCATGCCTCTGCGGAAGCAAAAAAAACATGCTTTTTTTCGTTTTCGAGAGGCACGGCAGTGCCTCTCGCGAAAGCAAAAAAATTATGTTTTTCGCGAAAAATAAATATCAAAAAGCTAGGAACGGTCGATGAAAAACCGAAAAGCCAAAAAAACAAAAAAAAATCTAAAAAGCCAAAAATGCGAGCGGAGAAAAAAAATCAAAAAGAATGCCTAGAGCGCAACACGTGGCGGTGGCTGAGAGCGCACCAAGTGGCACGCTCCCAGTCCACCCCAAGTGACCCTTGGGGAGGCTCCTATCGAGCGCTCCTCGGTTAACTGCTCCATGTTTGGTGTGTATGTCGCCAAATAGTGACCCAGCGCGCACCCCCAGCTCCCCGCTTGGTATACTTGGGCCGGCCAAAATAGATCCTGTTCCAGAAGGGTTTTTTGTGTGTGTGTTTTCGTCTAATTGTTTATGCTTTTTTATTTTCTTTCTTTTATTTTTTTATTTTTAGTTCTTCAATTTGGTTTTTGTTTCTTTTATTTCATGTTCATTTTTCCTTTTCTAGTTCTTTTTCCATTTCCCATTATTATTGTTCTTGATTCTTGTTTTATCTTCCTTTTTAAATTTTGTGATCATCTTTCAAAATCGTGGACAGTTTTTTGAAATTGTGCACATTTTTAATCATGAACATGTTTTGAATACACAAACATTTTTTTAATTGTGAATTGTTTTGAAATAGTGAACATGTATACAATTTGCGGACATTTTTTTCAAATCATTCACATTTCAACAATGAATAACATTTATTTTGCGAGTCCGTGAATGATTTTTTTGAAACTCTAATTTTTTTTCAAAATCATGAACATGTTTTGATTTGGATCGCATTTTTCAAACAAATATTTTCTGAAATTGCGAACAATTTTTAGAGTTCGTGAACATATTTTTTACAAACATTTTTTGAAGTATGAACATTTTCTGAATCATCTAACATCTTTAAGTGATAAGAAAAATAGATTTTTGGGAACAGTTTTTTAATTTTGTGATCATTTTTCAAAAATTCCTGAACTTTTTTGACTTCACAAATATTTATTCAAATCACGAACATATTTTGAATACGAAAACTATTTTCTAAAATCATGAACATTTTTATTTTCCCAAAGATTTTCAAATATGTGTTTTTAAAAATTAGAACTTTTTGTGATCCTGGATTATTTTGAAAAAGAAGAAAAAACAAAAAAAGGCAAAATGAAAGAAAAATGGGCGTAGCACCGGGCATATGGGCTGGCCCAAAATGGCATGTGGGGTGTGCGCTTGGCTGCTTCGCCAGCATGGAATAGGAGGACCATGTACGTTCAGAGACTTCCTATATGGCGCTAATTGCATCAACTAGAGCGTGGGATGCACAGTAGTTCGCCTCTAGGCCAGCCTGCACAATGATATGAAAAAATACATGGGCGTCCCACTCGGCACACGGGCCAGCCCAAAAGGGCATGCGGGGGGGGGGGGGGGGCGATGGCTGCTTCGTGAGCGCGGAACTGAAGGGCCCCCTACGTTTAGGGACCTCCAATATGACACTAACTGCGTCAGAGAGAGAGAGAGAGAGAGAGAGAGAGAGATGGGCAGAGAGAGAGATGCACAACAGTTCGCGTCTGGGCCAGCATGCACAACGAAATGAAAAGGCATGGGCGTCCCACCCATCACATGGGCTGGCCCAAAAGGACAATGCGGTGGCTACTTCGCCAACGCGGAATAGGAGGACCCCCTACGGAGTCATAGACTTCCTACATGAACTTCGTCAAATAAAGTGTGGGATGCACATCTAGGCCAGCCGGCACCGATGTGACTTGTGTTTGTCTCGTGCGAGTAAAAATTCAAAAAATGCAACTAGCTTATGTATTGAACTCACGACCTTCAAGTCATGATGAGTTGCTTCAATGACGGTGCAGTGGTTGGAGTAGGCTTCTCGGTCACCCCACACGCACTGCCGTATGGTCACGTGGGTTAGGTGAATGCAGAAGGCGGCCGCTAAACACCTTTTTGACAGGATGGCCCACCCGTCAGCATCAATCTTCTTCCTCCTCTCTCTCTCTCTCTCATTTCCACGAACACCTTAAGTGCACTCCGCCGCTCTGCCCCCGCCAGCCGGCGAGTCCCACCACCTGCGCTGCCCTCCGTCCTAGGATGGCGTCCGTCTCCCCGCCACCTGCCGACCACCTTGGTGAACCGCTCCCCGGGCTCGAAGTAGACGGAGAGAACGAAGTCGATGGCCTTGAGCGGCGAGTCCTCCTCCTTGCCGGCGAAGAGCTCGGGCGAAGATGCGGTCGAAGAGCTCGCCGCCCTCGCACAGCTCCATCACCAGGTGCACGCCCTCGGCGTCCTTGCAGGCCTCGCGGAGCCGCACCACGGCGCCGCCCGCGCCGACATGCGCCGCAGGATCTCCACCTCCCGCTGCACGTCCTCGGCGTTGGCGGCGCGACGCAGCCGCTTGCGGCGGGTGGTCTTGCAGGTCAGTGCCTCGCCCGTGGCCGCGTGCTCGCAATGGCGTGTCATCCCGAACGCCCTGCGCCCCAGCTCCGCGCCTAGCCGATACCGCTTGGCGAAGCCCTCGCCGCCGGGCGCGCACTGGTCGTCGTCGCCCAGGATCGGCGCGCTCTGCCTCCACTTGGTCGACCTGCGCTTCTTCTTGCAGCAGCTGCTGTGTTGGCGTCGCTGTCGGGTGGCAGTCGTCGGCGCTGGCCACAGGCATGATGGCGGCGGCGGCGCGCCTTCGGGTCAGCATCCTGGAGGCCGCGATGACAGAGTAGCAGCCACCCATGGCGCCGTCGCACGGCCAGACGGACGCCGCAGGCTGTCATAGAAAGGTGGCGCAGGTGGTGGGGCTTGCCGGCTGGCGGGGGCAGAGCGGCGGAGTGCACGTGAGGTGTTTGAGGAAATGCTAGAGAGAGAGGAGGAAGAAGATTGATGCTGACAGGTGGGCCCATCCTGTCAGAAAGGTGTTTAGAAGAGGCGAATCGGGCACTTTCCCGACACGGTAGTTTTTAGTCAAAGATTAAACAAAAAGTGATAGCTTTTGGCACAAATTTGTAAAGTTGTAGTTTGTAGGCACGGTCACGTGGTAGTTTTTTTTAAATACTCGCATCATCCCGAACTACCCTTGAGGTCGCCGGCGCCAGCCAGGTGTACTGCACAATGCACATCATCCCGTGCGAGTGCGACACGACGCATGATCCGACCCCGCTTGATCGGCACGGGCGCCGTCACGTGCTTGTATGCATGTCCACTAAACCTTTTCCTGCAGCTAAGGGCATCTCCAGCCGTTGGCCCCCCCAGGACGCACAAAAATCGCCCCCTGGGGGCGAGCCGGCGAGACACTCGGCGCTGGGGGCGGTTTTTCGCCCAGTCGCCGCCCCCAGCTCGCCCCCAGGCGCCGAAATTGGCCCACTTGGCAGCCCAATTTCGGCGAATAAACGGCCCATATGGGCGAGAATAGGCCCATATTCGGCGTGGTTTCGCCCTTTCTCGGCGTTCATTTATCAACATAATTATTCCTTATCACATATTTCATCACAGAAAAATCAAATACTTCAACAAAATAGTACAACAACAAATAGTTCAACAAATTATATAGTTCAACAAATAAAAACTCATATTTCATCACGCGGCGTCCCCCTTGAGCCTCCATAGGTGCTCAATCAGATCTTTCTGCAGTTGATGATGCACCTGTGGGTCTCGGATCTCTTGACGCATACTGAGATAGGCAGTCCAAGTTGCCGGTAGCTGGTGATCAACTTCGGCTAGAGGACCCTGCCTGTAGTATGGTTCAGTGTCAAACACTGGGTCTTCTTGCTCGCTCTCGATGATCATGTTGTGCAAGATGACACAGCAAGTCATGATCTCCCACATTTGATCTTTCGACCAGGTCTGAGCGGGGTACCGAACAACAGCGAATCGAGATTGGAGCACACCAAATGCCCGCTCGACATCCTTCCTGCAAGCCTCCCGAACCTTCGCAAACCAGACGTTCTTGCCTCCTGGCACAGGGTTTGAGATCGTCTTCACAAATGTCGACCATCGCGGATAGATGCCGTCAGCTAGATAGTACCCCTTGTTGTATTGGTGCCCATTGATCTCGAAGTTCACCGGAGGAGAATGGCCCTCAACGAGCTTGGCAAAAACAGGAAAGCACTGCAACACGTTGATGTCATTGTGAGTTCCTGGCTACCAAAAAAGGAGTGCCAAATCCAGAGGTCCTGTGTGGCTACCGCCTCAAGCACCACACTGCAACCGCCTTTGGCGCCTTTGTACATCCCCTGCCAACCAAATGGGCAGTTCTTCCATTTCCAATGCATGCAGTCGGTGCTTCCAAGCATCCCAGGAAATCCTCTTGCTGCATTCTGGGCTAGGATCCGAGCAGTGTCTTCCGCATTGGGTGCTCTCAAGTATTGTGGCCCAAACACTGCCACCACTGCCCGACAGAACTTGTAGAAACACTCTATGCTGGTGGACTCGGCCATGCGCCCATAGTCGTCGAGTGAATCACTGGGAGCTCCATATGCAAGCATCCTCATCGCTGTCGTGCACTTCTGGATGGAGGTGAATCCAAGAGCGCCAGTGCAATCCATCTTGCACTTGAAGTAGTTGTCGAACTCCCGGATGGAATTCACAATCCCGAGGAAGAGCTTTCGGCTCATCCGATAACGGCGCCGAAATATTCTCTCGCCATGAAGTGGAGCATCGACGAAGTAGTCGGAGTAGAGCATGCAGTAGCCTTGCAGACGATGCCGGTTCTTTGCTTTCACCCGCCCCGGCGCCGAGCCACCTCGACGCGGCTTTTCATTGCTCGCCAGCAGCTGGGCGAGGGCGGCGAGCACCATCAGATGCTCTTCTTCCTGGACGTCGGCCGCGGCTTCCTCCTCCAGCAGCGCGGCGAGCTCTTCCTCCTCATCGGAGTCCATCGCCGAGTCAGTCAAAACGCCGAACACCTTGCGCTCGTGGGCGTGTACCCGCCGTTAAACCGCGCCTCCGCGGCCGAAAACGGCGGCCGGCACCGCCTAGTGTTGCGGGGAGGGGTTGCCGCGGCGAAGCGCTGCTATTTTCAGGCGGGGAATGGCTATCTAGGCGGAGTAGGCCGGTGACCGTCGCCGGGATACAGCTAGTGGTGGCCGAGGGCGCGGGGGGTGCGAGGCGAGTCGGGGAAGGAAAACTTGACTTTTCCCCTGTCGACCTGGGCCAGGCGCGCTTTTTGCTAGCGCCGGAGCCCCCAATGGCTCCCCAACGCGCCGGGTTCGGCCTGTGACCGCCGGGCGGAAAAAAGGCCCGAACCGGCGATTTTCGGTGTCCTGGGGGCGCGACTGGGACGTTTTTCCGGCGCCGGCGCGAAAAAATCGCCCGGGGAGGCCTTCTTGGGGGCGCGGCTGGAGATGCCCTAAGCAATGAGCAGTTCTACCCGGACTCAGATTGTGCAGCTCTAGTTACAAACAAGGAAACCTCGGGACAGACAATACTTGGCCCCGGAGGGATCATTTTCCTTTGTAGAGATATGCAGTTTTGTCAGCCAACGAAAATTGAAGAAAAAGCAACGTAGTTCAACTTCAGCGTCCGCATGTTGACATTTTATTGCTTTCCTAACACGGGCGGACAGACAATACTTGGCCCCGGAGGGACCCGACACGGGCGGATCCAAGCGTTGCTTGCGCGGACACAATGGATTCTCGTCGAAGCAACTCGGTTTGCGGTGTTCAGGTGGATTCCTCCCGGGACCGGTGGAGAGCCAGGGGGACGAGGAACTCATCCTCGTCCCCTCATGGGACGACACCACAGTCGATGTATTCAGAGTTGCTCGAATCGGAACCGCTGCCTGCATACCGGAGGGGGTCAGAGATCGTCGGAGAGGAGCTGGGGGGAGGGGGTGAAGCGACACAAACTTGAAGTGGAGTGAAGTGGAAAGTGGCTAGGGTTTTGCCCAAATGTGGATAGGGTCAGGGTGGACCAACGTTTGCCGGAACAGACGTAATGGACGTGCTCGAACGCGTTCGGGCCTCCTTATTTTTGTTCTAGATATGGATTGCATATGAAGGTGCCGGTCAGCCCGGACTTATAGAGTTGATATGAGGGAGGCGGCTAGGTTGCGATTTCTTTATCGGTCAATGACCAACCGCTCGCCCGGACATGCACGTATAGAGGCAATATAAGGGGATCCTCTTAGAACTTCAACCTTGTAGTCACAAAATTCTCAGAGAAAAATGAAAATCTTTGTAGTTGTCCAACCTAGAAATTTACTTGAACAAATACAATTTTATAGAAGAACGCCAAAAGAGTACAAAAGAACTGGAAAGGCTAAATATTTGATGTCAGGTTTTTAAACATGGTAAATGAACGTTTTTTTAGACAATTTATATTGGCACAAGGATGGTAAATTTAGTTTGGAAGCACCATAATTTTCTAGCAAACATAGTATAAAACAGATTTGTCATGATCGCGGACTAAACTTATCATCCTCAACGAACATTACTTGCCTCGAAAAACGTTTGTTTTGCCATGCTTAAAGTCCTAAATTCGTTGGATATCCAGGTTCAACAATGCGGCAGGGCTCCGCCACGGGGCTCATCTAAGTAGTTTTTTTCTTCGCTGGGAGAATCTGGTTACATCAAGTTACTACGGGCTAGCTCACGCAGTGTGGCGGCGCGCTCGTCTTCCAACTCCTTGATAAGACGCTCGACGCGGTTGTCGAGAGCGTCGTCCATGGCTTTACGTCCCCCACGAAGCCGTAGGATCACCGCGTAAGCAGGGTCCTCCCAGTAGTTGCCCTTGTACCGCTTGTCGATGAGCACTGGGTCAAGCTCATCCTCGGATCGCTGGTAGGATCGCTTCGCCCCCACCGCCGGTGCATATGCAGCGACGGCCTTCCAGCTGCTGTCATCGCACTTGTGCCGTTTCTCCATCACCGCCGCGTCGAGCTTGCCGTCCGACCGCTCGTGGCCTCTCTTCAGCCCAACCCATACTGGCTCGCATGCATCTGCACTTCTGCAGAGTAGTAGTCCATGGCTTCCCCAAGCAAACGATGGTGTGCGTACGTGCTTAAGGTTGTTTTAGCTCTGATGATGACGCCGAGGTCGGTCTTTCGTTGGAGTATATACGAACCCGGCACGCGCTTAATCCCGTTCTGAATCGAACTGGGCCTTGCAGTCCGTCCTCGACTGTGTTTTCTATTTCCCCCTCCTCTCTCTCTCTATGACAGGTGGGGCCCACTGCCATGGGCTTCACACTAGTTTTTAGTGATATTTTTACAGTACAAACCTTACAGCCAGGCCTCATGTCTCTCTGACAGGTGGGCCTCCACTATCACGGGCTTCACACTGTACTTTTTTTGGTTATATTTTTATAGTACAAATCCGACCGCCAGGCTTCACGAAACAGGTCACCAACTTCATAGTGTGTTCACGCCATTTCTAGCAACATCCACATTTTATTGATTAAGCAACAAAGTCACGCAAAATCTCCATAATACACTTCAGAGCATAATGAAAAGTACAAGACAACTTAGCCTCAGCGGCCTGTTTGGAACCTTGTAAGACCGGACATGTGCCTCCGTTCTGAATACGAAAACTTAGCTAAAACAACTACTACTACATTAAGGTGTCGACAGGGGCGAAGCTAGCTATCTGGCGTGGTTTGGCCAACGCCATACCTAAACTGACATCCAAATACGTATATACACTACTATTAGCCAGCATAAGTTTTAGGTTTTGGGCTGAGAAGATGTGAGATGTGCCTCCTGTTGGGCTTGGTAGTTACTGCCGATTGAGTGATGGGCCATGTGGCCATGCCCGTAGGCTGTAAACCAGCGCACGATCGAGACTGCCTCTGACGAGACATGAGCACGAGTCGTTCTGGTTTGAGATCGTCAGACCGAGAGGCGGCTGCTAGGGCACGGCCGCACCGCACGGACGCACGGCAGCCGGCAGTCAGCCACGGGTAAGCTGTGGGCGCGCAGCCGGCCACCGGCCACCGGCGAGGCAGCTACCGGCAACTCGACGGTGCTGGCAAGTCGGCGAGGGTTTGCAGATGAAGCCACCGCCAAAGAAGAGAATTAATAATTATGTAATGAAAGGTATTAATTTCGTTGTACTTCTACCGCTTGAGCGCATCAGTTCAATTGTGTCATGCACTCATGTTACTTGCTTGAACATTTATTTAATTATTCTAGTGATATTGCTCCTGTTAGTTTTTCTTGTGTTCTTTTTGCAGATTTAAAGAGTAGTTTTGTCCAAGCTTACAGGCATCTATGATGCAGATTTCTCCAACGATGATGGTTAGCGTGTAGGACTTCCATGTGTTCATCAACCATAGAGAAGACATGATGAGTTTGTTCTGATCTTGCAAGCCTAGCCAAAAAAAAGTTTGAACTGAAAGACATATTATGTTCCCTCTGGTTTATCGCCTTATTGAGTTGGGGTTGCTTCTATCAGTGGCAACGGCATTGGTTGAAAGGACCTTCTCAGCAATGAAGATCATCAAGACTGAGTTGCTTACCAAGATGTCCAATCAAAAATGTTGGATAGAACCATGGTCTACCCGAACCTATGCTCAGGGCCACTCATCTCTAGACACAATTTACTGGGATGTGTGCACAGCGGGCAAGATAAACTATGGCGGGCGTCATCAAAAGGGAGATTTCTTGTTTTATTTTTATTGTTTATTCCCGTTGTAGTCTGATTTTGGCGCATGCTTCTTTATAAGCTGTAAAACTCAACCATATTTGTGGACGTGGCATATTTTTTTTAGATTTACAGTGTGTTAGTACATATTTATTTATTTTGAACATTTTTTAGGCTGTTAGACTTAACTGAGCATTTCAAATCATTCTGTACTCTTATGGATATAAAAGACTACCTGCAGTGTGTCGGTGCAGATTTACAACTTTACTTATCCTTGCAAAATTCTTTATTCTTCGTATAAATTTAATTTAAATACCAGAGGGCTTCATTCTATTCAGATTTTATTAAAAAATGTCAGGACAAAACTTCGATTTTCATGAGTATGTCAGTACAGATTTATAACTTTAGTTATCCTTGCAAAATTCTTTATTCTTCGTATGAATTAAAATACCGGAGGGCTTCAGTCTATTTCAAGTTTTATTAGAAATTGTGAGGACAAAACTTCGATTTTCATGAGCTGCAGTATGTCTGCAGATTTACAACTTTACTTATCCTTACAGAATTCTTTATTCTTCGTATGAATTAAAATACCGGAGGGCTTCATTCTATTTCAGATTTTATTAGAAATTGCTAGGACAAAACTTCGATTTTCACGAGCTATTTTTCAAAAAGTGCTACAGTTCTTAGGTACGTGTGCCAGCCCATCTCGTTCGAAAGAAAAAATAAGCTCGCACATGCTTACTAGTATGTTCAATGGTTAACGCTGGTTCGGGAAGGTTAAGGCGAATGAAATTTTTTGAATTCGAAGAGGGAACAGATCCACATGTGAAACAATAATGTATCCTACGACACCCACTATAGGTTCGGGTGGACCATGATTCAGAAACTCACCTTTCGATGTCCAATGGTTGGCTTGATGACTTAATGGTGTGCTACATCGAGAGAGAGATATTTAAAAGGAATTGATCTTGCTGAAATTAAGAAAGAATTTCGAAATTAAGTTAGAAGAGTGCCATTGTCACGTTCTATTTAATGAAATTAAACCTTCATTACGGTTATGTATTCTTTCTTACTATCTTCAATTGCATAATGTGTTTTCTACCATTATATCCTACTATAGTTACTAATCCATGTTTTATCCATTGGTTTTATATTTTATAGGTCATCTTTATGCCAGTCTAGTTAATATAGATGATACATTGGCAATCGATCAACCATGTAATCTTCATCAAGTGAGGTATTTAGAGTGCTGATACTTCACTTTTGGATTTTGGGTTGTATTTGTTGAACACCAAGTAATACATATCTTTTATTCTGGTGAACTCTTCATAGTTGAGTTGTACATGGTTTTTTTGGTTCATAAACTCCGCCACACCTCAAAATTATTCCTGCCTCTGCCACTGGGTGTCGATGAGCGTGCTTAAAGAAACAGAGCTAACAATGAGGAGCGATCTTAGACCTCGAATGGAGCTGGTGCACAAGAGATAAGCAATCAGTAGCGAAGATCACATCCAGAAGTTGTTCTTCTCGTGCCAGATAGACTGCACCACGAAGTGCAAGGGCTTCAACCATGTCAGGTCTAGAGCTGCGGTAATGGGTTCACTGCAAGCTGCAATGCATTCAGCCACGCCAGTTGCGAGGGAGTGATAGTCACGGATTTTCTCTCGGACCCCTCGTGACGTGTGGATCTCTCCTGAGCAAACGCCTCGACGCGTGTGAACTCTTCTCTTGGGAAATTACGCACATCAGGCAAAAAAATCTTAGGGCTGAGCGACTTTTTTTGAAAGACGGTATCGATGCCGACGTTCACAAACACATGCATACTCTCACCTATATAAAGGCACACACGCATGAGTCAGCACAAGTGTCTTGCTATTGACGGAATGTCGCCGTGCTAAATCTAGGGTTTGATACCCACAAAAAAAATAATCTAGGGTTTGATCCATGTTGGAGAGAAGTTACTCGGCACCAACAACAGCGTCAAGGCCAAGATCTCCACATGGACGATTTTCCCCCCGGGAATGTCTGCCCCACGGCCAACCTCCCGACAGGCTCCCTAAGCCCCGCAAACAGGCACGCGGTGACGAGACGTGTTGCCGAGAGTATATGCGCGTCCCGTCAGGCTGGTTGTAATGGGTAGTATCATAAGTTAGTATCATGCATATGATATTAGTGTATGATACTACCTTCCTAGTGCATAGTATCATATGATAGTATCATAGATGACTTTATTTATTGTCATGCATGACACATACTAGTGTAGCATTTATTATGATACGGTATCATGATATGATACTCAACCCTCTCTTACTTCATTTAATTCTATGCCACCTCATCAAAGTTGCCTAGTTGGCATGCATGATACTAGCTATGATACTCCCATTACAACCAGCCTCAGACGTATTTGTTGACTTTGCGTCTGCCACTATTGCATGGGCCGGCAAGTGGCACGCATGCGGTGGAAAGCGTGCATGGCGCCAGCAAGCAGGCAACTTTGGCTCCAAGTGAGGTCGTGCATGCTCGCCAGCGCTCTATGGCTAACCGCCGCAGGTCTAGGCTATCGTATCCCCTGAGCGGTCTCATCAGCACACCCACAAATCCCTTATGGACTGGGGGGTATTATCGTCCACCTAATCATCCAACTACATATTGGTTCTCTGGGGACGAGTGACAAAATATTGTAGTAGTTTACGTAAACAAATACGCTCTTTTTTTTTGACAAAAGGTGAATTTTATGGACTCAATATGAAGCATAAAAAAAATACAAATACAATGAGCATATACCCGATCTCTACATATCCACAACGCACATAATCAACACCAACACGGACACAAGAAGAATCGTACAAATCTGTCGTTTTCCCTACCCTAGCCGCCACCACGAGCCAGACGACTAGGGAGGCTATCTTCTTCCATCGATCTCCACCGGCTAGGGCGCTAGCCCCTCTCCCTCTGGCTACCGCTCTGACGGCTGGAGAGAGAGGGGGGCCCCTTTCTCCGTCCTGTAGTTAGGGATTGGATTTGTAGGTCATGGTGTGTCGTTGGGGTGGTGGAAGCGGTGCCCGGGCGAATAAATCTGCCTCAACTCCACTCCCACACCCACGGTGCCCTTTATGGCGGCGTCTCGGAGTTGATGGCATCGTGTATTTGACGATCCTTCAGACCGGCGGCGTTAGGGTTCATGGATGTTGTCGGTGAGGCGGCGGCGACGACTCCATCAAGTGTGTCTCTCCTTCTGCTCTGTCCCTGTTACTGCGGCGTTGTCTCCGACGTCATGGTGGAGCAGTGAGCTTTTGTCGTCCAGGAGTACGCGCAGACGGTTGTCTACACAAGTGACAGCTGGAAGATGATGCATCTTGTGTTGGGTTTGTGGTTGGAGGCTGATAGTTCTGATTTCCTCCTCCGGCGTCGTAGTTGTGCGGGGGTGCCAGTTCTATAGCTTGATGGCGTGTCCAGGGAAATGTTGCCCCGTTCTGATTCTTCCAACGGCAATAGTTTCGCTTCATGCAAACTACTTTGAAGGTCCGTAAAGCTGTTGATCAGCGATGGAGCCGCGTCGAACTCGGGTGAAAAGGTGATATGTCTCTTTTTCTTTAGCGGAGAGGAACAGGCGCTGGTTTTTTGCATATGATTATCCTATATTTTCAGTCCTGTAATGTCGATGTTTACGTGGCTTGTAACTGAATCTTTATTTTATTAATGAGACACGTATTATCATGGAAAAAACGCCCACACAAGAAAAATATGTCTGACAAATAGCAAAGTCACGTCAAAAGAGGATACAAATCCATACAAATACGATCTTACGGAAGAACGCCAAAAGAGTACAATTAATAAGCCGACGGCGCTTCGGCACGGGGGGCTAATCTAGTTACATCAAGTTCTTACGCACTAGCTCACGCAGCCTGGCGGCGCGCTGCTCGGCGTAATCCTTCCGCATCCGCTCGCTCTCGTTGTCGAAAGCATCGTCCATGGCTCTCATTCTCCCGCCGAACCGTACCACCGCCGCGTAAGCAGGGTCCTCCCAGTAGTTGCCCTTGTACCGCTTGTCGATGAACACTGGGTCAATCTCGTCCTCGGATCGCTGGTAGGCTCGCTTCGAACCCGCCGTCGGTGCATACGCAGCGACCGCCTTCCAACTGTTGTCATCGCACTTGTGCCGCTTGTCCGTCACCGTGGCGTCGAGCTTGCCGTCCGACCGGTCTCTCTTCAGACCAACCCATGCTGGCTGGCTTGTACCTGCAAAGTAGTATTCCATGGCTTCACCAAGCAAACGACGGTGTGCGTATAGGTTCCGACGATACTAATTACCAAGGTTTTTGGGTATCTTTGAGGCCGCCCCTGGCCCGTCGTTATATGGGAACCGGCCACGCCTTAATCCCGGTCCGAGTCGACTTGGGCAAGTTTGGACGTACAACTAACTATGTCTCCGACCAAGCAAGAGTTTGAGACCTTTTCTTAAGGTGAAATAATTTAGGGCAGTGATCTGCGCCGGCGCACCGGCCCAACAGTTCGGCCGGTCGCGTCCGGGCCGTCCGATGTGACTATCCTCAGCCGTTCGATCTGGGCGCGTTGACTTCCCCATCCCCTTCTTCCTCTCTCGCGCGGATCCCCTGGCGTCCCCAGGCCGCCCCGTGCTGCTCGTCCCTCCCGGCCATCACCGGTCGCGGCCCCCCGCCGATGGGCACTGCCGGTCGCCGCCCCTCGCCGATGGTCGCCGATGATTGTCGCCGCCGGTGGCCAGCTCCACGCATGTAACATCGGCACCCCGTGGTTGTAGCTCCGGTGGCGGTGATTGCAGCTTCGATGGCGAGGGCCATAGCTCACCGTCGTGCTCATCGCTGCTCACACCTGCTGCTGCAGCTCGTCGGTCACATCTCACCGTCGTAACATCTCGGTCGCCTGTTGCAGCAAAAACGAGCGCACGTTCCAGCAAAATCGAGCAAGGGTTGTAGCAAAAAATTCAGACGCTGGCTTGTGCAAAAGTAGCAAAATGCAAATACGCTGGTTGTAGCAAAAATCGACAAAGGTTGTAGCAAATTTTGACACCGGTTGTAGCTCCGCCTTACATGGATGTAGCAAAAAACTCCAAACGGCGTTGCAGAAAGGTTGTAGCAAATTTTGACACCGGTTATAGCTGCGCCTTACATGGATGTAGCAAAAATCCCGCTGCGTTTGCAGGCTTGCAGCAAAAACGACGTTTGCCGTCGTCGCGAGGTCGCAGCTCCGCCTGATGGATGTAGCAAAAAGCTTCGTCGGTAGTAGCAAACTCTAGCTACGGTTGCAGCTTCCCTTTGTTGTGCAGTGCCATTGAAGCTTTCTATGTCTATGGTTGAAGCTTTTCTCAACAGTTGTTGAAGCTTTTCTAGATGACGGTTGCAACACTTGTATACGCGGGTGGATTCGGACATGGCGGCAGGCAGCCATGGCGGCCGGCGAGGGAGCGCCCTGGCCGTCGGCGATGGAGCTTGTGGTGGTCTAGTCGTAGCCCGGGAGGAGGGGGGAAGGGATGCGCGCACGTGAAGGCTGTAGGTAGGGGATGGATCTAGCCATGGCAGCAGGCAGCCAATGGCGGCCGGCGAGGGAGCGCCTGGCCGCCGGCGATGGAGCTCGTGGTGGCCTAGTCGTAGCCCGAGGGGAGGGGGGGGGGGGGGAGGAGAGATGCGCGCGCGTATGGCTGGAGGTAGGGGATGGAGCGCATATGGAAGGGGCGCGAGGCGTGCGGGGCCACGCTCGTAGGCTGGATCTGTGCGATCGAACGCAAGCGACAGGACCGGCCCAATGTTTCCGCCGGTGCACCGGGTGGAAACATTTCCCAATAATTTAAGACCTCCTTTTTTTATTCTTCTTTTTGGGCAACTAGTGGAGTTTTATGATCATAGGGTTACAATCTAGTGGCTATATATACTCACAACATGGAGAACATCTACTCATCCATACCGCAATACACGATTCAGTACGGCTATAATTTGCCACCTGTAATTTTATTCTTACTCGTAACATGACATGTATAGATCTAAGATCCAAGAAAATACAAAGTAACTCCTGAAGGTAAGAATTACAATGAAATCCCTTGGAAACACCTTCTTCGCGGTATCAATTTCTGCTGGAAAAAACACTTCAAAGACTTTAGTAAAGAGGCTGCAATTGAACTGAAGCAACGATTTGTCCCTCTTTCACCTGCACGAACATTAGCAATAATGATTTTTGAAAGCGTTTTGAGTCGCCCATCCAAAAAGACAGGAAACCTTGATCGATGAACGTACTTGGACCGGGGATGATCCCCTAAAAGTGAGGGCCGTCGAATCACAATATCTTCATCATGGTGTCGATGAAATATTTCACCTCCACAAAGAATCAAACCAACACCTATAGAACCCGTTGAAGAGCCCGCTCACGCGCCGCAAGAATGGACAAGCCCACTAAGCATCCCTTCGCTCCTTCAGCGAGCTCGCTCACTCGTTGATTTTTTTCCGCTCGTTATCTGCAATGGCTGGTCAGTTGTCCAAGTAAAAAACCGGACGGTATTTGTTTATGTTTACAAAATTTTCAAAATTTCAAGGATTTTAATTTATTTTGCGAATTTCCATAATGTACATGAATTTTCAAAAGTCCAAAAAATCCCAAAACTGTATGTGAATTCAAAAAAGTACACACATTCAAATGCTATCAAATACAAAAATTGCTCGTTAATATTAAAAATATTTATTTATCTGAAAAAAGGTCCCTATTTGGTGACGACATATCATATTTGGTGCATACGTCGCCAAATAGTTACCTAGCACGCACCCCCAGCTCCCTGCGTACAAATAGGCCGGCCCAAGTAAATACTTTTTCCAGTTCTAGGGAGTTCTTGAACCTTTCCAGACCGGTTTTTCTTTTTGTGTATGTTTTGTTCTTTTTTTCTTTTTCTTTATTTCATTTTTCATTTCATTTTATTTTTTTTTATTTATTTTATTTTACATTTGTTTATCCTATTCTTTTTCTTTTTCTGTTTCGCTTTATTCTTGTTCTTTTTTATTCCTTTTTTAATTTTGTGATAATCTTTCAAATTCGTCGAATTTTCTAAAAATTATGAATATTGTTAAAATCATGAACATGTTCTGAATTCGCAAACATTTTTTGAGATCGTGAACTGTTTTGCAATTGTGAACATTTTATACAAACTCACGGACATTCTTTTCAACTCATTCACATTTCAAAGACCATGAACATTTATTTTTCATATTCTTGAACATTTTATTGATTAGTTAACGTTTTCTTAAAATTGCGAAGAATTTTTGATTTGGGTCGCATTTTTTGGATTGACAAACATTTTTTGAAATTTGGGAACAAATTTTATAGTTCATGAACATTTCTTCACAAACATGTTTTGAAGTATGAAGATTTTTTGAATCAGCAAACATTTTTTGAAGTTAAAAAACTTATAAATTTTGGGAACATTTTTTAATTTTTTTAGCATTTCTCTAAAATTGATGAACTTTTTTTATTTCACGAAAATTTGGTCAAATTCACGAACATATTTTGACTACCTAAACTATTTTTCAAAATCATGAACACTTTTATTTCCCAAAACAAATTTACTCTGTGAAGTATTTCACATCTGCAAACATTTTATGATTTCCTGAACATTGTTTTTTGTTCACAATAAAAATTTGTTTTTCTTGAATATTTGAAAAGAAAATAGAACTTTTTTGTAATCCCGAATTATTTTGAAGAAGAAGAAAAGACAGAAAATAAAAATGAAAGACAATGGTATGATGCTAATTGCGTCAAATAGAGAGCGAGAGACACAACAGTTCGCGTCTGGGCCAGCCAACATAACGAAATGAAAAAAAGCATTGGCGTCCCACCCATCACATGGGCCGGCCCAAAAGGGCAATGCGGGGGTTGTTCGTTGGCTACATCGCCAATGCGGAATAGGAGGACCCCCTACATTCAGGGACCTCCTATATGACGCTAACTTCATCAAATAGAGTGTGGGACGCACATCTGGGCCAGCAGGCACCGATGCGACTTGTGTTTGTCTCACGCGAGTAAAAGTTCAAAAAATGCGACTTGCTTATATATTGAACTCATGACCTCAAAGTTATGATAACTTGCTTCAATGAGGGTGCAGTGGTCGGAGTAAACTTCACGGTCACCCCGTTCACATTGAAGCGGCACCAGTTAGTCGTACAGTCACGTCGGTCTGACAAACATGAACACTGAAGGTGGTCGCCCCTTCGCGTCCGCTCTAAAGTAGTATGAATATCCGGTGATGGTTCTGAAGCAAAACTCACGATAAAGGCTTTGGGTGGGACCATGTATCCAAACGCCAAAGTGGCACACATTTGGACGCTCGCAAACTGCACTCGACGTGTTTCCGTTTATGATAAGGTCGGGTAGGGGCTCCACGCTCTTTCTTTCTGTGTGGGACGATGTCGGGGAATGTGTCGAGGCGGCGAACAACAACAAGACAACTAACTACATTTGCTTTTTCTACGTCCAGACCAGCCCACGGACATTTAATGCACAATGTTGAATGGCAAGAAAGTATTTGAACTGCGTTGTCGGGACGTTTATATGCATTTTGATACATGGAGGAGTTGCCCTCACTTACCATTAATAGATCGGAGGATCTTTTGCAGAAGAAAAAAAACACGTGACTGAACTGCATCAAATAGAGCGTGGGACGCACAACGGTTCGCCCCTGGGTTAGCTGGCACAACGAAATGGAAAAAGACATGGGCGTCCCACCCGGCACATGGCTCGGCCCAAAAGGCCATGCGAGTGGGCCGAAAAGGGCATGTGGGCCGGCTCAAAAGGGCATTCATGGGGTGCATGATGGCTGCTTCGCCAGCATGGAATAGGAGGACCCCCTACGTTTAGGGACCTCCTATATGGCGCTAATGATGGGTTATGTAGCATGCAATTTCAAAAAAAATCCTACGCTCACGCAAGATCTATCTAGGAGATGAACAGCAACGAGAGGGGGAGAGTGTGTCCACGTACCCTCGTTGACCAAAAGCGGAAGTGTTTGACAACGCGTTTGATGTAGTCGAACTTCTTCTCGATCTGGCCGATCAAGCACCGAACGTACGGCACCTCCGAGTTGTGCACACGTTCAGCTCGATGACGTCCCTCAAACTCTTGATCTAGCAAAGTGTCGAGTGAGAGTTTCGTCAGCACGACAGCGTGGTGACGGTGATGGTGAAGTGATCCGCGCAGGGCTTCGCCTAAGAACTACATGAATATGACCGGAGGCGTAAACTGTGAAGGGGGGTGCCGCACACGGCTAACAATGTTAGTTGTGTGTTCTAGGCGCCCCCTCCCCACATATATATAGGTGAGAGGGGGGGAGAGCTATGGGGCGCCCCAAGTAGGAGGAATCCTACTTGGGGGCCTTGTCCAATTCGCCCCCTCTTACCATCTTTTCTGGAGAGGAAAGGAAGGGGAGGCCGAATTGCCTCTCTGTCCTTCTCTGTTCCCCTTTTTCTTTCCCCTTCCTATTCGGACAGCAAGGGGGGTGCAGCAGCCCATGCTGGCTGCTGCGTTTCCCCTCTTGGCCCAATAGGTGTTGGGGAACATAGCATGCAATTTCAAAAATTTCCTACACTCACGCAAGATCTATCTAGGAGATGCATAGCAACGAGAGGGGGAGAGTGTGTCCAAGTACCCTCGTAGACCAAGAGCGAAAGCGTTTGACAACATGGTTGATGTAGTCGAACTTCTTCTCGTTCCGACCGATCAAGCACCGAACGTACGGCACCTCCGAGTTCTGCACACGTTCAGCTCGATGACGTCCCTCGAACTCTTGATCCAGCAAAGTGTCAAGGGAGATTTATGTCAGCACGACGGCATGGTGACGTTGATGGTGAAGTGATCCGCGCATGGCTTCGCCTAAGCACTACATGAATATGACCGGAGGCGTAAACTGTGGAGGGGGGCGCCGCACACGGCTAGGAATCAATGTTGTGTGTTCTAGCGGTGCCCCCCCCACATATATATAGGTGGGAGAGGGAGAGGGGCTGCAAGGGGCGCCCCAAGTAGGAGTAATCCTACTTGGGCGCCTCTTCCAAGTCGGCCTCCCCCCTACCATATCCATCAGAGGGGGAAGGAAAGAGAGGGGGGAGGGGAAGGAAAGGGGGAGGCCGAATCCTCCCTTTCCTTCATTTCCTTCTCCTCCTATTCGGCCTATAGGGGGTGCACCAGCCCCTTTTGGGGCTGGTCTGTCCCTCTCATGGCCCATTAGGCCCATATAGCTTGCCGGGGGTTGCCCGGAAACCCTTCCGGTGACCCGATACGTACCTGGTACCCCTGGAACACTTCCGGTGTCCAAATACTATCGTCCTGTATATGAATCTTTACCTCTCGACCATTTCAAGACTCCTCTCCATGTCCGTGATCTCATCCGGGACTCCGAACAACATTCGGTCACCAAATCACGTAACTCATATAATACAAAATCGTCATCAAACGTTAAGCATGCGGACCCTACGCGTTCGAGAACTATGTAGACATGACCGAGACACCTCTCCGGTCAATAACCAATAGTGCAGCCTGAATGCTCATATTGTTTACCACATATTCTACGAAGATCTTTATCGGTCGTACCGTAATGACAACATACGTTATTCCCTTTGTCATCGGTATGTTACTTGCCCGAGATTCGACCGTCGGTATCTTCATACCTAGTTCAATCTCGTTACCGGCAAGTCTCTTTACTCGTCCCGTAATACATCATCCCGTAACTAACTCATTTGTCACATTGCTTGCAAGGCTTATCATGATGTGTATTACCGAGAGGGCCCAGAGATACCTCTCCAATACTCGGAGTGACAAATCCTAATTTCGATCTATGCCAACCCAATAAATACCTTCGGAGATACCTGTAGAGCATCTTTATACTCACCCAGTTACGTTGTGTCGGTGTACAAAAAGAGGGGCACGCTTTTGTACCCCTTTACCTATGCACGGGTAGTCAGAGCCACGCCCACGGCCACACCAAGCAGAACGAGGGAGGTGAGCCAAGGTAAGATCGAAGCCCAAGACAATCAAAGCAACGCCAAGGCCAAGACCACAAAGAGCAGAGGGATGAAGCAGGTTCCCCCGGCAAGACCCTTGCCGGATGGCCTCAGCGGCCCCGGCAAGACCCTTGCCGGGACAGCTCGCCCTGCACCAACAGAGCGAGCCACCTTGAGCCCACGGCCCCCAGCGCCATCATCAGCGTGGGCCAGGGCTCGGAGAGGCACCTCTGTGGTGGCATGCAGATCTTTGTGAAGACATATTCAAGATCAGATGAGGATTAGAAGACGACGATCCTCGGCAAGATCCTTGCCGAGGAAGGCTACCAGACCCCCGGCAAGACCTTTCCCGGGGACGACAGCGCGCCACGGCAAGACCCTTGCCTGGCCACCTGGCAAGGCCCTCACCAAGGACGCCAGCGGGACCACCGCCTGGCCCGCGACCAACCAAGCTTCCACCGCCATTCCCATGCAGCTGCCAGCCCAACCAGCTGGGCGGGCACCTGCGTGGAAACTTGCAGCTCCCAGGCCAACTCATCAAGCGCCTGCGTGGCGGCATGCAGATCTTCATGAAGGCTCCACCACCGTGCCACTCAGCTGCCTGCCTGCCTACATGGCACCGCACACATCACTAGCCGGGGTGCATGTCGAAGCGAGGAGGAGCGGCGACGGACGGGACGGGCCTCGCCCCGTCCCCGATAAAGCAAGGGGACACCTAAGCCACACATTAAATGCATCTTGTCGTGTAATATGAGCGATAAGCTCAGGGCACTGTATGCCTTTCCACCTCCTGTGTGTCACTGTGGCAGCCCCTTTCAACTATAAAAGGAGGCCCATGGCATACTGAAGGGGGATTCGGCTCTTTCGAACCACGCGCTAACCACAGCTAGTTCGAGAGCTCAAGAACTCTCAGAAATACACCCACCAAAGCAGGACTAGGGTTTTACGCATCCTCGCGGCCCGAACCTGGGTAAATGATCCTTGTGCTGTCTACTAGCCCTGCTCTCCTCGCAACCCTGCGCCCCAGCAACCGTAGTAGGGATTCTTGTGATCCCATAGGTGTCGTTCCATACCGACATCTTTGGCGCGCCAGGTAGGGGGATGGCGCAATTGTGAGAATCTGGTCTGGTAGTTAGCCTAGCAGTTCTTCGTTGCTTTCGGTTTCTGAGAAGAAGGCGGCTGGAGAAACGACGCCGGCTCGGCAACAGAAAATCTAAGTTATTCAGAGCTTTGAGTTATTTCCTCTTTTATCTAAGGTTATCTTCCTCGAAGATCTCGCCTATGTATGAGAAACCTGCACGCAAGGGGCCCTCCCGCAATTGGCAGCGCCCTTGTTCTGTTTCGAGTCTGCTCAACAGCTCAAAGCGGCCGCGTCAAGAGTGGCGGGGTAGCCTTCCGCACTCGGCAATGCTCCCGACTCTGACTCGAGTCAAGCTCGACAGTTCGGGCGGCCGCGCTAAGGGCGGCAAGGTGGTCCGCCCGGCAGCAAGCACACCCAGCAGGCCAATGGGGATCCGTCTCCAAGATGCCGCCTTGGGTTTATGCGCCGGCGAGCCTACCCAGTAACGTAGGGTGGACATACAAAGGAAAATCAAACAGGAAAATGACATGCATAATACTGAAAGTGCTGCAGAGTTATATTACATCAAATTGTTGCTGCGGTTCTAACTAGAGATAGCGATTGTCTTGGTTGTGAACCTGCAGCGGCGATAAAGGATGGGATGCCTAATCCCGGCGCTGGCCCTCCACCCTCAGAATTCCACCGACATGGCTGATGATGGGCTTGATGCGCTCCCTGAGTGGCGCGAGATCAGTACCCTCCGGCAAGCTCTCCAGCGCGGCATCAAAATCGAGGTCGGGGTACCAGTGCGCCACCTTGGTGAGAACCTTGGTCATGGCACCCTGGGAAAGCTTCCGGGACTCCTCGACCAGCGAGGCCACCCGGTTGGCGTGGAGCCGCTCCAGAGCGCCGACGGCCTTATGAAAGAACATGGTTAGGCTGCAATTGGCGCTCATGCTCCGCTCCGGGACGTACCTCACGTCCGGCATCCCCATGATGGCTAGCTGCACGGCGGCTTGGTTGGCGACGGTGGCGAGGCGATCGAGCCAACGGTTCTCGCCCGCCACGTGATCCGTGAAGTTGAGGCCCTCGTTTGTCCGCAACTGCTTCTCGGCCTCCAGCTCCTTGGCCAGGATCCCCTCCCGGGTTTTGGCCTCCGACAACACCTTCTCGAGACCCTCCAGCTTCAGCTGGAGATCTTTGATGGAGTTGTTGGCCTCGGAGAGCTCCCCGGCCTTCCCGACGACCGCGCCCTGCGCCTCTGTCAGGGCACTGTTAAGCGTGTCCCTCTCCCGGGACAGCTTCAGGGCCGGCTCCTTCAGCCCGTCGCGCTCTGCCTCCAGCTCCTCCACCTTGCCGGCGTGAACCTGAGCCTAGGAATTGAGTGCCTCTTCGTGCCTCTGCTCCAGCTCACTGGTCCACTGCAAGACAAGCTTCTCCACCTCTGTATCCTTGCCGCGAAGCATGGCGGCAAGCTTTTCCTCGTGTGCAACGAGGTCCTCCTCCCGGGAGTTCAGCGCGGCCTCGCGCTGGGTCCGAGCGGCTTCGGCGGCCGCGGCCAAGTTCTTCGCCACCTCCTGAGCTTTCTCGACGTCGGCGAGCTTCATGGTGAGCTCCACGTCGCGCTTGGCCTGCTCACCCTGGGCCGCCTTGAGCTCCTTGTGGGCCTCGCGGAACCAGTCCTGCGCTCGGCAACGCGCTTCTGGAGGTCCGCCTCCGCCTTCTCCACCACCGCCGTCCTGGACTTAGCCTTGTCCAGGCGGGCACGGTGGAGCGCCTGGAACTTCCGGAAGCTGGCGCCCATGGTGTGGAGGAGCCGCTCTTCCTGCGAACCGTCGCCGCCAACGATCGGCTCATCGACGACTTCAAGCCCGACAGCGGCAAGCACCTCGTCGTCGAACACCTCTCCCTCAATGGGTGTCCTAGTGCTCGACGTGCCTGGAAGGTGGACGAACAAGTCGTCACTCACCCTCATGTACTTGTCGGAGCCGGAAGCAGCAGAGGAGGAAGGCTGGTCACCAGCCTCCTCCTCCTCCTCCTCGGCAGCGGCCCCGCCGGCTTCCCCGGCAGGCCCCTTGCCGGCCTCCTCAGCGGCAGCCTTGTCGGCCTCCCCAGTAGGCCCCTCGGCGGCGTCCTCGGTAGCGTCCTTGGCGGCCTCCTCGGTGGCGATCTTCTCGGCGTCCGCCTCGGCGGCCTTGGCGACGCCCTCGATGACGGCGTCCACGTCCTCTGGGTTCACCGAGGAGGAATCTGGGCGCCAAAGAAGGGGGTGAGGCAAGGCTAGGACCAAGAGCCAGAAAGAAAAAGAACAGGGACGAACAGCGAACGGCTTACCAGTGCTGGTACCAGGCTGAGAAACGGAAGTCCCCTTCCCACCAACATTTGGCGTAGAGGCAAAGCCGTCGGTGCCCGATTTCTCCTCCTCCTCCTCCATGTGCACAGGCTCGGTACTTGGCGCCCTTGCCGGGGACGCCCCTCAGGGCGGCGTGGTCGATGGGGGTGGCGTGTTGGGGGTAGCCCTCTGTGGCTCCTCCTGCTGCTGCTCTCCTCCTACATACCTGGCAAGGTCAGCACCAAAGTGTCATGCCCCTGGCGCATGTCGACGGGGGAAGAGTGGTGAACTTACGCTGGGGGCTATGCCGGGGGCTGCTGTCCGGGCTGCTCAACACCACCAACGGCGCCCTCGAAGTACCAGCCAGGGGCTGGCCACCCGCCGAGACCTTGGCCCTTTTCGCTCTCTGGGCCAGCGTCTCCGCGTCCCTACAAAGACAAAAACAAGTCAAGACAAGCAACGCAGATTGAGGAGGCAGAAATAACAAAAAGGAACGAGATACTTACTCGTCGTCCGCCTCCTCCTCTTCCTCCTCGGGCTGAGGGATCCATAATCAAAAGTAACCTCCGTATCAACATTCGCCGGAGGAGGAGAAGGAGGTTGTGTCTGGACACGCGCGGACGAAGAAGGGGCAGCTGTCTTCTTCTTCACCGCGGCCTTCGCCGGCTTCTTTGCCGCTGCGGCCCACGTGTGGCGCCCGGGCCCCTCCAAGGTCAGCTGTGGCCGCGCAGCCCTGCCGGGCCAGACCGGCTTGCCGGAACTGGCCCACCACAGGACTCGCCCCCTCCTCGTAGGTGGCGTAGGGTCTGCGGTCTCGGCCTCCTCCTCCGACGACTCGCCGGTCACATCTTCAACCAGAGGAGCCTCGGTGCCGGCGCTGTTGGCTCCCCCGGCGGCCGCCGCCCACCGGGGAGCTCCTCCTCCTCCGCGGCCGTCGCAGCCCTGTCCTACACACCGCCGGCGCTGCCGGCCTTCCTGGCAAGCTGTGCCTCCCTCGCCCTGGTGGCGATGTAGTCCAACTCCGCCTGGGTGGTGTCCTGGACAAGCAGCCGCTCGGCGTCGGTGTTGACGTACCCCTCATGTAGGGTGTCAAAGAACTGCTGCACCTCGACGTCCTTCGGCTCCTTCCAGCTCGGGTCGGGGCCGTGCGCGTTGCAGTCTGGCATCATGGCAATGATATCGGACCGGCGCGAGTTATTGCACAACGGGAACACCCCCGTTGGCAGCTTGAACAAAGGCCCCTTGAGGACCTTGCCAGCCTTCGCGGCGGCCCTCGCGACCTTGCCGGTCCGCTCGACCTCGCCGTCGCGACCCACGTCCAGCTGGAAGAGCCGCAGGCAGAAATGGGTGTGCCCCATCACTGTGAAGTTGTGGTCGAGGCTGGGACGAAGCCGCATGATGTCGGCGGGGTTCGTGAAGAGCCAGGCTGGCCTCCCCTTGTTATGCAGTGGTGCAATCCGGCGGCGGATGAAGTCCGCCCCGATCATCTCAAGGGTGAGGCCGGCCTCGGTGAGCCAGAGGATCCTGGTGGTGGCGACCGTGTGCTTCTCGTTGTCAGCATCGACGTCGCTCCAATCGCTTCTGCGGACCGGCGGCGCCCGGCAAACTTCGCAGAACACCGGCGGATCCTCCTCCTCGATCCAGCACCACCGGCCCCGCCATTCTTCCCACCTCTCCTTCATGGCACCCTCCGGGTACGCTCCCTTGGATCTTGAGACCCAGGCGATGCAACTGGAGATGGCGCCCCTGGTTGGATCCGAGGGAAGAAGTAATAGCGGAAAAGCGCCGTGTTGGGGTGCACCCCGGGAAAGCCTTCGCAGAGATGCGCGAAAAGAGCCATGCACGCCATCGCGTTCGGAGTAAAATCAAGGAGGCGGAAGCCAAAGGTATGCATGACGTCGCTGAAGAAATCGGAGAAGGGAGGATAGAGCCCGCAGGAAAAATAATCAACAAAGAAGGGGTACCGATTTGGGGCAGCCTCGGCGCAGTTGGTGGGGATGACACGCGTGGGCGGATGCCCCGAATCCCCCCCGTCTTCACTCCCCACAAGGGCCTGAAGGAGTCCCGAAGCTCGAACACGTTGACCGTCGAGGGGAAGAAGGCAGACTACGTCCGCTGCACCGCCAGCGCACTTTCCGGCGGCTCCAGCATCCTTAGCCACTCCCTTGCCCTTGGTGGATTTTGGCGCCATGGCGGCTGGGGGAGGAGGGCAGGATGAAGGGCGGCGGAGGCACAACTGCGGCAAGCGGGGACGAAGCTTGGAGAAGAAGAGGGAAGCAGGCAGAGATCTCCGAGATTGGGGTTGTGCGGATGGTAAAAGGAACAGTGCGCCCGCGGTTATCCCTTTTTATGGGGAAGCCGCGGGGCGCGCTGCCCATTTACTGCGATGTGACGCATGCGTGTGGAAACCGCCCCACGCATGCCGCCCACGTCACGCACACCCCTGCACGCCACACCGCACGCGCGGGTCATGGGAAGCGGAGTGCGCGAAAAGTCTTACCGCGGTAAAAACCGCCCCGCTTGCCCGCACACCATTTTGGGCCTGACCCAACAACGTGTCGCGCTTATGTGTGGCCCAGGCCCGGGGGCTCCTGTCGGTATACAAAAAGAGGGGCACTCTTTTGTACCCCTTTACCTGTGCACAGGCAGTCAGAACCGCGCCCACGGCCACACCAAGCAGAACGAGGGAGGTGAGCCAAGGTAAGATCAAAGCCCAAGACAATCAAAGTAACGCCAAGGCCAAGACCACAAAGAGCAGAGGGACGAAGCAGGTTCCCCCGGCAAGACCCTTGCCGGGTGGCCTCAGCGGCCCCGGCAAGACCCTTGCTGGGACAGCTCGCCCCGCACCAACAGAGCGGGCCACCCTTGAGCCCACGGCCCCCAGCGCCATCATCAGCGTGGGGCTAGGGCTCGGAGAGGCACCTCTGTGGTGGCATGCAGATCTTTGTGAAGACATATTCAAGATCAGATGAGGATTAGAAGACGATGATCCTTGGCAAGATCCTTGCCCAAGAAGGCTACCAGACCCCCGGCAAGACCTTTGCCGGGGACGACAGCGCGCCACGGCAAGACCCTTTCCGGGCCACCCGGCAAGGCCCTCACCAAGGACGCCAGCGGGACCATCGCCTGGCCCGCGACCAACCAAGCTTCCATCGCCGTTCCCATGCAGCTGCCAGCCCAACCAGCTGGGCGGGCACCTGCGTGGCAACATGGAGCTCCCAGGCCAACTCATCAAGCGCCTGCGTGGCGGCATGCAGATCTTCGTGAAGGCTCCACCACCGTGCCACCCAGCTGCCTGCCTGCCTACATGGCACCACACGCATCACTGGCCGGGGAGCGTGTCGAAGTGAGGAGGAGCGGCGACGGACGGGACGGGCCTCGCCCCGTCCCCATAAAGCAAGGGGACACCTAAGCCACGCATTAAATGCGCCTTGTCCTGTAATACGAGCGATAAGCTCAGGGCACTGTACGCCTTTCCACCTCCTGTGTGTCACTATGGTAGCCCCTTTCAACTATAAAAGGAGGCTCATGGCATACTGAAGGGGGATTCGGCCTTTCGAACCATGCGTTGATCACAGCTATTTCGAAAGCTCAAGAACTCTCAAAAATACACCCACCAAAGCAGGACTAGGGTTTTACACATCCTCGCGGCCCGAACCTGGGTAAACGATCCTTGTGCTGTCTTCTAGCCCTGCTCTCCTCGCAATCCTGTGCCCCGACAACCGTAGTAGGGATTCTTGTGATCCCATAGGTGTCGTTCCACACCAACACATTGTGACGTTTGATAGCACACAAGGTATTTCTCCGGTATTTGGGAGTTGCATAATCTCATAGTCAAATGAATATGTATAAGTCATGAAGAAAGTAATAGCAATAAAACTTAATGATTATTATGCTAAGCTAACGGATTGGTCTTGTCCATCACATCATTCTCCTAATGATGTGATCCCGTTCATCAAATGACAACACATGTCTATGGTTAGGAAACTTAACCATCTTTGATTAACGAGCTAGTCTAGTAGAGGCATACTAGGGACACTGTGTTTTGTCTATGTATCCACACATGTATCAAGTTTCCGGTTAGTACAATTCTAGCATGAATAATAAACGTTTATCATGATATAAGGAAATATAAAATAACAACTTCATTATTGCCTCTAGGGCATATTTCCTTCAGTCTCCCACTTGCACTAGAGTCAATAATCTAGTTCACATCGTCATGTGATTTAACACTAATATTTCACATCTTTATGTGATTAACACCCATAGTTCCCATCGCCATGTGATCAACACCCAAAGGGTTTACTAGATTCAATAATCTAGATCACATCGCTATGTGATTAACACCCAAAGAGTACTAAGGTGTGATCATGTTTTGCTTGTGAGAGAAGTTTAGTCAACGGGTCTGCCACATTCAGATCCGTATGTATTTTGCAAATTTCTATGTCTACAATGCTCTGCACAGAGCTACTCTAGCTAATTGCTCCCACTTTCAATATCTATCCAGATTGAGACTCAGAGTCATCTAGATCGGTGTCAAAGCTTGCATCGACGTAACTCTTTAAGACAAACTCTTTGTCACCTCCATAACCGAGAAATATTTCCTTAGTCTTGTAAGGATAATTTTGACCGTTGTCCGGTTATCTACTCCTGGACCACTATTGCACCCCTTTGCCAAACTCATGGCAAGGTACACAATAAGTCTGGTATACAGCGTGGCATAATTTATAGAACCTATGGCTGAGGCATAGGGAATGACTTTCATTTTCTCTCTATCTTCTGTCGTGGCCGGGTTTTGAGTCTTACTCAACTTCATACCTTACAACTCAGGCAAGAACTCCTTCTTTGATTGATCCATTTTGAACTCCTTCAAAATCTTATCAAGGTATGTACTCATCAAAGTCTTATCAAGCATCTTGATCTATCTCTATAGATCTTGATGCCCAATTGTTGGGGATCGTTGCTGAAATGAAAAAATTTCTACGCATCACCAAGATCAATCTATGGAGAGACTAGCAACGAGAGAGAGAGGGGAGTGTATCTTCATACCCTTGAAGATCGCGACACGGAAGCGTTACAAGAACGCAGATGAAGGAGTCGTACTCGCAGCGATTCAGATCATGGTTGATTCCGATCTAAGCGCCGAACCACGGCGCCTCCACGTTTAGCACACCTACAGCACAGGGACGTCTCCTCCTGATCCAGCAAGGGGGAAGGAGAAGTTGGGGAAGAACTCCAGAAGCACGACAACTTGGTGCTGGAGCTTGCAGTTCTCTGGCAGGGCTTCGCCAAGCTCAACGGAGGAGGAGGGGGTGTTGGAGAGGGGGAGGGCTACGCCTTGGATGAGGTGCTGCTGCCCTCCCTCCTCCCCTCTATTTATAGGGCGAAGGGGGAAGGGGGCCCGCCCCTCTAGATGAGATCTAGAGGGGGCGGCGGCCAAGGGGAGGGGGCTTGCCCCCCAAGCCAAGGGGGGCGCACCCTTTAGGGTTCCCCCAACCCTAGGCGCATGGGCCCTAGGGGGGATGGCGCCCAGCCCACTTAGGGGCTGGTTCCCTTCCACATACAGCCCATAGGGCCCTCCGGGGCAGTTGGACCCTCCTGGTGGACCCCCGGAACCCCTTCGGTGGTCCCGGTACAATACCGGCAAACCCCCGAACACTTCCGGTGATCGTATGACAATTTCCCATATATAAATCTTCACCTCCGGACCATTCCGGAACTCCTCGTGACGTCCGGGATCTCATCAGGGACTCCAAACAACATTCGGTAACCACATACTACTTCCCATAACAACTATAGCGCAACAGAACCTTAAGTGTGTAGACCCTACGGGTTCGGGAACCGTGCAAACATGACTGAGACACCTCTCTGGCCAATAACCAATAGCGGGATCTGGATACCCATATTGGTTCCCACATGTTGCACGATGATCTCATTGGATGAACCACGATGTCGGGGGTTCAATCAATCCCGTACACAATTCCCTTTGTCTACCGGAATGATACTTGCCCGAGATTCGATCGTCGGTATCCGTATACCTTGTTCAATCTCGTTACCGGCAAGTCTCTTTACTCATTCTTAACACATCATCCCATGATCAACTCCTTGGTCACATTGAGCCATTATGATGATGTCCTATCGAGTGGGCCCAGAGATACCTCTCCGTTACACAGAGTGACAAATCGCAGTCTCGATTCGTGCCAACCCAACTGACACTTTTGGAGATACCCGTAGTGTGCCTTTATAGCCACCCAGTTACGTTGTGACGTTTGGCACACCCAAAGCATTCCTACGGTATCCAGGAGTTACACAATCTCAAGGTCTAAGGAAATGATACTTGACATTAGAAAAGCTTTAGCAGACGAACTACACGATCTTGTGCTATGCTTAGGATTGGGTCTTTCCCATCACATCATTTGTTGGGGAACGTAGTAATTTCAAAAAATTCCTACGCACACGCAAGATCATGGTGATGCATAGCAACGAGAGGGGAGAGTGTTGTTCATGTACCCTCGTAGAACGTAAGCGGAAGCATTATGAGAACGCGGTTGATGTATTCGTATGTCTTCATGATCCGACTTATCCAAGTACCAAACGCACGGCACCTCCGAGTTCAGCACACGTTCATCTCGGTGATGTCCCACGAACTCCGATCCAGCAGAGATTCACGGGAGAGTTCCGTCAGCACGACGGTGTGATGACGGTGATGATGTTGCTACTGACGCAGGGCTTCACCTAAGCACCGCTACGATATGACCGAGGTGGAATATGGTGGAGGGGGGCACCGCACACGGCTAAAAGATCAACTGATCAACTTGTGTGTCTATGGGGTGCCCCCTCCCCCGTATATAAAGGAGTGGAGGAGGGGGAGGGCCGGCCCTCTCTAGGCGCGCCCCAAGGGGAGTCCTACTCCCATCGGGAGTAGGATTCCCCCCTTCAAAGAGGAGGAGTAGGAGGGAAGGAAGGAGGAGAGAGGGGGAAGGAAAAAGGGGGGCGCCGCCCCCTTCCTTGCCCAATTCGGACTAGGGGGGAGGAGGCGCGCGGCCTGCCCTGGCTGCCCCTCCTATTCTCCACTAAGGCCTATAAGGCCCATTATACTCCCCGGGGGGTTCCGGTAACCCCCCGGTACTCCGGTATTTTGTCTGGACTTGCCCGGAACCTTTTCAAAGTACAAACATAGTCGTACAATATATCGATTTTTATATCTCGACCATTTCGAGACACCTCGTCATGTCTGTGATCATATCCGGGACTCCAAACTACCTTCGGTAAATCAAAACACAAAAACTCATAATACTAATCGTCACAGAACTTTAAGCGTGCGGACCCTACGGGTTCGAGAACTATGCAGACATGACCGAGACATGTCTCCGGTCAACAACCAATAGCGGAACCTGGATGCTCATATTGGTTCCTACATATTCTAAGAAGATCTTTATCGGTCAAACCTCATAACAACATACGTTGTTCCCTTTGTCATCGGTGTGTTACTTGCCCGAGATTCGATCGTCGGTATCTCAATACCTAGCTCAATCCCGTTACCGGAAAGTCTCTTTACTCGTTCCGTAATGCATCATCCTGCAACTAACTCATTAATTAGTTGCATTGCTCGCAAGGCTTATAGTGATGTGCATTACCGAGAGGGCCCAGAGATACCTCTCCGACAATCGGAGTGACAAATCCTAATCTCGATCTATGCCAACTCAACAAGTACCATCGGAGACACATGTAGAGCACCTTTATAATCACCCAGTTATGTTGTGATGTTTGGTAGCACACAAAGTGTTCCTCCGGTAATCAGGAGTTGCATAATCTCATAGTCATAGGAACATGTATAAGTCATGAAGAAAGCAATAGCAGTAAACTAAAACGATCAAGTGCTAAGCTAACGGAATGGGCCAAGTCAATCACATCATTCTCCTAATGATGTGATCCCATTTATCAAATGACAACTCATGTCTATGGTTAGGAAACATAACCATCTTTGATAAACGAGCTAGTCAAGTAGAGGCATACTAGTGACACTCTGTTTGTCTATGTATTCACACATGTATTATGTTTCTGGTTAATACGATTCTAGCATGAATAATAAACATTTATCATGAAATAAGGAAATAAATAATAACTTTATTCATGCCTTTAGGGCATATTTCCTTCAGTCTCCCACTTGCACTAGAGTCAATAATCTACATCACACAGTAATGATTCTAACACCCATGGAGCCTTGGTGCTGATCATGTTTTGCTCATGAGATAGGCTTAGTCAAAGGGTCTGCAACATTCAGATCCGTATGTATCTTGCAAATCTCCATGTCTCCCACCTGGACTTGATCACGGATGGAATTGAAGCGTCTCTTGATGTGCTTGGTTCTCTTGTGAAATCTGGATTCCTTTGCCAAGGCAACTGCACCAGTATTATCACAAAAGATTTTCATTGGACCCGATGCACTAGGTATGACACCTAGATCGGATATGAACTCCTTCATCCAGACTCCTTCAGATGCTGCTTCCGAAGCAGCTATGTACTCCGTTTCACACATAGATCCCACCATGATGCTTTGTGTAGAACTACACCAACTGACAGCTCCACCGTTCAATAAAAACACGTATCCGGTTTGTGATTTAGAATCGTCCGGATCAGTGTCAAATCTTGCATCGACGTAACCATTTACGATGAGCTCTTTGTCACCTCCATAAACGAGAAACATATCCTTAGTCCTTTTTAGGTATTTCAGGATGTTCTTGACCGTTGTCTAGTGATCCACTCCTGGATTACTTTGGTACCTCCCTGCTAAACTAATAGCAAGACACACATCAGGTCTGGTACACAGCATTGCATACATGATCAAGCCTATGGCTGAAACATAGGGAACATCTTTCATTTTCTCTCTATCTTCTGCAGTGGTCGGGCATTGAGTCTGACTCAACTTCACACCTTGTAACACAGGCAAGAACCCTTTCTTTGCTTGATCCATTTTGAACTTCTTCAAAACTTTATCAAGGTATGTGCCTTGTGAAAGTCCAATTAAGTGTCTTGATCTATCTCTATAGATCTTGATGCCCAATATATAAGCAGCTTCACCGAGGTCCTTCATTGAAAAACTCTTATTCAAGTATCCTTTTATGCTATCCAGAAATTCTATACATTTCCAATCAACAATATGTCATCCACATATAATATTAGAAATGCTACAGAGCTCCCACTCACTTTCTTGTAAATACAGGCTTCTCCAAAAGTCTGTAGAAAACCATATGCTTTGATCACACTATCAAAACATTTATTCAAACTCCGAGATGCTTGCACCAGTCCATAGATGGATCGCTGGAGCTTGCACACTTTGTTAGCATCCTTTGGATCGATAAAACCTTCAGGTTGCATCATATACAACTCTTCCAGAAATCCATTCAGGAACACAGTCTTTACATCCATTTGCCAAATTTCATAATCATAAAATGCGGCAATTGCTAACATGATTCGGACGGACTTGAGCATTGCTACGAGTGAGAAGGTCTCATCATAGTCAACTCCTTGAACTTGTTGAAAACCTTTCGCAACAAATCGAGCTTTGTAGACAGTAATATTACCATCAGCGTCAGTCTTCTTCTTGAAGATCCATTTATTCTCGATGGCTTGCCGATCATCGGGCAAGTCAAGCAAAGTCCACACTTTGTTCTCATACATGGATCCCATCTCAGATTTCATGGCCTCAAGCCATATTGCGGAATCTGGGCTCATCATCACTTCCTCATAATTCGCAGGTTCGTCATGGTCAAGTAACATGACCTCCAGAACAGGATTACCGTACCACTCTGGTGCGGGTCTTAATCTGGTTGACCTACGAGGTTCAATAGTAACTTGATCTGAAGTTACATGATCATTATCATTAGCTTCCTCACTAGGAGTCACGGGAACAGATTTCTGTGATGAACTAATCTCCAATAAGGGAACAGGTATAGTGACCTCATCAAGTTCTACTTTCCTCCCACTCACTTCTTTCGAGAGAAACTCCTTCTCTTCCATTCTTAGCAACGAATGTCTTGCCTTCGGATCTGTGATAGAAGGTGTACCCAATAGTCTCCTTTGGGTATCCTATGAAGACACATTTCTCCGATTTGGGTTCGAGCTTATCAGGTTGAAGCTTTTTCACATAAGCATCGCAGCCCCAAACTTTAAGAAATGACAACTTTGGTTTCTTGCCAAACCACAGTTCATAAGGCGTCGTCTCAATGGATTTAGATGGTGCCCTATTTAACGTGAATGCAACCGTCTCTAAAACATAACCCCAAAATGATAGCGATAAATCAGTAAGAGACATCATAGTTCACACCATATCTAGTAAAGCACGATTACGACGTTCGGACACACCATTACGCTGTGGTGTTCCGGGTGGCGTGAGTTGCAAAACTATTCCGCATTGTTTCAAATGAAGACCAAACTCGTAACTCAAATATTCTCCTCCATGATCAGATCACAGAAATTTTATTTTCTTGTTACGATGATTTTCCACTTCACTCTGAAATTCTTTGAACTTTTCAAATGTTTCAGACTTATGTTTCGTTAAGTAGATATACCCATATCTGCTTAAATCATCTGTGAAGGTGAGAAAATAACGATACCCGCCGCGAGCCTCAATATTCATTGGACCACATACATCAGTATGTATGATTTCCAACAAATCTGTTGCTCGCTCCATTTTTTTGGAGAACGGCGTTTTATTCATCTTGCCCATGAGGCATGGTTCGCAAGTATCAAGTGATTCATAATCAAGTGATTCCAAAAGTCCATCAGAATGCAGTTTCTTCATGTGCTTTACACCAATATGACCCAAATGGCAGTGCCACAAATAAGTTGCACTATTATTATCAACTCTGCATCTTTTGGCTTCAACATTATGAATATGTGTATCACTACTATCGAGATTCATCAAAAATAGACCACTCTTTAAGGGTGCATGACCATAAAATATATTACTCATATAAATAGAACAACCATTATTCTCGCATTTAAATGAATAACCGTCTTGCATCAAACAAGATCCAGATATAATTTTCATGCTCAACACTGGCACCAAATAACAATTATTTAGGTCTAAAACTAATCCCGAAGTTAGATGTAGAGGTAGCGTGCCGACGGTGATCACGTCGACTTTGGAACCATTTCCCACGCGCATCGTCACCTCGTCCTTAGCCAATCTTCGCTTAATCCGTAGTCCCTGTTTTGAGTTGCAAATATTAGCAACAGAACCAGCATCAAATACCCAGGTGCTACTGCAAGCTTTAGTAAGGTACACATCAATAACATGTATATCACATATACCTTTGCTCATCTTGCCATCCTTCTTATCCGCCAAATACTTGGGGTAGTTTCGTTTCCAGTGGCCAGTCCCTTTGCAGTAGAAGCACTCAGTCTCAAGCTTAGGTCCCGACTTGGGTTTCTTCTCCTGAGCAGCAACTTGTTTGCTGTTCTTCTTGATGTTCCCCTTCTTCTTCCCTTTACCCTTTTTCTTGAAACTGGTGGTCTTGTTGACCATCAAAACTTGATGCTCCTTCTTGATTTCTACCTCCACAGCCTTTAGCATTGCGAAGAGCTCAGGAATAGTCTTATCCATCCCTTGCATGTTATAGTTCATCACGAAGCTTTTGTAGCTTGGTGGCAGTGATTGAAGAATTCTGTCAATGACACTATCATCCGGAAGATTAACTCCCAATTGAATCAAGTGATTGTTATACCCAGACATTCTAAGTATATGTTCACTGACAGAACTATTCTCCTCCATCTTGCACCTGTAGAACTTATTGGAGACTTCATATCTCTCAATCCGGGCATTTGCTTGAAATATTAATTTCAACTCCTGGAACATCTCATATGCTCCATGACATTCAAAACGTCGTTGAAGTCCTGGTTCTAAGCCGTAAAGCATGGCACACTGAACTATCAAGTAGTCATCAGCTTTGCTCTGCCAGACGTTCATAACATCTGGTATTGCTCCTGCAGCGGGTTTGGCACCCAGCGGTGCTTCCAGGACGTAATTCTTCTGTGCAGCAATGAGGATAATCCTCAATTTTCGGACCTAGTCCGTGTAATTGCTACCATCATCTTTCAACTTTGCTTTCTCAAGGATCGCATTAAAATTCAATGGAACAACAGCACGGGCCATCTATCTACAACAACATATACATGCAAAATACTATTAGGTACTGAGTTCATGATAAATTAAAGTTCAGTTAATCAAATTACTTAAGAACTCCCACTTAGATAGACATCCCTCAAATCATCTAAGTGATCACGTGATCCATATCAACTAAACCATGTTCGATCATCACGTGAGATGCAGTAGTTTTCAATGGTGAACATCACTATGTTAATCATATCTACTATATGATTCACGCTCGACCTTTCGGCCTCAGTGTTCCGAGGCCATATCTGCATATGCTAGGCTCGTCAAGTTTAACCCGAGTATTCTGCGTGTGCAAAACTGGCTTGCACCCGTTGTATATGAACATAGAGCTTATCACACCTGATCATCACGTGGTGTCTCGGCACGACGAACTTTGGCAACGGTGCATACTCAGGGAGGACACTTGTACCTTGAAATTTAGTGAGAGATCATCTTATAATGCTACCGTCAATCAAAGCAGAATAAGATGCATAAAATATAAACATCACATGCAATCAATAGAAGTGATATGATATGGCCATCATCATCTTGTGCCTTTGATCTCCATCTCCAAAGCACCGTCATGATCACCATCGTCACGGAGCGACACCTTGATCTCCATTGTAGCATCGTTGTCGTCTCGCCAACTATTCCTTCTACGACTATCGCTACTGCTTAGTGATACAGTAAATCAATTACAAGGCGATTGCATTGCATACAATAAAGCGACAACCATATGGCTCCTGCCAGTTGCCGATAACTTGGTTACAAAACATGATCATCTCATACAATAAAATTTAGCATCATGTCTTGACCATATCACATCACAACATGCCCTGCAAAAACAAGTTAGACGTCCTCTACTTTGTTGTTGCAAGTTTTTCGTGGCTGCTACGGGCTGAGCAAGAACCGTTCTTACCTACGCATCAAAACCACAACGATATTTTGTCAAGTTAGTGTTGTTTTAACCTTCAGAAGGACCGGGCGTAGTCATACTCGGTTCAACTAAAGTTGGAGAAACTGACACCCGCCAGCCACCTATGTGCAAATCACGTCGGTAGAACCAGTCTCGCGTAAGCGTATGCGTAATGTCGGTCCGGGACGCTTCATCCAACAATACCGCCGAACCAAAGTATGACATGTTGGTAAGAAGTATGACTTGTGTCACCCACAACTCACTTGTGTTCTACTAGTGCATATAACATCTACGCATAAACCTGGCTCGGATGCCACTGTTGGGGAACGTAGTAATTTCAAAAAAAATTCCTATGCACACGCAAGATCATGGTGATGCATAGCAACGAGAGGGGAGAGTGTTGTCCACGTACGCTCATAGACCGTAAGCGGAAGCGTTATGAGAACGCGGTTGATGTAGTCGCACGTCTTCACGATCCGACCGATCCAAGTACCGAACGCATGGCACCTCCGAGTTCAGCACACGTTCAGCTCGGTGACGTCCCACGAACTCCGATCCAGCAGAGCTTCAAGGGAGAGTTCCATCAGCATGACGGTGTGATGACGGTGATGATGTTGCTACTGACGCAGGGCTTTGCCTAAGCACCGGTACGATATGACCGAGGTGGAATATGGTGGAGGGGGGCACCGCACACGGCTAAAAGATCAACTGATCAACTTGTGTGTCTATGGGGTGCCCCCCGCCCCCGTATATAAAGGAGTGGAGGAGGCGGAGGGCCGGCCCTCTCTAGGCGCGCCCCAAGGGGAGTCCTACTCCCACCGGGAGTAGGATTCCCCCTTCCAAGAGGAGGAGTAGGAGGGAAGGAAGGAGGAGAGAGGGGGAAGGAAAAAGGGGGCGCCGCCTCCCCCCTTCCTTGTCCAATTCGGACTAGGGGTAGGGCGTGCGCGGTCTGCCCTGGCCACCCCTCCTCTTCTCCACTAAGGCCCATAAGGCCCATTATACTCTCCGGGGGGTTCCGGTAACCCCCCGGTACTCCGGTATTTGTTCGAACTTGCCCGGAACCTTTCCGAAGTCCAAACATAGTCGTCCAATATATGGATTTTTATATCTCGACCATTTCGAGACTCCTCGTCATGTCCGTGATCATATCCGGGACTCCGAACTACCTTCGGTACATCAAAACACAAAAACTCATAATACCAATTGTCACAGAACTTTAAGCGTGCGGAGCCTACGGGTTCAAGAACTATGCAGACATGACCGAGACACGTCTCTGGTCGACAACCAATAGCGGAACTTGGATGCTCATATTGGTTCCTACATATGCTACGAAGATCTTTATCGGTCAAACCGCATAACAACATACGTTGTTCCCTTTGTCATCGGTATGTTACTTGCCCGAGATTCGATCGTCGGTATCTCAATACCTAGCTCAATCTCGTTACTGGCAAGTCTCTTTACTCATTCCGTAATACATCATCCCGCAACTAACTCATTAGTTGCATTGCTTGCAAGGCTTATAGTGATGTGCATTACCGAGAGGGCCCAGAGATACCTCTCCGACAATCGGAGTGACAAATCCTAATCTTGATCTATGCCAACTCAACAAGTACCATCGGAGACACCTGTAGAGCACCTTTATAATCACCCAGTTACGTTGTGACATTTGGTAGCACACAAAGTGTTCCTCTGGTAATCGGGAGTTGCATAATCTCATAGTCATAGGAACATGTATAAGTCATGAAGCAAGCAATAGCAGTAAACTAAAATGATCAAGTGCTAAGCTAACGGAATGGGTCAAGTCAATCACATCATTCTCCTAATGATGTGATCCCGTTTATCAAGTGACAAGTCATGTCTATGGTTAGGAAACATAACCATCTTTGATAAACGAGCTAGTCAAGTAGAGGCATACTAGTGACACTCTGTTTGTCTATGTATTCACATATGTATTATATTTCTGGTTAATACAATTCTAGCATGAATAATAAACATTTATCATGAAATAAGGAAATAAATAATAACTTTATAATTGCCTCTAGGGCATATTTCCTTCATCATTCTCCTAATGATGTGATCCCGTTATCAACGACATCCAATGTCCATGGCCAGGAAACCGTAACCATCTATTGATCAACGAGCTAGTCAACTAGAGGCTCACTAGGGACATGTTGTGGTCTATGTATTCACACATGTATTACGATTTCCGGATAACACAATTATAGCATGAACAATAGACAATTTTCATGAACAAGGAAATATAATAATAACCACTTTATTATTGCCTCTAGGGCATATTTCCAATAGTCTCCCACTTGCACTAGAGTCAATAATCTAGTTACATTGTGATGAATCGAACACCCATAGAATTCTGGTGTTGATCATGTTTTGCTCGTGGAAGAGGTTTAGTTAACGGATCTGCTACATTCAGGTCTGTATGCACTTTACAAATATCTATGTCTCCATCTTGAATATATTCACGAATGGAGTTGAACCATCGCTTGATATGCTTGGTCTTCTTGTGAAACCTAGGCTCCTTGGCAAGGGCAATAGCACCAGTGTTGTCATAGAAGAGAGTCATCGGGCCCGACGCATTGGGAATTACTCCTAGGTCAGTGTCGGTGTCAAAACCGGTGGATCTCGGGTAGGGGGTCCCGAACTGTGCGTCTAGGCGGATGGTAACAGGAGACAAGGGACACGATGTTTTTACCCAGGTTCGGGCCCTCTCGATGGAGGTAAAACCCTACTCCTGCTTGATTAATATTGATGATATGGGTAGTACAAGAGTGGATCTACCACGAGATCAAGGAGGCTAAACCCTAGAAGCTAGCCTATGGTATGATTGTTGTAATGGTTGTGTGTCCTACGGACTAAAACCCTCCGGTTTATATAGACATCAGAGAGGGCTAGGGTTACACAGAGTCGGTTACAATGGTAGGAGATCTACATATCCGTATCGCCAAGCTTTCCTTCCACGCTAAGGAAAGTCCCATCCGGACACGGGACAAAGTCTTCAATCTTGTATCTTCATAGTTTTGGAGTTCGGCTGACGGTGATAGTCCGGCTGTCCGGACACCCCCTAGTCCAGGACTCCCTCAGTAGCCCCCGAACCAGGCTTCAATTACGATGAGTCCGGCACGCATATTGTTCGGCATTGCAAGGCGGGTTCCTCCTTCGAATAGAAGATTGTGAACACCAGGATAGTGTCCGGCTCTGCAAAATAAATTCCACATTCCACCGTAGAGAGAATAATATGTACACAAGTTCAATCTGCTGACATATTTTGGGGCATGACGTCATACCACCACCAAGCTTTTACTTGAATCGTTTTTTATCATACCATCTCAGCGCGTTTAGCGAAGCGGTTTCCTTGGCACGTCTTGTCGAAGCAGAGATTGTGTTCCCCTTATTCCGGGATTCCCATCAATACGGGCGTGGGTAACCCAACCGCGCCATTGATGGTGGTGCTTGGGAGATAAGCGAGTTTTACCAGGCTGGTGGGGACGCATAGTCTTCGTCCGCCCATATAAGGGGATAAGGATCCGCCTTTTTACCTATGCCTTCTTCCTCCTTTGCTTATCCATCCCCGCGCACTCGAGCTCCAGCGCCCAAGTCCGTGCATCTCGTCTCAACCTTCTCCAGTCATGTCCGGAGCGGGAGGCAAGTGGTTGGCCTCCTCCATTACAGAGGGGCACATCGAAAAGCTGCGCTGCGCCGGATATCTTTCCAGCGACATCGCGCATCGGCTGCCCGACGAGGGGCAGCTCATGCCTACCTCCAGGCCCCATGAGAGGGTCGTATTCCTTCCCCACTTCCTCCGCGGACTGGGCTTTCCACTTCATCCCTTTGTCCGGGAGCTCATGTACTACTACGGCCTGGACTTCCACGATCTGGCGCCAAACTTCATCCTCAACATCTCGGCGTTTATCGTCGTGTGCGAGGCCTTCCTCTGCATCCGGCCCCATTTCGGCTTGTGGCTAAAGACCTTCAACGTCAAGCCGAAGGTAGTGAAGGGCGTCCAAGCGGAGTGCGGAGGCGCCATGGTGGGCAAAATGCCCAACGTCACCTGGCTCGAGGGGGCCTTCGTGGAATCCGTCAAGGGGTGGCAATCGGGGTGGTTCTACATCACCGAGCCGCGTGACCCTAAATGGGCAGCGGCCCCCGAGTTCAGATCTGGTGTCCCTATGCAGCTCACCTCCTGGAAAGAGAAGGGCTCGCTATGGGTCAGTTCGGAGGAGCTGACAGGACTACAGTCCTGTCTCCAGACCTTGGTGAACAAGAAGCTTAAGCTTGTCAATGTGATCCAGGTCATGCTCGTCCGCCGGATTCTCCCCTGCCAACAGCGGGCCTTTAATTTGTGGGAGTTCGATCTGGCACAGCACTGGACCCTCAGCAGGCTCTTCGACACAACATACGAAGCTGCCTGGAGGGTGCTGTTCAAGGGCGGAGAAGCCCCCGCGTCCGCGACTGAAGATCGCGGATTCAGCTCCAAGCGCCCGGCCGATGAGTTAAGCTTTTTTATCCTCTATGGGACACTTATTTTCTTTCATAGTTTAACTCTATGTGGGATCTAACGCTCCCAATGCCTTTGACAGGACTGGCAGAGGACGTCTGGACAGGTAAACTGTCCGGCTCCCTTTCCCGAAGACCCAGCGGACACCCGTTTGATGGGGCTGCTGGTTCCGGCCCTTTACGTGGTGCCGGAGAAGAAGGCCAAAAAGAAGGCCGCAGGAACCCGAAGGAGTTCCCAGCGCCAGGTGATATCGGACTCATCGTCCGACGGCTCCGAGGCGGACTCCTCCCCCGAAGACGAGGAGGAGAAAGAAGACTCTCCCCAAGAGGGGGGAGAGAGGAAGAGGAAGGCTTCCCCGACAGGGGAGGCCGAAGGGTCCAAGAGGGGAAGGACCCTTCCTCCAGACAGCTCTGCCAACGCCAATGTTGGCGACGAAGGGTGGCCCTCAAGGGCCAAGCCTCCGGCGAGATCGTAAGTATCCGGATTCCTGGATGATTTATAATTTCTCTTTTGTGCCACGTAGTGTCCTTCTAATGCCGCATATTAACTGCAGTCCCGCCGAGGATGATCTTCCCGCTTCATCGAGCGGGTCCTTGGCTCCGTCGGACGTGGATTCCGTTACGACCGCCTCCACCCCTCGTGATGCTGACGACGCCGAGGTGGGATCCCTGGAGGGGACCCATCAGGAGGAGGCTCCGGAGGTGCCGCAAGGTAGCCTCCCGGACCTTGCACCGGACTCCATATCGGAACCAGCAGTGGCTCCAAAGTTCGGCAGGCGGCCCCTTCGTAAGAAGGGCAAGACCGTGACACCGGCAGCCTCCGTCCAACCGGAGGCGCCGGACAGTTTGTTGGAGGCGCTTAACGGCGCTTCCATGGAGGAAGAACACCGCACTATCATGAGTGCGGTGATTCAGAAGGTTCAGCTCGCCAAAAGTGGGCTGACCGAAGCCTGCAGTAGCCTTCTAACAGGCTTTGAGGTAAGAAGTTTTAAAATATGTAGTGTAGTACCGCATAGACAGTAGCCCCTGATGCTCGGTTCGGTGTTCGGAAAGAAAAACCGGATTGAGGATCTAAAAAAGATATATGCAGGAGTGCTAAAAATTATGTCAATATGGGTTTGCAGGTTGTGCTGCTAACCTCTGCTGGACTGACTGCGGAGGTTGGTGCTTTGAAGCAGGACTTCGAGCGGTCCGAGCAAGAGCTCGGCCTTGCCAAGAAGCAGCTCGAGGACAAAGAAGGTGAGTGACACCACTTTTAAATTTGTACCTTACAGAAAAGGATTTTGGTTGCAATAGAAATAACAAGGATAACGTGGGTACTGCAGGGGCCACGAACGAGGTGGCGACCTTGAAGGAGGCCGTGTCCACGGCCGAACGCAATGCGGCCGCGGAACGAGCGGAGCGAGAGAAGCAGGAGGTGCGGGGGGCGGAGGTACGGCAAGAGCTCCAGGCTCTCGTGGAAAAGCACAAGAGTTTGGAGCGTGACTCGAAGACTAGAGAGTCCAAGCTTGCCTCGGCTCTTGAAAATGCCAAAGCCGCTAAGGCCGAGGCCCATAAGGCCCTCCAGGAGATTGAGGCGTTGAAGAAAATAGCGGCGGGTAAGGCATTTTTCATGCAAAGCAAGCATGTGAATGTAAATTACCTGTTACTTACCCGAATTCGGAGCTCTCCAGGGGTGTTTGCAGATCTGCCTCGCAGCGTGTCCGATGCCGCCGCATTCTACCGGGCCGAGGAGGGGAGCTCAATGGAGAAGGTCTTCTGGTCTTAGTACGCTGAGGCCGGACATTCGGTGCCCCCTAGCGACCAGCTGAAGCAGCTGGTCTAGCTCCACAAGGCAGCCGAGCAGGCCATGAAGGGCCTCATAGTCCGGCTGTGGCCTGGGGAGGCCATGCCTGGGAGCTACTTCGGCCTCGTGCGGCGGCTGGTTGATGCGTGCCCCTGGGTGGAAGTCATCAAGCGCTCCGCCTATATTGAAGGTGCCCGTCGAGCCCTTGCCCGCGCAAAGGTGCATTGGGGCAGGCTGGATGCCGAGAAGCTTATCACGGACGCGCCGCCCGCGGGCAAGGAGTATCATACGCCCGAAATGTACTATAAGAGTGTCCTGAAGGGTGCCCGCAAGATTGCGGATGAGTGCCCCAAAGATGTAATTTTTTAGTAGACTCACAATGTGTTATCCTGTGCGCTGAAAACTTTGTTCATATGCGCTAAGCAACGCTTGTTAATTTAAAATATTACCTTCTGTGCGGCCGTTTATCAAATCTGAGAGATGGCAAGTCGTCGGCTTCAGCCCCCATGCCACGAGTGCTGGGGTGTTCGGGATAAACTTGAGCACTCTTGTTCCCATTTTTGGGTCCATCTAGGGAGGCGCTCAACACAACGAACAAGGCAACCGGACTTATAATGCTTGAACACTCTCACTTAGCCATATAATTCTATAATTTTAAATTTCGGCGAAGCCCCTAGTATTCGGAAGACCGAGTTCGGGGCGCTATCCACGCCTGGGCCGGACAAAGCCGGTTCCTCGCTCTAAGCGGCATAAGTCTTTAAGGACTCGAAAAGACCTCTCAAACAGCGACCAGTCTCTCGCCTTATCATGACAGTTAGTTTTAGCTTTCGCCACCGAGGCGCTCACCCATCTCAACCGAGGCGCAATCGCAGTGGTTCTCCCAGTGCTACCTTAGCCGACAGAACGGAACGTAAGGTACCAAAACATGGGAGCCGGGCAAACCCAACTATTGACCCAAGACATGATTCGGAGCCGATGCATATAGTGCTATAAGTTCGGGGTGCCGCACTTGTGAAAGTGTTCGGACATATCACACCATGATGCGGGGAACGTAAGCCCCTGGTGTAGTCGGCCGTACCAGAGTGTACGGATGCAAGATGTCATAAACGAACATATATAAGAAAAGGAATGCAATTATAAGCGAAAAAGTGATGCATTGTTTATTCAAGGAATTCTGCCATGAGTGCAGAACGATACAAATAGTGCGGTAAGCAAGGGGTTGGACTATTTTAAACATGTCCCCCCTCCAGGGGTGGGCTGTGGACTGGTGTATTTAACAAATTTAATGCTCATAATGGAGACCACCTGAGTGTTCATCGTAGCCTTTATTCTTCCCTGGCTGTTGCATCATGAGTTCGGCAGATCTACTGCCGGACAGGGCCTCTGGAGAACGGAGTCCTGTGGAAAAATAAAAAATAAGAAAAAAGAGTAACACGCTTGGGAGCCCCTGGTGTGGTTAAGCCGCACTCTGGGCCTGTCGTGGTCGTGCCCCTCCCCCTATGCCCATGGTATCTCCAGAGCGTAATGATGTACGCGAAGGGCTGGTCTTGCAATCGTGCAAGGGCTGGGGTTGGGGCCGCATTGCTACGCGTGCTCGGAACGTGCCAGGTGGTCTTGGTTGATGTTACTCTGGGCGCGTTTGGCCGTGTCTGGTCGTTTAACGGCCGAACTCGAGAATTGCCTTAAAAGGCTGCTCTGTACTTCTGCCGCGAGAGCCGCTGTGTGTTCCTCCGTTCGGAGTGAGCGTTCAGTATTTCCATTGACCGTGATGACTCCACGAGGGCCTGGCATCTTGAGCTTAAGGTATGCATAATGCGGTACCGCATTGAATTTTGCGAACGTGGTTCGTCCGAGCAGAGCGTGATAGCCACTGCGGAACGGGACTATGTCGAAGATTAACTCCTCGCTTCGGAAATTATCCGGGGATCCGAAGACCACTTCCAGTGTGACTGAGCCTGTACAATTGGCCTCAACACTTGGTATGAAGCCTTTGAAGACGCGTCTTTGTAGTTTTAATCCTTGAGGGATCTATGCCCATCTTGCGCACTGTATCCTGATAAAGCAGGTTCAGGTTGCTGCTTCCGTCCATCAGGACTCTAGTGAGGTGAAATCCATCGACGATTGGGTCTAAAACCAATGCGGCGAATCCGCCATGGCGGATACTGGTCGGGTGTCTCTTCGATCGAAAGTGATCGGGCAAGAGGACAATGGATTGAACTTTGGGGCGACTGGCTCCATCGCATATACGTCCCTAAGTGCGCGCTTCCACTCCCTCTTGGGTATGTGGGTTGCGTATATCATGTTTACCGTCCGCACTTGTGGGGGAAAACCCTTCTGTCCTCTACTGTTCGGCGGTCGGGTCTCTTCCTCGTCGTCGCTATGCAGCCCCTTGTCATTGTTTTCGGCAATTAATTTGCCTGCCTGCTTGAATACCCAACAATCTCTGTTGGTGTGATTAGCTGGCTTTTCGGGGGTGCCATGTATCTGGCAAGAGCGGTCGAGTATTCGGTCCAAATTGGACGGACCCAGAGTAGTTCGTTTGAATGGCTTCTTCTGCTGACCGGGTTTAGAGCCTCTGAATCCGGCGTTGACTGTATCCTCATTGTTATTGTCGTTAACGCGGCGTTTGTTTTTGTTTCGACGCGACCTACCATTGTGGTCCTTGATATCCGGACTGCCAGCGTTTTTGCTGAGGTTGTTGTTGCGAGCTAGCCAGCTGTCCTCTCCCGCACAGAAGCGGGTCATGAGTGATGTGAGGGCTGCCATGGATTTCGGCTTTTCCTGTCCTACGTGCCGGGCCAGCCACTCGTCGCGGATGTTATGTTTGAAGGCTGCAAGGGCCTCTGCATCCGGACAGTCGACGATTTGATTTTTCTTTGTTAAGAACCGTGTCCAGAACTGTCTGGCCGATTCGTCTGGCTGCTGAATTATGTGGCTTAGGTCATCGGCGTCTGGTGGTCGCACATATGTGCCCTTGAAGTTGTCGAGGAATGCGGCTTCCAGGTCCTCCCAGCACCCAATTGACTCTGCGGGCAAGCTGTTGAGCCAATGCCGAGCTGGTCTTTAAGCTTGAGTGGGAGATACTTGATGGCGTGGAGATCGTCGCCACAGGCCATATGGATATGAAGGAGATAATCTTCGATCCAAACCGCGGGGTCTGTTGTGCCATCGTAGGATTCGATGTTCATGGGTTTAAACCCTTCGGGGATTTGATGATCCATTACTTCGTCTGTGAAGCATTGTGGGTGTGCGGCTCCTCTATATTGAGCAATATCACGACGTAGCTCAAGAGAGCGTCGTCTGCTGTGTATGGCCCGGCCGGAGTTGGTGTATCCGGCGCGACGGTCATCGTCGTGGGTCGTGGGGCGCCCGCGTGATCCGTAGATGGATCTGGATTGTCTTGCCTTGTCCTCCAATATATCCCGCAAGTCCGGCGCATTTCCACGTGGCTTCGCGCTTTTCGAGCGGTTCTGGGGTACGGTTCTGGCGGAGGGCCTAGATGCCTCTCTGTCGCGGTCACGAGGTGGTCGGTCTGCCGTATTGTGCGCTGGTGATGAAGGACTGTATGCTTCCTCCTCTAATCGGGGCAGCGACTTGCGTTTTGGGTAGCTCTTGGAGGGGCGTTCGAGTTCATACTCTTCGGCCGCGAGGACCTCGGTCCATCGGTCGGCCAGCAGGTCTTGATCAGCTCGAAGCTGTTGCTGCTTCTTTTTTAGGCTGTTTGTTGTGGCCATCAGCCTGCGTTTAAAACGCTCTTGTTCGACGGGATCCTCGGGCACGACGAATTCGTCGTCGTTGAGGCTTGCCTCGTCTTCGGAGGGAGGCATGTAATTGCCGTCCTCTATCTCCTCGTCTGCCGCTCTCTCTTGAGGGCTGGCTTCTCCGTCCTCCTGTGCTGAATCTTGCTGGAGGGGATTGTCTTCGGCACTCTCTGGGGTGTTATTATCTATGGTGTCAGAATCTCCATTCTTACTGTGGCGGGATTTAGAGCGGCGCCGCTCACGTCGGCATTTGGGCTGTTTCTTAGAAGGATCTGCCTCCGCTGCTTCTTCGCCGTCCCCATCCTTTGGGGTGTCCACAATGTATATGTCGTATGACGAGGTGGTCTTCCAATGCCCTGTAGGCGTTGGTTCTTGATCGTCTCCGGCATTGTCGTCCATACCGTCGATGTCTTCGGAGTCGTAGTCTAGCATGTCGGTTAGATCGTCGACAGTGGCTATAAAGTGGGTGGTGGGTGGGCTTTGAATTTCTTTGTCGTCCGCATCCCAACCATCCTGACCGTAGTCCGGCCAGGGTTCTCCTGATAACGAGAGATGCTTTAGCGAATTTAGGATGTCGCCAAAGGGTGAGTGCTGAAAAATGTCCGCGGCGGTGAAATCCATGATCGGCGCCCAATCGGATTCAATTGGCAGGGGCGCAGGAGGTTCGGAGTCCGGCAAGGAGTCCGGCGCCTCAGAGTCACGAGCTTTATAAGGGACAAGGTCAGTGTTCGGCTCCATCACCGTGGAAGTTGCGGCTCCCGAGGTGGTGTCCAACCACCTGTCCTCGATCTGCGCGATCTGCTCCGAACTATGGGTCAGAGCAGACTCGTGTGCGGCCTCCAGGGCTAAATCATGCCCATCGCGACAGCGCGGCACGCTCGGCGGTGGCTCGAATCCGTCGAAGATCATGTCTCCGCGGATGCCGGCCGTGAAGTTTAAGATTCCAAACTTGACCTGATGGCCAGGGGCGTAGCTTTCGATCTGCTCCAGATGGCCAAGTGAATTGGCCCGCAGTGCGAAGCCGCCGAATACGAAGATCTGTCCGGGGAGAAAAGTCTCACCCTGGACGGCGTTGTCGTTGATTGAAGAAGCTATCAAGCCTATCGGTGACGACACAGAGGAACTCTCAATGAAAGCACCAATGTTGGTGTCAAAACCGGCGGATCTCGGGTAGGGGGTCCCGAACTGTGCGTCTAGGCGGATGGTAACATGAGACAAGGGACACGATGTTTTACCCAGGTTCGGGCCCTCTCGATGGAGGTAAAACCCTACTCCTGCTTGATTAATATTGATGATATGGGTAGTACAAGAGTGGATCTACCACGAGATCAAGGAGGCTAAACCCTAGAAGCTAGCCTATGGTATGATTGTTGTAATGGTTGTGTGTCCTACGGACTAAAACCCTCCGGTTTATATAGACACCGGAGAGGGCTAGGGTTACACAGAGTCGGTTACAATGGTAGGAGATCTACATATCCGTATCGCCAAGCTTGCCTTCCACGCCAAGGAAAGTCCCATCCGGACAAGGGACGAAGTCTTCAATCTTGTATCTTCATAGTCTTGGAGTCCGGCTGACGATGATAGTCCGGCTGTCCGGACACCCCCTAGTCCAGGACTCCCTCAGTTAGTGATGAACTCCTTCATCCAGACTGCTTCCTGTGCTGCCTCCAATGCTGCTATGTACTCCGCTTCACATGTAGATCCCGCCACGGCGCTTTGCTTGCAACTGCACCAGCTGACTGCCCCACCATTCAAAATATACACGTATCCGGTTTGCGACTTGGAGTCATCCAGATCTGTGTCAAAGCTTGCATCGACGTAACCCTTTACGACGAGCTCTTCATCACCTCCATAAATGAGAAACATATCCTTAGTCTCTTTTAGGTACTTCAGGATGTTCTTGACCGCTGTCCAGTGTTCCATGTCGGGATTACTTTGGTACCTCCCTACCAAACTTACGACAAGGTTCACATCAGGTCTGGTACACAACATGGCATACATAATAGACCCTATTGCTGAGGCATGGGGGATGACACTCATCTTTTCTCTATCTTCTGCCGAGGTCGGGCATTGAGCCGTGCTCAATCTCACACCTTGTAATACAGGCAAGAAACCTTTCTTGGACTGATCCATATTGAACTTCTTCAATATCTTGTCAAGGTATGTTGATGCGGTCACCCCAGGTACTCTTGTTGTTTCACCATTATCGCCAAGTTAAGTATTTTCAAAGAGAGAGTTTGGCTATGAAAATACGATGCAAAAGTATGTGGTTCCTGCTCTGCGTCATAAGAAGATAATGTGTGCTACAAAACAGAGAGGAATCTTAGGTGTGATGCCTGTTCCATATGCTATTGAAGTTGCTCCTCGGATCGTGCCTCGGGAGAAAGTGAAGCCTATGTTCAGAACACCTTGCCAATATTTGTACGAAGTCCAATATACGTACGTGGGTCCTGGATGAATCAAGCCTACAAGAATGCCATGGCAGAGAAGGAGGCGTGCCCTTTTTATTTGTTTTCTAGTTTAATTGGTTTTTGTGGTTTTTTTAGTTTCTTTCTGCGTACAACTTGTAATTGATGAGGAGTCCTCGTCATGTCCTAGTCTAGGTCGGGCTTGGCCCAGGTGTTACGCACCACCTATATAAGCAACGGGCACAAGTTTGTCTAGGGGGAGGTTTAAGTTGATGGAAAATATTCTCAGATGCATCCGATGATGAGGCAGTCTGTTTCCTGTGTTCCATAATTTGGTTCGTGATTGCTTGTGTTCTGGCGACTTGATTTCCAGGGCACTAGTTAGTTCGGTTCTTGACCTGCAAGGATCGATCTCATCTCTTTTCCTTCCGTCTGCTGCTGCTTAGTTCTCATCTGCTAATTATTCCGTCGCCGCCGCCACTGATCATCATTAGCATAATCCATCCATCTACTCTAGCTCTAGTACTACTACACCACGTCTACTACTTCCAATCCATCTAGTCCAAGTTCTTCCACATGTACACATATCTACACATATATATCTCTATCTGCTGTAGTACATCTGCTTCCGATCAAGTATATTCTGCTAGCTGTTTGCGCCGGTGAAAGATTAGGGACATCCCACAAAATCGACTCAAAGCTATTTGAGCCGTATCATATGTGCTTTGTGCAAGACCAATGAGGCATCTCGATCTATCTCTATAGATCTTGATGCCTAATATGTAAGCAGCTTCTCCAAGGTCCTTCATTGAAAAACTCTTATTCAAGTAGGCCTTTACGCTTTCCAAAAGTTTTATATCATTTCCCATCAATAGTATGTCATCCACATATAATATGAGAAATGCTACAGAGCTCCCACACACTTTCTTGTAAACACAGGCTTCTCCATAAGTCTGCATAAACCCAAACGCTTTGATCATCTCATCAAAGCGAATGTTCCAACTCCGAGATGCTTGCACCAGCCCATAGATTGAGCGCTGGAGCATGCATACCTTGTCAGCATTCTTAGGATCGACAAAACCTTTCGGCTGCATCATATACAATTCTTCCTTAAGGAAACCATTAAGGAATGCCGTTTTGACGTACATTTCCCATATCTCATAATCATAGAATGTGGCAATTGCTAACATGATTCGGACGGACTTCAGCTTCGCTACAGGTGAGAAGGTCTCATCGTAGTCAACCCCTTGAACTTGTCGATAACCCTTAGCGACAAGCCGAGCCTCATAGATGGTCACATTACCATCCGCGTCAGTATTCTTCTTAAAGATCCACTTATTCTCTATGGCTCACCGATCATCGGGTAAGTCCGTGAAAGTCCATACTTTGTTTTCATACATGGATCCTATCTCGGATTTCATGGCTTCAAGCCATTTGTTGGAGTCCGGGCCTGCCATCGCTTTTGCATAATTCGAAGGTTCACCGTTGTCTAACAACATGATTTCCAGGATAGGGTTGCCGTACCACTCTGGTGCGGTACATGTCCTTGTGGACCTACTAAGTTCAGTGGAAGCTTGATCATGATCATCATCATTTACTTCCTCTCTAGTCGGTGCAGGCACCACAGAAGGGTCATCTCATCAAGTTCCACTTTCATCCCACTCATTTCTTTTGAGAGAAACTCTTTATCTAGAAAGCATCCATTCTTGGCAACAAATATCTTGCCTTCAGATCTGAGGTAGAAGGTATACCCGATAGTTTCCTTAGGGTATCCTATGAAGACGCATTTTACCGATTTGGGTTCGAGCTTTTCAGGTTGAAGTTTCTTGACATAAGCATCGCATCCCCAAACTTTCAGAAACGACAACTTAGGTTTCTTCCCAAACCATAATTCATACGGTGTCGTCTCAACGGATTTCGACGGAGCCCTATTTAAAGTGAATGCGGCAGTCTCTAAAGCATAACCCCAAAATGATAGCGGTAGGTCGGCAAGAGACATCATAGATCGCACCATATCTAACAGAGTGCGATTACGACGTTCGGACATACCATTACGCTGAGGTGTTCCACGCGGCGTGAGTTGTGAAACAATTCCACATTTCCTCAAGTGTGTGCCAAATTCGTGACTCAAATATTCTCCCCCACGATCTGATCGTAAGAATTCTATTTTCCTGTCATGTTGATTCTCTACCTCATTCTGAAATTCCTTGAACTTTTCAAAGGTCTCAGACTTGTGTTTCATTAGGTAGACATACCCATATCTACTTAAGTCATCGGTGAGGGTGAGACCATAACGATAGCCACCGCGAGCCTCAACGCTCATTGGACCGCATACATCAGCGTGTATTATTTCCAACAAGTTGGTTGCTCACTCCATTGTTCCGGAGAACGGAGTCTTGGTCATTTTGCCTAGGAGGCATGGTTCGCACGTGTCAAATGATTCATAATCAAGAGACTCCAAAAGTCCATCCGCATGGAGTTTCTTCATGCGTTTGACACCAATGTGACCAAGGCGGCTATGCCACAAGTATGTGGGACTATCATTATCAACCTTACATTTCTTGGCATTCACACTATGAATATGTGTAACATCACGTTCGAGATTCAATAAAAATAAACCATTGACCAGCGAGGCATGACCATAAAACATATCTCTCATATAAATAGAACAACCATTATTCTCGGATTTATATGAGTAGCCATCTCACATTAAACGAGATCCTGATACAATGTTCATGCTTAAAGCTAGTACTAAATAAAAATTGTTGAGGTTTAAAACTAATCCCGTAGGTAAATGTAAAGGTAGCATGCCGATGACGATCACATCGACCTTGGAACCATTCCCGACATGCATCGTCACCTCGTCCTTCGCCAGTCTCCGCTTATTCCATAGCTCCTGTTTTGAGTTACAAATATGAGCAACCGCACCGGTATCAAATACCCAGGAGCTACTACGAGTGCTGGTAAGGTACACATCAATGGCATGTATATCATATATACCTTTGGTATTGCCGACCTTCTTATCCGCTAAATACTTTGGGCAGTTCCGCTTCCAGTGACCATTTCCCTTGCAATAAAAGCACTGAGTCTCGGGCTTGGGTCCATTCTTTGACTTCTTCCCGGCAACTGATTTACCGGGCGCGGTACTCCCTTGCCTTCCTTCTTGAAGTTCTTCTTACCCTTGCCCTTCTTGAAACTAGTGGTCTGATTCACCATCAACACTTGATGTTCCTTTTTGATCTCCACCTCCGCTGATTTCAGCATTGAATATAACTCAGGAATGGGCTTTTCCATCCCTTGCATATTGTAGTTCGTCACAAAGCTCTTGTAGCTAGGTGGAAGCGACTGGAGGATCCTGTCAATGACTGAGTCATCTGGGAGATCCCAGCTGAGACAAGCGGTTGTGCAACCCAGACATTTTGAGTATATGCTCACTGACAGAATTGTTTTCCTACGTCTTACAACTGTAGAACTTGTCGGAGACTTCATATCTCTCGACCCGGGCATGAGCTTGGAAAACCATTTTCAGCTCTTGGAACATCTCATATGCTCCATGCTGCTCAAAATGCTTTTGGAGCCCCGGTTCTAAGCTGTAAAGCATGCCGCACTGAACCAGGGAGTAATCATTCATAACATCTTGAGTTGCTGGGAAAATGGGTGCTTCACCTAGCGGTGCTTCAAGGACATATGCTTTCTTGGCAGCTATGAGGATGATCCTCAAGTTACGGACCCAGTCCGCATAGTTCCTACCATCGTCTTTCAGCTTGGTTTTCTCTAGGAACGCGTTGAAGTTGAGGGCAACATTAGCGTGGGCCATTTGATCGACAAGACATATTGTAAAGATTTTTAGACTAAGTTCATGATAATTAAGTTCATCTAATCAAATTATTTAATGAACTCCCACTTAGATAGACATCCCTCTAGTCATCTAAGTGATACATGATCTGAATCGACTAGGCCGTGTCCGATCATCACGTGAGACGGACTAGTCATCAACGGTGAACATCTCCATGTTGATCGTATCTACTATATGACTCATGTTTGACCTTTCGTTCTCTTGTGTTCCGAGGCCATGTCTGTACATGCTAGGCTCGTCAAGTCAACCTTAGTGTTTTGCATGTGTAAATCTGGCTTACACTCGTTGTATTCGAACGTTAGAATCTATCACACCCGATCATCACGTGGTGCTTCGAAACAACAAACCCTCGCAATGGTGCACAGTTAGGGGGAACACTTTCTTGAAATTATAGCGAGGGATCATCTTATTTATGCTACCGTCGTTCTAAGCAAATAAGATGTAAAAACATGATAAACATCACATGCAATCAAATAGTGACATGATATGGCCAATATCATTTTGCTCCTTTCGATCTCCATCTTCGGGGCGCCATGATCATCATCGTCACCGGCATGACACCATGATCTCCATCATCATGATCTCCATCATCGTGTCTTCATGAAGTTGTCTCTCTAACTATTACTTCTACTACTATGGCTAACCGTTAGCAATAAAGTAAAGTAATTACATGGCGTTTTCTTTGACACGCAGGTCATACAATAAATTAAGACAACTCCTATGGCTCCTGCCGGTTGTCATACTCATCGACATGCAAGTCGTGATTCCTATTACAAGAACATGATCAATCTCATGCATCACATATATCATTCATCACATTCTTTTGGCCATATCACATCACACGACATATGCTGCAAGAACAAGTTAGACGTCCTCTAATTGTTGTTGCAAGTTTTTACGTGGCTGCTATAGGTTTCTAGCAAGAACGTTTCTTACCTGCGCCAAAACCACAACGTGATATGCCAATTTCTATTTACCCTTCATAAGGACCCTTTTCATCGAATCCGATCCGACTAAAGTGAGAGAGACAGACACCTGCTAGCCACCTTATGCAACTAGTGCATGTCAGTCGGTAGAACCTATCTCACGTAAGCGTACGTGTAAGGTCGGTCTGGGCCACTTCATCCCACGATGCTGCCGAATCAAGATAAGAGTAGTAACGGCAAGTAAATTTACAAAATCGACGCCCACAACAACTTGTGTTCTACTCGTGCATAGAAACTACGCATAGACCTAGCTCATGATGCCACTGTTGGGGGTCATTGTGGAAATTAAAAAATTTCTACGCATCACCAAGATCAATCTATGGAGAGACTAGCAACGAGAGAGAGGGGAGTGTATCTTCATACCCTTGAAGATCGCGATGCGGAAGCATTACAAGAACGCGGATGAAGGAGTCATACTTGCAGCGATTCAGATCGCGGTTGATTCCGATCTAAGTGCCGAACCACGGCGCCTCCATGTTCAACACACATACAGCACGGGGACGTCTCCTCCTTCTTGATCCAGCAAGGGGGAAGGAGAAGTTGGGGAAGAACTCCGGCAGCATGACGACGTGTTGCTGGAGCTTGCAGTTCTCCGGCAAGGCTTCGCCAAGCTCAATGGAGGAGGAGGGGGTGTAGGAGAGGGGGAGGGCTGTGCCTTGGATGAGGTGCTGCTGCCCTCCCTCCTCTTCTCTATTTATAGGGCGAAGGGGGAAGGGGGCTGGCCCCTCTAGATGAGATCTAGAGGGGGGCGGCGGCCAAGGGGAGGGGGCTTGCCCCCAAGCCAATGGGGGCGCCCCCTTTAGGGTTCCCCCCAACCCTAGGCGCATGGGCCCTGGGGGGATGGCCCCCAGTGCTACCTCTTGAGCACTGCGTTGGTTTTCCCTTGAAGAGGAAAGGGTGATGCAGTAAAGTAGCATAAGTATTTCCCTCAGTATTTTAGAACCAAGGTATCAATCCAGTAGGAGAACACGCTCAAGTCCCTCGTACCTACACAAAAAATAAGAACCTTGCAACCAATGCGATAAAGGGGTTGTCAATCCCTTCACGGCCACTTGCAAAAGTGAGATCTGATAGAGATGATAAGACAATATTTTTGGTATTTTTATATTAAAGACTAAAAGTAAAGAAAGCAAAATAAATGGTGATAGCAATAAAAAGAGATTAATATGATAGAGAATAGACCCGGGGGCCATAGGTTTCACTAGTGGCTTCTCTCAAGAGCATAAGTATTACGGTGGGCGAACAAATTACTGTCGAGCAATTGATAGAATTGAGCATAGTTATGAGAATATCTAGGCATGATCATGTATATAGGCATCACGTCCGTGACAAGTAGACCGAAATGATTCTGCATCTACTACTATTACTCCACACATCGACCACTATCTAGCATGCATCTAGAGTATTAAGTTCATAAGAACAGAGTAACACATTAGGCAAGATGACATGATGTAGAGGGATAAACTCAAGCAATATGATATAAACCCCATCTTTTTATCCTTGATGGAAACAATACAATACGTGTCGTTTCCCCTTCTGTCACTGGGATTGAGCACCGCATGATTGAACCCAAAGCTAAGCACTTCTCCCATTGCAAGAAAGATCAATCTAGTAGGCCAAACCAAACTAATAATTCGAAGAGACTTGCAAAGATAACAAATCATACATAAAAGAATTCAGAGGAGATTCAAATATTGTTCATAGATAATCTTGATCATAAACCGACAATTCATCGGATCTCGACAAACACACCGCTAAAAAGAGTTACATCGAATAGATCTCCAAGAGAATCAAGGAGAACTTTGTATTGAGATCCAAAGAGAGAGAAGAAGCCATCTAGCTAATAACTATGGACCCGAAGGTCTGAGGTAAACTACTCACACATCATCGGAGAGGCTATGGTGTTGATGTAGAAGCCCTCCGTGATCAATGCCCCCTCCGGAGGAGTGCCGAAAAAGGCCCCAAGATGGGATCTCACGAGTACAGAAGGTTGCGACGGTGGAAATAGGCTTTCGTGGTGCTCATGGATGGTTTCAGGGTACGTAGGTATATATAGGAGGAAGAAGTAGGTCGGTGGAGCTGCGAGGGCCCACGAGGGTGGGGACGCGCCTAGGGGGGCAGGCGCGCCTCCCTGCCTCGTGGCCTCCATGGTTGTTTCTTGACATCCACTCCAAGTCCTCTGGATCACGTTTGTTCCAAAAATCACGTTCCCGAAGGTTTCATTTCGTTTGGACTCCGTTTGATATTCCTTTTCTGCGAAACACTGAAATAGGCAAAAAAATAGCAATTTGCACTCGGCCTTGGGTTAGTAGGTTAGTCCCAAAAATAATATAAAATTGCATAATAAAGCCCATTAAACATCCAAAACAGAATATATAATAGCTTGGAACAATAAAAAATTATAGATACGTTGGAGATGTATCAAGCATTCCCAAGCTTAATTCCTGCTCGTCTTCGAGTAGGTAAATGATAAAAATAGAATTTTTGATGTGAAATTCTACCTAGCATAATTCTCAATGTAGTTTTCTTTATTGTGGCATGAGTGTTCAGGTCCGAAAGGTTCAAGATAAAAGTTTAATATTGACATTAAAATAATAATACTTCAAGCATACTAACAAAGCAATCATGTCTTCTCAAAATAACATGGCTAAAGAAAGTTATCCCTGCAAAATCATATAGTCTGGCTATGCTCTATCTTCATCACACAAACTATTGAAATCATGCACAACCCCGGTTTCAGCCAAGCAATTGTTTCATACTTTAGTATTCCCAAACTTGTTCAATCTTCACGCAATATATGAGCGTGAGCCATGGACATAGCACTATATGTGGAATAGAATATGGTGGTTGTGGAGAGGACAAAAAGGAGAAGATAGTCTCGCATCAACTTGGCTTATCAACGGGCTATGGAGATGCCCATTAATAGATATCAATGTGAGTGAGTAGGGATTGCCATGCAACGGATGCACTAGAGCTATAAGTGTATGAAAGCTCACCAAAATAAACTAAGTGGGTGTGCATCCAACTTGCTTGCTCACGAAGACCTAGGGCAATTTGAGGAAGCCCATCATTGGAATATACAAGCCAAGTTCTATAATGTAAAGTTCCCACTAGTATATGAAATTGACAAAATAGGAGACTCTCTATCATGAAGATCATGGTGCTACTATGAAGCACAAGTGTGGAAAAAGGATACTAACATTGTCCCTTCTCTCTTTTTCTCTCATTTTTTTGTTTGGGCCTTTCTCTCTTTTTTTATGGCCTCTTTTTTTTTGTTCGTCTGGAATCTCATCCCGACTTGTGGGGGAATCATAGTCTCCATCATCCTTTCCTCAGTTGGGACAATGCTCTAATGATGATCATCACACTTTTATTTACTTACAACTCAAGAATTACAACTCAATACTTAGAACAAAATATGACTCTATGTGAATGCCTCCGGCAGTGTACCTGGATATGCAATGAATCAAGAGTGGCATGTATGAAAGAATTATGAAAGGTGGCTTTGCCACAAATACGATGTCAACTACATGATCATGCAAAGCAATATGACAATGATGGAGCGTGTCATAATAAATGGAACAGTGGAAAGTTGCATGGCAATATATCTCGGAATGGCTATGGAAATGCAATAATAAGTAGGTATGGTGGCTATTTTGAGGAAGTTAAACGGTGGGTATATGGTACAGGCGAAAGTTGCGCGGTACTAGAGAGGCTAGCAACGGTGGAAGGTTGAGAGTGTGTATAATCCATGGACTCAACATTAGTCATAAGGAACTCACATACTTATTGCAAAAATCTATAAGTCATCAAAACAAAGTACTACACACATGCTCCTAGGGGAAGGGTTGGTAGGAGTTAACCAACGCGCGATCCCGACCTCCACACATAAGGAAGACAATCAATAAATAAATCATGCTCCAACTTCATCACATAACGGTTCACCATACGTGCATGCTACGGGAATCACAAACTTCAACACAAGTATTTCTCAAATTCGTAATTACTCAACTAGCATGACTCTAATATCACCATCTTCATATCTCAAAACAATCATCAAGTATCAAATTTCTCATAGTATTCTATGCACTTTATATGATAGTTTTTATTATACCTATCTTGGATGCTCATCACTTTAGGACTAACATTTCAACCAAAGCAAATTACCATGCTGTTTTATAGGACTCTCAAAATAATATAAGTGAAGCATGAGAGATCAATAATTTATATAAAATAAAACCACCACCGTGCTCTAAAATATATAAGTGAAGCACTAGAGCAAAATTAACTAGCTCAAAAGATATAAGTGAAGCACATAGAGTATTCTAATAAATTCCGAATCATGTGTGTCTCTCTCTGAAAAGGTGTGTATAGCAAGGATGATTGTGTTAAACTAAAAAGCAAAGACTCAAATAATACAAGACGCTCCAAGCAAAACACATATCATGTGGTGAATAAAAATATAGCATCAAGTAAAGTTACCGATGGACGAAGACGAAAGAGGGGATGCTTTCTGGGGCATCCCCAAGCTTAGGCTTTTGGTTGTCCTTGGATTTTACCTTGGGGTGCCTTGGGCATCCCCAATATTAGGCTCTTGCCACTCCTTGTTCCATAATCCATCAAATCTTTACCCAAAAAACTTGAAAACTTCACAACACAAAACTCAACATAAATTCTCATGAGCTCCATTAGCGAAATAAAACAAACCAGCACTTTAAGGTACTGTATGAACTCATTATTTATTTATATTGGTGTTAAACCTACTGTATTCCAACTTCTCTATGGTTCATAGCCTCCGATACTAGCCATAGATTCATCAAAATAAGCAAACAACACACGAAAAACATAATCTGTCAAAAACAGAACAGTATGTAGCAATCTGTATCGAACGTAAACTTATGGAACCCAAAAAATTCTACCAAATTAGGAAGTCCTAGATAATTTATTTATAAATCTACTGCAAAAATAATCAACTGAAAATCATGTTTCTGTGATTTATGAAAACTAATCTCGTGCGCGCAAAGTTTCTGTTTTTTACAGCAAGATCAAATAACTATCACCGTAGGTTTTCCTAAAGGTTTTACTTGGCACAAACACTAATTAAAAACACAAAACCACATCCAACCAGAGGCTAGATCAAATATTTATTACTAGGCAGGAACAAAAAGCAAGGAACAAAACTAAAATTGGGTTGCCTCCCAACAAGCGCTATCGTTTAACGCCCCTAGCTAGGCATTGACAATTTTAATGATGCTCACATCAAAGACAAGAATTAAAGCACAAAGAGAGCATAATAGAACACGTGATAAACACATCTAAGTCTAACATACTTCCTATACATAGGCATTTTATAAGCAAACAAATTATCAAGGCAAGCAAAAACTAGCATATGCAAAGAAGTGGAAAGAAACAATAGCAATCTCAACACAACGAGAGGTAATTTAGTAACATGAAAATTTCTACAACCATATTTTCCTCTCTCATAATAATTACATGCAGGATCATAAGCAAATTCAACAATATAGCTATAACAAAACATATTCTTAACACGATCCACATGCATGCGAAGTTGACACTCTTCCAAAATAGTGGGATTATCATTAACTAAAGTCATGACCTCTCCAAACCCACTTTTATCAAAAATACCATAAGATTGAACATTCTCCAAATATGTGGGATGTAAAGTTGACACTCTTCCAAACCCACTTTCAATAATATTGCAAACACTATTATCAATCTCATATTCATCATGGGACTTAAATAGATTTTCAAGATCAAAAGAAGAATCACCCCAATCATGATCATTGCAACAAATAGTAGTCATAGCAAAACTAGCATCCCCAAGCTTAGGGTTTTGCATATTATTAGCACAATTGACATCAAGAGAATTTATAGTAAAATCATTGCAATCATGCTTTTTATTCAAGGAGCTAGCGTGAATCTCTTCATCAATTTCTTCATCACAATTTTAAAATTCACGAATTTCAAGCAAAACCTCATAAAGATAATCTAGTGCACTCAAATCACTAGAAATTGGTTCATCATAATTGGATCTCTTAAAAAGATTGGCAAGCAGATGAGGATCCATAGATCTTAGGTTCTCTGTTTAGCAATAAATAATCAACTATTCCAACCAAACGTGTCGGTGTACAAAACTAGGGGCACATTTTTGTACCCCTTTACCTGTGCACGGGCAGTCGGAGCCACGCCCACGGCCACACCAAGCAGAGCGGAGGAGGTGAGCCAAGGTAAGACCGAAGCCCAGGACGAAGCAAAGCAACGACAAGGACCAAGGCCACAAAGATCAGATGAGCGAAGCAGGTTTCCCCGGCAAGGATCCTTGCCGGGGCGGCCCCAGCGGCCCCGACAAGACCCTTGCCGGGGCAGCTCGCCCACGCCAGCCGAGCGAGCCACCCTCGAGCCCACCAACACTCAACACATGTGTTGGGACAGGGCACAGGAGGCACCTCTATGGTGGCATGCAGATCTTTCTGAAGACAAAGAATAGTCAAGATCAAGTGAGGATGGGAAGGCAGCCATCCTCGCCGAAGGAACCCACAAGACCCCCGGCAAGATCCTTGCTGGGGACGCCTGCGCACCACGGCAAGACCCTTGCCGGGCCACCCAGCAAGGCCCTCGCCAAGCGCGCCAGTAGGGCCACCATCAGGCCAGCATCAACCAAGGCTCCGCCGTTGTTCGTATGCAGCTGCCGACCCAACCAGCTGGGCAGGCACCTGCTTGGCTACATGCAACCCTTCGTGGAGGCTCCACCACGGTGCCACCTCAGCTGCCTGCCTGCCTACATGGCACCGCATGCACCGCTGGCCAGGGCGCGTGTCGAAGCCTGGAGGAGCGGCGACGGATGGGACGGGCCTCACCCCCGTCCCCGATAAAGTGAGAGGACACCTAAGCGATGCATTAAATGCACCTTGTCCTGTAATATGAGGGATAACCTCGTGCCACTGTAGACCTTTCCACCTCCTGTGTGCCACTGTGGCAGCCCCTTTCACCTATAAAAGGAGGCCCTGGGTGACCAGGAGAAGGATTCGGCTTTTTGGAGCTCGTTACACTCCGTAGCTAGCTCAAGAACACAGAATACATCCACCAAAGCAGGAGTAGGGTTTTACGCATCCTCGCGGCCCGAACCTGGATAAACGAACCGCGTGCTTCTCTGTTAGACCTGCTCTTCTCTCAACCCCGCGCCCCGCAACCGCAGTAGGGATTCTTGTGATCCCATAGGTGTCGTTTCCCACCGACATCTTTGGCGCGCCAGGTGCAGGGGGCGCAATTGTGAGAATCGGTTTTAGCAGTTGAGTGAGCGTTTCTTCACCGCCATGGCCCCTAAGAAGAAGACAACCACGACGATCAGCTCACTGGGGGTCGAACAGCCCGTGCCGGTGCGGATGAGCAGCGGACCGGTCGCGGATAGGACTCGAGCCGCAGCCCGCGAGCACCAGCACCACCCAGCCAGTCAAAGCCTGGCGAGCGGTGTCGTTCATGCACCAGACGACCGGCTGCATGCCGCCGGACCCAAGGACGGAGCTAGGCCCCCCGTAGGCGGCGCGGGGCCCTCCGGGGGTGTCGTTGCACCGACTCCGGGTGGCGCGGCAACCTCCAGGACGCATACACCGGCGACCACCGCGCATTCTTCCCATGGTGTGCGCGCCGAGCAGCGTCACCATGTTGTTGACCCTGGGCACCGCCGTGGGAAGAGCCCTGTGCGTCATCAGCAAGACGAAGGAGTTCAACACACTCGCCGAAGCGCTGGTGAAAATGGCACGCAGCTGCTGGGTCGTGACGGAGCTCCTTCTAACATGGTTAGAAGTTGAAGCGTACCACGATCCACTCAGCTATCGCCGCCACCCACGCTAGCGGAGGCCTTGGCGCGCGCGCAACTGCTCCTCGACTTCCCTCCTGCTGCGGAGAAGCTCGATGAGTGGAGGGCCACTATCCGGAGCCTCGTCGCCGTCACGCACAAAGACGATCCGCGACCGGCGGGACCCTCGGCTCGGCGCTCCATCGAACCACCACATGCTGGCGCTGGGAGGACCGGGGGAGCTGCGGCCACGGTGCACACTCCTCCTCCTTGCCAGCCGCCGCGGGCGTCGGCCCGTCGCGACGACGCTAGTGATAATATCTCCATAGCGTCGTCCGATCCATGGACCCTCCGCGACCAGCGCCAGGTTCTTCGGGAGCGAGCTCACGAAGACGCTCAAACCAACGTCGAGCGCCGGCGCAAAACGCGCCACCAGTTGGACAAGCGGGCGGGACATGCTACGGACCACCCGGCACCGGGGGAGCCCGGCGGCCTGCCTTACGAGGTGGGCTGCCCGGCTTTTACCCGTGAGCTGAGGCAGTTCCAGTGGCCGTCCCACCGCATGTTCAAGCCCGACGTCGGCGAGAAGTACACTGGCAAGACCCATCCATCCGAGTTCCTCAGCATCTACACCATCGCGATGCAGGCCGCTGGGGCTCGCGACGACAAGGTGCTTGCCAACTACTTCCCGCTGGCACTCAAACCCAATGTAAGGTCTTGGTTGATGCACTTGTCGGCGGACTCCATCTCTTCCTGGTCAGATCTGTGCCATGAGTTTGTTGGCGCCTTCACAGGAGGCCACCAAGCTCATGGCCAGGCGAGTGATCTGCATATCATTCCCCAGAAGGAAGGGGAGACCCTGCGAAAGTACATCCAGAGATTCAGCCGGGTGCAGTATAACATCCCCGACGTTCATCCCGCCGCTGTGATTAGCGCGTTCCATCAGAACATGCACAATTGCAAGATGCGCGAGGAGCTGGCGATGACCAAGGTTAAGGATGTGGTCGATCTCTACGTTCTGGTCGACAGGTGCGCCCGAGCTGAAGAGGGAAGAAAGTACCCCGACGAAGACGCCGACGTGGAAACCGACTCTATCGATGAGGACGCCGCCACCCCGACGAAGAAGGGCCGGTGTCGCAACAAGAAACGCAAAGGCAAGGCTGTGCTGCCGTTCAGGGATCTGACGACACCGGTGCCGACAAGAAGGTCAAGGCAGACACCCTCGGCAAGGAGATTGCCGGGTGCGCCGCCTGCCGGGCCTTGGTGGCCACTGACAAGCCAAGAAGCTCTGGCAAGCAATACTGCAAGATCCACCGCACCTAGGGCCATGATCTCCGGAACTACTGACAAGTTGAGTTGCTTGCTGAGAAGCAAAAGGCTGAGTACGAAAGGCGGGACAAGGAGAAGGATCAAGATGGTGCTGAGGGGCCGACAAGAAGCGTGGCAGCCAAGGAGGCCGCCCCGGCAAGGACAATCAGCAAGAGAGGCCCGCCCGGGGCCGTGGCAAGAAACAAGAAGACGATGATCACGACGAGGACGACGAGTCCGGTGAGCAAGGGTTCCAAAAGGCTACGGAGGCCATGTGCGTCGATGGCGGCGCCTCGCTGCATACCTCTCGCCGCCAGCTCAAGCAGTGGGTGCGAGAGGTCACGGAAACGGAGCCGTCGTTCGACGCCTAGAAGCCCCTAAAGTGGTCCAACACGCCCCTCATCTTTGACACTGAGGACCACCCTGATCGCACTACCGCGGTCGGGTGTTTGCCGTTGTTGGTTTCACCAACAATACGCAACCTCAGGGTGAACAAGATGTTGGTTGACGGCGGGGCCGGCCTGAACCTGATCTCGCCTGCCGTGATCAAAAGGTTGCAAATCCCTGACGGAGACCTCGAGGAAACGGGCACATTCCAAGGGGTCAATCTGGGGAGGATCCAGCCGAAGGGAAAGGTCACGCTGCTCGTGACCTTTGGAGGAGAATTGAACTACAGAATAGAGAAGATCGTCTTCGACGTAGCCGAGATCCCCTTGCCCTACAACGGGATCCTCGGCCGCCCGGCACTGGCCAAGTTCATGGCGGCGTCACACTACGCCTACAACATGCTGAAGATGCCCGGGCCATTGACCATCATCTCCGTCACCTCCGATAAGAAGGACGCGCAGATCTGCGCCGAACAACTCTACCGGGAAGCAGTTGCAGCAGCTGCCATCAAGGCAGCTACTCCTGCCGCCGAAGGCCCGGGAGAAAAGAAGGAGCCCGACAAGACCTTTCGCACCCACTCTGGCAAGGGCACCTCCTCGGATGTTGTGCTACCATTGAGGACGTGCCAGAGAGCTCTGCCGACAAGAGCAAGAGATCCAGAGCCGAGCCGCCACAGACCAAGAAGGTGCCCGTTGCGGAGGACGGCACGGGAGGGGCCTTCACTATAGGCTCCACCCTTGACAGCAAATAAGAAGGCGAGCTCGTCACCTTCCTGCGGGCGAATGTCAACGTCTTTGCACGGCAAGCGTCCGACATCCCCGGTGTTCCCAGTGAGGTGATTGAGCACCACCTAGCTGTCTGCCCCCACGCACGGCCCGTCAAGCAGAAGGTCAGAAAGCAGGCTCTAGACAGGCAGGAGTTCATCACGGAGGAAGGACTGGAGCTGTTGGCAGAGATACATGGAGGCATATGTGGCTCCCACATAGGGTCAAGGGCCCTTGCCGGGAAGGCGTTCCGGCAAGGTTTTTTCTGGCCCACCGCCCTTCGGTATGCGACGGCGCTAGTCACCAAGTGTGAAGCGTGCCAGTTCCATTCAAAGAAGCTTCATCAACCAGCTCAAGCCCTTCAAACAATCCCTCTCTCCTGGCCATTCTCGGTCTGGGGGCTCGATATACTGGGCCCCTTCCTCCGCGCCGTCGGGGGCTTTGAGTACTTGTATGTTGCAATCGACAAGTTCACAAAGTGGCCAGAGGTGGAAGCAGTGAGAAAGGTGACTGCTCAGTCAGCTGTCAACTTTTTCAAAGGACTGGTGTGTCGTTTTGGTGTGCCAAACAGAGTCATCACTGACAAGGGCACGCAGTTCACAAGCTACACCTTCATGCAATACATTCAAGACCTTGGCAGCAAGGTCTGTTTTGCTTCCGTGGCACCCCCACGGAGCAACGGCCAAGCGGACAGGGCAAATGCTGAAGTGTTGCGAGGCCTGAGGACAAAGACTTTTGACAAGCTGCACAAGAGCAGAAGGCACTGGATTGATGAACTGTCGGCGGTTCTTTGGTCGATCAGGACGACACCAAATCGAGCTACTGGCCAGACACCTTTTGCCCTGGTATACGAGGCAGAAGCAGTTCTCCCCATGGAACTCATATACGGGTCATCTCGAGTGCTCGCTTATGACGAGCTTGAGCAAGAGTTGTTGCGCCAAGATGATGCAACGCTCCTTGAGGAAGATCGTCTTCGGGAGGCTGTGAGAGTGGCACGCTACCAGCAAGCCTTGCGCCGCTACCATAGCCGCAATGTTCATGCCCGAAGCTTTGAGGAAGGCGACCTTGTTCTTCGGCGCGTTCAGTCGGCCAAGAATTCCAACAAGTTGACGCCGAAGTGGGAAGGCCCTTATCGGGTAATACGAGTCACCAGGCCTGGCGCAGTCCGCCTGGAGATCGAGGATGCCGTACCAGTGAGCAACTCCTGGAACATCGAGCATCTTCGCAAGTTTTACCCATAAGGCATGGCTTGCCGGGCCTCTCGGCAAGCCACCTTTTGTACGAGCTTTGCCGCAAGGCATGTGACCCTTTGTATAAAGCCAGGCGCAGACCCTGAGCGAGAATAAATGAAGCGCTAGCGCCCAAAGTTATAGCATGCATGCTAGGTCGAGTCTCGTCCTTGGTTAGGGTTGATAGTGCTTAGCGGCAGCTAACCCCTAGCTTAGAGGTCGAGTGCGCGTCTTTCTGTTCTTCTCTGTCTTCTTTGGTTCGCAGGACACATGAATATCCTTGTCGAGCTGCTTTGGAAGAAAGGGGACGGACCGACGCCCAGGCCCTGGCAAGCCAGTATTGCCGGGGGCAACAAGAGCAAAGATCCACCCGCGGCAAGCCAAGGTTGCCGGGGGCTGTAGATTCAGATAAGTTCTTTATCCCTTATCATGCGTTTCATTATGGACTAAGGTATGTGAAACCTCGTTTTATCCTTAGGCTACCGTGCTCCCCTCACTCTGGACCCCAGGACTCGTTTCCTGGGACCGAGTTTGGTCGTAGTCACGACAGCAAGGAAATAAAACAAGGAACCTAAGCCCACCTCATCCTTGCCTCCGCCAAGCGCGTGAGATAGGTTGAGCAAAGTGGGGGGATGGCAAGGCCTGTTGCCGAGCGAGAAAACTTTTATCTTAAAGGTAACAGGGATTTACTCCTTGTCGTGGGTTTTACCTACGAACGAAAAGCCTGGCAAACATCCCTTTTTCATTAAAAAACATTCCGTACAGGTACAGTTCATACGAAATGAAAAACATGAGCAAGGGGATTACAAGTTCTAAAGTTAACGAAGGCCTAAAGGATTACAAGACTAAAAAAAGATAAGATGCCTGTAATCCTTTTCTTGTCCCTCTCCTCAGGAGGCAGGTCAAGAAGGCGAAAGAGCAAAAGGGGCGCCTAGGCGAGCTACGAGCAGCAGAGAACACCTCGGTGGCCGCCCATAGGCGGGCCAGTGATGACGGTGCCAGGAAAGGAGCTGGAAGACGAGGCGGCAGGACCGGCAATACGCGATGAAGGCGTCAGTGCCCGCGTACTCTGAGTAGACGGCCTTGCCGCTCGCCCTCTTCCTCTTTCGCAGCCTCCCGATGCCAGCCACCCAAGGAGACGGCCAGGTGCAGATGCTGCTGCTGCCGCACCCGCCCAGGCGCGGGGCATCCGACGCCTAGTCAAACTAGTCCCTGCTGCCTGCCCCGCTATCCTCCTCGTCACTCTCGCTTGAGGAAGAGCTTCCACCGTCAGAATCTCCATCGGAGGATCTCTCCACGCAGCACTTCAGGCAAGTCCCGAACTCTCTGAAGACCTTGACGGAGAGTAGGCCGTCCTCCATCAATTTGAAGTAGACGACGAGCCCCGCCGTCAGGCTGTGGATGCGAGCAAACGTATTCCACCCGCGACGGAGGTACATAACGTGAGGGGCGGGGAACTCGACGTCGGCCCATGTACCGCTATTCCCGCAGCCCCTCATATGCAGCCGCAACAATTGCGGCGGATCCAGCTCCATTGCCCACGCAAATGGAGTCGGGAGGCGAAGGCGACGGCGCAGTGGCCGGCGCAGCCTGATGAAGAATTCACAGGGGTTGTCCCCAGCGTGGCCCTCCATCTAAGGAGGAGCTGCTGGCGGGGGCGAGGCCGGCGCGCCGCCCCGTCCTCCTCTTCCCTGAGCGCTGCGGCCTCTGCCCCGGCCTTGCCCCCTCCCCCTTCCCCTCGCGGCCGGCTCTGCCGCCGCGGGCGCAGGAGGAGGAGGGACGCGTTGTCGAGCGGCGACCCTCGCCGCCACCGTCGAAGGACCGGGATTTCCTTTCTCCATGACGAATGGAAGGAAGGAGCAGAAGCAGAAGGAGGGAGAAGATGGAAGAATGCGAGATGCCATCCCCCTTCCGCTCTTTATAAAGGAACGGGGTTGAGGCTCAGCCGCCCCACTCGACCAATCAAGACACGGGAGGCGCAGGGAACCAGGACCGACCCGCTGCCCCAACCAGCGACGGTTTCCTGCCTCCACCGTTTGCCACCCAAGCGCATGGGAGACGTGTGGCCGGTATGCAGAACCAAGGGGACAAGTGAGGCGACCTCTCCCCACCCCGTGATCGTGGGGAGTGGACGCCTTAAAGACCGCACCTCTGCCCCATTTCAGTAAATGAGCCGCGCCTCCACGCCTCCCTCCTTTTACGGGGAAGGCACGAGCCGTCTCTTTACTGCGATGTGACGCATGCTTGTGGAAACCGCCCCACGCATGCCGCCGATGTCACGCACGCCCCTCCACACCGCATCGCGCACGCGGGTAGTGGGAAGCGCAGTGGGCGGAAAATCTTACCGCAGTAAAAACCGCCCCGCCTGCCCGCACACCGTTTTCGGCCTGACCCAACAATGTGTCACGCTTATGTGTGGCCCAGGCCCGGGGGCTCCTGTAGGTGTACAAAACTAGGGGCACATTTTTGTACCCCTTTACCTATGCACGGGCAGTCGAAGCCACGCCCACGGCCACACCAAGCAGAGCGGAGGAGGTGAGCCAAGGTAAGACCAAAGCCCAAGACGAAGCAAAGCAACAACAAGGACCAAGGCCACAAAGATCAGATCGGCGAAGCAGGTTTCCCCGGCAAGGATCCTTACCGGGGCGGACCCAGCGGCCCCGGCAAGACCCTTGCCAGGGCAGCTCGCCCACGCCAGCCGAGCGAGCCACCCTCGAGCCCACCAACACTCAACACATGTGTTGGGACAGGGCTCGGGAGGCACCTCTGTGGTGGCATGCAGATCTTTGTGAAGATAAAGAATAGTCAAGATCAAGTGAGGATGGGAAGGCATCCATCCTCGCCGAAGGAACCCACAAGACCCCCGGCAAGATCCGTGCCGGGGACGCCTGCGCACCACGGCAAGACCCTTGTCGGGCCACCCGGCAAGGCCCTCGCCAAGTGCGCCAGCAGGGCCACCATCAGGCCCGCACCAACCAAGGCTCTGCCGCCATTCGCATGCAGCTGCTGACCCAACCAGCTGGGCAGGCACCTGCGTGGATACATGCAGCCCTTCGTGGAGGCTCCACCACCACGCCACCTCAGCTGCCTGCCTGCCAACATGGCACCGCATGCACCGCTGGCCAGGGCGCGTGTCGAAGCCTGGAGGAGTGGCGACGGACGGGACGGGCCTCACCCCCGTCCCTGATAAAGTGAGCGGACACCTAGGCGATGCATTAAATGTACCTTGTCCTGTAATACGAGGGATAACCTCATGCCACTGTAGACCTTTCCACCTACTATGTGCCACCGTGGCAGCCCCTTTCACCTAAAAAAGGAGGCCCGGGGAGACCAGGAGAAGGATTTGCCTTTTTGGAGCTCGTTACACTCCGTAGCTAGCTCAAGAACACAGAATACATCCACCAAAGCAGGAGTAGGGTTTTACGCATCCTCACGGCCCGAACCTAGATAAACGAACCACGTGCTTCTCTGTTAGACCCGCTCTTCTCTCAACCCCGCGCCCCGCAACCGCAGTAGGGATTCTTGTGATCCCATAGGTGTCGTTTCCCACCGACAAAACGAGCAAACGAGCCAAGTAAGACATCAAAGCAAACGAAAAAGACGAACAAAAGAAGGGCGAATAAAACGGCAAGGGTGAAGTGGGGGAGAGGAAAACGTGAGGCAAATGGCAAATAATGTAATGTGAGGGATAAGAGTTCGTGATGGGTACTTGGTATGTCTTGACTTGTGTGTAGACTCCCCGGCAACGGTGCCAGAAATCCTTCTTGCTACCTCTTGAGCACTGCATTGGTTTTCCCTTGAAGACGGAAGGGTGATGCAGTAAAGTAGCGTAAATATTTCCCTCAGTTTTTGAGAACCAAGGTATCAATCCAGTAGGAGACCACTCTCAAGTCCCTCGTACCTACAAAAACAAATAAGAACCTTGCAACCAACGCGATAAAGGGGTTGTCAATCCCTTCACGGCCACTTGCAAAAGTGAGATCTGATAGAGATGATAAGATAATATTTTTGGTATTTTTATAATAAAGACTAAAAGTAAAGAAAGCAAAATAAATGGTGATAGAAATAACGGGAGATTAATATGATAGAGAATAGACTCGGGGGCCATAGGTTTCACTAGTGGCTTCTCTCAAGAGCATAAGTATTACGGTGGGTGAACAAATTACTGTCGAGCAATTGATAGAATTGAGCATAGTTATGAGAATATCTAGGCATGATCATGTATATAGGCATCACGTCCGTGACAAGTAGACCGAAACGATTCTGCATCTACTACTATTACTCCACACATCGACCGCTATCCAGCATGCATCTAGAGTATTAAGTTCATAAGAACAGAGTAACGTATTAGGAAAGATGACATGATGTAGAGGGATAAACTCAAGCAATATGATATAAACCCCATCTTTTTATCCTCGATGGCAACAATACAACACGTGTCGTTTCCCCTTCTGTCAATGGGATCGAGCACCGCATGATTGAACCCAAAGCTAAGCACTTCTCCCATTGCAAGATAGATCAATCTAGTAGGCCAAACCAAACTGATAATTCGAAGAGACTTGCAAAGATAACAAATCATACATAAAAGAATTCAGAGGAGATCCAAATATTGTTCATAGATAATCTTGATCATAAACCCACAATTCATCGGATCTCGACAAACACACCGTAAAAAAGAGTTACATCGAATAGATCTCCAAGAGAATCGTGGAGAACTTTGTATTGAGATCCAAAGAGAGAGAGAGAAGAAGCCATCTAGCTAATAACTATGGACCCGAAGGTCTGAGGTAAACTACTCACACATCATCGGAGAGGCTATGGTGTTGATGTAGAAGCCCTCCGTGATCAATGCCCCCTCCGGCGGAGCACCGGAGAAGGCCCTAAGATGGGATCTCACGGGTATAGAATGTTGCGGCGAAAATAGGGTTTCATGGTGCTCAAGGATGGTTTCGGGGTACGTAGGTATATATAGGAGGAAGAAGTAGGTCGGTGGAGCTGCGAGGGGCCTACGAGGGTGGGGGCGCGCCCAGGGGGCAGGCGTGCCTCCCTTCCTCGTGGCCTTCTTGGTTGTTTCTTGACGTCCACTCCAAGTCCTCTGGATCACGTTTGTTCCAAAAATCACGTTCCCGAAGGTTTCATTCCGTTTGGAGTCCGTTTAGTATTCCTTTTTTGCGAAACACTGAAATAGGCAAAAAAACAGCAATTTGCACTGGGCCTTGGGTTAGTCGGTTAGTCCCAAAATAATATAGAAGTGCATAATAAAGCCCATTAAACATCCAAAACAGAATATATAATAGCATGGAACAATAAAAATTATAGATACATTGGAGACATATCACCTAGCCCACTTAGGGGCTGGTTCCCTTCCACATACAACCCATAGGGCCCTCCGGGGCAGGTGGACCCTCCCGATGGACCCTCAAAACCCGTTCGGTGGTCCCGATACAATACCGGCAAACCACCGAACACTTCCAATGACCGTATGACAACTTCCCATATATAAATCTTCACCTCCGGACCATTCTGGAACTCCTCGTGACGTTCGGGATCTCATCCGGGACTCCGAACAACATTCTATAACCATATACTATTTCCCATAACAACTCTAGCGTCACTGAACCTTGTGTGTAGACCCTACAGGTTCGGGAACCATGCAGACATGACCGAGACACCTCTCTGGACAATAACCAATAGCGGGATCTAGATACCCATATTGGTTCCCACATGTTCCACGATGATCTCATCGGATGAACCACGATGTCGGGGATTCAATCAATCCCATACACAATTCCCTCTGTCTACCGGTATGATACTTGCCCGAGATTCGATCGTCGGTATCCGTATACCTTGTTCAATCTCGTTACTGGCAAGTCTCTTTACTCGTTCGTAACACATCATCCCGTGATCAACTCCTTGGTCACATTGAGCTCATTATGATGATGTCCTACCGAGTGGGCCCAGAGATACCTCTCTGTTACACGTAGTGACAAATCCTAGTCTCGATTCGTGCCAACCCAACAGACACTTTCGGAGATACCCGTAGTGTGCCTTTATAGCCACCCAGTTACATTTTGACGTTTGGCACACCCAAAGCATTCCTACGGTATCCGGGAGTTACACAATCTCATGGTCTAAGGAAACGATACTTGACATTAGAAAAGCTTTAGCAGACGGACTACACGATCTTGTGCTATGCTTAGGATTGGGTCTTGTCCATCACATCATTCTCCTAATGATGTGATCCCGTTATCAACGACATCCAATGTCCATGGTCAGGAAATCGTAACCATCTATTGATCAACGAGCTAGTCAACTAGAGGCTCACTAGGGACATGTTGTGGTCTATGTAGTCACACATGTATTACGATTTCCGGATAACACAATTATAGCATGAACAATAGACAATTATAATGAACAAGGAAATATAATAATAACCACTTCATTATTGCCTCTAGGGCATATTTCCAACACCAATATGTAAGAAGCTTCGCTGAGGTCTTTCTTCGAAAAACTCCTTTCAAACACTCCTTATGCTTTCCAGAAAAATTTACATCATTTCTGATCAACAATATGTCATTCCCATATACTTATCAGAAAGGCTGTAGTGCTCCCACTCACTTTCTTGTAAATACAGGCTTCACCACAAGTCTGTATAAAACCATATGCTTTGATCACCATATCAAAGCTTATATTCCAACTCCGAGATGCTTGCACCAGTCCATAGATGGATCGCTGGAGTTTGCACACTTTGTTAGCACCTTTAGGATCGACAAAACCTAATGGTTGCATCATATACAATTCTTCTTTAAGAAATCCATTAAGGAATGCAGTTTTGACATCCATTTGCTAGATTTCATAAAATGTGGCAATTGCTAACATGATTCGGACAGACTTAAGTTTCGCTACGAGTGAGAAAATCTCATCGTAGTCAACACCTTGAACTTGTCAAAAACCTTTTTTGACAAGTCTAGCTTTGTAGATAGTAACACTACTATCAGCATCTGTCTTCCTCTTGAAGATCCATTTATTCCCTATTGCTTGCCAATCATCGGCCAAGTCAACCAAAGTCCATACTTTGTTCTCATACATGGATCCTATCTCAGATTTCATGGCCTCAAACCATTTTGCGGAATCTAGGCTCATGATTGCTTCCTCATAGTTCGTAGGTTCATCATGGTCAAGTAACATGACTTCCAGAACAGGATTACCGTACCACTCTGGTGCGGAACGTGCTCTAGTTGACCTACGAGGTTTGGTAGTAACTTGATCTGAAGTTTCACGATCATTATCATTAGCTTCCTCTCTTGTTGGTGTAGGCATCACGGGAATGTTTTTGTGTGATGAGCTACTTTCCAATTCGAGAGAAGGTACAATTAGCTCATCAAGTTCTACTTTCCTCCCACTCACTTCTTTCAAGAGAAAATCCTTCTCTAGAAAGGATCCATTCTTAGCAACAAAGATCTTGCCTTTCGGATCTGTGGTAGAAGGTGTACCCAATTTTTTCCTTAGGGTATCCTATGAAGACGCACTTCTCCGATTTGGGTTCGAGCTTATCAGGCCGAAGCCTTTTGACATAAATGTCGCAATCCCAAACATTTAAGAAATGACAGCTTAGGTTTCTTGCCAAACCACAGATCATACGGTGTCATCTCAACGAATTTAGATGGTGCCCTATTTAACATGAATGCAGCTGTCTCTAATGCATAACCCCCAAAACGATAGTGGTAAATCGGTAAGAGACATCAAAGATCGTACCATATCTTATAAAGTACGGTTACGATGTTCGGACACACCATTACGCTGTGGTGTTCCAGGTGGCATGAGTTGTGAAACTATTCCACATTGTTTTAAATGAAGGCCAAACTCGTAACTCAAATATTCGCCTATGTGATCAGATCGTAGAAAAATTATTTTCTTGTTACGATGATTCTCCACTTCAATCTGAAATTCTTTGAAATTTTCAAATGTTTTAGACTTGTGTTTCATCAAGTAGATATACCCATATCTGCTCAAACCATCTATGAAGGTCAAAAAATAATGATACCCGCCGCGAGCCTCAACACTCATAGGACTGCATACATCGGTATGTATAATTTCCAATAAGTCAGTGGCTCGCTCCATTGGTCCAGAGAACGGAGTTTTAGTCATGTTACCCATGAGTCATGGTTTGCAAGCATGAAATGATTCATAATCAAGTGATTCCAAAAGTCCATCCGCATGGAGTTAATTTCTTCATGTGCTTTACACCAATATGACCTAAATGGCAGTGCCACAAATATGTTGCACTATCATTATCAACTTTGCATCTTTTGGCATCAATTTTATGAATATGTGTACCACCACGATCGAGATTCAACAAACCATTCACATTGGGTGTATGACCATAGAAGGTTTTATTCATATAAACAGAACAACAATTATTCTCTGACTTAAATGAATAATCGTATTGCAATAAACATGATCTAATCATATTAATGCTCAACACAAACACCAAATAACAATTATTTAGGTTTAATTCTAATCCCGAAGGTAGAGGGAGTGTGCGATGGTGATTGTATCAACCTTGGAATTACTTCCAACACATATCGTCACCTCGTCCTTAACTAGTCTCTGTTTATTTTGTAACTCCTATTTCAAGCTACTACTCCTGTTTCGAGTGACCATTTCCTTTGCAGTAGAAGCACCCAGTTTCAGGCTTGGGTCTAGCTTTGGGCTTCTTCATGGGAGTGGCAACTTTCTTGCCATTTTTTTGAAGTTTCCCTTTCTTTCCCTTGCCCTTTTTCTTGAAACTAGTGGTCTTGTTAACCATCAACACTTGATGCTATTTCTTGATTTCTACCTTCGCTGATTTCAGCATCGCGAATAGCTTGGGAATCGTTTTCGTCATCCCTTGCATATTATAGTTCATCACGAAGTTCTACTAACTTGGTGATAGTGACTAGAGAACTCTGTCAATCACTATCTTATCTGGAAGATTAACTCCCACTTGATTCAAGCGATTGTAGTACCTAGACATTCTGAGCACATGCTCACTAGCTGAGCTATTCTCCTCCATCTTGTAGGCGAAGTACTTGTCAGAGGTCTCATACCTCTTAACACGGGCATGAGTCAGAAATATACCAATTTCAACTCTTGGAACATCTCATATGCTCCGTGTTGTTCAAAACGTTTTTTAAGTCCCGGGTCTAAGCCGTAAAGCACGGTGCACTAAACTATCAAGTACTCATCATACCGAGCTTTGTCAAACGTTCATAACGTCTGCATCTGCTCCTGCAATAGGTCTATCACCTAGCGGTGCATCAAGAACATAATTCTTCTATGCAGCAATGAGGATAATCCTCAGATCACGGACCCAGTCCGCATCACTGCTACTATCATCTTTCAACTTTTCTCAAGGAACATATCAATATATATATATATATAGGAGCTATATTGTGAGCTATTGATCTACAACATAGATATGCAAATACTATCCAGACTAAGTTCATGATAAATTAAGTTCAATTAATCATATTACTTAAGAACTCCCACTTAGATAGACATCCCTCGAGTCATCTAAATGATCATGTGATCCAAATCAACTAAACCATGTCCGATCATCATGTGAGATGGAGTAGTCTTCAATGGTGAACATCTCTATGTTGATCATATCTACTATATGATTCACGTTCGACCTTTCGGTCTCTAGTGTTCCGAGGCCATGTCTGTACAAGCTAGGCTCATCAAGTCTAACCCAAGTATTATGCATGTGCAAAACTGTCTTGCACCCGTTGTATGTGAACGTAGAGCTTATAACACCCGATCATCACGTGGTGTCTCAGCATGACGAACTTTCACAACGGTGCATATTCAGAGAGAACACTTATACCTTGAAATTTTAGTAGGGGATCATCTCATAATGCTACCGCCGTACTAAGCAAAATAAGATGCATAAAAGATAAACATCACATGCAATCAAAATATGTGACATGATATGACCACCATCATCCTATGCCTTTGATCTCCATCTCCATCGTAGCGTCGTTATCATCTCGCCAACTATTGCTTCTACAATTATCGCTAACGCATAGTGATAAAGTAAAGCAATTACATGGCGATTGCATTTCATACAATAAAGCGACAACCATAAGGCTCCTGCCAGTTACCGATAACTTCTACAAAACATGATCATCTCATACAATAACATATACCACATCATGTATTGACCATATCACATGACAACATGCCCTGCAAAAACAAGTTAGACATCCTCTACTTTGTTGTTGCAAGTTTTACGTCGCTGCTACGGGCTTCTAGTAAGAACCATTCTTACCTACGCATCAAAACCACAACAGTGATTTATCAAGTTTGTTGTTTTAACCTTCAACAAGGACCGGCCGTAGTCAAATTTGATTCAACTAAAGTTGGAGAAACAGACACCCGCCAGCCACCTTTATGCAAAATTAGTTGCATGTCTGTCGGTGGAACCGGTCTCATTAACGTGGTCATGTAAGGTTGGTCCGGGCCGGTTCATCCAACAATACCGCCGAATCAAAATTTGATGTTGGTGATAAGCAGTATGACTATCATCGCTCACAACTCTTTGTGTTCTACTCATGCATATCATATAGGCATAGACCTGGCTCAGATGTCAATGTTGGGGAACGTAGCATGCAATTTCAAAATTTTCCTACGCTCACGCAAGATCTATCTAGGAGATGCGTAGCAACGAGAGGGGGAGAGTGTGTCCACGTACCCTCGTAGACCGAAAGCGGAAGCATTTGACAACGCGGTTGATGTAGTCGAACTTCTTCTCATTCCGACCGATCAAGAAACGAACGTACGACACCTCCGAGTTCTGCACACATTCTGCACAATCACGTCCCTTGAACTCTTGATCCAGCAAAGTGTCGAGGGAGAGTTCCATTAGCACGACATCATGGTGATGGTGATGGTGAAGTGATCTGCGCAGGGCTTCGCCTAAGCACTACGTGAATATGACCAGAGGCGTAAACTGTAGAGGGGGGCGCCGCACACGGCTAGGAATCAATGTTGTGTGTTCTAGCGGTGCCCCCCCCCCCCACACACACACACACACACACACACACACACACATATATATATATATATATATATATATATATATATATATATATATATAGCCGTGTGCGGGAGAGGGAGAGGGGCTGCAAGGTGCACCTCAAGTAGGAGTAATCCTACTTGGGCACCTCCTCCAAGTCGGCCTCCCCCCTTCCATATCCATCGGAGGGGGAAGGAAAGAGAGAGGGGAGGGGAAGGAAAGGGGAGGCCAAATCCTCCCCTTTCCTTCTCCCTTCCCTTCCTTTCCTTCTCCTCCTATTCGGCCTATAGGGGGCGCACCAGCCCCTTTTGGGGCTGGTATGTCCCTATAGCTTGCTGGGGGTGATGACCCACAAGTATAGGGGATCAATTGTAGCTCTTTTAGATAAGTAAGAATGTCGAACCCAAAGAGGAGCAGAAGGAAATTGCAAGTGGTTTTCATTAAGGTAATGTCTGCAAGTGTTGAAATTGTAAGTAGCAGAGTTGTTTGATAGCAAGATAATTTGTAACGAGCAAGTAACGATAGTAGGAACAAAAATGTAGCAAGGCAGACCAATCCTTTTGAGGCAAAGGACAGGCCAAAGCGATCTCTTATGATAAGCAAAGTGTTCTTGATGGTACACGGGAATTTCATCTAGTCACTTTCACCATGTTTGTTTGATTTGTGTTCGCTACTTTGATAATTTGATATGTGGGTGGACCGGTGCTTAGGTGTTGTTCTTACTTGAACAAACCTCCTACTTATGATTAACCCTCTCACAAGCATCCACAACTATGAGAAAAGTATTAAGAATACATTCTGTCGGTGTTCTGGGAACCGGGGTCCCCAGACTTGCCTGCCTGTGGCCCACGGCGTGGCTAAGCAGCAGGCCGTACGGCCCATCTTCATCAACAAGGCATCCAAGACCCTCGCGAGGGTCCAAGCGTCGCGAGGCGGACGACACAAGACCTCTTTTGGAGTGTCCTATCCAGGCAGGCTCACGAGGAGCGGAGATATCAAGGCGGGGCGAAGCTCACGAGACCCTCGTGACGTGAGCCATGACGAACGGTGCCAGGCGGGCGCCAGTGCACGCAGCGTCCCCATTTCCTCTTTGGTGCTAAGGAGGCAAGCGCAGGCGAAGAGTATCGAGGCATCAGGCAAAGGTTGCCATATTGGTGCAATGAGACCAAGACCAGGAAGACGGCAAGGCGGAGGTCATCGTGGAGCCCAAGATGGCGTCACCCCAGAGCTTTTCATAGGCGAAGACCGCTTTTGTCAGGATAGCTTGTACTAGCTGTCCCCCTTCAAATTTTCCCACCGTTGTTGGCTCCCTTCCCGCTCGATATTTGGGAAGAGGACCAGGGCCTCTATAAGTAGAGCTAGCCACCACAGTAGGAAGGGGACGGATCGAGAATAGGGAGATCGAACCCTCACACCACAAGTTCATACACACAAGAACACCTCAACCTCAGGAGGCTGTTCTCCCCTTGTACTGTTCATCAGCAGCCCAAGAGACAATCCACCACCACTACACTGGAGTAGGGTATTACGCCACATCGGTGGTCCGAACCAGTAAAAACCCTGTGCCTTTCTGAGTTGTGAGTTCGTCGAGTTCATCCGCAAGATCCTAACGAGCTAGAGCGTAGATCGGTAGGAGGGAAAGACTTCGCGCGCACCCCAGTGTTCGAACCTTAAGGGTTTGCCGGAACCCCACATCTGACACATTCTAACCATAGCATTAAACTTTTGGATCCAATCGGTCCCTTACGGAATAGCGCATAAACTGGGGTTTAAGCATCTGTCACTCTCGCAACCCACCATCTAATTGCTACTCCACAATGCATTCCCTTAGTCCCAAATATGGTGAAGTGTCATGTAGTCGACGTTCACATGACACCACTAAGGGAATCACAACATACATACTATCAAAATATCGAACACATATCAAGTTCACATGATAACTTGCAACATGGTTTCTCCCGTGACTTCAAGAACAAAAGTAACTACTCACAAATAATAATCATGCTCAAGATCAGAGGGGTATTAAATAGCATATTGGACCTGAACATATAATCTTCTACCAAATAAACCATATAGTAATCAACTACAAGATGTAATCAACACTGCTAGTCACCCACAAGCACCAATCTATAGTTTCGGTAACAAGATTGAACACAAGAGATGAACTAGGGTTTGAGATGAGATGGTGATGTTGAAGATGTTGATGGAAATTGCCCTCCCCAAGATGGGAGAGTTGTTGGTGATGATGATGACGATGATTTCCCCCACCGGGAGGGAAGTTCCTCCGGCGGAATCGCTCCACCGGAGGGCAAAAGTGCTCCTGCCCAAGTTCCGCCTTGAGACGGCGGCGCTCCGTCCCGAAAGTCCTCTCCTTATTTTGTAGCGACCAGACCTCAAACAGTCTGATCTCTGTGCTCAGTGTCATCCCTGGATCAGTAATGCTGACACCACACAGTACTCGGAGGATTTATAACAGAGTAGCAATCACACACTTATTACAATCGAATGTCTCAAGAGAGAACTGAATAAAATAAATATGGCTTAAGGCCATCTAAATACGATAACAGCGGAAGGCTTGGAAGATAAGCGAGTCCATCAACTCCAACGGCATCACTGAGTATAGAACCACGACCTAATCACCTTACTCGTCGTCTGAAAAGTCTGCAACATGAAACGTTGCAGCCCGAAAACGGGTCAGCACATGGAATATGCTGGCAATGTAACACAAAGAGAAATAATAATGGATAGGCTATACTACATGCATATTTGGCTGGTGGAAAGCTCTATGGTTACAATTTTGCGTAAAGCCAATTTTTCCCTACTGCAAAGGAATAAATTTATTTAACTATCATGGTGGTTGTTAAACATTGAGAATGGTTGACAGCATTCTCAATCCCAATTAAAAGTACTCATTACAAACCCAACAATATTAATTATAAGTAACATGTTGAGATTCACACGATATCCAAGTACTAGATACTCAAGTTGTCCATAACCGGGGACACGGCTAATCATGATTAGTTTATACACTCTGCAGAGGTTTGCGCACTTTTCCCCACATGACTCGATCGCCTCCGTTTGTTTTCTCGCACTACATGGTGTTTGAGAAACGGATGACCGAGACATAGTCTTTCAGAAGCGCTAGCACCTTACGTACGTGATAGACCGTACCTCCTACAACCCCTACATCTGCTAGTCTACCACTGTAAGAGTTCGCACAACTTAGTCAACTATGCCAGAGCCCATAGTAGCATGTGGCTACACACGGAAGTTTCTAGCATGAATTATCTTATGATCCCTTTGAGCCTGGGTGGCGGTCCAAAGAAATACAGGCAAGGCCTGATAGAAACCAGGTGCCTCAATCCACCCAGATGTGTGTTTAAGTTGCCACCTTAAATAAACCATTAATTAACAATCTCACATCTGTCATGGATACTCTCACCCAATCCACGTCTACTAGCATAGCATGGCATGATAAGCAAACGTAGAGTAACTCCCAAGGGTTTGAAAATAAACAGGTAATAGGTACTACCTCAACTACTTCCCATAACCCAAAATTTAATTACATCCTAATCATGCAATGTTTGAGGATTGATCTAATGCAATAAAAACAGGGTATGAGAAAAGTATGATCAAAGTGTTACTTGCCTTGCTGATGATCCGAGAAACCTAGAGACTCGAAGTAACAGGCGGCGCACTCCGGGTGTTCTATCGCAGACAAACAAACAAGCATACAATAAGTACTCACCTAATGCATAGGTAAAACTCAAACGAAATATCTAACCAGGTTGTTCAACTTAAGAACTCCGGTTTGCAAAAAGAAATAAAGCAAACAAAGCAACGAAGAACAAACGGCGAAAGAAAACAACTCCGTATTACTAATCTGGATCTAGGTCAAATTTTACTGTAGCAAAACTTGTTCAAGTTGGTTATTCGGAAAGAGGGTTTCGAGACGAAACTCCAGGCGCTTGAATCGCCTGATTCCGATAAACGAGCGAAAAGTTATGCTAAAACGAAAATCAGATCAGAAACCGCGATCAGAAAAATCGCGAATTAAATCCGAGAAAAAGAAAAACGACGAACGAGTTAACGAACGAACGTTCGTTAACTAAACTAATCCGACGAACGCGTTCGTTTAAACGAACTAATGGACGAACGTCCGCTAAATAACCTAAACAAAAAAAACCGACAACTAAAAAAAACGAAAACTAAAAAAACCAAAAAAAACCGTAATAAAATCGCCCAGTTTTCTAAAAAAAAACCGGCGCGCGCAAAACGGGGTGGCGGCGAACCTCGGGATGCGGGCGGCGGGGCGAAGGCTCCAGCGAGGCGGCGTCGGGCGGCAGCGGCGCGGGCGACGGCGCGGCGGGCGGGCGGCGGCGGCGGCGCGGCGCGGCACGGGCAGGCGGCGGCGCGCGAGCGGGCGGCGGCGGCTCCCTAGGGTTAGGGTTCGGCGCGGCGGCGGGCTGGGCCGGACGGCGCTAACGGGCCGGGGGCGGGGCGCGGGTGGCGGCGGCTGGGGGCCAGGGGGCGGCCGGGGCGGCGCTATACAAAGTGCCCCCCGAGCGGAGTCCCGCTCGGGCACGGCCCATAGTCGGTTCCGCTTTTTTTAAATAATTACGCCCAGAAAAAAAAACAAAAGAAATACTAAACGGACTCCAAAAATCCCAAAATAAATTTTCCCCGTCTTCTAAAATCAAGCCGGACTAGATGAACATTTATTTGGGGCCTAAATGCAATTTTAAAAAAAGCACATTTTTTCCTAATACCTATTCTTTGACATTCATCACAAGATAAGACGAACTTACGAGCATCCTTGAAGAGAGTAGGCCAATAAAATCCAGATTGCAATACCTTGGGAGCAGTTCGATCTCCAGCATGATGCCCTCCATAAGCTTCAGAGTGACATTTTCGTAGGATTTGTCCCTATTCATGCTCAGGTACACAACGTCTAATAATACTTATAAAGATGTGGGTCATCCCAAAAGTAATGTCTTAAATCATAGAAGAATTCCTTCTTTTTTTGGTATGTAAAGTTAGGTGGTAAATATTTAGCAACAATGTAATTAGCATAGTCAGCATACCAAGGAGTACTATGAGAAACATTTATTGCAGCTAACTACTCATCAGGAAAACTATCATCAATAGGTAGTGGGTCATCAGGCACCTTTTCAAGCCTAGACAAGTTATCAGCTACGGGGTTCTCAGCTCCTTTTTTATCAGCGATATGCAAATCAAATTCTTGTAGCAAGAGAACCCATCGAATAAGTCTAGGTTTATCATCTTTCTTTTCCATAAGATATTTAATAGCAGCATGATCAGTATGAACAGTTACTTTTGAATCAACAATATAAGGTCTAAATTTATCACAAGCAAACACCACTGCTAAAAATTCTTTTTCAGTAGTAGCAAAGTTTCGTTGAGCACTGTCTAGAGTTTTGCTAGCATGATGAATAACATTCGATTTCCTATCAACTCTTTGTCCTAGAACAGCACCAACAGCATAATCACTAGCATCAGACATAATTTCAAAAGGCAAGTTCCAATCAGGTGGTTGAACAATAGGTGCACAAATTAAGGCTTTCTTGAGTGTTTCAAAGGCTTCTAAATCATCATAAAAACGAAAGGAATATCCTTTTGCAAAAGATTCGTAGGAGGCCTAGAAATTTTAGAAAAGTCTTTGATAAATCTCCTATAGAAACCAGCATGACCTAGGAAACTACAAATACCTTTGATATCTTTAGGACATGGCATTTTCTCAATTGCATCAACCTTAGCTTTGTCCACTTCAATACCTCTTTCAGAAATTTTATGACCCAAGACAATGCCTTCATTAACCATAAAGTGGCACTTCCCCCAATTCAAGGCAAGATTTGTTTGTTCACATCTCTGCAAAACTCGATCAAGATTGCTTAAACAATCATCAAAAGACTTCCCATAAACAGAGAAGTCATCCATGAAAACCTCAACAATCTTTTCACAAAAGTCAGAGAATATAGCAGTGATACATCTTTGAAAGGTAGCAGGTGCATTACATAAACCGAAAGGCATATGTCTATAAGCATAAGTTCCAAAGGGGATTTGTGAAAAAACAGAATATCCATCAAGGAAGCAAAAGTGTGTGTGCTTAGATAATATTTCTAGCATTTGATCAATAAAAGGTAGAGGGTAATGATCTTTTCTAGTTGCTTTGTTTAATTTTATAAAATCAATTACCATTCTATAGCCTGTAACAATTCTTTGTGGAATAAGTTCATTCTTATCATTAGGAACAACAGTAATACCTCCTTTCTTAGGAATACAATGAACAGGACTTACCCATCTACTATCAGCTATGGGATAGATTATACCTGCTTCCAAAAGTTTTAATATTTCCGTTCTTACCACTTCTTTCATCTTCGGATTTAACCGACGTTGTTCATCAACAATGGGTTTAGCATCAGGTTCCATATTAGTTTTGTGCTGACATAGAGTGGGACTAATGCCCTTTAAATCATCAAGAGTATATCCAATAGCAGCTCGGTGCTTCCTTAGAACTTTCAATAATCTTTCTTCTTCATGTTCTGAAAGATCAACAGTAATAATAATAGGATATATCTACTTTTCATCAAGATAAGCATATTTCAACGTGTCTGGTAATTGTTTTAATTCAAAGTAGGATCACCTTTAGGTGGAGGAGGACCTCCTAGAGTTTCAATAGGAAAATTGTGTTTAAGCAGAGGACGTTGTTCAAAGAAAATCTTATCTATTTCATTTCTTTCATGCATATGTAAATCATTTTCATGGTCTAACAAATATTGTTCTAGTGGATCAGTAGGAGGCACAACAATAGAAGCAAGACCAATTAATTCATCTTTACTAGGAAATTCTTTTTCATGAAGCTTTCTACTAAACTTGGAAACATTAAATTCATGAGACTCATCACCAAAACTAACACCGACAGTTTGTATCTCACAATCTATCTTAGCATTAACAGTTTTCAAGGAAGGTCTACCAAATATAATGGGAAAGAAGTCATCTTGTGGGGAACCAAGGACAAGAAAATCAGTAGGGTATTTAATTTTCCCACACAAGACTTCAACATCTCTAACAATCTCAATTGGTGATATAGTGTATCTATTAGCAAGTTTAATAGTAACATATATGTCTTCTATTTCTGCAGGTGCTATGTCATTCATAATTTCTTGATATAAGGTGTAAGGAATAGCACCCACACTAGCACCTATGTCACATAAACCATGATAATAGTGATCTCCTATTTTAACTGAGATAACGGGCATGCCAACAACAGGTCTATGTTTGTAATTTTTATCAGGTTTGGCAATTCTAGCAGCTTCTTCGCAAAAGTAAATAACATGCCCATCCATATCCTCTTCCAAGAGATCTTTAACCATAGCAATATTAGGTTCTACTTTAATTTGTTCATCAGGTTTAGGTGTTCTCATATAGCTTTTGTTAACCACAGTTGAAATTTTAGCATGTTCCTTTATCCTAACAGGGAAAGGTGGTTTCTCAATATAAGCAAAAGGAACAACTAGATCAACATTATAAATTATAGTTTCTTCTTTAATTGGTACCGGTTCTTTAGTTTCTTCTTTAGTAGGTGGGTGATATTTAAACCACTTATCTTTAGGGAGTTCAACATGAGTAGCAAATGATTCACAAAAGGAGGCTACTATCTCAGAGTCAAGTCCATATTTAGTGCTAAACTTTTGAAAAGCATCGGTATCTGTCGGGGATATACCCCGCGGTATGACCCGGCCGAAGATATAACCTGGATGGGACTTGGTGTTTCATTGGTGACTTAGCAGATTATAAGCCGGCAGATGTTAAGTCAAGTTATAAGCCGGCAGATGTTAAGTCAGATTGTAAGCCGGCAGATGTTAAGTCAGATTATAAGCCGGTAGATGTTAAGTCAGATTATAAGCCGGCAGATGTTAAGTCAGATGGTAAGTCATATGGTAAGCCGGCGGACAGATTATAAGCCAGATTATAAGTCAGATGGTAAGCCAGATGGTAAGCCGGCAGATAGTCGTAAGCCGGCAGACAGTCGTAAGCCCGAAGACGTTAAGAAGCCCAAGATGTTAAGAAGCCCATGGAGAGAAGCCTGTGATAAGAAGTCAAAATAGTTTAAGTCTCAATCCGAGTTGGACTCTATATGTAACCCGTCCCTTCAACTTATATAAGGAGGGGCAGGGCACCCCAAGAGGGGAGAAGAAGATAATCTTAAGGCTAGACACAACTAGGAGAGCTGGAGATACGACGACCCCCTCGTGATGATAATGAGACCTAGCCACAAACAGCATGTAGGGTTGTTACCGGATGATGTTTCCCGGGGCTCGAAGTTGTCTAAACCCTTGTCTTGTGTTGCGCCTCTTGATTCCGATCAACCCCTCTCAAGCTATCACATAGATGCGTTGGCCTCACGACTAAGTCCTCACACTAGGACATCTGCCGTGACAATTCCATGACAGTTGGCGCTCACCGTAGGGCCAGCGCACGGTGGTGTTGAGTTTTTTGAGGGATCTCCCCCAGGGGTCGAGAGGGTTACGCTGCATGCTACAAGTCAAGCCGCTGTTATGACCCGGATCCGCTACTGTCATTTTTCATCAAGCCGTTTTCTGCTCTGGGTTGACCCTGAGCAAATTCCTCGCCGAATCGCTGATATTGACCTCAAGCTACTGCCAGAATCAGACTTAAGCCAGACTTGAACTTGATGGTATTTCCTCCGCTGCCGCTGGCTCAACCAGATTGTTTTCCTATGCAAAAGCCGGATGTACACAACCTGTATACAACCTTTACGAGGAGACACGAGCCACGGGGTTTAATCTCCAGCGCCAGGTTAAAAAAAGGTGGGCTGGGAGACCCGGACGTGGGTGACTCAAAAACCAGCCACGACCCGCCGGATGACCTGTTCGGAAGAGAGCAAGTCCCGATTCGGTGCAGCGTTTAACAGGAGCGGTGTGGGGTCCAAACAAAAGATCCGCTGTTACTTGCGTAGATAGATGTTCATGAAATATCAGGCAGTGAGCCACCTACATCAGAACCATGACCCGCTATTGGAGCTCAGATGGTCTGTGATCTGCATGTTTTTAGGAAACTACTACTCCGTATCAAGCAAGATACACCGTGTCCTAACAGAGGACATGCTAGACCGGCTGAGATCTGAATAAACAAGAAAGGAAAGTAAGAACCAGAGAAAGGAAGGGATATGCCAGGAGATCGGTCCGCTGTTGACTGCATATGTTGCATACGGGTATCCCCGGAACCAGAGACTGCTGCAGGTGACCCGTCCACGCCCGCGTCCGAGCCGCCTATCCTTCCTTGCTGGCTCTGTCTCCGCTGGCTTTGCTGCGCCAAGTCGCCACTAACATCATGCCTGAGCTGCGGATTCGCCTCTGTGTCTACCACAAGCCAACACCTCTGCTTTAAAAACACTGTATCTCCGGCCTGCTGCTGCACCTAGCCAGGGTACCTCCGCGACCGTCTGAGCTACAGCTGCTGCTACCAGCTCACCTCTGATCCGCCTTGCCAGCGCGTGGGCACAGCCGTTCCAGGCCTCCTTGTCTGCAGATCCGGCAGCCAGGAACGAGCCGCCCTCCGTCTCGTTGTTCTATCGCTGAGCCGCCGCCACCGCTGTGGTCATGAATCACACAGGTGAAATTTGCAGAAGCTATGACACAAGCATCAACAGATTCTACTGTCCGAGTTGACAAGTCTGAAGCACACAAACCAAGTCGATATCATCGAGAGAAAGACCAAAAACTAGTATGGATACCTGCAAGGAAAGTCACGTGCGCGGCTGACGGCAGTTTTTGGGAAGGGATGAGTGAGGGAGTCTAGGACTAAGGGGTCCTCGGGCGTCCAGCCTGTTATCCATGGGCCGGACTGGTGGGCTGTGAAGACATGAAGACCGAATACTATACCCGTGTCCGGATAGGACTCTCCTTGGAGTGGAAGGCAAGCTAGGTGACCAACTATGAAGATTCCTTCTTATGTAACCGACTCTATGTAAACCTAGATCCCTCCGGTGTCTATATAAACCGGAGGGCATAGTCCGGAAAATATATACTCAATACCATAGTCATACAGGCTAGGCCTCTAGGGTTTAGCCATTACGATCTCGTGGTAGATCAACTCTTGTAATACTCATATTCATCAAGATCAATCAAGCAGGAAGTAGGGTATTACCTCCATAGAGAGGGCCCGAACCTGGGTAAACATCGTGTCCCCCGTCTCCTGTTACCATCAACCTTAGACGCACAGTTCAGGACCCCCTACCCGAGATCCGCTGGTTTTGACACCGACATTGGTGCTTTCATTGAGAGTTCCGCTGTGCCGTCGATGAAAGGTTCGATGGCCCCTGCGATCGTCGGTAGCGACGCTGTCCAAGTGGAAATCTTCCTCCCCAGATAGATTTTCGTATTCGGCGGCTTCGTACTGCGGGCCAACTCGCTTGGCCATCTGGAGCAGATCGATAGCTACGCCCCTGGCCACCAGATCAGATTTGGAAGTTTGAACTATGTCGCGGATATCCGTGGAGACTTGATCTTCAACGGATTTGAGACCACGGCGATCGCTCCCCTTTGCTCCGATGAACATGACCTAAATCAGTCATCGGACCATACTCAGGAGATGGTTCCAGTAACTGCTACGACCTTATATCCGGAGCAGATTGCGCCATCCGAAACCGCTGAATCCGCGGCGTTGGAGCCGCACACAGACCCAGCACCTTGCAATGTCTGCGTCAACAGAATTACAGACTCGTCTCCGACTATAAGTTCCGAACCATGCACGCCTGCGTGCGCAGAGCTAGATCGGTTGTCGATCTTCGAGTTCAGCGCCGCAGACATCTTTCAACACTTGCCCTTAGGCGACGTTCTAAATTCATTAAAAAGTTTGTCCTTGGCGGGGGACTCATAGCCGAACTATGTCCGGTTCGAGCTAGAGGCTGACAATGGAGAAATTCACCTCCCACCCGCCACCCACTTCATAGCCACTGTCGAGGATTCAGCCGATATGCTTAATTTGTGCTCCGAAGACATCAATAGTATAGACGACGATGCTGACAAGGAGCAAGGCCAAGATCCGCCACTCACGGGACGTGGGACGGCCACCTCTTCGTACGACGTGTACATGGTCGATACAACAGACAAAACTAGCGATGATGACAAAGAAGATCTAGTCGAGAATACACCTCCTGAGACACAGTCTAAGCACCGACGCCCTAAACGCTGCTCTAAGTCACATTGCAGCAACACTGGCATCGGAGAAAATAGTACTCCGGACGACGCCGAAAACAATGAAGACCCTGTTGGAGTAAGACCCGAATAGGAGGAACAAGAAAATGGGCAAGCCAGCCCCAATGAACAGGCCCTGCCCAGCAACAATTCGGAGGACGACAACTACCTTCCGCTCTCCGAAGATGAGGTAAGCCTCGGCGACGAAGACTTCATCGTACCCGAAGAACCCCTCGAGCAGTAACGCTTCAAGCGCAGGCTAATAACCACTGCAAGGAGCCTAAAAGAAGCAGCAACAGCTTCAAGCTGACCACTACCTACTCGATGATAGATGGACAGAAGTCCTGGCTGCCGAAGAATACAGCATTACTGGCCCAGCCAAAACCTACCCGAAGCATAGATTGCTACCTCAGTTCGATGACGAGGCATTGGAGCCCATACCATCATCACAAAATACGGCAGGCCGTCGGCAACTCTGTCCAGATAAAGAGGCAACTCAAGCCGAACACCAAGCCGCCCCACCTTGCTGTAAAGGCAAGAGCATGTTTGGATACGCGACGATGACTACCTATTCGGACTTGACAAACCTAGCCACGCCCGAGCCGAAAACTGCAAACGGACTCCTTTGGAGTTACATAGTAGTGTGGCCCAACACAGAGGCGCAGCACACCCTCTTTGCTTCACTGATGAAGTAATGGATCATGAATTCCCCAAAGGATTCAAACCCGTCAATATTGAATCATACGATGGAACAACCGGTCCCGCATTATTGATAGAGGATTTTATCCTCCACATCCATATGACCCATGGAGACGACCTCCACGCCATTAAATACCTCCCACTAAAGCTAAAAGGACCACTACAAAAAAAGACACATCCGTGACATTTTGGGCCAAATGAAAAAAAATTCTGTCATACATATGACACTTCTATGACGATAATTGTGACAAAACCCGGTATCATCGTAGATGTGGTGGGCTCCTACTTCTATGACAAAAAATCATGACAAAAAATGGGCTTTTCGTCCTGGGCGGGCCGGAGACGCAGCTGCATGACATTCTTTGGGCCGTCCATGACGGAAAAAACCGTGGTAGAAGCGAGGGGGAGGAAAATTTCGAGAAGTTCCCGGTTACGGTGGGAGGTCGGGGGCCGAGCGATGCGCGTTTCTCTCGTACACGTACGCGCGTGTGTGTGAGGCATTGGCTCTAACTAAACCCGAGCGAGGCGTTGGCTCTAACTGAACCAGAGCGAGGCGTTGGGCTCTAACTAAACCCGAGCAATTGCACTGTAGGATACGCGTTACTGAACCCGAGCGATCGATTGATGGCTGTTAACTGAACTGATCGAGCGATTCCTTCGCTACTGCTGCTAACTGAAGCTGATCGATGTTGCCTCTGGGATGAACAGTGAGCGTTGCGGGGGGGGTCTGGATGAACAGTGAGCGGTGGCGTTGCCTCTGGATGAACTGGACTGCGTGGTGTGGTGGAGGGCTGGATGAATAGTAGATGGTGGAGGGGTGCCCATGGAGGGGTGGTTGAACAGGACCCCGTGGTGTGGAGGGCTGGATGAACAGTAGACGGTGGAGGGGTGCCCGTGGAGGGGTGGTTGAACAGGACCCCGTGGTGTGGAGGGCTGGATGAACAGTAGACGATGGAGGGGTGGTTGAACAGTAGCCGGTGGAGTAGCGCGCGGTGGAGGCTGGATGAACAGGAGCCCATGGAGGCTGGAGGAGGTCGACGGTAGCCCGTGGAGGCTGGAGGAGGTCGACGGTGGAGATGAACAATATCCCGTGGAGTCCCGTTTTGCGGTACGCCACACCCCTCCCGATGAACAGGACCCCCGTTTCGACCATAGCGCTCCAACACAAGTCCGTTTCATCCGTTTTGCGGTACGCCACACCCATCCCAATCAACAGGACCCCCGTTTCGACCGTAGGAGGCATGTTTCGTCCGTTTTGCGGTACGCCACACCCCTCCCGATCAACAGGACCCCCGTTTTGATCGTAGGAGGTCCGTTTCCTCCGTTTTGCGGTACGCCAAACCCCTCCCGATCAACAGGACCCCGTTCCGAATGTAGGAGGTCCGTTTCCTCCGTTGTGTGGTACGCCAGGCCTTGTTTCCATTTCTTGTTCTGTCCAAGCCCTCCCGATGAACACGACCACGCATTCCGTTCTGACCCAGCCGGTTGGCTCCCACGCGTTCCGCTGCCTCTCGATGAACACGACGCATTCCGTTGCCTCCCCATGAACACGACGCATTCTGTTGCCTCCCCATGAACACGACGATGATGCTGTTTCTCTGTTCTGACACAGCCATGTACACGAGCTCTGGCCGTACGTATGCGCGAGTAGGCGTCCGAGACCCCACCCGTATGTACACATACGTGGCTGTATTTTCTTTCTGGCACCCTGGCCGTTGTACGTACGTGTACATGCTACATGCGCGCCTCTACTACGACACGTGCGCGCCTCTACATCGACCAGTATGTACGTACATGTTCGCGGCCAGAATGACAACGCTACGTACGCTTCGACCAGGTGGGTCCCGACTGTCAGGCACTTCCTTGCGTGCGAAGATGTAGCTGGTGGGTCCCAGCAGTCAGGGGGGCGAATCTTTTTGTTTTTTTGCCCAGACGCACTTCCTTGAGTGCGAAGGTGTGGCTGGTGGGTCCCAGCAGTTAGGGGGAAACATTTTTTTCATGAAATACGGTGGCCCGTCCGGTGGGTCCCCGCTGTCAGGTGGAGGAATAATTATTTTGCGCGTAATAAGGAGGCACTTCCTTGCTGCGGTGGTGGACCCAGCTGTCAGCGTCTCCACGAACAGTACTCTTCTGATGGAAGTCGGTCGTTGACCACATTGACCATGCCGCGCCGAGAGCACCACAGCGGTGGACGACGGCGAGGCCTAGGAAGGGGACGACATGGAGGCAGGGAAGACTCGGCAGTTGTTTCCCACGCGGAGGGGAGTACGACTGTACGAGGGTTTACTGGTTCGTCTGCCATCGCCGGAGAATAACAGCAGGTGTGGGTGAGTAGAGGGATGGCTAGGCCAGCGATGGGAGTACGGTGGGGCAGTGAGGCCTGCGCGGCAGCACAGCCGGCCGCGGGGAGGAGGGAGCAGGTAGTCCCGCCGGCGCTTGTTTGAGCGGCTGGAGCAGGAAGAGCAGAGATTGAAGAAGCACGACGGCCGTTGGATGGACATCCAACAGTCAGTGCTTGTGCGTCAACCTTTTTTTAGGAAAGCCTCAAATCTGTGGAAAACAGCATACATCCCATCTGCCATTATTTCTAATAATTTACAGCCCATTTGCTAATTCTTAAGGTTTTTTGGAGCCCATATTCTTTTTGTTAGCATTACAGCCCATATTGTGGCCACGGTTAAAAAATTATACGAAATTTTGCATTTTTCGGTGCGGTCCGAACTATTTTTAATCCCGAAATTTCGACTCACATTCAAACTGATTTTAAAAATAAATGTATATCAGTATAAAATCCAACAAATTCTCCACGCATAAAAATTAATGTAATTTAAAATCTTGAAATGAAAAAAAAGATATTTGAAACTAATTGCCGGTTTGATGTGTTTTAAAAATGTACAACCCATTTCTCATTACTGACGGGACATTTTCTCGGGCAGCCGAATGAAAGCTCTCCTCGTCCTTAAAGATTTGCAGCCCAACAGGCCTGACAAAGCGACTTACTTGGCAAATCACAAAAAAACTGGGTTGTGGCCGTGGACCCAGCTGTCAGCCTCTCCACGTACAGTACTCTTTCGATGGAAGTCGTTCCTTGACAACGTTGACCACGCCACACAGAGAGCACCACGGCGGTGGACGACGGCGAGGCCTAGGAAGGGGACGACGCGGAGCCGGGGGAGACGCGGCAGTGGAAGCCCGCGCGGAGAGGAGTACGAGGGCTCACTGGTTCGGCTGCGGTGTGAGGCTGCCGTCGCCGCAGGGCCTGGCCAGCGGTGGGAATAGTAGGGGCGGTGAGGCCTCTGCGCCAGCACAGCCGGCCACGGGAGGCAGGAGCATGCGGCACGACCGGCGCTGCTATGGGCGGCTGGAGCAAGAAGACTAGAGGTTGAAGAAGCACTATGGCCGTTGGATGGACATCGTACGGTCACTGGAGCTAGAATCGTTCTTATTGACTAAGTTGACAAAGCCCTTCGTCCCCATCAACTTAGTAGGCCCACAAGTCAGCCTCCCACCAAGGTGGGTCCCAGCTAGCCGGGGGAGTATTCATTTCTTGTTCGTAATAAGGAGGCACTTCCGGTGGGTCCCAGCTGACAGCGGGGGGAACGTTTTTTTCGCAAAATACGGTGGCCCGTCCGGTGGGTTCCAGTAGTCAGGGGGAAATGATTTGTTTCGCAAAATACTTGTGGCCCATCCGATGGGTCCCCGCTGTCATGTGGAGGAATAATTATTTTCCGCATAATAAGGAGGCACTTCCTTGCGGCTGCCGTGGACCTAGCTGTTAGCCTCTCCATGTACAGTACTCTTCCGATGGAAATCGGTCATTGACCACATTGACCACGCTGCGCCGAGAGCACCACGGCGGTGGACGACGGTGAGGCGTAGGAAGGGGACGACGTGAAGCCGGGCAAGACGCGGCAGTGGATGCCCACGCGGAGAGGAGTACGAGCATTCACTGGTTCGGCTGTGGTGTGAGGTTGCCGTCGCCGCAGAATAACAGGGGGTGTGGGTGAGTGGAGGGATGGCCTGGCCAGTGGTGGGAGTAGTATGGGGGCGGTGAGGCCTCCGTGGTAGCACAGCCGGCCACGGGAGGCAGGAGCAGGCGGCACGACCGGCGCTGCTTTGGGCGGCTGGAGCAAGAAGACGAGAGGTTGAAGAAGCACTATGGCCGTTGGATGGACATCCTATGGTCACTGGAGTATTGACTAAGTTGACAAAGCCCTCCATCCTCGTCAACTTAGTAGGCCCACAAGTCAGCCCAACAATATGGTGGGTCCCAGCTAGCAAGGGGGTATTCATTTTTTTGGCGTAATAAGGAGGCACTTCCTTGCGTGCGAAGATATAGCTGATGGGTCCGACCTATCAGCGGGGGTGAAAGTGCTAGTTATCGACTAGAGGGGGGGTGAATAGGTGATTTTTATGAAAGTCTTCAAAACGTGAAAGTTTCAAAGACAAACGATAGAAATGACCTAATGGATATGCAGCGGAAGATAAACTACAACAAGCAAACCATAGTCAAGTATACAATAATGTGAAAGTACAAAGACTAATAGCAGCTTAGTAGTAAGGATCAGGATGGAAGATAGTATGAAGCCAACCAACAATAGTAGTCAAACAATGAAGTCAAACAGGTACGACAAATAGGCAATGACTTCACGAAGACAAACTGTAAATGCATCTAGTGCCACCCCTAGTTGGTTTTGGAGTATTGACGACAAATGTGGTTGAGGGACTAATGCATTTGTGAGAATTGCAGGATAACGCAGGTAGTGTCCCTCATTGATTTGGTTTACCTACCGGAGATGACCCCTAAAAATGTGTGAAGACATTGAATACAATGGTGGTATGTGAAGATATTCACATTGAAGACTATGACATGAGAAGACATTGAGTGAAGACTATGGAGCGCGAAGACTGTGTGTTTTTGTTGCTCCTTTTCTTCTTTGTTGAGTCATAGGAACCACCGTACTGTTAAGTGGGGTCCAAGTGAACTAAGTCAGAATGACTGAAGTGATGCTCAACCCAAATCATATGTCTTCGAGCGAAGACAATGAGAGCAAATCTTATCCAGAGTCGGATGAGTCAGCTTTGCTTGTAGCCCAAGTAAAGTTGCCGTGTGTGTTTGAAATCTGACCATTGGAACACGTGTCAGTTCCTTAGTGACCCATGGTCATTTCGGACATATCAGGTCGGTTTGCCTAGTGGCTATAAATAGCCCACCCCCTACACCATAAATTGGTGGCTGCTCAGAGTTAGTGCACGGCTTTTGTCGTTTGAGAGCAACCCACCTCGAAGCCTTTGAGAGAGAGAAATCCTTGCGAGGACAAAGCCCAAACACCCAGAGCCAAAGAGTGTTAGGCATCACTGAAGTCTTTCTGTCTGTGTGACCTGAAGACTTATTACACTTGAGTACTGTGAATCCTCCAGCCGGTTAGGCGTCGCATTCTAAGCATCCAAGAGTCATTGTGGATCGCCGGTGAACGAAGTCTGTGAAGGTTTCGGAGTCTAACTTGAAGACTTACCAGAGTGATTGGGCGAGGACTGTGTGTCCTTAGCTCAAGGGGAATAAGGTGAAGAAACGGTCTTCTGAGTTGAATCTCAGCCTCCCCAACCAGATGTACAGTTGTCACAGCAACTGGAACTGGTCCAACAAATCATGTGTCTTCAACAAGTGACTGGTTCTATCCTCTCCCTTCCTTTACTTGAAGTTTGTCTTCGTGAAGTCATTGCCTACTTGTCGTATCTGTTTGACTTCATTGCTTGACTACTTTTGTTGATTGGCTTCATACTATCTTCCATCTTGATCCTTACTACCTCGCTGCTATTAGTCTTGTACTTTCTTGTTATTGCATACTTGACTATGGTTTGCTTGTTGTAGTTTATCTTCCGCTGCATATCAATTAGGTCATTTCTACTATTTGTCTTCGAAACTTCCATGTTTTGAAGACTTCCATAAAAATCGCCTATTCACCCCCCCCCTCTAGTCGATAACTAGCACTTTCAATTGGTAGCAGAGCAAGGTACTCCCTTGTTCTGTGTGATTTGGTTTAACCACCTGCAGTTTTAGCTATGTCGACTGTAGGGATAATCAAAGTCTCCGCTGCTTTCCCCATGTTCGATGGAACTGACTATCCCTACTGGAAGAATAAGATGCGCATGCATCTTGAAGCCATTGATGTCGACCTCTGGTATGTCGTCAAGAACGGCATTCCCAAAACTGGTGAAGGTGTCACCCCTACTGATGTCAAGAAGTTCATTCAACTAGACTCTACTGCAAAGAACATCATCTGTGGTCATCTGACCAAAGGACAGTTTGGCCATGTGAGCGCTCTGGAAACGTCGAAGCTAGTCTATGACTGGCTATCCAAGGTCAACGAAGGCGTCTCAACCCAGAGAGATCAAAGGATCAGTGTTCTTCACAACCTTTTCAACCGCTTCAAGAGAAACGACAATGAAAATGTCCAGCTCACGTTTGATCGCCTCACTGACATCACAAATGAGCTTCATGCTCTCGGCGCCACTAAGATCACCAAGCATGAAATCGTCAAGACACTATTGAGATCTCTTGACAGCTCCTTTGACACCCTTGCCCTCATGATTCAAGAACGCCCTGACTTCAAGACACTCGATCCGTCTGATATACTTGAGAGGCTCAACACACATGAGTTCCAGCTTTCTGAGAAAAGAGATATCTATGGTCCCAACTATGGCCGAACTCGCGCTTTCAAGGCAAAAGCTGTTTCCTCATCTGAAGAAGAATCTGACTGTGGTTCTGATGATCTTGAAGACATTGGAAAGGAACTTGCTATGCTTGTGAAGAAGTTCCAGAAGTTCACTAGGAAGAAAGGCTTCAGAAAGTCTTCACGATCCAGCTCAAGAGATGATGAAGCTTCCACTCATGACTACAAGAAGAGAACATGTCACAAGTGCAAGAAAACTGGTCACTATATCTCTAAGTGTCCACAGTGGGACAATGAGAAGAAGAAGAAGAAGAGCAAGGAATCTGATTCTGATGACAAGAAGAAAAATAAATCTTCAAAGTCTTCTTCCAAGTCCTCATCAAAGTCTTCATCTCATAAGAAGAGCTCATCTGGCAAGGCTCGTGCTTTTGTTGGCAAGGAAATGGATTCTGAGGAGGAGTCTGCTTCTGAGGAGGCGGAGGTGGAGTCTGAAGAGGAGTCCGACCCTGGCGTTGCAAGTCTGGCTCTAGCCACAGCCTATGTTGCCAAGTCCATCTTCAACACTGAAGACAATGACTTCCACACCAACACTGAAGCTGATGACAAGGACGACCCTGCTCCCACCTACTGCTTCATGGCACGTGGTGCCAAGGTAAAATCTCGTGATGCTTACTTTCAAACATCAAGTGAAGATGACTCTGAGTGTGAATCCAAACCCAGCTACAAAACAATTGCTAAAATTGCAACTGAATAGCAAAGAGCTATGGAACATACTCAAAAACTGTTAGACAAAAGCGATGACCTGTTGGACGCGGAAATGACACGTTCACAGTCCTTAGTTGAAGACATAAAAAATCTTCATGCTAAGTACCAAGAACTTGAAAGTCGTCATGAAACGCTCTCAACCACTCATGAAAGGCTCTCCTATGATTATCTTCAAAGGAAGCAAGAGCTTGAGAGACTGAGAGCGGCTCATGAAGATCTTCAAAAAGAGAATGAGTCACTTCGCGCTCAACAGATTAGTCCCGCTCAGGATGGATTGAACCACCATGTCTAAAATGCATTGAGCGTGATAACGCTGCGTCTGTTGCTGAATGTTCCACTGCTGCTACTGTTGCATTTTCTTCAACTACTGATGTGGTAACTAACCCCTCTGCGGAGGATGACACTACTATTGCTGATGAAAATGCTAGGTTGAAGAAATTGCTTGAAACAGGGATGTATAAAAGTCTGAAAGGGCATCAGACACTTTGCGATGTCCTCAAAAAGCAGATTTTGAACCGAAACCCTTGGAAAGAGGGTGTTGGGTTCGAGAGGAAAATGAATGTTGATGGTTCCTACTGGAAACCTGAGCAGTATCCCAAAACCACTTGGGTTGCTGCAAAGGGACCTTCTGTGGATCCATCCACCTTATCTGGCTTTACCTGTGCTAACCCCATTATCATTGATGAATCCTTTGATGCAAACTATAAGTTGTTCAAGAATCAGAATGGTGAAGTGTTTGCCAGGTATATTGGTACTAACTACAGGAATGGACCACCTATGAAGAAGATCTGGGTTCCCAAGAGCTATCTTGACAATCTTCCAGTGAATGTCATCATGACACCACCTGGGAAGAAGACAAACCCCAGACCTAAGGCGTTATATGGTCCAAAGGCTTCATACAGACAGAGGACTCACCTGAGTCACCCTAACGCCAATGTTTTGCAGGGAAACCGTACTCAATCTTATGAATATGAGCGTGCGTCTTCAAACCGCTATGTTCATAGAACTAAGAACTTTTCTGCTTATTCATATGAGTATCATTCATCTCCTGCAAGGCTATTTGCTAGGGCTCCAAAGCCGAAGTTCTCAGATGTTGCACTTAGACTCATTGCTTCTAAGCCACCCCTAAAGATGTGGGTGGTTAAGAAGAATTAACTCTCTTTTGCAGGAAAGGGTCTCCAACCGAAAATCAAAGGCGTCTGATGCTATTGCTGGGGACCTAAAACATCTTGTAGGGCGCAAGATCAAATTCCCAAGTGGTCTCACTATGTATTTTGTTCCTGAATCGTTTGCCGTTCATCCTATCTGTCCTAATCTTGATTTGAGCTTCAGCAATCCTCTTGCGTGTCAAATGTTTATGCTTCACAATACTCTCGGTGAAGCCTATCCCCCTAACTGCGCTATAGGGTATGACACCGCATGCTTCAGGATGGATTATGGACAGCGGATGCACTAATCATATGACTGGTGATCGAAGTCTTCTCATGGACTCAACCTTACGTCCATCTGATAAGAGTCACACCACATTTGCAGACACTGGTAAAAGCAAGGTATTGGGTCTAGGTAGAGTTGCAATCTCAAAGGATCAACACATGGATAAAGTGATGCTTGTTGAATCCCTTGGTTTCAACTTGATGTCTGTCTCAATGCTTTGTGACTTGAACATGATTGTGATATTTGGAAAATATCGTTGCCTTGTACTAATGGAATCTGACAAGTCTCTAGTCTTTGAAGGGTACAGGAAAGATGATATGTACATGGTAGATTTCTCAGCAGGTCCACAGCTTGCCGTATGTCTTCTTGCAAAGGCTTCAGAATGCTGGCTCTGGCATCGGAGGCTGGGGCATGCAGGCATGAGGAACTTACACACACTCGCCAAGAAGAAGCATTTCATTGCCATCGAAGGCGTCAAGTTCAAGAAGGATCACTTGTGTGGTGCCTGCGAAGCTGGAAAGATGACTAGGGCAAAGCACCCCTCGAAGACAATCATGACGACATCTCAACCCTTCGAGCTGTTACACATGGATTTATTTGGCCCTACTCACTACTCTACTCTCACAACAACTGCTTGTCTCTATGGCTTCGTCATTGTTGATGATTACTCAAGATACACATGGGTGCACATAATTCTCTACAAGACTGAAGTGCAAGATGTCTTCAGACACTTCGCCAATCGAGCAATGAACAATTATGGCGTCAAAATCAAGCATATCAGAAGTGACAACGGCACTGAATTCAAAAACACCGGACTTGATCTTTATCTGGATACAATGGGAATCAGTCATGAGTTCTCTGCTCCATACACACCTCAGCAGAATGGCATCGTGGAGCGCAAGAACAGAACCCTCATTGAGATGGCTCGGACAATGGTTGATGAGTACAAGACACCAAGAAAGTTCTGGCCTGAAGCTATTGATATAGCATGTCACGTCATTAACCATGTTTACATCCATAAGCTTCTACACAAGACATCCTATGAGCTCCTCACTGGCAAGAAGCCAAATGTCAGCTACTTCAGAGTATTTGGAGCTAAGTGCTGGATCAAGGATCCCCATCACAAGTCAAAATTTGAACCCAAAGCTCATGAAGGTTTCATGCTTGGTTACGGAAAGGACTCTCACTCTTACAGAGTCTTCAACCTCCATCTCTACAAAATCGTCGAAACTGTGGATGTGAAATTTGATGAAACCAATGGTTCACGAAGAGAGGTGCTGCCAAGCACACTAGATGAAGCTCCACCCAGCGAATCTATCAAGCTGATGGGAACTGGTGAAATCATGCCTTCTGAAGCACAGCCTGAAGAGGAACTTATCATTTCTGCACCTAACCAACCAGAAGACAATGCTCAGCCCGAAGACATTCCTCCCAATGATGACAATGATCAGCATGAGCAAAGTCTTCGTCCAGTTCATCCTCGAGTTTCAAATGAAGTACAGATTGAGAAGATAATCGATACCATCAATGCACCTGGTCCACTTACTCGCTCAAGAGCAACACAGTTAACAAATTTCTGTGGTCACTTTTCCTTTGTGTCAATATCAGAACCCAAGAAAGTTGCTGAAGCTTTTATGAAACCAGAATGGATACAAGCTATGCAAGAAGAACTTCAACAGTTCAACCTGAACAATGTTTGGGAACTTGTCAAGCGTCCTGACCCTCGCAAGCATAACATTATTGGTACAAAATGGATATATCGAAACAAGCAAGATGAGCATGGTCAAGTCGTCAGAAACAAAGCACGTCTTGTGGCTCAAGGATATACTCAAGTTGAAGGAATTGACTTCGATGAAACATTTGCTCCTATGGCTAAGCTTGAAGCTACTCGCATACTACTAGCCTATGCCAACCACCAAAACATCTTGCTATATCAAATGGATGTGAAGAGTGCATTTCTCAATGGCAAGATTGAAGAAGAAGTTTATGTCGCTCAACCACCTGGCTTTGAAGATCCAAAACATCCTGATATGGCCTCAAACAAGCTCCTCGCGCTTGGTATGATACGATCAAAGACTTCATAAAGAGCAAAGGCTTCAAACCTGGATCTCTCGATCCCACACTCTTCACGAAGACATATGATGGTGAACTGTTTGTGTGCCAAATATATGTGGATGACATTATCTTGGGCTGCACCAACCAGAAGTATAGTGATGAATTTGGGTACATGATGCAAGAGCAATATCAGATGTCCATGATGGGTGAGCTCAAGTTCTTCCTTGGTCTTCAAATTCGTCAGCAAAGGAATGTCATCTTCATATCTCAAGAAAAATACCTCCAAGATTGTCTGAAGAAGTTTGGAATGCAAGATTGCAAAGGTTACACGACGCCAATGCCAGCCAAACATCCTCTGGGTCCCGACGACAATGGTAAAGAGTTCGATCAAAAGGTATACCGCTCCATGATTGGTTCCTTACTTTACCTATGTGCATCTAGGCTAGATATCATGTTTAGTGTTTGCATGTGTGCCCGATTCCAAGCGGCACCAAAGGAATCGCATCACTTAGCTGTGAAGCGAATTCTTTGATATTTGGCTCACACCCCAACACTAGGATTATGGTATCCAAAGGGCTCAAAATTTGATCTGGTTGGATTCTCGGATGCTGATTATGCTGGTGACAAGGTGGATCACAAGTCAACATCAGGCACATGTCACTTTATGGGACGATCACTTGTCTGTTGGTCTTCAAAGAAGCATAATTGTGTGTCACTCTCAACTGCTGAATCTGAATACATTGCCGCTGGATCTTGTTGCGCTCAGCTTCTATGGATGAAGCAAACTCTCAAGGACTATGGCGTCAATCTGAATTAAGTACCTCTCTTCTGCGACAACGAAAGCGCCATCAAGATAGCCAACAATCCAGTCCAGCACTCGAAGACAAAGCACATTGAAATCCGTCATCATTTTCTCAGGGATCATGTCATGAAGAAAGATATTGACATCATTCACGTCAACACTGAAGAGCAACTGGCAGATATCTTCACAAAGCCCTTGGATGAGAAAAGGTTTTGCAAGTTACGGTGTGAGCTGAATATCTTGGAATCCTCAAATGTCCTGTGATCAGGCACACATCCTAACACTTATGCATGTTGACGACTTAGATGTGCAACACACAAAGTAAAGTATATCTTCAATCAATGAAGACTTACATTCTGAGTGTGAATACATTAACGTGGAATTTGACTTCGGAGCGCCACGATAATTGTGCGCCGTGTCTGGGTCTAATACTTCCTATACGGTGGGTAACGCCACCACCAAAATTTCTCTGTTTGAAGTGTTTCACTCATGGCGTTATTTTTGCTATGTCTTCGCATTTGATTTGTCTTCAACATCAACCTATCTTCGTGATTTTCTTCGCTATGTTGATTTGATTGCTTTCTGATATATATAGTGTGTTCTGTCCTCTACAGCATTCACTTATAGCTATGTCTTCCTTGTTGAATCTTTTGACCTAAGTGAATGTGATCGGACCCTAATCTCTCTATGCTATCTATCTCAAACTCTATCTGTCCAAATCATATGCATTCTATTGAAACTGTCGAATGTCTTCTCTGCGTCCTTGTCAGCAGAAGATACAGAGACAAACTTTAAGTCCATTTTAAATGATTCATCTTTATTGTTGAAATCCGGAGAAGCCGGAACGACCATCCGACAAACCTGGCGGGCGTGGGAACGTGGGACAACTCAGAGTGTGTTGCATGTTTGCCACGTGCACCTCAGATGTGAACCGCCAGGGGCAACTGCATAATTGCACTGTGTCGCACACCTCCTTATAAATACTTGTCCCCTACGGTAAGGAAATTCTTCTTCCACCTCTCCACCTCGTCAAAACCCTAGCGCCACCGCTAGCTTCCGACGATGCCGGCGACGAAGCGCTTGGCTGCCGTGACTTCTCCGACGCCGTCCTCACACCGGCCGCGGACCTCTTCCTCTCCACCGCCGCCGTAGGTGTCCTCCGTCGCCAAGTTAGGGCACGGTGGATTGAACTGCTTGGCCTCCAACTCTTTCCGTCTAGCAGTTCTTCGAGTGGTAAATATAACTCTATTTTTACCGTATTTTTGATCCTCAAAGATTCATCCTTCTTACCAAAATTGGTTTCTGCCTATACTATGTTAGATCTATTCTGTCTGCATCTCATACTGCTTAGTATATTCACTTAAGCTTCATATCTAGTTTGATTCCTCACTTGTACTTATCCACGGATTCGTACAAATCTGGAACCAACTCTCAACACATAAGTGAATGTCTTCGCATCATGAGGTCAGTGTCTTCAAACTGATTTATCTTCAAAATCTTCTGAGAATGCATATGACCTCTTCCCCTTCCCTCGCATCTCTAATGCTGTCACAGGTACATGTCCGTGGGAGAATCCCTTGGTTCTCATAGTCTGCATTCGTTTGCAGAGTTCTTACAGCATCAGCTTCACTCTCCTGAAGCCAGTTCCTGTCTGTCCAGCAAACGCAAGCCGTTGAAGCCTCTGAACGTATTGAAGCCTTTCAGTTTGAAGTTCATGGCTGCGGAAAAATTGGTAAGGAAGGGTGGCAGACAGCGTCGTGAGGGAACCTCAAAAGATCTGCCTGATGACCTCGCAGAACTTTACAAGACAGATCACGAAGAAAATTACAATCAGCGCAAGACACGAATCCAATGGATTCGACGCTATTGGGCTGAACAATGGTTCAAGTGCAAGTTTGTGACCAAGGAGTACGCTGAGAAGAACGCAATCAAAAGCCCTTGTGGAGATATTCTCTTTCGAGGCCTTCCCCCCAAGACCAGGCCTGAAGCTATTGCACAGGGATTCTATCCATGCATGGTCCATGGACCTCATCCACAAAAAAGCCGACCCGACATCTTTGCTCTGGTGTCGTGATGATAATCTCTTCAAGCGCGCAACTTCCAGCATGCAAAGGCTTCGGCCAAGGAAAACAAGAAGGCATTGGGATTAGACTTCAACCCTGGTCCCTCTGCTCGCCGTGCTGACGGCTCACGTGACGCCGAACCCAATGTCATCGGTCCCTTCTCAAACCTTGATGGCCTCATCACTTACATCTTGGTCCAAGGTGCCAAAGTGGATCACTCTGATGACGACGCTGATTCTGATGAAGCCCCAGCTCCTGCTCCTGCTCCTGTTCCAAAGCCGCAGAAGCCAAAGAAAGTCAAGGCTTCAAAATCAGCTGCTCCTCCAAAAGCTTCACGTGTGAAGCCACTGGCCACTGCACCTCTTGAAGCCAGTGTGCAGTCTGAAGATCAATCCCGCATCTCCAAGAAGGAGAAGAAAAAGAAAATCATCCAACACACTGATCAGGCATTGACTCCTGATACCATCTTGCGTGAAGAGCATATTGATCTGTCAAGTGATGAAGATCTTGCAGATGATTCCCTTGAGCAACTGATCAAGAGCAAGGAAGAAGCAGAGATTTTCAACAATTTGCCTCTCTTTGATGTGGCAATCATCCATCACTTCATCGATGAGTGGTTTGACACACCAAACATCAGCTTTGAAGATCTGCAACTTCCTATTGGCCTCAGCGTCTCATTTAACGGTGCCATTGCTTCTGAGCTTGCTCTAGCTCAGCGCATCGTTGAACTGAAGAACAAAATCAACTATGAAAAGGCTCAGTTCAAGAAGCATATGGCTGCACTCAATGTGCAAGACGTCAAAAACTTCAAGGTCATGCTGCACGACCTCAAAGAAGCCTTTCTCAAGAAGCGTGAAGAAGCCAGAGGCTCTCGAGAACGCATGAAGAGCCTGGCTGACAAGTGCGTGCTTGCCTACAATGAGGCAGAGAAGCGCAAGGCTCTTGGCCGTCCTGGCATTGACCCCTGAATGGGTGTGAAGAAGAAGAAGTCTTCAACTGACCAAGCTGCATCTTCAAGGCAGGAAGAGCCCCGCATCGTCTTCCCAAGCAGTATGACAGGCTCGAAGCCAAAGGTCAGGTCAACCGCTTCTGAACAGAAGAAGACGAGGGCTGCTGAGGCTGAAGCTAGAAAGAGGAAGCATCCTGAAGCCTCTGATGCTGCTCCCTCCAAGAAGAAGCTCAAGACCAAGAAGAATCGGGCTGCCCCCACAGAGCCTTTGATTGTTGAACCTATTTCTATGGTTCGCCCTGCCTCTGCTATTCAAGAAAGACGGATGTTAGTTCATGAGCCTGCTCCCACAGAGGCTCATGAAGCTGAAGACATTCCAGCAGTTGACCCCATCACTGCTGAAGACATTGGTCCCCAAGACAATGTTGAAGATGATGACGTTCTTCCTCAGATCGAACCAAATCCGGTATCATCGCCTGTTCTGACGAACAGCGAACTCATCTGCATTGGTTGTCCTCTGACGTCAATTGCTCAGGATGCATCGTGGGCTGATCACCCACAGCAACAAGACTCCCCAAGTACTCCCCAACAACAACAAGTCACTCCCCAACAGCAACAACAAGAAAAAGAGGAAGACTTTGAGGCCCAGCCAACTCCATCTCCAAAGGCGTCACCAGCATTATGCAGGCTTCGCAAAGGACAAAGGCCTCAAGCCCCTCTTTCGAGTGTTCCAGAAGGAGAAGTGCACGACCAACCTGTTGCACGTCAAGTGTTTTCAGAAGCCACTTCAACTGTGAATGTCTCCGAGTCTGAAGCCAAAGCTGCTGAAGACAATCCGGCTGCACCAGCCGAAGACACCCAAGAAGAAGTAGAACGTGTCCCTACACCCCCTGTTATTGAAGAAGTTATTCCTGATATCAACGTGCCAGTGCCCGACCCTCCAGCTCAGCAAGTGGAGGTTGAAAACATTGAGGCTGCCACCACCAACAACAATGAAGCCAATGACGTTGTCATGGCTGAAGCAATTGTGGAGCCTGCACCAACTGCTCCAGACGTCAATGAAGCAAATGTGCCTGAAGCCAATGAGGCAACTGCTCCTGAAGAACCTGTTGGGCAGCCTGAAGCCTCAGTTGTAGCCACTGCTCCTGTTCCGCCACCAAGGCCTCATACAATTGAGCAAACGTACAACTATGGTCGGCTAATCACTGTTCGATGGCCCATTCTGGTCCCTCCGCCTCATGCCACTGGACCTCAATTTGAATATCATATTGGGTATAGGCCTCAGGTCCAGAAACCAAAGCCAAGACTGCCAAGGTTCCTAGGCACTGCCACATCTACTGGGTCATTCAATGCCAATGGCTTCAAGGCCCACAACACTTTCTTTGACAGAGCAAAGAACCCCTATACAAGGCCAAGGATATCATCTGATCATTTCTGGAGTTATCAACAATGAAGCTATTACTCTTGTGTTCTGTATGATCAAGGGTGCATTTCCCTCATATGCACCTCGACACTGAAGCCATTGCCGGACTGCCGTGCTTAGAAGAAGCACTTGACTGCTTTCGAGATGCAGGTCTGCTTGGCTTTGTCACAGACAAAGAACACTGGAACGAAGAGCTTTTGCTTCAATTCTATGCTACCCTCCACATCCGCGGCTACTACAGAGACACGAAGACATGGGTTCTCGAGTGGATGGCTGGCAATGTTCGTCATGAAGCCAAAGCTATGGACATCATTGAGCTCACTGGCCTTCCCACTCCCAGAGAACTATTTGAACCAGATTGCCAACTTCACCGCGATGCTCTGGAAAGCATCTTCCATAAGCCTGAGCCCAACATGAGTCAGATGTTGAGCATGATGAAGCCTCTGCCACATGACACTGAATACTCTCAGGAATTCTTTGTTGATGACCTTGAGTATCTGCCTCGCACCATATATCACATCATCAGGCGAACTCTATGGCCAATCAAAGGGCATTCATCATCTCCAAAGCTTGAAGGAGCCATGAAGACATTGGTCTTTTATATCCTCAATGGCATTAGCTTCAACACGCAAGAATTCTTCATTAGGCAATTGGCTGCATCTGGATCTGATCTTTTTGGCTTGAAATTTTATGCTCCATGGGTCATGCGCCTCATCAAGATGCACTCTGCTGTCAACTATCAGCCCTCTGCTCGCAATCATTTGATCTTTCTACCAGAGGTTGACATGTCAGTGGAAGCCATATACCCTGAGCCTGCCAAGAAGCCTCTTTGTCTTCAAAATGCGGATCATCATAGCTTCTCTCAACCCATGGAAGGCATCCAAGATGTGACTTGTGTTTATCCTCTTGCTGGACACACTCGTCTGCCGCACCGTGCGCAGACTGAAGCTACTGAGAGCACTATTGGCCAAAGACCCAGGAAGCGCTCACGCATCCTCAATGATCGTGAACTTCTTGTGGCGCTGCATCAAAAACAAGATAAGCATCACTACTGGCTCAAGCGACAGATGCAAAGCCTCTTGGTGGACATCAATCGCATTCGAAACCTTGCCACCAAGAATGCTTTTGTCACTCACGAGACCTGTCGGCGGTCATGGAAGAGTTTGACACTGCTCAGTGCTGAAGCAGATCTCCAAGACGATGGCTTCACTGAACGCTTCAAGTTTGACTCCACTCCTCCACGGAATGCAGTCCTACGTCGCACTCCATCCCTTGAAGACTCTAACTATTCTTCCTCCGCGGCAACATTCAATGCCAGAGTGATCGATGATGAAGCCGATACTACTTCACCGCCACCTACTTCTGTGCGCATCAACAGTGCACCAAGCTCGTCTGCATCGCCAACCAACAACGACAACCCTGCTGCTTCATCTACTTCTTCTGAGGACGAGTAGATGCTCTGACAAAAGGGGGAGAAGCATATGAGTTTGATAGTCTACAAGCGGGTTCATATGGGCGGTTGCGTTATATTTTGCCTAGTGTTTACAACTCTCGCTTTCTGATACATTTGGTTCTTTGAGTTGTAATACTTAAACTTGATGGTCGTCTGCTACTTATTTGCTTTACTGTGATGCGATGATAAATTCCGCATGTGCGACAATAACTTCCGCACTTAGATCATTTTGCAGACGTCCATTTTTCATTATGCATGTCATTCTCTTAGTTATATCATTTCATGCATGATGAATTATCTTCATAAGTTGAAGAGGATCTCCACAATACAACCTGCCATGTGCATTTGCATTCCAAAAGCAAACTACTTACATGCACATCTTCAGGGGGAGCCTTTGCCACTTATGAAGACAATTCCCTATCCTTTACAATTTCACATACTTTATCCCCATTGAAAACTTCAACCAGTTTGTCATCAATCGCCAAAAAGGGGGAGATTGTAAGTGCATCTAGTGCCACCCCTAGTTCGTTTTGGAGTATTGACGACAAATGTGGTTGAGGGACTAATGCGTTTGTGAGAACTGCAGGATAACGCAGGTAGTGTCCCTCATTGATTTGGTTTACCTACCGGAGATGACCCCTAAAAATGTATGAAGACATTGAAGACAATGGTGGTATGTGAAGATATTCACATTGAAGACTATGACATGAGAAGACATTGAGTGAAGACTATGGAGCGTGAAGACTGTGTGTTTTCGTTGTTTCCTTTTCTTCTTTGTTGAGTCATAGGAACCACCGTACTGTTAAGTGGGGTCCAAGTGAACTAAGTCAGAATGACTGAAGTGATGCTCAACCCAAATCATATGTCTTCGAGTGAAGACAATGAGAGCAAATCTTATCCAGAGTCGGATGAGTCAGCTTTGCTTGTAGCCCAAGTAAAGTTGCCGTGTGTGTTTGAAATCTGACCATTGGAACACGTGTCAGTTCCTTAGTGACCCAGGGTCATTTCGGACATATCAGGTCGGGTTGCCTAGTGGCTATAAATAGCCCACCCCCTATACCATAAATTGGTGGCTGCTCAGAGTTAGTGCACGGCTTTTGTCGTTTGGGAGCAACCCACCTCGAAGCCTTTGAGAGAGAGAAATCCTTGCGAGGACAAAGCCCAAACACCCAGAGCCAAAGAGTGTTAGGCATCACTGAAGTCTTTCTGTCTGTGTGACCTGAAGACTTATTACACTTGAGGATTGTGAATCCTCCAGCCGGTTAGGCGTCGCGTTTTGAGCATCCAAGAGTCATTGTGGATCGCCGGTGAACGAAGTCTGTGAAGGTTTGGGAGTCTACCTTGAAGACTTACCAGAGTGATTGGGCGAGGACTGTGTGTCCTTAGCTCAAGGGGAATAAGGTGAAGACACGGTCTTCTGAGTTGAATCTCAGCCTCCCCAACCAGATGTATAGTTGTCACAGCAACTAGAACTGGTCCAACAAATCATGTGTCTTCAACAAGTGACTAGTTCTATCCTCTCCCTTCCTTTACTTGAAGCTTGTCTTCGTGAAGTCATTGCCTACTTGTCATATCTGTTTCACTTCATTGCTTGACTACTTTTGTTGATTGGCTTCATACTATCTTCCATCTTGATCCTTACTACCTCGCTACTATTAGTCTTGTACTTTCTTGTTATTGCATACTTGACTATGGTTTGCTTGTTGTAGTTTATCTTCCGCTGCATATCAATTAGGTCATTTCTACTGTTTGTCTTCAAAACTTCCATGTTTTGAAGACTTTCATAAAAATCGCCTATTCACCCCCCCTCTAGTCGATAACTAGCACATTCACAAACTCTAAGTAAAGGGAGGGAGAGGATAGAACCAGTCACTTGTTGAAGACACAGGATTTGTTGGACCAGTTCCAGTTGCTGTGACAACTGTACGTCTGGTTAGGGAGGCTGAGATTCAACTCAGAAGACCGCGTCTTCACCTTATTCCCCTTGAGCTAAGGACACACAGTCCTCGCCCAATCACTCTGGTAAGTCTTCAAGGTAGACTTCCGAACCTTCATAGACTTCGTTCACCGGCGATCCACAATGACTCTTGGATGCTCAGAACGCGACGCCTAACCGGCTGGAGGATTCACAGTCCTCAAGTGTAATAAGTCTTCAGGCCATGCAGACAGAAAGACTTCAGTGATGCCTGACACTCTTTGGCTCTGGGTGTTTGGGCTTTGTCCTCGCAAGGATTTCTCTCTCTCTCAAAGGCTTCGAGGTGGGTTGCTCTCAAACGACAAAAGCCGTCCACTAACTCTAAGCAGCCACCAATTTATGGTGTAGGGGGTGGGCTATTTATAGCCAATAGGCAACCTGACCTAATATGTCTGAAATGACCCTGGGTCACTAAGGAACTGACACGTGTTCCAACGGTCAGATTTCAAACACACACGGCAACTTTACTTGGGCTACTAGCAAAGCTGACTCATCCAGCTCTGGATAAGATTTGCTCTCATTGTCTTCGCTCGAAGACATAGGATTTGGGTTTGAGCATCACTTCAGTCATTCTGACTTTGTTCACTTGGACCCCACTTAACAGTACGGTGGTTCCTATGACTCAACAATGAAGAAAAAGGAAACAACGAAATGACACAGTCTTCGCGCTCCATAGTCTTCACTCAATGTCTTCTAATGTCATAGTCTTCAATATGAATATCTTCAAATACCACCATTATCGTCAATGTCTTCATACATTTTTAGGGGTCATCTCCGGTAGGTAAACTGAATCAATGAGGGACACTACCTGCGTTATCCTGCAATTCTCACACACGCATTAGTCCCTCAACCAAGTTTGTCGTCAATACTCCAAAAACCAACAAGGGGTGGCACTAGATGCACTTACAATCTCCCCCTTTTTGGTGATTGATGACAAACTGGTTGAAGTTTTCAACGGGGATAAAGTATGTGAAATTGTAAAGGATAGGGTATTGTCTTCATAAGTGGCAAAGGCTCCCCTTGAAGTTGTGCATATAAGTAATTTGCTTTTGGAATGCAAATGCACATGGCAGGTTGTATTTGTGGAGATCCTCTTCAACTTATGAAGATAATTCATCATCCATGAAATGATATAACTAAGAGAATGACATGCATAATGAAAAATGGACGTCTGCAGAATGACCTAAGTGCGGAAGTTATCATCGCACATGCGGAATTTATCATCGCATCACGGAAAAGCAAATAAGTAGTAGACGATCATCGAGTTTAAGTGTTACAACTCAAAGAACCAAATGTATCAAAGGCGAGAGTTGTAAACACTAGGCAAAATATAAAGCAACCGCCCATATGAACCCGCTTGAAGACTATCAAACTCATATGCTTCTCCCCCTTTTGTCAGTAAGGACCAAAAAGGTTTGAAGACATAGAGCATCTACTCATTCCCATGAGGAGTAGGTGAAGCAGCAGGGTTGTCATTGTTGTTTTGCGGCACAGACGAACTTGGTGCAATGTCGATGCGTGTAGAAGTAGGGGGTGGTGAAGTAGCATCGTCTTCATCATCGATCACTTTGGCATTCACAGTTGCCGCGGAGGAAGAATAGTCAGAGTCTTCAAGGGATGGAGTTCGACATAGGACAGCATTCCGTGGAGGAGTGGAGTCAAACTTGAATCTTTCAGTGAAGCCATCATCTTGAAGATCTGCTTCTGCACTGAGCAGCGTCAAACTCTTCCATGATCGCCGATAGGTCTCGTGAGTGACAAAAGCATTCTTGGTGGCAAGATTTCGAATGCGATTGACGTCCACCAAGAGGCTTTGCATTTGTCGCTTGAGCCAAAAGTGATGCTTGTCTTGTTTCTGATGCAGTGCAACAAGAAGTTCTCGGTCATTTAGGAAGCGAGAGCGCTTCTTAGGCCTTTGGGCAATTGTGCTCTCAGTAGCTTCAGTTTGCGCACGGTGAGGCAGACGAGTGTTCCCAGCCAGTGGATAGACACGAGTTACTGCTTGGTCTCCTTCCATAGGTTGAGTGAAGCTTTGGTGATCAGCATTTTGAAGACAAAGAGGCTTCTTGGCAGGCTCAGGGTATATGGCTTTAACTGAGATATCAACCTCTGGTAGAAAGATCAGATGATTGCGAGCAAAGGGCTGATAGTTGATAGCAGAGTGTAGCTTGATGAGGCGCATGACCCATGGAGCATAGAATTTCATGCAAAAAAGGTCAAAGCCAGACGTAGCCAGTTGCCGGATGAAGAATTCTTGTGTATTGAAGCTTATGCCATTGAGGATGTAAAAGACCAATGTCTTCATGGCTCCTTCAAGTTTTGTAGCTGATGAATGCCCTTTGATAGGCCATAGAGTTTGCCTGATGATGTGATATATTGTGTGAGGCAGATACTCAAGGTCATCAACAAAGAACTCCGTTGGGTATTCAGCGTCAGGTGGCAGAGGCTTCATCATGCTCAACGTCTGGCTCATGTTGGGCTCTGGCTTATGGAAGATGCTCTCCAGTGCATTGCGGTGGAGTTGACAATCAGGTTCGAACAGCTCTCCGGGAGTGGGTAGGCCTGTAAGCTCAATGACGTCAAGAGCTTTGGCTTCATGACGAACATTTCCTATCATCCACTCAAGAACCCATGTCTTTGTATCCCTGTAGTAGCCGCGAATGTGGAGGGTAGCATATTGAAGCAAAAGTTCCTCATTCCAATGTTCTTTTTCTGTCACAAAGCTGAGCAGACCTGCATCACGAAAGCAGTCAAGTGCTTCTTCTAAGCATGGCAGTCCAGCAATGGCTTCAGTGTCGAGGCGCATATGAGGGAAAATGCGCCCTTGATCATACAGAACGCAGGAGTAATAGCTTCGCTGCTGATAGCTCCAGAAACAATCAGATGATATTCTTGGCCTTGAGTAGGGGTTCTTTGCTTTGTCAAAGAAGGTGTTGTGGGCTTTAAAGCCATTTGCATTGAAGGACCCTGTAGAGGTGGCAGTACCTGGGAACCTTGGCAGTCTTGGCTTTGGTTTCTGGATCAGACGCCTATACTCAACATGATAATCAAACTGAGGACCAGAGGCATGAGGCGGAGGGACCAGAACGGGCCATTTGACAGTGATTAGGTGACCATAGTTGTATGCTTGCTCAATTGTATAGGGCCTTGGTGGCGGAACAGGAGTAGTGGCAACAACAAAGGCGTCAGGCTGCACAACAGATGCTTCAGGAGGAGTTGCATCATAGGCTTCGGGCACATTGGTTGGTGCAGGCTCCACATTTGTTTCAGCCATGACTACGTCATTGGCTTCATTTGTGTTGGTGGTGGCAGCCTCAAGATTTTCAACCTCCACTTGATGAGCTGGAGGGTCGGGCACTGGCACATTCACATCAGGAACAGCTTCTTCAGTAATGGGGGGAGTAGGGACACGTTCTTCTTCTTGGTTGTCATCGGCTGATGCAGCCAGATTGTCTTCAGCAGCTTTGGCTTCAGACACGGAGACATTCACAGTCGGAGTGGCTTCTGGAAACACTTGACGTGCAACAGATTGGTGGTGCACTTCTCCTTCTGGAACGCTCGAAAGAGGGACTTGAGGCCTTGGTCCTTTGCGAAGCCTGCATAATGCTGGCGACGCCTTTGGAGATGGAGTTGGCTAGGCCTCATCCTCTTCTTCTTGCACAGGTGGTGTGACTTGTTGTTGTTGGGGAGTACTCGGGGAGTCTTGTTGTTGTGGGTGATCAGCCCATGATGCATCCTGAGCAATTGGCGTCAGAGGACGACCAATGCTGATGAGTTCGTTGTTTGTGAGAACAGGCGATGATACCAAGTTGTGTTCAATCTGAGGAAGAACTTCATCATCTTCAACATTGTCATTGTGACCAATGTCTTCAGCAGCGGTGGGATCAACTGCTGGAATGTCTTCAGCTTCATGAGCCTCTATGGAAGCAGGCTCATGAACTATCATTCATCGTTCTTGGAGTTCAGATGCAGGGCGAACCATTGAGATAGGTTCAACAACTAAGGGCTCTGTGGGAGCAGCCCGATTCTTCTTGGTTTTGCGCTTCTTCTTGGAGGGAGCAACATCAGAGGCTTCAGGACTTTTCCGTTTTCTGGCTTCAGCCTCGGCAGCCCTCGTCTTCTTCAGTTATGAAGCGGTTGACCTGACCTTTGGCTTCGAGCCAGTCATGCTGCTTGGGAAAACTATGCGAGGTTCTTCCTGCCTTGAAGGTGCAGATGGGTCAGTTGATGGCTTCTTCTTCTTTGCAGCCATTCTGGGGTCAATGCCAGGACGACCAAGAGCCTTGCGCTTCTCAGCCTCATTGTAGGCTAGCACACACTTGTCAGCCAGACTCTTCATGCGCTCACGAGAGCCTTGAGCTTCTTCGCGCTTCTTGAGAAAGGCTTCTTTGAGCTCGTGCAGCATGATCTTGAAGTTTTTGACATCTTGCACGCTGAGCTTTTCCACATGCTTCTTGAACCGAGCTTTCTCATAGTCGATCTTGTGCTTCAGTTCAACGATGCGCTGAGCAAGAGCTAGCTCAGAAGCAATGATGCCATTGAAGGAGACGTTGAGGCCAATGGGAAGTTGCAGATCTTCAAAGCTGAGATTTGGGGTGTCAAACCACTCATCACTGAAGTGATGGATGATTGCCACATCGAAGAGAGGCAAATCATTGAAGATCTTTGCTTCTTCCTTTCTCTTGATCAGTTGCTCAAGAGCATCATCTGCAAGATCTTCATCGTTGGACAGATCAATGTGCTCTTCTCGCAGAATGGCAGCAGGAGTCAATGTCTGATCAGTATTTTTGACGATTTTCTTTTTCTTCTCCGTCTTCTTGGAGATACGTGATAGATCTTCAGACTGCACACTGTCTTCAGGAGGTGCAGTGGCCAGTGGCTTCACACCTGAAGCTTTTGGAGGAGCAGCTGATCTTGAAGCCTTAGCCCTCTTTGGCTTCTGCGGCTTTGGAGTAGGAGCTGGGGCTTCATAAGTGTCAGCATCATCATCAGAATGATCCACTTTGGCACCTTGGACTGAGATGTGAGTGATGAGGCCATCAAGGTTATAGAAAGGACAGATGACATTGGGTTTTGCATCACGTGAGCCGTCAGCACGGGGAGCAGAGGGACCAGGGTTGAAGTCTAATCCCAATGACTTCTTGTTTTCCTTGGCCGATGCCTTTGCGTGCTGGAAGTTGCGCTTGAAGAGATTATGGTCACGACACCAGAGGAATGATGATGGGTCAGCATTTTCAGGCTGAGGTCCACGAACCATACAAGGATAGAAACCCTGTGCAATAGCTTCAGCTCTGTTCTTGGGTGGAAGGCCTCGAAAGAGGATATCACCCCAAGGACTTTTGATAGTATTCTTCTCAGCGTATTCCTGGGTCACGAACTTGTATTTGAACCATTGTTCAGCCCAATATCGTCGAATCCATTGGTTCCGTGTCTTCAGGATCTGTCTTGTAAAGCTCTTTTGATCGAACTCTTTACCATTGTCGTCGGGACCCAGATGGTGTTTGGCTGGCATTGGCGTCATGTAACCTTTGCAATCTTGCATTCCAAACTTCTTCAGACAATCTTTGAGGTATTTTTCTTGAGATATGAAGATGCCATTCCTTTGCTGACGAATTTGAAGACCAAGGAAGAACTTCAGCTCACCCATCATGGACATCTGATATTGCTCTTGCATCATGTATCCAAACTCATCACTATACTTCTGGTTAGTGCAGCCGAAGATAATGTCATCCACATATATTTGGCACACAAACAGTTCACCATCATATGTCTTCGTGAAGAGTGTGGGATCGAGGGATCCAGGTTTGAAGCCTTTGCTCTTCAGGAAGTCTTTGATCGTATCATACCAAGCGCGAGGAGCTTGTTTGAGGCCATACAGTGCTTTGTTTAGCTTGTACACCATATCAGGATGTTTTGGATCTTCAAAGCCAGGTGGTTGAGCGATGTATACTTCTTCTTCAATCTTGCCGTTGAGAAATGCACTCTTCACATCCATTTGATATAGCAAGATGTTGTGGTGGTTAGCATAGGATAACAGTACGCGAATAGCTTCAAGCCTAGCCACAGGAGCAAATGTTTCATCGAAGTCAATTCCTTCAACTTGAGTACATCCTTGAGCCACAAGACGTGCTTTGTTTCTAACGACTTGACCATGCTCATCTTGCTTGTTTCGATATATCCATTTTGTGACAATAATGTTATGCTTGCGAGGGTCAGGATGCTTGACAAGTTCCCAAACATTGTTTAGCTTGAACTGTTGAAGTTCTTCTTGCATAGCTTGTATCCATTCAGGTTCCATAAAGGCTTCAGCAACTTTCTTGGGTTCTGATATTGACACAAAAGAAAAGTGCCCACAGAAATTTGCTAACTGTGTTGCTCTTGAGCGAGTAAGTGGACCAGGTGCATTGATGCTATCAATTATCTTCTCAATTTGTACTTCATTTGCAACTCGAGGATGAACTGGACAAAGACCTTGCTCATGCTGATCATTGTCATCATTGGGAGGATTGTCTTCAATCTGAGCATTGTCTTCAGGTTCGTTAGGTGTAGAAATGATAAGTTCCTCTTCAGGTTGTGCTTCAGAAGGCATGATTTCACCAGTTCCCATCAGCTTGATAGATTCGCTGGACGGAGCTTCGTCTAGTGTACTTGGCAGGAGCTCTCTTTGTGAACCATTGGTTTCATCAAATCGCACGTCCACAGTTTCGACGATTTTGTAGAGATAGAGGTTGAAGACTCTGTAAGAGTGCGAGTCCTTTCCGTAACCGAGCATGAAGCCTTCGTGAGCTTTAGGTGCAAATTTTGACTTGTGATGGGGATCCTTGATCCAGCACCTAGCTCCAAATACTCTGAAGTAGCTGACATTTGGCTTCTTGCCAGTAAGGAGCTCATAGGATGTTTTGTTCAAAATCTTATGGATGTAAACACGGTTGATGACGTGACATGCTGTATCAATAGCTTCAGGCCAGAACTTTCTTGGTGTCTTGTACTCGTCGAGCATTGTTCGAACCATCTCAATGAGGGTTCTGTTCTTGCGCTCTATGATGCCATTTTGCTGAGGTGTGTATGGAGCAGAAAACTCATGAGTGATTCCCATTGTATCCAGATAAAGATCAAGTCCGGTGTTCTTGAACTCAGTGTCGTTGTCACTTCTGATATGCTTGATCTTGACGCCATAATTGTTCATGGCTTGATTGGCGAAGCGTCTGAAGACATCTTGCACTTCAGTCTTGTAGAGAATTATGTGCACCCATGTATATCTTGAGTAGTCATCAACAATGACGAAGCCATAGAGACAAGCAGTTGTTGTGAGGGTAGAGTAGTGAGTAGGGCCAAATAAGTCAATGTGTAACAGCTCGAAGGGTTGAGATGTCGTCATGATTGTCTTCGAGGGGTGCTTTGCCCTAGTCATCTTTCCAGCTTCACAGGCACCACACAAATGATCCTTCTTGAACTTGACACCCTCGATGCCTATGACATGCTTCTTCTTGGCGAGTGTGTGTAAGTTCCTCATGCCTGCATGCCCCAGCCTCCGATGCCAGAGCCAGCATTCTGAAGCTTTTGTAAGAAGACATACGGCAAGCTGTGGACCTGTTGGAAATCTACCATGTATAGATCATCTTTACGATACCCTTCAAAGACTAGAGACTTGTCAGATTCCATTAGTACAAGGCAACGATATTTTCCGAATAGCACAATCATGTTCAAGTCACAAAGCATCGAGACAGACATTAAGTTGAAACCAAGGGATTCAACAAGCATCACTTTATCCATGTGTTGATCCTTTGAGATTGCAACTCTACCTAGACCCAATACCTTGCTTTTACCAGTGTCAGCAAATGTGATGTGACTCTTGTCTGATGGACGTAAGGTTGAGTCCATGAGAAGACTTCGATCACCAGTCATATGATTAGTGCATCCGTGTTGGGTAACGTAGCAGAAATTCAAAATTTTCCTACGTGTCACCAAGATATATCTATGGAGAGACTAGCAACGAGGGGAAGGAGAGTGCATCTACATACCCTTGTAGATCGCTAAGCGGAAGCGTTCAAGTGAACGGGGTTGATGGAGTCGTACTCATCGTGATTCAAATCACCGATGATCAAGTGCCGAAGGCACGGCACCTCCGCGTTCAACACACGTACAGCCCGGTGACGTCTCCCAAGCCTTGATCCAGCAAGGAGAGAGGGAGAGGTTGAGGAAGACTCCATCCAGCAGCAGCACAACGGCGTGGTGGTGGTGGAGGAGCGTGGCAATCCTGCAGGGCTTCGCCAAGCACCGCGAGAGAGGAGGAGCACTTGGGAGAGGGAGGGCTGCGCCAGGGGCAAGTCTGAAGCTCCCATGTGCCTCCCCACTATATATAGGGGTGGAGGGGGCTGGTTTCTTGCCCTCCAAGTCCATTGGGGCGTTGGCAAAGGTGGGAGGAAAGAAATCCCATCATTTCCTTCCCCACCGATTGCTATCCTCCTTTTTAGGGATCTTGATCTTATCCCTTTGGGATATGATCTTATTCCTTCTAAGGGGGGATCTTGGTGTGCCTTGACCAGGGGTGTGGGGCCTTTCCCCCACTACCCACGTTCATGTGGGTCCCCCCATGCAGGTGGGCCCCACTCCGGAACCTTCTAGAACCTTCCCGGTACAATACCGAAAAATCCCGAACATTTTCCGGTGGCCAAAATAGGACTTCCCATATATAAATCTTTACCTCCGGACCATTCCGGAACTCCTCGTGACGTCCGGGATCTCATCCGGGACTCCTAACAACATTCGCTAACCACATACAAACTTCCTTTATAACCCTAGCGTCATCGAACCTTAAGTGTGTAGACCCTACGGGTTCGGGAGACATGTAGACATGACCGAGACGTTCTCTGGTCAATAACCAACAGCGGGATCTGGATACCCATGTTGGCTCCCACATGTTCCACGATGATCTCATGGATGAACCACGATGTCAAGGACTCAATCGATCCCGTATACAATTCCCTTTGTCTAGCGGTATTGTACTTGCCCGAGATTCGATCGTCGGCATCCTTATACCTTGTTCAATCTCGTTACCGGCAAGTCTCTTTACTCGTTCCGTAACACATCATCCCGTGATCAACTCCTTGGTCACATTTGCGCAAATGATGATGTCCTACCGAGTGGGCCCAGAGATACCTCTCCGTTTACACGGAGTGACAAATCCCAGTCTCGATTCATGCCAACCCAACAGATACTTTCGGAGATACCTGTAATGCACCTTTATAGTCACCCAGTTACGTTGTGACGTTTGATACACCCAAAGCACTCCTACGGTATCCGGGAGTTGCACAATCTCATGGTCTAAGGAAAAGATACTTGACATTGGAAAAGCTCTAGCAAACGAACTACACGATCTTTGTGCTAGGCTTAGGATTGGGTCTTGTCCATCACATCATTCTCCTAATGATGTGATCCTGTTATCAACGACATCCAATGTCCATAGCCAGGAAACCATGACTATCTGTTGATCACAACGAGCTAGTCAACTAGAGGCTCACTAGGGACTCATTGTGGTCTATGTATTCACACGTGTATTATGATTTCCGGATAATACAGTTATAGCATGAATAAAAGACAATTATCATGAACAAGGAAATATAATAATAACTAATTTATTATTGCCTCTAGGGCATATTTCCAACAGTCTCCCACTTGCACTAGAGTCAATAATCTAGTTCACATCGATATGTGATTAACACTCAAGGTCACATCCCCATGTGACTAGCACCCAAAAAGTTTACTAGAGTCAATAATCTAGTTCACATTTACCATGTGATTAACACTCGATGAGTTCTGGGTTTGATCATGTTATGCTTGTGAGAGAGGTTATAGTCAACGGGTCTGAACCTTTTAGATCCGTGTGTGCTTTACAAATCTCTATGTCATCTCCTAGATGTAGCTACCACGCTCTATTTGGAGCTATTCCAAATAACTGTTCTACTTGGAGCTATATTAAAAGTTGCTCCATTATACGTATCCGGTATCTCTACTCAGAGCTATCCGGATAGGTGTTAAGCTTGCATCGACGTAACTCTTTACGTCGAACTCTTTATCACCTCCATAATCGAGAAAATTCCTTAGTCCACTAGTTACTAAGGATAACTTTGACCGCTGTCCTGTGATCCATTCTTGGATCACTCTTGTACCCCTTGACTGACTCATGGCAAGGCACACTTCAGGTGCGGTACACAGCATAGCATACTGTAGAGAGCCTATGATAAAAGCATAGGGGACGACCTTCGTCCTTCCTCTTTCTTCTGCCGTGGTCGAGCTTTAAGTCTTAACTTCATACCTTACAACTCAGGCAAGAACTCCTTCTTTGACTGATCCATCTTGAACACCTTCAAGATTATGTCAAGGTACGTGCTCATTTAAAAGTACTATTAAGCATTTTGATCTATCTTATAGATCTTGATGCTTATTGTTCAAGTAGCCTAATCCAGGTTTTCCATTGAAAAACAGTTTTCAAATAACCCTATATGCTTTCTAGAAATTCTACATCATTTCTGATCATCAATATGTCAACAACATATACTCATCAGAAATTCCATAGTGCTCCCACTCACTTCTTTGGAAATACAAGTTTCTCATAAACTTTGTATAAACCCAAAATCTTTGATCATCTTATCAAAGTGTACATTCCAACTCCGAGATGCTTACTCTAGTCCTTAGAAGGATCGCTGGAGCCAGCATACCTTTTAGCATACTTAGGATCGTCAAAACCTTTCTGATTGTATTACATACAACTTTTCCTTACGAAAACTGGTAAGGAAACTCGTTTTGACATCCATCCGCCAGATTTCATAAATGCAGCTGATGCTAACACGAATCCGACGGACTTAAGCATCGCTACGGATGAGAAAATCTCATCGTAGTCAACTCCTTGAACTTGTGAAAAACTTTTCGTCACAAGTCGAGCTCCATAGATGGTTACATTACCATCCACGTCCGTCTTCTTCTTAAAGATCCATTTATCTCAATGGCTTGCTGATCATCAGGCAAGTCCACCAAAGTCCATGCTTTGTTCTGATACATGGATCCTATCTCGGATTTCATGGCTTCTAACCATTTGTCGGAATTGGGCCCACCATTGCTTCTCCATAGCTCGTAGGTTCATTGTTGTCTAGCAACATGACCTTCAAGATAGGATTACGTACCACTCTGAAGTAGTACGCATCCTTGTCATCCTACGAGGTACGGTAGTGACTTGATCTGAAACTTCATGATCACTATCATAAGCTTCCACTTCAATTGGTGTAGGTGCCACAGGAACAACTTCCTGTGCCCTGATACACACTGGTTGAAGTGATGGTTCAATAACCTCATCAAGTCTCCACCATCCTCCCACTCAACTCTTTCGAGAGAAACCTTTCCTCGAGAAAGGACCCGATTCAAGAAACAATCCATATTGCTTTCGGATCTGAATTAGGAGGTATACCCAACTGTTTTGGGTGTCCTATGAAGATGCATTTTATCCGCTTTGGGTTCGAGCTTGTCAATTCTGAAACTTTTTCACATAAGCGTCGCAGCCCCAAACCTTTAAGAAACGACAACTTAGGTTTCTCTAAACCATAATTCATACGGTGTCATCTCAACGGAATTACGTGGTGCCCTATTTAAAGTGAATGTGGTTGTCTCTAATGCCTGACCCATGAACGATAGTGGTAATTCGATAATAGACATCATGGTACGCACCATATCCAATAGGGTGCAACTATGATGTTCGGACACACCATCACACTATGGTGTTCCAGGCGGTATTAATTGTGAAACAATTTCCACAATGTCTTTGTTGCGTGCCAAATCTCGTAACTCAGATACTCATCTCTATGATCATATCATAGACATTTTATCATCTTGTCACAATGATCTTCTACTTCACTCTGAAATTACTTGATCCATTCAATAATTCAGAATTGTGTTTCATCAAGTAAATATTCTCAACATCTACTCGAATCATCCGTGAAGTAAGAACATAACGATATTCACTGCATGCCTCAGCACTCATTGGACTGCACACATCAAAATGAGTTACTTCCAACAAGTTGCTATCTTGTTCCATCTTACTGAAACCGAGGCTTTTCAGTCATCTTGCCCATGTGGTATGATTTGCATGTCTCAAGTGATTCAAAATCAAGTGAGTTCCAACGGTCCATTTGCATGGAGTTTCTTCATGCATATACACCAATAGACATGGTTCGCATGTCTCAAACTTTTCAAAAATGAGTGAGCCCAAAGATCCATCAACATGGAGCTTCTTCATGCGTTTTACACCAATATGACTTACATGGCAGTGCCACAAGTAAGTGGTACTATCATTACTATCTTATATCTTTTGGCATGAAAATGTGTATCACTACGATCGAGATTCAATAAACCATTCAGGTTTAATACTAATCTTGATGGTAGAGGGAGCGTGCGATGTTTGATCACATCAAACTTGGAAACAATTCCAACATATATCGTCATCTCACCTTTAGCTAGTCTCCGTTTATTCCGTCGCCTTTTATTTCGAGTTACTAACACTTAGCAACCGAACCGGTATCTTAATACCCTGGTGCTACTAGGAGTACTAGTAAAGTACACATTAACATAATGTATATCCAATATACTTCTATCGACTTTGCCAGCCTTCTCATCTACCAAGTATCTAGGGTAATTCTGCTCCAGTGGTTGTTCCCCTTATTACAGAAGCACTTAGTCTCAGGTTTGGGTTCAACCTTGGGTTTCTTCACTAGAGCAGCAACTGATTTGCCGTTTCATGAAGTATCCTTTCTTGCCCTTGCCCTTCTTGAAACTAGTGGTTTCATCAACAATTGATGCTCCTTCTTGATTTCTACTTTCGCGGTGTCAAACATCGTGAATACCTCAAGGATCATCATATCTATCCCTGATATGTTATAGTTCATCACAAAGCTCTAGCAGCTTGGTGGCAATGACTTTGGAGAACCATCACTATTTCATCTGGAAGATCAACTCCCACTCGATTCAAGCGATTGTTGTACTCAGACAATCTGAGCACAAGCTCAACGATTGAGCTTTTCTCCCTTAGTTTGCAGGCTAAGAAATCGTCGGAGGTCTCATACCTCTTGACGTGGGCACGAGCCTGAAATCCCAATTTCAGCCCTCAAAACATCTCATATGTTCCGCGACGTTTCGAAAACGTCTTTGATGCCTCTACTTAAACCATTTAACTGAACTATCACGTAGTTATCAAAACGTGTATGTCCGATGTTCGCAACATCCACAAACGACGTTTGGGGTTCAGCACACTGAGCGGTGCATTAAGGACATAAGCTTTCTACTGTCCGCATAATCGCTACTTTCAACTTTCAACTATATTTTCTCTAGGAACATAACTAAACAGTAGAACTAAAGCGCGAGCTACGACATAATTTGCAAAGGGTCTTTTGACTATGTTCAGGATAATTAAGTTCATCTTATGAACTCCCACTCAGATAGACATCCCTCTGGTCATCTAAGTGATCACATGATCCGAGTCAACTAGGCCGTGTCCGATCATCACGTGAGACGGACTAGCCAACGTCGGTGAACATCTTTATGTTGATCGTATCTACTATACGACTCATGCTCGACCTTTCGGTCTCCGTGTTCCGAGGCCATGTCTGTACATGCTAGGCTCGTCAAGTTAACCCTAAGTGTATTGCTGTGTAAATCTGTCTTACACCCGTTGTATGTGAACGTAAGGATCCATCACACCCGATCATCACGTGGTGCTTAGAAACGACAAACTGTAGCAACGGTGCACAGTTAGGGGAGAACACTTCTTGAAATTTTGTAAGGGATCATCTTATTTACTACCGTCGTCCTAAGTAAACAAGATGCATAAACATGATAAACATCACATGCAATCAAATAGTGACATGATATGGCCAATATCATTTTGCTCCTTTTGATCTCCATCTTCGGGGCTCCATGATCATTATCGTCACCGGCATGACACCATGATCATGATCTCCATCATCGTGTCTCCATGAAGTCGTCTCGCCAACTTATTACTTCTACTACTATGGCTACCGGTTAGCAATAAAGTAAAGTAATTACATGGCGTTGTTCAATGATACGCAGGTCATACAATAAATTAAGACAACTCCTATGGCTCCTGCCGGTTGTCATACTCATCGACATGCAAGTCGTGAATCCTATTACAATAACATGATCAATATCATACAACACATATCATTCATCACATTCTTGTTGGCCATATCACATCACATAGCATACCCTGCAAAAACAAGTTAGACGTCCTCTAATTGTTGTTTGCATGTTTTACGTGGCTGCTATGGGTTTCTAGCAAGAACGTTTCTTACCTACGCAAAACCACAACGTGATATGTCAATTGCTATTTACCCTTCATAAGGACCCTTTTCATCGAATCTGTTCCGACTAAAGTGGGAGAGACTGGCACCCGCTAGCCACCTTATGCACCAAGTGCATGTCAATCGGTGGAACCTGTCTCACGTAAGAGTACGTGTAAGGTCGGTCCGGGCCGCTTCATCCCACAATACCGTCGAAACAAGATTGTACTAGTAACGGTAAGCATATTGAACATCATCAACGCCCACAACTACTTTGTGTTTTACTCGTGCAAAGAATCTACGCAATAGACCTAGCTCATGATGCCACTGTTGGGGAACGTAGCAGAAATTCAAAAAATTTCCTACGTATCACCAAGATCTATCTATGGAGAGACCAGCAACGAGTAGAAAGGAGAGTGCATCTACATACCCTTGTAGATCGCTAAGCGGAAGCGTTCAAGTGAACGGGGTTGATGGAGTCGTACTCGTCGTGATTCAAATCACCGATGATCAAGTGCCGAACGCACGGCACCTCCGCGTTCAACACACGTACAGCCCGGTGACGTCTCCCAAGCCTTGATCCAGCAAGGAGAGAGGGAGAGGTTGAGGAAGACTCCATCCAGCAGCAGCACAACGGCGTGGTGGTGGTGGAGGAGCGTGGCAATCCTGCAGGGCTTCGCCAAGCACCGCGAGAGAGGAGGAGCACTTGGGAGAGGGAGGGCTGCGCCAGGGGCAAGTCTGAAGCTCCCATGTGCCTCCCCACTATATATAGGGGTGGAGGGGGCTGGTTTCTTGCCCTTCAAGTCCATTGGGGCGTTGGCAAAGGTGGGAGGAAAGAAATCCCATCATTTCCTTCCCCACCGATTGCTATCCCCCTTTTTAGGGATCTTGATCTTATCCCTTTGGGATATGATCTTATTCCTTCTAAGGGGGGATCTTGGTGTGCCTTGACCAGGGGTGTGGGGCCTTTCCCCCACTACCCACGTTCATGTGGGTCCCCCCATGCAGGTGGGCCCCACTCCGGAACCTTCTAGAACCTTCCCGGTACAATACCGAAAAATCCCGAACATTTTCCGGTGGCCAAAATAGGACTTCCCATATATAAATCTTTACCTCCGGACCATTCCGGAACTCCTCGTGACGTCCGGGATCTCATCCGGGACTCCGAACAACATTCGGTAACCACATACAAACTTCCTTTATAACCCTAGTGTCATCGAACCTTAAGTGTGTAGACCCTACGGGTTCGGGAGACATGTAGACATGACCGAGACGTTCTCTGGTCAATAACCAACAGCGGGATCTGGATACCCATGTTGGCTCCCACATGTTCCACGATGATCTCATCGGATGAACCACGATGTCAAGGACTCAATCGATCCCGTATACAATTCCCTTTGTCTAGCGGTATTGTACTTGCCCGAGATTCGATCGTCGGCATCCTTATACCTTGTTCAATCTCGTTACCGGCAAGTCTCTTTACTCGTTCCGTAACACATCATCCCGTGATCAACTCCTTGGTCACATTTGCGCAAATGATGATGTCCTACCGAGTGGGCCCAGAGATACCTCTCCGTTTACACGGAGTGACAAATCCCAGTCTCGATTCATGCCAACCCAACAGATACTTTCGGAGATACCTGTAATGCACCTTTATAGTCACCCAGTTACGTTGTGACGTTTGATACACCCAAAGCACTCCTACGGTATCCGGGAGTTGCACAATCTCATGGTCTAAGGAAAAGATACTTGACATTGGAAAAGCTCTAGCAAACGAACTACACGATCTTTGTGCTAGGCTTAGGATTGGGTCTTGTCCATCACATCATTCTCCTAATGATGTGATCCCGTTATCAACGACATCCAATGTCCATAACCAGGAAACCATGACTATCTGTTGATCACAACGAGCTAGTCAACTAGAGGCTCACTAGGGACTTATTGTGGTCTATGTATTCACACGTGTATTACGATTTCCGGATAATACAGTTATAGCATGAATAAAAGACAATTATCATGAACAAGGAAATATAATAATAACTAATTTATTATTGCCTCTAGGGCATATTTCCAACAATCCGCTGTCCATAATCCATTCTGAAGCATGAGGTGTCATACCCTACAGTACAGTTAGGGGATAGGCTTCACCAAGAGTATTGTGAAGCATAAACATTTGACGGGCAAGAGGATTATTAAAGCTCAGATCAAGATTAGGACAGATAGGATGAATGGCAAACGATTCAGGAACAAAATACATAGTGAGACCATTTGGGCATTTGATCTTGCGCCCTACAAGATGTTTTAGGTCCCCAGCAATAGCATCAGACGCCTTTGATTTTCGGCAGGAGACCCTTCCCTGCAAAAGAAAGTTAATTCTTCTTAACCACCCACATCTTCAGGGGTGGCTTAGAAGTAATGAGTCTAAGTGCAGCATCTGAGAAATTCGGCTTTGGAGCCCTAGCAAATAGCCTTGCAGGAGATGAATGATACTCATATGAATAAGCAGAAAAGTTCTTAGTTCTATGAACATAGTGGTTTGAAGACACACGCTCATATTCGTAAGTTTGAGTACGGTTTCCCTGCAAAACATTGGCGTTAGGGTGACTCAGGTGAGTCCTCTGTCTGTATAAAGCCTTTGGACCATATGACGCCTTAGGTCTGGGGTTTGTCTTCATCCCAGGTGGTGTCAAGATCACAATCACTGGAAGATTCTCAAGACAGCTTTTGGGAACCCAGATCTTCTTCATGGGTGGTCCATTCCTACAGTTAGAACCAATATACCTGGCAAACACTTCACCACTCTGATTCTTGAACAGCTTATAGTTTGCATCAAGGGATTCATCAATGATAATAGGATTAGCACAGGTAAAGCCAGATAAGGTGGATGGATCCACTGAAGGTCCCTTTGCAGCAACCCATATGGTTTTGGGATACTACTCAGGCTTCCAGTAGGAACCATCAATATTCATTTTCCTCTCGAACCCAACACCCGCTTTCCTAGGGTCTCGGTTCAGAATCTGCTTTTTGAGGACATCGCAAAGTGTCTGATGTCCTTTCAGACTTTTATACATCCCTGTTTCAAGCAATGTCTTCAACCTAGCATTTTCATAAGCAATAGTAGTGGTATCCTCCGCAGAGGGGTTAGTTACCACATCAGTAGTTGAAGACAATGCAACAGTAGCAGCAGCGAAACATTTAGCAACAGAGGTAGCGTTATCACGCTCAAGGCATTTTAGACATGGTGGTTCAAATCCATCCTGAGCGGGACTGATCTGTTGAGCGTGAAGTGACTCATTCTCTTTTTGAAGATCTTCATGAGCCGCTCTCAATTTCTCAAGCTCTGCTTCCTTTGAAGATAATCATAGGAGAGCTTTTCATGAGTGGTTGAGAGCATTTCATGACGACTTTCAAGTTCTTGGTACTTACCATGAAGATTTTTTATGTCTTCAACTAAGGACTATGAACGTGTCATTTCCGCGTCCAACAGGTCATCGCTTTTGTCTAACAGTTTTTGAGTATGTTCCATAGCTCTTTGTTGTTCAGTTGCAATTTTAGCAAGTGTTTTGTAGCTGGGTTTGGATTGACAATCAGAGTCATCTTCACTTGATGTTTGAAAGTAAGCATCACGTGATTTTACCTTGGCACCACATGCCATGAAGCAGTAGGTGGGAGCAGGGTCGTCCTTGTCATCAGCTTCAGCGTTGGTGTGGAAGTCATTGTCTTCAGTGTTGAAGATGGACTTGGCAACATAGGCTGTGGCTAGAGCCAGACTTGCAACGCTAGGGTCAGACTCCTCTTCAGACTCCACCTCCGCCTCCTCAGAAGCAGACTCCTCCTCTGAATCCATTTCCTTGCCAACAAAAGCATGAGCCTTGCCAGATGAGCTCTTCTTATGAGATGAAGACTTTGATGAGGACTTGGAAGAAGACTTTGAAGATTTCTTCTTCTTCTTGTCATCAGAATCATATTCCTTGCTCTTCTTCTTCTTCTTCTCATTGTCCCACTGTGGACACTCAGAGATATAGTGTCCAGGTTTCTTGCACTTGTGACATGTTCTCTTCTTGTAGTCATGAGTGGAAGCTTCATCATTTCTTGAGCTAGATCGTGAAGACTTTCTGAAGCCCTTCTTCTTAGTGAACTTCTAGAACTTCTTCACAAGCACAGCAAGTTCCTTTCCAATGTCTTCAGGATCATCAGAACCGCAGTCAGATTCTTCTTCAGATGAGGAAACAAATTTTGCCTTCAAAGCGTGAGTTCGGCCATAGTTGGGACCATAGATATCTCTTTTCTTAGAAAGCTGGAACTCATGTGTGTTAAGCATCTCAAGTATATCAGACGGATCGAGTGTCTTGAAGTCAGGGCGTTCTTGTATCATGAGGGCAAGGGTGTCAAAGGAGCTGTCAAGTGATCTCAGTAGTGCCTTGACATTTTCATTGGAGCTTCATGCTTGGTAATCTCAGTGGCACCGAGAGCATGAAGCTCATTTGTGATGTCGGTGAGGCGATCAAACGTGAGCTGGACATTTTCATTGTCGTTTCTCTTGAAGCGATTGAAGAGGTTGCGAAGAACACTGATCCTTTGATCTCTCTGGGATGAGACGCCTTCGTTGACCTTGGATAGCCAGTCCCAGACTAGCTTCGACGTTTCTAGAGCACTCACACGGCCATACTGTCCTTTGGTCAGATGACCACAGATGATGTTCTTGGCAGTAGAGTCCAGTTGTATGAACTTCTTGACATCAGCAGGGGTGACACCTTCACCAGTTTTGGAAACGCCGTTCTTGACGACATACCAGAGGTCGACATGAATGGCTTCAAGATGCATGCGCATCTTATTCTTCCAGTAGGGATATTCAGTTCCATCGAACACGGGGCAAGCAGCGGAGACTTGGATTGTCCCTGCAGTTGACATAGCTAAAACTCCAGGTGGTTAAACCGAATCACACAGAACAAGGGAGTACCTTGCTCTGATACCAATTGAAAGTGCTAGTTATCGACTAGAGGGGGGTGAATAGGCGATTTTTATGAAAGTCTTCAAAACGTGGAAGTTTCGAAGACAAGCGATAGAAATGACCTAATGGATATGCAGCGGAAGATAAAACTACAACAAGCAAACCATAGTCAAGTATACAATAATGTGAAAGTACAAAGACTAATAGCAGCTTAGTAGTAAGGATCAGGATGGAAGATAGTATGAAGCCAACCAACAATAGTAGTCAATCAATGAAGTCAAACAGGTACGACAAATAGGCAATGACTTCACGAAGACAAACTCTAAGTAAAGGGAGGGAGAGGATAGAATCAGTCACTTGTTGAAGACATAGGATTTGTTGGACTAGTTCCAGTTGCTGTGACAACTGTACGTCTGGTTAGGGAGGCTGAGATTCAACTCAGAAGACCGTGTCTTCACCTTATTCCCCTTGAGCTAAGGACGCACAGTCCTCGCCCAATCACTCTGATAAGTCTTCAAGGTAGACTTCTGAACCTTCACAGACTTCGTTCACCGGCGATCCACAATGACTCTTGGATGCTCAGAACGCGACGCCTAACCGGCTGGAGGATTCACAGTCCTCAAGTGTAATAAGTCTTCAGGTCACGCAGACAGAAAGACTTCAGTGATGCCTAACACTCTTTGGCTCTGGGTGTTTGGGCTTTGTCCTCGCAAGGATTTCTCTCTCTCAAAGGCTTCGAGGTGGGTTGCTCTCAAACGACAAAAGTCGGGCACTAACTCTTAGCAGCCACCAATTTATGGTGTAGGGGGTGGGCTATTTATAGCCACTAGGCAACCCGACCTGATATGTCCGAAATGACCCTGGGTCACTAAGGAACTGACACGTGTTCCAACGGTCAGATTTCAAACACACACGGCAACTTTACTTGGGCTACTAGCAAAGCTGACTCATCCAGCTCTGGATAAGATTTGCTCTCATTGTCTTCGCTCGAAGACATAGGATTTGGGTTGAGCATCACTTCAGTCATTCTGACTTTGTTCACTTGGACCCCACTTAACAATACGGTGGTTCCTATGACTCAACAATGAAGAAAAAGGAAACAACAAAACGACACAGTCTTCGCGCTCCATAGTCTTCACTCAATGTCTTCTCATGTCATAGTCTTGAATATGAATATCTTCACATACCACCATTGTCGTCAATGTCTTCATACATTTTTAGGGGTCATCTCCGGTAGGTAAACCGAATTAATGAGGGACACTACCTGCGTTATCCTGCAATTCTCACACACATATTAGTCCCTCAACCAAGTTTGTCGTCAATACTCCAAAACCAACTAGGGGTGGCACTAGATGCACTTACAGGGGGGAACGTTTTTTTCGCGAAATATAGAGGCCCCTCCTGTGGGTCCTAGCTGTCAGGTGGAGGAATCATTATTTTGCGCGTAATAAGGAGGCATTTCCTTGCGTCTGGCCATGTACCCAGCTGTCAGCCTCTCCACGTACAATCCACTTTCGATGGATGTCGTTCATTGACCATGTTGACCAGGCCGCGCCGAGAGCACCAGGGCGGTGGACGACGACGAGGCCTAGGAAGGGAACGACACGGAGCCAGGGAATACTCAGCAGTTGTTTCCCACGCGGAGGAGTACGAGGGTTTACTGGTTCGTCTGCCGTCGCCGGAGAATAACAACATGTGTGGGTGAGTAGAGGGATGGCTAGGCTAGCTTTGGGAGTACGGTGGGGCCGTGAGGCCTGCGTGGCAGCATAGCCGGCCGCGGCAGGAGGGAGCAGGCAGTCCCGCCGACGCTTGTTTGAGCGGCTGGAGCATGAAGAGCAGAGATTGAAGAAGCACGACAGCCGTTTGATGGACATCCAAAAGTCACTGCTCTCGTGTGTTGACTAAGTTGACAGGGCGTTGCGTGTGCGTCAACCTTTTTTTATGAAAGCATACGTGTCAACCTGTAGTAGGCGCACAAGTCAGCCTCAAATCTGTGGAAAACAGCATACAGCCCATCTTCCATTATTTCTAATAATGTACAGCCCATTTGCTAATTCTTAAGAATTTTTTTGGAGCCCATCTTCCTTTTGTTAGCATTACACCCCATATTGTGGCCACGGTTAAAAAGTATACGAAATTTTGCATATTTCGGTGCGGTCAACTGTTTTTAATCCAGAAATATCGATTCACATTCAAACTATTTTTAAAAATAATTTATATAAATATAAAATCCAAATAATTGTCCACGCATAAAAATCAATGGAATTTAAGATCTTGTAATGAAAAAAATTGAAACTAATTCCCGGTTTGATGTGTTTTAAAAATGTACAGCCCATTTCTGGGCAAACCGAATGAAACTCTCCTCATCTTGAAAGATTTGCAGCCCAGCAGGGCCGATAAAGCAAGTAGGCCTTGTTTGGGTATTTCTTTAAAAAAAATAGAACTGGGCTAGCCATTTTCAGCAAGAAAAAACACAACTGGGCTCATGATGTGGTAAACATAAATAAAACCCAGGCTAGACGGGCCACAGCCCCCGCACAGCCCCGTTGTTACCCTGATCCGTCGCTAAAACTAGTATAAATAACAACTGCTTGTTCCTCAAAAAAAACTGCGCGACTTGCTGGGTCCCTGGTGTCAGCCGCTCGTAGTGTAATTCTCTCGTTTATTGACTATGTTGACAATGGCGTGAGCCCCAGATGTCCAACCATTAGGAGGAACCATATTTTTGGGCTTGTACTATAGAGGCACTTGCTTGCGTACTGCCATGACGCTGGTGGGTCCCTACTGTCATCCTCTCCACGTACAGTCATCTCCTTGTTCCTCTCGGTTGTTGACAACATTGACAACGCAAGAGGGCGGCGCACCGCGCACGGCGAGCAAACCAAGGCTGCAAGGCGGAGGACGACGGCGAGGCCTTGGACGGAATGAACATGAGCCGTTGAAGATGCGCCGGTCCAGTCGTAGGCGGAGGGGAGTATGAGGGTTGACTAGTTCGGGCGCGGGTGCGTGTTGGGGCTGACGTCGCCGGAGAATAACAGGACGTGTGGGGGAATAGAGGGAGGGACTGGCCAATGTTGGAGGGTACATACGGTAGGGCGGCGGAGGCGCGGCCAGCCATGGGAGGCGGGAGCAGGCGGAGCCGACGGGGTGGTTTGGTTTGGGCGGCTGGAGGAAGAAGAAGACAAGAGATAGAAGATACACGACAGATGTTGGATGTCAATCGAACGGCTGGTAGGCAGAATCGTTTGTTGACTGGCTAGTAAGTCGACACCACCTTGGATAGGCTATTTCCTCGCGGGTCCCAAATGTCAGAATCCAAATCTGTCACGGTCATGCAGCCTTTCCTATGAAAATTTACAGCCCATTTGATGTGCTAGTTCGAAATAAATTTGTGGGTGCTGGTGGGGGCTAATCACTTGGCTTCTGTAATGCATAGTGAGCTCAAGAAGCCGGCGAGAGTGATGTTATTTCCCTTTGTTGGGATTTGTTACAATATTTCACTCTAAATAAAACAAATGGCAAGCCATTTGCCTTGTTTGAAAGAAAATATGACAGTCATAGCCGAGTTGAAAAGGGCAGGAACATCTAACTCCAGCTTACAAACTGTACAAAAGCACGAGGGTTAATTGTTCATCAGGTTTACAAAAAAACCAGATTGAAAAGGGCAACAACATCTAACTCCAGCACTGTTTTTGGCAGTCACAGTCAAATGGATCGGTCAGGTCCATAGAATGAACATCCTGGGTCGTAAAATTTACTGGATTATGACCACAATTTGTTGTAAATAGAAGCCCGACATGTTCAGAAGCTCTTTTGCCCACCTGAAACTCCTTTTTTTGCTCTTCGACATACCCATCCATCAAAACCATGCTGCTGATAAACTTAAGCCTGATGGACAATAGTAACCTCGCATTCAGTAGGAAGAATGTGACAAATCTTGTGTTTGCACGGTTGGCTACATATCGTTCTATCGTTATTGTCTTCAATCGAATCTCATGAGAAGTGAGAAAATCCCGATGCTTACGAATCCACCGATTGGTTATAACTTTCTTACCCCGTCCTGTTGCCTAAATAGACATGAAGATTGAAAACAGTTAAGGTCTAAAAGAAGAGTGTCGAAAGAGCAACAGCTGAACGGTTAATTCTAGTACACTATATGCGGGCTTCCAATGTGCGTGAAATTATCACCTTTATATACAACTTCTCCAGACATGGAAAGCATTGCAGCAAGCCAATAATCTTGTTCAGATCAAAACTATTCATTTGGATATATAAGATCTTGACAGAATCCAGCACCATTGATAGGCCATCCATGGAGAAACTCTTCATTGAGCATAGAACATAATATTAGTACAAAATGTGTACTCCAAGATGATATATAAATTATGCGTAGAAATTTAAAATGCAGCTTATGGTTACAAGTGTAGATGATAATATAAAGTACCTGAAGAATTGTGGAGCCAAACACCATATTGAAATGAGCACAGAGATCATGTATTACACCCAAGGTCTCCAGTTTAGGCGCAGAGAGGACGGTTATTTGCAATGGTGAATAACTAGAATCAAGGATCAACCTTTGAAGTGAAGGGGCATCTTGGATGATGATCTGCCTTCCGTCAAAACAAATTCCAATTCTTACAAGGTTAGGCGACTTTATTTGGAGACAACCAATTCTAACTATGAAAACAAGCACCAAGCACTCCAGTGCAGGGCAATTGGAGTGGACGATGCTGTGCAATGAGGCCTCCGATATACGAACCCGCACAAGTGAAAGTTTCTTGAGAAATGGGAGTCGAAGGTTTAGTACCAGATTGTCTGGTAGGTAGCACAGCGCAAAGGTGGCAGTGTGGAGAGAGGACAAAAACCGCGAGATGGACATCGGTGTTGAGGGCACAAGTTCATGGCGTTCGGTATGTGGTATGTGATTTCCAGGGGAATAGTAGAACTCAAGCAGCCGTAGTTCTGTGAATTCAGGGGATTCTAGCCAGGCGTCCACCGTGCAGGGCATGGTATGCTTGCTCAGGTAGCATGACGGGATGCAGAGCCTTTGAACGGAGCCCTGGTGGGAGGAGATGATGGCTCTGGGGATTTCAAAATCATTGAAGAGAGATAGCTGACGACAGTCGAGATTAAGGGGCATGGTGCGCCATAGAGGGCGCCACCGAATTGAGAGGACTTGGGTGCGGCAGAAATCCTTGGTGGGGAGAAGCGAGATGATCTCCCCAAGGACGGCGTCCGGGAGATCGCTGATGCGGTCCACCCGAGATTCTACGGGTTCCTGGGATCCGGTGGGGGCGGGGTCGCCGCTTCTCCCCGCTGCTAGGTGCGGGATCTACAATAGGCGTCGCCGCTGGCAGGAGCCTCATCTTCTTGGCATTGGGTTCATCCGAGTCCATTTTCCTCGAGGGCGTCGCGTCGCGCTCACGGATTTGAGCAGAGTAACGAATGACGAGCCTAGTTGTAGTGCGAGCGAAGAAGAAGGGGAGCTGGGGGTTTTCTGTAGGAGTGAGGAAGAAGGGGAGCTGGGGTTTTCTGTAGGAGTGAGGTGAGGAATTTGGGGGTATGAGTGGAGCGAGCTGACATGAGGTGGGTGGGAGCGAGGAGGAAGAAGAGCACCCAGGTTTTGGGGGGGCGGTGTGCTGGGTGTGGGTAGCGCCTCTCATTCAATAAATATATGGGCTTTTGAATTGATTTTACTATTTACTAGTGTGGATGTGCTGTTTTGTCTTGGGCCCCGAGAAACAATTACTACTAGTAAAGTGGAGACACTCTACAGCTACCCAGAAAAATAATTACTACTAGTACAGTGGAGACACTCTACCGCTTCTGGCTCCTCCTAGGTCATTGAAACGTCTCCCTCTACTAAATGTCATTATACTTTTGTTCACCGACATGCGGGCCATGCAGCGCACGGGCCCAAATGCCATCCACCAAATTAGAAGGCAGTATGCAGGCGGAGAGTCACCCCGGTCGTAGCGCGGTAGTAACGAGCCGTCGTATCACAAAACCCCAACTCCCCGCAGTCTAAGCTTGACGGACGAAGCAACCATCATTTCACTCTTCGCTGAATCCCCTTCTCCCTCACCATCTTCAAGAAAGGCAACACTTGCATCTACCACTGTTCTTCTCTCCGAACGAAGGAAAGGTAAGCGGATCCGTGATGTTGGTATATTTTCGTTCAGAGAAAAAGAATAACTTTTGCAAAGCAGTAACCGATCCTCACTCTCTTTTTTGTTTCATTGTCATTGCGATTGTGTTTTCCTTTCAGTGGTCTCCTAGTATTCGTCAGTTTCATGATGGACCAAGGAGAACCAGGCAAAGATCTCCCGATATTGGAGCAGACGCGGGAGGCTGATCCCCACGAGACAGAGAGCTCCAAGAAGATGGAGGCAACCACCGAGCCGACCCCAGATACACTCACGGCCACTACTGAGATGGTGAACGCCCCGTTTGAGGTTACAGCCCCCGTGGCACTGTAGGAGCAGTTTTCCCCCTTCGAGGATGTGTCCCCCCCCCCCCCCTCCCCCCGCTGAGCTGCCCAAGGTGATTTCCTTCTTTGCCGATCTCGATTGTGGTTTTTCATCTAAGTATGTGGTGATTTTTTTAGAAAAGGAAGTATGTGGTGATTAATAATGCAAAATTTTGTTAGCTTCGATGCCATGCTATACATAGTGGTTTAAATAACTTGTGTTTCTTATACTGAAAAATAATTCAGAATTTGTTTCTGTTTCAATTAGAGCCCTGATGCAGACAAGGATTGTGTGGTTGTACACGTCACTCGCTATGAGGCGGACGACCTGAATATACGCACTGGGAAAACAGAGTTCTTAGGCTGTTGGATCCTGGAAGCCATTTGCGGTTATACCAATGAAGAGTTGTATTCCAGCCTCACTGTTGTCAGGCATGTTGTCCAGGGTGTACTGAAGCACAAGAAGTTCAAAGCTACTCCTTCGTTTGTCAGGCATACTGTTCTTGTCAAGCTTACATAGGAAGATGACGTGGCATGCCTCCACAAACAAGTTTATCAGTGGCAAGGCCACAAGGTTGTCTTCATGAAGGTTCACAGGATTGAGCTGCTGCGGGACGTCCTCGATGATGTTCATGGAAAGGTCCGTCTTGTGTCCAGCCCAAATTAGATCGAGGCATGAAATAGTTGCCCCAGCTAGTGTTTAATATTAGTTTGGATTGTGTCTAATTATCCGAACCTTGCCTGTTATCGACCCCTCTGGGGCTAGTACTCTGTTTGAATCCGTCTATGGGAACTGCTGCTACTTTTGTGTGCCCGTGAATGATGTGAGAACCATCGTAATTGTTGCCGAAATAGATGCGTCCTCACTAGTTTTTTCATGAATATGACTTGGTAAGACATAAGTTGTCACGGTTTATCATACGAGTAGTGTGTGTTTTGATGAAATAGAGCACTGTGCGCCGACGTATACATAAGTACTTATAAACACTGTTGGTGCTACCCCACTTGTAAGCAGTTGTGCAAAACACGGCACATTGGCTCAGCTCGCTTCAACACTAGGCTATCGACTAGCTAACAATCAACAATCTGTTGTCTGACATATAAGCAACTATGTATCTTGTTATAGTGGTTCATGCAGTTAATTGAGGCCACAATGTAATAAATTCCAAATGTTCACACGCTAGTCCAGCACTCATGTGGAACACTCACATTAAACTCGTCTTCATAAAAAACTTGAAAAGCATAAGTTAAGCAATTTTATACATCTCAATGATTCATACATAACAAACATATACTAGTTCATAGCAAAAGACAAAGTTGTGAGAAGGTTTACAAATCATGAAAAAACCAAGCAAGGTTTCTCTGAGCAAAGGGCCTCCCGGCAGGCTTAAATTTCCTGGAGTTCACTCTGGTTTTTTCTTGTTGCCACCATTCAGGGTTAGGTTCTCTCATTCCAGAATAACCAATTATAAGTGTGGTCTCAGCTGGAACGCTGAACTGAACCATGCAGTGTACTGACCATCTGAAATGCTTGTGCATTCCACTAAATTTAAGCACCGTTATTTGCATAAATAAGTAGACCACAATGCCTCTTGTCCGCGCACCTGTCCGAAAAACCGCCGTGCAGCTGTGCCAGCTAGTCCTTGGTCCATGGATGAACTGGTAGAAAGTGCATTCCGGAGTAGGATGCAGTTGTTTTCGCTCGTCCCTGCACTGCAATCAGGAAGTAAAATGTACGAATCAACTTCTTTTAGATTGCGTTGGTCATTCTACCTTAGTTACTACTAATGTAGGGATACCTTGAAGACGGGAGGTTAGACGACGGCAACGAGGGATAGCCATCTCATTTTGCACAGTTGTACTAAAACTGAGTTGTGTGCTTTTGATTGCGCGGATAGAAACGATACGGAGACAGACATCCCAAAACGATCTGGAGACAGACATCCCTGTTTGCGCAAATAAGAAATATGGTTATTTAAACAGTGACAGATATTAGTACTTTCCCCCGTTTCCTCTTAGAACCAAGTCCTAGATTCATGATATAGCTTTCCCACTTTCTTCCCTGTTTGAACCAACACTTTGAGTCGACTGTATGAACTAGCTTTACTTCTAATAATAGTAGAAGTCTAGGTGGCTTTGGAACAGCGGACGGAAGTAGAAAAGGATCCACACGAAGGGAGCTGGGGCAGTAGAGCAAGGCAGGTTTCGAAGGAATATATACTTGAGGTCGTCGGCATGTGGCAAAGACGGCGTCGGGAGGCCGCATCTTGGCCACAATACCACAGGGAGGAAGAAGGGGTCGGAGGCCCTCCCAAGCCGGCGCTCTCTCGGAGAGAATGGCACGGCCGCCGATCGGGGCGCGCGGGCAGCCGTTGATCTCCTCCATCGCCGCCGATGACAGCGTGAACGATGCACCTACACCCCTGCCCCGGTCGAGGTTGTCCGGTCGGATTTGTGACCAGCCGTGAGTTGAGAGAGAGTGTGGCCACCTATGTGTTGCTTAGATTTGGAGAGCATGAGAGGGTGAACGAGAGGAACCCTAGTAAAGCAAGTGCTAAGGCTCCTGCTTTTATATATAGTGGAGTGATTTTGTTGTACCAGCTTCAAAAAAATGCACTCCTACGTGTACCCGCGAGTGGGTGTGAGAGAACTAGTGTGTGCGTGCACCGCTTCTCTTCGTGAGAGTACAATATACTATGCCCAAAGAACGTTCGCCTCAAGAGTAATAGTATAAGTGTGTGACGTGTGAGCTAAAATAAAATGTGCGCGCCGTCTTTTGTTTTTTAGAAGTTCTGAGGGTAGGGTGTGAAGAGCACATATGTGTGTGACGTCTACCTGCAGATAGACGGTGGGTGCGATGTGCGAGTCTGCGAGAGGACTCGGGAGAGTCGTGACTCGTGAGGGTGTGTGTGCGTGAGAGAGAGGGGGGCACGTATCAATGCAATGCATGTGTCTGTAAATCATTATCCGACAAACATTCGCCACAGGACTTTTCCTGATGAACGCCGTAAGAACCGTTAGATCGGCATTCGATAGTGTCAGTTTTGCCATGTCATTTAACAGAACAGCCACTCCTCCTATACACAAATCTTCCACGTGAATGTTAGCAACTGTCGTATGCTCCCTCCGTTCTGAAATGCAGTGCATATAGCTTTATTGAAAATTCAAACCTCGCAAACTTTTACCGAGTTTTCGTGTACCAAATTGCACATGTAGAATACCATGTATATATCATTTCATTCATCTTCGAGAGGTAACTATAAAGATGGGTGAGGAGTCTACAAAGAAAGACCATCGTATCACCCGCAGCAATTTCAAGCATCCTTTAGTGTCAAGGAATATCATAGGAACTCTATGTGATATGATTTTTATAGGATTTTTTCCTTTAGAGCCAATTGGTTCATAGGAATAGATTCATATACTCCACATTTCAAAGGAAATAAACATGATATCATTTCTATAGCTTTAGAGCCACTTGGTTCATATGAATGGATTCCTATACTCCCTTAATTTCAAAGGAAAATAAACATTAGCGTATATTCCATAGAAAAGTTCCTATGATATGAACCAAATTACATCTCTTTTCTAATCCCTCCTCATAGGAATTGAGATACATATCATCTCTAGATTCAATAGAAAAGTTCCTATGATGTGAACCAAATGACATCTCTTTTCCAATCCCTACTCATAGGAATTGAGATGCTCCATGTCATCTCTTTCCCTACAACTTCCATGTATACATCTTCTATTCCTAAATAGATAGTACAACCCACTAGTAGCTTTTTTCCAAAACATGCAACTATGGCACAAGAACTATATAGTGTGGCAATAACTTTGGAAGATGGTCGTTGGATGAAGCTAACCCGACAGTGTAGAGATAGGCAAATCTGAGCACTACTGGCCGTTGGATATCATCAACATTCCACCAGATCTGCCACATGTACAATTTAGAAGACTCCATGGTTGAACTTAAGCATAATGCACAAACCTCAAAACACAAGCACTTCTCCTTTGTTCTAGAATCTTCTGTATCATAATTGATTGTATTTTCTAAATGAATTGCCATTATTTGTTTTTTACTTTATGATTTACAATGCACAACCCATGAATCTTAACATTTTTATAAAACTAATTGATTTTGAATGAGATGAACTATAAATACTAAACGAACATCTACATCATGCATATATGACTCAAAGCTTTACATGCTATAGTGTGTATTTATTCATAACTTGGTTTCGAAATCTCATGCGCTCAATACATGTGTACCTTACTAGTTTTGAGTAGAGTAGAAAATTTCACGCGGCCCCGGGTATATCAAAATGCAGGGCCCATGCATCATTGCCTTTCGGTCGAACCTACATCCACAATTTTTTGTACGTACTATATCTCCACTGGTCCCCGAACCCAAAATGCTGCCTCGTTCCCGTAAAACCAACTGGCCCACAGATATTTAAGGCGTCGACTCAAACCCGTTTACTACGACATGGCCCCGCACGCCGTAGTACTCCTACAAACCCTACCACCGCACTCATCATCGGTTTTCTTCAAGAGGATGAGGGAGAAGCCGATTTGTAGTGGAGGTGCTTTCAAAAAAAAGGATCTGTAGTGGAGACCCCTACCCTAGGGTGCCCTAGGTAGCTGTCGCACGCATCATTGTTTTCTCTTTTCTTTATGCTCTTGCGCCCTAGAGTGAAATGATGGTTGCTTCGTCTGTCCAGCTTAATGCGGGAAAGGTGGGGCTTTGTGATTTGTCCCCTCATCGCTCATTTTCTACTACTGCGGCGCTATGACCGGGGTGCCTCCAATTCCAACCGCTGCTCCAAACTGTAATTTGGTGCATCGCACATGGAACAAGACGGTGGATGAGCCACATGTCAGCCAAAGGGGTCCTGTTAAGTGTGTCGCCATTTCGTGTGCGGACTGACCCTGCTTGAGTTGCTACGCCAACACGATAGGAGCAGCCTACCACTTGGTTTTGCTCCTTGGTGAATCCCGACTATATTGATCTAAAAAGATATGTGCTGAACTACCCTCTCCGTCTCAGTTTTTTTATTTTTAGGCGTCTTGGTTTATAGGGCCTGCACGTAGTTCTAGGTTACCCATTTGACTAACTAAATATGAGTTACTATGTCACAAAAAGTATATCATTGGATTCTTAAGCGGATGTAGTTGTATTTAAAAGTCGAGGGCGGGGCTTTTCCTGCACGGTAGGCGGGGCAGTTCCGCCAAGTCGGTTCGACAGAGACGCGAGAAGACGAGGAAGTAGGCTACTGCAAACATAGGGCTGTGTGATTTGACTGCGAGTTACTGCTGGACAGGTGGGGCCCCGTGATTTGACTTGCCATTATCATTTTAACTGCGGTGCTATGACCCGCGTGAGTCTCCCGATTCCTGACCACCTCCATACAGGTGCCTCTCCCAATGCTCCACCATGTAGTAGAGGCTAGCTCTTGCATGAGAGCCCATTTCTCCACTTTTTCCTTGCCTCTCTTTCCTCCACATATGCAAAAATGCCATGTAAAGCGCACTATTGTACTTACTTTTACTTGCTCCTACAGGTGGTTAAGCTTGCCACATAGGCATAAAGTCTGATGTGGCAAGTTAATCAAGAAGAGAGAGACTAGTTTGGTGACCCAAGGAAGAAACGGTGCTAAGTGCGTGTACCTAGGTGATAAGACATTTTTTAGTCTATAGCTAATTAAATGAAGCAAACTTAGCAACACCATTTCATTGGAAGAGGTCACTCCTTGGCAAATGCAATAAATACTAGTACTCCCTGTTTCCCATAATATAAGAACGTTTTTGGCACTACACTAGTGTCAAAAACGTTCTTATATTATGGGACGGAGGGAGTACGAAGAAAGAGATAGAGAGGAGTAAAAAAATATACCATGAACGGAGGAAGTATAGTAAAAATTCTCAACCTAGAACGGCGTGCATGCCATGTAGTAAACCAATACAGAGGAAGTATAGTAAAAATGAGGTGATTTTACCGAGCGATCGGCAGGGGAGCATGGCCTGTCATGCGGTCCCACGTGTCATGATGTACCAAGGCGATGTGTGTGTCCCTCTTGAGGCAGAAGCAATACTACGTGGTTTGAGATGATGGCGAACCGAAGTGTGGGATAATGGTTGCTTCGTCCGTCTAGGAAGGTGCGGCATTGTGATTTGACGTCTCATTGCTCATTACTACTACTGGGCCAGTACGAGAGGGGTGCATCCCCCCTGCTGTTCTGCACTGTTTTTGGTGCTTGACACGTCGACCCGGTTGCTATATGTCCCACATGTCGGCGACAGGAAGTACAGAATTCATGAAAGGGAGCGTCGACGGAGGAGTATACTACAGAATTCATGGAAGGGAGCGAGTTAGTTTTGGAAAAATCTGTTTTTACGGAGTACGTACCCACTAGGGTTTATAGGGCTCATCGGAAAAACATTCATTTTTCCGTTTGATAAGTCTCAATTCTACTATACTAGTAGTAGTACCATTACATGTTGGATTTCGAGGTGCGTTAGATCACCCAACGCAAGAAGTGTCAAGAGGAAACTAACCAATGCGTGTACAAGTTCATGGAAATTTAGTGGTCATTCATGCATTCGCTCTAATTAATGCCTCGGTAAACATAACTTCTTGAGAAAAACGAGCGTACTAATTACTTGTGCAAACTATGAAATTAATTCGGCCACTCACCGTCTACCTTGGTTGGAGAGATTTTGAAATTGATCCATAAACTGGAAAGGAGGGAGTAGTAACTTTTGTCTTGATTACTATTTGTGGCCTTGTATAGATGCAAAATGTATTTTTTTTATAGTGGCCTTGTATAAGTAAATGGAGGGAGTACTAACCAAAGTACGTAGTAGGGACAAGGAGTAAACGGAGGGAGTAGTAAAATTTTCTCCTCGTGCTGCGAGCCACCGCGCGCGTGGGCGAGGGAGCGGGCGTAAAGGCGTATAGTAGTACTACTACTACTACTCGTAAGCAAGCTTCACCTCATCCTGCGAGCCACCGCACCCGTGGGCGGGGGAGACGGTGTACTAAGCAAGCTTCTCCTCGTTCTGCGAGTTGACGGGACACATCAAAAGTACTCCAGTGTATAGAGCCTTGCCTCTAAGGTAGGCCCCACATGGTTTGCCTTTTTTTAATTTAACATAATGTGTCAAGTCGCAATTTGTTTGTTCACCCGTGGTAGACGATCCTCCCTCCACCAAGTGGACAACCAGTACACGTGCCAAATTACCACGTGGGCTGCCTTTTTCATACAGAAATGAGCTCCACCGTGTACCCGCGCGGGTGTGGTTGGGAAAGAGACGGGAGTACGTGCGCCGTGCGTGCACCTCTTCTCTTCGTGCACGTCCCCCACCTACATGGGTGTGTGTGAGAGAGATATTGGCGACCCTTTTGTCCACCGGTGCCTTTGCCACCGGTGAACGAGGAATGGCTCGGGTGCTCATGCTGTCATGCATCCTCCAGCGCACACGTTGGAGACAAGCTCGCACGAGCTGTGTTTTTTTGTCCCACAACGCCGCCCGAGCCGCCCGCAGACCGACCAGCGACCCACAAATTACGCCATCCAACCGTAGCCGCACACATTATGACAGCAACTCAACCAACCGGACGAACTTCACACAAACACGTAGACAAACTAATATTTCATATAAACAACGACGGAAATCATATAAAATACTGGATTTTAATACAAACATGACGGATTTCATTACATTCAAATGAACTACGCGGTGCTAGTTCTAGACGGCACAGGTATATAATACCTGGCCTAAATGGTCGTCCGCCGATCGATTTGTGTTCCTAATGTCCGGCAGCACGATCACCGGACTGCCGGGAGCCCCAGAGGTATATGCTTCAGTGCAAAGGACGGCTTGCTTCCCCACTGCCCAACTGGTATCATTAGCTGGTGCCGAAGATGATGGTGGCCGGCACCGGTTCGAGTTCATCACCGGCCACTACTTCGCCATGGCCGGCACCGGCTCGAGTTCATCCTAACATTCCCCTCTTCCTTGGAGCCCATGCGGGGTCGACGAAGGTCCTCGCAACAAAAGGATCCGGCAAGACACCTGTTGTGTACGCCGGCATCGCCTCCGCGGTGGCCTTCATGGGACCCAAGCGGCGGCGGCCTCTCGTGTTCTACTTCTCCTCGATGATGGCGGCGGACGTGGAGGCGCTGGCCATCGACTCGTCGCTCTCCGCGCACCCGGCTTCTGTCACTGCTTGCATGGCGCGGCCGCCGGCATGGGAGTCTCGGCCACAGAAACGGGAGACGAGGTACGAGGCGGCAGCGTGGACGGCAGCAACGACGCCCGTGCGCCGCTCCTCGTCGAGCTGGCCTGGAGCGGCGAGTTGCTGAACCGCGCGCCGGCTTGGGGCGGCAACTGGCTCTGTCGGGCGAGGGGAGGGAGGTGGATCAGCGAGCTGCATAGCTCATATCCGGCGGGCTACCCAGCCGGCTTGGATGCGGAATAACTACTCTTCGTAAGCGATTGTAAGAGTGGACAAAATGGTGGAGGAGATAGGGGAGCGGCGGAGGTGTGCGATTCTGGGCAGGCGTTTGGCCTCGTTTAAATAGGAGATTAAATAGACGGCGGACGGGAGGAGCTCGGCTGGCGTTGCGTTTAACGCAGGCCCGGTCAATAACGGACGTGTGTCCAGAGTGGGTTTCTCGGCTTCCACACGGGCGGGTTTCATGGAGGCGTTTGAATGCGGCACGGAGGCGTGTTCAGCCGGGCATGCCGTGAGTGGCGCCCTTGACTCTGACCTAGGACACCGTGCCATTCTTCCACTGACGTGTGGGCTCTTTGGGTGCATGGCCTGCATGTCAGTGACCCAACGCAGGCAGCGCACAGCAGAGGAACCTTTGGTGGGCCAGGGCGGTCAGAAGCGGGCATTTCATAAACCGATGATTGTTCATTGAGTGTGACGTCATCTTTTTCATGTAGATAAGCCTACTATGTTGATAGCCCGTTCAATACGTTGTTATTCATAAAGACCGCTGCAAACATCAATGTTCTGCTTATCACAGATAAGATTGATTAATACCCGTAACAATCTGTGTCCTTAACAAAGGGTGCATGCACGTATAGGTTGAGCGTGTGTCTTGCGTCGTGTGTTGTGTGCATGCAGGCGTGCGAGTGTTGCGTGCGTGCAAGGGTACGTTTCAGTGTTGCATGCATGGGTGCATACGTGCGTGTGTTCTTGAGTACATGTGTATGTGTCAGTGTTGCACGCCAGCATGCGTGCGTGTGTACGTGTCAGTGTTGCACGCCTACATGCGTGCGTGTCTTGCGTGCGTGCATGTGTACGTGCGGGGTGAGGCTACACGTCAGTCGACAGACTTTTTCATCTCTGGTCATTAGATTTTCCAGCCGTTGGATACGAAATCAAGGGCCTCCAGTTTATCATCAAACTCCACCCCCCCCCTGAGCCGCCAGCCACCACCGGCAGAACCGCCATCCCCCGCCGCCCGCGGCCGGCCCGCCCTCCCCGAAACCACTCCCACCGCCGGTCCGCCGCCGCACCGGCCATCCCTCTAGCCCCCCTCCCCCCACCCCCCGCCGAGCTTTTTCTCCGGGGATCCCCACCCCACCGCCCAATGAACGCCCCCCAACCGCTGGTGACTGCCAACCAGAGGTCTCACGACTTCGAATACCCACCGACAACTAATTTATTACCATTTTTGTCCTTCATATACGCGCTGATGGGTGGGCCCTATGGTAATGTGCGCTACTGAATGTGGACCATTTGACTGGTCAATTGATCGTGTTATCAACAAATTACGGAGCTGTATGGTGAGCCAGTGACCGTATGATCACCCTAAAATGTACTCCTATTTTATTAACACAGTACAGACTCAAACTACCATTTCTTTCTTTCATATACGGGCTGACAGGTGGGCCCCATGGTTACGCGCCCCGATGGTGCAACACTAGTTGCGCCGCATGGAACGTTTGACTGGTCAATTGATTGTGTCATCAACAAAATACGGAGTTGTACGGGTGAGCCAGTGACCGTATAATCATGATATGTATTTGTTTAACACGGTATAGACGCAAGGGCTCATATATACGCGCAAGCACTCACAAGCGCACACACGCGAACCCTACCCCTATGAGCACCTTCGAGAGAGTGGGCCAGCATATATGATCTTGACATTTTACGAAGTCACCATAGGTGCCTCGTAGTCGAGTGGAACGTCTCCTCCCATTGAACGTACATCGCTGGAAAATACTGAAATTAACACAAGATAAATGCGAGCACAGGGACTTTAACCTTGGTGGGCTCGAGAAACCACTGTCCTCTAACCATCCAACCACATGTTGGTTAGCACGACAAAATGTATGTGGTGACCTTGATGAGCTTATTCTGAAGTCCAGTGACCATATCGTGTTTTCGCTTCAAATACAATGACCGTAAGTGTCGTCAACAAAATACGGAGCACGCATCAAATGCAAAGTCCGTCAGTGTCATCAACAAAATATGGAGACCTATCGTGAGCTAGATACCGTTGTACTATTGTATATGCTTATTTTCTTAGTGGCCGATTGCGTGTGTGGTGTGGTGGGCACATCATTTCTAGTTGTGGTGGGTCAACATGAAGACTCATGGGTCGGTTCCATCCTGCGTCACATATAGGTTGGACCGAGACGTGTTATACGAAGACCCATGTGGAGGACTCGGCGTACAACACGAAGCTACCAGAGTCGCGGAGGACTCTATCCCCACTGGTGATAAGCCCTTAATTAGTATGTTATATGATTTGTAACCCTAGGCCCTTAATTAGTATGTTATACAAGCTTGGGGGCTCGTTGATAGTATACACACATGCACAATGCCTGGTGTTCACGTGTACTTTGTACACACCCCTATCACTAATATACAGTACCAGGAGTAGGCTAGAGACCGTTCATGTGTATATATGCATGTGAGAGAAATAGTGTTTGCCAACTGAGATTAGTGAAAAGAGTGGTACATAGTAGTCAGAAAGAGAGAGAGAGAAACAGAGAGAGCATGTGCGTGAGACACCCCGACACCCTGAGAGAGATTGTGAGCATGTGTGAAAGAGAAATGCCGATGCATATAAAGTGTGTGCACTTATGTGTTAGATAGAGAGATATATAACGCGTTTGTGAGAACGGGGCAAGGCATAGTGCATCTACGTGTAAAAGGCGGTTCTACGCATTAAATTAAAATATAAATGGCATTATTATTTTTGGATGAGATCATGAATTTTGCAAATTGCGTATGGACGAAAATCGGTCTATCAGACACCCATACTCTATTGAATTCTAGCATGTGCATGTGTTTATTTCATATTATTGATCCATAGAGTGAGAGCGGTTTGAAATACTGGCAATGGATGCTTTTGTAATTCATATATAAACATTAATTAGTGCACTCCATGTTGTTAGTGTGAAGCACTTTATACATTTGTCACTTGCATGGATACGTTCCAAATTGCTAGCTACGAAATAGAATACATGTCGAATTCAACATAAAGGGGGTTTCGAAGATTCGAATTCATAGGAAGTGCATTCATCTATTTGAACCCGAGATAATGGCATTTGTAAAGCAGATGTAAAAGGGGGCATCAATCTTTGTTGTGAGTTTGAGCATGCTATATATATTCATACGCATATCTAACCTTTTTTTTGCAACCAAGGAGATTATATCTGGAACCATGCATGAATTGAGGTAAGTTGCATATTTTTTTAATATATACTCGTGTACAATGTATATTCAAATGTACCCCCTCCATTCCAAAATAATCGTAGCTTTAGGATTTTCAAGAGTAAAGATTTGTGAAGTTTGACAAATCCTGAAAGTTCAATTCAAGAGAACCGAAAATGTTAATGCTTCTGCACCCAAATATTGAACGAAGCGCCAAATAGGCCTCTGGTCACCCGAAACCGCGCGAGACTAATGTTTTGGTGGTAGGAAATTAATGTCCTGACTCTGGCCCGTGTAGCCTATAGGCCCGATGTCCAAAGGTCTAAACCGGGGTAGGTTTGTAACTTCACCAAGACGCCAGTCTCAACCGCCTCCGAGAAGCATTCATACGCCGTGGGCACCTACCCATGCGCTCGGCCGAAATCTATCCCGCCCACATTTGGGACACCTGACATGACTGTCCTACCCCCAACCCGCAATATGTCCGAAATTTTAGATGGGGGCAAAGTTTGTAACTTCCCCAAATTTCAAACAAGCGCGTCTCAAACCGAAACATTGTTCCCCCTTAGTTCCCCGCCTCCCTCCGTTTCCCCATTCATACTCCATGGGCGCGAAAACGCCCTCTCCACCAGCCGTGAAACCCCAGCCTCCTCCGTCCTCCACCCCATAGCGGCCAATCCACCGCCGCCCTCCTCCATCACGTCGGAGCCGGTACCCCGACGTCGTCGTCCAACGCAACCGCAACACCCTCAAGGACTTAGCAGCTGAAGCCGAGGCAGAGCTGCCTCCACGACACCGACGCCGACGTGCTCTGTACCAGAACCACTCTGACCACGCCGTCCTGCGCCTCACTACTGCGGCTCCACTGTCGCAACCGTCCACCGCACCGGAGTTGTTCCCGCTACGCCGTCGTTCGCCGCCTCGGATCTGCTTCCCCGCCGCCGACAGATGGCCACCGCACCACACTCAACAACTTGGCCATGGGTTCGTCCAAGGCTGCACCGTCCTCCACAACTTCTGGTTTCCGGCGAACAACAAGAAGATTGTCGGAAAAACAGAAGGAGGACACAGCACTGCCAGCAGAAAGAGGTACTCCTCTTCCCTTATTCATGCAAATCTTACGTCTCCGCTCACACCGTATTCATCCCACGAAAGAAACTAGTTGAGCGCTTCTTACTGCATCTTCTTCGTGATACTAAATGCACAAGGTTTCCTCCCTTTTACTATTTCACCTTTGCTAGAGGTCAGTAGCCTGCCTGGATTTCAATTCAGGGTCAGTCGAACCGCAATTAAAAGAAGCAGCACCCTCTTAGGCGTGCGGAGAACCTAGTCCGCCTGTTCCCCCGGGGAAGCGGCGCATCGGTGTCTATCATAGGGGTGTGGGGCGCAGGAGCTGCTTGCGCCTGATCTGGAGGTTGACGGGGCTTGAATGCATGGCTGGGGGCGGTGCCAAGCACGGCGGTGCGATGAGGTCGAGGGGAGGGCGCAGGCAGGGGAGGAATACATGGCCGGTGGTCGCTGGCGTTTCGAGGAAGATCGTCAACACTGACTGGCTGGAAGTAGATGAAGGCGATCTGCCTGTTCTTTGTACATCGGACGGTGTAGAAAAAATGGACTGGCCTATTTGCTTTTAGTCGACTGTTATTTTCATAGAATCCTGTAGTAATTTAGTGTGCCATGCATGTTGTAGAGCTATCATATGTCTCCCGTTATTTATTTCTCACCGACCTGCTATCTGCTACTGACGGTGTCCTGGACTAGGGGGTACTCACCACGTCGTCACCCAATCGGTTAGATTGGGCCGAGGACCCCCAGGGCCGCATACTCATGGGCCAGTCCGGACAGGTGCCGCATACAAGGAAGATTCTACAAGACTTGGCGATCAAGACAAGGACTCCTCCCCCACCGGCGTATTCGGCTAGGACTCTTGTTATCCTAGGCCTCCGGTGCATTATATAAACCGAGGCCAGGCTACTCGATAAAGATATACAACAATCATACCATAGGCTAGCTTCTAGGGTTTAGCCTCTTTGATCTCGTGGTAGATCTACTCTTGTACTACCCATATCATCAATATTAATCAAGCAGGACGTAGGGTTTTACCTCCATCGAGAGGGCCCGAACCTGGGTAAAACATCGTGTCCCTTGTCTCCTGTTATCATTGATCCTAAGACGCACTGCTTGGGACCCCCTACCCGAGATCCGCCGGTTTTGACACCGACATTGGTGCTTTCATTGAGAGTTCCGCTGTGTGATCGGCGAAAGGATCAATGGCTCGACTGCAGGTCAACTGCGACGTCGGCATCTTCGTCACCAACTCGACTGGTCACCTTGGCTTAACCGAGGACTGTGCCCTACCTCCGATCGTCATGTTCGGATGAGGGCCTTCATCAACACCAACTCCGATCTCTATCAAGATCATGGAGGATTCATCCATGGAGCTCGGGGGCTCAACGTCAACATTGCCCTCAAGCGACCGTGCTGTTTTTCTGGACAGCGAACTCGTGTCTGCTGCCACCACCTCCTCGAGTATCGCTTTGACGATCACCTTGGTGGAATTGTGCGGAATTGAGTCTACAACAACCCTGGAAAATTTCGTCGAGTTCCGATGGAGGAATCTCTCGCAATCCACGATATACCGGAGCACTATCAAATCTGGACGGGAATCTGGACGAGTTTAGGGCGTTGGGTCCAGCTTCTAGCTCGGAAGTCCTTTGGAAGATCCAACCGTTGATCGGCTGCGGAATTCCTATATCTACCACGCCTCCAAATTTCAGCTCGATCCGACCGTCAGAACTCCAGGAACCTTCCGATTAGTGCATCACTTTTCGGATCTATTTTCTGCGTGAAAACGAATCCGACCCGAATTCATCTTTTTTATGAACGGGATTTCGGACATCCTTTTTGAAGGAAGTTTTGTATGGGATATTGCGTATTGTTCCCAAACACATCCCACTAACCTTAAGATCTTTTGAACATGATCTTCAACATCATTGCTGGTGTCAAACCAGTCCGGCAATATTGCTCCACGGCTGCCGACCTGCGCCAGACACGTCGTCACCTTGTTGAGCCGAGCTCAACTTCTTCGGATCATCATCTCGGCAAGCCGAACAAGAGTCCGGCATCACGAAGAACAAATCATCATCAACATCGCCGCCCCACGGATTACACGGAGCGGGAATATCGGCATCGCCGCACGGTCGCTTCATCAAGCCGGCATCGACCACGTCACGACCTGCATCGGCAGGGCCGCACTGTTGCTCCTTCAAGTCGGTGTCCATCACGCCGAACTACTTCGACATCTCGGCTGGACCGGAGGATTCATCATCTCTTCATCAACCTACTCCGGACACTTCGGCGTCACCAGCCGACCAGCTTCGTCACGATTAGCTGGACCGAGGGCTTTGCCTCGGCAAGCCAACCTTTGCCAGGATCATCCTCCTTCGGATTGCTACAACAAATAAACCAGGTGCTATTAATCCTAATATTTTTTGTTTGTTTGGGTTCATTTTTCTCAAGGAATTATTACTCTGGTTTGTCCATCATATGTTCACAGGTCTATCAAATGATGGCCGCATTAACGACGGTCGCATCATGGTTCGGTCAGTCTCCGTACATAGTCCGGCGAACGCCGCATCCAGAGCACGGACCGACCTGTGAATTCAGGCTTTGCCACGCCTTTACCGCATCACGCCGACGCCCTGCATCGACATCGACCTCGGCGCCAGGCCATATTTCTTTTATTACTCACTTTGCATAAATTATTCATTATGCAACAATTTTTTTTAATTATTATTATCACTATTATCTCCGGTTTGCACTATTTTTTGTGCACAGGAAAATGATCCAGCCGGACAATATCCTTTGGCGTCACCTCGGCTGGACGGGGGGCTTCATCAACACTTCATTACCCCATGTCGGGGACTTCGGCATCACTCTGCCGTTCTGCATTTACCGAGCTATGTCACCACTTCGGAATGCCGAGCTCTTTGCTCCGCCACCTCGGGACCGGCTTGGGGGACGGAACCTTGTCCCGCATCAAGCTCGGACCACGTCGTCAATACCGAACACATTAACCAGCTAAGTTGTCTTCATGCTCAAAGTTTTAAATTTTTAACTTGTGTTTGGTTCGACCAAGCATTATACTTTTTTGGAAAAAAGTGGCTTGTAAAAATTTTCCTTGTCCAAACTTTGTTTGCACACTCTTGACGCGCTATCCGCGCTCATTATACCTGGGGGCTTCTTTAACAGAAGCTTATTAATGCGGGCTTTATGCCCAACACATGTGTCACACTTCCGCATGTACCTTTTATTCACCATTATATGCATCGATATGACTTAAGTTTTGGCCAAGCTGGGTTGCCTGGCTCCTGTGCTTACCCCTACGTTCCCGATTGTTCGGCTAGGTGGTAAAGGGAGCACCTCTGCGATTGTTACTGCCAGGTCAGCCGGATGTGTACCTCAGACTGGGTGAAGCCGAAAGCTAGCATTCTTAAGGGAATACTCGGTCGGTGAACTAAAAGATGATTTCTTACCTATTTATTTACCTGCCCCCAGATGTTTTTCTGCTCTTTCCGCAGTCCAGACATGCACTTTAGGGCATGCCTCCCAGAGAAAGGAACCCCTAACGGAACTATTCTCCCTGGAAGATGTTTCTTACTAACCATGTAATATAACATAACTAGTTGGACACTTGTCTGATACAGCTCTAATGACCCCTACGCCTGGTCTCCACGCATGCCCCGGTTTTTATAACCGCGAGGGTATTCGGACACACTCCGGACTATTGGGTCCAGAGGTTGAAGCGAAAAGGTCCGCTACGACAAATGATCTACAATCCGGCTAGAAGGCATTTTACATGTCACCTTACATTATATAGTCAACTTTTATCCAAGTCACTTGGGGCCTCTTATGTTTATTTGAGTCATTTTATACTAAGTGTTTTTCTCCTTAGTCGTTGCAAAGTTTTTATTATTTATCACTCCTTTTTTCGACACGAGTGTGTGGTCACTAGCCGGGGAGCCTAATTTCTCTCTCAAAGCCGCTAGAGTTTAGTTTGCTAAACTGGCCTGATGAGAAGTACTCCGCCCTCGGGATAGGAGGTTGAAGCCGTAGGCTGGCCCGCTCGAAGTCCTGAGATAGGATGTATCACGTTAAAGCACGACAGAAGCACTTCTTTTTTCTAACACCAATTTTCGGATTGGCACCGAACACTTGATATTGTTCGGACGTCATGTTTTCACTGACTTTTCTTGGTTTTCCAAGCTTTTTGGCACTTTTAAACTATTTGTGCTTTTCCAGCATTAGTCTCGCAGTGCAACGCCGAACACCTTTTAGGGATTTCGGCAAAAATATTCTCGGATATTGCTATATATGAATCGGTTTTGAATTGTGTCTTCGGTCAACAGTTGGGTTGCCCGGCTCCCGCACTTGCTTCCTATGTTCCATTTTGTTCGGCTAGGCGTGCAAAGGGAGAACCACTGCGATTGTGCTTCCAGCTCACATGGTTAAGCACCTCAGTGGAGAAAGCCGAAAACTGACTGTCACAATAAGCGTAAACCGGTCAGCGATTTGATAACTATGTTAAATAACAGGCCGTTCATAACATTGGCCGAAGTGTTTACGGCTTGACCTCGACTGTCGCCGAACACTACCGGGGGCTATTAACTAGCCTCCCCAACTAAGTCCTCGATATTTTGCTCTTACATTGGAGCTGAGGTTTTATGATCATGCTTAGCATGACAACCCAAAGAAAGGAACCGATAGCGGGACTATTTTCTTTGGAAGACATTTCTTCTGTTAAACAGTAATATAATATATCTCTCCGCGTACCCTTTGTTTATAAAACCGTATGGCCAGATGGTCGGTCAACAAAGTTTTGTACAATGCGGATCCGAGCATCAATGACGTAAAGTACTTGGATACATAGAGTCATTACACATAATTTGTGATTTTACTATGGATATTGATCCTTAATTCGGCCACCCGTGCCCGCATTAAGGCTCGGGGGCTACTGGGCTTCGGGCTTATTATTTAAAACATATCAAAGGGGCATATTGATCCCCTGATCTGGTGTTGCCACCCAACCAGTGTCTCGGGGGCTACTGCAGTGCTTGCCCAATGCAGAAAATTTTATGTGCAATATAGTTTCCGAGGAGATTTTGATCCTCAGGTTGGTCGGCCGCACCCAACCTGAGTCTCGAGGACTGAGCACGCCGCTTTTAGTGTCCCGAAGTATTCTGCTGAGCTTGGACTTGATCCTCAGGCCGATTTTGCAAATCAACCTGAGTCTCAGCAGCTATGGGGATCAGCGGTCTTATGTCATCCTTCATAGGCATCTCGGGTTTTAGACCGATACACACCTTGAGGGCTACTGGCTATATATCTCGGCAGAGAATAAATTGCAATAATAAAAAATATTGACAAAAATCGGCCCACAGTCGGGGTGGTGCACCACCTCGGAAGCAGTCTGGCATAAAGCTCGGGCGCTAGTGCCTGGCTCCATAGAGGGCATTTCCGGCGTTAAGCTCGGCTAAACTCCTTCAAACTTCTTTGAACCAAGGTGATTTACGACACCTCGGATACAGTCCGGCGTTGGAGCTCGGATACATAATCCGGCGTTGGAGCTCGGATACACAGTCCGGCGTTGGAGCTCGGATACATAGTCCGGCGTTGGAGCATGGATACATAGTCCGGTGTTAGAGCTGGGAAGCAGTCTGGCATTGGTGCTCGGCTGCAAAAGATACCTCGAATGCAGTCCAGCGTTGGAGCTCGGACGCAAGAGGACGTTGCCGCCCGGGAACAACTTCAAACCCGAGGTGTGGCATAAAAATAACGAGGCATTGATAAAGGCCGGAAACTTAAAGGGGCTCCTCGGATACCCGACGTGTGAACCCGTCGAATGCATTTCGGCGATCCTCAAGATCGAAGATAAAGAAGATTCGTTGAACCAGTTTTCAAGACCGACAACCGAAGATGAAGAACAGTTCGGAAGAATCGAGGAGCGTCCCTAACTTGAAGACCGGTTCAGGGGGCTACTGACGGTGTCCTGGACTAGGGGGTACTCACCACTGTTGGGGAACGTAGCAGAAATTCAAAAAAATTTCCTACGTATCACCAAGATCTATCTATGGAGAGACCAGCAACGAGTAGAAAGAGAGTGCATCTACATACCCTTGTAGATCGCTAAGCGGAAGCGTTCAAGTGAACGGGGTTGATGGAGTCGTACTCGTCGTGATTCAAATCACCGATGATCAAGTGCCGAACGGACGGCACCTCCGCGTTCAACACACGTACAGCCCGGTGACGTCTCCCACGCCTTGATCCAGCAAGGAGAGAGGGAGAGGTTGAGGAAGACTCCATCCAGCAGCAGCACAACGGCGTGGTGGTGGTGGAGGAGCGTGGCAATCCTGCAGGGCTTCGCCAAGCACCGCGAGAGAGGAGGAGCACTTGGGAGAGGGAGGGCTGCGCCAGGGGCAAGGGTGAAGCTCCCATGTGCCTCCCCACTATATATAGGGGTGGAGGGGGCTGGTTTCTTGCCCTCCAAGTCCATTGGGGCGTTGGCAAAGGTGGGAGGAAAGAAATCCCATCATTTCCTTCCCCACCGATTGCTATCCCCCCTTTTTAGGGATCTTGATCTTATCCCTTTGGGATATGATCTTATTCCTTCTAAGGGGGGATCTTGGTGCGCCTTGACCAGGGGTGTGGGGCCTTTCCCCCACTACCCATGTTCATGTGGGTCCCCCCATGCAGGTGGGCCCCACTCCGGAACCTTCTAGAACCTTCCCGGTACAATACCGAAAAATCCCGAACATTTTCCGGTGGCCAAAATAGGACTTCCCATATATAAATCTTTACCTCCGGACCATTCCGGAACTCCTCGTGACATCCGGGATCTCATCCGGGACTCCGAACAACATTCGGTAACCACATGCAAACTTCCTTTATAACCCTAGCATCATCGAACCTTAAGTGTGTAGACCCTACGGGTTCGGGAGACATGCAGACATGACCGAGACGTTCTCCGGTCAATAACCAACAGCGGGATCTGGATACCCATGATGGCTCCCACATGTTCCACGATGATCTCATCGGATGAACCACGATGTCAAGGACTTAATCAATCCCGTATACAATTCCCTTTGTCTAGCGGTATTGTACTTGCCCGAGATTCGATCGTCGGTATCCTTATACCTTGTTCAATATCGTTACCGGCAAGTCTCTTTACTCGTTCCGTAACACATCATCCCGTGATCAACTCCTTGGTCACATTGCGCATATGATGATGTCCTACCGAGTGGGCCCAGAGATACCTCTCCGCTTACACGGAGTGACAAATCCCAGTCTCGATCTGTGTCAACCCAACAGACACTTTCGGAGATACCTGTAGTGCACCTTTATAGTCACCCAGTTACGTTGTGACGTTTGATACACCCAAAGCACTCCTACGGTATCCGGGAGTTACACGATCTCATGGTCTAAGGAAGAGATACTTGACATTGGAAAAGCTCTAGCAAACGAACTACACGATCTTAGTGCTAGGCTTAGGATTGGGTCTTGTCCATCACATCATTCTCCTAATGATGTGATCTCGTTATCAACGACATCCAATGTCCATAGCCAGGAAATCATGACTATCTGTTGATCACAACGAGCTAGTCAACTAGAGGCTCACTAGGGACATATTGTGGTCTATGTATTCACACGTGTATTACGATTTCCGGATAATACAGTTATAGCATGAATAAAAGACAATTATCATGAACAAGGAAATATAATAATAATACTTTTATTATTGCCTCTAGGGCATATTTCCAACAGTCTCCCACTTGCACTAGAGTCAATAATCTAGTTCACATCGATATGTGATTAACACTCAAGGTCACATCCCCATGTGACTTACACCCAAAGAGTTTACTAGAGTCAATAATCTAGTTCACATTTACCATGTGATTAACACTCGATGAGTTCTGGGTTTGATCATGTTATGCTTGTGAGAGAGGTTATAGTCAACGGGTCTGAACCTTTTAGATCCGTGTGTGTTTTACAAATCTCTATGTCATCTCCTAGATGCAGCTACCACGCTCTATTTGGAGCTATTCCAAATAACTGTTCTACTTGGAGCTATTCTAAATTGTTGCTCCATTATACGTATCTGGTATCTCTACTCAGAGCTATTCGGATAGGTGTTAAGCTTGCATCGACGTAACTCTTTACGTCGAACTCTTTATCACCTCCATAATCGAGAAAATTCCTTAGTCCACTAGTTACTAAGGATAACTTTGACCGCCGTCCTGTGATCCATTCTTGGATCACTCTTGTACCCCTTGACTGACTCATGGCAAGGCACACTTCAGGTGCGGTACACAGCATAGCATACTGTAGAGAGCCTATGATAAAAGCATAGGGGACGACCTTCATCCTTTCTCTCTATTCTGCCGTGGTCGAGATTTTAAGTCTTAACTTCATACCTTACATCTCAGGCAAGAATTCCTTCTTTGACTGATCCATCTTGAACACCTTCAAGATCATGTCAAGGTACGTGCTCATTTGAAAGTACTATTAAGCATTTTGATCTATCTTATAGATCTTGATGCTTATTGTTCAAGTAGCCTAATCCAGGTTTTCCATTGAAAAACAGTTTTCAAATAACCCTATATGCATTCTAGAAATTCTACATCATTTCTGATCATCAATATGTCAACAACATATACTCATCAGAAATTCTATAGTGCTCCCACTCACTTCTTTGGAAATACAAGTTTCTCATAAACTTTGTATAAACCCAAAATCTTTGATCATCTTATCAAAGCGCACATTCCAACTCTGAGATGCTTACTCCAGTCCATGGAAGGATCGCTGGAGCTAGCATACCTTTTAGCATCCTTAGGATCGACAAAAACTTTCTGATTTGTATCACATACAACCTTTCCATACGAAGACTGGTAAGGAAACTCGTTTTGTCATCCATCTGCCAGATTTCATAAATGCAGCTAATGCTAACATGAATCCGACGGACTTAAGCATCGCTATGGATGAGAAAATCTCATCGCAGTCAACTCCTTGAACTTGTGAAGAACTCTTCGCCACAAGTCGAGCTTCATAGATGGTGACATTACCATCCACGTCCGTCTTCTTCTTAAAGATCCATTTATCTCAATGGCTTGCCGATCTTTGGGCAAGTCCACCAAAGTCCATGCTTTGCTCTGATACATGGATCCTATCTCAGATTTCATGGCTTCTAACCATTTGTCGGAATTTGGGCCCACCATCACTTCTCCATAGCTCATAGGTTCATTGTTGTCTAGCAACATGACCTTCAAGACAGGATTACTGTACCACTCTGAAGTAGTACGTATCCTTGTCACCCTACGAGGTACGGCGGTGACTTGATCCGAAACTTCATGATCACTATCATAAGCTTCTACTTCAATTGGTGTAGGTTCCACGGGAACAACTTCCTGTGCCCTGATACACACTGGTTGAAGTGATGGTTCAATAACCATATCAAGTCTCCACCATCCTCCCACTCAACTTTTCGAGACAAACCTTTTCTCGAGAAAGGACCCGATTCAAGAAACAATCCATATTGCTTTCGGATCTGAATTAGGAGGTATACCCAACTGTTTTGGGTGTCCTATGAAGATGCATTTATCCGCTTTGGGTTCGAGCTTATCAGCCTGAAACTTTTTCACATAAGCGTCGCAACCTCAAACCTTTAAGAAATGACAGCTTAGGTTTCTCTAAACCATAGTTCATATGGTGTCATCTCATCGGAATTACGTGGTGCCCTATTTAAAGTGAATGTGGTTGTCTCTAATGCCTAACCCATGAACGATAGTGGTAATTCGATAAGAGACATCATGGTACGCTCCATATCCAATAGGGTGCAACTATGATGTTCGGACATACCATCACACTATGGTGTTCCAGGCGGTATTAGTTGTGAAACAATTTCCACAATGTCATAATTGTGTGCCAAAGCTTGTAACTCAGATACTCATCTCTATGATCATATCATAGACATTTCATCCTCTTGTCACGATGATCTTCTACTTCACTCTGAAATTACTTGAACCATTCAATAATTCAGACTTGTGTTTCATCAAGTAAATATTCTCAACATCTACTCGAATCATCTGTGAAGTAAGAACATAACGATATTCACTGCATTCCTCAGCACTCATTGGACTGCACACATCAAAATGTGTTACTTCCAACAAGTTTCTATCTTGTTCCATTTTACTGAAACCAAGGATTTCAGTCATCTTGCCCATGTGGTATGATTTGCATATCTCAAGTGATTCAAAATCAAGTGAGTCCAAACGATCCATCTGCATGGAGTTTCTTCATGCATATACACCAATAGACATGGTTCGCATGTCTCAAACTTTTCAAAACGAGTGAGTCCAAAGATCCATCAACATGGAGCTTCTTCATGCGTTTTACACCAATATGACTTACATGGCAGTGCCACAAGTAAGTGGTACTATCATTACTATCTTATATCTTTTTGGCATGAAAAAGTGTATCACTACGATCGAGATTCAATAAACCATTCCTTTAGGTTCAAGACCATTGAAGGTATTATTCAAATAAACAGAGTAACCATTATTCTCCTTAAATGAAACCGTATTGCGATAGGCATAATCCAATCATGTCTATGCTCAACGCAAACACCAAATCTCGATGGTAGAGGGAGTGTGCGATGCTTGATCACATCAACCTTGGAAATACTTCCAACACATATCGTCAGCTCACCTTTAGCTAGTCTCCGTTTATTCCATAGCTATTTATTTCGAGTTACTAACACTTAGCAACCGAACCGGTATCTAATACCCTGGTGCTACTAGGAGTACTAGTAAAGCACACATTAACATAATGTATATCCAATATGCTTCTATCGACCTTGCCAGCCTTCTCATCTACCAAGTATCTAGGGTAATTCTGCTCCAGTGGTTGTTCCCCTTATTACAGAAGCACTTAGTCTCGGGTTTGGGTTCAACCTTTGGGTTTCTTCACTAGAGCGGCAGCTGATTTGCTGTTTCATGAAGTATCCCTTCTTGCCCTTGCCCTTCTTGAGACTAGTGGTTTCACCAACCATCAACAATTGATGCTCCTTCTTGATTTCTACTTTCGCGGTGTCAAACATCGCGAATATCTCAAGGATCATCATATATGTCCCTGATATATCATAGTTCATCACGAAGCTCTAGCAGCTTGGTGGTAATGACTTCGGAGAAATATCACTATCTCATCTGGAAGATCAACTCCCACTCGATTCAAGCGATTGTTGTACTCAGACAATCTGAGCACAAGCACAACAATTGAGATTTTCTCCGTTAGTTTGCAGGTTAAGAAAATCGTCGGAGGTCTCATACCTCTTGACGTGGGCACGAGCCTGAAATCCCAATTTCAGCCCTCGAAACATCTCATATGTTCCGCGACATTTCGAAAAACATCTTTGGTGCCTCAACTCTAAACCGTTTATCTGAACTATCACGTAGTTATCAAAACATGTATGTCCGATGTTCGCAACATCCACAAACGATGTTTGGGGTTGAGCACACTGAGCGGTGCATTAAGGACGTAAGCTTTCTATTGTCCGCATAATCGCTGCTGTCAACTTTCAACTATATTTTCTCTAGGAACATAACTAAACAGTAGAACTAAAGCGCGAGCTACGACATAATTTGCAAAAGGTCTTTTGACTATGTTCAAGATAATTAAGTTCATCTTATGAACTCCCACTCAGATAGACATCCCTCTGGTCATCTAAGTGATCACATGATCCGAGTCAACTAGGCCGTGTCCGATCATCACGTGAGACGGACTAGCCAACGTCGGTGAACATCTTTATGTTGATCGTATCTACTATACGACTCATGCTCGACCTTTCGGTCTCCGTGTTCCGAGGCCATGTCTGTACATGCTAGGCTCGTCAAGTTAACCCTAAGTGTTTTTGCTGTGTAAATCTGTCTTACACCCGTTGTATGTGAACGTAAGGATCCATCACACCCGATCATCACGTGGTGCTTAGAAACGACGAACTGTAGCAACGGTGCACAGTTAGGGGAGAACACTTCTTGAAATTTTTTGTAAGGGATCACCTTATTTACTACCGTCGTCCTAAGTAAACAAGATGCATAAACATGATAAACATCATATGCAATCAAATAGTGACATGATATGGCCAATATCATTTTGCTCCTTTTGATCTCCATCTTCGGGGCTCCATGATCATCATCGTCACCGGCATGACACCATGATCTCCATCATCATGATCTCCATCATCGTGTCTCCATGAAGTCGTCTCGCCAACTTATTACTTCTACTACTATGGCTACCGGTTAGCAATAAAGTAAAGTAATTACATGGCGTTGTTCAATGACACGCAGGTCATACAATAAATTAAGACAACTCCTATGGCTCCTGCCGGTTGTCATACTCATCGACATGCAAGTCGTGAATCCTATTACAAGAACATGATCAATCTCATACAACACATATCATTCATCACATTCTTGTTGGCCATATCACATCACAAAGCATACCCTGCAAAAACAAGTTAGACGTCCTCTAATTGTTGTTGCATGTTTTACATGGCTGCTATGGGTTTCTAGCAAGAACGTTTCTTACCTACGCAAAACCACAACGTGATATGCCAATTGCTATTTACCCTTCATAAGGACCCTTTTCATCGAATCCGTTCCGACTAAAGTGGGAGAGACTGGCACCCGCTAGCCACCTTATGCACCAAGTGCATGTCAATCGGTGGAACCTGTCTCACGTAAGAGTACGTGTAAGGTCGGTCCGGGCCGCTTCATCCCACAATACCGTCGAAACAAGATTAGACTAGTAACGGTAAGCATATTGAGCAACATCAACGCCCACAACTACTTTGTGTTCTACTCGTGCAAAGAATCTACGCAATAGACCTAGCTCATGATGCCACTGTTGGGGAACGTAGCAGAAATTCAAAAAAATTTCCTACGTATCACCAAGATCTATCTATGGAGAGACCAGCAACGAGTAGAAAGAGAGTGCATCTACATACCCTTGTAGATCGCTAAGCGGAAGCGTTCAAGTGAACGGGGTTGATGGAGTCGTACTCGTCGTGATTCAAATCACCGATGATCAAGTGCCGAACGGACGGCACCTCCGCGTTCAACACACGTACAGCCCGGTGACGTCTCCCACGCCTTGATCCAGCAAGGAGAGAGGGAGAGGTTGAGGAAGACTCCATCCAGCAGCAGCACAACGGCGTGGTGGTGGTGGAGGAGCGTGGCAATCCTGCAGGGCTTCGCCAAGCACCGCGAGAGAGGAGGAGCACTTGGGAGAGGGAGGGCTGCGCCAGGGGCAAGGGTGAAGCTCCCATGTGCCTCCCCACTATATATAGGGGTGGAGGGGGCTGGTTTCTTGCCCTCCAAGTCCATTGGGGCGTTGGCAAAGGTGGGAGGAAAGAAATCCCATCATTTCCTTCCCCACCGATTGCTATCCCCCCTTTTTAGGGATCTTGATCTTATCCCTTTGGGATATGATCTTATTCCTTCTAAGGGGGGATCTTGGTGCGCCTTGACCAGGGGTGTGGGGCCTTTCCCCCACTACCCATGTTCATGTGGGTCCCCCCATGCAGGTGGGCCCCACTCCGGAACCTTCTAGAACCTTCCCGGTACAATACCGAAAAATCCCGAACATTTTCCGGTGGCCAAAATAGGACTTCCCATATATAAATCTTTACCTCCGGACCATTCCGGAACTCCTCGTGACATCCGGGATCTCATCCGGGACTCCGAACAACATTCGGTAACCACATGCAAACTTCCTTTATAACCCTAGCATCATCGAACCTTAAGTGTGTAGACCCTACGGGTTCGGGAGACATGCAGACATGACCGAGACGTTCTCCGGTCAATAACCAACAGCGGGATCTGGATACCCATGATGGCTCCCACATGTTCCACGATGATCTCATCGGATGAACCACGATGTCAAGGACTTAATCAATCCCGTATACAATTCCCTTTGTCTAGCGGTATTGTACTTGCCCGAGATTCGATCGTCGGTATCCTTATACCTTGTTCAATATCGTTACCGGCAAGTCTCTTTACTCGTTCCGTAACACATCATCCCGTGATCAACTCCTTGGTCACATTGCGCATATGATGATGTCCTACCGAGTGGGCCCAGAGATACCTCTCCGCTTACACGGAGTGACAAATCCCAGTCTCGATCTGTGTCAACCCAACAGACACTTTCGGAGATACCTGTAGTGCACCTTTATAGTCACCCAGTTACGTTGTGACGTTTGATACACCCAAAGCACTCCTACGGTATCCGGGAGTTACACGATCTCATGGTCTAAGGAAGAGATACTTGACATTGGAAAAGCTCTAGCAAACGAACTACACGATCTTAGTGCTAGGCTTAGGATTGGGTCTTGTCCATCACATCATTCTCCTAATGATGTGATCTCGTTATCAACGACATCCAATGTCCATAGCCAGGAAATCATGACTATCTGTTGATCACAACGAGCTAGTCAACTAGAGGCTCACTAGGGACATATTGTGGTCTATGTATTCACACGTGTATTACGATTTCCGGATAATACAGTTATAGCATGAATAAAAGACAATTATCATGAACAAGGAAATATAATAATAATACTTTTATTATTGCCTCTAGGGCATATTTCCAACAACCACGTCGTCCCCCAATCGGTTAGATTGGGCCGAGGACCCCTAGGGCCGCATACTCATGGGCCAGTCCGGACAGGTGCCGCATACAAGGAAGATTCTACAAGACTTGGCGATCAAGACAAGGACTCCTCCCCCACCGGCGTATTCGGCTAGGACTCTTGTTATCCTAGGCCTCCGGTGCATTATATAAACCGAGGCCAGGCTAGTCGATAAAGATATACAACAATCATACCATAGGCTAGCTTCTAGGGTTTAGCCTCTTTGATCTCGTGGTAGATCTACTCTTGTACTACCCATATCATCAATATTAATCAAGCAGGACGTAGGGTTTTACCTCCATCGAGAGGGCCCGAACCTGGGTAAAACATCGTGTCCCTTGTCTCCTGTTATCATTGATCCTAAGACGCACTGCTTGGGACCCCCTACCCGAGATCCGCCGGTTTTGACACCGACAGCTACCTTTACACTGTACTAATTGTGCACACACTTCACCCATACTCACACTATTGTTTTTTATGCATGGGTATTTCAGACTCTGACGTAGTGTTGATGAATGCAGAAAAGGAAAGACAGAAGTCGCTCCAGTGTAATTCGAAGATAAGCACTAAGCGTTTCAGCGCTCTAACGGGTGCAGTGTCAGGAGTTGGAGACAGTAAACGTAGCTCAGCAGTTGATGATCTCAATAGCCACACACAACCATCCCAGGTGCTTGCTTTAACTTCGCGTTGTCAAATGTGGTTGCATGTTGCATATGGTGTCTAGCTTGTATTGCTTCCAATTTGGTTAAACTGCATCTGCTTACTTTACACATTATACCTTTGATAATGACATGCCTTCCTGTTTTTGATACATACTACATATGTCTATTAACCATGTTCGTACATCAAACTAATGCTCTTTTGTATCCCTCGTCAATCACTTATGATGAGACAATCACCCGACTGGGTTACTGTGAGACGCCCTACTCGTTTAAAGAGTGCAGTGTCATCCTCCCCACATGATTCTCAAGAAACAGCAAGGCTAAATGAAGATAGTCAACGTAGCTCTCTAGTTGATCACCGCAATTCCCCCACACCACCATCGCAGGTGCTTGCTCTTACTTGGTAGTGTGATATGTGGTTGCATGTTTCATATGGTGTCTACCTTGTAATGCTTCTAATTAGGGTAAATTGCATCTGCTTAGTTAACACATTATACCTGTGAATATGACATGCCTTCCTGTTTTTGGTACATACTACGTCTTTCTATTAACCATGTTCTTACATCAAAATACTTTTCTTGTGTATCCCTCATCAATGCTCCTAATTTGTTAAATTGCATCTCCTTAGCTTACACATTATACATGTGAATATGACACGCCTTCTTGTTTTTGGTACATACTACATCTGCCTATCACACCATGTTCTTACATCAAACTACTGTTCTTGTGTATCCTGCGTCTATCGCTTATGATGAGACAGTCACGCGCGTGGGTTAATATGAGACGCAATACTCTTATAAAGAATGCAATTTCATCCTCTCCACATGATTCTCAAGAAACAGCAAGCCTAAATGAAGATATTGAACGTAGCTCTGTACCTGAAGACCGCACTTCCCTACACCACCATCACAGGTGCTTGCTCTAACTTCGCAGTGTGATATGTGGTTGCATGTTGCATACGGTGTCTAGCTTGTAATGCTTCTAATTAGGGTAAATTGCATCTGCTTAGTTTACACACTATACCTGTGAATATGACATGCCTTCCTATTTTTGGTACACACTACATCTATGTGTTAACCTTGTTCTTACATGAAACTACCTCTCTTCTGTATCCTGCATCAATCACTTATGATGAGTCACCTTTATTCGTTGCATATTGCATATTATTTCTAGCCTGTTGCCATGTATTGCTTCTAATTTGGTCAAATACATTTGTTAGGGCACCTTTTTAATTTGGCAGAGTGATATTGGTTTCATCTTTCATATGGTTTCTAGCTTGCATCGATTCTAACAAGTTCAATCACCTTGTGCTTAGTTTACACTTTATACATCATACATGTCAATATGTCACGCCGTCCTGTTTTTCATACATATTCCATCCTCCTATCATGCGGCTGCCTTACATGAAAGTAGTGTTCGTCAGTATCATGCATCAATGAGTTCTGAAGAGCAAATTTTATTCCTTTTTCTTGTGGGTTTGACTTGACAAGGCAAAATCAAGAAAGAGGAAGGAAAAGAGTAAGGAAGGCGATGATGGTGGTCCTCTGCAGCAACGTAAACGGAGCATCTATACTAATTCTCCTGGTACTGATAGTGCATTACAAGGTCCAAGTCTCCGCTCCCCTACTCCACCATCCAAGGTGCTTGCTCTAACTTGGCAATGTGATATCTGGTTGCATGTTGCATATGGTGTCTAGCTCGTATTGCTCCTAATTAGTGTAAACTACATCTGCTTAGCTTACACATGATACATGTGAATATGACACGCTTTCCTGTTTTGGTACATACTATATCTGTCTATCACACCATGTTCTTACATGAAACTACTCTTCTTGTGTATCCTGTATCAGTCACTTATGATGGGACACCTTTAAGTTGGCAGTGTGATATTGGTTTGCGTCTTGAATATGATTTCTAGCATGTATTGCTTCTAGTTTGATGAACGCCACCTATGACGAGACAGTCTTAACTTGGCAGAGTGATATTGATTGCACCTTCCATATGGTGTCTTGCAGTGTTTCTAATTTGTTGAAGTACCTTCTGCTTAGTTACCACATCATAGGTGTGAATATGTCAAGCCGTCCATTTTTTCGTACATATTCCATCCTCGTATCATGACTTTGCCTTTCATCAGAGTAGTGTTCGTCAGTATCATGCATGAATGAGTTCTGAAGAGCGAATGATATTCCTTTTTCTTGTCGGTATGACCTCACAATGCAAAATCAATAAAGCTGAAGGAAATTGGCAAGGCATTGGATGATGGTGGTCCTTTCGAGCAACTGAAACGGAGGTTCTCTACAGATTCTACTCTGTCATCCTCCCAACAAGATTCGCAAGACAACGCAAGGCTAGACAGTCAACGTAGCTGTGTAGATGATGAGCACATCTCCCCTACTCCACCATCACAGGTGCTTGCTCTAACTTGGCAGTATTATACGTGGTTGCATGTTGCGTATGATGTCTAGCTTGTATTGCTTCTAACTTTGTTGAATTGCATCTGCTTACTTTACGCATAATGCCTGTGAATATGACATGTGTTCCTGTTTCTACATCAGACTACTATTCTTGCATATCCTGCATCAGTCACTTATGATATGGCACCTTTAAGTCGCCACTGTGATATTGGTTGTGTCTTGCATATGATTTCTAGCATGTACTACTTCTAATTTGTTGAAACGCCATACAGTTTGAACTTTGCAGAGTGATATTGGTTGCATCTTTCATATGGTGTCTAGCTTGCAGTGCTTCTAATTTGTTGAAATGCCTTCTTCTTAGTTACCACATCATAGGTGTGAATATGTCACACCATCCTGTTTTTCATACATATTCCATCCTCGCATCATGTGTTTGCCTTTCGTCCGAGTAGTGTTCGTCAGTATCATGCATGAATGAGTTCTGAATAGCAAATTTTATTCCTTTTTCTTATCGGTTTGACTTCACAATGCAAAATCATTACAGCTGAAGGAAATTAGTCCGACAGTGGATGATGGTGGTCCTTCGGAGCAACTCAAATAGGGGGTCTCTACAAATTCTACTCCGCCATCCTCCCAACAAGATTCCCAAGACAACACAAGGCTGGACAGTCAACGTAGCTGTGTAGATGATGAGCACATCTCCGCTACTCCACCATCACACGTGCTTGCTCTAACTTGACACTATTATATGTGGTTGCATGTTGCGTATGATGTCTAGCTTGTATTGCTTCTAACTTGAATTGCATCGCTTACTTTACACATAATGCATGTGAATATGACACGTGTTCCTGTTTCTAGAACATACGTGTACATGATGAGCACATCTCCCATACTCCACCATCACAGGTGCTTGCTCTTACTTGGAACTGTTATAAGTGGTTGCGTTTTCCGTATGATGTCTAGTTTGTATTGCTTCTGATTATGTTGAATTGCATCTGCATAGCTTACAACTTATACCTGCAACGATCACTTACGCATAAGACACATTTAACTTGGGATTGTGATGTAGGTTACATCTTGCATTGTCTTCTAGCTTGTACTGCTTCTAATTTCTTGAAATGGCACTTACGACGAGACACTTTTTACCTGATAGAGTGATATTGGTTGCATGTTCATATGGTGCCTAGCTTTCATTTCTTGTAATTTTGTTGAAATGCCTTCCGCTTACTATTTTTTCATACATATTCCATCCTCCTATCGTACGTGTGAATATGAAATGTTGTCTTTTTTTGCATATATTCCATCCTCCTATCCTGCGCTTGCCATACATCAAAGTAGTGTTCGTCTATATCATGCATCAACCAGTTATGCAGAGCTAATTTTATTCATCTTCTTGTGGTTTTGACTTCATAAGGCAATATCAGAAAATAGGAAGGAAAAGAGTAAGTTAGGGGATGTTGGTGGTCCTCTGCACTGACGCAAACAGAGACTCTCTAGATTTGCCACAGCTACTGCTAATGAAGTTGAAGTCCCAAGTCTACATGATGAGTTCATCTCCCGTACTCCACCATCGCAGGTGATTGCTCTAAGTTGACAGTGTGATAATTGGTTTCATGTTGCATATGTTGTCTAGCCTGTATTTCTTCTATTTTGATTAAATTGCACCTGCTGAGTTTATACGTTATACATGTGCATATGACATGGATTTCTGTGTCTAGAATACACTGCATCTATCTATCATACCATGTTCTTACATCAAAGTACTGCTGTTGTGTATCCCGCATCGGTCACTCATGATTGGACGCTTTTAACATGGCAGTTTGATAGTGGTTGCATCTTGCATTGATTTCTACGTTGTACTGCTTCTAATTTTTTGAATTGAAACTTATGACAAGACACTTTTAACTTGGCAGAGTAATATTGGTTGCATCTTTCATATGGTGTCTAGCTTGCATTACTTCTATTTTCTTGAAAATCCTTCTGCTTAGTTTGCACATCGTAGCTGTGAATATGTCATGTTGTCCTGTTTTTCTTACATATTCCATCCTCATACAGTTGTCTTACATCAAAGTATTGCTTGTCTGTATCATGCATCAATGATTTCTGAAGAGTGATTTTATTATTTTGTGTTGTGGGTACAGCTTGACATGGCAAAGTCAAAAAAGAGCAAGGAAAATAATATAGTAGGGAGTGCTGTTACTCGTCGGGTGAAACGGAAAAGGTTCTGCCATCGAGATTCTGCTGGTACTTATAGTGCAGTAGAAGGTCCAAGTCCACCGGCTAAATCTACAAACACAGTATCACCTGCTCCACCAGCTGCAGCATCCGCTTCAACTATACCAGCATCTCAACCAGTTACTCGTTCGTTTGCTCCGGAACTGGCCAGTTCCCAAGCTACCTTCACACCTAACACTACTTTTGAAGCACTGCTGACACAACAGGACTTGGCAAGATCAGATGAACCTCATGAGCATCAACACCAAGACGGTACCTGACCGAGTCAAGTTGCAGTTGCATGCTCCTTTATATGTACTCTCACAGTTTGATGTACACTAACACTTTCCATATTCGTTGTTGAACTAGCACCACGGGGCAAGCGGAAACAGGCATCAGGGATAATGCTTGACAGATTAACAAAATCTAAAGGAGGAAGAATGGAGATCCATTTTGAGGCAGGTTTAAAAAGGCCACGTGATGCTACAGAGTCAGCCAAGTTAGTATCAGAGGCATCCGTTGCCGTTAGGTGTCATGCACGTATCCTCCCAACGTGGATCCAGTATAGGAATGAGAAAGACAATACCTAGTTTAACACCTTCCTTGACCATTTATCTGTAAGTAATGTTATTCATCGCAATTAGTAATATTGTCTTGCTCTGTCCCATACTTTCTAGCTTCCTCCTAATAAGACTCACATTCTTTTTTCAACAGATGAGGTTCAAGTTGGATCCGAAAGATGATGCAACTAAACAAGCATGCACTCATGTTTTTCAGTTTGCTCTGCGACAGTATCGGTACCACCTTAGAAAATCTCACTTTGAAGGCAAGGCTAACAATGAAATCGCCCAAACATCTCGAGTGGAATATATTACAGATGAAGATTGGACAGCCCTCGTTAAACACTGGTCTGATCCAAAGTATCAGGTAGGCTATATGTATTTGATCAGACCACATATTGAACTTGTATTTATGTATGTGTCCTACAAGTGTATCTTCTTCTAGGCTAACTGTTTGAAGAACAAAACCAACCGTTCTAAAGTGAAATTCCAACAGACAACAGGATCTCGTAGCTATATTGCACACTGCGAGGCTCTTGTAAATAGCGTCTACTTCCTTCTTTTTTTGTGCCATATTATCGTATCTATATTGACTTGTTCCAAATACAGAGGAAAGCCCGTGCGGACCAAAAAGAACCTGAACCGAATGCAGTGCAAATCTTCAAGGATTGCCACACCAGCAAGATGAAGGGCATGAGCACACCAGTTCAAGCCGCTGTTGTAAGTCCTTACTCTTCCTGCCTTGAACTGATTGGTACTGTGATGTGTTCATTTAACTACTTGGCTTGCAGCCAATGTCAGTTACTCTGTTCACTTTATTCACAGTTGTCTTAACGTATCATTTCACCTTACATGGTTTAAAGAGATGAAGGATATTCTTTTGGTCTTGATCTGTAATCTAGTTGTTATGTTCACGTGCGCACACAATGATAAAATAGCCTGTTTGTTTTATATCTGTTTGCCCATGATATGAATGATGTCATACTATGTTCATCCTACTTTAAACCATGTCTCTTTATCCTTAGATGTCAACAAATGTGAGGAAATAGACAATACAGTAGGCATGCTACATGGACATATGTTCCGAAAGTGATTTTATTATGTAGTTGGCACTACAATACATGCTAATGTATTACAGTAGTTCACCAAAATAAGTTATGTATAAACGTTTAACCTACTTTGTTTGTTTTTGTCTCATTAGTAACTTATTTGGTACACTAATCTACAAGTTCAAACTTTCAGGAAGCTATAGAAGAAATGATTGAACAGCCACAACCACCTGAAGGTGACGAGGCTACTACAGGCACAATGTCACCTCTTGCTGCAGTGCGTCAGTATCTCTCCACTAACAGTGCAAAAGGCACCTTCCTGCGTAATTCTGGGTTGGTTGTCAAGGTAACCTCGTCCAAATCGCCTACTGAACAAAATCTTCCTGCTAGACAGAGTGATATATCTATGCTCCAGACACAAGTCCAATCCCTAATGGACGTTTTTTCAGAAACAAGAATAATGGTTGAGAAATGTCGTCAAGATATGAATGGTTTTGAAACTAGACTATCAGACATTCGCTTCATTGTTCAAGAGCAATGGCGGAAAAAAGGTGGAGATCGTGCTGCTCCATCAGATTCTACAGCCTGAAACATTAGCACTCAGGTCAAATGATCTGTGCTTCTATACATCTGATGGTGCTTTTATCTGGAAGGACTGTAAACTTTATGCCAACAGGCCTTTTGTTGTATGGTTGGAATTTATTTTGTTGTGATACAACATTTATGATGCTGCCTCAGTCTGCAGTAATTACGGCGCTATTTTTGTATAATGTACGTATATCTTAGTAATGTATTCGGCCAAAAGCTTCGTAGGAGCCCAACATGCCAACATTCGTCGGGCCCATTCCAATTGGGAAAAAACGATTACGGGCCGAAATTGGCATGTAGCCCACTAAAAATATCTGGGCCTAAATCAGCATAAGCTTTCATATTTTTTTGGTAGGCCTGTGCCCATAGTGGGCCTTTAACAGGCCTAAACATAATTTGGGCCCTCGGTAAAAATAGGCCGTTTACAGGTGTAAATATCTTGAGCCCATACAAAACATGGGCCTTTAATAGACCGAAAGTGAGATTGGGCCCTGATTGTGCCAAATAACCCACTGGACTTAGCAGGCCGAAACGGTGGCCCATTTACGATGCGGATCTTTGACAGGCCGAAATTCGGACGGGCCGTAAATGCGCCGACCTAATACACGGGCCTTTAACAGGCCGGAACTTCGGACGGGCTAGATTATCGTCATTTTTATATGGGCCGTTAATGGGCCCGGTATGCGTTGGGCCACATATGGCCCATGGTTTACGTCCGGCGTTAACTGGCCGAAAATGACAACAGGCCAAAAGTGGCCCAAAGCTATAGTGTGCCTATAACAGGCCGAGTGTCAGACATGGCCGAATATGACCCAAATCCTTCATGGTCGTTTATGGGCCGAAAGTTTTGATGGCGTGTAAATGGGTCCAAATGAAGTCGGACCTTTAACAGGCCGGAAATACACCGGGCCGTAATTCGACCCAATTACTTAGCGAACCGTTAACGGGCCAGAAGTGACCATGGGCCACGTTGATGACAATTTTAGGACAGGCCGGTGACGGGCCGATTTGACAGAGAATGTTGGGCCTTTAGCTGGGCTGGCCCATTATGGTTTGCAGAATCTTGTGGGCCTTTAGCTGGGCCAGCCCATTGTGGTCTGCAAAATCTTGTGGGCCTTTAGCTGGGTCGACCCATTATGGTATGCAAAATCGTGTGGGCCTTTAGCTAGGCCGGCCCATTATGGTCCGCTAAATTTTGTGGGCCTTTAGCTGGGTCGGCCCATTATGGTCCACTAAATCTTATGAGCCTTCGGTTGGGCCGGCCCATTTAAACTTTGTGGGCCACTTTTGGGCCGGTCCACATGTCACCATATCATAGGCCCATCTCGACCGTTGGATGAGTGACACCTGTGCCAACGCGGAGCTAACGCGTGGATCCGTCAGCCAATGAGAATTTTACACGTGGAAAATCGGCATTGGTCGTGGCTGTTAACGGGTTATTGGATCCAAAATCCGACCCGATAGCTTAACGGCGTTCCGTTACGGTGGATGCCACATGTCAGTCACCCTTGACGAAAGCACTTCTGTGACGCGCGATTTATCGTCATGGAAGTGGACACTTCCGTGATGATAATTTTGGCAATGTCATGGAACACTTCTATGACAGCACAGGTATGACTATCTTGATTCTGTCATAAATTTGTCATGGATGTACATGCATGACCGAAAACGCGACCTACTGTGACAAATACGTATCATCACGGAAGTGTATTTTTTTGTAGTGGACCAGCGCGGCACTGGTTAAACAGTCTGCCTGAAAATTCCATAGGCAGCTGGGAAGACTTGGAAGAAGCCTTCCTTGACAACTTCCAAGGGACATATGTCCGGCCACCGGATGCTGATGACCTAAGTCACATTGTCCAGCAGCCCGGAGAGTCAGCCAGGAAACTCTGGACTCGGTTCTTAGTCAAAAAGAACCAAATCGTCGACTGTCCGGACACGGAAGCCCTCGCAGCCTTCAGGCACAGCGTCCGGGAGAATGGCTTGCACGCCACCTCGGTCAAGAAGGACCTAAATCCATGATAGCCCTTACTACTCTAATACCCGCTTTTGTGCGGGAGAAGACAGCTAGCTCGCTCGTAGAAGCAACAGCACCAGCGACCCAAGCACTTCCGAAATCCGAGATGGCAACGGCAAGCCACGACGAAGCAACCACATCAATCGCAATGATAGCGAAAGATCACGCGACACAGCGGTCAACGCCGGAGTCAGCACTCCCAAGTCCGGTCAACGGAAGAAGCCATTTAAGGCGAACCGAGATGAACCATACAACTTAGACAGGATATTGGACCGACCCTGCCAGATTCACAGACACCCCGACAAACCAGCTAATCATACCAACAGAAACTGCTAGGTCTTTAAGCAGGCCGGCAAGATCAATGCCGAACACAAGGGGAGGAGGCCGGCAAGCGACAGGGACGACGGAGAAGTTCACCAACGAAATACCGAGGGTCATAAGCAATTTCCACCCGAGGATCGACTAGTCCCGGAGCGGAAATAGCATTCCGGCTTCCGCCGCCCACCCCGTACACCCGCAAAATGTGTACCACGCATACATCACTACGCACTCAAGATACCATGGGCCTTGGCGGAAGCATACTACGGACAAGCCTGCAAGCATTCTTGTAATACTTTTTATCTTTTTTTTTCTTTTCATTTATTCCTTCACTATCTCTTAAAAACAGGTGACGAACAGGGCAAACATATAAACTGACTCTATCGGAGTTCGGACCCGTACACTCACCTAGGGGGCTACTTCCATCAAGGATTCCCCTCACGGAGGACAGGCGGCGCAGACGTCCGACAGGAGGTCCAAAATAACTTTTTGCAGACCGCACTCTTTATTTCGAGCCTGTGCTATGCCTCTTCCTCCGCCTCCGACCCCGAGCATGTCAAATAGCCGGGGTTGTGGTCTTTACATATATATAAAGTAATCATTAGCATATCGCTCAGCTCCCATTAAACAAATATCCGAATTAATCATCTGTGTTGTTTCGCCCATGAGTGTGGCTCATAAGGTTATTTCACAGATATACCTTGGCATAACCTGCCAGGGGCTCGGTATGGGAACAAATGAGTTGCCAGCAAAAGTCCGAACAGCTCTATAGCATACTTCGGCGTCGCAAGTTTGGCCTTATATGCATCAGCTCTGAATCATTGTCTTGGGTCAATAGTTGGGTTGCCCGGCTCCTGTGCTTTCTACCCTATGTTCCGCTCCATCGGCTAGGGTAGTAAAGGGAGAACTACTGCGATTGTGCCCTGGTCTAAACCGAATGAGCACCTCAGTAGAGAAAGCCGAAAACTGACTGTCGTGATGCGGCGAGAGCTGGTCAACCACTTGACGACTTATCAGAATCTTTAGCGATTCTCCGTGTCACACGAGGGATCTTTTTTAGATCAAATATGTAAGGCACCATACTATAGTACGCCACATACATACCAGGGGCTATGTCGTAGCCCCACCATAAAACTCCTATGGCTAAGTGAAAGTGTTAACGCCCTATAGTCCGATTGCCTGGTTCGCCACATTATCACCTCCTTTCATGGACCAAGACATTGGATAAAGAGTGATTAAATGCTTTTTCGAACACCCCCGTACTTCCTACGAGCGGGCTGAAGCCGACGACTGGAAAACTTTCAGATTATATTAAAACGTCCGCGCAGGAGGAATACAAGCTTTCGAGCAAAACATAAAAATAGATTAACCATCAAATTGTCTTTTACAATTCCCATACACCTCACTCGAACATTATGTCTTTTGAGCACTGACCCTCTATCAGGCGGGCGGCCTCTAGGACGTCTTCAAAATAATGCTCCGGTTCAGGACGGTCCTTGCCCTTGGGTGGACTCTTCGCCGCAACATCGATGGCCTTCATCTTCCCCCAAAATGTCTTGACTCGGGCAAAAGCCATCCGTGCACCCTCAATGCACGTCGACCGCTTCACAGCGTTAATACGCGGCACCGTGTCAACAAGCCTTTGCACCAAACCAAAGTAGCTATTCGGAACAGGCTCGGTTGGCCACAACCGGATTATGACGTCCTTCATGGCAGCGCCGGATATCCTATGAAGCTCGGCCCATTGGGACATCTGTTCATTAAGCAACAGAGGGCGCTTCGATGTGCCAAACTGTGACCAGAAAAGCTTCTCCGTTGCGTACCCCTCTTGCGTTTGATAGTACTACGCCGCATCGGAAGAACTCTTCGGCAAATCTAAAAACTCGTCCGAAGAACTCCACACTCGGTCAAGCTGAGCATAGTTCGCCAAACTTAGTCTGTAGCAGAAAGGGTCTACCAGCCGCAATCTCCCTAGCTTGCCGGATCTCCTCACGGGCTGCTCTGGATTCCGACCGCGCTTCTCTCACCTCTTGTAAGGCCTTGTCCAGTTCAGCCATTTTGGCTTTATTCTCCTTCTCCAGAAGTTCCCAACGGCCAGTAGCATTTTTCAGTTCAAGCGCCATCAGGGATATCTTCTCCTCGTCTTGGTGTCGTGCAGCTTGTTCGGTTTTTAACTTAGCTGATGCCTTTTCGGCAACCGCATTGCTACACCGGGCCTACTCCTTGGCCCGGGCCAGCTCCGCTCGAAGAACTTCAACGGCGGTAGCACCATCTGCAGCCATGCATATTCCAGCATATAAATCTTAGCATCATGCTTATACCATAAAAATATATGGGGATTACCCCGAATACATACCTTGCGACTCGTCAAGACGCATATTTATTAATGCAAGGTCATCCCCAGCTACATCAAGCTTCCGTTGCAGCTCAGCAATATCCATAGACTGGGAAGTAGCCAAGGGGGAAGCAGCCTATGTTCAAGTTCATCAGATTAGTCCTTGAGTAATTCTTTTTGATCCTCCGTTCGCTCCCTAGGGGAAGCCGACCCGAGTCTCAGGGGCTACTACCTATACACAGGTGCGTCTTTGCAAATAATACATAGCGGAAAACATTATATCACAAACCTCGAAGCCTTTTAGCAGGCTCGTGAATGCTTCATTCAATCCGCTCTTCACGGACAAAATCTTCTCAACCACTGTACCCATTAAGGTACGTTGTTCCCCCGAGACAGATGCTTTTCACAACAGGTCTCGCAATATATCCGAAGCCTCCGGGTCTCCGGAAGCCGCTCTAAGAGCACAACCATCCTTTGGAGGAACCCGTTCTCCCATCTCCATACTCACCATCGGCCACGAGCCAGACAGTCCGGGGTCTTTGTTATCGGCATCCCGGACGGGCGGAGATCCACCTTCGGGTACTGCCTCTTTTATCCCCAGCGTGGCTTGTTGATAAAGAAAAACCCTCTGCGATGACACTTCAGAGTCGTCCGCCTTATTGGGCGAGGAGGTTGGGGGAGGCGTCTCGCTCTCCATCATCTCTGGGAGGAGACCTCCCGAAGAAGAGGATTGCCCAGGGAAACTCGGTGCCGACCTGTAAAAATGCACAGACACGTTACGTATATCTTCGGTAAACGGCGAAGGAGTGGGACGCTATTAAAGTGCCCCAGATTCACTTACGGTTTGGTTGACGGCTTGTCCTCATGTTGGAGCTGTTCAACGGTGTCACTTTCCAAACCCAAGCCGCTCAACAGTGGCATCTTGCCCCTCTTGGGAGACCGCTCCTCCCCACCTTCGGAGGCGGCCCTTTTCCTCCTGCTTGGAGAAGGGATACTGGGTCCTCTTTCGCCTCTGTCTTCAGGCGAGGAAAGGTCACTTTCTCCGGACTCAGTATCTGACTTACCTCCGGGACAAAGGTCCTCTCGGGTCTTCTCGCTCTCCTCTTTACCCTCCCTTGTCGGCGCCTGGTATGGTGCCGAGGCCAGCATCCTTGTTAATATAGGATTCGCTGAGTCTTCGGGATGGGGAGCCGGACACCTAATCTGTTCCACTTTCTTTATCCAGCCCTAAAAAGGATGATTCGGTCAGTGTCTTACCACTGGGTGTTTAACTATGAGGTGTTCGGCGAACGGGAACTTACTGGGTGTCCGGATGGTTGCAGTCTAGGCCGATATCTTCGGTCCGGCCATTGCTTTCATTTCCCGAAAAATAATCTCCACATTCCTTCGTGCGTAGTGCCGAAGAAGTGTTGAAGAGTCCGCGACCCTTCTGGGTTGAACTCCCACATGCGGAGTGGCTGTCGCTGACACGGCAGGGTCCGGCAGACCAACATTACTTGAACAACGTTGACGGTATTGATGTTCCTCTCAATGAGGCTTCGGATGCGACTTTGCAAAGCTCGCACCTCGTCCGTTGATCCCTAGTCCAACCCCTTATTAATCCATGATGCAAGCTGAATTGGGGAGCTGGATCGAAATGCAGGCGCAGCTGCCCACTTGGAACCACGGGGCTCGGTGATGTAAAACCACCCTTGCTGCCATAAATCGGAAGATTTGGCAAAGGATCCGCTCAGCCAAACAGCACTAGCGAGCTTGCTCACTGTGGCACCACCACACTCTGCCTGCTTCCCCTCTATTACTTGCAGCTTCACATCGAAGGTCTTGAGCCACAAGCCGAAGTGCGGAGGAGTTCAGAGGAAGGCTCTGCACATGACGATAAAAGCCGAGATAAGAAGAATGGAGTCCAGGGCCAGATCATGAAAATCTAGCCCATAATAGAACATGAGCCCTCGGACAAAGGGATTAAGTGCAAACCCCGGCCCGCGGAGGAAGTGGGACACGAACACAACCCTCTCGCCGGATCTGGGGGTGGGAATAACCTGCCCCTCGGTAGGAAGCCGATGAATGATTTCTGTGGTCAGGTACCTCACCGCCTGAAACTTTGCAATATCTCCCTCTGTGATAGAAGAAGCCACCCACTGGCCTTGACGGTTGGATCCGGACATGATTGGAGCTTGTGGCGATCGAAACCCGGGTGCTGGAACTCGAGGTAGCGAGGTTTGAGGAGGAAGCAAGCGTGAAAGAAAAAGACAGGTCTGTACCCCTATATAAAGGCCGTGAATATTGAACGTCCCCTCCTGGGCCTCAAAACTTGCCTATTCCCAAGGAGTTGTACCCAGGTGACGGTTGGGTTACCCACGTCCGGGTTGATAAGAATCCCTTAAAAAGAGGGACACGATCTCTGCTTGGATAAGACATTCCAATAGAACCACGTCTCAAAATGTGGGACGGCGAGCTAGCCAACGGTTCGAAAATAATGACCGGGCAGGCGTGGTGTCATAAAGTCGTCAGTAGATTGGACTCATGGAATATTATATCCTCTACAGTTGTGTATACAGGTCCGGATACTATCATCGCGTTCGAAGACTATCTTGGATTTCAGAAAAAGGGAACCCGCCTTGCAATGCCGAAGACAATCTGCGCGCCAGACTCCTCGTCATTGAAGCTAGGTTCAGGGGCTACTGAGGGAGTCCTGGACTAAGGGGTCCTCGGGAGTCTGGCCTGTTATCCATGGACCAGACTGGTGGGCTGTGAAGACATGAAGACCGAAGACTATACCCGTGTCTGGATAGGACTCTCCTTGGCGTGGAAGGCAAGCTAGGGGACCAACTATGAAGATTCCTTCTTATGTAACCGACTCTATGTAAACCTAGATCCCTCCGGTGTCTATATAAACCGGAGGGTGTAGTCCGAAAAATATATACTCATTACCATAGTCATACAGGCTAGGCCTCTAGGGTTTAGCCATTACGATCTCGTGGTAGATCAACTCTTGTAATACTCATATTCATCAAGATCAATCAAGCAGGAAGTAGGGTATTACCTCCATAGAGAGGGCCCGAACCTGGGTAAACATCATGTCCCCCATCTGCTGTTACCATCAACCTTAGACGCACAGTTCAGGACCCCCTACCCGAGATCCACCGGTTTTGACACCGACAATGAGCCCAGAACTCAGTTTCCGTTTCCGTCTCTAAATCGCCGCTGCACTCCACCTTGCTTGAGTCTCCGCTGCGGATGAGTGGCCGTCGGTGCCGCCGCCAAACCACCTCCGCCTCGGGTTCAAGTAACCATCACTGCGCCAGAGTCAATGGCCCCCTACACAACTTGCCTTCACAGCGTCCGAGCTGTCGTGGCCTGCCTGAGCCCACGCCGAGATGCCTGTTCAAAACGACTGTCAACATACGGTCGCGTTAAGTCACCGTCGCTCCTTGCCGGGTCAGATGCGTGCTTCGAGCGCCCGCTACTCCCACCGTCACAGCCGGGTCAGCAAGCCACCTCCTCTGAGCCGCTGTGTATCACCTCTGCCATGGATGCGCTTCGGCCCCGATGCGCCATCGCTGAGCCGCCGGCCCTGCGCTCGCCCCTTCTGGCCGCGCGCACTTCGGCTGGGCCGAGTCACCCCTGCCTCCGGTGCTTCCTGCCCATGAGCCGTTACAGCCGTGAGTCATCTCCCGCGCGCCTGTCAGCCCCGTCCGCTTCCGCCTTAAGACGCCACCGAGGCCCTCGCCTAGCTGGCTCCGCCCGCCGCTCCAGCTGGCTCCGAGCTCCGGCGCACCCCGACGAGTCGCCGTGCCTGCCTCTGCCATAGCACCACTCAAGCCGCCTCGGTTTCTACTGCTTCAACCCGCCGCCGCACGTGACCTAGCCTGCCTTGCCTCCACTGGCTGCCGCTGCTGGTCTCTGCTCCCGTGCACCTATCACCTGAGTCGCCCGCCATCGGGTTTTGAGCCCCGCCGGGTTGCCTCCGTCTTGCTCGGCCTTAAGCCGGCCTTGCCTCCGCTGAGTCGGCGTACCGCTCCAGGGAGCTGCCACACTGTCACCTCTACATCAACCTACCTCTGTCGTGCGTCGCTGCCGTGCCGAGTCACCGATCTGGATTGAGGCCGAGCTACTGACATTTATACGGTGTTGCAAGTTGCTAAGGATTAGGTACTGAGGCCACAAGTGAAAGTTCAAATCACCAAAGCGTCTGTTTGTGCTCACTGCTGTGCGTACTTTTGCTGCTTATTTCAAGTTTGACCACTGCACTTCAAATATGCAAATCAACAGACATCAATCAGGGAGTGGTCATCTGGAAGGCATGGTTTATTTGTGATTATTACCTCAATAATAGAGGAGAAGATTCCTCCTGACGACCTAGTGCAATCAAACAAAAGATGAGCAGGTAATATTAAAAAATGATGGAGAGTTAAGACGGGGACTACTTTGGTTGATTAAGCGGAACACCCAAGTGTTGCTCTTGGTGGTTGATGCAAAGAGACAGTGCCTGGTGATATATGTCAGTTCCAACAACGCTGCCTGGAAGCGCTACCAGCAAAGCTACATGTGTTGCCACATCAAGTTATCAGATCATGCCAATGTGAAAGGGGAGCACGCCCTCAAGCACAAAGGGCAAAACGATTCACGGTCCATGTTAAGATGGAAAATAAATTCATCGGAGACTGCAGTCCGCGAGAATGAGGAACACGGCCCGTTTAAAAAATTGGATGGATGCATGGTTATTTGCATGACTGTCAATGCCATCACTCGGTCAAATCACCATGCAGTTGTTTCATCTCAAAAATACATCAGGTGATACCCATCCTATTTATTTCATCTGTATATAATAATCTGTCTGCGCTCAGTTACTTTGTCTTGCAATATTTTATGCAGGACAAATTATTTATGACAAAAGTGATGTGATACCACGAATATAGAGCACATGACAATACCGACGTTTGTTTGTGCCGTGCTGCTCAATGGAACTGGCCACGGACGTGCCATATTGAGTCACCGGTCTGCTTGAGTCACTAGTCAGCTTTGTTGAGCCGCCCCTACTCACTGGTCCCTGCCATAGCTTCCGGACAAGTCAGGATAATTGTCCACTGCAAAGGTGACTGTCATGTCACGAAGTTTGTTGAATGACTTATGACGGGAATATGCATTGAGCATTGCGAGGATCATCAACTTGTTTCAAACTTCTGGTTTACATAAATTGCAGTGTTCCACTGTTCAACTGACCGGTTTACATCACGGTCAAGTATGGAGAATCTCAAGCCGACTCCTCGAATCGTCTTAAGACTCGGGGGCTACATGAACATGACTCAGCCAATTCAAGAACTCTGAATCATTGGAGGGGAAGATAACTCGGTCCCGGAGGCTACTGCTATATTAATGAAAATTTAAAGGTCGTCAGAAAATTTCTTGCTTAAAAAGAAGGATTCCGGTTTAAAATCCGGTTCAAGGGAAATCTATCTCCCACAAAGCTTTGAAGTTCTCAATATCCGGTTTAAACTTCCGGTTCGAAAAGAATCCATCTGTCGCAAGTTCGAGTTCTCAGAAAAATTAAAGGTTGCCAAAGAGAACTTGCTGCCATGATGTGTGGTTCAAACATGGGTATCCTGCCTTATGGGCTTATCTTATTATGGTCACATGGGGGCTTCTGGCTTATTGAGTGAAGCTATGATTACCCTTTGATCCGGCTTATACGCCATGCTTACGAAAACACTTGGGGGCTTGCTACCCAGGTTAAAGGAACCAAAGAGAGTCTATTGCAAAGCACAACTCAAACATAGGTACCCGCCGAGCACAACTCAAAAATATTACTTGGGGGATCTTTGTTCAAAGGACAAGAGTTTTTATGACCCTTGTAATAGGCTTAAAAGCCAGGCTTGGAAGCCAGGTGAGGGAGTTCCGGATTAGGGGGTGTCCGGATAGCCGGACAACCTTTGGCCGGACTCCTGGACTATGAAGATACAAGATTGAAGACTTCGTCCCGTGTCCAGATGGGACTTTCCTTGGCGTGGAAGGCAAGCTTGGTGATATGGATATGTAGACCCCCTACCCGAGATCCGCCGGTTTTGACACCGACATTGGTGTTTTCATTGAGAGTTCCACTGTGTCGTCATCTTTAGGCCCGATGGCTCCTCCGATCATCAACAGCAATGCGCTCCAGGATGAGACTTTTCTCCCCGGACAGATCTTCGTATTCGGCGGCTTTGCACTGCGGGCCAATTCGCTTGGCCATCTGGAGCAGATTGAAAGCTACGCCCCTGTCCATCAGGTCAGATTGGAAGTTTGAACTACACGGCTGACGCCCGCGGAGACTTGATCTTCGACGGGTTCGAGCCACAGCCAAGCGCGCCGCACTGTCACGATGGGCATGATCTAGCTCTGCCGCCGAACAGTGCCCTGGAGGCCGCACCAGTGTCCGCTCCGACCCTTAGCTCGGAGCCGACTGCGCCGATCGAGGACGGGTGGCTGGACACCGCCTCGGGGGCTGCGATCTCTACGGCGATTGAGCCGAACACCAACCCCGTCCTTTGCGAAGCTTGTGACTCCAAGGTGTCGGACTCCTCTCCAGACTCCGAACCCTCCGCGCCCCTGCCAATCGAATCCGATTGGGCGCCGATCATGGAGTTCACCGCCGCGAACATCCTTTAGCACTCGCCCTTTGGCGACATCCTGAATTCACTAAAGTCTCTCTCTTTATCAGGAGAGCCCTGGCCGGACTATGGCCAGCAAGGTTGGGATGCGGACAACGAAGAAATTCAAAGCCCACCCACCACCCACTTCGTAGCCACTGTCGATGATTTAACCGACATGCTCGAGTTCGACTCCGAAGACATCGACGGTATGGACGACGATGCAGGAGACGACCAAGAACCAGCGCCTACAGGGCACTGGAAGGCCACCTCGTCATACGACATATACATGGTGGACACCCCAAAAGAGGGGAACGGCGATGGAACAATGGAGGATGACCCCTCCAAGAAACAGCCTAAGCGCCAGCGTCACCGGCGCCGCTCTAAATCCTGCCACAGCAAAAACGGCGATTCCGGCATGGGAGACAATAACACCCCGGATAGTGCCGAAGAAACCCCCCCCCCCCCCCAGCAAGACTCAGCGCAGGAGGAGGGAGAAGCCAGCCCTCATGAGATAGCGGAAGATAGAGAGGTAGAGGACGATAATTACATGCCTCCCTCCGAAGACGAGGCAAGCCTCGACGACGACGAATTTGTCGTGCCTGAGGATCCCGTCGAACAAGAGCGTTTCAAACGCAGGCTTATGGCCACGGCAAGCAGCCTCAAGAAAAAGCAGCAACAGCTTAGAGCTGACCAAGACTTGCTAGCTGACAGATGGACTGAAGTCCTGGCGCCCCACGACACGTGATGATAACCGTCACACCGGATACGGCAATTCCGGCCGGGCCGAAGACAGTAGACAAAGCTCATTTGAGCTGCGTCGTGATATAGCCCAGTACAGAGGCGCCGCACACCCACTATGCTTCACAGATGAAGTAATGGATCATCAAATCCCCGAGGGTTTCAAACCCGTAAACATCGAATCATACGATGGCACAACAGATCCTACGGTTTGGATCGAGGACTATCTCCTTCATATCCACATGGCCCGCGGTGATGATCTACATGCCATCAAATACCTCCCACTCAAGCTTAAAGGACCAGCTCGGCATTGGCTTAACAGCTTGCCAGCAGAGTCAATTGGTTGTTGGGAAGACCTGGAAGCCGCATTCCTCGACAACTTCCAGGGCACCTATGTGCAACCACCAGACGCCGATGACCTAAGCCACATAATTCAGCAGCCAGAGGAATCGGCCAGACAATTCTGGACATGGTTTCTAACCAAGAAAAATCAAATCGTCAACTGTCCGGATGCAGAGGCCCTTGCAGCCTTCAAACATAACATCCGTGACGAGTGGCTTGCCCAGCACGTAGGACAGAAAAAGCCGAAATCCATGGCAGCCCTCACAACACTCATGACCCGCTTTTGCGCGGGAGAGGACAGCTGGTTAGCTCATAGTAACAACATGACCAAGAGCCCTGGTAATTCGGATACCAAGGACAGCAATGGCAGGTCGCGTCACAACAAGCACAAGCGCCGCATTAACGGCGATAATGCTGAGGATACGGCAGTCAATGCCGGATTTAGAGGCTCTAAACCCGGTCAGCGGAAAAAGCCATTCAAAAGAAATACTCCGGGCCCGTCCAATTTGGACCGAATACTCGATCGCTCGTGCCAGATACATAGCACCCCCGAAAAACCAGCCAACCACACCAATAGGGATTGTTGGGTGTTCAAGCAGGCAGGCAAGTTAAATGCTGAAAACAATGACAAGGGGCTGCATAGCGATGACGAGGAGGAGCCCCGGCCGCCGAACAATAGGGGACAGAAGGGCTTCCCCCCACAAGTGCGGATGGTGAACATGATATACGCCACCCACATACCCAAAAGGGAGCGGAAGCGTGCACTTAGGGACGTATACACGATGGAGCCAGTCGCCCCAAAGTTCAACCCGTGGTCCTCCTGCCCGATCACTTTTGATTGAAGGGACCACCCCACTAGCATCCGCCATGGCGGATTCGCCGCATTGGTTCTAGACCCAATCATTGACGGATTTCACCTCACTAGAGTCCTGATGGACGGCGGCAGTAGCCTGAACCCGCTTTATCAGGATACAGTGCAAAAAATGGGCATAGACCCCTCAAGGATTAAACCCACAAAGACGACCTTTAAAGGCATCATACCAGGTGTAGAGGCCAACTGTACAGGCTCAGTTACACTTGAAGTGGTCTTCGGATCCCCGGATAATTTCTGAAGCGAGAGTTAATCTTTGACATAGTCCCGTTCCGCAGTGGCTATCACGCACTGCTCGGACGAACCGCATTTGCAAAATTCAATGCAGTTCCACACTACGCATACCTCAAGCTCAAGATGCCAGGCCCTCGAGGAGTCATTACGGTCAATGGAAACACCGAACGCTCTCTCCGAATGGAGGAGCATATGGAGGCCCTCGCGACGGAAGTACAAAGCAGCCTCTCAAGGCAATTCTCGAGTCTGGCTATTAAACGCCCGGACACCGTCAAGCGCGCCCAGAGTAACCTACAACAAGAACGCCTGGCATGTTCCGAGCATGCTTAGCATTGCGGCCCCAACCCCAGCCCTCGCGAAATTGCGAAACCAGTACTACGCGTACAAAATTACGCTCTGGAAATACCATGGGCATAGGGGGAGGGGCACGACCACGGCATGCCCAGAATGCGGCTCAACAGCACTAGGGGCTCCCGATTGTGTCATTCTTCTTCTTTTTTCTTATTTTCAGGACTTCGTTCTTTAGAAGCCCTGTCCGGCATTAGAATCGCCGAACACACGATGCAACAGCCAGGGAAGCAGAAAGCTACGTCGAGTGTCCAGGTGGTCTCTATAACGAGCAGTATACTTGTTTCACATATCATTCCGCAGCTCGCCCCTGGAGGGGGACATGTCAAATAGTCCCGTCCCTTGCTTATTGCACTATTTGTATCGTTCTGCTTTTACCGCAGCCTTTTCTAATAAACAATACATAGTTTTTGCCTATTATTGCATTCCTTTTCCTATCTATATATGTTCATTAATGACATGTTGCACCCGTACACTTTGGTACGGCTAAATACACCAGGGGCTTAAGTACCCCAAAATACGGTGTGAGAAGTCCGAACACTTTCACAAGTGCGGCACCCCGAACTTATAGCATTATATGCATCGGCTCCGAATCATGTCTTGGGTCAATAGTTGGGTTTGCCCGGCTCCCATGTTTTGGTACCTTACGTTCCATTATATCGGCTAAGGTAGCGCTGGGAGAACCACTGCGATTGTGCCCCAGTTGAGCTGGGCTAAGCACCTCAGTGGAGAAAGCTAAAATTGACCGTCATGATAGGGCGAGAGCTGGCCGCTGTTCGAGAGGTTTTCGAGTCCCTAAAGACTTATGCCGCTTAGAGCGAGGAGCCGGCTTTGTCCGGCCTAGGCGTGGATAGCGCCCCGAACTCGGTCTTCCGAATACTAGGGGCTTCGCCGAAATTTAAAATTATAGAACTCTATGGCTAAGTGAGAGTGTTCAAGCATTATAGTCTGATTGCCTTGTTCGTTGTGATTGAGCGCCTCCCTCGAAGGACCCAAGAATGGGAAAAAGAGCGCTCAAGTTTATCCCGAACACACCATCACTCGTGGCATGGGGGCAGAAGCTGACGACTCGCCATCTCTCAAACTTAATAAACGGCCGCACAGAAGGTAATATTTTAAATTCACAAGCGTTGCTTAGCGCATATGAACAAGTTTTCAGCGTACAGGATCACAAATGCGAGTTTACTCAAAAATTACATCTTTGGAGCACTCATCCGCTATAAGGCGGGCACCCTTCAGGACGCCCTCATAATACATCTCAGGCTTGCGATGCTCCTTGCCCGGTGGTGGTCCGTCTGTCACAAGCTTCTCAGCGTCCATCTTGCCCCAGTGCACCTTAGCACGGGCAAGGGCCCTACGGGAACCTTCGATGCATAGGAGCGCTTGATGACTCCAATCCATGGACAGGCATCCACCAGCCGCCTCACCAGCCCGAAGTAGCTCCCAGGCATGGCCTCCCCAGGCCACAGCCGGACTATGAGGCCCTTCATGGCCAGTTCGGTCACCTTATGGAGCTCGACCAGCTGCTTCAGCTGGTCGCTCAAGGGCACCGGGTGTCCGGCCTCAACATACTGAGACCAGAACACCTTCTCCGTCGAGCTCCCCTCCTCGGCCCGGTAGAATGCGGCAGCGTCGGACACACTGCGGGGCAGATCTGCGAATGCTCCTGGAGAGCTCCGGATTCGCGTAAGTAACAAGTAATTCACTTTCATGTGCTTGGTTTGCATAAAGAATGCCTTACCCGCCGCTATCTTTTTCATCGCCTCAATTTCCTGGAGGGCTTTTTGGGCTTCGGCCTTAGCAGATTTGGCGCTCTCAAGGGTCGAGGCGAGCTCGGACTCTCGAGTCTTTGAGTCACGCTCCAAACTCTCGTGTTTTTCCACGAGAGCTTGGAGCTCTTGCCACACCTCCGCCACCCGCGCCTCCTGCTTCTCTCGCTCGGTGCGCTCCGCGGCCGCATTGCTTTTGGCCTTGGACAGCGCCTCATTCAGGGTCGCCACCTTGTTCGTCGCCCCTGCAATACTCACGTTAGTCCTGTCATTTTTCACAACCACATCTTTTATATACTTCCATAAGGTATTACTTACCTTCCTTGTCCTCGAGCTGCTTTTTGGCAAGGCCGAGCTCGTTCTCGGACCACTTGAGGCTCTGCTTCAATGCATTGACCTCCGCAGTCAGTGCGGCAGAGGTCAGCAGCGCAGCCTGCATTCCCATATTGACATACTTATGTTAGACTCCTGCGTACATTTTTTAGATCCTCAGTTCGGCTTTTTCTTTCCGAACACCAAACTGAGCATCAGGGGCTACTGTCTATGCGGTAATATTTTTACATATCTTAACATACCTCAAAGCCTGTTAGAAGGCTGGCACATGCTTCAGTCAGCCCCCTCTTGGCGGACTGAACTTTCTGGATCACCACACTCATAACAGTGCGGTGCTCCTCGTCGATGGAGGCGCTGTTAAGCACCTCCAGCAAATTATCCGGTGCCTCCGGTTGGACGGAGGTCACCGGCGTCGTAGTCTTGCCCTTCTTAAGTAGGGGCCGCCTGTCGGACTCCAGAACCACTGAAGGTTCCGGTGCGGAGTCCGGCCCAGGGCCGGACTTAGAGCCCTTTGGGGTTTTATCCCCTTTGCGCCTACAGTCTGGGAGGTTGCCTTGCGGCGCCTCCAGGACCACCTCCTCCTGGTTGGGCCCCTTTTGGGACCCCACCTCGGTGTCATCCGCAGCGCGAGGAGAGGAGGCGGCCAGAAGTGAGGTGCTATTCACATCCGACGAACCCAGGGAGCCGCTCGTCGAAGCGTCGAGCCCGTCCTTGGGCGGGCTGCATGGTTATATTCGGCGTTAGAAGATACTGTGCGACAAATGGAACACCATGAGTTATTCAGGTATCCGGACACTTACGATTTCGCCAAGGGCTTGGCCCTCGATGGCCACTCCTCTTCGCCGTCGTCGGCATTGGTGGAGTAGTCCGGAGGAAGGGTCCTTCCGTTCTTGGACCCTCCGGCCTCCCCAGTTGGGGCGGCCTTCCTTTTCTTCTCTCCCCCCGCTGGGGGAGAGGCCTCTATTTCCTCCTCGTTTTCACCGGAGGAGTCCGCCTCGGAGTCATCGGACGATGAGTCCGACACCACCTGGCGCCGGGAACTCCTTCGAGTTCCCATGGCCTTCTTCTTGGCCTTCTTCTCCGGCACCACGTGAGGTGCCGGAACCAGCAGCCCCGTCAGGCGGGCGTCCGCTGGGTCTTCAGGCAAGGGAACCGGACAGTCAATCTGCCCGGACGTCTTCTGCCAACCCTTTCAAAGGTAAGGGAGTTTAGATCCCGCATAGAGTCAAACTATGAAAAACAAGTGTCCTATAAAGGGTAAAATAGCTTACCGCGTTGGCTTGATGCTGCGCGCTGAATCCGCGATCCTCGGAGGCAGATGCGGGAGCCTCGGCGCCCTTGAACAGCACCTTCCAGGCATCTTCGTACATGGTGTCGAAGAGCCTGCTCAGGGTTTGGTGCTGTGCCGGATCAAACTCCCACAAGTTGAAGGCCTGTTGTTGGCATGGGAGGATCCGGCGGATGAGCATGACCTGGACTAGGTTGAAAAGCTTGAGCTTCTTGTTCACCAGGTTTTGGACGTAGGTTTGGAGTCCGGTCAGCTCTTCTGAATTACCCCACGTCAGGCCCGTATCTTTCCAGGAGGTGAGCCATGTAGGGAAGCCAGATCGGAATTCGGGGGCCGCTGCCCATTTAGGGTCACGCGGCTCGGTGATGTAGAACCACCCCGATTGCCACCCCTTTATGGTCTCCACGAAGGAGCCCTCGAGCCATAGGACGTTGGCCATCTTGCCCACCATGGCACCTCCGCACTCCGCTTGGCGGCCGCCCACTACCTTCGGCTTGACATTGAAGGTCTTCAGACATAAGCCGAAGTGGGGCTGGATGCAGAGGAAGGCCTCGCACACGAGATGAACGCCGAGATGTTGAGGATGAAATTTGGGGCCAGATCGTGGAAATCCAGGCCGTAGTAGAACATGAGCCCCCGGACAAATGGGTTAATTGGAAAACCTAGTCCGCGGAGGAAGTGGGTGAGGAACACTACCCTCTCATGGGGCCTGGGGGTGGGAATGAGCTGCCCCTTGTCGGGGAGCCGGTGCGCGATGTCGTAGGACAAGTATCCGGCCTTCCTCAGCTTTTTGATGTGCCCCTCCGTGACGGAGGAGGCCATCCACTTGCCTCCCGCTCCGGACATGGCTGGAGAAGGTTGAGGTGGGGTGTGCGGAATTGGGCGCTGGAGCTTGAGTGCGCGGAAATGGATGAGCAGAGGAGGAAGAAGGCGTAGGTGAAAAGGTGGATCCTTATCCCCTTATATGGGCGGACGAAGCTATGCGTCCCCACCAGCCTGGTAAAACTCGCTTATCCCCCAAACACCGTAATCAATGGCACGGTTGGGTTACCCACGCCCGTATTAATGAGAATCCCGGAATAAGGGGACACGATCTCTGCTTTGACAAGACGTGCCAAGGAAACCGCCTCGCTAAACACGCTGAGGTGGGACAGTAAAAATGATTCGAATAAAGGCTTGGTCGTGGTGTGATGTCACGCCGCGGAATACGTCAGCAGATTGAATTTGTGTAATTATTATTCTCTCTACGGTGGTATGTGGAACTTATTTTGCAGAGCCGGACACTATCCTTGTGTTCAAAATCTTCTATGAAGTATTCGGAGGAGGAACCCGCCTTGCAATGCCGAAGACAATCTGCGCGCTGGACTCGTCGTCATTGAAGCCTGGTTCAGGGGCTACTGAGGGAGTTCCGGATTAGGGGGTGTCCGGATAGACAGACTATAACCTTTGGCCGGACTCCTGGACTATGAAGATACAAGATTGAAGACTTCGTCCCGTGTCCGGATGGGACTTTCCTTGGCGTGGAAGGCAAGCTTGGCGATACGAATATGTAGACCCCCTACCCGAGATCCGCCGGTTTTGACACCGACACCAGGTGTATTCACCTAAAAACCCGGGTTATCCTGCCTTTTTAAGTCTGCCACTCTGCCCAGGTAATCCTGGAATGACCCGCCGTACTTTTGACAAGTCAATCTTATACAGACCCTGAACTTGTCAAAGTTAAAATGACGATTGGTCGTGTGAGGTCCGGCTTATAAGGTGTATGAAGGTTTAACTCAGTGGTTGTGCGGCCCTTGAAAGCACTTGATTTTTAGGCCTGGCAGCCTATGAAAAGCCTTGTTTCTCTTTTGATTTTTATTTGGAAGTTTTTTGAGGTTCATCCTTTGTGACATGTTAATACATGGTTGAAAACCGATGAGGCTTATAATGCTTTATGATTCATATATGACATTAACCGGTGTTTATTAACCCAGCCTGGCTTTGGACTATAAGTCACCAGTATATATTTGGATTGCGATATTGGAATCATGCGCTTATAAACCATTGGGTATATTATTCAAATCTTTAATAGCCAACATGGCTGGATTTTTATTATGGTTATCAATAACCAGTATAATGATTAAGGTTTTCAAAGTCCTTCAGCGCAATGGCTATTATTTTATCAATGGATATGATTTATTCTACAATGGAAGGAATAGTCCCGAGTCGCTGCAGGCTTACGACCCGGCACTTGGGGGCTACATTATTCAAGTTGAGATTACATCAAATATGCAAGTCCCATTTCCCTGCCAGCATGCACCATGGCACTTGGGGGCTAATGCAAAGTCATTTTTATTTGCCTTATTGAAGAATTGACTCATCACATCGTAATGAGCCGGCCCTTGGGGGCTACCAATTGCTCCTGTCATAAATTCAAGGTACACAAGTTTTAATCCATTATATTGAAGGAACCATTGCTCAGTTGGTAGAGCACAAGGCTCTTAACCTTGTGGACGTGGGTTCAAGCCCTATGGTGGGAGTTACATCATATGATGTTATTTTCAATGAAGTTCCAGCTCAGTATTATCTTACTAAGCCGGCCCTTGGGGGCTACACATTGTTGCTTAAGTTTACATGATCATATCTAAAAAAGTCCTTGCTCATTATTGCATAATGACTCGGCCCTTGGGGGCTACACTGGTTGAATTTTTTATGAGCAGAAGGCAATTTCAAGTCCCAGGTTGCTGCAAGCATGACAACCCGGCACTTAGGGGCTACATGTGGGGAATATTCAGTTTTGACTAGTTACTGAGATGAACAACTTGGATTTCTTCAAAGTTGTAACATTTATATTGAAGCAAGTCTTAAGCTGTTACTACGCTCCCTTCTTAAGACAAGGAAATGACAAGGAATTAAGGATGATTAGGTGTCGGCTTACAAGAATTCTTAACCCGGAGCACAATCTGTCAAAATTGTTCTTGTGTTTATTTTACAGGATCAGTTTAACATGGATAAATCCAAATTAAACTGGGGGCTAATGTCGGGGATATACCCCGCGGTATGACCCGGCCGGAGATATAACCCGGCTGGGACTTGGTGTTTCATTGGTGACCTGACAGATTATAAGCCGACAGATGTTAAGTCAGGTTATAAGTCGGCAGATGTTAAGTCAGATTATAAGCCGGCAGATGTTAAGTCGGATTATAAGCCGGCAGATGTTAAGTCAGATGGTAAGTAAGATGGTAAGCCGGTGGACAGATTATAAGCTAGATTATAAGTCAGATGGTAAGCAGATGGTAAGCCGGCGGATAGTCGTAAGCCGGCAGACAGTCGTTAGCCCGAAGACGTTAAGAAGCCCATGGAGAGAAGCCCGTGATAAGAAGTCAGAATAGTTTAAGTCTCAATCCGAGTTGGACTTTATATGTAACTTGCCCCTTCAACTTATATAAGGAGGGGCAGGGCACCCGAAGAGGGGAGAAGAAGATAATCTTAAGGCTAGACACAACTAGGAGAGTCGGAGATACGGCGACTCCCTCGTGATGATAATGAGACCTAGCCACAAACAGCATGTAGGGTTGTTACCGGATGATGTTTCCCGGGGCCCGAAGCTGTCTAAAACCTTGTCTTGTGTTGCGTCTCTCGATTCTGATCAACCCCTCTCAAGCTATCACATAGATGTGTTGGCCTCACGACTAAGTCCTCACACTAGGACATCTGCCGTGACAATTCCACGACAGTATCCATAAAAGATTTAACACAATCATACTTAAGCTTAATACATGACTCTTTACCTTCGTCGAGTTCCCAATCTTCAGAGTTGCATTTAATCCTTTCCAAAAGATCCCACCGGAATTCAATGGTCTTCTTCATAAAAGAACCAGCACAAGAAGTATCAAGCATGGTTTGATCATTACAAGAAAGCCGAGCATAAAAGTTCTGGATAATAATTTCTCTTGAGAGCTCCTGATTGGGGCATGAATATAACATTGACTTAAGCCTACCCCAAGCTAGAGCGATACTTTATCCTTCACAAGGCCAAAAATTATATATATAATTCCGATCACAATGAACTAGATGCATAGGATAATTTTTTTGGTGGAACTCCAACTTCAATCGATTCCAATTCCATGATCCAATATCATCGCATAGCCTATACCATGCCAATGCTTTTCCCTTCAAAGATAAAGGGAAAACCTTCTTCATAACTTCATCCCCGGGTAAACCTGCAGGCTTAAACAATCCACAAATTTGTTCTACATATATCAAGTGCATATCAGGATGTTCGGTTCCATTTCCTGCATAAGGATTAGCTAGCAGTTGTTCTATCATACCCGAATGAATTTCATATTCATTATTTTCAGTAGGTGCAGTAGGTTGAGGGGTAGCTAATTGTGGTTCCGGACGAGGTGAAGATACCCCGAACAAATGCCTCAAAGAATTGTTTTCCATAGTAACAAGTGATAATAAATTTCAGCACACTATATAAATGTTTCCTTACCAAATTCCACTTACCAAAGGCTCTTCACTGCCCGGCAACGGTGCCAGAAAATAGCATTGATGACCCACAAGTATAGGGGATCAATTGTAGCTCTTTTCTATAAGTAATAGTGTCGAACCCAACGAGGAGCAGAAGGAAATGACAAGTGGTTTTCAGTAAGGTAATGTCTGCAAGTGCTGAAATTGTAAGTAGCAGAGTAGTTTGATAGCAAGATAATTTGTAACGAGCAAGTAACAATAGTAGTAATAAAAGTGCAGCAAGGTAACCCAATCCTTTTGAGGGAAAGGACAGACCGAAATGGTCTCTTATGATAAGCAAAGTGTTCTTGAGGGTACACGGGAATTTCATCTAGTCACTTTCACCATGTTGGTTTCATCTAATCAACTACAAGATGTAATCAACACTGCTAGTCACCCACAAGCACCAATCTATAGTTATGGTAACAAGATTGAACACAAGAGATGAAGTAGGGTTTGAGATGAGATGGTGATGTTGAAGATGTTGATGGAGATTGCCCTCCCCAAGATGGGAGAGTTGTTGGTGATAATGATGACGATGATTTCCCCCTCCGGGAGGGAAGTTCCTCCGGCGGAATCGCTCCGCCGGAGGGCAAAAGTGCTCCTACCCAAGTTCCACCTCGAGACGGCGGTGCTCTGTCCCGAAAGTCCTCTCCTTATTTATTTTCTAGGTCAAAATGACCTATATACCAGAAGATGGGCACCGGAGGTGGGCCTGCGTGAGCACAACCCACCAGGGCGCGCCTGGGTTCCCTGGCGCGCCCAGGTGGGTTGTGCCCACTTGGTGGGCCCCCTTTGGTAGTTATTATCTCCAATTTTCTTCAAATATTCCATAAAAAATCTCCTTGAAGTTTCAGCTTGTTTGGAGTTGTGCAGAATAGCTGGCCTGGCGTAGCTTTTTCAGGTCCAGATTTCCAGCTGCCGGAATTCTCCCTCTTTGTGTATACCTTGCATATTATGAGAGAAAAGGCATTAGAATTACTCCAAAAAGCATTATTATGGATAAAAACATCATAAATAATAGTAAGAAAACATGATGCAAAATGGACGTATCAGGGGGTTGCCCGGAACGTCACCAGTGACCCGATACGTACCCGGAACACTTATGTTGTCCAAATACTATCGTCCTATATATGAATATTTACCTCTCATCCATTTCGAGACTCCTCGTCATGTCTGTGATCTCATCCGGGACTCCGAACAACATTCGATCACCAAATCACATAACTCATATAATACAAAATCATCATCAAACATTAAGCGTGCGGACCCTACGGGTTCGAGAACTATGTAGGGATGACTAAGACACCTCTTCGGTCAATAACCAATACCAGAACCTGGATGCTCATATTGGTTCCCAGATATTCTATGAAGATCTTTATCGGTCGTACCGTAATGACAACATACGTTATTCCCTTTGTCATTGGTATGCTACTTGCCCGAGATTCGATCATCGGTATCTTCATACCTAGTTCAATCTCATTACCAGCAAGTCCCTTTACTCGTTCCGTAATACATCATCCCATAACTAAATCATTAGTCACATTGCTTGCAAGGCTTATCATGATGTGTATTACCGAGAGGGCCTAGAGATACCTCTCTGATACTCAGAGTGACAAATCCTAATCTCAATCTATGCCAACCCAACAAACACCTTCGGAGATACCTATAGAGAATCTTTATAATCACTCACTTACGTTGTGACATTTGATAGCACACAAGGTATTCCTCTGGTATTCGGGAGTTGCATAATCTCATAGTAAAAGGAATATGTATAACTCATGAAGAAAGCAATAGCAATAAAACTTAACGATCATTATGCTAAGCTAATGGATGGGTCTTGTCCATCACATCATTCTCCTAATGATGTGATCCCGTTCATCAAATGACAACACATGTCTATGGTTAGGAAACTTAACCATCTTTGATTAACGAGCTAGTCTAGTAGAGGCATACTTGGGACACTGTGTTTTGTCTATGTATCCACACATGTATCAAGTTTTCGGTTAATACAATTATAGCATGAATAATAAACATTTATCATGATATAAGGAAATATAAAATAACAACTGTATTATTGCCTCTAGGGCATATTTCCTTCAATAGGCCCATATAGTTTGCCGGGGGTAGCCCAGAACCCCTTCTGGTGATCCGATACGTACCCGGTACCCCCGGAACACTTCCGGTGTCCAAATACAATCATCCTATATATGAATCTTTACCTCTCGACCATTTCGAGACTCCTCGTCATGTCCGTGATCTCATCCGGGACTCCAAACAACATTCGGTCACCAAATCACATAACTCATATAATACAAAATCATCATCGAACGTTAAGCGTGCGGACCCTACGGGTTCGAGAACTATGTAGACATCACCGAGACACCTCTCCGATCAATAACCAACAGCGGAACCTGGATGCTCATATTGGTTCCTACATATTCTATGAAGATCTTTATAGGTCGTACTGTAATGACAACATACGTAATTCCCTTTGTCATCAGTATGTTACTTGCCCGAGATTCGATCATCGGTATCTTCATACCTTGTGAAATCTGGATTCCTTCGCCAAGGATATTAATTGCTCCAGTATTGTCACAAAAGATTTTCATTGGACCCGATGCACTAGGTATTACACCTAGATCGGATATGAACTCCTTCATCCAGACTCCTTCATTTGCTGCTTCCGAAGCAGCTATGTACTCCACTTCACACGTAGATCCCGCCACGACGCTTTGCTTGGAACTGCACCAACTGACAGCTCCACCATTCAATATAAATACGTATCCGGTTTGTGACTTAGAGTCATCCGGATCAGTGTCAAAGCTAGCATCGACGTAACCATTTACGACGAGCTCTTTGTCACCTCCATAAATGAGAAACATATCCTTAGTCCTTTTCAGGTACTTCAGGATGTTCTTGACCGCTGTCTAGTGATCCACTCTTGGTTTACTTTGGTACCTCCCTGTTAGACTTATAGCAAGGCACACATCAGGTCTGGTACACAGCATTGCATACATGATAGAACCTATGGCTGAGGCATAGGGAATGACTTTCATTTTCTCTCTATCTTCTGCAGTGGTCGGGCATTGAGTCTGAATCAACTTCACACCTTGTAACACAGGCAAGAACCCTTTCTTTGACTAATCCATTTTGAACTTCTTCAAAACTTTATCAAGGTATGTGCTTTGTGAAAGTCCAATTAAGTGTCTTGATCTATCTCTATAGATCTTGATGCCTAATATATAAGCAGCTTCACCGAGGTCTTTCATTGAAAAACTCTTATTCAAGTATCCTTTTATGCTATCCAGAAATTCTATATCATTTCCAATCAACAATATGTCATCCACATATAATATTAGAAATGCTACAGAACTCCCACTCACGTTCTTGTAAATACAGGTTTCTCCAAAAGTCTGTATAAAACTATATGCTTTGATCACCTCATCAAAGTGTATATTCCAACTCCGAGAGCTTGCACCAGTCCATAAATGGATCGCTGGAGTTTGCACACTTTTTTAGCACCTTTAGGATCGACAAAACCTTCTGGTTGCATCATATACAACTCTTCTTTAAGAAATCCATTAAGGAATGCAGTTTTGACGTCCATTTGCCAGATTTCATAATCATAACATGCGGCAATTGCTAACATGATTCGGACAGACTTAAGCATCGCTACGGGTGAGAAGGTCTGATCGTAGTCAACTCCTTGAACTTGTCGAAAACCTTTCGCGACAAGTCGAGCTTTGTAGACAGTAACATTACCATCAGCGTCATTCTTCCTCTTGAAGATCCATTTATTCTTTATGGCTTGCCGATCATCGGGCAAGTCAACCAAAGTCCATACTTTGTTCTAGACATGGATCCCATCTCAGATTTCATGGCCTCAAGCCATTTTGCAGAATCTGGGCTCATCATCGCTTCCTCATAGTTTGTAGGTTCACCATGGTCTAGTAACATGACTTCCAGAACAGGATTACCGTACCACTCTGGTGCGGAACATGCTCTGGTTGACCTACGAGGTTTGGTAGTAACTTGATCCGAAGTTTCATGATCATTATCATTAGCTTCCTCACTGGCTGGTGTAGGAATCACGGGAACAATTTTCTGTGATGCTCTACTTTCCAATTCGAGAGAAGGTACAACTACCTCATCAAGTTCTACTTTCCTCCCACTCACTTCTTTCGAGAGAAACTCCTTCTCTAGTAAGGATCCATTCTTAGCAACAAAGATCTTGCCTTTGGATCTGTGATAGAAGGTGTACCCAACGGTTTCTTTTGGGTATCCTATGAAGACGCACTTCTCCAATTTGGGTTCGAGCTTATCAGGCTAAAGCTTTTTCACATAAGCATCGCAACGCCAAACTTTAAGAAACGATAGCTTAGGTTTCTTGCTAAACCATAGTTCATACGGTGTTGTCTCAACGGATTTAGATGGTGCCCTATTTAATGTGAATGCAGCTATCTCTAATGCATAACCCCAAAAAGGTAGTGGTAAATCGGTAAGAGACATCATAGATCGCACCATATCCAACAAAGTACGGTTACGATGTTTGGACACACCATTATATATGGTGGTGGCCCTAGGCAAAGATGCCAAAGTTCCAAAAATTTTATGGAGTCAAATAATTTTGGAGTTATTTTTATGGGAAGTGGGATGTCAATAGCTTCAAAACGAGCTAAAGAACGTCAAAAACGGAGTTCGGATGAATTAGATATGGCCAAAACAAAATTTCAGCCGAGTCAGTGTCAGGGTTAGCCGGACATCCGGGAGAAGGTCCGGATGATCCGGGTTTGTCAACTCCGGTTCGGGTATTCGGGTGCATGGGTTATCCGGACGTCCGGGAGAAGGTCCAGATGATCCTGGCAGGTCAAACTGCTCGGGATTTCCTCTCGGGGATGAATTTTTGGGCGGAAATGGATGATTTTCGGGGCAAATTTGAGGAGATTTTGTGGATGGAATGTGGGGAAATTTGGGGAGATGCTAGATCCACCCATATCTGCTTAAATCATCTATGAAGGTTAGAAAATAACGATACTCGCCGCGAGCCTCAACACTCATCGGACCGCATACATCAGTATGTATTATTTCCAATAAGTCAGTGTCTCGCTCCATTGTTCTGGAGAACGGAGTCTTACTAATCTTGCCCATGAGGCATGGTTCACTAGCATCAAATGATTCATAATCAAGTGATTCCAAAAGTCCATCCGCATGGAGTTTCTTCATGCGCTTTACACCAATATGACCTAAACAGCAGTGCCACAAATATGCTGCACTATCATTATCAACTTTGCATCTTTTGGCATCAATATTATGAATATGTGTATCACCACGATCGAGATTCAACAAAAATAGACCACTCTTCAAGGGTGCATGGCCATAAAAGATATTACTCATATAAATAGAACAACCATTATTCTCTAATTTAAATGAATAACCGTCTCGCATCAAACAAGATCCAGATATAATGTTCATGTTCAACGCTGGCACCAAATAACAATTATTCAGGTCTAAAACTAATCACGAAGGTAGATGTAGAGGTAGCGTGCCGACGGCGATCACATCGACCTTGGAACCATTCCCGACACGCATCGTCACCTCGTCCTTAGCCAATCTTCGTTTAATCCATAGCCCCTATTTCGAGTTGCAAATATAAGCAACAGAACCAGTATCAAATACCCAGGCGCTACTACGAGCATTAGTAAGGTACACATCAAATATACCTTTGTTCACTTTGCCATCATTCTTATCCGCCAAATACTTGGTGCAGTTCCGCTTCCAGTGACCAGTCCCTTTGCAGTAGAAGCACTCAGTTTCAGGCTTGGGTCCAGACTTGGCCTTCTTCCCGGGAGTGACAACTTGCTTGCCATTCTTCTTGAAGTTCCCCTTCTTTCCCTTGCCCTTGTTCCTGAAACTAGTGGTCTTGTTAACCATCAACACTTGATGCTCTTTCTTGATTTCTACCTCTGCAGCTTTGAGCATAGCGAACAGCTCAAGAATTGTCTTATCCATCCCTTGCATATTATAGTTCATCACGAAGCCTTTGTAGCTTGGTGGCAGTGATTGAAGAACTCTGACAATAACACTATCATCTGGAAGATTAACTCCTAGCTGAGTCAAGTGGTTATGATACCTAGACATTCTAAGTATGTGTTCACTGCCAGAACTGTTCTCCTCCATCTTGCAGCTATAGAACTTGTTGGAGACTTCATATCTCTCAATTCGGGCATTTTCTTGAAATATTAACTTCAACTCTTGGAACATCTCATATGCCCCATGACGTTCAAAATGTCTTTGAAGTCCCGATTCTAAGCCGTAGAGCATGGCACACTGAACTATAGAGTAGTCATTAGACCACGTCTGCCAGACGTTCAAAGCGTCTATATTAGCGGGAGGGGTCTTGTCACCTAGCGGTGCATCAAGGAAATAATTCTTCTGTGCAGCAATGAGGATAATCCTCAAGTTATGGACCCAGTCCGTGTAGTTGCTACCATCATCTTTCAACTTAGCTTTCTCTAGGAACGCATTAAGATTCAAGGGAACGGTTGCACGGGCCATTGATCTACAACATAGATATGCAAAAACTATCAGGACTTAGTTCATGATAAATTAAGTTCAATTAATCATATTACTTAAGAACTCCCACTTAGATAGACATCCCTCGAGTCATCTAAATGATCACGTAATCCATAGCAACTAAACCATGTCCGATCATCACGTGAGATGGAGTAGTCTTCAATGGTGAACATCTCTATGTTGATCATATCTACTATATGATTCACGTTCGACCTTTCGGTCTCCAGTGTTCCGAGTCCATGCCTGTACAAGTTAGGCTCGTGAAGTTTAACCCAAGTATTCCGCATGTGCAAAACTGTCTTGCACCTGTTGCATGCGAACGTAGAGCTTATCACACCCGATCATCACGTGGTGTCTCGGCACGACGAACTATCGCAACGGTGCATACTCAGGGAGAACACTTATACCTTGAAATTTTAGTGAGGGATCATCTTATAATGCTACTACCGTACTAAGCAAAATAAGATGCATAAAAGATAAACATCACATGCAATCAAAATATGTGACATGATATGGCCATCATCATCTTGTGCTTTTGATCTCTATCTCCAAAGCATTGTCATGATTTCCATCGTCACCGGCTTGACACCTTGATCTCCATCGTAGCATCGTTGTCGTCTATCGCTTCTACAACTATCGCTAACGCATAGTGATAAAGTAAAGCAGTTACATGGCATTTGCATTTCGTACAATAAAGCGACAACCATAAGGCTACTGCTAGTTGCCGATAAATTTTACAAAACATGATCATCTCATACAATAACGTATATCACATCATGTCTTGACCATATCACATCACAACATGCCCTGCAAAAACAAGTTAGACGTCCTCTAATTTGTTATCGCAAGTTTTACGTGGCTGCTACGGGCTTCTAGTAAGAATTGTTCTTACCTACGCATCAAAACCACAACGGTAATTTATCAAGTTTGTTGTTTTAACCAACAAGGACCGGCCGCAGTCAAATTCGATTCAACTAAAGTTGGAGAAACAGACACCCGCCAGCCACCTTTATGCAAAACTAGTTGCATGTCTGTCGGTGGAACCGCTCTCATGAACGTGGTCATGTAAGGTTGGTCCGGGACGCTTCATCCAACAATACCGCCAAATAAAAATAAGACATTGGTGGTAAGCAGTATGATGATCACTGCCCACAACTCTTTGTGTTCTACTCGTGCATATCATCTACGCATAGACCTGGCTCGGATGCCACTGATGGGTTATGTAGCATGCGATTTCAAAAAAAATCCTACGCTCACGCAAGATCTGTCTAGGAGATGCATAGCAAAGAGAGGGGGAGAGTGTGTCCATGTACCCTCGTAGACCAAAAGCGGAAGTGTTTGACAACGCGGTTGATCTAGTCGAACTTCTTCTCGATCCGACCGATCAAGCACCGAATGTACGGCACCTTGCTACCTCTTGAGCATGCGTTGGTTTTCCCTTGAAGAGGAAAGGGTGATGCAGCAAAGTAGCGTAAGTATTTCCCTCAGTTTTGAGAACCAAGTTATCAATCCAGTAGGAGACAACGCACAAGTCACCTAGTACCTGCAAAAACAATCAAGAACCTTGCAACCAACGTGATAAAGGGGTTGTCAATCCCTTCACAGTCACTCGCAAAAGTGAGATCTAATAGAGATAGTAAAGTAAATATTTTTGGTATTTTTGTTGTATAGATTGGAAAGTAAAGATTGCAAAATAGTAAACGAGATGCGATGTAAATAAAAGAGATGCAATATAATAGGAAAGAGACCCGGGGGCCATAGGTTTCACTAGTGGCTTCTCTCAAGATAGCATGTATTACAGTGGGTGAACAAATTACTGCCAAGAAATTGATAGAAAAGCGCATAGTTATGAAGATACCTAAGGCAATGATCATGAATATAGGCATCACGCCCGTGTCAAGTAGACCGAAACGATTCTGCATCTACTACTATTACTCCACACATCGACCGCTATCCAGCATGCACCTAGAGTATTAAGTTCATAAGAACGGAGTAACGCATTAAGCAAGATGACATGATGTAGAGGGATAAACTCAAGCAATATGATATAAACCCCATCTTTTTATCCTCGATGGCAACAATACAATATGTGCCTTGCTGCAAGATTGAACCCAAAGCTAAGCACTTCTCCCATTGCAAGAAAGATCAATCTAGTAGGCCAAACTAAACCGATAATTCGAAGAGACTTGCAAAGATATCAAATCATGCATAGAAGAATTCAGAGAAGAACCAAATAATATTCATAGATAATCTTGTTCATAAATCCACAATTCATCGGATCTCGGCAAACACACCGCAAAAGAGTATTATATCGAATAGATCTCCAAGAACATCGAGGAGAACTTTGTATTGAGAATCAAAGAGAGAGAAGAAGCCATCTAGCTAATAACTATGGACCCGAAGGTCTGTGGTAAACTACTCACGCCTCATCGGAGAGGCAATGGTGTTGATGTAGAATCCCTCCGTGATCGATTCCCTCTCCGGCAGATCACCGGAAAAGGCCCCAAGATGGGATCTCACGGGTACAGAAGGTTGCGGCGATGGAAAAGTGGTTTCGTGGCTCCCCCTGATGTTTCTAGGGTATAAGAGTATATATAAGCCAAAGAAGTACGTCGATGGAGCTACGAGGGGCCCACGAGTGTGGGGGCGCGCCTACCCCCCCCCCCCCTGGGCGTGCCCTCCTGCCTCGTGGCCTCCTCGTGGAGTTCCAGACTTCGACTCCAAGTCTTCTAGATTGCTTTCGGTCCAAGAAAGATCATCGCGAAGGTTTCATTCCGTTTGGACTCCGTTTGGTATTCCTTTTCTGCAAAACTCTAAAATAGGCAAAAAAAACAGAAACTGGCACTGGGCCTCCGGTTAATAGGTTTGTCCCAAAAATAATATAAAGAGCATATTAAAGCCCATTAAACATCCAAAACAGATAATATAATAGCATGGAGCAATCAAAAAAATTAGATATGTTGGAGACGTATCAAGCATCCCCAAGCTTAATTCCTGCTCGTCCTCGAGTAGGTAAATGATAAAAACAGAATTTTTTATGTGGAATGCTGTCTAACATAATTATCAATGTAATTTTCTTTATTGTGGCATGAATGTTCAGATCCGAAAGATTTAAGACAAAAATTTAATATTGACATAAAAATAATAATACTTCAAGCATACTAACAAAGTAATCATGTCTTCTCAAAATAACATGGCCAAAGAAAGTTCATCCCTACAAAATCATATAGTTTGGCTATGCTCCACCATCGTCACACAAAATATTCAAATCGTGCACAACCCCGGTTTCAGCCAAGCAATTGTTTCATACTCTATTATTCTCAAACTTTTTCAACTTTCACCCAATACATGAGCGTGAGCCATGGACATAGCACTATAGGTGGAATAGAGTGGTGATTGTGGAGAAGACAAAAAGGAGGAAGATGGTCTCACATCAACTAGGCATATTAATGGGCTATGGAGATGTCCATCAATAGATATCAATGTGAGTGAGTAGGGATTGCCATGCAACGGATGCACTAGAGCTAGGGTGTGCATCCAACTTGCTTGCTCACGAAGACCTAGGGCATTTTGAGGAAGCCCATCATTGGAATATACAATCCAAGTTCTATAACAAAAATTCCCACTAGTATATGAAAGTGACAAAATAAGAGACTCTCTATCATGAAGATCATGGTGCTACTTTGAAGCACAAGTGTGGAAAAAGGATAGTAGCATTGTCCCTTCTCTCTTTTTCTCTCTTTTTTTGTTTGGCTTCTTTGGCCTCTTTTTTTCATTGGCTTCTTTCGCCTCTTTTTTATTTTTTTTATTTCCTCACATGGGACAATGCTCTAATAATGATGATCATCACACTTCTATTTATTTACAACTCAAGGAATACAACTCGATACTTAGAACAAAATATGACTCTATATGAATGCCTCCGGCGGTGTACCGGGATGTGCAATGAATCAAGAGTGACATGTATGAAAAAATTATGAATGGTGGCTTTGCCACAAATATGATGTCAACTACATGATCATGCAAGGCAATATGACAATGATGGAGCGTGTCATAATAAACGGAACGGTGGAAAGTTGTTGGAAATATGCCCTAGAGGCAATAATAAATTAGTTGTTATTATTATATTTCCTTGTTCATGATAATCGTTTATTATCCATTCTATAATTGTATTGATAGGAAACTCAAATACATGTGTGGATACATAGACAACACCATGTCCCTAGTAAGCCTCTAGTAGACTAGCTCGTTGATCAATAGATGGTTACGGTTTCCTGACCATGGACATTGGATGTCGTTGATAACGGGATCACATCATTAGGAGAATGATGTGATGGACAAGACCCAATCCTAAGCCTAGCACAAAGATCGTGTAGTTCGTATGCTAAAGCTTTTCTAATGTCAAGTATCATTTCCTTAGACCATGAGATTGTGCAACTCCCGGATACCGTAGGAATACTTTGGGTGTACCAAACGTCACAACGTAACTGGGTGGCTATAAAGATGCACTACGGGTATCTCCGAAAGTGTTTGTTGGGTTGGCACGAATCGAGACTGGGATTTGTCACTCCGTGTGACAGAGAGGTATCTCTGGGCCCACTCGGTAGGACATCATCATAATGTGCACAATGTGACCAAGGGGTTGATCACGGGATGATGTGTTACGGAACGAGTAAAGAGACTTGCCGGTAACGAGATTGAACAAGGTATCGGGATACCGACGATCGAATCTCGGGCAAGTACTATACCGCTAGACAAAGGGAATTGAATACGGGATTGATTGAATCCTCGACATCATGGTTCATCCGATGAGATCATCGTGGAACATGTGGGAGCCAACATGGGTATCCAGATCCCGCTGTTGGTTATTGACCAGAGAACGTCTCGGTCATGTCTGCATGGTTCCCAAACCCGTAGGGTCTACACACTTAAGGTTCGGTGATGCTAGGGTTATAGGGAATAGATATACGTGGTTACCGAATGTTGTTCAGAGTTCCGGATGAGATCCCGGACGTCACGAGGAGTTTCGGAATGGTCCGGAGGTAAAGATTGATATATTGGATGAAGGGTTTTGGAGTCTGGAAGTGTTCCGGAGGTACCGGGTGATGACCAGCATGACCGAAAGGTGTTTCGGGAGCCCCGGCAAGTGTTGGGGGGCTTCATGGGCCAAGGGAAGGGGGCAAACCAGCCCACTAAGGGGCTATGCGCCCCCCTCACCTATTCACACGTGACCAGGGGGTTTGGGGCGCCCCATCTAGGGTTCCCACCTCCTGGCTTGGGGGCCTAGTCACCCAAGGGGGAGATCCCATCTGCCCTGGCCGCCGCCCCCCCTAGGGGAAACCCTAGGGCGCCTCCCCTCCCCTTTGCCCCTATATATAGTGGAGGTTTTGGGGCTGCCTAACACACAAGAATATCTCCCTCTTGGCGCAGCCCTACCTCTCTCCCTCCTCGTCTCTCATAGTGCTTGGAGAAGCCCTGCTGGAGTACCGCGCTCCTCCACCACCACCACGCCGTCGTGCTGCTGCTGGATAGAGTCTTCCCCAACCTCTCCCTCTCCCCTTGCTGGATCAAGGCACGGGAGACGTCACCGGGCTGCACGTGTGTTGAACGCAGAGGTGTCGTCCGTTCGGCACTAGGATCATCGGTGATTTGGATCACGACGAGTACGACTCCATCAACACCATTCACTTGAACGCTTCCGCTTAGCGATCTACAAGGGTATGTAGATGCACTCCCCTTTCCCTCGTTGCTAGATTACTCCATAGATTGATCTTGGTGATGCGTAGAAAATTTTGAATTTCTGCTACGTTCCCCAACAGTGGCATCATGAGCTAGGTCTATGCGTAGTTTCTATGCACGAGTAGAACACAAGTTGTTGTGGGCGTTGATTTTGTTCAATATGCTTACCGTTACTAGTCCAATCTTGTTTCGACGGTATTGTGGGATGAAGCGGCCCGGACCAACCTTACACGTACACTTACGTGAGACAGGTTCCACCGACTGACATGCACTTGTTGCATAAGGTGGCTAGCGGGTGCCAGTCTCTCCCACTTTAGTCGGATCGGATTTGATGAAAAGGGTCCTTATTAAGGGTAAATAGCAATTGACATATCACATTGTGGTTTTTGTGTAGGTAAGAAATGTTCTTGCTAGAAACCCATAGCGGCCACGTAAAACATGCAAACAACAATTAGAGGATGTCTAACTTGTTTTTGCAGGGTATGCTATGTGATGTGATATGGCCAAAAGAATGTGATGAATGATATGTGATGTATGAGATTGATCATGTTCTTGTAATAGGAATCACGACTTGCATGTCGATGAGTATGACAACCGGCAGGAGCCATAGGAGTTGTCTTAATTTATTGTATGACCTGCGTGTCAATGAACAACGCCATGTAATTACTTTACTTTATTGCTAAACCGTTAGCCATAGTAGTAGAAGTAATACTTGGCGAGACAACTTCATGGAGACACGATGATGGAGATCATGATGATGGAGATCATGGTGTCATGCCGGTGACGATGATGATCATGGAGCCCCGAAGATGGAGATCAAAAGGAGCAAAATGATATTGGCCATATCATGTCACTTTTTGATTGCATGTGATGTTTATCATGTTTATGCATCTTATTTGCTTAGAACGACGGTAGTAAATAAGATGATCCCTCATTAAAATTTTAAGAAAGTGTTCCCCCTAACTGTGCACCATTGCGAAAGTTCGTTGTTTCGAAGCACCACGTGATGATCGGGTGTGATAGATTCTAACGTTCACATACAACGGGTGTAAGCCAGATTTACACACGCGAAACACTTAGGTTAACTTGACGAGCCTAGCATGTACAGACATGGCCTCGGAACACAAGAGACCGAAAGGTCGAGCATGAGTCGTATGGTAGATACGATCAACATGAAGATGTTCACCGATGATGACTAGTCCGTCTCACGTGATGATCGGACACGGCCTAGTTGACTCGGATCATGTAATCACTTAGATGACTAGAGGGATGTCTATCTGAGTGGGAGTTCATAAGATGAACTCAATTATCCTGAACATAGTCAAAAAGTTTTTGCAAATTATGTCATAGCTCGCGCTTCAGTTCTACTGTTTAGATATGTTCCTAGAGAAAATTTAGTTGAAAGTTGATAGTAGCGATTATGCGGACTAGGTCCGTAAACTGAGGATTGTCCTCGTTGCTTTGTAGAAGGCTTGTGTCCTTAATGCACCGCTCATTTGCTGAACCTCGAACGTCGTCTGTGGATGTTGTGAACATCTGACATACACATTTTTGATAACTACGTGATAGTTCAGTTAAACGGTTTAGAGTTGAGGCACCAAAGACGATTTCGAAACGTCGCGGAACATATGAGATGTTTCGAGGGTTGAAATTGGGATTTCAAGCTCGTGCCCACGTCAAGAGGTATAAGACCTCCGACGAGTCCCTTAGCCTGCAAACTAAGGGAGAAAAGCTCAATTGTTGAGCTTGTGCTCAGATTGTCTGAGTACCACAATCACTTGAATCGAGTGGGAGTTAATCTTCCAGATCAAATAGTGATGTTTCTCCAAAGTCATTGCCACCAAGCTGCTAGAGCTCCGTGATGAACTACAACATATCAGGGATAGAGATGATGATCCTTGAAATATTCGCGATGTTTGACACCGTGAAAGTAGAAATCAAGAAGGAACATCAATTGTTGATGGTTGGTGAAACCACTAGTTTCAAGAAGGGCAAGGGCAAGAAGGGATACTTCATGAAATGGCAAATCAGCTGCTGCTCTAGTGAAGAAACCCAAGGTTGAACCCAAAACCCGAGACTAAGTGCTTCTGTAATAAGGGGAACAGCCACTGGAGCAGAATTACCCTAGATACTTGGTAGATGAGAAGGCTGGCAAGGTCGATAAAAGTATATTGGATATACATTATATTAATGTGTACTTTACTAGTACTCCTAGTAGCACCAGGGTATTAGATACCGGTTCGGTTGCTAAGTGTTAGTAACTCGAAATAAAAGGATGCGGAGTAAACGGAGACTAGCTAAAGGTGAGCTGGCGATATGTGTTGGAATTTTTTCCAAGCTTGATGTGATCAAACATCACACGCTCCCTCTACCATCGAGATTGGTGTTAAACCTAAATAATTGTTATTTGGTGTTTGCGTTGAGCATAGACATGATTGGATTATGTCTATCGCAATACGGTTATTCATTTAAGGAGAATAATGGTTACTCTGTTTATTTGAATAATACCTTCAATGGTCTGGCACCTAAAATAAATGGTTTATTAAATCTCGATCGTAGTGATACACATGTTCATGCCAAAAGATATAAGATAGTAGTACCACCTACTTGTGGCACTGCCATGTAAGTCATATTGGTATAAAACGCATGAAGAAACTCCATGTTGATGGATCTTTGGACTCACTCATTTTTGAAAAGTTTGAGACATGCGAACCATATCTATTGGTGTATATGCATGAAGAAACTCCATGCAAATGGACCGTTTGGACTCACTTGATTTTGAATCACTTGAGACATGCAAATCACACCACATGGGCAAGATGATTGGAAGCCTCGTTCTCAGTGAAATGGAACAAGAAAGCAACTTGTTGGAAGTAATACATTTTGATGTGTGCAGTCCAATGAGTGTTGACGCACGCAGTGGATATCGTTATGTTCTTACTTCATGGATGACTTGAGTAGATACTGAGTATATTTACTTGATGAAACACAAGTCTGAATTATTGAATCGCTCAAGTAAATTTCAGAGTGAAGTTGAAGATCATCATGACAAGAGGATAAAATGTCTATGATATGATCATAGAAATGAGTATCTGAGTTACGAGCTTTTGTAACATCCCAAAATTTTCTAAATTTTGGAATGTTAATAATAAGATATTATTGAGTGAATTGCTATGATTTTCATGGGAAATTAAAACCTTTTGATTCTTGTTCCAAATATTTCATCCAATTGCTTTTCTTTTGGACACCTATGAAATATTTTGAAACCACAAATAAAAATATGAAGTGGGAATAAAATGACTTTCTCAAAATGTGGTGAATAAATATTTCATTTGAAGTTCTTTTGAATTTTGGATTTCTATTTGAAGATGGATCTTATTTGGAGTTATAGTGTCATATAAATATTTCCAAATTACTAAATAAATAAATACAAATGAGAGGAGATAATATGACTTCTCCAGAACTATGATTGGAAGTATTTAATATTTCTTATTTGGAAATTTTGGCATTCATAAGATACTAAGAACTATGTTGGTAAAATTATGAAGCCTATAGTGCATTATCGAAACATGTACGTACACAAAATTATTGCTTATTATTTATGAAACCACTTTTCCAAGGCTAGAAATAATCAATGAGAATATGTGAACATTTTTCTCAAATCTAAATAATAACTCTGAGAGAGCGAGCAATTTATTCATTGATTATCTAGCCTAATAATTGTTATTAGTTATGATTTCTCTCTATCAGCCCATCTAGCCCATCCATCTCTTCTATTGTTTTTTTTTCTCTTTGCCCTTGGGCCACCTTTCCCACTAAGGCCCATTTCTCTTTCATTTAGCGCAGGCCCATGCGCTGGCCTTCGTCTACCTCTCTGTTCGTTCAATCTTCATGAACACAGAGAGACAGGCATGGCACCTCCACCTCTTCCTCTTCCTCTCCCTCTAGTGCTAACCACAGCCATTCTTTCAACTTGCCACCAACACGAAAATTAAAGAGGAATGTCAGGAGAACTCATTCAGGAAATTAATACTCAACTTCGTTGCTTTAATTGGACGAACGGATCCATGAAACGTTCCTGCACAATCAGCCATTAAAGGCCACGGTGAGCTCCTTTGATCTCCCCGTACCGACCCCCTCTTCCCCTATAAATAGGACCCCGGGAAGCACAACATATCTCTCCATCCCTAAGCCCGAAACCCCTCTCTGTCTCGCTCTCCTACGCGAGCAATTGCTCGCCGGAGTTCAACAATAGCATCAAACTCCGACGAGGATTCCGTCGCGACCGAGGTACCCCAAGCCCCAACTCCTCCAAATTTCTCTTCCCCTTGTTGATGCGCATATCGGTGACCCCTTTCCCCTCTCTATTTCGCAGCAGGAGGACGAGAACCGCGAAGACTGAGGCTCATCACCGCCGTGCGCAACTTCAGCCGCTTCTGTCGAGTGAAGCAGAAAGCTCCGGAGATCCTTACGGAGTCCATTGAATTCTCCATCACCATCTCTCCACCGTCCGCTACTCCCAAGACCTTTGGTTTGTCGAATCCGCGCCGGGCCGCCCAACTCCGGCGAACCCTCACGGTGAGCACTCAGCCATTCTTTGAAACCGTGTTCTTAATTGAAGGGGTATCCACCAATCACAGCACGACACGTGGCACATCAGTTTTGATCCCGTAATACATTTTCAGAAAAATATCCACACTTCGGAAATTCGTATCTCTCAAACCCTATGTCCGATTTCGACAAATAAGATATCCCCGGATTCGCTGAAACCTGTAGTTTATTATAGAAATATGAAATTTCACTTTTGAGCAAACTAAAATTTAGTTTTGATTTAAATACGAATCTGAGTAATTTTGCTATATCTCTTATTCTGTAAATCATATAAAAATGTTTTATGTATGGAAGTTGGAGCTTAGGACCTCATCTTTCCGTTAGAACTCGTTACAAAAAATTTCAGCAATGTTTAGTTGATATCTTAACATCAACACCTTGATTTGACCTTCTCAATCATTGTTTAATAACTTCGTTAAAATAAGATTTGACACGAAGTTAAATCTCTTAGATTGATCCCTAGAAAACCTCTCTGGCCATATGCCGTCATCATACAAATTTGTATTTAGAAAATGTTACATAAATTTTTGTAACATAAACCTTATGGCATCAACTCCATCTATCATTTTCATTGGACCCAAGTCAAATATTCCAATCAAACCTATTACAGATTGTCGTAGAACTTGGTCACACAACCCTTCAAACCATAGTCCTCACTTAGTATCAATATTATCCAACCCAAGTATATGACTGTCATATTTTCTTCAAAGACCACACCTGATCCTATATCAACCCTAACCGTGCCCTAGAAATTATGATAGTGGCAATCGAATAATTTGTGTTGTTATTTGAATTTTCATTGGATGTTATTTGTGTGTTGAATGCTTGCTTGAATCATTGTTATGTGAATGTGGATATGCCGAGTGTCTTACTTGAGTTATTTATCGCGTTAGATTGCGACGAGTGCGAAGGTGAATTCTACGAGGAGATAGAACCTTGTGACTACGAAACCGAAGGCAAGTTGCAAATTGATCATGCTTCGACCTATATTTTCATTCTATGCATAACTCTTTAAATTTTAATACTATGCATGTTTTATAACAGTTTTGCAAAGTATTATATTTAGCTAGAGCCATAGGTTCAAGACTCACCATTGGCCACGCTTGCACAAAATGGGTGGGATGAACACCAAAATTGTTTTAAACCTTTAAACTTGCCTCTTTTGGGGCAACGTTTTGTGAAAACTTTTGGAAAACAAAATTATATATTGTTTACTTATACTCCCTGGGCGGGATGGTATGACGGGAGCGTCTACAAGTGATTGCACCCATCAGGGTCTTGCAGTGAATGCGCCCGACTGGGGTCTTGCACACAGGTTTTTGGTGGGGACCGCCGTCCAAGGGAATGAGATCTTCCAAGTACAGTTTGATGTAGCTTCCAGTACAGCCACATGCTACTATGGGCTCTGGCTTAGCTTAGTACTAACGGGAAACCCTTACCTCAGAACCGCAATCGGAGAGGGGCTTTCATTGCCTAAGTTGCGGGCGGCTTGGTCAGGTATAGGGGGCTGTTACGGAAAGGCTTCGTCACAATCTCCTCCTAGTCGTACACCCAAGTGTGTAACGATAAACGGGGTTGGTTGTGTCATGTGGGGAACATGTACGACCTCTCCAGAGGGTTTAACCTAATCGATTAGCCATGCCCCCGGTTACGGGCAATTTGAGCAACTGAAGACTTGGACTGGAGAAGAATCTCCCCTCTCTTTTCTAAAAATCTGTTTTAGGGGTTAAAGTTGAGGAATGAGCACAGTGAATGTGTTTCACTTCAACCTATGTATGTTTTAAAACTATTTTGGAGATTGAGCACTGGTGCGTATATCCAAGTGTCCCGCTCCTACTTTTTATACTAAAAACTATTTCTATTCCAAAAGTAGTTTATAAAATTTAGTATAGGAGAAAATTGGCTTTACGCAAATGAAACCTCCACAATACTTACCCTGCATATATATTCTGCTAAACTTTCCTTTGCAACTTGCGAGTGCATTCCACGTACTCACCTGCACCTGTCATGTGCAGATCTTGACAGATTAAGAGACGATAGGGTTATGGTCTACACTCAATGAGCCCAGTGGCGTTGATGGAGCCTAACTTCGCTACTACGTATAATTCCGCTGTATTATCTGTCAGCTTGAGTTGTGCCTAAGGTATGATTTGTATATATATCTGGATCTACCGTTGTAGTAGAATGATGTATGTCTTACCGATATTCCTTTTTGTTACTGTGTGTGCTAGCTATGATCCAGGGATAGCACAGTAAGCACAGAGACTTGGATTTTACCAAATCCGGGTCGTTACAAAATGGTAGTTACGGATGATTAACAGGATACCTTCAAACGGGTGAAGCATCACACACTGAAGACTTCCAAGAACTGAAGGATTGAAGACTTCAGGACGAAACCATAGTAAACGAGCCTATTGTAAATGCTAAGAACATTGAGATAGGAGTTGGTTGTTGATTGTGGCGCGTGTGTGTTTCTGTGTGTGTGTGTGTGTGTGTGTCCATCTCTTTTCCTTCCTAAGCTCTATCTCACCTAGACCAAAACCTTAAACCATGGACGAACCAACCACTAAACGTTTACTCGTGGAAACAACCACATTTCTTCGAAGGAGATGCGTACCTTGTTGTTTTGAACTCTATCTTTCCTTTAACCTGCAGATGGCAATCCTTTACGAGTCATTCCACAAGGGCCCAGAAATGATCATGACTTTGACTAGTGACCATGATTTTCCAAAGATCTTGAAGGATATGATGGGACATATTCACCTTGAAGGAGATGCTGTCTACAAGGGTTATCCTTTCATTGAAAATGGAGTGGAACTTTGGTACGTGGAAGTACACCTCTTCCATGAAAAAGGAGTTTGTCCAAAGACTACTGGGCAATACTTTTTCATTTCCCGAGTACCTCGAACCACCTTTTTCGACTCTGTTCGTGAAGCTGCCATGGAAGCCATACGTCAGATTGGGGAAATCCTTGAAGCCAGACTCCGTCATGCCCAAGAGTATTTGCGGGAAGTATATGCTGAGCTGATGGACATGAAGTTCATGGCTGCCATGAAGGAGCATAGGATTAAAGAGTTCAAGGACTACATCACACATTTTCAGCTGGACTAAACTTCTTACGAAGGAATAAGGAATGATGTTGGGTTTACACGCTTGACCATACCAATCCATGTGGATGGCAGCACTTGTAATAATCTATTTTGAACTTGAAGTTGTAGAGGTTAAAGGATGTAATAAGGAATCTATTATAAGGAGAATGCAACTCTGGCACACAAAAGTTCTGCTATTTCTCGGATGTAAGTTATAACACGACATGTGTAGGAACAACGTCACCCAAAAGCGTTTTATTAGTGTTGCAGGTGAAGACCTCTTAAAGAGGAGTGAGAAAGACCGTGTGTTAGAATACGTGATTTACTTATCTACATATGGGGTAATAATTTGAGTACGGGATGGATTGATCACCATACCGGAGACTCTTATTATATACTTTTGTATGTTTGATGGGTTAATCAGAGAGATTTCAAAACCTAGTAGAGTGTCGGTATGACAAGCCTAAAACCATAGAATGGCAAGACGTATTACCCCTGGAAATAGGCAATCGTGCCTAGCGTAGGCTAAAGGGTGAGGAGTAAACCCGAAGGTCTTCGAGGAGTTCCATTTGGAAGATATTCAATTCGACCACCATGAGAGTCTCGATAGTTATCTTTGGAAAAAAATGGATTCTGAGAAGACTTGTCTCGGTTCTAAATCACAGAAGCTCAATGAAGAATCATCATGGAATAAAGAGATTTTGGAAAGCCCCACAAGTTTGTTTTTAAGGGTGGTAGTACCCTAAGAACACCCTGGAATGATAATTGGGTCATACGACAAATCAGCAGAGACTCCAGAATTGTGCAAAAAGTCTCACACAAAGGCATGCTGGAGAACTGGAATACACGGAATTGAATTAATAGAAGACATTCTCTCAAGACAGGAGGCAAAAGGATAAACCGCAAACCTTTAGATGATATGACCAAACCCTCGGGAAGTAACCCAAGGAACCCAAACCCTAACCTATTTCTTGCTAGCCTCTTCAAATCTCGGGGACGAGATTTCTTTCAAGGGTGGTAGTTTGTAACATCCCAAAATTTTCCAAATTTTGGAATGTTAATAATAAGATATTATTGAGTGAATTGCTATGATTTTCATGGGAAATTAAAACCTTTTGATTCTTGTTCCAAATATTTCATCCAATTGCTTTTCTTTTGGACACCTATGAAATATTTTGAAACCACAAATAAAAATATGGAGTGGGAATAAAATGACTTTCTCAAAATGTGGTGAATAAATATTTCATTTGAAGTTCTTTTGAATTTTGGATTTCTATTTGAAGATGGATCTTATTTGGAGTTATAGTGTCATATAAATATTTCCAAATTACTAAATAAATAAATACAAATGAGAGGAGATAATATGACTTCTCCAGAACTATGATTGGAAGTATTTAATATTTCTTATTTGGAAATTTTGGCATTCATAAGATACTAAGAACTATGTTGGTAAAATTATGAAGCCTATAGTGCATTATCGAAACATGTACGTACACAAAATTATTGCTTATTATTTATGAAACCACTTTTCCAAGGCTAGAAATAATCAATGAGAATATGTGAACATTTTTCTCAAATCTAAATAATAACTCTGAGAGAGCGAGCAATTTATTCATTGATTATCTAGCCTAATAATTGTTATTAGTTATGATTTCTCTCTATCAGCCCATCTAGCCCATCCATCTCTTCTATTGTTTTTTTTTCTCTTTGCCCTTGGGCCACCTTTCCCACTAAGGCCCATTTCTCTTTCATTTAGCGCAGGCCCATGCGCTGGCCTTCGTCTACCTCTCTGTTCGTTCAATCTTCATGAACACAGAGAGACAGGCATGGCACCTCCACCTCTTCCTCTTCCTCTCCCTCTAGTGCTAACCACAGCCATTCTTTCAACTTGCCACCAACACGAAAATTAAAGAGGAATGTCAGGAGAACTCATTCAGGAAATTAATACTCAACTTCGTTGCTTTAATTGGACGAACGGATCCATGAAACGTTCCTGCACAATCAGCCATTAAAGGCCACGGTGAGCTCCTTTGATCTCCCCGTACCGACCCCCTCTTCCCCTATAAATAGGACCCCGGGAAGCACAACATATCTCTCCATCCCTAAGCCCGAAACCCCTCTCTGTCTCGCTCTCCTACGCGAGCAATTGCTCGCCGGAGTTCAACAATAGCATCAAACTCCGACGAGGATTCCGTCGCGACCGAGGTACCCCAAGCCCCAACTCCTCCAAATTTCTCTTCCCCTTGTTGATGCGCATATCGGTGACCCCTTTCCCCTCTCTATTTCGCAGCAGGAGGACGAGAACCGCGAAGACTGAGGCTCATCACCGCCGTGCGCAACTTCAGCCGCTTCTGTCGAGTGAAGCAGAAAGCTCCGGAGATCCTTACGGAGTCCATTGAATTCTCCATCACCATCTCTCCACCGTCCGCTACTCCCAAGACCTTTGGTTTGTCGAATCCGCGCCGGGCCGCCCAACTCCGGCGAACCCTCACGGTGAGCACTCAGCCATTCTTTGAAACCGTGTCCTTAGTTGAAGGGGTATCCACCAATCACAGCACGACACGTGGCACATCAGTTTTGATCCCGTAATACATTTTCAGAAAAATATCCACACTTCAAAAATTCGTATCTCTCAAACCCTATGTCCGATTTCGACAAATAAGATATCCCCGGATTCGCTGAAACCTGTAGTTTATTATAGAAATATTAAATTTCACTTTTGAGCAAACTAAAATTTAGTTTTGATTTAAATACGAATCTGAGTAATTTTGCTATATCTCTTATTCTGTAAATCATATAAAAATGTTTTATGTATGGAAGTTGGAGCTTAGGACCTCATCTTTTCGTTAGAACTCGTTACAAAAAATTTTAGCAATGTTTAGTTGATATTTTAACATCAACACCTTGATTTGACCTTCTCAATCATTGTTTAATAACTTCGTTAAAATAAGATTTGACACGAAGTTAAATCTCTTAGATTGATCCCTAGAAAACCTCTCTGGCCATATGCCGTCATCATACAAATATGTATTTAGGAAATGTTACATAAATTTTTGTAACACAAACCTTATGGCATCAACTCCATCTATCATTTTCATTGGACCCAAGTCAAATATTCCAAGCAAACCTATTATAGATTGTCGTAGAACTTGGTCACACAACCCTTCAAACCATAGTCCTCACTTAGTATCAATATTATCCAACCCAAGTATATGACTGTCATATTTTCTTCAAAGACCACACCTGATCCTATATCAACCCTAACCGTGCCCTAAAAATTATGATAGTGGCAATCGAATAATTTGTGTTGTTATTTAGATTTTCATTGGATGTTATTTGTGTGTTGAATGCTTGCTTGAATCATTGTTATGTGAATGTGGATATGCCGAGTGTCTTACTTGAGTTATTTATCGCGTTAGATTGCGACGAGTGCGAAGGTGAATTCTACGAGGAGGTAGAACCTTGTGACTACGAAACCGAAGGCAAGTTGCAAATTGATCATGCTTCGACCTATATTTTCATACTATGCATAACTCTTTAAATTTTAATACTATGCATGTTTTATAAAAGTTTTGCAAAGTATTATATTTAGCTAGAGCCATAGGTTCAAGACTCACCATTGGCCACGCTTGCACAAAATGGGTGGGATGAAAACCAAAATTGTTTTAAACCTTTAAACTTGCCTCTTTTGGGGCAACGTTTTGTGAAAACTTTTGGAAAATAAAATTATATATTGTTTACTTCTACTCCCTGGGCGGGATGGTATGACGGGAGCATCTACAAGTGATTGCACCCATCAGGGTCTTGCACACAGGTTTTTGGTGGGGACCGCCGTCCAAGGGAATGAGATCTTCCAAGTACAGTTTGATGTAGCTTCCAGTACAGCCACATGCTACTATGGGCTCTGGCTTAGCTTAGTACTAACGGGAAACCCTTACCTCAGGACCGCAATCGGAGAGGGGCTTTCATTGCCTAAGTTGCGGGCGGCTTGGTCAGGTATAGGGGGTTGTTACGGAAAGGCTTCGTCACAATCTCCTCCTAGTCGTACACCCAAGTGTGTAACGATAAACGGGGTTGGTTGTGTCATGTGGGGAACATGTACGACCTCTCCAGAGGGTTTAACCTAATCGATTAGCCATGCCCCCGGTTACGGGCAATTTGAGCAACTGAAGACTTGGACTGGAGAAGAATCTCCCCTCTCTTTTCTAAAAATCTGTTTTAGGGGTTAAAGTTGAGGAATGAGCACAGTGAATGTGTTTCACTTCAACCTATGTATGTTTTAAAACTATTTTGGAGATTGAGCACTGGTGCGTATATCCAAGTGTCCCGCTCCTACTTTTTATACTAAAAACTATTTCTATTCCAAAAGTAGTTTATAAAATTTAGTATAGGAGAAAATTGGCTTTACGCAAATGAAACCTCCACAATACTTACCCTGCATATATACTCTGCTAAACTTTCCTTTGCAATTTGCAAGTACATTCCACGTACTCACCTGCACCTGTCATGTGCAGATCTTGACAGATTAAGAGACGATAGGGTTATGGTCTACACTCAACGAGCCCAGTGGCGTTGATGGAGCCTAACTTAGCTACTACGTATAATTCCGTTGTATTATCTGTCAGCTTGAGTTGTGCCTAAGGTATGATTTGTATATATATCTGGATCTAACGTTGTAGTAGAATAATGTATGTCTTACTGATATTCCTTTTTGTTACTGTGTGTGCTAGCTATGATCCAGGGATAGCATAGTAAGCACAGAGACTTGGATTTTACCAAATCCGGGTCGTTACAGCTTTGGCACGCAATTAAGACATTGTGGAAATTGTTTCACACTTAATACCACCTGGAACACCATAGTGTGATGGTGTGCCCGAATATCATAGTTACACCCTATTGGATATGGTGCGTACCATGATGTCTCTTATCGAATTACCACTATCATTCATGGGTTAGGCATTAGAGACAACCGCACTCACTTTAATAGGGCACCACGTAATTCCGTTGGGACGACACCGTTTGAACTATGGTTAGAAACCTTAGTTGTCGTTTCTTAAAAGTTTGGGGCTGCGAGGCTTATGTGAAAAAGTTTCAGGTTGATAAGCTCGAACCCAAAGCGGATAAAATGCATCTTCATAGGACACCCAAAACAGTTGGGTATACCTCCTAATTCAGATCCGAAAGCAATAGGGATTGTTTCTTGAATCGGGTCCTTTCTCGAGGAAAAGATTGTCTCGAAAGTTGAGTGGGAGGATGGTGGATACTTGATGAGGTTATTGAACCGTCACTTCAACTAGTGTGTAGCAGGGCACTTGTTCCTGTGGCGCTTACACCAATTGAAGTAGAAGCTTATGATAGTGATCATGAAACTTCGGATCAAGTCACTACCAAACCTCGTAGGTCGACAAGGATGCGTACTACTTCAGAATGGTACGTACTCCTGTCTTGGAGGTCATGTTGCTAGACAACAATGAACCTACGAGCTATGGAGAAGCGATGGTGGGCCCGGATTCCGGCAAATGGCTCGAGGCCACAAAATCTGAGAGAGGATCCATGTATGAAAACAAAGTGTAGACTTTGGAAGAACTACTTGATGGTCGTAAGGCTATTGGGTACAGATGGATTTTAAAAGGAAGACGGACAATGATGGTAAGTATCACCATTAAGAAAGCTCGACTTGTCGTTAAGATGTTTTCCGACAAGTTCAAGGAGTTGACTACGGTGAGGCTTTCTCACTCGTAGCAATGCTAAGAGTCCGTCGGAATTGGATTAGCAGTTACTGCATTATTTATGTAATCTTGCAGATAGGATGTCAAAAACATAGTTTCCTCGACAATTTTCTTGAGGAAAGGTTGTATGTGATACAACCAGAAGGTTTTGACAATCCTGAAAGACGCTAACAAGTATGCAAAGCTCCAGCAATCCTTCTAAGGACTGGAGTAAGCATCTCGGAGTTGGAATGTACGCTTTGATGAGATGATCAAAGATTTTGGGTTTATACAAAGTTTATGAGAAACTTGTATTTCCAAAGAAGTGAGTGGGAGCACTATAAAATTTCTGATGAGTATATGTTGTTGACATATTGTTGATCAGAAATGATGTAGAATTTCTGGAAAGCATATAGGGTTATTTGAAAAGTGTTTTTCAAGGGAAAACCTGGATTAAGCTACTTGAACATTGAGCATCAAGATCTATAAGGATAGATCAAAACGCTTAATGGTACTTTCAAATGAGCACATACCTTGACATGATATTGAAGGTGTTCAAGTTGGATCAGTCAAAGAAGGAGTTCTTGCCTGAGTTGTAAGGTATGAAGTTAAGACTTAAAGCTCGACCACGGCAGAAGAGAGAGAAAGGACGAAGGTCGTCCCCTATGCTTTAGACATAGGCTCTACAGTATGCTATGCTAAGTACCGCACCTGATGTGTGCCTAGCCACATGTCTGGCAAGAGGGTACAAAGGTGATCAACGAGTGGATCACCAGACAACAATCAAAATTGTCCTTGGAGTAATAAGGACATGTTTCTCGATTATGGAGGTGATAAAGAGTTCGGCGTAAAGGGTTACATCGATGCAAGCTTTAACACCTATCCGAATGACTCTGAGTAGCAAACCGGGTACGTATAGTGGAGCAACCATTTGGAATAGCTCCAAGTGGAGCGTGGAAGCAGCATTTATAATATGACCTAGAGATTTGCGAAGTACATACGGATCTGAATGTTGCAGACCCGTTGACTAAAACCTCTCTCACAAGCAAAACATGATCAAACCCCAGAACTCATTGAGTCTTAATCACATGATGATGTGAACTAGTTTAGTGACACTAGTAAACTCTTTGGATGTTGGTCACATGGTGATGTGACCTATGAGTATTAATCACATGGCGATGTGAACTACATTATTGACTCTAGTGCAAGTGGGAGACTGTTGGAAATATGCCCTAGAGGCAATAATAAATTAGTTGTTATTATTATATTTCCTTGTTCATGATAATCGTTTATTATCCATTCTATAATTGTATTGATAGGAAACTCAGATACATGTGTGGATACATAGACAACACCATGTCCCTAGTAAGCCTCTAGTAGACTAGCTCGTTGATCAATAGATGGTTACGGTTTCCTGACCATGGACATTGGATGTCGTTGATAACGGGATCACATCATTAGGAGAATGATGTGATGGACAAGACCCAATCCTAAGCCTAGCACAAAGATCGTGTAGTTCGTATGCTAAAACTTTTTTAATGTCAAGTATTATTTCCTTAGACCATGAGATTGTGCAACTCCCGGATACCGTAGGAATACTTTGGGTGTATCAAACGTCACAACGTAACTGGGTGGCTATAAAGGTGCACTACGGGTATCTCCGAAAGTGTCTGTTGGGTTGGCACGAATCGAGACTGGGATTTGTCACTCCGTGTGACGGAGAGGTATCTCTGGGCCCACTCGGTAGGACATCATCATAATGTGCACAATGTGACCAAGGGGTTGATCATGGGATGATGTGTTACGGAACGAGTAAAGAGACTTGCCGGTAACGAGATTGAACAAGGTATCGGGATACCAGCGATCGAATCTCGGGCAAGTACTATACCGCTAGACAAAGGGAATTGAATACGGGATTGATTGAATCCTCGACATCGTGGTTCATCCGATGATATCATCGTGGAACATGTGGGAGCCAACATGGGTATCTAGATCCCGCTGTTGGTTATTGACCAGAGAACGTCTCGGTCATGTCTGCATGGTTCCCGAACTCGTAGGGTCTACACACTTAAGGTTCGGTGACGCTAGGGTTATAGGGAATAGATATACGTGGTTACTGAATGTTGTTCGAAGTCCCGGATGAGATCCCGGACGTCACGAGGAGTTCCGGAATGGTCCCGAGGTAAAGATTGATATATTGGACGAAGGGTTTTGGAGTCCGGAAGTGTTCCGGAGGTACCGGGTGATGACCAGCATGACCGAAAGGTGTTTCGGGAGCCCCGGCAAGTGTTGGGGGGCTTCATGGGCCAAGGGAAGGGGGCAAACCAGCCCACTAAGGGGCTGTGCGCCCCCCTCACCTATTCCCACGTGACCAAGGGGTTTGGGGCGCCCCATCTAGGGTTCCCACCTCCTGGCTTGGGGGCCAAGTCACCCAAGGGGGAGATCCCATCTGCCCTGGCCGCCGCCCCCCCTAGGGGAAACCCTAGGGCGCCTTCCCTCCCCTTTGCCCCTATATATAGTGGAGGTTTTGGGGCTGCCTAACACACAAGAATATCTCCCTCTTGGCGCAGCCCTACCTCTCTCCCTCCTCGTCTCTCGTAGTGCTTGGCGAAGCCCTGCTGGAGTACCGCGCTCCTCCACCACCACCACGCCGTCGTGCTGCTGCTGGACGGAGTCTTCCCCAACCTCTCCCTCTCCCCTTGCTGGATCAAGGCACGGGAGACGTCACCGGGCTGCACGTGTGTTGAACGCGGAGGTGCCGTCCGTTCGGCACTAGGATCATCGATGATTTGGATCACGATGAGTACGACTCCATCAACCTCGTTCACTTGAACGCTTCCGCTTAGCGATCTACAAGGGTATGTAGATGCACTCCCCTTTCCCTCGTTGCTAGATTACTCCATAGATTGATCTTGGTGATGCGTAGAAAATTTTGAATTTCTGCTACGTTCCCCAACAAAAGTTGCATGGCAATATATCTCGGAATGGCTATGAAAATGCCATAATAGGTAGGTATGGTGGCTGTTTTAAGGAAGGTAAATGGTGGGTTTATGGTACCGGCAAAAGTTGTGCGGTACTAGAGAGGCTAGCAACGGTGGAAGGGTGAGAGTGTGTATAATCCATGGACTCAACATTAGTCATAAAGAACTCACATACTTATTGCAAAAATCTATTAGTCATCGAAACAAAGTACTACACGCATGCTCCTAGGGGAAGGTGTTGGGGAACGTTGCAGAAAATTAAAATTTTTCCTACGGCTTCACCAAGATCCATCTATGAGTTCATCTAAGCAACGAGTCATGGGAGAGAGCTTGCATCTACATACCACTTGTAGATCGCGTGCGGAAGCTTGCAAGGTGATGATGGAGTCGTACTCGAACGTGATTCAGATCACCGATGCCAAGTGCTGAACGGACAGCACCTCCGTGTTCAACACACGTACGGGACGAGCGACGTCTCCTCCTTCTTGATCCAGCAAGGGGGAAGGAGAGGTTGAGGAAGACAGCTCCACCGGCAGCACGACGGCGTGGTGATGGTGGAGAAGCAGTACTCCGACAGGGCTTCGCCGAGCACACAACGAAGGAGGAGAGGTGTTGGGGAGGGAGAAGGAGGCAACCAAAGGCCAAGGACTCAGGGTATGAAGTCCCTCCTCTCCCCCACTATATATAGGAGGGCCAAAGGGGGGGTGGCCGGCCCTAGGAGATCCAATCTCCTAGGGGGGCGGCGGCCAAGGGGGGTTTCCCTCCCCCCCAAGGCACCTAGGAGGTGCCTTCCCCTCCTAGGACTCTTGCCCCCTTGAACCCTAGGCGCATGGGCCTATGTGGGGCTGGTGCCCTTGGCCCATGCAGGCCAAGGCGCACCCCCTACAGCCCATGTGGCCCCCCGGGGCAGGTGGCCCCACCCGGTGGGCCCCCGGGACCCCCCCGGTGGTCCCGGTACAATACCGATAACCCCGAAACTTGTCCCGATGCCCGAAACAGGACTTCCCATATATAAATCTTTACCTCCGGACCATTCCGGAACTCCTCGTGACGTCCGGGATCTCATCCGGGACTCCGAACATCATTCGGTAGTCACATACTTGACTTCCTACTAACCCTAGCGTCACCGAACCTTAAGTGTGTAGACCCTACGGGTTCGGGAGACACGCAGACATGACCGAGACGACTCTCGGGCAATAACCAACAGCGGGGTCTGGATATCCATGTTGGCTCCCACATGCTCCTCGATGATTTCATCGGTTGAACCACGATGTCGAGGATTCGATCAAACCCTGTATACAATTCCCTTTGTCAATCGGTACGTTACTTGCCCGAGACTCGATCGTCGGTATCCCAATACCTTGTTCAGTCTCGTTACCCGGCAAGTCACTTTACTCGTACCGTAATGCATGATCCCGTGGCCAACACCTTGGTCACATTGAGCTCATTATGATGATGCATTACCGAGTGGGCCCAGAGATACCTCTCCGTTATACGGAGTGACAAATCCCAGTCTCGATCCGTGTCAACCCAACAGATACTTTCGGAGATACCTGTAATGCACCTTTATAGTCACCCAGTTACGTTGTGACGTTTGATACACCCAAGGCACTCCTACGGTAACCGGGAGTTACACGATCTCATGGTCGAAGGAATAGATACTTGACATTGGCAAAGCTTCTAGCAAACGAACTATACGATCTTTTATGCTATGCTTATGATTGGGTCTTGTCCATCACATCATTCTCCTAATGATGTGATCCCGTTATCAACGACATCCTATGTCCATAGTCAGGAAACCATGACTATCTATTGATCATAACGAGCTAGTCAACTAGAGGCTCACTAGGGACTCATTGGGTCTAAGTGTTCACACGTGTATTACGATTTCCGGATAATACAGTTATAGCATGAACAAAAGACAATTATCATGAACATTGAAATATAATAATCCTTTTATTATTGCCTCTAGGGCATATTTCCAACAGTCTCCCACTTGCACTAGAGTCACCAATCTAGTTACATTGTGATGAATCGAACACCCATAGAGTTCTGGTGTTGATCATGTTTTGCACGCGAGAGAGGTTTAGTCAACGGATCTGCGACATTCAGATCCGTGTGCACTTTGCAAATCTCTATGTCTCCATCTTGAACATTTTCACGGATGGAGTTGAAACGACGCTTGATGTGCCTGGTCTTCTTGTGAAACCTGGGCTCCTTGGCAAGGGCAATAGCTCCAGTGTTGTCACAGAAGAGTTTGATCGGCCCCGACGCATTGGGTATGACTCCTAGGTCGGTGATGAACTCCTTCATCCAAATCGCTTCATGCGCTGCCTCTGAGGCTGCCATGTACTCCGCTTCACATGTAGATCCCGCCACGACGCTCTGCTTGCAGCTGCACCAGCTTACTGCTCCACCATTCAACATATACACGTATCCGGTTTGTGACTTAGAGTCATCCAGATCTGAGTCGAAGCTAGAGTCGACGTAACCCTTTACGACGAGCTCTTCATCTCCTCCATAAACGAGAAACATGTCCTTTGTCCTTTTCAGGTACTTCAGGATATTCTTGACCGCTGTCCAGTGTTCCTTGCCGGGGTTACTTTGGTATCTTGCAACCAAACTTACGGCAAGGTTTACATCGGGTCTGGTACACAGCATGGCATACATAATAGATCCTATGGCTGAAGCATAGGGGATGACACTCATCTCTTCTTTATCTTTTGCCGTGGTCGGTGACTGAGCCAAGCTCAATCTCACACCTTGTAACATAGGCAAGAACCCCTTCTTGGACTGATCCATTTTGAACCTCTTCAAAATCTTATCAAGGTATGTGCTTTGTGAAAGACCTATGAGGCGTCTCGATCTATCTCTATAGATCTTGATGCCTAATATATAAGCAGCTTCTCCAAGGTCCTTCATTGAAAAACACTTGTTCAAGTAGGCCTTAATGCTGTCCAGGAGTTTCGTATCATTTCCCATCAAGAGTATGTCATCTACATATAATAGGAGAAATGCTACAGAGCTCCCACTCACTTTCTTGTAAACGCAGGCTTCTCCATAAGTCTGCGTAAACCCAAACGCTTTGATCATCTCATCAAAGCGAATGTTCCAACTCCGAGATGCTTGCACCAGTCCATAAATGGATCGCTGGAGCTTGCATACTTTGTTAGCGTTCTGAGGAACGACAAAACCTTCCGGCTGCATCATATACAGCTCTTCCTTAAGATGTCCATTAAGGAATGCCGTTTTGACGTCCATCTGCCATATCTCATAATCATAGTATGCGGCAATTGCTAACATGATTCGGACGGACTTAAGCTTCGCCACGGGAGAGAATGTCTCGTCGTAGTCAATCCCTTGAACTTGTCGATAACCCTTAGCGACAAGTCGAGCTTTATAGATGGTAACATTACCATCCGCGTCCGTCTTCTTCTTAAAAATCCATTTATTTTCTATCGCTCGCCGATCATCGGGCAAGTCTGTCAAAGTCCATACTTTGTTTTCATACATGGATCCTATCTCGGATTTCATGGCCTCAAGCCATTTGTTGGAATCCGGGCCCGCCATTGCTTCTTCATAGTTCGAAGGTTCATTGTTGTCCAGCAACATGATTTCCATGACAGGGTTGCCGTACCACTCTGGTGCAGAACGTGTCCTTGTGGACCTTCGAAATTCAGTAGCAACTAGATCTGAAGTACCTTGATCATCATCAACATTTTCCTCTTCAGTTGGTGTGGGCATTACAGGAATGGTTTCCTGCGCTGCACCACTTTCCCGTTCGAGAGGTAGTACTTCATCGAGTTCTACTTTCCTCCCACTTACTTCTTTCGAGAGAAACTCTTTCTCCAGAAAGCATCCGTTCTTGGCAACAAAGATCTTGCCTTCGGATCTTAAGTAGAAGGTATACCCGACAGTTTCCTTAGGGTATCCTATGAATACGCATTTTTCCGACTTGGGTTCGAGCTTTTCAGGTTGAAGTTTCTTGACATAAGCATCGCATCCCCAAACTTTTAGAAACGACAGCTTAGGTTTCTTCCCAAACCATAATTCATACGGTGTCGTCTCAACGGATTTAGACGGTGCCCTATTTAAAGTGAATGTAGCTGTCTCTAGAGCGTATCCCCAAAATGATAGCGGTAAATCGGTAAGAGACATCATAGACCGCACCATATCCAATAGAGTGCGATTACGACGTTCGGACACACCGTTTCGCTGAGGTGTTCCAGGCGGCGTGAGTTGTGAAACGATTCCACATTTTCTTAAGTGTGTACCAAATTCGTGACTTAAGTATTCGCCCCCACGATCTGATCGTAGGAACTTTATCTTACGGTCATGTTGATTCTCTACCTCACTCTGAAATTCCTTGAACTTTTCAAAGGTCTCAGACTTGTGTTTCATTAAGTAGACATACCCATATCTACTCAAGTCGTCAGTGAGAGTGAGAACATAACGATATCCTCCGCGAGCCTCAACGCTCATTGGACCGCACACATCGGTATGTATGATTTCCAACAAGTTGGTTGCTCGCTCCATTGTTCCGGAGAACGGAGTCTTGGTCATTTTGCCTAAGAGGCAAGGTTCGCATGTGTCAAATGATTCATAATCAAGAGACTCTAAAAGTCCATCAGCATGGAGCTTCTTCATGCGCTTGACACCAATGTGACCAAGGCGGCAGTGCCACAAGTATGTGGGACTATCGTTATCAACTTTACATCTTTTGGCATCCACACTATGAACATGTGTAATATTACGCTCGAGATTCATCAAGAATAAACCATTGACCATCGGAGCATGACCATAAAACATATCTCTCATATAAATCGAACAACCATTATTCTCAGACTTAAATGAGTAGCCATCTCGTATTAAACGAGATCCAGATACAATGTTCATGCTCAAACTTGGCACTAAATAACAATTATTGAGGTTTAAAACTAATCCCGTAGGTAAATGTAGAGGCAGCGTGCCGACGGCGATCACATCGACCCTGGAGCCATTCCCGACGCGCATCGTCACCTCGTCCTTCGCCAGTCTCCGTTTATTCCGCAGCTCCTGCTGTGAGTTACATATGTGAGCAACGGCACCGGTATCAAATACCCAGGAGTTACTTCGAGTACTGGTAAGGTACACATCAATTACATGTATATCAAATATACCTTTGGTGTTGCCGGCCTTCTTATCCGCTAAGTATTTGGGGCAGTTCCGCTTCCAGTGCCCCTTCCCCTTGCAATAAAAGCACTCAGTCTCAGGCTTGGGTCCATTCTTTGACTTCTTCCCGGCAACAGGCTTACCGGGCGCGGCAACATCTTTGCCGTCCTTCTTGAAGTTCTTCTTACCCTTGCCCTTCTTGAACTTAGTGGTCTTATTGACCATCAACACTTGATGTTCTTTCTTGATTTCAGCCTCTGCTGACTTCAGCATCGAGAACACTTCAGGAATGGTCTTTACCATCCCCTGCATGTTGTAGTTCATCACAAAGCTCTTGTAGCTTGGTGGGAGCGACTGGAGGATTCTGTCAATGACCGCCTCATCTGGGAGGTTAATGTTCAACTGGGTCATACGTGCGTGCAACCCAGACATCTTCAGGATGTGTTCACTGACAGAACTGTTCTCCTCCATCTTACAACTGTAGAACTTGTCGGAGACATCATATCTCTCGACCCGGGCATGAGCTTGGAAAACTAGTTTCAGCTCTTCGAACATCTCATATGCTCCGTGATGCTCAAAACGCTTTTGGAGCCCCGGTTCTAAGCTGTAAAGCATGCCGCACTGAACGAGGGAGTAATCATCAGCACGAGTTTGCCAAGCGTTCATAACGTCTTGGTTCTCTGGGACGGGAGCGGCACCTAGCGGTCCTTCTAGGACATATTGCTTCCTGGCAGCTATGAGGATGATCCTCAGGTTTCGGACCCAGTCCGTATAGTTGCTGCCATCATCTTTCAGCTTGGTTTTCTCTAGGAACGCGTTGAAGTTCATGTTGACATGAGCGTTGGCCATTGATCTACAATACATATTTGCAAAGGTTTTAGACTAAGTTCATGATAATAAAGTTCTTAATCAAAATTATGAACTCCCACTTAGATTAGACATCCCTCTAGTCATCTAAGTGTTACACGATCCGAGTCGACTAGCCCGTGTCCGATCATCACGTGAGACGGACTAGTCATCGTCGGTGAACATCTTTATGTTGATCGTATCTTCCATACGACTCGTGTTCGACCTTTCGGTCTCCGTGTTCCGAGGCCATGTCTGCACATGCTAGGCTCGTCAAGTTAACCCTAAGTGTTTTCGCTGTGTAAAACTGTCTTACACCCGTTGTATGTGAACGTAAGGATCCATCACACCCGATCATCACGTGGTGCTTAGAAACGACGAACTGTAGCAACGGTGCACAGTTAGGGGAGAACACTTCTTGAAATTTTGTAAGGGATCATCTTATTTACTACCGTCGTCCTAAGTAAACAAGATGCATAAACATAATAAACATCACATGCAATTATATGGTTGTGACATGATATGGCCAATATCATCAAGCTCCATTGATCTCCATCTTCGGGGCTCCATGATCATCTTGTCACCGGCTTGACACCATGATCTCCATCATCATGATCTCCATCATCGTGTCTTCATGAAGTTGTCACGCCAACGACTACTTCTACTTCTATGACTAACGCGTTTAGTAATGAAGTAAAGTAGTTTACATGGCGTTCTTCAATGACACGCAGGTCATACAAAAAAATAAAGACAACTCCTATGGCTCCTGCCGGTTGTCATACTCATCGACATGCAAGTCGTGAATCCTATTACAAGAACATGATCTCATACATCACAATTCAACATTCATCACAACTTCTGGCCATATCACATCACATGATCAATCGCTGCAAAAACAAGTTAGACGTTCTCTAGTTGTTGTTGCATCTTTTACGTGGCTGCGATTGGGTTCTAGCAAGAACGTTTTCTTACCTACGAATCACCACAACGTGATTTTGTCAACTTCTATTTACCCTTCATAAGGGCCTTGTTCATCGATTCCGCTCCAACTAAAGTGGGAGAGACAGACACCCGCCAGCCACCTTATGCAACTAGTGCATGTCAGTCGGTGGAACCGGTCTCACGTAAGCGTACGTGTAAGGTTGGTCCGGGCCGCTTCATCCCACAATACCGTTGAGCAAGAAAAGACTAGTAGAGGCAAGTAAGATGACAAGATCAACGCCCACAACAAATTGTGTTCTACTCGTGCATTAGAGAACTACGCATAGACCTAGCTCATGATGCCACTGTTGGGGAACGTTGCAGAAAATTAAAAATTTTCCTACGGCTTCACCAAGATCCATCTATGAGTTCATCTAAGCAACGAGTCATGGGAGAGAGCTTGCATCTACATACCACTTGTAGATCGCGTGCGGAAGCTTGCAAGGTGATGATGGAGTCGTACTCGAACGTGATTCAGATCACCGATGCCAAGTGCTGAACGGACAGCACCTCCGTGTTCAACACACGTACGGGACGAGCGACGTCTCCTCCTTCTTGATCCAGCAAGGGGGAAGGAGAGGTTGAGGAAGACAGCTCCACCGGCAGCACGACGGCGTGGTGATGGTGGAGAAGCAGTACTCCGACAGGGCTTCGCCGAGCACACAACGAAGGAGGAGAGGTGTTGGGGAGGGAGAAGGAGGCAACCAAAGGCCAAGGACTCAGGGTATGAAGTCCCTCCTCTCCCCCACTATATATAGGAGGGCCAAAGGGGGGGGTGGCCGGCCCTAGGAGATCCAATCTCCTAGGGGGGCGGCGGCCAAGGGGGGTTTCCCTCCCCCCCAAGGCACCTAGGAGGTGCCTTCCCCTCCTAGGACTCTTGCCCCCTTGAACCCTAGGCGCATGGGCCTATGTGGGGCTGGTGCCCTTGGCCCATGCAGGCCAAGGCGCACCCCCTACAGCCCATGTGGCCCCCCGGGGCAGGTGGCCCCACCCGGTGGGCCCCCGGGACCCCCCCGGTGGTCCCGGTACAATACCGATAACCCCGAAACTTGTCCCGATGCCCGAAACAGGACTTCCCATATATAAATCTTTACCTCCGGACCATTCCGGAACTCCTCGTGACGTCCGGGATCTCATCCGGGACTCCGAACATCATTCGGTAGTCACATACTTGACTTCCTACTAACCCTAGCGTCACCGAACCTTAAGTGTGTAGACCCTACGGGTTCGGGAGACACGCAGACATGACCGAGACGACTCTCGGGCAATAACCAACAGCGGGGTCTGGATATCCATGTTGGCTCCCACATGCTCCTCGATGATTTCATCGGTTGAACCACGATGTCGAGGATTCGATCAAACCCTGTATACAATTCCCTTTGTCAATCGGTACGTTACTTGCCCGAGACTCGATCGTCGGTATCCCAATACCTTGTTCAGTCTCGTTACCCGGCAAGTCACTTTACTCGTACCGTAATGCATGATCCCGTGGCCAACACCTTGGTCACATTGAGCTCATTATGATGATGCATTACCGAGTGGGCCCAGAGATACCTCTCCGTTATACGGAGTGACAAATCCCAGTCTCGATCCGTGTCAACCCAACAGATACTTTCGGAGATACCTGTAATGCACCTTTATAGTCACCCAGTTACGTTGTGACGTTTGATACACCCAAGGCACTCCTACGGTAACCGGGAGTTACACGATCTCATGGTCGAAGGAATAGATACTTGACATTGGCAAAGCTTCTAGCAAACGAACTATACGATCTTTTATGCTATGCTTATGATTGGGTCTTGTCCATCACATCATTCTCCTAATGATGTGATCCCGTTATCAACGACATCCTATGTCCATAGTCAGGAAACCATGACTATCTATTGATCATAACGAGCTAGTCAACTAGAGGCTCACTAGGGACTCATTGGGTCTAAGTGTTCACACGTGTATTACGATTTCCGGATAATACAGTTATAGCATGAACAAAAGACAATTATCATGAACATTGAAATATAATAATCCTTTTATTATTGCCTCTAGGGCATATTTCCAACAGAAGGGTTGGTAGGAGTTAACCAGCGTGCGATCCCGACCTCCACACATAAGGAAGACAATCAAAGAAATACATCATGCTTCAAATTTGTTACACAACGGTTACCATACATGCTTGCTACGGGACTTGCAAACCTCAACACAAGTACTTCTGGAATTCACAATTACTCTACTAGCATGACTCTAATATCACCATCCTCATATCTCAAAACAATCATCAAGCATCAAACTTCTCACAGTATTCAACGCACTTTATATGAAAGTTTTTATTATACCCATCTTGGATGCCCATCACATTAGGACTAGTTTTATAGCCAAAGCAAATTACCATGTTGTTCTAAAAGACTCTCAAAATAATATAAGTGAAGCATGAGAGATCAATAATTTCTATAAAATAAAACCACCACCGTGCTCTAAAAAGATATAAGTGAAGCACTAGAGCAAAATTATCTAGCTCAAAAGATATAAATGAAGCACATAGAGGATTCTAATAAATTACGATTCATGCGTGTCTCTTCCAAAATGTGTGTACAGCAAGGATGATTATGGTAAACTAAAAAGCAAAGACTCAAATCATACAAGACGCTCCAAGCAAAACACATATCATGTGATGAATAAAAATATAGCCTGAAGTAAAGTTACCGATAGACGAAGACGAAAGAGGGGATGCCTTCCGGGGCATCCCCAAGCTTAGGCTTTTGGTTGTCCTTGAGTTTTACCTTGGTGTGCCTTGGGAATCCCAAGCTTAGGCTCTTGCCACTCCTTATTCCAAAATCCATCAAATCTTTACCCAAAAACTTGAAAACTTCACAACACAAAACTTGAACAGAAAATCTCATGAGCTCCGTTAGTATAAGAAAATAAACCACCACTTTAAGGTACTGTAATGAACTCATTATTTATTTATATTGGTGTTAAACCTACTATATTCCAACTTCTCTATGGTTCATACCCCCCGATACTACTCATAGATTCATCAAAATAAGCAAACAACACACGAAAAACAGAATCTATCAAAAACAGAACAGTCTGTAGCAATCTGTAACTTTTGAATACTTATGTAACTCCAAAAATTCTGAAATAAATTGTTGGGCGTGAGGAATTTGACTATTAATCATCTTCCAAAAATCAACCTAAAATCACTCTCCAGTAAAAAATGACAGCTAATCTCGTGAGCGCAAAAGTTTCTGTGTTTACAGCAAGATCGCAAAGACTTCACCCAAGTCTTCCCAAAGGTTCTACTTGGCACAAACACTATTTAAAACATAAAACCACATCTAAACAGAAGTTAGATGAATTATTTATTACTAAACAGGAGCAAAAAGCAAAGAACAAAAATAAAATTGGGTTGCCTCCCAACAAGCGCTATCGTTTAGCGCCCCTGGCTAGGCATAATATTTCAATGATGCTCACAAGAAAGATAGTAATTGAAACACAAAAAGAGCACCATCAAACATGTGAAAAACACATTTAAGTCTAACATATTTCCTATGCATAGGAATTTTATAAGCAAACAAATTATCAAGGCAAGAAACATCTAGCATATGCAAGCAAAAAGAAAGAAATAATAGCAATCTCAACATAACGAGAGGAAATTTTGTAACATGAAAATTTCTATGACCATATTTTCCTCTCTCATAATAATTACATGTGGGATCATATTCAAACTCAACAATATAGCTATCACATAACATATTCTCTACATGATCCACATGCATGCATAGTTGACACTCTTCCAAAATGGTGGGATTATCGTCAAATAAAGTTATGGCCTCTCCAAACCCACTTTTATTAAAAAAATCACAAGATTGAACACTCTCCAAATATGTGGGATTATTTTTCCCTAAAGTTGACTCTCTTCCAAACCCACTTTCAATATTATTTCAAATAACATATTCCTCATGAGGCTTAAATAAATTTTCAAGATCATAAGAAGAATCACCCCAATCATGATCATTACAATAAGTAGTGGACATAGCAAAACTAGCATCCCCAAGCTTGGGGTTTTGCATACTATTAGCACAACTGACATTAATAGAATTTATAGTAAAATCATTGCAATCATGTTTTTCATTCAAGGAGCTATCATGAATCACTTTACAAATTTCTTCATCACAATTTTCAGATTCACGAATCTCAAGCAAAACTTCATAGAGATAATCTAGTGCACTCAAATCACTAGCAATTGGTTCATGATAATTGGATCTCTTAAAAAGATTATCAAGTGGATGAGGATCCATAACAATAGAATTTTAGCAAGCGAAGATGCAAGCAAATAGAAGACACATGGCAACACAAGCAAACATGAGATCTGACGAGAAAAAGCAAACGAAAAATAGGGGCGAATATAACGGCAAATGGTTGTGAAGTGGGGGAGAGGAAAACGAGAGGCAAATGGCAAATAATGTAATGCGAGGGAAAAGAGTTTATGATGGGTACTTGGTATGTCTTGACTTGGCGTAGATCTCCCCGGCAATGGCGCCAGAAATCCTTCTTGCTACCTCTTGAGCATGCGTTGGTTTTCCCTTGAAGAGGAAAGGGTGATGCAGCAAAGTAGCGTAAGTATTTCCCTCAGTTTTGAGAACCAAGGTATCAATCCAGTAGGAGACAACGCACAAGTCACCTAGTACCTGCACAAACAATCAAGAACCTTGCAACCAACACGATTAAGGGGTTGTCAATCCCTTCACGGTCACTCGCAAAAGTGAGATCTAATAGAGATAGTAAAGTAAATATTTTTGGTATTTTTCTTGTATAGATTGGAAAGTAAAGATTGCAAAATAATAAACGAGATGTGATGTAAATAAAATAGATGCAATATAATAGGAAAGAGACCCGGGGCCATAGGTTTCACTAGTGGCTTCTCTCAAGATAGCATGTATTACGGTGGGTGAACAAATTACTGCTGAGCAATTGATAGAAAAGCGCATAGTTATGAAGATATGTAAGGCAATGATCAGGAATATAGGCATCACATCTGTGTCAAGTTGACCGAAACGATTCTGCATCTACTACTATTACTCCACACATCGACCGCTATCCAGCATGCATCTAGCGTATTAAGTTCATAAGAACGGAGTAACGCATTAAGCAAGATTACATTGGTGGAGCTATGAGGGGCCCATGAGGGTGGGGGCGCGCCTACCCCCCTCCCCACCCCCCCCCCCACCCCCCCCCCCCCCACCCCCGGGCGCGCCCTCCTACCTCGTGGCCTCCTCGTGGAGTTCCAGACTTCGACTCCAAGTCTTCTAGATTGCTTTGGGTCCAACAAAGATCATCGCGAAGGTTTCATTCTGTTTGGACTCCGTTTGGCATTCCTTTTCTACAAAACTCTAAAATAGGCAAAACAACAGAAACTGGCATTGGGCCTCCGGTTAATAGGTTAGTCCCAAAAATAATATAAAAGTTCATACTAAAGCCCATTAAACATCCAAAATAGATAATATAATAGCATGGAACAATCAAAAATTATAGATACGTTGGAGACGTATCACACCTTCGAGTTCTGCACCCGTTCAGCTCAATGACGTCCCTCAAACTCTTGATCCAGCAAAGTGTCGAGGGAGAGTTCCGTCAGCACGACAGCGTGGTGACGGTGATGGTGAAGTGATCCGCGCAGGACTTCGCCTAAGCACTACGTGAATATGACCGGAGGCATAAACTGTGGAGGGGGGCGCCGCACACGGCTAACAATGTTTGTTGTGTTCTCGGCGCCCCCTCCCCACATATACATAGGTGGGAGGGGGAGGGGGACAGCTATGGGGCACCCCAAGTAGGAGGAATCCTACTTGGGGGCCTTGTCCAGTTCGCCCCCCCCCCCCCCCCTTAACATCTTTTTCGGAGACGGAAGAAAGGGGAGAGAGGAGGGAAGGAAGGGGGAGGCCGAATTGCCTCCCCTTCCTTCTCTCTTCCCCTTTTCCTTTCCCCTTCCGATTCGGCCAGCAAGGGGGGCAGCAGCCCATGCTGGCTGCTGTGTTTCCCCTCTTGGCCCAATAGGCCCATATAGTTTGCCGGGGGTAGCCCGGAACCCCTTCCGGTGACCCGATACGTACCTGGTACCCCCCGGAACACTTCCAGTGTCCAAATACTATCGTCCTATATAGGAATCTTTACCTCTCGACCATGTGGAGACTCCTCGTCATGTCTGTGATCTCATCCGGGACTCCGAACAACATTCGGTCACCAAATCACATAAGTCATATAATACAGAATCGTCATCGAACGTTAAGCGTGCGGACCCTACGGGTTCGAGAACTATGTAGACATGACCGAGACACATGTCCGGTCAATAACCAACAGCGGAACCTGGATGCTCATATTGGTTCCTACATATTCTACGAAGATCTTTATCGGTCATATCGCAATGACAACATACGTAATTCCCTTTGTCATCGGTATGTTACTTGCCCGAGATTCGATCGTCGGTATCTTCATACCTAGTTCAATCTCGTTACCGGCAAATCTCTTTACTCGTTCCATAATGCATCATCTCATAACTAACTCATTAGTCACATTGCTTGCAAGGCTAATCATGATGTGCATTACCGAGAGGGCCCAGAGATACCTCTCCGATACTCGGAGTGACAAATCCTAATCTCGATCTATGCCAACCCAACAAACACCTTCGGAGATACCTGTAGAGCATCTTTATGATCACTCTGTTATGTTTTGACGTTTGATAGCACACAAGGTATTCCTTCGGTATTCGGGAGTTGCATAATCTCATAGCCAAAGGAATATGTATAACTCATGAAGAAAACAATAGCAATAAAACTTAACGAGCATTATGCTAAGCTAACGGATGGGTCTTGTCCATCACATCATTCTCCTAATGATGTGATCCCGTTCATCAAATGACAACACGTGTCTATGGTTAGGAAACTTAACCATCTTTGATTAACGAGTTAGTCTAGTAGAGGCTTACTAGGGACACTGTGTTTTGTCTATGTATCCACACATGTATCAAGTTTCCAGTTAATATAATTCTAGCATGAATAATAAATATTTATCATGATATAAGGAAATATAAATAACAACTTTATTATTGCCTCTAGGACATATTTCCTTCAGCTAACTGCGTCAAATAGAGAGCGAGACACACGACAGTTCACGTCTGGGCCAGTCGACACAACGAAATGAAAAAAAAAAAGCATGGGCATCCCACCCATCCCATGGGCCGACCCAAAAGGGCAATGCGGGGGGTTGTGTGTTGGCTACATCGCCAACGTGGAATAGGAGGACCCCCTACGTTCAGGGACCTCCTATATGACGCTAACTTCGTCAAATAGAGCGTGGGGCGCACATCTGGGCCAGCCGGCATCGATCCAACTTGTGTTTGTCTCATGTGAGTAAAAGTTCAAAAAATGCAACTTGCTTATGTATTGAGCTCACGACCTCATAATCATGATAACTTGCTTGAATGAGGGTGCGGTGGTCGGAGTAAGCTTCTCGGTCACCCAGTTCGCATTGAAGCAGCGCAGGTTAGCAGTACGGTCACATCGGTGTGACAGACATGAACGAGGAAGGTGGTCGCCCCTTCGTGTCCGCTCTAGAGTTGCATGAATGTGCGATGGTGGTTCTAAAGCAAAACTCACGATAAAGGCTTTGGCAGGACCATGTATCCAAACGCCAAAGTAGCACGTGTTCGGACGCTCACAAACCGCACTCGACTTGTTTCCCTTTGTGATAATTCAGACGTCCAGACCGGCCCACAAACATTTGATGCGCGATGTTGAATGGCAAGAATGTATTTGAACCGCGTTGTTGGGACGTTTATGTGTGTTTTGATACATGGATGAGTTGCCCTCACTTACCATTAATAGAACGGAGGATCTTTCGCAGAAAAAAAAACACGTGACTGAACTACAGAAAAATCAGCAGCCCATTTGGTTTTGTTTCTTTTTTATGAGGAAAACATTTGGTTTTGGTGCACGCGCCCAACGTAGGCACTGCGCATTCCGTCCGATGCGCTTAGGTGCTCCCGCTTGCACTAGGGCCTGACCAGCACGCAGGCAGGCCGCAGCTCGCAATGCTGATCAGATCGCCGGGGCCAGCCAGGTGTGGTGCACATCATCCCGTGCGAGTGCGACACGACGCATGATCCGACCCCGCTTGATCGGCACACATTCTCAGGTACCCGCATCAGTTTCTGACGCTGAAACACGTGCTTGTATCCATGGTCTACTAAACCATGTCCTGAAGCTAACCGATGAGCACTTGCACTTCTACCAAGACCCAGACTGTGCAGCGCACTTGCACTTCTACCAGGACTCAGACTGTGCAGCTATAGTTTACAATCAAACCTTGGGACGGACACTACTTGGCCCCCGGCCCGGCTTGGCTGACTTGCAGTGGCTAAGTCTCAGCTACAGTAGCCTGACTTAGCCACCGCGAAGCGTCCGATCCAGAAAGAATGGTCCAGATCGATTCACTGTACGAGAGTGTTCACCGATGATAGCAGTGTACTGTTTTGCTCCTGTAGATGCTACACTATAGCATCGTACTGTAGCGTCATCTGGTGCGTTGAACAAAAATCTGGCGGCTCAGGTTGGGCAAAGGTAGTGGCACTGTAGCATGGCTACCTTAGCCACGCAAAGGCAGTGAATCCGGAGCGCTTGGCCCCGGAGGGATGCTCACTTGGATTGAGGGCCTTTCCTTTGTAGAGTTTTGTCAGCTAATGAGAATTGAAGAGAAAGCAACATAGTTCAACTTCAGCGTCCGCATGTTGACATTGTATTGCCTTCCTAACAAAATCAGTCGAGTGCAACAGTCTCTACAGCATTTAGCACGATAGTTCTCCTCAACAGGCAACGTAAATGCAATTCAATCACACTAATCCAGATTCAGAGTTCCGAGTAGCGATGCTAGTGTACGAGTGGCTCAGGGAACTGTGGCGGCGGAGGCGGAATCTCACCCGAAATGTCGGCGTAGCGCTGCCGGAGGAGATGGCGGGCGAAGATGGGCACGGATCATGGCAAGCCTGGCTTCACGGACTTCGGAGACCAAGTCGTTGTAGCGATCAGTCGCAAGCTCCTCCTGCTTGTCAAGCCTCGCCGTCCTGATGCTGGCCGCCTTGCGGTCTCTGGTGATCCGGGTCTCCGCGGTCACCTGCCGCCTCTCCTCCGCAATTTCCTCGAGAGCTGCCGCCTTGCTCTGCATCTGAACGTAAAGCTGGACCAGCCGAGCCCTCTGCTCCTCGCCCTCCTCGGGGATGTTGCCGGCACGATCCTCCGCCTGGCCATCCATGACGCTGACCTCGGCAGCAGCACCCCCGTCGCCCAGCTCAGCGGGGAGGACGACCTCCTGCTCGGGCACCTCAGCATGAACAACGCTGCCACCCAGAGCGGGGAGCGCGGCCTCCTCCTCCTCGCGCAGCTTGCTCTCGCCCTCGAGCTCCGCCGCAGGAACACCACCGCCACCCAGAGCGGGGAGCGCGGCCTCCTCCTCCTCCTCGCGCAGCTTGCTCTCCCCCTCGAGCTCCGCCGCAGGAACACCACCGCCACCCAGAGCGGGGAGCGCGGCCTCCTCCTCCTCGCGCAGCTTGCTCTCGCCCGCGAGCCCCGCCGCAGGAGCACCACCACCAAGCTCGGCGGGGAGGGCGCCCTCGACCTCCTCCTCGGGCACGGCCCCCCGTGCCGGTGCTGGAAGGCGCACCACCGCACCGTCGACGACGTCTAGTCCAGCCGAGGCGTCGTGGTCCGCTTCGGATGGACGAAGGCGGAGCGGGATGCGGACGAGGCCGCGGGGGGTGCGAAGCAGAGCAAAGACGACGGGCCAGTGCGCTGGCCCGCGGAGCACGCTCGCCGCAGCCGGAAGACCGCTTCCGCTGATGTATCCCATCAGCAGGTCGTCCCTCAGGACGGGGACCTGCGCGCCTGCGGCCGCGTAGCGGTTGGATACCCTCGGGACCCTGAACTGGAGCGGGGGAGCGGGTGCGCGGCGAGCGCGTGGCGGTGGCTGCGGGAGAGGGGATGCGCGGCGAGCGCGTGGCGGTGGGTGCAGCTGCGGGTGCGGGTGCGGCGCGAAGCCAGGCGCGTGGCGGCGAGCGCGCCCACGCGGGTGTGGGTGCGCCTGCGGCGCGTGGCGGAGCGGGTGCGGGTGTGGGTGCGGGTGCGGGGCATGGCGGCGAGGGCTTGGCCGACGAGCCCCTGCTACGAACACAGCAGGGGGGTGAGCGAGCAGTGGGTGAGCGGCGGCGAGGCGGCGTGGTGGAAGGAGCGGGGCGCAGGCGAGCCGTGCCGCGTGGCGTCCAGGGCGCACCTGCGGTGGAGGGGAGGGGAGGAAGCGGGGAGTAGCTCCCGCGAACGCCATCCGTGGCGGGGAGGCGGCGAGGCGCTCGCGCGGAGGCCATGCGTGGCGGGGAGGGAGAGAGGCGGCGAGGCGCCCGCGCGGAAGACATGAACGGCGGCGACGGGTGCGCAGCCCGCGCTCGCGCTCGCGCGGCCGCGGGAGGTGGCGCGAAGAGGGGAGGGTACCGCGCTCGAGCGGCGGCGGGAGGTGGCGCGAAGAGGGGAGGGGGCCGCGCTCGCGCGGCGGCGGGAGGTGGAGGGGGGCGATGGCGTGGTCGCGCGGGGTGGCGGGTGGCGCCGCGGCCGCGGCGCGGAACGTCCATGGCTGCCGGACGAAGCCGCGATTGGTTGGGGAGAAGGGGGGGAATGGAGACGATGGTTCACTTATCCTGGCCGACCCGGTCGCGAGCCGGATTGGACGCGCCGCGCCGGGCCAGACGCGCCGCGCAGCAGCGCCATCCTGCAGTGCTGCTGGTGCTGCTCCCTGAGCGCGGCGCGCGGCGAGGTTCGTCTCTGACCTGGGGAAGAAAGAAGGGGAGGGGCAAGTTTTTGTTTTGCCCCTCCTCTTTGCTCCGATTTCATATCTTACCCATACACAGTTATTAATAATTCAATAAAGCACCCTTTGCATCCTAAAATCGTCCCTAGTTACATTTTCTTTCCTTTCAGATTTATTCTCTCTAAATTTTAAAAAAATTAATTAAAAAAATCTAGCTCCTTTATACATCCGTTGAAATGTATTTACTATATACATCCCCAAATATATATTTACTTTTCGATGAGTACACTAACGGCATGGATGACCTCGGCACATGCACGGTCGCTGGCGGGGATGGGCTTGTTCTCGCTGGTGGTGGGTTGGTCGGGCGTCTTCTCGGTGGAGAGAAGGTCGAATCTGACGGTTACATTGATTGGCATGCCCGTTACACCTTACATACTTGTTGTGGGCCGCGGCGCTTGTTGTGTCTTGCATTGCAAGCCCGGCCGATCGTGCGCACTGCTGCGGTGAAGGAGAGGGGAATGCTGCCTTCAAGGAAGAAAGAAGCATGGAAATTACATTTTCCCCTCCGCTTTTCTTACATTTACTTGTTTGGTCATATACAATGTAAAATAAATTTATGAAAACAGCCTCCTTGCTTCAAACAAAATCATGATCCTTATATTTTTAAAAAAAAATATATTATTTTTTCTCTTCATTTTAAAATTTATATTTTTAACACACTACAAACGCAAATGCTCACATACACTCAACCCTACAAATGCACGCACGCACACCCTACCCCCTATGAGCACCTTCGAAAAACTGAGCCCGCACAACACCTTGAGATTGACGAAGTCCTCACAGACGTCTTCGTAGTCGACGAAAACGTCTCCTCCCACTAAATGCACAACACCATAAGGCCTCAAATAAACTTATTTCTAACCCATTTTATACCTTATTGAATTGTGTTTACTTTATTTATAACATATTGTTATTTCCAGACTTTTTTATTAAATAAAGGTTTGAAAAAAATGAAGGTATCTAGAAAAGAGTTAAGGAAATGACACAATCTTCCTTGTTGATTGCATCAACTACATAGCGACTTGACACGTCACGCCATCGTAGCGGCCTCTTCTGGTCTAACCCTGTTGGAAATATGCCCTAGAGGCAATAATAAATTAGTTATTATTATATTTCCTTGTTCATGATAATCGTTTATTATCCATGCTATAATTGTATTGATAGGAAACTCAGATACATGTGTGGGTACATAGACAACACCATGTCCCTAGTAAGCCTCTAGTTGACTAGCTCGTTGATCAATAGATGGTTACGGTTTCGTGACCATGGACATTGGATGTCATTGATAACGGGATCACATCATTAGGAGAATGATGTGATGGACAAGACCCAATCCTAAGCCTAGCACAAAGATCGTAGTTCGTATGCTAAAGCTTTTCTAATGTCAAGTATCATTTCCTTAGACCATGAGATTGTGCAACTCCCGGATACCGTAGGAATGCTTTGGGTGTACCAAACGTCACAACGTAACTGGGTGGCTATAAAGGTGCACTAATGTATCTCCGAAAGTGTCTGTTGCGTTGGCACGAATCGAGACTGGGATTTGTCACTCCGTGTGACGGAGAGGTATCTCTGGGCCCACTCGGTAGGACATCATCATAATGTGCACAATGTGACCAAGGGGTTGATCATGGGATGATGTGTTACGGAACGAGTAAAGAGACTTGCCGGTAACGAGATTGAACAAGGTATCGGTATACCGACGATCGAATCTCGGGCAAGTACTATACCGCTAGACAAAGGGAATTGTATACGGGATCGATTGAGTCCTTGACATCGTGGTTCATCCGATGAGATCATCGTGGAACATGTGGGAGCCAACATGGGTATCCAGATCCCGCTGTTGGTTATTGACCGGAGAAAATCTCGGTCATGTCTACATGTCTCCCGAACCCGTAGGGTCTACACACTTAAGGTTCGATGACGCTAGGGTTATAAAGGAAGTTTATATGTTGTTACCGAATGTTGTTCGGAGTCCCGGATGAGATCTCGGACGTCACGAGGAGTTCCGGAATGGTCCGGAGGTAAAGATTTATATATGGGAAGTCCTGTTTTGGTCACCGGAAAAGTTTTGGGTTTTATCGGTAACGTACCGGGACCATCGGGAGGGTCCCGGGGGTCCACCAAGTGGGGCCACCATCCTCGGAGGGCAGCATGGGCCAAGTGTGGGAGGGGACCAGCCCCAGGTGGGCTGGTGCGCCCCCCCCCCCACACACACAAGGGCCCAAGGTGCCTAGGGTTTGGGAAGGGGGCGCCCCACCTTGCTTGGGGGGCAAGTTTCCCCCTCTCCCCCCCCTTGGCCGCCCCCCTAGATGGGATCTAGAGCTGGCCGCCGCCCCTAGGGGTGGAAACCTAGGTGGGGGCGCAGCCCCCTCTTCCCCTATAAATAGTGGAGGCATAGGAGCAGCCCAACACACGAAGTTCTTCTCCTGTTGGCGCAGCCCTACCTCTCTTTCTCCTCATATCTCGCGGTGCTTGGCGAAGCCCTGCTGGATCACCACGCTCGTCCACCACCACCATGCCGTTGTGCTGCTGCTGGATGGAGTCTCCCTCAACCTCTCCCTCTCTCCTTGCTGGATCAAGGCATGGGAGACGTCACCGGGCTGTACGTGTGTTGAACGCGGAGGTGCCGTCCCTTCGGCACTAGGATCTCCGGTGATTTGGATCACGACGAGTACGACTCCTTCAACCCCGTTCTCTTGAACGCTTCCGCTTAGCGATCTACAAGGGTATGTAGATGCACTCTCCTTCCCCTCGTTGCTGGTTTCTCCATAGATAGATCTTGGTGACACGTAGGAAAATTTGAATTTCTGCTACGTCCCCCAACAGTGGTATCAGAGCTAGGTCTATTGCGTAGATTCTTTGCACGATTAGAACACAAAATAGTTGTGGGCGTTGATTTTGTTCAATATGCTTACCGTTACTAGTCCAATCTTGTTTCGACGGTATTGTGGGATGAAGCGGCCCAGACCGACCTTACACGTACACTTACGTGAGATAGGTTCTACCGACTGACATGCACTTGGTGCATAAGGTGGCTAGCGGGTGCCAGTCTCTCCCACTTTAGTCGAAACGGATTCAATGAAAAGGGTCCTTATGAAGGGTAAATAGCAATTGGCATATCATGTTGTGGTTTTGTGTAGGTAAGAAACATTCTTGCTAGAAACCCATAGCAGCCACGTAAAACATGCAAACAACAATTAGAGGACGTCTAACTTGTTTTTGCAGGGTATGCTATGTGATGTGATATGGCCAAGAAGAATGTGATGAATGATATGTGATGTATGGGATTGATCATGTTCTTGTAATAGGAATCACGACTTGCGTGTCGATGAGTATGACAACTGGCAGGAGCCATAGGAGTTGTCTTTATTTATTGTATGACCTGCGTGTCATTGAACAACGCCATGTAATTACTTTACTTTATTGCTAACCGGTAGCCATAGTAGTAGAAGTAATAAGTTGGCGAGACAACTTCATGGAGACACGATGATGGAGATCATGATGATGGAGATCATGGTGTCATGCCGGTGACGATGATGATCATGGAGCCCCGAAGATGGAGATCAAAAGGAGCAATATGATATTGGCCATATCATGTCACTATTTGATTGTATGTGATGTTTATCATGATTATACATCTTATTTGCTTAGAACGACGGTAGTAAATAAGATGATCCCTCATTAAAATTTCAAGAAAGTGTTCCCCCTAACTGTGCACCGTTGCGAAAGTTCGTCGTTTCGAAGCACCACGTGATGATCGGGTGTGATAGATTCTTACGTTCACATACAACGGGTGTAAGCCAGATTTACACACGCGAAACACTTAGGTTAATTTGACGAGCCTAGCATGTACAGACATGGCCTCGGAACACAAGAGACCGAAAGGTCGAGCATGAGTCGTATGGAGGATACGATCAACATGAAGATGTTCACCGATGATGACTAGTTCGTCTCACGTGATGATCGTACACGACCTAGTTGACTCGGATCATGTAATCGCTTAGATGACTAGAGGGATGTCTATCTGAGTGGGAGTTCATAAGATGAACTTAATTATCCTGAACATAGTCAAAAGATCTTTGCAAATTATGTCGTAAGCTCGCGCTTTAGTTCCACTGTTTAGATATGTTCCTAGAGAAAATATAGTTGAAAGTTGACAGTAGCGATTATGTGGACAGTAGAAAGCTTATGTTCTTAATGCACCGCTCAGTGTGCTAAACCCCAAACATCGTCTGTGGATGTTGCGAACATCAGACATACACGTTTTGATAACTACGTGATAGTTCAGTTAAACGGTTTAGAGTTAGGGCACCAAAGACGATTTCGAAACGTCGCGGAACATATGAGATGTTTCGAGGGCTGAAATTAGGATTTCAGGCTCGTGCCCACGTCAAGAGGTATAAGACCTCCGACGATTTTCTTAGCCTGCAAACTAAAGGGAGAAAAACTCAATCGTTGAGCTTGTGCTCAGATTGTCTGAGTGCAACAATCACTTGAATCGAGTGGGAGTTGATCTTCCAGATGAGATAGTGATGTTTCTCCAAAGTTATTGCCACCAAGCTGCTAGAGCTTCGTGATGAACTATAACATATCAGGGATAGATATGATGATCCTTGAGATATTTGCGGTGCTTGACACCGCGAAAGTAGAAGTCAAGTAGGAGCATCAATTGTTGATGGTTAGTTAAAACCACTAGTTTCAAGAAGGGCAAGGGCAAGAAGGGATACTTCATGAAACGGCAAATCAGTTGCTGCTCTAGTGAAGAAACCCAAGGTTGAACCCAAACCCCAGACTAAGTGCTTCTGTAATAAGGGGAACAGCCACTGGAGCAGAATTACCCTAGATACTTGGTAGATGAGAAGGCTGGCAAGGTCGATAGAAGTACATTGGATATACATTATGTTAATGTGTACTTTACTAGTACTCCTAGTAGCACCAGGGTATTAAGATACCGGTTCGGTTGCTAAGTGTTAGTAACTCAAAATAAAAGAGCTACGGAATAAACGGAGACTAGCTAAAGGTGAGCTGACGATATGTGTTGGATGTGTTTCCAAGGTTGATGTGATCAAGCATCGCACGCTCCCTCTACCATCGAGATTGGTGTTAAAATAATTGTTATTTGGTGTTTGCGTTGAGCATAGACATGATTGGATTATGTCTATCGCAATACGGTTATTCATTTAAGGAGAATAATGGTTACTCTATTTATTTAAATAATACCTTCAATGGTCTTGCACCTAAAGGAATGGTTTATTGAATCTCGATCGTAGTGATAAACATTTTCATGCCAAAAGATATAAGATAGTAATGATAGTACCACTTACTTGTGGCACTGCCATGTAAGTCATATTGGTATAAAACGCATGAAGAAGCTCCATATTGATGGATCTTAGGACTCACTCGTTTTTGAAAAGTGTGAGACATGCGAACCATGTCTATTGGTGTATACGCATGAAGAAACTCAATGCAGATGGATCGTTTGGACTCACTTGATTTTGAATCACTTGAGATATGCAAATTATACCACATGGGCAAGATGACTGAAAAGCCTTGTTTTCAGTAAGATGGAACGAGATAGCAACTTATTGGAAGTAACACATTTTGATGTGTGCAGTCCAATGAGTGCTGAGGCATGCAGTGAATATCGTTATGTTCTTACTTCACAGATGATTCGAGTAGATGTTGAGTATATTTACTTGATGAAACACAATTCTGAATTATTGAATGGTTCAAGTAATTTCAGAGTGAAGTTGAAGATCATCGTGACAAGAGGATAAAATGTCTATGATATGATCATAGAGATGAGTATCTGAGTTACGAGCTTTGGCACGCAATTAAGACATTGTGGAAATTGTTTCACAATTAATACCGCCTGGAACACCATAGTTTGATGGTGTGTCTGAACATCATAGTTGCACCCTATTGGATATGGTGCGTACCATGATGTCTCTTATCGAATTACCACTATCGTTTATGGGTTAGGCATTAGAGACAACCACATTCACTTTAAATAGGGCACCACGTAATTCCGTTGAGATGACACCGTATGAACTATGGTTTAGAGAAACCTAAGCTGTCATTTCTTAAAGGTTTGGGGCTGCAACGCTTATGTGAAAAGGTTTCAGGTTGATAAGCTCGAACCCAAAGCGGATAAAATGCATCTTCATAGGACACCCAAAACAGTTGGGTATACCTCCTAATTCAGATCCAAAAGCAATAGGGATTGTTTCTTGAATCGGGTCCTTTCTCGAGGAAAAGTTTGTCTCGAAAAGTTGAGTGGGAGGATGGTGGAGACTTGATATGGTTATTGAACCTTCACTTCAACTAGTGTGTAGCAGGGCACAGGAAGCTGTTCTTGTGGCGCCCACACCAATTGAAGTAGAAGCTTATGATAGTGATCATGAAGTTTTGGATCAAGTCACTACCGTACCTCGTAGGTCGACAAGGACGCGTACTACTTTAGAGTGGTACGCACTCCTGTCTTAGAGGTCATGTTGCTAGACAACAATGAACCTACGAGCTATGGAGAAGCGATGGTGGGCCCAAATTCCGACAAATGGTTAGAAGCCATGAAATCCGAGATAGGATCCATGTATCAGAACAAAGCATGGACTTTGGTGGACTTGCCCAATGATCGGCAAGCCATTGAGATAAATGGATCTTTAAGAAGAAGATGGGCGTGGATGGTAATGTCACCATCTATGAAGCTCGACTTGTGGCGAAGAGTTTTTCACAAGTTCAAGGAGTTGACTGCGATGAGATTTTCTCATCCGTAGCGATGCTTAAAGTCCGTCGGAATCATGTTAGCATTAGTTGCATTTATGAAATCTGGCAGATGGATGTCAAAATGAATTTCCTTACTAGTTTTCGTAAGGAAAGGTTGTATGTGATACAATCAGAAAGGTTTTGTCGATCCTAAGGATGCTAAAAGGTATGCTAGCTCCAGCGATCCTTCCATGGGCTGGAGTAAGCATCTCGGAGTTGGAATATGCACTTTGATAAGATGATCAAAGATTTTGGTTTATACAAAGTTTATGAGAAACTTGTATTTCCAAAGAAGTGAGTGGGAGCACTATAGAATTTCTGATGAGTATATGTTGTTGACATATTGTTGATCAGAAATGATGTAGAATTTCTGGAAAGCATATAGGGTTATTTGAAAAGTGTTTTTCAATAGAAAACCTGGATTAAGCTGCTTGAACATTGAGCATCAAGATCTATAAGGATAGATCAAAACGCTTAATGGTACTTTCAAATGAGCATATACCTTGACATGATCTTGAAGGTGTTCAAAATGGATCAGTCAAAGAAGGAGTTCTTGCCTGAGATGTAAGGTACGAAGTTAAGACTTAAAGCTCGATCACGGCAGAATAGAGAAAAAGGACGAAGGTCCTCCCCTATGCTTCAGACGTAGGCTCTACATTATGCTATGCTGTGTACCGCACCGGAAGTGTGCCTTGCCATGAGTCAGTCAAGGGGTACAAGAATGATCCAGGAATGGATCATTGGACAGCGGTCAAAATTGTCCTTGGAGTAAATAAGGACATGTTTCTCGATTATGGAGGTAATAAAGAGTTCGGCGTAAAGGGTTACGTCGATGCAAGCTTTAACACCTATCTGAGTCACTCTGAGTAGCAAACCGGATACGTATAGTGGAGCAACCATTTGGAATAGCTCCAAGTGGAGCGTGGAAGCAGCATTTACAATATGACCTAGAGATTTGCAAAGTACATACATATCTGAATGTTGCAGACCCGTTGACTAAAACCTCTCTCACAAGCAAAACATGATCAAACCCCATAACTCATTGAGTCTTAATCACATGATGATGTGAACTAGTAAACTCTTTGGATGTTGGTCACATGGCGATGTGACCTGTGAGTGTTGATCACATGGCGATGTGAACTAGATTATTGACTCTAATGCAAGTGGGAGACTGTTGGAAATATGCCCTAGAGGCAATAATAAATTAGTTATTATTATATTTCCTTGTTCATGATAATCGTTTATTATCCATGCTATAATTGTATTGATAGGAAACTCAGATACATGTGTGGGTACATAGACAACACCATGTCCCTAGTAAGCCTCTAGTTGACTAGCTCGTTGATCAATAGATGGTTACGGTTTCCTGACCATGGACATTAGATGTCATTGATAACGGGATCACATCATTAGGAGAATGATGTGATGGACAAGACCCAATCCTAAGCCTAGCACAAAGATCGTAGTTTGTATGCTAAAGCTTTTCTAATGTCAAGTATCATTTCCTTAGACCATGAGATTGTGCAACTCCCGGATACCGTAGGAATGCTTTGGGTGTACCAAACGTCACAACGTAACTGGGTGGCTATAAAGGTGCACTAATGTATCTCCAAAAGTGTCTGTTGCGTTGGCACGAATCGAGACTGGGATTTGTCACTCCATGTGACGGAGAGGTATCTCTGGGCCCACTCGGTAGGACATCATCATAATGTGCACAATGTTACCAAGGGGTTGATCACTGGATGATGTGTTACAGAACGAGTAAAGAGACTTGCCGGTAACGAGATTGAACAAGGTATCGGTATACCGACGATCGAATCTCGGGCAAGTACTATACCGCTAGACAAAGGGAATTGTATACGGGATCGATTGAGTCCTTGACATCGTGGTTCATCCGATGAGATCATCGTGGAACATGTGGGAGCCAACATGGGTATACAGATCCCGCTGTTGGTTATTGACCGGAGAAAATCTCGGTCATGTCTACATGTCTCCCGAACCCGTAGGGTCTACACACTTAAGGTTCGATGACGCTAGGGTTATAAAGGAAGTTTATATGTTGTTACCGAATGTTGTTCGGAGTCCCGGATGAGATCTCGGACGTCACGAGGAGTTCCGGAATGGTCCGGAGGTAAAGATTTATATATGGGAAGTCCTGTTTTGGTCACCGGAAAAGTTTCGGGTTTTATCGGTAACGTACCGGGACCATCGGGAGGGTCTCGGGGTCCACCAAGTGGGGCCACCATCCTCGGAGGGCAGCATGGGCCAAGTGTGGGAGGGGACCAGCCCCAGGTGGGCTGGTGCGCCCCCCCCCCCCCCCCCCCACACACACACACACAAGGGCCCAAGGTGCCTAGGGTTTGGGAAGGGGGCGCCCCACCTTGCTTGGGGGGCAAGTTTCCCCCTCTCCCCCCCCTTGGCCGCCCCCCTAGATGGGATCTAGGGCTGGCCGCCGCCCCTAGGGGTGGAAACCTAGGTGGGGGCGCAGCCCCCTCTTCCCCTATAAATAGTGGAGGCATAGGAGCAACCCAACACACGAAGTTCTTCTCCTGTTGGCGCAGCCCTACCTCTCTTTCTCCTCATATCTCGCGGTGCTTGGCGAAGCCCTGCTGGATCACCACGCTCCTCAACCACCACCATGCCGTTGTGCTGCTGCTGGATGGAGTCTTCCTCAACCTCTCCCTCTCTCCTTGCTGGATCAAGGCATGGGAGACGTCACCGGGTTGTACGTGTGTTGAACGCGGAGGTGTCGTCCGTTCGGCACTAGGATCTCCGGTGATTTGGATCACGACGAGTACGACTCCTTCAACCCCGTCCTCTTGAACGCTTCCGCTTAGCGATCTACAAGGGTATGTAGATGCACTCTCCTTCCCCTCGTTGCTGGTTTCTCCATAGATAGATCTTGGTGACACGTAGGAAAATTTTGAATTTCTGCTACGTTCCCCAACAAACCCCCCCCCCCCCTCCTCCCCCGTCTGCACACTCTCATCCTTCATGCTTTATAGCTCACTGCCTCTTCTCCTTCTCTACATTCTTTTGCGTGCCTCTCTAGTGCCCTCTTTGTGTGATCCCTACAAAGATCCTCCTTCATCTCTCATGCTTTTACTTGGTGGTTCTTCCTCCTACATTGCTTCTTTGACTCTGCCTATTGGTGTTCTCCAATGTCATTGCTATAGATGAAGTCATGGGGAAGCTTGACTTGGATAATGGAAGGGGTGGCTAGATTCATCGTCACTTGCCCCCGAGGCGGCGAAGTTAGGGTCTTAGGGATAAAAATGTAGACGATGAAAGGTTAGTGATTATGGGGGTTGATGTTGTGTATGTTCATTCGACATGTTACAAGCTCGTTTTGGGTTTGCTGCATACACATGTGTGTTATGATTCTTTGGTGTCATCTACCAATAACATGAACGTTGTGTTTATGTAGCATAAGTGTTTTTTGCGTTGTTGCAAACTTTGGCTTTCTATGTTGCATATGTGTGATACTTTTTCTCGACAATGGCTACGACCAATGGGGATATGTTCATACTTAAAAATAATTGTTGCAAGGACGTATTTTGAAATGTTGCAACATTTTATATGTTTTTATATGCCTTATGGATTTATTCAAGTTTCCGATCATGTTGCATAAACATGAGGAAATGTTGCGTGTAAGGTTTTCTACAATGATAACGGTCTAGATCTTACATTTAAGTGTGATCGGGCGACCGGGGAGGTGGACGATCAGGGGCTTGCCCCACATGGCACTGACTAAGTGTTGTCCAAAAATTAAGGCAACACTGTGTGTCAAAAAATATTGAAGGTGCCCCAAAATAGGAATACAAGAAAAGGTGAAGGTGTTTTCTCAAAATGCTACTCTAATTACTAAGAAGGTACAAATATCTACGGATGCTTTTCTATGCAAAATATAAAACAGTACGAACTAAAACAACAATGAAAAGCTCCCCAATGCGCGTCAAAAGTTTTTGAAGAGGTTTCAAGAAATGGAAGGAGATTAAGAAACATGTTTTGAGGTGCATTCTCGTATGCTTCCAAAATCTGTTTATTGAGGTGAGGTTAAAATACCTAAATAATTTTTTAGCCGAAATGCAAAAGGAGCAAGAACTTAGAAGCAAGCCCATAACAAAATTTTGCAAAGGGGCATGTTTGGTGCTCGCAAACATTGCTACAACTAATTCTAGACAAGTTGAGGTTGCCACAAAAAGTGTGGCGGATAAAATGTCTACTGTAAGTATGGCAATATTTGGCCAAGAAATTGAGCTTGCGACATTTGAACCATGTACGAAGAAAATGTGGCAAGCCAAATATGTGGTAGTGGACCAAACATATGCCTAAGATATTGTGACAAAATTAAAGTTAGGTTTGGCAAACTTTATATTTACATAAACGTTGAAATTTTCCGGCATGGGAAGTACATGTCACGTGGCAAACAAAAAAAAACATAGAAGCTACTCTTGGAAGAAATCTATAATTTGATGCAAAACAGTTGTTTTCGCGAAGAAAAAGATTAATCGTGTTGTTTTTCGCAAATGTGAAACATTTGTGAATTTCCAAATGGTCTAAGATTTTGACACTCACTACTTGTATACGTTGTGTTGAGTTCGATGGTATGGTTTTTTTGTTTTTGTTTTAGCAAATGCTAAAATGCTGGCTGGTTGGATGGTACTGAATATTGACTTGCCACATTTTTTTAATCTGTGGCTAGTAACAGCGCTCACAAGTGAGACTGAGATGTTAGTTTTGCTGACAAAACTCTCAAGCAGCTGGCCAATTTGGATGCATCGTTTAGATTACCGTGGAAACTATGTTTTTTTTCCTATCCATAAACAAGCATGTGGATCACTACTGTGTTTTTACAACAATGTGGTTCACATTACCTGCTAACTACCTACTAACAATCTCTAACTTCCCTTCTACATTTTACACTAGGCTAGCAATGCAGCACCATGACTTTCCTTCTTTATGTTAGAGGATCCGATTCCTTTATGTTAGAGGGTCCGATTCCTAGAAGTACACTGCCCAAGCACAGTGGTACCTTGCCATGATGATAGGACGCGCCTGTAGCGGCATGGTTGCTGCCAGGGTCATCTACAACAGAGACACTAGGCGTTCACGCTCGCTTGGGATGCATAAAAGGCATGCCATTCACCAGATGCTTTGTCAAGGTAATCCATGAGAAATTGGGGTGTGGGTAGCAAGGGCTTGTTGTAGACAAGAATGCCATCCGAGATAAGGGTAGGGCTCAAAACTCCAGGAGAATACTTCTTTTTTAACACAAGAAAGGCGCCAACTAGCGCCAGGATATCATTCATCTCATTTGCAAAGTACAACGTGAATTACAAAGCCCTCCATTTGGAAGTTATGCGGATGAAGCAGAGAATGGCAATGCCAATGCTATGAGCTAAATGAGTACAACCTAGGACAGGTTCTAATCTAGAGTTGAGAACCTGATGGGCACCATCGTGGGCAATGCCGTTGATGTTTCTGAGAATATGATAACAGCATGATGTTGCGGATGAGTGTCTTGAAGGAAGCTGCTAATTGGAGTTCAACATCTCCATGCTATGCTGCATCTGCTGCTGCTGATGTTCCTGGAAGCAGCCATCTTCGTGATAGAGAGGCTGTCCATGAGGAAGGAGACCTGCTGAAGTTGAAGGGTGCGAGCAATCTTGACTGCCAGCTGAAGAGCCAAAGATTCAGTCACGACTCACGAGGGGGACGTGAGCATCATCAGTCGAAGCCTGAATCATAAATTTCCTGTCATGTTTGTCTCCCGGTTGATGTATATTGATTCCAATCCCTGTGGCTGTCATCTTGAGTATTCAAGTGCTTGTCAGTCGTAATCGCATTTGTTCCACAAGTTTAACTGATCTGTACTGCTCCGCCTCGCAATCTCTGCAACACAGGTATTTAATTACTCCCTACGTAAAGAAATATAAGAGCGTTTAGATCACTACGGATGGAGTACTAAATATGCAGTTGGCAAATGTGGAGAAACAAATAGGTGGTTATGGAGAATTAAAAAAAACGGCTAAAAACAGTGTGGCCTAAACTTTGTACCTGTAAAGTGCATAGGCATAATAAATAGGTATCTTTGTTACGCCGATATCACTTCACTACCAACGAGCATCCAGTGTGGACAGTAAACTCTGCACAACTTCGAACATTTTCTTACATTACTTCCAAAAGCAGCAGCCTTCATTATTCCATAGTACGTCAGCCACCGCTATCACCAATTATGCATAAAACTCTTTCCTTTAGCTGCTGGATTTTCTGAAAGGGGTCATTCATATTGCAGCACAACAGTGAGTTACAACAGATCAGAAAATCTCAAAAATGAATGTGATCTCTAATCTGAAGAAACTTACATCAAAAGAACTTGAAGCCCATTTCTCAGCACATGCTGCAGCTTCCTTAAGATGCGATTTTTTTGATATCTCATGGGAAAGAGTGTATGTAGAGCTCTGTGTTGCCTCGGCTACCCATATGCGCCTTGTCTGGTCCTTCTGTCGCTTGACCAAGTTACTGAAACCAACCTGAGCAACAGAGGTAGAGGTACAGTAAACTAAAAGCTGCACTTGTTTTATAAATGTATAAAAGTTGAACAATGAAGTAGACACCGCATTTCTTTTGCTGGCAATACAGTACAGTTTCAAATGTCTACACACTGAATTCATGAGGTATCATTTAGTGCAAAGGTTTCAATATGTTGATGGTGACATATGGGACCAATAAAATTCAGACTTGGAAGAACCATCAACTTGGTAAAGACCAGAGTCTGAGATAACCTACTGTATTTCCAGAAAGGGCATAACTGAAAAAGGCACCATCATCGCTGGCAGATGAGCAAGAAAAGCTAACTGCTAGAAGACAATCATCTTGCTCTGTGGACTGCGATGCCGAGATAAATTTAGATCCATCTGTCAAAAAGAGCCACTGCCTTTTCTGGTTGCTGCATAAGTAAACATCGCCGACATGCAAAACAACACCTGCAATGTCAAATTCACTGCAAGAAAGACTACCCATTAGGAGATTCATTAATGCATTGACCCCAGATTGACAGATTCAACAGATCACCTTTCTCCAGGATAACTAGACTAACCTTGCAAGTGGTACCTCACCAATCAATGACAGCTCAACCGCCTTACGTGGGGTAAAAAATGGTCTGCAATAAGAAGCGTGGTTAATTTTGAACAATACAATCAGAGGATACTGTGCAGTGGACTCTTACTGAAAATCTGCAGCCTGTGCCGATGCTAATGGCTTCCACATTGTAGATGATCCTCTAGCATGCAAGTAAAGAATATTCGTACAGTGGGCAGAAGGCAGCAATCCTGTGGCGATGTAGACTTGTCCCTCCACCAGGTCAGCTTTCTGTGTGAAGAAACAGTGAAATGTAATAAGGTCTAGGCTAATTTTTGAGAGCTCATAAGTACAGTGTTTGGGGAATAATCCAAAGCAAATAAAAGTTACTCCCTCTGTAAACTAATATAAGAGCATTTAGATCACTACTTTAGTATTCTAAACGCTCTTATATTAGTTTACGGAGGGAGTAATAAACATTAGTCTTGGTCAAGAAAACATACAGCACCATAGCCATAAAAAATAAAATGCATCATTTGTAGTTTGTTTCAATGATATAACACCGAATAGTCTTTCTTCTATTTTCAACGGAGAATAAAAATTGTAACATACCTGCTTCTCAGTAGGGTTCCAAATTGTTATTAGCCCTTCCTTTTTGATGGTATTTGTAGCAGAGATTTTGTGAGCAAGGCTCGTCACCCTCACTTTCAAAAATGGCGTAACATCTCTTGAACTAAGGCCAGCAACATCCAGAGCACTTTCCACCTTCTTAGCTACTTCGTTTTGCCTAGCTTCCTGAAATATAATGGCATAAACTTCGCAGCTTCCCAAGTACTAGTTGGTGGATGCGGGGGATAATTGTGCATACCTTTTGCTTTGCTTGATAAGATGAGAAAGATATCATCTGCTCTGAGGTCAAGCCAGCCATCATAACTTCAGGCTCAGCCGCCTGCTCTAACATTTTGCAAATTTTCGCCCCTTCCTCGCTGTCATCAGTGCTGGCACAGTTTTCATCTTGTTCAGACATAATGTCTTCTGCGATCTTAGATACTCTACATGAGAACATAACAATCATTGCAGTGGCATTAAAAAGGAGAGGTACTAGATTTAAAACAAAGGAACCCTATTGACCCTTCGTGTCTGTGACCTTTCATGTTGCAGGCTTTATCGACGAAAAACCTACTACTCCCTCCGATCCAAAATAAGTGTCTCAGCTTTGAACTAACCTTAGTTCAAAGCTGAGACACTTATTTTGGATCAGAGGGAGTACAAGTTTTTACTTGCGCGATTTCAGGGCTCTGAAATGCATTCAAATGATCCTATGCAACATGAGTTATATCTGCTCACGCGGATTCTTTTTAAAAGGAAAATGCTGTCCAAAAGTTAAATAATATCGACAGGTTACCATAGCCATCACCAGCATGGCTGCCAGTATCACGATAAGGATTAGGGTATCACACGATACTATGACCCTATCGAGAGGAAACGATTGGATAGTAACCTGAATCAAATCCAGTAGGATCACAGTAGGACGATCAAACTCGTAAAATTGCTGGAATTGCCCATGCCAACAAAAAAAAAACACGGATTCGCACAATGTGAAGTCATTGGCTATGTGCAGCAGCGGGCTGCAGCCTGCATGCATGCATAGATTGAAATTCAAAGCCCAATGATCTCCTGGTCACATGAAATCTCGATGCTGCAGTCTACTTTAAGTGTGCATGCATAGAATTGATATCTTTTTTACAAAACTAGACTAGATAATCTATGTAAGTATTTTTCCTATAATATTCAGATTTTTTTTGTCAAAATAAAAGAAATCATATAGTATCATGGAACTACACAATCTGACCCTAAGATTAGATACTACTGACTAAAGAAGGATACTACCTAGTACCCTGATTCTGACAACCTTGGTCACCAGTACATAAACCATGTATAACATTACGGTCAAAAATTAGTAAAAACAGATATATGCCTTAACACACTGGGCATGTAACAGTATTTGTACAGGTAACTTCTCAAGACAACACTTGTACTGGTAAATATCTACTTGATAGATGATATATTTCAATTTAAGGTGTGATGCATGTTTCAATTGCAGCATATTGGCTACAGTGTCAGTGACATAAATAAATACCTCTGGTGATACAGTTGTAGCGCCTTTCTTTCCATCCTTTCAGATCTCACAATAGAACTACCATCAGGCAACCTGAATTAAGCAATTAACTTATTAAGTATGGGCCAGTGGAACACCTTTGGTACAAAATTTAGTCTGCATCCAGTTGTAGTTGTATACCTCTCCTTGTACAAAACAGGATATATTCTTGCAACTCCTACCAGTGTCCTAGGGACTCGGCCACCAGAAGCTTTTATGCACTTGAATGCCAGTGGGGGTCCAACATGCTTGCCTGACATATTTGTAAGAGGTCATCAAGAGAATCCATCAGTTTTAAAGGGATAAGCAAAACAGTATGTAACAAATATTCAGTCTTGTAGTAAAAGTGCATACAGAATCCCAAAGGATCATCCCATCTTGCACGATAACTGCCATTCACATGGACCATCAATTTGACGGTGCCAGATGCCTGAATAAAAGGTCACAAAAATTTGCTTATATTGTTTTCATTTTTGCAGCTAATAAAGGTGAAGGAGCAGGCAAACCTCATGAAATGACACAGGCCCAGTCCAACCACACAAAGAAGCTCCCCATATCTAGCGGAACACATATTGAGTCATATATGTTAAACAGTAATTATAACCATGTCCTTGTGACAACAAGAAGAGAAAGCGAAAACAGAATAGTACCCGAAGCTTTTGTCCTATAAAAAGCTTTCTTTTCTGTAGTTGTTCTGAAAGTGCCACGTCTAATGACGCTTCTAGTGCATACCTGTGAAAAGGCAGACACTGAGAACTGCTGATATCTCTCAGTTTCATCTGATGACAATAAGGATGATGCAACCACGTACCATCCATCAGTTAATTCAATGTGTGCAGGCATGTTTCTTTTAGCAGCTAACAAACTTTTATTTTCGATACTGTTTTCATTTCCATCTGTCCCGACAGCCTCTAACTTATTTACATCAGGATGGGAATAAATAGCTGAAATGCACAGCACCATCATCAAAGATGGCAAAGCATTTCCTTCTAAAATTTTCTTTATGGCTGATCGATGGCCATTGTTCACTTCTCTGTCATACCTAGCATGCATGAGTTTTCATGAATTAAATCATATGCATCAATACAATTGAAATGGTAGAAAAGGCATGTCAATTATCTCACCTGTACTTCAGCTCGTCTAAAACATTAGCAACTGTCAAGAATTTGCCAGCAGCTTTAGTTGGATAGCATCTCTCAAGTGAAGCAAGTTTCCATACGATCCATTTATAGTGATTGTTCACCCATCTAAAACAGGAAGATTCAAGTGATTTGATGTTTAGGATGTACTTAATATTTGGAGAATCTCCGGCCTAACTCTATGGTATGCCCAGGGATCACAACAGCATGGTTTTTATTAGCATCATACATGCAGGCATGCAGCAGAACGTGGAATCATTATAGTTTAATCTTAACATGGTGCAGCAACAGATACAATGCAGAGGAGACCATGGAAAGAATTTTCAAATGTTATAAAGGAAAAACACATGAAGTGATGAAACAGGAAATGTAATGATCAGACATTTCACATATTAAGAAAAACTTAGCAAAAAGGGAGTTATTCTGACATCAAAAGGTCAATGGACTAGTGAAATATATGGCATTTAGTCAAGAATGATGCCTACTCTTTAGTTGCATATGTCAATGAAGCCCCACAGGCAATCAGCAACTTCTGAAATTCTTCTGCACCAGTATTCATATTGTGAAACTTGTACTTCTCAGCTCCTTTTGCATCCATGAGCTTCACTTCATCTATTATATGTTCCGCCTGGTCACAAGATTTAAGTTAACATTTAACAAAGTGGGGAATATAGTGCACCTGCGGAAATTATATGCATCGCATTGTACCAAACAATTGAAGCAGGGAGGACCACCGAAATACTCTTTCCAAGTTTTCCTTTTATGTTGAAAAGGATAATATGCAGACAGCTTTGTTCGACAGGAAGTGATCTGAGTTGGTGGTAGTTTGGGTACTCCTGTACACAATAGTTAAACCAATCAAGTAGGAATGAATTTAAGACGGGCTTATATATGTAATCAATCAGCTTACCAGCAGAGGACTGTCTGTTGGTGCTTATAGGCGTGATGAACCTAACCATTGTCAGCAAAGGCATATCAGAAGCATGGCATAGGAGTTTACAGCTTGCTAACAGGGATGCAAATCAAAGGACCTGGAAGAGCGGGGCCGTTTAAAGGAAGATGCGGAGTTTCTTCCCCCAATTCTTCTCTTCTCATTAACAACATGGTCAATATTTCCAGAATATGAACCCATGAAGTTACTGATGTCAACCAACGCTCCAGCTGGCATATGGAGTTGTCGGGTCTTATCTTTAGTGTCATTTGTGTTGTCAGTTTCAGATAAACACCTGGAAGAAGGTTTCACGATCTTTGGAATTTCACTGGTTGAACGACTCCCAACATGAAACCTATTGGTGTTTTCACTAGTCGGATGGATATCAGATACAGCATTTCCCAAGGATCCAGTGTCCTTCCTATCAGACATTGCCTGGTGGGAAAATGTTGCAAGTTCGGTTCTTCCACTGACCCTTCTTCTTTTTGATAAATCAGATCCGCCTTCTTTTGGCGCAACAGTTGAATTTTGCATCTTATCATTACAAGCAGATCCCAAAGGGTAGCTTACTAAATTATTTGTTGAAACCACGAAATCTGATTCACCCAGAAGGCTTTTTGCGCGTTCAAGTGCATCACTAGAAATAGCCATTGATCTGCCTCCGGCGGTACTGAATCTGATAGAATGCTCACCAGAATCAGAAACTGTGTTATTAGAAAGCTCAAATGGCCGGTGTGGTTCCTTGTGCACTTGGTTTTCTGTTGGATAAGATGCAAGACCAAGCCTCTGTTCTGGATTTTCCTGCTCAAAATTTATTTTTGTGCCCAGCTTATCCCCCACATGTCCAAAAAATTGTGTCGATAGGGTATTCCCCTCCAAGCCCAACAAAGTAGCAGCTCGAGACACGCCAACTGAAGATATATTTACTGTTCTTGCACAGCTTGTCTTGAGAGGTGACGCAAACACAGGAATTTTTTTGTCCATGTTAAGGAGCTTATGATTATCTGACAAGAAATAACTCAAGATCAGACATATTTAAATGGTAAATGTGTACAAATTAAAAGGCACTAATATTATGCAATAAACAAGTGCCTGTTACCACATCAACATGCCAATCCAAATTGCCTGATTAGATCATTGGACAGTTCAGTGATCATACATTGTATGCTTGAAATTTGGTACTCTTGAAAACACACATTTGTTAAATAGCTGCCTCGAAAGTCAAAAGCAATACTCCCTCTGATTCATATTAATTGGCGCACACCTAGTACAACTTTAAGTGTGCGTCAATTAATATGGATCGGAGGGAGTAAATAAGTGTACCATTCTAAATGAAAGCTGCAGCATAATCAGGTTACACATTGGTGGTTCATTGCTAGCCTTTATTTCTGTAAACTTGGTCTAATTATTAACTAAAAAGCATTGCAGAACCTTTGGATTAGCACACCAGTCTAGCGATGAATATAACAGACTGTGATGGTTAGCTAACCTATGGATGCCACATGGTATTGTACAAATAAACTACAGGACTACAGAAAGAGAATAGACACTTCAACTAGACATGCACGGTAAAGTTTTATACCAACTTCTATTGAAATAAACAGTGAAAGTCTCAGATAAGTTTGGTCAGCTATTATACCTTTGTTTATGCCTTGTTCCTCCAGAACAGCCCTTGCTTTCTGTACTGAGCTTTCACTAATCAAGACCGACTTTCCAGATCCGGTTCGAAACATTGGCAGTTGACTTCCAGAGTCTTGGTATCCTTTCAAAATAATATTGCGTATGTCAAAGGAATGGGAAAAGAAGTCTTAAGTTACTTTCCAAATCCAAATGTAAAGAACTCTGTAAATGCCCCCACTGTGTAACCTGATGATTCCAAAAACTACCTTTCTCCATGAAGTTTCGTTGCTCCAAAAGCATACTGGCCTTATGGCTTGAAATTCTATTTTGGGGTACAAACTTTTGTATTCCAGCTTGGAACGTTGCCTCTTCAACAAAGGTTTCCCCGTTGTAATTGTTTACTGGTTTGCACATACAAAGCAATTGTTAACTGAATGCAGACTGTAATTTCTACCTACTTTTTATATCCATGTGAAGAAACTCTTAATTCAGAACATGAAATTACCACTTTTTACTGCTTCTTCAGCCTCTAAGATAGGCAATTCCTTTCTAGAGTTCTCACTTGCTAAGATAGACCTTCCTAATCCAGTTCTGAACACTGGAGTGTCATGGGCACCATCTAAATGAGCTTCATCTTACAGAAAGAAAACTTGATTGTCAGTAAATACAAATGCTTAATTATCACAAATTTCGTGACGAGAGCACACTTGTTACGAAACCATGATGTGTGTTTAGAGAGCAATTTACCTTCCAATTCCTTTGCAATATTCCTTGGCTCCAGAACTGCAGATGCCCTCTTAAGTGAGCTCTTACTTATAGCAATTGACCTCCCTAGTCCAGTTTGAAACAATGGCACGTGGTCATCATCCTTGTGATTTTTCTCTGTTCGAGTGACTGAAAAAGATAATTTGATATGAGGAATACCCCAGATGTGTCAGAAATAGTATTTCATGTTGTTCAAATTTTGACTAGATGGTAACACAGGCACAAAACTAGACAACATGTTTTAGTCAACTTGGGAAAATGAAGTACCTTGCATTGCACTATCTTCCTTCGGTGTAACACTTCTACTATTCATGATCAAACTGCTACTCATCAAAACAGACGTTGGTGTTTCAGTCTGAAGAGTTGTGGCACAATCACTGCTTTCTCCACGTCCTGAATCTCAAAGAATACGAAGAAAAATGCTGATCTTCTGCATTAATGTTGGACTAAATAAATAATAAGCCCATATGTTTATGTACCAGTTGTTTTATTTTTTTCTTCCTCCAATACTGACTTTGCCTTCTGAACTGAGCTCCAGCTCACAGCAACAGGCTTCCCTAATCCTGTTTGGAACATTGGGAACTGGCAATCAGTATCCCAGTGTCCTACACAAAGAAGTAACCACTTAGAAATAATGTTTGTAGATGTTTACATAAATCAAAAGACAGATAGTTCAAGCTTTTTTAATGGACCCAGGTACTCCAATCTTACCGCTCTTTTCCGCATCTCCCTCATTCGCCACAGCTCTAGATCTCTCAATGGATCTTTCGCTGATCATGGCTGGTCTTCCTAAACCAGTTTGGAACATCATAGGCTGGTTAGGCCTACCAAAACTCTCTGTATTTTCTAATAGGAGAGGAATGCCATCAGTACACCAAAAAAGGGGTGTGTTTCACGGTAACTAGGCAAGATCATTAGCTCTGGATTCAAATAGCAGAATAATCAAAGCTCACCCTCGCTTGTATTATTATCCTTCAAAACAGACTTAGCTTTCTGAACAGATGCCGCACTGACTGAGACAACTCTTCCTGAACCAGTTTGGAACAATGGAAACTGTTCCATGCCGTCCACACCTGCTGACAGAGGGGTCGGTTATTCAAAAAGTAAAGGTGTGCTTGGATTTTCTTTTACAAAACTATCCAAAACTTTTATTATACTCCCATCAAAATGACCTTTTTCTGCAACTGTTTGTCCCTCCAAAACAGCTCTTGCCTTATCAATAGAGGTCCGGCTCACAGGAACCGGCCTACCCATTCCAGTACGGAACATTTAAGTCATTGTATATTACTATGAGGTAGAAATGCTCAAAAAGCTAAACACATCCAAATAGATGTTCAGTTGTAAGTATAAGAAATAGCCAGGCAACTGCAGAAAATCTGGCTAGTTCAACAAAAACTATATTACAATGACTTGTTGTTAATTGAATTGTGACATAATATGTAACGATGCATGGGATGAACAGATCGTAAATTACTCGAAGCCATACATATGTCATCATGAACAAAATAAGTGATAACAAAGCACTTTCAGCGTTTAGATAGAAAGTAAACGGGTGTTCAACTTCCTACCTTCTAAAAGAACTCTTGCCTTCTGGATTGAGTCCTTGCCCAGTAAGACCGCTTTTCCTGATCCAGTTTGGAACACTGGGGGCATGGTAGTGTTATATACTCCACCTAAATTTGATAAGATGGAAAACTGAATGAGTAATGCACAACCTGAAGAAAATACAGTTTGTACAGTCACCAAACCTAGGCACTTTCTGGCTACTGTTGCAACATTCAATCTTGTCTCTACAGAGAAAAAGGTGAAAGCAAGTATTACCATAGTATGAGTATTACCTCTAAATGGGGCGTCCATTTCACTCAATTCGCCCTCTGCATCAGGTACATGGTCAAACGGTTGCTCTGAAACACAAAAACTGGTCATCCCAGTACGATACATGCAGAAACGAACAGAAAGATAGCTAATCCATGCTACCAAGCACAACAGCGATGGAACAGTTTGACCAAAGCAAACCAAAGGTTGGACACATGAGCTCTTACTAGAAGTTCTCACAAACAAGAAATATACAGCCATCAATTTGGTGGACCCTAATTAGTATAAAACTATGTTAAGTCATCGTATATTACTATGGAGTATAAATGCTCAGCAAGCTAAGCACATCCAAATACTCCCTCCGTCCGAAAATACTTGTCATTAAAATGGATAAAAAGGGATGTATCTAAAACTAAAATACATCTAGATGCACCTCCTTTTATCTAGTTTGATGACAAGTATTTCCGGACGGAGGGAGTATATAACAAATAGCCAGGCAACAGCGGAAAATCTGGCTAGTTCAACAAATATAATATCATGATCCTTGTTGTTAATGAATTGTGACATAATATCTAACGGTACATGGGATGAACAGATCCTAAATTACTCGGAGCCATACATACGCCATCATGAACAAAATAAGTGCTAAGAAAGTACTTTCAGCGTTTAGATATAAAGTAAACAGGTGTTAGATTTCCTACCTCCTAAAATAGCTCTTGCCTTCTGGATCGAGTCCTTGCCCAGCAAAACCGCTTTTCCGGATCCAGTTTGGAACACTGGGGGCACGGTAGTGTTATGCACTCCACCTAAATTTCATGAGATGGGAAACTGGATCAGTAACACACAACCTCAAGAGAATACAGTTTGTGCAATTATCAAACCTGGACACTTTCTGGCTGTTGTTGCAACATTCAATCTTGTCTCTACAGAGAAAAAGGTGAAAGCAAGTCTTACCTCTAAATGGGGCGTCCATTTCTCTCGATTCGCCCTCTGCACCTGGTACGTCGTCAAAAGGTTGCTCTGAAACACCAAAACTGGTCATCCCAGTGCAATACATGCAGCAACGAACAATTGAACAGTTTGACTACAGCAAACCAAAAGTTGGGCGCATAGGCTCTTACTTCTCTTGTTACCAGCCTTCTCCACCCCCTCCCCGACCAACGCCCTGGCCCTCCTTATAGCCCTCTCGCTGACAGACACTGACCTCCCCGATCCAGTGCAGAACAGCTGACCCTCTCCTGCATCGACAGTTGCTCCGGACATCCCATCACCTTCGAGCAGCGTGTTCCGCGCTGCAGGTTCCATCAGTAACAAAAAGCCAGTCACCAGCTAAACAGAATCGTTTGCGTTCAAACGTTACATTAAAAGCATGCGCGCAACCATTTCAGTAGGCAGGAATGCACGCGCGAGCTCACTCTGACCGGGCCAAATAGAGAAGAGATGAAGGGAGGAGATAGATACCTTGCACGAAGAGGTCGGCCATGGACTCGACGCGGCACCCGTCGGCAGCGCCCCGGCCTAGGGTTTCGGATGGGAGAAACGCGGAGACAGGAAAGGGGGCAGTCAGTGTCCACTATCCAGCACCATTTGTACGACGGAATAATCCGCGCCGAGGTGGGAGAACGATGGGGCCGTACCATTGGCCAGCGCGTCCTCGGATGAAGCGGCGGCCAGCCCCGCACCGCGCCCCGGCGGCAGGGGAGGCGGAGCCGCGGCGGGCGGCGGCGGCGCGTCGGGCTCGGGGGCGGGGATCCAGACGAGGCGGCCGTCAGGCTGGCCCCAGACCCGCCACCTCCCCGGCATCTCGGCGGCCGTCTCTCGCCGGGCCTCGGCGGGGGGGCTCTCGCTGGCTCGGTGAAATCCGAGTGAAAGGAAATTGGGGACGAAACTCTTTTCGAAATCGGACGAGGCGAGGGAAGCGTGGTGCGAAATGGCCAGGCGGCGCGCAGTGCGCTCGCTCCCTCCCTTTTTTTTCGTCTCGGCGGGCCCGGGAGTGGGCTTGGGCCTGGCCCTGCCGTCCCCATGGGCGGACAGCGGGGTGTCCAGCCCGGTCGGTCGGGTCGTGAGCCTGGCCTAGCCCGCACGCCGCCGCTTGGAGGAGGAGGGGAGGGAACTGTGGCGGCGGCTGGCTACAGACAGGTGTCAGGTCACCGCCTCGCCGGCCTCTTGTGGTGTCCACACCTGGACATGCTCACCAACCGCACGCCAGCTAGATCGTTGCCTACTCCGCTAGGCAGATAGCGCAGGCATTGATGGCCGCGGAAGTGCACAAGATTGATGACGGCGTCGCGCATCCTTCCGTCAACGGATGGTGAGGATATTTTTCTTTACTTTTATTAATTTTTTTTTCTTTACCTAGAACGATATGTGAAAATACGTCGTTGTTGTAATTGTTTTTTCAATACAATACAGACGCAGACTGCACGTACGCACGCGTTATGAACGCTAACACGTACCCCTTATCTCTAGGAGCACGTTCGAGAGACTGAGCCGACACATTATCTTGAGATTGACGAAATCGCCATGGACGTCTTTGTAGTTGATGGAAACGCCCCCTCTCACTGAACACACATCGCCGGAAGGCTAAAATAAATTCAGAAAAATAACTTGAATAATTGTGGGTTGGAGTAGCACGGCCCTTCTAAACATCCAACCATTGTTTGCTTATATTGTGGTTGTTGGATAAATCTACGATGAAAGTAGTCATGAAAGGTTGAGGGCATATTTGGTTCATATACTCCACAATTTCTTGACACACAACTTACACGAGTAAAATAGACATCACACTTTGCCACATATGAGATAGACTTGCCTTATTTTCTGAGTCAATGACATGTGTGGTCTAGTTTGCATGGAAAGAATTGGCACGAGTGTGGTTGTAAGGCAAACAGAGGGTCGGCTCAAACAAACTTGCGTAACTCATGGTGTGGTAAAGTGTGGCAAACTTAGTAGGTCAACCAGTGTTGTAGTCAGGATCTACCCATCCTCCATCCAACCTTGTAACTAAAGTAGCTACAGCAACTACCGTGTACTACAACAACCCAAGAGACAAAAAATTGGCTAGCCAATATTTTGGTTAAAGTATAGTTGCCCGTTTGTTGTGGCCAAATGTTAGCGAGAAAAGTTAACTAGAGTCTGTTAGAGATTATGGGCATGCCAAATTATTAGCAACCATCCAGACAAGAGCTTGAGCGTTGGCTATGACTAATAAACTGGTATGATTGGTTTCTGAAACCTCGGTTTTGGACGACATGGACATTCACACCATGGCTTTGGGAGACGATGCCGCCTTCAACTATCGACAACATATCATGTGCTCTCTTCGCACGGTGTGATGGAAGCCCGTGCCTCCATTTCGTGGTCATGACTCTCATCCAAGATTAAGATCTTCGCCCTTCTCGTCATATCAAACTCAACACATGGGTTGTGTTGTTCTTCAATAATGGCCTCGCACCTACCCACCCCCACACTAAGCCCTATGAGGGATGCAGAGCAATTGAGACTGGTGACCACTTGTTTTGCAGTGCCCTTGTTTTGTGCATGTTTGAAGTTGGATTGGATGATTTGCCATGTCTGATGACATTGGATCATTTTGGGGATTTAGCTCATCCGACAGTGAACTAATGGGTCGTGGCCTTGCAATCTTTGCTACGATGCTCTGACACATTTGGAAAAAGCCATGAACGACCTCATTTTCAACTCTACTAGGCTTGACGACGTTAGCATCTTGCCTAGGTGCGCTCAAGGTGCAGAACTTTGGAGCCGTCGGGTCTCTCCACTCCTCCAACATCGATTGATGTAACTCCCTCTTTGTTGCCATCTACTACCTCGTGATGTACTCTTGAGTGCCGCTCTTCTCTCACTACATACCTCTTGTTCCCTTTTGGGTTATAAAAACCCTTGTTAACCGACAATCACCTTTCAAGTGGAAATATATAACAGCTGTTGGGGTCCCCCAACCCCCCGATGCGCCAATCTCGCAGAACAAATCGTATTAAAGGGGTGTCGTGAGTTACACGTGCTTCCGCAATGATTACAACTTATACAAGTGAACTCCTTACATTCCTGTGAATAGCTGGTGATGCAATAGTGGAAAGGGGACTATATTAATGACATATGTCAGTTGTGGAGTGTAAAGGTTGGTCAATGCAATCTTCTCGTTGTGATTATGGTTGCTTGTGCCTCGTCGTACATGTAACTGTACTCAAATCCTATACATATATGACATGTCGGTTTAAGTGTGCAACTAAGGTTGCTACAATCCAGTGCATCTCAATTATGGTTCACTTGGAACTAGTCCTGTCCATCTCAGGCCCGGGCCTGTCGGCCCACCCACGCCCGGCCCTAAAATCCAGGGCCTAGGCCCGATGGGCTTGCCCATGGGCCATGCTTGGGCCTGAATTTTGAGCCCACCAATAGGGCCTGGACGGGCTTGGGCTTGGCATATTGGCATTTTAAGGAAGAGGCCCGGCCCATGGCCCTAAGCCCTAAGGGCTTTTTACTAGATGGGCCGGGCTTGGGGGCTTGAAAAGTAGGCCTAGTGATAGGGCTTGGGAGGGCCTGGGCCTCAGTTTTCTGTCATGGGCTTTTTTAGGCCCGGCCCATGGCCAGATATACTTGGAACCATGTAAGCTATTATATATGCTATGCAATATGATGCATGTCAAGGTTTGTAACTTTCATAACCAATGCACAAAAAATGTACTCCATATATACTACCAACCAAGAGGGTTGATGCTGGAAGTTCTTTGACCATAAATATAATTCATGTGGACGCACTACCAATGGATGGACAAATCATGTTTAATGTTCATGGCAGCTTGACCACACGGGCGGCGGGAGAGGTTGTTGGAACATTTTTTGTTATAGCGACCCGCAACTACATATGTGGTTATATTCGTATGTTAAGTACATCCACTTGTCGCAAAAAGAGCGACGACACAATGAAGCAACATTGTGATAGTTATATTTTTCGTACGTACTTCATATCATATGGTTATCTAGGACATCGAGAAAATATCGAACAATTTCTCAGAGGACATGCCATATCAAAGGGAAAGCGGAAAAAGCAACTGACCCATTGGAGATATTAGTCTCGCGTGTCCTCTCTTGATGATGAAAAAGTTTACATTGCTCTTCTCCACATGCCTAGTAATTACGTAATATTGTCTACAAAGGGACGAAGGGAGCTATGAATGCTTTCACATATAAGTATAGCTTATTATATGGGTATACTGTGTGACATTCTCATTGGTTGTTCCCGAGACAAGACTTAAAACAATGTGTATGGTGTGCCCATGTGTTGCATGATAAAAAGAATGTCCGGCCAATGCAGTTCTATTTATGGTGGTTTATGAACACTTGTGTCTCATCATATGTGTAGATATCCTCAAACCCTAAAATGATTTTCACGAGATGATGTGCGCTCAGGCTCATAAATTGCATCTACTTTCAACTTTGTAGGCCTTCAAAATGATTTCTCAATATAGCGAGATGGCGGGGAGATGGAAATGTTCCCCACTAGAAGCATAACTTATGCATCTGCACTATGAGTGGATGGGAAAATAGATGCTTAGTGATGGCAGTGTTTTGAACCTCTTTAGCGGAATAGGTTGTTGTCATCATTTTGTTTCTGTCGTTGCTTCGGTTACAAATGGTTCTCTTTGAAGGCCAGACATATCCATCTGACACAAACCGTGTGATGATATAACGAAGTTCCAATTCACGATGTGAAGTGCTCATGTGATGTATTTCTATATTAGGTGATCCCACATGAGCATCGAGAAAACTCAAGATCTTAAAATGCCCAAAAAACGGTCATATCTTTTATGTCCTCGCGAGGAGATGCCTAATTTCATCATGAACCTACTTTGGCCATGGTACCAATACTAATCATGCCAAGATAGATCGTCCGAACACTATACCTACGTACACTTACATCTACCATGAGACCTCAAACAAGAGCCTCACGTGTCATGCCCCACTGGATATCAGACGAAAGCCTTAGTGCATATCTCTTGACAACAAGACAACTGATGCTGATGTTGTGCCCATTCCCAATGTCACCTTTTTCCGCCCCGTCTCCTCACGACAAGAAGAGGATACAAGACTGTTTGGATGACGCTGACAACGCCCCTGCAAAAAATGGATGTGCCAATAATTTCAAGGAGGAATTCAGATCCTTGGTTTCGCCAACACATAGTGTGTAGAAATTGAACCGACGATCGAAAAGTTGGTGGAGGTTCAAACGTTCGCCCATGCTCCCGGTCCATGCTGAAAAAATGGTGTGGAGAGACCTAATTTTCACAAGCCCACTTTGACCATGGTACCAGCCATGCCAAGATAGATCGTCCGAACACTATACCCATGCAAGTCGAGCTACATGCACTTGTCTGGTTCGATTGTTCAGTGGCTCTTTCTGAGAGGCGGGGAATGTAAATAGAAAACATCCCACGAGGAAGGAATCAAGTGGGACCGAGAGATCATTGCTCATTCGGTGGTTGCCCTCCCCCCTAATAAGTAATCACTCTGCAAAGTAATATAAAAGCGTTTAGATCACTATAAAAGGGAGTACCTACCAAGAATTGGGCCAGTTAGTCTTTTCATAGAAAAAAAACCCTTTCCAAGTTTAATGATCAAACATCATCTAGATAATGACAACGTACGAGTAGGCCCTACATCTATCGGGGAGCTCAAATCCTCACAAGAGCGAGGCACATACTCTCGTGTCTATATCACGGGATCTTGAACAAGAGCCACGTGTGACGTCTACCGTGGGGTCTCAAACGGCAACCCCGCGTGTCTATCTGTTGACATCAAGACAACCGCCAGCGATGCTCTTGTCCATTTCCAACGTCATCTTTCCCCGCCCGCCTTCCCTCGGCGGGAAGAAAGATACGTGTCTATTTGGATCGACGCCCACGCCAACCCACCAAACTCGGGCGCGCCAATAATTTGACGAAGGAATTTACACCATCGGTTTCACTGACACACGTGGCGTAAAAGCTGAACCAACTACCGAAAAGTCGGCGGAGGTCCACGTGCACCGATGCCGAAAATTGGTAGGGCAGCTCCAGACAGCGTTCCAAACAAACCCTACATCCATCACTTTAGTGGCAACATCACACGAAAAATGTTGAGATCACCCTCTCCCGCTCCGTCTTTTCATCAAAAGGAAAACGGCGGAAACGAAATTTGAAATCGGCGCCCGACGGTGATACTCCTATATCGCAGCGAATCCAGGGGGGATCGAGTCGGCGTGTCCGTCCGTTTGGAAGGCTGCCTGCAAGCAGGTTACGACTTGCCTTTACTGGCCGTGGTGGCATACTGGCACGGGAGGAGAGCCCCCGCTGTGCTGTAGAGGCGGCCAGCGCAGCACAGGCACCGCCCCAGTTAAAACGGGGGGAGAGAGCGGGTGACGGCCGTGCCACTCGTGTTGACCCACCCCACCCCCACCCCCGCCCCTGCCCCCGCACCCCACGTCAAAACCAAGGCGGCGGCAGCGGGGTGGGAGAGCGTGGAGCACCGACCGACACCGGCCGACAGCGCGGGCTGCATGCGGAGCTGAGGCAAGGCGAGGCGAGGCGGGGAGAGATCCGGCGCGGGTGCCACCGCCGGCCGGCCGCGGGAGATCTGGTTGGTGGCGCCGCCCGGATAAGGGAGAGGCGGCGAGGGGAGAGCAGCCGGGGGAGACCGAGGCGGGAGGAGATCTCTCTCGTCCCTCTTCTCGCTCCATGGAGACCGGGGGTAGCAAGCGGGAAGGAGACTGCCCCGGGCAGGAAAGGTGAGCGTCGGAACCACCCTCTCCACCCCCACCTCTATCCCCGCCGCGTTTCGCTCGAATCTATGGGCATTGCTGAGACGGCGGCGGCGACATGGAATTTGCGCGTGCTTCCGCGGTTGGTCGCTACTGTGAAAAGCCCATCTAAAGCAGCTATCCGCTATTCGTTTCCTGTTACCACGGCGCGTGTCGGACTAGTCGTAGGTCGGCGGCTGCCCTTCAGTTCGGTTCACCGGGTTTCCGCCGGCTAGAATTATGGTTTCCTCCGCCTTCTCGGTCGGGGATTGGAGTTCGGCGAGATTCAGAGCGGCGCGTGGCGAACTGTCGGTGTTAGGTCGGGTGAGGCGGCGCCGTCCTCTGAGTCGGATGAAGAAGTTCCCCATGCCCATGGCGGTGGTCCGGGGTTGCCCATGCCATGGCGGTACGATTGCTGGTGCACAGCATCATAAAAATATATCTTCGGGGCTCGATTGCGGTTGGTACCCAACCCGAGTGATAATAATCTCCTTGACTTTTTTCCACCAAGGAAACAAGGATAGCCCTGCTTCGTTTTGTTTTAGATTTATACGACTCTTTTTTTTTTCTGTGAGAAAGATTTATATGACTCTGACTGCTTATGTTTTTTGTTTCAACGTGGTTTCACCTTGTGATATGGATTGCCTTGATGAACAGGAAGAAGAAAGTGCGCAGGAGAAGCACTGGTCCTGATTCGGTTGCTGAAACCATCAAGAAGTGGAAGGAGGAAAACCAGAAGCTCCAGCAAGAGAATGGATCCCGGAAAGCACCGGCCAAGGGTTCCAAGAAAGGGTGCATGGCAGGGAAAGGAGGTCCAGAGAATTCAAACTGCGCCTACCGCGGTGTGAGGCAGAGGACGTGGGGCAAATGGGTTGCTGAGATCCGCGAGCCCAACCGTGGCAACCGGCTGTGGCTTGGTTCATTCCCTACCGCAGTCGAAGCTGCACGTGCATATGATGATGCGGCAAGGGCAATGTATGGCGCCAAAGCACGTGTCAACTTCTCAGAGCAGTCCCCAGATGCCAGCTCTGGTTGCACGCTGGCACCTCCATTGCTGATGTCTAATGGGGCAACCGCCGCATCACATCCTTCTGATGGGAAGGATGAGTCTGAGTCTGCAGGGACCGTGGCACATAAGGTGAAAAAAGAAGCGAGCAATGATTTGAGAAGTACCCATGAGGAGCACAAGACCCTGGAAGTATCCCAACCAAAAGGGAAGGCTTTACATAAAGAAGCGAACGTAAGTTATGATTACTTCAACGTCGAGGAAGTTCTTGACATGATAATTGTGGAATTGAGTGCTGATGTAAAAATGGAAGCACATGAAGAGTACCAAGATGGTGATGATGGCTTTAGTCTTTTCTCATATTAGGGTTTTAGCTATGAGGGTTGTAGTCACGCGGAGCAATAGGGATAACTTTCATTCTAGCTGCTAGGAAATACTTCAAATTATCTGCAACCCGAAGCTTTGTAGTCACTTATGGTTTTCATCTTACTGGAGAGAATAGCTTTATACCATAAGTCAACGGGTACAAGAAGTTGTCCTGTGCGTTGAGTTCATGTACTATGGTAAAAGTTGAGTCCATATTTAATGAGCTTACTCTGTTGATATCTTGTCTTATTTGTTTGGTTGAACTCGAGTTAGCTCTTGAAAATGGCTGGTAGGAACTCGGGATAGCGCTTAGGGTTGGCATTAAATTGAGGCATATTAGGAAGTCATATTTCTGCAGGTGTTACTATATATTGAATTACTGTAGAAAGTTCAGTAAACTGTTAGTAGTTAGTAGCATTCCACTACTACTGCCATTCAATCATTGGAAGTAGTACATAATTGTTATGGAACTTTGCAACGAAAAGTTGCATGCACGCTGCATTCAAGCCGTCGTGTCTTACTGTAAGAGGTCCTTTGTGTGTTAAGCCAGTAGGTTAATCAAATCTTGACTGGGATATCCAGTCCATAGTCATTCTGAGTGCTTCACGGCAGACCTTTCATCAGAAATTGTCTCTGTGCACATCGCGGACAAACATGACGCCATCCTGTTTGGTGAATGGACGGTACACATTTGAGTACCTGTCATGGAATCTGCAGGAAGCAGCCAAAGCTTGGAAGGCTATAGCGGCACTGCAGCAGCCGCTACACAGCAGTCAGTGCCCTTGTCCTCTAGGACCATTTAAAAACAATGGTAAGGACTAACTTCTTTCTTGTCGATCGTTGCAGGTGCAGCCACACAAACTTACTGATCTGTGCCCACAAAACAGAGTGGCTGAAAGCAGCCTTGCAGTGGAAGACAGAGGTCAATCCACTGGCCATACAAGGTGCTTTATTCGTCACTGTGTTGCTGTTTATTTGATATTGACCATGCACTTGAAATACATGTTTATTCTGTGTTAACCTTATTTTGCAGACAAAGTAGTTCATCATCGTTAAGAAGTGAGCCGATTCCAACTATTTATTCCGAACAGGTATCACTCTGAAGTATAATATAGTTAGACGTTGTTTCCTTCAGCAACTTCCAACTTACATCTGCTCCCTTGTCCCCTATCCTTTATTCACCATGTGCTCTCTCATTTTTATGCATCAACGTGAGTTGGGTTCATGGTTGTGTGTTGTGTCCATTCTCTGGCGTGTAGAGACCGGAGATGTATCCCCATTGTCCAAAAATGGAAGTGGGGTTTTACATTTTCTATCATAATACTATTTCGATGTTGTGTTAGCACAAGAGCATGCTTGGAGATGGCGGACCCATTAGCATTCAGAAAGAACATCCAGCTTCGAGACAATTAAAGGTGATCCTGTCTGGTGAAACATTACTCTGTTTTATATACGTTTGAGGCTGATGAACTTAAAAAGAAATACGAGAACAACCGTGAAGCACCAAAGCAGCCATCTACTTCCACAAAAACAAAGGCGTAACAGGACATAGTAACTTTTGTGATATATGCTGTTACTCTTTGTAAGTTTTTAGTTTTATAGTTCATTGTGTGAGTTACATCTTCGTGATATGCTATAAGTGATAAGTCCACTTTACAACCAACTAATCAGATGGTTTAATGTACCCCCTGAACTACCAAACCGGAAAGCAGAACAAAATCTGACACCAAAACCTTCTGGTGAGCACACAACGGACATGCTGGTGCTCAAGTGGATGCCACATCAGCTCTGACTAGTCAAATACTCAAATTGGATTTCAAGTCACGCAGAACCACCAACCAATCATTTTAGGGCGGTAATTTAACTGGTATCGACAGTTCGAGGTTGTATTCTAACTGGTTATCGAGTTGAGGGGGAGGGGGGGGGGGATAAGTTAATGTTGGTTTAAAGTGGAAATAGATGGCTGCTTTGTGTTACCTACATGTGGTTAGTTGGGGGTTGTAAAGTGGACTTAATCTCTATGCTATAAAGCATAACCATTATGGTATTTGTGTTACCTACATGTTAGTATGTCATCTTGTGATAATTAGATTCCATGCCTGTTTAAGATGTGGTTGTACTAGTCATTGGAACTTTGAAAACATAAAATTAGTGTAACTGGTCTGCTAACTGCTAAGTACATTCACTGCACCATATTTTTTCTTTCACACGTGAATTCCTCGTATCGTTGTTGAATTATCACAACATTGACTGATGCATGTTTGTGAGTCCGTTCTTACTCTGTTTGTTATGTATGTGTGGTGAAGACTGATGCATGTTTGTGGAACTGCCCTTTTTTCTCCTAACACAATCTGTAAAATAAGACTAATGTTTTTTGTACATATAATTACTGGACTTTACAGGTTAAGCAATGCCCGGTTCAGAAACTTCAGAGACTGCCAGATGGGTGCCATCCTGATTTTGACAATGACCATTTATATTCTGCCAACAAGCTCCTGGAGTCCTGGTCTAAATCTCATGGCTCTGTTCTTGTTGATGATAAGGTAGGAACTACGTAGTATTTCAGTCTTACACAAAAGGTACTTCTGACAAAAGAAGAGGCTTTGTTCTTCTTTCTGAGCTTTCCACCTGAATTCTTGTTTTGTAGTTCTAGAAATCCCCTAAAATAAGTAGTTTCAGAAATTTGCATGGTGAGATGTACAATCTTACACAAAAAATGGTAGCCACACTTTTCCCAACTTTTGCAACTCTGTAGCTTCATTCTTTTCACTTCTGTGGCAAGCCACACATTTCCTAAGTTGAGCTGTGGCAAATTTTACCCAAAACGAACAGTTTTTAATTCATTTATCAACGCTATCATGCAGGAACATATATTAAAGACCATCTTATTCTCAATGGTTGTGTTGGCTGATGCTCGCCAACCTTTTCTGATTGTCACTACTACTGCTTCTCTCTCCTTATGGGAGGTTCAGTTCAATAAATTAGCACCACATATCAATGTTGTTGTGCATGATGGGCGGGCAGACATGCTCAAGTTGATTCAAGCTCAGGAGTTCAACGAGAATGGAAGCCACATAACGTCACAAGTTCTCTTATCCCATCCTGAGGCTAACTTAGAGGTAAGTCCTAAGAGTCCTCTGTTGTTCTTAGCACAATTAGTAGTGCTGCTTACACATTAAGACCGTAGAAATTGCACCTTCATATCATATTGTTGTTGTCATTACTGGTCCTCTAGGCCGTAGCTCATCTTTTAAGTTTATGTTTCCATTTAATTGTGATCTCTCTGCCCCATAACACAGGACATTGAGCCTATTGCACGTATTGGTTGGGAGGCAATCATAGTTGATTATTATCAACACTTGGCTCTAAAATATCTGGAACAGCTGAAGCAACTTTGTACTGGTTTTAGAGTGTTGCTTGTGAGCTCCCCAATTGAGGTACTTATCAACAGCTCTGCTCTGTATGGTTGTTTCTGTACTGCAAACAAGCCTTGCCAAATCTTGCTATTTTGCAGGATATCCCTGAGTACATGGACATGCTAGCTTTCCTTAAATCAGGACAGAAAGATAATAGTGGCTATGTTGACACTGCTGATGCCCTTGAGATGTTAAAAAGAAGATTTGCACATCATATTGCATATGAGCGCAAAGAAGATTCTTCAAAATTTCTAGAGCACTGGGTTCCTGCTTACATTTCACAAGTGCAGCTAGGTGTCTATTGTTCCATTCTGCTTTCAAATTCATCTGTCCTCCAGTCTAGGAAGAAAGCTAATAGTGTTGAAGCTCTTCGGGACATTCTCTTGTCTCTCTCAAAGGTTAGCTTTGCAACGATTCATGCTTGCATGGCAATAAATAGACAACCTTTATGCTATCTACATTGCTACCTTTTTCTGTGAAGGTACCGTATTGACACTGTCACTAACTTTGATCTGTTATTATCGTTATGTAACAGTGCTGTAATCACCCTTACCTCCGTGAATGTCTGGAAGCTTCACCTGTCAACAATCCTGATATGACTGAAACAGTAGATATTGGAGTGCATGCAAGCGGCAAGCTACTACTTCTTGACAAAATGCTTAAAGAGATCAGCAACAGGAGGTTGAGAGTCATTGTTCTTTTTCAGGTGAGATACTCAAGCACTGCCCTCCTTTACTTATGTCCTATATGATGGGTGATTCTTTGGCAAGAATAATGTATACAATCAATTCAAAAAGAAAAAGAAAAGAATAATGTACACAATATCTGACCTCCCTATTTATTTTATGTGATACACACTTGAATGGTTTCCTCTCGCTGTGTATAGGCACTCTTTACATACTGGTGTGAACTTGACCCCTTAAGTATCTGTCAATGTTCTCATTTCTTTTTTGAATTATTCTCTTGATGTTCATCTTTAATCTGCGACTTCAATGACAAACCTTATTTTCTCTGAGCTCATTTTGCTTTTTATACTTTTTTTGTACTATGGCAGTCTGGTGGAGCAGGTGCAAACCCAATGGGTGACATTCTGGAAGGTGTTGTGTGTCATAGATTTGGCCCTGAGTCTTATGAACGTGTCAAATGTGGTGCGGTGATGTCAAGTAAACAGGCGGCAATTGATATGTTCAATGACAAGACCAAGGGGAGATTTGTTTTACTGATTGAAAGTCGTGCATGCCTCCCAAGCATTAAGCTACTATCAGTTGATGCAGTCATCATATATAGCAGCGACTGGAACCCATCTAATGACCTGAAAGCTCTTCAAAGAATCAACATAGAGTCACAACTTAAGTATGTGAGCATTTTCCGATTGTATACTCCTTTCACAGTTGAGGAGAACAGCTTTGTGCTTGCAAAGCAGGGCAGGCTTATTGATAATAACATCCAGGATGTAATGCACAGTTCAAGCCATTCCTTACTCAGTTGGGGTGCACAATTTCTCTTCACCAGATTTGATGAGCTTATGCAAGATAGGTATTTAAGCAAGCATTCTGAAAGGGGCACCAGTTTTATGGATGAAGTGATATTAGAGTTCGTAACAAAATTACCCACAAATACAGAAGACAGCTCCAAAATAAACAGTGTCTACATATCGAAAGCTAATATGAGTGGGGAGTTTTATTCAAGAAGCATTACTGTAATTGGTGAAAAGGAGGGAATGTCTATGCTGGATGGGGATCCATCTGTATTTTGGTTAAATTTACTGGATGGAAAATCTCCTTGTTGGAGCTATATATCTGAGCTAACACAGTCAACCAATGGAATGCTACAGAACATAGAAGAAACAGCCCAAGTTGCTGCCGAAGAAACTGATGAAGCTACCAATGTGTCAGTCACACAGCAAAGAGAATGTCATGTGTCTGTCACACAGCAAAGAGAATGCCATGTGTCAGTTGATGTATTTCCCAACATGGCTGTGGAGAGAAGAATTGATTTAGTGGATGATGTCTTCTCTTTTAGAGAAAATAATATCATTCATAAGCAACAAGCTGAGATATCAAATTTAGTGACACACTCACAGAATAAACAAATCCTGAGAATTGGAGCAACTCAGATATGTGGATCGAGCATGCATATGCAACAATTGAGAACTCTGCCTGCCCAACAAAGTTTAGCAACCTTGCCCCATCCACCTGCAGAAGCAGTGCCAGCAGGTATTCCTGGCATGGAGGCCACAACATGTTTACAGTCAATGCAGTATCAACCTACAGAGGCAGAATGGGGAGGTATACTGGGCGCATTAGCAGCCCACGGTTCGCAGCCTGAAATGCAACCATCAACCTCAATGCAGGATGTTTTATTTGAAAAGACTGATCTGTCTGGCATGCCTTTGCTAGGAAGTATGAATGCTCGTCAAAGTGTAGAACCTTCATTGGATCTGCACGCAGGAGAAGAACCAGCAGGCACTTTGGGCATGGTGACAACTGATCAGCTGCAGTCTGAAATACAACAATCAGCCACAGTACATGATCGGCCTGCAGAAGCAGAAGGAACAAGTACATTAGGCACCAGGGCACTTCAGAATTTGCACCCTGAAATGCAATCATCAACCGTAATGCATCATGTCCCTCTTGAAAGAGCACACTCTGAAGGCAGGAGCCAAACAGGATTTCAACCAAATACATCACCTGGTCCTGAGCAGCTCAGCCAACTCCTTTTTTTCGAGGAAGAGCTCAACCAAGTCCTATCTGCTAGTGACCAGCCACAGGAAGACATGTTGAAAATGTACAAACATCACATCAATTTGCTTAGAGAAGCCCATGAACAGAAGGTTTGCATTTAATTTTTTCTATGTTCTACTGTAAATTTGTTAGAGTAAAATGCATTTATGGTACTCAAAACTTGTTCCATGAGCACACTTTGGTTACTGTAGTATTGTGGAACCCTCAATTTATGGTCACTGAAGATGCTCGAAGAGCCCACCTACGGTCAAATGCCGCTCATATCATACGTATGCCAACTCACCGAAATACTTACGGTACCGGAACCAGTGACCGTAGATAGGCCTCTCGAACGTCTTTAGCAACCATAACTTGAGGTTTTCAAAGTACAGTGACTAAAGTGCGCATACAGCTCAAGTTTAAGTACTGTGAATGCATTTTGCTCATTTGCTTATGCTAGTCGTGAGATTTCTCATGTGTTCTTTGGCTTCACATCTATTTTTTGACAGATATCACAACTTCAAATAGAGCGTTACCGGGAAATAGAACAGGTGAACAGAAAGTATTACTCATTACTCCAAAAAGAAGATCCCACTTTACCTCACAGCCAGATGGGACTTGTTGATAGCTACAAGGAAGCTTCTGTAAACAAATCACCAGCTCAAGATTTTCTAGGGGAAGTTGCACCATCATCTGCAGCTCAAGGTATTAACTAATTTTGTTGTTCCCTTTCTTTTTGTGTGATGAAGTATGCAACTAATCTTTACTAGTATCAAGTTACGGATAGTGTTCTGGGAGTTTGGTTTTCCCACTACTACATGGGGGTTATCCAACCATCCAACAGTGTACAATGTTCCAAGATTTGTGTGTATCTTACATTTACAAGCTGCAACTTTAATACCTATAGAGGCAAAGGCACCAGAATTTTATTGAACAAAAATGAAAATGTTTTAGCTGCATCCGAATTCTGTTCTAATTTGTTTAGTTGCATCCGAAATTATATGTGTTTGTAATCTGTTTAATTGTATCCTTCATTATTTTCCTTGTTATCTTTGTTGATGATATTTTTGAAGAACATTTTTGTTCAAGAAATGCTTAGGATGAATTCCATCCGAGATTATATCGATTGCACTCAATAAGTTCTTGGTCAAGAACATTCTTTTGTGGTGAAACATTTAGAAAGAAGAGTAGTGGTTCCATTCAGATTGTGATTTTTTTTTCATAATTTTGAGGTGGAACTTAGAAATGGTTTATGATACTAGTACTCCAAATTTGATTCATTCATATGTTCATCCAAATACAAGAAATGAAATGTAAAAAATGTGACGGAAGAACATAGCAACCTCCCTCACCATGGCTCCAACTCTAGCTCCACCGCCTCCGAACTGGCTAGAGTTTGGTGATTCTGGAGGGGTGAGCCTGGAATTGGATGGAATTTATACCGCCGCTTGGTCTGAGCTGCCGTGCGCGCGCGCGGGGAGGGGGGGGGGGGGGGGGGGCTAAAAATGGTGCTCGGCGCATAGCTGTGGGTGGGAGGAGGTGTGAGGGCGGTGAGTGGAAACCACACTCTGATGGATGACACACACACCCGACGGGAATCGGGGGGAAGGGAGGGAGAGATCTTCTGTAAAAAAATGTGTATTAGTCACGTTGAGTGGAAAGCACACTCTGATGGATGACGCACACACGCGACGGGAATCGGGGGGAAGGGAGGGAGAGATCTTCTGTAAAAAAATGTATAGTAGTCACGGTGAGTGTGGATATTATGTGGACGGCACATAGTAGAGAAACCATATTTTTCCAGTGTTCCGTCTGTATTTAGTCTTTCAGCATGAAGCCCTAAGATCAAATTTCTGTCGCGTTGCTTGCTATGAGATACTGAGATCTGTGTTCAATGTAGAGCTTCCATAGTCCACCTTTTTTTCTGATGGACCTATAAAATGGAGCATGTTGTTCTGGTCTGATTCATCTACCTGTATTATGTGTATTTTTTTGTTCGTAATAATTTATGATGTGCGCAACCTGTGAGGAGTGATATTCTCGGGTTATTTCTCTGTTACTTTCTCAGAATGCCTTATGTGGTTGCATTACATTGTTCTGCAATAAAGGGCAATTTGGTAATAAAATATTCCTCAATCCTTAGGTCATGCAGAGTAATTGTTTATTTATTCCTTGTACATTGCAGGGAGATCTGAGAGGCCTGCAATGGTGCTGCCACCTAAGTCTTCACCAGCTCAAACCACAGCATCACCAGGTGCCCCGCCATACGACCACCAGTGATGGCTTTGTTTCATTCACCAGGAGGACCTTATGTCCAGCCATAATCTATCATACCTGGTGATCTTTGCGGAGCAACATCACAAGTTTATATTTCAGCATCTCCGCTACAGGGTGTAGGAGCACATTCACCTCCTGCCGCTTCACCTCCAGCAGCACATGGCCAAGTGGTGACATGGAGAACTTTGCATCGACAAGTCTAGGCAGGTTCCAGTTGACCTCCATGAAAAAAATGTTCGTGTTTTTGTAAGCATGCTGATGGATGTCGAGGAACCTATCATAGTGTTTTTTCCATTTCCTTTTATTTTCTTCTTATAGAAAAAGAGCTTTAAAACTGCTTTACACAGTTAAAGTTGCATAGTCCCTCAAAAAAGAAAGTGAAGTTACATATGATTACTCCAAAGTTGAAGTTCTCGACATGATAATTATGGAATTGAATGCTGATAAAAAATGTAAGTAAATGAAGAGTACATATATGGAATTTGATGGGCTTAGAGTCTTCTCATATTAGAGCTATAGTGGCTGTAGCATAAAACTTTGTAGGCATTTATGGTTTTCATCTTACTGCGTAACTGTCATACTACTACAAGCCAACGGGTAGAAGAAGTTGCCCTACATGTTGAGTTCATGTGTAGTAAAAACTATCCACATATTTAAAGAGCTTACTTTGCTGGCCATGTTACTTTATTTGTTTGGTTGAACTCAAGTCATCTTGAGATAAAGTGGTACATACACGGAATGTTGAGTTAATTGTTGCATTATAGTTCCACGTGGCACATGTGATTAGCACCCCCCCCCCCCCCCCCCCCAAAAAAAAACAAAAACAAAAAGGACTTGCGTTATATTGCTCCAAGAGGCACGTTTGGAATTTCTTTCTCTTATCTCTTAAATGTATAGCAAAACTACAATATAATAACTTCATTTATTTATTTATAGCTCTTACTATCTTACATGCACACACACCACTAACACTGCTATACACATCATTTGAAATACTACAGATAGACTATGGAAACTTTGTAAGGGGAAGTTGCAGACATTCCCTGAATTCAAGCCACCTTGTCTCACTGTGAGAGGTCCTTTGTTTGTTTGGCCAGTAGGTTAGCCAAATCCAACCTCTGATTTCCCAGTCCATAGTCTTTCCTAATGCTGCACCACAGACCTTCCAGTTTACACTGTCTCCATACTCATCACGGGCAAAAATGATTCCGCCCTGCTTTGTGAATGGGCGGTACGCATTTGAGTACCTGTCACGGAACCAAGCCCTCGGCTGAAGCAGCGAAAGCTTGGAAGGCTTTGAAGCACAAACCTCCCTCCCGTTCATGCCGTCGTGCAGAAACCAGTTCAAGGTTGCGGTGTTTCCGTGCACGGACTGCTCGAATTTCCAGGGTTTCATGGCCAGCGTGAGGCTTTCAGCGACAGAGGCCTTGAGACCAAATGAGTTTGGGGGATCGAACGAGCCCTCAAAGCCCTTCTCAGTACCGAACTCGTGGGTGGGGTTGTCGGATGACTTGCTGACTGAAACTGACAGTACATCTGTTTGTTGCATAGGTGTGATCTGCAGCATGACACGAGATGGGAAATGCTTCTCTTCAGAACCATATCCGCGCTCCGCCATGAGGGTCTCGGAGACCAAAGGGTCCACGTCGCACCTGATATCGAGGAATGCTACAGTAAGTGTTCTTCACATATATGTGGAAATTCGAAATTTGCTTTCTACGGTTGGCAGTATCTTAACTGAAACAATTGAGTTGTTAGATTTCAATGTTTTTGATTGAGTAAACATTGGCCCAGTCACAGCTAAGATCAATAAGCATTTGAACTTCTAAACCATGTTGTTGCCTTGCTGTAGGCATCAACAAAATAGTTCTACTCTTCCAAGGATCTAAGTTGTTAGTTAGACCTTCGAGGAAATGTCAACTACAAAACTCGGCAGTTCTCTCTATTAATTTTTTGGTATTGATGACAGCGGTCAGGGGTGCTTAGAAGTGGTTAATGTGACAAAGAGAATGAAAATCTGTATATGTGAATACCACTGACCTTATGTTATCCACCTTTACCTCGATATCAATCCAGTTATCCCTTCTGACTGTTTTGTAGGCTAGCTGGACCACGCCTTCAAGTTGCTGATAAGTGAGTGAGAAGAGAAGGCGCTCATCCTGCGCCGCCGCTGCCGCAGGATCCTCCATGCCCATGGCGATCACTGGGCAGTACAGCTGGACCTTCCAGAGCCCGCTTGCCTGGAGGGCGTACGAGAAGAGCGGTGACGCTGCCCTGGGCGCGTGGTGCGAGGACCGCATCTCGACCATCCAGTTGGTCACCGCGAGATTCATCGTCTGCATCCACTGGTCCTCGAGGTTGGCGCCGAGCATTTTGACGAGGGTCTTTGCAGCGCCTCTGCACTTTGGGCTGGTCAGCTGAGTCCTCAGTGAGTCCAGGCACCCACGGCGGAGGTCGCGGGGCGCCTCGTAGATGCAGACCAGGAAAGCAAGGGACAAGAAGACTATGTTGAACGCGTCGCTGAAGCTGCCGCCATGGAGGTGCTGTGCCCCGGGGAACCGGAAGGACGGCTTGCTGCTGTTGTCCGGCCCATACCGCAGCACCTGGTTCACGATGTCCACGAACAGCTGCACCATGTCTTGCTCGTCCAGGGATTGCTGCGCCTTGGTTTTCAGATGGACTGGTTTCGACGTCCACAGGAAGATCGGCTCGCGATAGTTGGCGGAGATGGAGAAGGTGAGGTGGGAAGGCTGGGCGGGGGGTGATTTGGTGGCTGAGAGGCTCATTGATGCTGGCTGCGATGACGCCGACAGTGAAGGCGTAGCGCAGATGCAGAGGGACATGGTGTTGGTGCGCCACTGGGAGAATGGGGGCAGGCTGCTGATCCAGCCCCATGCATCAGGCACGAAGTTGTGAGCCATTGTGGTGTTGGAAGAAGCTTGAGCTCCTTGCTGGCCTTTTATAAAGAGGGAAAGAAGGCGATGGCGCGGCTGATAGAACTTTGGTTTATCGCATATGATTGAGCCCAATGAGCGCACGGCAAAGTCTCGGGAAAAGTAGATTCTTGGTTTGAGATTTATCTGGTCTAGATGCTGATTGGAAAGTTTATCTGCTACTAATTGAGACTCGAAGAATCTCTCTTTATGCTGCCGTGCAGTGCTGAACGTGAACTGCTGCTATGTATAGCACGCGTTTCAAACTCAAGTTGGTGACCCTGATGACAAATTGTACTGTTCGGGAGGAAACTTGTGGCGTGGCTGCTGTCAACTGGGAATCGGAACCCGAGGAATCTCACGTTGTACTTTCGTGAAGCTTTGCAATTTATCAACTCCAGACGCACGCCATTTATCCTTCTCCTTTTGTTTTTTTTGTTATTGCTAACAATAATCTTCTCTTGGCCCTCGCAAAAAAAAAAATCTTCTCTTGGTCTAGCAGAGAAATGCTACTCTGTACCGAAATAATTGACGCAACCGATTTTTTTTTTATGAAAACCCCATCACACTTTTGCACTCTCTTTAACGTCTCCTTCCCCTTGCTGCCTTCATTTCTCCACGCCACCCACCCCCTTTCCCCCCTCGCTTAACAGCCCAAAAGGTGAATCAAAAAGCCCAGATTTTCCTTCTCTTTTGCTCTGACAATAAAAGCCCAGTTTTGTGTCAAGTAAAAAAAATGCCGGCAACTTTCAAACGCAGAAAATTGGCATGGGTGAACAAGAACACATTTTAACAATAACCCAAAAAAGAGTTATGGCAATTTCCATCATACAAAAAAAATTGCAATGGTAAATTCATAGCAATAAATGTCATGGTATTTTTACTTAAATTTACATGTAATGTATGCGAAAATGCTGTCTGTGAAAAAACACAAAAAGTTGAAAAAAAGAACAAAGAGAAACACCATAACCAAAATCATATTAAAATTTGCATATATTTGACATGGCAAAAAAAGTAAACCTGCCATGTTAATAAAGGCTAAATAAATAGTAAATCTTGCCGTGGCAATAGAAGTTAAAAATTGCCATGTTAATAAGAGTCAGTTTGCCATCGGTAAAATGAAAGTAAAACTTGCCTTGTTCAAATTTGCCATGTTAATGAAGATATATTAGCCATGGCAAAAAAATACTAAAACTTGCCATGGTAATAAAAGTTCAAATATTGCCATGGGGATTTAGATAACTTTGCCATGTTAATAAAATTCAAATTAATAGTAATAAAAGTTAAATATTGCCATGGGGATTTAGGTAAATTTTCCATGTTAATAAAATGTAAATCTGCCATGGCAATAAATAGTAAAACTTGCCATGGCAATAACTGTTAAAAAATTGCCATGTGAATTTAGGTAAATTTGCCATGTTAATAAAGGTAAAATAATTAGTAAAACTTGTCATGGCAATATTTGGCATTTTGTGTTGTTTCTGACAATTTAAAGAATTACAATGAACATTTCAATAATCAAAAGTTGCCATGGCAAGAAAGCAATGAATTTGCCATGATCCGAGAACTAAATTTGCCATGATTCGATAACTATATTTGCCATCTTCTAGGCAGCAAATTTGCTATGATGTGTAAACTAAATTTGCCATGATCAATTAACTATTTTTTTGATGTTTACATGGCAAAAAGTATAAGATTAGTTGCGATGGTCTACCAAAAAAGTGCCATGGTAGAAAACAATAATATTGCGCCATGATCCAAAATCAAAAGTTGCCATGGCAAGAAAGCAATGAATTTTCCATCATCCGAGAACTAAATTTGCCATGATTTTGATAACTATATTTGCCATCTTCCAGGAAAATTTAAGAAAATTAGTACAATGAGATGACAAATTTAAGAAAAAGTTGTATAGTAGAGTACATGTTTAGTCATGAATCCTTCTCTCTAAATGAAAAACAAGCTTTGATTACTCCATATCCCTTTTCAGTTTAATTATCTCTTATGCTATTCAACGAAGATGACCACAAACTCTAAAATCTCTTTCCCCACTACAGAAATTCAGCGCACATGGCCTGATCAATCTAGCTGCAAATCACTTATTTTATTCTCAAATCTCATAGCCTGTCACAGCTACAACAAAATCTAGTGACAAAAAAATTCCATTCCGTCCTGAAAGACTAGTATGCATCTTTGTTTTGTTCAGATCACACAAAACAAATGATTTTCAGTCAGTGGTATCGAAATACACAGAAAAGGTTGTTCTATTGGTTCAGTTGACACATTCAAAACAAAATGACCTAGTTCACCTCCGCCCAGCCGATTCACTTCTGATGTATGCATCGCTAGAACAAAATAATAGTAGAAATAGAAGAATTCTGGGGCTGGGCATTACCGAGCAAAGTTGTGACTAGGACACCAGCGCTGATCTCCAAGCACCTCGGCGAGAGCGGGGCAACTAGCGTCCGTGACCAAGTCGGGGAGCGCAGATGCCTGGAGTGGTCATCGTCCCCGCGGTCGTCCTCAAAGCGCAGCCCCACGTCATGGAGCGGCAGACGCGTGGACATGGTCGTCATCACCGCGGGCGTCGTCGACGCAGCCCCGGGTCGGGGGGAGTGGCAGAAGCCTGAAGGTGGATTGTCATTGATGAGTGATATTTTTAAACTCATTTCACCTTTGTTTAAACCAAGATATTTCAGTTAAAAAGAGATATTTGCTCCGATATTGGTACTAATAACTAATGAATGCAAAGGGTTCCAGAAATCCTCTCTTTGATGTGTTTCCACGGGAAATGGGCTAAAAAGGGAAGAAATCACGTGTGGAAATGGAATGGAAGGAGAATGAAAGAAGGAATCAACGGGAAGCATCTATGCAAAGTCAGCACAAAAGACGACGTTCCATATGGGCGCGAGCGCCTGTATGAGCACCCGTTTGGCGTGAATTTTGAGGCAGATCATCCACCCGAACAACTTTCTTTAAAGGGACCCCGTCGAAATGTCAACCAGGAGATGAGCACAGAAGTCAGAACCACTTCATCATCATCCTCATCCACAAACCCTATAGCTGCCGCCATCACCATAGCCATCTCCACCACCACCATAATGCTCATCCATCCCATTCGTACTTGTAATCGTGCATCGCACAAGGCATCCACTATAAGAGATACTGCAATAAATCAATCTCAAGATGTGTTCTTTAATGTTTTTTTTCCCGCGATATGATCTCCATGTGTGAGTAGTTCGGTAAGGTACAGGTTGAGGCATAAGCCTTGCAACCCAAGGTATGTTGAGGGGATCAATGGAAGACTTTGACATAACGTCCTGTATGTGTGAAATAAAATTGTTCCGTGAAGATGTCGTCCGCGATCTCCATCCCTGCAGGTACCCAGAATCATGGAGATCGAGCACCGGTGAGGCTAGGAGCAAGGAGACTGTGAAGTGTTATACCGAACACCGGTGACAATAAGGTTCAGTAGGGTAACATGTGTCATATCCTTGGGGAGAAATGAGGTGTAATCATTAAACTCCCAAAGCTCTTGTCTGATTTCATTATCTTAATTATCGAGGCAACCCCGCGCGATGGATAGGGCCTGCGGTAGGACAACTGATTCTTGATGCAGGACTCGTGTCGGTCAAGATGTTATTGGACACATCCCCCACTTCGATCTGTAACAAGCACATCTCGATTGGTGACTTCCAGCGCACAAGTTAATATCTTATTTGATCCCAACGCAATTACAAGGTTGTAAGCATAAGACCTCATACCCGTATCTCTTTTTATTATAAGTGGCTGAATCACTATTTGCCTGCTGATCCGATCAAAAGCTGGATTTGACACTTCGACAAAAGCCGTTGCCCTCCTCTAGCCGCCACACCGATCCCATGCATCGCGTGTCCCCCGGAGACCATCATGCCATGCACCCACTCCATGCCAGAGATCTTTTCGGGTTCGCCTGGAGAGTCGCCGCCAAGAGACAGAGATGCGGGAGGGAATGGGGATGGCAGAAGAGTGGTGCATGGGTCGGGGGAGATCAAAAGGGAAGAAGGATAAGGGTGTCGTTGGTGATCAAATCATAATATCCCGAACATTTCAACACGTCGACGTGGACACAATACCCTATACCGAGATTCATGCACGCAAAACAATGGTAATGAGTGCATTCAGCGCCAGAAGACAGAAACCGACACATTTGGCACTTATTGATTCCATAAAAGATATATCCAGATTCGTAGACCACCTAGCGATGACTACAAGCTGATGGAAATATGCCCTAGAGGCAATAATAAAATGGTTATTATTATAATTCCTTATTCATGATAAAGGTTTATTATTCATGCTAGAACTATATTGATCGGAAACTTAAATACATGTGTGGATACATAAACAAATACCGTATCCCTAGTGAGCCTCTACTAGACTAGCTCGTTGATCAAAGATGGTTAAGGTTTCCTAACCATGGACATGTGTTGTCACTTGATGACGGGATCACATCATTAGAAGAATGATGTGATGGACAAGACCCATCTGTTAGCTTAGCATATGATTGTTCAGTTTATTGCTATTGCTTTCTTAATGTCAAATACATATTCCTTCGACCATGAGATCATGCAACTCCCGGATACTGGAGGAATACCTTGTGTGCTATCAAACGTCACAACATAACTGGGTGATCATAAAGATGCTCTACAGGTATCTCCGAAGGTGTCTATTGAGTTGGCGTGAATCAAGATTGGGATTTGTCACTCCGTATATCGGAGAGGTATCTCTGGGCCCTCTCGGTAATACAACATCACAAGAAGCTTGCAAGCAAAGTGACTAAGGAGTTAGTTACGAGATGATGTATTACAAAATGAGTAAAGATACTTGCCAGTAACAAGATTGAACTAGGTATGGAGATACCGATGATCTAATCTCGGATAGGTAACATACCGACAGACAAAGGGAACAACGTATGTTGTCATAAGGTTCGACTGATAAAGATCTTCATAGAATATGTAGGAACCAATATGGGCATCCAGGTTCTGCTATTGGTTATTGACCGGAGAGGCGTCTCGGTCATGTCTACATCATTCTCGAACCCGTAGGGTCCGCATGCTTAACGTTTGTTGACAATATAATATTATATGAGTTATGTGATTTGGTGACCGAATGTTGTTCGGAGTCCCCGATGAGATCACAGACATGACAATGAGCTACGAAATGGTCCGGAGGTAAAGATTGATATATATGACGATGCTATTTGGACACCGAAAAGGTTTCAGAGTGTATTGGGTAGTCATCGGATCACCGGAAGGGCTTCCAAGAAGCCCCAGGAGGTTAATGGGCCTTATGGGCCAAGAGGGGGTAACACTCCAGCCCACAAGGGGCTGGCGCGCCCCTCCCTTGGTCGCTGACCCTATGGATGGAAAGGGGGGGCACCCCCTCCCGCCTTCTCCCGCAGGCAAACAAGGAAGGGAGGGGGGGGGGGGGGCTAGAGGGCAGGAGAACAAGGGGGACTGCCAGCCACCCTTGGGGCGCCTCCCGGCTGCCTCCCCTTCCCCACCTATATATATGAGGGAATGGGCGCCACACAACCCCACGACAATCTCTTAGCCGTGTGAGGCGCCCCTCTCCATAGTTTAGTCCTCCGTCTAGTTTTCTGCAGTGCACGGCGAAGCCCTGCAGGAATGAGTTCACCATCACCGCCCCCACGCCGTCGTGCTGCCGGAACTCATCTACTAATTCGCCCATCTTGCTGGATCAAGAAGGCGAGGACGTCATCGAGCTGAACGTGTGCTGAACGCGGAGGTGCCGTACATTCGATACTTGATCGGCTGGATCACGAAGAATTCGACTACATCAACCGCATTAATAAACGCTTCCGCTTTACGGTCCACAAGGGTACGTAGACATACTCTCGTTGCTATGCGTCTTCATGGATAGATCTTGCGTATGCGTAGTTTTTTTGTTTTCCATGCAACGTTCCCCAACAGTGGCTTCTGATCCAGGTCTATGAGTAGATGATATGCATGAGTAGAACACAAATGAGTTGTGGGCGGTGATGGTCAAACTTCTTACCAACAACGTCTTATTTTGATTCGGCGACATTGTGGGATGAAGCGGCCTGGACCAACCTTACATGTCCACGCACATGAGACCGGTTCCACCGACTGACATGCAACTTGTTTTGCATAAAGGTGGCTAGCAGGTGTCTGTTTCTCCTACTTTAGTTGAATCAAATTTGACTACGGCCGATCCTTGAAGAAGGTTGAAATAACAAACTTGATAAATCACCGTTGTGGTTTTTGCGTAGGTAACAATGGTTCTTGCTAGAAGCCCGTAGCAGACACGTAAAACTTGCAACAACAAAGTAGAGGACGTCTAACTTGTTTTTGCAGGGCATGTTGTGATGTGATATGGTCAAGACGTGATGTGATATACGTTGTTGTATGAGATGATCATGTTTTGTAATATCGACAACCGGTAGTAGCCTTAGGGTTGCCTCCTAATTATTGTATGAAATGCAAGTGCCATGTAATTGCTTTACTTTATCGCTATGCGTTAGCAATAGTTGGCAAGACGACCACAATGCAACGATGGAGATCAAGGTGTCGAGCCGGCGACGAGGGAGATCATGACGATGCTTTGGAGATGGAGATCAAAATAAGGATGGCAATGGGTCGGGTTTGGATCAGGTTGAAAAATATTAAATCCATATCCATATCCATGAAGACAGTCTTTGTCCATCCACGAAAAAATCCATGGGTGATAAATTGTGTCCATGTCCAAACCCGATGGATATCCATACCCACTGGATATCCATTGGGTCCTCTCAAGACATATAAATAACACATAACACAGTGTTAACATAAGCTCATCCATTCTTCACTTTATGGTAGGCTAGGACTCACTTACGCTAAACATCAACTTATGGTAAATCAACGTCCACTAACAAGCTAAGATCATTTAGTATTTTTCTAATAGTTGTGAATGAGGAGTCATTTAACAAGGAGATAAAAATAAGGAAGGGGCGTTGGAGCATGTTACGGAGGGGATTGAATGTCAACTAATAAAAGTTACGACGGAGATTGTGCAATTTCTTTTACATGTTTTATATAACAATGTGTAAAATTGCAGTGGGACATGTGAATGTGGGGTAGGGATAGCAGATTTTGGCCCATTAAGTCGTATACTGGGTCGGGTTTGGATATATCCATGGGTACAAGATTATATCCATGCCCTACCCACAAGCAATCGGGTCGGGTTTGGGCGGCATCCACGGACACAAAAGCATATCCAGACCCTGTCCATTCGGGTCGGATATCCATGGATATCCATGTCCATGGGTAAAATTGCCATCCTTAGATCAAAAGCACAAGATGATGATGGCCATATCATGTCACATATTTTGATTCCATGTGATGTTTATCCTTTATGCATCTTATTTTGCTTAGAACGACGGTAGCATTATAAGATGATCCCTTCACTTAATTTCAAGATAAAAGTGTTCTCCCTGAGTATGCACCGTTGCCAAAGTTCGTCGTTTCGAAGCACCTCGTGATGATCGAGTGTGATAGACTATACGTTCACATACAACGGATGTAAGCAAGTTTTGCACGTGCAAAATACTTGGGCTAAACTTTACGAGCCTAGCATGTACAAACATGGTCTCGGAACACTAGAGACCGAAAGGTTGAACGTGAGTCATATAGTAGATATGATCAACATAGATATGTTCACCATTGATGACTACCCCATCTCACGTGATGATCGGACATGGGTTAGGTGATTTGGATCAAGTATCATTTAGATAACTTGAGGGATATTTATTTAAGTGGGAGTTCATTAGTAGGTTGATTAATTGAACTTAATATATCATGAAGTTAGTCTTAATAGTTTTCCATATCTATGTTGTAGATTAATGGCCCGTGCTACCGTTCCCCTGAATTTTAATGCGTTCATAGAGAAAGCTAAGTTGAAAGATGATGGTAGCAACTACACGGACTAGTTTCATAACTTGAGGATTATCCTCATTGCTGCACAGAAGAATTATGTCCTTGATGCACCGCTAGGTGACATACCTGCTGCAGGAGCTACTGCAGATGTTATGAACGTCTGGCAGACTCGATCTGATGACTACTCAATAGTTCAGCGTGCCATGCTTTACGACTTAGAACCAAGACTTCAAAGACGTTTTGAACGTCATGGAGCATATGAGATGTTCCAAGAGCTGAAGTTGATATTTCAAGCTAATGCCTGGGTTGAGAGATATGAAGTCTCCAACAAGTTCTATAGCTGCAAGCTGGAGGAGAATAGTTCTGCCAGTGAACACATACTCAAAATGTCTGGGTATCATTGTTTGGGCTTGTTGGTTCAGATCGTGTTTGCTTTGATGTGTGATACGGATTGGTGGTTTTCCCTTTTTTCTATATGTGTCAAATAGTGCTCGTTTTATACACCACAGATGTTGTATGTAACACTTTCATCTTTAAATCTCAGTCTCTCTAATTAGAATCAGTGGCTTTGCATAAAAAAGAGAGTTAGTGGTGTAAATATTTGTGGCTTGTTTCACACGTACCTAGCAGCACCTTTTTTCCCCTTCTTTTCGTTCCTTTTTTTGCATCGACCTTCTTTTATTTCCTGTTAGGACATCCAACAGTTCTGTCTCGTATAATTGTTGAACTCTGAGACGTGTCCGTTAACTTAAAAAAACATAGATGTAGTTCCCTTCATCTTGCTGTGTACGTACATGGTAGCACCGTTTTTCTTCTTCTTTCCTTTTTCTATTAGGACATGCAAGAGTACTGTCCCATATATTTCTTGGACTCTGAGAAGTGTACATATGTGTCCGTCAACTTCTCTTAAAGAAAACTTAGTTGTAGTTCCCTTCATCATGCTGTGTGCTGCGTACATGCTGATCCAAACTTCTCCTCTCCTCTTTTCAACTTTTTTTTGACTTGGTACTTTCTAACTTTTTATTCATGCACCTTGTACGTGTCGGTTCAGCATATATAACTTTATAATTTTAGGCGTGTAACATAATAACTTTAAATCTCAGCCGTAAATATTGTTGATCAATGATGTATATTACTTTAGCTTACGTGGAAGAACGTGGTGTCTTATTTGTCTTCTGTATTATGTATATAATAGATAATTGCACCAATGGTTCTAAGGAAAGGTCTACCAAGAATAATAGGGCACGTAGGATTGCAATCCATATCAAGAACAATAAAATCTATGGGCGCATAATTCTTATTTGCAATAATAAGAACATCATTAATCCTTCCCATAGGTTTCTTAATAGTGGAATCCGCTAAGTGCAAATTTAAAGAACAATCATCAAGTTTATGGAAACCTAGCACATCAAATAAAGTTTTAGGAATAGTTGAAATGCTAGCACCCAAATCACACAAAGCATTGCACTCATAATCTTTAAACTCAATTTTAATAGTAGGTTCCCATTCATCATAAAGTTTTCTAGGAACTAAAACTTTCAACTCAAGTTTTTCTTCAAAAGATTTCATCATAACATCAACAATGTGTTTAGTAAAAGCTTTATTTTGATTATAAGCATGAGGTGAATTAAGCATGGATTGCAACAAGGAAATACACTCAAGCAAAGAACAATTATCATAATTAAAGTCCTTGAAATCCAAAAGAGAGGGTTCATCACTACTTAAAGTTTTGACCACGCCAATCCCACTTTTATCAATTTTTTCATTAAGATCTTCACCCTCCAAATTATTAGGGCGCCTTCTAGCTAAAGTTGACTCATCTCTAGTCCCTTATTATCAAGTTTTATATTAGCAAACAAAGATTCTATAGGAGTCACACCAATCACTTTAAGATCTTCATCATTATTATCACGAAAACTAAAAGAACATGTTTTTTTAGCCAATCTCTTCTAGCATGCATCCTAGCAGTTCTCTCTACTTTCATTAATAGAAATTTTAATAGATTTCAGTGACTCATTAATATCAAGCTTGGGTGACATAGATCTAATCTTAAAATAATCAATCTCATGAGAAATTCTATCAACGTTTCTAGCCAAATCATCAATCTTAAGCAATTTTTCTTCTACCATCGCATTGAAAATCTTTTGAGAATTAACGAAATATTTAATATTATTTTCAAGATCAGAGGGTATCTTATTATAATTTCCATAAGAATTGTTGTAGGAATTACCATAATTATTAGAGGAATTGCTAGGAAACGGCCTAGGATTAAAATTGCCTCTATACGCGTTATTACCAAAATTGTTCCTACCAACAAAATTCACATCCATAGATTCATTATTATTCTCAATCAAAGTGGACAAAGGCATATCATTAGGATCAATAGGATCACTCTTACTAGCAATTAATTTCATAACTTCATCCATCTTTCCACTGAACGTATTAATTTCTTCAATCGCATGCACTTTTTTTACTAATAGACGATCTTTCGGTATGCCACTGAGAGTAACTTTGCCATAATATTATCTAGGAGTTTAGTATCTTCTCCTAATGTGATTTCCATAAAAGTACCACCCACGACGGAATCTAAATGATTCCTAGAAGAAAATTCAATCCAGCATATTTTTTTTGTATGATCATCCATGTAACACCTCGAGAATCGTGCTACAGTAATCTCCCCCTAATGGTGGCCATGTCATTGTGATTACTAAGCAGCTTGCCACTTGTACAAAAATCAAAGCCTTTTTCAAATTTAAAATAAGTTGAATAAATTATTTTTTGATCAGGAAAACTAAAATGTTCATAATATTATATAAATTCCCCTAATCATTGTCATGATGAATACAACATTAATTGGGACTCCAAAAATTCCTCTAGCTATTTTTTGAATGACCCAATACCACCCTTCCATCATGTTTAAATTCAAACCAAAAGTCAAATGTTTTCAAATGGGGTTCAAACTTTTTGAGGCAGTGCCATTTAATGTAATTTGAATTATGTTGCAAGTTACACTTTTTACAAAAATCAATTGGTGGCTTTACTTAATGCAAAGCAGTGTAAGAAAAACTAAAAAAAATGAAAAGAAAAGAGAAAACCCTACTATTAGACTGGGCCGCAAGTGCACAGTGCAGCCCAGCCCAACACCCCCTCTGTTTCTCCTTCCTACTGCTCACAGGAGCACGTTGGATGCGTGTGCGCTGTCCATGGCGCGGCTAGCGCACGTGTCCGTCATCGGGCGACCCTCCTCGCGGGTTAAGAGCATCCCCGACCCTCCCGGACAAACCATAGACCATCTTCCCCCTTTCCCTCGTCCCTCGCTCTCCCTCTCTCGATTCCACCTTCGACCGAGCAGAGCCGCCGCCACGCCAGAGAGATCCCGCGGCCACCGGCGCTGCTCCGATCGCTCGTGGTGTCCAGAAGATCCGCCGGCGACCGCCTCATCGTCTGGTGGCCTCAGCGGGAGCTGGGAGGCACCGCAGCACCGGTCCTTCTCCGTCCCCTTCTCCGGAAGCTACCGGTCTTCTCCGACTCCGGTGACGCTCCTGTTGCTCTTAAACTTCCAAGGGCCATCGTGCATGCCGCTAGGTGAGCCCCTCATCTTCTCCCCTCGCTCCCCTGGCTCTTGCGCTCGCTAGCCATCATCTTCGCCATGGCCGAAACCACCACCGTAGTTTAGGCCGGTCTGCCTCCTCAATGTTAGTTTCAAAATCTTCACCAAGGTCGGGACTAATAGGCTCACGCAGATTGCGCATTCTGTGGTGCAACAATCCCAAACTGCTTTCATGCCGGACAGAAACATCCTTGAAGGGGTGGTTGTCCTTCATGAAACGCTCCATGAAATCCACTCCAAAAAATTAGATGCAGTAATTTTTAAGGTGGATTTCGAAAAAGCGTACGATAAGGTCAAGTGGCCATTCCTCCAACAGGCATTGCGTATGAAAGGTTTTGATGACGCCTGGCGCCGGCAGGTCGAATCATTTACGCAAAAAGGTAGTGTGGGAATTAAAGTGAATGACGATATAGGTCATTACTTCCAGACACATAAAGGCCTCAGATAAGGAGATCTGATGTCCCCTATCCTGTTTAACATTGTGGTGGATATGTTAGCAATTTTGATAGGAAGGGCTAAGGAGAATGGTCAAGTGGGTGGCTTGGTACCTCATCTTGTTGATGGAGGTGTATCCATCCTTCAGTACGCTGATGATACAATCATCTTTATGGAGCATGACTTGGCTAAGGCGAGAAATATGAAGCTGCTGTTATGCCTCTTTGAACAATTGACCGGGTTAAAGATTAACTTTCATAAGAGCGAGTTGTTCTGCTTTGGTAGAGCCAAAGACGAACAGGAGTCTTATAGGCAATTGTTTGCGTGCGAGTTGGGGAATTTACCCTTCTCCTACCTTGGTATTCCGATACACCATCGTAGGCTGACAAACAGAGAATGGAAGTGCATCGAGGACCAATTTGAGAAGAAACTGAGTTGCTGGAAGGGTAAGCTCATGTCATACGGAGGCCGGTTAATCTTGATAAATTCGGTGCTCACGAGTATGCCTATGTTCCTCTTATCATTCTTTGAGGTCCCAGTTGGTGTTAGGAAAAGACTGGATTTCTATCGATAGCGCTTCTTTTGGCAGGGTGATGAACTTAAAAGAAAATACCGACTTACTAAATGGGATATTATCTGTCGACCGAAAGACCAAGGGGGTCTTGGTATTAAGAATCTTGAAGTGAAGAACAAATGCCTTCTTAGTAAGTGGTTGTGGAAGCTCTCAGCCGGGACTGAGGCCATGTGGGCGCAGATCCTTCGCAGCAAGTACCTCCAGACTAAAACATTGTCCCAGGTCACAGTCTAGCCGACTGACTCGCCTTTCTGTAAAGGACTAATGAAAGTCAAACAATCAATGTTCAATAGGATGAGGTTTGTTATTGGAAACGGTGCTAGTACATGTTTCTGGGAGGATACTTGGCTTGTCGACTCACCCTTGGCCATTCAATATCCGTCTATATATCGTATTGCTCAACGACGTGAGGTGTTCGTTGCAACGGTATTTCAATCTATCCCCCTTAATATTCAGTTTAGACGGTCGCTAGCGGGCAATCATTGGGAAGTTTGGCTCCATTTAGTTAGGAGACTGATGGAGGTTCAACTTTCTGACCAACCCGATGAATTATGCTGGAAGTTGACTAGGTCTGGAGTATTTACAGTTAAATCAATGTATATCGATGTTATTAGTTCGAACTCCATTCCAACTTCCAAGAATGTTTGGGATGTCAAAGTTCCTTTGAAAATAAAAGTGTTTATGTGGTTTGTCCATAAACAAGTTATTTTAACAAAGGACAACTTGATAAAGCATAATTGGACAGGACCTACTAGGTGTAGTTTCTGTGATCGGGATGAGACGATTAAGCACCTCTTTTTTGATTGCCCGTTAGCCAAAGTCCTTTGGCGGACAGTCCACATTGCTTTTAATATTACTCCACCGACTTCTGTTAACGCATTATTTGGGTCTTGGCTTAATGGGATTGAGCCTAACTTAGCAAGACATATTCGGGTTGGAGTTTGCGCTTTGCTGTGGACTATCTGGACTTGCAGAAATGATTTGGTTTTTAACAGAACATCACGGATTCTTTTTTTGCAGGTTATTTTCTGAGCTACGGTAGTGATCCATTCATGGTCGCTACTCACTCCGATGGAGGCCAGGGAGCATTTGGTTACTGGATCTATCCATTGGGAGATGGTAGCTCGGGATATCTTCAACCGGTTTGGATGGCGGTCATGTAATAGGATAGGCAATTAGTTTACCTATCTATTTTTAGCCAGCCGGTTGTGGCGTCTTTTCCTGGCTAGTGTGTGTATCTAGCCTTTTAGGCTCTGTGTGAGGTGCCTTTTCTTTATTTCAGTTTGAGACTTTGGAACCTTGTTGGCACATTTTGTTATTTGGTTAATAAGATGGCCGTATGCATCATTCTTGATGCAGAGGCCGGGGAGCCCCCCCTTTTCGAAAAAAACCACCGCCGCAGCACCTTACCGCCGTGGCCATGGTTCCTGGCACGTCCACCTGAGCACGGTAACGTGCTCCTGGAGCATCCAGGAGCCCAAAGCTCCCGCGCACAGGCTTCCCTGTGCCCCCTAGCCCCTTTTCCCTCGAACGCCCGGACGCGCCTCCACCATAGCTCGTCGCCGGCGAGCCTCTGATGAGCAAATGGTCAAGTGGCGCAGCTTAACATGCTCGCCTGCGTGTGTAGATGCCCTCTGGGCTAGCCAATTGGCCCATTCGCATTCGCTTCGTCGATTCCATCCCCGACCAATTCCGGCCGTCCACCGCGGTCGTCGCCGCTTTCACCACCGGCCACCTCCGGCCAAACCATCGCCACCAATCGACGCAGATTACTTCAGCCGTTTGAACGCAAGTTGCGGCGTGCAAAATGGTGAACCATAGCATGCTTCCAACGCGCTCCGGCGAGCCCCGCCGCGTTTTTGGTCGCCGGGGCTGTCTCCGACACCGTCGCCGACGTGGCCTGGCAAGTGGGCCCCTTGTGCCACTGATGCTTGCCCCCACGGCCCCCTGTTGACTGGTTTGACCAGTCAACATGCTGACTGGGCGTCTCTATGACGTTGACGTGCGGGCCCCACCGCTTAATCCATTAATTAAATTTTTTTATTAATTAAAACCTGATTAGTTACTAATTAGAGACTGACATGTGGGGCCCAGTAGCTATTTAACCTCAGATTAGTTTAATATAAACTCTGTTAATTAACACAGGCTGACATGTGGGCCCCACTGGTCAGGTTTGAATTGGTCAGTGCGGCTGTTGACTGTTGACGCCATCTCCATGTCATGCTGACGTCATATTCCTATGTGTTGTTTGCTTATTTTGACGAATCTATGAGTAGTATCGGAGGGTATGAACCATGGAGAAGTTGGAATACAGTAGATATAACACCAATATGAATTTAGAATGAGTTCACAACAGTAAGTGGTGATTTATTTTCTTATACTAACGGAGCTTACGAGTTTTCTATTGAGTTTTGTGTTGTGAAGTTTTCAAGTTTTGGGTAGAGATTCGATAGACTATGGAATAAGGGGTGGCAAGAGCCTAAGCTTGGGATGCCCCGGATGGCATCCCCTCTTTCGTCTTCGTTCAACGGTAACTTTACTTGGAGCTATATTTTTATTCATCACATGATATGTGTTTTGCTTGGAGCGTCATTTTCTTTCGTTTATATTTGCTTGCTGTTTGAATAATATCCCAAGATCTGAAATTCTTACATGTTAGAGAGTCTTTACATATTTACATAATTATTCGACTACTCATCGATTTTCACTTATATCTTTTGGAGTAGTTTGTCATTTGCTCTAGTGCTTCACCTATAACTTTTTAGAGCACGCCGGTAGTTTTATTTGAAGAAATTGATGAACTCTCATGCTTTAGTTATATTCTTTTGAGAATCTTAAACAACATGGTAATTTTCTTTGGTTATGAATTTAGTCCTAGTATGATGGGCATCCAAGAGGGATATAATAAAAACTTTCATATAAAGTGCATTGAATACTATGAGAAGTTTGATTCCTTATGATTGTTTTGAGATATGAGGATAGTGATATTAGAGTCATGCTAGTGGAGTAATTGTGAATTTGAGAAATACTTGTGTTGAGGTTTGTGATTCCCGTAGCATGCACGTATGGTGAACCGTTATGTAACGAAGTTGGAGCATGAGGTATTTTTTGATTGTCATCCTTTGTGTGGAGGTCGGGATCGCGCGATGGTTAACTCCTACCAACCCTTCCCCTAGGACAATGTGTGTAGTGCTTGGTTTTGATGACTAATAGATTTTTGCAATAAGTATGTGAGTTCTTTATGACTAATGTTGAGTCCATGGATTATATGCACTCTCACCCTTCCACCATTGCTAGCCTCTGTAGTACCGCGCAATTTTCATCGGTACCATACACCCACCATATACCTTCCTCAAAACAGCACCATACATACCTATTATGGCATTTCCATAGCCATTCCGAGATATATTGCCATGCAACTTTCCACCATTCCGTTTATTATGACACGCTTCATCATTGCCATATTGCTTTGCATGATCATGTAGTTGACATCGTATTTGTGACAAAGCCACCGTTCATAATTGTTTCATACATGCCACTCTTGATTCATTGCACATCCCGGTACACCGTCAGAGGCATTCATATAGAGTCATATTTTTTTCTAAGTATCGAGTTGTAATTCTTGAGTTGTAAGTAAATAAAAGTGTGATGATCATCATTATTAGAGCATTGTCCCATGTGAGGAAAAAAAGAGAGGCCAAAGTAGCCAATAAAAAAAAGAGGCCAAATAAGCCAATCAAAAAAAGAGAGAAAAAAGAGAGAAGGGGCAATGCTACTATCCTTTTACCACACTTGAACTTCAAAGTAGCACCATGATCTTCATGATAGAGAGTCTCCTATGTTGTCACTTTCATATACTAGTGGGAATTTTTCATTATAGAACTTGGCTTGTATATTCCAACAATGGGCTTCCTCAAATTGCCCTAGGTCTTCATGAGCAAGCAAGTTGGATGCACACCCACTTAGTTTTTTCTTTTTGAGCTTTCATAAACTTATAGCTCTAGTGCATCCGTTGCATGGCAATCCCTACTCGCTCACATTGATATCTATTGATGGGCATCTCCATAGCCCGTTGATACGCCTAGTTGATGTGAGACTATCTCTTGTCTTCTCCACAGCCACCATTCTATTCCACCTATAGTGCTATGTCCATGGCTCATGCTCATGTATTGCGTGAAAGTTGAAAAGGTTTAAGAATACTAAAGTATGAAACAATTGCTTGGCTGAAACCGGGGTTGTGCATGATTTGAATATTTTGTGTGATGAATATGGAGCATACTAGACTATATGATTTTGTACGGATAACTTTCTTTGGCCATGTTATTTTGAGAAGACATGATTGCTTTATTAGTATGCTTGAAGTATTATTGTTTTTATGCCAATATTAAACTTTTGTTTTGAATCTTATGGATCTGAATATTCCTGCCACAATAGAGAAGATTACATTGATAAATATGTTAGGTAGCATTCCACATCAAAAATTCTGTTTTTATCATTTACCTACCCAAGGACGAGCAGGAATTAAGCTTGGGGATGCTTGATACGTCTCCAACGTATCTATAATTTTTGATTGTTCCATGCTATTATATTATCCATCTTGGTTGTTTTATATGCTATTTATATGATTTTTGGGACTAACCTATTAACCTAGAGCCTAGTGCCAGTTTCTCTTTTTTTCCTTGTTTTTGAGTTTCGCAGAAAAGGAATACCAAACGGAGTCCAATTGACCTGAAAATTTACGGAAATTATTTTTGGACCAGAAGAAGCCCATGAAGCATCGGAGATGGACCAGAAGAGTCCCGAGGTCACCAGGACCATGGAGGGCATGCCCTACCCACTGGGTGCTCCCCTCTACCTCGTGGCTGCCTCATGGACCCCCTTGACTTGTTCCCGACGCCAACACTTCTTATATATCCCTAAACTTCCAGAACAGAACCAAGATCGGGAGTTCCTCTACTGCAAGCCTCTATAGCCACCAAAAACCAATCCGGACCCTGTTTTGGCACCCTGCCGGAGGGGGGAATTATCACCGGTGGCCATCTTCATCATCCCGACGCTCTCCATGACGAGGAGGGAGTAGTTCACCCTCGGGGCTGAGGGTATGTACCACTAGCTATGTGTTTGATCTCTCTCTCTCTCTCTCATGTTCTTAATTTGGCACGATCTTGATGTACCGCGAGCTTTGGTATTATAGTTGGATCATATGATGTTTCTCCCCCTCTACCTTCTTGTAATGGATTGAGTTTTCCCTTTGAAGTTATCTTATCGGATTGAGTCTTTAAGGATTTGAGAACACTTGATGTATATTTGGCATGTGCTTATCTGCGGTGACAATGGGATATTCATCTGATCCACTTGATGTATGTTTTAGTGATCAACTTGTGGGTTTTGTGACCTTGTGAACTTATGCATAGGGGTTGGCACACGTTTTCGTCTTGACTCTCCCGTAGAAACTTTGGGGCACTCTTTGAAGTTCTTTGTGTTGGTTTGAATAGATGAATCTGACATTGTGTGATGCATATCGTATAATCAAACCCGCGGATACTTGTGGTGACATTGGAGTATCTAGGTGACATTAGGGTTTTGGTTGATGTGTGTCTTAAGGTGTTATTTTACTACGAACTCTAGGGCTGTTTGTTACACTTATAGGAATAGTCCAATGGATTGATCGGAAAGAATAACTCTGAGGTGGTTTCGTGCCCTACAATAATCTCTTGGTTTGTTCTCCGCTATTAGTGACTTTGGAGTGACTCTTTGTTGCATGTTGAGGGATTGTTATATGATCTAATTATGTTATCATTGTTGAGAGAACTTGCACTAGTGAAAGTATGAACCCTAGGCCTTGTTTCCAAGCATTGCAATACCATTTTCGCTCACTTTTATCGCTTGCTACCTTGCCGTTTTTATATCTTCAGATTATAAAAACCTATATCTACCATCCATATTACACTTGTATCACCATCTCTTCGCCGAGCTAGTGCACCTATACAATTTACCATTGTATTGGATGTGTTGGGGACACAAGAGACTCTTTGTTATTTGGTTTCAGGGTTGTTTGAGAGAGACCATCTTCATCCTATGCCTCCCACGGCAAGATAAACCTTAGGTCATCCACTTGAGGGAAATTTGCTACCGTCCTACAAAACACTACGCTTGGAGGCCCAACATGAGTCTACGAGAAGAAGGTTGCGTAGTAGACATCAGAGGACACTTCAAGATTGAACCCATCACATAGCACTTCTCCCATTGCAAGAAAGATCAATCTAGTTGGCCAAACTGAATCAATAGATCAGAGAGAAATACAAAGCTACCATAATCATGCATAAAGGAGTTCAGAGAAGACTCAAATAATATTCACAGATAATCTGATCATAAACCCACAATTCATTAGATCTCATCAAACACACCGCAAAAGAAGATTACATCAAATAGATCACCAAGAACATCAAGGAGAACATTGTATTGAAGATCAAAGAGAGAGAAGAAGCCATCCATCTACTAGCTATGGACCCGTAGGTGTGTGGTAAACTACTCACACATCATCGGAAGGGCAACAAGGTTGGTGTAGAGGCCCTCTGTTATCAAATCCCCCTCCGATAGAGTGCCAGAAAAGGCCACAAGATGGGATCTCACGAGAACAGAAGCTTTCGGTGGCGGAAAGTATTTTTGGTGTGCCTTATGTTATATGGGGAATATTTGGGTATTTATGGAGCTGGAATTAGGGTTAGGGGGTCCCGAGTGACCCATAAGCCTGGGGGGCACCCCCTGGGTGCGCTCTGTGAGCTTGTGGCTCTCTCGTGGCCCCTCTAGCCTCCTCTATAAGCTTCGTGGTTGTCTTTTGGTCCAAGAAAAATCCTCAAAATGTTTCGTCCCGTTTGGACTCCGTTTGGTATTGATTTTCTGTAGAAGACAAAAACAAGGAAAAAACAGCAGTTGGCACTAGGCACTAGGTTAATAGGTTAGTCCCAAAAAATGATATAAAATAGCATATTAATGCATATAAAACATCCAAGATGGATAATATAATATCATGGAACAATAAAAAATTATAGATACGTTGGAGACGTATCATTAAGTAAAGGGTTTAAGTTGCTTGTGTGATGATACATCTCCAACGTATCTATAATTTTTGATTGTTCCATGCTATTATATTATCTGTTTTGAATATTTAATAGGAATTTATATGCTATTTTATATTATTTTTGGGACTAGCCTATTAACCGAGGGCCCAGTGCCAGCTTCTTTTTTTTGCCTATTTAGATTTTCGCAGAAAAGGAATACCAAACGGAGTCCAAACGGAATGGAACCTTCGCGATGATCTTTCTTGGACCGAAAGCAAACCAGAAGACTTGGAGATGAAGTCGGAGATGCAACGAGGAAGCCACAAGGCAGGAGGGCGCGCCCAGGGGGATAGGGCACGCCCCCACCCTCGCGGGCCCCTCTTGGCTCCCCTGACCTAGTTCCTTTGCCTGTATATATACTCTTATACCCTAAAAACATCCAGGAGAGCCACGAAACCACTTTTCGACCGTCGCAACCTTCTGTACCTGTGAGATCCCATCTAGGGGCCTTTTCTGGCATCCTGCCGGAGGGGGACTCGATCATGGAGGGCTTCTACATCAACACCGTTACCTCTCCAATGAAGCGTGCGTAGTTTATCACAGACCTTCGGGTCCATAGTTATTAGCTAAATGGCTTCTTCTCTCTCTTTGATTCTCAATACCATGTTCTCCTCGATGTTCTTGGAGATCTATTCAATGTAATACTCTTTTGTGGTGTGTTTGCTGAGATCCGATGAATTGTGGATTTATGATCAAGATTATCTATGAATATTATTTGGTTCTTTTCTGAATTCTTATATGCATGATTTGATATCTTTGCAAGTCTCTTCGAATTATCGGTTTAGTTTGGCCTACTAGATTGATCTTTCTTGCAATGGGAGAAGTGCTTAGCTTTGGGTTCAATCTTGCGGTGTCCTTTTCGAGTGACAGTAGGGGCAGCAAGGCACGTATTGTATTGTTGCCATCGAGGATAAAAAGATGGGGTTTTCGTCATATTGCTTGAGTTAATTCCTCTACATCATGTCATCTTTCTTAGTGCGTTACTCCGTTGTTTATGAACTTAATACTCTAGATGCATGCTGGATAGCGGTCGGTGTGTGGAGTAATAGTAGTAGATGCATGTAGGAGTCGGTCTACTTGACACGGACGTGATGCCTATGTTCATGATCATTGCCTTAGATATCATCATGACTATGCGCTTTTCTATCAATTGCTCGGCAGTAATTTGTTCACCCACCATAATATTTTCTATCTTGAGAGAAGTCACTACCGAAACCTATGGCCCCTAGGTCTCTTTTCCATTATATTGAATCTCATTTACATCTTGCTAGTTTCTGATCTACTATTTTGCAATCTTTTACTTTCCGATCTATAAATCAAAAATACCAAAAATATTTACTTTACCGTTTATCTATCTCTATCAGATCTCACTTTTGCAAGTGACCGTGAAGGGATTGACAACCCCTTTATCGCGTTGGGTGCAAGTTGTTGATTGTTTGGTGCAGGTATTCGGTGACTTGTGCATTGTCTCCTACTGGATTGATACCTTGGTTCTCAAAATTGAGGGAAATACTTACGCTACTTTGCTGCATCACCCTTTCCTCTTTGAGGGAAAACCAACACAAGCTCAAGAGGTAGCATGTGACACTTTACCTCTCCCCACTTAAACCTTCTATGCAATGTTGTACAACTAACACCCAAAGACCTAGAAAGAGCTCCAAGTGTTTTTCTTCTGTTTAGTAGGATTGTGGATGTCCTAGAGAGTTCAAGTAATTTTATCTTGCAACCTACTCTACCTTTTTAGGTCAGGCATCAACTTCTTCACCTTGTGCAATTTTATCATGTGCTTGTTTCCATATTATTTCAAAAGTTCTAAGATTTGTATGCAAAAGGTTAGCAACAAGCACTTTGTAATTTTTCTCAATTCTCTATCTTTAATCAGCGCTTTCTAAGAAATATAAGCAACAAATATGTGCTCATTTGGTATGTTTCTTATTGTTTGATGTTCAACACCTTCAAATGAGCAAAAAGGAGTAAGTTTCTTTACTGTAACTTTTTTACTCCGACAATATTGTTGCAATAATAAAAATAATGCAAAGGAGAAAAAGGAGCAACTGAATATTCAAAATGCATTTCCATGTTCTAAATTCAAACTTTTCTTACAAATGTTAGTTGAACTTTGCTTGCAAATGTTTGATACATCTCCATCATATCTACTTTTCCAAACACTTTTGCTCTTGTTTTGGACTCTAATTTGCACGATTTAAATGAAACTAACCCAGACTGACATTGTTTTCAGCAGAACTACCATGGTGTAGTTTTTGTGCAGAAATAAAAGTTCTCAAAATTGGATGAAACTTTTTGGATAGTTTTTATGGAAAAAATAATAAATACTGGAGCAAACACCCACTTGAAGGGGGCCACCTACTGCCCACGAGGCACTAGGGCGCGTCCACCTCCTGGGGTTGGTGTTGGTGGCTTGTGGGGACCATGTGGCTCTGCTAAACCTAATCTCAAGTCTATAAAATCCCATTTCCTGAGAAAAAATAGGAGAGGAAGTTTCATCATGTTTTACAATACAGAGCCGCCACCACCTCCCGTTCTTCATCGGGAGGACAAATCTGGAGTCCGATTGGGGCTCTAGAGAGGGGAATCCTTCGTCATCGTCATCATCAACCATCCTCCATCACCAATTTCATGATGCTCACCGTTGAGAGTAGTAATTCCTTCACAGGATTGCTAGACAGTGATGGGTTGGATGAGATTTATCATGTACGAGTTAGTTTTGTTAGGGCTTGATCCCTGGTATCCATTATGTTCTGAGATTGATGTTGCTATGACTTTGTTGTGCTTAATGCTTGTCACTAGGGCCCGAGTGCCATGATTTCATATCTAAACCCTTTATTTTTTCATGAATATATTCGTGTTCTTGATCCTATCTTGCAAGTTGTATGCACCTGTTACGTGTTATGATCCACATACCCCAAGGTGACAATAGTTGGGATTCTTTCCGATGATTACCTTAGTTTGAGGACTTCATGTATTCACTATGTGTTAATGCTTTGTTCCGGTTCTCTATTGAAAGGATGCCTTAATATCCCTTAGATTCCTTATGGACCCCGCTGCCACAGGAGGGTAGGACAAAAGATGTCATGCAAGTTATTATCGCAAACACATATGACTATATACATAATACATGCCTACATTACATTGATGAATTGGATCTAGTTCTATGTCGCCCTAGGTTATAACTGTTACATGATGAATGTCATCTAACATAATTATCCATCACCGATCCAATGCCTATGAGCTTTTCACATATTGCTTTTGCTAAGTTTCTATTGTTGCTGCTATTGCCACAATTGCTACAAAACTATCGCTGTTGCTGTTACCGTTACTGTTGCTATCGTTATTACTGCTATCGAACTATCATATTACTATGCTACTGATCACTCTGCTACAGATATTTAGTCTCCACGTGTTGTTGAATTGACAACTCAACTGGTAGTACTTGCAAATATTCTTTGGCTCCCCTTGTGTTGAATCAATAAATTTGGGTTGAATACCCTACCCACGAAAACTGTTGCGATCCCATATACTTGTGGGTTAGCAAGTCCTTTTTTTGGCACCGTTGTTGGGGAGCATAACTCTATTTTCTGAGTCACTTGGGATTTATATATGTTGATCACTATGATGAATCTTAAGGATGATAAACTAAGATCGTTCCCTCTAGGACGAGGGGAGGTAAGGAACTGTTATCTAGCTCTGCACTTGATTCACCTTCTGTTTTGAGTAAGCTTGCAACACAACCACCTGCTATTAATTCTGATATGTTACAAGTAATTGATGATGCTACTTCTACTATGAGTGATGCTATTGATGATGCTAGTACCTTGCTTGATGATACTATGTCACTAGGTGAATTTCTCGATAAACAACTTGCTAAAGCTAAAGAATTTGAGAATGCTAAAACTGATGAAATTATTGAAACTGAAAATTATGAAACACCCATTCGACCTAGCTTTCCTAGATATGAATTGCCTAAGATACCTGAGGGTTATGTTATGAATGGAGAGATAGCTAGGGAATTTCTTGCTTGTAATGATAGAGATGATCTTAAGAAATTGTTGTGTAAGCTGAAAGAAAAATCTTTGAATGCTAGACTGAAATATGATCCTAAGTTTTCTACTTCACCTATCTTTATTACTGATAAGGATTATAAATACTATGTCAATCCCGAGTTAATTACTTTGGTTGAATCTGACCCTTTCATGGCTGCGAAACTAAAACCGTTGTGGCACATCTTACTAAATTAAATGATATAGCCACCCTATTTGCTATTTCTATATCCTCAAGTTATTTTCTTTCTTGTTAAAGGGTGATGCTAAGATATGGTATAATACTCTTGCTCCCGGTTGTGTGCATAGTCCCCGGGATATGCTATATTACATCTCTAAAAACATTTTCCTGTTCATAAGAAACAAGCTGCCTTACATGAAATATTTAACTTTTCGCAAATTTAGGAATAGAATCTCCCTCAAGCTTGGGGGAGGATTCTCCAACTACTTAATTATTTGCCTGATCATCCTCTCAAGAAAAATGAAATACTTGATGTCTTCTATAATGGACTAACCGATGCTTCTAGGGACTACCTAGATAGTTTTGCTGGTTGCGTTTTCAGGGCACGAACTATTGAACAAGCTGACGAACTATTGAATAATATATTAAATAATAATAATGATTGGACACTTCCTAAACCACCACCTAAACCCACTCCGAAGAAGAGAGGTATCCTATGTCTCAGTCCTGAAGATATGCAAGAGGCAAGAAATGTATGAAGGAAAAAGGTATTAAATCTGAAGATGTTAAGAACTTACCACTTATTGAAGAAATACATGGTCTTGACACCCCGACACAGGTGGTAGAGGTAAATACTTTTATAAAGTTTGATGTACATGATATTCCTTAAAATAAATCTCCTAGTCAATGCTTGTATGAATTTGACAAGGACATTATTAAGCAAGATAGTTTCAATGCAAATGTTATGAAACAATTGAAATATAATGCCTACATGATTGCTAATGATGTCAAAGGTGTAGGTAAACATGCATCTATGGTCCAAACCCAGTTAGAACAAGTTGCTAAATCTCAAAGTGATTTGCTCAATGAAATGAATAATAATATGAATGATCATGCTGTTAGAGTAATGACTAGAGGAGGTAGAATGACTCAGGAGCCACTTTATCCTGAAGGTCACCCTAAAAGAATTGAACAATACTCTCAAAGAATTAATGTTGCTTCACCTAGTCCATCTAAAAATTAAAAAAGAGAAAGAACAATGATAGGACTTTTCATACTTCTAGTGAACCTGAGGTAGAGAAACCTTTTGAGGATAGTAATGATGTTTATATTTCTGATGCTGAAACACAATCCGGTAATGAACATTCACCTAGTGATAATGATAATGAGGATGATGATGTTCATGTATATTCTCAACCAGGCAATGATAAAGAACATGATAATGATGTTGAAATAGGACATGATGTTGATCTTGATAACCCACCTCCTAAAAATAAACATTATGATAAAAGAGATTTCGTTGCTAGAAAACATGGTAAAGAAAGAGAACCATGGGTTCAGAAACCCATGCCCTTTCCACCTAAACCATCTAAGAATAAGATGATGAAGAATTTGAACGCTTAGCTGAAACGCTTAGGCTAGTCTTTTTGCGTACTCATTTGACTGATATCTTGAAGATGCCCCATGAAAGATTGAGCATGTCGCCTAGAGGGGGGGGGGGGTGAATAGGCGCTTTAAAAAAATTACGGTTTAGGCTTGAACAAATGTGGAATAAACCTAGCGGTTAATTTGTTAAGAACAAAGCCTACAACAACTAGGTTCACCTATCTGCAACAACAACTTATGCTAAGCAAGATAAACAACTAAGTGATAGCAAGATATATGACAAGAAACAATATGGCTATCACAAAGTAAAGTGCATAAGTAAAGGGCTCGGGTAAGAGATAACCGAGGCACGCGGAGACGACGATGTATCCCGAAGTTCACACCCTTGCGGATGCTAATCTCCGTTTGGAGCGGCGTGGAGGCACAATGGTCCCCAAGAAGCCACTAGGGCCACCGTAATCTCCTCACGCCCTCGCACAATGCAAGATGCCGTGATTCCACTAAGGGACGCTTGAGGGCAGTCACCGAACCCGTACAAATGACAACCCTTGGGGGAAGTCACCGAACCCGTACACTTTGGCAACCCTTGGGGGAGGTCATCGGTACCCGTAAAATTGCTCGGGGCGATCTCCACAACCTAATTGGAGACCCCGATGGTTGCCCGGATCTTTACACCACAATGATTGAGCTCCAAACACCACCAACCGTCTAGGGCACCCAAGCACCCAAGAGGAACAAGCTCAAGGGTACCAAGCACCCAAGAGTAATAAGCTTCTCAACTTGTAGCTTCCACGTATCACCGTGGAGAACTCAAACCGATGCACCAAATGTAATGGGAAGGGCATACGGAGTGCCCAAGTCCTTCTCTCCAAAATCCCACCAAAGCAACTAATGCTAGGGAGGAAAATGAGAGGAAGAACAAGAAGGAGAACACCAAGAACTCCAAGATCTAGATCCAAGGGGTTCCCCTCACATAGAGGAGAAAGTGATTGGTGGAAGTGTGGATCTAGATCTCCTCTCTCCTTTCCCCCCAAAACTAGCAAGAATCAATGGAGGGATTGAGAGATAGAAAGCTCCAAGAGGTCAACAATGGTGGGGGGAAAAGCTTGCAAGAGGATAGGGGTTGAAGGTGGAAGAAGAGGGTATAAATACCCCCAAGAAAAATGTGGCCGTTGCACATAGCCGCCGCCCCGGGCACCTGGGGGTCAAGGACCCCGGGCACCCGCACTAGGCAGTGAGATGCAGGAACCGGTAAAATTGAAACGACCACAACTTTTGCAAACGAACTCCGAATTTGATGAAACCAAGTTTGTTGGAAAGCTAAAGAAAAGGGCTAACACAATCTTGATAGAAATATCAAGAAAACTAAATTGAGAAAATACCCAAAGTAAAATGGTAAGAACCCTTTCTCAAATAAGATCGGTAAAAAATCCAACACCGAAAACGCAAAAGAAGATGCATAGGAAATCAGTTTTCGATGAACTAGAGATAGTCACGAAGAAAACCACAAGCTCTAAAACCTCACAAAGAGAAAATCCAAACAAGAACCAAGAAATATGATGGTGCCAAGAATGCAATGGTTTGAGCTCTCACTGAACGGTACGATCAAGCTACTCACTCGAGAGCCCCCCTTGATAGTACGACTATCGATCCTATAATCCGGTCTCCCAACTAACACCATGAGACCAGTAAAATTGAAAACCTATCAATAACAAACCTTTGCCTTGATCATACTCCATTTGATCTAGATGATGAAGATCTTGACCTCCTCAACTTGTACCTCCTTTCTTGATTGCGCTAGCTTGATGAAGAATAGTAGATTGCTCCCCCATACTACACTATGGGTGAGCCACTCCTTGGCACATCTTCAAAAGTTCATTGTCACCATAATGGACGGCAAGCATCAAGGACGTGATCTCTTCATGATGCTCCACTTGAACTTGCACACCGCAATCTTGATGACGATCACCATTTGATGTCATCCTCTCCATGGGTTGTATGATATCTTCCTCGTAACGCAAGCCCATAGAAACATACCTAACCCCACATAGAACTCCCACCTAGACCATGGGTTGGCAAACAGAGCATAATGGACAATGCTTACCATACCATGGGATCAGTTGATTTCTCGGTACATCTTGTACGCTTTGTGTGTTGGTCAACTTGATTCACTCTTGACTTAGTCTTGATCAACCTTGAATCTTTCCAACTCTCTTCATTTGTATGATGTCTTGAAGGTAGACATGAATGATCACACAATCTTCTTCTCCAAGACATCCTTGCAATAAGCTCAACACTCACATGACCAATCTTTGGAGAATTCCTTAATAGCACCTTGGTCAACTCATAAACTTCTTCAAACCAACACATGTACTTCAAGAAATGCCTATGGACAAATCCTTCAAATATAACTCAATGCAACCATTAGTCCATAGAGAATGTCATCAATTACCAAAACCACACACGGGGCACCGCATGTCCTTTCAATCTCCCCCATTTTGGTAATTGATGACAACAACTTTCAAGAGAGTTTATACAAGGAATTATGCATCACCATGCAATGCACCAATCAATAATGCATGCGTATGAGATGCAAAAGCTTAGGAACAAAACCAAAGCAAGACGAGATGACTCTCTAAATAAACGTATCCACAAAACTCTCTGAAACTTCTCCCCCATTGGCATCGATTGCCAAAATGTGAGGAAAGCTTAGAAGGCCAATATAAATTGAGTTCACTCCATAAATTGTGTATTTCTCCACAAGAGAGTGGAACGCAATACACATATCCAACAGTGGATACTTGGAGGAAGACAAACTATATTGAGGCCCAAAGATTGCAAAAGAATGATATGCCACAAAGACATAACAAAGAGAGAAACTAGCAATCAAAAGATACCAATTGAAGCAAGCTATCAAAAGATACCAATTGAACCAACTAGACCAAAGATCCTACATGCCACATGAATAAAAGATATTATGATATGAGCAAAGGAGTGTTCTAGAGAAACTAGAGAAGCTCCCCACGATTTGTGCATAATTTAGTTTTATAGTTGGATACAACAAGCACAAAATAGGATCGTCACTCCCCCAAGATCAATAGAGCCTCACGACAAGAGCAAGAGAGCAACGGAGTCTTCTAAAGACACTTGTGAAGCTCCCCATGATTTGTGCACTCCTTAGAATATTTGCATTAGGATACCAAATGCACAAAATAGGATCATCACTCCCCGAAAATCAATAGAACTCACAACAAGTGCAAGTGAGCATGTAGGAAACAATGCCTAGCACTTGTAACAAAACAAATGATTGAGCAACATATAAAAGAGGCAACTTAAGAGAAGGCTCAACCAAAATGATGTGTGTGAGTCATGGCAAAGCACTAGAGAAGACTAATGTAAGGGTGAGCATTAAGCATCAACATAGTCTTGAATAGTGGAGATACAAGGTGCATGACATGTCCTTCCCACACACACCAAGCAAATGGGTTCACAAGCACACTAAATATGCAAAATGAATAACCAACACTTGTGACAACCCATGGTGAAGATGGAAAGCGAAAGCCTCATCAAGACGAGGGATACCAATTAAGATGGCAAAAAGCCTCGTCAAGACAAGCATGAGGAAGAAGATCTTCACCACACGAGAGTGCATCAAGATGCAACGAGATATGACCCGCACTCAAGGCACACACTTTCATGGAGCCACAAAAGAAATAACATGAGAAAGAAACGGTGGACGTGAAGGAAGGGGATATCAACTAGATATGCAACTTCTCTCAAGTGTATAAGATTCTAGGTAGATGATGATCATGATGATATCAATCTACAAAGAAGGATGTACACACAAAATAGTTACAAAAAGGAAGGAACGAGATATCCACAAGGAAGTCATAAATATACCAATAAGATATTTGCTTGAAAGCATAGCACTTGACTAGATATGGTCTTATTGTATATAAATGAAGTCCAACCACACATCCATCAAAGACATCACAACTAGCAACAAGAGATCATCGTTGGGATGCTTTGAGAAGGGAAACAAGTATAACAAGATATGAAATGAATATCATGCCAAGATGCAACCTACACAAGGTTGATGCAAGAAATGTGTGCATGAAAAAGATGATGATACTTGTTGCCGAGATATCAATGGAAGGATGTAGTAGATACCAAATAAAGGTAGATAGTAGTTCATTGATCATCCTAGCTTGACCCCAATAAGCACATGGTGACACCACCTTCCTTGTGAGTGAGCCGAGCATCCAATGTATCTCCAATTGTTCCTAGAACAACAACACAAACAAAATGGTGCCCAACCTCATTGGGACCAAAGAGTTAGAGAACCAACAATACATAGGACAAACTCCACATAAATATGTGCATATAGATATGAAAATGAATTTCATGCAAATCTCATCCAATTTGAGACTTGGTGGAGTTTCCCTTATATATTGGGTCAAAGAAAGAAAGCATGCCAAATAGACTACATGAAGTTAATGTGCATGCTCAATACTTTCAAGAACCAATACCAATTGAGAAGAAAACCAAGTAAAGAAAAGATACCAAATGAATAAATCATTACTTGGAGGATATCCATAACAGATACATTGAGGAATGAGATATCCATTGATACACACTAAATTAAAGATGTCAAACTCCCAAAGAGAGGATGGTTCCAAAGAAACCAAGCTCTCAACAGAGTTTCATGATGGCACAAAGTACCAAAAAGAAAACGGCTTGCCTTCCACCAACACACACTTGATAAGGATCACAGATGGGTGTTTTATAGAAAATAGGATAGCTCCCCCAAGACTAGTGCATTGTAGAGAATTTGCATTTGAATACAAAATGCATAAGGTGGGATCACCACTTTCACTATATCTAGAAAACACTAGACAAGATCAATAAATTAACAAGATCCACAAGTGATATGGAATACAAAGGGAGTTGACACAAACCATGGCAAGAGATAAGGCAAATAAAAGCAAAGGCCAATGTAAAGATGATCAATTATTTCTACCGCACATAAGTGAGTACCAGTTGTCATAAGACAAGAAGTATTTCGAAATAATTCCCATTGGTAGATAGCAAGGATCTCCAACATCATCTTCACACCACACATAAGCAAATTGCAACTTGTAGAGCTAACATGCCACCTAGGAACAAGATAATTTACAATATCAATTCTAGGTGACAATATCTCAAATGTACACATTTTCTAGGCTTGTAATATGCACATAGCATATTACTCCCCCATGATGTGATACCGATAAAAACTCAACACGAGGCATAAGAGGATCCAACAAGAGATAATTAATGGACCATTTAGAATTGGAATTTCTCATGAGAAGACATACCACATAGCGACTAGATAATCTTGTAATATCAATACTAGATGGTATTCCTCATGTACACACATTTATAGGATTGTGAGGTGCAAAAAGCACATCACTCCCCCACAATGGAATATTCCATTAATCTCTCACAAGAGCCTACTGAGATACAAACAAGATTCACAAAGTCTCAACACACAACTCACACGTACATGAAGTGCAAAACAACATACACATACTTGATTACTCAAGATAAGAAAATTGGAAGCACACATATACAAGCACATGCAAGGTAGAAAACCAAAACATGCAAAGGGGCAAGTAACTTTCAATGTAAACAATTTAAGTACAAGTTACCGCAAGGAGGCACATTGGATATGCGATAGAAACTTGATAATCCGAATGACTTGGCTTGAGGCAATATGAATGATGAAGACCCCTTAATTCTTCATAATGTAGCCAAGTCTCCAATGCCCTCCAACAACACCTATTGATCAAGTTTGAGCTTGTTGGTACCCAACCAAGTTGGGTCCTAAGAGATTAGTCACAATAGGCTTGGCTACCCAAATGGTTCTTTTTTTGACACCACTTTGAGTACCAACAACTTTGGCAAACACATTGACAACCTTATCCTTCCCAAGAGAATATATATCATTAAGAATAATTGGGTTGGATAAGTTACCACTAGTGCATGAAGAAGCGAGGTGACCTTTCTCACGACATAGGTAGCAACGTCTACTCTTCACTTTCTTCTGACTTGATTTCTCAACATGAGAAGCATTAGCTTGAGTTGTCTTGGGAAGAGGCCTTTCTTCAACTTGAGGTTGAGAATGATAGTGAACTTGTGGCCGCTTCCCTTGTTGCTTGTCACTAATGGGCTTCTTCTTCAATGGGCAAGATCTAACATGATGCCCTTCTACTTTGCACTTGAAGCAAACAATCTTGGCCGAATTCTTGACTTGTTCTTGGCCCTTCTTTTTGTTCATCTTGGAATTCTTCTTTTTATTGGAGTTGAATCCAAGTCCACCTTTGTCATTGGGGGATTTTTGCACACTCAATATATTGTTGAGTGTGGATTTCCCTTCATGACTCTTTTCCAAGTCTTTCTTCAAAGAAGTGACTTGGGCCTTGAGCTCTTTGATTTCCTCTACATGGTTAGTCTCAACACAAGTACTAGAGGAAGTATAAGCTTCATCGTTAGAGCAACAAAGCAAGGAAAGCAATTCATCACAAGATGTATCAACATTGTGAGTAGATGAATTACAAGGACTAGCACATGGCAATATAGTATTTTGACTAGAAGTAGTGCTAGTATCCACATGAGGCTCACTAGATGTTACCTTAGCAATCATGGCCTCATGATCTATCTTTAGCACATTATGGGATACTAGAAGATCCTCATGAGAGCTTGAGAGATTTTCATGGCTTTCTTCCAATTTTCCATAATTGCTAGATAGCAACTCAAGTGGGCCCGTAGCTCAACATTCTCCTTCAAAATGGATGCTTCACAAGTAATAGAGTTAGTAGCACAAGCATCATCATTAACAACAATAGGAGAGGACAACTTGGCAAGCTCTTTTAAATAAGAAGCTTCAAGTTGAGCATGAGACTCGGTGTGTTTGATGAGCTCACCCTTGATGACCCTTGAGCCATTTTCAAGGTGCTCAAAATACTCAAGGAGTCTAGCATGAGCAAATTCAAGCTTAGCATTTTTAGTTTTAAAATCATTGGCCACCTCAAGATCTCTATCATGAGATTCCTTCACTCTAGATAATTCTAGAGCAAAAGTCTCCTCAAGAGATTCCTTGGTGGTTTATTCAAGTTCAAGAGCTTGAGAGAGGTGTGCAATCTCATTAGGGTAATCACGCTCATGACCTTACATTTTCTCAATGGTGACCTCAAGCTCCTCAAGATGAGATTCCAACTCCTCAATATATTTCTTGCCCTCAATGGCAATGGACATGATTTCCATGAAGTTGGAACGAGGAATTTTGTTTTTATGAAGAGCTTTAAAAATAATTTCCCCCTTAATTTTTAAGGAAGCAACATTATCATTCTCTTCATAATTATCCTCATCATCATTAGCATTAACATCATCATCAAGAGACACATTGGGATTCAAAGGAGGAGATACCATTGAAGCCTTAGCCATAAGGCAAAAAGCAATGGATGATGATGTAGGATCTTCCGAGGCACCATTCAAGACCACATCTTGTTCCATGGAGTGTTGGGTTTCCTCTACATTTCTAGCACAATAACTCGAGGAACTATATGCATTTTTATCACGACAGCAAGATATAGCAAGTATATCATCATGAGATTTAGTCAAGCAATTTCTACATGATATGCAAGAACTATCAACACAAGAATGTGAAACATTTAGAGAGCTCGAAGTGTTGAAGTCCAAAGATGGAGCATTGCAATAAGATAGTGATGAGGAATCATCAATGATAAGCACACTATCATCATTGCAATGAACACCAATACTCACCATATCATTACCTTGTGGCAATCCACATGTAGGTGAAGTATAAGAAGGTGAGAAAGCAACACAGCCAGAGGTGGAGGTAGAACAATCATCCCCACAAATCTTGGACACGCCATATTTATCTTGAAGCTTTGTCCAAGTTCATGAGCATCCCGAAAGGGCATGAGTTGAAATACAACTACATTGCTCAAAGCATCAAAAAGCACATTAGAAGCTTGAGCATTGAGATAGGAGTTTTTCTCATCCTCTAAAGATAATCATTGATGATCCTTTGGAGGAGAAAAACCCATATCTACAATTCGCTCTAAATTTGGGTCCATGACCCTAAAGAGATTAAGCAAGCGAATTACCCAAACATCAAAATTTGTGTCATCGAAACTAAGAGTGTCAGAGAAACCTAATCCCCTAGTCGACATCTTTACACTCTAGGCGGTTAAACCTATCAAAGAGAGACGAGGCTCTGATACCAACTGAAAGATCAAGGATGTTGCCTGGGGGGGGGGGTGAATAGGCGCTTTAATAAAATTACGGTTTAGGCTTGAATAAATGCGGAATAAACCTAGCGGTTAATTTGTCCAGAACAAAACCTACAACAACTAGGCTCACCTATGTGCACCAAGAACTTATGCTAAGCAAGATAAACAACTAAGTGATAGCAAGATATATGACAAGAAACAATATGGCTATCACAAAGTAAAGTGCATAAGTAAAGGGCTCGGGTAAGAGATAACCGAGGCACGCGGAGACGACGATGTATCTAGAATTTCACACCCTTGAGGATGCTAATCTCCGTTTGGAGCGGCATGGAGGCACAATGCTCCCCAAGAAGCCACTAGGGCTACCGTAACTCCTCACGCCCTCGCACAATGCAAGATGCCGTGATTCCACTAAGGGACCCTTGAGGGCGGTCACCGAACCCGTACAAATGGCAACCCTTTGGGGGCGTTCACCGAACCCGTACACTTTGGCAACCCTTGGGGGCGGTCACCAGTACCCTTCAAATTGCTCGGGGCGATCTCCACAACCTAATTGGAGACCCCGACGCTTTCCCGGAGCTTTACACCACAATGACTGAGCTCCGAACACCACAAATCGTCTAGGGCGCCCAAGAACCCAAGAGGAACAAGCTCAAGGGTACCAAGCACCCAAGAGTAATAAGTTTCTCAACTTGTAACTTCCACGTATCACCGTGGAGAACTCAAACCGATGCACCAAATGCAATGGCAAGGGCATATGGAGTGCCCAAGTCATTCTCTCCCAAATCCCACCAAAGCAACTAATGCTAGGGAGGAAAATGAGAGGAAGAACAAGAAGGAGAACACCAAGAACTCCAAGATCTAGATCCAAGGGGTTCCCCTCACATAGAGGAGAAAGTGATTGGTGGAAATGTGGATCTAGATCTCCTCTCTCCTTTCCCCCCAAAACTAGCAAGAATCCATGGAGGGATTGAGAGATAGAAAGCTCCAAGAGGTCAACAATGGTGGGGGGATAAGCTTGCAAGAGGATAGGGGTTGAAGGTGGAAGAAGGGGGGATAAATACCCCCAAGAAAAATGTGTCCGTTGCACATAGCCGCCACCCCGGGCACCTGGGGGTCAAGGACCCCGGGCACCCACACTAGGCAGAGAGATACGGGAACCGGTAAAATTGAAATGACCACAACTTTTGCAAACGAACTCCAAATTTGATGAAACCAAGTTTGTTGGAAACCTAAAGACAAGAGCTAACACAATCTTGATAGAAATATCAAGAAAACGAAATTCAGAAAATACCCAAAATAAAATGGCGAGAACCCTTTCTCAAATAAGACCGGTAAAAAATCCAACACCGAAAACGCAAAAGAAGATGCATAGGAAATCGGTTTTCGATGAACTAGAGATTGTCACGAAGAGAACCACAAGCTCTAGAACCTTACAAAGAGAAAATCCAAACAAGAACCAAGAAATATGATGGTGCCAAGAATGCAATGGTTTGAGCTCTCACCGAACGGTATGATCAAGCTACTCACTTGAGAGCCCCCCTTGATAGTACGACTATCGATCCTATAATCCGGTCTCCCAACTAACACCATGAGACCGGTAAAATAGAAAACCTATCAAGAACAAAGCTTTGCCTTGAGCATACTCCATTTGAGCTAGATGATGAAGATCTTGACCTCCTCAACTTGTACCTCCTTTCTTGATTGCGCTAGCTTGATGAAGACTAGTAGATTGCTCCCCCATACTACACTATGGGTGAGCCACTCCTTGGCACATCTTCAAAAGTCCATTGTCAGCATAATGGACAGCAAGCATCAAGGACGTGATCTCTTCATGATGCTCCACTTGAACTTGCGCACCGCAATCTTGATGACGATCACCATTTGATGTCATCCTCTCCATGGGTTGTATGATATCTTCCTCTTGACGCAAGCCCATGGAAACATACCTAAGCCCACATAGAACTCCCACGTAGACCATGGGTTAGCACACAGAGCATAATGGACAATGCTTACCATACCATGGGATCACTTGATTTCTTGGTACATCTTGTACGCTTTGTGTGTTGATCAAATTGATTCACTCTTGACTTAGTCTTGATCAACCTTGAATCTTTCCAACTCTCTTCATTTGGATGATGTCTTGAAGGTAGACATGAATGATCACACAATCTTATTCTCCAAGACATGCTTGCAATAAGCTCAACACTCACATGACCAATCTTTGGAGAGTTCCTTAATAGCACCTTGGTCAACTCATAAACTCCTTGAAACCAACACATGTACTTCAAGAAATGCCTATGGACAAATCCTTCAAATATAACTCAATGCAACCATTAGTCCATAGAGAATGTCATCAATTACCAAAACCACACACGGGGCACCACATGTCCTTTCACCCCATATGCTAAATACATGAAATATATTGTCACTAACAAAAGAAAAATACTTGAAGCTGAAATTTCCACCATGCTTGTAAACTATTCTTTCAAGAATGGAGTACCTAAGAAACTAGGAGATCCAGGAATACCAACTATACCATGCACCATTAAAATAAATTATGTCAAAACCGCTTTATATGATTTAGGAGTCGGTGTTAGTGTTATGCCTTTCTCTTTATACAAAATACTTGATTTGAATAAACTCACACCTACTGAAATATCATTGCAAATGACTGACAAATCAACTGCCATACCTATCGCTATTTGTGAGGATGTGCCCGTGATACGTCTCCAATGTATCTATAATTTTTGCTTATTCCATGCTGTTATATTATCATTCTTGGATGTTTTACAATCATTTTATAGCAACTTTATATCATTTTTGGGACTAACCTATTGACATAGTGCCTGGTGCCAGTTGCTTTTTTTTTGTTTTTTTACTTAACAGGATATCAGTACCAAACGGAGTCCAAACGCAGCCAAACTTTTTGGACATTTTTTCTGGACCAGAAGACACCCAGTGGGCCAAAGAAGTACTAGAGGGGAGGCCCGTGGGGAGCACAACCCAACAGGGGACACCCAAGAGCCCAAGCACGCCCAGGTGGGTTGTGCCCCCCATGGAGCCCCCCTGCATCGCCTCTTCGCCCTATAAATTCCCAAACATTCCAAAAACCCTAGGGGAGTCGATGAAGCACTATTCCAGCCGCTGCAAGTTCCAGAACCATGAGATCCTATCTAGACACCATCATGGAGGGGTTCATCATCCTCATTAGTGCCTTTTCGATGATGCGTGAGTAGTTCATCATAGACCTATGGGTCCGTAGGCAGTAGCTAGATGGCTTCCTCTCTCTTTTGATTCTCAATACAATGGTCTCTTGGAGATCTATTTGATGTAACTCTTTTTGCGGTGTGTTTGTTGGGATCCGATTAACTTTGAGTTTGTGATGAGATCTATATCCATGAATATTATTTGAGTCTTCTTTTGATCTCTTATATGCATGATTATTTATAGCCTCGTATTTCTTCTTCGAATCTTTGGTTTAGTTAGGCCAACTAGATCAATTTTTCTTGCCATGGGAAGAGGTGCTTTGTAATGGGTTCGCGATATGTCTCCAACGTATCTATAATTTTTGATTGTTCCATGCTATTATATTATCCATCTTAGATGTTTTATATGCATTTATATGCTATTTTATATGATTTTTTGGACTAACCTATTAACCTAGAGCCAAATGCCAATTTCTGTTTTTCCTTGTTTTTGAGTTTTACAGAAAAGGAATACCAAACGGAGTCCAATTGACGTGCCAATTTTCGATGATTTTTTATGGACCAAAAGAAGCCCCCGAAGTAAAAGAGTTGGGCCAGAAGAGTCCCGAGCCGTCCACGAGGGTGGAGGGCGCGCCCTACCCCCTGGGCGCGCCCACCTGCCTCGTGGACGACTCGGAGACCCCCCTGACATGATCTCTCTCTCTCTCTCTCTCTCGTATTCTTGATATGGCATGATCTTGATGTATCGCGAGCATTGCTATTATAGTTGGATCTTATGCTGTTTCTCGCCCTCTACTCTCTTGTAATGGATTGAGTTTTCCCTTTGAAGTTATCTTATCGGGTTGAGTCTTTAAAGATTTGAGAACACTTGATGTATGTCTTGCATGTGCTTATCTGTGGTGATAATGGGATATTCACGTGATCTACTTGATGTATGTTTTGGTGATCAACTTGCAGGTTCCGTGACCTTGGGAATCTATGCATAGGGGTTGGCACACGTTTTTGTCTTGACTCTCCGGTAGAAACTTTGGGCACCCTTTGAAGATCTTTGTGTTGGTTCAATAGATGAATCTAAGATTGTGTGATGCATATCGTATAATCATACCCAGGGATACTTGAGGTGACATTGGAGTATCTAGGTGACATTAGGGTTTTGGTTGATTTGTGTCTTAAGGTGTTATTCTAGTATGAACTCTAGGATAGATTGAACGGAAAGAATAGCTTCGTGTTATTTTACTATAGACTCTTGAATAGATCGATCAGAAAGGATAACTTTGAGGTGGTTTCGTACCCTACAATAATCTCTTCATTTGTTCTCCGCTATTAGTGACTTTGGAGTGACTCTTTGTTGCATGTTGAGGGATAGTTATATGATCCAATTATGTTATTATTGTTGAGAGAACTTTCACTAGTGAAAGTATGAACCCTAGGCCTTGTTTCCTAGCATTGCAATACCGTTTACGCTCACTTTTACCACTTGTTACCTTGCTGTTTTTATATTTTCAGATTAAAAATACTCATATCTACCATCCATATTGCACTTGTATCACCATCTCTTCGCTGAACTAGTGCACCTATACAATTTACCATTGTATTGGGTGTGTTGGGAACACAAGAGACTCTTTGTTATTTGGTTCCAGGTTTGTTTGAGAGAGACCATCTTCATCCTACACGTCCCAGGGAATGATAAACCTTAGGTCATCCACTTGAGGGAAATTTGCTACTGTCCTACAAACCTCTGCACTTGGAGGCCCAACAACATCTACAAGGAGAAGGTTGCATAGTATACATCAAGCTCTTTTCTGGCGCCGTTGCCGGGAGGTGAGTGCTTGAAGGTATATCTTTCGACCTTGCAATCAAATATTTTAGTTTCTTGTTTTATCACTAGTTTAGTTTATAAAAGAAAACTACAAAAAAATGGAATTGAGGGTGCCTCATATGCTTCATCTTTTTAATGTCTTTCGTGAAAATGATGGAAAGGAAAATTGTGCTCATGTACTAGAAGAAGAATTACATAGAATGCTTGGCATAAAATATGTGAATGATGAGCATGATTGAAATGTTGTTAGTATGAATTCTTTGAATACCCATGTCGGTGTCAAAACCGGCGGATCTTGGGTAGGGGGTCCCAAACTGTGCGTCTAGGCGGATGGTAACAGGAGACAAGGGACACGATGTTTTTACCCAGGTTCGGGCCCTCTCGATGGAGGTAAAACCCTACTCCTGCTTGATTAATATTGATGATATGGGTAGTACAAGAGTGGATCTACCACGAGATCAAGGAGGCTAAACCCTAGAAGCTAGCCTATGGTATGATTATTGTAATGGTTGTCCGTCCTACGGACTAAAACCGTCCGGTTTATATAGACACCAGAGAGGGCTAGGGTTACACAGAGTCAGTTACAATGGTAGGAGATCTACATATCCGTATTGCCAAGCTTGCCTTCCACGCCAAGGAAAGTCCCATCCGGACACGGGACGAAGTCTTCAATCTTGTATCTTCATAGTCTTGGAGACCGGCCGATGATGATGGTTCGGCCGTCCGGACACCCCCTAGTCCAGGACTCCCTCAGTAGCCCCTGAACCAGGCTTCAATGACGACGAGTCCAGCGCGCATATTGTCTTCGACATTGCAAGGCAGGTTCCTCTTCCGAATAATCCATAGAAGATTGCAAACACCAGGATAGTGTCCGGCTCTGCAAAATAAATTCCATGTACCACCGTAGAGAGAATAATATGTACACAAGTTCAATCTGCTGACGTATTTTGTGGCGTGACGTCACACCACTACCGAGCCTTTACTTGAATCGTTTTTATTATACCACCTCAGCGCGTTTAGCGAAGCGGTTTCCTTGGCACGTCTTGTCGAAGCAGAGATCGTGTTCCCCTTATTCCGGGATTCCCATCAATACGGACGTGGGTAACCCAACCGTGCCCGTTGCCACGCCTCCTCCATCGAAGGTGAGTTCCAAACTGTTACGGGGACAGCTCTTGGTATTCTCCCTCTTTATAATGAGACCAAGGCTCGTTTCTTTTCTTCAATCCTCAATCGAATCTGCCCCTCGCCTTGAGTTCCAACACCCAGTTGCAGATTCGAGCGCCTCGGACCTTCAACAATGTCCGGCTCCGACCTACAGGGCCGGTGGATGCCCTCCTCTGTCACGGAAGAGGACGTGCTAAAGCTGAGAGAAGCCAGGTACCTGACCTACGAGATTTCGCATAGGTTGCCTGCCAAAAGGCAAGTCATTCCTACTCCCGAGCCCGGCGAGAGCATCGTGTTTGTGTCCCACCTCCGTCGTGTTCGTGTCCCACCTCTGTCTTTTGTGAGAGGGCTCATGTTTTTACTATGGGCTGGAATTCCATGACTTGGCTCCGGAGTCCATCCTCCATATCTCATCGTTTATTGTCGTCTGCGAGGCCTTCCTCCGCACTACCCCTCACTTCGGTTTGTGGCTCAAAACCTTCAACGTGGAACCGAAGATGATTGAGGGGCGTCAAGTAGAGTGCGGCGGGGCGGTCATAAGCAAGAGGGACGATGCTCCATGGCCCGAGGGCTCTTTTCAGGAGGAGCTCGGCTTGTGGCAGCAGGAGTGGTTCTATATTACCGCTCCCAGGGGCAGCAGGCAGAGGCCGCCGCCTGTCTTTCGCCCGGGTCCTCCACAGCGGCTGACGTCATGGGTCAGCAAAGGGCTTGACTGTGGGCCGTCCAAGGACGTACCCCTATTGCAGGGCCGGATTTGAGACCTCCAAGAGAGGGAGGTCAATCTGGTCGTGGTGATGCAGGTTATGCTGATTAGGCGTCTTCTGCCCTGCAAACGTCGCCCTCTCCGCCTGTGGGAATTCAATCCAGAGGGACCACGAGCTCTCCAACACTTCATGGGTACGACACCCGTGGAGATGTACAAATTGTTCTTCGGATCACAAGAGGTGTGTCCGGAATTGACCGAGGACGCCGGCCTAAGCTGCAATCGCCCGGATACTCAAGTAAGTAGCTCTTTGTCCGGACATACCGTTCGTTTGCATATCTTGGATTTGCCTTTTAACCAATCGTCCTTTGAACAGGAGTGGATAGCGCAAGCGAAACTGATATGGTGTCCGGCCCCCCTCCCGGAGACCGCGCCGGATCCCGTGTTGGTCAAGATGCTGGAGGTTGCGCCTTCAGAGGAAGGCGAAGGGGAAAATAGAGAAACTACCGCCTCTACCAAGGAGGCTTTCGAGAAAGGGGGGATCGAGAATCCCTCCTTCCAGGGGGAGAAGAGGACCGCTTCCGAAGACCCGGAAGCCAAGGCCTCAAAGCGGGGGAAGAGATCTTCACCAGAGGCTCCTGCGCCTGGGGAAGCCCCGGCCGCACTATCTCCCCTAAGGAATCAGCCCTCCAGCGAGCCGTAAGTAGAAAAAGGGGAGTTTTGTAATAAGAGACATCCCTATTTTGCTTCTGAGGATAACCGAAGTTTTTACCTTGTAGTTCGGATCTCCGTCCTTCTCAGCTGAGCTCGTCTTCGGGGGACCTTCGTTCGGAGATGATGGAGAGCGAGACGCCTCCATCTGCCGCACCGTCAGGCGGGGCGGACGACCCTGAGGTGTCGTCACGGAGGGTATCCCCGAGTCCGGCAGGGCCGAAGAGTTCGGCACCAACTGGTGTACGGCCGGGGGAGCTGAAGGATCTGCTCGAGAGGGCGTCTATCTCAGAAGGTCACCGTTCATTGATGAGTATGGTGATTGAAAGAATATCATCCGCCGAGGGCGGGTTGCATGATGCCGTCAGAAGTTTGCTGGCGGGGTTTGAGGTACGTAAAAATGACATACCTTTTGTCAGTTTTGCACATAAAGTGCGCCCTGTATAGATAGTAGCCCCTGAGACTCGATATGTTGTCGAAAGCGACAGCGTGCCGAGGATCATAATCTCAGGTATTAATTCTCGCCTTTCCTACATAGGTGGCGGATAGTCCGGTGGCCAGCCGGACTGATGGAGTTACCGAACTAAAGCGACAACTCGACATTGCGGATGCGGACATCGCGCTGGTCAATAAGCGACTTGACGAGTCACAAGGTAGGTTGTTTCTCCGTGGTCACCTAGTAAGGGAGCTGATGCCCATTCCTTACAACATGTACGCTTAATGCAAATGGTGCCGCTGCTGTGGAGGACCTTCGTGCAGAGCTTGCTCGAGCCAAGGAGCAGGCCAGAAGGAGTGATGCGGCTGCCTCGAAGGCAGCCGAAGAGCTAGAAGCCGAAAGGGTTGCTCACTGCCGAAGCAGGGAGGAGATGGCTGGAATGGCCGTGAAGCTGAAGGATGTTACCTACCGCTATGAGGTTCTTGAAAAAGAACGCCGAGCGGAGCAAGAAGACCTGAAGAAGGCCACCGCCGAAGCCAAGGATGCCCGTTCTGCAATGAGGGCTATAAAGGAGGAGCTGCGTCAGGCCGGAGACATTGCGGCTGGCAAGACCTTTCTGCTGCGCAGGAAGTTCACAGATCAGAAGTATGCTCAACTTGGCCAGCTGTGGGGTCCGGAGGATCCTTATCTGGATTTGGCGGCGAGTGCGGCGGATGCAGTTGTGCACTTCCGAAGCCAAAAGGATCATGAGACGGAAGAGCTTTTTTGGTCTCAATTCCACAGTCCGGAGCGTTCACTTCCGTTGACCGATCGGTTGGCTGAGTGGGCTGAGCTGAATAGATTGTCCGGATTTTCCATGACGGATGTAGTGACTCATCTGTGGCCGGATAAGCCCAAGCCGAAGAGTTATTTTGGCTTATTGCAGCAATTCCTTGGGGCGGTGCCGCATATCAAGGAGGTGAAGCGGTCGGCATGCATAGAGGGTGCACGGATGGCCCTCGCCCGTGTGAAGACATATTGGACGGAGATGGATGCCACCGCTGTTGCAACCCGGGGTTCGGACGAGAGCCGGTTACCCGCCGAGCACTATTTTGGGGAAGTCCTGCAGGGTGCTCGTGTAATAGAGTCGCAGTGCTAAAAAAAAGTCATGTTCAAATGATCTTTATGGTTTGTAAAACGATATTCATAGTATAAGTGCTTTTTATACTTGTGCGTTCAAGTATTGAAATATCTCCTGTGCGGCCGTTAATGTATACTTGTGTATAACCTGAAAGATGGCAGTCTTCGGCTTCAGCCCCCACGCACATGGTGCGGGGGTGTTTGCAAAATAGTGCATTTTCACACTTAATCCAACGTCTTGGTCCTGTGAAGGAGGTGGTAGCGTAGCAAACGAGGCAACCAGACTATAATGCTTTATCACTTTCACTTAGCCATAGGAGTTCGAAGGTGGGTGTCGGTGTCAAAACCGGCGTATCTCGGGTAGGGGGTCCCGAACTGTGCGTCTAGGCAGATGGTAACAGGAGACAAGGGACACGATGTTTTACCCAGGTTCGGGCCCTCTTGATGGAGGTAAAACCCTACGTCCTGCTTGATTAATAGTGATGATATGGGTAGTACAAGAGTGGATCTATCACGAGATCAAGGAGGCTAAACCCTAAAGCTAGCCTATGGTATGATTGTTGCGAGGTATGTTGTGTCCTACGGACTAAAGCCCTCCGGTTTATATAGACACCGGAGAAGGCTAGGGTTACACAGAGTCGGTTACAATGGTAGGAGATCTACATATCCGTATTGCCAAGCTTGCCTTCCACGCCAAGGAAAGTCCCATCCGGACACGGGACGGAGTCTTCAATCTTGTATCTTCGTAGTCTTGGAGTCCAGCGGACGATGATAGTCCGGCTGTCCGGACACCCCCTCGTCCAGGACTCCCTCAGTAGCCCCTGAACCAGGCTTCAATGACGATAAGTCCGGCGTGCATAATGTTCGGCATTGCAAGGCGGGTTCCTCCCTTGAATAATCCAGAGAAGATCATGAACACCAGGATAGTGTCCGGCTCTGCAAAATAAATTCCACATTCCATCGTAGAGAGAATAATGCACATAAATCCAATCTGCTGACGTATTCGGCGGTATGATATCACACCGTTACCAGGCCTTTACTTGAATCGTTTTTTATTATACCACCTCAGCACGTTTAGCGAAGCGGTTTCCTTGGCACGTCTTGTCGAAGCAGAGATCGTGCTCCCCCTTATTCCGGGATTCTCATCAATACGAGCGTGGGTAACCCAACCGTGCCCGTCTCCACGCCTCCTCTATCGAAGGTGAATCCCGAATGGTCACGGAGACGACTCTTGGTATTTTCCCCCTTTATAAGAGGATCAAGGCTCGTTTCTTTTTCTCAATCTTCCATCGAATCCTCTCCTTGCTCCAAGTTCCAACACCCAGAGCCCCAGATTCGAGCGCTTCGGATCTTCAACAATGTCCGGCTCCGACCTTCAGGGCCGGTGGATGCCCTCCTCCGTCACGGAGGAGGACGTGTTAAAGCTGCGTGAGGCCAAGTACCTGTCCTACGAGATTTCGCACAGGTTGCCCGCCCAAGGGCAGGCCGTACCCACTCCCGAGCCTGGTGAGTTCGTCGTCTTCGTATCCCACCTCCGCCGGGGTTTAGGCTTCTCGACGGACCCCTTCGTGAGAGGGCTCATGTTCTACTACGGGCTGGATTTTCACGACTTGGCTCCGGAGTCCATCCTCCATATTTCCGCATTCATTATTGTCTGCGAAGCCTTCCTCCGCGTCACCCCCCACTTTGGCCTATGGCTGAAGACCTTCAATGTGGAGCTGAAGATGATCGGGGGGCGTCAAGCGGAGTGCGGCGGGGCGGTTGTAAGCAGGAGGGCCGATGCCCCGTGGCCCGAGGGCTCCTTCCAAGAGGAGCTCAGCTTGTGGCAGCAGGAGTGGTTCTATGTCACCGCTCCGAAGGGCAGCAAGCAAAAGCCGCCGCCTTCATTCCGCCCGGGACCTCCACGCTGATTGATGTCGTGGGTCAACCAAGGGCTCAATTGGGGGCCGTCCGAAGACGTGCCCTTATTGCAGGGCCGGATTCGAGACCTCCAAGCGAGGGAGATCAATCTAGTTGTGGTGATGCAAGTCATGCTAATCAGGCGTCTTCTGCCCTGCAAACGCCGCCCTCTCCGGTTATGGGAGTTCAATCCGGAGGGGCCACGAACTCTCCAACACTTCATGGGTATGACGCCCGTGGAGATGTACAAGTTGTTCTTCGGACCGCAGGTGGCGTGTCCGGAATTGACCGAGGACGCAGGCCTAAGCCGCGATCGCCCGGATACACGGGTAAGTAGCTCAGAGTCCGGACGTTCTGTTTGTTTGCTTTTCCGAAATTCGCCTTCTAACCCATTATTCTTCATCAGGAGTGGGTAGCGCGATCGAAGCTGATAAGGTGTCCGGCCCCCCTCCCAGAGACCGCACCGGAGCCCGTGCTGGTCAGAATGTTGGAGGTCGCGCCCGTAGAAGGGGGCGATGGGGAAAATAGAAGAGCTATCACCTCGCCCAAGGGGGCGCCTGAAGAGGGGGGGATCGACAATCCCTCCTTCCAGGGGGAGAAGAGGACCGCCTCCGAAGACCCGGAGGCCAAAGCCCCTAAGCGGGGGAAGAAATCTTTACCGGAGAGTCCTGCGTCCGGAGAAAGTCCGGACATACAATCGCTTCTAAAGGATCAGCCCTCCAGCGAGCCGTGAGTATGAAGAAAAAGGGGGGTTCATTAATGAGAAAATACCCCTATTTGTGCTTCTGTGGATGACCGAAATTTTTAACTTGCAGTTCGGATCTGCGGCCTTCTCAGATGAGTTCGTCTTCGGGGGATCTTCTTCCGGAGATGATGGAGAGCGAAACGCCTCCGTCTGCTGCGCCGTCGGATAGGGCAGACGAGCCTAAAGTATCGTCACGGAGGGTATCCCAGAGTCTGGAGGGGCCGGAGAGTTCGGCGCCCACTAGTGTCCGGCCGGGGGAGCTGAAGCATCTGCTTGAGAGGGCGTCCATCTCAGAAGATCACCGTGCTTTGATGCGTATGGTGATTGGAAGGATTTCGTCCGTCGAAAGCGGATTGCATAATGCCGTCAGGAGTTTACTGGCGGGATTTGAGGTACACAAGAACGACACACCTTTTGGACAGTTTGGCACATAGAAGTGCACCCTGTATAGATAGTAGCCCCTGAGACTCGGTAGGTTGTCCAAAGCGATAGCGTGCCGAGGATCAAAATCTCAGGTAATGAATGTCGCCGTTCCTGTGCAGGTGGCAGATAGTCCGGGGACTAGCCGGACTAGTGGAGTTGCCGAGTTAATGCGGCAACTTGACGTGGCGGATGCGGACATCGCGCTTGTCAACCGGCGACTTGACGAGTCGCAAGGTAAATGAATTCTCCGCAGTCACTTGTTTAAGGGAGTCAAAGCCTGCCTCTGATAATGTATATGCTGTGATACAGACGGTGCTGCTGCTGTGGAGAGCCTTCGGGCTGAGCTTGCTCAAGCCAAGGAGCAAGCCCGAAGGAGCGATGCGGCTGCCTCGAGGGCAGCTGAGGAGTTGAAAGCCGAAAAGGCTGCGCACTGCCTAAGCAGGGAAAAGATGGCCGAATTGGCCGTGAAATTAAAAGATGCTTCCGACCGCAACGAGGCTCTTGAAAAGGAGCGCTTGTCAGAGCGGGAAAACCTGGGGAAGGCCACCGCCGAGGCCAAGGATGCCCGTTCTGCAATGCGGGTAATGAAGGAGGAGCTGCGCCAGGCCGGAGATATTGTGGCTGGCAAGCCGTTTCTGCTGCGTCGCCGATTTACGGATCAAAAGTATGCCCAACTTGGCCAGCTGTGGGGTCCGGAGGATCCTTATATGGACTTAGCGGCAAGTGCGGCTGATGCCGTTGAGCACTTTCGGAGTCAGAAGGATCACAAGACGGAAGAGCTATTTTGGTCTCAATTCCATAGTCCGGATCGTTCACTTCCGTTGACCGATCGGTTGGCCGAATGGGCTGAGCTAAATAGATTGTCCGGGCTTGCCATGACTGATATCGTGGCTCATGTCTGGCCAGAGAGACCCAAGGCGACGAGCTATTTAGGCTTATTGCAGCAATTTCTTGGAGCGGTGCCGCACATCAAGGAGATGAAGCGGTCGGCCTGCATAGAAGGCGCGCGGATGGCCCTTGCCCGTGTGAAGACACATTGGACAGAGATGGATGCCACCGCTATTGTCGCCCAGAGTTCGGACGAAAGCCGGTTACCCGCCGAGCACTATTTTGGGGAAGTTATGCGTGGCGCTCGTGTAATAGAGTCGTAGTGCTCAAAAAATGTCACGTTCAAGTGAACGTTTTATCTTGTAAGACAATGATTATGAAGTAATCGCTGTTTATACTTGTGCGTTCCAAGTATTAAAATATCTCCTATGCGGCCGTTTATGTATACATTTGTATAACCTGAAAGATTGCAGTCTTCGTCTTCAGCCCCCACGCACAAGGTGCGGGGGTGTTCGCAAAAATAGCGCGTTTTCACACTTAATCCGACGTCTCGGTCCTGTTAAGGAGGTGGTAGCGTAGCGAACGAGGCAATCCGGACTGTGATGCTTTATCACTTTCACTTAGCCAGTGGAGTTCGAGGGTGGGGCTACGATATAGCCCCTTGGGGCACCGCGCTTGTCCGAATTCGGGGCGCGTGTGTGCCTGACCGGGAAACGGTCCTTCGTCAAAGCGGGGAATTCTAAACATTCCGGTAGTCGATCGAGTGGTTGACCAGTCTCTCGCTGTATCATGATAGTCAGTTTTCGGCTTTCTCTACTGAGGTGCTCGCCCAGCCGAACTGGGGCACAATCGCAGTAGTTCTCCTGGTGCCGCGTTAGCCGATGATACGGAACGTAAGGCAGCAAAACACAGGAGCCGAGCAAACCCAACATTTGACCAAAGACATGATTCGGAGCTGATGCATATAAGGCCTAACTCGAGATGCCGAACACTCCCTAAGGTGTTCGGTCTTTGTAATAATGGGCAGAACAATGCCCTAAGCCCCTAGTGTCCAGGTACGGGCATGGTCTTCTGACGCGACCAATGCCAAAGCGTCAGGCTCCGCTTTGGTTATAATGAGGAACCAAGGGATTATAACAACAAGAGACAGTAAAAAAGGTTTACGCAGGGTCTTAATCTGAAAAGAATCCTCGTGACGGGTCCCTACTGCACGTCTGCGCCTGTGTCTCCGTTGTGCCGTTATCCTGGACGGGTGTGCATGTTGTTCATCTGTAAAAAGAGAGGAACTTTAGCTTGAAAGGAACTTGTGCAAAAATATATATGAAGGAAGAAATATAAATAAGTAAAGCGGAGTCTGAGTGAGCTCGCTGTTATTTGTGCACGCAGCCCCTTGTAAAGGGATGTGCGGCTAGGGAGCCCCTAACTTACTTATGTCGGACTCGTCTAACCATGTCCGGGGTCTTTAAGTGACCCTCGCACTGAAATGATGCCACGTGGACCGGGCATCTTGAGTGTAAGAGACGCGTAATGTGGTATGGCGTTGAAACGGACAAAAGCCTCTCGTCCCAAGAGTGCTTGATAGCCACTTTTAAATGGGACGATATGAAAAAATAGTTTTTCGCGTCGAAAGTTGTTCGGTGATCCGAATACGACTTCTAGTAATAGGGAGCCTATGCACTTGGCGTAAGTGCCTGGCGTTACTCCTGTAAAGGAAGTGCGACTGTGTCGAATTTTAGTAGGGTCTATCCCCAACTTGCAGATTGTGTTTGGGTACAGCAGGTTTAAATCGCTGCCTCCGTCCATCAGGACTTGTGTAAATTGCAGTCCGTCGATTACAGGATCCAATATCAGGGCCGTCCATCCTGCGTTTTGAACGCTTCTGGAATAATCCAGGTGGTCGAAAGTGATTGGTTTTGATGTCCAGTCTCTATGTTTCGCTTGGTTGGGCCGTGCGAGACCCATTTTAACGGGTGCCGCACTGTTTTTCCGTATTATCACATGAAGTGAATTTACTGTGTTGACCTCTTGTGGGAAATTCTTTTGTTTTCCGGTGCTCTGCTGGTGGGGTTTATCGTCTTCGCTTGACGCGTCGAGCCCCTTGTGTTCGGCGTTTAATCGGCCGGACTGTTTGAAAACCCAACAATCTCGGTGGGTGTGGTTTGCAGGCCTTCTGGGGGTACTGTGGATTTGACATATCCGACCCAAAATCTTGTTTAAATTGGATAGCTCATTGCTGTTATCCTTAAGGGGCGGTGTTTTGTTGTTTGGCCGCGAGCTTTTGAATCCGGCGTTGACTGCCGTGCCCTTCGGGCTTTTCTCTTTATTTCGGCGCTGCTCTTTTCTGCGCCGTGATTTTCTGTTTCCATCTCTGATCTCGGATGTACTTGGGTCGCTGGTGCTGCATCTTGCTAGCCAGCTATCCTCTCCCGCGCAAAAGCGGGTCATGAGGCTTGTTAGCGCGGACATTGTCCTCGGCTTCTCTTGGCCGAGGTGTCTGGCGAGCCATTCGTCTCGGACGTTGTGTTTAAAAGCTGCTAAGGCTTCGGCGTCCGGACATTCGACTATTTGGTTCTTTTTGGTGAGGAACCTGTTCCAGAATTTGCGCGCTGACTCTCCGGGCTGTTGAGTTATATGACTTAGATCGTCTGCATCCGGAGGGCGGACATAAGTCCCTTGAAAATTTGCTCTAAACGCGTCCTCGAGCTCTTCCCAACTTCCAACAGTATTTTCTGGGAGGCTTTTGAGCCAATGACGGGCTGGCCCTTTGAGCTTGAGGGGTAGGTATTTTATGGCGTGGAGATCATCTCCTCTGGCCATGTGTATGTGTAGTATATAATCTTCTATCCAGACTCCAGGGTCTATTGTTCCGTCGTAGGCCTCTATGTTTATGGGTTTAAACCCTGCTGGGAATTCGTGATCCAGCACCTCGTTGGTGAAACATAGTGGGTGTGCGGCGCCCCTGTATTTGGGTGCACCGATGTCTTCGGACACTTGGCGTGTTGTATTGCCTCCTGGGGCCCTCTTGGCCCGTAAATGGACCTGGCTGGGCCATCTGTCCTTCCAGGGTCGTTAGTTGGTTTATATGCGGCGCCGCTTTCAGATTTTGGCCTATCATCTGGCCGTCTATCCAACCAGGCGGCTTCTTTGTTTTTTGACAGTGGGGGCTCTATGGCCTCCTCATCAAATTCTGGCAGTCGCTTGCGCTTCGGGTAGCTCTTTGATTGATGGCCATTGCCGTATTTATCTGCGGTTTTGAGCACTTTGCTCCACCTCATTCTGAGTGTATCTTCCGCTGTTTTGAGCTTCCGTTTTTCCTTCTTCAAGCTTCTTGCGGTGTTGACGAGTCTTTTCCGAAGGTTTTTATTCTCCGGCGGTGTGTCCGGCGTGAGATCGTCCGGACTATTTTTTCCGCCGGGCCCGGACTGATTGTCTGACTCGTCTTGTTCGGACGGTTGCTTGTCGTCGTCCACTGGTTTGCCCTGCTGTATTGCTGGGTCATTAAAAGCGCTGTTGTTGTCGAGGCGGGACTTAGGGCGGCGTCTACGTCGCCGTTTTCGTTGATTGTCGGCGGGATTGTCTTCTGCCGCACCCCGTTGGTCCTCGTTGTCGCTTCCTTTTGGGGTATCCACCATGTATACGTCGTATGACGAGGTGGTCTTTACGTGCCTTGTAGGCACTGGTTCTTGTTCGTCTCCGGCATCATCGTCCATGCCGTCGATGCCTTCGGAGTCGTATTCTAGCATGTCGGTTAGGTAGTCGACAGTGGCTACAAAGTGGGTGGTGGGTGGGATCTGAATTTCTTCGTCGTCCGTATCCCAACCATCCTGGCCATAATCTGGCCAGGACTCTCCGGATAGCGAGAGATGCTTTAGTGAATTTAGGATGTCGCCAAAGGGCGAGTACTGGAAGATGTCCGCGGCGGTGAATTCCATAACCGGCGCCCAATCCGATTCGATTGGTAGGGGCGTGGGAGGTCCGGAGTCTGGCAAGGAGTCCGGCACCTCGGAATCACAAGTTTCGCGAGGGACAAGGTTAGTGTTCGGCTCCATCGCCATGGAAGTTGAAGCCCCCGAGGTCGTGTCCATCCACCGGTCCTCGATCTGGGCGATCGGCTCTGGACTAAGGGCCGGAGCGGACTTGTGTGCGGCCACCAAGGCGCTGTTCGGCGGCAGAGCTAGATCATGCCCATCGTAACAGTGCGGCGCGCTTGGCTGTGGCTCGAGTCCGTCGAGGATCAAGTCCCCGCGGATATCGGCTGTGAAGTTTAGGCTTCCGAATCTGACCTGATGGCCAGGGGCGTAGCTTTTGATCTGCTCCAGATGGCCAAGTGAATTAGCCCGCAGTGCGAAGCCGCCGAATACGAAGATCTGTCCGGGGAGAAAAGTCTCACCCTGGATAGCGTTGTTGATTGAAGATGCCATCGAGCCTATCGGTGACGACACAGAGGAAATGAAAGCACCAATGTCGGTGTCAAAACCGGCGGATCTCGGGTAGGGGGTCTCGAACTGTGCGTCTAGGCAGATGGTAACAGGAGACAAGGGACACGATGTTTTACCCAGGTTCGGGCCCTCTTGATGGAGGTAAAACCCTACGTCCCGCTTGATTAATATTGATGATATGGGTAGTACAAGAGTGGATCTACCACGAGATCAAGGAGGCTAAACCCTAAAGCCAGCCTATGGTATGATTGTTGCGAGGTATGTTGTGTCCTACGGACTAAAGCCCTCTGGTTTATATAGACACCGGAGAAGGCTAGGGTTACACAGAGTCGGTTACAATGGTAGGAGATCTACATATCCGTATTGCCAAGCTTGCCTTCCACGCCAAGGAAAGTCCCATCCGGACACGGGACGGAGTCTTCAATATTGTATCTTCGTAGTCTTGGAGTCCGGCGGACGATGATAGTCCGGCTGTCCGGACACCCCCTAGTCCAGGACTCCCTCAGTGGGGCTACGACATAGCCCCTAGGGGCACCGCGCTCTCCGCATTCGGGGCGCGTATGTGCCTGACCGGGAAACGGTCCTTCGTCAAAGCGGAGGAATTCTAGACATTCCGGTAGTCGATCGAGTGGTTGACCAGTCTCTTGCTGTATCATGATAGTCAGTTTTTGGCTTTCTCTACTGAGGTGCTCGCCCGGCCGAACCGGGGCACAATCGCAGTAGTTCTCCTGGTGCCGCGTTAGCCGATGATACGGAACGTAAGGCAGCAAAACATAGGAGCCGGGCAAACCCAACATTTGACCAAAGACATGATTCGGAGCTGATGCATATAAGGCCTAACTCGAGACGCCGAACACTCCCTAAGGTATTCGGTCTTTATGATAACGGGCAGAACAATGCCCTAAGCCCCTAGTGTCCAGGTACGGGCGAGAATTTCTGATGCGGCCGATGCCAAAACGCCAGCCTCCTCCTCGGTTATACTAAAAAAACCGGGGGATGTGTATCAACAAGAGACAGTAAGAAAGGTTTACGCAGGGTCTTAATCTGAAAAGAATCCTTGCAACGGGTCCCTGCTGCACGTCTGCGCCTGTGTCTCCGTTGTGCTGTATCCTGGACGGGTGTAGCACACTGTTCATCTGTAAAAGAGAGGAACTTAGTTTGAAAATAAATCGTGCGAAAAATGTATTTAAAACAGAGTATGAATAAATGAATAAAGTTGAGCTTTTATTGGCTCTTATTGTTCATACGCACAGCCCCTTGTGAAGGGGTATGCGGCTAGGAAGCCCCTAGTTTATTTGTGCCGGACTCGCCTAGCCGTGTCCGGGGTCTTGAGCAACCTTGTAAGGAGATGATGCCGCGTGGACCGGGCATTTTAAGTGTAAGAGACGCGTAGTGCGGTATTGCGTTAAAGCGGGCGAAAGCTTCACGTCCCAATAGTGCTTGATGGCTACTTTTGAATGGGGCGACATGGAAGAGTAGCTTTTCGCAACGGAAGTTGTCGGGTGAACCGTACACAACTTCTAGTAGTAAGGAGCCCATGGACTTGGCGTAAGGGCCTGGCGTCACTCCTTTGAAGGAAGTGCGGCTATGGCGAATTTTAGTAGGGTCTATCCCCAACTTGCGGATTGTGTCCGGATATAGCAGGTTTAAATCACTGCCGCCATCCATTAGGACTTGTGTAAATTGTAGTCCGTCGATTATAGGATCCAATATCAGAGCAGTCCATCCTGCGTTTCGAATACTTCTGGAGTAATCCAGGTGGTCGAAAGTAATTGGTTTTGACATCCAATCTCGGGATTCCGCTGGGGTGGATCGTGCGACGCGTACTTTAGCGGGTGCCGCACTATTGACTTCTTGTGGGAAAGTCTTTTGTTTTCCGGCGCTCTGCTGGTGGGGTTCGTCATCGTCCTCGCTTGGCGTGTCGAGCCCCTTGTGTTCGGCGTTGAGTCGGCCGGACTGCTTGAAGACCCAACAATCTCGGTGGGTGTGGTTTGCAGGCTTCCCGAGGGTACTGTGAATTTGACATATCTGATCCAAAATTTTGTTTAGGTTGGATAGCTCATCACTGTTGTCCTTAAGAGGCAGTGTTTTGTTGTTCGGCCAGAGCTTTTGAATCCGGCGTTGACCGTCGTGTTCTTTGGGCCATTTTCTTTATTTCGGCGCTGATCTTTTCTGCGCCGTGATTTTCCATTTCCATCTCTGATCTCGGATGTACTCGGGTCGCTGGTGCTGCATCTTGCCAGCCAACTATCTTCCCCCGCGCAAAATGGGTCATGAGGCTCGTTAGCGCGGCCATTGTTCTTGGCTTTTCCTGGCCGAGGTGTCTGGGGAGCCATTCGTCTCGGACGCTATGTTTAAAAGCTGCTAAGGCTTCGGCGTCCGAACAGTCGACTATTTGGTTCTTTTTGGTGAGGAACCTGTTCCAGAATTTGCGCGCTGACTCTCCGGGCTATTGAGTTATGTGACTTAAATCGTCTGCATCCGGAGGGCGGACATAAGTCCCCTGAAAATTTGCTCTAAACGCGTCCTCGAGCTCTTCCCAACTTCCAATGGTATTTTCTGGGAGGCTTTTGAGCCAATGCCGAGCTGGCCCTTTGAGCTTGAGGGGTAGATATTTTATGGCGTGGAGATCGTCTCCTCTAGCCATATGTATGTGTAGGATGTAATCCTCAATCCAGACTCCGGGGTCTGTTGTTCCGTCGTATGCCTCTATGTTTACGGGCTTGAATCCCGCTGGAAATTCATGATCCAGCACCTCATCGGTGAAACATAGTGGGTGTGCGGCGCCCTTGTATTTAGGTGTGCCATTATCTTCAAACACTCGGCGTGTTGTGTTGCTTCCTGGGCCCCTCTTTTTTGGCCCATAAATGGACCTGACCGGGCCATCCTTTTTGCGAGGATCTTTATGTGTGTCATGTGCCGGCTTGTGTGCGGCGCCGCTTGCCGCTCTTGGCCTGTGATCTGGTCGTCTATCCGGCCAGGCGGCCTCTTTGCTTTTTGATTGTGGTGGCTCTACGGCCTCCTCGTCGAATTCGGGCAGCACCTTGCGCTTCGGGTAGCTCTTTGCTTGGTGGCTATTGCCGTATTTGTCTGCGGTCTTGAGTACTTTGCTCCACCTCATTCTGAGTACGTCTTCCGCTGTTTTGAGCTTCTGTTTCTGCTTCTTCAAACTTCTTGCAGTGGCGATGAGCCTTTTGTGAAGGTTCTTATGCTTCGGTGGTGTGTCCGGCGTGAGATCGTCTGGACTGTTGTTTTCGCCGAGGATGGGTTGGTTGTCCGATTCATCCTGTTCGGATGGTTGCTTGGTTGCATGGTTGTCGTCCACTGGTTTTCCCTGCTCTACGGCTGGGTCATTATGGGTGCTGTTGTTATCGAGGCGGGACTTCGGGCGGCGCTTGCGTCGCCGTTTTGGTTGTTTTTCGGGGGAATTATCCTTCGCCGGGTCCCGTTGTTCCTTGTTATCGCTTCCTTTTGGGGTGTCCACCATATATATATCATGAGTTGAGGTGGCTTTCCAGTGCCCAGTAGGCGCTGGTTCTTGGTCGTCTCCGGCATCATCGTTCGTTCTGTCGATGTCTTCGGAGTCGAAGTCTAGCATGTCGGTTAGATCATCGACAGTTGCTATAAAGTGGGTGGTGGGTGGGATTTGAATTTCTTCGTCGTCCGTATCCCAACCGTCCCGGCCACAGTTCGGCCAGGGCTCTCCTGATAATGAGAGATACCTTAGCGAATTCAGGATGTCGCCGAAAGGTGAGTGTTGAAAGATGTCCGCGGCGGTGGACTCCATGATCGGCGCCCAATCGGATTCGATTGGTAGGGGCGCAGGAGGTTCGGAGTCCGGCAAGGAGTCCGGCACCTCGGAGTCACGAGCTTCACAAGGGACAAGGTAGGTATTCGGCTCCATCACCATAGGAGTTGCAGCCCCTGAGGCGGTGTCTAGCCACCCGTCCTCGATCTGCGCGGTCGGCTCCAAATTAAGGGTCGGAGCGGACTCATGTGCGGCCTCCAGGGCACTACCCGGCGGCAGAGCTAAATCATGCCCATCGTGACAGTGCGGCGCGCTCAGCTGTGGCTCGAATCCGTCGAAGATCAAGTCTCCGCGGATGTCAGCCGTGAAGTTTAGACTTCCAAATCTGACCTGACGGCTAGGGGCGTAACTTTCGATCTGCTCCAGATGGCCAAGCGAATTGGCCCGCAGTGCAAAGCCGCCGAATACGAAGATCTGTCCGGGGAGAAAAGTCTCACCCTGGACTGCGTCGTTATTGATGATAGAAGGAGCCATCAAGCCTATTAGTGACGACACAGAGGAACTCTCAATGAAAGCACCAATGTCGGTGTCAAAACCGGCGGATCTCAGGTAGGGGTCCCGAACTGTGCGTCTAGGCGGATGGTAATAGGAGACAAGGGATACAATGTTTTTACCCAGGTTCGGGCCCTCTCGATGGAGGTAAAACCCTACTCCTGCTTGATTAATATTGATGATATGGGTAGTACAAGAGTGGATCTACCACGAGATCAAGGAGGCTAAACCCTAGAAGCTAGCCTATGGTATGATTGTTGTAATGGTTGTCCGTCCTACGGACTAAAACCCTCCGGTTTATATAGACACCGGAGAGGGCTAGGGTTACACAGAGTCGGTTACAATGGTAGGAGATCTACATATCCGTATTGCCAAGCTTGCCTTCCACGCCAAGGAAAGTCCCATCCGGACATGAGACGAAGTCTTCAATCTTGTATCTTCATAGTCTTGGAGTCCGGCCGATGATGATGGTTCGGCCGTCCGGACACCCCCTAGTCCAGGACTCCCTCAACCCATGATGCTAATGATATGCAAAGCCACAAGCTTGGGGATGCTATGTTTGATGAAGATGATATGCTTAGTCCCCCAAGTTTTGATGAGCAAATTTATTGTGATGAAAGCATGCCTCCTATTCATGATGATTATTGTGATGACACGTATGCTTTAAAGAATAAAGATAACCATGAAACTTGTCATCATGATTTTAATTTTCAATTGGATTATGCTTCACATGATATTTATTTTGTTGGGTTTGCCCCCACTACTATTCATGAGAAGAATTTTGCTTATGTGGAGAGTGATAAAATTTCTATGCTTGTGGATCATGAAAAAAATGCTTTATATGATGGTTATATTTTTGAATTCATTCATGATGCTACTAAAAATTATTATGAGGGAGGAACATATGTTTGTAGGAATTGCAATAACATCAAGTTTCCTCTCTATGTGTTGAAAATCTTGAAGCTATGCTTGTTTTGATTTCCTATGCTAGTTGATTCTTGTTCCCATAAGTTGTTTGCTCAGAAAATCCCTATGCATAGGAAGTGGGTTAGGCTTAAATGTGCTAGTAATATGCTTCATGATGCTCCCATTATGTTTCGATTCTTATCTTTTATGTGAGCATCATTGTCATCATCATGCCTAGCTAGAAAGGCATTAAAGTAAAGCGCTTGTTGGGAGACAACTCAATATTTACCCCTACTGTTTTTGTGTGTCCACATGATTAAGATACTGTAGTAATCATGTTCTATAGCTCTTGTTTCAATAAAGTGCCAAGTAAGACCTTTAGGATAGCTGACGGTGATAGTTGTGTTGATCCTGCTGAAAATCAGAAGCTTTTGCACCAAGTAAATTAGTTTTGATAATTCACAGAAACGTGATTTTGATCTGATTCGTTTTTCTCTGGATCGGTACGAAAATTTCTCAGGTTTTTCCTAATTTGGTAGGATTTTTGGAGTTACATAAGTATTCGAGAGTTACAGATTACTATAGACTGTTCTGTTTTTGACAGATTCTGTTTTCTATGTGTTGTTTGCTTATTTTGATGAATCTATGAGTAGTATCGGGGGTATGAACCATAGAGAAGTTGGAATATAGTATATATTACACCAATATGAATTTATAATGAGTTCTCAACAATACCAAAGTGGTGATTTATTTTCTTATACTAACAGAGCTTACGATTTTTCTGTTGAGTTTTGTGTTGTGAAGTTTTCAAGTTTTGGGTGAAGATTCGATGGACTGGAATAAGGAGTGTCAAGATCCTAAGCTTGGGGATTCCCAGGAAGGCATCCCCTCTTTCGTCTTTGTCTATCGGTAACTTTACTTGAGGCTATATTTTTATTCACCACATGATATGTGTTTTGCTTGGAGCGTCTTGTATGATTTGAGTCTTTGCTTTTTATTTTACCACAATAATCCTTGCTGTACACACCTTTTGGGAGAGACACACATGAATCGAAATTTATTAGAATACTCTATGTGCTTCACTTATATATTTTGAGCTAGATAGTTTTGCTCTAGTGCTTCACTTATACATTTTTAGAGCACGGTGGTGGTTTTATTTTATAGAAATTATTGATCTCTCATGCTTCACTTATATTATTTTGAGAGTCTTGAAGAACAACATGGTAATTTGCTTTAGTTATAAAACTAGTCCTAATATGATGGGTATTCAAGATGGGTATAATAAAAACTTTCATATAAAGTGCGTTGAATACTATGAGAAGATAGATGTTTGATGATTGTTTTGAGATATGAGGATGGTGATATTAGAGTCATGCTAATAGAGTAGTCGTGAATTTGACAGATACTTGTGCTAAAGTTTGTGATTCCCGTAGCATGCACATATAGTGAACCGTTATGTGATGAAGTTGGAGCATGATTTATTCATTGATTGTCTTCCTTATGTGTGGAGGTCGGGATCGCGCGATGGTTAACTCCTACCAACCCTTCCCCATGGAGCATGCGTGTAGTACTTTGTTTGGATGACTTGTTGATTTTTGCAATAAGTATATGATTTCTGTATGACTAATGTTGAGTCCATGGATTATACACACTCTCACCCTTCCACCATTGGTAGCCTCTTTTGTGCCGCGCAACTCTCGCCGGTACCATAAACCCACCATATACCTTCCTCAAAACAGCCACCATACCTACCTATTATGGCATTTCCATAGCCATTCTGAGATATATTGCCATGCAACTTTCCACCGTTCCGTTTATTATGACATGCTTCATCATTGTCATATTGCTTTGCATGATCATGTAGTTGACATCATATTTGTGGCAAATCCACCTTCATAATTCTTTTATACATGTCACTCTTGATTCATTGCACATCCCGGTACACCGTCGGAGGCATTCATATAGAGTCATATTTTGTTCTAAGCATCGAGTTGCAATTCTTGAGTTGTAAGTAAATAAAAGTGTGATGATCTTCATTATTAGAGCATTGTCCCAGTGAGGAAAGGATGATGGAGACTATGATTCCCCCACAAGTCGGGATGAGACTCCGGACGAAAAATAAAAAATAAAATAAAATAAAAGAAAAGAGGCCAAAAAAGGGAGAAGGCCAAAAAACAAAAAAACAAAAAAAGAGAGAAAAAGAGACAAGGGGCAATGCTACTATCCTTTTACCACACTTGTGCTTCAAAGTAGCACCATGATCTTCATGATAGTGAGTCTCCTATGTTGTCACTTTCATATACTAGTGGGAATTTTTCATTATAGAACTTGGCGTATATTCCAATGATGGGCTTCCTCAAATTTCCCTTGGTCTTCGTGAGCAAGCGAGTTGGATGCACACCCACTTAGTTTCTTTTTGAGCTTTCATACACTTATAGCTCTAGTGCATCTATTGCATGGCAATCCCTACTCACTCACATTGATATCTATTGATGGGCATCTCCATAGCCCATTGATACACCTAGTTGATGTGAGACTATCTTCCTCCTTTTTGTCTTTTCCACAACCACCATATTCTATTCCACCTATAGTGCTATGTCCGTGGCTCACGCTCATGTATTGCGTGAAAGTTGAAAAAGTTTGAGAATACTAAGGTATGAAACAATTGCTTGGCTGAAACCGGGGTTGTGCATGATTTAAATATTTTGTGTGATGAAGATAGAGCATAGCCAGACTATATGATTTTGTAGATAACTTTCTTTGGCCATGTTATTTTGACAAGACATAATTTCTTTGTTAGTATGCTTGAAGTATTATTATTTTTATGTCAGTATTAAACTTTTGTCTTGAATCTTCCGGATCTGAAAATTCGTGCCACAATAAAGAAAATTACATTGATAATTATGCTAGGTAGCATTTCACATCAAAAGTTCTGTTTTATCATTTACCTGCTCGAGGACGAGCATGAATTAAGCTTGGGGATGCTTGATACATCTCCAACGTATCTACAATTTTTGATTGTGCCATGCTATTATATTATCCATCTTAGATGTTTTATATGCATTTATATGCTATTTTATATGATTTTTGGGACTAACCTATTAACCTACAGCCCAGTGCCAGTTTCGATTTTTCCTTGCTTTTGAGTTTTACAGAAAAGGAATACCAAACGGAGTCCAATTGACGTGCCAATTTTCGATGATTTTTTATTGACCAAAAGAAGCCCCCGAAGTAAAAGAGTTGGGCCAGAAGAGTCCCGAGCCATCCACGAGGGTGGAGGGCGCGCCCTACCCCCTGGGCATGCCCCCTGCCTCGTGGACGACTCGGATACCCCCCTAATGAGAGACCTTCGCCAAAAATTCCTATAAATACAGAAACCTCCAAAAAATAACCTAGATCAGGAGTTCCACCGCGGCAAGCCTCTGTAGCCACCGAAAACCAATCTAGACCCGTTCCGGCACCCTACCGGAGGGAGGAATCCCTCTCCGGTGGCCATCTTCATCCCGGCGCTCTCCATGACGAGGAGGGAGTAGTTCACCCTCGGGGCTGAGGGGAGGTACCAGTAGCTATGTGTTTGATCTCTCTCTCTCTCTCTCGTGTTCTTGATATGGCACGATCTTGATGTATCGCGAGCTTTGCTATTATAGTTGGATCTTACGATGTTTCTCCCCCTCTACTCTCTTGTAATGGATTGAGTTTTCCCTTTGAAGTTATCTTATCGGATTGAGTCTTTAAGGATTTGAGAACACTTGATGTATGTCTTGCATGTGCTTATCTGTGGTGACAATGGGATATTCACGTGATCTACTTGATGTATGTTTTGGTGATCAACTTGTAGGTTCCGTGACCTTGGGAATCTATGCATAGGGGTTGGCACATGTTTTTGTCTTGACTCTCCGTTAGAAACTTTGGGGCACCCTTTGAAGTTCTTTGTGTTGGTTGAATAGATGAATCTGAGATTGTGTGATGCATATCGTATAATCATACCCATGGATACTTGAGGTGACATTGGAGTATCTAGGTGACATTAGGGTTTTGGTTGATTTGTGCCTTAAGGTGTTATTCTAGTACGGACTCTAGGATAGATCGAACGGAAAGAATAGCTTCGTGTTATTTTACTACGGACTCTTGAATAGATCGATCAGAAAGGATAACTTTGAGGTGGTTTCGTACCCTACAATAATCTCTTCGTTTGTTCTCCGCTATTAGTGACTTTGGAGTGACTCTTTGTTGCATGTTGAGGGATAGTTATATGATCCAATTATGTTATTATTGTTGAGAGAACTTGCACTAGTGAAAGTATGAACCCTAGGCCTTGTTTCCTAGCATTGCAATACCGTTTACGCTCACTTTTACCACTTGATCCAATTATATTTTCAGATTACAAATACTCATATCTACCATCCGTATTGCACTTGTATCACCATCTCTTCGCCGAACTAGTGCACCTATAATATTTACCATTGTATTGGGTGTGTTGGGGACACAAGAGACTCTTTGTTATTTGGTTGCGGTTTTTTTTGAGAGAGACCACCCATGGATTGATAAACCTTAGGTCGTCCACTTGAGGGAAATTTGTTACTGTCGTACAAACCTCTGCACTTGGAGGCCCAACAACGTCTACAAGGAGAAGGTTGCGTAGTAGACATTAGTTCGATCTTGCGGTGTTCTTTCCCTGTGACAGAAGGGGCAGCAAGACACACATGTATCGTTGCTATGAAGGATAATAAGATGGAGGCTATTCCTACATGAATAGATCTCATCTACATCATGTCATCGTTCTTATTACACTACTCCGTTTCTCCATGAACTTAATACACTATATGCATGCTGGATAGTGGTCGGTGTGTGGAGTAATAGTAGTAGATGCAGGCAGGATTCAGTCTACTAATCTTGGATGTGATGCCTATATATTGATCATTGCCTTGGATATCTTCATAATTATTTTACCTTCTATCAATTGCCCAACAGTAATTTGTCTACCCACCGTGTGCTATTTCTTGAGAGAAGCCACTAGTGAAATCTACGACCCCCGGGTCTATTCTTTATCATATTTGCTTTGAGATCTATTTTTATTCGCTTTTATTTTCAGATCTATTATTCCAAAAACCCAAAAATACCTTGCTTCACTTTTTTATTACTTATTTTATTTCACGTTTCATCGAAAGCTATTTACCCAATCTACCACAATTATTCTGCCATCAACTTGATAATTTCTAGCATTGTTACCCAGTAGGGATTGACAACCCCTCATACGCGTTCGGTTGCAAGTATTTGTTCTTTGTGTGCAGGTACCATTTACATAGTGTTGCTTGGTTCTCCTACTAGATTGATACCTTAGTTTCATAATAGAGGGAAATACCTACTGTAGTTGTACTGCATCATCCCTTCCTCTTTGGGGAAATACCGACGCAGTCTCAAGTGAGATCAGAAGGAATTTTTGGCGCCATTGCCGGTTAGACATCATCAACATCAATCAGGTTCCAAATCACAAATCTCATCTCCTTGCAATTTACATCATTTGCCATTTGCCTGTCGTTTTCATCTCCCCCACTTCACAAAAATTTGCCATTTTATTCGTCCTCTTTTTCGTTCGCCTTTTTCTCGTCAGATCTGTTTTTTGTTTGCAATCTTGTTTGTGTAGTCATGATGTCTCAAGAAAGTACCAAGTTGTGTGATTTTTCTAATACCAGCAACAGTGATTTTATTAGCACTCCGATTGCTCCTCCCTCCACTAGTGCCGAATCTTGTGATATTAATGCCGCTTTGTTGAATCTTGTTATGAAAGACCAGTTTTCCGGTACTTCTAGTGAGGATGCCGCGTCCAATCTAAACACATTCGTACAATTGTGCGACATGAAAAAGAAAAAGGATTTGGACAGTGATATTGTGAAGTTAAAATTATTTCCTTTCTCTTTGAGGGATCGTACAAAAAATTGGTTTTCTTTTTTGCTTCGCAATAGTGTTGATTCTTGGGATAAGTGCAAAGATACTTTTATTACTAAGTATTTTCCGCCCGCGAAAATTATTTCCCTTGGAACTCAAATCATGAATTTTAAGCAACTTGAGCATGAACATGTTTCACAATCTTGGGAATGAATGAAGTTTATGATAAGAAATTGTCCTACACATGGTTTAAATCTTTGGATGATTATACAAAAAAATTTATCCGGGATTGAACTTTGTTTCTAGAAATCTTTTAGATTCCGCCGCGGGTGGTACTTTTATGGAAATTACTTTGGATAAAAATACCAAATTGCTAGATAATATTATGGTAAATTATTCACAATGGGATACTGAAAGAGCACCTACTAGTAAAAAAGTTAATTCGGATAAAGAAATTAGTACTTTGAGTGAAAAAGTAGATGCTCTTATGAAATTGGTTGCTAATAAAAGTGCTCCTATTGATCTTAGTGATGTGCTTTTATCTACTTTTATTGGGTAAAATAGTGATCCAGTAGATGTGAATTTTATCTCGCGAAACAATTTTAACAATGCTTATAGAGGTAATTTTAATCCTAGGCCTTTTCCTGGAAATTCCTCTAATAATCATGGTAATTCTTCTTAAAATAATAATAGGAACACCTCTTATCTTGAGAATAATATTAAAGAATTTACCAATGATCAAAAAGTTTTCAATACTATGATAGAAGAAAAGTTGAATAAGATTGATGATATGTCTAGAAGCTTTGAAAGAATTTCTCACGATGTAGAAAATCTCAAGTTGAATTTTTTTGTACCTAAGGTTGATGAATCAATTAAAGCTTTATATGTTTCTATGGATGAAAGTAAGAAAATAACCACTATGCTTAGAGCTAAAAGAGAATTTTTAGAAAGAGCGTTTTTAGTGATTGCTTTCATAAAAATGATGAATATCTTAAACAGTTGGTGTTTCTTCTATTGATTCCTTGTTTAGTAAAATTAAATTGATGATAAAGGGACTGAAGAAGAGTCAACTTTAGCTAGAGGGCATCCCGATAATTTGGAGGGTGAAAATCTTGATGAAAAAATTGATAAAAGTGGGTTTGGAGAGGTCAAAACTTTAACTAGTGATGTGCCCACTCTTTTGGATTACAAAGACTTTAATTATGATAATTGCTCTTTGATTGAATGTATTTGTTTGTTGCAATCCATGATAAATTCACCCCATGCTTATGAACAAAATAAAGCTTTTACTAAACATATCGTAGATGCTATGATGAAAGCTTTAGAAAAAATTGGAGTTAGGAATTTCAATTCCTAGAAAATTACATGATGAATGGGAACCTACCATCAAAGTCAAGATTAAAAATTATGAGTGTTTTGCTTTATGTGATTTGGGTGCTAGTGCTTCCACAATTCCAAAATCTTTATGTGATGTGCTTGGTCTTACCGATATTGAAGAATGTTATCTTAGTTTGCACTTGGAGTATTCTACTATTAAAAAGCCTTTGGGAAGAATTAATGATGTTCATATTCTTGCAATATGAAGTATGTGCCCATAGATTTTATTGTTCTTGATATTGATTTCAATCCATCTTGTCCAATTATACTTGGTAGACCGTTTTTATGAACTATAGGTGTCGTGATTGATATGAAAGAAGGCAATATTAAATTCCAATTTCCACTAAGAAAGGGTATGGAACACTTCCCAAGAACAAGAATTAATCCACCATATGAATCAATCATGAGGGCATCCTACGGATGAAAAAATAAAGATGACAATACTTGAATCTATGAATTATGCCTAGCTAGAGGCATAAAACGATAGCGCTTGTTGGGAGGCAACCCAATGAATAAATTTTATTTTTGCCTTTTTCTTCCTGTTCTTGAGTGTTTGCACAATTATGCTACTTTTAGTATTGTGTTTTTATGTTTTAATTAGTGTTTGTACCAAGTAAATCCTTCGGGGTCATGTTGGGTGATTGTTGATTTGATCTTGTTGAAAAACACAAACTTTTTCGTCCAGTAGCAGAATTGATGTGCTTTTCTAGAGCGTGATCAAATTCTATTTTTTTACACATTATTGATATACGAATTGCCCATGTTTTCCTATTTTGTTTAGAGTTTTCAGAGTTACACAAGTATATGAAGTTTCTAGATTACCCTAGACTGTTCTGTTTTTTGATAGATTCTGTTTTCGTTGCATTGTGTGCTTATTTGATGAATCTATGGGTTGTATAGGGGGGTATAAGCCATAGTAAAGTTGGAATACAATAGATATAATGCAATAATAAAATATGAATGGGTTTACAACGGTACTTAGAGTAGTGATTTGCTTTCTTATAGTAACGGGTCTCACAAAGGTTTTGTTAAGTTTTGTGTGATTGAAGTTTTCAAGTCTTGGGTGAGATCGCGATGGATGAAGGAATAGGGAGTGAAAAGAGCCTAAGCTTGGGATGCCCCATGGCACCCCAAGTTAATATTCAAGGAGAACCAGGCAACTAAGCTTGGGGATGCCCCGGAAGGCATCCCATCTTTCTTCTAACAACCATCGGTATTTTACTTGGAGCTGTATTTTTATTCGTCACATATCATGAGTTTTGCTTGGAGCATCTTGTATTATATGAGTATTTGCTTGTTTTGATTTTTAGTTTGTCTCATCTATCCTTGCTGGACACACCTATTTGAGACAGCCAAAATTATGCTATGATTTATTAGAATTGCTCTTTATGCTTGACTTAATTTTTTAAGCTATGGAATTGTTGTATTGCTTCACTTATCTCTTTTTGAGCACGGTGTGCTTTAATATTTTTTAATAAAAGTTCTCATGATTCACCTATATTTATTTGAGAGTTAGTAAATTTTTGAAGAAATTCTCTCATGCTTCACTTATATTATTTTGAGAGACGAAAAATTTTATGCTCATGTTCTTCACTTAGATTTGTTTGAGCTTGACAAAAGCAATTGCAATATATGAAACTAGTCCCAAAGTGATAGATATTCAATAGGGATATAATAAAAAATCATGAACATCATTGGACAAAATAAACTTGATTCTTTGTAATAGTTTTGAGATATGATGATAGTGATATGTGAGTCATGTTGGTGAGTAATTATGCTTTTGTAAGAATATTGGTGTTAAGGTTTGTGATTTCCTATGCAAGCATGAAAGTCAATAGTTATGCAATGAAATTACATCCTACTTATGGTTCATTATTTGGTTTTAGTTATGCTTAATGCTCGCTTATGTGGTTTTTTGTTTCTTTGTTGGTTGCTTCTCAATCTTTTTGCTAGCCTCCACTTGTACTAAGTAGAAATACTGCTTGTGCATCCAAAATCTTCAAACCTAGTTTTGCCATATGAGTCCACCATACCTACCTATATGTGGTATTTCCGTACCGTTCTAAGAAAATTTGTATGCGCCATTGAGGGAGACCCGGACTAGGGGGTGTCCGTATAGCCGAACCATCAACTTCGGCCGGACTCCTGGACTATGAAGATACAAGATTGGAGACTTTGTCCCATGTCCGGATGGGACTTTCCTTGGCGTGGAAGGCAAGCTTGGCGATACGGATATGTAGATCTCCTACCATTGTAACCGACTCTGTGTAACCCTAACCCTCTTCGGTGCCTATATAAACCGGAGGGTTTTAGTCCATAGGAAGAACAACAATCATACCATAGGCTAGCTTCTAGGGTTTAGCCTCTCTGATCTCGTGGTAGATCTACTCTTGTACTACCCATATCATCAATACCAAACAAGCAGGAGTAGAGTTTTACCTCCATTGAGAGGGCCCGAACCTGGGTAAAAACATCGTGTCCCTTGTCTCCTATTACCATCCGCCTAGATGCGCAGTTCGGGACCCCCTACCCGAGATCCGCCGGTTTTGACACCGATAGCCATATCTAATTTTCAAAATGAATTTCCTTTTTGTGTGCTTGTACCGCTCATGAAGCGGCAGCGGGGTGGCCAATGTTTTCCATGCTAGATGTGTTATTCTCAAGATGAGTGTCTATTCACTTGTCATTGCACGAGAGTACGGCGGTAATAGGGATGCCCAGTCCCGAAACAAAAAAGAAATTTACTTTGTGTTGTCAAATAATAAATTCCTTGGAAAGTGTCGGTATGGAAGGCACCCGTGGATACGGCTAGACATGGATTGCGAAAGAATGGTGGAAAAAGGAATAAACTTTATTTTATGTTTGGAACCGCCTATGATATGTGTAGCATGGATAGTGTTGGGAATTACTCAGTCATTTTCGTTGGCGGGAAAAGTATGCCCTCTCAAAAAAATTTATCTCTCAATTTTTGCTTTGAGCTCTGACACCTCTACAAATCCCTACTTCCCTCTGTGAAGGGTCTATCTATTTACTTTATGCAATTTTGATTTTAATTTGAGTCTCCACCTTCTCTCATAAAGCACTAACTAGGGAGCACTATGATCATACTTGCGCATTGGATGTAGCTAATATGCGGGTGTGTTTCATGAATGGATCAATGATTGAGCATGATGGGCTAGGGATAACTTTCTTTAGTGTTGATATTTTGAAAGACATGGTTGCTTGTTAATATGCTTGAGTATTGAAACCATCATGTCAGAACTAGACTATTGCTTTGAACCATATGGAAGTCCAAATGTCCATGCTACAAAAGAAAAGAATATGTGATGAACATGTTAGGCAGCATTCCACATCAAAAATTTTGTTTTTATCATTTACCAACTCGAGGATGAGTAGGAATTAAGCTTGGGGATGCTGATACCTCTCCAACATATCTATAATTTTTGCTTGTTTCATGTTGTTATATTATCATTCTTGGATATTTTACAATCATTTTATAGCAACTTTATATAATTTTTTGGGACTAACTATTGACATAGTGCCTAGTGCCAGTTGCTGTTTTTAGCTTGTTTTTTACTTCGCAGAATATCAGTACCAAACGGAGTCCAAATGCAGCAAAACTTTTTAGAGATTTTTTTCTAGACCAGAAGACACCCAGTGGGCCAAAGAAGTACCATGGGGGAGGCCCATGGGGAGCACAACCCACCAGGGCGCGCCCAGGAGCCTAGATGCACCTAGGGGGGTAGTGCCACCCACGGAGCCCCCCTGCACCGCCTCTTTGCCCTATAAATTACCAAATATTCCAAAAACCCAAGGGGAGTCGACGAAACACAATTCCAGCAGCCGCAAGTTCCAAAACCACGAGATCCAATCTAGACACCATCACGGAGGGGTTCATCATCATCATTGGTGCCTCTTCGATGATGCGTGAGTAGTTCATCATAGACCTACGGGTCCGTAGGCAGTAGCTAGATGGATTCCTCTCTCTCTCTTTTGATTCTCAATACAATGGTCTCTTGGAGATCTATTTGACGTAACTGTTTTTTGCGGTGTGTTTGTTGGGATCCGATAAACTTTGAGTTTATGATCAGATCTATATCCATGAATATTATTTGAGTCTTCTTTTGATCTCTTATACGCATGATTATTTATAGCCACGTATTTATTCTTCAAGTCTTTGGTTTAGTTAGGCCAACTAGATCGATTTTTCTTGCCATGGGAAGATGTGCTTTGTGATGGGTTCGATCTTGCAGTGTTCTTTCCCAGTGACAGAAGGGGCAGCGAGACACACATGTATCATTGCTATTAAGGATAACAAGATGGGGGATATTCCTACATTAATAGATCTCGTCTATATCATGTCATCGTTCTTATTGCATTACTTTGTTTCTCCATGAACATAGTACACTAGATGCATGTAGGATAGCGGTCGATGTGTGGAGTAATAGTAGTAGATGCAGGCAGGAGTCGGTCTACTAATCTTGGACATGATGCCTATATATTGATCATTGCCTTGGATATCGTCATAATTATTCGATCTTCTAGCTATGAATTGCCCAACAGTAATTTGTTTACCCACCATGTGCTATTTTTTGAAAGAAGCCACTATTGAAATCTACGGCGCCCGAGTCTGTTCTTTATCATATTTGCTTTGAGATCTATTTTTATTCGCTTTTATTTTAAGATCTATTATTCCAAAAACTCAAAAATACCTTGTTGCACTTTTTTATTACTCATTTTATTTCGCGTTTTATGGAGAGCTACTTATCCAATCTACCACAATTATTCTCCCGTCAACTTGACAATTTCTGGCGCCGTTACCTAGTAGGGATTGACAACCCCTCATACGCGTCGGGTTGCAAGTATTTGTTCTTTATGTGCAGGTACCATTTACATGTTGCTTGGTTCTCCTACTGGATTGATACCTTGGTTTCATAACTAAGGGAAATATCTACCGTAGCTTGATATGTCAATTTTGCATCATGTTTTCCTACTGTTATTTATAGTGTTTTATGCATAATAATGCTTTTTGGAGTGCCAAGGAAACCGCCTCGCTAAACGCGCTGAGGTGGGACAGTAAAAATGATTCGAATAAAGGCTTTGCCGTGGTGTGATGTGGTATGTGGAAATTATTTTGCAGAGCCAGACACTATCCTTGTGTTCAAAATCTTCTATGAAGTATTCGGAGGAAGAACCCGCCTTGCAATGCCGAAGACAATATGCGCGCCGGACTCGTCGTCATTGAAGCCTGGTTTAGGGGCTACTGAGGGAGTCCCGGACTAGGGGGTGTCCGGATAGCCGAACCATCATCTTCGGCCGGACTCCTGGACTATGAAGATACAATATTGAAGACTTCGTCCCGTGTCCGGATGGGACTTTCCTTGGCGTGGAAGGCAAGCTTGGCGATACGGATATGTAGATCTCCTACCATTGTAACCGACTCTGTGTAACCCTAACCCTCTTCGGTGCCTATATAAACAGGAGGGTTTTAGTCCATAGGACGAACAACAATCATACCATAGGCTAGCTTCTAGGGTTTAGCCTCTCTGATCTCGTGGTAGATCTACTCTTGTACTACCCATATCATCAATATCAATCAAGCAGGAGTAGGGTTTTACCTCCATCGAGAGGGCCCGAACCTGGGTAAAAACATCGTGTCCCTTGTCTCCTGTTACCATCCGCCTAGACGCACAGTTCGGGACCCCCTACCCGAGATCTGCCGGTTTTGACACCGACATTGGTGCTTTCATTGTGAGTTCCTCTGTGTCGTCATCTTTAGGCCCAATGGCTCCTTCGATCATCAACAACGATACGGTCCAGGGTGAGACTTTTCTCCCCGGACAGATCTTCGTATTCGGCAGCTTTGCACTGCGGGCCAATTCGCTTGGCCATCTGGAGCAGATTGAAAGCTACGCCCCTGGCCATCAGGTCAGATTTGGAAGTTTAGACTACACGGCTGACGCCCGCGGAGACTTGATCTTCGAAGGGCTCGAGCCACAGCCAAGCGCGTGACACTGTCATGATGGGCATGATCTAGCTCTGCCACCGAACAGTGCCCTAGAGGCCGCACCAGAGTCCGCTCCGACCTTTAGCTCGGAGCCGACTGCGCCGATCGAGGACGGGTGGCTGGACACCACCTCGGGGGCTGCGATCTCTGCGGCGATTGAGCCGAACACCAACCCCGTCCTTTGCGAAGCCTATGACTCTAAGGTGCCGGACTCCTCTCCGGACTCCGAACCTGCCGCGCCCCTGCCAATCGAATCCGATTGGGCGCCAATCATGGAGTTCACTGCTGCAGACATCTTTCGGCACTCGCCCTTTGGCGACATCCTGAATTCACTAAAGTCTCTCTCTCTACCAGGAGAGCCCTGGCCGGACTATGGTCAGGAAGGTTGGGATGCGGACGACGAAGAAATTCGAAGCCCACCCACCACCCACTTCGTAGCCACCGTCGAAAGTTTAAACGACGTGCTTGACTTTGACTCCGAAGACATCGACTGTATGGACGACGATATAGAAGACAAACATGAACCAGCACCTATAGGGCACTGGACAGCCACCTCATCTCATGATGTATACATGGTGGACACACCTAAAGGAAGCGACGACGAGGAACAACGGGACGCCACGAGGGATCATTCCCTCGAAATGCAGTCAAAACGGCGTCGTAAGCGCCGCTCACAATCCCGCCTCGACAAAGACAGCAGCCATACAGACCCAGCCATAGAGCAGGGCGAACCGGTGGACGACGAGCATGCTATCGAGCAGCCGTCCGAACAGGACGATATGGATAAACAATCCGTCCCCGGCAAAGATAACAGTCCGGACGATCTCACGCCGGACAAGTTGCTGGAGCAGAAGAACCTCCACAAAAGGCTCGTCGCCACTGCGCGTAGCCTGAGAAAGCAGAAGCAGAAGCTCAAAACAGAGGAAGATGCGCTCAAGATCAGATGGAGCAAAGTACTCAACACCGCAGGCAAATACGGCGACAGTCGCCGAACAAAGAGCTACCCGAAGCAAAAACTACTGCCCGAATTTGATGAGGAGGCCGTAGAGCCCCCGCAATCAAAGAACAAAGAGACCACCCGGTCGGATAGACGACCCCATGGCAAACATAGAGCAACAAACGGCGCCGCACACAAGCCGACATGCGATCCGCACACGGATTTGCATCAAAAAGATGGCCTAGTTAGATCTATCTATGGGCCAAGAAAGCAAGCTCTAGTAAGCAATGCAACACGTCAAGTATCCGAATACTACAGTAGACCTAAATATAGGGGTGCCGCACATCCCCTATGTTTCACTGATGAGGTTCTGGATTATGAATTTCCAGCGGGATTCAAGCCCGTAAACATAGAGGCATACGACCGAACAATAGACCCTGGAGTCTGGATTGAGGATTACATCCTCCACATACACATGGCTAGAGGAGATGACCACCACGCCATAAAATACTAACCCCTCAAGCTCAAAGGGACAGCCCGGCATTGGCTCAAATGCCTCCCCGAAAACACCATTGGAAGTTGGGAAGAACTCGAGGATGCTTTCCGGGCAAATTTTCAAGGGACCTATGTCCGACCTCCGGATGCAGACGATTTAAGTCACATAACTCAACAACCCGGAGAGTCAGCCCGAAAATTCTGGAACGGATTCCTTACTAAAAAGAACCAAATAGTCAACTGTCCGGACGCCGAAGCCTTAGCAGCTTTCAAACACAACGTCTGAGACAAATGGCTCGCCAGACACCTCGGCCAAGAAAAGCCAAGAACAATGGCCGCATTAACAAGCCTCATGACCCGCTTTTGCGCGAGAGAGGATAGCTGGCTGGCAAGATGCAGTACCAGCGACCCAAGTACATCCGAAGTCAGGGATGGAAATGGGAAACCACGACGAAGCAAGGACCAGCGCCGGACTAAGGGAAACAGCCCGAAGAGCACGACAGTCAACGCCGGATTCAAAAGCTCATGGCAGGATCATAAAAAACTGCCCCTTAAGGATAATAGGGACGATGTATCTAACTTAAACAAAATCTTGGACAAGATATGCCAAATCCACAGTACTCCCGGGAAGCCTGCAAACCATACCCACAGAGATTGTTGGGTCTTCAAGCAGTCCGGCAAACTCAATGCCGAACACAAGGGGCTCGACACACCAAGCGAGGACGATGACGAACCCCACAAGCAGAGCACCGGAAAACAAAAGAATTTCCCACAAGAAGTCAAATCAGTAAACTCACTTTACGTGACAAAAGGGAAAAACAGAACAACGCCCATAGATATACGCACCATACGGCCTATCCCAGAGGAGTCCTACCACTGGTTGTCAAAACCAATCATCTTCGACCATCAGGATTACTCTAGAAGTATCCGGAATGTAGGATGGACTGCCTTGATATTAGATCTGATAATCGACGGACTCCAATTTACACAAGTCCTAATGGATGGCGGCAGTGATCTAAACCTGCTATATCAGGACACAATCCGCAAAATGGGGATAGACCCAACCAAAATTTGCCATAGCAACACTTCATTTCAAGGGGTAATGCCAGGCCGATATGCCCATTGTACGGGCTCTCTATTGCTAGAAGTTGTGTTCGGCTCACCCGACAACTTCCGCTGCGAAAAGTTAACCTTCCACCTCGCCCCATTTACAAGTAGCTATCAAGCACTACTGGGGCGCGAAGCTTTCGCCCACTTTAATGCAATACCGCATTATGCATCCCTCACACCTAAAATGCCCGGTCCACGAGGCATCATCTCCTTAAAGGGAAATATCGAGTGTTCCTCGAACGCGGAAGATTGTGTGACTGCCTTGACAGCCACACACTAAACCGGCTTCACTAATCCAAGCACCTAAACAGGTCATTCAGACCCCGGACACGGTTAGACGAGTCCGGCGTAAACATACAGGGGCTTACCAGCTGCACACCCCTGCACAAGGGGCTCCGTGCATATACAACAAGAGACAATAAAGCTCAATTTTACTCATTTTTTGAAACATACTTTGTTTATTTAATATAACGTACATTTTCGCACGATCTTTTTCAACTAAGTTCCTCTCTTTTACAGATGAACACCGTGCGACACCCGTCCAGGATACGACACAACGGAGACACAGGCGCAGACGTGCAGTAGGGACCCGTTGCAAGGATTCTTTTCAGATTAAGACCCTGCGTAAACCTTTTTTAGTGTCTCTTGTTGATACACATCCCCCGGTTTCTTGCTATAACCGAGGAGGAGGCTGGCGTTTTGGCATGGGCCACGTCAGAATTTTGTGCGTACCTGGACACCAGGGGCTTATTACCAAGGGTGTTGTTAGGCCCGTTTCCATAAAGACCGAATACCTTAGGGAGTGTTTGGCATCTCGAGTTAGGCCTTATATGCATCAGCTCCGAATCATGTCTTTGGTCAAATGTTGGGTTTGCCCGGCTCTTGTGTTTTGCTGCCTTACGTTCCGCTCTATCGGCTAACACGGCACCAGGAGAACTACTGCGATTGTGCCTCGGTTTGTCCAGGCGAGCACCTCAGTAGAGAAAGCCGAAAACTGACTGTCATGATATAGTGTGAGACTGGTCAACCACTCGATGACCCACCAGAATCTATAGGATTCCTCCGCATTGACGAAGGCCCGTTTCCCGGTCAGGCACATACGCGCCCCAAATTCGGGTGAGCGCGGTTCCCCTAGGGGCTATATAGTAGCCCCACTGTCAAACTCCTATGGCTAAGTGAAAGTGATAAAGCATTATAGTCCGGTTGCCTAGTTTGCTATGCTACCACCTCCTTTATAGGACCAAGACGTTGGATCAAGTGTGAAAACGTGCCTTTTGCAAACACCCCCGCATTATATGCGTGGGGGCTGAAGCCGAAGACTGCCATCTTTCAGGTTATATACACATATACGTTAACGGCCGCACAGGAGGTATTTCACTTCTTGAAGGCACAAGTATAAGAAGCTTTTATATTTCATCGAAATATTGTTTCACAATAATACATGTTATTCGAACATAATATACTTCGAGCACTGCGTCTCTATTAAACGAGCGCCCTGCAGAACTTCCTGAAAATAGTGCTCGACAGGTACTCGGCTTCCGTCCGAATTTTGGGTTGCAACATCGGTGGCCTTCATCTCCGCCCAGTATGTCTTGACACGGACAAGAGCCATCCGCGCACCCTCTATGCATGCCGACCTCCTCATTGCATTGATATGCGGCACTGCACCAAGGAACTGCTGCACCAAGCCAAAATAACTCTTCGGCTCGGGCCTCTTCGGCCATAAAATACTCACGACATCCTTCATTGCAAGTCCAGATAACCTATTCAGCTCTGCCCATTCGGCCAAGCGATCGGTTAATTGAAGAGGGCGCTCTGGATTATGGAACTGCGACCAAAAAACCTTTTCCATTTCGTGATCCTTTTGATCTGGAAGTGTTCGGCCGCGTCCGCGGCACTTGCCACCAAGTCCAGATAAGTATCCTCCGAACTCCACAGCCGGTCCAACTGAGCATATTTAGGATCCGTGAACTTCCTCCGCAGCAGGAAGGGCTTTCCAGCCACGATATCCCCGGCCTGACGCAGCTCCTCCTTCATAGCTCTCATCGCAGAGCGAGCATCCTTGGCCTCGGTAGGGGCCTTCTTCAGGTCCTCTTGTATCGCTCGATCTTCTTTTTCAAGAAGTTTGCAGCGGTCAGCAGCATTCTTCAACTCCACGGCCATCTCAGCCATTTCCTTCTTGCTTCGGCAGTGAGCAGCCTGTTCGGCTTTTAGCTCTTCGGCCGCCTTCAAGGCAGCCGCGTCACTCTTTCTGGCCTGCTCCTTGGCTCGGGCGAGCTCCACCCGCAGGTTCTCCATGGCAGTGGCACCATCTGCGTCAAGCATACTTTTTGTAAGGCACGGGCATCAAGCTCCCTTACCAGGTGTCCGCAGGGAAATTGCATACCTTGTGACTCGTCAAGTCGCCTATTGACAAGTGCGATGTTGACATCCGCCACGTCAAGTTGCCGCTTTAGTTCGGAAAATTCATCAGTCCGGCTAGCCACCGGACCCTTCGCCATCTGCATAGGAAGGGCGACACATTATACCTGGGATTATGATCCTCGGCGCGCTGTCATTTTTGACAACACACCGAGCCTCAGGGGCTACTATCTACACAGGGCGCATTTTGTATGCGGAACTGTCAGAAGGTACATCATTTTGAGTACCTCAAAGCCTGTCAGTAAACTTCTGACAGCTTCGTGCAATCCGCTCTCAGCAGATGAAATCCTTTCAATCACCGTACCCATTAACGCACGGTGATCTTCTGAGATAGATGCTCGCCCGAGCAGATCCTTCAGCTCCTTCGACCGCACACCAGGTGGTGCCGGACTCGTCCGATGGCCTTTTTTGAAGGTCGGACGCGGAGGGCTTTGAGGGGAAATATGACTGCCTTCCGGCCCCGCCGGACTCGGAAAAACCCTCCGCGACGACACCTCAGGGTCACCCGCCTCACACGACGGTACGGCAGGGGAGGCGTTTCGCTCTCTATCATCTCCGGATGAAGATCCCCCGAAGATGAGCTCTGCTGAGAAGGGCTGAGATCTGAACTACAAGGTAAAACTCCGGTTATCTTCATCAGAAATAGGGCAGGGATATCCTTTATTTTAATAAAAACTCCCCTTTTTTACTTACGGCTCGGTGGAGGGCTGATCCCCTTGGGGGCATAATGTGGCCGAGGCATCTCTCGGCGCTGGACCCTCTGACGAAGATTTCTTCCCCCGCTTTGAGACCATGGTCTCCGGGTCTTCAGAGGCGGTCCTATTCTTCCCTTGGATGGAGGGATTCTCGATCCCTCCTTTCCTAGCAGCCTCCTTCGCGGAGGCGGTAGCTTCCTTGTTCCCCCCTTCACCTTCTTCCGAAGGCGCAACCTCTAGCATCCTGGTTAGCACGGGATCCAGCGTGGTCTCAGGGAGGGGGGCCGGACACCTGATTAACTTTGCTTTCGCTATCCACTCCTGTTCAAGGGACAACTCTTTTAAAGGGCAAGTTTGTGATAAATATGGGATAGCGTGTCCGGGTACAGGGCTACTTACTTGAGTATTCGGGCGATTGCAGCTCAGACCTGCGTCCTCGGTCAAGTCCGGACACATCTCTTGTGATCCGAAGAAAAGCTTGCACATCTCCACGGGCGTCGCACCCATAAAATGTTGGAGAGCTCGTGGTCCCTCCGGGTTAAATTCCCACAAGCAGAGGGGGCGACGTCTGCAGGGCAGGATGCGGCGAATCAGCTTGACCTGGGCTACTATGACCAGAGTGATCTCTCTCTCTAGGAGGTCTTGAATGCGGCCCTGCAGCATCCTTGGACGGCCCCCAGTCAAGCCCTTTGTTGACCCATGATGCCAGCCGCGATGGAGGACCCGAGCGAAAGGCAGGTGGCGCCACCCATTTGGTGCCCCTGGGAGCTGTGATATAAAACCACTCTTGTTGCCATAAGCTGAGCTCCTCTTGAAAAGAGCCCTCGGGCCACGGAGCATCAACATTCTTGCTTATAATAGCCCCTCCGCACTCTGCCTGTTGCCCCTTGATCATCTTTAGCTCCACTTTGAAAGTCTTGAGCTACAATCCGAAGTGAGGGGTAATACGGAGGAAGGCTTCGCACACGACAATGAACGATGAGATGTGGAGGATGGACTCCGGATCCAAACCGTGAAATTCCAACCCATAGTAAAACATGAGCCCCCTCACGAAGGGGTCCATCGGGAAGCTTAGCCCCCGAAGGAAGTGAGACGCGAACACCACGCTTTCACCAGGCTTGGGAGTGGGAATAACCTGCCCTTGGGCAGGCAACCTATGCGAAATTTCGCTGGTTAGATACCTGGAATCTCTTAGCTTTAGAACGTCTTCTTCCGTAACGGAGGAAGACATCACCGGCCTTGCAGGTCGGAGCCGGACATGGTCGAAGGTCCGAAGCGCCTGAATCTGGAGCTTTGGGTGTTGGAACTCAAGGCGGGGGGGGGGGGGGGGGGGCGGATTCGATTGAGATTGAAAGAAGGGAGCGGAGCCTTGGTCTCTTTATAAAGAGGTTGAATACCAAGAGCCTTCCCCGTGACCGTTTGGGGCTCGCCTTCGATGGAGGAGACGTGCCAATGGGCACGACTGGGTTACCCACGCCCGTATTAATGAGAATCCCGGAATAAGGGGACATGATCTCTGCTTTGACAAGACGTGCCAAGGAAACCGCCTCGCTAAACGCGCTGAGGTGGGCCAGTAAAAATGATTCGAATAAAGGCTTGGCCGTGGTGTGATGTCATGCCACGGAATACGTCAGCAGATTGAATTTGTGTAAATATTATTCTCTCGACGGTGGTATGTGGAAATTATTTTGCAGAGCCGGACACTATCCTTGTGTTCAAAATCTTCTATGAAGTATTCGGAGGAGGAACCCGCCTTGCAATGCCGAAGACAATATGCGCGCTGGACTCGTCGTCATTGAAGCCTGGTTCAGGGGCTACTGAGGGAGTCCCGGACTAGGGGGTGTCTGGATAGCCGAACCATCATCTTCGGCCGGACTCCTGGACTATGAAGATACAAGATTGAAGACTTCGCCCCATGTCCAGATGGGACTTTCCTTGGTGTGGAAGGCAAGCTTGGCGATACGGATATGTAGATCTCCTACCATTGTAACCGACTCTATGTAACCCTAACCCTCTTTGGTGCCTATATAAACCGGAGGGTTTTAGTCCATAGGACGAACAACAATCATACCATAGGCTAGCTTCTAGGGTTTAGCCTCTCTGATCTCGTGGTAGATCTACTCTTGTACTACCCATATCATCAATATCAAACAAGTAGGAGTAGGGTTTTACCTCCATCGAGAGGGCCCGAACCTGGGTAAAAACATCGTGTCCCTTGTCTCCTATTACCATCCGCCTAGACGCACAGTTCGGGACCCCCTACCCGAGATCCGCCGGTTTTGACACCGACAGCCATCTCTAATTTTCAAAATGAATTTCCTTTTTGTGTGCTCGTACCGCTCATGAAGCGGCAGGGGGGTGGCCAATGTTTTCCATGCTAGATGTGTTATTCTCAAGATGAGTGTCTATTCACTTGTCATTGCACGAGAGTACGGCGGTAATAGGGATGCCCAGTCCCGAAACAAAAAAGAAATTTACTTTGTGTTGTCAAATAATAAATTCCTTGGAAAGTGTCGGTATGGAAGGCACCCGTGGATACGGCTAGCCATGGATTGTGAAAGAATGGTGGAAAAAGGAATAAACTTTATTTTATGTTTGGAACCGCCTATGATATATGTAGCATGGATAGTGTTGGGAATTACTCGGTCGTCTTCGTTGGCGGGAAAAGTATGCCCTCTCAAAAATATTTATCTCTCAATTTTTGCTTTGAGCTTTGGCACCTCTACAAATCCCTACTTCCCTCTGTGAAGGGTCTATCTATTTACTTTATGCAATTTTGATTTTAATTTGAGTCTCCACCTTCTCTCATAAAGCACTAAGTAGGGAGCACTATGATCATACTTGCGCATTGGATGTAGCTAATATGCGGGTGTGTTTCATGAATGGATCAATGATTGAGCATGATGGGCTAGGGATAACTTTCTTTAGTGTTGATATTTTGAAAGACATGGTTGCTTGTTAATATGCTTGAGTATTGAAACCATCATGTCAGAACTAGACTATTGCTTTGAACCATATGGAAGTCCAAATGTCCATGCTACAAAAGAAAAGAATATGTGATGAACATGTTAGGCAGCATTCCACATCAAAAATTTTGTTTTTATCATTTACCAACTCGAGGATGAGTAGGAATTAAGCTTTGGGATGCTGATACCTCTCCAACATATCTATAATTTTTGCTTGTTTCATGTTGTTATATTATCATTCTTGGATATTTTACAATCATTTTATAGCAACTTTATATAATTTTTTGGGACTAACTATTGACATAGTGCCTAGTGCCAGTTGTTGTTTTTAGCTTGTTTTTTTACTTCGCAGAATATCAGTACCAAACGGAGTCCAAATGCAGCAAAACTTTTTAGAGATTTTTTTCTGGACCAGAAGACACCCAGTGGGCCAAAGAAGTACCAGGGGGGAGGCCCATGGGGAGCACAACCCACCAGGGCGCGCCCAGGAGCCCAGATGCACCTAGGGGGGTTGTGCCACCCATGGAGCCCCCCTGCACCGCCTCTTTGCCCTATAAATTACCAAATATTCCAAAAACCCAAGGGGAGTCGACGAAACACAATTCCAGCCGCCGCAAGTTCCAAAACCACGAGATCCAATCTAGACACCATCACGGAGGGGTTCATCATCATCATTGGTGCCTCTTCGATGATGCGTGAGTAGTTCATCATAGATCTACGGGTCCGTAGGCAGTAGCTAGATGGATTCCTCTCTCTCTCTTTTGATTCTCAATACAATGGTCTCTTGGAGATCTATTTGGCGTAACTGTTTTTTGCGGTGTGTTTGTTGGGATCCGATAAACTTTGAGTGTATGATCAGATCTATATCCATGAATATTATTTGAGTCTTCTTTTGATCTCTTATACGCATGATTATTTATAGCCACGTATTTATTCTTCAAGTCTTTGGTTTAGTTAGGCCAACTAGATCAATTTTTCTTGCCATGGGAAGATGTGCTTTGTGATGGGTTCGATCTTGCAGTGTTCTTTCCCAGTGACAGAAGGGGCAGCGAGACACACATGTATCATTGCTATTAAGGATAACAAGATGGGGGATATTCCTACATTAATAGACCTCGTCTATATCATGTCATCGTTCTTATTGCATTACTTTGTTTCTCCATGAACATAGTACACTAGATGCATGTAGGATAGCGGTCGATGTGTGGAGTAATAGTAGTAGATGCAGGCAGGAGTCGGTCTACTAATCTTGGACATGATGCCTATATATTGATCATTGCCTTGGATATCGTCATAATTATTCGATCTTCTAGCTATGAATTACCCAACAGTAATTTGTTTACCCACCTTGTGCTATTTTTTGAAAGAAGCCACTATTGAAATCTACGGCGCCCGGGTCTGTTCTTTATCATATTTGCTTTGAGATCTATTTTTATTCGCTTTTATTTTAAGATCTATTATTCCAAAAACTCAAAAATACCTTGTTGCACTTTTTTATTACTCATTTTATTTCGCGTTTTATGGAGAGCTACTTATCCAATCTACCACAATTATTCTCCCATCAACTTGACAATTTCTGGCGCCGTTACCTAGTAGGGATTGACAACCCCTCATACGCGTCGGGTTGCAAGTATTTGTTCTTTATGTGCAGGTACCATTTACATGTTGCTTGGTTCTCCTACTGGATTGATACCTTGGTTTCATAACTAAGGGAAATACCTACTGTAGCTTGATACGTCAATTTTGCATCATGTTTTCTTACTGTTATTTATAGTGTTTTATGCATAATAATGCTTTTTGGAGTATTTCTAATGCCTTTTCTCTCATAATATGCAAGGTTTACACAAAGAGGGAGAATGCCGGCAGTTGGAATTCTAGACCTGAAAAAGCTACATCAGAGTTATCTATTCTGCACATCTCTAAATGAGCTAAAAATTTACAGAGAATTGTTTTGCAATTTATGAAGAATATTGGAGCAAATAACTACCAGAGGGGGCCAACCAGGTGGGCAAACCCACCTAGGCGTGCCAGGGAGCCCAGACACGCCCTGGTGTGTTGTGCCCTCCTCGGCCCACCTCCGGTGCCCCTCTTCTAGTGTATAAGTCATTTTGACCTAGAAAAAAAAATTAAGAGAGGACTTTTGGGATGAAGCGCCGCCGTCTTGAGGTGGAACTTGGGCAGGAGCACTTTTGCCTTTCGGTGGAGCGATTCCGCCAGAGGAACTTCCCTTCTGGAGGGGTAAATCATCGTCATCGTCATCACCAAGAACTCTGCCATCTTTGGGTGGGCCATCTCCATCAACATATGCAACAACACCATCTCCTCTCAAACCCTAGTTCATCTCTTGCGTTCAATGTTTGTACCGGAACCTTAGATTAGTGCTTGTGGGTGACTAGTAGTGTTGATTACATCTTGTAGTTGACTACTATATGGTTTATTTGGTGGAAGATTATATGTTAAGATCCATTATGCTATTTAATACCCCTTTGATCCTGAGCATGATTATTATTTGTGAGTAGTTACTTTTGTTCTTGAGGTCACGGGAGAAGTCATGTTGCAAGTAATCATCTGAACTTGATATGTGTTCGATATTTTGATCATATGTATGTTGTGATTCCCTTAGTGGTGTCATGTGAACGTCGACTACATGGCACTTCACCATATTTGGGCCTAAGGAGAATGCATTGTGGAGTAGTTATTATATGATGGGTTGCTAGAGTGATTGAAGCTTAAACCTTGGTTTATGCGCTACTTCGTAAGGGACTGATTTGGATCCAAACGTTTAATGCTATGGTTAGATTTTTATCCTAATACTTTTCTCGTAGTTGTGGATGCTTGCGAGGGGGTTAATCATAAGTAGGAGGTTTGTTCGAGTAAGAACATCACCTGAGCACCGGTCCACCCACATACCAAATTATCAAAGTAGCGAATCAAACCAACATGATGAAAGTGATATGATGAAATTCCCGTGTACCCTCAAGAACGCTTTGCTTATCATAAGAGACCGTTTTGGGCTGTCCTTTGCCACAAAAGGATTGGGATACCTTGCTGCACTTTATTTACCTTTACCGTTACTTGCTTGTTACAAATTATCTCGCTGTCAAACTACTTGTTACAGAAAATACCTTGCTAAAAACCACTTGTCATTTCCTTCTGCTCCTCCTTGGGTTCGACACTCTTACTTATCGAAAAGACTACGATTGATCCCCTATACTTATGGGTCATCAAGGCTCTTTTCTGGCGCCGTTGCCAGGAGTGAAGCGCTCTTGGTAAGGAAAAATTATTACTACGTGCTGAAATTTATTGTTACTTGTTACTATGGAGAATCATCCTTTGAGGGGTTTATTTAGGGTATCTTCACCTCAATCGGAACCACAATTAGTTGCCCCTCAACCTACTCCACCTATTGAAAATATTGGTTATGAAATTGCTTTGGGTATGATAGAACAACTGCTAGCTAATCCTTATGCAAGAGATGGAACTGAACATCCTGATATGCACTTGATATATGTGGATGAAACTTGTGGATTATTTAAGCTTGCAGGTTTGCCCAGAGATGAAGCTAAGAAGAAGGTTTTCCCTTTATCTCTGAAGGGAAAAGCATTGGCATGGTATAGGCTATGCGATGATATTGGATCTTGGAACTGGAATTGATTGAAATTGGAATTTCACCAAAAAAAATTATCCTATGCATCTAGTTCATCATGATCGGAATTATATATATAATTTTTGGCCTCGTGAAGGAGAAAGTATCACTCTAGCTTGTGGGAGGCTTAATTCAATGTTATATTCATGCCCCAATCATGAGCTCTCAAGAGAAATTATCATTCAGAATTTTTATGCTCGGCTTCCTCGTGATGATCAATCCATGCTCGATACGTATTGTACTGGTTCTTTTATGAAGAAGACTATTGAATTCAGGTGGGATCTTTTAGAAAGAATTAAACGCAACTCTGAAGATTGGGAACTCGACGAAGGTAAAGAGTCATGTATTAAGCTTGAATTTGATTGTGTTAAATCTTTTATGAATACCGATGCTTTTCACAAGTTTAGCACTAAATATGGACTTGACTCTGAGATAGTAGCCTCTTTCTGTGAATCATTTGCTACTCATGTTGATCTCCCTAAGGAGAAGTGGTTGAAATATCACCCACCTATTAAAGAAGAAACTAAAGAACCGGTCATAGCTAAAGATGAAACTATTATTTACAATGTTGACCTAGTTGTTCCTACTGTTTATATTGAAAAACCACCTTTCCCTGTTAGGATAAAGGAACATGCTAAGGTTTCAACTGTAGTTCGCAAAAGTAATTTTAGAGTACCTAAACTTGTTGAACAAATTAAAGTAGAACCTAGTGTTGCTATGGTTAAAGATCTCTTGGTAGAAAATATTGATGGGCATATTATTTACTTCTGTGATGAAGCTGCTAGAATTGCCAAACCTAATGAAAAGGATAAAAATAGACACGTTGTTGGCATGCCTATTGTCTGAGTTAAAATTGTAGATCATTGTTATCATGGTTTATGTGACTTAGGTGCTAGCATGAGTGCTATTCCTTTTACCTTATACCAAGAAATTATGAATGATATAGCACCCGTTGAAATAGAAGACATAGATGTTACTATTAAACTTGCTAATAGAGACACCATCACACCTCTTGGGATTGTTAGAGATGCTGAAGTCTTGTGTGGGAAAATAAAATACCCTACTGATTTTCTAGTCCTTGGTCCCCCACAAGATAATTTTTGTCCCATTATCTTTGGTAAACCTTTCTTGAACACTGTCAATGCTACAATAGATTGTCATAAACAAACTATCAGTGTTAGATTTGGTGATGAGTCTCATGAATTCAATTTTTCCAAGTTTAATAGACAACCTCATAAGAAAGAATTACCTAGCAAGGATGAAATAATTGGTATTGCTTCTATTGCTGTGCCTCCTACAGATCCACTAGAACAATATTTGCTAGACCATGAAAATGATATGCACATGCATGAAAGAAATGAAATAGATAAAATTTTATTCAAACAACGACCTCTAACCAAGCATAATTTGCCTATTGAAACTCTAGGAGGTCCTCCTCCACCTAAAGGTGATCCCATGTTTGAATTGAAACAATTGCCTGACACTTTAAAATATGCTTATCTCGATGAGAAAAAGATATATCCTCTTATTATTAGTGCTAACCTTTCAGAACATGAAGAAGAAAGATTGTTGAAAATTCCAAAGAAGCACCGAGCTGCTATTGGATATATTCTTGATGATCTTAAGGGCATTAGTCCCACTCTCGTCAACACAAGATTAATATGGAACCTGATGCTAAACTCTGATCACCAATGATGTTTGCATCCTAAAATGAAAGAAGTGGTAAGAACTGAAATATTAAAGCTTCTAGAAGCAGGTATAATCTATCCCATAGCTGATAGTAGATGGGTAAGACCTGTTCATTGTGTCCCTAAGAAGGGAGGTATTACTGTTGTTCCTAATGATAAAAATGAACTCATTCCACAAAGAATTGTTACTGGCTATAGAATGGTAATTGATTTTAGAAAATTAAGTAAAGCAACTAGAAAAGATCATTACCCTCTGCCTTTTATCGATCAACTGTTGGAAAGATTATGAAAGCCCACACACTTTTGTTTTCTTGATGGATATTCTGGTTTCTCTCAAATACCTGTTTCACAACCTGATCAAGAGAAAACCACCTTTACTTGCCCTTTTGGAACTTATGCTTATAGACATATGCCTTTTGGTTTATTCAATGCACCTGCTACCTTTCAAAGATGTATGACTGCTATATTCTCTGATTTTTGTGAAAAGATTGTTGAGGTTTTCATGGATGATTTTTTTGTATATGGAACATCTTTTGATGATTGCTTGAGCAACCTTGATCGAGTTTTGCAGAGATGTGAGCAAACTAATCTTGTATTGAATTGGGAGAAGTGCCACTTTATGGTTAATGAAGGTATTGTTTTGGGGAATAAAATTTCTGAACGAGGTATTGAGGTGGACAAAGCTAAAGTTGATGCAATTGAGAAAATGCATGTCCTAGAGATATTAAAGGTATTCATAGTTTCCTCGGTCATGCTGGTTTATATAGGAGGTTTATTAAAGACTTCTCTAAAATTTCTAGGCCTCTTACTAATCTTTTACAAAAGGATGTTCCATTTGTTTTTGATGATGATTGTGTAGAATCCTTTGAAACACTTAAGAAAGCCTTAACTTCTGCACCTATTGTTCAACCACCTGATTGGAACTTGCCTTTTGAAATATGTGCGATGCTAGTGATTATGTTGTTGGTGATGTTCTAGGACAAAGAGTTGATAAAAAATTGAATGTTATTCATTATGATACCAAAACTCTAGACAGTGCCCAAAGAAATTATGCTTCCACTAAAAAATAATTTTTAGCAGTTGTGTTTGCTTGTGATAAATTCAGATCTTACATTGTTGATTCTAAAGTCATCGTTCACACCTATCATGCTATTATTAAACATCTTATGGAAAATAAAGATGCTAAACTGCCGTGGGAAACGAACACCTATGGGGCAGGGCCCCTTTCGGTCCGGCAAGGGAGCAGAGAGCGCACGAAGAGCAGATCGAGGCGGAGCACGTGAGGGATTTTACCCAGCTTCGGAGCTCTCCGGAGAGATAAAACTCCTACTGCTGCTTTGTGTTTGTATTCTTGCTCGAGGGAGTGAGTGTTCTATAGTTTCGAATGAGTCGAACCTCCTCTACGTTGCGCATGGGCCTCCTTTTATAGGCTAAAGGGGTCACCGACAGGTGGCAACGCAGACAGGGGTACAAATGTAAAAAAGGTGGTTGGTACAACTGCTATCTACAGTGCACCCTACCTAACTCTGACGGCAGGGGACAAGCGCATTTAATGCCCGTCCGCCTCGCCCAACAGTGCACGGAAGCGACCATTAGGGGTGCCACCGCCTGCCACGATGGCCTTCTCGTCATCTCCACTTGCCACCTCGCACTGCTTGGCTGCACAGCGCTCCGCCACGTGCCCCTGGGACGGTCCTGTGGCGACACGTCGACGAATGCGCTGGAGCATGGGTGCAGAGTGGTGGCTTCGCCGCGGCAAGCGCCTTGCCGCGGTCGTTGTCTTGCCGCACCCGAGAGCTTGTCGCTCGCCGGGTCTTGCCGGGACGCGCGGGGCGTCGCGGCAAGTTTCTTGAAATGCCTTGGTTGGACTTCCCGGCAAGCTCCTCTTGCCGGGGCCTTGCCCTTCCCGGCAAGCTCCTCTTGCCGGAGTCTTGTCTTCTCAGTCAAAACACTTTGTTCTTGAATGGCATCAATATGAGCTACGGAGGATCTTGGCGGACGCTCGGCAAGCCTTGCCGCTGGGTGCTGCGACTACCCGTGCACAAGTTCGGGATACTAAGGTAACCCTACTTTAGTACACCGACAGGAGCCCCCGGGCCTGGGCCACACACGGTGCCGAGCGCTGTTGGGCCAGGCCCAAAACAGGGCACGGGCATGCGCGGCCTGGGTCCATATCAAATCTAACTCCGTATCCACCGCGCGCTCCCGTAACGACACGCGTCAAACGCGGCGTCGTGGGAGAGATCGTGGGCAATTCTTTAATCAAGAAAGGCGTAATGTTCGCCTCTCCTCTTTTTAAGCAGGGGAAACAGGGGCCGTTCCCCCACCTTCGCCACTTGCGGTTCCTTCCTCAGAAAGCTCCGCCGCTCCCCTCCGCTTCCCAAGCCGAAAGAGAGCAGCGCTCCGCCGCCCGTCGCTGCCGCCCTTCGCCGCCGCCCTCCTCTGCCGCTTCCGCCATGGCTCCAAAGACCGGAAAGAGTGCAAAGTCGGCCGAGGCGCTGCGGCTTGAGGCGCTGCGCAAGGAGCGAGCACTCCCCCCCCCCCCCCCCCGAGCTCACCCCGAAGGCGCTGCGGGAGTAGTTCTATCTCTTCTGTTCGACGGAGACGCGGGCGCATCCGCGCACGCAGACACTCTCCGCTGAAGCTTCTACTTCGAAGCGGTGCCCAAAAGGGTACTACTTCTTCCCATTGTTCTTCTATTGCGGGCTTTGCCCGCCCTTTTCCGATTTCTTCTGCGACATTATGAACACGTACGGGCTCCATCTCCTCGACTTCACCCCCAACGCCGTTCTGACCATGGCGGTTTTCGCGCATCTTTGCGAGAACTTCGTCGGAATCCACCCCAACATTGCCCTTTTCCGCCACTATTTCATGCCCCGGGTCGAGAAAGGAGAGCCCTTGGCTGGCGGGGTCTCCTGGATCTCGAGGGCCGGCAAGAAGGAGGTGTATCTGGAGGGGGAGCTCCGCAGCAAATGGGACGAGTGGAGGGCTAAATGGTGATGGATTGTTGACTCAGATCCGCAGTCATTCACCAATTTGCGCCAAACCCGGGTAGTGCGCGGTGGCGACTGGAGCGCCCTGGCGGTGGACGATGCCAAGCTGAAGATCGCCACCACCAGGATTCTGCGGCTCAGGCTTGCCGGGCTCACTGTAGGGGCTGTTGGCGCGGACTTTCTTCACCGTCGCATCGCCCCTCTGCAGGAGAGGGGGAGGCCCGCCTGGCTGTTCGGGGGCCCGGTGGATATTATGAGGCTGCGCCCAGGCCTCAATTTTAACTTCACTGTTTTGGAGTTGGATGGGATGCTCAAGGAGCTGTTCAAGCACGACGCCAACCATCCGGAGTGGTTCAGGCTGCCGCAGGGTGTCGTCCCATTGTGCAACAACTCTGCGCTCGATCGCATCCGCGCCATGATGCCGGAGTGCGACTCGCATGAGATCATCCCAACTTGGCAGGAGCCCTCCGACGATGTCGTGCGGCAATTCTTTGACGGCCTGGTGGAGGTGGCAGTCCGTGCCGACGAGCAGAGGCTCCTCACCCGCGACACCACTGATGACGAGATGCGGTACATCGCCACCAGGGCGGAAGAGGCGGCGGCAGCCGCCGCCGCGGGCGAGTTCGGGTTTACTTTGGAGGAGGCAGAGGCAGCCGAGGCGGCAAGCCTTGCCGACCGAGAGGACTTTGGCGGGGAGGTTGTTGGCGAGGGGGAGCCCGAGGCCGAGGCGAGCGAGCCTGCCGGGGGTGCGAGTGGCCAGCCATCTTCAAGCAGCTTGCCGCAGACGGGGCCCTCAGTGCAGCCCCCAGCTCAACCTAGAAGGCGCCTCCGCAGGACTGGAGACACAGTAGGGCAGCAGGCAGGCCAACAGCCGCAGCGCCGCGGGACACGCTCTGCCGCGACAAGCACCGTTGCCGCGGGAGCGTCTCATGCCGCGCCGGCAACTGGAGCGGGATCTTCTCGAGCCGCTACTCCTGATCCTGCCGCAGCTCCCGCCAAGCGTCCAAGGGAGCCTACTCCTCCTCCTCGTCGCGCTGAAAGGGTGCCGGACTTCGACCTCTCCGCGCTGAGCTCCGACGAGGAGGAAGAAGAAGAGGAGGAGTAAGACTTTCTTCTTGTTGTTTTTTTATACTTCTTCGTTTCTTGCTGTTTCTTGTCTTGTATCTGATCTGCTTCCCTCTGAACCTCGTTCCATTTCAGGACTTTGGCCGAGAGGGCGGCGAAGAGGGCCAAGGTCCCCGTGGTTGTCATCGAGGACGATCCTGCTGCGATGGCAGAGGACACGTCCGAGACCACCTTGACGGACCCGGCAACCTCTCCTCGAAGCAGCCCCCAGCGTAGCCCCCAGCGTAGCCCCCAGCGTAAGTATTTGTTCACTTCCCGTTATGGGGCGCGCATGGGCGCTCTTTCTTTGCTGATATCTTGATTGTTGACTTGCTTGTGTGGGAGCAGAACGGGCCCATCAGGAACAACCAGAAGCCGCTCCTGAGGTGCAATCTGCCTCAACTACGCCGCCAAGGGGCGATTCTCCAACAAGGGAACGCTCTCCGGCAAGGGAGAGGTCCCCGGCAAGGGATAGGACCAGCGAGCCTTCGGTGGTGGAACCCATGACCACAGAGCCCAGCACAGGTAACCCTCCTTGTCGGAAATTTTCCCTTGGGTTCTTCTTCTTCTGATCTTCTTTTTTGGATACTTGCTTGACTTTTTCTCCCCTTTTCCTGCCTTCAGATCCTCCATCCACGGAGCCAATGGAGACCGAGGCCACTGGCGAGGAGAACGTGCGCGGCGATACTGGCGATGCCGCTGCTACTGAAGAGGAGGCCGGCGCTGATGACCCCGCCGACGAAGAGGCCGCCAAGGCTGCTGGCGCTGGAGCTGGTAAGGGGTCCGGCGAGCGCACTGACGACCCGGGGGCCCCAGGAGCGCAAGGCGCTACGCCGACCGCCGACCCCTCCGCCGCTGACACAGCACCAGGCCCCGAAGAGCCCCATCCCGGCGCCTACTTGAAGGCCGGCGAAGGTATCTTCATCAGGCTCCCCTGGGCGTCGAGCTCCAGGGCGCCGGTCGAGCGAGAGGCTTTTGACGGAGAAGTACTCGCCTCCGCTGGGTTGGCGGTGGTTGACGCGCCAAGCAGCAGCAGTGGCGAATCTGAAGAGGAGCAACTGCTCCGGAAGTTGGTGTCGCTCTACCGTGCCCGGCAAGCGAAACTAGAGTCCCGGGAAGCGCTTGTCGCGCAGGTGGGAATGTACATAGAGAAGCATGCGGAGGAGCTCCAGAGCCGCAACCAAGAGGCCCTCCGGTCTATCGCTGAGGAGAGGGCACAACTTGTCGAGGCGAAGAAGGCGTTCATTCTTGAAAAGGCTGAAGCCAAGGAGCAGCAGAGGCTTGCCGCTGAAGAGCTGTCGAGCCGGGAAGGCGAACTGACACAGCGGAAATTCAATCTGGACAGCTATGAGGAGGAGCTCGCCGCACGCGAGCAATCACTTGGCGGGGCACTCAAGGAAGCGAAGGACGCTACCGCAGCTGCCGAGGCCGCCAAGAAGGAATTGGAGGTGAAGACGACGCAGCTGGAGGCTGACCTGAAAGGGAAGGATGAGGAGCTTGCCGCGCTCCAGCGCGAACGCGAGAAAGATGCCCTCGCTCATGGTGATCTGCAAGTCCAACTCGCTGACAAGGGCAAGGAACTAAACGCCGCCAAGGACTCAAATGCTGATCTGGAGCTGAAGCTGGCCACGCTGACGGAGACGCTGGGCGGCGCCAAGAAGCGAGAGGAGGATTTGAAGAAAGAGATCAAGGCCAATGAGGACCTGCTAACGAGGGCCGCCGAGACTCAAAACACCTTTAGGGCTACGGTGGAGCTTTGGACGGAGGGCCTCGTCAACATCGCTGCAGTCATCGACGACGAGCTGGCACAACTGGACTTGGCAGGCTTTGGGTACTCCTCCGACGAGAACCTCCAGCCCAGCGCCAAGCTTACTCTTTTCTTCAAGGGTGTGGCGACGGCTCTCCAGCAACTCCGGGAAAGGATCCCAAAGCAGCTGGCTGACGAGTCGCGCGAATCTGTGCCAAGGTCTTGGAGAAGGTGTTGGTGAAGGTACTCTTCCGCAATCCGGGCCTCAACCTCACCCACGTCCTCAAGAAGCTGCCGGCGGGTGCTGATCTTGAAGAGCTCAAGGCCCTTGTCGCACCCATTGTGGACAAGGTGAATGAAGTCAGGAGGATCGACGGCGAGCGCGTGGATTAGGCCATCCTTCTTCTCCCTTCCTTGTCGCTGTTATTTAGGTTATGAGAACAATTTAGTCAGTGCCACAACAAGTTATCTTTGTAATATAACTTTATTCTGGGCAATGCTTGCTACGTTATCTCCTTTACTTGATTCCTTCCTTTGTATGTTTTTACCCTACGCTTTTAGGGAACTTGCCGGAGCAGGCACCCTTGCTGCGAGCGCTGAGTGCGGAACATCAGCAGCCTGCTGGCGGTGCCGGCTCCGGCAAGAAACCTTGCCGCAACTAGTTGCAGCACACTTAAGTTGTTGAGCGGACTCGGAACAAAGTAAGGGTGCAACTAGCTACGAGTTGGTTCCTCCGCGCACAGGTTTTCCATACAAAGCACGGTCGTTCAAGAAAGATAACTTAAAATTTTAAAAACTGATCATGCTCAAACTTTGGCGACTTAGCTTTTTCTTTTCGTCGTCTGCGTCCCGGCAAGGCTATACTTCTTTGAACGACGCCTAGTCCACACCATTATCTTCTTATCTTCTCCTCCCCCCCCCCCGGTGAACTTGTGGGCGAAGGAACCTTCTCTTTGAGAAAAAGAAAGAAGAGAAAATAATGATATGGAGCCTCGAGGCTCGTTTTTGCTTACCGGGGCAAGTGCTGCACAAAGTGTCAGATAAAGCATGCAAAAAAGAAAGAATGCATGAAATTTGACAAGATGTGCGAAGCACATGAACTTTATTTATGCACGGGATCTGCGCCCGGCTTTGTACAAAGGGTTACATGCAACAGCGGCAAGGCTTGTACAAAAGGTGGTTGCCGGAACGGGTTCCGGCAACCGCGCCTTATGGGTAAAATTTACGAAGATGCTCAATGTTCCAGGAGTTGCTCACCGGAAAGCCATCTTCGGTCTCAAGGCGGACAGCGCCAGGCCTAGTGACTCGTTTCACCCAATAAGGGCCTTCCCACTTTGGCGTCAACTTGTTGGAATTCTTGGCGGATTGAACACGCCGAAGAACAAGGTCGCCCTCCTCGAGACTTCTGGCATTGACTTTGCGGCTATGGTAGCGGCGCAAAGCTTGCTGGTATCGAGCAGCTCGTACAGCAGCCTGAAGACGATCTTCCTCAAGGAGCAGCGCGTCATCTTGCCGCAGCTGCTCTTGCTCAAGCTCATCATAAGCGAGCACTCGAGGCGATTCGTACACGAGTTCCGTGGGGAGAACTGCCTCTGCTCCATAGACTAGAGCAAAAGGTGTCTGGCCAGTGGCTCAATTTGGTGTCATCCTGATCGACCAAAGAACCACTGGCAGCTCCTCGATCCAATTTCTTCCGCACTTGTGCAGCCTGTCGAAAGTTCTGGTCTTGAGCCCGCGCAGCACTTCAGCGTTCGCCCTCTCCGCTTGACCGTTGCTTCTCGGGTGAGCAACAGAAGCGAAGCAGACCTTGGCGCCAAGATCTTGGACGTACTGCATGAAGGTGCGGCTCGTGAATTGTGTGCCATTGTCGGTGATGATCCTGTTAGGGACCCCGAAACGGCAAACAATTGACCTGAAGAACTTGACTGCTGACTGTGCTGTCACCTTCCTCACTGCTTCCACCTCCAGCCACTTCGTGAACTTGTCGATCGCCACGTACAAGTACTCGAAGCCCCCGACAGCTCGGGGAAAGGGGCCGAGGATGTCGAGCCCCCAGACCGAAAATGGCCAGGATAAAGGGATTGTTTGGAGAGCTTGAGCTGGTTGATGTATCTGTTTGGAGTGGAACTGGCACGCTTCACACTTGGTTACTTGTGCAGTTGCATCCTGGAGGGCTGTTGGCCAAAAGAAACCTTGCCGGAAAGCTTTGCCGGCAAGTGCTCTTGCGCCAATGCGATGGCCACATATGCCTCCATGTATCTCCGCCAACAGCTTCTGTCCATCTTCCCGGGGAATGCACTTCAATTTCACTTCGTTGAATCTTCTTCTGTACAGTATGTCATCGACAAACTGGTACATACTTGATTGCCGGGCTACTCTCTCCGCTTCTTCTTGCTCTTCGGGAAGTTCTCCTGTTTGAAGGAAACGGACAATCTGCTGTGCCCATGCTGGAGCTTGTGGCTCAACAACAAGGACTAAAGGTACAAATGCTGCTGCGGGAACATCAGCTTCTACGGCAAGAACCTGAGGTTTAGCTAGAGCTTGATGTTCCCTGGCAAGCTCGCCGGAGCAAAACTTGTCGGGAGCGTCTGCTTCAACGAAACAAACCCTAGGGCTTGTCGGAGCAGACTGCTCCTCAGCACTCTTGGTGTTGACCCTGGGGACCTTCTTGGCGGCGGCTTCGGGGAGCTCTGCCGGAAAGTAGTCACCGGAAACCAACTTCCTCTTCTTGTTCTGCCCAGTTGATGGTGTTACAGATGGTTGAGTCAGTTTGAGCACAAAAATTCCTGGTTCCACAGGTAACTTGAGCGCGACGCACTTTGACAGGCCATCTGCAATGTCGTTCTGAGCTCTCGGAACATGTTCCATCTGTAGGCCGTCAAAGTGCTCTTCCAACTTTCTCACTTCATCGATGTAGGCTTCCATCAACGGACTCTGATAGTCTTTGTTAACTTGGCGGACGACAAGCTGTGAATCACCCCTGACAATAAGCTTCTTGATCCCAAGGTCTGCCGCGATCCTCAGTCCAGCAAGCAAGCCTTCATACTCTGCAGTATTGTTTGTCGCTTGCTCCTTGGGAAAGTGCATCTGGACTACGTACTTGATGTGCTCTCCGGTGGGTGCGACAAGTAGTACGCCCGCACCAGCGCCTTGCAGCGAGAAGGCACCATCAAAGTACATGATCCATTCCTTGCTTGCTTCCTTGACGGGAATGCTCGTCTCTGGAGTTTCTTCATCAGGTGTTGGCGTCCATTCTGCTATGAATTCTGCCAATGCTCGGCTCTGGATAGTTGAGGTACTCTCAAATTTGAGGCCAAAGCTTGACAATTCCAGTGCCCACTCGACAATCCTGCCTGTTGCTTCTGGATTCTGCAGTATCCTCTTCAACGGAAAGCAAGTGACAACTGTGATCTCATGTGCTTGAAAGTAATGGCGCAGCTTCCTCGAGGCCATGAGAAGGCCGAAAAGCAACTTCTGCACTCCAGAGTACCTTGACCTAGCCCCCTGTAGAAGGGAACTGACAAAATAAACTGGGCGCTGCACCATCTTCTTTTGCTTCTCTCCTTGTGGCTGCGCAAATTCATCCTTGTCGGGACCAGAGCTTGTCGGGGAAGCTCCCTGCTTGTCGCTAGATTCGCTTGCCGTGGCCGCTGGTTCATCATCTACCTCTCTTTCCGCTACTAACGCAGCACTAACCACTTGATTGGTTGCCGCTAGATACAGCAGCAACTTCTCTTGTGGCTTAGGTGCGACAAGTATTGGAGTGGAGGACAGGTATCTCTTCAAGTCCTGCAGCGCAGCCTCCGCTTCCGGAGTCCATTTCATTGGACCTGCCTTTTTCAAAATTTTGAAAAATGGCAGGGCGCGCTCAGCAGACTTAGGAATGAACATGCTGAGAGCAGCTACGCAGCCGGCAAGCCTTCGTACATCCTTGACGTGCTTCGGTGCTTCGATCTGCTCAATGGCCTTGATCTTGTCGGGGTTGGCTTCGATCCCCCGCTGGGATACAAAGAACCCGAGAAGCTTGCTGGAAGGAACTCCAAACACGCACTTCTCGGGGTTCAACTTGAGATTGATCTTGCGCAAATTTGCAAAGGTCTCGTCCAAATCTTGGATCAGAGTTGCTCTGTCTTTGCTCTTGACCATTATGTCATCCATGTAGGCTTCTACATTCCTGTGCAACTGTGGCTCAAAAGCTTCATGAACTACCCTTGCAAATGTTGAACCAGCATTCTTTAATCCGAAGGGCATCCGTACAAAGCAGTACGTGCCACATGGAGTAATGAATGTGGTTTTCTCTTCATCCTCTTCTGCCATGAAGATCTGATGATATCCTGAGTATGCATCAAGAAATGAAAGCAAATCACATCCTGCCGTGGAGTCGACAATCTGGTCAATGCGCGGCAAGGGAAATGGATCTTTGGGACAAGCTCTATTAACATCAGTGAAGTCAATACAAAGCCTCCACTTCCCATTCACCTTGCGCACGACTACAGGATTGGCCAACCACGTAGGATGGAGCACTCCTCTGACAAGGCCTGCTGCTTCCAACTTCTTGATCTCTTCTGCGATGAATTCTTGACGCTCCACTGCTTGCTTCCTAACTCTCTGCTTGACGGGCCGCGCGTGAGGGCAGACGGCAAGGTGGTGCTCAATTACTTTCCTGGGAACACCAGGGATGTCAGATGGTTGCCATGCAAACACATCGACATTCGCCCGCAGGAAAGCAACGAGCGCGCTTTCCTATTTAGGGTCAAGCGTGGCACTGATGGTGAAGGTACCACCAGTGCCGTCCTCCTTGGCGGCCACTTTCTTGGTCTCTGATGAAGCTGTCTTTGCCTTTTTACACTTGCCGGTGGAGCTCGATGGTGCGTCCTCGACGATAGCGCAGCACTCCGAAGAGGTGCGCTTGCCGGAGTGGGCATCAGAGCTGTTGCCGGACTTGGTCTTCTTCTTCCCCCGGGAGCTTCAGCGGCAAGTGTCTTGTGATCTGCTGCGGCTGCTGCTTCCCGGTAGATATTGTCGGTACAGATAAGGGCATCTTTCTTGTCGCCAGGGACAGAAATGACACTTATCGGACCGGGCATCTTGAGCACGTTGTAGGCATAATGAGAGGCTGCCATGAACTTGGCAAGCGCTGGACGGCCGAGTATCCCATTGTAGGGCAATGGGAAATCAGCAACATCAAAGGTGACTTTCTCTGTCCTGAAGTTCAGCTCGCTGCCAAATGTTACTGGCAGTGTGATCTTCCCCTTCGGCTTGCTCCTTCCCGGGTTAATTCCTTGGAAAGTGCCGGTCTCTTCGAGCTCGCTGTCGGGGATCTGGAGCTTCTTGAGTACCACGGAGTAAATCAGATTCAAGCCGGCCCTGCCGTCAACCAGCATCTTCGTGACCTTGAGGTTGCGGATAGTTGGTGAGACCAACATCGGCAAGCACCCGACCGCAGTTATGCGATCAGGGTGATCCTCAACATCAAAGACGATAGGCGTGCTGGACCACTTCAGAGGCTTGCGTGATTCAACTGACGGTTCTGCTGCATTAACTTCTCGCACCCACTGTTTGAGCTGGCGGTGCAAGGTATGCAGAGAAGCACCACCGTCAACGCACAAAACCTCTATAGCTTTCTGAAATTCCTGCTCGTCGGCCTCGTCATCTTCCATGTCTTCATCTTCGTCTTCGTCCTCATCCTTGTCGCGGCCGCGGGGAGGCCTGTCTCCTTGCCGCTGCTTAGCCTTGCCGCGGCGCCCTCCCCGGCCGGGACGCTTCTTGCCGGATCCTCCTCCACCTTCTTGGGCCTTCTCCTTGTCGCGACGCTCGTATTCAGCTTTCTGTAGTTCAACAAGCTGCTCCACTTTCTTGCAGGTCTGGAGATCGTGGCCCTTGGTGCGGTGGATCTTGCAGTACTGCTTGCCGGAGCCGTCCTGCTTGTCGGCGGCTACCACAGCCTCGCCGGAGTTACCAGCTTTGGCCTTCTCGGCGCCACCTCCGTTGCCGGACTGCTCGACGACTAGTACATCCTTAGCTTTCCTCTTCCTGTTGTTCCGCCTCCGGTTTTTCCTTGTCGGGGCGGCATCCTCAGTGTCAGACCCTTCTGCTCCTGCATTCTCTCCGGGGAGTTTCCTCCCCTCTTCAGCACGTGCACACTTGTCGGCCATGGCATATAGCTCACAGACGTCTCTAATCTTGCACATCGCCATCTCCTCCCTCATCCTGCGGTTTCGCACGTTCTGATGGAACGCGCTGATGACCGCGGCAGGGTGGACGTTTGGGATGTTGCGCTGCACTTGGCTGAATCTTTGAATGTACTTGCATAGGGGTTCTCCTTCTTTCTGGGCGAGCAGATGAAGATCGCTCTCCTGGCCATGGGGCTTGTGGCCGCCTATGAAGGCGCCGACAAACTGATGGCACAGATCTGCCCATGAAGAGATGGAGTTGTCCGGCAAGTGCATGAGCCAAGATCTGACGTTTGGCTTGAGCACCAGCGGGAAGTAGTTGGCGAGGATCTTTTCGTCGCACCCCCCGGCAGCCTGCACCGCGATGGTGTAGACGCTAAGGAACTCTGACGGATGTATCCTGCCATCGTACTTCTCGGGTACGTCTGGCTTGAAGTTCTTGGTACTGGGCCACTGGACTTGCCGCAGCTCACGGGTAAATGCAAGACAACCTGCCGCGTACGGCAAGTCGCCTGGTTCCCCTGGCGCATGCATGTCGACAGTGGGCCCAGCGCGCTGGTCTGATTGACGCCGCGCTTCTCTCGGACGCTCGATGCGGGTACGTGCGTCCTCTTGCTGTCGTTCTTGAAGAACTTGGCGCTGATCACGACGAGCCCGCGGATCTGATGACGCCGTGGAGTTGGTGTCGAGGTTGACCGGGCGAGTCGGCGATCTTGGCCTTTGGGGCGGGGAGTGCACGGTTGTCGCGCCCCCACTAGTCTTGTCGCCATCGGCCCGCGCCTGGGCGTCCTGTCGCGGCTTCGATGTGCTCGGTTGCCGGGGAGTGTCGCCGTTGGCGAAGCCGATAAGACTTTGAATGGTGGCCCTCAAGTCGTCGATCTTGTCTGGTGCTGGAGGTAATCTAGAAGCAGTTGGGCTCGGGCCAACGCTTCTTCTGGAGTCTTGGGTGGCGGCGGCGAACGGCGCGAGGAGCGAGATATGCTTGCACTTCTAACAGTGTTAGAAGGAGCAGCATCCCGTCCAGGCGACCGTGCCGCGCTCGTGCCAGCATGTTGACGTGCATGCTGATCTTGAGCGTCCCGAGATCCACCAGCTTGGCCTTGACCCAACGAACGTATGGTATTGCGTGTACCATGACGTTGTCGGTCCCGCGCCTCCTGAGATGGGCGCGGTGCGTGTACGGACGCCGAGGTCTGTGCGGCCTTGTCCTTGGACTTGGCAGCATCGTGAGCTCCTTCGTCGGTGCCCGTTCCTCCGTTGGCGTCTACCCCACCGCCCGTTTGCTCCGGTGGCGGTGGTATCGACGCGGACGGTCCAGCCACCTCCGAAGCCTTCTTCTTCGGTGGCATGTCGATGAAGGTGATGATGAAGAAAACGAAGATCTGGCTCGCGTGAACGCCGGATTAGGTTCACGCAACCTCGACGCCCCCTACCTGGCGCGCCAAAGATGTCGTGGGAAACAAACACCTATGGGGCAGGGCCCCTTTCGGTCCGGCAAGGGAGCGGAGAGCGCACGAAGAGCAGATCGAGGCGGAGCACGCGAGGGATTTTACCCAGCTTCGGAGGTCTCCGGAGAGATAAAACTCCTACTGCTGCTTTGTGTTTGTATTCTTGCTCGAGGGAGTGAGTGTTCTATAGTTTCGAATGAGTTGAACCTCCTCTACGTTGCGCATGGGCCTCCTTTTATAGGCTAAAGGGGTCACCGACAGGTGGCAACGCAGACAGGGGTACAAATGTAAAAAAGGTGGTTGGTACAACTGCTATCTACAGTGCACCCTACCTAACTCTGACGGCAGGGGACAAGCGCATTTAATGCCCGTCCGCCTCACCCAACAGTGCAGGGAAGCGACCGTTAGGGGCGCCACCGCCTGCCACGATGGCCTTCTCGTCATCTCCACTTGCCACCTTGCACCGCTTGGCTGCACAGCGCTCCGCCACGTGCCCCTGGGACGGTCCTGTGGCGACACGTCGACGAATGCGCTGGAGCATGGGCGCAGAGTGGTGGCTTCGCCGCGGCAAGCGCCTTGCCGCGGTCGTTGTCTTGCCGCACCCGAGAGCTTGTCGCTCGCCGGGTCTTGCCGGGACGCGCGGGGCGTCGCGGCAAGTTTCTTGAAATGCCTTGGTTGGCCTTCCTGGCAAGCTCCTCTTGTCGGGGCCTTGCCCTTCCCGGCAAGCTCCTCTTGCTGGAGTCTTGTCTTCTCAGTCAAAACACTTTGTTCTTGAATGGCATCAATATGAGCTACGGAGGATCTTGGCGGACGCCCGGCAAGCCTTGCTGCTGGGTGCTGCGACTGCCCGTGCACAAGTTCGGGATACTAAGGTACCCCTACTTTAGTACACCGACATAAACCTAGACTTATTAGGTGGGTTCTCTTGCTACAAGAATTTGATTTACATATCACTGATATAAAAGGAGATGAGAACCCTGTAGCTGATAACTTCTCTAGGTTAGAAAATATTCTCGATGACCCACTACCTATTGATGATAGCTTTCCTGATGAAGAACTAGCTGCAATAAATGTTTCCCATAACACTCCTTGGTATGCTGACTATGCTAATTATATTGTTGCTAAATAAATACCACCTAGTTTCATATACCAACAAAAGAAAAAAAATCTTCTATGATTTAAGACATTACTTTTGGGATGACCCACATCTTTAAAAAGAAGGAGTAGATGGTATTATTAGATGTTGTGTACCTAAGCACAAACAAGAACAAATCCTACAGAAATGTCACTCTGAAGCCTACGGAGGACATCATGCGGGAGATAGAACTGCTCACAAGGTATTGCAATATGGCTTTTATTGGCCTACTCTCTTCAAGGATGCCCGTAAGTTTGTTTTATCTTGTGATGAATGTCAATGAATTGGTAATATCGGTAAGCGTCAAGAAATGCCTATGAATTATTCACTTGCTGTCGAACCATTTGATGTTTGGGGTTTTGATTATATGGGATCTTTTCCTTCCTCTAATGGGTATACACATATTTTGGTTGCTGTTGATTATGTTACTAAGTGGGTAGAAGCTATTCCAACTAGTAGTGCTGATCATAACACTTCCATTAAAATGCTTAAAGAAGTTATTTTCCCGAGGTTTGGAGTCCCTAGATATTTAACGACTGATGGTGGTTCACACTTTATTCATGGTGCTTTCCGCAAAATGCTTGCTAAAATGATGTTAACCATAGAATTGCATCACCATATCATCCTCAATCTAGTGGTCAAGTTGAACTTAGCAATAGAGAAATAAAACTAATATTACAGAAAAATGTTAATAGGTCCCGAAAGAATTGGTCTAAGGAATTGGATGATGCACTTTGGGCCTACAGAAAAGCATATAAAAATCCTATGGGTATGTCTCCCTATAAAATGGTTTACGGAAAAGCTTGTCATTTGCCTCTAGAGTTAGAACACAAAGCATATTGGGAAATTAAAGAACTCAACTATGATTTCAAACTTGTCGGTGAAAAGAGGTTATTTGATATTAGCTCACTAGATGACTGGAGAACTCAAGCCTATGAAAATGGCAAGTTATTTAAAGAAAAAGTTAAAAGATGGCATGACAAAAGAATCCAAAAGCAGGAATTCAAGTTGGAGAATATGTTCTTTTGTACAACTCTCGTTTCAGATTCTTTGCAGGAAAACTTCTCTCTAAATGGGAAGGACCATATATCATTGAGGTTTATCGCTCTGGAGCTATTAAAATAAATAATGTCGAAGGTACTAACCCGAAGGTGGTCAATGGGCAAAGAATTAAACATTATACCTCAGGTACGCCTATTAATGTTGAAATTAATATTATTCAAACCATGACACCGGAGGAACACATAAAAGAGACCTTTCGGAACACTCGAGAACACTAAAAAAGAGGAGGTACGTGATAAGTTAAGTAAACGGACTCCAAAAAATCCGCAAAAATATTTTTCTGTCAGTTTTGGAATATTTTAGAAATTAGGAAAATAAGAAACAACCAGGAAGAGGCACTCGATGGGGGAACAAAATACCAGGGCGCGCCTAGGCCCCCTAGCGCACCCAGGTGGGTTGTGCCCACCTCGGGAACCTTCCCAACTCCGTTTTCCTCCCGTTTGCTTGTTTCCCAAGATAAAAAGTCTTTATATACCCCCTAGACATATTAACCATCGTATCACGGAGAAATCTTCTGTTCTTCTTTCTTGCTGTTTTCTGACAGATCTAGATCGCCATGACCACTTCGAGCTCCTCCAAGGACAAGTTCTTCAAGAACTTCATCAACCCGTATTTGCGGGAGGTATGCCGCACCCTCAAGCCATTGATATGCGTGAGGGGGTGCTCCACATCCGGGACGTTCCAGGGTTCCAAGGTGATAGGGACCATGGATGCCAGGCTCGAAGCTGTGGAGCAGGAGGTCTTCAAGTGCAAGGGGATGGTGGAACGTGGACCCAATGCCAATCACCTCATGATCATGGATTACACCGATGATCTCAAGGTGGATGGCAAATCCATGAAGGACATCATCTTCATCTTCAACGAGAAAATCAACTTTCTGCAAAGCCAAATCTACGATCTCCAAAACCAAGTCTTTGAATATGAGGCAAGGATTAAAGGTATGAGTTTGGTTTCCAGTTGCAGGACTCGCGAGACTCGCTCCTCCTCTTATGTTGGTGAGCCATTGCCATGGAAACTGAAATATAAGATCGCTACTACCTCATCACCACCACCACCATCTTCATCACCAAAGGATACTTGAGTTCATGGTATGGACACTCCCCTTGGCTTGTGCTAAGCTTGGGGGAGGGTGTCCCGATGTCGTATCACCACCACTATCTTTGCCTTTATCTATTTTAGTTCGATCATTAGTTATTCTATGATTTAGTTGAATAATAGTTTAGTTTGATGCTTTCTTTTCAAGTGTTTGCTTAGTGATCTATCTATCGATGTAATCGTGTGTGAGATATATAATATATATAGTAGTTTGAGTTTTGTTTCTTTACTTTAGTGTTTCAATAAAATAAAGGAAAATAAATGAATAAGATCATATGCTAATCTTATGGTAAGTAATGATATCACATAAGGAACAGTATAAGTGGTAAAATTTATTGGAGATTGACAAACATAGCATTGGTCAATGATGTAATTCATGAAAGAATTAATAAGGGAAGAGAAGATTCACATGCAGATACACTATCATGGACATCTTTTATGATTGTAAGCCCCCATTAAATGCTAGTTAGTTGCATGTGCTTTGCACGTAATGAATAACTTAGCAGGGCACGACACAGACAACATTTTCCATTTCTAACGAAATATTGCAAAAAAGGTATGCAAATGTTTTAAACAAATAAATCATAAGATAGGAGAGAACACTATCATAAGTAAATTAGTCACCAATTATTTACAAAAACTGACAAATAATTAATTCAAAGTTTTTGATATTTATTGCTTGCGTAAAGTTCCAAGTCAGACCATTTTACCTAGCGTCTGATGCTGAGACAGGTGTATTGGTGAGTCCAAACGACATGTGACTGGTGCCTCGGACGAAGTGACCACATCATTGTCGGTGCTGGGGAGTCCTATGTTGATGGGTTCGAATGCAAGGGGGCTGTGGGGAGCTCGCAAGTAATGGAATCTTGCAAGGTTTGGAGGGAGGCCCATGGGGCAGAGGAGATGGAGTCGAGCAGGGAAGAGAGCGGGGTGGTGTGTTGTTGGTCCGCCGTCTGGCGGTGGTTCTAAAAGGAAGAAGAACAATGCTGAAATGAGGAGGAAGATAAAGTTATCGCTGCTGGATCTAAATCAGACTTTCGACAGAACTTATTGAAACAAATTGTTTTTTGGCAGGTGACATGTAAGTGGCCCATGGAGTTGTTTATTTTTTTTGCTTGTCATTTTGTCTGAAGTTTTTTTTTGCACACGCGCTTAATATGAAAACAATGCTAATGTATTTTGGGAGGTCGTCAAATATGTGCTTGCATTTTATCTAAGAAACATGTGGTCCTTAATGAAATTATTGTATCATCTACATATTTATTTTCATTTATTGATTTTGATAATACAGAAAATCATCTTTTCATATTATGTCCGTATGATATACGTAGCTTGAAAGATATGAAATGTAAAAGAAAATTGATGGAAATAATACATACTATTTAACTATGTGCATGTTTTTTTGCGGGGTAACTATGTGCATGTATTGCTTATATAGATCGATAAAAAATGTATGGAAGAAAAGTAAAATTATATTACCGTAGAAAGTTCATAATCCACACAAAAGAACGTACAATTATATTGGCAGGTGGACCAGCAGGACATTTTTTTCTGGCGAACACAGATAGGTACGAAGTATTTATTTTGTAGTATTATCCAGCCTAGTAAAAAACATTTAGGGGAAGCCTAGTAAGTTTTGGTTTGTACAATCATGGAGACTTGCAACATTCTGAGGTTGATTTTTCTCTACAGGTTACTGCCGAGCAAGCCTTTATTTCGTTTGGCAGGCTGTGTAGAGAATCGGCCAGAGTAGCAGTCAATATTTTAAAGAAGAGAATCCTCTGGAGTTTACTCGAAGTATGAAACGAATGTTGGATGGGTCCTAGCCTGGCGACTGCCATGCGTGCATGCAGGAGCCATCCTGCACGACCGCGAATCCCTGGAACAACAACCATAGGATTTTTCATATCCAATGGTATATATTGCACCATAGCGATTCAGTACCCGAGCAAACCAATGTGAGCCATACGATCGTGACCATCCAACGGTCTATATTAAGAGTTACTCGTACACTACATAATAGTATACATATTGTGTCAAAATAGTTGACGTTGGACAAGGAAGACAACGTAATGATTTATTTTTGTTCATATTCACATAGAAGTTATATTGTCATAGATCCTTTAACATGTGGTGCTAGCTCAATATCTTTTCTAGCCAAAAATTCTGCACTAAGTAGAGATAGTACTTGTGCATCAAAAAACCCTTAACACAAATCTTATTTTGAGAGCCAACCATACCTACCCATGGATTGAGTAAGATCCTTCAAATAAGTTGTCATCGGTGCAATAAGGCAATAAAAATTGCTTCTAAATGTGTTGGATCATTTAGTGTAAGAGAAAATTGAGCGTTGTACGAACTTGTGATGGCAAAATAATAAAAGCGATAGACTGCATAATAAATGTTGCCATCATAAGGGGCAATATAACATGACATTCTTTTGCATTAAGGGATTTGGCATACAAACAAATAAACGCATGACAACCTCTACTTCCTGCGAAGGGCCTATCTTTTATTTTTATGTATTTACTTTTATGCAAAAGTCAAAGTATTCTTCCCTATTCCTTTTATTTTTCTCTTTTTGCAAGCATCATGTGGTGAGGAAAGATCTAGGCACATATATCCTGTTGGATATGAGTGAGCATGAGTTATTATTGTTGACATCACCCGTGAGGTGAATACGTTGGGAGGCGAAACCATAAGCCCCTATGTGTCCGGTTGAAACTTTTTGTTCATGGGTATGCTATGAGTGTTAGCAAACATAAAAGATATATGATGGTTGAGTATGTGGACTTGCCTAAAGGCTCCGATACGTGATCCTTCCTGAAAATATGATGAATTGTAGTTGCAAAGTTGACTGAGAACATAGTTTTTTTTCAATAAGGTTTATGCTTTATACTTCAATGTTGTGATGAATTGTTACTTGTTCATGAGAAGTTATATGATAAAAGTTGTTTGATAAAGTTTTATATTAAAATTTCTCTGTTGTTATAATAATATGCATGACGCTTCTATGCCTGTATATTGTTTTTATCGACACCTCTCTCTCTCTCTCTCTCTCTCTCTCTCTAAGCATGTGGACATGTTTTTCGATTTTGGTTTTCGCTTGAGGACAAGCGAGGTCTAAGCTTGGGGGAGTTGATACATCCATTTTGCATCATGTTTTTCTATTGTTATTTAGAGTGTTTTTATGCATCATGATGCTTTTTGGAGTATTTCTAATGCCTTTCCTCTCATAATATGCAAGGTTTACACAAAGAGGGAGAATGCCGACAGCTGGAATTCTGGACCTGAAAAAGCTACATCAGAGTTACCCATTCTGCACATCTCCAAATGAGCTGAAAATTTAGGGAGAATTGTTTTGCAATCTATGAAGAATATTGGAGCAAATCTTCAACAGCACCATCTCCTCTCAAACCCTAGTTCATCTCTTGCGTTCAGTCTTTGTACCGAAACCTTAGATGTGGTTGACTAGTAGTGTTGATTACATCTTGTAGTTGATTACTATATGGTTTATTTGCTGGAAGATTATATGTTCAGATCAATTATGCTATTTAATACCCCTATGATCTTGAGCATGATTATCATTTGTGATTAGTTACTTTTGTTCTTGAGGTCACGGGAGAAGTCATGTTGCAAGTAATCATGGGAACTTGATATGTGTTTGATATTTTGATGATGTGTATGTTGTGATTCCCTTAGTGGTGTCATGTGAATGTCGACTACATGGAACTTCACCATGTTTGGCCCTAAGGGAATGCATTGTGGAGTATTTATTAGATGTTGGGTTGCTAGAGTGACAAAAGCTTAAACCCTAGTTTGCGTGCTACTTCGTAAGGGATTGATTTGGATCTAAAAGTTTAATGCTATGGTTAGATTTTATCATAATACATTTCTCGTAGTTGCGAATGCTTGCGAGGGGGTTAATCATAAGTAGGAGGTTTGTTCAAGTAAGAATGGCACCCGAGCACCGGTCCACCCACATATCAAATTATAAAGTAGCAAACACGAATCAAACCAACATGATGAAAGTGATATGATGAAATTCCCGTGTACCCTCAAGAACGCTTTGCTTATCATAAGAGATCGTTTTGGCCTGTCCTCTGCCACAAAAGGATTGGGCTATATCGCTGCACTTTATTTACCGTTACCGTTACTTGCTTGTTACGAATTATCTTGCTATCAAACTACCTATTATCGACTATTCAGTGCTTGCAGAAAATACCTTGCTGAAAACCACTTGTCATTTCCTTCTGCTCCTCGTTGAGTTTGACACTCTTACTTAAAGGACTACGATTGATCCCTATACTTGTGGGTCATCATAGTTGTACAGCATCATCCCTTCCTCTTTGGGGAAATACCGACGAATTCTCAAGTGACTTCAGCATGCTGTAGTTGTAAATGTTACTATCTTAACAGACTTTGTTATACTTGATATGCCCGAGGACAACAACATGTCGATTATCCTTGGTAGATCCTTTTGGAATACTGCAGGGGATGTTATTGATTGCAACAAAAGCAAGGCCACTTTTCATATCAATGGTAATGAACATACAGTGCACTTTTCGAAGAAACAATTTCAACTAAATGGTATTCATGTTATTGAAAAGACTCCGACAATTAGTATTGGAAGTTTCAAACTCCCTCTTCCTACTGTTAAAAACAAATATAAAAATCTTATTGTTGGGGAGGTGCATATCCCCGTTGAGGTAACCTAGTGTTATACGAAGATTCTTCGGTTTCATGTTACTCGGAAATAGTTTGTTAATAAGGCTTGATCAACCTTATTAATGGATTCTTTTTAGGGGCATGTGGTCGATGAATTTAGTAAGCACAATTTCTGCACTCACTATTTGTTTTCTATTATTTTTAATTAAATATAATAAAAATGCCATGAATATCCTATTTTTTTGAATTATCCGTGCAATAAAAAATGCCCAAAAATGAAAGAGCTCAAAATTATGTGAAATTTTAACATGAATTTTTACAAAATATTTAAGATTTTTTTTTGCACTGAAAACATCCCAAGTGCCCACGAGGCACCATGGCACGCCCTGGTGGCTTGTGGGCCCCAGAGGGACCCCGCCCCACTTAGTCCTTCAGCCCACTTTGTCTCTTACCTCTAGAAAAAATTCCCGGTAGCTCTCTCTCTCATGTTCTTGCTCCCAAACCTGAATTTCAATCTCTTTTCTCGAATCTTCATTTTTGAAACTGCTTTGGGGGATTGCTACTTGGTATGTGACTCCTCCAGGTCCAATTAGTTTTTGCTTTAGTGGGTTATATTTTGCATAATTAACTGCACTTGGTGCTACTGAAAATGAGCTTGCATTTTGAATTATTTGAGTTCATGTAGTTCTAATGCTTGATATAGTCTCTAGACATCCATATGAGTAGTTGCTATAAATCTTGTGAAGTTTTATTGACATCATATTGTGGCCCTAAAATTTCAGAAATTTGTTCATAGAGAAAATGGACTTCTTCTAGAGGAGTTCCTCGAAATGGAGCGCCAAGGGAGTCATTGGGGACTCCTCGGACAGTGACCTCAACATCCCGCGTAGGACGGAGGTTCGGCCGTGCAAATGGCCGCACAATACCTTCATGAACAAAGCTGGATTCTACCAAGAGTTCGCACAGTTCTTTGCAAGTGTCGGATTAACCAACTTCCTTGCAGATGAGTGTGACCAGCACCACATCCTTATGAATTCCTTTGTGCAAAATTTTCATTTCTTGAATAGGCTCGAACCCCCCATGGTGCGCTTTGATTTATATGTTGAACATCATCAGATGCCACTTGCTAAATTTTGTGAGATATGTTCGATTCCCTTTGATGGGGAAATAAGAGAGCCTCGACTAGATGAGTTTGAGGGTTTCCTCCGCACTTTAACTGTGGGTGAGGAAAGGGGCGTGTCGAAAGCCCGAGCTACTAGTTTGCATTTTCCTACTGTGTATTACTTTGGTTTATTCATAGGGAAATGCTTGACTGCTAGAGAGTAAGGTGGCGCGTTATGCACCCCTGACTTTGCCATTTTACACCGTGCACTCCATAATGACAACACTTATAACCTTGGAGCTATAATTGCACGCCCCCTGCACACTAACGGGACTAAGGGTAAAATTCATGGTTGTATTTATGCTATTCGCCTAGCAAGATGTTTTAATGTTAACATACACCCACATGACTACTTGTTACCCAGAGTTTACTTAGATCACCAGTCTATGCGGGATCACCGCTTTCTTGATGCTCCTGGGCATCCTCACCACATTCGTTATAACTTGGTTTTTAGTGAGGATACTTGTGATATTATTCCATTGCCTACACCTGCTTTGTTTGTCTCTCATGCCAGGAACATATACACCGTCCTACCAGCGGACATCATTGCGTACCGGGACGCGTTGGCAGTGGTAGAGGATGAGGTCCAAGAGTGGGACGCTCAGGTGCCGCCGCCTCAGCACTTCCATATGGGACCAGATGGCTACTACGGATGGTAATTACCAAGCTAGGCAAAAGCCTAAGCTTGGGGGAGTATGTATTTCTCACCGACATATATTCATGTTCGCACATTTCATTCCAGTTGTCAGTGTTCATCCTCTTTCATTGTATAATCCATGTTAGTTTTATTTTCTAGCTTTCTTTTTGTGTGTTTGAAAAACTTTGAGAAAATCTAAAAATATTTCTCGCTTCTTTCGGTTTTCCATTCTAGTTTAATTAGTTGTAGTATTAAAAGAAAAGATTTTCTCGCTTCTTCTTTTACTTATTGGAGTTTTCCCGTGTAAACAAATTTTCTCGTTTTTGTTTTTTCCTTCGTTAATTTACTTCCTTCATGAAAAATCAAAAACTCTAAAAATATTTCAGCGTGTTTATCTGAAATTCTTTTCTTTTGTTGACTCATTGTGAGGAGAAGACCACGATGAAAATTGCGAATGGCTCTCCTATGCATTATTGTTGATCTTACAAAAAGCCCATGTTACCTTGTCTTCTCCTTTGAATAAATGTTTGTAGATTCCAGCTTAGTCCACGACACTCTTGCACTATTATTAGTTTCATATCATTCGGTCGTGCAAGTGAAAGGCAATAATGACTATAATTTATGAAGTGACTGTGGCAAGGAAAAACGGGTATGAACTCAACTTGTTTTTGTTTTTGTAAATATGTTTAACCCAGTATCCATAATTCAGCATGTTATGATTAAACATGTTTATGATGACAATTAGAGATTATAGTTGCTCATGCGATGCTTAAGTAGCTAGGAGTGGATAATGATTTATCTTAGGTGTCATCAGGCATTAAAATGATTGTGATGTAGTATGATGATATGGTATCCTCCTCTGAATGTTTCAAGTGGCTTGACTTGGCACATGTTCACGCATGTAATTGATTCAAAACCAACATGGCCTTCACAATATTAATGTTCATGGTGCTCATATCCTGCTCATGCTAGTATTAAATGTTAACTATTCACAATACATGATTATGACCTTTTTGCTCTCTAGCTGGTCGCTTCTCAATCTATTTGCTAGCCTTCGCATGTACTAAGCGGGAATACTGCTTGTGCGTCCAAAACTTTAAACCAAAGTTGTTCCAAATGAGTCCACTATTTCTACCTATATGCGGTATTACTCTGTCATCCCAAGTAAATTTGCATGTGCCACCTCTAAATATTCAAATGAACATCTGTTTTGTGTGCCCGTACCGCTCATGAAGTGACAGGGGGCAGTCAGTATCTTCCATGCTAAGCGGGTTATTCTCATGATGAGTGTTTATTCACTTGTCCTTGCACGAGAGGGGTTGGTAATCGGGATGCCCAGTCCCATGATTAAAATTGCAAACAATAAAACAAACTCCCCCGGAAAGTTGTTGGTATGGAGGCACCCGAGGATTTGGGTAGCCATGACTTGTGTTTGTTGGTGGAGGGGGAGTACTTTACTTTTACCGCTTGGGAACTGCCGCTAATTTGTTTAGCATGGAAGATATTGAAAACTCTCGGTCGTGACATTGATAGGAAATGCATACCTTACATTTATCTCTGATTTGAGCTTTGAGATCCGGCACCTATGCAAAGCCTTGCTTCCCTCTGTGAAGGGCTTATCTATTTACTTTTATGTTATTTTATTGTTATTTATGATTCATCACCTTCTTAAACAAGCACCAGTCCTGAGAGCACTATTCTCATTCTTATGCATTATGTATAGTTAATATTGTGTGCATCATAACTGTATCTCTTCTATCATGAATTACAATGTTTAGTCGTTGTTTGAACTTTGGAGGTGCTTTGCATTTATGTTTTGCCATTTCAGAAAGGGATAGCGAGATAACATGTTGTCATATTATATCATGATTGTTTTGACAAAGTGTTGGCATTTGAGATATTTTGTTATTGCTCGCTAGTTGATTATGCCATTGATATGAGTGAATATAATTTCTAAGAGTTATCATTTGCATGGTTAGTTATAATCTTTGCTGAAAACCTAGGTACAATTTAAGCATCTATATATATAGAGAGAGAGATACAAGAACAAAAGAGTTCATAGAAGTTTCTCTTTATCACTTTCAGTTTGTCACTGAATTGCTTGAGGACAAGCAATGAGTTAAGCTTGGGGGAGTTGATACGTCTCCGTTGTATCTACTTTTCCAAACATTTTTGCTCTTGTTTTGGACTCTAATTTGCATGATTTGAATGAAACTAACCCGGACTGACACTGTTTTCAGCAGAACTACCATGGTGTTGTTTTTGTGCAGAAATATAAGTTCTCGGAATCGGACAAAACTTCTTGGAGATTTTTTATGGACTAAAATAAAAATACTGGAGCAAATACCCACTGGAGGGGGGCCACATGCTGCCGATGAGGCACCAGGGCGCGCAGTGGCGGAGACAGGCCCCAGGCCGGGGGGCCTGGGCCCGGGGTTTGTGAATGTAATCCTTTGTTGAATGTGGTGTTGTTTCCACTGTTTAACACTGTTAAACACTGTAGCAGTGAAGCAGGCCCAGGGACCACTACTAGCCTGGATCCGCCCCAGAGGGCGTGCCCTGGTGGCTTGTGGGGCTCACATGGCTCCGTTGACCCTAATCTCAAGTCTACAAATTCCTATTTCCCAAGAAAAAAATAGGAGAGGAAATTTCATCGCGTTTTACGATACGGAGCCACCGCCACCTCGTGTTCTTCATCGGGAGGCCAGATCTGTAGTCCGATTGGGGCTCCGGAGAGGGGAATCCTTCGTCATCGTCATCATCAACTATCCTCCATCACCAATTTCATGATGCTCACCACCGAGAGTGAGTAATTCCTTCATTGGCTTGCTGGACGGTGATGGGTTGGATGAGATTTATCATGTAATCGAGTTAGTTTTGTTAGGGCTTGATCCCTGGTATCCACTATGTTCTGAGATTGATGTTGCTATGACTTTGCTATGCTTATTGCTTGTCACTAGGACCCGAGTGCCATGATTTAATAACTAAACCCTTTATGTTTTCTTGAATATATTTGTGTTCTTGATCCTATCTTGCAAGTTGTATGCACCTGCTACGTGTTAAGATCCACATACCCCAAGGTGCCAATAATTGTGATTCTTTCCAGTGATTACCGTAGTTTGAGGAGTTCATGTATTCACTATGTGTTAATGCTTTGTTCCAGTTCTCTATTAAAAGGAGGCCTTAATATCCCTTAGTTTCCTTATGGACCCCACTGCCACGGGAGGGTAGGACAAAAGATGTCATGCAAGTTTTATCGCAAGCATGTATGACTATATACGGAATACATGCCCACATTACATTGATGAATTGGAGTTAGTTCTATGTCACCCTAGGTTATAACTGTTACATGATGAATGTCATCCAGCATAATTATCCATCACCGATCCAATGCCTATGAGCTTTTCACATATTGCTTTTGCTAATTTACTACTGTTGCTTCTATTGTCACAATTGCTACAAAACTACTGTTGTTACTGTTGACGTTACTGTTGCTATCGTTATTACTGCTATCAAACTATCATATTACTATGCTACTGATCACTCTACTTCAGATATTTAGTCTCCAGGTGTGGTTGAATTGACAACTCAACTGCTAATACTTGCAAATATTCTTTGGCTCCCCTTATGTCAAATCAATAAATTTGGGTTGAATACTCTACCCTCAAAAACTGTTGCAATCCCCATATACTTGTGGGTTATCAATGTTAACTGAACTTTGCTTGCAATTGTCAACTAAATTTTAAGCAAGTTCACTGAAACTTAAAACTTGTTAGCATTTTTAAGTACGTTTATTGAATTTTACAGGTCTTATACAACAAGTTTATGTAGCATTAGTTTCACAAGATTTAGGTTTTACTCTTGTTTGTCTCGATATTCAACAAGTTTCAGCAAATTAAAACTGAGTATGCAACAAGATTTAGGTTTTACTCTTGTTTGTCTCGATATTCAACAAGTTTTAGTAAATTAAAACTGAGCATGCAACAAGTTTTATTAAATTTAAACTGAGTATATATATCAAGATTTAGATTTTGCTCCTGCTTGTCTCAATATACAACAAATTTCTGATACGTCCATTTTGCATCATGTTTCCTACTGTTATCTATAATATTTTTGGTCATTATTTCACTTTATGATGCAATTCAAATGCCTTTTATCTCTTAATTTGCAAGATCTATATGAAGAGGGAAACTACAGGCAGCTGGAATCTGGACCTAAAAGTGCTACAATAGAGACAACTATTCTATGGAGCTCCAAATGACCTAAAATTTCACGGAGTTATTGAATATGTAAAGAAAATATTGGAACGAACAACCACCACAGGGGGCCATCTGCTGTCCACAAGGCAACAAGGTGCACCCTGATGCCTTGTGGGGCCCATAGCAGCCCTCTGGTGCCCTTCTTCTGCTATATGAAGCCTTTTGCTCTAGAAAAAAGAGGAAGACTTTCGGGACGAAGCGCCGCCATCTCGAGGCGGAACCTGGGCCAGAGCACTTTTCCTCTCCGGCGGAGCAATTTCGTGAGATACTTCCCACATGGCGGGGGAAATCGAAGCCATCGACATCACCAACGTTCTTCTCATCATGGGAGGGCCAATTTTCATCAAAATCTTCACCATCACCATCTCCTCTCAAACCCTAGTTCATCTCTTGTATTCAATCTCTGTCTCAAAACCTTAGATTGGTACCTGTGGGCTACTAGTAGTGTTGATTACATCTTCTAGTTGATGCTAGTTGGTTTATTTGGTGGAAGACTATATGTTCAGATCCTTAATCATATACAATACTCCTTCAAACTTTAACACAAATATGATTTGTGAGTGTTCTGTTGTTTCTTGAGGACATGGGATAAGTCTTGGTATAAGTAATCATGTGAAGTTGGTATCCGTTCAATATTTTGATGATATGTATGTTGTTCTTCCTCTAGTGGTGTCGTGTGAACATCGACTACATGACACTTCATCATGTTTGGGCCTAGGTGAAGGCATTGGGAAGTAATAAGTAGATGATGGTGTCGGTGTACATAAGTCTGGGCCCTTTTGTACCCCTTACTTGTGCACGAGCAGTTTTAGCCACGCCTGTGGCGAGGCTTGACAGGGAAGTTGAAGGCAAAATACAAGACGACCAAGGCGGCATCCAAGCCAGTAAACAGGGAGCAGAAAACAATCTAGACCCCCGGCAAGATCCTTGCTAGGGCGGCTTGCGAAGCCCCGGCAAGACCCTTGCCGGGACGGCTGGCAAAGCACTGACAGGACCACCACCCTTGAGGTTGAGAGCTCTGACAACATCGACAACGTCAAGACTAAGACCCAGGGGCACATGCGTAGTAGCATGCAAATCTTTGTGAAGACTGGTGGCATGCTGAAAGTGCAACTATCCCTAGGTGGTTTTGGTAATTCATAACAACGTATAGCTCATTGAGCTAATACTATTCCAAGACTATTATTTCAGGAAAGCTCAATGAATGGCATGACACGGATAATGAAAGTGGATCCCTCAAAATATCAAGGACAAAGGATTGGCTCAAGCTCAAAAGCTCAAGACTCTTCATTTTACATTTTATGATCCAAGATCACATTGAGTCTATAGGAAAAGCCAATACTATCAAGGAGGGATGAGGTGTTGCTTAATGAGCCTCTTGCTTCATGTGCTTAGTGATATGCTCCAAATACCCTCAACTACTCACTACTAGGGAAAAGCCTATACACAGAATCTTACTAGTAGCGAGGGTTAAAAACCCGCGCTACTACTATCAACTAGTAGTAGCGAGGTTTAAAAACCTGCGCTACTAGTAAGTAGCAGTAGCGAGGCTTTTTAACCCTCGCTACTACTAAGCGGTCTCTACCGTGCCCCCCGGGACATGCCATAGTAGTAGCGAGGGGTATAAAAACCGCGCTACTACTAAGTTAATAGCAGTAGCGCTGGTTTTTAGCCCTCGCTACTACTAAGTGGTGCCATAGTAGTAGCAAGGGGTAAAAACCCGCGCTACTACTAAAGGTCCCTTTTTCAAACTCTACCCCCCCCCCCCCCCCGGTTCGCCTTTTCAGTTTAAAAACAAATAAAAGAAAATGATGAAAATGTCAAAAAAATAAAAGAAAATAAGTTTCCCATGTGATATGTGGTCTAGTTGTTGGGAAAATTTGCAAATATGAATTTCGACTTTATTTGCAAAATCTCTCGAGAATTTGTAAAAATGGGCATAACTTTTGCATACTAACTCGGATGAAAAAGTTTTTTATATGAAAAATCATCTACTCGAAAAGTTACATCCAAATTTAACCGGGGGAACCCCGTTAAACATTTTCAAAATCCTCAAAAACCTAACAGAAAAAAGTTACAGGGCTTTTAAGATCTGGAGGCAAAAAATTCATCAAATTTCAGTTTTTTTTATTTTTGTTAAATCTGGTCAAACTATGGTCAAACTAATTATTCAAGAGTATTAGTGTTACTAAATAATTATTTTAGTTTTTTTAATTTTGTTCAAATCTGGTCAATCTATGGTCAAATCTGGTCAAACTATGGTCAAACTAATTATTCCAGAAATATTAGTGTTACTAATTTTTAGAACAATAGTTTCAAACTCAAACAGTGAAATGTGTGACTTCATGCTCAAGCTAAATTCCTGAGGTTAATAGGATTGACATCTTACTATTGTCAGGAAAACAACAAGTGCAGACTTGGAAACGAGGGAGAATAGAACCCAGAAGTTAAGCGTGCTCAGGCTGGAGTAGTGAGAGGATGGGTGACCGTCCGGGAAGTTAGATGATTTGGAATGATGAGGGGTGATTAGAGATTAGTAGTAGCGCGGGTGGCACCCGCGCTACTGCTATACGTTAGCTGTAGCGCCTTATTAGTAGCGCCGGCCCCCGCGCTACTAATAGGCCCAAAACCTGCGCTGCTGCTAGGCTTTTCCCTAGTAGTGACTTTCTCACATCCACATATGACCTAAACCCAAAGTCAAAATCGGTCCCACCGATTCTTTCTATCCGGCGCCACCGAGTTCAAATGTCATAGCCACTTCCACAAACCGACCGATTCTTTCTATCCGGCGCCACCGAGTTCAAATGTCATAGCCACTTCCACAAACCCTAGGCAAATCGGTCTTACCGATAGGGATCTCGGTCTCACCGAGATGGGGTTGTAATATCTCTGTTTCCCTTTGTAACGTTTCGGTCTAACCGAAGTGAGCGGTCGGTCCCACCGAGATTGCAATGCAAACTCCCTGTTTCCTTTTCGTAACATTTCGATCTCACCGAAATGAGCGAATCGGTCCCATCGAGTTTACCTGACCAACTCTCTGGAAAGCTTATTACCAAAATCGGTCTCACCGAGTTTGTGTAATCGGTCTCACCGAGATTACGTTATGCCCTAACCGTAACCATATCGGTCCTACCGAGTTGCATGTCGGTCCCACCGAAAATCCTAACGGTCACTAGGTTTACTAAATCGGTCTGACCGAGTTTGTTGAATCGGTCCCACCAAGTTTGGTAAATTGTGTGTAACGGTTAGATTTTGTGTGGAGGCTATATATACCCCTCCACCTCCTCTTCATTCATGGAGAGAGCCATCAGAACAAACCTACACTTCCAACTTACCATTTCTGAGAGAGAACCACCTACTCATGTGTTGAGGCCAAGATATTCCATTCCTACCATATGAATCTTGATCTCTAGCCTTCCCCAAGTTGCTTTCCACTCAAATCTTCTTTCCACCAGATCCAAATCCCATGAGAGAGAGTTGAGTGTTGGGGAGACTATCATTTGAAGCACAAGAGAAAGGAGTTCATCATCAACGCACCATTTGTTACTTCTTGGAGAGTGGTGTCTCCTAGATTGGCTAGGTGTCACTTGGGAGCCTCCGACAAGATTGTGGATTTGAACCAAGGAGTTTGTAAGGGCAAGGAGATCGCCTACTTTGTGAAGATCTACCGCTAGTGAGGCAAGTCCTTCATGGGCGACGGCCATGGTGGGATAGACAAGGTTGCTTCTTCGTGGACCCTTCGTGGGTGGAGCCCTCCGTGGACTCGCACAACCGTTACCCTTCGTGGGTTGAAGTCTCCATCAACGTGGATGTACGATAGCACCACCTATCGGAACCACGACAAAAACATCCGTGTCTCCAATTGCATTTGAATCCTCCAAACCTTTCCCTTTACTTTCTTGCAAGTTGCATGCTTTAATTTCCGCTGCTCATATACTCTTTGCATGCTTGCTTGAATTGTGTGATGATTGCTTGACTTGTCCAAAGATAGCTAAAATCTGCCAAACTCTAAAATTGGGAAAAGGTTAAGTTTTTAATTGGTCAAGTAGTCTAATCACCCCCCCTCTAGACATACTTCAAGGTCCTACAAGTGGTATCAGAGCCTTGGTCTCCATTTGCTTTGATTTCCATAGCTTTTGGTGGTCATAGCCTTGGTTTCACAACCTAGGAGAGTATGGCGTCTAGCGAGGGAAATTATCACCGTAGAGGTCCTTACTTTGATGGTACTAATTTTGCTAGTTGGAAGCATAAGATGAAAATGCATATTCTTGGACATAACCCCGCCGTTTGGGCTATTGTGTGTATTGGCTTGCAAGGTGAATTCTTTGATGGGAGAGAGCCAAACCGTGATGCTAGCGCGGAAGAGTTGAAGATGTTGCAATACAACACTCACGCTTTTGATATCCTCTTCAACGGATTGTGCCCCGAGGAATTCAACAAAATCAGCCGTCTTGAGAATGCAAAGGAAATTTGGGATACTTTGATTGATATGCATGAAGGTACCGACTCCGTCAAGGAATCCAAGTTGGATGTGCTCCAAAGTCAGCTTGACAAATTCAAAATGAAAGATGGTGAAGGTGTCGCTGAAATGTACTCTAGGCTTGCACTTATCACAAATGAGATTGCCGGCTTAGGGAGTGAAGAGATGACCTACAGATTTATCATCAAGAAGATCCTAAGAGCATTGGATGGAAAGTATGATACTATGTGCACATTGATCCAAATGATGCCAAACTACAAAGATCTCAAGCCAACGGAAGTCATTGGAAGAATTGTTGCTCATGAGATGTCACTCAATGATAAGGAGGAACTTCACAACAAGTCAAGTGGTGCCTACAAAGCCTCATGTGAAGCCCCCACATCATCAAGTGAGAAACAAACCATCAATGAAGAATTAAGCTTAATGGTGAAGAACTTCAACAAATTCTACAAGAGTAGAAGCAAAGAAAGAAGATCTAAGTCAAGGTCCTACAATGACAAAAGATCTTCTAGTCAAGAGCGCAATTGCTACAATTGTGGGAGACTCGGACACTATTCCAATGAGTGTACGGCACCCTACAAAAGAAGAGAAGATTCTCCAAGAAGAAGAAGCAAAAGAGAAGAATCACCACCAAGAGAGAGGAGGAGTAGAGATGATCGTTATGAACGAAGGCCCTCATGAAGAAGCAAGGATTCGAAAAGGAAGGACAAGTCATCAAGGAGCTACACAAAACGAAGACATCAAGCTCATGTTGGTGAATGGGTATCCGGCTCCGACTCTGACAATCACTCTGAAAGAAGCTATCACTCCGACTCCGAATATACTCAAGATGAAGGTGTTGCCGGTCTAGCACTTGTGTCAACCAACTCCTACGACATATTTGACTCACCAAATGAAGGAATTGGAAGATGCTTCATAGCCAAAGGTCCAAAGGTAACACATCCCGAGTATGTTGATTTCAATAGTGATGAAGATGACTTGCTAGGTGATGATGATTTACTTGTTGACAACTCTAGTGATGAATACTATGATGAAACGTCAATTAATCATGCTAATCAAGATAAAACGAATGACAATGATAAAGAGAAGATTGAGCTTCTAACCAAAGAACTAAACACTCTTAAGTTAGCTCATGAAACTATCTTCAAAGATCATCGAGAACTTTTAAGAGCTCATGAGAAGTTACGCTTTGAAAAGCTCAATCTTGAGCAAGAGCATGAGTTCTTAAAAGAAATCAATGATGATCTCCGTAAGAAAAGTTCTTCTTACATTGCCAAGCGTTTACTCTTATCTACTTACATGCCTCAAGTCAAGTCTAGTAACAAGTACAAGAAAGATCCTTCCTCTAGTAGTAACAATAATAATGCCAAATCCAATATTGTTTCTTCTAGTAGTTCTCTTGATTCCACTAATGATTCTCTTAGCCAAGTTACACTTGAGCAAGAAAATAGCTTATTGAAGGGAATTATAGAGAAAGGTGTTTACAAGAGCCTTACCAGGAGTAAGCAATTCGAGGAAATTGTACGCAAGCAAGGAAGGCACCGGAAGAATCAAGGTGTTGGTTTTGAACGAAAGTTCAATGCCAATGGAGTTGAGTTGGAAGAAGATCAATACCCCAAGACGAAGTTTGTTCCTCAACAAGAGAAGTATGATCCTACTTCCTTCAAGGGAACACAAGCACAAGATGATCTTCCACCACAAGACCACAAGAAGAAAGGCAAGGACAAGCTTCAAGAGGAGATTGATGCATTTGAAGAAGCACCTAAGGCCTCGGTCAAGTGGGTTCCCAAGACTACGTCAAGTTCTACTTCATCAAGTACAACTACAACTCCAAGGATTCCCATCAAGATGATGTGGATCCCGAAGAAGAAGAACTAGAGAGTTCTTGAGGGTGACTCCGCCAACATTCTTCACTCATATCATTATGGCAAGGACAAGTGCAATCAACTTCCACATCTTGCACTAGTTCAAGGAGTAACAAACCCTCATGTTGGTAAGGCAAGGGAAAAGGTAACCTAATGATTTCATGGACATCATCTTGTGTGTGCATCACTCTATGTCTATGGATATTCTTGTTTGTCTCTTGTGGGACTAACCCATGTAGGTATGTCAAAGTGCAACTCACTCCAAAGGATTGCTCCAAATGATCTACATCAACATTGAGCACCCGCATCTTCAACACCTACATGAAGTCATCATCGACAAAACCCAAGGTTAGTTCATCCCTCTAAAAGGGGATCTCACATCTAGGGGGAGCTTAACTCTAAGAATTGAGTCAAAGCAACTCTAATGGTGTGAACACATCAATAAATTATGTAAAAGTGGTAACCCCACTTGAGCTTAAACGATGAGTATGACCTATGATCAAATGTTCTCATTTGACTCCTAAGTCAATATACTCATATATAGATGACCTAGTCATCGCCAATTGTTTGATAGATGCTAGAATTGGTTGTGCATGCTTTGTCACATATTTTATTTGCCATTCTATTGTGTGAGCATGTTGGTTGCATATTTTACTCATTCGAGGACATCCACTTGTTGCTTTTATTGTTTGGGTTCTTTTTCTTTTTGCCAAGTGGATGGACAAGAATGCCTAAGAACCTTCTCTAGCTATCTATGCTTTTCTCGTCTCAAACTCTATTCATGCTACATCACAAAATTTGATCAAGTCAGATTCGAACCACTCTGTGTGAGGAGCACTCAGAGTCCCCGATTCGTCATAGACTTAAACTTCCAAAACTTCTTTGTGATTCTCGGTCTGACCGATTCCTCCATTTCGGTCCTACTGAGATCACTAAGTCGATCTAGGTTTTCCATCTCGGTGCAACCGATTTGAACGTTTCGCTCACACCGAGTTGCAGTAACTATATACAGTTATGCATCTCAGTGCCACCGAGTTGTTCCACTCGATCACACCGACAGGGTCGGGCTATATATACTCACGGGCAAAAATTTGGAAATTTCTCCGAACCTCTTCGCCCGCGCAATAGCTCGCTCTGTCTCCAGGGTCTCCGGATCGTCTCCTCATCGCCAGTCGGCTCCTGTCGCTGGTCTCCGCCGCCGTCAACGAAATTCACCCCCGCCGTTGTCGCCGTAGCGAGTTCATCGCCAAGCTAGGGTATGGACTCGATCACAGTGCAATCCTCGTCCGATTCCTAGCACATTGTGTTCATTATGATTCTTGCCACGATTGAAACACTCCTATCCAGTCAATACAATCCTTAGATTAGATGCGATTTGAAAATTTAGGGTTAGGCTTCCGCCGAAACCATCTTGGACCCACCGAGTTGAAAAACTCGGTCCCACCGATTTGGCTAACGCCATTGCACTAGTAACTCTCGGTCTGACCGAGAATTGCTAATCAGTGTGACCGATTTTAGGACTTTGTGAAACCCTAGCAGTCTCGATGCTACCGAACTGTGACTCGGTCCGACCGAGTTCACCAGTTCAGGTTCCAAAACTGCTTCGGTATCACCGAGTTTGAAAATCGGTTGATCCGAAATGCTCTCTGTGGAAAACTAAAACTAAGTTTTTGAATCATTCTTTTGCAAAAATCTCTGCATTTTGTGATGCTCACCCATTCTATCTCATCTATAACTATCCACAGGGTTAGCAGTCAGTGATTTGCAGCATGTCAGACCAAAGTGATAGTCAGAACAAGTCAGAAGAGCACAATCACATGAGTGAGGGCACTAGTCCCTCTAGCACTTCAGATGATAGCAGCAGGAGCACCCCAAGCAATCTGCCTAAAGCTGCCACCAGGACAAGGAAGAAGAGAACCTCAGAATCTAAAGATGAGGATTATATGGCAGAAGAAGATGAGGCTACCTCCAAGAAGGTAGTGCTCAAAAAGGAGTATGCCTCAGCAAAGAACACAAAGTCTGGACTCAATACGAAGGTTCCTACCAAGAGGACACCTATGCTGAAGGTCAAAGGATCAACTCAAGTGCCTAAAAAGACAGAACCCAAAGAGGCACCTGCAAGAAGAGTCACAACTTCCAAACCCAAGAAAGTTCCCACTGGAGAAACTATGAAGTTTACCATTGAATCAGAAGATGAAGCTGTTGGTCAAGATAAGAAGAAGAAGAGAGCCAGAACCACTACTGCCCAGGTTCTTGGAAATCCCTCTATGAGGAGAGACTCTAAAGAGGAAGAAGAGGTTGCTGCACTAGCACCCGAGGCACAAAAGCTAATGGGAGATGCTATTAAGTCAAGGGCTGCAACATCAAAGCCCAAGGAAGCACCCAAAGCTGCCCCCAAGCCCAAGACTGCACCAAACAGGAATACCAGGAGTATTCCAGCTGCTGAGAAGAACAAGGCCCCAGTGCCTGAAGTTGCTGATGAGGAAGATGATGAAGGATAAGTCCTGAGAAAGCTAAAGCCCAAGATTCCAGACCACAATGATGCTCATCCTGTGGCTGAGAACATGAAGTTGAGAAAGGATGCAGGACTCAGATTGTGGAGGCTGTCAGATCCATATGCTATCAGGAGAAGGACTGCTGTTGACTACAGGTTCCACACTAAGGAACAACAGGAATTCTATGAGACAGTGCTGTTGGACAACAAACCAATAGTGTGTGATATGAGGTGGGTCGAATGGACCTACATGAAGGAAAATGAGGAACACTATCCTGGAGTGCAAGACAGTTTTGTTGCTTGTGGAGTTGCAGACTTTGTTGGGCAGAAGCTCACAAAGTGGAATGATGAGCTCATTATGCAATTCTACTCCACAACACAGTTCTATCTAGATGGCAGGGTAGTTTGGATGTCTGAAGGTACAAGGTACCAGTCAACAATTGAGGAACGGGTCAGTCTGATCAATACCCCAAAGGAGAGTGAAGATGACTTGGATGTCTATGCCAAGAAGAAGATGGACCACAATACCATGGCTCATATGTACAAGGAAATTCCTGATGCTGCAGTTGAGACTCATAAGTTTGGGTCAGTCCACTTCCTTCTGTCAGGGCTGCCAACAATCAACTGGATCCTAAGGCACACTCTGTTGCCCAAGTCAGGTGATCACAACATGATTAGAGGGCATGCTATCAACTTGCTGCACTTGTTTGATGTGCCACAAAAATTCAAGGTCATGAGCCTCATTGTTGAGACCATTAAGAGGACAGCAGCAGATCGGAAGAGGAGTTGTGGGTATGCCCCACAGACTCAGGAGTTGATTAACTCAAAGATGGGCACAGGAACTTACTTGCTGGATAAGGAACATTTTGCTATCTATCCAGACTTTGAGGACAATCAAGTTGTGATGAATGAGAATGAACCATCATCAGTGCAAGCTCAAGAGAAGAAGGAGAAGGCAAAGAGAGAGAAGGATGCCAAGATGCCAACTCAAGAGGAGGCATCTGAATACTTTTTGAAGAACAAGCAGGAGCAGCTTGGTTACTTGATAGCATCAACACTGAGGATTGAGAAGGGGTTGGCCACCCTAACTCAAAACCAGGAGAGCCTGGAAAGAATCATGGAACAAAAATTCTATGATCTAGATGTCAAAGTAACTGAGATTCAGTCAGTTGTGGAGCAGCTCCAGGATGACATGCAGGAGAGGAAGGGCAAGACAACCACTAATGCATTTGCCAGAGTGCCTAGAGCTCATAGGTCAGCTGCAGTGCCTGTGACAGACTCCAGAGCCACATCATCTGCACCAGCTACAGCTCCTACAGCTCCAGTGCAACCAGCTCCAGCACCAACTCCTCCAGCTCCATCCACTTCAACTGAAGCCTTCGTCCAAGGAGCCATCTATACACCACCACCTGAAGATCAAGCCTGAGAGTCGATCTAGCACTATGCATTTTCTATGAACTTTTTGGTAACTTGTTGCCAAAGGGGGAGAAAAATGTATAGATCATAGGCTTCGAGAGAGAGAGTGTTGCTTTTGTTCTCTCTTGCTTTGGTGGTTAAACCTTTGTTTGCTTTTGATTGCTTGAGATACTATGCTATTATCTATGAGACATTGATGATCATGTGTTTGATCATAAGCTACACTTATGCTTGTCAGATGATATTATCTTACCTATCCTTAAATGATCATTCACTTTGCTTGGTGATGAGTGCATGTATTCAGTCTTTATTGTTTTGAGCGCTCCACCAAGATGTATGTGACATGGAAGAGTAGCCCATGAGCCTAATTCCTTGTGCATTTGCAGTCCAAAGCAAATTTTAAACTATGCACAAATTTAGGGGGAGCTCTTGCTTATCACATACTTCTCAAAGCGACGATGTTTTTCAATCTTATTATCATTTGTCGAAGCTTTGATCTATATGTTGTCATCAATTACCAAAAAGGGGGAGATTGAAAGTGCAACTATCCCTAGGTGGTTTTGGTAATTCATAACAACATATAGCTCACTGAGCTAATACTATTCCAAGACTATTATTTCAGGAAAGCTCAATGAATGGCATGGCATGGATAATGAAAGTGGATCCCTCAAAATATCAAGGACAAAGGATTGGCTCAAGCTCAAAAGCTCAAGACTCTTCATTTTACATTTTAGTGATCCAATATCACATTGAGTCTATAGGAAAAGCCAATACTATCAAGGAGGGATGAGGTGTTGCTTAATGAGCCTCTTGCTTCATGTGCTTAGTGATATGCTCCAAATACCCTCAACTACTTTCTCACATCCACATATGACCTAAACCCAAAGTCAAAATCGGTTCCACGGATTATTTCTATCCGGCGCCACCGAGTTCAAATGCCATAGCCACTGCCACAAACCCTAGGCAAATCAGTCTTACCGATAGGGATCTCGGTCTCACCGAGATGGGGTTGTAATCTCTCTGTTTCCTTTCGTAACATTTCGGTCTAACCGAAGTGAGCGATCGGTCCCACCGAGATTGCAATGTAAACTCCCTGTTTCCTTTTGTAACATTTCGGTCTCACCGAAATGAGCGAATCGGTCCCACCGAGTTTACCTGACCAACTCTCTGGAAAGCTTATTACCAAAATCGGTCTGACCAAGTTTGTGTAATCAGTCTCACTGAGATTACGTTATGCCCTAACCCTAACCATATCGGTGTTTGGGAACGTAGTAATTTCAAAAAAATTCCTACGCACACGCAAGATCATGGTGATGATATAGCAAAGAGAGGGGAGAGTGTTGTCTACGTACCCTCGTAGACCGAAGCAGAAGCATTGACGCAACGTAGAGGAAGTAGTCGTACGTCCTCCCGGTCCAACCGATCCAAGCACCGTTACTCCGGCACCTCCGAGTTCTTGACACACGTACAGCTCGATGACGCACCCCGATCTCCGATCCAGCAGAGGCGCGGGGAGGAGTTCCGTCAGCACGACGGTGTGGTGACGATCTTGATGTTCTCCTGTCGCAGGGCTTCGCCTAAGCACCACTACAATATGACCGAGGTGTAATATCGTGGAGGGGGGCACCGCACACGGCTAAGGAACGATCTCAATGATCAACTTGTGTGTCAAGGGTGCCCCCTACCCCCGTATATAAACGAGGGAGGGGGAGGCCGGCCGGCCCCCTTGGGGCGCGCCAAGGGAGGAGGAATCCTCCTCCTAGTAGGAGTAGGATTCCCCCTTTCCTACTCCTACTAGGAGAGGGAAGGAAGGAGGAGAGGGGGGAAGGAAAGGGGGGCGCCGCCCCCCCTCCTAGTCCAATTCGGACTAGAGGGAGAGGGGGCGCGCGGCCCACCCTGGCCGCCCATCTCTCTTCCCACCTAGGCCCATATGGCCCATTAACTCTCCCGGGGGGTTCCGGTAACCCCCCCGGCACTCCGGTTTTCTCCGAAAACTTTCGGAACCTTTCCGGTGTCCGAATATAGTCATCCAATATATCAATCTTTATGTCTCGACCATTCCGAGACTCCTCGTCATGTCCGTGATCACATCCGGGACTCCGAACAAACTTCGGTACATCAAAACTTATAAACTCATAATAAAACTGTCATCGAAACCTTAAGCGTGCGGACCCTATGGTTCGAGAACAATGTATACATGACCGAGACATGTCTCCGGTCAATAACCAATAGCGGGACCTGGATGCCCATATTGGTTCCTACATATTCTACGAAGATCTTTATCGGTCAAACCGCATAACAACATACTTTGTTCCCTTTATCATCGGTATGTTACTTGCCCGAGATTTGATCGTCGGTATCCAATACCTAGTTCAATCTCGTTACCGGCAAGTCTCTTTACTCGTTCTGTAATACATCATCTCATAACTAACTCATTAGTTACATGCTTGCAAGGCTTAGGTGATGAGTATTACCGAGAGGGCAGAGAGATACCTCTCCGACAATCGGAGTGACAAATCCTAATCTCGAATTATGCCAACTCAACATGTACCTTCAGAAACACCTGTAGAGCACCTTTATAATCACCCAGTTACGTTGTGACGTTTGGTAGCACACAAAGTGTTCTTCCGGTAAACGGGAGTTGCACAATCTCATAGTTTGCAGGAACTTTTGTATAAGTCATGACGAAAAGCAATAGCAGTATACTAAACGATCAAGTGCTAGGCTAACAGAATGGGTCATGTCAATCACATCATTCTTCTAATGATGTGATCCCACTAATCAAATGACAACACATGTCTATGGTCAGGAAACATAACCATCTTTGATTAATGAGCTAGTCAAGTAGAGGCATACTAGTGACCATAGTTTTGTCTATGTATTCACACATGTATTATGTTTCTGGTTAATACAATTCTAGCATGAATAATAAACATTTATCATGATATGAGGAAATAAATAATAACTTTATTATTGCCTCTAGGGCATATTTCCTTCAGTCTCCCACTTGCACTAGAGTCAATAATCTAGATTACATAGTAATGATTCTAACACCCATGGAGTCTTGGTGCTGATCATGTTTTGCTCGTGAGAGAGGCTTAGTCAACGGGTCTGCAACATTCAGATCCGTATGTATCTTGCAAATTTCTATGTCTCCCACTTGGACTTGGTCCCGAATGGAATTGAAGCGTCTCTTGATGTGCTTGGTCCTCTTGTGAAATCTGGATTCCTTTGCTAAAGAAATTGCACCAGTATTGTCACAGAAGATCTTCATTGGTCCCGATGCACTAGGTATTACACCTAGATCGGAAATGAACTCCTTCATCCAGACTCCTTCATTTGCTGCTTCAGAAGCAGCTATGTACTCTGCTTCACATGTAGATCCCGCCACGACGCTTTGTTTAGAACTGCACCAACTTACAGCTCCACCGTTTAATATAAACACGTATCCGGTTTGCGATTTAGAATCGTCCGGATCAGTGTCAAAGCTTGCATCGACGTAACCATTTACGACTAGCTCTTTGTCACCTCCATATACGAGAAACATATCCTTAGTCCTTTTTAGGTAATTCAGGATGTTCTTGACCGCTGTCCAGTGATCCACTCCTGGATTACTTTGGTACCTTCTTGCTAAGCTTATTGCTAAGCATACGTCAGGTCTGGTACACAGCATTGCATACATGATAGAGCCTATGGCTGAAGCATAGGGAACATTTTTCATTTTCTCTCTATCTTCTGATGTGGTCGGGCATTGAGTTCGACTCAACTTCACACCTTGTAGCACAGGCAAGAATCCTTTCTTTGCCTGATCCATATTGAACTTTTTCAATATTTTGTCAAGGTATGTGCTTTGTGAAAGTCCTATTAAGCGTCTTGATCTATCTCTATAGATCTTGATGCCTAATATGTAAGCAGCTTCACCGGGGTCTTTCATCGAAAAACTTTTATTCAAGTATCCCTTTATGCTATCCAGAAATTCTATATCATTTCCAATTAATAATATGTCATCAACATATAAAACTAGAAATGCTACAGAGCTCCCACTCACTTTCTTGTAAATACAGGCTTCTCCAAAAGTCTGTATAAAACCATATGCCTTGATCACACTATCAAAACGTTTATTCCAACTCCGAGATGCTTGCACCAGTACATAAATGGAACGCTGGAGCTTGCACACTTTGTCAGCACTTTTTGGATCAACAAAACCTTCTGGCTGCATCATATACAACTCTTCTTCTAGAAATCCATTCAAGAATGCAGTCTTGACATCCATTTGCCAAATTTCATAATCATGAAATGCAGCAATGGCCAACATGATTCGGACAGACTTAAGCATCACTACGGGTGAGAAAGTCTCATCGTAGTCAACCCCTTGAACTTGTCGAAAACCTTTTGCAACAAGTCGAGCTTTATAGACAGTAATATTACCATCAGCGTCAGTCTTCTTCTTAAAAATCCATTTATTCTCAATGGCTTGCCGATCATCGGGCAAGTCAACAAAAGTCCATACTTTGTTTTCATACATGGATCCTATCTCAGATTTCATGGCCTCCAGCCATTTTGCGGAATCTGGGCTCATCATCACTTCCTCATAGTTCGTAGGTTCATCATGGTCAAGTAACATGACTTCCAGAATAGGATTACCGTACCACTCTGGTGCGGATCTTACTCTGGTAGACCTACGAGGTTCAGTACAAACTTGATCTGAAGTTTCATGATCAATATCATTAGCTTCCTCACTTATTGGTGTAGTTGTCACGGGAACCGGTTCTCGTGATGAACTACCTTCCAATAAGGGAGTAGATACAGTTATCTCATCAAGTTCTACTTTCCTCCCACTCACTTCTTTCGAGAGAAACTCCTTCTCTAGAAAGGATCCATTCTTAGCAACAAATGTCTTGCCTTCAGATCTGTGATAGAAGGTGTACCCAACAGTCTCTTTTGGGTACCCTATGAAGACACATTTCTCCGATTTGGGTTCGAGCTTATCTGGTTGAAGTTTCTTCACATAAGCATCGCAGCCCCAAACTTTAAGAAACGACAACTTTGGTTTCTTGCCAAACCACAGTTCATAAGGCATCGTCTCAACGGATTTTGATGGTGCCCTATTTAACGTGAATGCGGCCGTCTCTAAAGCATAACCCCAAAATGATAGCGGTAAATCGGTAAGAGACATCATAGATCGCACCATATCAAGTAAAGTACGATTACGACGTTCGGACACACCATTTCATTGTGGTGTTCCAGGTGGCGTGAGTTGCGAAACTATTCCACATTGTTTCAAATGTAAACCAAACTCGTAACTCAAATATTCTCCTCCACGATCAGATCGCAGAAATTTTATTTTCTTGTTACGATGATTCTCCACTTCACTCTGAAATTCTTTGAACTTTTCAAATGTTTCAGACTTGTGCTTCATTAAGTAGATATACCCATATCTGCTTAAATCATCTGTGAAGGTGAGAAAATAACGATATCCGCCACGAGCCTCAACATTCATTGGACCACATACATCTGTATGTATGATTTCCAACAAATCTGTTCCTCTCTCCATAGTACCGGAGAACGGTGTTTTAGTCATCTTGCCCATGAGGCACGGTTCGCAAGTACCAAGTGATTCATAATCAAGTGATTCCAGAAGTCCATCAGTATGGAGTTTCTTCATGCGTTTTACACCGATATGACCTAAACGGCAGTGCCACAAATAAGTTCCACTATCATTATCAACTCTGCATCTTTTGGCTTCAACATTATGAATATGTGTATCACTACTATCGAGATTCAATAAAAATAGACCACTCTTCAAGGGTGCATGACCATAAAAGATATTACTCATATAAATAGAACAACCATTATTCTCTGATTTAAATGAATAACCGTCTCGCATCAAACAAGATCCAGATATAATGTTCATGCTCAACGCAAGCACCAAATAACAATTATTCAGCTCTAAAACTAATCCCGACGGTAGATGTAGAGATAGCGTGCCGACGGCGATCACATCGACTTTGGAACCGTTTCCCACGCGCATCGTCACCTCGTCCTTGGCCAGTGCTCGCTTATTCTGTAGTCCCTATTTTGAGTTGAAAATATTAGCAACAGAACCAGTATCAAATACCCAGGTGCTACTACGAGCTCTAGTTAGGTACACATCAATAACATGTATATCACATATACCTTTGTTCACTTTTCCATCCTTATCTGCCAAATACTTGGGCCAGTTCCGCTTCCAGTGTCCAGTCTGCTTGCAGTAGAAGCACTCAGTTTCAGGCTTAGGTCCAGACTTGGGTTTCTTCTCTTGAGCAGCAACTTGCTTGCCGTTCTTTTTGAAGTTCCCCTTCTTCTTCCCTTTGCCCTTTTTCTTGAAACTAGTGGTCTTGCTGACCATCAACACTTGATGCTCCTTCTTGATTTCTACCTCCGCGGCTTTCAGCATCGCGAAGAGCTCGGGAATAGTCTTGTTCATCCCTTGCATATTATAGTTCATCACAAAGCTCTTGTAGCTTGGTGGCAGTGATTGAAGAATTCTGTCAATGACACTATCATCAGGAAGATTAACTCCCAGTTGAATCAAGTGATTGTTATACCCAGACATTCTGAGTATATGTTCACTGACACAACTATTCTCCTCCATCTTGCAGCTATAGAACTTATTGGAGACTTCATATCTCTCAATCCGGGCATTTGCTTGAAATATTAACTTCAACTCCTGGAACATCTCATATGCTCCATGACGTTCAAAACGTCGTTGAAGACCCGGGTCTAAGCCGTAAAGCATGGCACACTGAACTATAGAGTAGTCATCAGCTTTGCTCTGCCAGACGTTCTTAACGTCGTCAGTTGCATCAGCAGTAGGCCTGGCACCCAGCGGTGCTTCCAGGACGTAACTCTTCTGTGCAGCAATGAGGATAATCCTCAGGTTACGGACCCAGTCCGTGTAATTGCTACCATCATCTTTCAACTTTGCTTTCTCAAGGAACGCATTAAAATTCAACGGAACAACAGCACAAGCCATCTATCTACAAACAAACATAGACAAGCAAGATACTATCAGGTACTAAGTTCATGATAAATTTAAGTTCAATTAATCATATTACTTAAGAACTCCCACTTAGACAGACATCTCTCTAGTCATCTAAGTGATCACGTGATCCAAATCAACTAAACCATAACCGATCATCACGTGAGATGGAGTAGTTTTCAATGGTGAACATCATTATGTTGATCATATCTACTATATGATTCACGCTCGACCTTTCGGTCTCTGTGTTCCGAGGCCATATCTGCATATGCTAGGCTCGTAAAGTTTAACCTGAGTATTCTGCGTGTGCAAAACATCGTCACCGGCACGACATCTTGATCTCCATCGTAGCATCGTTGTCGTTACGCCATCTATTGCTTCTACGACTATCGCTACCGCTTAGTGATAAAGTAAAGCAATTACAGGGCGTTTGCATTTCATACAATAAAGCGACAACCATATGGCTCCTGCCAGTTGCCGATAACTTCGGTTACAAAACATGATCATCTCATACAATAAAATATAGCATCACGTCTTGACCATATCACATCACAACATGCCCTGCAAAAACAAGTTAGACGTCCTCTACTTTGTTGTTGCAAATTTTACGTGGCTGCTACGGGCTTAGCAAGAACCGTTCTTACCTACGCATCAAAACCACAACGATAGTTTGTCAAATAAACTCCGTTTTAACCTTCACAAGGACCGGGCGTAGCCACACTCGGTTCAACTAAAGTGAGAGAGACAGACACCCGCCAGCCACCTTTAAGCACGAGTGCTCGTAACGGTGAAACCAGTCTCGCGTAAGCGTACGCGTAATGTCGGTCCGGGCCGCTTCATCTCACAATACCGCTGAACCAAAGTATGACATGCTGGTAGGCAGTATGACTTATATCGTCCACAACTCACTTGTGTTCTACTCGTGCATATAACATCAACGCATAAAACCTAGGCTCGGATGCCACTGTTTGGGAACGTAGTAATTTCAAAAAATTTCCTACGCATACGCAAGATCATGGTGATGATATAGCAACGAGAGGGGAGAGTGTTGTCTACGTACCCTCGTAGACTGAAGCGGAAGCGTTGACGCAACGTAGAGGAAGTAGTCGTACGTCCTCCCGGTCCAACCGATCCAAGCACCGTTACTCCGGCACCTCCGAGTTCTTGACACACGTACAGCTCGATGACGCACCCCGATCTCCGATCCAGCAGAAGCGCGGGGAGGAGTTCTGTCAGCACGACGGCGTGGTGACGATCTTGATGTTCTCCTCTCGCAGGGCTTCGCCTAAGCACCGCTACAATATGTCCGAGGTGTAATATCGTGGAGGGGGCACAACACACGGCTAAGGAACGATCTCAATGATCAACTTGTGTGTCTAGGGTGCCCCCCTACCCCCGTATATAAAGGAGGGAGGGGGAGGCCGGCCAGCCCCCTTGGGGCGTGCCAAGGGAGGAGGAATCCTCCTCCTAGTAGGAGTAGGATTCCCCCTTTCCTACTCCTACTAGGAGAGGGAAGGAAGGAGGAGAGGGGGGAAGGAAAGGGGGGCGCCGCCCCCCCCCCCTCCTAGTCCAATTCGGACTAGAGAGAGAGGGGGCGCGCGGCCCACCCTGGCCGCCCCTCTCTCTTCCCACCTAGGCCCATGTGGCCCATTAACTCTCCCGGGGGGTTCCGGTAAACCCCCCGGCACTCCGGTTTTCTCCGAAAACTTCCGGAACCTTTCCGGTGTCCGAATATAGTCGTCCAATATATCAATCTTTATGTCTCGACCATTCCGAGATTCCTCGTCATGTCCGTGATCACATCCGGGACTCCAAACAAACTTTGGTACATCAAAACTTATAAACTCATAATAAAACTGTCATCGAAACCTTAAGCGTGCGGACTGAAGGAAATATGCCCTAGAGGCAATAATAAAGTTATTATTTATTTCCTTATTTCATGATAAATGTTTATTATTCATGCTAGAATTGTATTAACCGGAAACATAATACGTGTGTGAATACATAGACAAACATAGTGTCACTAGTATGCCTCTACTTGACTAGCTCATTTATCAGAGATGGTTATGTTTCCTAGCCATGGACAAAAGAGTTGTCATTTGATTAACGGGATCACATCATTAGGAAAATGATGTGATTGACTTGACCCATTCCGTTAGCTTAGCACTTGATCGTTTAGTATGTTGCTATTGCTTTCTTCATGACTTATACATGTTCATATAACTATGAGATTATGCAACTCCCGTTTACTGGAGGAACACTTTGGGTACTACCAAACGTCACAACGTAACTGGGTGATTATAAAGGAGTACTACAGGTGTCTCCGAAGGTACATGTTGAGTTGGCGTATTTCGAGATTAGGTTTTGTCACTCCGATTGTCGGAGAGGTATCTCTGGGCCCTCTCGGTAATGCACATCATTATAAGCCTTGCAAGCAATGTGACCAATGAGTTGGTTACGGGATGATGCATTACAAAACGAGTAAAGAGACTTGCCGGTGACGAGATTGAACTAGGTATTGGATACCGACGATCAAATCTCGGGCAAGTAACATACCGATGACAAAGGGAACAACGTATGTTGTTGTGCGGTTTGACCGATAAAGATCTTCGTAGAATATGTAGGAGCCAACATGGGCATCCAGGTCCCGCTATTGGTTATTGACCGAGAATAGTTCTAGGTCATGTCTACATAGTTCTCGAACCCGTAGGGTCCGCACGCTTAAGGTTTCGATGACAGTTATATTATGAGTTTATGAGTTTTGATGTACCGAAGGAGTTTGGAGTCCCGGATGAGATCGGGGACATGACGAGGAGTCTCGAAATGGTCGAGACGTAAAGATCGATATATTGGACGACTATATTCGGAGTTCGGAAAGGTTCCGAGTGATTCGGGTATTTTTCGAAGTACCGGAGAGTTACGGGAATTCGCCGGGGAGAAGTATTGGGCCTTATTGGGCCCTGCGGGAAAGAGAGAGGGGCTGCCTAGGGCAGGCTGCGCGCCCCCCCATGGCCTAGTCCGAATTGGACTAGGGGGAGGGGCCGCACCCCCTCCTTCCTTCCCTTCTCTCTTCCCCTTCCTTGTCTCCTACTCCTAATACATGGAAGGACTCCTAGTTGGACTAGGAAAGGGGGAATCCTACTCCCGGTGGGAGTAGGACTCCCCATGGCGCGCCATAGTAGAGGGCCGGCCTCCTCCTCCCTCCCTCCTTTATATACGGGGGCAGGGGGCACCCCATGAAGACACAAGTTGATCTACGGATCGTTCCTTAGCCGTGTGCGGTGCCCCCCTCCACCATATTCCACCTCGGTCATATCGTCGCGGAGTTTAGGCGAAGCCCTGCGCCGGTAGAACATCATCATCGTCACCACGCCGTCGTGCTGACGGAACTCATCTTCGGAGCTTCGCTGGATCGGAGGCCGGAGATCGTCATCGAGCTGAACGTGTGCTGAACTCGGAGGTGCCGTGCGTTCGGTACTTGGATCGGTCAGATCGTGAAGACGTACCACTACATCAACTGCGTTGTCATAACGCTTCCGCTTACGGTCTACGAGGGTACGTGGACAATACTCTCCCCTCTCGTTGCTATATCATCACCATGATCTTGCATGTGCGTAGGAAATTTTTTGAAATTACTACGTTCCCCAACAGTGGCATCCGAGCCTAGGTTTTATGCGTTGATGTTATATGCACGAGTAGAACACAAGTGAGTTGTGGACGATATAAGTCATACTGCCTACCAGCATGTCATACTTTGGTTCAGCGGTATTGTTGGATGAAGCGGCCCGGACCGACATTACGCGTACGCTTACGCGAGACTGGTTCTACCGACGTGCTTTGCACACAGGTGGCTGGCGGGTGTCAGTTTCTCCAACTTTAGTTGAATCGAGTGTGGCTACGCCCGGTCCTTGTGAAGGTTAAAACAGAGTCTATTTGACAAACTATCGTTTTGGTTTTGATGCGTAGGTAAGAACGGTTCTTGCTAAGCCCGTAGCAGCCACGTAAAATTTGCAACAACAAAGTAGAGGACGTCTAACTTGTTTTTGCAGGGCATGTTGTGATGTGATATGGTCAAGACGTGATGCTATATTTTATTGTATGAGATGATCATGTTTTGTAACCGAAGTTATCGGCAACTGGCTGGAGCCATATGGTTGCCGCTTTATTGTATGAAATGCAAACACCCTGTAATTGCTTTACTTTATCACTAAGCGGTAGCGATAGTCGTAGAAGCAATAGATGGCGTAACGACAACGATGCTATGATGGAGATCAAGGTGTCGCGCCGGTGATGATGGTGATCACGATGATGCTTCGGAGATGGAGATCACAAGCACAAGATGATGATGGCCATATCACATCACTTATATTGATTGCATGTGATGTTTATCCTTTATGCATCTTATCTTGCTTTGATTGACGGTAGCATTTTAAGATGATCTCTCACTAATTATCAAGAAGTGTTCTCCCTGAGTATGCACCGTTGCGAAAGTTCTTCATGCTGAGACACCACGTGATGATCGGGTGTGATAGGCTCTACGTTCAAATACAACGGGTGCAAAACAGTTGCACACGCGGAATACTCAGGTTATACTTGACGAGCCTAGCATATACAGATATGGCCTCGGAACACGGAGACCGAAAGGTCGAGTGTGAATCATATAGTAGATATGATCAACATAGAGATGTTCACCATTGAAACTACTCCATCTCACGTGATGATCGGACATGGTTTAGTTGATTTGGATCACGTGATCACTTAGATGACTAGAGAGATGTCTGTCTAAGTGGGAGTTCTTTAGTAATATGATTAATTGAACTTAAATTTATCATGAACTTAGTCCTGGTAGTATCTTGCAAATTATGTTGTAGATCAATAGCTTGCATTGTTGCTTTCATATGTTTTGATATGTTCCTAGAGAAAACTGTGTTGAAAAATGTTAGTAGCAATGTTGCGGATTTGATCCGTGATATGAGGTTAATCCTCATTGCTGCACAGAAGAATTATGTCCTTGATGCACCGCTAGGTGACAAACCTATTGCAGGAGCAGATGCAGACGTTATGAACGTTTGGCTAGCTCAAAAGGATGACTACTTGATAGTTTAGTGCACCATGCTTAAACGGCTTAGAATCGGGACTTCAAAGACGTTTTGAATGTCATGGACCATATGAGATGTTCCAGGAGTTGAAGTTAATATTTCCAGCAAATACCCGAGTTGAGAGATATGAAGTCTCCAACAAGTTCTAAAGCTAAAAGATGGAGGAGAATCGCTCAACTAGTGAGCATGTGCTCAGATTGTCTGGGTACTTCAATCGCTTGAATCAAGTGGGAGTTAATCTTCCAGATAAGATAGTGATTGACAGAATTCTCTAGTCACCATCACTAAGTTACTAGAACTTCGTGATGAACTATAGTATGCAAGGGATGACGAAAACGATTCCCAAGCTCTTCGTGATGCTGAAATCAACGAAGGTAGAAATCAAGAAAGAGCATCAAGTGTTGATGGTTAACAAGATCACTAGTTTCAAGAGAAGGGCAAAGGGAAAGAAAGGGAACTTCAAGTGGGAAGACAAGCAAGTTGTCACTCCTGCGAAGAAGCCCAAAGCTGGACCATAGCCTGAAACTGAGTGTTTACACTGCAAAGGAAATGGTCACTAGAAGCGGAAATGCCCTGAATATTTGGTGGATAAGAAGGATGGCAAAGTGAACAAGGGTATATTTGATATACAGATTATTGATGTGTGCCTTACTAGTGTTTATAGTAGCCCCTGAGTATTTGATACTTGTTCGGTTGCTAAGATTAGTAATTCGAAACGGGAGTTGCAGAATAAACAGAGACTAGTTAAGGGTGAAGTGACGATGTTTGTTGGAAGTGGTTCCAAGATTGATATGATCATCATCGCACACTCCCTATACTTTCGGGATTTGTGTTGAACCTAAATAAGTGTTATTTGGTATTTGCGTTGAGCATGAATATGATTTGATCATGTTTATTGCAATACGGTTATTCATTTAAGTTAGAGAACAATTGTTGTTCTGTTTACATGAATAAAACCTTCTATGGTCATACACACCAACGAAAATGGTTTGTTAGATCTCGATCGTAGTAATACACATATTCATAATATTGAGGCCAAAAGATGCAAAGTTAATAATGATAGTGCAACTTATTTGTGGCACTGCCGTTTAGGTCATATTGGTGTAAAGAGCACGAAGAAACTCCATGCTGATGGGATTTTGGAATCACTTGATTATGAATCACTTGATGCTTGCGAACCATGCCTCATGGGCAAGATGACTAAGACTCCGTTCTCCGGAACAATGGAGCGAGCAACTGACTTATTGGTTGAAATGTTCAAAGAATTTCAGAGTGAAGTGGAAAAATCATCGTAACAAGAAAATAAAGTTTCTGCGATCTGATCACTGAGACAAATATTTGAGTTACGAGTTTGGTCTTCAATTAAAACAATGTGGAATAGTTTCATAGCTCACGCCACCTGGAACACCACATCATAATGGTGTGTCCGAACATCATAACCGTACTTTATTGGATACAGTACAATCTATGATGTTTCTTACCAATTTACCAATATCGTTTTGGGGTTATGCATTAGAGACAGCTGCATTCACGTTTAAAATAGGGCACCATCTAAATCCGTTGAGACGACACCGTATGAATTATGGTTTAGCAGTAAACCTAAGCTGTTGTTTCTTAAAGTTTGGGGCTGCGATGCTTATGTGAAAAAGTTTCATCCTGATAAGCTCGAACCTAAATCGGAGAAGTGCGTCTTCATAGAATACCCAAAGGAAATTGTTGGGTACACCCTCTATCACAGATCCGAAGGCAAGATATTCGTTGCTAAAATGGATCCTTTCCAGAGAAGGAGTTTCTCTTGAAAGAAGTGAGTGGGAGGAAAGTAGAACTTGATGAGGTAATTGTACCTGCTCCCTTATTGGAAAGTAGTTTATCACAGAAATTAGTTCCTGTGACAAATACACCAATTAGTGAGGAAGCTAATGATATTGATCATGAAACTTCAGATCAAGTTACTACAGAACCTCGTAGGTCTTCCAGAGTAAGATCCGCACCAGAGTGGTGTAGTAATCATGTTCTGAAAGTCATGTTACTAGACCATGATGAACCTACGAACTATGAGGAAGCGATGATGAGCCCAGATTCCGTGAAATGGCTCGAGGCCATAAAATCTGAGATATGATCCATGTACGAGAACAAAGTATGGACTTTGATTGACTTGCTCGATGATCAGCAAGCCATGTTAAATGAATGGATCTTCAAGAGGAAGACGGACACTGATAGTAGTGTTACTATCAACAAGCTCGACTTGTTGCGAAAGGTTTTCAACAAGTTCAAGGTGTTGAATACGATGAGATTTTCTCACTCGTATCGATGCTTAAAGTCTGTCTGAATCATGTTAGCAATTGCCACATTTTATGAAATTTGGCAAATGGATGTCAAAACTACATTCCTTAATGGATTTATTAACGAAGAGTTGTATATGATGCAACCAGAAGGTTTTGTCAATCCTAAAGGTGCTAACAAAATGTGCAAGCTCCAGCGATCCATCTATGGACTGGTGCAAGCATCTCGGAGTTGGAATATACGCTTTGATAAGTTGATCAAAGCATATAGTTTTATATGGACTTACGATGAAGCCTGTATTTACAATAAAGTGAGTGGGAGCACTACAGCCTTTCTGATTAGTATATGTGAGTGACATATTGTCGATCAGAAATGATGTAGAATTTTTCTGCAAAGCATAAAGGAGTATTTGAAAGGAGTTTTTTGAAGAAAGACCTCAGTAAAGCTACTTACATATTGAGCATCAAGATCTATTGAGATAGATCAAGACGCTTGATAATATTTTCAATGAATACATACCTTGACAAGATTTTGAAGTAGTTCAAAATGGAACAGTCAAAGAAAGAGTTCTTGCCTGTGTTGCAAAGGTATGAAATTGAGTAAGACTCAAATCCCGACCACAGCAGAAAATAGAAAGAGAATGAAAAGTCATTCCCTATGCCTCAGTCATAGGTTCTATAAAGTATGCTATGCTATGTACCAGACCTATTGTATACCTTGCTCTGAATTTGGCAAGGGAGCACAATAGTGATCTAGGAGTAGATCACTGGATATTGGTCAAGAATATCCTTAGTAAGGACTAAGGAGATGTTTCTCGATTATGGAGGTGATAAAAGAATTTGTTGTAAAAGTTACATCAGTGCAAACTTTTACACTGATCCAGATGACTCTAAGTCTCAACCTGGATACATATTGAAAGTGGGAGCAATTAGCTAGAGTAGCTCCGTGCAGAGCATTGTGGACATAAAATATTTGCAAAATACATACGGCTCTAAATGTGACAGACCCGTTGACTAAGCTTCTCTCACGAGCAAAACATGATCACACCTCAGTACTCTTTGGGTGTTAATCACATAGCGATGTGAACTAGATTATTGACTCTAGTAAACCCTTTGGATGTTGGTCACATGATGATATGAACTATGGGTGTTAATCATATACAGATATGAATATTGGTGATTAAATCACATGGCGATGTGAACTAGATTATTGACTCTAGTGCAAGTGGGAGACTGAAGGAAATATGCCCTAGAGGCAATAATAAAGTTATTATTTATTTCCTTATTTCATGATAAATGTTTATTATTCATGCTAGAATTGTATTAACCGGAAACATAATACATGTGTGAATACATAGACAAACATAGTGTCACTAGTATGCCTCTACTTGACTAGCTCGTTTATCAGAGATGGTTATGTTTCCTAGCCATGGACAAAAGAGTTGTCATTTGATTAACGGGATCACATCATTAGGAGAATGATGTGATTGACTTGACCCATTCCGTTAGCTTAGCACTTGATCGTTTAGTATGTTGCTATTGCTTTCTTCATGACTTATACGTGTTCCTATAACTATGAGATTGTGCAACTCCCGTTTACTGGAGGAACACTTTGGGTACTACCAAACGTCACAACGTAACTGGGTGATTATAAAGGAGTACTACAGGTGTCTCCGAAGGTACATGTTGAGTTGGCGTATTTCGAGATTAGGTTTTGTCACTCCGATTGTCGGAGAGGTATCTCTGGGCCCTCTCGGTAATGCACATCATTATAAGCCTTGCAAGCAATGTGACCAATGAGTTGGTTACGGGATGATGCATTACAGAACGAGTAAAGAGACTTGCCGGTGATGAGATTGAACTAGGTATTGGATACCGACGATCAAATCTCGGGCAAGTAACATACCGATGACAAAGGGAACAACGTATGTTGTTGTGCGGTTTGACCGATAAAGATCTTCGTAGAATATGTAGGAGCCAATATGGGCATCCAGGTCCCACTATTGGTTATTGACCGAGAATAGTTCTAGGTCATGTCTACATAGTTCTCGAACCCGTAGGGTCCGCACGCTTAAGGTTTCGATGACAGTTATATTATGAGTTTATGAGTTTTGATGTACCGAAGGAGTTCGGAGTCCCGGATGAGATCGGGGACATGATGAGGAGTCTCGAAATGGTCAAGACGTAAAGATCGATATATTGGACGACTATATTCGGAGTTCGGAAAGGTTCCGAGTGATTCGGGTATTTTTCGGAGTACCGGAGAGTTATGGGAATTCGCCGGGGAGAAGTATTGGGCCTTATTGGGCCCTGCGGGAAAGAGAGAGGGGCTGCCTAGGGCAGGCTGCACGCCCCCCCATGGCCTAGTCCGAATTGGACTAGGGGGAGGGGCCGCACCCCCTCCTTCCTTCCCTTCTCTCTTCCCCTTCCTTGTCTCCTACTCCTAATACATGGAAGGACTCCTAGTTGGACTAGGAAAGGGGGAATCCTACTCCCGGTGGGAGTAGGACTCCCCATGGCGCGCCATAGTAGAGGGCCGGCCTCCTCCTCCCTCCCTCCTTTATATACGGGGGCAGGGGCACCCCATGAAGACACAAGTTGATCTACGGATCGTTCCTTAGCCGTGTGCGGTGCCCCCCTCCACCATATTCCACCTCGGTCATATCGTCGCGGAGTTTAGGCGAAGCCCTGCGCCGGTAGAACATCATTATCATCACCACGCCGTCGTGCTGACGGAACTCATCTCCGGAGCTTCGCTGGATCGGAGGCCGGAGATCGTCATCGAGCTGAACGTGTGCTGAACTCGGAGGTGCCGTGCGTTCGGTACTTGGATCGGTCGGATCATGAAGACGTACGACTACATCAACCGCGTTCTCATAACGCTTCCACTTACGGTCTACGAGGGAACGTGGACAATACTCTCCCATCTCATTGCTATATCATCACCATGATCTTGCATGTGCGTAGGAAATTTTTTGAAATTACTACGTTCCCCAACACGGACCCTACGGTTCGAGAACAATGTAGACATGACCGAGACATGTCTCCGGTCAATAACCAATAGCGGGACCTGGATGCCCATATTGGTTCCTACATATTCTACGAAGATCTTTATCGGTCAAACCGCATAACAACATACTTTGTTCCCTTTATCATCGGTATGTTACTTGCCCGAGATTTGATCGTCGGTATCCAATACCTAGTTCAATCTCGTTACCGGCAAGTCTCTTTACTCGTTCTGTAATACGTCATCTCATAACTAACTCATTAGTTACATGCTTGCAAGGCTTAGGTGATGAGTATTACCGAGAGGGCCCAGAGATACCTCTCCGACAATCGGAGTGACAAATCCTAATCTCGAATTATGCCAACTCAACATGTACCTTCAGAAACACCTGTAGAGCACCTTTATAATCACCCAGTTACGTTGTGACGTTTGGTATCACACAAAGTGTTCTTCTGGTAAACGGGAGTTGCACAATCTCATAGTTTGCAGGAACTTTTGTATAAGTCATGACGAAAAGCAATAGCAGTATACTAAACGATCAAGTGCTAGGCTAACAGAATGGGTCATGTCAAACACATCATTCTTCTAATGATGTGATCCCACTAATCAAATGACAACACATGTCTATGGTCAGGAAACATAACCATCTTTGATTAATGAGCTAGTCAAGTAGAGGTATACTAGTGACCATAGTTTTGTCTATGTATTCACACATGTATTATGTTTCCGGTTAATACAATTCTAGCATGAATAATAAACATTTATCATGATATGAGGAAATAAATAATAACTTTATTATTGCCTCTAGGGCATATTTCCTTCAATCGGTCCTACCGAGTTGCATGTCGGTCCCACCGAAAATCCTAACGGTCACTAGGTTTACTAAATTGGTCTGACCGAGTCTGTTGAATCGGTCCCACCGAGTTTGGTAAATTGTGTGTAATGGTTAGATTTTGTGTGGAGGCTATATATACCCCTCCACCTCCTCTTCATTCATGGAGAGAGCCATCAGAACAAACCTACACTTCCAACTTACCATTTTTGAGAGAGAACCACCTACTCATGTGTTGAGGCCAAGATATTCCATTCCTACCATATGAATCTTGATCTCTAGCCTTCCCCAAGTTGCTTTCCACTCAAATCTTCTTTCCACCAGATCCAAATCCCATGAGAGAGAGTTGAGTGTTGGGGAGACTATCATTTGAAGCACAGGAGCAAGGAGTTCATCATCAACGCACCATTTGTTACTTCTTGGAGAGTGGTGTCTCCTAGATTGGCTAGGTGTCACTTGGGAGCCTCCGACAAGATTGTGGAGTTGAACCAAGGAGTTTGTAAGGGCAATGAGATCGCCTACTTCGTGAAGATCTACCGCTAGTGAGGCAAGTCCTTCATGGGCGACGGCCATGGTGGGATAGACAAGGTTGCTTCTTTGTGGACCCTTCGTGGGTGGAGCCCTCCATGGACTCGCGCAACCGTTACCCTTCGTGGGTTGAAGTCTCCATCAACGTGGATGTACGATAGCACCACCTATCGGAACCACGACAAAAACATCCGTGTCTCCAATTGCGTTTGAATCCTCCAAACCCTTCCCTTTACTTTCTTGCAAGTTGCATGCTTTAATTTCCGCTGCTCATATACTCTTTGCATGCTTTCTTGAATTGTGTGATGATTGCTTGACTTGTCCAAAGATAGCTAAAATCTGCCAAACTCTAAAATTGGGAAAAGGTTAAGTTTTTAATTGGTCAAGTAGTCTAATCACCCCCCCTCTAGACATACTTCAAGGTCCTACAAGTGGTATCAGAGCCTTGGTCTCCATTTGCTTTGATTTCCATAGCTTTTGGTGGTCATAGCCTTGGTTTCACAACCTAGGAGAGTATGGCATCTAGCGAGGGAAATTATCACCGTAGAGGTCCTTACTTTGATGGTACTAATTTTGCTAGTTGGAAGCATAAGATGAAAATGCATATTCTTGGACATAACCCCGCCGTTTGGGCTATTGTGTGTATTGGCTTGCAAGGTGAATTCTTTGATGGGAGAGAGCCGAACCGTGATGCTAGCGCGGAAGAGTTGAAGATGCTGCAATACAACGCTCAAGCTTGTGATATCCTCTTCAACGGATTGTGCCCCGAGGAATTCAACGAAATCAGCCGTCTTGAGAATGCAAAGGAAATTTGGGATACTTTGATTGATATGCATGAAGGTACCGACTCCGTCAAGGAATCCAAGTTGGATGTGCTCCAAAGTCAGCTTGACAAGTTAAAAATGAAGGATGGTGAAGGTGTCGCTGAAATGTACTCTAGGCTTGCACTTATCACAAATGAGATTGCCGGCTTAGGGAGTGAAGAGATGACCTACAGATTTATCATCAAGATCAAGAAGATTCTAGGAGCATTGCATGGAAAGTATGATACCGTGTGCACATTGATCCAAATAATGCCAAACTACAAAGATCTCAAGCCAACGGAAGTCATTGGAAGAATTGTTGCTCATGAGATGTCACTCAAGGATAAGGAGGAACTTCACAACAAGTCAAGTGGTGCCTACAAAGCCTCATGTGAATCCCCCACATCATCAAGTAAGAAACAAACCTTCAATGAAGAATTAAGCTTAATGGTGAAGAACTTCAACAAATTCTACAAGAGTAGAAGCAAAGAAAGAAGCTCTAAGTCAAGGTCCTACAATGACAAAAGATCTTCTAGTCGAGAGCGCAATTGCTACAATTGTGGGAGAACTGGACACTATTCCAATGAGTGTGCGGCACCCTACAAAAGAAGAGAAGATTCTGCAAGAAGAAGAAGCAAAAGAGAAGAATCACCACCAAGACAGAGGAGTAGAGATGATTGTTATGAACGAAGACCATCACGAAGAAGCAAGGATTCGGAAAGGAAGGACAAGTCATCAAGGAGCTACACAAAACGAAGACATCAAGCTCATGTTGGTGAATGGGTATCCGGCTCCGACTCCGACAATCACTCCGAAAGAAGCTATCACTCCGACTCCGAATATACTCAAGATGAAGGTGTTGCCGGTCTAGCACTTGTGTCAACCAACTCCTATGACATATTTGACAAACCAAATGAAGGAATTGGAAGATGCTTCATAGCCAAAGTTCCAAAGGTAACACATCCCGAGTATGTTGATTTCAATAGTGATGAAGATGACTTGCTAGGTGATGATGATTTACTTGTTGACAACTCTAGTGATGAATACTATGATGAAACGTCAATTAATCATGCTAATCAAGATAAAACGAATGAAAATGATAAGGAGAAGATTGAGCTTCTAACCAAAGAACTAAACACTCTTAAGTTAGCTCATGAAACTATCTTCGAAGATCATCGAGAACTTTTAAGAGCTCATGAGAAGTTACGCTTTGAAAAGCTCAATCTTGAGCAAGAGCATGAGTTCTTAAAAGCAATCAATGATGATCTCCGTAAGAAAAGTTCTTCTTACATTGCCAAGCGTTTACTCTTATCTACTTACATGCCTCAAGTCAAGTCTAGTAACAAGTACAAGAAAGATCCTTCCTCTAGTAGTAACAATAATAATGCCAAATCCAATATTGTTGCTTCTAGTAGTTCTCTTGATTCCACTAATGATTCTCTTAGCCAAGTTACACTTGAGCAAGAAAATAGCTTATTGAAGGGAATTATAGAGAAAGGTGTTTACAAGAGCCTTACCAGGAGTAAGCAATTCGAGGAAATTGTACGCAAGCAAGGAAGGCACCGGAAGAATCAAGGTGTTGGTTTTGAACGAAAGTTCAATGCCAATGGAGTTGAGTTGGAAGAAGATCAATACCCCAAGACGAAGTTTGTTCCTCAACAAGAGAAGTATGATCCTACTTCCTTCAAGGGAACACAAGCACAAGATGATCTTCCACCACAAGACCACAAGAAGAAAGGCAAGGACAAGCTTCAAGAGGAGATTGATGCATTTGAAGAAGCACCTAAGGCCTCGGTCAAGTGGGTTCCCAAGACTACGTCAAGTTCTACTTCATCAAGTACAACTACAACTCCAAGGATTCCCATCAAGATGATGTGGATCCCGAAGAAGAAGAACTAGAGAGTTCTTGAGGGTGACTCCGCCAACATTCTTCACTCATATCATTATGGCAAGGACAAGTGCAATCAACTTCCACATCTTGCACTAGTTCAAGGAGTAACAAACCCTCATGTTGGTAAGGCAAGGGAAAAGGTAACCTAATGATTTCATGGACATCATCTTGTGTGTGCATCACTCTATGTCTATGGATATTCTTGTTTGTCTCTTGTGGGACTAACCCATGTAGGTATGTTGAAAGTGCAACTCACTCCAAAGGATTGCTCCAAATGATCTACATCAATATTGAGCACCCACATCTTCAACACCTACATGAAGTCATCATCGAAAAAACCCAAGGTTAGTTCATCCCTCTAAAAGGGGATCTCACATCTAGGGGGAGCTTAACTCTAAGAATTGAGTCAAAGCAACTCTAATGGTGTGAACACATCAATGCATTATGTAAAAGTGGTAACCCCACTTGAGCTTAAACGATGAGTATGACCTATGATCAAATATTCTCATTTGACTCCTAAGTCAATATACTCATATATAGATGACCTAGTCATCGCCAATTGTTTGATATATGCTAGAATTGGTTGTGCATGCTTTGTCACATATTTTATTTGCCATTCTATTGTGTGAGCATGTTGGTTGCATATTTTACTCATTCGAGGACATCCACTTGTTGCTTTGATTGTTTGGGTTCTTTTTCTTTTTGCCAAGTGGATGGACAAGAATGCCTAAGAACCTTCTCTAGATATCTATGCTTTTCTCGTCTCAAACTCTATTCATGATACATCACAAAATTTGATCAAGTCAGATTCGAACCACTCTGTGTGAGGAGCACTCGGAGTCCCCGATTCGTCATAGACTTAAACTTCCAAAACTTCTTTGTGATTCTCGGTCTGACCGATTCCTCCATTTCGGTCCTACCGAAATCACTAAGTCGATCTAGGTTTTCCATCTCGGTGCAACCGATTTGAACGTTTCGGTCACACCGAGTTGCAGTAACTATATACAGTTATGCATCTCGGTGCCACCGAGTTGTTCCACTCGGTCACACCGACAGGGTCGGGCTATATATACTCACGGGCAAAAAATTGGAAATTTCTCCGAACCTCTTCGGCCGCGCAATAGTTTGCTCTGCCTCCAGGGTCTCCGGATCGTCTCCTCGTCGCCAGCCGCCTCCTGTCGTTGGTCTCCGCCGCCGTCAACGGAATTCACCCCCGCTGTTGTCGCCGTAGCGAGTTCATCGCCAAGCTAGGGTATGGACTTGATCACAGTGCTATCCTCGTCCGATTCCTAGCACATTGTGTTCATTATGATTCTTGCCACGATTGAAACACTCCTATCCAGTCAATACAATCCTTAGATTAGATGCGATTTGAAAATTTAGGGTTAGGTTTCCGCCGAAACCATCTCGGACCCACTGAGTTGAAAAACTCGGTCCCACCGATTTGGCTAACGCCATTGCACTAGTAACTCTCAGTCTGACCGAGAATTGCTAATCGGTGTGACCGATTTTAGGACTTTGTGAAACCCTAGCAGTCTCGGTGCTACCGAACTATGACTCTGTCCGACCGAGTTCACCAGTTCAGGTTCCAAAACTGCTTCGGTATCACCGAGTTTGAAAATCGGTTGATCCGAAATGCTCTCTGTGGAAAACTAAAACTAAGTTTTTGAATCATTCTTTTGCAAAAATCTCTGCATTTTGTGATGCTCACCCATTCTATCTCATCTATAACTATCCACAGGGTTAGCAGTCAGTGATTTGCAGCATGTCAGACCAAAGTGATAGTCAGAACAAGTCAAAAGAGCACAATCACATGAGTGAGGGCACTAGTCCCTCTAGCACTTCAGATGATGGCAGCAGGAGCACCCCAAGCAATCTGCCTAAAGCTGCCACCAGGACAAGGAAGAAGAGAACCTCAGAATCTGAAGATGAGGATTATATGGAAGAAGAAGATGAGGTTACCTCCAAGAAGGTAGTTCTCAAAAAGGAGTATGCCTCAGCAAAGAACACAAAGCCTGGACTCAATACGAAGGTTCCTGCCAAGAGGACACCTATGCTGAAGGTCAGAGGATCAACTCAAGTGCCTAAAAAGACAGAACCCAAAGAGGCACCTGCAAGAAGAGTCACAACTTCCAAACCCAAGAAAGTTCCCACTGGAGAAATTATGAAGTTTACCATTGAATTAGAAGATGAAGCTACTGGTAAAGATAAGAAGAAGAAGAGAGCCAGAACCACTATTGCCCAGGTTCTTGGAAATCCCTCTATGAGGAGAGACTCTGAAGAGGAAGAAGAGGTTGTTGCACCAGCACCCAAGGCACAAAAGCTAATGGGAGATGCTATTAAGTCAGGGGGCTGCAACATCAAAGCCCAAGGAAGCACCCAAAGCTTCCCCCAAGCCCAAGACTGCACCAAAGAGGAATACCAGGAGTATTCCAGCTGCTGAGAAGAACAAGGCCCCAGTGCCTGAAGTTGCTGATGAGGAAGATGATGAAGGATAAGTCCTGAGAAAGCTAAAGCCCAAGATTCCAGACCACAATGATGCTCATCCTGTGGCTGAGAACATGAAGTTGAGAAAGGATGCAGGACTCAGATTGTGGAGGCTGTCAGATCCATATGCTACCAGGAGAAGGACTGTTATTGACTACAGGTTCCACACTAAGGAACAGCAGGAATTCTATGAGACAGTGCTGTTGAACAACAAACCAATAGTGTGTGATATGAGGTGGGTCGACTGGACCTACATGAAGGAAAATGAGGAACACTATCCTGGAGTGCAAGACAGTTTTGTTGCTTGTGGAGTTGCAGACTTTGTTGGGAAGAAACTCACAAAGTGGAATGATGAGCTCATTATGCAATTCTACTCCACAGCACACTTCTATCCAGATGGCAGGATAGTTTGGATGTCTGAAGGTACAAGGTACCAGTCAACAATTGAGGAATGGGTCAGTCTGATCAATGCCCCAAAGGAGAGTGAAGATGACTTGGATGTCTATGCCAAGAAGAAGATGGACCACAATACCATGGCTCATATGTACAAGGAAATTCCTGATGCTGCAGTTGAGACTCATAAGTTTGGGTCAGTCCACTTCCTTCTGTCAGGGCTGCCAACAATCAACTGGATCCTAAGGCACACTCTGTTGCCCAAGTCAGGTGACCACAACATGATTAGAGGGCATGCTATCAACTTGCTGCATTTGTTTGATGTGCCACAAAAATTCAAGGTCATGAGCCTCATTGTTGAGACCATTAAGAGGACAGCAGCAGATCAGAAGAGGAGTTGTGGGTATGCCCCACAGATTCAGGAGTTGATTAACTCAAAGATGGGCACAGGAACTTACTTGCTGGATAAGGAACATTTTTCTATCTATCCAGACTTTGAGGACAATCAAGTTGTGATGAATGAGAATGAACCATCATCAGTGCAAGCTCAAGAGAAGAAGGAGAAGGCAAAGAGAGAGAAGGATGCCAAGATGCCAACTCAAGAGGAGGCATCTGAATACTTTTTGAAGAACAAGCAGGAGCAGCTTGGTTACTTGATAGCATCAACACTGAGGATTGAGAAGGGGTTGGCCACCCTAACTCAAAACCAGGAGAGCCTGGAAAGAATCATGGAACAAAAATTCTATGATCTAGATGTCAAAGTAACTGAGATTCAGTCAGTTGTGGAGCAGCTCCAGGATGACATGCAGGAGAGGAAGGGCAAGACAACCACTGATGCATTTGCCAGAGTGCCTAGAGCTCATAGGTCAGCTGCAGTGCCTGTGACAGACTCCAGAGCCACATCATCTGCACCAGCTACAGCTCCTACAGCTCCAGTGCAACCAGCTCCAGCACCAACTCCTCCAGCTCCATCCACTTCAACTGAAGCCTTCGTCCAAGGAGCCATCTATACACCACCACCTGAAGATCAAGCCTGAGAGTCGATCTAGCACTATGCATTTTCTATGAACTTTTTGGTAACTTGTTGCCAAAGGGGGAGAAAAATGTATAGATCATAGGCTTCGAGAGAGAGAGTGTTGCTTTTGTTCTCTCTTGCTTTGGTGGTTAAACCTTTGTTTGCTTTTGATTGCTTGAGATACTATGCTATTATCTATGAGACATTGATGATCATGTGTTTGATCATAAGCTACACTTATGCTTGTCAGATGATATTATCTTACCTATCCTTAAATGATCATTCACTTTGCTTGGTGATGAGTGCATGTATTCAGTCTTTATTATTTTGAGCGCTCCACCAAGATGTATGTGACATGGAAGAGTAACCCATGAGCCTAATTCCTTGTGCATTTGCAGTCCAAAGCAAATTTTAAACTATGCACAAATTTAGGGGGAGCTCTTGCTTATCACATACTTCTCAAAGCGACGATGTTTTTCAATCTTATTATCATTTGTCGAAGCTTTGATCTATATGTTGTCATCAATTACCAAAAAGGGGGAGATTGAAAGTGCAACTATCCCTAGGTGGTTTTGGTAATTCATAACAACATATAGCTCACTGACCTAATACTATTCCAAGACTATTATTTCAGGAAAGCTCAATGAATGGCATGGCATGGATAATGAAAGTGGATCCCTCAAAATATCAAGGACAAAGGATTGGCTCAAGCTCAAAAGCTCAAGACTCTTCATTTTACATTTTAGTGATCCAAGATCACATTGAGTCTATAGGAAAAGCCAATACTATCAAGGAGGGATGAGGTGTTGCTTAATGAGCCTCTTGCTTCATGTGCTTAGTGATATGCTCCAAATACCCTCAACTACTTTCTCACATCCACATATGACCTAAACCCAAAGTCAAAATAGGTCCCACCGATTCTTTCTATCCGGCGCCACCGAGTTCAAATGTCATAGCCACTGCCACAAACCCTAGGCAAATCGGTCTTACCGATAGGGATCTCGGTCTCACTGAGATGGGGTTGTAATCTCTCTGTTTCCCTTCGTAACGTTTCGGTCTAACCGAAGTGAGTGATCGGTCCTACCGAGATTGCAATGTAAACTCCGTGTTTCCTTTTTATAACATTTCGGTCTCACCGAAATGAGTGAATCGGTCCCACTGAGTTTACATGACCAACTCTCTCGAAAGCTTATTACCAAAATCGGTCTCACCGAGTTTGTGTAATCGGTCTCACCGAGATTACGTTATGCCCTAACCCTAACCATATCGGTCCTACCGAGTTGCATGTCGGTCCCACCGAAAATCCTAACGGTCACTAGGTTTACTAAATCGGTCTGACCGAGTCTGTTGAATCGGTCCCACCGAGTTTGGTAAATTGTGTGTAACGGTTAGATTTTGTGTGGAGGCTATATATACCCCTCCACCTCCTCTTCATTCGTGGAGAGAGCCATCAGAACAAACCTACACTTCCAACTTACCATTTCTGAGAGAGAACCACCTACTCATGTGTTGAGGCCAAGATATTCCATTCCTACCATATGAATCTTGATCTCTAGCCTTCCCCAAGTTGCTTTCCACTCAAATCTTCTTTCCACCAGATCCAAATCCCATGAGAGAGAGTTGAGTGTTGGGGAGACTATCATTTTAAGCACAAGAGCAAGGAGTTCATCATCAACGCACCATTTGTTACTTCTTGGAGAGTGGTGTCTCCTAGATTGTCTAGGTGTCACTTGGGAGCCTCCGACAAGATTGTGGAGTTGAACCAAGGAGTTTGTAAGGGCAAGGAGATCGCCTACTTCGTGAAGATCTACCGCTAGTGAGGCGAGTCCTTCGTGGGCGATGGCCATGGTGGGATAGACAAGGTTGCTTCTTTGTGGACCCTTCGTGGGTGGAGCCCTCCGTGGACTCGCGCAACCGTTACCCTTCGTGGGTTGAAGTCTCCATCAACGTGGATGTACGATAGCACCACCTATCGGAACCACGACAAAAACATCAGTGTCTCCAATTGCGTTTGAATCCTCCAAACCCTTCCCTTTACTTTCTTGCAAGTTGCATGCTTTAATTTCCGCTGCTCATATACTCTTTGCATGCTTGCTTGAATTGTGTGAAGATTGCTTGACTTGTCCAAAGATAGCTAAAATCTGCCAAACTCTAAAATTGGGAAAAAGGTTAAGTTTTTAATTGGTCAAGTAGTCTAATCACCACCCCCCCTCTAGACATACTTCAAGGTCCTACACATGCAGATCTTCGTGAAGACCAGAAGACGAAGTCCTCGGCAAGGCTCTTGACCGCGAGGCCCCGGCAAGACTCTTGCTGAGGACGACTGTGAAGCCACCACGAGGCTCATGCACGACAAGGTTCCGCCGCCCTGCAATCGTTCCAGCACAACGACCAGCCTGCGAACTAGGCAAGCACCTATGTGGTGGCATGCAGATCTTTGTGAAGATCCTGCCACCGCTCCAGCGCAGCGGCTAGCCAGTCAGCTTGGCGCTGCATGCTGCGTCATCTTGGATGCGTGTCGAGATGGGGTGAGGCGGCGACGGACGGGCGGGTTCTGTTTCCGTCCCCGATTGTCGGGGGTTGGGTGCGACATATGCCAAAGGATGGCTTATCATGGTGGGGGCGAGTAGAACGTTGTCGGTGCCTGGAAACGGGATAAGGCGTAGACATGCACGCCGGCGAATCTTACCCAGCTTCGGGGCTCTCCGGGGAGATAACACCCCTACTGCTGCTCTGCGGGGTCTCCGCATGGTCACTAAAGCAGGGTGACTACAATGGTGCTCCTGGAGCTGTATCGGGAGGCAGGAGAGAGCAAGGCTAGTTCTCTCCTTCCTGGGCTATGTGGTCTATCTCTATCAAGGTCCGAACCCTTTGCATGGGTGCCCCGGGGGGTTTATATAGGCCTACCCCCCGGGGGTACAATGGTAATCCGGCTGGGTGCGGGCCCCAGCCGTCTGTCTCTCACACCGCCGCTCTTCTCGCCGGCCTCTGGGGCCCGCCGACTGGTGGGCCCCACGGATAGGCCCGACACTGTGTGGCACTCCTGGTGACGCAGGCTTGGTCACCGGGTCGTGGCAACAGTGCCGCTGTCTATCAGGCGATCACTGTCGCCATTCCCCATCCAATCTGGTTAATGGCTTGTGGGGCCCTGGAGGGGGGGCGGCCGACTCCAGGGAGGCCAACTCCCATAGGGCCGTCTTCGGGCGCTCTGGCCGCCTTCGGTCCACCCACTGACAGGCGGCCCCGCGGTCTTCAGGCCGTACAGGCCGGCGTCGTGGGCACAGTGCGTCGCGCACTGTGGCTGAGGTCAGGGCAGGCATGGCAACAGTGCCGCGCCTCGCCGGAGATCTTCCGGCGATACGGCTCACTGTAGCCATGCCAGTTCCCCGTAGGTAGGGAGGGACGGCCACGTCGTGACCGTACCCCGCATCGGGCTTCGTGAAGTGTCATGGGCCGACTCCCATAGTCGGCTTCCATGGAGGTCGCCAGCTTGGAGTCGGCTTGTCTTGGAGTCGTCATCTGGGGCTCGGCTTCTCTGGAGATCGCCAGCTGGGACTCGGCCTCTCTGGAGGTCGCCAGCTGGGACTCGGCTGAAGGGGCGCGGCCTGCCCCGATGTCTTGAAAGATCTAGGGTCCCGGGTCAGCCTACCCGTGGCCCATTACTCCGACACCGATAAAGTTAGGGGGGCACGTAAGCAGCACATTTAATGTGTTTGTCCTACAACGTCAGTGATAAACATATGCATTGTAGCTACTTTACACCTCCTGTGTGCCATTGTGGTGACCCCTTGGACGTATAAAAGGAGGCCCGAGGCATACTGGAGAAGGATTCGAACTTTTTTGACTAGGCATGCATAGTAGCTAGTCGAAGTCCAAGAACACAAAATATACTATCAAAGCAGGACTAGGGTTTTACGCTTCTCAGCGGCCTGAACCTGGAAAAAAAACCATCGTGTTGATCGCTGGACCTGCTCTTTGCGCACCCCTCTCTCCCTGCCAACCGTAGAAGGGATCCACATGATCCGATAGGTGTTGTTGCCCCGACAGATGGGTCGCGAGAGTGACAAAAGTTTAAACCCTATTTTATGTGTTATTCCGTAAGGGGCTGATTTGGATCCATATGTTTCATGTTATAGTTAGATTTATCTTAATTCTATTTTTGTAGTTGTGGATGCTTGCGAGAGGGGGTAATCATAAGAGGGTTGCTTGTTCAAGTAAGAACAATACCCTAGCACCGGTCCACCCACATATCAAATTATCAAAGTAGTGAACGTGAATCAACTAAACATGCTGAACGTGACTAGAAGAGAATTCCCATGTGTCCTCGAGAACGCTTTGCTTAATATAAGAAGTACTTTCGGTTTGTCCTTTGCTACAAAAAGGATTGAACCACCTTGTTGCACTTTCGTTACTATTGTTACTTGTTATTTGTTGCAAATCATCTTGCTAGCAAACTATCTGTTACTACTGTTTACAGCACTTGCAGAGAAACTTTGTTGAAAACCGCTTATCATTTCCTTCTGCTCCTCGTTGGATTCGACAATCTTGCTTATCGAAAAGACTAAGATTGACCCCCTATACTTGTTGGTCACCAGTTTCACAACATTAGTTACTCATGTTTGTCTTAACATACATCAAGTTTCATTTTCAGCACTGAATTTAGGAGTATACAACAAGTTTTGGTTTCAATTTAAAAATTAAATTTTGTTTGAGTATTGTTTCAGTTTTGTTTACAATTGAAGTTAGCAAGACTCAAATGAGGGGTGATTTACTCCTGTCAAATTACTCAAGTTTACAGGAGTAGATTTAGTCAATGTACTTCACTGTAAACTGTGTGTCAAATTACAAACTCCCTGTAAATTGTTTGACAGTCAAGTTTACACAATTTGTCAAATTACTCCACTGTAAGTTTAGTCAGTGTACTCCCTGATTGAACAATGTGATTTAGTCAGTGCACTCCTTGATTCTGTCAATCTACTCCCTGAAATTGTATAATTCATTGTAAAATTTTGGCGGCGTTGTAAATTGCATGACTATAGAATTTGGTGCTGCTGTAAATTGCTGTAAATTCTAGTTCTACCTAATTATTATAAATTGCACCGTACATGTTGCATGATCATCTGCCTCCTCTTCTTAGTTTTGCTTATCTTCAGGATAATTTTGTTGATCGTCCTCCTCTTGTGGAGGAGTCAAGTTTAGATCCGACATCACCATCTTCCTCTGTGAGATCGTCCCTCGATTGAGCCTGGAGCGTGAGCTAGGCGGAGGAGCGCCTGGAGTTGTGGCTTGGAGCTGCAGCTTGGCGCAGAGGCAACACACTGGAGCACGACTTGGATGGTGCTGGAGCACAGCCTGAGGCGGAGGAGGCCGCTTGAGCTCGGCCTGGAGCTCAGCCTGATGCGCTAGTGGAGGCGACGTCGCACGGGAGGAGCTCGAACTGGAGCATGGCGGAGGCATATCAGCGTATGCGGGGAGGCGTCGTTGCGGCCTGGAGGGTGTGAACTGGGAAGGTTTTGAAGCTCCATAGAGGCCGAATTCTTAAAAATTCAAACTCCATACCTTCACGTTTCATGTTAAAAAAAGTACACATATACCTAGAGGCATAATCTACATGTTTGTGAATTTTCATGACGAAATACGCTTGAAATGAGGGGTGCGCAATAAAATAATCCCGTGGCTTTTCAGCACATGCATTGTTCATTGCTCGTCCATGATTTTGCTTTTTTATACAAGTCACAATTTAAGGTATTTCATCGTGAAATTTCACCCACATGTACGTTACATCCTTATATACATGTATATATGTTTTTCAGAATTTTTTGAAACTGAAATGTTCAAAATACTGACCTCTATGGAGCTCGGTCTCCAAAAGGACGTACTCGTGATTTCGCCCCGGCGCTTCGCACCACGGGAACTATCCACTGGTTGGCAATCTCTCAAGGTGCCTTGCTGCTCAAGCTTGAGCGAACAAAGCGTTGCCCCTATAATAGATAGACAGTTAGGCGGGGTTAGGGGCTGTGAGTTAGGACCATATTCTTCGCTTAGCAGCATTGCATTCCATCCCAAACTTTCCCACCCAAACCGCCAGAATAGTCTAACATTCCAAACAGGAAGCTTAAGCCACAGACGCAATGGAACTATTTATGTCCACGGGTTGCCAGAAAAGGCAGAGCTACTAGCTAAGCTAGGTACAAGAACAGAACAAAAATATGGTGCTTCAGCACTAAGAATCCCTGGGTGTCACATTCCACTCATGAACCTCGAGCAGTTCAATTTGTTCAGGCGCCATCAAGTATCGCCTCAAAAACAAACAGAAACAAGGAACCGCTTATCTGCGCTCACTCAATAACGCAGCAGGAGGATATGCTGCAGGTGCTCTGTTAGCGTTAAGACCTTGTGTTGCTGTTGAGATCTATCATATGGTGTCTGAGACAAGCACCAAACTGAGGGTTACATCTGTACATCAGCAAAGGGACGCGGGCGCGAAAAACTTCTCAAACCCCCAGCGGCTGTTTCGAGAAGAGGGTATACTGTGATCGGCATCTCATACTGTACAGAACCCATGGGCAACGGGAGAAGGGGTCCATATAGCTCCGGCAAAAAGCAAAATGTGGGCAGGATATGAGATCTGCAGCCCTGTCAAACGACGATGGCAGAGGCGAAGGCCCTCTTCCCTATCGCATTGTAGCCAGGGATAGACCAGCCTTGCCTCTCGTTGTAAACTTCCACCTGCGAAACCACACAAAAGAAGGAAAGGAGTGAGGCTTGAATACGTAGAAGAAACGATCAGTGATCCAGAGTAAGCTGTCAGAAACCATACAGTTTCAACAGTTTCTCCATTGGATTCGGTCCCGCCAATGAGGTACACATTGTCGTATGCTGTCACCGCACACCCATATCCTCTTGGGACGCTGAACGGGCTGCCTATCCTCCACGAATTGGCACGAGGGTCAAAGATCTCCACAGTGGAAAGCATTTGGTCTCCATCGTACCCTCCCAGAGCATATCTGAAACATAGATTGATATGTTCACTGTAAGAAAAATTTATACTGCTGAGCATGTAGTTGTATGTTCAAGAGACGTCAAACTTGTTAACATCTCATTGCCTGAGTGAATGAAAGAATTCAAAATTATACATCTAATTATATTGCTTAAGGTAATTTGTTGACATTTTGGAACTTGCTGATCACAGGGTCAAGAGAGAGAGAGAGAGAGAGGGAGGGAGAGGGGGGCTCACAGTGCTTCCCCCAGGACAGTAACAGAGTGGGATCCTCTTTTTGTCTTCATGCTTGCAAGCTGGGTCCAGAAACCTTCCCTTGGATCATACCTTTCTGCTGATCTGTGGGTATTAAAATCTTTCATTTATTATGCAGGTTTAAATGGTATAATCATGAAAAAATGTAGAGAATGCTGAGGAATCATTACTGTAAGTATGAGCCGTTGCTGAAATCATAACCACCAACAACATAGAGGATGCCATTTAATTCGGCTGCAGCAGGAGCAAATCGCTGGAACAAACATAGCAGCGGAATGAATAACTGTTAGTTCTAACATCGACATAGCGGGAAAAATGCATAATGGAGTGGATTAATGTAGCACCCAAAAACTGACATGGAACTATCAAACATCTATCCTAACTTCTACAGACCATATGTTGGCATCAATACCTCTCCAGGAAAAAAATACATTATGATCTATGCTAGTGCTAAAAGGATAGACTAGAGTAGATGCAAAGAAACCTGTAATGCCAAAACAGATGTCTAACTTCTTTTTTATTGATCATATGCAACTACAAGTAAGCCATAATACAATAATGCTAGGAACTCCATCCTTTAAAATATGAAGAATCCACCAGATTTAAGTGATTAAGAACATCAAATGTGCAGTTTGAAGTTTTAAAACAGCCTCCTCCCTTCATAGCATTTCTTTTGTCTGCTCTAACTTAGTACTCCCTCCGTTCGGAATTACTCGTCCAAGAAATGAATGTATCTAGATGTATTTTAGTTGTAGATACATTCATTTTTATGACAAGTAATTCCGAACGGAGGGAGTAGAATCTAACCCTGATCACATATCACAAATGGAATACACCAATAATTTAAATTGCATATTAGGTTTAGAACATTCCACTGAATATAAGCGTTAGAGGGAGCATGAGACCATACACATTGTTGCATAGACGGGCTGTATATCCAACTCCCAAGTACTGGATCAAACATCTCAACTTCTGAAAAAGATCTCGACTTATCGCCCCCACCAATAGCAAATATTTTACCATTCAATGTAGCTCCAGCAAGACTTCCTTTCTTCTGTTTCAAGCATGGGCATGCCATCCACTCATTGCTCACCCTATTGTAGCATTCCACTGATAAAAGCAATGCAGATAGTCAAACAACTTGAACTTCTACAGAGATATTTATTTGTCACGCTGAACAATGTTTACCTGTGTTATACCATGAATCGCCATCGCCGCCACCAATAACAAAGAGATGATCATTCAATGCAGCAACAGCAGCATATGAACGGGCTGAGCTCATTGGCCTCAGCGGCACTAATCTGTCTGTTGTAGGGTAAAAGGAATCGAGGGATGGCAACCAGGTGATGCCATTATGGCCACCTATTAGGAAAATTGATGGCCCTTCCAGAATATTGCGTGGTTCACCAAGAAGTGCTGCTGAATACTCCAACTGTAATTTCCCATATTGGTACTGCAGTTCCTGAATTTTTCTTTCCATGTCCTTTACAGTTGCCCTCAATACAAGTATTTCTTCATCTGACTCAATCTGGAATGCACGAGCACAATCAAGACAGGGAATGCATACCGAACATGCATGGGTAACATAATTAACTCAACATAATGTAAAGAGAATAAATATGGTTTCATATTTCCAATAAACATTTGAACATGATTTAAAATCACATAGTTACGGACATGCCAAATAGGAACTTAAGACAATGAGGAAAGCAGCTCCGTCTATTTCTACTTTCTTCTCCAGCAGATGATGATTTGCACCCAAAGTTCGAAGCAAACAAGGTAATACCTGCTTTTTCCCAATTGCTTCGGTCTTCTTGGATAATTCATTGATGATCTGAAGCAGCTGCATACAGTACCAGAAATAGCATTAGATAAATATTACAAACCATAATTTTGAAAATCTGGAGCATAATGTGAAAATAATTAAGAGCGACAGGTAATCAAGAAAACAGAATAGCATAGGGCACCTCATCATTTCCACAAAGTTGCTCAAACGATGTGCTGTCTTTCACAGGTGCATCACCGGCCAAGGTGGCGTTTGATGGATCTTTGGCAAAAGCAGCACCCAGTGGTGATTCTTGAAGTCTGCTTCTACCTGAAGTAGAATCAACAGCAACCTCTGAGGGTTGGGCCTTCTCCTGCCGTAAAAGAGACAGTTCTTGCAACTTCTGCAAAACATCCATTGGGTCATGCTGTTGACCATGCACTGGACTGATATGTGGATGGCCATCATTCACAGACTTTGTTCCTTTCTCAGTCACACCATCATCCAAATCATCCCACTCAGAAGACTCTTCATCAAAGTTGCTCTTTGATGTTCTACTTGCACTGGCATGGTCAGCATTTCTATCAAGTGAATATGCTGAACCAGCAAACTGTTCACCATCCGTTGAACCAGACTCGGTCGACACTACACCACGAACAAGCTGTGCTCCTGTTGGAGATGGCAGAGGTCCAGAAAGACTGCATCTGTTTGAAGTAGCGTCAACAGGAGCAGGAGGTACAGAAAGATTCCGCTCGTTTGGAACAGCACCAACAGGAGCAGGTACAAACAAAGAAACTAAGTCTCTTGTTTGTGCATGGTCTAGCTCAAAGTGGAAGTGGCGAAACTTGTGATAATTGCCACTAATCACGCCTTTGTATATGTTCTCTGGAAGTGGTAGGCACTGAGTTTTGATAGAGACCCGAACCTTCAGAACAAAAATCAAGACACTCACACATCACAATCAGTTTACAAAACTATAACCAGCAAAATCATACATACAAACTGAAGTGACAGATACATTGAACACTAGTTGTTATATGCTGATACCTGTGCGGGATATTGTGTCTTTGTTCTACCATCATGACTCCAAGCAAATTGGTCAATGGTAAGCTGGCCAGGAGTGGCAGCTTCGAAAATGCCATGCAGTTTTCTGTCACTATAATTGAACAGAAGCAGAGGCAGTCCAGGTTTAATATTCTTCACATAGGAGAAATGGCATGCAGGCAAACCTATCAAACACAAGGTAGAAAGACCATGCATTAGAAGTTAACGAGCAGTTCAACAAAGTACTGATGAGGAACAGGCTAATGTTCCGAAAATCAACCAAGATATGATGTCAGCAAGATATATTCACTGTAACGAAATTGCAAATGATACGAATCAAAAGAAATGTACTAACCAAATAGCTGTTTAGAGAGGCATTCATTCATTGTTTTGTTGGTGCAGCCGAAAATAACTCCTGCTAGCGCATCTTCCCCAAGATTACGTGCAGGAAAAGATTGGTCACCATACCACCGAGTATTGCTTCGATCTTGTTTTGGTGCTGGGGCATTGTAGGTCTCTGCCTTCCGTCCAGTACCCATTCTTTGAAAAATTATCAACAATGCACAAAACATAACCATTAGTAAACCTGAAGGTGTACTGCGGCAACAAAATCATGTATAGATAAATTATCACACCGATCAACACAAATTACTATAGTAAACACAAATCTGAAACTAGTGATCAAAAGAGTACTGACACAACCAACATCATATTATATCTGACAGCAAGATCGTACCAAAAAATAAAATAAAATCAAAAGTGGGCTCCTAACATCATGACGTCCGTAAACCCAGGTAAACCAGAACAATGGGAATGTAGAAGGCTGTAGTTGTGTTTCCGTCAAAAGATTTATGGTTCTATTTCTGACGCCACACACCCACTGTTTGATAAAATTTCAAGAGCACCATACAAACGCTGCTTGCAGCAACTAAGAAATTCCACGAGATGTGCAATCGGAGCAACACCTAAAATAGCACCAGAAAATAGATTCACTGCACGAGCTCCACGGCAAACTTACAGTGAGCTGCCTCGCAGTCGGCAATGCAGCTAGAAAGGACACACGACGTTGTAACGGTTTTCGCCCGGGTTTCCGTTAATTAACCGGGCAACTCTCTTCTGCTTAATGAATGAAAGTGGCAAATCTTTTGCCCTGTTTCAAAAAAAAAAAGGACACACAACAGTAGAACACCACACCTACATGCCATTTCCACCTCAAAACTCGAGGATGTCAGTCCCGAAATCCTCCAGTTCGGAACTGCAAAATTAGGCAATGCTACTCGCTCGAGTTGCTTCACAACATCCGCAGCAACAAAACAGCAACCCCAGAATGGACGTGTTTCACAGGATTCTGCTCCCCTACTTCCGTGAATTTTTTTTCCAATGAAATCCAACAGGTAAAATTCGTCCCCATAAACCCTGACTTCGTAGATCCCACAAGGTTGCTAGGTGCCAAAAACATCAGAAATGGCAGCGACCAGTGTCGCAGCACGGGGTAAACGCTGGAATGCCAAAAATATCCAAAGCCGTGCCCACGGCCACCCACCAGTTGCTTAGAAAACACCAGAAAATTCCACCGTTTCCCCGTAGAAAAATCAAACCGAATCGCCGCGCACCTGAACCATCAAGCGCACCTACCCTCAACCCGCTCCACCCCAAGCTCGAATTCCGCGACCCCGGCTTCCGTACACCCGCAGCCGGCCCTAAGAACACCGAGCGGCCATGGCCGCATTGGCCGCCACCCGCTCCAAATCGACCCGCGGCAACCGCACGCAGACCCCCAAGCGGGCCGCTCGCACCGCGAACAAAAGCAGTAGTACTAAAACCCCACCAAAACCCGCGAGGAAACGGGGGGAATCCAGCACGAATCGCGCCCAAATCAGGGGACGGAGTCGGCAGGGAGGGAGGGATCGCTCACCTCGCTGTGGCGCTGCGAACCGCCGGTCCCCTCTGGAGCCGCCGCCGCCGCCGCCGCCTCGTCTGATCGCCTCGCCCGGCGGCCGCCTCGGGCGACGGCGAGAGAACTAGGGAGCGAGCTTTGCGGGCGTGTGTTGCGCACTTGCGCTGCGCTTCTCCTGCGGGGCAAAGCAAAGCGAGGCCGCTTTTTGTGGGGCCGGACGAGGTGGGGCGACCGGTGGGGCCGGCCCGCGCCCCTAGATTTCCGAGGACCCACCAACGCGAGAGCACGTCTGTGTCGAGCCTGTGTGTGACCCGTGAACAGGAGTGGCACCATAAAGGCATTCAGTCTTTTTTAAAGTTGAAAAAGTTTTCACTCTTTTCTTTTTGAGAATGAAAAAGTATTCACTCTTGATCATAGTGAAAGAGAATGATAATTTCCTTTTTCTGAAAAATAGACCGAATCGATTTGGCCTTGCCGGTGACGATCGGCAAGTCTATGTGTGTGTGTCTTAACGCATCGGTGTCTTGCAGTTGTAGTCGTCATTATTGAGCATCTGAAATGTTGACATCGGATCTCGTCATCGTGAACCCACGACAAAAACCCCTAACTTCATCGTTCCATGAAGACGACAGAATCTACGGAGTTCCATTGACTTAGTCCATGCGAATAATCATGACAATGATCAAACTCGAAGAAGAAGCAATGTCATATGTTTAAATGACGCCTTCAGAAAGGCTAAAATAAACTCAACCAACTGCTAGTTGAAGCAAGACATGCAGAATGCCCTCTCTGGCACCGACCACTAGAGCGGTAGGGGCGGGTAGAAGAAAGACGAACTCAACCGTCTCTTAGAGCATCTACAGTCGGATTTGGCAAATCTGGCCCCATATACGCACGCGGGCGCGTCCGCAGACAGGGCCCGCCGGCCCCTCATATGTTGCTTCCACATTCATATACCTCAAATGCCGATCCTCAAATCCATGCTAATCGATCATACGATACAATTGCCCAAGTTCAACAGTTCGAGACAATGCAAAAGCAAATAATAGTTCAACAAATCAGACATGCCAAAATGAAATCGATGTCCGAGCGTGACGGATGGCTTCAGATCACTGGTCGGGCTCCTGCTCCGAGCGAAATGTGTCCTGCTCCAGGCAGAATGCGTCATGCTCGTCCAGCTCCGCCTGCATCCGAGTTGCCTGCTCCGCCTGCATTTGGGTTGCCTCCTCCGCCTGCATCCAGGCCGCATGATCCGTTGCCGCTGTTGTTGCTGCCCTCTCCGCCTCAAACTCCCTATGATCGTTGTCTCCTTCTTTTCCGTAAGCCACTTCTTTGCATACTCATCCAAGAGGGTTTTGTCCACCAACATGATCTTCGCATCCTTCGCGTCCCGCGCGAGTTGCAACTTCTCCTTCTCAAGCTCTATCTCGCCCAATGTCTTGGCCTTGTCGAGATCCCATTTGATCACCGCCTCTTGCTTCTCCAACTCGATCTTCTCCCTATCAATTTCGAGCTTCTTTTCCGCCCTCTTCCAGTCCCACTCCATCCTCTCCTTTTGCGTATCCAACATGGGCTTGTACCTCTCCTCCTTCTTGTTCTCCTTTACTGAAAAAATGCTCGTCCATGTGAATGACATTTTTGTAGCCGCGGCGTCACGGGAGGCCCGTGCCTTGTCCCACTTGTATTCCATGACTTGGCAGTTATCCTTTGGCACGGTGGCTCTTCCATTCGTGACGACAACATCGTCCTCTTCATCGTCCAACCCAATTGATTGGTGGGAGTTTGAGCCATCATTCCTCTTTTTGCGGGACTTGAGATCGGTCACAAGTTGGTTCCACTTCGGCTTGCCACTCAATATGATCCAACAATGGCTAAATGCAAACGTCTTCTTCTCCATCTCGTGATACAAAGTGGCCGACATTGCCGTCTAGCAAACAACATATGTATAAACACGAGAATGCAGATACAAGAAGCATATGCAAAAAAAATGACAACAAGATGAAGCAATGAGCTTACATGAGTTGTCACTCCCATCCCACTTTGAGGGTGTTTGGTCACTTGTGAGTAGTAGCCGACTTACTTGCTCATTTTCCCTTGAATGATCCCCCACCGATGTTGGAGATGCCACATTGTGGGTGGTCACGATAGGATGTGGCTCCACATACTCCTTTTGTTCCTGATACTCCTTCCAAATTTTCTCCTAATATTCGTTCCCCTTTTACTCGGTGCCGCATATTGGATCCATTGTTGTGACCAACCAAATTTTGACCAACAACATGTCCTCAAATCTCGAGGATGTCGGACCTCTTGCCTTCGTCGTCTTGGCCTTCTTTTTCTTCTTGCTCGGATTGGGATCAGATGTTGTCCCAATTTCAAATGCGGTGGTGCCCTTCAATCCATACTCCATTTCGGTCGAATCTTCATTGTCATTGATCATGTTCGACAAGAACACCTCCTACATGATTTGTTTGCAAGCATTCATCACGTGTGAAATGAACTAGTGGTCTGTGAAAAAAATTGATCGGACATGAGCAAAAAATACGCACCGACTCTTGTTCTGTCATTCCATCGAACATGTCGAAGCAGCCTGGGCAACGTCGGTGCCCGTGCTCATCCGCACCCGAACGAGCCGCGACAAGTCACTTACGTCGACCACCGATGTCTGGGTGGGCGGAAAGCTCTCCGGAATGGCCCAGCCAGCCGTCGAATCCTCCTATGTCCCAACAGGGTCGGACGGTGTAATATGCGCGTTAGCACTAGGATGAAAGGGGGGTGTGGTTCCTGGCGCGGCGGGGAAGACAACTGCTCCACCATGCCCGGACCTCCCTGCACCGCCGCTGCCTCCCTCTCTCGCTGCCGGTGTCGCCGCAACTTCCGGGCGACGTTCTCCGCCTTGCAAGACGGAACCGACGAAGCCACACCGACGGACGTGGTGGCCCGCATCTGTGTCGCGGCGGTCGAGAATGAGCTAAACGACATCTCAGCGGTGGATCAGGACCGGTGGCGAGGATGGGGAGCAAGGGCGAAGGACGACGAGTGCTCGGGCACGGGAAAGCTTGGAGGACGGCGGGAGGAGGAGGAAGGGTTTGGTGGATTTGTTGCAATTTGCGGTGGGGTCGAGCTGCCAGGTCCGACATGGCGGGCGTGCCCAGGGGTCCCACATTTAGGCTGGATATGAGGGGTGCCGGTCAGCCGAGGCATTTGAAGCCCGTTTAAGGAATTCGTCTGGGTCAAATTTTCGTGAGCGGTCAGTGACCGGGCGACCCGTCCTGACGTATGATACGGATTTGAGGCGCCCGGTTGTAGATGATCTTACACGGGAGGCAAGGAAGAAGGATAAAAAGAAGACACACGAGTAAAAAAAAAAAAACTAAGCTGCAGGGACGTTACTAGCCGAGCTATTGGTACTACAACTAGACGTCAGCTAGATTAATTAACACACTGGACGAGCTGTTCAGTTGGCACGGAAATTGAAAAATGTGCAGGTGGTCGGTCTCTGACATAGTACTAGTACTACTAGGCCCTGTTTGAATACTTTAACTCACTTAAAGGTTAGAGTTAGATTTTAACTCTAAACTAACCTCAAATTAACTCTAACCAAAAAGCTGTTTAGATGGTAGGGTTAGATTGACAATAAAATATTCCTTCTCAATCATTTGACTACTTTGGACCTTGTTTGAATGGGAGGGGTAACTTTTTTTACTATTTTTTTAGTGGGACCAAGAAAACTAACCCAAATAAGCTTCTCTAGTGTGTGCTAGTTTTTGGGGTGGGTTAGATCCAACTAATCCAAACTAACCCATTATGTTTGGATACTTTTGGTTTATTTGAGGCCCAACTAACTAAAACTAACTCTAACATAGGGATCCAAACAGGGCCCTAGTTCACGGCGAGGATAATCACAATACTCTCACTGCAGTACCGGCGAGGAAGAAGAGGAACCACAGAAGAAAACAATTAAGTAAGCACGGGCCGACACGTAGCGAGATTAGATTGACGCTGCTGTACTGGGTTACAGACTTACAGTACGTACGCAGCTCGGCATAGAAAATGGTGACGAGAACAGACGGGCCGTGCTTCGATAGGAGACAGGCATTCGCAAAGATGACTGGCCAGAAACGGCAGGCGCGTCTACCCGCACCTGCATGGCGGCATGACGCGTCGCTTTCGCGTCTGCGGACTTCTTCCCGCACCGGGCGCGGACGTGTCGATCGGGCCGGCGCTGGCTACCCGGAAAGCGGGCGACCCGTGCGCGAGCGAGTTCGAGTCTTGGGCTTGGCAAGGCGAAGGGACTGCAGAGCAGGAGCATAGTGGCATCACGCGAATTGTGCGAGAGTGACACTACTACGGATGCAACGAGCACCAGCGAGAGGATTCTCATTTCTCCACCCAAGAGCCTACGAATATCGTTCTTTCATAACGTTGACTTCTGTGTTTAGTGAAATGAATTCCCACGTGTGCTTTTGTGTGTGCAACCATCACGACTTCTCTTGGTTTGCTTATTGACTCACACTAAGGTGGCCGTGTTAAAGACCCACGTTTGGTGCGCAGGCACGCGTGCAACCTGTGTGTGTGCATTTTTACATTATATAAAATGGTTTTCAGACTTTTTTTCCTTCTCTTTTGTCTAGACAGCCAATTGCCCCATTTGTTCTCTCGGACACTGAGTTTCACATGATAGCAGCCTTCGTACAACTCTGCTGTCAAAAAAGATCATTGCAATGCAGTGGTGAAGCTTGGGGTAAAATCATGATGGGGCGGGGGGGGGGGGGGGGGGGGGGTCATTGGCTAGAGGTGTCAAACTCAATCACTATGGGCTGGGTTTTAGTGGACAAATAGGTCTAATACCAAAGATATATACATATGTTTTGCTATGAGCTGGGGGGCCGCCGCCCAGGTTCCAACACTACAACGGATTGGCGCTCCTCCTCCAGCATTGTCTGGATTGTTAGTGCAATATCTGCCTACGTTGTGTTTTGGAGATTGTTGACAGAAACAGGTATGGACTAATTTGTTTCCTAGTGCACACAGAGAGAGAAATGTCCATACACAAATGAAGAGAATGTTGTCTCCGATGCTGAGTTCGAGGAACTTCACAGAAGCATATTTGCGCTGCAGAGAAGAACAAGCTATATCTAATGAAGTGATAGAGTCGAGAAGATTAATGTGAAGAAATCGACTCCTCAATAGTTTACTGCTGAAGCGAAACTTTTGTTTCGATACTGTCGTCCGAAGAAATTGACTGCTGTGGTTGAAGTCGAAGACAAAGTGAAGACGTAGCATTCATTTCGTTTTTCTTCTTTCAGTCTGACGAGTCATAGGACCTCCTACTATTAAGAGGGGTATAGGTTCTCGTTGCTTAGATCAGCTGTGATGCTTAGCCACAACCTATGAAAGATGCAGGAGAAATCTCTTTGTGTTCCGAGTAAATACTTGCCAGTAAGAGACTGTGATCTTCTTCGCTGCGAGAGATTTGTCTCGGACCGAGGAGTTAGCATTTCTTGCTCTGCAAGAAATGTTACCGTTGTGCTCAAATCCGGCCGTTGGAATCGTGTCGTTAAGCCATTGGCTGAGGCCGATGTCCAATTTGGTCATTTCCCATCTGGGAAGGCTGCGACTATAAATAGCCACCCAGCTCCAATGTTATCCGTTGGCTGCTCCGCTTGAGATTCCCGAGAAGATTGAATTTAGCAACCCCTCTATGAGTGATTTGAGTTTAAGATCCACGGAGAGAAAACCAAGAGCCCAAACTTGGACAGTGGCTTAGCATCACAGCAGTTCTGAGTGAGAGTTCTTGTACCTGTTACTCTTGAGAGCTGCGCACTCTCTAGACGGATAGGTTTGGCTTCGAGTGTTGAAGAGTTGTTGTCTTCACCAAGCCTAATCTTCAACAACCAAGAGTGATTGTGGTTCGCGAAGGTCGACTGAAGGTTTGGAGATCGCCGACAAGGATCTACCATGAGTGAAATCAACCTGAGTCTAATCGGCTTTGCGTTGAAGGAGAATATGGTGAGAGTTTATCTTCCGTGTTAAATCACAACCCCTCCAACCATACGTAGCCCTTTGGCAGAAGGGTGAACTGGTCTACCAAATCTCTTGTCGTTATCGAGCACCACTCATTATATCTATTCTATTGCATTTCATTCAGCAGTGTTCATTCGTGCTCTGTGCGACTAGATTCTCTGATCTTTGTTTTGTTCTGTGATTCTCATCCTATGTATTCGTGTTAATTACTTTCTTAATCCTTGTTTATATTCCTTTGTTGCTAGTCTATATTTTTGTCAACTTGTGTATTCCTTCAGTTGCATTTACTTCAGATTCAGTTATGTTCTGTCTCATTCTGTTACACTTGTTTGCTTGCTGCATAACCCTCATTGTTGTTAAACCCATTATCCAACGTACTCACTCTGTTGTAAATGCCTTCCTCGATGAATATGCCTCGGACAAAGAAAACTGATTCAGTGTTTTCCTCTCAATACTATATTCCGCCGCTGTGATTGGGTTAAGTTTCAAAGCTTTTGAAAGAAAATTTGAATCTCCCATTCACCCTCCTCTGGTCGATATACTCTCGGTCCTGACATTTGGTATCAGAGCAGGTACTGCCTGTCTCTGTTTATTAAAGGTCTAATGTCCTTTGAGTTTTGAGTATGTCGCTTGCAGGTTGATCCATGCACTCTGAAAGTTTTCCCATCTTCGATGGAAATGACTATTTATACTGGAAGGAACGAATGAGAATCAGAATTCAAGCTGTCAACTATGATCTGTGGTAGATTGTGGAAGATGGCTACACCATTCAGCAATAAAACGATTTGACTCCCGATGACAAAGCAAATCTGCAGGATGATCAAGCTAAATATATGATCTGTGGCAGTCTATCGAAAGACATATTCTTTCAGTTCCACAGGCTTAACACTACAAAGCTAATTCGGAATGCTCTAAATAGTGTTCAAGTAGATTTTGTTGCCAGATCAGATCCTCACATTCAAATGATTTGTGCTATGTTCACTGGATTCAGAAGCCTACACAAGGAAAGTGTTATGGAACTCACCGATCGACTAACAAACATTGTCGAAAGACTACATCAGCGAGGAATGACTGATATCACTGATAGAGATGATGTCAACAAGCTTCTGAGTGCACTTGATTAATCCTTCGATTCTATTGTGTCTGAAATCAAGCAAAGACCTGACTATGAAGAACTTCACTATGTTGAGGTCATGACGTTGTTGTCTATTCATGAAGAAAATATGGAGCTAGAAAATGCTAACCAAGAATCTTATTCGAAAAACGAAGGAGATATCCTCTCACATTATTGGCAATTCCGAAGAAGAAGATGTCAAAAATCAACATACCATCACTCAAGAACTTGAAATGCTCACGCAAAGGCTAAGTGATCTAAAGAGACACGATCTCTATCTCATCAATGATGAAGAGTTTCATGCACCAGAATCATCGAGAAGACGACTGCCTCCAAAAGACATGAAGTGCTTCAAATGCAAATTATACGGTCATGTCATCACTGCTTGCCCTGGTTGGGAAGGAAAACCTAGCAGCAGATGGAAATATCTTCACTGCAGTGGTTTTACTCGAATGGATCGTCATACTAAGCTCTCGAAGGAAAGTACTACTTCATATTCTTTGATGAGACCAGTGTGATAGCCTAGATTATTAGGGATGATAGACTACTCATATCAATAAGGATTTCCTTCTTTTCCGGAAACCCATTCAGACAGAACTCCAAAGTTAAGCGTGCTCAGCTTGGAGTAATTTCAGGATGGGTGACCGACCGGGAAATTGCTCCCGGGTGCGCATGAGGGAGGACAAAGTGTGCAGAAAAGACTAGTATTGATCTGTGGGGCCAGTCTAGATCCCGCGAGGAGTAAAGACCACCGGCGGGTGTGTCCGGGGCATTACAAGTTGGTATTAGAGCCGACTCTCATGGTTACACAGATGTTTGTGGACATGTGTGCGGTCATGTTGTGCATGACATTTGTGACCCGTTGTGGCATACGACATGGCACATGTGCCAAACTGGATGCACAAACATATGTGCCAAGAGGGAACGTTCCTGTGGCCCGACGAGGACGTCGGTTCCTCTGAGTGGGGGTGTATGTGATAGCCTGGCTTATTAGGGATGATAGACTACTCATATCAATAAAGAATTCCTTCTTTTTCGGAAGCCCATTCGGACAGAACTCCAAAGTTAAGCGTGCTCAGCTTGGAGTAATTTCAGGTTGGGTGACCGAACGGGAAGTTTCTCCAGGGTGCGCATGAGTGAGGACAAAGTGTGCAGAAAAGACTAGTATTGATCTGTGGGGCCAGTCCAGATCCCGCCAAGAGTAACGACCACTGGCGGGTGTGTCCGGGGCGTTACAACCAGTCACTGACGTGAAAGCCAGAGCAATCATCAAATCAAATATGAAGAGGATGTCACGACTAAATAGAGCATATGCAGATTTGATAGTAGAATCCGAAGATGAAGCCACAGACAATGAATCCGATGAAGAAGAATTCTACAACAGGATTGGGAGAAGTAATGCGTATGTTGCTATTGGATCATCAAATAAGTTCAGCGAATCAGATACTGATGATGATGATTCAAGCGATGATGAACCAATCACCTTTTGTCTTATGGCAAAATCTTCAAAGGATCAGGTATCTTCCAAACACCTAAGATCCATGAATGAATACTCTCCTGAATACATATCTTATGCCAAGCTAGTCAAGACACTGAATCCGATGAAGAAGAATTCTACAACAGGATTAGGAGAAGTAATGCATATGTTACTATTGGATCATCAAAGAAATTCAGCGAATCAAATACTGATGATGATGCTTCAAGTGATGATGATTCAAGCGATGATGAACCAATCACCTTTTGTCTTATGGCAAAATCTTCAAAGGATCAGGTATCTTCCAAACACCTAAGATCCATGAATGAATACTCTCCTGAATACATATCTTATGCCAAGCTAGTCAAGATTGCTAAATCTCAACATGATGAACTTGAAATGCTTGAAAGAAATCTCAAGAAAATTGAAGGATTACTGGTCAAAGAGATGGAGAAGAATCAAAAGTTGATTGAAGAGCAAGATGCTTTTTCATCAACTATTGATGATCTTACCATTCGATTTGACTCACTTGCAGTTGACTACGAGAGTTTGTCAAATGAACTCCTTAACAGGAATCAAGAACTCGTGTCACTAAAAGAGTCACATAACAAGCTGGCTTTAGAAAAAACTTCTCTCTTCGCCGAGCAATCTGTTCAACTTCCTGATGGTTTTGTACCTCCATGCTTAACTTGCCTAGAACGTAGCAATGCAGATTCTCGTGCTGAAACTTCTAATGTTGTGAAAGAGAATACCGCTGCTACTATAAGTGGTACTGCTAACCCCTCTTCCGAGGATTTTGCTGCTATTACTGAAGAAAATTGCAGGTTAAGAGGCTTAGTTGAGACTGGAATTCTAAGGAGCCTGAAAGGGCATCAAACCTTATGTGATGTGCTCAAGAAGTCCATTCTTCACAAAAAATCCTCAGAAGGAAGGATTAGGTTTCGAAAAGAAACTTAATGTGGATGGTTCGTACTGGACTCCCGAACAATATCCCTGTACAACATGGATTCAACAAATAGTAAAACCCTTGAACCTGAAACTCTAACTGGTTATTTTTTGCCCACTTTTGTTGATATTGACGAGTCAAATGACTCAAACTACAAACTATTGAAGCAATAGAATGGTAAGGTTTTCGCTCGATATGTTGGTACTAACTGCAGGGAAGGCTCACCCAAGAAGCAAATTTGGGTGAACAAAAGTGCCGCTGAAAATCTATGTGTTAATGCTAATCTAACTGTGCAGGATAATTCTCGACAAGGGAATGGCTACCATTCACAGCCTAATCGACTGTCATTTTCGAATGATTATCACCCTCATTCGTGTCAAAAGGAGTACATGGGCATATCTTCTAATCATTACACTCATGCATCTGGAAATAACTTCAATGCCTATTCATATGATTATTATCATAATGCTCAGATGTCTCGCAGAACATGTCGAAGAAATGTCCCAAGCCAGGCGAAGCAAATGAGATCCTCACAAGTGTGGGTTGTGAAGAAGAACTAATTGCTTCTTGCAGGAAACACTCTCAGGGACATCTCTCTCTCATCTTATGCCCTGAGTCTAATCTTTGTTGGTGCTCTCGTATTCTCTGGTTTCATCTGTAGTGTTTGTGCTTTCTCCTTCAGTTAATGTTGTGTTTTTGATTTGCTTGTTTATCTGTTTTTCACTCCGTTCTTCGTTTCACAAACATGCACTTTATCTGAAGAAGATTTTTTTCCGATGTCCTTGGTCGCGAATTAAATCATGCTCAACATTTTATCTGTTTTGGCGTTTGCCCTTCCTCAAACCCTTCGGCATTCAGTTCAGTTATCGAGATTTTCGCAGGAAACGACTGACACGTGCCCATGATCTCTTCATAGTGATCTCGTCCATTGAATGTGGAACGTCCCAGGTTTTTCGTCTATAGATTTCGGAGTGGGCGGTTTGTCCCTCGGGCTATATAAACCCCCTCTCTGGGTCTCTTCTTCCTTAGCTCTTTTCCTATTCGGCCTCAAACCCTACTCTCGATCTCCACCCGAGCCCGAGCTCGAAGCAGCGTCGACGTCAAGCATCGTCGTGCAACTCCGTCGAAGAGCTCCATCACCGTTGATCGCGCCAATGCGGTAACTTCTCCTTCCCGCACTGCCATAGTGGATATGTCTTGCCAACTTAGGGCATTCAGATCTGGTTCTTGCTCTACCCACCCTCTGTTCTAGAGTAGTTCCTCCCGATGCCATTTATCCTGTGTTATTTCCTTGCGGTAGATCTTCTAGGCTTAGTTAGTTTGGATTTTATGGTTTGTAGTTGTTCCTCATACTAGTCTCCTGGTTCTAAGATCCACAGTATGCTCTTCGAAAGATTAGAGGATTGTTATGTCGTCACCAGGCATACAACAAATTACTCGATGATATCTTGCTATGTGCATGCCGTGTATCCCATGCCTCTTCCTGGAAAACCATATGTTTTGAGTTAAAATTTTCCTATGCATGCTTATGACTTCTTCTATGCTTTCTTTCGAAATTGTGTTTGTCTCTCAGGAGTGGTCTTGGCAAATAGTTTGGATGAGCATTCTGGTTCAGAGGAAGAAATCCCTCAACAGCCTAGGGTGGTTGACAAAGCTAAAATGGTCGAAAGAAAATCAGCAAAGCCAGCAAGAGAACCGAAGAAAAAGGCCGAATCTGAATCTGTTGAAGAAGTTGATGATGATATTCCCTCTGCTCACAGTCAGCTAGAGGATGAGCTAGTCATAGATTCCAATACCATGTTCTCTGATGGAAATCCCAAAAAGGTGGCCGAGGAAGAGAAAGAAATACTACAGCCGAGATGTCTGATCAGGAAATGTACAGGACTCCACATGGAGTGGAAACTGCTCAAGATAGGAACAACCGAGTGCAAAAGATTTGCCGTCACTGGGTGAAGAAATGGTTCAATTATGAAAATGTCCGAAGAAAATATCAGATATTGTTCACGTTCACTCCATCCTAGAATGATTGCATTACAGAAGGCTGCCTAGGGCAGGAAGATGAAAAAGTTAGGCCAGCACTACCTCCCAATGCTCATGCCGATTCATTGAAAACCATAGCTGATTTCCCCGAAGAAGTTGCAAAAAGGGAAAAGGCAAAGGCTAAGCGTGAGGCCAGACTTGTGAAGAAGAACCAAGTAGAACAATGGAATGTTGAGTTGACTCAACTGGATGTGATTGAAAAGAAGGAAAGGGTGTCTGCCCATAAAGAAAAGAAGAAGAGGAGGTATGTTTCTCCTCGAGCTCCGAAGAAGAAGTCCATTGCAAGCAAATCTAGGAAAATCGCACATGCCTCGTCTGATGAGGATTCATCTGATGGTAGTGCTGGCGAAGAAATTCCCACTGTGATCAGAAAGCGCTGCTTGACAAGCCATATCAAACCCCATCTCCTGCGAAGATTTCGCCACCGGTGAGATCTTCACCAAGACTTGCACCTGTCCCCTTTGATAAACCTTTGGGTTCTGCTGCCCCAGCTGCAAAGAGAAAATTGATTACTGATGAGAAAGTTGATGCTTCCGCGAAGAAGGCGAAGAAAATCATTCCTGCTTCCATAGAGGAATATGATTTTGATATGATATTTGACATCATTGAAGGGGCATCCTATGATGCAAATCCAGCTGAGTTGGGCAATTTGGGTCTGCCAGAAGATGTTATCAAGATGGTAGCAAAGCACTTCTCTGATCTAAAAGAAATCACCAAAGAACTCAATCAAGCTATTGATGATAAGAAGCTTCTGGAGAATATGAGAAGGGAAGCTAAATCTGAATCTGAGAGAAAAGATCTGAACAAGGCTATTCTTGAGACCACCAAAGCTCCCACTACCATGAGAAACAACAAGATTGATTGGCACTCCAGGATGAAGATGGATGTCTCTCAACTTTGTGATCGCAGAATCAAAGAGATTAAGCGTCAAGAAGATCTTGCTCGGCACAGAGAAAGAGAAGAAAAGCACCAAAGAGCTCGGTCTAGAGCAAGGAAGCCGAAAGAAATTAAGGATCGTCGTATCAAATCTGCAACGTCTGATGCACCCATCGATACAAGTGCCCCACTATAGTAGATTCCACCATCCCCTCATCCCGAGGAATTAAGCGAGAAACAAGTGGAGGCTGTGGTAGTTCCTACCTTAGTCGAACAAGAAGCTAATGTTGTGGACATATATCTTGTCAATCCTGATGAAGTAAATGTTGCGCCCGAGCAAAATGCTCCTGATGAAAATATTGATGAAGAAATTGAAATGGAAGAGGAAGTCTCAACACCTACGAAGAATATTCAAGCTGAACCCTTCGGATCCACAAAGAAGGGAGAAAAGGTTGAGGGGAGCAAATTGCTGCCCAAAGTACTGCCCCTACGGTCTCCTCATCTGGCGCACCTGCCCCAATGGAGGTTGACCCTACTCCTGGTTCTTTAGCCTCACAACCAGAACAGGAAGAAAAGAAGTTTGAAGAGCCCATGGCTCACGAGAAGGATGAAGAAGTTGCACCACCAGTTCTGTCCCACGAGGCTATACCTCCAGTGATGCAGCAGTAGTCCAAAAGAGAACAAGCTGAGACGTTTGAGTCTCAAGAAGTTTTTGTGCCACCACTAGTTGTTGTGTCGCTGAAAGAAAAGGCCCTTGTGCCTGAATCTTAGAAGGCCGCTGAAGGAGTTCCAGCGAAGGAAAATGATCGTCTGTCGAATGATCCCATACCGTCTGTGTCAGAGAAGGTTATGATACCTCATGCTCCAGTGCAGCCCTCTGGTGAGAACGCGTCTGCAGTTGATGATGTTCAGCAGATGGAAATTAGTGAGGAAGTATATAGGAAAAACCCTCAGGAATCTTTTTTGCTATTTTCATCTGAGTATGGCCCCAATGGCCTAACATTTAATGAACAACTTCATTCATTGAAGCTTGCATTCTTTGGGGTGAGCCCCTATGAAGGAGAGAAAACCTCTTTGTCTCCAAGGTTTTGGACAGAGGAACATGCAATCTATTATGCTTGGATCTTGTTTGGCAATCACAAGATTTTCAATCACAAGATGCTGAACTTCGCTAAGCTCGAAGAAATGCCCTGCTTCCATAATGCTCTTGGTCATATTGAACATGCTCTTCTGAAAGGTTTTATGCAACTCAATCTTGGATGGAACAAAGAGATTATTCTTCAGTTCTATGCCACGCTGTACATCACAGGGCAGATGTAAAATAGTTCAACATGGACGCTTGAATGGATGACTGGCAGAGAGAGAATCAAATGCTCAGCAAATCACTTTCTGGCCCTGATAAATTTGCCTCAATGTGGATTTGAGAATGACAGAGAACACAGACTGCATTTCTGGGAAGTATCCGATGAACAACTCCGTATTCTGATGCATCCCACTTTGGTGGGCGATGGATGCATTGACGTTGACCCTAAGAAGTTGGCCTACGACAACAAAGTGCTATTCCACATTCTATGCAATACCATTACGCCAACCAACAGGCCCAACTCCATCAAAGGCATCGTGGGAAATGCTCTGGTGTCAATATCTCAGGGAAACAAGTTTGACATTCCTGACCTTTTTATTCGGAATCTGGCATGTGCTGCAGACATCCCTCAGTCGTTGAAGCCCTATGCTCCTTGGATTATATATGCCATTCAGCAGCTCACCAATGAAAAATTCTTCTGGGCCTATGCACCGAAGGTATTCATGCCACCTGTCCGTGACACTCTGCGCATAGTGATAGAATACAGAAAAGGAAAGGAAACTGTTGATGCTACTGCATCTTTTTCTGCATCAGAGAATATTCAGAAGGTCAAAGAAGCCAAGGTTGAAGTTCCTCGAGAGGAAAATCCATCACTCTATGAGATTTGCATTCGCACACAATAGACACTGGAGAGGCACATCAGAATGGATATAAAAGAAAAGTTGGAATTGCTAGCTGAACTGAATCTGCTTCATAATCACACTCGGCAAATTCTTCTGCATGAGAAGGATGCAAGGAAGAGATCATGGACCTTGCTGAGAAGGCATTACTCTCGCAAGGATCTAGCCTAGAAAGGCCTCCACAAAGACTATGACTATCTGGACTTGCTTGCAGTCCCGCCTGTCTGAAGACAAACACCACAGCTCCCACAACATTCTACTTCAATGGATCTGCTGTTTGTCAACCATGATGATGAGATCAAAGACACTGTCGACACTCGTATCTACAAGCCAGATGCACATCCTTCGGAGCCCCTCAAAGCCAAGGCTGCTACACCTGCTTCTGCCTTGACCATTCCTCATTCTTCTGCCTCCGATTCTACAAGTGGTTTCAACTCTGACTCGGAAGATTCCCCCATGGAGTAATTCCTCATGTGCTCTCTTTCCTTTTTGACACTTGTTGACAAAAGGGGGAGAATAACATCGAGTTATAGTTTATCGGGGTTTGCACGGTGTTTTGCTTCGTATTTTCATTCGGTTTCTATTGGGGATATAACTAGTGGGTATGACCCGCCCAGGAGGGGCCGGGTCATAGCACTGGCGGTTCATAACGAGAAGGCCCAAGAAGATGATGAAGATGGCGGTTCATGAAGCAAGCTACTGAAGGCCCAAGACCCGGAGGAGACTTGAGTCCTACGGGCATAAACCGCCATATGTTTAACTTGTATATGTTAAGGAAAGTGTAGTTCTGTCACCGAGCCGGACACATTGTGTATGAGCTGGCCGGGAATCTGTAAGCCGTCGGGCATCAGCCTGTGTATATAAAGGGGTGACCTGGCGGCGGGTTAGGACAAGAAACAACAACTCAAGAACTAGGTCAAGCATATTCGCTCCCTGGTAATCGAAACCCAAGCAATACAACCTAAAGTAGAAGTAGGCCTTTACCTCGTTGTGAGGGGCCGAACCTAGGTAAACTCTCTGTGTCCCTTGTACTTTTAACCCCTTCAAGCTAACTACGTCGCGATGGCTACACACCTAAGTCCTTATGCTAGGGCATCTGCCGTGACAATTCCACGATAATTGGTGCCCACCGTGGGGCCAGTGCATGGTGGTTTTGAGTTCTTGAAGGGAAGCTTCGCAGGGCTCAAGGGATATGCTGTGGGCCGGATGACTAAGAGTCGTCGCGACAAGCTCTACATCGATGACAAGGGCTGGGGCCCCGAGGCCGGCTCAATCGGGTACAGGTACCGGGTCCCCTTCGGTGGAATTCATGTCTTCATCGGCAAGATTGGTGAGTCGGAAGTTGAGCCGGACACCTGCACCGACATCGTCAAGACGGCTCAGTGCCCGTGACCTGCCAAGGTTCAAGCCGTCCCGAAGCATGTCTTTGTGGGCTTTGCTCAAGGAGTGGATCTGGAAGGAGGATCTGAGTCCGGTGGTGAGACGGCCGTCTATTTAGGCGATGAGTCCTCGACCGACAAGACCGATTCCATCTATCAGGTTCAGGATGGTGGGCTTGGGGGCTGTTCTGATGGTGATAGTATTCTGGACCCCTACGAGCCGCCACACCGGGTTGCGATCTTCATGGCCGGTACGCAGTCGGGGCAGGATTCTTCAACTGTAGCAACAATGATCTCCGGTCAGCAACGACAACGACAGCCGGGGCGGGAGGTCCTTTGCGCTCGCCGCCTCAAGTCTTATTCGATCTTTTGGATGCTCTGGCAACGCTGTTAACAACGGAGGTTAACCGGGCGAATCAAATGCAGCATAACGCGGACGTTGCAAAGTTACGTGATGAGATAGCGCAAGCCAAGGAGGATCTAAACGCTAAGAACACCCGGATGGCGACGGAGCGAGCCGCCTTGCAGAGGGAGGCAGAACGGCTTCAATTAGAGAATTTTGCGGTTGAGCTTAGGCCGGGACGCATCAAACATGGTCTTCAATAGAAGGCATGTGAGTCGATTACCCCCGGTTTACGATGCGAGGAATCTTTTCAACACGCCTGGGGCAGGAACCAGTAACCTGCCTGGTGTGGATCGGGCCGTTGAGGCGCCGGCAGCCGGAGCGCCGGTTTATCCTAATGCTGTAGACCCCCCACGTTTGAATTTGACCCCTCAGCATGTTCCAATGCCCCCGGGTCATTTTTCTAATCCTTTGGATAACATGATAGCTGCGGCTACTCGACTGGCGGCTCTCCTGGTTCAGGATGAGTCGCGAGCGGCGATGGAAATACGGAGAGCCAGAGAACTTCTTCAGAAGTAGTGGCCCAACAGGCGGCTTATTCGTACAGTCGTGATCAAATTCATTCAACCCCACGTCCAAGCCGGAGCTATAGCAGGCACATTGATGAGCCGGCTGTATCAACCAGTGAGCGGCACCATAATCAACCCTATCGGCCTGACCAGGCGCGTGCTGGTAATGATGCTCATGCTTTGGTGGACCAGGGTAGAGCGTGACGCGAGGCTGAGCTGGCGGCTCAGTTGGAAGCTCAACAACAATCTCCGGTTTATCCGTCGGCGTCTATGGATGCGGGAGTAATACCTAGAACCTTGGGTGTGCCATGTTTAGTGCCGGCTCTACGCAAAAAGCACTTGCCTAAGGATTTTTCAAGGGCCCCCGTAAGGTGCCTAACTACATGGCGAAACAACCCCCAGAAGCTTGGATTGAAAGCTATGAGATGGCTATGGAGATGCTGACATGAGTGATGCTGCATGTGCTAAGTACTTCACCATGATGCTGGATGGGCCGGCTCGTACTTGGTTGAAAGGCCTGCCCGCTAACTCCATTGGGTCATGGGCAGAGTTAAAGAGACGATTTATTCAAAATTTTAAAGACACATGCAAGCAGCCTATGTTGATTCTGGATTTGGATTCTTGCTTCCAAGGTGAAGGTGAGTCAACAACCAATTGAGTGCGACGGATCTCAGCTGTTATACACTCATTGGACAGTATCAACGCCGGTTCAGCAGTCCTGGTGTTAGAGAAGAACTATCGGTTTCTTCCCCTTAAGCAGAAATTGGGGGCGGCTTAAGCGTAATTGCAATGATATGGGGGAGCTCATGGCGGCTCTCGTCAAGTATGCCCACTCTGATAGCACTAAAGACCCTGAGTCTGATGAGGCGAAGACTGGAAAGGGGAAGAAGAGTGGCAACGCAAAGGGACAGCATAACACGGTGGGTCAAGGTGGCAATGGTAAAGGTAAGGTGGACGGCGGTTTGGATTTTGTGGCTAACACCAACACGCAGAACAATAACCAGCATCATAAGGGTAAAATGCAAGCGCCCCGGTTTGGAGGGCCGAAGTTCAACCTTGAGGCCATGATGAATCAGCCTTGTCTGAAGCACGGAACCCAGGATAAGCCGGCTAGTCATTTGTGGAAGGACTGCTTCATCATGAGGGAGTATAGAAACTCTAATTTTTTCCAGAACAATCATGGCCCGCATGGCGGTTCAGGTTCCGGCTCTCATGGACCTGGTTTTGGAGGTGGTGGTTCAAGATCTGGCTTTCAAGGCCAAGGTAATCAAGGTGGTTTCAATCAACAATCTGGTCAAGGGAATCACCAGCAGTAGTCTGGTTATTAGAGTAATCCAAAGCAGCTGAATAGTGGTCAATATCATGTGTTCACCACGAGCCTGTGCAAGTGAGATCAGAAAATCCATAAACAGGCGGTGAATTCAGTTGAGCCGGCAGTGCCTCGTTATTTGAGGTGGTCTGAGCAGCCTATTGTATGGATCTGGGAGGATCACCCACCCCGGGTTGACAATCCAGGTCAGTTGGTATTGGTGGTTGCTCATCAGGTAGGAGGGTATAAGCTTACAAAGGTGCTCATGGATGGGGGCAGCAGTATCAATATCCTTTACTATGAGACTTTTCGTTGTATGAACTTGACTGACAAAGATCTTAAGGCGTCTTCTACAATTTTCCATGGGGTGGTGCCTGGTAAGTCGGTGTATCCAGTGGGTAAGATAACACTGGAGGTAGCTTTTGGAGATGATCATGATTCCAGAGCTGAGAAATTGACCTTTGAGGTGGTTACGATCAAAAGCCCATACCATGCTTTGTTTGGGCGGCCGGCTTACGCCAAGTTTATGGCACGGCCATGTTATGTTTATTTGCAGCTTAAAATGCCGGGTCATAAGGGCACCATCATGGTGCATGGTGATAGAAAGATTGCTCTAGACTATGAAGAAGGTGATGCTGCGTATGCTGAGTTGGCTGATGTCTACTACGCAACCTTCTCCTTGTAGATGTTGTTGCGCCTCCAAGTGCAGAGGTTTGTAGGACAGTAGCAAATTTTCCTCAAGTGGATAACCTAAGGTTTATCAATCCATGGGAGGCGTAGGATGAAGATGGTCTCTCTCAAACAACCCTGCAACCAAATAACAAAGAGTCTCTTGTGTCCCCAGCACACCCAATACAATGGTAAATTGTATAGGTGCACTAGTTCGGTGAAGAGATGGTGATACAAGTGCAATATGGATGGTAGATAAAGGTTTTTGTAATCTGAAAATATTAAAACAGCAAGGTAACTAATGATAAAAGTGAGCACAAACGGTATTGCAATGCTAGGAAACAAGGCCTAGGGTTCATACTTTCACTAATGCAAGTTCTCTCAACAATAATAACATAACTGGATCATATAACTATCCCTCAACATGCAACAAAGAGTCACTCCAAAGTCACTAATAGAGGATAACAAACGAAGAGATTATGGTAGGGTATGAAACCACCTCAAAGTTATCCTTTCTGATCGATCTATTCAAGAGTCCATAGTAAAATAACATGAAGCTATTCTTTCCATTCGATCTATCATAGAGTTCGTACTAGAATAACACCTTAAGACACAAATCAACCAAAACCCTAATGTCACCTAGATACTCCAATGTCACCTCAAGTGTCCGTGGGCATGATTATACGATATGCATCACACAATCTCAGATTCATCTATTCAACCAACACAAGGTACTTCAAAGAGTGCCCCAAAGTTTCTACCGGAGAGTCAAGACGGAAACATGTGCCAACCCCTATGAATAAGTTCATTGAACCCGCAAGTTGATCACCAAAACATACATCAAGTAGATCACGTGAATATCCCATTGTCACCATAGATAAGCACGGCAAGACATACATATAGTGTTCTCAAATCCTTAAGACTCAATCGGACAAGACAACTTCAAGGGGAAAACTCAATTCATCACAAGAGAGTAGAGGGGGAGAAAGATCATAAGACCCAACTATAATAGCAAAGCTCACGATACATCAAGATCGTATCACCTCAAGAACACGAGAGAGAGAGAGAGATCAAACACATAGCTACTGGTACATACCCTCAGCCCCGAGGGTGAACTACTCCCTCCTCATCATGGAGAGCGCTGGGATGATGAAGATGGCCACCGGTGATGGGTTCCCCCTCCGGCAGGGTGCCGGAACGGGCTCCCGAGAGGTTTTTGGTGGCTACAGAGGCTTGCGGCGGCGGAACTCCTGATCTATTGTGCTTTTAGATGTTTTTAGGGTACATGGACATATATAGGCGAAATAAGTCAGTTAGGGGAGCCACGAGGGGCCCACGAGGGCGGGGGGCACGCCCAGGGGGGTAGGGCGCGCCTCCCTGCCTCGTGGCTTCCTCGTTGCTTCCCTTACGTGCACTCCAAGTCTCTTGGATTGCTTCCGTTCCAAAAATAACTCTCCCGAAGGTTTCATTCCGTTTGGACTTCGTTTGATATTCCTTTTCTTTGAAACACTAAAATAGGCAAGAGAACAACAATATGGGCTGGGCCTCCGGTTAGTAGGTTAGTCCCAAAAGTAATATAAAAGTGTATAATAAAGCCCATAAACATCCAAAACAGATAATATAATAGCATGAATGCTTCATAAATTATAGATACGTTGGAGACGTATCAGCATCCTCAAGCTTAATTCCTACTCGTCCTCGAGTAGGTAAATGATAAAAGAAATAATTTATGAAGTGTGAATGCTAGCAGGTGCATAAATTTGATCAATGATAATTTTAGTCACCTTTTCTAGCATGATTATATGTCATAACAGTAGCGCATCTCATAAAACTTCTTATGATCAAGTAACAAGCTATTCAAATGTTAAAGCATAGACCAAAAACTTTCTAGCAAACTAGCAAACTTCATTCTCAGTCATCAAACAATTGCAATTCATCTTATTTTCAGGAAGGGTCTATGCCAGAGCTTTGATTTAGCAAATCCCACATACTCAACTATCATATAGTCTTCCATGATTGCTACCACTCAAAGCATATTTTTAGAACAAATAGCATCCATCGAACATAGAGAAAGATAGGGGCTTAATGTTTCGCCTCCCAACTTACTTATCATATAGATAATTGTCAACAATAACAATTCATGATCAAATATATTTGAATGGACATATATGCTTAGATCTTTCCCCATCACATGATGCTTGCCAACTAAAGAGTAGGTTGGAATGAGAAGGAATACCACTGGCTCTTGCATAAAGTAAAAGATAGGCCCTTCATAGAGGGAAGCAGGGATTTATAGAGGTGCCAGAGCTCGATTTTGAAATAGAGATAAATAATTTTGAGAGGTATGCTTTCATTGTCAACATAACAACCAAGAGTTCCCAATATCTTCCATACTACATACATTATAGGCGGTTCCCAAACAGAATGGTAAAGTTTTTACTCCCCCTCCACCAACAATCATCAATCCATGGCTTGCCCGAAACAACGGGTGCCTCCAACTAACAACAATCCTGGGGGAGTTTTGTTTGCAATTATTTTGATTTGATTTCAATCTTTTGATCATGGGACTGGACATCCCAGTTACCAGCCATTTTTCTCGTGAATGATGAGCGGAGTCCACTCATCGTGAGAATAACCCACCTAGCATGGAAGATACTGACAGCCCCTAGTCGCTACATCAGCGATTCAGGCATACAAAACAGATTATTATTTGAAGGTTTAGAGTTTGGCACATACAAATTTACTTGGAACGGCAGGTAAATACCGCATATAGGTAGGTATGGCGCACTCATGGAAGAAACTTGGTTCAAGGAATTTGGATGCACAAGAAGTATTCCCACTTAGTACAGATATTTTGGCTAGCAAAGGATTCTAAAAAGCAAGCACCACATGTTGGAGGATCTATAACAATATAACTTCTATACAAATATACCCAAGCATAACTAATTACGTTGTCTTCCTTGTCCAACTTTAACTAATTTGCTCGGGTTTGAAAATAATTAACGGGGCTCACAATCATATAAGATGTCTAAGATAGTATATTTATATGTGAAATCTCTCTTCCATCAACATTCTTTCATGAATTGTTCAAATGACCAATACAATGTTTGCTAACCGTCAATACATTTACCACCTCTACTTCTTATGTGTGAAGTCATTATTCCCTATGGGAAAAGCATATGAAACATATATAATTTCAGATTTATGATATTCAACTCATTCAACCATTTACTCATAAGATATAAGTGAAGCACACGAGTAAATGACAAACTACTCCGAAAAGATATAAGTGAAGATCAATGAGTAGTTAAATAATTATGTAGCTATGTGAAAACTCTCTAACATTTAAGAATTTCAGATCTTGGTATTTTATCAAACAGCAAGCAAAACAAAATAAAACAAAATGACGCTCCAAGCAAAACACATATCATGTGGTGAATAAAAATTTAGCTGCAAGTAAAGTTACCGATGAACGAAGACGAAAGAGGGGATGCCATCCGGGGCATCCCCAAGCTTAGGCTCTTGGTTGTCCTTGAATATTACCTTGGGGTGCCTTGGGCATCCCCAAGCTTAGGCTCTTGCCACTCCTTATTCCATAGTCCATCGAATCTTTACCCAAAACTTGAAAACTTCACAACATAAAACTCAACAGAAAACTCGTAAGCTTCGTTAGTATAAGAAAATAAATCACCACTTAGGTACTGTTGTGAACTCATTCTAAATTCATATTGGTGTAATATCTAATGTATTCCAACTTCTCTACGGTTCATACCCTCCGGTACTACTAATAGATTGATCAAAATAAGCAAACAACACATAGAAAACAGAATCTGTCAAAAATAGAACAGTCTGTAGTAATCTGTATCAAACATATACTTCTGGAACTCAAAAAATCCTACCAAATTAGGAAAACCTGAGAAATTTGTGTACTAGTACAGAGAAAAAAGAATCATATCAAAAACACGTTTCTGTGAATTATCAAAACTAATTTACTGGGTGCAAAAGTTTCTGATTTTCAGCAGGATCAACACAACTATCACCGTAAGCTATCCTAAAGGTCTTACTTGGCACTTTATTGAAACAAAAGCTATAAAACATGATTACTACAGTAGAATAATCATGTGGACACATAAAAACAGTAAGGGTAAATATTGGGTTGTCTCCCAACAAGTGCTTTTCTTTAATGCCTTTCTAGCTAGGCATGATGGTGACAATGATGCTCACATAAAAGATAAGAATTGAAACATAACGGGAGCATCATGAAGCATATGACTAGCACATTTAAGTCTAACCCACTTCCTATGCATAGGGATTTTGTGAGAAAATAACTTATGGGAACAATAATCAACTAGCATAGGAAGGCTAAACAAGCATAAATTCAAGATTTTAAGCACATAGAGAGGAAACTTGATATTATTGCAATTCCTACAAGCATATGTTCCTCCCCCGTAATAATTTTCAGTAGAATCATGAATGAATTCAACAATATAACCAGCACCTAAAGCATTCTTTTCATGATCTACTTGCATAGAAATTTTACTACTCTCCACATAGCAAATTTCTTCTCATTCGGAATAGTGGGAGTATCATAAGAGACTCGAATACTACAAATTGTTTCCACATTAAAAGAGTAATGTTCAGAAAAAGGGTAATCATAATCATGACAAGTTTTATAAATATAATCATCACTACTTTTTATAGCATAAGTTTCATCACAACAATCATCATAAGTAGCAACTTTGTTCTCATCATAATCAATTGAACCTCTTCCAAAATAGTGGATTCATCACTAAATAAAGTCAAGACCTCTCCAAATCCACTTTCATAAATATTATAAGATTCAACACCCTCCAAAATAGTGGGATCATTACTTTCTAAAGTTGACACTCTTCCAAACCCACTTTCATCAATATAACCATCATAAATAGGAGGCATGCTATCATCATAATAAATTTGCTCATCGAAACTTGGGAGGCTAAAAATATCATCTTCATTAAACGTAGCATCCCCAAGCTTAGGACAAACATTAATTGAAGCAAATATATTCTCAAACATGTCATTCTCATCAAACATAGCATCCCCAAGCTTGGGCCTTTTCATGTCATAAGCATAATCACTCTCATCATTAATAGTATGGATAGCTCCAATAGTATAGCAATTATCATCATCACAATGAGTTGTAGGAGCAACATCATTTGAGAGGGATACCTTTCTACCTTTGCTTCTCCATCTTTTCTTTTTCTTCTTCACATCATGTGTGGGTTTAATCCTCTTTTTTGAGCTCTTTATTAATGAATTTGGTTGAATAGAAGGCTCCTCCTCGTTACCTGATTCATCATAAGAAATAGTAGGAGGATATTGGGAAGTCTCTTCCCTTTCATTAGTATTCTCATCATCTTCTATTTGCTTTATTTTCTTTATGTAATTGGCAATATAAGGATTTTCAATGCAATTCACCGTACAATACATATAAATTTCCTCTAGATCAATATCAAGGAATTGCTTAAGGTTATATTCTGGAATATGCTTAGTTAGACGTTCTTCATAACCCAAAGGAAAACTAAGTTCATTATGATGTGCAAGGGAAATCAAATCATCACAATTTTTGGACACGATTCGATCATGAAACAATTTGCATCGGAGATTTAAATGACCATGTTCATTGCAAAGTTCACAAGTACGGAAAAGATATTTTAAATTCTCAGCACTCATATCTAGCCTTTCCTGCAACCATTTAGTTTCTAAATGCTTATGCCTCTTGCAAAATCTATCTTCTCTATTTGGTGTGTACTTGCAAACCCAATGCACTCCACAAAAATTGACATGCTTATAAGAGACATTTTCATCATAACTAGTGCAATCATCATTAGTACTATGGATATTCAAAGAGTTCATACTAACAACATTGCAAGCATGCTCATCATTCAAAGATTTAGTACCAAACATTTTATAGACTTCTTCTTCTAGCACTTGAGCACACTTTTCCTTTCCATCATTCTCATGAAAGATATTAAACAGATGAAGCGTATGAGACAAACTTAATTCCATTTTTTATAGTTTTCTTTTATATACTAAACTATTGATAAAATAAGAAACAAAAAGATTCGATTGCAGGATCTAAAGATATACCTTCAAGCACTCACCTCCCCGGCAATGGCGCTAGAAAAGAGCTTGATGTCTACTACGCAACCTTCTTCTTGTAGACGTTGGGCCTCCAAGTGCAGAGGTCTGTAGGACAGTAGCAAATTTCCCTCAAGTGGATGACCTAAGGTTTATCAATCCGTGGGAGGCGTAGGATGAAGATGGTCTCTCTCAAACAACCCTGCAACCAAATAACAAAGAGTCTCTTGTGTCCCCAACACACCCAATACAATGGTAAATTGTATAGGTGCACTAGTTCGACGAAGAGATGGTGATACAAGTGCAATATGGATGGTAGATAAAGGTTTTTGTAATCTGAAAATATAAAAACGGCAAGGTAACTAATGATAAAAGTGAGCCCAAACGGTATTGGAATGCTAGGAAACAAGGCCTAGGGTTCATACTTTCACTAATGCAAGTTCTCTCAACAATAATAACATAACTAGATCATATAACTATCCCTCAACATGCAACAAAGAGTCACTCCAAAGTCACTAATAGAGGATAACATGAAGAGATTATGGTAGGGTACGAAACCACCTCAAAGTTATCCTTTCTGATCGATCTATTCAAGAGTCCGTAGTAAAATAACACGAAGCTATTCTTTCCGTTCGATCTATCATAGAGTTTGTACTAGAATAACACCTTAAGACACAAATCAACCAAAACCCTAATGTCACCTAGATACTCCAATGTCACCTCAAGTGTCCGTGGGCAATATTATACGATATGCATCACACAATCTCAGATTCATCTATTCAACCAACACAAAGTACTTCAAAGAGATCCCCAAAGTTTCTACCGGAGAGTCAAGACGAAACGTGTGCCAACCCCTATGCATAAGTTCATTGAACCCGCAAGTTGATCGCCAAAACATACATCAAGTAGATCACGTGAATATCCCATTGTCACCACAGATAAGCACGACAAGACATACATCAAGTGTTCTCAAATCCTTAAAGACTCAATCTGACAAGACAACTTCAAGGGGAAACTCAATTCATCACAAGAGAGTACAGGGGGAGAAACATCATAAGATCCAACTATAATAGCAAAGCTCGCGATACATCAAGATTGTATCACCTCAAGAACACGAGAGAGAGAGAGAGATCAAACACATAGCTACTGGTACATACCCTCAGCCCCGAGGGTGAACTACTCTCTCCTCGTCATGGAGAGCACCGGGATGATGAAGATGGCCACCGGTGATGGGTTCCCCCTCCGGTAGGGTGCCGGAACGGGCTCCCGAGAGGTTTTTGGTGGCTACAGAGGCTTGCGGCGGCGGAACTCCCGATCTATTGTGCTTTTCGATGTTTTTAGAGTATATGGACATATATAGGCGAAAGAAGTCGGTCAGGGGAGCCACGAGGGGCCCACGAGGGCGGGGGGCGCGCCCAGGGGGGTAGGGCGCGCCTCCCTACCTCGTGGCTTCCTCGTTGCTTCCCTTACGTGCACTCCAAGTCTCCTAGATTGCTTCCGTTCCAAAAATAACTCTCCCGAAGGTTTCATTCCGGTTGGACTCCGTTTGATATTCCTTTTCTTCGAAACCCCGAAATAGGCAAGAAAACAACAATATGGGTTGGGCCTTCGGTTAGTAGGTTAGTCCCAAAAGTAATATAAAAGTGTATAATAAACCCCATAAACATCCAAAATAGATAATATAGTAGCATGGAAGCTTCATAAATTATAGATACGTTAGAGACGCATGATTGGCTTGTGCTACAGAGGAGTTGAAGTTTTATAAAGAAAATGCTGAGCCAGCAGATATGATGCCTTTGAAGAAGCCAACTACAGAAAATGACCCCCTGTTAAAGTTTAAATCGGCAGCTGACACTAAGTTGGTTGATTTTGTGCCTGGCGACTTGTCCAAGCAGTTCAGTATCAATGCTAATATGGATCCGAAATAGGAAAGCGCGCTCATCGAGTTCATCCATGAGAACCGGAACATCTTTGCATGGAAACCTTCTGACATGCCAGGTGTACTGAGGGAACTCGCTGAGCACACTCTTAATGTGGATCCCAAGTACAGACCTTAATAAGGCATGTCCGGCTGATCATTTTACTCTCTCTTGTATTGATCAGATTATTGATGCTACGGCGGGTTGTGAGCGTTTGAGCTTTTTGGATGCTTATTTTGGTTATCATCAGATCAAGATGGTAGTTAAGGACTAGGAGAAGACAACTTTTAACATTCCCTTTGGAGCCTTCTGCTATGTATCTATGCCTTTTGGGCTTAAGAGTGCCCAGGCGACATACCAACGGTGTGTTCAGAATTGCCTTCATGGCCAGATTGGACGCAATGTTCATGCCTATGTGGATGATATTGTTGTGAAATCCAGGAAGAAGGAGACTTTGATAGATGATCTGAAAGAGACCTTTGACAATCTCTGGGTCTATAAAATGATGCTTAACCCGACCAAGTGTGTCTTTGGCGTGCAAGCAGGCAAGTTATTGGGTTTCCTGGTTTCTGAGAGGGGCATTGAAAGCTAACCCGGAGAAAATCAAGGCTATCACTTCTTTGGCTAAGCTGGCATGTATCAATGACGTCCAGCGTTTGGTGGTCGTATTGCAGCTTTGAGCCGGTTTATTAGCCGCCTGGGAGAGAAGGCTACCCCTTTGTATCAAATGATGAAGAAAACAGATGACTTTGTCTGGAGCGATGCTGCTAATGAGGCGTTGGAGGCGCTTAAAAAACAGCTAGCTGAGCCACCGGTTCTTGCAGCTCCTTTTGAGAAGGAGCCCTTGCTTTTATATGTGGCTGCAAACAACAGAGTTGTTAGTGTGGCAGTTGTGGTTGAAAGGAAGGAATCAGGGAAGGAGTATCCGGTTCAAAGGCCGGTTTATTATGTCAGTGAGGTGCTCATTGAATCGAAGCATAGATACCCACATTGGCAGAAATTGGTTTACAGCTTATTTATGGCCAGTCGCAAGTTGAAGCAATATTATCTTGGTCAACCCATCACTATGGTTAGTTCTGCTCTCCCTTGGGGGATATTATTCAAAACAGAGAAGCCACATGTCGGATAGCTAAGTGGTCCATTGATCTTGGACCCCATGGCTTGAAGTATGTGCCTCGGACGGCTATAAAATCTCAGGCCCTTGTGGACTTCATCAATGATTGGACAGAGCTACAGAAGCCTGGGGATAAGCTGGATAATACGTATTGGACTATTCATTTTGATGGATCCAGACAATTGGAAGGCTCGGGGGCTGGAGTTATATTTACTGCCCCACGAGGTGATAAATTTGTTATGTTTTAAGGTTGATGTTCCCTTGTACTAACAATGCTGCTGAGTATGAAGCCTTACTGCATGGTCTTCGGATGGCTAAAGAGATGAATCTAAGCCGGGTAAGGTGCTTTGGTGACTCAGATTTGGTCGCTCAGCAAGTGTCAGGAACTTGGGATTCAAAGGACCCACTCATGGCAGCTTATCGCCGAGAGGTTGACACCATTGCTGGTCACTTCAAAGCTTATCAAGTGGAGCATGTCGATCGCAGGAAAAATGAGGCTGCTATGCTTTAAGCCGGCTGGGGTCTCAGCATACGCTGGTCCCCCCTAATGTTTTCCTTGATGTTTTGCATAACCCATCAGTTAAATTGCCTACGGAGGAGGACTTGGCAGTTCCTGACTCAGAGGCACAGTTGGTGGCGGCTCTCCATGTCATCCCTAATTGGACGGTTCCATATTTGGCTTATATGACTAGGGGCGAGTTACCTGGGGATGAAGCCTTGGCCAGGCAAATAACCCGCTGGTCTAAGTCAATGACTATTGTCAATGGTGAGCTCCACAGATGCAGTGTTACAGGAGTGTTTCAACGATGCATTTCTCCTGAGGAGGGCCATGAAATTCTATGGGAGATTCACGAAGGAGATTGCGGTCATCACGCCGGCTCTAAGTCTCTTGTTGCTAAAGCTTTTCGTCATGTGTTTTATTGGCTAACAGCTCATGCTAATGCAGAAGATCTGGTCAGTAAGTGTGATGGTTGTCAAATTTTTTCAAAACAAGCTCATGTGTCGGCTCAAGAATTGAGGATGATTCCAATTACTTGGCTGTTTGCAGTCTGGGGCTGGATATGGTTGGACCTTTTAAAAGATCCAAAGATAAAAAAGACTCATCTCCTAGTAGCTATTGACAAGTTTATGAAATGGGTTGAAGCTGAGCCGGTCAGGAAATGTGATGCAGCCATGGCGGTTCAATTCATCAAAAAGGTGATCTTTTGTTTTGGATATCCTCATAGTATCATTACTGATAATGGTACTAATCTGTCTAAGGGGGCAATGAAAAAATTCTGCCAACAAGAGCATATCCGGCTTGATGTATCATCAGTGGCTCACCCCCAGTCTAATGGTCAAGCTGAATGAGATAATCAAGAAATCTTGAGAGGTATCAAGCCCCGGCTTATGGCCCCTTTGTAGAGGACACCGGGTTGTTGGGTGGAAGAGTTTCCCTCAGTACTTTGGAGTATCAATACCACCCCCAACAGATATATGGGTTACACGCCTTTCTTCATGGTTTACGGAGCAGAGGCGGTTCTCCCTTGTGACATACGTCACGACTCGCCTTGTGTGGCAGCTTATGTTGAAGCTGATAATGAGAACACACGTCAAGATGCTATTGACCTGTTGGATGAAGAGCGTGACCTTGCGGCGGCTCGTCCGGCGATTTACCAGCAAGATCTACATCGTTATCACAACCACCGGGTTAAGGCCAGGACTTTTCAAGAAGGATATTTTGTGCTCTCGCTCATCCAGGATCAAACTGACATGCACAAGTTATCCCCATCTTGGGAAGGGCCTTTTGTGGTCAGCAAAAATCTGAACAATGGGTCATACTACCTTATCGATGTTCGAGACCATAAGGACTCACACACATCGGAGGAGGAAACCCACCGGCTGTGGAATATTGCTCATCTTCGGCCTTATTATACCTGAGCCACTGGCTCTTGTGATGTACGTACTTTTGTCATTGTATATATTAGATTAGTATAATAAAGCTGGCATCCCTAATGATTCAGGGCCTCTATCGTTTCATTTCTGAGAATCTGAGTCTTTATCGTTACTTCATAAGGTCACTTGGGGGCTTCCTGCTCATTGAGCCATAGCTATGATTACCCTTTTAATCCGGCTTGTACGCCTTGATCACAACAAACTTGGGGGCTTCCTTCTCATTGAGCATAGCTATGACTACCCTACTGGTCCGGCTTGTACACCTGGATCAAAATATTACTTGCGGGCTTCTTGTTAAATGAACAAAAGCTTTGTTGTCCCTCGTAATAGGCTTGGACGCCAGGTGTATTCACCAAAAATCCAAGTTATCTTGCCTTTGTATGCTTGCCACTCCGACCAGGTAATCTTGCAATGACTCGCCGTACTCTTGAGAATTAATCTTTTAAAGACCCTGAACTTGTCAAAGTTAAAACGACGATTAGTCATGTGAGGCCCGGCTTACAGGTTTAAATTAAGGAGTAACTCAGTGGTTGTGCAACCCTTGAATAGCACTTGATCTTGAGGCTTGGCAGCCTTTGAATGCCTTGGTCTTCTGTTTTCTATTGCCTTTGATTCTTTTTTGATGATTTCTGTTTGTACCATGATGCATGGATCTTTGTTTGATAACATCCGGTGTTTTGTTAACCCGGCCTGTCTTTGGACATTAAGTCGCCAGTGTATGATGATCATATGTTTGGAGTCCTGTACTCTCAAATTTTTGGGGGATGTTATCCTTTGCTGTCTACGGCGTTGTAAGCCAGCGACGTGAATAAATTATACAGAGTGCTATGCTCTGTATTGGGACTGTTGCCCTTATTTCATATGGCCTGGTAAGCCGGCAATACACATAAGTATCACATGTATGAATTTTACTTTGTTATAATTATATGAGGTTTTGATAAACCGACCCTGGTTATGGACGTTATAGTCACCACTGGCTTGTTATATGGGGCTTTTTTTGACCCGCCTTTGGGTAAACCGCCAAGGCACTTGTGCTCTGTTTGTATGCAGGGTTTATGACAATGTGCTTAGGAAAAATTGAAAATGAGTATGAGCATAAACATTGGATCATTAAAGAAGATCAAGGCAGCTCATCAGTGTTATGCAGATCAACATGCGCGATGGCATGGCATATAATTGTTTAAAGCTAGCCTATTACAAGGCAACAAACGACCTAAAAGAATAAGTGTTTTTCACAAAGTATCTCAGCTGGCAGATGCTAAGCTGGCATGCGGCTTACTGGTCTTGGCCTTAGTGAGTTGAGGGTTGTGGATCATCCAGCACCGGCTCATTGTCCTCTTCTTCACCCATTGGCTGGAAGTCAGAAGTTGCCCAGTTGATCCCAGTCAAAGCTTTGAATACAACTTCATCACTAATAAGTGTTGACGGGTCAATGTTAGGAGCAAAATTGTGCTTACGGATTGGAGGAGTGAGGTCATGTGAATCAGGGATTGGCGCCTTGACCTTCTTGTTATCAGCATCGTAAACCGCCTGATAATGTGACTGGTTGGTATCTTCATCTAGCTTGCTTGCTAGATGACGCATTTCCCTTGCAATTGAAGCAAAGTCCTCTGCATTGAAGGGAGACCTGCCCTCTTTCACGCTGGGGCAGCCGTTAGCTAAGTCTGTCGGGTCAAGATCTGCTTGCCATGCTTTCGCCCGGGTTAGTGCGGTGAGTGTGCCGGCTCTTGCAGCTGATTGCTTAAGTTCCTCGATTCGCAGGGGCAGCACAGATAGTTCTCCAGTGTGTCCTTGATGAGGTTTGGCAGTTGTTTCTTATGCGCTGCTGTGCAAATGTCCCGTTGTGCGCTAGTGTATAGTTGCTCTACAAGGGTGTAGACGGTTTTCAGCTTCTTGCGCATATCTGAGCCGAGGTGGGCGATCCTGGAGCCTGTATCAATAAATAAATCTATAAGCCAGATGAAAGATTCTTGCAATGCTTTGGTAGTCTCAACTTAAGATGAAGTTACTTACCGAAGATGGCAGCAGTCATGGCATTTACTTGATGTTTTAAACCGGCGAGCTCTTTAGTCACAAGCTTAAGAGCTGCTTCGGCATCTTCCGCTCTTTTCAACAGAGCTAATTTGTCTGTCTCCCGGCCTGCTTGGTTAGCCTTGAAGTCTTTCTTCAGCTTTTCTATCTCTGCCAAGGCGGTGGTCAATTCTGTTTTAGCCTTGGAGGTTTCAGATTGCTGAGACTTGATGTTTTCTTGAAGATCAGCAACTTGGGAATCTTTGACAGTAAGTTCAGAATGCAGGATATAAACAATAGCCGGGTTAAAGTCATCTTATTTAAAAAAGTCCCAAGCACAATACAAGTATTTTACTTGGCACTTGGGAGCTAATGCATATTGCTCTTTTTTTAAGACAGTTTTATGATGACCCGGTTAAGGTATGGTGGCTATAGCCGGTTCATGGGGGCTATATGATTGAATTTTATGGACACGTATAATAATGAGACCCGGCTTATCTTGACAGATTAAGCTGGCCCTTGAGAGCTACAGATGTGAAATTGGCTCATTAATATTCAAAGTCCCGGCTCATGTTGGCAGATTAAGCCGGCCCTTGGGGGCTACATGTGCAAAGTTAAAATATTATTATTGGAAGTCCCGGTATATCTTGAAAGTATAAGCGGCCCTTGGGCCTACTGGATTTGATCTACAAAGCTATTTAAAGTCTAGAGCACAATCTATTCTATCATGTCCAGTAAACTTGGTGGCTAATGGAAGTGTATTCATATGAAGAGGGTTGTAGTGTTTACCTCAAAGTGCTCCTTCATCAAGTTTACTAAGCCGGCTTCAAAATCACGGCTTGTGTACAGGCGGTTCAAGTACCCAGAGTGGATCTCTTGGGCACTGAAGTGGGCATCGCTCTCCAAATTGGCTGACCATTTGACTTTGTCAGCAACAGAAATTTCTTCCTTAGCGTTGTGCTTTGATAAGATAGTGGGGTTACCTGGCTCTATATAACCATGCCGAGTAATGACAACGTCATTAGCCTTTTCTTCATTGGGCTTGATAGGGCTTGGCGGCTTAGTGGGTCTTGGCGGATTGGTGGTAGCTGGATCAACATCCATCTGGTCCATGTCAATGTTGTGATCAACCAGTGGCGGTTCATCGACGGTGGCTTCAGGGGCTTGATGGGAGGTCTCTGCTGACTGCTGCTCCGGCTCAGAGGGGTTTGCAGTGGGTTTTGTCACCTTCATTTTCTTGCTGGGCTTTGCCATAGCCCTATGAATGGAACACAAGATGAGGTTAGTACAACAATTGAGTATATAATTGAAAGCAAATACTTGAAAGTCTTACGCAGGCACAGGTTTGAAAGCCGGGACATGAGTCCCCGTTGAGTCGCCAGAGCAAGAATGAGACGTTCCCTGATAGTTTGAATCGGAAGGATTAAGAGGTTGTCGAAAAAGTCCGGCCCTGGGATAAGTTAAGTTGGAGTTTGTTGAGACCTCTAGACAACGCTTGCGAGGAGCTGGAGTGTTCGGTAAGCCGGAGGAAAGAATCCCGCTTCCGCTGTTCCGGGTTGTGCGGTGAGTTTCATGTTGTTGATTTTTCAAAATAAAGTTGGGATCCAAATAAGCCAAAGGATGAGAAAACCTTACTTTTCGGCTTGCTCGGCGAGTTTTCTATTTTGGCACAGATTCTGAGCCGGAGGAAAGAACAATTACCTCTTCGTCACCCGCACGGCTGGCTTCCGCTTCCTCCTGAGAATAGTCATTATCAATGAGATGTACAAAAAATGAGCCAAGAGAGTCAGGTTCTACCTCCGACTCATCATCATCACCATCATCGTCCAAGTTTAACTCGGAGGGATTGGTCTTCTTCTTGGCAGGCCTTTTGGTCGCCTTGGTCTTGGTCCGGGTCGGCTTGGCCAGCTTATCTTGCGGCTTCTTCTTCCAAAATGGAGAATCAACCTGTTGAGGTCAGATGATCATAAGTGGACAATATTAACAAAAGCATGATTGACTGGAAGCATGGTGTGCAATACTTATAGCTGGCGGCTGGTTGAAGGTGCAGTAAGGACTAAGTCCGGTTTTACACTTTATCTAATTTTATTCTAAAATGTCACAAACATTTTATTGAAACAAGGGAATATTTCCAGAAAACGACAGGCACATTGTTTAATGCTATAAAATAATTTTGACAGTTTAGATACATTTTCAATTTTTTCATTTACATTTCGTTTTCCAAACCTATATGAACATATTAAAACTGTATATAATTCTGTTTTAAAAAATGTCATGAACATATTTTTGAAACACGGGAATATTGCCATAAAATATTACCTACATTTTTTCATGGTGCGAAATATTTTTTTAACATTGTATAAACCTTTTTTTATATAAAATATGCATACATTTTCTGAAACACTGGAACATGTTTTGATACAAATGGATATTTCTTTCAAATGTCAGGTCTAGTTTTTTGAATTGGAATAAACAATTTTTTGAACCTATGCGGACTATTTCTTTACACTTTATATAAGTTTTATCTAACATGTTACGAACATATTTTGAAACGTGGGAATAATTTCATAAAATGCAATCAACATTTTTTAGTGGTATGAAATACATTTTTGAAAAAGATCGCATGTATTTTTCGAAACACCGGAACATTTATTCATTGTCAATGATATTTTGTTAGAAACACTTGAATAGTTCTTTAAAATGTCACGTACATTTCTTTGAATGGAAATTAAACAATTTTTTGAACCATTGGGAACATTTTTTTTGCACTGTATATTACAATTCTAAAAATGCCATGTACATTTTTTTGAAAATTGACAATATTCCTATCGATATCACGTATGTTTTTCTATTAGTATGATTTTTGGTTACGTTGTATATTGTTTAAAACTTTTGTAAACAATCTGTAAAACACTGGAGCATTTTTTCATTGTCAAGAATATTATTTGGTAACACTCGCATATTTCGTTGAAATGTCATGTGCGTTTCTGGAATGGAAAATAATAATTGTTTGAACGTATGTGATTTTTTGTAAAATGTCACGGACATTCTTTTCGAACGCTGGAATATTTCTATAAAATGTTATGTACATTTTTTTTAATTTTACGAATTATTATTTTTACGTTGCATAAATATTTTTGTAAAATTTTCATATGCATTTAATGAAACACTGGAACAATTTTTTGAAAGGTATCAACATTTTTAAAAACTGTCTAACAGTTCTTTTATACTATCTTAACAATTTTTCAAATTTATGGATTTATTTTTTTAATAAATATTAGTTCTGAAATGTATCCCTTTTTTGGCATCCCCATGTCCCCTCTGTGGTGTGGCGGCATGGGGAAGTCAAAAGAAAAAGGGATTGAGTTTTTTCGCTTTTGACGTAGCAGACCTCCATTTGAGAGGAGTGGTAGAGCACGCCCCTGATAATTGCGTCGTTGTGCCTGCACTGTGAGCGCTCTCAGCCACATGGATAGTTCAATGTGTTCATCAACACCTAACCATTTATATCTTTCCCTAATAATAATAAAGCACTGATTGACTCCTTGGGTTTACCGTCACGTCCTTTTTATAAAATAGTCCTTGCGTTTTTTGGTAACTAACCCACAATATGTGTTTAAGTGGTAAAAAAACGTTTCATTTTTTTTTCAGTCCGATGGGCTCATCCGTCCCAAAAATCTGATGAAAATGATTGAACAGTAGTCCCACATCGTTTACTTCTACACAATCCTACCAGTTCAAATATCTTTGCGAGTTAAAGCCAACAAGCAGCGGTTTGTCAAAGAAGGAATTAATGGGACAGAGTTTCGAGAGATCAGGCAGAGTTAGCAGACTGGAGCGTTTGAGACGAAAGGACGCGACCATGGCAGGCACACGGTGCTGGCCGAGCTCCTTGCCATGGCAGGGCTCGCTCAAGGGAGGGAAGAACAGATCGCTAGGGGAAAGGAGATGGGCTTTTTGCTAGGCCGCACCTGGCTGTAATGCGTTGCTCCTCTCTGTGCTAACTTTTTCTTCTCCTTTTCCATTTAGTAATAAACATAGAACTAAAAGAAAAACACAGGGTGTTTGGAAAACAGTTTTGAAGTGACGAAAATTCCCTTGGATTAATTTAAATGTGTTTAATCCAGGTACATAGGGTTTTTTCATGATGGAAGAATTTGAATAAAAACTTATAAGAATTTAATTCAAATGGGTTAGAACTAGGAGCCGAGCCGAACACACAAAAAATTGTATAAAACTCACCGACGCTCACAATATAGCCTCATGCGGATGAGAAAATAAAATTAACTACACATCTGAGGGCTTTTTTGTCTTACCGAAAAATAAAATTAGGTGCAAACAATTAAAACATCTTCCCAAAATATAAAATTAGGTGAAAACAATCAAAACATGTATGCTCTACATGCCAAATAAACTACACATTTGAGTGTTTTTTTTTTGCCACAAATATAGTCATATTTCGGTTCAATGACCAAGGAAGATCATGTAAAAAACAAGACTTCAATTTAGAAAATTAAATAAACTAACAATGAGATTTTGAATATTCATAAGAAAAAAATAAATATGGGGTCACCTAAATGAATTATTAGCCTGTTAGATTCCATCAATTTGAAATTGTTTCCCACACTGTTTCCCACACCGTTTCAAGGTAGGATTGGGGATTTCCCAGACTCCTCCTCCCGACTCCTCCCGTGTCGCCCCTACGCGGCGACCGGGGGGAACCCTAGCGCCACCGCGTCCTCATCCCTCCCCCCGACCTCTCCTCCTCGCCGCCGCTGGGGCGCGCCGCCGGGCAAAGCCCGGTCGGCGTCGGCGGCGGCGGGATCTCTTCTCCCACGGCTCGCTGGATCTGGCGTGGGCGGATCGCGGCGGTGGTTCGCGGCGCGCTGGAGGCGGGGCGCGCCGGCGCGGGCTTGGGGGCGGCGGCAGTTTCCCCTGGTGTGTATGGGAGTCCGCTCGGGGCGCGCGGCGGCGGCCCTCGGCAAGCGGTGGTGGGCGCTGGGCTCTCGGCGGCGCTCCGGCGTGTGCAGGCGGCGGTGGTCCCTGTGCGCGGTCGGCGGCTCCGTCTCTGACCCGGACGACGCAGGGGATGGCGGCGGCCCGGCGTGGCCGGCGATCTGGATGCGGTGGTGCCGGCAGCTCGCTGATCTGCCGGTGCTCCAGGGTTCTTCCTGGTGGTGTTGGTGGTGACGGCGGCCCGTGCACGAGAGTTGGATCCCTTCGAACTGATCTGAGTGAAAACTTGCCTTCGGCGTCTGCTAAGGCCGGCGGTGGCGGCGCTATCTGTGTCGTTCCCTTCTTGAAGGCATCGCCGTAGATAAGTTCAAAGCCACTCTCTGCTACCTCCGGGGGAAACCCTAGATCGGATGATTGGATTACAGCGGCGCTCTGGTGTCGTTCCTCCCTTGGGGGCGTCATTCTTGGAGGTACACACGTGATCGAGGGACCAGAGGACGAATTCTTTGCTGGGGCGGTGCTTCATCCTACACACTGATAGCGACGGATCTTGACGGCGTGGCACAATGCGGATTCGGAGTTCGCTGTGGGAGGATGGACTCGCGCAGAAGGACGACGTGGTCGGGCGTCGTGGTGGCGTCGATGGCAGAGAGACCTGACACGGTACATGCAACAGTACAACTTTGAAGATGGATTGGTGGCAGGTGGCTGCGGCGGCCTCATACCCGGCAGGCGTCCTGGTTGAGGAGTGTGCCGGACTGGTAGGTGCCCCATACCCGGCAGGCGTCCTGGTTGGGACCTTAGGTCTTAGATGTTTAGGTTTGGCTGCGATGTCTGTTTGTATTAGGGCCAGACTATCTGCGCCCCTTCATCAATTGGATAGGTGTAGCAACAGTTGTTGCTTAGACGGTGGCTTTAGTCTTGCTGTTGTATGGCTTTGTAAGGTCTTGTGAGAATAATTAATAAAATGGCCGTATGCATCGTCGAGATGCAGAGGCCGGGGGTCATCCTCCTTTTCTAAAAAAAATCAATTTAAAATTGTTGCAGCGGGAATGTTTTAAAATTTGATTTTTTTTATAAATGTCATGAAATGAGATTTTTGCATAGTACAAATATGTTATTCTATGCACCAAGGGTACAATTAGAAGCTCGAAAATCCACACTAGCAATACATACTCTACAGCTGTCAATCTATGTATAAAACAATGCATGCCTTTGTAACTATTTTTGATACTATTAAACTTGAACTGAAAAATTGAGGTTTATTAATATTTCAAATTCACGGTTTATGCTATTAGTGATTCTCTGCCATGTTGAAATGGTGGGTGTGTACTTGCGTGGGAACTTGAACCATTTTTTATTAAGATTAAGTATTTTTTTTCCGTTGCAACGCACGGGCAATTATGCTAGTAATAATCCTAAAAAGAAAACTGCCTCGGAGCAGGCGGCACACAGCCGCACCTCGCTGAACGGTCGGTGTTTCCATCGTACTACGGCACCGTAATAACACGTACGTGCGCGATCTGGTTTAAAGCATCGATCGCTAGGTAGGCCAAGGCACACATGTTAGGTGTACCTTGCCGTACCCACCGGCGGACGAGGAAGGTGCAACAGACGCGGACAAAAATACGCCCCCTGCACTGCACGTGCATGCGGGCCGACCTGGCGAGACCGGCTGGATCGATCGGATCCAGCACCAGCAGAGAGACCCTTGTTCCATGTTCCATCACATTTTCACGTTCACAACAAGATGCGCGCGCGTGGGAACCACATGAACATGATGCGTAGGTGAACAAATTACTTTTTTTTTTGCATCGAAAGGGGGATTTATTCAAGCAAAAATGGTTCGGTTACAATCAGCCCGAAGGCTACTAATCAAGAAGTCTGGGCTATGATCAATCCAGCTATCAGTACCCTCAAGCATACAGGCACGCTGAGCACAAAGGTGAGCTGGAAAGTTTTGCTCCCTGCCAATATGACGAACCAAAAACGAAGAGAAACTAGGTACAATATCCTCCAGTTCATTCAAGATAGGCGCTGCAATCGAGCGAGAGTTGCGGCGCGAATTCCATAGGTTGACAAGCTCCATGCAATCAACCTCCATTATCACATGTGAGTAACCTCGTAGATGTGTAAAGATCACCCCTTCGCGAAGAGCTAAAAGCTCGGCAACAAAGGGGTCGGACACACCTGGCAGCAGCTTGCTCCATGCTCCAAGGAACTCTAAGTGAGATCGGGCCACTCCACCAGCGCCTCCTGTTGAGGAATCCGTAAAAACAGAGCCGTCGGTGTTTATGGTGATCCAGCCCGCCTCAGGCGGCTTCCAACCCTACACTCCCTGTGACTTGCGGCCCTTCGAGATGTCAAGGATGTATAGGGTTTCATGTACCCACTTGATGGCCTGAACCGGATCGAATCCATCCCGGTCGTGAGTCCATCTGTTACGCGAAGACCAAATGGTATGCATAATAGTGATGATCTTGCATCTTGCGTCCTGTGAGAACATCAGATCCAGCAAGATGTCGCGAGCCCAAGTGTGTGGATGCAGTCGTGGGAGGTGAAGATCAAACCTCTGTTGGGCTGCCATCCAAAACTGTTTTGCATGTATGCATTCGATCAGTGCATGCATCAAACTCTCCTCCATTGCTTGGCATATAGCGCATATACCAATAGGTTTTATATGTCTGTACTTCAAGGTCATCGAGTCCGGTAGGATGCCGCGAAGAACCCTCCACCAAAAGACTCGTACTTTCGGCACGACATGTAGTTTCCATAAGGCAGTTCACAACTGTTTATTTGCCGATGAAGATTCTGTAATCGCCCCTTCCTCATAAGCACGAAGCTCGTTTCGAGTCACGAGGGAACGGTACGCCGATTTAACAGTGTAGTTGCCCGATTTTTTTAGAGCCCAAGCGAGGCTGTCTTCCCCACCATGTGCACTCAACAGGATATTGAGGATAGCTTCTGCATCTGGATGGAGAAAATTTTGCCGTACTAGCTCAATGTTCCATGATCCTGTATATTGATCTATCAAATCTGAAACATGTGGCAATGGTGCAGACCCTAGTCGTCCACTGGGTTTCAGAGTTGCAGTGTTGGGGATCCACGGATCGGTCCAAGTGGAGATGCTTGTACCGTCGCCTCTCAATGCCTCTCTGCCCGCTACAATGGCCTTCCACGTCGCCGAGGCCCTCGCCGGAACAGTAGCATGAAGAAAATCTGTGTTAGGGTAGTACTTCCCCTTTAACACACGAGCACAAAGAGATTGTGGATGTGTCAAGAGGCGCCACCCTTGTTTGCCAAGCATAGCTAGATTGAAAAGTGGGAGATCTTTGAAACCCATCCCACCTTTGATTTTTGGTGACGCCAATTTGTCCCAAGATAGCCAGTGGAGAGCCCTTTTATCAATCGAGCTTGACCACCAGTACTTTGCCATGCAGGATGAAATACTCGTGCAGACTTTTTTTGTCAACTGAAAGCAGCTCATACTATAAGTTGGAATTGATTGAACAACTGATTTCAGTAGTACCTCTCAGCCGGCGCATGCCAGATTCCTCTCGGACCATCCACGGACCTTGCTGCGAATACATTCATTTATATGCATGAACGTTCCACTTGTAATTCTTCCAATTGTTGTCGGTAGCCCCAGATATCGCTCTGAGAAAGCTTCGACCGAGATCCCAAGAACAAGTTTCAGGGAATCTCGGAGGGGTGTGCCCGCATTAGCACTGAAGAAAACCGAACTCTTCTCCTTATTTACCGCTTGGCCGGAGCACTCGGCGTATATACGAAGAATTTCATTAAGCCTTTCTGCACTTTGGGTCTTTGCACTAATGAAAATAAGACTGCCGTCAGCAAATAATAAGTGATTAACCCATGGTGCATGGATACTCACCCTGATCCCTTTGTTGATGTGTGCTCCACCATAGTTGTTGAGAAGGGATGTTAGTCCTTGAGCACATATGAGGAAGAGATATGGTGAGATAGGACATCCCTGGCGCAACCCTCTCGAAGGGTTGAAATACGGAAGAAGTTCACCGTTGACCTTGATCGTGAACCGCACTGAGGTGACGCATTTCATAATCAACCTGATAAAACGATCACCGAAGCCCAGTCTAGTCAGCATCGCTTCGAGATAATGCCACTCCACCCTATCATATGCCTTGAGCATGTCAAGCTTGATTGCACAACATGGATTGTTGCGCCTTTTCCTCCTCTTGATAGCATGGATAGTCTCATAAGCCACCAGCACATTATCCGTGATCAAACGACCCGGGACAAATGCACTTTGTTCTTCTCCAATAACTTCATCCAGAATAGTCCGGGCCCTATTTGCTATAGCTTTGACAGCAATCTTGTAGAGCACCGGACAAAGCGCAATGGGCCTATACTGTGAAATTTTCTGCGGGTGACGGACTTTGGGTATCAACATAATAGCTGTATCGTTCAGTCCGAGGAGTAGCTCACCACCATTGAGAAAACCCAACACTGCCATGGTTACATCCTCCCCAACCACATCCCAGTGTCATTGGTAGAAACCCGCTGTAAAGCCGTCAACGCCCGGAGCCTTGGACGACGCCATATCAAAGAGTGCCTTCCTGACATCTTCAACCACATAATCCTTCTCAATAAGCGTGTTCATGGCCTCGGAGACACGAGGTTGCACACATTCTAGAAGTTCTTCCATCGGAGAAAAGCCTTGCGATTGGTACAACGCCTGATAGAAGCTCAATATTTCATGTTTTACCTCCCCTGGATCGCTGCATATCTCACCATCCGCTCTTTCCAGGGACGTAATTCTGTTTATGCGCTTTCGATGAGCAGCCTGGGCCTGGAAGTATCTAGTATTCCGGTCGCCCTCCTTAAGCCATGTCACGCGGGATCGCTGCTTAAGCCATATCTCCTCCTGCCTGGGTGCTTCTCACAACTGTGATTCCACCGCTCTTTCTTCCTCCGTTGGCCCACGACCCAACGAGGTGCATCGTAGCCGATCAAGACGCTGCTGAAGTTCGCGTACTTTCTTCGCTAAGTTTCCGAACTCACGCTGACCCCAAGTGCCCAAGTCATTCTGGACCACCGAGAGAGCATCAATCAACCCTTGAAGTCCACCTTGCCCAGCTCCTGTCCGCCATATTCTCCTGATCAAATCATCATAATCAGGGTGAGATTGCCATACATTTTCATAACGAAAGGAGCGCTGAGCACATGACCATCCCGAAGCCATTGTGGCCTTTAGCTCCGCAACTAGGAAGCAATGATCAGACTCAACACTGCTGATATGCTTGACACATGAGAATTTGAACAAATCAAGAAACTTTTGGTTGACCAGTGCACGATCCAGCCTAGCCTTGACGTTTCGATCTCCTTGCTGTTTATTGTCCCACGTAAAAGGGACTCCGCAGCACCCCAGCTCCTGGAGTGCACAATCAGCTACCACATCCCGGAATGCACACATTTGTCCTTCTGGTCTTGGATTAATCCCAAACTGCTCGTCCGCCTGAAGGATTTTGTTGAAATCACCCATGCATATCCATGCTTCATGCGGGACATCAAATAGAGTGCGCATGAAGCGCCAACTGTGGTGTCTATTTTCCACTCGTGGCTCACCATATAAGCCCGTGAAACGCCAAGTTTTATTTGCTTGTCTCACGGTTACATCAATATGGGAAGCACTATAATTCAGCAAAGTTACATTGACATCACTTGACCAAAAGAGGCCAATACCTCCACTAAGCCCGTCACTATCGACAGCAAAACAACCTGAGAATCCTAAAGAAAGTTTCAGATCCTCAACTCTCCTACCCCTGATCTTCGTCTCCATGACAAATAACAGGGTGGGTCCTTCTTGCTTCACAAGCTTGCGAAGCTCACGAACTGTCCAGGGGTTCCCAAGCCCCCGGCAGTTCCATGACAAGCTGCTCATTGATTCAGGCAGGGCTGACTAGCAGCTCCTGCCGATGCTTCAGATGATGGGGGGTGGGCTTCTTTTTCTTCTGTTCCCTCTCGGGGAAGGCCTCCTTGAGGTCTCCCACGTCCGTCTCTGTCCCAGTGGGCGTCACCTCCCCCACATCCTGATCCATGTGTGCTTCTCCATGTTCAGTGATGGCAAGATTCGGGGTTATCACCTTGCGATAAACTTGAGTGGGTTGAGGCCCTCCTTTGCGCTTGTTCTCCTGGATATTCTTGACAGGTGAATTGACCTCTGTACCGCTCTGCTGCTTACTGTTGGACGAGCAAGATTCACGTGTGCTACGCTGTGAATCCGATCTCTCCTTTTTCGTATGCTCTCCTGAATTTGCTTTTTTCCTGTCCTCTGCCGCCCTGAGACTGGATTTGAAGGGTAGATCCTCCTTCTCATCATGGGTCCCCGGCGTAGGGCAAATAGATCCGCATGTCCCAAGCGGCCACACGAGAAACAAAAGTGCGGAATATTTTCATACTGGATGTCATAGCAGTCCGTGCTTTTCCTCTTGGCCGACTCGATCAAAATCCATCTATGAAGGGGTTTTGGCACTGCGATGGTTACCCGAGCTCTGAGAAAACCCCCCACAGGATCGATCTCCACCATGGTGGCCTTCTGATCAATCTGTTTTGCAATAGCCAGGCCCCAAGTGTTATTCCTCAGGTTGTAAGGGAGATTTACAACCCTAGCCCACACCATCAGCCGATCGAACTTGAGTTCTGATGGCTGCATGTGTGATTCAAAGTCCTCCAGAATGACTGCGTGTTTGCTGATATGCCATGGGGATCCCTCCCAGATGCGATCTCGATCTCTCTTAGACTCAAACTCCGCAGCGAACATGTTTCCCCCTAATGGACGAAAAGCCAAGCCCCTAGGGTTTCCCCATGCTGGACGAAGGGCGTTGGATATGGTATTGATGTGGAATAGGTTTCGGTGCAGGACCTTGCCCGCCAATAGCACTTGGGTGCCGCACCGTCATCTGTGTCGTCGATCACCAAAGGCGTCGCCTCCTCCTCTGAGATGTTGAGCTTGCCGAGCGCCTCTTCCATCTGCGCCCGCGCCGAGCGCGGAGAGAGAGAGCGCTTCCTTGCTTCCCGTTTCCCGCGCTTGATGTCGGCATCGTCGCCAGGATCACGCGAGCGCCCCGCCGATCCCGTCAGAGTCACCTAGCCCTAGTCGCTGTAAGGGTTTAGGGTTTCAGGAAAAACTCGATAGCAGTATTTCTTGTTGATTGAACAAATTACTTGCCCGGTCCCTGAACACATAAGTACGTACATAAACATACGGACAGTAAAACTGATAGTATGATGAAACCGAACACCGAACACACGTTCTAGCACATGCAAAGCGGACTAGCTCATTTTCCACATCGATCACCTTTTTTTCATGGAAAATTTCCAAGTATTCATAAATTGTATACAAAGTATAAAGAACACCAGAAATAAAAAAGGGAAATGTTTGGGAACGGAAGACCGGCCGAGCGCTCGGCCGGTCTCCTCCCTCACACGTGTCCAGTGCGGGGTCAGGAGCCTTATCTCCTCCACCGCTTCTCTTTTCTTATCCACAAACGCAGTGCGTCTTCATCCTCTATCCAATCCCCCCTCCCTTTCCTTCCTCCATTTCATCTCCAGCGAGAGCTCTCCACCACACCATCCCCTCTAGACATGCCGACATGCGAGGTCACCGACGTCGAAGGCAGCTGGGCTTGTGTGCTGCAACCGGCCACGACGGACAGCCGCGCGGCCGAGGCAACGGCCTAGCCATGCACCGCCCACACATCCTCTGTCCTTCGGTGTCGTGCCGCACGCTCTGACGAGCCTAAGCTACGAGCGGCGCCGGCCAGCGAAGAAGATGTGAACCGCAGCGAGACATGCTACAACCCGCCTTAGCAGAAGCTGGGACCGCGTCATGGGGTTCTGCAACTGGGGAGGCGTGTAAAACGCGATGAAACTTTCTCTCTGATTTTTTTCTCCCCGAAAGCCAATATATGGAGTTGGAGTTGGCGTCGGAGGGCCACCAGGGGGCCCACGAGGTAGGGGGGGCGCCCAGGGGGGAGGGGCGCGCCCCCCACCCTCGTGAACAGGGTGTGGGCCCCCTGGCCTTCATCTTTGGCGAGGATTTTTTATTATTTATTCTAAGATATTCCGTGGAGTTTCAGGTCATTCCAAGAACTTTTGTTTTCTGCACATAAAACAACACCATGGCAATTCTGCTGAAAACAGCGTCAGTCCGGGTTAGTTCCATTCAAATCATACAAGTTAGAGTCCAAAACAAGGGCAAAAGTGTTTGGAAAAGTAGATACGACGGAGACGTATCAACTCCCCCAAGCTTAAACCCTTGCTTGTCCTCAAGCAATTCAGTTGACAAACTGAAAGAGAAAAAGAAAAACTTTTACAAACTCTGTTTGCTCTTGTTGTTGTAAACATGAAAAGCCAGCATTCAAGTCTCATCAATTATTATGAACTAACCATACTCACAATGACACGTAGGTCTCACAATTACTCATATCAATAACATAATCAGCTAGCGAGCCATAATAATAAAACTCGGACGACAACACTTTCTCAAAATAATAATAACATGATATAACAAAATGGTATCTCGCTAGCCCTTTCTGAGACCGCAAAACATAAATGCAGAGCACCTTTAAAGATCAAGGACTGGCTAAACATTGTAATTCATGGTAAAAGAGATCCAGTCAAGTCATACCCAACATAAACCAATTATAATGAATGCAAACAACAGTGTGCTCTCCAGCGGGTGCTTTTTAATATGAAGGATGATGACCCAACATAAAAGTAAATAGATAGGCCCTTTGGAGAGGGAAGCAGGGATTTGTAGAGGTGCCAGAGCTCGGTTTTGAAATAGAGATAAATTATATTTTGAGCGGCATACTTTCATTGTCAACATAACAACTAAAAGACGACGATATCTTCCATGCTAAACAGATTATAGGCGGTTCCCAAACAGAATGGTAAAGTTTATACTCCCCTTACTCCACAAGCATCAATCCATGGCTTGCTCGAAACAACGAGTGCCTCCAACATTCAACGGGTCCCAAGGGGAGTTTTGTTTGTAGTTATTTTGATTTAGTTTGCATAAAGCATGGGACTGGGCATCCCGAATACCAGCCATTTTCTCGTGAATGAGGAGCAGAGTCCACTCCTCTTGAGAATAACCCGCCTAACACGGAAGATAAGGGCAGCTCTAGTTGACATATGAGCTATTCAAGCATGCAAAACAGAATGTTTATTTGAAGGTTTAGAGTTTGGCACATACAAATTTACTTGGAACGGCAGGTAAATATCGCATATAGGAAGGTATGGTGGACTCATATGGAACAACTTTGGGGTTTGAGGAGTTTGGATGCACAAGCAGTATTCCCGCTTAGTACAGGTGAAGGCTAGCAAAAGACTTGGAAGCGACCAACTGAGAGAGCGACAACAGTCATAAACATGCATTAAAATTAATTCACACCGAGTACAAGCATGAGTAGGATATAATCCACCATGAACATAAATATCATGAAGGCTATGTTGATTGGATTCAACTACATGCGTGAACATGTGCCAAGTCGAGTTACTCAATGCATTTAAAGGAGGATACCACCCCATTATACCATATCATAATCATTCTAATAGCATGTTGGCACGCAAGGTAAACCATTATAACTCATAGCTAATCAAGCATGGCATAAGCAACTATAATCTCTAAATGTCATTGCAAATATGTTTACTTCATAATAGCTGAATCAAGAACGATGAATCATCATATTTACAAAAACAAAAGAGGTCGAGTTCATACCGGCTTTTCTCTTCCCAATAAGTCCATCATATATCATCATTATTGCCTTTCACTTGCACGACCGAACGGTGTGTATAATAATAAGAGTGCACGTGCATTGGACTAAGCTGGAATCTGCAAGCATTCAAATCAAGAGAGAAGACAAGTAATATGGGCTCTAGGTATAAAAAATCAATCATGCATAAAAGAGCCACTAAGCATTTTCAATATGGTCTTCTCGACCCCCAAAGAAAGAAAAAGAAATAAAAACTATTTACACGGGAAAGCTCCCAACAAGTAAAAGAAGAACGGGAAATATTTTTGGTTTTCTTTTTAATTATTACTACTACAGCAGGAAAAATAAACTACTACTATTTTTTGGTTTTTTCTTAAGGTTTATCAAACACACAAAAAGAAGGCAGGAAAAAGAAATTTAAACTAGCATGGATATTACAGTGAAAGAGTATGAGCACCGACATCTAGCAATGAGTGTGTGTGTGAACATAAATGTAATGTCGGTGGGAAATACGTACTCCCCCAAGCTTAGGTTTTTGGACTAAGTTGGTCTATTGCCAGGGATGGCCTGGCGGATATCCGTAGGTGAAGCTGGGGTCGTACTGTGATGAAGAAGACTCCGGTTGCCACTGGCTGGCAGCCTCCTCTGGATCCCAAGAATAAACAGATAGTCGTGGAGGCTCATCTTGTGGCTCCGGCTCCGGGGCTGGTGCAGCGTTCCGATAGGCCTGAACAGCAGACCACGGAACGATGTGAGGTTTCTTGTAATCTAAATAAACGCGGGGCAGCGCGGTTTCTTCTCTTCTTCCTTTTTTTTCCTTAGAACTTCGGCTCGACGAGCCCCTCAAAAGTCTCTTCATTATTTCTGAAACAATCTGAAATTTTTAGTAACTTCAAATAAAAGTGAACCAACTTCAATAAAATTGATAGCAACAACTCCCACAAGTGCCTAGGGCATATATCAAGCATTAGAACTATTTGGAACCATATAAATTTGACATGCAAGCTCAAGAACATGGCCACCTATACAGCACAAATTTGCAATGAATAAAACACTAGAACAAAAACTAATTGGACCAATGGAGGGGTCACATACCAAGGAACAATCTCCCCAAGCAGTTTTGCGAGAGGTGCTTTGAGCAAGGAGATCGAAAATCACAGCAACGGGGGCTGGAACTCGTGCTTGAGTTGGTTTTTCGTGTTTGTGTGAAGCAGAGGAAGAAGATGGGTGCATGAATAAGTGGAGGAGGGCCACCGTGGGCCCACGAGGCAGGGGGGCGCGCCCAGGGGGGTAGGGCGCACCCTCCACCCTCGTGGCCAGGCGGAAGCTCCCCCCCGCGGAAATTTTTGCACTAAAAATCCTCAAATATTCCCGAAAAAATCATATTAAATTGGCATGGCATTCTGAGGACTTTTATTTTCGGGATATTTTTATATTGCACAGATAAGTCAGGAGACAGACAGAAAAATATTATTTTACTTTATTTCTACTAAATAACAGAAAATATAAAGAGGGTACAGAAGGTTGTGCTTCTAGTTTCATCCATCTCGTGATCATCAAAATGAACCCACTAACAAGGTTGATCAAGTCTTGTTAACAAACTCATTCCGAATAATCACGGAACCGGAGAAATTTCGAATAACACTAAGTTACCTCAACGGGGATATGAAAATCCCCAACAATAAGAATATCATACTTTTTCTTGACGGTAGGGAGAGGAAATTCAAAACCTCCAAATATAATCGATGGGATTTTTCCAATAGAGTTGATACTATAAACTTGAGGTTGTTTCCTTGGAAAGTGTACCGTATGCTCATTACCATTAACATGAAAAGTGACATTGCCTTTGTTGCAATCAATAACAGCCGCTGCAGTATTAAGGAAAGGTCTTCCAAGAATAATAGACATACTATCATCCTCGGGAATATCAAGAATAACAAAGTCCGTTAAAATAGTAACGTTTGCAACCACAATAGGCACATCCTCACAAATACCGACAGGTATAGCAATTGATTTATCTGCCATTTGCAAAGATATTTCAGTAGGTGTCAACTTATTCAAGTCAAGTCTACGATATAAAGAGAGAGGTATAACACTAACACCGGCTCCAGGATCACATAAAGCAGTTTTAACATAATTTCTCTTAATGGAGCATGGTATAGTAGGCACTCCGGGATCTCCAAGTTTCTTTGGTATTCCACCCTTTAAAGTATAATTATCAAGCATGGTGGAAATTTCAGCTTCCAGTATCTTTCTTTTATTAGTAATAATATCCTTCATATACTTAGCATAAGGATTTGTTTTGAGCACATCAGTTAATCGCATACGCAAAAAGATGGGTCTAATCATTTCAGCAAAGCGCTCAAAATCCTCATCATCCTTTTTCTTGGATGGTTTCGGAGGAAAAGGCATGGGTTTCTGCACCCATGGTTCCCTTTCTTTACCATGTTTCCTAGCAACGAAGTCTCTTTTATCATAACGTTGATTCTTTGATTGTGGGTTATCAAGATCAACAGCAGGTTCAACTTCTACATCATTATCATTACTAGGTTGAGCATCAACATGAACATTATCATTAACATTATCACTAGGTTCATGTTCATCACCTGATTGTGTTTCAGCATCGGACATAGAGATGTCATTTGGATTCTCAGGTGGTTCAGCAATAGGTTCACTAGAAGTTTGCACAGTCCTATCATTTTTCTTTTTCTTCCTCTTAGAAGAACTAGGTACAACAATATTGTTTCTCTGATAATCTTGCTCGATTCTCTTTGGGTGGCCTTCAGGATACAAAGGTTCCCGAGTCATTCTACCAGTTCTAGTAGCCACTCTAACAGCATAATCATTTTTCTTACTATTCATTTCATCAAGCACTTCTTTCTGAGCTTTAAGTACTTGTTCTACTTGAGTGGTAACCATAGAAGCATGTTTGCTAACAAGTTTAAGTTCACCTCTAATATCAGCCATATAATCACTCAAGCGTTTAATCATAAAGGTATTATGTTTTAATTGTCTACCAAAATAAGCATTAAAGTCATCTTGCTTAAACATAAAGTCATCAAACTCATCCAAGCACTGACTTGCAATTTTAGTAGGAGGGACTTCAGCTTTATCATATCTATATAGAGAATTTACCTTTACTACCTGTGTCGGGATATCGGGAGGTTCTTCATTAAATAAGTAATTGAGATCATATATTTCTTCAACAGGCGGTAAATTAAGACTATGTATTTCTTCAATAGGAGGTAAATTCTTAACATCTTCAGCTTTAATACCTTTTTCTTTCATAGATTTCTTTGCCTCTTGCATATCTTCGGGACTGAGAAATAGAACACGTCTCTTCTTCGGAGTTGGTTTAGGAATAGGCTCAGTAATTGGCTCAGGAGCTAGCTCAGGAGTTGGCTCAGGAGGTACCCAATTATTTTCATTTGCCAACATATTATTCAATAAAATTTCAGCGTCATCCGGTGTTCTTTCCCTGAAAAGAGAACCAGCACAACTATCCAGTTAGTCCATTATAAAAGATATCAAATATTTCAGGTTTCTTAAGAGGATGATCAGGCAAAGTATTAAGTAACTTGAGAAGCCTCCCCAAGCTTGTGGGAGACTTTCTTCTTCAATTTGCACAAAATTGTATATTTCCCTCAAAGCAGCTTGTTTCTTATGAGCAGGGAAATATTTAGCAGAGAAGTAATAAATCATATCCTGGGGACTTTGCACACAACCAGGATCAAGAGAATTAAACCATTTCTTAGCATCACCCTTTAATGAGAACGGAAATATTTTGAGTAAATAAAGGTGGCGCGATCTCAGATTATTAGTAAACAGCGCAGCTATATCATCTAACATACGAAGATGTGCCACAACAGTTTCAGATTCATAGCCATAAAAAGGATCAGATTCAACCAAAGTAATTAACTGACTTGTTTTACTTATTAAAATAAAAATCTTAAAAATCTAAAATTTGCTCTTTCCTTTTGTCGAAGTGGAATTGTAGAAGTATATCTGGATCGACAAAAATATCGTAATAATCATGATCAGGAACACAGATAGGTGAAGTAGCAAAAGCGGGGTCGGGTCTCATCCTACCTCTAAAAGATTCTTTACTCCACTTAATTAGCAACCTCTTACGTTCAAGACTATCCTGGCAAGCAAGAACAACTTCAAAAGATTCAGCACTAAAAAGATAACCCTCAGGAATAGCAGGCATAGGCTCATCATCACTAACATCATCGTGTTCAGGTTCAATAATTTCTCTTTCTCTAGACCTAACAATTTGCTCATCAAGAAATTCACCGAGTGGCACAGTAGTATCAAGCATAGAAGTAGTTTCATCATAAGTATCATGCATAGCAGAAGTGGCATCATCAATAACATGCGACATATCAGAATCAATAGCAGTAGTAGGTTTAGGTGTCGCAAACTTACTCATAACAGAAGGAGAATCTAGTGCAAGGCTAGATGGCAGTCCCTTACCTCCCCTCGTAGTTGAGGGCAAAATAGTAGTTCGATCATCTTTCAAGTTCTTCATAGTGTCCAGCAGATATAAATCCCAAGTGACACAAAGAATAGAGCTATGATCCCCGGCAACGGCGCCAGGAAAAGGTCTTGATGACCCACAAGTATAGGGGATCGCAACAGTTTTTGAGGGTAGAGTATTCAACCCAAATTTGTTGATTCGACACAAGGGGAGCCAAAGAATATTCTCAAGTATTAGCAGCTGAGTTGTCAATTCAACCACACCTGGAAACTTAATATCTGCAGCAAGGTGTTTAGTAGCAAAGTAATATGATAGTGGTGGTAACGGTAACAAAGGTAAAGACATCAAAAGTGATGTTTTTGGTATTTTTGTAGTGATTGTAATAGTAGCAACGGAAAAGTAAATAAGCGTAAACCAGTATATGGAAAACTCGTAGGCACCGGATTAGCGATGGATAATTATGCCGGATGCGGTTCGTCATGTAACAGTTATAACATAGGGTGACACAGAACTAGCTCCAGTTCATCAATGTAATGTAGGCATGTATTCGGTATATAGTCATACGTGCTTATGGAAAAGAACTTGCATGACATATTTTGTCCTACCCTCCCGTGGCAGCGGGGTCCTATTGGAAACTAAGGGATATTAAGGCCTCCTTTTAATAGAGAACCGGAACAAAGCATTAGCACATAGTGAATACATGAACTCCTCAAACTATGGTCATCACCGGGAGTGGTCCCGATTATTGTCACTTCGGGGTTGCCGGATCATAACACATTGTAGGTGACTATAGACTTGCAAGATAGGATCTAGAACACACATATATTCATGAAAACATAATAGGTTCAAATCTCAAATCATGGCACTCGGGCCCTAGTGACAAGCATTAAGCATAGCAAAGTCATAGCAACATCAATCTCAGAACATAGTGGATACTAGGGATCAAACCCTAACAAAACTAACTCGATTACATGATAAATCTCATCCAACCCATCACCGTCCAGCAAGCCTACGATGCAATTACTCACGCACGATGGTGAGCATCATGAAATTGGTGATGGAGGATGGTTGATGATGACGACGGCGATGAATCCCCCTCTCCGGAGCCCCGAACGGACTCCAGATCAGCCCTCCCGAGAGAGATTAGGGCTTGGCGGCGGCTCCGTATCGTAAAACGCGATGAAACTTTCTCTCTGATTTTTTTCTCCCCGAAAGCCAATATATGGAGTTGGAGTTGGCGTCGGAGGGCCACCACGGGGCCCATGAGGTAGGGGGGCGCGCCCAGGGGGGAGGGGCGCGCCCCCCACCCTCGTGAACAGGGTGTGGGCCCCCTGGCCTTCATCTTTGGCGAGGATTTTTTATTATTTATTCTAAGATATTCCGTGGAGTTTCAGGTCATTCCGAGAACTTTTGTTTTCTGCACATAAAACAACACCATGGCAATTCTGCTGAAAACAGCGTCAGTCCGGGTTAGTTCCATTCAAATCATACAAGTTAGAGTCCAAAACAAGGGCAAAAGTGTTTGGAAAAGTAGATACGACGGAGACGTATCAGCGTGAAAGAGTTGCGACAGGTTGGGCGGCATGCGGCAACGATGCCGACGATGCTGGAACCAGCCAGCTTTTTTGCTGGAACCAGCAACACGAGGTGCTACAACCATCCCAGCAAAATGTTGGAACCAACAGCTGTAGCCTCCAGCAGTTTTTTGCTTCAACCATCCATTGTTTTTGCTCGAAGCATCAAGCATTTTTGCTGGAACCAGCTATTTTCCATGGATGCGAGTACAAAAGCTTTTTGTGTGTTTTTGCTCGGATTGCTATTTTTGGGCAGCCGGCGAGAAATTTTGCTTCAATTAGCCATCTGTTTTGTTGGAAGCATCAAGATTTTTTGCTACCACCTTGTTTTGATATGTTTTCGCTGGAACTAGCCTAAAAATTGCTATCACGTTCTTTCTATTTTGTTGGAACCAGCATTTTTTCTGCTTCAATCGAGTAACTAGAGATTTTTATTTTTGTTTTCATTTTCTTGCTGGATGGGGCCAATTCATTTGCTACAACCGGCTTTTTGAAAGCTACAACCAAAGAAAGACGACGAGGATGAAGGCCAGGGGCTGCGACCAGTGAGGGGTTGCCGTGAATCCTGGCGACGAGATTTAGCGTGGAGCGGTAGGAAGGCAGCGTGGTGCTGCGACCGAGGAGCAGCGGGAGAGCGCGGCGTGCGGAACTAGCGAGCTGCACGAGATACGTTTTCGCGGGAGATGCGGAAGGCGACGCGTGTTGCGTGAGGAAGAAAAATCTTTTGGGGACAAACCTTTTTTTAATCTAACGGACGAGACAGCTGACATCTGACGGCGTGGGGGTGACCGGCCAAAACATTGGGCCGGCGCGCCGGCGCCTATCAGTCGGCAAATAAAAAATACATCCAAATCCGTAGACCACCTAGCGACGACTATAAGCACTGGAGTGAGTCGAAGGCGCGCCGCCGTCAACGCCCCTCCCTCATCGGAGCCGGGCAAACAATGTTGTAGTAGACAGTCGGGAAGTCATCGTGCTAAGAGCAACTCCAACGACCCGACTCATTTCGTCCACGCGTGTCCGTTTGGATCGCCGCTGACAGAAAAGTCTGCCCAACGCGCCGGCCCAAATGGACACGCGTCCGCTTTTCGTCCGCCGGCCGACCCATTCTTGGCCCAAATTTGGGTCTCATTTGCGTCGCGCGGACATGAAGTGGACGCGCGCGACGCGCTCCTATTCCTCCCTTTGGTCTGCAAGTCGGTGGCACATAGGCCATTCTCCTCCACCCCATCGACAGCAAACCCCCGCCCGCCCCACCCAGTCATCACCGCCGCCTAGTTTTGATGCCCTTGCCAGCAGTCCGCACCCACACGCCTTCCCCGCACACCGCCACCTCCCACGTCGCCACCACCACCGCCTCGTCGCCGGGCCACCACAGCTTCCCTGCACCCCCAACATCACCGCGAGCACGAAGTTGCCACCTGCGGCCTCGACCGGCTCCTTCGTCTGACGTCACCACGCTCGTCATACGCCACCAGGCCAGCTACCTGGTCCAGGGGAGGCGCGGTTCTCTTTGCTGGCCAACTTCTTCGACGACGCCCGCAAACTGTTCGATTTTTCCCCCAAGGTACAAATGGACTCCGCCAACGAGTTCTTTTCTCACAATTTCCTCTGCGACTCTGATGATTCCTCATCCAACGATGAGGAGATGGTGGCTGCTGTGTTGGTCGTCCATGACCACCTTAGTAGGCAACAGCCGTTGTTCTGGGGCTCGATCCCGGGGCACACTCCGAAGTTGAATCGCAACCGAGAGAGTGGTCATTTCCTTCTTTGGAAGGACTACTTTGAGACACCCAACCCCCTCTTCAGACATCACCAATTCCGGCGCCGTTTCCATATGGCTAAGCATGTTTCAACCATCTTCGAGAGTGGGCGGTCGGATACGATAAGTATTTCGAGTGCAAGGAGGATGCCCTTGGAAAGATTGGCTTCTCCTCTTATCAGAAAGGCACTGCAGCTATCCGGATGCTTGCATACGAAGTGCCCGGTGATCTCATTGATGAGTACGTCCGTATGAGCGAGTCTATGTGCCTAGACCCCATGTACAAGTTCTGCAAGGATGTGATTGCAGTGTTTGGCCCTGAGTACTTGAGAGAGCAAATGCTGAAGATACAACCCGCTTGTTGGCGATGAATGCCAACAGGGGCTTCCGGGGGATGCTTGACAACATAGACTGCATGCGCTGGGAGTGGAATAACTGCCCATTAGCTTGGTAAGGGCAGTATAGTGCGATGTCATACTTGAGGCCGTGGCCTCACAAGATCTCTGGATCTGGCACTCTTTCTTTGGCATGGCCGGATCACACAATGATATCAACGTGCTTCAATGCTCGCCGGTGTTTGCAAGGATTGCCGAAGGCAACTGCCCGCCAGTGAATGTTAACATCAACGGCCACAACTACAACAAATGATACTACTACCTAGTCGATGGTATCTATCCTTAGTGGATCACTATTGTGATGACAATCCCCAGCCCGGTTGGAGAGAAGAGGAGGAGATTTTTCCAAGAGCAAGAGAGTGCTAGGAAGGATATCGAGCGTGCCTTTGGTGTTCTGCAATCTTGATGGAGCATCGTTCGGTATCCTGCTAGAACTTGGAGCACCAAGAAGTTGTGGGAGGTGATGACTGCTTGTGTGATCATGAACAATATGATCGCAGAGGATGGGCCCGGAACATATCTACGATCAAGGGTTTTAATTTCAAGATGAGAGGAGCGACAACATTTGCACAGTTCACGCAATTTCATTATCAAATGCATGATTGGGAAACTCACATTTAGCTGTATGATAATTTGGTTGAGTATATATGGGCTCATGTTAACAACCAATAGATGTACCTTTTTTTATAAATGTATTTGAGACAATTTATTTTTATTCGACTTGTAAACTATGATATATTTATTTGGGATGTGGAACTATGCTATATTTGTTTGCTTCTGAAACTGTGTAAAATATTTGTATTTTGTTTGAGAAACAACGGCAAGCCGGCCGCGCGGGCGAATATGGGTCAGCGCTTTGGGCTCACTACCGATCCAAACTAAAAACAGGGCAGACGACGAGTGAACGGCCAACCCTAACGGACAAAAAACGGACCAAACACGCACCCGTTTGGGTCGGCGGGTTAGAGTTGCTCTAATGCCTCATAGGACTAGCTCACCTGAACAGCAACCGTCAGCGATGAAGAAAAGCGTAGATCGAAAGTATCCAACTTCTAGACACACGAACAGATACGAATGAAGATCGGATCCACGTGAATCCACCGAAGACAAACGTCGACCGAATCCCATTATATCCGCCGGAGACAAATATTCACACGTCCTCCGACGATGCTAAAAATATCACCGGAACGGGTGTAGGAGGGAGCCGGATCCCCTGACGTACGGCCCCCTGCCGTTGGGCCGCTGACGGGTGGGTCCGGGCCCACACGTCAGTGTGTGGGCCGTACGTCAGACGAGCCGCGTCCGTGTAGGAGGACCTTGTTCCATCTCAAAGAGCTGCCACCGCCTCCGCCTCGCATCGATCAGCTTGACAAATCAAACACGCGCTGCTCAAAGCATCAAGCGTTAACATGATTCCAGATTCCAATATCAATCAACGCGGCGAGCAGGTAGGCATACAATTTCCTTTTACAGTCAAAATGGCACTCCCTCCATTTTTATTTATTGTTCCACTCCTTTCGTTTTTATTTACTCCATATATTAGGTTTTTCTAAAATGAAATTTTATGCACTGTCAATAAATTTGTAGAAAAATATATTAACATACACCACCAATCAATATCAATTATATATATTTTCACATCATGTAAATTTTTTATTATAAATGTGCATATCATTTTCTACAAACTTGATCAAATTTTATAAAATTTGACTTCAATCAAAGCTAATATAGGAGTAAATAAAAACAAAAGGAATACAACAATTAATTAATAACTAGTAGTAAGGCGTCCCTTCTATTATAAATATACTATTAGTAGGGCGTCCCTAATGCGATATAATCTAAGTCTAGTTGATGTGTCGAACCACGGTGGCACACACACACAGAAAGCTAGCTAGGCCCAACATTGACCAAATAATTAACGTATAGCTTAGCTAGCTGCACAATAATTCCTGTGACGGGTTATTAGGCTAAGCTTGTCGTTTATTTAGCATGATAAATACCCCATACAACATTAGGTCGATCAGCGCGTATGGTAGCCAGCACGTCCAACTCAAATAATCATCATGCCTTCAACAATCCAATATAATCAGTAGTAGGCTAGCTATAGCGGACACGGAATTTTTTTGGACATGGTTCTACAAACCTAGCCCGTGCACAACTTCGTGATCCAATGAACGACCAAATTGAACAAATGATAGCTGAAGATCATGTTATTTATTGGGAATTGAAGGAAACAATGCCTCCAACACCACCAGCGTCAACAAAAAGGGACGGTTGTCCGAAAGTGTCCTTCTAATCTCGAGCTCAAATGCTCCTGCATTAATAGTAAAATCCAAAAAGACAGAAAAAAATTAAAAAAATGATTTTTTTTTACAACAAGCATTGTTTAGTTTTCTACATGCACGTAAATTTTGATGTTGAAACCACATTCATGGAGGCATCAGCAAAAAATAACAAGTTCATCACTCCAAAATGCTTTCAAAAATAGTTTCCTTAGCATTGATATTTTTTCCGGCGTATTAGGAATGTTTTTCTTCACGGTGGCACGTATGTATAACATTAAATAATGTTTGTTGCCAAAAATTCAGATTGTTTTTTAATGTTTTTACTAATTTTTTGATCTTACTACTCACGAGGGTGCATTTGAGCTCGAGAGCAGAAACTCCATGTCCACGATTTCTCGTGTCTGTTTTAGTTTCTACGATATGTTGTAAGGTCCTCAGTGACTAGTAAAGTACGTAAGATAAATGGTAAAGAAAAGTGGTCGGGATTTGTAAGAGGCTTCAAATTTCCATACAGAAAGAATTTTGAGATTCATGAAAAATTGTAAATCATAGTTCAAAAGTTTGGAATGAAACACCACGAAATACTGTTTGCTGTTTGTGTATACTGTATACAGAAAACAAATCATCGACATTGCGATAAAAGTCATCTCTTTTTGCGAATATATACAAGTCAACTTACAATTATGTTATGATAATTAAAAAATTATTCATTTTTATAATCCATGGCATTTTTGTATTGATAAATTTGTTTATAAAGATTGTGTCTGGACAATCACAAAAAAAGTTGTGGGATATTGTAACTACGTAGTATTGATTTGAAAATATCCTAAAAGTTCTCCATGTTTATATGCACCTCATGAGTTTGGGAACCAATTTAGGGTTTCTCATAAAGTCACATGGGATCATGCGATTTCTCAAATTTGCCGTGTAAAAATCAAAAGTTAAATCTTTGAAATATCTTAGGTGGTTTCTTTACTTAAAGATTTATATTTTGATCTGGGCTTCTTCTCCGACCCTATGTTAATAAATGTTTAATTCATAACGATGGGCAAAATAAATCAAACATTAAATTACTAATGACAACGTGTTTTGTAAAAAAATGAACGGCCGGATCATCTTCTTCCTTCAATCATTCTTCTTCACGAACCAACCTGTGATTGGATGCTTAGAGGGACAGTGGTATCTCTAGCCCACCAGGGTTCAAGTCCTGGTGCTCGCATTATTTCTGGATTTATTTCAGGATTTCTGACGATGCGCTTTCAGTGAGAGGAGACGTTCTTGTCGACGACAAGGTGCATACCGTGACTTCGTAAATATCAAGATGATATGTCGGCTCAGTCTCTCGAAGGTGCTCATAGAGGTAGGGTGTGCGTGTGTGCGTTAATAGGGGTGAGCGTATGCACGTATGTATATGAGCGCTTGCGTCTGTACTGTGTTAAAAAAAACCATTCTTCTTCCGCGAATAGTAGCACATGTTTTCCCAAAAGAGGAAAAAGACAGTAACGCACATTCGTTGCTCCTGGAGCTCACTCCGTGCATTTTCAAACCGAACCGAAAAACCAGACCGAAAATAAACCAAACCGAACCGAATTTATTGTTTTTATGGTTTTTGGTTTTGATATGGTATGAACTTTTGATACCGTTTTGAATTTCGGGTTTTATGGTATATACTGAAAAACCGAATGGTTAACCGAATAAACCGAAATAAAAATATATTTATATTTCTTGAGGGAAACAATGATACAAGTAGTCATTTTTCTTGTATAGGAGTAAAATTTCCAGCAAAGAAATCCCTTTTTTCCTGTAATGTAGTATTTTTTTTCTCTTGCAAAAATGCTAATCACGTCCATAACCTTTCAAGGCATGAATTGATGCATGCATATATACTTATATAAAGTTATATACCGTTTTTATTAAAAGAGTATGTGTTTTGAATTATAAATTTGTAAAATATAGTATGTCATTTTCAAATTCGCGTCAACTTTGGTTATTATGGTATATACCAAAACCATACCGAAATAATTTGGTATATACCGAAACCGAACCGCATTTTAATTTCATACCGTATAAACCGAAGTATTAATACAGTACAAACCTGGAAACCGTATAAACCGAATTATGCAAACTGAATAAACCGAACGCACAGAATGACCTGGAGCAATTTTAACATGCTTCCTCTTACCCCCTCTTTTCACATGGGATGTAAGGCTGGTCATAGTGGGAAGTAACTTAGACTAGTAACACGCATATGTTACTAGTCTATGTTACCACCTTCATAGTGGGAAGTAACATGTATGTGGTATCATGCAAGCCATCATTTATTAAGATATAGATTCATTTTGCTTTGGGATGTGTTATGTTAACATATTATGTTACTCCAACCATCTCTCTCCTCATTAAATATATGCCATGTAAGCAAATTTTTCTTGGGATGTGCTATGTTACTCCCACTATGACAAGCCTAAGAAGGTAAAAGTTAATCAAATTCATAACTTAATGCAATCAACGACACAGATCTATTTATACTCTCACCTCTCTTAGAGTCACCTTTGGTTGCGACGCCGCATCGTCGCCGGCTCCAGCCCACTCCCAGTCCGGCATTGCCGACGTTCCCGCCCTCGCTGCTGCTCGCCACGGTGCCGTCTCTCGGCTTCGGACACTGCCTTCTCTCCCGTTTAAAATGTACCGGCGATTTTTTTTTTGTACAGTTGAGGATTATCAAGACTGCACTAAGAAAATGTACTCCTATGGCTGTTGTACAGGTGGCTCTCTCTGGTTGGGGAGGTTTGCACGTATGCGCACCAAAAGCATTTCCCGCTAGCTTCCTCGTGAGAAAGGCGTTGCACGTACGCACGGCCGGACGCTACGTGAAGAAACCATTGGGCGATCGATCCACCAGACGAACAATCATCAAGCAAAGCATGCCGAATAATGAACCGATCATCATTCCCAACAAAACCCCCCATATCCAATTGTGGATTCACACTAGCTTGCAGGCAGCACTCATGAGACGAGCGCATACAACCAAGCGGTACAGCAAGGCAGCATGGCTGTACGTGCGCATCAGTGTGCTGTGCCATTATTGAGCTTCCCCCCAACGGATCGATCGACCGGGCGACCGAGGAGAGAAATATATAAAATCAACTAAAAGGCAATTGGTTTCTAGCTTAGAAAAAAATCATGGAACATGGCCATGGGGCTAGCTAGCTCCTTCCTTATGCACTGATTAGTGTTGGATGCGTAAGCGTGAGTATTAGTACACGATCGTTAGGGATCTAGATGTACATAAGGCCGGCCAGGACGACAAGCACACACACACACACACATGCATGAGTGATGCTGATCATCAGTGGCCCTCGCTAGATTTAATACTGCTGGCACCTCTCTCACCAAACTGTGACCATTATTCTTCTTGGCCTCCTCGTCGATCCTATCTTCTCTTTATATGCGTCTCCGGTCGTCACATCACGCCACCATAGAAGAGAGAGAGAGATATCTACACAGAGAAGAGCGAAAGGGAGAGGAAGGTGGATAGGCGCCTAGCTAGCTACGCGGGCAGTAACCCTGAGCTGACCGAATGGGGAACAGCCTGAGGTGCTGCCTGGCGTGCGTGCTGCCGTGCGGCGCGCTGGACCTGGTCCGGATCGTGCACCTGAGCGGCCGCGTCGACGAGTACGGCAGGGCCGTGCTCGCCGGGGAGGTCCTGGCGGCGCACCCGAACCACGTGCTCAGCCGGCCCTGCGGGTCCAGGCAGCAGGGCGGGCCGCGGATCGTCATCATCGTGTCGCCCGAGACCGAGCTGGAGCGCGGCGAGATCTACTTCCTCCTCCCGGCCGCCTCCGTGCCCGCTGACGCCAAGAAGAAGACCAAGACCAAGCGCGAGCCGAGTCCCGGCGCCGCCGCCGAGGAGGACCGGCGACACCATCGCCACCACGTCCGGAGCAAGTCGGAAGGCAGCGCGGCCACGGCCGCCGTCGAAGGTCGCCAGCAGCAGCAGCAGCAGCACCGGAGGCGCATGAGCACCGGCAGCCACGCCACGTCGTGGCATCCGCACCTGGCGCGCATCGCCGAGGACCCCTGATCGAGCTCTTGCTCCCGCTCGTGCCGGTATTGTCCTTTCTGCATGGATGCTCTCACTTTCTTGTTTGATCGCGTGGTAAATATTCCTGTTTCATGTCTCACATTTATTATTGTCTTGTTAATCTACCCCCAAGTGTACATTCGATTCAAGTGTCGGGTGTGTGAACAGAACCATGCTGTGACCGTGGCATATGTTTCTTTTTGAGTTTTGAACTTTCGTGATTTGTGCTTTGTGACACTTTTTTTTTTGACGTGGGTGCTTTGTGACACTTCTGTTGTAAATACAAAGGAGCTGTCAATTTTGGTCTCTCCTACTGCCGTTTATTTAAATATAGGTTCTAGCCTACACATCCCTATATATTTTAAGGTAATACGTGTCTCATTTGTAAAATAAAGAATAAAATACAAGTGACGTAGTCATAGACATATACTACCTCCGTTCTGGTTTACTGGTCTCTCCTATCCGTTTATTTAAACATACATTCTAGCCTACACATCCATACATATTTTAAGATAATACGTGTCTCATTTGTAAAACAAAGAATAAAATACAAGTGACGTAGTCGTAGACATCTACTACCTCCGTTCTGGTTTACTGGTCTCTCCTACTGCCGTTTATTTAAGTATACGTTCTAGCCAACACATCCCTATATATTTTAAGGTAATACGTGTCTCATTCGTAAAATAAAGAATAAAATACAAGTGACGCAGCCGTAGACATCTACTACCTCCGTCCTGGTTTATTAGTACATGACAAAACTGAAAAGGCAACAGAACACAAGCAAGGGGCCAAAAGACCCAAACCAAAAAGAAATTACAACCAAGACCGAAGAACCCCTTAACTTTGATGCCAGTGTATGTCACCAGTCTATTAAGACGCACTAAGAAGAACATATGAAGACGAGTATAAGAAATGAGATTGTACAAAGAGGATACAACAACTGGTTTCGTCGAAATACACAAAGGCCCCATTTTAATTTTTATTTTGAAAAGGAGGATGACCTCAGGCCTCTGCATCTGGACGATGCATATAATCATTTTATTAGTTATTCACAAAGACCTTACAAAGGCCCCACGAAAGTATCAAAAGAGCATAAACATCTACAGTCTCTTTCTATGATTGCAAGGGTCGCCAACCGCTGTTAAGCTCTGCCATCGTTGAAGTAACCGTTGTAGAAGAGCAACATAGTCGACTATCATCCAAGGAATAGAGGGGGGGGGGGGGGGGCTCATCCATAGGCTTTACGAGCTCTAGTAGCCACCCACCTCTAAATACGGGATGCAAGTCATCGAAAGATTGGTCGAGGGACACGCCCCATACTCATGTGTCCCTAGATCTAAGGCCACCGTTGGCTCGTCGAGGAAGATGCCCAGATATGCTCGTCACACACTAGAAAACACGATAGTTGCCCCTTCCAAATTTATTTGAAGGGCCAACGCTACCACTAAACATAACTGAAGTATCGAACTGTCACCGACTCCTAAACAATTCATTAGATCTAATGAAGGATTGGTGGACTACCACCCACCACACGCTTCCCCGTCAAAAATGGAGTGAAGATCATTGGAGTGGCGATGGAGTGGTGAGGACATATTCCGCCCCATGAACGCCGTCACCGCCTCACCAAGACAACCTAACCTATCAGAAAGCAGGGCCTGATACGTCCTAAACGTATGTACTTTTTGAACTATTTTACTTAGATTTTATCCTCTAAACTTACTCTAATGAATAAAAACTAATATTTGTTTCCAGCAGAACTGTGTTGGGGGTTATCATTTGTGGAGAAAAAACTCTTCGTTCAAAAAATTGAGAAAATCCAAGCAAGGTTTTGAACAAAAGAGGACATAGGCCAGAAGATGGGAACCAAGGGTCCCGTAACTCCCAAGTGGCCAACCCAAGAGCCCTAAGGTTTGCGCGCCCCGTAAAACATTTCCCTGGTCCCGGTGCCCCAGTCCCCTAGTCCATAAAGACCCAAGTATCACATATATTTTTTATTCGAGCGGAGGCCACCGCCATTGCTGGTCTTCGTACTGGAGGGTTGTTGGGAGGAAGATCATGCCTCTGGAAGGGGTTGGGTTGCTGTCTACTACACAACTTTATTCTTGTAGACTTGTGTTGGGCCTCCAAGCGCAGAGTTTTGTAGGACATTAGCAATTTTCCCTCAAGTGGATGACCTAAGGTTTATCAATCCATGGGAGGCGTAGAATGAAGATAGTCTCTCTCAAACAACCCTGCAACCAAATACAAGAAATCACTTGTGTCCCCAGCACAACCAATACAATGGCAAATTTTATAGGTGCACTAGTTCGGCAAAGAGATGGTGATAGAAGTGTAATATGGATAGTAGGTATTGATTTTTGTAATAGTAACAATAAAAAACAGCAAGGTAGCAAGTAATAAAAGCGAGCACAAATGGTATTGCAATGCTTGAAAATGAGGCCTAGGGCCCGTACTTTCGCTAGTGTAATCTTTCAACAATGCTAATATAATTGGATTATATAACCATCCCTCAACGTGTGATGAAGAACCACTCCAAAGTTCTTATCTAGCGAAGAATATAAGAAGAAATTATTTGTAGGGTATGAAACCACCTTAAAGTTATTCTTTCCGTTCGATCTATTCAAGAGTTCGTACTAAAATAATGCAATGTTATTCTTTCCGTTTGATCTATCCAAGAGTTCGTACTAAAATAACACCATATGATACACATCAACCAACTCTAATGTCACCTAGATACCCCAATGTCACCACAAGTATCGGTGTGTTAATTATACGATACGCATCAAACAATTTCAGATTCATAATACTCAATCCAACACAAAGAACCTCAAAGAGTGCCCCAAGATTTCTACCGGAGAAACAAGACAAGGACGTGCATCAACCCCTACGCATAGATTACCACAATGTCACCACGGGAATCCGCAAGTTGAGTGCCAAAACATATATCAAGTGAATCAATATAATACCCCATTGTCACCATGGGTATTCATATGCAAGACATATATCAAGTGATCTATCCATAAAAGTATTCAATCCGATAAGAACGAAATTTCAAAGGGAAAACTCAATTCATCACAACAAGATAAGAGAGGGGAAAACACCATATGATCCAACTATATTAACAAAGCCCCCGATACATCAAGATCGTTCCATCAAGAACACGAGAGAGAGAGAGAGAGAGAGAGAGAGAGAGAGAGAGAGAGAGAGATTAAACACATAGCTACTGGTACAAACCCTTAGCCCCGAGGGTGGACTACTCCCTCCTCATCATGGTGGCCGCCAGGATGATGAAGATGGCCACCGGTGATGATCTCCACCTCCGCGGAGTGTCGGAATGGGGTTTAGATTGGTTTTTTCGTGGGTACAGAGGCTTAAGGTGGCTGAACTTCTGATCTAGGCTTACCCCGAGGGTTTTTGGAATATTTGACGATTTATAGGGCGATGAGGCGGTGCGGGAGGCCACCGAGGTGGGCACCCCCCCTCGGGGCACCCCTCCGGTACTTCTCTAGCCCATCCTAGGTGTTCTAGTCCAAAAAAATTCTCCAAACATTTTCGTTGCGTTTGGACTCTGTTTGCTATTGATTTCCTGTGATGTAAAAAACAAGCAAAAAACAGCAACTGCCACTGGGCACTATGTCAATAGGTTAGTCCCAAAAAATGATATAAAGTTGCTATAAAATGATTGTAAAACATTTGTAGGATCGAAAGCATGTTTAGAGGGGGGTGATTAGACTACTTGACCAAATAAAAACCTAGCCTTTTCCAATTTTAAGTCTTGGCAGATTTTAGCAACTTAGAACTAGTCAAGCAATCAACCTACACATGCAATTCTAAGAGTATAGCAGCGGAATGTAAATCATTGCATTTGAAGGTAAAGGGGAGGAGTTTGGAGGGAGCAAACACAATGTAGACACGGAGATTTTTGGCGTGGTTCCGATAGGTGGTGCTATCGTACATCCACGTTGATGGAGACTTCAACCCATGAAGGGTAACGGCTTCGCAAGTCCATGGAGGGCTCCACCCACGAAGGGTTCATGAAAAACAACCTTGTCTATCCCACCATGGCCATCACCCACGAAGGACTTGCCTCACTTGGGTAGATCTTCACGAAGTAGGCGATCTCCTTGCCCTTACAAACTCCTTGGTTCAACTCCACAATCTTGACGGAGGCTCCCAAGTGACACCTAACCAATCTAGGAGACACCACTCTCCAAAAGGTAATAGATGGTGTGTTGATGATGAAATCCTTGCTCTTGTGCTTCAAATGATAGTCTCCCCAACAATCAACTCTCTCTCTCAGATTTGGCTATGGTGGAAAGATGATTTGAGTGGAAAGCAACTTGGGGAAGGCTAGAGATCAAGATTCTTGTGGTTGGATTGGAATGTCTTGGTCTCAACACATGAGTAGGTGGTTCTTTCTTAGAAAATGAATGCTGGAAGTGTAGGCACGTTCTGATGGCTCTCTCCATGAATGAAGAGTGGGTGGAGGGGTATATATAGCCTCCACACAAAATATAACTATTACACACAGATTCCCAAACTCGGTGAGACCAAATAGTGAAACTCAGTCAGACCGATTCAGTTCAAAATGTGAAAGGTTAGGCTTTTCGATGGGACCGACAAGATCAACTCGGTGGAACCGATGTGCTAGGGTTAGGGCATAACTTGATCTCGGTGAGACCGGTCACATGAACTCGGTGGGACCAATTTCAGTAATAGGCAAACAAAGAGTTGGTCAAGCAAACTCGGTGGGACTGATCGCTCATTTCGGTGAGACCGAAACGTTATGAAAAGGAAACAGGAAGTTTGCATTGCGAACTCGGTGGGACCGATCGGTCATTTCGATGAGACCGAAACATTACGAAGGGAAACAGAGAGTTTGCAATCCCATCTCGATGAAACCGAGATCCCTATCGGTGAGACCGAAGTGATTAGGGTTTGTGGTAGTGGCTATGTCAAATGAACTCAGTGGCGCCGGATAGATCAAATCGGTGGGGCCGAGTTTGACTTTAGGTTTAGGACATATGTGGATATGAGAATGTGGTTGAGGGTTTTTGGAGCATATAACTAAGCATTTTGAGCAAGTAAGACATTAAGCAACACCTCATCCCCTTTTAATAGTATTGGCTTTCTTATGGACTCAATGTTATCTCGGATCACTTAAATAAAAAATGTAGAGTCTTAAGTTTTTTGCCAATATGTGTCCTTAGCATTTTGAGGGGTCCACATCTCTAGTCCATGCCATGCCAACCATTGAACTTTCTGAAATGATCATCTTGAAAGAGTATTAGTTCAATGAGCTATATGTTGTTAAGAACTACCAAAACCACCCAAGGATTAGTTGCACTTTCAATCTCCCCTTTTTTGGTAATTGATGGCAACATATATATCAAAGCTTAGACAAATGATAATAGGAATGCAATACATCGTCGCTTTGAGAAGTATGTGATAAGCAAGAGCTCCCCCTAAATTGGTGCGTTATTTAAAATTTGCTTTTGAATGCAAATGCACAAACAATTAGGATCATGGGTTACTCTTCAATGTCACATACATCTTGGTGGAGCGCTCAAAATGATAGAAAGTGGAACATGCACTCATCACCAAGGCAAAGCGAATGACCGTACATAAGAGATAGAGAATATCATCATCCAAGCACAAACATTAAGTATGATATGATCAAACACATGACCATACAAGTATCTCACACACATAACCATAAAGTATCATCCAAGCAAGCAAGCAAATAAGTAGCAAAAGAGCAAAAAGAAGCAAAGCTCTCTCTCCCTCCCTCGAAGCCTATGATCTATACACTTTCTCCCCCTTTGGTAACAAGTTACCAAAAAGCTTGAAAATGCATAGTGCTATGCGGCTCTCTAAGCTTGATCTTCGAGAGGTGGCGTTGAGAGGACTCCAAGGACGAATGCATTTGTTGAATTTGTTGTAGCTGGTGGAGTTGCAACCGGAGGGGCAACTGAAGCTGTGGCTGCAGGTGCTGATGCAGTAGCTGTTGTGTCTGTCACAGGCACTGCTATAGATCTCTGTGCCCTAGGCACTCTCTAAAAAGCTTCTGTGGTAGCTTTCCCTTTCCTCTGTTCAGCTTCTTCTTGGAGCTGCTCAACAGCTGTTTGCATTTCTGTCACCTTCAAGTCAAGATCATAGAACTTTGTTTCAATGATCCTCTCCGGGCTCTCTTGATTCTAAGTTAGGGTGGCCAATCCTTTCTCAATCCTCAAAGTGGCTTGAATAAGATATCCAAGTTGATCTTGCTTTGACTTGAGGATAACTTGTGAAGCCTCTTCAGCACTTGGCATCTTGGCTGCCTTCTCAGCCTTTTGCTTTCTCCCTCTTCTCTTGAGCCTCTACTGATGCGGGATCTTCAGCATTCATGACAACTGTGTTGTCCTCAAAGTCGGGCCTCAATGGAAGGTGTTCTTTATCCAACAAGTACACACCTTTGCTCATCTTGGAGTTAATCAGCATCTGGATGTGTGGAGCATATCCACACAATCTTTTCTGGTTTGTTGCTATTCTCTTGATGGTCTCAACAATCAAACTCATCACTTTAAACTTCTGGGGCAAATCAAATAGCTGAAGCAAGTTGATGGAGTGCCCTTTGATCATCCTGTGATCTCCTAATTTGGGCAACAAGGTGTGCCTCAAAATGGTGTTCATGGTGGCCAGTCCTGACATCAGATAGTATGCTGAGCCTAGCTTATGTGTCTCCAAGGCCTTGTCAGGTATCTCCTTGTACATGTTGGCCATGGAGTTGTGGTCCTTCTTGTGCTCAGCATAGACATCAATATCTTCATCAGCTTCTTCAGGGGCATTAATGAGCTTGGCCCATTCAGCAACAGAGGACTGGTACCTAGTACCTTCAGACATCCAAAAAATCTTGCCATCAGGGTAGAAGTGAGTTGTTGAATAGAACTACATGATAAGCTCATCATTCCACTTATTCAATTTCTGACCTACAAAAGTGTCAACTCCATTGAGTCTGAAGCTCTCATGCACTCCAGGGAAATGATCTTCATTGGCATCAATGTATTCCAGTCCACCCACTTCATGTCACACACAATGAACTTCTTATCTAGGAGCACAGTCTCATAGAAGTCATGTTGTTCCTTAGTGTGAAACATGTAGTCCACAACAGTTCTTCTCTTCACAACATAGGGATATGCTTGTGTCCACAATCTGAGACCTGCATCCTTTCTCTCCTTCATATTCTCAGCCACTGGATGATTGTCATCATGATCAGGAATTTTTGGCTTCAACTTTCTGAGCACTTGGGCTTCCTCTTCTTCTTCTTCAATCTTAGGCACTGGGGCCTTGTTCTTTTCTGCAGTAGGAGTGTTTTTATTGCTTCTCTTTGGTGCACACTTGGAAGCTTGAGCTGGAGCTTTGGGGGGCAATCTTGGGCTTTGATGGAGCAACCCTAGACTTGATGGCATCCCCCATCAGCTTTTGAGACTTGGCAGGAGGTGTATCTTGCTTTTCCTCCTCCTCTTCTTCAGAGTCTCTCACCATTGATGGCTTTCCAATCACTCTGGCAATGGTTTTCCTGACCCTTTCCTTTCTTTTCTTCCCACCAGCATCTTCTCTTGTCTTAAGAGTAAACTCCATAGCTTCTTATGATGATGCTCTAGCTTTTGACATTGGCACTATTGTGGTAGGAGCTTTCTTCTTCATGCTTGGCTTGGTGTTAGCAGCAACACCATATTCCTTCTTGAGCACTTTCTTCTTTGAGGTCACCTCCTCAACTTCAAAATCCTCATCCTCTGAATCTGAGATTTTCTTCTTCCTCTGCCTTGTTGTTGCCTTAGGCAGGTTGCTGGGAGTGCTTCTGCTCCCCTCATCATAGCTGTCAGAGGGACTAGTGCCCTCACTCATGTTGACTTGTTCCTCAGACTTGTTTTGGCTATCACTCTGATCTGACATGGCTAACACTGCAAGCTGACCCTGCGAATAGTTGTAGATGAGGTAGAATGGATGAGCATCACAAAGTGCAGAGTTTTTGCAAAACAATTGAGTCAAAAACTTAGTTTTAGTTTTCTACAGAAAGCATTTTGAGCTATCGATTTATAAACTCGGTGACACTGAAGCAACAATCTGTGTCTAAACTAGTGATCTCGGTCAGACCGAGGCACAGTTCAGTGACACTGATATTGCTAGGGTTTCACAAAGTTCTGAACTCAGTCAGACCGATTTGTAAGTTTCGGTCAGACTGGAATTCACAAGTGCAATGGCCTAAGCCAAATCGGTGAGACCGATTTCTACAACTTGGTCGGTTTGAGATGAGTTCGGTGGAAACCTAACCCTAAGTTTTCAAATCAAATCTAGACTAAAGGATGTTTTCGCTAGATAGGATGATCTCAAACGTGTCAAGAACCATGGCATTATCTCTGTGCTTAGCATCGGATTGAGAAAATACAGAGGATTGAACTCATACCCTAATTTGGCGATGAGCTCGCTACGGTAGCAACGACGGTGGAGATTTCCGTTGATGGCGGTGGAGACCAGCGGCGGGAGGTCACTGGCGACGAGGAGACGATCCGGAGACCTGAGTTAGCAGAGAAGGATATGCGCAGGCGAAGGGTTTTCAGAGGAATTTCCAAAATTTGGCCCGTGAGTATATATATCCCTACCCTGTCGGTGTGATTGAGTGGAACGACTCGGTGGCATCGAGATGCAGAATCGCAAGCGGTTACTACAACTCGGTGTGACCGAATTGTTCAAATTGATCGCACCAAGATTGAAAACCTAGATCATCTCAATGAACTCGGTTTGATTGAAAGGGATGAATCGGTCAGACCGAAATGCATACTGAGGTTTTGGAGGTTTAATTCTATGACGAAACGGTGACTCCAAGTGCTCCTCACCCAGAGGGTTCGAATATAATTTGATCAAACTTTGTGATGTAGCATGAATAGAGTTTGAGACGAGAAAATCATAGATAGCTAGAGGGAGTTCTTATGCGTTCTTGTCCATCCATTTGGCAAAAGAAGAGAAGCCAAACAATCAAAGCAACAAATGGATGTCCTCGAATGAGAAAAAAATATGCAATCAACATGCTCACACAATAAAATGGCAAATGAAATATGTGACAAAGCATGCACAATCACTCTAGCATCTATCAAGCAATTGGCGATGACTAGGTCATCTACATATGAGTATATTGACTTAGGAGTCAAATGAGGACATTTGATCATAGGTCATACTCATCGTTTAAGCACAAGTGGGGTTACCACTTTTACATAAAGCATTGTTGTGTTCACACCATTAGAGTTGCTTTAGCCCAATTCTTAGAGTAAAGCTCCCCCTAGATGTGATATCCCCCCTAAGAGGGATGAACTAACCTTGGGTTTTGTCGATGATGACTTCATATAGGTGTTGAAGATGTGGATGCTCATTGTTGATGTAGATCATTTGGAGCAATCCATTGGAGTGAGTTGCACTTTCAATACCTACATGGGTTAGTCCCACAAGGAACAAACAAGAATATCCATAGACGTGAAACACACACAAGATGATGTCCATGAAAGCATTTGATTACCTTGTCCCTTGTCTTACCAACAAGAGCGTTTGTGACTCCTTGAACTAGTGCGAGACGTGGAAGTTGTTTGCACTTGTCCTTGCCAAAATGAATATGAGTGAATAATGTTGGCGGAGTCACCCTCAAGAACTCTATAGTTCTTCTTATTCGGGATCCACATCATCTTGATGGGAATCCTTGGGGTTATAGATGTACTTGATGAAGTAGAACTTGATGTAGACTTGGGAACCCACTTGACCAAGGCCTTTGGATCATCTTCAAATGCATCAATCTCCTCTTGAAGCTTGTCCTTGCCTTTTAGCTTGTGGTCTTGTGGTGGAAGATCATCTTGAGCTTGTGTCCCCTTGAAGGAAGTAGGACCATACTTCTCTTGTTGAGGAACAAACTTCGTCTTGGGGTATTGATCTTCTTCCCACTCAACTCCATTGGCATTGAACTTTCTTTCAAAACCAACACCTTGATTCTTCCGGTGCCTTCCTTGCTTGCGTACAATTTCCTCAAAATGTTTACTTCCGACAAGGCTCTTGTAAACACCTTTATCTATAATTCCCTTCAATAAGCCATTTTCTTGCTCAAGTGTAACTTGGCTAAGAGAATCATTAGTGTAATCAAGAGAATTACTAGAAGCAACAATATTGGATTAGCATGATTATTGTTACTACTAGAAGAAGAACCTTTCTTACTCTTGTTGCTAGATTTTACTTGTGGCATGTAAGTAGACAAGAGTAAATGCTTGGCAATGTAAGAAGGACTTTTCTTCCGAAGATCATCATTGATAGCATTTAAGAACCCATGTTCTTGCTCAAGATTGAGCTTCTCGAAGCGTAGCTTCTCATGAGTTTTTAAAAGTTCTCGATGATCTTCTAAAGTAGTTTCATGAGCTAACTAAAGAGTGTTTAGTTCTTTAGTTAGACGCTCAATCTCCTTCTTATCATGGTCATTCGTTTCATCTTGATTAGCATGATTAATAGCATTTTCATCATAGTATTCATCACTAAAGTTGTCAACAAGTAAATCATCATCACCTAACAAATCATCTTCATCACTATTAAAATCAACATACTTGGGGTGTGATACCTTGGGGCCTTTAGCCATGAAGCATCTTCCAATTCCTTCATTTGGTGACTCAAATATGTCATAGGAGTTGGTTGACACAAGTGCTAGACCAGCAACACCTTCATCTTGAGTATATTCGGATCAGAGTGATAACTTCTCTCGGAGTGGTGGTCGGAATCGGAATCGGATACCCATTCACCAACATGAGCTTGATGTCTTTGTTTTGTGTAGCTCCTTGATGACTTGTCCTTCCTTTCCAAATCCTTGCTTCTTCGAGAGGTTCTTCATTCATAGCGATCATCTCTAATCCTTCTCTCTCTTGGAGGTGATTCTTCCCTTTTGCCTCTCCTTTTAGGTGAGTCTTCTCTTCTTTTGTAGGGAGCCGTACACTCATTGGAGTAGTGTCCGGGTCTTCAACAATTGTAGCAATTTTGCTCACGACTAGAAGATCTTTTTTCATTATAGGACCTTGACTTGGAAATCATTTCCTTGCTTCTACTCTTGTAGAACTTGTTGAAATTCTTCACCATTAAGCTCAATTCTTCATTGAAGGCTTGTTTCTCACTTGATGATGTAGGAGCATCACATGAGGCTTTGTAAGCACCACTAGACTTGTTGTGAAGCTCTTCTTTATCTTTGAGTGACATCTCATGACCAACAATTCTTCCAATGACTTCGGTTGGCTTGAGATCTTTGTAATTTGGCATCATTTGGATCAAAGTGCGCACGGTATCATATTTTCCATCCAAGGCTCTTACGATCTTCTTGATGATGAATTTGTCGATCATCTCTTCACTTCCTAAGCCGGCAATCTCATTTGTGATGAGAGCAAGCCTAGAGTACATTTCAGCGACACCTTCACCATCCTTCATTTTGAACTTGTCAAGTCGACTTTGAAGCACATCCAACTTGGATTCCTTGACGGAGTTGGTACCTTCGTGCATATCAATCAAAGTATCCAAAATTTCCTTTGCATTCTCAAGATGGCCGATTTTGTTGAATTCTTCGGGGCACAATCCGTTGAAGAGGATATCGCAAGCTTGAGCATTGTATTGCAACATCTTCAATTGAAGAATTCACCTTGCAAACAATTGCACACAATAGCCCAAACGGCGGGGTTATGTCTGAGAATATGCGTTTTCATCGTATGTTTCCAACTAGCAAAATTAGTACCATCAAAGTAAGGACCTCTACGGTGGTAATTTCCCTTGCTAGACGCCATACTCTCCTAGGTTGTGAAACCAAGGCTATGATCACCAAAGCTATGGAAATCAAGGTAAATGGAGACCAAAGATCTGATACCACTTGTAGGGTCGAAAGTATGTCTAGAGAGGGGGTGATTAGACTACTTGACCAAATAAAAACCTAGCCTTTTCCCAATTTTAAGTCTTGGCAGATTTTAGCAACTTAGCACTAGTCAAGCAATCAACCTACACATGCAATTCTAAGAGTATAGCAGCGGAATGTAAATCATTGCATATGAAATTAACGGGGAGGAGTTTGGAGGGAGCAAACACAATGTAGACACAGAGATTTTTGGCGTGGTTCCCATAGGTGGTGCTATCGTACATCCGCGTTGATGGAGACTTCAACCCACGAAGGGTAATGGCTGCGCAAGTCCACGGAGGGCTCCACCCACGAAGGGTCCACGAAGAAGCAACCTTGTCTATCCCACCATGGCCATCGCCCACGAAGGACTTGCCTCACTTGGGTAGATCTTCACGAAGTAGGCGATCTCCTTGCCCTTCGAAACTCCTTGGTTCAACTCCACAATCTTGACGGAGACTCCCAAGTGACACCTAACCAATCTAGGAGACACCACTCTCCAAAAGGTAATAGATGGTGTGTTGATGATGAACTCCTTTCTCTTGTGCTTCAAATGATAGTCTCCCCAACACTCAACTCTCTCTCTTAGATTTGGCTATGGCGGAAAGATGATTTGAGTGGAAAGCAACTTGGGGTAGATTAGAGATCAAGATTCTTGTGGTTGGATTGGAATGTCTTGGTCTCAACACATGAGTAGGTGGTTCTTTCTCAGAAAATGAATGTTGTAAGTGTAGGCACATTCTGATGGCTCTCTCCACGAATGAAGAGTGGGTGGAGGGGTATATATAGCGTCCACACAAAATCTAACTATTACACACAGATTGCCAAACTCGGTGAGACCGAATAGTGAAACTCGGTCAGACCGATTCAGTTCAAAATGTGAACGTTAGGCTTTTTGGTGGGACCGATAAGATCAACTTGCTAGAACCGATGTGCTAGGGTTAGGGCATAACTTGATCTCGGTGAGACCGATCACATGAACTCGGTGGGACCGATTTCAGTAATAGGCAAACAGAGAGTTGGCCAGGCAAACTCGGTGGGACCGATCGCTCATTTCGGTGAGACTGAAACGTTATGAAAAGGAAACAGGGAGTTTCCATTGCGAACTCGGTGGGACCGATCTCTCGGTGGGACCAAAATATTATGAAGGGAAACAGAGAGTTTGCAATCCCATCTCAGTGAGACTGAGATCCCTATCGGTGAGACCAAAGTGATTAGGGTTTGTGGCAGTGGCTATGTCGAATGAACTCGGTGGCGCCAGATAGATCAAATCGGTGGGGCCGAGTTTAAATTTAGGTTTAAGACATATGTGGGTATGAGAAAGAGGTTGAGGGTCTTTGGAGCATATCACTAAGCATTTTGAGCAAGTAAGCCATTAAGAAACACATCATCCCCTTTTAATAGTATTGGCTTTCCTATGGACTCAATGTGATATTGGGTCACTTAAATAAAAATGTAGAGTCTTGAGCTTTTTGCCAATATGTTTCTTTAGCATGTTGAGGGGTCCACATCTCTAGTCCATGCCATGTCAATCATTGAACTTTCTGAAATGATAATCTTGAAAGAGTATTAGTTTACTGAGCTATATGTTGTTAAGAATTACCAAAACCACCGAGGGATTAGTTGCACTTTCAACATCCAAGAATGATAATATAAGAGCATGAATACTTCATACATTATAGATACATTTGAGACGTATCATGGGTTACGATCAACTCCTTCTCCATCATCGCCATCATGATATCCCCATCCATGTGCAAGTAATCGGATGTAGGCACATGGGATGGATGAGAATTTTGATCTAGTTGAGATGTCAGACCATCATCTAGGTAGAGATAAGGCACCACAGCAAAACACTCGAGTCCAGAATTTGGGTTAATCTACTTTCTTGCTATGATGCTTGTTTTGTAGAGAGAACAAATGTTGGTGCATATATCAAGTATGAATTATTTGAGCATGCTTCCTAGTACAACCATTGTTTATGCTAAAAAAATTAGAGTAGCAAATTAGCACAATCGATCTTATTCATTACATATGTGCTTATTTTGGTGTATTTTAGTAATTTATATGTTATATATCATACATGAGGATTGCAATGATGATTATTGTTGCTATTAGTTGATTTCTCTGTTCGAAGTTGAAATTTTAATCAGATAAAGCTTTTGTTTAAATTATTGGGTAGACTTATCAATGGAAAGTACACCACATAGTATCATACTCTCTGTTGGAGAACGTAGCAATAATTCAAAATTTTTCTACGTTTCACCAAGATCAATCTAGGAGATGCTAGCAACGAGAGATAGATTGCATCTTCATACCTTTGAAGATCGCTAAGCAGAAGCGTTGCAAGAACGCGGATGATGGAGTCGTACTCGCGGCGACTCAAATCGCGGAAGATCCAATCTAGCGCCAAACGGACGGCGCCTTTGCGTTCAAGACACGTATAGCCCGGGAACGTCTCCTCCTTCTTGATCCATCAAGGGGAAAGGATAAGTTGAGGGAGAGCTCCAGCAGCATGACGACGTGGTGGTGGAGCTTGTGGTATTTCTACAGGGCTTCGCCAAGCTCTACGGAGGAGGAGGAAGTGTTGGAGGAGAGAGGGGCTGCGCCAGGGAAGGGGTGCGGCAGCCCTCCTCCCCCCCCCCCCCACTATTTGGAGGGAAAGGGGAAATGGGGTCGGCCCCCTTAGATCCCATCTAAGGGGGGCGCCCAAGGGGGGAGCTTGCCCCCCAAGTTTGGTGGGAGGCGCCCCCACCCCCTAGGGTTTCCAACCCTAGGCGCCTTGGGCCCTTGGGGAGTGCACCAGCCCACTAGGGGGCTGGTTCCCACCCTTGTTCAGCCCATTAAGTCCCTCGGGGTAGGTGGCCCCACCCGATGGACCCCTGGACACTTTTCGATGGTCCCTGTACAATACCGATAACCCCCGAAACTATTCCGGTGACTGAACCTAGACCTCCCATATATAAATCTTTACCTCCGGACCATTCCGGAACTCCTCGCGACGTCTGAGATCTCATCCGGGACTCTGAACAACCTTCGGTAACCACATACTATTTCCCATAACAGCTCTAGCGTCACCGAACCTTAAGTGTGTAGAACCTATGGGTTCGGGAACCATGCAGACATGATCGAGACATCTCTTCGGCCAATAACCAACAGCGGGATCTGGATACCCATGTTGGCTCCCACATGTTCCACGATGATCTCATTGGATGAAACACGATGTCTGGGATTCAATCAATCCTGTATACAATTCCCTTTGTCCACCGGTATGTTACTTGCTCGAGATTTGATCGTCGGTATCCCAATACCTCGTTCAATCTCGTTACCGGCAAGTCTCTTTACTCGTTCCGTAACACATGATCCCGTGACTAACTCCTTAGTCACATTAAGCTCATTATGACGATGCATTACCAAGTAGGACCAGAGATACCTCTCCGTCATACAGAGTGACAAATCCCAGTCTCGATTCGTGCCAACCCAACCGACACTTTCGGAGATACCTGTAGTGCACCTTTATGGCCACCCAGTTACGTTGTGATGTTTGGTACACCCAAAGCATTCCTACGGTATCCGGGAGTTGCACAATCTCATGGTCTAAGGAAATGATACTTGACATTAGAAAAGCTCTTAGTAAATGAACTACACGATCTTGTGCTATGCTTAGGATTGGGTCTTGTCCATCACATCATTCTCCTAATGATGTGATCCCGTTATCAATGACATCCAATGTCCATGGTCAGGAAACAACAACCATCTATTAATCAATGAGCTAGTCAACTAGAGGCTTACTAGGGACATATTACGGTCTATGTATTCACACATGTATTACAGTTTCCAGTAAATACAATTATAGCATGAACAACAGACAATTATCATGAACAAGGAAATATAATAATAACCATTTTATTATTACCTCTAGGGAATATTTCCAACAGTCTCCCACTTGCACTAGAGTCAATAATCTAGTTACATGGTGATGAATCGAACACCCATAGATTTCTGGTGTTGATTATGTTTTGCTCGTGGAAGAGGTTTAGTCAACGGATCCATGACATTCAGATCCGTATGCACTTTAAAAATATCTATGTCTCCATCTTGAACATTTTCACGAATGGAGTTGAAGCGACACTTGATATGCCTGGTCTTCTTATGAAACCTGGGCTCCTTGGCAAGGGCAATAGCCAGTGTTGTCACAGAAGAGAGTCATCGGGCCTCGACGCATTGGGAATAACTCCTATGTCGGTGATGAACTCCTTCATCCAAATTGCTTCATGTGCTGCCTCCGAGGCTGCCATGTACTCCGCTTCACATGTAGATCCCGCCACGACGCTTTGCTTGCAACTTCACCAACTTACTGCCCCACCATTCAAATGTACATGTATCCGGTTTGTGACTTGGAGTCATTCAGATCTATGTCAAAGCTAGCATTGACGTAACCCTTTACGACGAGCTCTTCGTCACCTCCATAAACGAGAAACATATCATTTAGTCCTTTTCAGGTACTTCTGGATATTCTTGACCACTGTCCAGTGTTCCATGCCGGGATTACTTTGGTACCTTCCTACCAAACTTACGGCAAGGTTCACATCAGGCTTGGTACACAGCATGGCATATATAATAGACCCTATGGCTGAGGCACAGGGGATGACACTCATCTTTTCTCTATCTTCTGCCGAGGTCGGGCATTGAGCCGTGCTCAATCTCACACCTTGCAACACAGGCAAGAACCCTTTCTTGGACTGATCCATATTGAACTTCTTCAATATCTTATCAAGGTATGTGCTTTGTGAAAGACCAATGAGGCGTCTCGATCTATCTCTATAGATCTTGATGCCTAATATGTAAGCAGCTTCTCCAAGGTCCTTCATTGAAAAACACTTATTCAAGTAGGCCTTTACGCTTTCCAAAAGTTCTATATCATTTCCCATCAGTAGTATGTCATCTACATATAATATGAGAAATGCTACAGAGCTCCCACTCACTTTGTTGTAAACATAGGCTTCTCCATAAGTCTGCATAAACCCAAACGTTTGATCATTTCATTAAAGTGAGTGTTCCAACTCCGAGATGCTTGCACCAGCCCATAGATGGAGTGCTAGAGCTTGCACACCTTGTCAACATTCTTAGGATTGACAAAACCTTCCGGCTGCATCATATACAATTCTTCCTTAAGGAAACCGTTAAGGAATGCCATTTTGGCGTCCATTTGCCATATCTCATAATCATAGAATGCGGCAACTGCTAACATGATTTGGGCGGACTTTAGCTTCGCTACGGGTGAGAAGGTATCATCGTAGTCAACACCTTGAACTTGTCGATAACCCTTCGCGACAAGCCGAGCCTTATAGACGGTCACATTACCATCTGCGTCAGTCTTCTTCTTAAAGATCCACTTATTTTCTATGGCTTGCCGATCATCGAGCAAGTCTGTCAAAGTCCATACTTTGTTTTCATACATGGATCCTATCTCGGATTTCATGGCTTCAAGCCATTTATTGGAATCCAGGCCCGCCATCGCTTCTTCATAGTTCGAAGGTTCACCGTTGTCTAACAATATGATTTCCAGGACAGGGTTGCCGTACCACTCTGGTGCGGAACGTGCCCTTGTGGACCTACGAAGTTTAGTGGCAACTTGATCTGAAGTTTCATGACCATCATGATTAACTTCCTCTCCAGTCGGCGCAGGCACCATAGAAACATCTTCCTAAGCTGCACTACTCTCCGGTTTAAGAGGCAATACTTCATCAAGTTCTACTTTCCTCCCACTTACTTCTTTCTAGAGAAACTCTTTCTCTAGAAAGGATCCGTTCTTGGCAACAAAGATCTTGCCTTCGGATCTGAGGTAGAAGGTATACCCAATGGTTTCCGTAGGGTATCCTATGAAGACACATTTTTCCGACTTGGGTTCGAGCTTTTTAGGTTGAAGTTTCTTGACATAAGCATCGCATCCCCAAACTTTTAGAAACGACGGCTTAGGCTTCTTCCCAAACCATAATTCATACGGTGTCGTCTCAACGGATTTAGACGGTGCCCTATTTAAAGTGAATGCGGTTGTCTCTAAAGCATAACCCCAAAATTATAGCGGTAAATCGGTAAGAGACGTCATAGATCGCACCATATCCAATAGAGTGCAATTACGATGTTCGGACACACCATTACGTTGAGATGTTCCAGGCGGCGTGAGTTGTGAAACAATTCCACATTTCCTCAAGTGCGTACCAAACTCGTGACTCAAATATTCTCCTCCATGATCTCAGACCTTTCACATTGATTCTCTACCTCACTCTGAAATTCCTTGAACTTTTCAAAGGTCTAGAACTTGTGTTTCATTAAGTAGATACCCATATCTACTTAAGTCACAAGTGAGGGTGAGAACATAACGATAGCCACCGCGAGCCTCAACGCTCATTGGACCGCACACATTAGTATGTATTATTTGAAGGAAATATGCCCTAGAGGCAATAATAAAGTTATTATTTATTTCCTCATATCATGATAAATGTTTATTATTCATGCTAGAATTGTATTAACCAGAAACATGATACATGTGTGAATACATACACAAACATAATGTCACTAGTATGCCTCTACTTGACTAGCTCATTAATCAAAGATGGTTATGTTTTCTAGCCATAGACATGTGTTGTCATTTGATTAACGGGATCACATCATTAGGAGAATGATGTGATTGACTTGACCCATTCCGTTAGCTTAGCACTTGATCGTTTAGTATGTTGCTATTGCTTTCTTCATGACTTATACAAAGTTCCTATATCTATGAGATTATGCAACTCCCGTTTACCGGAGAAACACTTTGTGTGCTACCAAACGTCACAACGTAACTGGGTGATTATAAAGGAGCTCTACAGGCGTCTCCAAAGGTACATGTTGAGTTGGCGTATTTCGAGATTAGGTTTTGTCACTCTGATTGTCAGAGAGGTATCTCTGGGGCCCTCTCGGTAATGCACATCACTATAAGCCTTGCAAGCAATGTACCTAATGAGTTAGTTATGGAATTATCCATTACGTAACGAGTAAAGAGACTTGCCGGTAACGAGATTGAACTAGGTATTGGATACCGACGATCGAATCTCGGGCAAGTAACATACCGATGACAAAGGGAACAATGTATGTTGTTATGCGGTTTGACCGATAAAGATCTTCGTAGAATATGTAGGAGCCAATATGAGCATCCAGGTTCCGCTATTGGTTATTGACCGAGAATAGTTCTAGGTCATGTCTACATAGTTCTCGAACCCATAGGGTCCGCACACTTAACGTTACGATGACAGTTTTATTATGAGTTTATAAGTTTTGATGTACCGAAGGTTGTTCAAAGTCCTGGATGTGATCACGGACATGACGAGGAGTCTCTAAATGGTCAAGACATAAAGATTGATATATTGGAAGCCTATATCTGGATATCGGAATCGTTCCGGGTGAAATCGGGATTTTACGGGAGTACCGGGGGGTTACCGGAACCCTCCCGGGGGTTAATGGGCCTACATGGGCCATGAGGGAGAAGAGGAGGGCCGACCAGGGCAGGCCACGCGCCCCCTCCCTCCTAGTCCGAATAGGACAAGGAAGGGGGGGGGCGGCGCCCCCCTTTCCTCTTTCCCCTCCCCCTTTCCTTCTCCACTAAGGCAAGAGGGGGGAGTCCTACTCCTGGTGGGAGTAGGACTCCTCCAGGCGCACCCCTAGGGGCCGGCCGCACCTCCCCCCTCCCTCCTTTATATACGGGGGCAGGGGGGCACCTCTAGACAAAAAGTTGATCTTCATGATCGTTCCTTAGCCGTGTGCGGTGCCCCCCTCCACCATATTCCACCTCGGTCATATCGTTGCGGTGCTTAGGCGAAGCCCTGCATCGGTAGAACATCATCATCATCACCACGCCGTTGTGCTGACAGAACTCATCCCCGACACCCTGCTGGATCGGAGTCCGGGGATCGTCATCGAGCTGAACGTGTGCTGAACTCGGAGGTGCCGTACATTCGGTACTCGAATCGGTCGGATCGTGAAGACGTACAACTACATCAACCGCGTTGTCATAACGCTTCCGCTTACGGTCTATGAGGGTACGTGGACAACACTCTCCCCTCTCGTTGCTATGCATCACCATGATCTTGTGTGTGCGTAAGAATTTTTTTGAAATTATTATGTTTCCCAACAGTGGCATCCGAGCCTAGGTTTTATGCGTTGATGTTATATGCACGAGTAGAACACAAGTGAGTTGTGGGCGATACAAGTCATACTGCTTACCAGCATGTCATATTTTGGTTCAGCGATATTGTGAGACGAAGCGGGCCGGACCGACATTACGTGTACGCTTACACGAGACTGGTTTCACCATTACGAGCACTCGTGCTTAAAGGTGACTGGCGGGTGTCTGTCTGTCTCACTTTAGTTGAACCGAGTGTGGCTACGCCCGGTCCTTGCGAAGGTTCAAACAGCACTAACTTGATGAACTATCGTTGTGGTTTTGATGCGTTGGTAAGAACGGTTCTTGCTCAGCCCGTAGCAGCCACGTAAAATTTGCAACAACAAAGTAGAGGACGTCTAACTTGTTTTTGCAGGGCATGTTGTGATGTGATATGGTCAAGACGTGATGCTATATTTAATTGTATGAGATGATCATGTTTTGTAACCGAAGTTATTGGCAACTGGCAGGAGCCATATGGTTGTCGCTTTATTGTATGAAATGCAAACGCCCTGTAATTGCTTTACTTTATCACTAAGCGGTAGCGATAGTCATAGAAGCAATAGATGGTGTAACGACAACGATGCTACGATGGAGATCAAGGTGTCGCGCCGGTGACGATGGTGATCACGACGGTGCTTCAGAGATGGAGATCACAAGCACAAGATGATGATGGCCATATCATATCACTTATATTGATTGCATGTGATGTTTATCCTTTATGCATCTTATCTTGCTTTGATTGACGGTAGCATTTTAAGATGATCTCTCACTAAAATTATCAAGAAGTGTTCTCCCTGAGTATGCACCATTGCGAAAGTTCTTCGTGCTGAGACACCACGTGATGATCGGGTGTGATAGGCTCTACGTTCAAATACAACGGGTGCAAAACAGTTGCACACGCGGAATACTCAGGTTAAACTTGACAAGCCTAGCATATACAGATATGGCCTCGGAACACGGAGACCGAAAGGTCAAACGTGAATCATATAGTAGATATGATCAACATAGTGATGTTCACCATTGAAACTACTCCATCTCACGTGATGATCGGACATGGTTTAGTTGATTTGGATCACGTGATCACTTAGATGACTAGAGAGATGTCTGTCTAAGTGGGAGTTCTTAACTAATATGATTAATTGAACTTAAATTTATCATGAACTTAGTACCTGATAGTATTTTGCTTGTCTATGTTTGTTGTAGATAGGTGGCTCGTGTTGTTGTTCCGTTGAATTTTAATGCATTCCTTGAGAAAGCAAAGTTGAAAGATGATGGTAGCAATTACACGGACTGGGTCCGTAACCTGAGGATTATCCTCATCGCTGGACAGAAGAATTATGTCCTGGAAGAACCGCTGGGTGCCAGGCTTGCTGCTGATGCAACTGACGACGTTAAGAACGTCTGGCAGAGCAAAGCTGATGACTACTCGATAGTTCAGTGTGCCATGCTTTATGGCTTGGAACCGGGTCTTCAACGACGTTTTGAACGTCATGGAGCATATGAGATGTTCCAATAAGATATGAAGTCTCCAATAAGTTCTATAGCTGTAAGATGGAAGAGAATAGTTCTGTTAGTGAACACATACTCAAAATGTCTGGGTATAATAATCACTCGATTCAACTGGGAGTTAATCTTCCTGATGATAGTGTCATTAATAGAATTCTTCAATCACTGCCACCAAGCTACAAGAGCTTCGTGATGAACTATAATATGCAAGGGATGGACAAGACTATTCCCGAGCTCTTCGCAATGCTAAAAGCTGCGGAGGTAGAAATCAAGAAGGAGCATCAAGTGTTGATGGTTAATAAGACCACCAGTTTCAAGAAAAAGGGCAAAGGGAAGAAGAAGGAGAACTTCAAGAAGAACAACAAACAAGTTGCTGCTCAAGAGAAGAAACCCAAGTCTGGACCTAAGCCTGAGACTGAGTGCTTCTACTGCAAGCAGACTGGTCACTGGAAGCGGAACTGCCCCAAGTATTTGGCGGATAAGAAGGATAGCAAAGTGAACAAAGGTATATGTGATATACATGTTATTGATGTGTACCTTACTAATGCTCGAAGTAGTACCTGGGTATTTGATACTGGTTCTGTTGCTAATATTTGCAACTCGAAACAGGGACTACAGATTAAGCGAAGATTGGCTAAGGACGAGGTGACGATGCGCGTGGGAAATGGTTCCAAAGTCGATGTGATCGCGGTCGGCACGCTACCTCTAAATCTACCATCGGGATTAGTTTTAGACCTAAATAATTGTTATTTGGTGCCAGCGTTGAGCATAAACATTATATCTGGATCTTGTTTGATGCAAGACGGTTATTCATTTAAATCAGAGAATAATGGTTGTTCTATTTATATGAGTAATATCTTTTATGGTCATGCACCCTTGAAGAGTGGTCTATTTTTATTGAATCTCGATGGTAGTGATACACATATTCATAATGTTGAAGCCAAAAGATGCAGAGTTGATAATGATAGTGCAACTTATTTGTGGCACTGCCGTTTAGGTCATATCGGTGTAAAGCGCATGAAGAAACTCCATACTGATGGGCTTTTGGAATCACTTGATTATGAATCACTTGGTACTTGCGAACCGTGCCTCATGGGCAGATGACTAAAACGCCATTCTCCGGAACTATGGAGCGAGCAACTGATTTGTTGGAACTCATACATACTGATGTATGTGGTCCAATGAATATTGAGGCTCGCGGCGGGTATCGTTATTTTCTCACCTTCACAGATGATTTGAGCAGATATGGGTATATCTACTTGATGAAACACAAGTCTGAAACATTTGAAAAGTTCAAAGAATTTCAGAGTGAAGTGGAAAATCATCGTAACAAGAAAATAAAATTTCTAGGATCTGATCGTGGAGGAGAATATTTGAGTTACGAGTTTGGTTTACATTTGAAACAATGTGGAATAGTTTCGCAACTCACGCCACCCGGAACACCACAACGAAATGGTGTGTCCGAACGTCGTAATCGTACTTTACTAGATATGGTGCGATCTATGATGTCTCTTACTGATTTACTGCTATTGTTTTGGGGTTATGCTTTAGAGACAGCCGCATTCACATTAAATAGGGCACCATCAAAATCCGTTGAGACGACGCCTTATGAACTATGGTTTGGCAAGAAACCAAAGTTATCGTTTCTTAAAGTTTGGTGATGCGATGCTTATGTGAAGAAAGTTCAACCAGATAAGCTCGAACCCAAATCGAAGAAATGTATCTTCATAGGATACCCAAAAGAGACTATTGGGTACACCTTCTATCACAGATCTGAGGGCAAGATTTTCGTTGCTAAATTTGGATCCTTTCTAGAGAAGGAGTTTCTCTCGAAAGAAGTGAGTGGGAGGAAAGTAGAACTTGATGAGGTAACTGTACCTGCTCCCTTATTGTAAAGTAGTCCATCACAAGAACCGGTTCCTATGACAACTACACCAATTAGTGAGGAAGCTAATGATATTGATCATGAAACTTCAGATCAAGTTTCTACTGAACCTCGTAGGTCTACCAGAGTAAGATCCGCACCATAGTGGTACGGTAATCCTATTCTGGAAGTCATGTTACTTGACCATGGCGAACCTACAAACTATGAGGAAGCGATGATGAGCTCAGATTCCGCAAAATGGCTAGAAGCCATGAAATCTGAGATGGGATCCATGCATGAGAACAAAGTATGGACTTTGGTTGACTTGCCCGATGATCGACAAGCCATTGAGAATAAATGGATTTTAAGAAGAAGACTGATGCTGATGGTAATGTAACTATCTACAAAGCACGACTTGTTGCGAAAGGTTTTTGACAAGTTCAAGGGGTTGACTACGATGAGACTTGCTCACCCGTAGCGATGCTTAAGTCTGTCCGAATCATGTTAGCAATTGCTGCATTTTATGATTATGAAATTTGGCAAATGGATGTCAAAACTGCATTCTTGAATGGATTTCTGGAAGAAGAGTTGTATATGATGCAACTAGAAGGTTTTGTTGATCCAAAAGGCGCTAACAAAGTGTGCAAGCTCCAGCGATCCATTTATGGACTGGTGCAAGCATCTCGGAGTTGGAATAAACGCTTTGATAGTGTGATCAAAGCATATGGTTTTATACAGACTTTTGGAGAAGCCTGTATTTACAAGAAAGTGAGTGGGAGCTCTGTAGCATTTCTGATATTATATGTAGATGACATATTATTAATTGGAAATGATATATAATTTCTGGATAGCATAAAGGGATACTTGAATAAAAGTTTTTCTATGAAAGACCTCGGTGAAGCTGCTTACATATTGGGCATCAAGATCTATAGAGATAGATCAAGACGCTTAATTGGACTTTCACAAAGCACATACCTTGATAAAGTTTTGCAAAAGTTCAAAATGGATCAGGCAAAGAAAGGGTTCTTGCCTGTATTACAAGGTGTGAAGTTGAGTCAAACTCAATGCCCGACCACAGCAGAAGATAGAGAGAAAATGAAAGATGTTCCCTAAGCTTCAGCCATAGGCTCTATCATGTATGCAATGCTGTGTACCAGACCTGACGTATGCTTAGCAATAAGCTTAGCGGGGAGGTACCAAAGCAATCTAGGAGTGGATCACTGGACATCGGTCAAGAACATCCTGAAATACCTGAAAAGGACTAAGGATATGTTTCTCGTTTATGGAGGTGACAAAGAGCTAGTCATAAATGGTTACGTCGATGCAAGCTTTGACACTGATCCGTACGATTCTAAATCGCAAAACGGATACGTGTTTTTATTAAACGGTGGAGCTGTAAGTTGGTGCAGTTCTAAACAAAGCGTCATGGCGGGATCTACATGCAAAGCGGAGTACATAGCTGCTTCGGAAGCAGCAAAGGAAGGAGTCTGGATGAAGGAGTTCATTTCCGATCTAGGTGTCATACCTAGTGCATCGGGACCAATGAAGATCTTCTGTGACAATACTGGTGCAATTGCCTTGGCAAAGGAATCCAGATTTCACAAGAGGACCAAGCACATCAAGAGAAGCTTCAATTCCATTCGGGACCAAGTCCAGGTGGGAGACATAGAGATTTGCAAGATACATACGGATCTGAATGTTGCAAGATACATACTAAGCCTCTTCCACGAGCAAAACATGATCAGCACCAAGACTCCATGGGTGTTAGAATCATAATTGTGTAATCTAGATTATTGACTCTAGTGCAAGTGGGAGACTGAAGGAAATATGCCCTAGAGGCAATAATAAAGTTATTATATATTTCCTCATATCATGATAAATGTTTATTATTCATGCTAGAATTGTATTAACCGGAAACATGATACATGTGTGAATACATAGACAAACATAATGTCACTAGTATGCCTCTACTTGACTAGCTCATTAATCAAAGATGGTTATGTTTCCTAGCCATAGACATGTGTTGTCATTTGATTAACGGGATCACATCATTAGGAGAATGATGTGATTGACTTGACCCATTCCGTTAGCTTAGCACTTGATCGTTTAGTATGTTGTTATTGCTTTCTTCATGACTTATACAAAGTTCCTATAACTATGAGATTATGCAACTCCCGTTTACCGGAGGAACACTTTGTGTGCTACCAAACGTCACAACGTAACTGGGTGATTATAAAGGAGCTCTACAGGTGTCTCCAAAGGTACATGTTGAGTTAGCGTATTTCAAGATTAGGTTTTGTCACTCCGATTGTCGGAGAGGTATCTCTGGGCCCTCTCGGTAATGCACATCACTAGAAGCCTTGCAAGCGATGTAGCTAATGAGTTAGTTACGGAATGATGCATTACGTAATGAGTAAAGAGACTTGCCGGTAACGAGATTGAATTAGGTATTGGATACCGACGATCGAATCTCAGGCAAGTAACATACCGATGACAAAGGGAACAACGTATGTTGTTATGCGGTTTGACCGATAAAGATCTTCGTAGAATATGTAGGAGCCAATATGAGCATCCAGGTTCCGCTATTGGTTATTGACCGAGAATAGTTCTAGGTCATGTCTACATAGTTCTCGAACCCGTAGGGTCCGCACGCTTAACGTTACGATGACAGTTTTATTATGAGTTTATAATTTTTGATGTACTGCAGGTTGTTCGGAGTCCTGGATGTGATCACAGACATGACGAGGAGTCTCGAAATGGTCGAGACATAAAGATTGATATATTGGAAGCCTATATTTGGATATCGGAATCGTTCCGGGTGAAATCAAGATTTTACCGGAGTACCGGGGGGTTACTGGAACCCTCCCGGGGGTTAATGGGCCTACATGGGCCATGAGGGAGAAGAGGACAGGGCAGGCCACGCGCCCCCTCCCCCCTAGTCCGAATAGGACAAGGAAGGGGGGCGGCGCCCCCCTTTCCTCTTTCCCCTCCCCCCTTTCCTTCTCCACCAAGGCAAGAGGGGGGAGTCCTACTCCCGGTGGGAGTAGGACTCCTCCAGGCGCACCCCTAGGGGCCGGCCGCACCTCCCCCTCCCTCCTTTATATACGGGGGCAGGGGGGCACCTCTAGACAAAAAGTTGATCTTCGTGATCGTTCCTTAGCCGTGTGCGGTGCCCCCCTCCACCATATTCCACCTCAGTCATATCGTTGCGGTGCTTAGGCGAAGCCCTGCGTCGGTAGAACATCATCATTGTCACCACGCCGTCGTGCTAACGGAACTCATCCCCGACACCCTGCTGGATCGGAGTCCGGGGATCGTCATCGAGCTTAATGTGTGCTGAACTCGGAGGTGCTGTACGTTCGGTACTCGGATCGGTCGGATCGTGAAGACGTACGACTACATCAACCGCGTTGTCATAACGCTTCCGCTTACGGTCTACGAGGGTACGTGGACAACACTCTCCCCTCCCGTTGCTATGCATCACCATGATCTTGCGTGTGCGTAAGAATTTTTTTGAAATTACTACGTTCCCCAACATTATTTCCAACAAGTTGGTTGCTTGCTCCATTGTTTCGGAGAACGGAGTCTTGGTCATTTTGCCCATGAGGCATGGTTCGCACTTGTCAAATAACTCATAATCAAGAGACTCCAAAAGTCCATCTGCATGGAGTTTCTTCATGCGTTTGACACCAATGTGACCAAGGAGGCAGTGCCACAAGTATGTGGGACTATCATTATCAACCTTACATCTTTTGGTATTCACACTATGAATATGTGTAACATCACGTTCGAGATTCAGTAAAAATAAACCATTGACCAGCGGGGCATGACCATAAAACATATCTCTCATATAAAAGAACAACCATTATTATCGGATTTAATGAGTAGCCATCTCGCATTAAACGAGATCCAGATACAATGTTCATGCTCAAAGCTGGCACTAAATAACAATTATTGAGGTTTAAAACTAATCCTGTAGGTAAATGTAGAGGTAGCGTGCCGACGACGATCACATCAACCTTGGAACCATTCTCGACGCGCATCGTCACCTCGTCCTTCGCCAGTATCCGCTTATTCCGCAGCTCATGTTTTGAGTTACAAATATGAGCAACCGCACCAGTATCAAATACCCAGGAGCTACTATGAGCGCTGGTAAGGTACACATCAATAACATGATATCACATATACCTCTGGTGTTGCCGGCCTTCTTATCCGCTAAGTACTTGGCGCAGTTCCGCTTCAAGTGACCATGTCCCTTGCAATAAAAGCACTGAGTCTCGGGCTTGGGTCCATTGTTTGGCTTCTTCCCAGCAACTGATTTACCGGGCGTTAAAACTCCCTTGCCGTCCTTCTTGAAGTTCTTTTTACCCTTGCCTTTCTTGAAACTAGTGGTCTTATTCACCATCAACACTTGATGTTCCTTTTTGATTTCCACCTCCGAAACTTTCCCGAACCCGTAGGGTCTACACACTTAAGGTCCGGTGACGCTAGGGTTGTAGAGATATTAGTATGCAGCAAACCCAAAGTTGTTCGGAGTCCCGGATGAGATCCCAGACGTCACGAGGAATTCCGGAATGGTCCAAAGGTAAAGAATTATATATGGGAAGTTGAGTTTCGGCCATCAGGAAAGTTTCGGGGGTCACCGGTATTGTACCGGGACCACCGGAAGGGTCCCGGGGGTCCACCGGGTGGGGCCACCTATCTCGGAGGGCCCTGTGGGCTGAAGTGGGGAGGGAACCAGCCCCTGGTGGGCTGGTGCGCCCCCCACCCCCCGCGCCTAGGGTTGGGAACCCTAGGGGAGGGGGCGCCTCCACTTGCCTTGGGGGGCAAGTTTCCCCCTTGGCCGCCACCCCCCTAGGAGATCCCATCTCCTAGGGCCGGCGCCCCCCCTGGGGACCCTATATAAAGAGGGGGGAGGGGGGCAGCCTCACCCTTGCCCCTGGCGCCTCCCTTCTCCCTTGCTACACCTCTCCCTCCCGCAGACGCTTGGTGAAGCCCTGCCGGATCCCTGCTGCATCCACCACCACGCCGTCGTGCTGCTGGATCTTCATCAACCTCTCATTCCCCCTTGCTGGATCAAGAAGGAGGAGACGTCACACTGACCGTACATGTGTTGAACGTGGAGGTGCCGTCCGTTCAGTGCTAGAATCTCCGGTGATTTGGATCACGACGTGTACGACTCCCTTAACCCCGTTCTCTTGAACGATTCTGCTCGCGATCTACAAGGGTATGTAGATGCACTCCTCTCTCTCGTTGCTGGATGAACTCATAGATTGATCTTGGTGAATGTAGGAAATTTTTTATTTTATGCAACGTTCCCCAACAGTGGCATCATGAGCTAGGTCTATGCGTAGTTCTCTTTGCACGAGTAGAACACAATTTGTTGTGGGCGTAGATGTTGTCAACTTTCTTGCCACTACTAGTCTTATTTTGCTTCAGCGGTATTGTGGGATGAAGCGGCCGGGACCGACCTTACACGTACGCTTACGTGAGACAGGTTCCACCGACTGACATGCACTAGTTGCATAAGGTGGCTAGTGGGTGTCTGTCTCTCCCACTTTAGTTGGAGCGGATTCGATGAAAAGGGTCCTTATGAAGGGTAAATAGAAGTTGGCAAATCACATTGTGCCTTTAACGTAGGTAAGAAAACGTTCTTGCTAGATCACCTATAGAAGCCACGTAAAAACTTGCAGCAACAATTAGAGGACGTCTAACTTGTTTTTGCAGCAAGTGTTTTGTGATGTGATATGGCCAAAGTTGTGATGAATGATGAATGATATATATGTGATGTATGAGATCATGTTCTTGTAATAGGAATCACGACTTGCATGTCGATGAGTATGACAACCGGCAGGAGCCATAGGAGTTGTCTTTATTTTTGTATGACCTGCGTGTCATTGAGAAACGCCATGTAAATTACTTTACTTTATTGCTAAATGTGTTAGCCATAGTAGTAGAAGTAATAGTTGGCGAGCAACTTCATGGAGACACGATGATGGAGATCATGATGATGGAGATCATGGTGTCATGCCGGTGACGAAGATGATCATGGAGCCCCGAAGATGGAGATCAAAGGAGCTATATGATATTGGCCATATCATGTCACTATTATTTTTGCATGTGATGTTTATCATGTTTTTCATCTTGTTTACTTAGAACGACGGTAGTAAGTAAGATGATCCCTCATAATAATTTCAAGAAAAGTGTTCCCCCTAACTGTGCACCGTTGCGAAGGTTCGTTGTTTCGAAGCACCACGTGATGATCGGGTGTGATAGATCCTAACGTTCGAATACAACGGGTGTAAGCCAGATTTACACACGCAATACACTTAGGTTGACTTGACGAGCCTAGCATGTACAGACATGGCCTCGGAACACAGAAGACCGAAAGGTTGAGCATGAGTCGTATAGAAGATACGATCAACATGAAGATGTTCACCGATGTTGACTAGTCCGTCTCACGTGATGATCGGACACGGCCTAGTTGACTCGGATCATGTTTCACTTAGATGACTAGAGGGATGTCTGTCTAAGTGGGAGTTCATTAAATAATTTGATTAAGATGAACTAAATTATCATGAACTTAGTCTAAAATCTTTACAATATGTCTTGTAGATCAAATGGCCAATGCTCATGTCCACCTAAACTTCAACGCGTTCCTAGAGAAAACCAAGCTGAAAGACGATGGCAGCAACTATACGGGCTGGGTCCGGAACCTGGGGATCATCCTCATAGCAGCCAAGAAAGATTATGTCCTAGAAGCGCCGCTAGGTGAAGCACCAATCCCAGAGAACCAAGACGTTATGAACGCTTGGCAGTCTCGTGTTGATGATTACTCCCTCGTTCAGTGTGGCATGCTTTACAGCTTAGAACCGGGGCTCCAAAAGTGTTTTGAGCAATACGGAGCATATGAGATGTTCGAGGAGCTGAAAATGGTTTTCCAAGCTCATGCCCGGGTCGAGAGATATGAAGTCTCCAAAAAATTCTTCAGCTGTAAGATGGAGGAAAATAGTTCTATCAGTGAGCACATACTCAAGATGTCTGGGTTGCACAACCGCCTGACTTAGTTGGGAGTTAATCTCCCGGATGACGCGGTCATTGACAGAATTCTCCAGTCGCTCCCACCAAGCTACAAGAGCTTTGTGATGAACTTCAATATGCAGGGGATGGAAAAGACCATTCTTGAGGTATATTCAATGCTGAAATCAGATGAGGTAGAGATCAAAAAGGAACATCAAGTGTTGATGGTGAATAAAACCACTAAGTTCAAGAAAGGCAAGGGTAAGAAGAACTTCAAGAAGGACGGCAAGGAAGTTGCCACGCCTGGCAAGCCAGTTGCCAGGAAGAAGTCAAGCAATGGACCCAAGCCTGAGACTGAGTGCTTTTATTGCAAGGGAAGTGGTCACTGGAAGCGGAACTGCCCCAAGTACTTAGCAGACAAGAAGGCCGGCAAAACCAAAGGTATATGCGATATACATGTAATTGATGTGTACCTTACCAGTGCTCGTAGTAGCTCCTGGGTATTTGATACCGGTGCGGTTGCTCACATTCGTAACTCAAAGCAGGAGCTGCGGAATAAGCGGAGACTGGCGAAGGACGAGGTGACGATGCGCGTCGGGAATGGTTCCAAGGTCGATGTGATCGCCATCGGCACGCTACCTCTACATTTACCTACGGGATTAGTTTTGAACCTCAATAATTGTTATTTAGTACCAGCTTTGAGCATGAACATTGTATCAGGATCTCGTTTAATTCGAGATGGCTACTCATTTAAGTCCAAGAATAATGGTTGTTCTATTTATATGAGTGATATGTTTTATGGTCATGCCCCGTTGGTGAATGGTTTATTCTTAATGAATCTCGAGCGTAATGTTACACATATTCATAGTGTGAATGCCAAAAGATGTAAAGTTGATAACGATAGTCCCACATACTTGTGGCACTGCCGCTGTCGGTGTCAAAACCGGTGGATCTCGGGTAGGGGGTCCCGAACTGTGCGTCTAGGCGGATAGTAACAGGAGACGAGGGACACGATGTTTTACCCAGGTTCGGGCCCTCTCGATGGAGGTAAAACCCTACGTCCTGCTTGATTAATATTGATGATATGGGTAGTACAAGAGTGGATCTACCACGAGATCAAGGAGGCTAAACCCTAAAGCTATCCTATGGTATGATTGTCGTAATGTATGTTGTGTCCTACGGACTAAAGCCCTCCGGTTTATATAGACACCGGAGGAGGCTAGGGTTACACAGAGTCGGTTACAATGGTAGGAGATCTACATATCCGTATCGCCAAGCTTGCCTTCCACGCCAAGGAAAGTCCCATCCGGACACGGGACGGAGTCTTCAATCTTGTATCTTCGTAGTCTTGGAGTCCGGCGGACGATGATAGTCCGGCTGTCCGGACACCCCCTAGTCCAGGACTCCCTCAGTAGCCCCTGAACCAGGCTTCAATGACGATAAGTCCGGCGCGCATAATGTTCGGCATTGCAAGGCGGGTTCCTCCCTTGAATAATCCAGAGAAGATCATGAACACCAGGATAGTGTCCGGCTCTGCAAAATAAATTCCACATTCCACCGTAGAGAGAATAAAATGTACACAAGTCCAATCTGCTGACGTATTATGCGGCATGACATCACACCGCTACCAGGCTTTTACTTGAATCGTTTTTTATTATACCACCTCAGCACGTTTAGCGAAGCGGTTTCCTTGGCACGTCCTGTCGAAGCAGAGATCGTGTTCCCCTTATTCCGGGATTCTCATCAATACGGGCGTGGGTAACCCAACCGTGCCCGTCGCCACGCCTCCTCTATCGAAGGTGAATCCCGGATGGTCACGGGGACGACTCTTGGTATTTTTCCCCTTCATAAGAGGACCAAGGCTCGTTTCTTTTCTAAAATCTCACATCGAATCTCCTCTTTGCTCCCTTCCAACACCCAGAGCCCCAGATTCGAGCGCTTCGGATTCTCATCCATGTCCGGCTCTGACCTCCAGGGTCGGTGGATGCCCTCCTCCGTCACGGAGGAGGACGTGCTAAAGCTTCATGAGGCCAAGTACCTGTCCTACGAGATTTCGCATAGGTTGCCTGCTCAAGGGTAGGCCGTGCCCGCCCCCGAGCCCGGTGAGTACGTTGTCTTCGTATCCCACCTCCGTCGGGGTTTAGGCTTCCCGACGGACCCCTTCGTGAGAGGGCTCATGTTCTACTACGGGCTGGACTTTCACGACTTGGCTCCGGAGTCCATCCTCCATATCTCCGCATTCATTATCGTCTGCGAAGCCTTCCTCCGCGTTACTCCCCACTTCGGCCTGTGGCTGAAGACCTTTAATGTGGAACCGAAGATGATCGAGGGGCGTCAAGCGGAGTGCGGCGGGGCGGCCATAAGCAGAAAGGCCGATGCCCCGTGGCCCGAGGGTTCCTTCCAAGAGGAACTCGGATTGTGGCAGCAGGAGTGGTTCTATATCACCGCTCCGAAGGGCAGCAAGCAAAAGCCGCCGCCTTCATTCCGCCCGGGACCTCACGCCGACTGGTGTCGTGGGTCAACCAGGGGCTCAATTGGGGACCGTCCGAAGACGTGCCCTCATTGCAGGGCCGGATTCGAGACCTCCAGGCGAGGGAGATCAATCTGGTCGTGGTGATGCAGGTTATGCTAATCAGGCGTCTTCTGCCCTGCAAACGCCGTCCTCTCCGTCTATGGGAGTTCAATCCGGAGGGACCTCGGATTCTCCAACACTTCATGGGTGCGACACCCGTGGAGATGTACAAGTTGTTTTTCGGACCGCTGGTAGCGTGTCCGGAATTGACCGAGGACGCAGGCCTAATGTAACGCCCTCGATGCGGCTATATCTCCCACGTGTCGAAGCACGACTTAGAGGCATAACCGCATTGAAAGCAATGTCGCAAGTGAGGTAATCTTCACACAACCCATGTAATACATAAGGGAAAGAGATACATAGTTGGCTTACAATTGCCACTTCACACAATTACATGAATAAAGCATTACATCATCCAGATACAATCAAGGTCCGACTACGGAACCAAAATAAAAGAAGAACCCCAAATGCGACAAAGGTCCCCAATCGACCCCAACTGGGCTCCACTACTGATCAACTAGAACGAAACAACACAAAGGGCAAGATCTTCATCGAGCTCCTCCTTGAGCTTGGTTGCGTCACCTGCTCGGTAACATAGGCACCTGCAAACTGGTTTTGGAAGTATCTGTGAGCCACGGGGACTCAGCAATCTCGCACCCGCGAGATCAAGACTATTTAAGCTTATGGGTAAGGTAAAGGCATGAGGTGGAGCTGCAGCAAGCTACTAGCATATATGGTGGCTAACATACGCAAATGAGAGCGAGAAGAGAAGGCAAGCACGGTCGATAAAAGTATGATCAAGAAGTGATCCTATAGCAACCTACGTCAAGCATAACTCCAACACCGTGTTCACTTCCCGGACTCCGCCGAGAAGAGACCATCACGGTTACACACGCGGTTGATGTATTTTAATTAAGGTCAACTTCGGGTTTTCTACAACCGGACATTAAAAAATTCCCATCTGCCACATAACTACGGGCACGGCTTTTGAAAGTTCAAATCCCTGCAGGGGTGTCCCAACTTAGCCCATGACAAGCTCTCACGGTCAACGGAGGAATAGACCTCCACCCGAGACACTCCGATCAGACTCGATATCCCGGTACATCAAGACTTTTCGACAGGGTAAAACTAAACCAGCAACACCGCCCGAATGTGCCGACAAATCCCGATAGGAGCTGCACATATCTCTTTCTCAGGGCACACTCAGATGAGTCTAGCTACGAGTAAAACCAACCCTCAAGTTTCCCCGAGGTGGCCCCGCAGGCAGCTCAGTTCGGACCAACACTCAGAGGAGCACTGGCCCCGGGGGGGGGGGGGGGTTAGAATAAAGATGACCCTTGAGTCTGCAGAACCCAAGGGAAGGTGGTAGGTTGTTAGTGCAAATGGTAAAACCAATGTTGGGCATTGCTGGAGGAGCTTTACTTAAGGCGAACTGTCAAGGGGTTCCCATTATAGCCCAACCGTGTAAGGAACGCAAAATCCAGGAACATAACACCGATATGACGGAAACTAGGGCGGCAAGAGTGGAACAAAACACCAGGCATAAGGCCGAGCCTTCCACCCTTTACCAAGTATATAGATGCATTAATTAAATAAGATATATTGTGATATCCCAACAAGTAAACATGTTCCAACAAGGAACAACATCTCCATGTTCCAACAAGGAACAAACTTCAATCTTCACCTGCAACTAACAACGCTATAAGAGGGGCTGAGCAAAGCGGTGACATAGCCAATCAACGGTTTGCTAGGACATGGTGGGTTAGAGGTTTGACATGGCAATTTGGGAGGCTGACAAGCAAATGGTAGGCATCGTAGCATTGGCATAGCAAAAGAGCGAGCAAACTAGCATAGCAAAGATAGTAGTGATTTCGAGGGTATGATCATCTTGCCTGAAATCCCGCAAGGAAGAAGAACGAGTCCATGAAGAAGACAAACGGACATAGTCGAACGAATCCTCACAACTCCGGAACGAAACCGAAGCTAACGAGAGAAGCAACCCGGAAAGAAGCAAACAACATAGTAAACAACCATCTCATAAACATGGCATGATGCGCAAACAAGTATGATGCATGTTCGATTTAATGAGGCATGGCATGGCAACAAACAATACTACAAATTAAGTGGAGCTCAATGTGCAACGAGTTGCATATTGACGGAACGCCACATCAATTATTTAGTTCTCTCTCGGTTATGCTACTCATCAATATTAAATGTTGTTAAACATGGCAAGGGGTGAAGCATAATTAAACTAACTAATTAGGCAAGTTTAAATGAGGCCGGAAACACAAACAACAATTCCGGAAAAACCCCATGTTATTTAGCAATTTAAAGCAAGCAACAATTTTAAACATTTAAATGCTGTTATCATGATACGGATGACATATGCAAGTTTTATGCAATTTTATGAAAACGTTGACATGAGCATGTTATGAAGCATTTGGTCACCATGGCGGAACGAAAAGGGTGCCACGGCGGCGAAACAAAAATGGTGCCACGGCAACATATCCGAAAATGATGCCACGGCAACATATCCGAAAATGATGCCACGGCAACATATCGGTTCCGGTAGCTCACGGAGATACCGATGCAAAAGAAGGCGTGCGGATGTGCGGAACATACTAGAGATGGTGGGGTGATCCCGGTTACCGGGTTCCCACGGGTCAACGGCATGGCAAACGAGAAGGAATGCGCAAGCGACAATTTGGACACGATGCAAGCACGAGCATCTCCTACATCACACAACATTCGTTCACGGGCGTCATCTCGGTGGTTATACCTTCGAAGTGTGCATTCGGGGCGGAACGCGTTTCGTAGAGGAAGTAGTCGTTCACGGGCCGTAGTGGAGGTAGTCGTTCACGGGTCATCGTGGGAAGTAGTCGTACACGGCGTAGTAGAAGTCGTTGTACACGGCGACGGTAGTTGTACACGTTTTGTAGACGAACTTTGACGGAACATGGGTGTCGTGGTACTTGGCGCTTCCAACGTCTTCGGGCGTAGAGGTACTCGCAAAAAAAATCGAGATGGTCTTGACGATCCAGCAAGACGACATGGTTCGGGGCGGTCTCGGTCTTGGCGTCCGTGCGGTAGCCACGAGCTCATGGCCTACAGCAGCAGCAAGGTGCAGAACGGGACGGAGACGCCGGGCGCTGATGGTGGTGGAGCAGTGGCTTCACGCGAACAGGGCCGCGGCGATGCTGATGGCCTCGCAGGCCATGGCAGGCGGTGGGCACGGTAGGAGGGCGAGCGCTAGAGAGAGGAGGCCCGGTGCGAGGCACGCGCGGGGTGGCCCTCCTGGTGGTTGCCGACGGCGGCTGGACTTGGTGGCGGGGCCGGCACGAGGAGACGGGGTAGCGTCAGGCGCGTAGGGCTCGGGGACGAGGCACCGAGGACGAGGCAAGAAGGGAAGGAGAGGGCGCGCGGGGTCTGCTGGAACTGCAGATCGCCGGTGAGGAGGCTGGGGATGCGGACGACGTGGAGGCGCAGCACGGGAGGAGAAGCAGGGCGCAGGTTCGAGGAGGGGGTCACCGGATGGCGCAGGGAGGAAGCAGCAACAGGAGGCGCTCGGGGACAGCTCGGGATCCAGGAGCTTGGGCGCGGTGAGGCAAAAGGGACGGGAGGAGGTGATGGGAATCGGGCACTGAACGAGGGGCTCTTCCCCTGTGGCGGCGCGAGGATGGACGAAGGGGAAAAGGGATCGAGAGGAGGGGGGTTCGAGCGAGAGGAACCAGATGGGATCGAGCGTTGCGGCGGCGCTGGAGGGAGAGAGATGCGAAGGAGGGGGTCGGGCTAGGTTAGGAGGGTTAGGTGGGCTGGGCCTTAGAGGTTAGACAGGCCCAAGAGGCCGGCTGGGCTTCTCTTCTCTCTCTCCTATTCTTTTTCCATTTGCAAACAAAACAGAAAAAGAGAAAGAAGAGAAAGAGAAGGTAGGGGTGGAATCTGGGCATGGGGATAGCTTTCCCGAACTCATAAAAATGAGCTCGATCCAGGAAAAATAGAAAGAGGCATGATTGAAAGATTTAAATTCAAACTCATTTGAATTTAATTCAAATGGGTTTGAACTAGGACTTGATAAAAGGAAGGTCCAAAAATGTTCGGATTTTTGGTGGAGCTCCGGAAAATGATGAAAGAAATTATGGGCAAGGTTGGAGACCAAGAATTAAGATAACAAAGGCATGGGATATTTTGCAAGTGTGTTATGGTGAATTCCAAAAATGGAATATTTACTATAGCTCTCTAAATATCGAGAGGATATGTTTTAAAGAGAAATCACCATGTGAATATCCCTCAATTTAAATAGATCAACGATCTATGCAATTTATTTAGGTGAGTTTTTTTAAAAATTAAATGACATGATGGCATGATGCAATGCAAATGATGCAACAAACAAAACAAATCACACGACGAAACTCGAAGTAGCTGGAAGTCTTCTGGAGCGTCGGTCTCAGGGCGTTACACCTAAGCTGCAATCGCCCGGATACTCAGGTAAATAGCTCAGAGTCCGAACGTTATGTTTATCTGCTTTTCTGGAGTTCGCCTCATGACCCATTATTCTTCATCAGGAGTGGGTAGCGCGATCGAAGCTGATAAGGTGTCCGGCTCCCCTCCCAGAGACCGCACTGGAGCCCGTGCTGGTTAGAATGTTGGAGGTCGCGCCCGTAGAAGGGAGCGATGGGGAAAATAGAGGAGCTATTATTTCGCCCAAAGGGGCGTCTGAAGAGAGGGGAATCAAAAACCCCTCCTTCCAGGGGGAGAAGAGGACCGCCTCTGAAGATCCGGAGGCCAAAGCCCCTAAACAAGGGAAGAAATCTTCACCGGGGGGTCCGGCGTCCGGGGAGAACCCGGACGTACAATCGTCTCTAAAGGATCAGCCCTCCAGCGAGCCGTGAGTAGGAAAATGGGAGTTCATTAGTAATAAAATACCTCCATTTGTGCTTCTGTGGATAACCGAAATTTTTATCTTGCAGTTCGGATTTGCAGCCTTCTCAGATGAGTTCGTCTTTGGGGGATCTCCTTCCGGAGATGATGGAGAGCAAAACGCCTCCGTCTGCTGCGCCGTCAGATAGGGCAGACGAGCCTGAAGTATCGTCACGGAGGGTATCCCAGAGTCCGGAGGGGCCGGAGAGTTTGGCGCCTACTAGTATCCGGCCGGGAGAACTAAAGAATCTGCTTGAGAGGGCGTCCATCTCAGAAGATCACCGTGCTTTGATGCATATGGTGATTGGAAGGATTTCGTCCGCCGAGAGCGGATTGCGTAATGCCGCTAAGAGTTTGCTGGCGGGTTTTGAGGTATGCAAGAATGACGCACCTTTTTTGACAGTTTTGCACATAAAAGTGCGCCCTGCATAGATAGTAGCCCCTGAGACTCGGTAGGTTGTCGAAAACGACAGCGTGCCGGGGATCAAAATCGTAAGTAATGAATGTCGTCGATTCTATGCAGGTGGCGGATAGTCCGAGGGCTAGTCGGACTAGTGGAGTTGCCGAGTTAATGCGGCAACTTGACGTGGCGGATGCGGACATCGCACTTGTCAACCGGCGACTTGACGAGTCGCAAGGTAAATGAGTTCTCCACAGTCGCTTTATTAAGGGGGTCAAAGCCCTCCTCTGATAAATTATATGCTGTGATACAGACGGTGCTGCTGCTGTGGAGATCCTTCGGGCCGAACTTGCTCAAGCCAAGGAGCAAGCCCGAAGGAGTGATGCGGCTGCCTCGAGGGCGACCGAGGAGTTGAAAGCCGAAAAGGCTGCCCACTACCTAAGCAGGGAAAAGGTGGCCGAATTGGCCGTGAAATTAAGAGATGCTGCCGACCGCAATGAGGCTCTTGAAAAGGAGCGCTTATCGGAGCGGGAAGACCTGGGGAAGGCCACCGCCGAGGCCAAGGATGTCCGTTCTACAATGCGGGCTATGAAGGAGGAGCTGCGCCAGGCCGTAGATATTGTGGCTGGCAAGCCTTTTCTGTTGCGTCGCCGGTTTACGGATCAAAAGTATGCTCAACTTGGCCAGCTATGGGGTCCGGAGGATCCGTATATGGACTTAGCGGCAAGTGCGGGTGATGCCGTTATGCACTTCCGGAGCCAGAAGGATCACAAGACGGAAGAGCTATTTTGGTCTCAATTCCATAGTCCAGATCGTTCACTTCCGTTGACCGATCGGTTGGCCGAATGGGCCGAGCTAAATAGATTGTCCGGACTTGCCATGACTGATATCGTGGCTCATGTCTGGCCAGAGAGGCCCAAGGCGACGAGCTATTTCGGCTTATTGCAGCAATTTCTTGGAGCGGTGTCGCATATCAAGGAGATGAAGCGGTCGGCCTGCATCGAAGGCGCGCGGATGGCTCTTGCCCGTGTGAAGACACATTGGACAGAGATGGATGCCACCGCTATTGCCGCCCAGGGTTCGGACGAAAGCCGGTTACCCGCCGAGCACTATTTTGGGGAAGTTATGCGTGGCGCTCGTTAATAGAGTCGCAGTGCTCGAAAAATGTCACGTTCAAATGAACGTTTTAGCTTGTAAAACAATGATTATGCTATAACTGCTTTTTATACTTGTGCGTCCCAAGTAGTAAAATATCTCCTATGCGGCCGTTTTACTTATACATTTGTATAACCTGAAAGATTGCAGTCTTCGGCTTCAGCCCCCACGCACAAGGTGTGGGGGTGTTCGCAAAAATAGCGCGTTTTCACACTTAATCCGACGTCTCGGTCCTGTTAAGGAGGTGGTAGCGTAGCAAACGAGGCAATCCGGACTATAATGCTTTATCACTTTCACTTAGCCAGTGGAGTTCGAGGGTGGGGCTACGATATAGCCCCTTGGGGCACCGCGCTTCTCCGAGTTCGGGGCGCGTGTGTGCCTGACCGGGAAACGGTCCTTCGTCAAAGCGGGGAATTCTAAACATTCCGGTAGTCGATCGAGTGGTTGACCAGTCTCTCGCTATATCATGACAGTCAGTTTTCGGCTTTCTCTACTGAGGTGCTCGCCCAGCCGAACTGGGGCACAATCGCAGTAGTTCTCCTGGTGCCGCGTTAGCCGATGATACGGAACGTAAGGCAGCAAAACACAGGAGCCGGGCAAACCCAACATTTGACCAAAGACATGATTCGGAGCTGATGCATATAATGCCTAACTCGAGACGCCGAACACTCCCTAAGGTGTTCGGTCTTTATAATAATGGGCAGAACAATTCCCTAAGCCCCTAGTGTCCAGGTACGGGCATGGTCCTCTGACGCGGCCGATGCCAAGGCGTCAGGCTCTGCTTTGGTTATAGGAAGAAACCAAGGAAGAATAACAACAAGAGACAGTAAAAAAGGTTTACGCAGGGTCTTAATCTGAAAAGAATCCTCGCAACGGGTCCGTACTGCACGTCTGCGCCTGTGTCTCCGTTGTGCCGTTATCCTGGACGGGTGTGCACGTTGTTCATCTGTAAAAAGAGAGGAACTTAGTTTGAAAACAACTCGTGCAAAAAAGATATATGTGAAAGAAGAAATATAAATGAGTAAGGCGGGGCCTGTATGAACTCGCAGTTGTTTGTGCGCGCAGCCCCTTGTGGAGGGGTGTGCGGCTAGGGAGCCCCTAGCCTACTTATGCCGGACTCGTCTATCCGTTTCCGGGGTCTTTAAGTGACCCTCGCACTGAAATGATGCCGCGTGGACCGGGCATTTTGAGTGTAAGAGACGCGTAATGTGGTATGGCATTGAAACGGACAAAAGCCTCTCGTCCCAAGAGTGCTTGATATCCACTTTTAAATGGGACGATATGAAAAATTAGTTTTTCGCGTCGGAAGTTGTTCGGTGATCCGAACACAACTTCTAGTAACAGGGAGCCTGTGCACTTGGCGTAAGGGCCTGGCGTCACTCCTTTTAAGGAAGTGCGGCTGTGCCGAATTTTAGTAGGGTCTATCCCCATCTTGCGGATTGTGTTTGCATACAGCAGGTTTAAGTCGCTGCCTCTGTCCATCAGGACTTTAGTAAATTGTAGTCCGTCGATTATGGGATCCAATAGCAGGGCAGTCTGTCCTGCGTTTTGAACGCTTCTGGAATAATCCAGGTGGTCGAAAGTGATTGGTTTTGATATCCAATCTCTATGGTCTGCTGGGTTGGACCGTGCGAGGCTCTTTTTAGAAGGTGCCGCACTATTTTTCCGTATTATCACATGAAGTGAGTTTACTGCTTTGACCTCTTGTGGGAAAGTCTTTTGCCTTCCGGAGCTCTGCTGGTGGGGTTTATCGTCTTCGCTTGACGTGTCGAGCCCCTTGTGTTCGGCGTTTAATCGGCCGGACTGTTTGAAAACCCAACAATCTCGATGGGTGTGGTTTGCAGGCCTTCCGGGGGTACTGTGGATTTGACATATCCGACCCAAAATCTTGTTTAAGTAGGACAGCTCATCGCTGTCATCCTTAAGAGGCAGTGTTTTGTTGTTTGGCCGCGAGCTTTTGAATCCGGCGTTGACTGCCGTGCTCTTTGGGCTTTTCTCTTTATTCCGGCGCTGTTCTTTTCTGCGCCGTGATTTTCCATTTCCATCTCTTATCTTGGATGTACTTGGGTCGCTGGTGCTGCATCTTGCTAACCAGCTATCCTCTCCCGCACAGAAGTGGGTCATGAGGCTTGTTGGCGCGGACATTGTCCTCGGTTTCTCTTGGCCGAGGTGTCTGGCAAGCCATTCGTCTCGGACGTTATGTTTAAAAGCTGCTAAGGCTTCGGCGTCCGGACAGTCGACTATTTGGTTCTTTTTGGTGAGGAACCTGTTCCAGAATTTGCGCGTTGACTCTCCAAGCTGTTGAGTTATATGACTTAGATCGTCTGCATCCGGAGGGCGGACGTAAGTCCCTTGAAAATTTGCTCTAAACGCGTCCTCGAGCTCTTCCCAACTTCCAACAGTGTTTTCTGGGAGGCTTTTAAGCCAATGACGGGCTGGCCCTTTGAGCTTGAGGGGTAGGTATTTTATGGCGTGGAGATCATCTCCTCTGGCCATGTGTATGTGTAGTATATAATCTTCTATCCAAACTCCAGGGTCTGTTGTTCCATCGTAGGCCTATATGTTTATGGGTTTAAATCCTGCTGGGAATTCATGGTCCAGCACCTCATTGGTGAAAATAGTGGGTGTGCGGCGCCCCTGTATTTGGGTGTGCCACTATCTTCGGACACTTGACGTGTTGCCTTGCTTCCTGGGGCCTTCTTCTTTGGCCCGTAAATGGACCTGGCTGGGCCATCTGTCTTTCCAGGTTCATTAGTCGGTTTATGTGCGGCGGCGCTTGCAGAATTTGGCCTATCGTCTGGTCGTCTATCCAACCAGGCGGCCTTTTCATGTTTTGACTGTGGGGGCTCTATGGCCTCCTCGTCGAATTCTGGTAACAGCTTGCGCTTCGGGTAGCTCTTGGATTGGTGGCTATTGTCGTATCTATCCGCGGTTTTGAGCACTTTGCTCCACCTCATCCTGAGTGTGTCTTCCGCTGTTTTGAGCTTCCGTTTTTCCTTCTTCAAGCTTCTTGCAGTGTTGACGAGTCTTTTCCGAGGGTTTTTTCTATCCGGCGGCGTGTCCGGCATGAAATCATCCGGACTGTCGTTTTCGCCGGGCCTGGACTGATTATCTGACTCGTCCTATTCGGACGGTTGCTTATCTGCATGTTCGCCGTCCACTTGTGTGCCCTGCTGTATTGCGGGGTCCTTAGGAGCGTTGTTGTTGTCAAGGTGGGACTTAGGGCGGCGTCTGCACCACCGTTTAGGTTGTTTGTCGGCTGGGTTATCCTCTACCGCGGCCCGTTGGTCCTCGTTATCGCTCTTTTTTGGGGTATCCACCATATATACGTCATATGACGAGGTGGTCCTCTTGTGCCCTGTAGGCGCTGGTTCTTGTTCGTCTCCGGCGTCGTCGTCTATACCGTCGATGTCTTCGGAGTCATAGTCTAGCATGTCGGTTAGATCGTCGACAGTGGCTACAAAGTGGGTGGTGGGTGGGCGCTGAATTTCTTCGTCGTCCGTATCCCAACCATCCTGACCATAGTCCGGCCAGGACTCTCCCGATAACGAGAGATGCTTTAGCGAATTTAGGATGTCGCCAAAGGGCGAGTATTGGAAGATGTCCGTGGTGGTGAATTCCATAACCGGCGCCCAATCCGATTCGATTGGTAGGGGCGTGGGAGGTCCGGAGTCCGGCACCTCGGAATCACGAGTTTCGCGAGGGACAGGATTAGCGTTCGGCTCCATCGCCGTGGAAGTTGAAGCCCCCAAGGTGGTGTCCATCCACCGATCCTCGATCTGGGCGATCGGCTCCGGAGTAAAGGCCGAAGCGGATTCGTGTGCGGCCACCAAGGCACTGTTCGGCGGCAGAGCTAGGTCATGCCCATCGCAACAGTGCGGCGCGCTTGGCTCTGGCTCGAGCCCGTCGAAGATCAAGTCCCCGCGGATGTCGGCCGTGAAGTTTAGGCTTCTGAATCTTACCTGATGGCCAGGGGCGTAGCTTTCGATCTGCTCCAGATGGCCAAGGGAATTAGCCCGTAGTGCGAAGCTGCCGAATACGAAGATCTGTCCGGGGAGAAAAGTCTCAACCTGGACAACGTCGTTGACTGAAGATGCCATCGAGCCTATCGGTGACGACACAAAGTAACTCTCAATGAAAGCACCAATGTCGGTGTCAAAACCGGCGGATCTCGAGTAGGGGGTCCCGAACTATGTGTCTAGGCGGATGGTAACAGGAGACGAGGGACATGATGTTTTACCCAGGTTCGGGCCCTCTCGATGGAGGTAAAACCCTACGTCCTGCTTGATTATTATTGATGATATGGGTAGTACAAGAGTGGATCTACCACGAGATCAAGGAGGCTAAACCCTAAAGCTAGCCTATGGTATGATTGTCGTAATGTATGTTGTGTCCTACGGACTAAAGCCCTCCAGTTTATATAGACACCGGAGGAGGCTAGGGTTACACAGAGTCGGTTACAATGGTAGGAGATCTACATATCCGTATCGCCAAGCTTGCCTTCCACGCCAAGGAAAGTCCCATCCGGACACGGGACGGAGTCTTCAATCTTGTATCTTCGTAGTCTTGGAGTCCGGCGGACGATGATAGTCCGGCTGTCCGGACAACCCCTAGTCCAGGACTCCCTCAGCCGCCTTGGTCACATTGGTGTCAAGCGCATGAAGAAGCTCCATCTGATGGACTTTTAGATTCTCTAGATTATGAATCGTTTGACACATGCGAGCCATGCCTCATGGGCAAGATGACCAAGACTCCGTTCTCCGGAACAATGGAGCGTGCAACCAACTTATTGGAAATCATACATACTGATGTGTGCGGTCCAATGAGCGTTGAGGCTCGCGGAGGATATCGTTATGTTCTCACTCTCACTGATGACTTGAGTAGATATGGTATGTCTACTTGATGAAACACAAGTCTGAGACCTTTGAAAAGTTCAAGGAATTTCAGAATGAAGTGGAGAATCAACGTGACCGAAAGATAAAGTTCTTACAATCAGATCGTGGGGGTGAATATTTAAGTCACGAATTTGGTACGCACTTAAGAAAATGTGGAATAGTTTCACAACTCATGCCGCCTGGAACACCTCAGCGAAATGGTGTGTCCGAACCGTCGTAATCGCACTCTATTGGATATGGTGCGATCTATGATGTCACTTACTGATTTACCGCTATCATTTTGGGGATACGCTCTAGAGACAGCTACATTCACTTTAAATAGGGCACCGTCTAAATCCGTTGAGACGACACCGTATGAATTATGGTCTGGGAAGAAACCTAAGCTTTCGTTTCTAAAAGTTTGGGGATGCGATGCTTATGTCAAGAAACTTCAACCTGAGAAGCTCGAACCCAAGTCGGGAAAATGGGTATTCATAGATACCCTAAGGAAACCATAGGGTATACTTTCTACTTAAGATCCGAAGGCAAGATCTTTGTTGCCAAAAATGGGTCCTTTCTGGAGAAAGAGTTTCTCTCGAAAGAATTAAGTGGGAGGAAAGTAGAGCTTGATGAAGTACTGCCTCTTGAAACGGTGAGTAGCGCAACTCAAGAAGATGTTCTTGTGGTGCCTGCACCTACAAGAGAGGAGGTTAATGATGATGATCAAGATGCTTCGGATCAAGCTCCTACTGAACTTCGAAGGTCCACAAGGACACGTTCCGCACCAGAGTGGTACGGCAACCCTGTCTTGGAAATCATGTTGTTAGACAATGGTGAACCTTCGAACTATGAAGAAGCGATGGCGGGCCCAGATTCCAACAAATGGCTTGAAGCCATGCAATCCGAGATAGGATCCATGTACGAAAGCAAAGTGTGGACTTTGACAGACTTGCCCGACGATCGGCGAGCAATAGAAAACAAATGGATCTTTAAGAAGAAGACAAACGCGGATGGTAATGTTACCATATATAAAGCTCGACTTGTCGCTAAGGGGTATCGACAAGTTCAAGGGATTGACTACGATGAGACATTCTCTCCTGTAGCGAAGCTGAAGTCCGTCCGAATCATGTTAGCAATTGCCGCATACTATGATTATGAGATTTGGCAGATGGACATCAAAACGGCATTCCTTAACGGTCACCTTAAGGAAGAACTGTATATGATGCAGCCGGAAGGTTTTGTCGACCCTAAGAATGCTAACAAGGTATGCAAGCTCCAGCGCTCCATCTATGGGCTGGTGCAAGCATCTCGGAGTTGGAACATTCGCTTTAATGAGATGATTAAAGCGTTTGGGTTTATGCAGACTTATGGAGAAGCCTGCGTTTACAAGAAAGTGAGTGGGAGCTCTGTAGCATTTCGCATATTATATGTGGATGACATACTTTTGATGGGAAATGATATAGAACTTTTGGACAGCATAAAGGCCTACTTGAATAAGTGTTTTTCAATGAAGGACCTTGGAGAAGCTGCTTACATATTAGGTATCAAAATCTATAGAGATAGATCAAGACGCCTCATAGGTATTTCACAAAGCACATACCTTGATAAGATATTGAAGAAGTTCAATATGGATCAGTCCAAGAAGGGGTTCTTGCTTGTGTTGCAAGGTGTGAAATTGAGCTCAGCTCAATGCCCGGCCACGGCAGAAGATAAAGAAGATATGAGTGTCATCCCCTATGCCTCAGCCATAGGGTCTATCATGTATGCCATGACCTGTACCAGACCTGATATAAACCTTGCCGTAAGTTTGGTAGGAAGGTACCAAAGTAATCCCGGCAAGGAACACTGGATAGCGGTCAAGAACATCCTTAAGTACCTGAAAAGGACTAAGGACATGTTTCTCATATATGGAGGTGACGAAGAGCTCGTCGTAAAGGGTTACGTCAACACTAGCTTCGACACAGATCTGGATGACTCTAAGTCACAAACCGGATACGTGTATATATTGAATGGTGGGGCAGTAAGTTGGTGCAGTTGCAAGCAAAGCGTCGTGGAGGGATCTACATGTGAAGTGGAGTACATGGCAGCCTCGGAGGCAGCACATGAAGCAATCTGGGTGAAGGAGTTCATCACCGACCTAGGAGTCATACCCAATGCGTCGGGGCTGGTCACACTCTTCTGTGACAACACTGGAGCTATTGCACTTGCCAAGGAGCCCAGGTTTCACAAGAAGACCAGGCACATCAAGCGTCGCTTCAACTCCATCCGTGAAAATGTTCAAGATGGAGACATAGATATTTGTAAAGTACATACGGACCTGGATGTAGCAGATCCGTTGACTAAACCTCTCCCTAGGGAAAAACATGATCAACACCAGAACGCAATGGGTGTTCGATTCATCACAATGTAACTAGAATATTGACTCTAGTGCAAGTGGGAGACTGTTGGAAATATGTCCTAGAGGCAATAATAAAATGGTTATTATTATATTTCTTTGTTCATGATAATTGTCTATTATTCATGCTATAACTGTGTTATCCGGAAATCGTAATACACGTGTGAATACATAGACCAGAACAAGTCCCTAGTGAGCCTCTAGTAGACTAGCTCGTTGATCAACAGATAGTCATGGTTTCCTGACTATGGGCATTGGATGTCATTGATAACGGGATCACATCATTAGGAGAATGATGTGATGGACAAGACCCAATTCTAAGCATAGCTCAAAGATCGTGTAGTTTGTTTAGCTAGAGCTTTTCCAAATGTCAAGTATCATTTCCTTAGACCATGAGATTGTGCAACTCCCGGATACCGTAGGAGTGCTTTGGGTGTACCAGTAACTGGGTGGCTATAAATGTGCACTACAGGTATCTCCGAAAGTGTCTGTTGGGTTGGCACGAATCGAGACTGGGATTTGTCACTCCGTATGACGGAGAGGTATCTCTGGGCCCACTCGGTAATGCATCATCATAATGAGCTCAATGTGACCAAGTGTCTGGTCACAAGATCATGCATTACGGTACGAGTAAAGTGACTTGCCGGTAACGAGACTAAACGAGGTATTGGGATACCGACGATCGAGTCTCGGGCAAGTAACGTACCGATTGACAAAGGGGTTAATTGAATCCTCGACATCGTGGTTCATCCGATGAGATCATCGAGGAGTATGTGGGAACCAACATGGATATCCAGATCCCGCTGTTGGTTATTGACCGGAGAGGCGTCTCGGTCATGTTTGCGTATCTCCCGAACCCGTAGGGTCTACACACTTAAGGTTCGGTGACGCTAGGGTTGTAGAGATATTAGTATGCAGCAAACCGAAAGTTGTTCAGAGTCCCGGATGAGATCCCGGACGTCACGAGGAGTTCCGGAATGGTCTGGAGGTAAAGAATTATATATGGGAAGTCGAGTTTCGGCCATCGGGAAAGTTTCGGGGGTCACCGGTATTGTACCGGGACCACCGGAAGGGTCCCGGGGGTCCACCGGGTGGGGACACCTATCTCGGAGGGCCCTGTGGGCTGAAGTGGGGAGGGAACCAGCCCCTGGTGGGCTGGTGCCCCCCCCCCCCCCCCCCCCCCCGCCTAGGGTTGGGAACCCTAGGGGAGGGGGCACCTCCACTTGCCTTGGGGGGCAAGTTTCCCCCTTTGCCGCCGCCCCCCTAGGAGATCCCATCTCCTAGGGCCGGCGCCCCCCTGGGGACCCTATATAAAGAGGGGGGAGGGGGGCAGCCGCACCCTTGCCCCTGGCGCCTCCCTTCTCCCTTGCTACACCTCTCCCTCCCGCAGACGCTTGGCGAAGCCCTGCCGGATCCCTGCTGCATCCACCACCACGCCGTCATGCTGCTGGATCTTCATCAACCTCTCCTTCCCCCTTGCTGGATCAAGAAGGAGGAGACGTCACGCTGACCGTACGTGTGTTGAACGCGGAGGTGCCGTCCGTTCGGCGCTAGGATCTCCGGTGATTTGGATCACGACGTGTACGACTCCCTCAACCCCGTTCTCTTGAACGCTTCCGCTCGCGATCTACAAGGGTATGTAGATGCACTCCTCTCTCTCGTTGCTGGATGAACTCATAGATCGATCTTGGCGAACGTAGGAAAAAATTTATTTTATGCAACGTTCCCCAACAATAAGTAGATGATGGGTTGCTAGAGTGACAGAAGCTTAAACCCTAGTTTATGCGTTGCTTCGTAAGGGGCTGATTTGGATCCATATGTTTCATGCTATGGTTAGGTTTACCTTAATACTTTTGTTGTAGTTGCAGATGCTTGCAATAGAGGTTAATCATAAATGGGATGCTTGTCCAAGTAAGGGAAGTACGCAAGCACTGGTCCACCCACATATCAAACTATCAAAGTACCGAACGCGAATCATATGAGTGTGATGAAAACTAGCTTGACGATATTCCCATGTGTCCTCGGGAGCGCATTTCCTATTATAAGAGTTTGTGCAGGCTTTTCCTTTGCTACAAAAAGGATTGGGCCACCTTGCTGCACTTTATTTACTTTTGTTACTTGTTACTCTTTACAATTTATCCTATCACAAAACTATCTGTTACGACTTATTTCAGTACTTGCAGAGAATACCTTGCTGAAAACCGCTTATCATTTCCTTCTGCTCCTCGTTGGGTTCGACACTCTTACTTATCGAAAGGACTACGATAGATCCCCTATACTTGTGGGTCATCAAGACTCTTTTCTGGCGCCGTTGCCGGGGAGTGAAGCGCCTTTTGAAGGTGGAATTTGGTAAGGAAAATTTTATTTAGTGTGCTTAAATTTTCTGTCACTTGTTACTATGGAAAGTAATTGTTTGAGGGGCTTGTTCGGGGTATCTTCACCCCATCCGGTTGAGCCAAGAGTTGCTCCTCAACCTATTGAACCTACTTAATCTATTGAAAATGAAACTGCTTTTCAGATTCCTTCAGGTATGATGGAAAAACTGCTAGCTAACACTTTTGCAGGAGATGGAACAAAGCATCCTGATGAACATCTACGCTTTGTGGATGATATTTGTGGACTATTTAAGCTTGCAGGTATACCCGATGATGTTGTTAAGAAGAAGGCTTTCCCTTTATCTTTGGAGGGAGACGCATTGACATGGTATAGGCTATGTGATGATACGAGATCATGGAACTATAAAAGAGTGAAATTGGAATTTCATCAAAAGTATTACCCTATGCATCTTGTTCATCGTGATTGCAATTATATATATAATTTTTGGCCTCGCGAAGGAGAAAGCATCACTCAAGCTTGGGGGAGGCTTAAATCAATGTTATATTCATGCCCCAATCATGAGCTCTCAAAATTGACTATTCTTCAGAATTTTTATGCTCGGCTTTCTGATAATAATTGCACCATGCTCGATACTTCTTGTGTTGGCTCTTTTATGATGAAGTCTGTTGAATTTGGATGGAATTTATTGGATAGAATTAACCGCAACTCTGAAGATTGGGACCTCGACGAAGGTAAGGAGTCAGGTATGACACCTAAGTTTGATTGTGTTAAATCTTTTATGGATACCGATATTTTCCGTAAGTTTAGCACTAAATATGGACTTGACTCTGAGATAGTAGCTTCTTTCTGTGAATCTTTTGCTACTTATGTTAATCTCCCCAAGGAGAAGTGGTTTAAATATCATCCTCCCATAGAAGTAAAAGTAGCTGCACCTATTAAAGTTGAAGAAAATATTGTCACTTATAATGATCCTATTGTTCCTACTTCTTATGTTGAGAAACCCCCTTTCCCTGTTAGAATGAAGGATCATGCTAAAGCTTCAACTGTTGTTCGTAAAAGCAATACTAGGACTTATACACCTCCCGAGCAAGTCAAAGTAGAACCCAATATGCTATTGTTAAAGATCTCTTGTCTAATAATATTGATGGGCATGTTATTCAATTCACTGGTGAAACTGCTAGAATTGCTAAACCCTGTGATAGAGATAAACATAGACCTATGGTAGGCGTGCCTGTTATTTCTGTTAAAATAGGAGATCATTGTTATCATGGCTTATGTGATATGGGTGCTAGCGCTAGTGTTATACCCATTGGCTTATACAAAGAGATTATGCATGAGATTGCACCTTTTGAGTTAGAAGAAATTGATGTTACAATTAAACTTGCCAATAGAGATACTATATCTCCAATGGGAATTGTTAGAGATGTTGAAGTCTTGTGTGGGAAAACCAAATATCCCGCTGATTTTCTTGTTCTTGGTTCTCCACAAGATAGCTTTTGTCCCATTATATTTGGTAGACCCTTCTTGCGTACCGTTAATGCTACAATAGATTGCGAAAAGAATGTTGTTACTGTTGGCTTGGATGATATGGTTCATGAGTTTAATTTCTCTAAATTTAGTAAACAACATCGCGAGGAAGAATTGCCTAGTAAGGATGAAATTATTGGTCTTGCTTCTATTGATGTACCTCCTAGTGATCCTTTAGAACACTATTTGCTAGACCATGAAAATGATATGTTCATGAATGAAAGAAGGGAAATAGATGAAGTATTCTTTAAACAGGAACCTATTCTACAACACAATTTGCCTGTTGAAATCCTAGGAGATCCACCTCCACCCAAGGGTGATCCCGTGTTTGAGCTTAAACCGTTGCCTGATAATCTTAAATATGCTTATCTTGATGAAAAGAAAATATATCCTGTCATTATTAGCGCTAACCTTTCAGAGCATGAAGAAGAAAGATTATTGAAAACTCTGAAGAAGCATCGTGCCGCTATTGGATATACTCTGGATGATCTTAAGGGCATCAGTCCCACTCTATGCCAACATAAAATTAATTTGGAAGCAGATGCTAAACAGTGCGTGATCCTCAATGACATTTGAATCCTAAAATGAAAGAAGTGGTAAGAAAAGAAATACTCAAGCTTCTGGAGGCAGGTATAATTTATCCCGTTGCTGATAGTCAGTGGGTAAGTCCTGTCCATTGTGTCCCTAAGAAGGGAGGTATTACTGTTGTCCCTAATGATAAAGATGAACTGATTCCGCAAAGGATTATCACAGGTTATAGGATGGTAATTGATTTCCGCAAATTAAATAAGGCTACTAAGAAAGATCATTACCCCTTACCTTTTATTGATCAAATGCTAGAAAGATTATGCAAACATACACATTATTTCTTTCTAGATGGTTATTCTGGTTTTTCTCAAATACCTGTGTCGGCTAAAGATCAATCAAAGACTACTTTTACATGCCCTTTTGGTACTTTTGCTTATAGACGTATGCCTTTTGGTTTATGTAATGCACCTGCTACCTTTCAAAGATGCATGATGGCTATATTCTCTGACTTTGGTGAGAAAATTTGTGAGGTTTTCATGGATGACTTTTCCGTCTATGGTTCCTCTTTTGATGATTGCTTGAGCAATCTTGCTCGAGTTTTGCAGAGATGTGAAGAAACTAATCTTGTCTTGAATTGGGAAAAGTGCCACTTTATGGTGAATGAAGGTATTGTCTTGGGGCACAAAGTTTCTGAAAGAGGTATTGAAGTTGATAAATCCAAGGTTGATGCTATTGAAAAGATGCCATGTCCCAAGGACATCAAAGGTATAAGAAGTTTCCTTGGTCATGCTGGATTTTATAGGAGGTTCATTAAGGACTTCTCAAAAAAATTCTCGGCCTCTGACTAATTTATTACAAAAAGATGTACCAATTGTCTTTGATGATGATTGCGTAGAAGCATTTGAAATACTTAAGAAAGCATTAGTCTCTGCACCTGTTGTTCAGCCACCTGATTGGAATTTACCCTTTGAAATTATGTGTGATGCTAGTGATTATGCTGTAGGTGTTGTTCTAGGGCAAAGAGTTGATAAGAAATTGAATGTTATCCATTATGGTAGTAAGACTCTAGGCAATGCTCAAAGAAATTATGCTACTACCGAAAAGTAACTTTTAGCGGTTGTTTTTGCTTGTGATAAATTCAGACCCTATATTGTTGATTCTAGAGTAACTATTCACACATATCATGCTGGTATTAAATATCTTATGGAAAATAAAGATGCAAAACCTAGACTCATTAGATGGGTTCTCTTGCTTCAAGAATTTGATTTACATATTGTTGATAGAAAAGGAGCTGAGAACCCCGTTGCAGACAATTTGTCTAGGCTAGAGAATGTTCTTGATGACCCACTACCTATTGATGATAGCTTTCCTGATGAGCAATTAAATGTCATAAGTACTTCTCGTAGCACTCCTTGGTATGCTAATTATGCTAATTATATTGTTGCTAAATTTATACCGCCTAGCTTCACATACCAACAAAAGAAAAAGTTTTTCTATGACTTGCGACATTACTTTTGGGATGACCCACATCTTTATAAAGAAGGAGTAGATGGTGTTATTAGACGTTGTGTACCTACACAAGTGTCACTTCGAGGCTTATGGAGGACACCACGCTGGAGATAGAACTGCACATAAGGTATTGCAATCCGGTTTTTATTGGCCTACTCTCTTCAAGGATGCCCGTAAGTTTGTTTTATCTTGCGATGAATGTCAAAGAATTGGTAATATTAGTAGACGTCAAGAAATGCCTATGAATTATTCACTTGTTATTGAGCCATTTGATGTTTGGGGCTTTGATTATATGGGACCTTTTCCTGCCTCTAATGGTTACACTCATATTTTAGTTGCTGTTGATTACGTTACTAAGTGGGTAGAAGCTATTCCAACTAGTAGTGCTGATCATAACACTTCTATTAAAATGCTTAAGGAAGTTATTTTTCCGAGGTTTGGAGTCCCTAGACACTTAATGACTGATGGTGGGTCACACTTTATTCATGGTGCTTTCCGTAAGATGCTTGCTAAATACGACGTTAATCATAGAATTGCATCTCCATATCACCCGCAGTCTAGTGGTCACGTAGAATTGAGCAATAGAGAGCTCAAATTAATTTTGCAAAAGACTGTCAATAGGTCTAGAAAGAATTGGTCCAAGAAACTGAATGATGCATTATGGGCCTATAGAACTGCGTACAAAAATCCTATGGGTATGTCTTCGTATAAAATGGTTTATGGGAAAGCATGTCACTTACCTCTCGAACTAGAACATAAGGCATATTGGGCTATTAAAGAGCTCAACTATGATTTCAAACTTGTCGGTGAGAAGAGGTTATTTGATATTAGCTCACTTGATGAATGGAGAACCCAAGCTTATGAAAATGCCAAATTGTTTAAAGAAAAAGTTAAAAGGTGGCATGACAAAAGGATACAAAAGCGTGAGTTTAATGTAGGTGATTATGTATTGCTATACAACTCTCATTTAAGATTTTTTGCAGGAAAATTTATCTCCGAATGGAAGGTCCTTACGTTATCGAGGAGGTCTATCGTTCCGGTGCCATAAAAATCAACAACTTCGCACGCACAAATCCGAAGGTGGTAAACGGTCAAAGGATCAAACACTATATTTCAGGTAATCCCATAAATGTTGAAACTAATATTATTGAAACCGTAACCCCGGAGGAATACATAAGGGACACTTTCCAGAACATTCCAGACTCCTAAAAGGAATAGGTATGTGGTACGGTAAGTAAACCGACTCCAAAACAATTTTTAAGGCAATATTTCTCCGTTTTGGAATATTTAGAAAAATAGAAAAATAAGTAGCAGTCCGGGGAGGACACGAGGCCTCCACGAGGGTGGAGGGCGCGCCCTACCCCCTGGGCGCACCCCCTACCTCATGAGCACCTCGTGTGCCCTCCGGACTCCGTTTCCTTGCACGATACGTATTTTGGTTGGTAAAAAATCATTATATATACTCCCTAAGGTTTTGACTCTCGTATCACGCAAATCTCTCCTGTTCTTGTTTCGAGCTGTTTTTCTGACAGGTCTAGAGCACCATGACTTCTCCCTCCTCCAACAACAAAGACAAGGATGCTTGGCTATTGAAGATAGAGTTGAAAAGAGAGGAACCATAAGAAATCAACAAGGATGAAGGGATCAAGAAGGCCATGGAGGTTCAAGCTCCGGTGGTGAAAGAAGAAGACATCCCTCAACCTTTACCTAACCTTTTCACTCCAACAGAGCTTGAAGCCTTCAAGATGATTGAGTTAGCCCGCATACAGAACAAGTATCTTACACAGGAGAATATTTTGTTGAAGGATCATATTGCTGGGCTCAAGAATATTATTCGCAAGTTGGAGGAACTTTTACGCTCGATGTGTGATTATCTACCGTCATCATCACCACCTCCATCACCTCCGAGGACATAATCATCTGGGTATGGGCACTCCCCTTGGCAACTGCCAAGCTTGGGGGAGGTGCCCTGGTATCGTATCACCATCACAACTCCTATCTTTACCGTTTTTCTTAGTTCGATCCTATTAGTAGTATCTTGATTTAGTAGAATACAGTCATGGCATGATCTAGTTTTGAGTTTTGCTTTATGATCCTTCTTTGTAATCGAGTCCGTGAGCTATACAATAAAGATTAGTGTTGAGTCAAGGGCTTGAGTATTTTTCCATGATCTTGGGTGATTAGAAGAAAAAGAATAGAAAGAATCAAAGAGTTCATACTGATCTTATTGAAAGTAATGACTCCACATAGAAAAAGTATGATGATTAAAAGTTATTGGGAGTTGGCAAGTATAGCTTTGGTCATCGTTGCAATTAATAGGAAGTAATAAGGAAAGAGAGGTTTCACATATAGATATATTATCATTGACATCTTTTATGATTGGGAGCACTCATTAAAATATGACATGCTAAAGAGTTGAGGTTGGACAAGGAAGACAACATAATGAGTTATGTTTTCTTACATCTGAGATAAAGTATGTTGTCATGGTTCCTCTACCATGTTGAGTTTGCCTTTCCCCCTCATGCTAGCCAAATTCTCAGCACTAAGTAGAAATACTACTTGTGTTTCCAAATACCCTTAAACCAGTTTTGCCATGAGAGTCCACCATATCTACCTATGGATTGAGTAAGATCCTTCAAGTAAGTTATCATCGGTGCAAGCAATAAAAATTGCTCTCTAAATATGCATGACTTATTAGTGCGGAGAAAATAAACTTTGTACGAACTTGTTGTGGACGCAATAAAAGCGACGGACTGCATAATAAAGGTTCACATACAAGGGGCAATATAAAGTGACGGTCTTTTGCATTAAGATTTTGTGCATCAACCCTAAACGCGCATGACAACCTCTGCTTCCCTCTGCGAAGGGCCTATCTTTTATTATTATCCTCTACCTTATGCAAGAGTCACGGTGATCTTCACCTTTCCTTTTTCATTTTATCCTTTGGCAAGCTCGGCATGTTGGAAAGAACATGATATATATATCTAATTGGATGTGGGGGAGCGTGAATTATTATTGTTAACATTACCCTTGAGGTAAAAGGTTGTGGGGCAAAAACTATAAGCCCCTATCTTTCTCTGTGTCCGATTAAAACTCCGTAACCACAAGTATCGCGTGAGTGTTAGCAATTATGAAGGACTAAGTGATAGTTGAGTATGTGGACTTGCTTTTAAGCTCTGACATAGACTCTTTCCGATGTTATGATAAATTGCAATTGCTTCAATGACTGAGATTATAATTGTTGGTGCCCAATAAGTTTTCTGATTCATACTTTGGCCTTGTGAAAAGATCATCACTTGAACATAAGTAATCATATGACAAAAGCTATATATATGTTGCTGTTATGAAATAATCATGATGCCTTCATGTCCATATTTTATTTTTATCGACGCCTCTACCTCTAAACATGAGGACATATTTATTGTTATCAGCTTTTCGCTTGAGGACAAGCGAGGTCTAAGCTTGGGGGAGTTGATACGTCCAATTTGCATCATGCTTTTATGTCGATATTTATTGCATTATGGGCTGTTGTTTCACGTTATGTCACAATACTTATGGCTATTCTCTCTTATTTTACAAGGTTTACATGAAGAGGGAGAATGCCGGCAGCTGGAATTCTGGGCTGGAAAAGGAGCAAATATTGAAGGACTATTCTGCGCAACTCCAAAAGTCCTGAAACTCCACAGAATACCTTAAAATAAATAAATAAAAATCGTCGCCAAAGACGAAGGCCAGGGGGCCCACACCATGCTCACGAGGGTGGGGGGCGCCCCCTCTGGGCGCGCCCCCCTACCTCGTGGGCCCCCTGGTGGCTCTCCGACGCCCATCTTCCCCCATATGAAGTCTTTTGATGAGAAAAAAATAGAGGAGAACTGTCCGTGTCAAAACCGACGGATCTCGGGTAGGGGGTCCCGAACTGTGCGTCTAGGCGGATGGTAACAGGAGACAAGGGACACGATGTTTTTACCCAGGTTCGGGCCCTCTCGATGGAGGTAAAACCCTACTCCTGCTTGATTGATATTGATGATATGGGTAGTACAAGAGTGGATCTACCACGAGATCAAGGAGGCTAAACCCTAGAAGCTAGCCTATGGTATGATTGTTGTAATGGTTGTCTTGTCCTACGGACTAAAACCCTTCGGTTTATATAGATACCGGAGAGGGCTAGGGTTACACAGAGTCGGTTACAATGGTAGGAGATCTACATATCCGTATCGCCAGGCTTGCCTTCCACGCCAAGGAAAGTCCCATCCGGACACGGGACGGAGTCTTCAATCTTGTATCTTCATAGTCTTGGAGTCCGGATGACGATGATAGTCCGGCTATCCGGACACCCCCTAGTCCAGGACTCCCTCAGTAGCCCCTGAACCAGGCTTCAATGACGATGAGTCCGGCGCGCATATTGTTCGGCATTGCAAGGCGGGTTCCTCCTCCGAATAATTCATAGAAGATTGTGAACACCAGGATAGTGTCCGGCTTTGCAAAATAAATTCCACATTCCACCGTAGAGAGAATAATATGTACACAAGTTCAATCTGCTGACGTATTCCATGGCATGACGTCACACCACCACCAAGCCTTTACTTGAATCGTTTTTTATTATACCAGCTCAGCGCGTTTAGCGAAGCGGTTTCCTTGGCACGTCTTGTCGAAGTAGAGATCGTGTTCCCCTTATTCCAGGATTCCCATCAATACGGACGTGGGTAACCCAACCGCGCCATTGATGGTGGCGCTTGGGAGATAAGCGAGTTTTACCAGGCCGGTGGGGACGCATATTCTTCGTCCGCCTATATATAAGGGGATAAGGATCCACCTTTTCACCTACGCCCTCTTCCTCCTTTGCTTATCCTTCTCTGCGCACTCGAGCTCCAGCGCCCAAGTCCGCACATCTTGTCTCAACCTCCTCCAGTCATGTCTGGAGCGGGAGGCAAGTGGCTGGCCTCCTCCGTCACGGAGGAGCACATCGAAAAGCTGCGCGGCGCCGGATACCTTTCCAGCGACATCGCGCACCGGCTGCCCGACGAGGGGCAGCTCATCCCCACCCCCAGGCCCCATGAGAGGGTCGTATTCCTTCTCCACTTCCTCCGCGGACTGGGCTTCCCACTTCATCCCTTCGTCCGGGGGCTCATGTACTACTACGGCCTAGATTTCCACGATCTGGCGCCGAACTTCATCCTCAACATCTCGGCGTTTATCGTCGTGTGCGAGGCCTTCCTCTGCATCCGGCCTCACTTCGGCTTGTGGCTCAGGACCTTTAATGTCAAGCCGAAGGTGGTGAAGGGCGCTCAAGCGGAGTGCAGAGGCGCCATGGTGGGCAAGATGCCCAACGTCCTCTGGCTCGAGGGCGCCTTTGTGGAAACCATCAAAGGGTGGCAATCGGGGTGGTTCTATATCACCGAGCCGCGGAACCCTAAATGGGCAGCGGCCCCCGAGTTCAGATCTGGTGCCCCTATGCAGCTCACCTCCTGGAAAGGGAAGGGCTTGCTATGGGGCAGTTCGGAGGAGCTGACAGGACTCCAGTCCTGTCTCCAGACCTTGGTGAACAAGAAGCTTAGGCTTGTCAATGTGATCCAGGTCATGCTCGTCCGCCGGATTCTCCCCTGCCAACAGCGGGCCTTCAATTTGTGGGAGTTCAATCCGGCACAGCACCAGACTCTGAGCGGGCTCTTCGACACGACGTACGAAGCCGTCTAGAGGGTGCTATTCAAGGGCGGAGAAGCCCCCGTGTCCGCGACTGAAGATCGCGGATTCAGAACCAAGCGCCCGGCCAGTGTGGTAAGATATATCATCCTTTATGGGACATTCATTCCTTTCATAGTTTGACTCTATTGTGGGATCTAAAACTCCCTAATGCCTTTAACAGGACTGGCAGAGGACGTCCAGACAGGTGGACTGTCCGGCTCCCCTTCCCGAAGACCCAGTGGACGCCCGTTTAATGAGGCTGCTGGTCCCGGCACTTTATGTGGTGCCGGAGAAGAAGTCCAAGAAGAAGGCCACGGGAACCCGAAGGAGTTCCGGGCGCCAGGTGGTATCAGACTCATCGTCCGATGGCTCCGAGGCAGACTCCTCCCCCGAAGATGAGGAGGAGGAGAAAGAGGACTCACCCCAGGAGGGGGGAGAGAGGAAGAGGAAGGCTTCCCCAACGGGGGAGGCCGAAGGGTCCAAGAGGGGAAGGACCCTTCCCCCGGACAGCTTCGCCAACGCCAACGTTGGCGATGAGGAGTGGCCCTCAAGGGCCAGGCCTCCGGCAAGATCGTAAGTATCCGGGTTCCTGAATGATTTATAATTTATCTTTTGTGTCACATAGTGTCCTTCTAATGCCGCACACTGCCTGTAGTCCGGCCGATGATGATCTTCCCGCTTCATCGAGCGGGTCCTTGGCTCCGTCGGATGTGGATTCCATTCCGACCGCCTCCACCCCTCGTGACGCTGACGACGTCGAGGTGGGATCCCAGGAGGGGACCCATCAGGAGGAGGCTCCGGAGGTGCCGCAAGGCAGCCTCCCGGACTTTGTGCCGGACTCTATGACGGAACCCGCAGTGGTTCCGGAGTCCGATAGGCGGCCCCTTCGTAAGAAGGGCAAGACCGTGACGCTGGCAGCCTCCATCCAACCGGAGGCGCCGGACAACTTCTTGGAAGCGCTTAATGGCGCTTCCATCGAGGAAGAACACCGCACCATCATGAGTGCGGTGATTCAGAAGGTTCAGCTCGCCAAGAGCGGGCTGACCGAAGCCTGCAGTAGCCTTCTAACAGGCTTTGAGGTAAGAAGTTTAAAATATGTAATGTAATACCGCATAGACAGTAGCCCCTGATGCTCGGTTCGGTGTTCGGAAAAAAAACCGGGCTAAGGATCTAAAAAAGATATACGCAGGAGTGCTAATAATTATGTCAATATGGGTTTGCAGGCTGCGCTGCTGACCTTTGCCGCATTGACTGCGGAGGTCGGTGCTTTGAAGGAGGACCTCGAGCGGTCTGAGCAAGAGCTCGGCCTTGCCAAGAAGCAGCTCGAGGACAAAGAAGGTGAGTAACACCACTTTAAAATTTGTACCTTACAGAAAAGGATTTTGGTTGCAATAGAAATAACAAGGATAACGTGGGTACTGCAGGGGCCACGAACGAGGTGGCGACCCTAAAGGAGGCCGTGTCCGCGGCCGAACGCAATGCGGCCGCAGAATGAGCGGAGCGAGAGAAGCAGGAGGCGCGGGTGGCGGAGGTGCGGCAAGAGCTCCAGGCTCTCATGGAAAAGCATGAGGGTTTGGAGCGCAATTCGAAGACTCGAGAGTCCGAGCTTGCCTCGGCTCTTGAAAGTGCCAAAGCCGCTAAGGCCGAGGCCCGTAAGGCCCTCCAGGAGATTGAGGATGTGAAGAAAATAGCGGCGGGTAAGGCATTTTTCATGCAAAGCAAGCATGTTAATGTAAATTACATGTTACTTACCCGAATTCGGAGCTCTCCAGGGGTGTTTGCAGATCTGCCTCGCAGTGTATCTGATGCCGCCGCATTCTACCGAGCCGAGGAGGGGAGCTCAATGGAGAAGGTCTTCTGGTCTCAGTACGCTGAGGCCGGACATCCGGTGCCCCCTAGCGACCAGCTGAAGCAGCTGGTCGAACTCCACAAGGTAGCTGAGCAGGCCATGAAGGGCCTCATAGTCCGGCTATGGCCTGGAGAGGCCATGCCTGGGAGCTACTTCGGCCTCGTGCGGCGGCTGGTGGATGCGTGCCCCTGGGTGGAAGTCATCAAGCGCTCCGCCTGCATTGATGGTGCCCGTCGGGCCCTTGCCCGCGCAAAGGTGCATTGGGGCAGGCTGGATGCGGAGAGGCTTATCACTGACGCGCTGCCGGCGGGCAAGGAGTATTGTACGCCCGAGATGTATTATAAGACTGTCCTGAAGGGTGCCCGCAAGATTGCGGATGAGTGCCCCAGAGATGTAATTATTGAGTAAACTCGCAATGTGTTACCCTGTGCGCTTGAAAACTTTGTTCATATGCGCTAAGCAACGCTTATTGATTTAAAATATTACCTTCTGTGCGGCCGTTTATTAAATCTGAGAGATGGCAAGTCGTCGGCTTCAGCCCCCATGCCACGAGTGCTGGGGTGTTCGGGATAAACTTGAGCACTCTTGTTCCCATTTTTGGGTCCATCTAGGGAGGCGCTCAACACAGCGAACAAGGCAACCGGACTTATAATGCTTGAACACTCTCACTTAGCCATAGAATTCTATAATTTTAAATTTCGGCGAAGCCCCTAGTATTCGGAAGACCGAGTTCGGGGCGCTATCCACGCCTGGGCCGGACACAGCCGGTTCCTCGCTCGAAGCGGCATAAGTCTTTAGGGACTCGAAAAGACCTCTCGAACAGCGACCAGTCTCTCGACTTATCATGACAGTCAGTTTTAGCTTTCTCCATTGAGGCGCTCGCCCAGCTCAACCGGGGCGCAATCGCAGTGGTTCTCCCAGTGCTACCTTAGCCGACAGAACGGAACGTAAGGTACCAAAACATGGGAGCCGGGCAAACCCAACTATTGACCCAAGACATGATTCGGAGCCGATGCATATAATGCTATAAGTTCGGGGTGCCGCACTTGTGAAAGTGTTCGGACTTATCACACCATAATGCGAGAAACATAAGCCCCTGGTGTATTTGGCCGTACCAAAATGTACGGGTGCAAGATGTCATTAATGAACATATATGTAAAAAAGGTAATGCAATTATAGGCAAAAAGTGCTACATTGTTTATTCAAGGAATTCTGCTATGAGTGCAGAACGATACAAATAGTGCGGTAAGCAAGGGATTGGACTAATTAAACATGTCCCCCTCCAGCGGTAGGCTACGAACTGGTGTATTTAACAAATTTAATGCTCATAATGGAGACCACCTGAGTGTTCGTCGTAGCCTTTGTTCCTTCCTGGCTGTTGCATCATGAGTTCGGCAGATCTACTGCCGGACAGGGCCTCTGGTGAACGGAGTCCTGTGAAAAAATAAAAAAAGAAGAAAAAAGAGTGACACACTTGGGAGCCCCTGGTGTGGTTAAGCTGCACTCTGGGCCTGTCGTGGTCGTGCCCCTCCCCCTATGCCCATGGTATCTCCAGAGCGTAATGATGTACGCGAAGAGCTGGTCTTGCAATCATGCAAGGGCTGGGGTTGGGGCCGCATTGCTACGCGTGCTCGGAACGTGCCAGGTGGTCTTGGTTTATGTTACTCCGGGCGCGTTTGGCCATGTCTGGCCGTTTAACGGCCGGACTCAAAAATTGCCTTAAAAGGCTGCTCTGTACTTCTGCCGCGAGAGCCGCTGTGTGTTCCTCCGTTCGGAGGGAGCGTTCAGTATTTCCGTTGACCGTGATGACTCCACGAGGGCCTGGCATCTTGAGCTTGAGGTATGCATAATGCGGCACCGCGTTGAACTTTGCAAACGCGGTTTGTCCGAGCAGAGCGTGATAGCCGCTGCGGAACGGGACTATGTCGAAGATTAACTCCTTGCTTCGGAAGTTATCCGGGGATCCGAAGACCACTTCCAGTGTGACTGAGCCTGTACAATTGGCCTCAACACCTGGTATGACGCCTTTGAAGGTCGTCTTTGTAGGTTTAATCCTTGAGGGGTCTATGCCCATCTTGCCCACTGTAACCTGATAAAGCAGGTTCAGGCTGCTGCCGCCGTCCATCAGGACTCTAGTGAGGTGAAATCCATCGACGATTGGGTCTAAAACCAATGCGGCGAATCCGCCGTGACGGATACTGGTAGGGTGGTCCCTTCGATCGAAAGTGATCGGGCAAGAGGACCATGGGTTGAACTTTGGGGCGACTGGCTCCATCGCGTACACGTCCCTAAGTGCACGCTTCCGCTCCCTCTTGGGTATGTGGGTTGCGTATATCATGTTTACCGTCCGCACTTGTGGGGGGAAACCCTTCTGTCCTCTACTGTTTGGCAGCCGAGTCTCCTCCTCGTCGTCGCTGTGCAGCCCCTTGTCATTGTTTTCGGCAATTAACCTGCCTGCCTGCTTGAATACCCAACAATCTCTGTTGGTGTGATTAGCTGGCTTTTCGGGGGTGCCATGTATCTGGCAAGAGCGGTCGAGTATTCGGTCCAAATTGGACGGACCTGGAGTAGTTCTTTTGAATGGCTTCTTCCGCTGACCGGGTTTAGAGCCTATGAATCCGGCGTTGGCTGCCGTATCCTCATTGTTATCGCCGTTAACGCGGCGTTTGTTTTTGTTTCGACGCGACCTGCCATTGTGGTCCTTAGTATCCGGACTGCCAGCATTTTTGCTGAGGTTGTTGCTGCGAGCTAGCCAGCTGTCCTCTCCCACACAGAAGCGGGTCATGAGTGATGTGAGGGCTGCCATGGATTTCGGCTTTTCCTGTCCTAGGTGTCGGGCCAGCCACTCGTCGCGGATGTTATGTTTAAAGGCTGCGAGGGCCTCTGCATCCGGACAGTCGACGATTTGATTTTTCTTTGTTAAGAACCGTGTCCAGAACTGTCTGACCGATTCGTCTGGCTGCTGAATTATGTGGCTTAGGTCATCGGCGTCTGGTGGTCGCACATATGTGCCCTGGAAGTTGTCGAGGAATGCGGCTTCCAGGTCCTCCCAACACCCAATTGACTCTGCGGGCAAGCTGTTAAGCCAATGCCGAGCTGGTCCTTTAAGTTTGAGTGGGAGATACTTGATGGCGTGGAGATCGTCGCCGCGGGCCATATGGATGTGAAGGAGATAATCTTCGATCCAAACCGCGGGGTCTGTTGTGCCATCGTAGGATTCAATGTTCACGGGTTTAAACCCTTCAGGGATTGGATGATCCATTACTTCGTCAGTGAAGCATAGTGGGTGTGCGGCACCTCTGTATTGAGCAATATCACGACGTAGCTCAAGAGAGCGTTGTCTGCTGTGTTCGGCCCGGCCGGAGTTGTTGTATCCGGCGCGACGGTAGTCGTCGTGGGTCGTGGGGCGCCCACGTGATCCGTAGAAAGATCTGGATTGTCTTGCCTTGTCCTCCAATATATCCTGCAAGTCCGGCGCATTCCCTCGTGGCTTCGTACTTTTCGAGCGGTGCCGGGCTACGGTCTTGATGGAGGGCCTAGATGCCTCTCTGTCGTGACCACGGGGTGGTCGGTCTGCCGTATTGTGCGCTGGTGATGAAGGTTTGTATGCTTCCTCCTCTAGTCGGGGGAGCAACTTGCGTTTTGGGTAGCTCTTGGAGGGGCGTTCGAGTTCATACTCTTCGGCCGCGAGGACCTCGGTCCATCTGTCAGCCAGCAGGTCTTGATCAGCTTGAAGCTGTTGCTGCTTTTTCTTTAGGCTATTTGCCGTGGCGATAATCCTGCATTTAAAACGCTCTTGTTCAACGGGATCCTCTAGCACGATGAATTCATCGTCGTTGAGGCTTGCCTCGTCTCCGGAGGGAGGCATGTAGTCCTCATCCTCCTCGCCTGCCGCGCTCTCTCGAGGGCTGGCTTCCCCGTCCTCCTGTGCTGAATCTTGCTGGAGGGGGTTGTCTTCGGCACTCTCTGGGGTGTTATTATCTCCGGTGCCGGAATCTCCATTCTTACTGTGGCGGGATTTAGAGCGGCACCGCTGACGTCGGCGCTTGGGCTGTTTCTTAGAAGAATCCGCCTCCGCTGCTTCTTCGCCGTCCCCATCCTTTGGGGTATCCACCATGTATATGTCGTATGACGAGGTGGTCTTCCAGTGCCCTATAGGCACTGGTTCTTGATCATTTCCGGCATCGTCGTCCATACCGTCGATGTCTTCGGAGTCGTAGTCTAGCATGTCGGTTAGGTCGTCGACAGTGGCTACAAAGTGGGTGGTGGGTGGGCTTTGAATTTCTTCGTCGTCCGCATCCCAACCATCCTGACCACAGTCCGGCCAGGGTTCTCCTGATAACGAGAGATGCTTTAGCGAATTTAGGATGTCGCCAAAGGGTGAGTGCTGAAAGATGTCCGCGGCGGTGAACTCCATGATCGGCGCCCAATCGGATTCGATTGGCAGGGGCGCAGGAGGTTCGGAGTCCGGCAAGGGGTCCGGCGCCTCGGAGTCACGAGCTTTATAAGGGAGAAGGTCAGTATTCGGCTCCATCGCCGTGGAAGTTGCAGCTCCCGAGGCGGTGTCCAGCCACCTGTCCTCGATCTGCGCGGTCTGCTCCGAACTATGGGTCAGAGCGGACTCGTGTGCGGCCTCCAGGGCACTGTCCGGCGGCAGAGCTAAATCATGCCCATCGTGACAGCGCGGCGCGCTTGGCTGTGGCTTGAATCCGTCGAAGATCAAGTCTCCGCGGATGTCGGCCGTGAAGTTTAGGCTTCCAAACCTGACCTGATGGCCAGGGGCGTAGCTTTCGATCTGCTCCAGATGGCCAAGCGAATTGGCCCGCAGTGCAAAGCCGCCGAACACGACGATCTGTCCGGGGAGAAAATTCTCACCCTGGACTGCGTCGTTGTTAATTGAAGGAGCCATCAAGCCTATCGGTGACGACACAGAGGAACTCTCAATGAAAGCACCAATGTCGGTGTCAAAACCGGCGGATCTCGGGTAGAGGGCCCGAACCTGGGTAAAAACATCGTGTCCCTTGTCTCCTGTTACCATCCACCTAGACGCACAGTTCGGGACCCCCTACCCGAGATTCGCCGGTTTTGACACCGACAAGAACCTTTCGGGACGAGACTCTGCCGCCATGAGGCGGAACCTTGGCAGAACCAATCTAGGGCTCCGGCAGAGCTGTTCTACCGGGGACACTTCCCTCCGGGAGGGGGAAATCATCACCATCGTCATCACCAATGCTCCTCTCATCGGGAGAGGGCAATCTCCATCAACATCTTCACCAGCACCATCTCATCTCCAAACCCTTGTTCATCTCTTGTATCCAATTCTTGTCTCCAAGTCCGGGATTGGTGCTAGTAGGCTGCTAGTAGTGTTGATTACTCCTTGTAGTTGATGCTAGTTGGTTTATTTGGTGGAAGATCATATGTTCAGATCCTTTATGCACATTATTACCCCTCTGATTATGAACATGAATATGCTTTGTGGGTAGTTACATTTGTTCCTGAGGACAAGGGAGAAGTCTTGCTATTAGTAGTCATGTGAATTTGGTATTCGTTTGATATTTTGATAAGATGTATGTTGTCCAACCTCTAGTAGTGTTACGTGAACGTCGACTACATAACACTTCACCATTATTTGGGCCTAGAGGAAGGCATTGGGAAGTAATAAGTAGATGATGGGTTGCTAGAGTGACAGAAGCTTAAACCCTAGTTTATGCGTTGCTTCGTAAGGGGCTGATTTGGATCCATATGTTTCATGCTATGGTTAGGTTTACCTTAATACTTTTGTTGTAGTTGCGGATGCTTGCAATAGAGGTTAATCATAAGTCGGATGCTTATCCAAGTAAGGGCAGTACCCAAGCACTGGACCACCCACATATCCAACTATCAAAGTACCGAACGCGAATCATATGAGCGTGATGAAAACTAGCTTGAAGATATTCCCATGTGTCCTCGGGAGTGCTTTTCCTATTATAAGAGTTTGTCCAGGCTTGTCCTTTGCTACAAAAAGGATTGGGCCACCTTGCTACACTTTATTTACTTTTGTTACTTGTTACTCGTTACAATTTATCCTATCACAAAACTATCTGTTACTCGTTACTTATTTCAATACTTGCAGAGAATACCTTGCTGAAAACCGCTTATCATTTCCTTCTGCTCCTCGTTGGGTTCGACACTCTTACTTATCGAAAGGACTACGATAGATCCCCTATACTTGTGGGTCATCAATATGCTTTCTTGGCAGCTATGAGGATGATCCTCAAGTTTCGGACCCAGTCCGTATAGTTGCTACCATCGTCTTTCAGCTTGGTTTTCTCTAGGAATTCGTTGAAGTTGAGGGCAACATTAGCGTGGGCCACTTTATCTACAAGACATATTTTAAAGATTTTTAGACTATGTTCATGATAATTAAGTTCATCTAATCAAATTATTTAATGAACTCCCACTCAGATAGACATCCTTCTAGTCATCTAAGTGATACATGATCCGAGTCAACTAGGTCGTGTCCGATCATCACGTGAGACGGACTAGTCATCATCGGTGAACATCTCCATGTTGATCGTATCTACTATTCGACTCATGTTCAACCTTTCAGTCTCTCGTGTTCCGAGGCCATGTCTGTACCTTATACGTCTCCAACGTATCTATAATTTACGAAGCATTAATGCTATTATATTATCTGTTTTGGGACTACCCTATTAACCGGAGGCCCAGCCCATATTGTTGTTTTCTTGCCTATTTCAGTGTTTCGAAGAAAAGGAATATCAAACAGAGTCCAAACGGAATGAAACCTTTGGGAGAGTTATTTTTGGAATAGAAGCAATCCAGGAGACTTGGAGTGCACGTAAGGGAAACAATGAGGATGCCACGAGGCAGGGAGGCGCGCCCTACCCCCCAGGGCGCGCCCCCCACCCTCGTGGGCCCCTCGTGGCTCCCCTGACTAACTTCTTTTGCCGATATATGTCCATATACCCTAAAAACATCGAGGAGCACAATAGATCGGGAGTTCTGCCGCCGCAAGCCTCTATAGCCACCAAAAACCAATCGGGACCCTTTTCCGGCACCCTGCCGGAGGGGGGATCCCTCACCGGTGGCCATCTTCATCATCCCGGCGCTCTCCATGACGAGGAGGGAGTAGTTCACCCTCGGGGCTGAGGGTATGTACCAGTAGCTATCTGTTTGATCTCTCTATCTCTCTCGTGTTCTTGAGGTGATACGATCTTCACGTATCGCGAGCTTTGCTATTATAGTTGGATCTTATGATGTTTCTCCCCCTCTACTCTCTTGTGATGAATTGAGTTTTCCCTTTGAAGTTGTCTTGTCGGAATGAGTCTTTAAGGATTTGAGAACACTTGATGTATGTCTTGCCGTGCTTATCTGTGGTGACAATGGGATATTCACGTGATCTACTTGATGTATGTTTTGGTGATCAACTTGCGGGTTCAATGAACTTATGCATAGGGGTTGGCACACGTTTTCGTCTTGAATCTCCAGTAGAAACTTTGGGGTACTCTTTGAAGTACTTTGTGTTGGTTGAATAGATGAATCTGAGATTATGTGATGCATATCGTATAATCAGGCCCACGAATACTTGAGGTGACATTGGAGTATCTAGGTGACATTAGGGTTTTGGTTGATTTATGTATTAAGGTGTTATTCTAGTACGAACTCTATGATAGATCGAATGGAAAGAATAGCTTCGTGCTATTTTACTACGGACTCTTGAATAGATCAATCAGAAAGGGTAACTTTGAGGTGGTTTCGTACCCTACCATAATCTCTTCATTTGTTCTCCGCTATTAGTGACTTTGGAGTGACTCTTTGTTGCATGTTGAGGGATAGTTATATGATCCAAGTATGTTATTATTGTTGAGAGAACTTGCACTAGTGAAAGTATTAACCCTAGGCCTTGTTTCCTAGCATTGCAATACCATTTACGCTCACTTTTATCATTTGTTACCTTGCTGTTTTTATATTTTTCAGATTACAAAAACCTATATCTATCATCCATATTGCACTTGTATCACCATCTCTTCGCCGAACTAGTGCACCTATACAATTTACCATTGTATTGGATGTGTTGTGGACACAAGAGACTCTTTGTTATTTGGTTGCAGGGTTTTTTGAGAGAGACCACCCACGGATTGATAACCTTAGGTCATCCACTTGAGGGAAATTTGCTACTGTCCTACAAACCTCTGCACTTGGAGGCCCAACAACGTCTACAAGAAGAAGGTTGTGTAGTAGACATCAAGCCCTTTTCTGGCGCCGTTGCCGGGGAGGTGAGTGCTCGAAGGTATATCTTTAGATCTTGCAATCAAATCTTTTTGTTTCTTGTTTTATCACTTGTTTAGTTTATAAAAGAAAACTACAAAAAAATGGAATTGAGTTTGCCTCATACGCTTCATCTTTTTAAGAGAATGATGGGATGGAAAATTGTGCTGAAGTGCTAGAAGAAAAAGTCTATAGAATGTTTGGCACTAAATCTTTGAATGATGAGCATGATTGCAATGTTGTTAGTATGAACACTTTGAAAATCCATAGTACTAATGATGATTGCACTAGTCATGATGAAAATGTCTCTTATAAGCATGTCAATTTTTGTGGAGTGCATAGAGTTTGCAAGAACACACCAAATAGAGAAGATAGATTTTGCAAGAGGCATAAGTATTTAGAAACTAAATGGTTGCAAGAAAGGCTAGATGTGAGTGCTGAAAATTTAAAATATCTTCGTCGTACTTGTGAACTTCGAAGTGAACGTGGTCATTTAAATCTCCGATGCAAATTGTTTCATGATTGAATCGTGTCCAAAAATTGTGATGACTTGATTTCCCTTGCACATCATAATGAACTTAGTTTGCTTTTGGGTTATGAAGAAATGAAACGTGCAACTAAGCATATTCCAGAATTTAACCTTAAGAAATTTCTTGATATTGATCTAGGGGAAATTTATATGTATTGTGTGGTGAATTGCATTGAAAATCCTTATATTGCCAATTACATAAAGAAAAGAAAGCAAATAGAATATGAAGAGAATACTAATGAAAGGGAAGAGACTTCCCAATATCCTCCTATTATTTCTTATGATGAATCAGGTAACGAGGATGAGCTTTCTATTCAACCAATCTCATTAATAAAGAGCTCAAAAAAGAGGATTGAACTCACACATGATGTGAAGAATAAAAAGAAAAGATGGAGAAGCAAAGGTAAAAAGGTATCCCTCGCAAATGATGTTTCTCCTATTACTCATTGTGATGATGATAATTGCTATACTATTGGTGCTATCCATGCTATTAATGATGAGAGAGATTATGCTTATGATATGAAAAGGCCCAACCTTGGGGATGCTATGTTTGGTGAGAATGACATATTTGAGAATATATTTGCTGCAATTAATGTTTGTCCCAAGCTTGGGGATGCTACGTTTAACGAAGATGATATTTTTAGCCTCCCAAGTTTTGATATGCAAAGTTGTTATGATGATAGTATGCCTCCTATTTATGATGGTTATATTGATGAAAGTGGGTTTGGAAGAGTGTCAACTTTAGGAAGTAATGATCCCACTATTTTGGAGGGTGTTGAATCTTATAATATTTATGAAAGTGGATTTGGAGAGGTCATGACTTTATTTAGTGATGAATCCACTATTTTGGAAGAGGTTTCAATTGATTATGATGAGAACAAAGTTGCTACTTATGATGATTATTGTGATGAAACTTATGGTATAAAAAGTAGTGATTATTATATTTATATAACTTGCCACGATTATGATTAACATTTTTTGAACATTACTCTTTTAATGTGGAAACAATTTATAGTATTCAAGTCTCTTATGATACTCCCACTATTCCGAATGAGAAGAATTTTGCTTATGTGGAGAGTAGTAAATTTTCTATGCTTGTAGATCATGAAAAGAATGCTTTAGGTGCTAGTTATATTGTTGAATTGATTCATGAGGCTACTGAAAATTATTATGAGGGAGGAATATATGCTTGTAGGAATTGCAATAATATCAAGTTTTTTCCCTATGTGTTGAAAATCTTGAAGCTATGCTTGTTTTACCTTCCTATGCTAGTTGATTATTGTTCCCATAAGTTGTTTGATCACAAAATCTCTATTCATAGGAAGTGGGTCAGGCTTAAATGTGCTAGTCATATTCTTCATGATGCTCTCTTTATGTTTCAATTCTTATCTTTTATATGAGCATCATTGTCATCATCATGCCTAGCTAAAGAGGCATTAAAGAAAAGCGCTTGTTGGGAGACAACCCAATATTTACCCTTACTGTTTTTGTGTGTTCACATGATTATGATCCTGTAGTAATCATGTTTTATAGGTTTTGTTTCAATAAAGTGCCAAGTAAGACCTTTAGGATAGCTTATGGTGATAGTTGTGTTGATCCTGCTGAAAATCAGAAATTTTTGCACCCAGTAAATTAGTTTTCATAATTCACAGAAATGTGATTTTGATACGATTCTTTTTGCTATGGATTGGTACACAAATTTATTAGTAATTCCTAATTTGGTAGAATATTTGGAGTTACATAAGTATTCTAATGATACATATTACTACAGACTGTTCTGTTTTTTGACAGATTCTGTTTTCTATGTGTTGTTTGCTTATTTTGGTGAATCTATGAGTAATATCGGAGGGTATGAACCATAGAGAAGTTGGAATACAGTATATGTTACACCAATATGAATTTATAATGAGTACACAACAGTACCTAAGTGGTGGTTTTATTTTCTTATACTAACGGAGCTTACGAGTTTTCTGTTGAGTTTTGTGTTGTGAAGTTTTCAAGTTTTGGGTAAAGATTCGATGGACTATGGAATAAGGAGTGGCAAGAGCCTAAGATTGGGGATGCCCAAGGCACCCCAAGGTAATATTCAAGGACAACCAAGAGCCTAAGCTTGGGGATGCCCCGGATGGCATCCCCTCTTTCGTCTTCGTCCATCGGTAACTTTACTTGGAGCTATATTTTTATTCACCACATGATATGTGTTTTGCTTGGAGCGTCATTTTATTTTTCTTTTGTTTTGCTTGCTGTTTGAATAAAATACCAAGATATGAAATTATTAGATGAGAGAGAGTCTTCACATAGCTACATAATTATTTAACTACTCATTGATCTTCACTTATATCTTTTTGGAGTAGTTTGTCATTTACTCGTGTGCTTCACTTATATCCTATGAGTAAATGGTTGAATGAGTTGAATATCATAAATCTGAAATTATATATGCTTCATATGCTTATCCCATGGGGAGTAATGACTTTACATCTAAGAAGTAGAGGTGGTAAATTTATTGAAGGTTAGCAAACATTGTATTGGTCACTTGAACAATTCATGAAAGAATATTGAAGGAAGAGAGATTTCACATATAAATATACTATCTTAGACATCTTCTATGATTATGAACCCCATTAATTATTTTCAAACCTGAGAAAATTAGTTGAAATTGGACAAGGAAGACAACATAATGAGTTATGCTTGGGTATATTTGTATACAAGTTATATTGTTATAGATCCTCCGACATGTGGTGCTTGTTGTTTAGAATCCTTTGCTAGCCAAAATATCTGTACTAAGCGGGAATACTGCTTGTGCATCCAACTCCTTGAACCAAGTTTCTTCCATGAGTGTCCACCATATCTACCTATATGCGGTATTTACCTGCCGTTCCAAGTAAGTTTGCATGTGCCAAACTCTAAACCTTCAAATAATAATATGTTTTGTATGCCCGAATCGCTCATGTAGGGACTAGGGGCTGTTAGTATCTTCCATGCAAGGTGGGTTATTCTCACGATGAGTTGACTCCGCTCATCATTCACAAGAAAAATGGCTGGTAACTGGGATGCCCAGTCCCATGATCAAAAGGTCAAAATCAAATCAAAATAATTGCAAACAAAACTCCCCCAGGATTGTTGTTAGTTGGAGGCACCCGTTGTTTCGGGCAAGCCATGGATTGATGATTGTTAGTGGAGGGGGAGTAAAAACTTTACCATTCTGTTTGGGAACCGCCTATAATGTATTTAGTATGGAAGAAACTGGGACCCTCAGTTGTTATGTTGACAATGAAAGTATACCGCTCAAAATATTATTTATCTCTATTTCAAAATCGAGCTCTGGCACCTCTGCAAATCCCTGCTTCCCTCTGCGAAGGGCCTATCTTTTACTTTTATGCAAGAGTCAATAGTATTCCTTCTCATTCCAACCTACTCTTTAGTTGGCAAGCATCATGTGATGGGGAAAGATCTAAGCATATATGGCCATTCAAATATATTTGATCATGAATTATTATTGTTGACAATTATCTATATGATAAGTAAGTTGGGAGGAGAAACATTAAGCTCCTATCTTTCTCTGTGTCCGATCGATGCTATTTGTTCTAAAAATATGTTTTGAGTGGTAGCAATCATGGAAGACTATATGATAGTTGAGTATGTGGGATTTGCTAAATCAAAGCTCTTACATAGACCCTTCCTGAAAATAAGATGAATTGCAATTGTTTGATGACTGAGAACATAGTTTGCTAGTTTTCAAGAAAATTTATGGTCTATGCTTTAACGTTTGAATAGCTTGTTACTTGATCATAAGAAGTTTTATGAGATGAGCTACTGTTATGACATATAATGATGCTAGAAAAGGTGATTGAAATTATCATTGATAAAACTTATGCACCTACTAGCATTCACACTTTATAAATTATTTCTTTTATCATTTACCTACTCGAGGACGAGCAGGAATTAAGCTTGGGGATACTGATACGTCTCCAACGTATCTATAATTTATGAAGCATTCATGCTATTATATTATCTGTTTTGGATGTTTATGGGCTTTATTATACACTTTTATATCATTTTTGGGACTAACCTATTAACCGGAGGCCCAGCCCATATTGTTGTTTTCTTGCATATTTCAGTGTTTCGAAGAAAAGGAATAACAAACGGAGTCCAAACGGAATGAAACCTTCGGGAGAGTTATTTTTGGAACAGAAGCAATCCAGGAGACTTGGAGTGCACGTAAGGGAAGTAACGAGGAAGCCACGAGGTAGGGAGGCGCGCCCTACCCGCCTGGGCGCGCCCCCTACCCTCGTGGGACCCTCGTGGCTCCCCTGACCGACTTCTTTCGCCTATATATGTCCATATACCCTAAAAACATCGAGGAGCACAATAGATCGGGAGTTCCGCCGCCGCAAGCCTCTATAGCCACCAAAAACCAATCGGGGCCCTGTTCCGACACCCTGCCGGAGGGGGGATCCCTCACCGGTGGCCATCTTCATCATCCCGGCGCTCCCCATGACGAGGAGGGAGTAGTTCACCCTCGGGGCTGAGGGTATGTACCAGTAGCTATCTGTTTGATCTCTCTCTCTCTCTCTCTCTCTCTCTCTCTCTCTCGTGTTCTTGAGGTGATACGATCTTGATGTATCGCGAGCTTTGCTATTATAGTTGGATCTTATGATGTTTCTCCCCCTCTACTCTCTTGTGATGAATTGAGTTTTCCCTTTGAAGTTGTCTTGTCGGATTGAGTCTTTAAGGATTTGAGAACACTTGATGTATGTCTTGTCGTGCTTATCTGTGGTGACAATGGGATATTCACGTGATCTACTTGATGTATGTTTTGGTGATCAACTTGTGGGTTCAATGAACTTATGCATAGGGGTTGGCACACGTTTTCGTCTTGACTCTCCGGTAGAAACTTTGGGGCACTCTTTGAAGTACTTTGTGTTGGTTGAATAGATGAATCTGAGATTGTGTGATGCATATGGTATAATCATGCCCACGGATACTTGAGGTGACATTGGAGTATCTAGGTGACATTAGGGTTTTGGTTGATTTGTGTATGAAGGTGTTATTCTAGTACGAACTCTATGATAGATCGAACGGAAAGAATAGCTTCGTGTTAATTTACTACAGACTCTTGAATAGATCGATCAGAAAGGGTAACTTTGAGGTGGTTTCATACCCCTACCATGATCTCTTCGTTTGTTCTTCGCTATTAGTGACTTTGGAGTGACTCTTTGTTGCATGTTGAGGGATAGTTATATGATCCAAGTATGTTATTATTGTTGAGAGAACTTGCACTAGTGAAGTATGAACCCTAGGCCTTGTTTCCTAGCATTGCAATACCGTCTACGCTCACTTTTATCATTAGTTACCTTGCTGTTTTTATATTTTCAGATTACAAAAACCTATATCTATCATCCATATTGCACTTGTATCACCATCTCTTCGCCAAACTAGTGCACCTATACAATTTACCATTGTATTGGGTGTGTTGGGGACACAAGAGACTCTTTGTAATTTGTTTGCAGGGTTGTTTGAGAGAGACCATCTTCATCCTACGCCTCCCACGGATTGATAAACCTTAGGTCATCCACTTGAGGGAAATTTGCTACTGTCCTACAAACCTCTGCACTTGGAGGCCAACAACGTCTACAAGAAGAAGGTTGTGTAATAGACATCAGTACCTGCTAGGCTCGTCAAGTCAACCTAAGTGTTTTGCATGTGTAAATCTGGCTTACACCCGTTGTATGCGAACATTAGAATCTATCACACCCGATCATCACGTGGTGCTTCGAAACAACGAACTTTCGCAACGATGCACAGTTAGGTGGAACACATCTCTTGAAATTTTTAGTGAGGGATCATCTTATTTATGCTACCGTTGTTCTAAGCAAATAAGATGTAAACATGACAAACATCACATGCAAATCATAAAGTGACATGATATGGCCAATATCATCTTGCGCCTTTGATCTCCATCTTTGAGGCGTGGCATGATCACCTTCGTCACCGGCATGACACCATGATCTCCATCATCGTGTCTTCATGAAGTTGTCTCGCCAACTATTACTTCTACTACTATGGCTAACGGTTAGCAATAACGTAAAGTAATTACATGGCGTTTTCATTGACACGCAGGTCATAAAATAAATTAAGACAACTCCTATGGCTCCTGCCGGTTGTCATACTCATCGACATGAAAGTCATGATTCCTATTACAAGAACATGATCAATCTCATACATCACATATATCATTCATCACATCCTTTTGGCCATATCACATCACGTAGCATACCCTGCAAAAACAAGTTAGACGTCCTTTGATTGTTGTTGCATGTTTTTACGTGGCTGCTATGGTTTCTAGCAAGAATGTTTTTTACCTACGCAAAAGCCACAATAGTGATATGCCAATTGCTATTTACCCGTCATAAGGACCCTTTTCATCGAATCCTATCCGACTAAAGTGGGAGAGACAGACACCCGCTAGCCACCTTATGCAACAAGTGCATGTCAGTCGGTGGAACCTGTCTCACGTAAGTGTACGTGTAAGGCCGGTCTGGGCCGCTTCATCCCACAATGCCGCCGAAACAAGATAAGACTAGTAACGGTAAGAAAATTGAACAAATCATCGCCCACAACTACTTTGTGTTCTACTCGTGCATAGAATCTACGCATAGACTAGCTCATGATGCCACTGTTGGAGAATGTAGCAATAATTCAAAATTTTCCTACGTTTCACCAAGATCAATCTAGGAGATGCTATCAACGAGAGAGAGATTGCATCTTCATACCTTTGAAGATCGCTAAGCGGAAGCGCTGCAAGAACGCGGATGATGGAGTCATACTCGCGGCGATTCAAATCGCGGAAGATCCGATCTAGCACCGAACGGATGGCGTCTCCGCGTTCAACACACGTATAGCCCGGGGACGTCTCCTCCTTATTGATCCAGCAAGGGGAAAGGAGAAGTTGAGGGAGAGCTCCGGCAGCACGACGACGTGGTGGTGGAGCTTGTGGTATTTCTGCAGGGCTTCGCCAAGCTCTATGGAGGAGGAGGAAGTGTTGGAGGAGGGAGGGGCTGCGCCATGGAAGGGGTGCGGCAGCCCTCCCACCACCACCACTCCCACTATTTATAGGGGAAGGGGAAAGGGGGGTGGCCCCCTTAGATCCCATCTAGGGGGCGGCCAAGGGGGGAGCTTGCCCCCCAAGTTTGGTGGGAGGCGCCCTCACCCCCTAGGGTTTCCAACCCTAGGCGCCTTGGGCCCCTGGGGGCGCACCAGCCCACTAGGGGTCTGGTTCCCACCCTTGTTCAGTCCATTAAGTCCCCTGGGGCAGGTGGCCCCGCCCGGTGGACCCCCGGACACCTTTCGGTGGTCCTGGTACAATACCAATAACCCCCGAAACTATTCCGGTGACTGAAACTGGACTTCCCATATATAAATCTATACCTCCGGACCATTTCGGAACTCCTCGTGACGTACGGGATCTCATACGGGACTCTGAACAACCTTCGGTAACCACATACTATTCCCATAACAACTCTAGCGTCACTGAACCTTAAGTGTGTAGACCCTACGGGTTCGGGAACCATGCAGACATGACCGAGACATCTCTCCGGCCAATAACCAACAGCGGGATCTGGATACCCATGTTGGCTCCCACATGTTCCACGATGATCTCATCGAATGAACCACGATGTCGGGGATTCAATCAATCCCGTATACAATTCCCTTTGTCCACCAGTATGTTACTTGCCCGAGATTCGATCGTCGGTATCCCAATACCTCGTTCAATCTCGTTACCGGCAAGTCTCTTTACTCGTTCCTTAAAGCATGATCCCATGACTAACTCCTTAGTCACATTGAGCTCATTATGATGATGCATTACTGAGTGGGCCCAGAGATACCTCTCCGTCATACGGAGTGATAAATCCCAGTCTCGATTTGTGCCAACCCAACAGACACTTTCGGAGATACCTGTAGTGCACCTTTATGGCCACCCAGTTACATTGTGACGTTTGGTACACCCAAAGAATTTCTACGGTATCCAGGAGTTGCACAATCTCATGGTCTAAGGAAATGATACTTGACATTAGAAAAGCTTTTAGCAAACAAACTACACGATCTTGTGCTATGCTTAGGATTGGGTCTTGTCCATCACATCATTCTCCTAATGATGTGATCCCGTTATCAATGACATCCAATGTCCATGGTCAGGAAACCACAACCATCTATTGATCAACGAGCTAGTCAACTAGAGACTTACTAGGGACATATTACGGTCTATGTATTCGCACATGTATTACGGTTTCCGATTAATACAATTATAGCATGAACAACAGACAATTATCATGAACAAGGGAATATAATAATAACCATTTTATTATTGCCTCTAGGGCATATTTCCAACACTCTCCTAATCTCCTTGTTCTAATATCCGGCGAGAGGACTTCAGATCGCAAGAGTTGCATCCTCGAGGAAACGGAGCAAGAAGAACCTCATAGCGAGGCAAAATGGTTGGAGTAAGAACGTACCATGAGCTTAGGAAGCGTCCCAAGGTTAAGATTGGTGTGTGTTTCTTTATTTACTTATCGATAACTCATCCTAACAATTTTACTACTATTATATTTCTATTTATACCATGTTCAACACTTATCCTTACTAGAATATTTTATATTTATCTACCATGCAAAGTGGAATTAACCACACAATCATATTACTAAATATTAAGGTACAATGTTCAATGTTGCAACTCTACCATGTGCAAATAGACTTGTATTAGAATATGTTTTTCAGGGGAACTATGACAACCTTTATAGATATAGATTTCTGTATTGACAAATTTTACTTGCAAGACTAATTACTATTACATACAAGAAAACATATATAACATCACACTACTCTATAAAGTAGTTCATGTTTTTAAATTGTATTGTGTTGTGTATATGATATTTTGTTTCTGCGTCTATTCTGTTACTTTTAGATATCTTTGTAGAGTTCTAGAGATATAACATTCTAAAATACCTTGATAGAAGCTTCTAGAGCACAATTGTTATCTTAGGGGAAACCAAACATGGAATGAAGGTGACCTATGCAAAATGGCAAAGCAACCGATGTGCCACACTGTAAGGGCCTGGGTCCAATGACAATGGAATATCAACACACAAGTTCATTCCCATGAGAACAAGTACCTTAAGGGGTAATGCGTATGGTAGCATCAAGGGCAATATCTGGGGGGTCAATGATATGTGCCACCCCTCCCCTCCCCTCCCCCGCGCGCACGCCGCACCAACATCGATGTATCTCATTCAGATTGAGAAAAATGTTTGTATGAGAGAGAGAGAGAGACGGAGAGAGAGAGAGAGAGAGAGAGAGAGAGATATGAAAGTGTGTGTGGTGTGCTTCACCTTGCAAACGGTAAACTCGCTATGAACTTTGTCGACCCTCATTGGAAATAAGCATTCTGAACAAACCTTATGCGATGTGATTGACGTCAGACAAACTTTTTCAGCACAATGGGAAAAGACACATCAAACCCTCTTTTTTTGCGGGTGAAAACCTTGTATTACTCAACTCTTCATACAGTCCATAGCCCATAGATCTAAGGAAACTTCAGGACCAGAACCAAACCAAGTCATGGTTCTTCCCTTAGTCCCTGCAAAATTAGCTAAGTTATCGTTAATCTTGTTTTGGATAAGATTTACATGAATAACACAAGAATCACGAAGAGACATAAGATATCTAATCTCTTTAATAATGGACGAATAGATCGTTCTATCAATCTCTAATGGCAACAAGAAAGTACTCCCTCTGTGAACTAATATATAGAATGTTTAGTGAAACATCTACTATATCACTAAGCTCCCTAGGGGTAAAAGACCTCACAATCAATTGAGGTGTCCAACTGGAATTGGGTCGCCCGATTTTGACCAACTCAACAATTTCTCAAAAGTCTCATTTAATTCTTTTATACTATACACTATCATTCTTAATTTTTAAGTTCACACAATTAATTGAGGTGTCCAATTAAAATTGGGTCACCTCATTTTGACCAAGTCAACAATTTCTCAAAGCTCTCATTCAATTCTTTTATATACTATATCACTAAGCTCCTATATAGGGGTAAATGGTCTCACAATCAATTGAGGTGTTCAATTGAAATTGGGCCGCCCGATTTTGACCAAGTCAACAATTTCTCAAAATTCTCATTCAATTCTTTCATACTATACACTATGCTTTCTAATATTTACGTCCTCACAATTAATTGAGGTTTTCAGTTTATAACTTGGTCATCTGATTTTGACCGGGTCAATAATTTCTCAAGGAGCTCTCTCATTTAATTATCTTAATTCACCATATTCTCTAATTTTAAATCTCTTTTATTCGATTAAGATATTAAATTTAGAATTTGATTTACGATTTTAGTCGGGCCAATAATTTTTCAAATCAATCAACACCAACCGGATAGAAAAACACATCAACCCCGTGCACCCTCTTACCACCTAGAAAAATGAAGCGCCACCCTGTGATGATACTATAGCACCAATATAGTACATGTAGCCACCGACGCAGAAATTTATCCACAAAAGTATGAGTTGATTAGCGCATAACACACAATCACATCATGAAAGGCCCACCAAATAACCGCATTATAAATGAACATAAAACACTCTTCATCATCTCCCCCACCCGCCAAACTAAATATTCCATCGGTTCCAAAATGCAAATGGTATTAGTTCTTTGGAAAGTCAAATTTCTTTAACTTTGACCAAGTTTAGAGCCAAAAAAATCAACATCCATAATATTAAGCCAAAAATTTATGAAAAATCCTTTCATGGTGAATCTAATAACACCAATTTGATATTACGAATTTTGATATATTTCTTCATAAATTTGATCAAACTTAAAGCGGTTGGATATTCAAAAAAGGTAATACACCTTAAATTTTAAAACAAAATTAGTACTTTTTTTGGGGAATCCCAACGACACCAATGGTGTAGCAAAGCCCTTCCAACCCTTCTAGTCTTATATTAGTTCAAAGCGGCCTTGGTTGACTACATCTACAGAGGCCCAGCAAAGTTCATTCGGAGTGGGCTGGGAGCACGTCATCTGGCGCGCTCTCAGCCGCCGCCCCATGTCGCGCTTTGGGCGATTTTTTTGGATTTTTTATTTTTTTTTATGTACGTGCTTTCTGCTTTTAGATAAATTTTTCGGTCTCTTTGGTTTTCATTTTTCTTATGCTTTGGACAAAAAAAGGGATTTTTTTTATTTATAAAAATGTGTTTTTTCTCTTTCGCAAGAGGCACGAATTTGCTGACGCGAGAGACAGGGTCGTGCCTCTCGCAAAAGGGAAAGCACGTTTTATTTTTTTCCACGAGAGGCACAAATTTACTTCTCATAAAGGCACATATTTGCTTCCCGCGAGAGGCACGGCCGCGCCTCTCAGAACAGGAAAAAATATGTTTTCTCTTTTTTCTACTTCTGCGAGAGGCACAAATTTGCTTCTCGTGAGAGTCTCTCGAAAAAGAAAAGGAAAAGCATTTTTTTCTCATTCCGCGAGAGGCACACATTTATCGTGAAGGCACGGGTTTGCTTACATGAGAGGTACCGTGCCTCGCGAAAATAAAAAAAATGTGTTTTTCTATCACGAGAGACACAGATTACTTCTCACGGAGGCATGGATCTGCTTGCGCGAAAAGAGAAAATACGTGTTTTTTTACCACGAGTGGCATGGATTTACTTCTCCTGGGGACACGGATTTGCTTCGTAAGAGGCACGGTCGTGCATCTTGGGAAAGAAAAGAAATGCATTTTACTTTTTCTCTTCTGCAAGTGGCACATATTTACTTCTTGTAGAGGCACGGATTTACTTCCGCGAGAGGCACGGTCGTGCCTCGGAAAGGAAAAAAATGTGCTCCGGATTTGGGTTCTTTCACGAAAAAATGTTCGTCGAAACCTATCAACATGGGATCTAATTTTGAAGATCTTGATGCGAGGACGAACGATGAAAATGGTTTAAGATTTAGACGTGTGGTTTGAAAGATAAAATGTTTTGAATAATTGAATCTATGAGAAAAAGAAAAAACTTCTGGCTTGTGACAAGTGACGCACATTGCAATGCAACACTTGTCGCAATCTGAGAATGTGAGAGTGACCTTTCAAAAAAGTACTTCCTAATTAATGATTTTGACCGATGGTACAGGTAACGAACGTTTTGGACCTCACCCCAGGTCACGGCCCAGGTTGTCTGAGGCCTGTCTGCTATGTGTTACTCATTGCAAGAGATGCCATAGCTCTCGCTCACGTGTGTTGTTTAACGTAGCTCCCAATCTTAGCTTTGATTTTGGGAACCTTTCACGTGGTTTTGGAAAGGTTTTGGTAGGTTTTTTTTGTGTTTTCCTTTCTTTTGTCCTCTGTTGGGTTTTCTGTTTATTCAATCGTCTTTTCTATTATCTATTTTTTTCTTTTTTCCTTATCCTTTTTGTTTCCTTTTCGCTATTTCATTCTTCCATTTCAAAAGTTATATATATATATATATATATATATATATATATATATATATATATATATATATATATATATATATATAAATTTTTTGAATATTATTTTTTGATTTCATGAACATTTTAAAAATTCATTAAAAATAATGACTTTTTTTTTCATTCATGGTATTTTTGAATTGTTTTTTTAATTCACAAAGTTATTTGAATTTCTCAACATTTTCTTAAGTGTTGAATATTTTACAAATTCATAAACATTTTGAAATTCATGAACATTTTTATATGTATGGTCATTTTCAAAATATCGCAAACATTTTTCAAGTTGCTGAACATTGTTTGAAATGCATGAACATCTTCTTGTACTAAAATAAAACCGATCTAAATTGAAATGTAAAATATGCAGAAAAGCGGCGGAAATAAAAACGTACCTCGGCATGTATAGAAGAGCTCTTTTCAAGAAGAGCGTATGGATGAGCTTTTTCTTAGAGCCATGTATCCAAGAAGAGCGTATAGATGAGCATTTTCTTAGAGCCATGTATCCTGGCTTGATTAACAGGTGACGTGATCCCGTCTAGTACTCCGTATCATGCATGCATGTACGTACCCTCCGTGCGCACCTGCCTCTGTGGCTCTGCCGATGTTCTTTCTCTCACCCACGCCATGATCGGTCACTGTTACGATGTTATCCCTACATGTGGCAGAGTACGTGCGTGCGTGACTCCCACGACATCGCACGTTGTTCGATCCGCCGCATTGCTCATGCGTAGCACTAGGAGAGGTCAACTCCACCGCACGACCTCATCCTGTCTGCCCCGTCCGTTTGGGGTAAAAGGGGCAAATCGAACGGTCCAGCGCGTGGGAGTAAACGGACTTTCGTTCGTTTTGTGTCCGTTTTTGACCCATCCCCGGCCCAAGTTTGTGCCGCTTTTGGGGTGAAACGGACAACGCGCGGGGGGGTGGGACGCGCGCGCTTGTCCGCCCCTGGCCCGCCTATCGGTGACACAAAGCAACCCTCCCCCCCCACGGCCCCTTTGCCCCCCCCCCCCAAACCCTCCCACGTCCGCCGTCCCACTCCCTCTCCCCGTCCATGGCCGACGCCCAGTCGAACTCCGGCGGGCTGGCCGTCGATCCGCCCGGAATGGCCAAAAAGAAGAAGAGCAAGGCGCCAAGGAAGCCGCGGTCGGAGTGCACGCCGGAGGAGATCGCCAAGTTGGACGCGGAATCGACGAAGAGGAGGAGCCGGAGGGCGGTCGCCAAGGAAAACATCGCCGCGGCCAAGAGAGCCGCCGACCGCGCTGCGATTGAGGCCGCGCGGCGCAAGGCTGAGGTCGAGGAGAAGGAGGCCATCGTCAGCAAAGCGCACGCCCTTCTCATGATGGGCATTTGTCGTCCGGCCGGTTTCTCTGGAGCGGCTGTCGGTCCGGCGAGCACAGGGTCGTTGGTGCCCCGGCCTTCGCACTGCCAGTCGCCCCACGTTGCGGACCACGCCAATGTCGCCCCGACTTCCCGCCGCCAAGGCACGACGGACATACCCGTTTCTCGGGGTCGCCGGACGTGAACGTGATCCCGCTGTCCACCCCGCGCATGGCTGCCATCATCAACCTCAACGTCACCCCTGGGTCCAGCAGCGGCGGCCGGCCGTCCGTCGAGATGCAAAGAAGCAAGCACGGCCGCCGTTTACCGGCACCATGCCATCCCCCCGCGTCTTGTTCGACGGAATGCCAACACCAACGCCACCGGTCGACGACCCCTACTACGACCAGTTCATGGAGGAAGTGATCTACGAGGGTAGACACGTCCCTGTCTACGACCCCGAGGAGACCCAAACTCAGGATGACCGCAGCGAGTTCACTGCCGATGAAGAGGCTGACGATCGTGCTAACTACGACCATGGTGACTCGTGGCATGAGGACGATGACATCTATGTTGAAGGTTATGGTGATGAAGAAGAAGGCAATGACATGGATATTAGTGGCGAGCCATTGTTCATCGACGAGTTCACCCAAAGAGCGGAAGCAGAAAAGAGGAGGAAGAGCATTCACACGGGTTCATATACACAAGATGAGGACAAGTTGATTTGTCAATGTTGGATGGAGATTAGCCAAGATCCGAGGACGGACGCACAACAAAAGGGCATAGTTTTTTGGACGAGAGTCCACAAAACTTTCCATGAAAGGAAGATGTTTGAGCCCTACCAAATCACAAGCAACCGTGGCATCGGCTCGATTCAAAAGAGGTGGTTGTTCATCCAACAAGAGTGCAACAAATATTGCGCCGCATTTGAGAGCGTTGAAGCACGGCCCGTGAGTGGTCTCGGCATTGGGGACATGGTATGCTCTCCTCATCCTAGTCCTTTCCTTGCTACGGCCAAGTGTTCGGCCTTGTGTATGTTTGCATGTCCAATTCTTGTTGATCTTGTGGTGTAGGCATTTCAATCTCTGGAAGCATTCAAGGCCCGGCACAATGACAAGCCATTCACTCTTACGCACTATTGGACGATCATCAACAATTGTCCTAAGTTCAAGGATCAATACCGTGAGCTTCAAAGGAAGAGAGGCAAGAAGATGGCCAAGTTCGCCGGAGGTGGAGATGGCGAGGCGTCGAAGAGGCCGAGGGGCAAGACCAACTCCAAGGTGGACGACATACGTGATGCCTCATCCATGGCCTTGCATGAGACGTTGCATGGCATGATGTCTCAAAAGGATATGAGGGATGAGAAAAGGCGGCAAAGCAAGGACGAGCAAATGAAGCAATACCTACAGCTTCAAAGGCAGAAGCTTGAGATGGAGGAGGCGGCCAAGAGACGGAAGATCGACATGAAGGAGGCGGCTCAACATCGAGGCCGAGAACGTCAAGGCCAGGAAGAGGCAGCTCGACATCGAGGCCACCAATGCCGCAACCAAAGCGAAGGAGGTTGCCCTTGCGATCATGAGCGTGGACTTGACCAAGATGAGCGACAAGACGAGGAGCTGGTTCGAGGCCAGGCAGAAGGAGATGTTCGACGCCGACGGCCTGAACTAGGTCGTCCGATCGTCCGTGGCCGTTCTTTTTTTTTTAGGCTGGCATGGGTGCCGCCCGCTGGGCCGCTGGCTGTGTCCCGGCGAGAACCTGATTCATTTTGAAGGCTGGTTGTGTTGTCGGCGAACAAAACTATTCATTTTGGAGGCCGGCTGTATTGCTGGCCGCTGGCTTTGTTGCCGGGCGTGAACTAGGGCCACTGGCGTGAACTAGGCCGGCCGTTGGTATCGGAAACGTTCTTGTTTGAAAATGAAGGCGGACAGGATGGGGTAAAAGGATGCGGCCGCGTGCTGGGCGCACGAACACCGCATCCCAGAACAGGCCCGGATACAACCTCATCGCCCTACCCAAACAAACAGAATCCGGACAAAACGAACGTCCTATCACGGCGAAGTTGGCCTAATCGGACTCGAAGGCGACCGAAGCGCGCTTCCAGTTGGTGCAGGCCTCGGGGGCAATGTATCGGGGGCGCGCCAAGTGAAGTGATGCATGGAATCGGCGCCGATCTCGGCGCACGGGGGGTGCTCGTGCTCCCCGTCCAGCCTACCGCTTCCTTAAACTGCTGGGCACAAACAAGAATTTTGTAGCCAGATAAACTTTTCTTTACTGTATGACCCTGTGGTGTACGAAGACCGCCATACCGGCTGTGCAGTACAGGGCACTGACATCCCGCGAATGGTCGGCGACTCTTGGCTTTGTTGGCTTCGATCGTCCCAAAGTGATTCACCGGTAGAGGAAGACAGAATAGAGACTGACAAAGTTAGGGTGGTATAGTGGGAGTCGGGGCTCATGTTTCATGTAAACAAAAAACAAACCATATCGCGTGTTGGGAATCGGGGCTGCAGTGGGAGCACAGGGAGGAGCCATCTACTAGCTAGGGATCGTTGGATATGCTAATCCTGTGCTTAGGTTCATCTACTACCTCGTTTTTATTTAAGCTTAGGTTCACTTACCTCATTGGCGTGGCAATTTTGTACGCCCCGCACGCATGAAGCCAGCGAACAGCTTCACGTGTCGGTTGGAGAGGCCTGCGGTCGCTTCTAGTGCGCTGTCCGGCACTGTGGTAGTTCTCTCTTCCTTTTTTTTTTGCAATCAATTCAGAGAGCTTTATTCAAACAAGAGCATTCCTTGGACAATCAACCATAAGGCTGGTCACAAGGAAGCTGGGAGTCTCATCAAGCCAGCTTTCCGTTACATGCAATGTGCAAGCACGCTTAGCACATAGATGAGTCGGAACATTCGCTGACCGATTTACATGTTGAACAACAAAAAGAGAAAAATCACGAGCTAGCTCTCCAATCTGAACTAAGATAGGTGCCACAATAGATCTCGAATTGTGGCGAGAATTCCAGAGATCAACCATCTCCATGCAGTCTACTTCCATGATCACATGTGTGAAGCCTCGAAGTCTTGCAAACAATACCCCGTCACGAAGTGCATAAGCTTCAGCCAAGAGGGGATCAGTGATTCCCATGTAAGGTTTACACCAAGCTCCTAACATCTTGGTTGCCGAACGAGCCACACCACCTGCACCTCCAGTGCTTGTGTCAAAATCAATGGCGCCATCTGTAGTGATAGAAATGTGATCAAACTCAAGTGGCCGCCATCCATGTCCCACAATGGTCCTAGTAAGATTCCGAGGAAGATCTAGAATGGCGAGAGCCTCTCTCGTCAGCCGCATTGATGTTGCCGGGTCTATTCCTTCCTCGTTGTGTTTGATTTTATTGCGGGAGTGCCAAATGGCCCACATGATCGTAATGATCAGTGGCCTGTCCTTCTCTGAGAACCGATCATGACATAGTATATCCCTCGCCCAAGAGTCTGGATGGAGCCGAGGTAGATGTAGATCAAACCATGACCGAGCCTCGTGCCAGAACCTCTTCGCATGCGAACAGTACATCAACGCATGTTGAAGGTCTTCATCTCTAGCTAAGCAGATATTACATCTGCTAATCTCACTTATATGCCGCCGCTTGAGTGTGTTCTCATCTGGAAGAATGCCGCGGATGACTCTCCACCAGAACACTCTCACCTTCGGTACAACATTGAGCTTCCAAAGTGCAGACCACAACTGATGATCATCCCGTGAAGTACCGGTATTCGTCCCTTCCTCTAGAGCTAACCGCTCTTTCTGAGTCATAAGAGCACGGTACGCCGTCTTGACAGTATAGTTGCCTGACTTATCGAGCGCCCAAGCGAGAAAATCTTCACCGCCGCCTTGCCTCAATGGGATATTAAGAATGGCTGGGCATCTGGCGCAATGAAATTGTCTCGGACCACCTGCTGTCGCCATGACCAGTTACCACTGTCTATCAGATCAGAGACCTTGTCGAGCGTGGTAGGTGATGGTTGCAGCAGTGGCATCATGGAGATGGTTCCCGGAATCCATCTGTCAGTCCATATAGAAGTGGATGTGCCATCTCCAATTCTTTTGATCAAACCGGCTTGGAGGGCTTCCCTGCCCGCCATAATCGCCCACCAAGTCTTGGAAGCTGACTTGGACAGCGTAGCATCCATGAAATCAACTTCCGGGAAATACCGTCCTTTTAGCACCCTTGAGCACAATGTATCCGGCTGTGTGAGCAGCCTCCACCCTTGTTTGCCCAACATCGCTAGATTAAACTGGTGCATGTCCCTGAAGCCCATGCCCCCTTTGCACTTTGGCGTCGTCAATTGTTCCCATGAGACCCAATGCACTGACTTCCTGTCAAGAGAGCTGCTCCAAAAATTTTTTGCCATTGGGGAGGTAACACTCTTGCAAACCTTCTTGGTTAGGAGAAAAGTACTCATACTAAACGTTGGTATGGATTGCACCACTGATTTCATCAATGTTTCTCTGCCTGCACATGCCAATAAACGCTCAGACCACCCTTGCATCTTCCCTCAGGCCCTGTCACCAATGTGGTCGAAAGTTTCACTTGTGATGCGCCCCACAGCAGTAGGAAGACCCAGGTACCGCTCGCTAAAAGCCTCAACCTGAATGTCCAGCATCGCCTTGATTGTTTGCCGCACCGAATTAGGGGTGTTTGTACTGAAATAAATTGCGCTTTTGTCTCTGTTAACCCTCTGTCCAGAGGCATTACCATAAGTCTCCAGAATTGTATTCAATCTGTCTGCACTTCGTCCACTTGCACTGATGAATATAAGACTATCATCTGCAAACAGTAAATGACTGACCCAAGGTGATCTGAAGCTAGCTCTGATCCCCCTGTCAAATAACCCCCATCATATGACTTGATCAAGGAAGATAAGCCCTCTGCACAAATTAGAAATAAATATGGTGATACGGGATCTCCCTGCCGCAAACCTTTTGAAGGGGTGAAAAAAGGGAGAAGCTCCCCATTGACCCTAATCGAGAATCTGACAGAAGATACACACTTCATAATGAGCCTAGTAAAGCTCATAGAGAACCCCAATCTCAACATGATGGCCTCCAAGTAGTGCCATTCGACTCTATCGTATGCTTTCATCATGTCAAGCTTAACCGCACAGGAATAATTCTTCCCCTTCTTCCTCCGCTTCATTGTGTGCACACTTTCGTATGCAACTAACACGTTATCGGTGATCAAGCGTCCAGGAACAAAGGCACTCTGTTCTTCACTAATAATTTCATCCATAATACTCCGCATGCGATTAGTGATTGCCTTGGCAGCAATCTTATACAGAACCGGACAGAGAGCTATAGGGCGGTATTGAAGAATTGTCTGTGGATGCCGTACCTTTGGAATAAGAGTGATCGAAGTATCATTAAGTCCGGTAGGCATGTCACCCCCATTCAGAAATTCCAGTACTGCTCGTGTCACGTCCTCCTGGATAACACTCCAATGACGTTGATAAAAACCCGCTGTAAACCCATCAATGCCCGGGGCTTTGGAGGCTGCCATTTGGAATAGAGCCTCCCTCACCTCGGTTGCATCATATGGTTTATTAAGAAGATCATTCATAGCCTGTGTTACTTTCACCGGAACAGAGTTCAACAAATTATTAACATCATGAAAACCTTGGGACTCAAACAAGTTCTGGTAAAAAGCTTGCACCTCCTCCTTGTCCTCTCTTTCTGTTGCACAAACCGAGCCGTCCTGGCACCTGAGACCGGCGATTCTATTAATGCGTTTTCTCACTGCTGCTTGTGCTTGAAAGTAGGAAGTATTGCGATCTCCTTCACGTAACCAACGGACACATGAATGCTGCTTCATCCATATCTCTTCCTGGTGCATAGCCTCCCGGAGTTTTGTGACCGTACGTTTCTCTTCATCTGTCGGTCCACGTCCAACAGACTCACTCCGGAGCTTATTCAACTTTTTCTGAAGCTGTCTCACCGTACGTGTGAGGCACCCGAACTCCTTTGCTCCCCATGGACCAAGAGTGCGCCTGAGAACATCAAGCGAGTCTGATATACCTTGTAGTCCCGGGGCACGAGCATGACCACGCCATGTTTCTGAGACAAGCTGATCATAATCCCTATGTGTTTGCCAAACATTTTCATATCTAAACTGCCGTGTATGTTGAGATCTACCCGGCAGAGAAGCTTGCACATCCGCTACAACAAAACAGTGATCCGATTCACATGCCGCTAGATGCTTCACTCGGATATACTCGTAATGTTGCCGAAAATCCTCATTTGCAAAGGCTCGATCCAGCCTTGCTTTGACATTGGACAGGCCTGCTTGCCTGTTGTCCCATGTGTACGCACAGCCTGACCAGCCAAGGTCTTGTAACATACAGTCATCTATAACCTCCCGAAAGGCTCGCATCTGCCCCTCCGGCCTGGGTGTTCTACTGAAGTGTTCTGATGCGAAAAGCGTCTCGTTGAAGTCCCCCATGCATAGCCACGCCGAGTGTGGAATACCGAATAAGGTGCGCAGAAAGCGCCAACTATGATGTCTGTTTTCCACTCTTGGAGCGCCATAAAATCCTGTGAATCGCCACTCCCGAGAGTTTTGATTCAAGTCCTTTACCCTCACGTCAATATGACTGGTACTAAAATTCTTCAGCTCAACTGAAACATCCTTTGTCCAGAACAGACCAATACCTCCGCTCAACCCTTCACTGTCGACTGCATAGCAGCCACTGAAACCAAGTTCATATTTCAGAAATTCAACACGCTTGCCTCTAATCTTTGTCTCCATGACAAAGAGAAGAGAGGGTCCTTCTTGCTTCACTAAACTGCGAAGCTCGCGAACTGCCTCGGGGTTCCCAAGCCCCCGACAGTTCCAACTCATGCATCTCATTGTGACGGGCAGGACCGCGCCGCGGTCTCTGCCGAATTTTCCGGTGTAGGCTTCTTCTTCTTTGGATCACGTGCAAACTCTCTCCCCTCCCCCTCCTTATCATCCAGCTTTCCATCAGATATGATTGTGTCTTCTGAATCCTTGCTGTGTTCGCCCTGGCCCGAAGTAAGGAGAAGCTGCTGTTTTGGTTTGTAGACTGAATTCGGCCCCTCCTTCCTCTTATACTGCTGCCTGTTCTTCACAGGTGAATTTACCTCTACCCCCGCATCTTCCTTAGAGCAAGAATTCCTAGTATTGTTCTTGCTACTCTGCTTTGAATTCTGGCTCTGGGAAGAGTTGCCGCTAGAGGCTGGTTTTTTGGACTCGTCAGCAGCCCGTAACTTGGACCCGAACGGCAAGTCGCCGTTGGCATCTCGAGTCCCCGGTGTAGGGCAGTGCAACTCCAAGTGTCCAAGGCGGCCGCAGGAGAAGCAAAAATAAGGGATTTGCTCATACTGAATATCATAGGGATCAACCCTCTTCCTCCTGGCCGAGTCAATTAATATCCACCTTCTCAGAGGCTTGTCCACTTCAATGGTAACCCTAGCCCGCAGATAGCCCCCGATGTGATCAAACTTTGCTAGCTGCGCCTTGGGGTCAATCTGTCTAGCAATAGGTCCAGCCCATGCATCATCCCGAAGATTGTATGGGAGGTTTAAAACCCTAGCCCACACTTGGAGCTTGTCAAATTTCAATTCATCCGGCCTCATACAATCTTCAAACTCCGATAGAATCACAGCGTTTTTGTTCAAGTGCCACGGTGATCCACTCCAAACTCGATCTCTATCTTGCTGATTCTCAAACTCAGCCACAAACATGTTAGGACCAGCAGGACGGAACTATAATCCCCTTGGGTTGCCCCAAGCCGGGCGAAGGGCGTTGGTGATCGTCTGGATATGGTACAGATTACGGTGCAAGATCTTGCCTGCCAGCAACCACTTCGCCGGGCCTCCTTCCACGCGATCATCTAGTACCAGAGGCGTGGCTTCTTCTTCAGAGATGTCCAACTTCCCCAGCGCCTCTTCCAGATGTGTTCTTGCTGATCGAGGGGAGCCCTTCCCCCCATCCTTCTGGTTGGCGTCGACAGGCTGAGATGATGCCATCGCGCCCGATCCAAGCCCCGCGCGCCTCGCCGACGAGATCAGCGAGCGCCGTCGTGTTCCACGTCGAAACCCTAATCGCCGCCGCCAGAGGGAGGGGTCCTTAGGTTCGAGGAAAAACAACAGGGATGTATCGGGGGACGTGCTGGTATTAGGTTACCAGTCAGGAACCGAACATATAGATCTACATGATGAAACTGCCGGAACACAGAGACCTGGCGGCGCGCCTGCCGGAGGATGTGCTCGCCGACGTGCTCCGCCGCGTGGTGGCGCCGCGCTGGCTTGCCGTCTCTCGCTGCGTCTGCAAGGCATGGCGTGCTATCATCGACGGCGCCAGCCTCCTGTGCACAGAGCTCCCGTTCAGCGGCATCTTCATCGCCTTCACCGAGCTCCCGTTGCCCGAGTTCTTCCCCCGGCCCCCGTCGCCGGTACAGCCTGCAGTCAGCGGTAAGCTCGACTTCCTGCCCACGGCCATAACAGATGACTCGGACGAGTTAACCATCCAAGATCACTGCAATGGCCTCCTCTTGCTTAGCACCTACAAGATTAACCCTGTGAGGCGCGCCACCTACGTGGTTAACCCTGCCACACGAACCTGGGATCCTCTGCCCTCCTACCCGCCCATCCGTGGGATCATCCGTGGTATTTGTTTCCATAACTATCATCTCGCCTTTGATCCCAAAGTGTCATCCAGCTACCAGGTGCTTGGGATCCCTTGTTTTCCGGCAAAAGAGACAATGAGTCTGAGTATGATCCCCTAGAGGAGGAGGAGCTATCCGAATGGCCTCCATCTCCATATATCTTGCCTGTTTTCTCATCAAAGACGCGTTGTTGGGAGATGTTAGAATAAATCCGAGGCATACCGTTGATCATCTGAGGAGCAAGCAATCACACGAGCACGACACCGAGATTTGTTAACGAGGTTCACCGATATGGTTACATCCCCGGGGCCTGACTACGGGCGCTCCTCCCCGTGACACCGTCACAATACCGCACACCGGCCACCCGGGCGCCGGCACACGTCGCCTCTTTTCTTGACCACAGTCAACACTCGACCAAAATTAAGTTCCTTGTTACTTTTGTGCTCCCAACTTCCAGAGTACCCGTCCAACGTCATCACACACCGATCACTGACCTGCATGAAAGTGAACAACTCACATATTGGGTGTCACACACAAGAGTTACCTAAACTTAACATCACCACTCTTCCTTGACCGCCTGTCTAAAACTTGAAGGAATTTCACCGTTGCTTGTAGTCATCCCGAGTCAAATTCGCAGTTGTCTCACCACATGTATGACCACCAGAGCCCTGGCCCGTCTCCATGTCCCGTGCGTACCGCACGCCTTGCCGCTATTACCACGTCGAGCCTCCGCTGTCCTGGTCGAGTCTCAAGGGTCGCAAAACCACACCACTCAACCCCCACTGCAGAGTACCATCGATCACCACCGACCAATGTCAAGTTTCACGCTTCCATCAGACCACTGGGCTCCGGTCCGAACTACGTGTCTCTCGCTTTTTCCCGCTGAATAAGCTTCGACTCTCTGTCAACTTACATCGTAGCCCCTCAATCCAGCTCCACCTTCAACATGACTCCATGGTAAATGATCAATCCACCCATGCACCTCACCGACTTCAAGTTCCGTGTATACACCACCTTGAATCAATCCCGCGCCATAGTCTTGTCGAAGCCACACAAGCCCTCGGGGCCTGTGCCACGTGTTTCCACGCCCCAGAAGTCGGTCACCATCAGCATCACGCTCCTACGTCGTCGTCGCCGATCCCACCACCGTCTTCTGTACCAACCGACTTGCGTCGATCCGTCAGGCTGTCTAGTCCGACCCAGCCGAACTCGTTCGACTGTATGACACGCTCGAGGCTCCCAAATCGTCTTCCGCGAATTTCCATCCATCACATCACAACTCCATCCTAGCTGAATTGACTTCCCGCAACACCTTCAAGCATCCCTGTCGTGCCAACAAATTTTCACCCTTGTCTGCCATAACCCAAGGTTTTCAGTTCCGTCGAACTTCCACCTCAAACCCGATGACGGCATGGTTCTTTGTATGACTAACCCTGTGAAAAATTATCCGAGCTTCTTTCCGTGATCCCCAAGTACGTGTGTACTGCTGCAAATCGAAAAGAGTTGCGTTGGTCTTCACGTGATTGCTCCCTGGCACCAATTCCAATGCTGGCTTGCTTTGCCAATTTTCTACACAAGTAGTGCTCCCTCCCTGCTCCTGATGGCTTGATGGATTTTTATTCCACTTTGACAGATTTATGTAGCTATCTCCGCGTCATATATAGAGACTCGGTCTCCTTTTTGTCCCAAACAAAATCTCAAGTATGCACAGGCAGCACCATCAAGCGCCGGGCCTTATCTCCACTTGGGCCAGCCCGCCTGCTCCACGCACCGCTAGTCCAACAGCACGACATGCAGCCTGTGGCTTCCACGCGCACCGCCCATCGACCGCCTGCCCTAGCGAGCCAGCATCCGCCGCGATTCCGCGTGTTCCGCCTCCGCCTGCTGCGTCTGATTGCTTCTTGAAGATCAAAAACACGACCAACTGTCGATGCTTCCTTCCTCCTCTACATCAACCTCGATCGCCTCCCGGACCTCTACAACCTTGCTCTGATACCACTTGTTAGAATAAATCCGCGGCATACCGTTGATCATCTGAGGAGCAAGCAATCACACGAGCACGACACCGAGATTTGTTAACGAGGTTCACCAATATGGTTACATCCCCGGGGCCTGACTACGGGCGCTCCTCCCCGTGACACCGTCACAATACCGCACACCGGCCACCCGGGCGCCGGCACACGCCGCCGGCTCCCCCTTGCGCGCCTGTGCTATTATGCTGGCATAGGTTACATCGTGTGTCTACCCCCGCTATATATGAGAGGCCTAGGATACAAGTGTCCTACTAGGACACGACTCCACATCCTATGTAAACACGATACAACTACAAGTCCAACTGTAACCTACCTTGTACACTATATTCGACACAACTCTAACAGGAGATGCGGCCATTTTCTCGACACGGGGATGCGGCTGGCACAGTGGCAGAGATGCGAGCGCATTTTGGTTACCACAAACTCCATTCTGTTTATTGGCGAGGATCACTTTACGTGCATTGCCAAAGCAATCTTGTTATGAGGTACAAATACACTACTCTTTTCTGTTGATATATAGTTTTCTTCAGTTGTTCATCTTTGTTGCCCACAAAAATTACTTTTAATTATATATATTAATTTCTAATGTTTTCCTGCAAACAATTTTTTTTACAGAATATCCATGTCTGAAGATAAGTACACTGTTATTAAACCACCAATGGGTGTCCAAATGTGCCCTTATCTGGGAAGATCAGAAAAGGGGGTGTACTTAGCAGCATTTGTTGAGAGGAGCATTCGGGTTTTTATCCTGAATATATTCTTTGATCGGGCAGACTGGACCTTGAAGCATGATTATGACCTTAGCCCCCTGAGAGCGTTTCGCCAGCAAGTTCGTGGACCATGGATCTTAGAAGACATTAACTTTCACTTCTTTCCTCCAGAAAAGATCAACGAGAAACCTGTAATCCAAGAGAGTTTTGAATGGGACTCCGACAACGAGGATTTTGCTGACATAGGAGACGCAGTTGAAGCGTGTCCTGCAGGGTATATTGACATTGAGATACTTGGTTTTCACCCATACAAAGAGATTCTCTTTTTGAGTAGATCAGAGACTTGTAAACAAAATGCCATGGCATTCGCCTATCATTTAAATAGCTTCAAAATTGAAATCTTAGGAAGCATATACCCAACAGATTATGACAGTTTCGACTCCGGCCTAGCTAATGAAAGTCGGGAGATCGAATCTTTTCCATACACACCATGTTGTTGGATCAAACAAATCCCAGAAACGGCGAATTAATCTAGAAACTCATCCCAAACATGATTATATATACTATGGTTTTCTTTGGATCTTTTTCTATTTGTGAGTGCCATTATCATTCTTTATTTTTCCTGCAAAAAATTTGATTTTGCAGGATATCTATGTCTGAAGATCAGAAACCGGTGTCCAAATGTACCCTTATCTCGGAAGATCAGAAAAGGGGGTGTACTTAGCCTCATTTCTTGAGAGTAGTATTTGGGTTTTTATCCTGAATGAATTTTCTGATCGGACAGAGTGGATATTGAAGCATGACTACAACCTTAAGCCTGTGAAATCATTTGACCAGCAAGTTCATGGACCGTGGATCTTAGAAGACATTAACTTTCACTTCTTTTCTCCAGAGATCAAGGACAAACCAGTAATCCTTGAGAATTTTGAATGGGACTTCGACAACAAGGATTTTGCTGATATCGGAGACACAGTTGAAACCTCCTGCTGGATATATTGACATTGAGATACTTGGATTTCACCCATACAAAGAGATTCTCTTTTTGAGTAGATCAGAGGATTGTAAAGAGAATGCCATGGCATTCGCCTATCATTTGAATAGCTTCAAGGTTGAAAGCTTAGGGAGCATATACCCAACAGATTATGACAGTTTCCACTCTGGCCTAGTTAATGAAACTCGGGAGATCGAATCTTTTCCATACACACCATGCTGTTGGATCGAACACATCCCAGAAGCGGTGAATTAATCTAGAAACTCGTCTCAAGCATGATTTCACCGCACAAACTGACAAATGCATGCACATCTCTCTCCCCTCACGCCAACTTTCTGTCACATGTATGTACAGTTCCTCTGTCAGCTCCCCCTCTCTTTTCTCACGTCACACCTCTCTTAAAATATTCTACTACTAAATATGAATACCAAAAGTTTGGCTTTCTTTGACAAATAGAAAGGGAGAGGAAGAGCTTTTGATAGAAAACTGTAGTTTTTCGTAATTTTCAAGAGTTGAGACAGCTCGCGAGATAATTTTCAAAGAGAGTGAGAGCATTCATGCACACCATGCGAGTGGGAAAGTGAGCATGCGTGCTGTGCATGTCAAAGAGCTTTTTTTAAACATGTCAGGCTGCTACCAATGCATGAGGTGCTAAGCACATTAAATAACTTAGCAACTATACTCCCCAATGCATAGGTGCTTAGCTTATGGTTGTTAAGCTTGCTTCATTTAATGATTTAGCAACTAAAGTTCTTCATGTATTGGTGTGCTTCCTTCCTTTAAATGTTTTGTCTAGGTTCACGCGCTTAACTAAAGCTCTTCATGTTGTTGTTTCTTCGTGGGGTCACCACACTCATCTCTCTTCTCTTAAATAACTTGCCACATCATATTTTTTGCCTATGTGAAAAGTTTAGCACCTGTATAAGGTGGAGCATTAGGAGGGGCCCAGAGAGCTTGAGAGAGAGGAGGCGTGAGGAAAGAGTGTGTGTGAGAGATTGAGCACGCATGTGATCGGTCCCATACTGTGTGCAGGCCTACTAGTATAACTGTGCTACTGCTAATCACCTGACACGCCTTCAAACAGTCCGGCCCGCACTACGAATCTCACGGCAAATGTACGCTATGGATAAGGGGGTGCAGCAGGGGTGCAGCGAATGTGGGTATAGCCACTACTTTCCCATTAAATAAATAAAGATGGATTATTATGTTTTTTCTTTGGATTGTTTTCCCGATTGGAATCACACATGTGCGTCTGAATCTCAATCATCTAGCTTTTCTTGCTTTTTCTCAAGACTAGCAAGGGGGGTGCAAAAATGAAAAATGACAAAGATAGGCGCCCAAGACGAGAGCCAAGCACTAGAAGATAGATCTTTTTTGCCTGATAGATCCCATGTAGTCTTGTAAGCAGGATGGTTTGCGTGAAGCTGCATGTACAGCTTTACCTGCCTGTACATCTGCACTTTGAGTTGCAGGTTTATGTAGCAATTCAAGATCTCACAAACATATTGAATACACACTAGCAGAAGATTCTAGCTATACGGAAACATAAACAATATTGCTCAATATACGGAAAGATCAAGTAGTTAGAGACCCCACAACAAAAAGATCAAGGAGTTAGATAATATCAACCAAAACATGTCCGACAAATATATTTTTCAAATAATTGAATAGAGAGCTCCTTCACAGCCGATAAAGTATCTAATTCAGGCAAAATGACAACGATGCTAGTTCAGGGAAACATATGAAGGACGCTAAGCCAGATTCGGGCCTCAGCGCTTCCTCTTATTCGTCGCCCACTTATCCAGGGCGTACTGGATGCCTTCTCTTACGGTTGCTCGCCGGTCCGCCTTGTAGTTCCACAACTCAGGTACACCATAGATTTCTCCACCTTGTTCTTCGGCAAAAGGCTTGTACTCGTTGATTTCATCCAGCGCCTTTGTTACCAAAGTGTAGATTTCATCGCCATGATTTTCTTTTAGTTCCCGGAGCTTCTCATTGTCCTTGGAGATCATTTCCTGCACCAAAGCTCACGCACCATTAGACAAGATGACACAGTTGTCCAAATGGAATGCTTATGGCAGTGATCAGACACAATTTTTTTAACCAAAAAATGTTATGAACGTTATAATGAACTTCAGATACACATATTTCATTAGTTCTCGTGTCACTATACTATTAGAAAAAAAATGAAGTTGCCATATTGTGGGATATTCTGCATGACAAATATAAAATCGCAGTGATATTTTAGTTCTTGGACCTTCTCATCATCCTGAGAAATAATTTCCTCCATCAGAGTTGACTCATATATATGACTGCATGCGCGCAGATTGAAATTCTTTTACTAAAGGTGGTTTAGGTTTACAATCAAATTGAAAACTAAACACTCTATCATTATAGTTAAAAAGGAAAATGTTTTCTGAGAGCATTGGTATTGGGTCACGATTTCAGAGACAGAGATCTTTGCACAATGCTGCCAGCTTTAATCATAGCTATGAAAATGGAAACTTCCGACGAGGGCCATGGAGAAGTATTAATTAGTCCTTTTTAAATAAATAAAGAGGTAATAATGTTTATCTTATCTCAGTGTTCAATCTGGATCAGAAAAATCAATAAAGGCACTAACTCCTTACGCCCCGTAAATTCTTGTTTGACTCTTATCGGACAACCTTAACTCCAAAACCTTTCTCTTCACATCCCTTAACTCTAAAAAATGGTGTTAGTCGCCCCCTAGACCTAGACCATGGTTGATTCATGTGCATCTACACTAATCAAGTTTACGTTGGATGCATAGCATATTATCATTTTTTGGAGTGATTTGTTTTTAAGGTTCTCTGTTGGTAGAATCACCAACGTTCATGATGTTTGTCAATTTAAAAAAAAAACATCAATAGGTGCAAACCCACCCTAGTGGGTTCAACAAAAAAACATGAGCTCTTGCCATTTGCCATTTGTGCACATAATATAAATAATCACACTTTTTGATCAAGTATTATGGGTTAACATCTCATAGTTCTACAATCTTGGAAATTTGATATTCTTTTAAAGGACCAAAATACAAAACCACTTTCCAAAACAGGAATAGGGTTCATTCTGAAAGGTTTTAAATACTTTAGGATATAATGTAGGCGGCTCCATAGATCATGGTTTAAGTCAAGAAAGCACAATAGTTCGAGTTTTAAAATGAACTTTTTCATCGATGTTTTATCACTATACTACTGAAAAGATAAGCCTGTCAAATATTGCGAGTATTCTTCCTTACAAATTTAGTGATGTACTATTCACATATTAAATCTGAATAACTTTATTTCTGTTAATGGTTGAACTGAAAGGTGTTTGACAGAACACCGAGAAATTTAGGGATTTTTTTTAATATCCATGGAAATTGACAACAATGAAATGTTCGCAACAACTACAAGTCCACCAAGAAATTGAAAACTCAAGATTAAAAGTTGTGTTAGAGAAAAGGAAGTGGGTACCGTGTTTTTTCCATGAACCGTGGCAGCCCAATTTTCAATCTGAGCCTCCCACTCTGAATAAAGAATGGTAGCTGCAAATTCTGCATCGTTTTCTGGTAACTGTTTTTTGCCAGCATTTGAAAACGCCTTTTCATCAAGTTTTCCTATTCTTTTGATGCCTATATTTCCTCGACCCTTTGTAAGATCCAGGAAGCCCTGTCATACATTGGACAAACAACAATGAGAATGGTCTTCAGAAGTTACACAAAAGCGACAGGTAATCATCGACAACATGACATAACCTAGTACTGGACAAGTACTCGATAACTGAGGTAACTCACATCTATTAGCTTCTTCCTAGCAAGTCGCAACTCATTGGTGTGTGCTGTTTGCTTGGCAGTAAGGATCTTCTGAAGTGATTCCATATCGTCCATACTCTCATACTTCTCTTTTAGAGTCTCACGAAGTTCATATATTCTCTTCTTCTTCGAAATTTCCTCACCTGGCATAATCTCCATTACTTCCAATTCACCCTCTAGCTGCTTGAGTTCTATCTCGAGAGCCTGCTTGTCAAGCATTAGCTTTCGTAACTCAAGATCCTTATTTAGAGTGAGTTTTGTCTCCCTCTGCATTTTACCCACAATAAATTAATAAGCTTGTATAGATTATTATATTGTCGGAGATTGCGAGAAACAATATACCGAGACTCAAACCTGATGCTCTTCCTCAAGCTTCAGCAAAATTTCAGTGGCCCTCACTCGCTCCATCATAGCATTCTTTGTTTGAAACAGATTGACGTCAGTTATGTGTACAGTACAGTACACTAAATGGTAATTACCTAACAACACTGCATTTTTGTCACTAGCACCATGGTTTCCCCACAAGCTTCTTTTTTCTAGAATGTGCGGCTAAATGCATGCCTTTTGTATTATAAGGGAGCACTGTGATAGCAGTAAGAAAAATTATATTGCCAAACATGCTGCAGCACACTATTTGATAACAGAACAATAATTTAGGGTAACTAAAATGTACAGCAACTGTGCTACAGATAAACATATATAATGTTTTCATGCAGAAGAATAATGAAAACAAACATTCATCCTCCAGAAAAAGGAAACAAACTTCATTCATTCTAGAGAGAAACTCAATATACAAGAAACAAGATGTCACGCACCTCTTCCTTTTCTAGCTCATCAAGCTGTATTTTGTCAATTTCTGGTATAAATGGAATAAGTGTTAACAAACCATAAGATCCAAGTATACCATGACAGAATTGCACATGTGCCGATAATTAAAGAGTACAAATGAGATAGACAAAGATTGACACAGACCTTCAGTTTGAGACTGGAGGAGCTTCTTCAGATCCTCCTCTGCCTTACCAAGCAACTGAGTCGTTCGATTGGTCTCGTGTTGAAGCTCTTGCACATCCCTGTCCATTGCCTCAACCCGTTTGTCTAGGCTTTCCTCAAGTTTGCCAGTTTTACGCTCTTCTTCATTCTTAAGATCAGCAATGGTTTTTAGATCAGTGTATTTGCGCAACCAGTAACCAATAGGAGTGTACGACCTGTGATCATCTGCTCTTGCAACCCAACCAAACATCTCTGGCCCATGGTAATGCTGCCCCTTTCCATTCCTTTTGCCACATCCTCGTGCCTCAAAGTGATATTCAAAGTCCATGGCATTTTTGAAACCACTCCAGTCTTTTGTGAACTCCACAATGGCACTCCTAGTATGGCCGTTGTGTTTGTCCCACAAAGGAATAACCTTTCGTGCGCAAAATTGCGAGAGCTGATCCCTCAAGTGGTTTCCTTGTTCTCCGACGCGGCGCCCGTCCTTCCATTCGGTAGGCACGTTAACAAGAACACCCTTCCATGGCCAAGCGAACTGCTCATCGTCTTTGCGTTCATGAGGTTGATCATGCTCCATAGCCATTTGTGGAGACTGGCTCAGAGCCACAAATTTTGCGGTCTCCTTCTGAAATAGTGTCCAACATAAAAAAGATGAGACATGGATGATGTACAAATAACATAACATTTTCGGTATTCAAAACTATGTTGGCCAGCAATATGGAGTACGATTCAACAATAAATAAAATTAACTCCTACATAAAAACAGAGGATAGACCCATAAAACCAACAGAACATTAAAAAAAACTCAGCATATCTTCGGTGCATATGGCAATCTCATGCATTTATCGCAGGGTCCTAATAAAACATAAAACTAGCATTGTTCAGAAGATGTAAGCGAAGGAGAACACAATCTATCAACAATACATATCAGCTGCAAAGAAAGCTTATACGTTTAGGTGTCGAATTTTTTTGACCTACACGCACTGAAAATATGCTTAGGGGCCATTAGGACACATTCTGATAACATAGTGACGAGAGACGCCCCTAACCACCCCCTCCCCTCCCCTCCCCTCCCGCGACGCTCCCGCGGGCGTCCGGGGGGCAACCCTAGCGCCGCCGCCGCCACCCTCCCCTTCTCTCTCTCCTCCCTCGCCGCCGCCAAGGGGCACGAGCGGGCGAAGCCCGGTCGTCGCCGGCGGCGGCGGGGCCATCTCGTCTCCTTGCGTGGGGGGTGCGGCACGGGCCGGATCTCGCCGGTGGGGATGCTGCGCTCGTGCCGGGCGTAGCGGTGCGGCGGCGCTCCGGAGTAGGCCAGCGACGGCGGCGTGGCGTCGGGCGACAGGCGGCATGGTGGTGGCGCAGGCCGGCGGGTGGTGGCGGCGGCGGCTGCTTCGCAGCAGCGCCTCGGCGCCTCGTCTGGCGCTGCGGGTCGCGGGCGGCCCTTCTCGCCGTGGCCCTCAGGTGGAGGGGCGGCGCGGCAGCGGTGGAGGTGGGCGGCCCTTGTCCAGCCGGGCCCCTGCGGCTGGACGGCGGCGCTCGGCGCGGGAAGGCCTCCCTAGTGGCCTCTCATGGATGCAGCTCGGCGGATCCGTGCGCCCTCCTCCTCGGCAGCGGGCGGTGGCCGGCGCTCTCTTGCGGATCTGGGCCATAGGCCGCTCCTCCTCCTCCCCTTTCCCCCGGCCATCTGGGCTCGGGTCCCCTTGAGGCAGTGGTCGCCGGCGGTTCTGAGGTGGTTGGGCTCATGGATCTGGTCCAAGACGTGACCTTTGGGGCTTCTCGGGGTGGTCCGGTGGCGGGGCGGCGGCCCTGGCGGTGGGAGTCGCGTGGGTCGTAGGCGGACTGCGCGACTCGGATGCGGGCGTGCAACCACGGCCGCTTGGGTGGCATGGTTGCAGGTGGTTGGCCGACCGGGGATGCAGCAGCAGGGTGGAGCACCGGGGTTCATCACTTACCTGTCCTACACGGGTCGACGGTGGCGGCGTCCGCGGATGTCGTGTTCCTCCCTGCAGGCTCCGTCGTGGTGCTCTCACTCCTCCCGTCGTGTTCCGGGTGAAAGCCTGGTCTTTGGATCGGACGATGGCGACGATCCGTGGTCGTGCCCTTCTTGGAGGCATCGTCTTGGAACCCTCGGTCCGGCGTGGTCCGTTGCACTTCTTCCCGGACGATCTCTCATCTTGATGGTGGTCTCCGTCGGCTACAAGCGGTTCTTTTTGCTCATTTCTGTTGATTCTTGGTAGTCGTTGAAGTTGTGTGTCGGTGCCCGGCATTCTTGTATCTTGCCTTGGGTTGTGTGGCATGCGTTTGTATCGGTTACTTGGATGTAAGTGTTGGTGCTTTATTTATAAAGCGGGGGGAAACCCTTTTTCGGAAAATATGCTTAGGAAGGAGTAGATTTGAATTAGGTGTTGAACCATGGAATGAGGGCAAAATTCCCGTAGATTTTCGTGGTTTGCACTTTTGCGAAGTCACTTGCCTTCAAAAAAAGAAGGTGCAAGGCTTCTCCCTACCCTGCAGAAAATAAGAATGAAACGAAAGGGACAGTCTACCTCTCCCTTCCCTTTAAAAACAGTTTGCCCGTTGTTTGTCTCAGTTAATACCCAATTTTTGGAGCTCCGTTGGCGAGTTCTATTTTTGCCTCCGGAGCGCCCTCTTTTTTTGAGTGGGATGCAAAGGAAGGGTAAGATAGTAAAGGATACCGTACTAGACTAACACCTAAGATTTTGCATCGGATGACAGCCGACATATTTCCTTTGGAACCAGCAGAGCAAATGCAGAGGACTCTGACTCTGAATGCATTTTGATTACAAGTTTGTCCTTGTTTCATCTTTATATGTGTTTCCTTTATATATCATTCACGATTCTGAATGCAAATGATATAGCAGAGCATCATTTATCTTTGCAGCAGAAAACCCCCATTTATATTACCCCATCGGATCAAATGAACAGAGAAACAGAGAAACCCCCATCAGATGAGTATGTAAAAGATCTCTTCCAGAGAATCGTAGTAAAAATCAGAGAAACAGAGAAACGAACTAATGCATCGGATCAAATGACGATGGATTATTCAGAAAACAAATGATGGGGTTTGCCCCTGGGCTCCCAGATTCAACTGAGCGATGAGCGAGATACGTTTACCTGTTCCTGCAGCCGCCGCCGATGAGGATGTTGATCGGGCCGAATCGCCGCCGCCGGCTCCTCCGCCGCCCTAATCCCAACCGGACGCGTCTTAGCAGCAGGCCGTCGCCGCCCTCAACAAGAAAGTGTGCTCCCTTTCTCAAGCTGGCGGAGGAGTAGAAGTTAAGTGAACGCACGGACTTCCAGTCAGTAACTGAAGCACGTAATGCTGCGGTGGGTACGAGATGCTCTCGATGAGAACACAAGCCTCTTGGGAAAATGCAGCCTACTTTCCCCACTCACAGTGTGTACTCGTATTTTATTATTCTTTGGGTCTTTCATTTATCGTTTACTCCCTCGGTCTTATAATATAAAAACGCTTTTTTACACTACGCTAGTGTAAAAAACATTCTTATATTATGGGACACAGGGAGTATATATTACACAGATTACAATATTCACACGGAACAATATTTTATTCTGTTGTTGGTTTTTTTTATTCGAACGTTGATTTTCTTACCAATAATGCATCATCATTTATATATTACAAAAAGGGGTCTCCTGCCAAAAACACAAAACCAAACCGAAAACACTGGCGCCAAACCTAAGAGCAACTCCAACGCCCGACCCAAACGGACGCGCATTCTATTTCTTTTTTATTCGTAGGGGTCGTTCGCTCGTTGTCTGCCCTCCCTTCTGCGTTCGGGTCGGCTGTGCACCCAACACGCGGACGCATTTTCGTCCTCGTGGGCTGGCCTGCCGTGTTTATTTCAAACATAATTCAAACAAACTAGACGGAAGGTGGCGTGCTGCGGGGAGGTATGTGGGTGCACGGCTGCCATGGGCACCGGAAATGGGCGGCAACAACCGGGGGGGGGGGGGGGGTCGTATGTGCTGGCTGTCGATGGGAGGAAGAGAATGACCTATGTGCCACCAACTGGCGGGCCAGGGGAAGAAGTAGGCGGGTGTCGCGCGTGTACGTTTTGTGTACGTGCCGACGCAAACGAGGCCCAAATTTCGGCCTGGAATTGGTCGTCTGGCAGACAAAAAGCAGACGCGTGTTCGTTTGGGTCGGCCCGTTGGGCCGACTTTTATGTCCATTTCGACCCAAACGGGCATGCGCGAATAAAATGGGTCAGCGCGTTGGAGTTGCTCTAACCGCCACTACACAGCCGCACCCTGCCTCCAAGCCGACCAATCCCAACCGCCGACTGTGGCCGGTCAATCCAGTGTCGTTCCACCCTACTAGCCTATCACGCCCTTTGGCTATGTCCACCGTGGCCGTTGCGACCCTAGCCGAGCTCGGCATGCCGCAACCCCGTCCCTTTGATTTCGGCTGTTCCCCACCACCATTTGTCACGCCGACTGATGACTTGCAAGTCCATAGGGTTGTTGTAGCACTTTTGTGATAAAGTGAGGTGTCAAACTCGCGGGAAGCAAGTAGGAAGGAATTACAAACCCCACGACTCCGCTATCACATACATAGTTACGTACGCACCCAAGCAGTTGTTTGAAAATAGTCTACTTTAGTTGCTAGGAACACAAATAAAAGGATAGCATTTATCTAAACTAAGAGAAACGGTGCTTGAGTAGTAAATGTTCTCGAGGGAATTAGAGTCATGACCACAAGTATGATGCTGACAACACATAATAAACATGGCTCTCTAATTGTATCACTAATTCACTTGTATATGATCTCGTGTGGGTGGCGCCAATAAAGTACGCGCATCCCCACTCCAGTTACCACGCACACTCATGCCACCATCGTGCTTCATCACTCCGGTTATCATAACTCGTAGTTTAGGTTAGGACTTTTTAGTCCTTGCACGTTCTCAGGCGGATGATGGCGCTTCTTCTTCGAGTTTGTCTTCTGGACTCCAATCCTCTTAGAGTTCGTCCAGCCGGACGTACTCGATGGAGCTCCGGCATATATTCCTACCGTCTCCTTGCGGTCGCTATGTTAGGGTTTCCCGACGTACGTGTGCGGCGGTGAGATTTGATGTCAGTTGCTTTAATTAGATCTATTCAAGAGTTCAACGATGGTGACTGCGACTCTAGAACGATGGTCCTTAGGGATACATTCACTTTCCAGCTGCCATCGACAAGGTGGAGCTGGCTCAAGAGCGTCGACAACGGCGCGTAGGCGGGTCGTTCTGGTGGTGGTGGTCGGTGATTTAGAGACCTCGATGTAATGCTTTCTTCTTCTAATGAACTTGTATAATAGATCTGGATCCTTATAATATAGTACTTGACTTCGTATATTTGTGATTCTTTTTAGTTTTGCAATGTAGATGCGGAAGATCCCGCATCCGTTCGAAACACCCTAATTATATGCATGAAATTAAAATAATGATTTTTTCATCTGTCATCAAAACAACCCATAAAGTTAAAGTAAATTACCCACCCATCACCCGTCAGTGAAAATTTACTCTTTGTTAATTGTTTCTTTGATTTTTTTCGTCCGTCACGAAATTGCCACTAAAGTTGAAGTAAATTACGCACCCGTCACGCGTAAAAGTGAAACAAAAACGTTCCTTTGAATTATTCGTACATTGTAATGCCCTTCAAATTTTCATCCATCGTGCGGTTAACCTTCTTCTTTTCTTCTCATACACGCATCAAGGATGTCCTTAGAAAAATAAACGCATAAAGGATCAAGTCCAACATGATCATGTTAGAATGCACGTGTCTTACATCCGCATGCGCGCCGGTTGGTGCGTAAATATTCAAATACGTGGAGTGTGAATATTTGAAACGTGATTTGAGGACCACGATTTTGTTATCCCATTGCAACTTACCGGTTCTTTTGCTAGTGGAAGGCCAAAATATATTTTATCACAATTATTCTCAATCCAGCTTGTGCGCAGGATCCTAAGACTATATTTCAAACCCTTGGTTATAGCTAATGCACAATCTTCATCGGCCTCATCATCTCGTTGTCTTCATGATCCAAAATCTGCATACGAAATGCACACCCAATTATGAACACGATTTTCTTTGGTGGAACTCATTATGAACAAGTTAGTGAAGGCAGTGCTTGACAAGCTAGATGAATTGAGCAAAGTTTTCTGCTTCTTGCTTACATGGCAATGGTAGACGTAGCCAGGGCCAGCGGTGACGTCGAAGGGGAAGCTCCCACTCTTCCCGGACGATGCCGTCGCCGACGACTCCTCCAGCGGCTTGAACCGCACGAGCAGCGTGGCCACCGTGCTGGGCCGGACCTTGAACACGTTCTTCCATCCACGCTCCTGCCGCAGCACGACGTGCCTCCGCCCTCCGGCGAGGTGCCGCTGCATCCCGCACACGAGCGCGTCGTTGCGGCCGCCGGCACCGCCGCTCGCGCTCCCCCTCATGCAGTCCCGGAACTCGTCGACGCGCCGGAGCGACCTCTGCTTCAGCACGGCGAAGACTGCCAGGTGCACGTGCAGCGGGTGGTTATCGTCGGTGAGGTTGATCACCTCCCACAGCTCCGACGTGCCCTCCTTTGGCATCTCCGTCACCGGGTCAGTGTAGGCTGCCCCGTTCAGGTACAGGTGCGTCGGCTCGTCCGTGCCGTTCTTGGTGTACTCGTACATGGCGATGTGCCTGGTCACCACCGCCTCCCGCGCGTCCGGCTTCGGGTACCGCGGCATCAGCGTCGCCGGCACGGTCGACGGGTCGTGCTCCGGTTTACTCGCGACCACGAACTTCATCACCGCCACCGTGTCCGCCTTCTCATCCGGGTCGCCGGGGTACGGCGCCGGCGCGTCGGACCGCAGGGTCACCGCGTCGTGCTTGGCCCCGGCGAAGTCGACGACGACGTCCGCGATCTCCGACGGCGCCAGCAGGAACCCCTCCGTGGGCATCGGCCGGGCGAGGTACACGGAGTCGGAGCCGACGTGCACGAAACGCAGGCCGCCGGAGAGCGAGAGGCGGAAGAAGCGCGCGTTGCTGGCGTTGAGGATGCGCAGGAAGGGCCACGCCTTGCCGTTGGCGATGACGACGGCGCCGAAGTACTCGGGCTGCCACTGCGGATGCACGTCGGGGACTCGGGGTTGTTGCCCGTGGCGTTCATGAAGAGCGCGCCGTCGCTCCTGAAGTCGCGGTCGAAGAGGACAAGGTTCCGGTCGAACTCCGCGCCGGAGGGGAGGCCGAGGGGCGCCTCCGCGGCCGGGTCGGCGACACGGTACGCGCCGAGGAGGCCGGCGAGGATGTTGACGCGTGTGAGGCCCATGGCGTGGTCGTGGTACCAGAGGTTCCCCGCGGGCTGCTGGTTCGGGTACTCGTACGCTGGCGCGGAGAAGTGAGGTCCTGTGGCGGCGAAGCCGGACGTGAACCAGGCCATGGAGTGGCCGTCGAAGGTGGACTGCTGCACGCCGCCGTGGAGGTGGGCGACGGTGGGGATGCCGGTGCCGTTGCCGAGCCGCGCGGTGGCCAGCGATCGGTCCCACGGGAGGATGTGGCGCGACGGGAGGTGGTTGGTCCACGTCACGCGTGTGGGCACCCCCTTCATGGCCACGATGGTTGGCCCCGGCACGGTGGCCGTCTCCCTGCTCGCCCCGTATGCGAACACTCGCGTCGCCGGTAGGTCGCGGTGGAATTTCTGTCGAAAAGCAGAAAAATAAAATGCAATTCAGACACACTGTTACCTTGTTCCAAAATACAAAATTCAAAAAAAAGTACTGTTCAATTTCAAAATCCAACTACAACGTTTACTTACAAAAACAAAATCAGACCTCATTAAAATATCCAAAAAGTGACAACTTCGACAAAAGTTTGAGTTCGTTGTTTCGCCATCTTGTTATATTTCGGTAATTCTTTCGGATTGCAAATATTATCAAAATTAACTCAATTTTAAGCTAATTTGAATTCTTTTGAAACTTCTTGGAATCTAGCTCGAAATTGCGAGGTTACAAATATTTTGACACCGACTGATTCTTTTTTTTTTTGGGGGGGGGGGGGGGGGGGGTATTCTACTAGACACACAAAATTCGCAAGGAGACTGGTTGATTTTTTGCTGAATTTACTGGGGAAATGACGCGTTCCAAGGATGGTCCATAGCGAGAGATCAGCCAATCAGACTGGTGCTGACGCTGACTCCACCAGTGTGACACCGACACATGATGATGCTGATGCTGCATAGTAGGTTTCCTAAAGCTGGCCGGGACAATCCACATGAAGTTGTTGAATGGACTCCACCGGTGTTCTGCCAAGCATGCTGCGTCCATACATACTTGCAGAATTCGTCACACTGGTGCTGATGCTGACTCAAGTACCAAGTATGATGCTGATGCTGCCTAGAAAGTCCGCTAAAGATGGCTGGCAAGATCAAGATTCAGATGAAGCCGAAGCTGAATGGATCCCCCGGCCAAGAAAGCTCTGAATTATTGTCTGCCATTTGCTTCCAAAGTAATAAGGGCGTTCATCATTACAATCGAGGGCCTACAATCCATGGAAATCCCTATTCCGATCACTGGGAAAGAAGAGCAAGTAAGTAATGAATGAATGAATGAATTTAGATGGTATATAAACATCTCCCCATGAAGGGAAGGTGCTATAGTATCTAACTAAGAAAAAAAGTAGGTTGTGAAATGATAGGAAATATGCCATGCAGAAAATCAAGGAAATATTTCCTTGATTTTCGGATGACCCGGCTTATCTTTGCAGTTATCCTTATTTAGCAGAATCTAGTGAGTGTTCCATTAAAAGGAAAGAGAACTATTCGTTGTAGGATTGATCCAGACAACCCAACCTAAGTCACCTATTGCGCCTAACCTAAGTATAGTGCCAGTGGTCGGCGAGGAGAAGTTCATTCCTGTAGAGAAGAGAGGGGATCCTATTTCCTTTCCCCCTTTCCCAGTATGGCAACCTTATCTTCCAGCATGAAAGTTGGTATGAGAATGAAACAATCCAATCCAATCCATACTTGTGGAGTGCTCAGTTCAGTTCCTGATTTCTCTCAAGCCTAAACCGGAAAAGGAAACCTATTACCCGAGGTCCCCCCTTTCAGCTATCTCATCTGCTGTTCCTCGACTCTCAGGAAGGTAAGATCATCAATCAATAGTAGGCTGCTGCTCTGTGCAGTTAAAAATGGGATCAACCTGTTCTGTTTGCTTGTTTCCTATAATCTGTGCTCGATTCCATATTTCTGTATCCTTCGATTCCCGGGACAGATCTGATCTCCTTTATACTGACCTCAAACAACGAGCGAAGTCGAGATGTTGATGAGAAAGGGGCTTTTCTCAAGGCCAAAGAGTGCTCTTTGAAGGCTACTATGCATCCTTACGAATACAAGAGTGTTTTTTTTGTTTTGGGTATAGCAGGACTAGAACCCGCGACCATTAGGTTAAAAGCCCAATGCTCTACCAACTGAGCTATACACCCGATTTTACAAGAAGGCTTGGTGCGGAAAAGAAAAGAGGGCGTCCTGGCCCCTTTTCTTCTTATCATATCACAAGGGCGCGGCTCTGTATGGTATAGTACTGTGGAGCAAGTCTGGGAGTCCTTTCCACTCATTGAGGATTCTATCTAAAAAAGAAGGTCAACGGGGGAGACTACAGTAGCTCGAACTCAGACTATCTACAAAAAAGGTAAAGTCGTCTTTCCTAGGGTTCGACCGAAAGGAGCTGTGTTCTATGGTTTGACATTGTGGAGGTCCAGCACTCTTCTAAACGAAGAAAGAGGGGATTCGCGCTACCTCCTGCTCCTACAGAAGATCGATTGGCGCGAACTTCCGATCGATTCCTTATTCATTGTTGCCGACCCTTACATCATCATAAAGAGAATCAAGATATCCCAAGAACCTAGCTAGGGATGAATGACTAGCGCTCAAGAACAAGCAAGGGATGAGCGCACGGGAGCGGCGTTGCTTGTTGCTTTATTATCACATTAGAGAAGCGGAACCTCCAAGCTCAGACATCTCGAACTCAGAAACTACCCTTCTATCCCACCCTGCTCCTCCGGCATCGGAAGCAGAACTACCTAACCGAAGGAGATAGACAGGAAGGGAAGACGGTCATACAAAGGCCGAATAAAGCTCTCTTGAAGCTGCATCTGAATATACCTAGAGTCACTCAGTACATACGAACCCTTGAATAAATAAGAATTGAGAAGTATGAAATGTGGGCATCATAACAAAAAAAGAAAAAGACCGAACCAGTAAGACTAATGTCTACTTATTTATACCTTTGAGAGGTCCACTTAGACTATTATGATTTTCTCTTTAGCTACGTAGGTTATATAAGATTCAATTCAATCTAACAAGCGGACTGGACTACCTTCGGCTACTACAAGATATTTAGAAACCTAAGAAGCTGAGCCTACTTTACGCACTTAAGGCAGCAGCAAATGATGAAGAAATGGGCGGTAGATGATAATGAGAAAGGGCGCCCCTTGGCATTTCCTGTGGGGGAGTCTGATTGTTCCAATCACGACGAATGATGTCAACCCCCTCTTTTGCGCCTAACTTGACTCTGATTCTCCCACTATGAGAGCTGATCCAGGGGCTAGTTCGGCTACAGAATGGAATTTACGAAAGCCCCCCGTCTTTCCGACTCAATGTATTGCCCTTTGGGACCAGGATCTGACGAGGAAGTGAGAGAGGGGACACCAAACATAGGTGCGTACCATTGCCCCAATCCAATGGACTATGTCATACAGGGAGGAACCCTTGGAGGTTGGGACAGAAAGAAAGCAGGTTTTGCTTCTGCTTCCTTCGAGCAACCAAACTCTTTCGTCAGGTGTGGGTCAAGTTCCCTCATTATTGCTTGACTTCCCCTTTGGGGCATGAAAAGATGGACTAGGACTTAAGTAAGGGAGAGGACAACCCCTGTTTCTGGCTTACCTTCAACGAGTGAGTGCTATTCCCATTCCTTACTTTGATCCGACCCTGTTCCCCGACCAGTTTGCTTGCTCACTAGAAGAGTCAAGCGAGAGCAGCTAGTTTAGAAGGAAAAGGACACCTAGGGCTATTCGGCCTCACTTGTCGGAGACTGAACTACCGCTCGCTTACTTGCTGATCAAGGAGGTCATTTCCACTTACTCTAAGCATAGAAGGAAGAAGATTGAAAAACTAACAAACAAATTGTCTTCAGCCCTACTTACTTATAGGCTGACTTGGCCCAGGAAACAAGGTTCTATTAGGCTTGCAGGGCTTAAAAAGAATGAGCTAGATCGCAGGTATTTGGATACGAGGTAGTAGCAGGGTCTAGTCGAAGCGATGCGCAAAGTGTACAAAGGCGAGTCTCACGGGCAGCGGCACGTGAGGGGTCTCCCGAACTTCATGGAAGACGCAGTTAGGGAGTTGGAAGATGCACTTTGGACTCCTGCACCAGTAAGAATGGAACTGGAATAAAAATTCGGGGTAGCTAGTCACTCCGTTAATGAGGAAAGAGAGGATGGCATTTCCATAAGTAGACTCTCCTTCTTACTGAATCCTTATCCTGCCCTCTCTACTCGGGAATAATTCATTCTTAACTCGTACATAAGTTCCGGGCGTCGACAAGAGAGTTAGCGATCTACAGCTGGTTCGGTGGACTGGTGGTGACACGGGCGGGCTCTCTACTTTATTTGCCGAATCCAATCGATCATGGGCGGCCCTCTTCGTTCACAGTCTTTCTTTCCTTTCGAATCCAATTGTTCCAATCTGACCAAATAGCAATTCATTGAAATCATTCGGGTCACCTCTTTTTTAAGCACTTGACCAAGCCTATTTCTATAGAAAAGGACATGAATCTATTGACTTTGAGTTTGTCTCCTACTACGAAATTGAAACTGAACACAGGATGGCAATAGTGAGAAAAAAAATCCCCTCGTACTACGTTATTATTTATTCGATTTTCCCTGGTAAGTGCTCCAGATGCAGTTGCTTTAGTTGACGTAGTGAGTGGAACCTAATTATCTGTTTCCTTGAATACCAGGGTTGCCTTTTGTAGATGAGAAAGCCAACAATTTTGCAAGGAGTTGATAATTGCACTTGAAGTAGTAAGTTTAAAGACAGTTGAAACTTAATGGCACCGTTTAACCAAGCACTCTTGTAGCTTCGGAAACTCCGTGTTCAGATCGGTGAGGCAAGAGACGAATTCATCGGCAGTTACCTCCACGATATCCAAAATACCCTCAAGACCATGAAGACAGATAATGAGAGTCAGGTTCAAACAATTCAAGGATTGTAAATACCATAACAACAAAGTAGAATGCACCAAATTTTTCCTATTACTGGTTCCAGGAAGAGCACACCAAATGAAAGAAACTATTACTCAAAAAGTGAATCACATCTCGATCCACAAACTGCCAAAAGCCTTTGTTATTCCATTCCTAGTGGAACGTCAACCTGTTTAACAACAATTTTCTAAGAAACTTGCTGAATTCTAAATGAAACAACCTTATTCTCAAGTGACAGGCAATATCCATTTCAACTAATTATTCAAGATCAAAGGGCTAACTGCACAGCTAATTGAATTCCTTTTCGAGGTTGAGTTCATCTTGAAACCGCATTTGCTTCCTAATTAAACTAAGAAAAAATAAGAATATTAAAAGAAAGACTCCACAGAACATGAATGAATTCAGGTACATCACATCAGGATGATATGTGCCGGTATCATACCTGTTTCAAGATTCTGGCTAAGCCCTTCTTGTTGCCACATATCCAGTTTCTTCTAAGGTTTCTGGAATTGCTCAAGTTCCTGCTTAACGCTTCTTGTCTAGCTCCAGTCTAGCACTTGTACCAGTCGCCTACCAGATCACGGCTTTGCTCCAATTCGACTCTCCAATTATGCAATCCTCTCCAAAATTGGGGCTTTTCTTCACTTCAGCACTTCCCCTCGCAGTGGATTCCACTAGGTTCTTAACCTCTTCCCAATTCTTAAACTGAAACCTGCGATGTCTAATCCAACTCGGCACCTAACCAGCTTGTCAGCATCGTAAGTTTGCCTCAACATTCCCCCTAGAAATACAAAAATAATGTAAATCTACTTTCATTTATTTATTAGGGTAGGGATGAGACTTTCTTTTTCTTTTTCTATTTTCTAGAATAAGTATGCTCTGGAGTAAAAGGATTCGAACCTTTGCATGCCGGTACCAAAAACCGATGCCTTACCACTTGGCTATACTCCAAACGGGGGGAAGGCTCGATGAAAACGAGCTGGGATATAGATTTTTCAGAAGGAAGAGTTAGTTACCCTCAGTCTTCCTTCTTTCCCGGGAATCAAGGAAGTAGTAGTGGGACAGTCCTTTATTTCCCCCTTTAGACCAACTACAACAAGCTCGCTCCTTAGGTTAGCTCTCTGCTCTACCTATTTGTTTGCAATGCCTTGCTTATCAAAATAGGCCTTTCTGTAACCTGACCTTACGCTGAAAAACTGCACTTGTTGGCTTTGCGTCCACTGAAACTTATGAAAAAGAAATGTTATTCTATCGATATCTTCAAGAGTTCCCTAACCCTCTGACTGAGAGTGCTATGATGGGCTATTGAAGTTCGTCCCTGCGGCACGGTGGGGCAGTGCAAATCCTTTCATTAATGAAGTTCCACCCTGACACTCCCATTATTGGCTTCCTTCCCTGGGGACCGCTCGGGCGAAGGCAGAGCATGGAATGATCGTAGGGGCATCCTTCCTAGGTGGAAAAGACGTGTGTGACTAAAACCAGGAGGAGAAATCCATTTTCAAATGGCGACAGAAAGAAAGGAATCACGAAATAGAAGAAAAAGTGCACTGTGCTGGCAAATGTGGAAAATAGCCATCCGTCTTTCATCAATGAAATTGTTCCGTATGGGTAGCAAATACACATATCAGAAGAGCCAACCCGAAAGCACTTGCTTCAAAGAAGCAGCAGTTACCAAGAAATTCCTGTTTCAAGTCAGTATATCTCGATAGAACCAATTCCAATCCAGGTAGTGTGAACAGAGGATGTGGAAGTTCTGTTTCCTTGCCTTGTCAAGCATTTCATCTGACACTCTATCTATACTATAGCTAGATCAATTCCTATTCTTTCTTCCAGGCGACTTTACTCCAAAGAATTTTGCCTTCTTATCTTGACTCGATCTCACGAAATTGGATTGATTGGCACACCGCGCATCTGGCATTCGCTTCTCCTTTCTATCTCTTCCAACTAAGCTGATCACTGGAAAATATGAAATCCTGCAAGCAATCATTCCAGAGCCAACTACGAAGATACCTGGTCTTCCACTCTGTTCACTGGAGGAAAGACAAGAAAGTAAACAATTCTTCAAAGGAATTGTCTCTACCGGAACAGAGGAATTGGCTCGCTCCTTCGCTCGCTGGGTAAGCATAGAATGCACACCAGTCTGGTATCAAAGCGTATCTACTTGAAAAGGAGACTACTTGAACAGATGAAATGGAAGGAAGAAATGAAAGTTCGATCTACCAACGTAGAGTCCGCCCCTCCCAAGAAGAAGAAATTTGCTACTTTGGCTCATCAGTTGGTAAGTCTGTCTATGAAGTTCAGTGCCCAGAAAAGAGAAAAAAAGACCAAAACAAGCTTTTTCAAGCTCTACAAGTCCTATATATATATAGTGTTCCACTAGATAGCCGTGTTAAACTAGTCCAGTCTTGCCGAGTGGCCTTATCTTCTGGTTACCTGGTCCGGTACTTCTACTTCGAGAGTGAGTTAGTAAACAGGATCAACTTTATGATCCATTTTGAGAAATTGCAATCACAGAATCAGAACGAGTGGGTCTAGAGTCCATCCTCACACAGTTGAAATGCTGCTTCTCCCTTCTCCTTTCCAAAAGAAAGTGGATCTCATAGCCTCTGACAATTCGAAAAGTAGGTCTCAGTCTCATTTTCAGATGCCATTTTCCACCGGAAAGAGAATCCCATATTCTTTAAGCCAAGCCGCCAATCCTAGGGTCAATGCGGAACAGGAAACCATTGCTATTTGAGCAGTTAGAGAATCGAAATTCCACTCATTTAGAAATCGATCAGCGAATGCCAGAGGAAGTATAAGGGGAGCCTACACCAACGTAGTCTTAGCCCTAGAACACATGGAGCTTGGAGCACTGATAATAAGTCTGTCTGATTTTCAAGGAGTTTATGAACAATCACCACATCCATATTGAGGAGAAAGCTCACTCAGGCTACTGAACTTGTAAATACAGTTGCGCTCATGATAGGGATTCTGTTTATGGCGTGAGGTGAAGTTAGAAGCATACCTGGATATATACTCATAGTGGCTTCCATACCTATCTCCGGTAGAACTAACAAAATAGAAACCAATGACTAGTAGACTCATACGAAAACTTGAAACATCTATTTCATTAGAAGAGAAAGTTCACTAATCTATGGCCTAGAAAGCCAAAAGAAATGATCAGTCCAATGACAGAAGGACAGAAGCGCGTTCCCTTCATCCTCAATGTGCGTCCACAACTTACTCGAGTGCTTGAGATATTCATTTGGTTTAAGGCACCTTCATCGTAGGAAGGAATAAACCCGGATCCCTGGGCGGATCATTCCCTCTAACAAGCTAAACAAGAGTCCAAGAGCGAGAGAGGAAAATCCAAAGTGCAAATAACATAATATGAAAAAAGAAAAAAGTTCTATTGAGTTGTTGAAAAAAAGGCACTTTAGAAGCGAAAGTAGGCTATTCTTGTAAAGGAATATCGTAACGGGCGACTAGGTAATATAGAAGGCTGACCCACCCGAATCTCTTGGTGGCCTTTCCCTCGGCTTCCATCACAGAAGATGTCAGCAATAGCAATCCTTCAGTCAATAGAATCAGTAACTATACTACTTAAATAGTGAAATACCAACCAACACATAAAGCAATAACCAGATAGATAGAATGATAACGGGTAATATGAAGATATCAACACAGCCGGAGTCACGAGGCTCGATAATGACCAATGGGTTAGGATCTGAGGAAGCTTAGTTTGGATGATGGAATATTCGCTGTTCTGATTGTTGAGATACTGCAAATCCACTTATCCAACAATTTCAGTCCA